>CM057449.1:337260000-339753750 GCA_016271365.2 Neoceratodus forsteri
GGGCCATAGGCCTTTATCTGCCGACACTGTTTATGTATCTATGTAATTATTCCCAGGTCTTTTTCTTCATTTACTGATGTTAGTTTGGTATTATTCAGCACAAAATCAACATTGGGATTATTATCTCCTAAATGCATAATTACACATTTTTTTGTATTAAAAACCATATAGTTTTTATTTGCCCAAATTTCAAGGTTTATGGAGATCTTTGGAAAATTCCACTATATCGTCAGGTGTTCTCATCCTGGCTACAATTTTAGTATCATCTGCAAATTTGATAGCCAGATTCTTTAGGTTTGTTGTCATATCTGAAACAAAAATATTGAATAGAGTAGGTCCCAAGATGGAACCTTGTGGCACCCCACTGGTAATGGTACCTATGAGTGGAGGTATAACCTCTTATCCGTACCACCTGTGTATGTTTACTTAACCAACCACGAACCCAATTAATCAATACTGGACGTATCCCAAATATTGCCATCTTATTTATCAGGGTTTTGTGTGGCACCTTATGGAATGCCTTGCATAAGTCCAGATAAACAATATCCACTGGTTCTTTTTTATAAAGTAAGCCACTTACTCTTTCATAAAATACCAAATTATTGGTTATGCACAATCTTTTACTAGTAAATCCGTGCTGGTTCTTATCCACAAGATGTTTGGAAGCTATATGTTCTTCTAATCTAGTTTTAAGAATTCCCTCATAGTCATAGTCCCCCAGTCTGTTCCTGGCATGTTGAGGTCCTCCATTATCACTACCCTTCCCTTTCCCAGTCTACAATGTCCCTCGAGATTTGCCACCAAACTTTCTTCCAGAACCTCCGCCAGTGCTGGGGGTCTGTATACCACTCCGACTGTTACTCTCTTAACCCCCTGCATCAGCAGGGTGACCCAAATAGCCTTCACGTTCCCATCTGCCTCCTCTATACCTCCAATACCCATGCCATTTCTGACTAACAGTGCTACACTACCCCCCCTTCCCTCCCCACTATCTTTTCTGAACATAGTATAGCCCTACAGATTTAGGTCCCACTTGTGCTCTTGAGTGGTCCAGGTCTCAGTGACTGCTGCCACATCTACCTCCCCCTCAACTAGCATTACCTGGAGCTCAGACATTTTATTTCCTAAGCTCTTGGCATTTATCAGGACCACTCTCCACCCCGTTTCCCTCCTCTTCTTCCCCTCTTGAACTTCCATTTCTCAGCTCCTGCACCCCACCTGGTGACCCATTTCCATATCTCCCTAGTCCCCTAGAGGAGTGGAGACCATGTCCCTCATTTATTGTACCTGCTGGCACTGCCCCTTTATTGATTCCTCCCCCCTTCACAAGTTTAAACCCCACCTTTCGCTGATGAACCCAGCTAGTTTGAGCTTAAGGATTTCCTTTCCCTCCAAATTAAGGTGGAGCCTGTCCCTAGTGTACAGCCCCTTATCCTCCCAGGTCTCCCCCCAGTCCCCCCACCAGGCCATACCCAATTTCCCACACCACTCCCTAAGCCACTGATTTATCTCCCTAATCTTCTTCTTATTTTCCCCACTAGTCCTTGGCACCAGCAGGATTTCCAAAAAGGAGATCTTACATCCTATGGAAAGGCATACCCTGGCCAACTCCCGGAACCTTGCCTGAATTTCTAGTTCACTGTTACCATTTGTCATTTGTTCCCAAGTGTATTAGAATGTCCAGGGTCCCCCCGCATTCTTTGCCAGTGAATACAACTCATGCTTGGCCTTGTGCACTATCAGGCCTGGGTGGCATTTGGTTCTGATCAGGCAGATTTTATCCTCCCCCTGCCCCTCCCACTGGATGCCTCTGATCATAGAGGAGTCCCCCAGTAGCAGTACTCTATCCTCCCCTTGCATCCCTGTTCATCCCTCGGGTCTCCCCTCCTTCCATGCCCCTCCTCATCCCTTCGTTCGGGTTCTCCCCCCAACTAGCTCCTCATATCTCCCACAATCTGGGTGTCAAAGGTAGCCCCTTCACTATTTTCCCTGGTCGCCTCCTCTGCCCATGACCTGGCCTTCTTTATCCCCTACTCGAGTATCTTTATCTGTATCGCTTTCCCCACTCCTTACTAATCTATCCATCCTGCCCATTTGCCTACTTGGCTTTCTGCTCACTATCATCCCATTTATATCCTGCACCTTCCTGCCTGTCGTGTTCCCCTGTTCCATACCATCAGCCTCCTCCTTGTTCCCCGATCCTCCTTTTTCATCTCACCCTAGCCCTCTTCCCCATCCTGTCTGGGTCCCCCTATATTGCTCCCTTACCTCTTGCCCCCTTCATCCTTTCTACCTGTCCCTGCCCCAGCTTCACCAGCAGCAGCATCATCATCCTCCCCCCCACACTTCCCTCTTCCACCAACAGGTGTAGAGGGTCAAAATGATTTATGAGCCTTAGCCCATGCCCCAGTGCCCCCCCCATCCCTACCGCCCTCTCAGTTTTCTCTGGACACCCCCAGTCTCTTGCCTACTGCTGTGAAAATTTCCACCTTTTGGGTCTCACCTGCCAGGGTCCCCTAGAGCACCCTGTGTACTCCTTTCCGTCCTCTCCTAGTGTAAGCACCTCTCTTCACTCCTCCCCCAGCGTGGGAGGCCCCAGCACCTAGTGCTTCCATGTAGGTGACTGTTTACCTCCTACTTCTCCAATCCCCCCAGCACCCCCAGCTGCCTTCGGGTCCCCTCTATCTCTGCCTTAAGCTGTGCCAGCTGGTAGCACAATGGGCATTCCCTAAACTTCCAAGCCCAGTCCAGTTTCATGGCCACACCACACCCTGTGCACCCAACCACCTGCTCAAAGATACATGCTCTAGTGACGTGCGGTCCCTTCTCCATCATCATAGCAGTCTTTTCTAGGCCAGATTACCAACTCAGTGGCTCTACAGTTTCTTGAGCTACCAATACCTATACCTAGACAATCCCCCCATACAGCATGCAGACTTTGAAACTTGCAAAGCTTGAGTGGCTGAACTTTTCCCCACCTGACCATTAGCCTTAAGAGTTTGCTCAAAGGGGAAGTTTGCAACTCCCTAAGCTCCTCCCTCCCAGCCTTTAAAACCAACCCCCAATGGCTCTCCCAAATTTAAGAAAGATTTTAAGGAGTTAGGCAAAATTTAAAACACAACAGCAAAACTTATAAAAACTTATGACAAAAAAGATAAATACATTCTCTAGAACCTCACCACATCTTCAAAATTCCACTGCTAACTCTGCCCACAGCAAGAAGATTTAAAATGCCCCAGTGAGGATTTAAATAGAGATTAACTGAAATGCAAACAACCTTGATTGGCTGGCTGTGTTACTGGCCAAATAACCCTCCCTCACAACAATAGTCTCCAGCCAGCACAGAAAGATTTATGATTTAAGGATTTATGTCCCTCTGGCCACAGAAAGATTTTAAGGAGTTAGGCAAAATTTAAAACACAAGGGTGTGAAGGGGGAGAAATGTATGAGAAATGCTGCTTGTGCTGCCAAATCAGTTAAGAAATGCTGCTTGTGCCACAGAATCAGTTACAAATACTGTGGCTGTCCAATGGCAGTTTCAAACCAAGTACTTTACATTTATTTTTTTTTGTAAGAGAATGGCAGTGCACAGGACTGTGTGGTAAGGCGGAGATCGGACACAAGTTTAGGGCTCCAGGAGATCTGACAGCAGTTTTGGGCTCCATCAGAGATGAACACACTTTCCAACGGTTCCCTGTTTGGATGGCTGTACCTGCCCAGATCCCACACACACACACACACACACACACAAAATGGTTACTGAGATATTTCTGCCGGAGTGAGACAGTGGTATATCTGGTACAGCTGCTGTGCAGGAGGGACTGGTAGTTTCTTCATTTTCCATACCACAGATGAACGTTCATCTGCAGTTCAGAAAACCATGAAGTTACCGCTCCTCCCCTGCACAGCAGTGTATTCGGGAGAGTGCTTGCGCTTGGAGACGACCATGGTTGGGAGAAACACTGATTTCTCTTTTTCCCTGTCCACAGAATTAAAAAAATTCACGGTTTTATTTCTGCCTTTTTTTTTTAATATCTCTTGATGTTTATTTTTGATTGGGCTGATAGAGAACCATGTGCTAGCGAGTGGCATCAGAAGCAGTGCAAGCGATCAGTGTGGTGCTGAGTAAGGTACGCACCACAGCTGATATTTTTAATAGAGGCTGTTTTTTGTTTTGTAAAATGTGACTGCTTAGAGGGTAGTTGTAGTGTGTGACATTAATATAAAAAAGGCAGCTTAAATGTTTGCTTGTTTTTACACTTTCAGACTGCAGGTTCAAATTGGGTTGTGGGGGGTCTCTTGCTCACTAAGTGAGAACAAAAATGGCGGGGTTAGGGTTTTGAACATTCCAGTGCCCATTGATAACAGTGAGGAGGTCGGCTGGGGACTGGCACTTTTATTTTTATTTTATTTAGTTTTTGTTAACCGGGTAGGTGCACTAGCCATGAAATGACTATTTTCAGGCATAACCTGGGAGAGTACAACAATCAAAGACAGGTACATAGCATGAGTACAATAAAATTACAATAGCATAGGTCAAAACAGTTAGCAGTAATGAATACATGCAGCCAGAACAATAACAATCAATACAAGTCATATATAATTTTTAGGCAGAGAAAATCTACACAGTCTAGGAAGAGATAACACAACAAAGCAGCAAGAAATATTGTTAAAATTAGTCACACCAGTGAAGATTCAAATAGGCAGCGAAACAAGGCAAGGGCAAATTCCTGACTGGGCAGGATACCTTATCACGGCCTCTGAAACAAGGCTCAGGTGTGCGTGTGTGTGTGTGTGGCGGGGGGATGGGGTAGATTAGCTGTCAAGGAGACAGTAAGGGTAAGAAGTGCTATGTAGTAGGAAGGTTAACGTTAGGACAGGCAGCATCTAGTGGGTGAGTGGATTAGGGAGGATTAAAACAAGTGCAGGGATCAGCAAGGGATAGATGGATGTGCAGCTCCTTTTTGAAGCTGTAATGGAATCCAGATATTTGAAATGCTTGTGGGAGAGAGTTCCAAAGCTTAGGAACAGAGTGATCGAAGGCAACAGAACCTTTTGATGTTTTACATCTAGGTACATTCATCAGGGATTTATCTACTAATTGCAGTCTATAGGAGGATGTTTGAGGTACCAGCAATGTTGCAAGCACTGAAGGGGTCTGATTTCTGAGTATAGAGTCAATCAGGGAGCCCAGAGAGTATTGACGGCAAGCTGAGGGGGATAACCAGTCCAGGTCCCTGTACAGTTGGCAGTGGTGCTTAAGCCGTGGTGACAAGAAGGCATATTGACAGATATTATTATAAGTGACATCCCACTTATGAAGGATGGTTTTGTGTGTGACAGCAAAGGTCGGCATGCCATAGGTGAGGGCAGGGAGTAATATGCTTCTGGCAATAGCAAGTTTAGCAGAGGGAGTCAACATGAAACTGGACTTGTAAGCAACCCCCAGTTTAGCATTCACTGCCTTGCAGGCAGATTGTATATGCAGACTGAAGTCCAGGGATTGGTCCAGAAGAATTCTGAGGTACTTAAAAGATGTAACGCATTCTATTTGTGTGCCACTGTGGTCTTACACCAGTAGGGGAGTTTGATATGTCCTAAGTTTAGGGGCAGATCCATGTAACATTGCTTGGGTTTTCTTAGCATTAAGTACAAGCTTATGTGCAGAAAGCCAATTTTGGATATTTGTGAAATCTGAAGAAAGGGATGCATTTATGCTGGCGACCTTATCAGAGCTTAAATAGAGTACAAGATCATCTGTATAGAGAATAGATGAGCATGAAAGAAAACCTCATCTATCTTATCGATAAAAAGTAAGAAAAGAAGAGGTCCCAGAATGGAGCCCTGGGGAACCCCAATATTGATAGTAGCACCATCAGATAAAGAGCAGTTGAATTTCACAATTTGAGTTCTGTTTGATAGATAACTTCCATACCAGGCGACAACTGGTGGTGAAAAGCTCACACTGCAAAGAGTGGAGAGGAGCAGGGGGTGATCAACAAGATCAAAGGCCTTTGTAAGGTCTATAAAAACTGCCCTTATCAGCTGGCCAGCATCCATACTGGTGAGCACATCAGTAGTGAATTTGAGAAGCGCTGCAGAGGTACTGTGACCTTTATGGAAGCCATGTTGTGTGTCAGAGAGAAGGCTATACTTTGTGAGGAAGTCAACAGTTTGATTTGCAACAAGTTTTTCCAGAATTTTACTTAGGACCAATAGGATGGCTATAGGCCTGTAGTTAGTAATCTCTTTGGTATCACCTTCTTTAAGGATCGGCATTACACGAGCAATCTTCCAGAGGTCAGGAACTTGGTTATCAGAGAGAGACAAGGTGGAAATTCTAGCCAGAGGGGAGGCTATGTATGATGCTTGCTAGTTTCAGGAGCTGAGGCTCAAGTGTATCTGATTAAGAGCTAGTGTTGTCAGAGACATTCCGTAATAGTTTTAAGACCTCAGTCCTTGAGATTGCCTTGAAGTTGAATGGAGGATTTTTAGACATTTGATGGGAAGGATAGCTGGGGGTAGTGGACTGTGCTGATGTTGCAAGCACAGAGGCTGCCTGGGGAGATGGGAAGGCAGCAGTATATTGAGACAGGTCCAAGAACATTTGATTGAAGGAATTAGCAACGATGTTGGAGTCATTGCAATGTACTCCATTTAATACCATGTCACTGGTGCTAATTGACTGGGACGCACCGAGAAAGGTCTTGACATTGGCCCAGAATTTCCTAGGGTCCCCAGCAGAGCTTAGCAGTAATTCTTTACAATAGGCACCCTTAGCTGTTCTGACCTGGTTTTTACAGAAGTTACGTAGGGTTCTGTAGGTAGCACAGTCAGATTGTAGCCCCGAGGCTTTGTACTTTTTCCAGCATTTGTTCCTAGAGCGTAGATTTTTCAGCAAGTCTTTCTGAAGCCATCTTGTTTGTTTAGCCCTCACCCTCCATGTCACCTTGGGGGCAAGGGATTCATTAAGGAAGATACTTAGTGCAGACTCAACATTATGGGAAAGGTAAATACCAGACCTGTTTATCCTCGAGACATCATGACAAAAAGCCTCAATATCCAGGTTGGCGAAATTTGTAAAGGTGACATAGCGCTGTGGAGGGAATGGAGCAGCCTCATTACTCCAGATGCAAAAGACAGGGGAACGATCAGTAGGCGAATCTGCCAAGATCCCTGCTTGGTGTACATGATCCAGATGGTTTACTAGTACCCAGTCAATAAGGGAAGAGGATTTTAGTGAAGGACTAACTCTGGTATTCTCCGTTAACAGCTGGTGAAGGTTATAATTTTGTACCAGAGAGAGCAGCATGCTATGGGCAGTCCCTAGCCAATTTTGGTTAAGGTCACCCAATATAATGACCTCATTATGTTTGGAGTGTAAAGAGGTCTGATCAAATAAGTCCTGCAGACCTACAGTGCCCCCATTTGGGGGATTATAGGCGCAGACAATGTGAGTTTCTTGGCTCCCAGGGTGAGAGTAGCATGAAATGACTCGCAGGCAGAGGATGTTGAAAACAGGGTGTCCGTGATGTTTAGATGATCTTTATAGAACATGGCAACCCCTCCACCATGCTTTGAGGAGAGCCAATCCCTACGGCTAAGGCAGTAGTTAGTCAGGGAGCATACAGAGTCAGGGATAGTTGGAACTATTAGACACGTTTCAGACAGAGTACATCAGGCTTATAGACACCCACCCAAGCCTCAAGATCACTGACATTTTGGGAGAGACTTCTGATGTTCATATGGGCAATGAAAATTTCTTTGCTAGAAATTGCAGAGATGTCAGCCAGGGAGAAGAGGGCATGTGGACCCAGGTTAATTTCAACATCCCCTGTAAGAAGGATAGCTAAGATGGCGAGGAACCATAATTTTAGATAGCCAAACAGTAAAGGAACTGCTTGACTCAGCCGGCGTTTTTTAAGTGTGGTCACCACATAAAAGGTACAGCCCTTAGAGAATAGGAGGTGCTTAAAAGCAAGCATAGGTTGAGATGCCGTAATTAGGTTAGAGAAACTGAAATCAGCATGTAGGGCATTCGAAGAACTTGAGGGATAGGATCCTGGGAAAGTTATAACAACCCAGTTAAGGCAAAGTAGGAGTAGGAGTAGAAGTAATAGGAGCATCTCAAACATGTAATGAAGAGCCATGTTTACACAAGTGAGTGTAATTATCACACAGAGGGTTAGGCAGAGGCGCAAAGGTAGCCAAAGAGGAATTATGATATGGCTATAGAAATTTAGGTGGAGAGCTAAAAGTCAAGTGCCAACCAATCCCAAGAGAGCCACTGGAAGCCTAGACCAATCAGCGATCAGGTGTCATAAGTTCAAAATCCTTTGTTGACTGAGAGGCGGTTTTGTTGCTGAATGTACCTGTGGAACAATGCTTTCAGCTGAGCCAGTGAGGTGGTTCAAGGCTTCAACCCAATGTGGCAAGCTTGGTCTGCAGCTTTCGTCTCTGTTTCTGGCCCTGCTCCACCAGTATGGAATGAGAGTGGGGGAAGGCATTCAAGTCCTGCAGCCTCAGTGGATGACCACGGTTTGGCCTGAGAAACAGGCAGAAAAACCCTGCGGATGGTCCTCAGAAAGAGAGGTATCCCAGGTCCACTGGAGCAGAAGAGGAAGGAGTAAGTATAAAGTGTTTCCTCTTTAACAGAAGAGACAGCTGTTGTTGTCCTCTAGTGGCTGTGTAGTATAAGTTGCAAATGGGGAAAAAAAAAAAAGAAATTCTTGCTTTACAAAAAAGTATAGTATCAGGTTCAGCAGCGCTGATAAACATCTCTAATGAAGCAAGGTGAATTGGAAACCAGTAGGAAGAAGTCACTGAGACTGAGATCCTCCAATCAGAGTGTTGGTGCTGAAAGTTCAGAATGTCCAAAGGCACCAAATACCAACGTACCTGAGGGGGTATAAGGCTTTTGGCTGTTTCTGTAGATTTCTGGGCCCTGCAATGAACCAGAGTTCGGAGGATCCCAGGCAGCAGTTTCAACAGGGGAAACAAGCCTCAGGGTCTGCTGATTTGAGCAGCAGAATCATGGGTTGCTTCCAAGAACAGGCTTGTGGCCTTTTCCTCTGGTGGTGAGGTCCGAGCTCTAGGTGGGCATGGCACACCTGAAGGGGAGAGGAAAGGAGATGGAATAAGTAGGGGCAGACAGGGGAGGTGTGGTTAACTCAAACAAAGAAACAGGGTGGTCACAATTATTTGGAAGGAGGAGGCTAAAACTACAAAGTGGGTAATAGAAACAGGGAGGAGATGTATGTGGGTTAGAGAGCAGATAGGTGGCACAGCGAGAGGCAAGGATTGGTCTATAAATTTAGAATGCTAGGCTGTACACTGAAAAGTCTGGTCAATTTAAAACTACAGCTTTACACAGAAATGAATTCTAAAAATAATTTGTACCTGGGCTCTGTTGTCTGAAAGACGCCCACCTTGCCAGGCCTATCAGCCAGTCACAGCCCAGGAATTTTTAAGCTCATTTTCTAATGTGCAGTACTGGTGTCCCTACCGAAAGAAGAACATTAACCTGCTGGAAGTGGTCCAGAGGAGGGTGACAAAGATGGCTAAAGGTCAGCAGGGCAGGAGGACATAGGAGGAGACGCTGGAAGCCTTGAACATGTACTCCCTGGAAGAGAAGAGGGAGGTAGGGACATGACTGAGACTTTCAAGTATTTGAAAGACATTAACGAGGTGGACAAGGAGACCCTCTTCAGTTTCAGTGGAAATTGAAACATTAGGGGACATTGCCTTAAGCTGAAATGGGGAGGATCAGGAGGGAGTACAGAAGGTGTTTCTTCATGGAGAGTGTGGTTCCAGGGTGGAATGGGCTCCCAGAGGAAGTGGTATCACTAGAAACAGTAGAATGCTTCAAAAGGGAATGGGACAGGGTAAAAGGTAAGGTGAGGTGTGTTTGTTTCTATGTTTCTATGTGGGGCTAAAAATGAAAATGGCCAAAAAGGAAGGGGTATCCGTTGGGGAGGGGCAGCCCCACAATCTGGGCAGACTTGATAGACTAATAGGCTTTATTCTGCTGGCACTTTTCATATGTTCATAAGGCACATTGGCCATTACGCGGCGCAGAACCCCATTGCACAAGGCAATACGTGTCACGCAGAGTGTGGGTGGCCATACACTGCATGTACAAAGGACTTACACACCATGTGCTGTGGGCACCTGTGTAACTGCACATCCATGGAAAAGGGGGGCATGTTTGTGTATGGTTGTGGATGGCTGTATAGCTTGGCACATAGCACACCACCCACCAGCCACTGTGCAGGGGGAGGGCTGCTGTAAGTACAGGTGCTCATCCCCCCTCCCACAAATGACACAAGATGCAAGTGTGGTCAGAAGGGTTTATTCTGGACACATGATCCACTCCAAACAGCTGAAGTACAGTGGCAAACATCACAAGGTAAAAGAGCACATGTATACAAAAGCGCCCATGAACACACAACCCATGTGCCCACCATGACATGCTGCACCTTCACAGCCGGCACATCCCAAGCCTGCTGGTGCATACTGAAATACCCCAGTGACATTCACTGTGCTTCTCAGAGCAATGACCATGATTCCCCCACTGTCTGCCTGGTGTAGCTATGACACCATGGCTATTACTTCAGCAGAAGGAACACCACCACTGCCTCATTATGGATTGGCATCGCCACCTTATTTCTACTCCTTCAGGTGTCTGTGCATGACTCAGGGTCAATATCCATGATACTGTATCCCTCTCGCAACAGTGGAATCGTCCTGAGGGGCACAGGTGTGTCCTGTAGGGGTGGGAATACAGGTGGTGAGGCACTAGGACATGGACCACTCAGCAGTGCCCTCCCATGCACCTCCTGCATGCCCTGCTTGCACTTCTATGCCCACATGCATCCCCTGAATGCTTTAACCTCATGCCCCCCTGCTGCATGCCCCACCCTGCCATGCTCCCATGCACACACACACACACACACACACACACACACACACATCCCGTGCCATTGCCGACCTGGGATGCTGGCCCGGGATGTGCAGTTGTGCTCACCACAGGAGGCTCCATGATGAACCATGACATGCTGTACTCATTGCAGTAGTAGGTATCTATTTTCTTGAGGCATGCAGGCAGTCGTGTCACCAATAGCCATGCCCTCTACATGCTTGTCCATGGGACCACCAGCTTGTGGAGTGTTTTGAGCAGGAGGACTTCCATGGGGCATCCCGGGAATGGCTGCAACACAGAAACACAGATCATATCAGGCACTGAGCACAGGGCATCACCTGACTGAATCATAGTACAGGGATACTTAGGACAGAACATACCCTTAATGGGTGTCCTATACTCCAAAGATGCCCATCCCAGTCCTAGTAGCTTATTTGGGGGGGGGCCCTATTCAAGGGCACAGGGGAGCTATGCCCAAGGCATGTTTTTTTTCTCACTATAGTACCTTGCCATACACACACCAGTATATTATTTATTTATTTAAAAGAGATTTACCAGGAAAGACATGCTGAGCCATACAACTCATTTCCAGATATGTCCTGGGGAAAGGGGGATAAGTACATAATAGTAAGTAGAGCACAAAATATAATAATACAGAGGTAAGATAATGTACAGTAATAATCAGTATAGCATAGTCATAAATTAATAACAGTAACAATTAGATTAAATCAGGAGTGTGAGAGGCACCAGGCACTCACAGATTGAACTTCCAAAAAACTGAATATAGGAGCACAGGAATATAAGTAGAAGAGTGGGAAGTGGTGAAGGTAATATTGGAGGGTAATTTGATGGAGGAGATAATAGGGAGAGGGTAGGAAGGAGGGAGGGAGTTTGGGAGGATAAAGTAGGATAGGGAGAGAAATGGAGGAGGAGAGAAGGGGAGAGGAAGAGAATAGAGGTTGAAATATGTGGAACATAGAAACATAGAAACATAGAAGTTGATGGCAGATAAGGACCGCAAGGCCCATCCAGTCTGCCCATTTCTTTTTCTATCTTATAAATGTGCCATCGGCCTTTGATCTGTCAATGGCCTATCTATTCATACTCATCTATATTGCTCCCTTATGCCTATCCCATGCCTGTTTGAAGCCCTGCACTGTATTCATATCCACCACTTCCTGAGGTAGGCCATTCCATGCATCCACCACCCTTCTGTAAAAAGAACTTCATCACATTATCCCTTAAACTGCCTCCTCTAATCTCATGCTGTGTCCTCTTGTCCTGCCATTTTTCTTATACTGAAACATGTTAGATTCTTTCACCTTGTTAATGCCCTTAAGGTGTTTGAATGTTTTGATCATATAACCTCTCTTCCTCCTTTGCTCTAGGGTATACATACTGAGCTCCGTTAATCTGTCCTGATATGTTTTCTGATGTAGTCCCTGCACCATTTTGGTTGCCCTTCTCTGGACTGCCTCAATTTGGCTAATGTCCTTGTGTAGGTGTGGCCTCCAGTACTGCACGCAGTACTCCAGGTGGGGCCTAACCAGTGTCTTGTAAAGAGGGATTATTACCTCCCTCTTCCAACTTGTGATACCCCTACTAATACACGCCAACATCCCCCTAGCCTTACCTACTGCTTTAGTGGTCTGCTTGGATGATTTCAGGTCATCGGTGATGATGACGCCCAAGTCTCATTCTTCCCTTGTGACTGCCAGCAACTACCTGACCAGCCTATAGGTGGCTTCAGGGTTTCTGTTCCCTATGTGCATGATCTTGCACTTCTTTGCATTAAACCCCAGCTGCCACTCTTCCAACCATTTTGCCAGTTTATCCAGATCTCTTCTCATTCTGCCCACCCCATCTGGATCATCTACTCTGCTGCAGATCTTGGTGTCATCTGCAAACAGACAAACCTTACCCTCTAGTCCATCTGCAATGTCACTGATGAAGATATTGAAGAGGACTGGCCCCAGGACTGATCCCTGAGATACCCCATTTGTGACTTGCATCTCTTCTGACTGTATACTGTTCACCACCACTCTCTCTGTTTTCTGCCTGTCAACCAGTTTGCCACCCAGTTGACCAACTTCTGACCCACTCCAAGCCTACCCAGTTTATTAATCAATCTTCTATGTGGAACAGTATCGAAAGCTTTTCTGAAATCAAGGTAGGTGACATCAACTGCTCACCCTTGGTCCACCACTCTGGTTACCCAGTCAAAGAAATCGATGAGATTAGTTTGACAGGACCTTTCTTTTGTAAACCCATGCTGTCCTTGGATCCTGTGCTCCTATGGATTCCAGGTGTTGCACTATCCTTTCCTTAAGGAGTGCCTCCATAATCTTGCCCACTACTGAGGTAATACTGACTGGTCTGTAGTTCCCCACCTCCTTCCTGCTACCACTCTTGTGGAGCAGGATCACATGAGCCCTTCTCCAGCCTTCTGGGACCTCTCCTGTGCTCAGAGACTCACTAAACAGTTCTGATAATGGCTCTGCTAGTTCCACCCTTAGCTCCTTTAATCAGGGCTGCAGCTAGGAATTCCAGGGCCCCAGGCAGGTAGTTTGATTAGGGCCCCTGTATTCCTAACCAAGTAAGCTGGGGGTCTGGGGGCCGCCAGGCCCCCATAAGCTCTGGGGGTTTTGGATGCTCTCTGATGAGTTTTGGGGCTCTTAGTGAAGCTAAAAACAAGATTTTGTGAAGCATTCCCTAACCCATAACCAAAGAAAGAATTCATTTTTAACTAGGAGTCAGAGGCGTTGTAAGCTCAGTCTATTCTTACAATCTGCAACTCAGTTGCTTGCCATATAGCAATGTGGGCTAACCTTCCAGAAGTACCAAACCCAGCATAGAAACACTGTATGTCTGGGGAGGTAACACCCTAGGACAGCCCTTGCTGATTGACAAAATGCATTGCCTTTCCAGGGCTACCTCTGGTTTACACCCCACATCATGGCTGTCCCATGGTTAACTGAAAATCTGCCACAATGAGCTCCTCGCTATGTTTTAGCTAGAGGTCCATCTAATAGCTCCCCTTCCTGGTCAGGTAAGTTTTACTAAGCTGAGCCAATGTAGTAGTTACCCCTGGGTTTAAAAAAACAGGTTACTCACCTGTAACAGTAGTTCTAGGAGTGGTATATGTTGTTCATCCACACTCTTTGGCATGTCCCTTTCTCCTTTAAATCTGGCCAGAAATCTTCAAGCTGGCTCCTCCTACCTACCTGGGTGGTAAATACCTCGCCTCCGCCCTATGACGCCAGATCTTAGCCCGTTTGAAGCAAGGTGATGCACCTAAAGCCGGGGAGGTTGGGTGTGTGTGTGTGTGTGTGTGTGGATGAACAACATATACCACTCCTAGAAGTACTGTTACAGGTGAGTAACCTGTGTTTCTAGGAGCATGGATATGTTGTTCATCCACATCTGTTTGGCAGACCCCTAGCAGTTCTCCGGGAGGAGGGAGGCAAGGTGCACACCCCCTACTTAGGAAACAGAGATAGGAAAATGGAGGCCTCAAAACCAGCATCCCGACGTGACTCAAGGTCGATGTGGTAATGGGTAATGAAGGTGTTTGCTGACTTACAGGTAGCAGCCCGACAGATTTCCTGGATATGAAAGTCCCTGGAAGCAGCCACCGATGCAGCAGTATGGCGGGTAGAATGAGCCCTTATCCCTCTGGGAGGCTCCTTGCCTGCCAACTCATAGCACAGACCTATGCATGATGTAATCCATCTTGCAATGGTCTGTTTGGCTGCAGGTCTGCCAGAAGCGGCTTCAGCGTAGGTGACAAACATCTGGTGAACCTCTCCCTGAATTTCCACCATACTCTCCTTGTAGTAGGAGAGAGCACATCTAAGGTCCAGGGTATAGAGCCTGTACTCGGCGTCCGAGGTGTAGTTAGGGTAATATACCAGCAGAGTCAACTCCTGGTTAAGGTGAAACTCTGACACTACCTTTGGAAGAAATTTTGGGTGGGGGCGCAGGACAACTTTGTCCCTGTGAAAGACCAGATGAGGGGAGTCCACCGAAAGCACCTGGAGCTCCCCAGTCCTTCTGGCTGACGTGATAGCCACCAGGAAGGCAGTCTTCTACGACAAGTGTGAGAGCTCACACTTGTGCATGGATTCGAATGGCTTGCCCATGAGCTTTGCCAAAACCAGCAAAAGATCCCATGGAGGTGGAGGTTCATGCACCGGAGGGGATATGTGATCCAGGCCTTTGAAAAAGCACCCGACCACTGTCTCCAGTGCCAATGTCGACTGACCGGTCCATGCCCGGTAAGTGGAAATGGCTGCCAGGTGCACCCTAAGGGTCGATGACCGTAGACCCCCTTTGGAGAGAGACCAAAGGTAGTCTAAAATGTTAGCTACAGAGCAGGATAATGGGTCTAGACTCTTACCCTGACACCAAATGGAAAACCTTTTCCATTTGAAGGCATAACATTTCCTGGTCAATACCTTATGAGATGCCTGCACAACTGTGTAGACATCCTTGGAAAGACCCAGAGCCTGGAACTCTAGCTGCTCAGGTACCAGGCTGTGAGGTGCAGGGATTGAAGGTCCGGATGGAATACCTTCCCCTGGTTCAATGATATCAGGTCCGGGCATGTACAAAGCCGCGCCGGGGCCCTGCAGCTGAGACTGAGGAGATCTGAATACCAGAACTGGCAGGGCCAATCTGGGGCTACCAGGATCACCTTCGCCTTGTCCCTCCTCACCTTGAGTAACATCTTGTGGATCAAGGGAAATGGAGGGAAGGCATAGAGGAGGCCTGAGGTCCATGGCCTCAAGAAGGCATCCCCCTGCAGCAAGCCCTGCTGAGGGGGGGTGGGCATGGTACAGCCACAGCTTGGTGTTCTCCCTGGAGGTAAACAGGTTCACCAATGGTTTGCACCAACGGGAGAACAGGTTGTAAGCTACCTCTGGATGGAGAGACCACTCGTGGGCTGTCTGGCCTATGCGGCTGGGAGCATCCGCCAGTTGGTTTGAGACTCCTGCCACATGGATGGCAAGGAGATCCGCCTCCAACTGGCTGATGAGGGTCCAGATCCGGAGATCCTCTTTGCATAGCAGGTGGGAGTGCGTGCCGCCCTGTTTGTTGAGGTAGTACATGGTCGTGGCATTGTCCGTCTGGACTTGAACCACTTGACCCCAGAGCAGAGGAGTGAAAGCTGACAGTGCCAGTCTGACTGCTCTGAGCTCCAGCAGGTTGATGTGGCATTGGGACTCCTTGGGGGTCCAGAACCCGTGGGCTCTATTGTCTCCCATGTGGGCTCCCCAGCCCATGAGAGAGGCATCGGTCGTGAGAACAGCCATCGGCTTGGGGAAGACAAACAGGATCCCTTCCTGCAGATGACCTGGGATGGTCCACCATTGGAGAGCATCCCACATCTTCTGGGTGACAGTGACCAGCTGGTCGAAATGACCCTGATGCTGAGTCCACTGAGCGGCCAGCTCCCACTGGAGGAGGTGCATGTGCAATCTGGCCCACCAGACCACTGAGGTGCACACCGCCATGTTACCCAGAAGGTGCAGGAAGTCCCGGGCAGGGTGCAAGTGCCCAACCAGAAATGATTGGGTAAAGGAGGAAAGAACCTCTGCCCTGTCCACTGGGAGCCGAGATCTGGCTTGACGAGAGTCGAGCTCTGCCCTGATAAATCCCATCACCTGAGAGGGCACGAGTTCTGACTTGGCCTCATTGATCATGAAGCCTAATTGGGAACAGGTTCAGAGGGCCAGGTCCCTGGATGTCTCCACCTCCTGCAGGGAGGAACCTGCCAGGAGCCAATCACTGAGGTAGGGGTAGATCTGAACCCCTTGATGCCGTAGATGGGCCACCACCACTGCAATGCACTTGGTGAAGACCCAAGGGGCCGATGACAGGCCAAACGGCATGACTTGGAACTCGTACAGGGTCCCTTCCACCCTGAAGTGGAGGAACCGCTGGTGGGATGGACGGATTGGGATGTGGAAAAATGCATCCTGTAGATCCAGTGAACAGAACCACATGTTTTGCTCTAGAGATGGTATGATCTGATTCAGAGTTACCATCCAGAAGGTGTGAGACCTGAGATATTGATTCAGGTCATGGAGATCTAGGATGGGGCGCCAACCCCCATCCGCTTGGGCACCAGGAAGTACCTGGACACAAAGCCTGGGTCTGTAGGAGGATCTGGCACTGGAGCTACCGCCTCCTTGTGGAGGAGCTGAGCAATGTTATCCCGAAGGGTCAACTGAGTGCAAACTGAGATCCTTTCCTCCTGAGGGGCACGGGCTCGGCAGGGAGGGTACTGCTTGAATTCTAGAGGCAGTCCCCGACTGACCACTTCCAGGACCTACCTGTCTGAAGTGATACCGGACCAGGTGGGAAGAAAGTGGCAGAGTCGGCCCCCCACAGGAGGACCCAGAACTGGTGTGACAGGTGTAGGGGTGGCCACCCCCGACCAGTCACTGAGAAGGCTTAGAGGAGGAGGAGGAGGAGGCTCCTGGGCTGGCACCTCGACCTCCTTTACGGGGCTGTTGGGGACCCTGCTTGGGCCTGGGGTGCCAAGTTTGAGCCGGCTGTTGCTGCTGGTGCTGCTGACCTCCCTGGAAGGAGGGCTGTCTAACCACAGGAGAAGAGTGCTGAAAAGGCTTCTTCTTGTGCTTCTGCTGGTTCTTGCCCGAAGAACCCTTTGCAGAAGTGGCATCCAAGGTGACATTGGACTGCTCTGTGCGCTGGAGGTGACCTGCCACTCCCAGACCAAAGAGATCAGTGCCAAGGAAGGGCACATCAGCTAACTTGTGCTGAGTATCTGTCGGGAAAGATGATAACCTCAGCCAGGCCCTGTGATGAGTGGCCACTGTGGCTGCTAGTGAGCGGGAACAGGAATCTCCAATATCCAAGGCCATCGGAAGCTTCTGTTTTGCAACAGCATGGCCCTGGTCATAGTCCTGCTTAACCATGGTCTGCATGTCCACTGGGAGATGAGGGAGGACTTCATCTAGTGACCCCAAGAGGGGCATGAGAGAAGTGTGCCATGATCACTGCCGAGCTGGCATGACGAGGGACCAAGGATGAGGCCGCATACACTTTCCGGGCAGAATGGTCCATATTCTTGGACTACTTGTCCGGAGAGCGGTCAGTATCCACTGAGCTACTCATGCATCTAAACACAGAGGCAGTCACAAGGCTCTTGGCTGAGGGGTGCTCTATGAAACCCACCAAGGACCCCATGGGTACAGTGTACTTGCGAGTCATGCGGGCAGATGGAGCCGGGCAAAAGAAAGGGCACTGCCATAGCTCAAGGGCCGGGCCAACAATGGCCTCAGCCACTGCGAAGGCCTCCGTCGGGGTATTCCCTCTCTTAAGGATATCCGTGAGAGGATATGCCGCCTTCTTTTGAATAGGCTTCAAGGGCATACCGGTTGACTCTGAAATAAGGTGGAGGATGCCCTGGAAAGAGGAAGGACCTTCCTCCAAGTCTGTCACTGACAACTCATCATCAGGGTGTGAGTGTTTTTATTTATTTTTCATTTTATTTAGACAGCAGTTTGGAAAAACCTTTGAACCATAGACTCGTTTACCAAAGGTACCTTGTCACAGTAAGACAAACGAGAATACACAGTATAACAGTAACTTAAGACAGCAATAAGTACATAGATACAAACAAGCTGGTACAGGTAGGATTGATGCAAACAATACCAGAGTTATGTTATCCTTAGCAGCTTAGTAGTAAGCTTTGTCATAGGTATTGAGTACGGCTTTGACTAGTGGCAATTACAGCTTCAGGTGTTAACAAGGTGGTTCTGTAAGGACGTTTTGAAGCATGATATAGTTGGAGCTTCGGAGATGGAGGGGGGCAGTGTGTTGAACCAGGAGGGGGCCCTAAAGCTGAAGGCTCTTTGGCCGTGAGAGGTCCTAGCTCTAGGGATGACAAGAGAGGTTTTCCCAGAGGTCCAAGTATGAACTAGTGGGACAGAGCGGTGGATGGTGGTGGTCAATCCTGGCGGGGATAGCCCAAGGAGGGTCTTTTTTGTAAGGGTACAGGTCAAATATTTGAGGCGCTCATCAAGATCAAGTACCAGCGCTTTAGCATACAGTAGACAGGTGTGTGTTAACCTAGGTGCCCCAGTAATTAACCTGCAGGCCTTATTCAGAGTAGTGCGAATTTTATGGAGTGCGGTCTGATCGGCAGCACCATACTCCGGCAATCCATAGTCCACTAGGGACAGGATAAAGGAGGTGACTGCTAGACGAAGAGCCTCCAGAGGGAGGCAGTGTTTATACCGATGTAAGATGCCCAATCGGATATTAGTGGCAGTGGCTAGGGCAGCGATGTGTCCATGGAAGGAGAGAGAGGGGTCAAAATGGATTCCTAGGTATTTATAGGAGCAAACTTGTTCGAGTGGGAAAGAGGACCCAGAGTGAATGAGGAGTTTGAAGTTGCAGGACTTGTTTTGAGGATGAGTGAAGAACATGATTTTTGTTTTTTAAGATTTATCACCAATCTATGTTCCTTGAACCAGCCCTCGGCTTCGGTGAAGGACTTCTGCAGCGAGTCCTGGAGGGCAATAGGGTTACAACTTGAGGTAAAGATGACTGCATCATCAGCGTACAATAGAATGTTCTCCGAGCAAGAGCGTGGAAGGGTGTTAAGGTAAAGGGAGAATAGTAAGGGGCCCAGAATGGAGCCCTGAGGAACCCCAGAAACGATGGGACAGATGTCTGAGTAGGTCCCATTAATTTTTACACGCCGTGAGTGGTCAGACAGATAACTGGTGCACCAGGAGATAGGCCCAGCAGCAAAACCAGACAGACTAAGGGCATCAAGAAGGAGGGGGTGGGAGACAGTGTTGAAAGCTTTAGAGAGGTCAATGAAGACCACACCAGCCAGAGAACCAGTGTATAAGGAGGAGTGGAGAAAGTTGGAGGACTCAAGGAGGGCTGTGTTGGTACTGTGGCCTGCTCTGAAGCCATGCTGTTCAGGACATAGGGCATTGTAGGTGGAGAGGTAGTCAGAGATTTGAAAGGCCACCACTTTTTCCAAGGCCTTGGAGAGGGGAGAGTTAATGGCGATTGGCCAATAGTTTCCAGCCACAGTCCTATCCCCACCTTTAAAGACAGGGGTGACAGTGGTGACTTTCCAGGCATTTGGAACCTTCCCCAGGCAAAGAGAGTGGTTGATGAGGCACGTGATCAGGGTAAGGACTGTGTCTAAGACCAAACATAGGATACACGGATCCAGGGTGTCACTGCCCGTACTATTACTCTTGAGGGCAGTGACAAGGTGCGGCCTAAGTTCTTGGGCAGAAACATGGCAGAGGAGAAAATAAGGGTGAGAAAGATTTATGGCAGGCGCTGGGGGACGAGGGTCAAAAAAATTTGTAGGGAGGATAGGGCTAAGGTCAGTGAATGAGGTGTTGAGGTGGTTGGCTATGAGGGCTGGCTCTGAGGAGATCACGCCATTAATGTTGATCTGGGAGGGTGGGGAGGAGTGTGCACTCCATTTAACTGTTTAATGTTATCCCAGAAGGTTCTGGGGTTTCCCCATGAGGCAGTGAGTGAGGACCGATAGTGCTCAGACTTGACCTCTGATTGCCCGAGTACATTTGTTTCAGGCGGCAACATATAACTGCCTGTCACTGGGCCGGCCAGTCTCAATGGCACGGTGCCATAGGTTGTCCCTATGTTTGAGTTGGTGGATCAAAGCTGGGGTTACCCAGGGAGCATTCTGCCTTTTAGAATGGCGGGTCGGCATTGGGGCAAAGATATCACAGGCATTATTAAAAGTTCGGGTAAAGAAGGAGAGAGCTGTGTCAATGTCAGGAGTTGCCTGTATAGGAGACCAGTCAATTTGGGACAGAAGTTCCTTAAGTTTTATCAGTCCACCAGGTATTAGACGCCGCCGGCATGTGGACTGTGCTATGGGTTTGGGGACTGAGGATGACCAGTGGAACAGAATGGGGGAGTGATCGTGAGAGAGTCTGGGAGGACTTATACATTGGGGATATGATTAAGGCGGTTGGTGAGTACCACATCATGCAGGGTACTGAAGCCTCTCTTGGGGTTAGTCCTGGTAGGGTGGGTAACTAGTTGCGTTAGGTCTATTGCAGAAAAGGAGTCACGGGTAGAGGAGGAGGAGGGGCTGAGCCAGTTGACATTTAAGTCACCCACCAGAATTTGATCAGCGGAAGGAGGTAGCAAGAAAAGGTATTCTGTAAGAGAGGCAATGGCCTGCGTTTGGTCCCTGGGGGGCACGTATGCAGTAGTCAGATAAAGGGGTCCCTTTAAAGAGTCAGGGGTTAATTTCAGCGTAAGCTCCTGGGCCCTGGAGTCAAGGATGGGAGCAGGCAGGGCTAGTACGGGCAGAGATTCCTTGACATAAATAGCGCAGCCGCCGCCCCATCTCCCAACACGGTCAGACCGGAAGACGGTGAAACCAGGAAGGGAGACTAGGGAGTCAGGGGAGGATTTCGACAGCCAAGTCTCAACCAGAGCGATGACATCAGGGTTAATTGATGTGACCAGGCATTGTAGTGAGTCAAACTTTTTTAGGAGGCTACAGATATTCATGGAGACCATGCATAGACCTGTGGTGCTAGTTGGGGAGCTCCTGGGAACCGGGCCAGGGTTTGGATGAATGTTCCCTGACAGGAGTAGTAGCATGACTAACACCCTGGCTGGGAGATAGTGAAAGGTTTTCCTACAATTGACATGGGGGGGGAGGTTAAGGGAGCAGGGGGTGGGCAGGGTGGTACAGGAAGGGAAGGCAAGAATAAGAAGACACCCAGGTATGCCTGAGGTGAGGAGGAAGCTAGGGGGAGGGCAGTGAGGACCGAGACACACAGAGGTCCCAAGGGGCAAGAAAGCAGGTTCAGGAGCAAGGGGAGGGAGGGGTGCCAGGGCACCGTGCGGAGTAGCAGATGGGTAAGTGGGCAAGTGCACTGCTAGTGGGGATAGGCACAGGCAGAGCGTGAGGCAGGGCCAATACATTGTGGTGAGCAAGATCCAAGGGAAGTAGTACTGTCGGTAGGGTAGGAAGTAGCGAGGAGCATAGGTCCCTCTAGTGGCCAGCAGGTATAACCTGCAAATGGGAAAGTGGGGAGATAGGTTCTGGGCAGCAGGACGTGATGTCACCGGATGTGATGTCACTGGGTGGATCTCAATTGACAGCACCCCCTGCAGGTGTCCTGACTAAGAGAAGAGGCTCTCTTACCCGAAGTTATGAGGCTGGAAATCTGGCTTCCCCAACTCCTCAGGTGAGCTGCTTGTGTTGCTTGTTCGTCCCGAGTGCCTGCCACGGTCGGCAGTGAGCTTGGGGGGGGGCTGCCTATGTAGTGGAGAAAACAAAGCCTCTCATTACTATGCAGTGGGAGAAAATATTATGACTTACACAAGGGAGCTCCACTCTAAGCAAACAGGGCTAATCCAAAATGAGGTCACACTAGGACCCAGTTATCCTAATACCTTCAGTTACAAGCACAATTAGATCCAATATCACAATATTAAACAAGTCTGCTCTATATTAGCTGCTTAGTATATCTGGCTTTAAGGTATAATAAGCAAGGCAACTCTAGGGCACCCAGTGAATCCCTAGCTTTACACGTCAGCATTAGTAGCACAAAGAGAAGCAAATAACAAGCCTACCCAGCGGTGAACAGGGAACAAAGTTCATAAAACATAAGTGTTCATCAGGTAGCACCCCCTGCAGGCGTCCAGACGAAGAGAAGAGAAGAGGCTCTCTTTATCTCGAAAGTTATCAGGCTGGAAATTCGGCTTCCTCAGCTCCTCAGGTGAGCTGCTTGTGTTGCTTGTGTTGCTTGTTCGTCCTGAGTGCCTGCCACGGTTGACAGTGAGCTGGGGGGCTGCCTCGAAAGTTATCAGGCTGGAAATTCGGCTTCCTCAGCTCCTCAGGTGAGCTGCTTGTGTTGCTTGTTCGTCCCGAGTGCCTGCCGCAGTTGGCAGTGAGCTTGGGTGGGGCTGCTCGAGATTATCAGGCTGGAAATCTGCTTCCTCAGCTCCTCAGGTGAGCTGCTTGTGTTGCTTGTTCATCCCGAGTGCCTGCCGAGGTCGGCAGTGAGCTTGGGGGCTGCCTCGAAAGTTATCAGGCTGAAAATTTGGCTTCCTCAGCTCCTCAGGTGTAGACCAGTGGTATCCGAGTCTGAAGAATCGGGATATAAGGGTCTCCTGCCTATGTCCCCTTCAATACACTGAGGGCGATCGGGGACAAAAGTGATGGACAGACGACAGGGCAGGCCCATATCTGTCCGGTCCTCTTTTGAGGGAGCCCCTTCCTGAGGCTGCTTAGGTGGTGGCTCCACCAAAATTGGTGGGGAGACTGGAACAGGCCGAACAGGAATGCGTGCCGGTCCTACCAGAGGAAGAACCGGAGTCTTCGGTTCCAGAGGGGTCGGCGTCGGCCTAAGAGGCTGGGGCCAAGTAATGGCTGGTGTAGCCGGCGGAGCCAGCTTATGACCGGTCAGAATTAGCTGTTGCCACATAAGGTCCTCATAACGCCGACGGAGCTTCCGTCGAAGTCTTTCCTCGTCCGAGGAGGATGAGGATCTGTGGCCATGCCTCTTTCGAGAGTGTTTGTGACCTTTTTTCGGTTTTTCGACTGAAGGGGTCCTGGTCCTCGATCAAGACTGACAAGGTCGGCTTGTTTGATCGGGAGAGGCTAGAGTCGGTGAAAACCGAGGTTCTGGCTCCTGTCGCTCATTCAGGATACCCGAGGTCTGGGTCTCCTCGTCAGGGAAGGAAAGGGTAGGTATCCTCTCCAATGAGTCATTGACCAGGGTCGGTGATAATGGCTCGATCAGGATTGAGAGGTATCTTGGCCAGTTCGGCCATTTCCTCAGACTCGGTGCCTTGGCCTGACGGAAGGTCAGAGAAGCCAGCGGCCGAGGAAGAGATCTCGATCGAGGCCGAGACTGCAAGGTCCTGGGATTCAGACCTCTCTCAGTCCCAGGAACGTCTTCTCCGAGAAGAAGACTTAGGGTCCTTGTCCCGTTTTCTAGGGCGGGAGGAGTGTATGCCCAAGGGTGCCTCACCCCTGGTGGAGAGAGACTGGCACAGCTTCCGAAAGGATCCTGTGAAGGTAGAGCCAAGGTTTAGCGGCACGAAAAAACCTCGGCTGCCCGAGGCTTGGGCAGCTTCTTCTTCAAATGCCGCCATCTGGTCGAGCTGCTCGGTGGATCCCATGGCCGTGGAAACTGCCCACCTTGCCTCCTTCGATTTCACCAGTGGATTGCGAAGCTCCAGTCTCCCCAGCTTAAGACGCACCTTGCGGTCATCCAGAATGTTGGGATGGAAGGCCAAGCAGATGGTGCACGAAGAGGTGCCATGCATGACACCCAAATAATAAACACATGAGAGGTGGGGATCGGTGTGTGACATTTTCTGTCCACAGAGACACTGGCAAAACCCGGGGGATGACTTGTCCTCCATGTCCGATGCGCTCGGATCGGAATTGTAAACTCGTACAAGTTTCAAAGAAAGCGATTGCAGTGAAAACCGTTGATTAGTATCCAGGGCCTACGATACTGCAGAAGTAGCACGAGGGAACCTGAATCTTACAGCGGAAAGGAAGATCTGGTGTCATGGAGCGGAGCCGATGTATTTACCACCCGGGTGGGTGGGAGGAGCCAGCTTGAAGACTTCCGGCCAGATTTAAAGGGGAAAGGGACATGCCAAAGAGTGTGGATGAACAACATATCCATGCTCCTAGAACCAGGGGTTACTTTTCATTAGTACCACTGTGAGTAGCCAAATACACAATGATTAGGATTGGTAGTCCAGTGACAGTCCTCATCTGCTGCCAAGACGCAGATCAGCTTCCAGTCTCATTTCCAGTAACAGTCTGCAACACTTACTGCTGTGTGTACTGCTGTGTGTGCGTTACCAAAAGACAGACAGCATAAGTAGTCCAAGACTGACTTCAAGGTGCTTATCCAGAGGAAGTCCAGCACTGCCAAATAGGACCCCATACTAATTTGGCCCTAAAAGTTTGCCTTAGGATTCAGAGCGCCGTAATGCCCCTCTTATATTGTAACCAAAAATACTTTGCAAAGTAGTGTTTAAATTACATATTTATGCAGTCATACCTTGGCTTTAAGCTAAAACACTAACATGGAGCTGAGTATTTAAATGTGACAAAGCTGTTATCTTTTAGTTATTTTTAGCCTCTGCTTTCATATGTTCTTTAACAAATTTTTCATTTCTTAATCACATTTCTAGTTTGTAATCCATGTTTTAACAAACACCATTATGACAGTGATATAAAAATTCAGAAGTAACAATAATACAAAATAAAAAAAGGCTAGTAATGGGGGGGAGGGTCAGTAAAGCACATATATATCCCCAGATTAAAAGAATATAGACAGTCGGAACAACTAGACAGTCTGAACAAAAACAATGATATTGCTAAAAACAAAGACATCCTCCAGGACACCAGTGAATCTGCTAAGAACTTAAATAAATAAGAAAGTATTCTTAAAAAAAGGTTGCTAAGGGCTAGGAAGGGAGCCAACCTGTTCTGCCATGAAAGGATAATCCTCATTATTGGTGTTGCATGAAGGCAACGGGCCAGCGACACGACCACACTGCTGGACAGCTGCTATCCTGATGTACTCCGGCAATGGCCCAGCCCAGCGACTTGTTGCTTTGGCTGCCTGCCCTCGTCATTTTAATATATTTTTTTATGGGCAACAGCAATGCGAATCGCTCTGAGAGACTTGGTGAGAGATGCACAGCAGCACGCTAGGCACTATAGAGGAGCCACCCTGCTCACAATGCCACAAAAACACGTCATCACATGTAGGGTGAAGTCTGTGGCGTCATTGTATTACTTTTTCTTTGTCCGGGTCAGATATGCAAATAGTCCTATGAGAACTGTTGTATAAATGACCCCCCCCAACCTGGACGGCAAAGAAAAAGGTATTACAGTGATGCCGCAAAGGCAGCCTAAAATATAAAAGGCTAAATCGAATAAATATATATAAGCGCTGCACAGGCGGGTCCCCTATAACTCAGGGCCCAGGAAAAATTCCCGGTTGTTCCCCCATAACGGCGGCCCTGCCTTTAGTACCCTGGGATCTATGCCATCAGGTCCCATTGCCTTGTCTACCCTGAGCTTATCGAGCTCTTGTAGGACCCTTTCTTTTGTGAAGGAACTAGTGCACACCTCCCTCCCTCCCCCCCTGTGTTCATGGTGCTGAGTTGTGGGCCCTGCCCTACCTTCTCTTCAGCAAATACTGAGCAGAAGTATCTATTTAGGATAGATGCTTTTGCATGGTCCTCCTCCTCACATGTCCCCTTATCTCCTTTGATCTTAGCAATACCCTCTCTGGACTTTCTCCTTTCATTAATTTATCTATAGAAAGTCTCATCACCTTCTTTTACTGTTTGTACTAGTGTTTCCTTGGTTTGGGCCTTTGCCTGCCTTACTGCCTTCCCTGCTTCCCTTAGGGAAGTTTGGTATGCCTCCCTATCTTCATCCGGCTGCATTCCCTTATATTTCCTGAAGGCCAGCCTTTTGGCTCTGACCTTTTCTGCTACTGTTTTTGAAAACCAAAGTGGTTTCTTTCTTCTTTTGCACTTCCTTTTCTCTCTAACACAATGGGATGTATCCTTAATGCTTGCCCACTTTGCCTGGACCCCTTCACCTGTATTTCTTTTCGCCAGGCTAGCTTAACTCTGTTGCCCAACTTATCAAAGCCAGCTCCTCTGAAGTCCCATATTTTTGCCTTGGAATGGGATGATTTAGTTCTAGTGGTCAAATTGAACCATACCATGTGATGGTCACTGGCCCCCCCCCGTTGACCTTCTACCTGGAGATCTGTGATCCTTTCTCTGTTAGTCAGTACTAGATCTAGGATAGCCCTGTCTCTTGTGGGTTGTTGTACCAGTTTTGTTTGAGGCCCTTCCCCTGCAGGGAATCTACCATGTGTCTAGTTCTGGCAGATGTTCCTGCTAGTATTGACCAATCTGTATCTGGCATGTTGAAGTCTCCCATTATCAGAACCTCCCCTTTAGCTGTCATGTTTTGTATATCTTCTAACAGTAATGTGTCTATGTCCTCCCCCGATCTGGGGGCCTGTAGACAACCCCAGTTCATATGGCTGTCCCATTTTCTGTTTCCATGTGGAAGAGTAAAATGAAGGGTGCAGAGAAAGGTGCAGAGAAGTGTAGGAGGTAGGAGTCTGGAAGTGGGTAGGGCAAAAGAGGGAGAAGGCAGGATATAGGGCATGGACATTTGCAGGAAGGAGTAGAGTGAACATGGAGTAAAGAGGAAAGACAGCATTTGGAGGAAGCAGAGTAAATAGATAGTGGAAGAGAGTTCCAGATATTAGGTAAGCAGTAAGAAAAGGCAATTTGTCCAGCAAGGGATTTACGAGAGGGGAGCAGTAGGGGGCAATAGCAAGATTTACAGAGAGAGTAAGAGGAGGGAGGCAATGGGGAGAGAAGTGAGCTGAGTTAAGGTGGGAGAGAAGCCAACCAAAATTTAGAAATGAAAGAGGCACAGAGGGTTAAGCGGCAATCATCCAAGGAGGGAAGGGAGAGAGCAGAGTAAGAGAACATTTTTGAGTAAGGGGAGAGCAGGTCAAGGCAAACCGGCAGAAGCAGTGGAAGAGGGGGTCCAGTCTGGCCAATATGGACTTAGGTGCAGCACCGTAGACAGCATCACCATAGGGATGCAGCTTTTATTTTTATAAAGAGCACCGAGCATAGGATAGAGTTTTTTGTGAATGGCATCTACATGCTGAGAGAAGCCAAGGTGCCAGTCAATCCAGACACCAAAGTATTTAAAAAGGGTACGCTGTCAATTGTACACCCATCTGAGGTGTGGAAGGAGAGGTAGGAGGGGAGCCTAGAAAGCTCTGTGTAGTGTTGAAGCACATGAAGACTGTTTTCTTAGCATTTAGGGATAATTGATTTGACCTGAACCATTTCTGGACCATGCCAAAATCAAATTGAAGCCTGAATGTTAACTCAGATGCAAACTGGACTGTGTCATCTGCATACATGTGTACAGATGTAGAGGAGCAGACTGAAGGGAGCTCATTGGGGAATATAGAGAAGAGCAAAGGGCCAAGGACAGAGCCTTGAGGTATACCAGTGAGGATGGGGGATCTCCAATTTTCACGGACTGAGTTCTACCATCCATGTAGGAGCTGAACCAGTTGGTAGTAGTCAGTGAGACCTGCAGACTTGAGTTTACCAATGAGAAGAGGGCAGGAGACAGCATTGAAAACTTTCACTAGATTAACAAAGATTGCGGCAGTGAGGTGGCTTTTGTCCATGCCAGTATGGATGGAGTCAGTAAGCCTGCAGGAGCAGTAGAGACATCTCGGGCATACAGGATGCCATGTCTTTTGTTACCTTTCAGGTCTGCAAATGCTTAAGCAGAGACACACAGTGGTGGGGTCTGCCCCACAGCTGGGGATGGGTCAAGTGGGGGGAGCTCATAAAACGATGGCCCATCACAGACGCAGTGGAGGAATGTTGTGCCCATCACTACTAGTGCACACTACCAGCCATAGCCATGCATCTTCAGACCCCGGGCGGTGCCTAGACCAAAAGAAAGGTTGAAGAAATCAGTTGGGGGAGGCAATATGAGTGGTAGCGAGGTGAAGGAGTTTAGGGTCAAGCCCATCCGAGGCCCTCAAAGTGGTTTAGCAAGAGCAAGGTAGAGGGTAGCCAAGACAGTAAATGTAGAGTCGGTGTACATAACTATCGCTTTTATAGAATAAAAAAGATTTATATTTTAGTAGAACCATTGCTATCGAGAATCATGGAAAATAATACAACATAAATTATGGGAAACAAGTTTGGAAAATACCTTTGTTTTCAACTAGTCACCACATTATAGTAGGGAAGGGCAAAATATATTATTTTGCTCAAGAATATAATGAAATCTGCTTTTTGCAAAACATGCATGAAAACAGACATTTTCACACAAGCACAAAAATCATGTGAAAACCAACTTTTACATATTTTCTGTGGAAACGGGATGATTTTTGTCCTCATTTAATGTTGTCATGTATGATTTTGTTGGAGAGAAATGAATGTAGAGCAAGAGAGATATAGTCCATCTGGAGTTGAAAACCTTGGGGTTCAATTCACTGTTGAAAGGGACTGTTGCACCCAGTGTCAAAAAGGAGGACTGCAGAAACCGGAAGGGATTCCAAAGCAGGAATATACAAGTGATTGTGGATGTGGAGGACATTGCCATGAATGTCAGTGCCAAATATCCTTACTCTACACATGATGCCTTCATCTTCCAGTAATCACGGGTGACAGCAGTACTGGCCATTGATGGAGGCAGGTCAGGATGGCTACTTGGTTTCATATTGCACAGGCAGTGTGGGCATAGGACTTGCCATGCTGTTCACCAGTCCATACAGACATGTCTGTTTCATGTTTCCATACAGGTGACAGTGGGTACCCCCTGAGGCCTTATCTGAGACACCATTCCTTGCCCCTTCAGGGAGGGGGGCAGAGCAGAGGTACAGTGATGGCCCCATGAGAGCATGGCATGTGGTGGAACATACCTTTATCCAACTGAAGATGTACTTCAGATGTCTGGACAAGATGGGTGGAATGATGCCAGAGGGAGGAAAGCCAGGGCTAGATGTAGGCATGCAGCTAGGTGAGACATTGAGCAGGAGGGAGGCTCAGCATGGGCAGGTACCTGGCATGTTACAGAATGGGCCTGTGTGAGGGGGTGTGATGGTGCATGCCCAGGAACCACATTGCATAGCGATGAGCTCAGTGCTGAGTGCCCATGTGTGTGGTATACCTGTGCATGCATGTTCATGCAAGGTGTAGCCCTAATGGGCATGGTGATCCTGTCATTGGGTGGAGGACTGTATGTTGTGGGTCTTGGCTGATGACTTGCCACCCCTGCTAGGGGGACAGCCATGCCATCCTGCCTGTGGTGGTCTGGCCCTACTTGCCATGGGTGGTGGGTGGCTCAGGGATATGAGCCCCGTTGGGAGGGTCAGGAATATCCCCCTGTGCTTAAGGGGGCTGTGGTAACATGGGGCTGTGGCTGACTTAACGTGGTGGTGGCAAGGCGGGCTGTGCAGGGGGCATTTTATCACCTCTGCTGACTGGCTCTGAGCTGTAGATCTGGAGTCCTGGGTTTGAATCCCACAGCCGCCTAGGTGCATACTGTGCTCCCAGGTCGCATCTGGAAACAAGCTTCGGCTTAGTGTGCTACTCCTGGTTAAAACTCATTTGTTCCCATAAGCGACATATGGCGTTGGAACCATCCATTGCTGGAATGGACCCAGAATGGCCACCAGGAGCAAATGTGTTCCCTTTCCCTTGTGTTGTGAAGTACCCTAGCATACAGTTGAGCAGGTTATTACCCTCCTAAACTCCATGCAGAGCCCCTGCACCTCCACTGTTAGGGCACAGAGTTGAAATATAGAAACAGAAGTTGACGGCAGAAGGAGACCACCAGGTCCATCTAGTCTGCCTATTGTCTTTTAGCCTAGCCTTCTAACTGCCCTTGGGATTGAGGGCTCCCTTGTATCTGTCCCAAGCATTCTTGAAACCTACCACTGTGCTTGCCCCCACCACCTCTGCAGGCAGGCTGTTCCAAGCATCCACCACTCTTTCTGTGAAGAAAATCTTCCTGTTGTTGGTGGAGAACTGCCCACCTTGCAGCCTTAGATCATATCGCCTGGTTCTGCTGCCCTTCTTAAATTGGAAGAGATTGTTTATCTGCACCTGGTTTATGCCTTTTATGTGCTTGATTGTTTTGATTATGTCACCCCTCTCTCTTCTCTGTTCCAGGGAATACATGTTCAGTTCTTTCACCCTATCCCCATAGGACATCTCGTGCAGTCCCTGAATCATTTTTGTTGCCCTTCTCTGTACTGTCTACACTCAGTCAACGTCCTTTTTGAGGTGGAGCCTCCAGAACTGGATGCTGTACTCCAGGTGAGGCCTAACCAGTGATCTGTACAGCGGCAGGATCACTTCCTTCTTCCTGCTTGTGGTTCCTCTCCCAATGCATCCCAGCATACCACTGGCCTTTAATGCTGCCTTCTCGCACTGTTTATCTACTTTCAAGTTGTCTGAGATAATGATTCCCAAATTGAGCTCTTGGGTGGAGGCAGCTAGTCTTTCCCCTCCAAGGTAATATGCCCTATTTGGATTTCTTTTTCCTTTGTGCATGACTTTGCACTTTTTGGCATTGAATCTCAACTGCCATGATCCAGACCATTCTTCCAGTTTCTTGAGTTCAGCTTCCATCTTGTCCACTCCTTGCTGGGTGTCAACCCTGTTGCATATTTTGGTATCGTCTGCGAACAGACACACCTTTCTCTGTAGTCCATTAGCTATGTCATATGAAAATATTGAAGCGCAGGGGCCCCGGTACTGAACCCTGGGGCACACCGCTGGTTACTCTACCTTCTGATGATAGTGCTCTATTTACCTGCACTTTCAGGGTTCCACCCTGCAACCAGTTTTAACCCATCTAACTGCTTCTGATCCAACTGCTGTGTGGTCTAGCTTCTTTACCAGCCTTCTGTCTGGAACCAATTCGAAGGCCTTGCTAAAGTCTAAGTAGACCACATCTACCGCCCTGCCATCATCTATAAACTTTGTAAAACAGTCAAAAACATCAATCAGGTTTGTCTGGCATGACCTACCCACTGTAAAACCATGCTGCTTTGGGTCCTGATGGCCGCTAGCCTCCAGGAATGCCATCATCCTATGTTTAAGTAGTGTCTCCATTAACTTTCCCACTATGGATGTGAGGCTTACAGGCCTGTAATTTCCAGAGTCCTCCCTGCTGCCCGATTTGTGGAGTGGGACCACAATTGCTCTTTTCCAATCTTCAGGTACCTCCCCACTCTTTAGGGATTTGGTGAATAGTTTAGCCAGTGAGGCAGCCAGCTCTAATCTCAGTTCTTTTAAGATCCTGGGGTGCATTTCATATGGCCCCATGGCCTTGTCAACTTGCAGTTTATTTAGTGCCTCCAGAACTTCAGTTTCTGTGAAGGGGCTAGTATCAACCCCCTGTCCAGAGGTGTTGCGTTTTGCCATTTCTGGGCCATCCCCTAGGTCCTCCTCAGTAAATACCAAGCAGAAGTACTTGTTTAGGATTTCTGCTTTTTCTGGGTTGTCTTCTGTTGTCTTCCCTTCCTGAGTTGTAATCTTGACTATACCTCCTTTTGCCTTCCTTCTTTCCTGGATGTATCTAAAGAAGGATTTGTCTCCTGACTTTGCCTTCTCTGCTATATATGCTTCTGTCTGTGCTTTTGCCTGCCTTATTTTTTTTGTTGGCTTCTTTCATTTTCTCCTTGTACGACACCCAGTCTTCTTCTTTGTTCCCTGGTATGGCTTGAACGCCTTCCATTTTTCTTTCACTGTTTTAGCCAGTTCCTTTGAAAACCATAAGGTGTTTTGTTTTCTTTTTGCTTTGGTAACCCTTCTGGCACATTGGTCAGTGACTGTCTGGATTGCTTTCTTAAGTTTCCCCCACGTGACATTGACCTTGTCCACTTGTAGATCAATTAAGTTGTTTCTCATGTTGGTCCTCATTTAGTTGAAGTCCGCCTTTTTAAAATCTAGTGCTTTTATTTTTGAGTGAGCACATGTCCTCAGTTATGTTTACCTTGAAGCTAACCATGTGATGGTCACTGTTACCCATATGGCATCCCACATTGAGTTCCTTGACCCTCTCAGTGCTTGTGAGGACCAGGTCAAGTATGGCATCTCCTCTTGTTGGTGTTTTGATCATTTGACTTAGTCCTGCTCCCTGTAGTGTCAATAAGAAATCCCTGCTTCTTCTTGTTGCCACTGTCAGTGTACTCCAGTTGGGCATTGTTTTCCCTGCTGGCCTCTAGCATAACTTGCTCCAGCCACCACAACTTGAGGAAATACCTACTGAGTAGGTGTGCAGTGGCACTGCCTCTCTTGTATGGGCTGATTCTGTTTGAGGGACCCTTGTCACCACTGCTGGGGCCAGGGTCACTGTTTATCTGGTGCCATGCCTGGATTGCTGTGCACCCAAACCATTGGGTGCTGCCCAGCCAGGCAGCATATCTGGGTTGGCTTCAGTGCATGTGGCTGTGTTGTTAAGTGGTGCACCTGGTGGTTTGCTGCATGCCCCTGCCCATCTGTGCCTATGCCCTCTCCCTAACACAGAGGGGTTCTGGGATTGTGGCTCCAAGAAGTGGATGGCACTCTGAGGTCAGTGACTGATAGCCCTGTGATCTGGCTGGCCAGGCCTCTCCTCCTAAATGCTGTTGAGACCCTCTTCCTCCAGCTGGTCATTCCCTGTGCTGGCATAGGTGGGGGAATAGCATATGGTTAGTTGTTGGCGTCGTGACTGAGCTGGTTGGTGTGTGCACCATCAGGTTACTCACCATCACGTGTTAGCAGAGTACTGTCCTGGTAAGTTGTGTCCAACTGGTTGGCCACATGGATGTCAGTTGCCACAGTTATGTCATCCTCCTGCTTCTCCAGCTTGTGACACAGGCTGATCCACTGCAGGGGTAGAGCAGATGCCAACGTCAGTGTCACTGCTACTCTAGTGTGCACTATACCACATATGTAAGCTGTGGTCACTCACTTGGCATTGTGTTCAGTTCTTCGTCCTCGCCATCCACCATCACCTGACTGATGGTGTCTGCCACCATATCCTCCTTTGGTGTGAGCTGGGGTGGGCCCCCAATGGTGGCATTTCTGGACTGCCACCCACCTGCCAGCTTCTTCCTTATGGCCGTCCTGAAGTTCTACTACTTATGTTTGATGACTTCAGTGGATCTGAGCATGTGTCTTGCTGCATTAACTGTGGTCTGAACAGCCTCCCATATGCAGTCCTTGATGGCCAGTAGTGACCAGAACAATGCCCATCTGTACAGGGTAACATAGTAGTTTTATATCTGTGCGATGGCCACACTCACCTAATCACCATGACGTCCCTGCACGGTGACACCTGGCACCACCAATACAGACCTTGCTACCAGTATGTGAGTGTTATGATCTAGTGGGGGGGGGGTCCTGGGGCGTCCATCCTGCCTCCTTGCCAGTTGTGGGGCCAGGTTGCCCCTGAGCACCACTGCCCAGGTCAGGGATGCAGTGCTTAGAAGTCCCTGACCTTGACTGTGCCTCCATTTTGCCACATGGTCTCATTCTCAGGACCCTGTTCCCCACCTCGGTTCAGCTGCCTCTTCGTGCCCAACCACCTGACTGCTGCACATTTCTGCTTCTGCCTATGTCATTCTTAGTACCACCGGTATTCAACATCTTGGCACCATCAGTATTCAGCATGCCTGCATAGTAGGTGTGCACCCCATCCCACAGTTGTCCATTTATGGTGGGGTTATAGAGTGTTCCAAGCTCAAAACGGCTCACCTGTCCATCTTTGTGCACTGCAATGTGTGCAGTTACACTGCCATTGAGTGCCTCAGTGGCTACCTCTCATCCCATAGTGCATGCCTGGTGGAATATGCATTTTCAGTTAATCTTTTTATTGAAAATTTTGAAAAACATACAGGTGACAGCACACATTGGACATAATACTGTAACAGTACACAACATTAGCTCCAGTGGCCCTCTCCTATATTTACAGGAGAGAAGTTAGTCTTTTCATTTCAGAAATCAAGTCCTATCCTCCCTCCCATTCTCACAAGGAAGTGCAGGGTACAGTGCATAGTGCTGAGTGTGCTATGATGGGTGAGGTGAATCACTTGGTGTGTGACAGCTGGTATGGGGGGGGTCATCCCAGTGAACACTAATACTCTCCCCAAAGTGAGTGCAGGGTGTTCTGGAAGGGTATTCACCAAAAATAATGGGGAAGCCATGTGGATTTGCAGGAGCCGGATGCCAGGTACATCTTTCACATTTGTTGGTACTTAAGCATTGTTCCTATGTTCCTGTAAGAAAGTTTTTTCAGAGTTGACAACTGGCCCATTACTATGGCCAGTTCTGCAAATGTGGGGATTTATGTGGTCCTCCATTTGCAGAGCAAGTCTTTTTGCCACTATGTTGACAGCCACCATCCAACTCATTAAGGGGGAGCTCTTAGGGCATGAAGGCTGTGCCAGTCCCAAGAGAAATAGCAGACCATTGGAACAGATCTCTTGCCTCCGATTACTACTGAAGGCCTGCACAGTGGCCTCTCAGAATCCACTTGTGGTGGGGCTTGCCTACAGTATGTGTGTTAATTTGCTCCTGGTTGCTGGCATCTCCACTGATTATCACTAGGTAGTAGGCCAAGGCTGAAAAGGATGGTTGATGTCTGGTACCACCTAAGCAGCACTTTGTTCTGAATAAGACAGTTTTGGCCATCATGATATGTGGAATGGGCTCTGTAGAGACAGATATTTCAGGCTTTTTCGTCGATGCTATTATCCAAGTCTTATTCCCAATGGAATTCTTATTCTTATTATACGTTGAATGATATGGATAGATATGGTTGAACATCATGCAGGCTTTGGTATATATGACTAGCCCTGTCTCTTTGTAGTCTAGTGCTGGCATCCACCAGGAAGATGATGGCTTTCATGCTGCCACCTGTGGCTTTTTCAAGTTTAGTGCTAATAATACTTCTAATCTGGAGATGTTTCCAGTAGGCCTGTTTAGAGATGTTGACTTTTGTTTTCAGGGCGTCAAATGCCATGACATGTTGTCCATCTGGTGTGAGGATGTCCCGAACCATCAGTATGCTCTTCTGTAACCAGGAGGTCCATTTGGGGGGAAGATGACTTATGCACAGGGTATCATTTCCCCATAGAGGTTCCACAAAAAGGTGGGATAAGACATGTTTTTGTGGGTTTCTGCAGCTGTGTCCGGGCCCTCTGAAGAATGTAATGGTGGGATTATCCTTAGCCTGCTGGGACAATTGGTTACATAGGTAAGCAGCCGTTAGTGCATTCTGGGAGGCTGCTTGTTCGATGTGAAGTCATACAGGAAATTGCCAGATGCAGGGGTGAACCACAGCATGGTTTGCGTAGTACTAAATGCCAGGTGGTATGCTACTAGCCACGGGAGGTCCCAACCACCCCGAGCCAATGATTATGGAGTGTTCCCCTACTGTAATGGGTATGCTTGCCTTCCCACTGGAAGTCTTCTACAAGGCTATCTGTTTTCTGGAACCACTTAAGGAGGAAAGCAATGGGCAAGTGGGATAGAACACGCATGCTTCAAGGTGCAGTCATCATCCTGAATACCTTGATCTTGCCTGCTAGGGCTAGATACTGTAGTTTCTATCAGGGCAAGTCAGCTCTAGAGGATTCCAGCAGGGTTTCAGGTTAAGATGAGCCATTTTTGAGCTATTTGGGTGGATAGTGATCTTTAGGTAGGTCATTCCCTGTGGTTCCTACCTGAAGCCTTTCTCTGTGTAGTGTTCCTCTGAGTGATGAGTGTAACCATAGAATTTCCATTTTGTTTTGATTAACCTTCAGATCAGAGACCTACATAGATTCCTGTAACAGCCTCAAAAGTGTGTCCAGAGTTGCCTACCTGTCTTGCAGGATGAGCTAATCATCCATATACAATAATGTCTGGTGTTCCTGCCCTCCACTTTGAATCCCTTTAAGAGGAAGGTGGTGGTAGATTCCTATGGTCAGAGGCTCAATATCCAGCACAAATAAAAGGGAGAAGAGTTAGCATCCCTGTCTAGTCCCTTTTGAGAGCTGGAAAGGGAGTGAGCATAGCCCATTCATGTGGACTTTGGGCAACTTGTACATCAACCCATATCCAGTTCAGAAACATTGAGACAAAGCCCATGTGCTCCAGGGTGCATGTAAGGTATTCCAATTCAGCCAAGTCGAAGGACTTCTCTAAGTCCACTGCAGTGGCCACTGCTGGTGTAGGATTCTTATGTGTGTTGTACATGAGATTAAAGAGGATGCGTAAATGGTCTGATCTCTGTCCCCCTTCAGTGAACCCAGCTTGTGCTGCATGGATGAGGCCCTGCAACCACAACCTTCACTAGAATTTTGGTGTCTGCATTTAGTAGAGAGATGGGTCTATAGTTGCCTGGAGTCATTTTGTCCTTACCCTTCTTTGGCAAGACTGTAATGTTTGCCTCTCCCATTGTGGGGGACAGTGCTTTTTCCTGTATGGCTGACTGAAATACATCCAGGAGACTGGGGCTGACCTCATCTTGCATCGGCTGGTAGTAGTCAATGGGGAAATCTCAGCCTCATGTTCTTTCTGCCTATGAACAGTGAAGATGATAATTTTTTCCCTCGTGGTGGCGTTGTATGCCTCCCAGACCATTGCCTTGGAGGTATCTCCAGTGTTATTTATTGTTAGGACTGCTGTGGCCTCCTCCTTTACCCACTGCCCAAACTGTGGGCCACACAATAACAGAGGATCCAGTCTTCAGTATTAGATCTGGGAGGGTTGGAGCCCTATAGCATGGTGACAAGACAGGGCATGATTGGAGATCACTATTGGCATAATCTTGGAGGTAAGTGTATTGTGAGTAATTCCAGGGGATGTAAACTACATAACTATGTGTCTCAAAGCTGAGTTGGCCATAGGAGAGCAGGTATCATCTCTCTCCCCCTCGGTTTCTATAACCTCCAGGAGTCCACCAAATTATGCTCCGCAGGAGTTCTTTCAAGGCCTCCTATGCTTTGAAATGGGGATCAGCATGTCTCACACTGTGGTCCACACATTCCTCCATAATTAAATTAAAATCCCCCCAAGCATCAGAGGGGCTCCTGCTAGGCAAACGGTATTAATTGTCGGATCGAGCCTGAAAATGGACTAGTTCCAGTGTTCTTACCCAGTTAACAAAATTTTAAATAAACAAAAAAATAAGCTAAGGGCTGGTTCAGGGTGTAAAAAAGTAAGGATCATTCTTATTGAGTCCACAGACATAGATCAGGGTAAGTGAGCCCTGTGGAGTAAAGGCCACTGCCATAGCTTAGCGTCCATCCTTCTCAGAGGAAGAGCATGCAGCAGTCCATTGCATGTTTTTGTGAAGGAGAATGAATACCCTTCTCTTTTTGACTGATGTAGAGCCATGAGCTTCTGTCCCCACCGAGTGCCTGAGTAGATTCTTTGCCTCTTTGTTAGACAGCCGGGTTTCCTACAAGAAGGCTCTGTGTGCCCTCAAATGTTTTAAGTGAGATAGGGCCTTCTTTCTCTTAATGGTGGAGTTTAAGCCCCTTACATTCCATGTTACAGCTTTTATGTCACCCATAATTGATGCAGAGGCTACAAATGGAGGCTAGGCTGTATTAGAACCTTGCCAGACAATAGTTGAGGGACTTGCATGCATCAGTGTGAGTAAGGGGGTCCCCATCAGCATATATGAGGACAGCAGCAGATGTCCAGAACAGTATACAGGCAAAATAGTATTCTGAATATAACAACATAGAAACATAGAATGTGTCTGCAGAAAAGGACTGGCAGGCCCATCTTGTCTGCCCTATTTTCCTTGCCTATTACCACACCCTGGACCCTATTCAGTTACAGGGGCCATTCCCTCCTTCCTTTCCTTTACTTATTATGCCCCTGTGCCTATCCCATGGATGCTTGAAGCTCTCCACTGTCTTCATCCCTACCACCTTTTTTTCTGGCAGGCTGTTCCAGGCATCCAACACCCTTTCTATGATGAAGTATTTCTTCAAATCCATCTTAAACTCCACCCCTCTCAAACTTCATAGCATGCCCCCATGTACTGGTGCTCCTGCTCTGAAAGAGACTCCCATGCTGTATTTTATTTACCCCTGTGAGGTACTTATAGGTCTCAGTCATGTCCCCTCTCATTCTCCTATCTTCCAGGGAGTACATGTTGAGCTCCCGCAGCCTTTTCTCGTATGGTTTCTTATACAACCCTTGCACCATTTTGGTAGCTCTCCTCTGGACTACTTCTACCCTGTCAATGTCCTTGAGGAGGTGCAGCATTCAGAACTGGACACGGTACTCCTGGTGGGGTCTCACTAGTGAACGATACTGTGGCCACACCACCTCCCTTCTCCTGCTAGAAATCTGCATTCGCTATACAACCCTGCATTGGTCTAGCCTTGTCTACTGCCTTGTCACACTGCCCTGCCACCTTGAGATGATCAGATATGATTACTCAAAGGTCCCTCTCTTGCTGGTGACTGTAAGTACCTCCCCCATCTTATACACAGCCCCTGGTTTTCCTCACCCCAGGTGCATGCCTTTGCACTTTTTGGTATTGAAACCCAGCTGTCACACCCTAGACCACTTGTCTAGTTTTCCCAGATCCTTTTGCATTCTCTCCACCCTCTCCTGGGCATCTACCTTTTTGCAGATTTTTGTGTCATTTGCAAAGAGGCATACCTTGCCCTCCATTTCCTCATCAATGTCACTTATGAAGACGTTGAAGAGGGCAGGACCCAGTACCAATCCCTGTGGTACTCCACTGGTCACTCTCCCATCCTCAGGTGACTGCCATTTATCACCACCCTCTGCCTCCTGTCTTTCAACCAGTTTGATACCCCACTTACAACCTTCTCTCCCACCCTCAGGTAGCTATGTTTCTTAATCAGCCTCCTGAGTGGTACTGTGTCAAAGACATTACTGAAGTCCAGATGGGCCACATCCACTGCCCTGCCCTGCCCTGATCCACCTCCCTTGTAACCCAGTCAAAGAAATCTGTAAGATTAGTTTGACATGATCTCCCCCCTGTGAAACCATGGTGCCAGTGGTCCTGCAGCCCATTTGCCTCCAAGTACTCATGCTGTCCTTTAGCAGGTTTTCCATCAATTTCCCCCACCACTGATGTGAGACTGACTGGCCTGTAATTACTTGCCTCCTCCCTGCTGCCGCTCTTGTGCAGCAGGATCCCATCAGCTCTCCATCAGTCCTCCAGAACCTCCCCTGTCTCTGATGAGTTGCTGAATAGTGCTGCCAGAGGGGCCGGTAGCACTGTATTCAGTTCTTCCAGCATCCTTGGGTGGATTCTGTCTGGCCCCATTGATTTTTTTTCCTTCAGGGCTTCCAATCCCTGGTGGACTCTATCTTCTGTAAACTGACATGCTGGTCCATCTCCTCCCCCCTCCGCTGTGAAGACCAAGCAGAAGTACTTCTTTAAAAGTTTTGCTTTTTCCTGAACAAACATTATGAGAACACAGATAAACATTAGAAAACCAAAACCTGAAAGGGGCAGCTACTGAATCAGTGCATACCCTCCCTTTCTCCTAAAAGTCCACATTCCTCACCCTCTCCACCCTCCTTTCCTCACTGATATAACAACTCACGGGTCACTAAACCCTCAGTCATATACATCACAAGCGACCCAGAAGCTCCAATAGCCTAAGTGCATACAACTGAGGATTGGGGCATGGTAGGGAGAGTTCTCTTTTCCCCTCATTAGTTCCTGCAGACTCCCTAGTAGAATGGTGGTCCCTTATTATGGGCATATTGGGGGACCCATGCAGTATGTGTTGATGCACCACAGTATGGTAAACATTTCTATACATTGATTGAGCTGTACAGATGTCACATAACTAGACACCCTGATGGATGAGGAAGCTACAGAGGCAGAGCAGGATGATGAGGTGGCGAGCAAGGGAAAAGGTCCTTGTAGAATCCATGGAAGAAGATACAATTCAGGGTGGTAGACCTCATATCTGGAGGGGGCCTGGAAGGTACAGCAGGTACAGCACCCTAAACTGAAGCTGCATAGTTGTCTGCATTTCCAGAGAAAAACTGAGTATGTGGTACAGGAGAAAATAGGGGAAGGGAACAGCAGTTCCACGAAGCCCTCAGTCTAAATCAAAATGAGACTAATAGATGGGAGCTTCTAATCCATTATATGCTATAGACCAGCTTGGCCACCAAAGACAGTGCTAATTGGAACATTCTGGTTTGAGTCCTGGACTGAGACAGTCACCTGCTTCCCCTCCTGGATATCGGAACATGAACAGGCAGACTTTGTATAATTCCATCCTCTTTTCTGCTGGTAGGGCCACAGATTACTTCTGTGCCCCACCTCAGAATTCATATTGCCATTCATTCTGCCAGGTTCAAACTCATGGCTGTATGAGATGTGACCATAAATATATGACTAGACCCCATCTGCACCCTGCCCCAACAAGCCTACTTTGCAGTTAGCCAGACAAGTGAAAGATCTCTCTCTGTATCAGGCCACCTTAGGTTACCATTCAGCTACCGTTTAAATGCAGATAAGGGCTTCCCCCTAAACTCCAACCTTTTACTCTAGTTCCATGCCCTGTAAAAGGCACCTAACACACCATCCATGTACAACAATGCAGTTTCAATGGGAATTAATCTCTTTTGTCACGTAGGGAAACTGACACTGCACTTCATCCCAGTGGTCTTCACTAGTAAATTACTAGCCAGGTAATAAGAATCATGATAATAAAGAAGACAATAGAAAAACCCCTTTAGAAACATAGACTTTGATGGCAGATAAGGACCACTTGGCACACCCAGTCTGCCCATTTCCCTACCTGTTAGATAAGCTGCAGATTCTAGTTAACCAACAGCCTACTTCCTGCAACCCCCCACTACAATTGCCTTATGTCTGTCCCATGCATGTATGAATTCCCCCACTATTTTAGTTCAAGTTCAAGTTCAAGTTTATTGCAGGAAAACTCCATTGAGCAAGCTCATTCACAAGGAGGTCCTGTGACATAGACACTTAAAGTACAAACACAGATAGGTAATAACAGTATATACATGAAATGCACGTTACATGATACAGGCTGGATATACATACAAGGGTACCACATAGGGTGACTGCAGGTGGTAAACATTGATATGAGACAGGGAAGCGACTTATAGGTCGCATACTGATAAATGAAACATGATGACTGCTGTGATTTGATTTAATCAAATCAAATCAAATCAAATATACAGTATTTTGGCAGCTAGAACAAACAACAGTCTACAACTGATATGGGAGGAGGAGATTTGATAGAGTAGCAGTGGAGCGTAAGCAAAAGATAAAGCCAGGAGTAGAAGGGAAGGAAAGCAGTTAATATGACAAATCAATTATACCTTACCAGTGCATAAATATGGCACACATGGGGAAGGAAGAGACTTAATGACAGTTACAGGTGTCTTTATTTTGGCTGAACTTAGCGATTTGTAGAAGTTTATTGAAACTGTGCTAGTTAGTTTCAGCACGGTTTGTAATTGGTTCCAAATGGAGGAAGGGCATATGCAATAGCACGTTTACCAAAGGAAGTCCGCGTCCTTGGTATGTCAAGCATAATAAAGTCAGATTTTCTTAACGAGTATGCACTATGAGATACTAATAAGGGAAGAGAGATAGTTTGGCAATTTCTGCAGGAGCAGTTTAGAGTCCATAGCCCAGCATGGAGCAGATGCCTAGTAGTAAGGGATGTCCAACCAACAGCTGCATATAAGTCACAGTGGTGCGAACGGTAAGGGAGTTGGTAATGAACCGTAATACGGTGATAAAGGATGTCCAGTTTACTTAGATTTGCAAGAGTGGTGGAGGAATAAATTACACTCGATCATAGTTCGAGTAGGGGAGAAAAGTGGCCTGTACAAGCTTGTTTCGAGTTTCAAGGGGAAAAGGGCCTATTTCTGTAGAAGAAACCTAACCTTGCTTTTAACCTTCTAGAGACATCTTGATGTGGTCACTGAAAGATAATTTATTGTCGATCCAGATACCTAGATATTTAAATTTGGTTACAACTTCCAGAGGCTCGTTTAGCGTGGTGACAATGAAGTCTTGGGCAAGAGTATTGGGGGGGGCCTGAGACAGCACTGCTGGAGAATATCATCGCTTTAGTCTTCTTGGCATTGAGCAGAAGCTTTGCCTTTATTAAATTATGCTCAAGTTGTGCGAAGTCCGCTTGAAGCACTCCCTTGACTTCAGATAACGATGAGCCAGAACTATTTTAGACCCAACAACCTCCCCAGGAAGGCGGTTCCACGCATCTACCACTCTCTCCGTGAAAAAAAATTTCCTCACATTACCTCTGAGCCATCCCCCCTCTATCTTTAAATTGTGCCCCCTTGTTCTTACACATCTCTTTTTCTGAAAGATGCTACCCTCCTGGACTTTATTGACTCTTTTGAGGTACTTGAACGTTTCTATCATGTCCCCCCTGTCCCTCCTTTCATCAAGGGTATACATATTAAGCTCTGTCAGTCTCTCTTCATATGGTTTCTGAGGCAGACCCTGCACCATTTTAGTTGCCCTCCTCTGGACGGCTTCCATCCTGTCTATGTCCTTGCGTAGATGGGGTCTCCAAAACTGCATACAGTATTCCGGATGGGGTCTCACCAACTGTCTGTACAGAGTTATAACCACTTCCCTTTTTCTACTTGTGATGCCCCTTCCTATGCATCCCAGTATCCCCCTAGCTCTCCTTACTGACTTCTCACATTGCTTACCCACCTTTGGGTCATCTGATATGACTACCCCCAAGTCCCTTTCCATTTTTGTTGTTGTTAGTACCTCCTCTACTATTGTGTACTCTTCTCCTGGGTTTTTGTTTCCCAGGTGCATCACTTTGCACTTCTTTGCATTGCATCTAAGTTGCCATATGTCTGACCATTCCTCCAACCTTGCCAAGTCCCTTCTCATCCTTTCTACCCCCCTTGTGTATCAACTGTGTTACAGATCTTTGTGTCATCTGCAAAGAGGCATACCTTTCCCTCCAGACCCTCTGCAATGTCACCTATAAAGATGTTAAAGACGACTGGACCCAGTACTGAGCCCTGAGGTACTCCACTAGTAACCCCCCTTTCTTCGGAATATGTTCCATTCACTATTACCTTCTGTGTCCTGTTGTGCAGCCAGTTTTCTACCTAGGCTACCACCCTGGAACCAACTCCCAGGCTGACTAACTTGATTATTAATCTTTTGTGCGGGACTGTGTCAAATGCCTTGCTAAAGTCTAGGTAGGCCATATCCACAGCCCCTCCCTGGTCTATTACTTTGGTCACCCAGTCAAAGAAATCAATTAGATTCATCTGACATGACCTTCCTGCTGTAAATCCATGTTGCTTTGGGTCCTGTGCCCTGCTGGCCACTAGGTACTCAACAATTCTTTCTTTCAGCAGTGATTCCATCATTTTCCCTACCACCAAGGTCAAACTTACAGGTCTGTAGTCTCCTGCTTCTGCCTTGCTCCCACTTTTGTGAAGGGAATCACATCTGCCCTCCTCTGGTCCTCAGGTACCACCCCATCCTCCTATGATTTGTTAAAAAGTGTGGTCAGTGGTGTCACTAGGTCCGCCCTTAGTTCTTTTAGGATTCTGGGGTGAATCCCTTCAGGCCCCATTGCTTTATCCACCTTGAGTTTTAGGAGTTCTTTCAGGACTCTTTCTTCTGTAAATGGACTAGTGTCAACCCCCCTACCCAGAGTGCTTCTATTGTCTGGTTTAGGTAACTCCTCCTCATCTTTGTTTGTGAATACTGAGCAAAAGTATTCATTCAGTATCTCTGCCTTTTCACTGTCTCCCTCTGCCCACCTCCTCTCTCCTTTATTAATCTTCACTATTCCTCCCTTAACCTTTGTATGCTCTCTAATGTACCTATAAAAGGTTTTATCCCCCTTCTTAACTGAGTTGGCTATTTTTTCCTCGGTTTGGGCCTTTACTATTCTGACTGCCTTCCCCACTTCTTTCTACTTTAATTGATACAGTTCCCTGTCATGCTCCTTCTGTGATTCCTTATACTTTTTGAATGCAGCCTTTTTCTCCTTAATCTTCTCTGCCACCTCTTTTGAGAACCATAGTGGTTTTTTACTCCACTTTGTTTTCTTTATTTCTTTCACACAAAGGCTTGTTGCCTCTATCATGGCAGTTTTGATTTTTCTCCATTGCTCTTCCACCCCTCCTTTTTGGCCATTTGCTAGTGCATTCCTCAGGTATTCACCCAATTTGGCAAAGTTAGCCCTTCTAAAGTCCAGTATCCTTATTTTTGTATGGCTTGTCTCCATGGTCGTGCTTATTGTGAAGCAGACTGTGCAGTGGTCACTTGTTCCCAGATGTCTAATGACTTCTAAATTTGTGATCCTCTCTTCATTTGAGAGTACCAGGTCTAGTATTGCTTCCTCCCGAGTGGGTTCCAACACTAGCTGTCTAAGGCCTGCCCACTGCAGGGCATCGAGAATGACCCTGCTCTTGGATGTGGCTGCAGTACATGTCATCCAGTTAACATCTGGCATATTCAGGTCCCCCATCAACAGTATCTCCCTTTTTTCAGCCATTTTGAGAATGTCCTCTATCATTTTCTTGTCCATTTCCTACCCTTGAGACAGGGGCCTGTATACAACCCCTGTGCGGATTGTGACGCCATTCCCTGTCTCCAAGGTGACCCAGAGTGCCCCTTTACTTTTTAGTTCTGTAGCTTTGATCCCTTCCCTTATGTATAGAGCTACTCCACCTCATCTTTTACCCTCCCTGTCCCCGGTATGTTGACATTCCAGTCATGGTTCTCCGTGTACCATGTTTCTGTGACTGCCACAATATCCAACTGTTCATCTTCCATCAGGGCTGCTAGCTTAGGAAGCTTGTTTCCCAGACTATAGGCATTGGTACTCATTGCCCTCCATTTAATGTTGGCTTTATTCTTTTTTCCCCCATCCCTGCTCTTATTGCCCTGGTCTATTTTTCCATTTACAACTGTCCTGCTCTCTGTTGAGCTCTGTACCTCAGTGTTTACCTTACTACCTGCCATGTTTTGTGGGGGGAGGCTTGAAATTTCCTGCCTTTTATCAGCACCTCCCCCCTTGGCTAGTTTAAAAGCTTGCCAAGGAAGCATTTAAACCTGTCACTTAGGAGCTTGGTTCCCTTCATGGACAGATGCAGACCATCATGCCAGTATAGTCCTTCATCTCTCCAGGTGTACCCCCAGTCCCCAATGAAGCCAAAGCCCTGTGCTCTGCACCAGTTTTCAAGTTTCAAGTTCAAGTTCAAGTTTATTGCAGGAAAACTCCATTGAGCAAGCTCATTCACAAGGAGGTCCTGTGACATAAACACTTAAAGTACAAACACAGATAGGTAATAACAGTATATACATGAAATGCACGTTACATGATACAGGCTGGATATACATACAAGGGTACCACATAGGGTGACCGCAGGTGGTAAACACTGATATGAGACAGGGAAGCGACTTACAGGTTGCATACTGATAAATGAAACATGATGACTGGTGTGTGCAATACATATACAGTATTTTGGCAGCTAGAACAAACAACAGTCTACAACTGATATGGGGGGGAAGAGTGATTTGATAGAGTAGCAGTGGAGCGTAAGCAAAGATAAAGCCAGGAGTAGAAGGAGAAGGGAAAGCAGTTAATATGACAAATCATTTATACCTTACCAGTGGATAAATATGGCACACATGTGGAAGGAAGAGACTTAATGACAGTTACAGGTGTCTTTTATTTTTGCTGAACTTAGCAATTTGTAGAGGTTTATTGAAACTGTGCTAGTTAGTTTCAATGCGGTTTGTAATTGGTTCCAAATGGAGGTAGGGCATATGCAATATACGTTTACCAAAGGAAGTCCGGCCTTGGTATGTCAAGCATAATAAAGTCAGATTTTCTTAACGAGTATGCACTATGTGAGATACTAATAAGGGAAGAGAGATAGCTTGGCAATTTCTGCAGGAGCAGTTTAAGAGTCCATAGCCCAGCATGGAGCAGGCGTCTAGTAGTAAGGGATGTCCAACCAACAGCTGCATATAAGTCACAGTGGTGCGAACGGTAAGGGAGAGTTGGTAATGAACCGTAACGCACGGTGATAAAGGATGTCCAGTTTAGTTAGATTTGTAAGAGTGGTGGAGGAATAGATTACATCGCCATAGTTGAGTAGGGGGAGAAAAGTGGCATGTACAAGCTTGTTTCAAGTTTCAAGGGCGAAAAGGGACCTATTTCTGTAGAAGAAACCTAACCTAATAGTTTTGCAACCATTCATTAAACTGCATGGTGTGCAGTACCCTAGCTTCACCCCCTGCCATAGACTGGCAGCACCTCTGAGAAGGTAACCGTGCTTGCTACCTGTCTGAGGCCCCTCCCCAACTCCACAAATTCATCCTGCACTGCACTGATTCCATGCCTAGCTAGGTCATTTGTCCCAAGGTGGACAATGATATCTATTTCCCTCTCCTGTGATGCTGCTTCTGCAATCCTGAGGATTCACTGACTCCTTTGAGATTGTTACATATTGTGTAGTAAGCCTGTTGTCCCTCCCCCAGGTTGCACTGTCGTGCTACTTGACCTCATAGCTGTGCGAATGCAGAAACCTGAGCTGGCAGTGCAAGGTGCTTGAGTCCTTCCCTCTCAAACATACACACATTTGAGATGGAGGAACTCAGAGGGACATGGTCACTGAGGAAAGCGTGGGAAAGACAGTCTCCTGTATCTCGTGACCACCACATAACAAGCTTGGACAAGGGTCTAATTTGTTAAAACTGATGCCTGCTGAGTATATAGAATACTTTATGTGGGATCGCTTAGTACTATCCCACTACCTAACTTATACCCCTTGTAAGACGGTGAACATATAAGGAGGGGTGGTTCAGAGGGTTATAAGGGAGAATTGCTCAGTGTAGACTCCCTGAGAAGAGGAGATTCTAGGGCATCAAGGGAGGGTGAAGTATCTATGGGCAGCCTGATCCTTATAGCAACCTCTGTCTACCACAACCTTCCCAACCCCCAACCACCCACTGCAGTAAATCTCCCCCCTTCCCCCAAACAGCATATGCTTGTAAAAATGTACCTTTAAGAAAAGCTATCCTGCTTTTCTCTGTCCTGCTAATTAGGCATTCATCTAAGCATTTTGAGTTAAAACAGCAGTGATATTCAGTCTGTTGAGGAGTGCACATGCTAAACCACAGCAATGTCCTTGAAGCACCTATGTAAGGATACAGAAGAGGGATAGCCTATTTAAAAGGGTCATCCATCTCAGTTTCTGGGGAGTCCTGATAGGCCCAACAGGGTGGTGACATGAAAACAGTTTGCCATTGTCTCTTCAGATCAGAGTGCTGCTGGTGGTGGCCTTAGGATTTACCGCTGCAGGGTGTGGAGTTATTTCCATTGTATGGAGTTCACCTGGGCCAGATGATTAACTTGCAGGCAAGCTGGTGACTGCAGCAACCAGGCTGAAGGTGTCAGACCATGATTTGGGTCTGGTAGCTGTATCTGTTTCAGAATGCAGCTGAGGAGGAGATATTGGTTTAATCTGGGCATCTGGGGTCCATTAATTAGTGAGGCAAATTTATAGGAGCCCAAGAGAGGAGACTGTATCAGGGAGGAGGCGAGAGAGTCCTTGCTCTGACTGCAGCTCCTGCTATGTTGCCTCTGCAGTAAGTCCTTCTTGTCTTTCTGCCTCTTATTACATCTCCAGGACAGGGATGCAGGGTACCATGGGTCGTTGGTGGTTGTAGGGGAGGAACATATCCAGGGTTGTGATGGTCACTTGGATTGTGTGTGTGTATGTGTGTGTGTATGTGGGGGGGGGGGGTAATGTCCACCTCCTGAAGGTGAGTTCTGCCATAACCTGGTAGAGATTAAGTTTGTATTCACTGAGATACATTTGGGGCCATGTCTTAGAAATTAATGCTTCTGCCTCATCTGGTGCATCGAAATGCTTGGAGATGCCATTCCTTACAATCCGTTGCAAGGTCAGGAATCCTGCACTGTACTGCACTCCGACCTCCATCAGTATGCGACACACTGAGATATAGGCCCATCAGTGGTAGGACAGTTCAAGTGAGAAATCTGGAAACATTTTGATATGGTGGCCTTGCTAGCAAAGATAATCTTTTTTCCTCACCAACACCTCAGTCTATCGGTGTAGTGGAAGAACCATGCCAGCAGCAGTCAGGGTCTTTCCCCAGGCTTTGGGGGGCTAGCGAATGATGTACTCAGTCTATCTTGATGGCATGAGAGCAGTCTGGTCTGAATATAGTCAACAGTGCTTTCTGAAGAAATTGAATAGTGCCTTTCCAAGGTTTTGTGAAAAAGTATTACATGGTTCCAGAGTTATAAGAATCTAAACTTTTTTTTCTGAGTATACCTAGTAAGATATTTGGCAGGACCAATGTTCCCTGTAATTATTTGACTCTGTGGGTGGAAGTTTCATGTGTGTGCAGCACTGGGTGCTAGGAAAGAGATTTACATGCGCAAAACAAACTGAATCTATAATAGGGATACCATTTATTGCCACAAGAAAATGTAGGTTACATTTTTCACTATAACAATGTACTACTGCTTTAAGTACCTTTAGAAAATGGTCTAAGAAAATCCCGGGCTCTGATTGGCTGCTAGCCCTGGCAAGGTGGGCATCTATAAGACAGCATAGCCTGGGTATTAAAAGTGCCAGTCCCAACCTGCCCCATTACCCACTCAAATCATGGTACCACATTCCAAATTCAAAACGAAAAAGCGCCATGTTTTTTACTCAAATAGCGAGCAAGCTATCAGCTGGCAGACCCCCCCGTGTTGGCAGCAACTCGAAAGAACAATCCTATTTTTTTTTTGTTAGTTTAATATGGCAAATTAAATTGTGGCTGTCTACCTGGATAGTAGCTAACAGCAGTCACAGTATTGTCGAGGGTGTCAGCTGATCGCCGGTGCCACTTTTGATTTCCAGCTCATTCACCACCCCCACACACACGGAACAGGAACACCCAATGAATAATGAGTGAGTAAATGAAAAAGTGGCATAAACATGAAAGGAAAGCCACAACTTTCTATTAAAATAAAAAAAAAATGAACTCAGTGTTTTGACACCTCTTCCCTTGCCTCCATATTGCCGGATATCATGCCTTCTTGGCACGCATGAAATAAGTAACAGCTGCACTTTTAGGTAGAAAAAAAGTGAACCACAATAAATATTGCAAACAGGCTGCAATTATTAAGCGAAACACAGACAAATTACAAATGGAGATATCCACAAGACACTTGCAAACAAACTGGCAGCACTCAAGCGGCTAACTACAGCATTAAACTTTAAAAGATTAAATAAATGAAACAAAGTCCAACATCCAAGTGAAAAGTCCAATCAGATCCATGACACTAACCCCAACTCTTTAGACTCAAAATGCTGGGGTTAGTGATCTGATTGGACTTTTCACTTGGATGCCGGACTTTGTTTCATTTATTTAAGCTTTTAAAGTTCCGTGCTGTAGTTTACTGCTAGTTTGTGAGTGCAATTATTAACCCTAAAGACTCTTGCATGGGAGGTGGGTGGGGGTGGACTCCTACATTCAACTGAAAAGCTACTACGCACTCTACTGCCACTACCACTGCTGTACAGGAACTACTTAACACAAGAAGGATGTTTACTTCATTTTTTTCATCTTTTTTTTCATTTTTGTTTAAATGTTTTTAAAGCATTTTATTTAACTCACCCTAAACCCATTTTCTAAGTGCAATAATACCCTCCAGGATGGGCGGTATTGGGCAATACCAGACCTTACAAAGGCTATAGGGCTGTCCGCCTGTGGCATTGGGCCTCATTATCACTTATGGGCGGTCAGTGTGCCCAATGCATCTCTGTTGGGTATTATTGCTTTTAAGTTCTACACTCAGCATATTTTATGTAGTCCAGTTCTGTTCTGCTCGATAGTTGGTATATGGGTTAAGAGAAAAAGATTATGATGACAGATTAGTCACCTTACATAGATACATAGATACATAGACAGTGTCGGCAGATAAGGGCCTATGGCCCACCTAGTCTGCCCATTTGAGATTGTAAGTTCAGTTTGTTTTCCTAGAAGTCTGTTGCCCCTTACCCCTGACCTCCAGAATTCCTTTATGTCTATCCCATGCATTCTTAAATCCCGTGATTGTTTCAGCCCCGACCACTTCCTCTGGCAGGGTGTTCCACTTGTCCACCACCCGTTCTGTGAAGAAATTCTTTCTCATGTTTCCTCTGAATCGCCCTCCCTCCAACTTCATCCCATGCACTCTAGTCCTGGAACATCTTTTTCACTTAAAAATAGTGTTTTCCTGCACCCTGTTCCTCCCTGTAAGATACTTGTATGTCTCTATCATATCCCTCTCTCCCTCCTCTCCTCCAGGGAGTACATGTTCAGTTCCTTCAACCTGTCTTCATAGGACTTGTGATGCAATCCATGCACCATCTTTGTTGCCCTCCCTCTGAACCTTCTCTACCCTGTCTATGTCCTTACGTAGGTATGGTCTCCAGAACTGTACACTGTACTCAGGTGGGGCCTCACTAGTGTCTTGTATAGTGGAATTATGACCTCCCTTTTCCTGCTGGTGATGCCCCTGCCTATACATCCCAGCATCCTATTTGCTTTACCTGCTGCCTTGCCACACTGTTTCCCTACCTTCAGGTCATCAGAGATGTCAACCCCAAGATCCCTTTCCTGCTTGGTGCATGCTATATCCTCACCCCCCAACTGATATATTGTGCCAGGGTTTTTGTGCCCCATATGCATTATCTTGCACTTCTTTGCATTGAATTTCAACTGCCAAACCCCTGACCATTCTTCAAGTTTCTGCAGGTCGCTTCTCATTCTGTCTACACCCTCTGGTGTGTCTACTCTGTTACAGAGCTTTGTGTCATCAGCGAACAGTGAAATTCTGCCTTCTAGGTCCTGCGTAATGTCACTGATGAAGATGTTGAATAGGACCGGTCCCAGCACTGATCCCTGTGGTACCCCACTGGTCACTCTTCCCTCTGTGGAGTGACAGCCATTTACCACCACCCTCTGTGTCCTGCCACCCAGCCAGTTACCTACCCACCACACTACTGTCCTGCCTACACCCACACCTTGGAGCTCATGACCCTGGAAATGAGAAGACGTGGGGTGACCTGACCTTTTATTTATGTGAGACATAATTAATGACCCTCATTTATTTCACAAAATGAGTTTCACCCTCAAACAAGACAAAGTTCCAACTAGAGGGCATCCTCTTCAACTGTGTCTCCCAATTAAGGTATAACACTAATAGAAGACATTTTTTTCTTTACCCAAAGAGTAGTAAACACATGCAATGATCTCCCTCTCGACATAATTTTAAGTACAAATAAGCAGATATTTAAGTGCAATCTAGGCAACTAGTTTCTGAAAAAGAAAGTTATGAATCTTTGTTAAGGGTTTTTGATAGGAGCTAGTTATGGGTATATTGCCTGTAAATAGGACCTTTGGACCTAAAGTTTCATCCTGTATAAAAAATAAAATGTTAACTAACTAAAACATTTTAACTAACTTTTGTCCCTGACTCTGTCCTTAGTATGAACCTTAGTATGATTTTTTTGACTTAAGCCTTAAAGGAAAACATTCATTATCATAACCCTCCCAACCCCGAAAGCTTTAGCCTCTGATTCAGCTTTGCACATAGTAAAAAAATGTTGCTGCAGTTTACTTATTTTAAGTTGTAAACTCTGCGATCACCAAACATGGCAGATGCTGTGCAGTTCCATGTTATGTAACAGTGCAGTGCCGCACCGCTCACCCCAATACAAAATGTGTTGGAGTGAGTGGTGTGGCGCCACACCATTACATGACATGGAACCATACAGCATCCGCCATGTTTGGCGATTGCGGAGTTCACAAAATTAAAATAAAGTAAGTAAACTGCAGCAACATTTTTCTTTTACTATGTAAAAAGCTGAATCGGGGCTAGAGCTTTCGCGGGTGGGGAGGGTTATGATAGTGAATGTTTTCCTTTACATTTTCAGACATTCAGACAATTCCATAGGCTTTTAATGCCTTTAAATCCATGCTCAAAAATGCAGTGAGATGCACTACTAATTAGCCATTAAAAACCTGATTAAACACATATTAACTCTAATGTCGTACTCTTCTTTACTACAATAAAGATATTTCAAATGACTGCAAATCCACAGTAATAATGAATCTGGTATCCTTTGTCATACTTTTTTGAATGTAGCATTCCCCCAGCCTCATTTTTTAAAGTGTCTTTTCCATCATTTTCTTATACTTTAGAAATTAATAAGAGATGATCATTTATATCCCTGCCTCCATCTGCACACAAACCTACTTTTCCTTTTTTTTTTTATTTCTTTTTTTAGTCAAAGTAGATGTGGTCCTTTTTTTAAAAATTACACAGCTTCTCCTTTTTATTTCTAACCATCTGGACCTTATCCTCCATTTTTTTTTAACTCTGTGAGCATCCTCAATGTTACTATATATTGACCTACACTTACAAAATATATTTCCACCTCTCTTTAACCACATTGAAGTCAGTGTACACCAAGAGAAAAATATTACTCCATCAAAGTCAAAACATCAGCAGATAAAGGACTCCCTCCAAACAACAAGAACCTTATTCTTTTCATTGAGATACATTATACCATTTCTTTTATCCTGGCAAAGTCAAAAAACACCATCAGGAAAGGACCTTCTAAAAACAACAAGAACCTTGCATTTTTAGTATTAATTTACTGAAATCCTCCAAACATCAACACACTGCTGTTGCGACCTGGGAGGACATAACACACAATTGCAGTTTAGGGCAGTGTACTTTATTTGTTCGACAGTACCTCTCATAAACCACATTCAGATCTCAGCAGCCAAGTAGTCAGATGCAGTTTCCCTAGTGAAAGACACTCTCACAAAGTCAAAGCCATTTTTATTTATAAAATGTGCTTTTCAAATCGTCAGTGTGCTTGTGCACAAGTATAAAACAAACTGCAATAAATAATAAAAACAGTAATCAGGTTAAAATCAGTAACATTTCAATTAAAATAACATCTGAGAAAGCTGAGTCAAACAAGTAAGTCTTTAAGGCAACCATGAAGGTCTCGGTGGACAGGCACTCTCTAATCTGATGAGGTAGAGAATTCCACAGGGTCAGGGCCATAAATGCAGAAGATCTTGCCCCGTGATCTTTAAATGGACCCTGGGAACCTCTAGTAATCCCTCGTCAATGGAACGGTGTGGGCGGAGGGGACTGTAGGGACACAGGAGGTCTTGCAGATAACATGGTCCCTGTCTGTGTAGGACCTTATAGGTCAGCAAGCTGACCTTGAAGGTGATCCTCCACTGCACTAGCAACCAGTGCAGTTCGCAGATCACAGGTGTGATATGGCTAGATCGAGATAGGCCAGTCAACAACCTGGCTGCCGCATTCTGCACCAGCTGCAGGCGGTGGATATCAAGCCCTGGAAGCCCTAGGTAGAGAGCATTGCAGTAGTCAAGGCAGGAAGTCATAAAGGCATGGACCAGGGTAGGAAGGTCATCAGGCGGAATGAGATGTTTTATCTGGGTGATATTCCTCAGATGGTAAAAAGAGGACTTGATGATGACTGATACCTGCAATTTGAGTATCAGCTCACCATCAAGAATAATGGTCAGATTCCGTACCCATTCAGAGGACCTCAGCTGCTTGTCCCCCAGCACAAACCCAGGGGGCCAGGCAGCAGTGGACCCCTCTACCTGACGACCAGGGTCCACAACCAACACCTCAGTCTTATCCAGATTCAATCTCCCAGTCTGAATATTATGTTGTCTCTTCTGTGAAACGATCCATTTTTACTGGGTTTATGGACTGGATCTATACTGTTAGTGAGGAGAGTCAGGGAAGCATGCTGTGCAGTGTTTTCAGTTAGTTTTGTTTTTTTCAGTTTCCTACTCTCACACTACATCAGAATGCGTGTGTGTGTATCCATGTATAAAACTTATGATCTAGGAGTGGGATACATACCTGTGGCACAGCACAAAACTATTAACCATTAGGCTGCAGCCTGCAGATTCAAGTAATGAAATGTAAAGGAATTCTGGACTGATATGTCAGTCTGTAGCAAAGCCAGGGATAAGCACAGTGTGGAGGGAGGGATGGGGGTATACTGTGAAAAGAGTAAAGATGATTCACTGTGGCCTAGTCAAAGCACTAAGGGACTTTGCCTTGAGTGTTATTTCATCTGCGTGCCATTGCTTCTGTACTGGGTGGCTCTTTCTTTGATACTGGGTGGCCACACAGGCACTCAGTTTACAAGGAACATAAGCAGAGACACTGGTTTACCATGATTGAAAAAGGGCAACATCTGTTTTGCTGAAAGGAAAAAACAGTATTGTCACCGATTTCTACAAAGCCAAAAACTGTTTTTACCAATGTTTTGTGAGCTTTGTTTAACAATTTTTTTCTCAGCTAGAATGCATTTGTAACCACCTAGGTGGTGCTAATAGCAGGTTAAGGGGCCTGAGTTCTGAAATGGGTGCCTCCACCTGGAGGTCAGGGTGGGTAGTGGTCAAGTTAACCTGGGCACAGCCCTCCGGGACACTGTAACCTCCCTCTTTCCTTACTAGTGGCCAGAACAATACACAATAATCACTTTCACAATACCCCTGATACACCACACCAGTACCCACACTGTTTGCACTTACCACAAGGGCTTTCCTCTGGCTCAGCCCGGGGGACCCCCTGTAAAACAAGGTTATACACAGCAAATAACAGTACAGTACTCTTGTACAAACTGGAACCACAGTCAGGGTAAATGCAAAAAAAAAAAAGAGTTAGATCTGATTTATTTAAGGGACTTAAGCAAGGGATGGGGCATAATCAGGTTAACATGCTCAAAGGCTCTATCAGTCCAACCATTATGCATGCACTTCAGGGTCCATAAAGAGTTACACACTCTGAGTACCCAGATGGAGAATGGTGAGCTAGCCAGGAACATTGTAGCTGGTTGGGGCCTTGTGATGGAAGGAAAAAAAACAGCATGCACAATATACACTATTTGTAAGCCGGAGCCAGAGGGCTCAGTTTGTGAAAAGAAAACAACAAGACAATCAGATGACACACTTTTAGATTAGGCTGTTGTTGCAGGCAGCTACCCTGATGATTACTCACAATACCCAAGACTGGACACAGGCTGGATGAAAATCGAGACAGTAGGTGGTTAATCTGGAGTGCCAGAAGAAGCAGGGCCCACACGATTTGCCGAGGCATCATTCCTGTTCAAGCGTAGAGCAGGGGGCTGACCCCCAGGCAGGTATGTCATCGGTGGCTTTCTTGGTGCAGTGGGGTAGTCTGGCAGGGCCAGCTTGGCATGGCCCAGGCTGAATGGAGATGAACGTGGATTCAGTATGATAAAGCTTCTAGCAAGCAGAACACAGTTTACATAGTGGGGAACCAAATCATGACCCACTTTCAGTGCACAGCACATTTACGTGTAAAGAAATTCTACTGCACCAGGCAAACCACTCTCCAGTCACGATCACAAAGTCTCTGCATGAACCGGAGATTCAAAAGCAGCTGAAAATCTTGACGGGCCGATCGCATTCAGCAAAATCTTCGGTCTTCTTCAGGTATGAGCCTGGTAAAGAATCAGTGGCCTACTTCGTTCTCACAAACTTGAATTTAGTCTGAAATAATTCTCTTCTCTCCCTCTCAAGGGCAGCAGGCAAACATGCAGGCCACAACTCAGGCCTTTCCACAGTTCTCCCACGAGAAACTACTCAGACGGCTGCTTGACTGTCTCAAGCTCTTGCCTCTTCAGCTCCCAACTGAGATCTGATTCAACTGCCAGCAAGCCAGGGAATTTCCCCAGAATCCAAAAGGTTTGGTTGGCTGATCTGTCTGTCAGTCACAACAAAGGCTCCCCCTTCAGGTGCAAAAATGCACCAAAAGCCCAAAACTACAGTTTCTATATATTTTGACTCCAGACAGCTCCTGTAGTCCAGCTCCATTTTAGGTCCCACCAGAACTGATTGGTCCAGTTCGCAGTCCAGGACCAAGATAGTGGAGATAAACAAAACAGTCCTTGCTGCAAAGAAAGCAGGTTAGACAAACTACACTATCATTATCACTCTAAATGATTTCCAGCAAATAGTTACATCTTTCAACAAAGCTCCCTCTCAGATTACTTATGACTGCAATCCAGGCAGCTCTTAAAGATACAGTAAAGAGAGGCTATACAGGCACTCTCTGGCAATCACATTTAAACTGCTAAAACGCAGGACACCAGCCTGGCAGTGAGCATTTAGGCTAGCTCGAGTGAGACTTTTCAGGAACCCCCATTTGTAGGGAGGTTACACATTTTAACAATTTTGTTGCTAGTGTTGTACATCAGTTGTAGTTATTAAAAATAACAAGCTGTATGATAAGCTCAGCCTGTGCCTTACCTCGGTTTTCTGTCTTTTATGTATATCCAGTCCTCACACTATTAGCAATGCCTGTTCGCCCCAGTGATCTGAATGTGCAGATTTGGAAGGTCAGTGTGTGTGTGTGTGTGTGTGTGTATGTGTATGTGTGTGTGTGTGTGTGTGTGTGTGTGTGTGTATGTGTGTATATGTATGTGTGTGTCTGATTTCATGTTTGGAATCTCATGTCGCTCATCCTTCATATGAGACAGCAGCAGCACTATGGCCCCCATCTTTCAGGGGTGACAACAGCAGCAGCACTTTGGCTTCTATCCCTAAGGAGTGACAGTGATAGCAAGAGCAGCACTATGGTCCCCAACCCTCAGGGGTGATAGCAGCAGCACTATAGCTCCTGTCCCTAAGGGGTGATAGCAAGAGCAGCACTATGGCCCCATCTCTCAGGGATGACAGCAGCAGTACTATGGCTCCTGTGCCTGAGGGGTGATAGCAAGAGCAGCACTATGGCCCCCATCTTTCAGGGATGACAGCAGCAGCACTATGGCTCCTATTCCTGAGCAGTGACAGTGATAGCAAGAGCAGCACTATGGCCCCCATCTCTCAGGGATGACAGCAGCAGCACTATGGCTCCTGTCTCTGAGGGGTGATAGCAAGACAGCACTATGGCCCCCATCTTTCAGGGGTGACAACAGCAGCAGTACTTTGGCTTCTATCCCTGAGGAGTGACAGTGATAGCAAGAGCAGCTCTATGGTCCCCATCCCTCAGGGGTGATAGCAGCAGCACTATAGCTCCTGTCCCTAAGGGATGATAGCAAGAGCAGCACTATGGCCCTCATCTCTCAGAGATGACAGCAGCAGCACTATGGCTCCTATTCCTGAGCAGTGACAGCGATAGCAAAAGCAGCACTATGGTCCCCATCCCTCAGGGGTGATAGCAGCAGCATTATAGCTCCTGTCCCTAAGGGATGATAGCAAGAGCAGGACTATGGCCCTCATCTCTCAGAGATGACAGCAGCAGCACTATGGCTCCTATTCCTGAGCAGTGACAGCGATAGCAAAAGCAGCACTATGGTCCCCATCCCTCAGGGATGATAACAGCAACACTATAGCTCCTGTCTCTGAGGGGGTGATAGCAAGAGCAGCACTGTGGCCCCCCCCTCTCTCAGGGGTGACAGCAGTAGCAGCACTACAGTTCCCATCTCTCCGTGGTAACAGCAGCAGCATTATGGCCCTCATCCCTCAGGGATGATGGTAACAGTACCATGGCTTATATGAACATAGCCTTCTTATGACCCCACCTCATGAAGAAGGGCAGAGAAAAGTTTCAATTTCTGCATGAAAGATGATTTTGGGCAGCGGATGCAAAACACCTTTTGCGACAGATTTGCCTAATTTCACTGCTATTGTTCGTGAGGTGGAGTCCCAAAAAGGCATGTTGAAAATCTGAGGCAAAAATATTTAAAAATGACCAAGTTATGCCAGCAAGTTCAAAATCCCTTTGAAATACATTGAACCACATATCTAATTTCCTTAGTTTGTTGTCCAGCGTTGAAGAGTGAAGATGTGTCTGTGGTCCAGAGAGGAATACAGCATTGGACCCCTGGTGGATAAGTAAGGGCTTGGGAGTGGGGGCTGCTCAGTGGGAGGGTTGGGGGACAGTATCGGTGGTGGCAGCAACAGACATCGATGGACGTTTTTCCTTTTTGCAGGGTTTATTAAAAACAAACTATGCAAGATGGTTTTCTTTATTTCAGGTGCTGACACTAAGGGAATTGGGCACCCCCAGTGTCAGTGTTGTATTTGGCAGCATTGGGGGTGAGCTTCCTGGTGATGCAGAAGTAAAACTGGCAAGGTGGGGGGTAGCAGCCAGCACAGGGGATTGGGCACTCCCATGCTGGAATATTAACATTGGTTGGGCTTTGGGGGGGGCACTTATGGTGGCAACAGGCATCGATGGATGGTTTTCTTTTTCACAGTGCTTATTAAAAAAACTACAAGGGACAATTTTCTTCATTTCAGGCAGTGACACTGGGGATTGGGCGCCCCAGTGTCAATATTATGTTTGACAGCACCAGGAGTGAGCTCCCTGGTGCTGCAGAAGTAAAATTGGGGATTGGGCACCCCCCTGCCAGAATATTAACACAGGTTGGGCTTGGGATGGGGCAGTTACGGTGGTGGCAGCAACAGACAACAATGGACGCGTTTCTCTTTTACAGGGTGTATTTAAAAAAAAAATATAAGGGATGGTTTTGAGCAGGCTGAGCATGGCAAATCAACAGTGTTTTCTGGGTGGCATTATGTAGATCAAAGGAAAGAGCCACCCAATCATTAGGTTGGCTCTCTTTTGAACTACACAAAGTTTCTGCTCAGCAAGCTGGAACACAGTCATGACCAGCCTGGCTGATGATTGGTGTGACACTGATGAGCCCCTTGCAGACCTCTCTGCATTGGACTGACAGTGTCACACCTCTCAAAACCCACTCTAATAGCAAAATGTTCACTGTGTGTGTGTGTGCACATCGAACATAATAAAAGAATGCCCTGTCATCTTCCTTAACCCCTTCACTAGCCACATCTCAGTCTTCTACTTTTCCTGTCTCACCAACTATTTACTAAACCCATCTTTTCCTGATATACCCATCTGATTTTATTTGTATAGTATCTGCAGAATGCCTTCCATTTCTCCCTTATCACCTCTGCTGTCTCTTTTGAGTACCAGTGGTATCCTCCCTCTTCTTATCCATCCCAGCTGTCCTTGTGCAGAGACCTATCGCCTTCAGTATTCTCATTTTAATCTGGTCCCATTTGCCAGCTGCTCCTACCATCATCATCACTTCCTGAAATTTCTCCCCAACAACTCCTTCATCTTCCCCAGATTAGCCCTTCTGATGTCTAGGACCTTAGTCAGGGAGGGGACCCCATCAGTTTTTAGTTTAACCTCAACCCTCACTGTTCTGTGGTTGTTGGAGCCAAGTGGTTCTCCTACTCAGACCTCATCCAATCTGTTTCTGTTAGTTACTGTAGGACCAGATCCAGTATGGTCCCTTCCCTAGTGGGGTCTGTTACCCTGTAGCTCAGGAATGCCGCCTGCATCTTTTTTTCCATATACTGTATTTTTTTTCGGATGCCTTGGCAGGCTAGGTGGTGGTATCAGCCATCCCGTAGCACCGCGGCTGTCCTGAGTCTCTGTCTCTCCTTCCTCCAAGACTGGGGGGGGGGCTCCAGCGCCTACTGAGTGGGCTTCCTTGAGCCCGTCCTCCATTGATTTTCCTCCTGATTTTCTCCCAGGGGCCAGAGGTACATGCAATGGGTGCACAAGCACACTCTACCTCTGAGGAGACACTCCAGCAGTTGGTACACTGGCCCTTCCCCTAGTCTGTGGAACTCGCACACACCACTACTTGGCTTCTGCCAGGTGTCAGTCGAGTGTCAAGTCACAAAGTCCACCCTCCCTGAAGAAAAGAGAGCCATCCTATGGACACTCAGTCTTCCCTCTCTCGGCTGAGCCCCACGAGCGACCTGACTCAGTTCCCGAACCCGGGTAGCTGGCATGGATGCCTCAACCATTTGTACCACAGGCCTGGCTCCTCCTGCATCTTTTTCACCAGAGGTTGGATCTTTGCACTTATCACTGCTGGGAGGTACTACCCACACTGGGCAAACTGAAACCCTCCAAAATCAGCACCACCTCCATTACTGTCATCCTTTTAATTCTTCTCTTGTTTTGCTCTCTGAGTTTTCCTTCTGTGCCAGAGGCCTGCATATAACTCTGACTGTAATCACCCTTTCCCTTGCAATTACCTGTGCCCTCCTTGTCTCAGTCCCCTTTACCTTACTTTCTACCAGGAATTATGAGGCTAAGATGCCCTTCTTCATTTGTATTACTACCTCTCTGCATCTTCCTCCTACCCTCCAAAACATAGTGTACCCCTTTAGCTGTAATTCCCACTCAAGGTTCCATGTTGCCCACATCTCAGTCACAGTCAAACTGTCCTACCTTGTCTCCTTCTGCTGGACCACTCATTCTTAGCATACATTCACGTTCAGGGCCCCAACCTGGCTTGATAGCCTCCCCTCTGACATCAATGCCATATCAAAGCTTGGCCTTTTAAGATTAAACGCCGCCAACACCTTACAGCACTCAACAGCTGTGACTGTTCTCCCTAAGCTATCATTACATAAGGCTCTTATTTACCTCCATCCCCTACAACCTCCTTATTCCACACACACTACCTAGCTATCCTACATATACGTCTCTCCTTGATTGGTGGTATTAACTCCCACCTACCGTCTTTCCTGTGCCTATCCCCCCACCTCACCTCTCCGTAACCTCGTCTCTCTCTGAATTTTGCCATTTGTTGTCCTTATCCCTCCACCCACACCCCACACCTATCCCCCTCTGTCGTCCTCCCCTTTCCACCCTTTCTAACGTTCTTCTATCTAATCTATCCTCCCCTTTTACAAGTTAATTTGACAACACTACTTACTGACCACTTTGTTACCTGTTTGTGTACCCTTTGAGTTGTGCCTTACATGATACCCTACTTCCCCCCAACACCTATCCCCTCTGTCCTCCTCCCCTTATCACCCTTTCTGACTTTCTTCCTATTCTTCCCCCTGTTCTTTTCTAACTTTTCTCTTTACTGCTCTCCTCATTTACAAGTTAATTTGACAAAGTCACTTACTGACTGCTATTTTACCTGTTTGTGACCTCGTTAGGTGTGCCTTACATGATACCATACTTGTATTGTTAAATTTCTTCTTCTCATTTTGTCAGCTGTTTGTACAGTCTTGACATGGAATCTTTGAAAAAGAACCACTGGTTCAAATGTGTTTGTAATCTGAGATATCAATAAATAAATAAATAAAATAAAAACAGCCACCATGTTAAATTGAGCCTTGACCATTACTGCCTGGAGGTCACAAATCTTGTTACCCAGGTGACTGACTTGAGCACACTTTACTGTCTATACCTGCTGCTTCTCTTCCAATGAATGGTCAACCTCAGCTGTGTGCCCTTGAAGTATTTTGCTACTGTGCTTCCACTTGTGTGCTAAGCTCCACTTCACTCATACGCCCATTTTAGAAACATAGAATCTGATGGCAGATAAGGGCCACTTGGCCCACCCAGTCTGGCTAATTATCTTTTTCCTACCTTTATTTTTGGAGTAGACCCACTTTATCTATGGTATTGTTTCCCCCCACTTACTTACCCCTACAGTTCCCTTGTGCCTATCCCAGGCATTTTGTAACCCCACCACTGTTTTCACCCTCACTATGTCAGCTGAAAAGCAGTTCTAGGAATCCATTACTCTTTCTGTGAACAAATATTTCCTCACAGCTCTCCTGAACCTATGACTTCTAGCTTCATATCATGTCCCTTTGTTCTAGAGCACTTTTTTATCTAAAAAAATACTCCTCTCCTGTACTTTATTAACCCCTGTGAGGTATTTAAGGGTTTCTATCATATCCACCTCTACCCTCTCCTCCAGGGTGTACATAACCAAACTCCTTTAGCCTCTCCTCACAGGATTTTGATGCAGACCCTGCACAGTTTTGGTAGCTGTCCTCTGGACCGCCTCCACTCCATCTATGTCCTTCCTGAGATGTGGTCTTCAGAACAGGATATAGTTCCCAAGGTGGCATCTTACCAGTGATCTATATAGGGGCAACACCACCTTCCTTTTTCTCCTGGTGATACCCCTCCCTATGTACACCAGCATCCCACTAGCCCTCCTGACTACCTTATCACACTGCCTGGCCACCTTTAGGTCATCTGATATGATTACCTTTAGTTCTCTTTCCTGCTTGGTCATTGTCAGTATCACTTCACCCATTTTATACTCTGCCTCTGGGTTTCTATGGCCAAAGTGCATTATATTTTGCACTTTTTTTACATTAAAACCCAGCTGCCATACATTTGAATTCTTTCTTTTTAATTTTGACCCCAATTTTTCAAGATATTTGTTTTATGAGTTGCCTTATAAACATGAAATGTACCATTTATAGTATATTGGCTGAAATGTTATTTTGCACCAGACGTCTCACCAAGGATTTAAAGAATGACACATGTCACGCTTATGAGCTGGTGTGGAAAAATGGCTATGTTGAATGTCTGGGGTCAAAATATTGATAATCAGCAAAGTTATAAGTGAACATTGAAATACTGCAACATTCAGTCATAATCTGGGCATTTTACCGTATTTGTGCAGTATACCAAATTTTCAGCATAGCCTTCTTATTATCCCACCTCCTGAATTCAGTAGGTGAAAATGTTCAGATCCCTGCCAAAATGTCATATCATGCCACCAAAATGTCATTCTGTGTTACAGGTGTAAAAACACATTTTGGCCAGGATTTGAAAAATGACAGTTGTCATGTTCGTGAGGTAGTGTGAAAAAATGGCTATGTTGAAAATTTGGGTTTCCAAATATTTTTAATTACCAAAGTTATGATTGAGCATAGAAAAATGTCAGTGTATGTGCATAACTTTGCCTTTTTCACCCCATGTTTTCAACATAGCCTTCTTATGACTCCACCTCATTAACACGGGTGATTAAAATGTTCATATCCTGCCTGAAAGGTGATTTTGCAACATAACCACAAAATCACCTTTTGGGCCTGATTTGTATAATTCTACCACCACCACTGGTCATGAGGTGGGGTCCTAAAAAGGCAATGTTGAACATTTGTGGCTAAAATATGCAAACATGCCAAAGTTATGCATCAAAGTTCAAAACTCAATTGAAGTATATTGATACTGTGCTTACCTCAGTTTCTCATATTGGAGTTGGTGGTTCCAGCAGCAAGACATGTCTTCAAATGGAGAGTGGATCTTCATCTTTGGACATGTTCAGGTGAATGAGGGTGTGTGGGAGGCATGGGGGTGTGAAGTGATGGGCGCTGAGTGGGAGGTTGGGGTGTGTGTGTGTGTGTGTGTGTGTGTGTGTGTGTGTGAAGCAGATTGGTGAGAGACCATTTTCTTGTTTTGCAGGTTAAAAAAAAGAATATTGGTGAACAGTTTTTGTTATTTCAGGGATAGTCCAATACCAGGATTGGGCACCCAATATCGGGTTCATGTTCGAGGGGAGAAGGGAGTGGGTAACCTGGAGGGGAAGGGGGTCAAGAGAAGCAGTAATGGGGGCAGGCACCCTAGTTCACTTACATATTAAAAATATTTATAAAGGTTGGGAAAGACAGGTGGGCCAGTGACCTTGAGGGTAGGAGGATAAAGAAGTGGTACAAGGGGTGGGCACCCTGGGCAAGTTAATAGATAGACAGACATGCAGACAGACAGACTGACTGATTGATTCATTTTTTTATGAATTCATTCTCAGGCTTCTAATGCTGAAAGCCGATCAATGGCTTGCTGAATGGCTTCACGCAAATGAAAGGACTGAAGTCCCCTCTGATAGGAACAAATTCAGTCCATTTAACTTTCCACCGAACAAGCAATGAGTGGTGTCATGACCACAGTGTGTAGTCATTGGTCTGGACTGCCAAGCCTCTTCCAGCTTGAGCTGCAGTGGGCTCAGCAGTGACACACCTCTGAGATGCTGTTTATTGTAACAAAACTTTTCTTATGCGTGTATGAGCAAATATAAAAATCCTTGCAAAAATGTTCCTAGCTCCAGCACAAACAAAATGTTGAAAGCAGCAAAACAGTCATGAAAAATGTTTTAAGTCCTACATCAGGGTGGTGGATGCAATGAACGGCCTACCTCAGGAAATGGTGGATATGAATACAGTGCAGGGCTTCAAACAGGCATAGGATAGGCATAAGGGAGCAATACAGATGAGTATGAATAGATAGGCCATTGACAGAGCAAAGGCCAATGGCAATTCATAAGATGGAAAAAGAAATGGGCAGACTGGATGGGCCTTGTGATCCTTATCTGCCATATAATTCTTTGTTCCTATGTTCCTATCAACAAAATAGTAAGCTAAATAAGTCTCAAAGGAAAGGTCTCATGCACTGTTGACTCCATTGTGTGAAGCAATGTTAGGACTCATCCTCCGTTTCATGCATTGCACAAAGGGCCTTACACAACCTGCTTCATGAAGGACCTAAAAGGCCCTGCTCAAAGCAAGTAAAGCCTCAGCTCATGTTTCACAAAGGACCATTGGCTTTGGGTCATAAGGGTAGAGAAGAGAGAAGGGGTTGGGATTAGGGATACTATTTATAAATTTTGATTTTGTTAGCCCTATATGAGGTACAAGGCCACTGATGCATGGTCCTGTACCTGTAGTTCTGCATTGGATCACAATGGTAGAGGAGGTGGGAGGATGGGGATGGTGGCTGGCAGTATACCCTAGAGGTTAAAATAACGAGCTGTGAAAGAGCTTGGTACATCCAGCAGACAGACCTGGGTTTGATTCCGACAACCTCTGCTTGCACACTGTGTGACTCTGAGCAAGTCACTCAGTCTTGCCTGTGCTCCCAGGTCGCCGCTGAGAACAGATTTATGTGTGTAGTGGGTCTTATCCAGTTACCAAAAAATAAATAAAAGTTAAACTTTGGAACCCTAACCTAACAGCACATTTCCAAACTTTGTGTTTATTGGGTTGACAACCCTAATACTGTATCACATTTCCAGACTTCGTAGGGTTTGAGGTTTGTGCTGCAGCAACCCTAATGAGCATTAAATAGAGAATAAAGTATGGGTCAAGGTGTGTTATGAGAAGTTTACACACACCCGAGGGGTTAGATGCTACATAAACCCTGATAACAAAGCTCGAGGGGTTTAGGACTAGCAGCTTATGTCGAGGGTGTGTGTAAACTTCGAGTTTACACACACCGACCCATTTTTTATTTTATATAATTGCTGGGTTTGCCTTTTTCACGCTTGGAAGTCCGACTTGATTTAAGTATGTGGTTTGTGGTGCCATTTTCTGTTTATTTTAGAACTTTTTTTATTTCATCATTCCTTAGTGAAAAGATACATTTTCCCCCATTGTGGTAGATTTTATATTTAAAAATTTGCTTGCCCCTGAGTCTGAGTAGTGGTTAGTTGTTTGGAGAAGAAGAACGTGTGGGCCCGGTGTGAGGAGAAGAGCTGCAGTGTGGCATGTGCAGAGTGAGGGAAACCATGTGCATGTTTGCCGTTATAAACGCTCCTTTATAATGGTAAATTATGCCGTGGTTTCCTTATGGGAAGAAGGCTAAGCCAGTTATTATTGCAAGTTTTGCCATATCTATCCATCCGTGTGTCTGTCTGTATCTGTCTGTATGTCTGTCTGTCTAGTTAGGATATTTTTTCACTACTTAGTTATTGGATTTTGTTAACTGGGTAGGATCACTGAGACAAGGGTCTCTTTTTCAGGAGTGACCCAGAATTAATTATATACAGTGCAATGAAAAATACTCACACAGTGAAGTCATAATTACAGAAGTACATTCTTCATATTTTAGTTATAGCTACAGAAGTCAGCATTTCAAATGTTCACAATTTAGTTACAGAAGAGTAATAATAACATGAACAAGTTCAAAGCCGAATGCATGTACAGCACAAAAATATATAGGACCAAGAGCATGTAAAGGTTACAGTCCATATATGTCTTAATGAACACAGTTACACCAAGTATTGGAAAGAGAGCACCCTTAAAGTAGACATCTGATTGTCTATAGATGTACTCTCCTCTATAGGGACTGGGAGTTCATTACACATATTTGGAGCTTTGAAAGCAAAGGATTGCTGACCAGTAGCAGTCAAAGTCCTGAGAACTGTGAGAAGCAGCAGTGTGGAGGAATGCGGGAACCATTGATATGCCATGGGCTGCATGAAAACTAACCAAAGTGGGACCATTAAGGTGATCTATAGAGGTTAAACCATGAAGAGCTACCCAGTATCCTAGTGACCTCGCAAACTTCTGCATTCTCAGAAACACTTGCACCAGGCCTACAAGGTTAGCCAAGTCTGAATATTTCAAGTCTGCCTTCATCACCAATATAAATTCCACTTCAAAGTTCTGAAAGGTGGTACACACTCTGTTTACCCCCTCATCTCGCCCACCACTCTGGTACTTAAAGTAAATAACTCACTAGTGTCCGACCCACCAGCTGTAGCTGCAATTTAACTCCTACTATACCTCCTGTGCCACTGAACTACTGAAATCCCTCCCCACCCTCTACCGGTGTGCCCCCTCCACCACCCTCCCACCTTCCCTTCTCTTTCACTACTGTAACCCCAAACAATGCCCTAAGTGCCCTCCTCACCATCAACCTCTCTAAAGGTGCCTCCCCTGATGGCCTTGACCCAAAACTCCTCTCCCTCTATGCTATGGCCATTGCCTACCCGTCTCAATAATCCTAAATCTCTCATTTTCTACTACCCCTGTCCCCTCTTCTTGGAAACATGCTGTGGCCCTCCCTCTACCCAAAGGGGGTGACCCCTCATCCCCTGGTAACTGTCGCCCCATTTCTTTCCTCCCTAAGCTTGCCAAGCTTTAAGAACACATTGTCCTCTCCCAACTCACCTCTTTTCTATTTGACACCTCCTTTTTCACCCCTTTCCATTCTGGTTTCAGGAAAAAACACTCAACCACCACCTCTCTCCTACGGCTCACAGACTCCATCCTAACCAGGATGGACAATGGGCAAATTACCTCTGCCATTTTTTCTACCTGGTCAAGGCCTTCAACACCGTCTCTCACTTCCTTCTCTTCAACTCACTCCCAGCAGCTGGTCTATCTCCCTCCACCACAAACTGGTTCAAGGCTTACCTTATTGGTAGAACCAAATCAGTTAAGATCTTGGATGCCACTTCCCCGCCCCTCCCGATTAGCACTGGAGTCCCCCAGAGATCGGTATTAGGGGCCCCTCCTATTCTCCATCTTCTGAAACAACCTTCCCTCTGTTTTCTCCCCATCCTCTGCTATACATATGTATGCAGATGATACAGTCCTGTATGCATCTGGCTCCTGTCCTGTTGAGGTTACAACTAGCTTACAGCAAGACTTCAACAAGGTTCAGCTCCGGTTTGCTAACCATGAACTTTTCCTCAACGCCAAAAAGACTGTCTCCATGACTTTTGGCACAAGGCAGAGACTCTCTAGGCTTCCCTACCTACCCACTTTTCACACCCTTGAGGGAACTTTACTTGAGGACACATTTCCTTCAGGTACTTAGGTGTTTGGTTGGACCAACACCTAAACTTCTCTGGACATATTGACACCATCCATAACAAAAAATGTGCTCCAAGCTTGGTGCCCTGTTCTGGAACTGTAGTTGCACCCCTCCTATGGCTAATCGTAAACTTGTTCAGAAGATGATACTGCCCATTTTCGACTACTGTGACGTGGTCTTTGGTGCTGCCACTAAGTCCTCCCTAGCCAGACTGGACACCCTCTTCAATTCCTTCTGCCGCTTTGCCCTGGATGCCCTCCCCTTGCACCCCATCACTGCGATCTTTATTGTGCCCTATCCTTCCCCTCTCTTACAAACAGGCGACTCTCCCACTGTGCTAAATTCACCTCCAAGCACTGGTTGGGTGAGCTCCCTTCCTACCTCACCCCCTAATTTATAGCACCCCCTACCCTCCCATTCCTTTAAATCAACCGACTCCTGTACTCTGGTTGTCCCCCACAGATCCACCCAAATCAGCCAATCCAGTTACTCTCACCGCCTCCCCAAAATGTGGAATTTCCCCTTCCCCAAATCCAGCACTCATCCTCCAACTACTCCATCAGCTCTGCCCTCAATAATTACCTTGCACCTAGCTGCTCCTGCCATGTCCCTTCCTAATTCCCTCCTCTAAGCCCTAGACAAACCCTACCTCCCTACCATCACCTTCATTTTACCCTGTGAACACCCACCCCTTCTCCCCTTTCTCCTAATTGCTCCCACTCACTGACCTCCCTTAATCTCTCACAGAATGTAAAGGACCCTGAATGCTCTCCATGGGTCCCTCTCCTGCCCAAGGGGCTTGTATCTCTCATCTACTTTTCCCCCCCACCATCTTAAAGGTGTCTCTCTGGGACATAATTTTTTCCCCCTTCTCTCTTGTCCCCCCAGTACCCTTGCAGGGTTCCTTGCATCCTGAAGGGGTCTCCAGGGCATGACTCTTTCCCTCCCCACCTCAACCCTCCCTCCCTTTCCCTTTTTTCACGTAAGCACTTGTTTACTTATTAATCAAGCACTTATTATTGTCCCCTCTTTCAACATGTTATGCACAACGCTGTTGTAACACTGTTTGTAACACCTGCCATACAACTGTATGTTGATGTTGATCCTGTAACTTGAATGTATAATGTCTCATTCCAGTTGTACCCCTTCCCCCCAGGTCACACCGAGAGACGAGTGACTTATTGCTGAGTGTGCCTTCCTGGTGAAACATTTCAATAAATAAATAAATAAACATAATGTGCCATGTTATATTCTGATATAATAAATCTGTCAATGTCAGTAGCTCAGCAGGTTGCACACTCACCTCTGAGGCCTTATGATCACAAGGTTGTGGGTTTTAGCTCCTCACCAGGAAATTGAGCTAAATCCCAATACTGACTCTATAATGCAGCATGAGGTGGTTGCTGCACTCCTGAGGTGCCATCTTTCTGAGGAGATGTTAAACAGAGATCCTGTCTGCCTATTCTGGTTGTTGCTCAGGTGGATGTTAAAGATCCTATGGTATTTCTCGAAATGAGAAGGGGAATTTCCCTGGTGGTGTTCTGGACAGTTCCCTTCCACTGACTAAAAATACCACCAACAGCTTAATCTGGTTAAATTTCAGTTTTATTCCCAGCCGTAACCCCTTCAGTCCCTAGGATGAAGCAGAACAAATGGGTTTTGCTAACCCGAAACTGAAACTCTCTGAACTAAGGCTAATTCCCAAGGTTTTTGATTTACTCAAAAAGAGAAGCAAATTGCTGTAATTGGGGATACGTTCCTGTGAGATGCTGTTGCATGTTGGTGCTTACAAAATGAAGTTCAAGTCTTGTCCACATCCACATTAAACTGACTGATGCACCTGATTCTTTTTCCTTGCTAGTAATTTCAATGACATGGTGTGGAACTGCTGTACAAACTGAGGAGAGTCTGCAGACCCTGGTAAGACTATAATTGCTGAGTCTACTACAATATTTTCTGGTAAAAAGGACAACTGCAATGTGGAGGGGGCCCAGCCTGTAACAGGCACACACCCTGGAGTGCTGTTCAATTGGGAGGTTTTAGATGGAGTTCTTTGTTTTTGTTTTATGTTTTCAACAAAATATTTTTTTGTTTATGACTGTTACATCAATTACTGTTTTTACTAGTAGTTCCATTTCTTGTAGAGGCCAGAAAAACTTCAGTTTTATCAGCATTGTGCCGGATTGCAGTTGCTGGCAGTTACAGTTCTAGCTGTTTCAGGTAGGTTGCAGCTACTGATGGTTTCAATTCAAGATGAGATGTATTTACTGAACCACATTTGGAGCTATTTTCAATTGAGTTACACCTGCTAAGTGTTTGGAACACTTTCAGGTTCCATTGCAGCTGGATCTCTATGGCTTTTGGACATTAGGTGGCGCTGTTAATCAGTAAATGACTTTATGACTCCCATGAATGCCTCATGAAATCTTTATTTATTTCATTTTTATTATTAACCAGGTAAGTGTACTGATCAAGATATTTGCCTATTTTCAGGCATGGCCCGGTTAAATCACATAGGAGATAAACAGTACATTATGTAAGATCCAGGGTGACATACACAATTGCATATCTGTTAGCATAGAAATACCCAAAGGAACACAATACAAAATATATTAACTGGGAGACAGAGTTTAGGCATAGGACAATAAAAACCTCAGTTCAACACAATAACAATCTCAAATAGAGGTTGTAAACATAATGACAAGGTCAGAGGGCTATAAACTTGGAAATGATGTACAGTAGCACATGCAAGTGCAACAGTTCAGAGATATACCGAATTTCCAAGGCATACTATGGGCAATTACAGATGGAGGCCTTGCAGTGCAGGGAGTACTACCCACACTTAAAGGCTAGAGTAAAGGAACTCAGCCGGACTAAGGCAGGGATGGAATTCCACAGTTTCATGGCAGGGTAGGAGAAGGACAGTTCATCTAATTTGGATTTGTTCTTGGGAATGGTTAGAGAATCAGGGGCATTGGACCTTACTGGTTAGGAAATACTTTTGGGAATTGGAAGCTAATGAAGGGACAAAGGGTTCTGTTTGGACACCACATTAAAAATCACATTATCCAAATTAAGTTTACATAAGGCAGGCAGGGGAAGACTGAGTTTGGAGTAAACAGTGCAATAGTATGTGTACCTGTGTGTGGCCAGGGCAAACCTGCATATATTATTATAGGTCACATCCCACTTTTGGAGGACGGTCTTAGAGGCAGAGAAGTATACTGCCATCACATAGGTCAGTTTGAGTAGTAAAATGCCATGCACAATGGAGATATGAACTTTTAGGGTAAGGTTATCTCTGATTTTGAAGGAAAGCCCCAACCTAGTGTACACTGCCTTACAGGTCACAGAGATGTGCCTATTGTGACCCACAGATAGTTAAAAGAGAAACAGTGGTAAGGTAGGCTCCATTCACTCCAGTAACTGTAAAGGGGTATTTTGACTCTTGGGGCTGAGCCAAAGAGCATGGTTTGAGTCTTAGTAACAGTCATAATGAGCATGTTTGAAAGGAGTCATGCCTGAACTGACTGTACTGTAGGTCAGATGAAAGCTGACAATTTAGATACAAGAAGCTATGAGAACTCATGTAAGGGACCAGATCATCATCACAAAGGATAAGTGTACAGTACTGGAGACCAATCTGGACTGCATTTATGTGTATTGAGAAGAGAAGGGTTCCCCAAGATAGATCCTTAGGGGATCCCAACTATGGTAGCAGTGGGACTGGACAGAGAGTGGTCAAATCAAACTTGCTGATGTCTATTCCCTAGGTAAGACAAATCTTATTTTTAGGGCACCCAATCCTGAGGTTCTGGGTGCCTAACAAAAGCATAAGAAAAAAAACAGCAATTAAGATAAAAAAAAAATTACAAAAATAACATTCAAATGCCAGTTTTACAATCACCTATAATTATTAAAACAGTAGGATGTAAAATCATTCTGTAAAAGCCAAGCTAATGAGGTGAGCTTTTAGTCTCTGCTTGAAAATACCAATCGAGGTGGTCTCCCGGACTGCAGGTGGAAGTGCATTCCACAGGGTCGTCCCAGAGACACTAAATGCTCGGTCACCAGATGTCTTGAGCCAAACCCTGGGAACATCCAGGAGGCCCCTCGAAGAGGAGCAGAAGGAGCGAACAGAGGCTGCAGGTATCAGGAGCTCCAACAGGTAGCCAGGACTCAGTCCATATAAGGCCTTATAGGTGAGCATGCCCACCTTGAAAAGGACCCTCCACCTGACTGGCAGCCAGTAGAGAGCAGGCAGGACCAGGGTCACATGACAGGACCTGGGCAGGCCCGTCAGCAACTGGGCCACCGTGTTCTGCACCAACTTCAGCCTGCAGAGGGTCCCTCCCATGGCCCTGAAGTAAAGAGTGTTACAGTAGTCAAGCCTAGGGGTGACAAAGACATGTACCAGTGTCAGCAGATCCTTGGGTGGAATGGGGGGCTTGATCCTGGTGATGTTCCGCAAATGGTAAAAACCACTCTTAACTACAGACAAGACCTGATCTTCAAAGGTCAGCCTGCTGTCCAGGATCACACCTTGATTACGCACCCTTAGGGAAGCCGCCAATGGAGCAGACCCCAGAAAAAGACCTGTGTCCTCTCCAGGTTGCAACCCATCACGCCCGCAACCCACCTTGATCACTAGCACCTCTGTCTTATCTGGGTTTAGTCTCAATCAGCTGGAAGCCATCCAGTCATTGATTTTAGCCAGACAGATGTTAAGCACATCAACAGCAGCGGATATTCTGGGTGCAAATGACAAATGCAGCTGGGTGTCATCTGCATAACATTGAAACTCCACGCTGTACTGCCAAATGATCTCAGTCATGGGCAGCATGTACACTGTGAACAGCATCAGTGACAAGATCGAACCCTGTGGAACTCCACATGACAGAGGCATTGGGGAGGAGCAGAATATCCCCATCACTACCTGCTGTACCCTAACAGAGAAATAGGAATCAAACCATCTGATGACAGCACCAGTGAGTCTGCAAAACTCACAGAGCTGATCAAGAAGCACGACATGGTCCATGGTGTCAAATGCTGATGAGAGATCAAGGAGCATAAGAACTGACCTGTCTCCTCTATCTCTAGCCCTGAGTAGGTCATTATGCACCCTAACTAGAGCTGTTTCTGTGCTATGTCTAGCCCAAAAACCTGACTGAAATGGTTCATAGATGTTGAAGGACATGAGATGATCCTCAAGCTGCTGTGCCACCAGTTTCTCAACAACCTTGCTCAAAAATGGCAGGTTGGAGATTGGATTGTAATTTGCCAGGATGTCTGGGTCGAGGGAAGGTTTCTTAAGGAGGGGTCTCACCAGCACTTCTTTCATAGCCTCTGGGAACACCCCTTCCACCATTGAGCACCTGGCAATCCTGGCGAACACCGGGCCAACAGCCTCAGCACATCCCATTAAGAAACGTGTCGGGGCTGGGTCCAGTTCGCAAAATGTGTGCTTCAGCTCTAAGATCACCCCAGTCACTTCAGACTCTTCCACTGGGCTAAACTCCTCCCAGACAAGCAGAGTGCCTCTGCTTCCACCAGTACAGCCACTGCGAGGTGTAAGCCTCCCTGCCGGAATCCCCTACTGGATAGACAACACTCTGTCAGAGAAGAACAGAGCAAACTCTTCACACAAAGTGGATGAAAAAATCTACTTTAGCTGAAGACAGGCAGGATGGAGAAGCCTGTCCACAGTCCAAAAAAGCTGAGAAGGTCTGCCTTCCCTGCGGCAATCACCCTGGACAGGAATTCTGTCTTCTTATGGGAGATTGGCTCGTGGTGCTCACCGTAGTAGGCACGTAGAACCAGTTTGTCAGCCTCCAGCTGGGTCTTCCACCAGTAATGCTCCAACTTCCAATGCTTGATCTTCATTGCCTTGAGATTCCCATCAAACCAGGGAGATCTCAAGTGAGAGGATCTGCGTCATCTGTGAACCAGAGCAGACATCCAGTACTTCAGACACCACCTTGTTATAGGTGGCCAGTGCCTCACCAGTGCCAATCGCACAAGTCATCTCAACTCTAGATAGGTCAGCTAATGTCAGTAGTCCTTCCAGGTGTAAACCCCTTAAAGGGCGGTAGTTGACCATTTCCACAGGGGAAGAACTATCAGAGGGTGCCCCAAACGAGAACCCCATGGTGCAATGATTGGACCAACAGACCCGATCAATCTTCAGGCTATCAGCTCCAAGACCCAGCTGGAACACCAGAGTAAGTGTGTGGCCATGCTGATAGGTTGCAGAAACAACTGCCCAGTGATGACATCAGCTGGAGGAGGTCGTAACTGAACTGCAAGGCTTCATCGTCGACCTAGGCATTGAAGTCCCCCAGGATTAAACACCTGGGAGACTCCAACACCTGGTCAATGGTGAAGGCTGCTGCCTAGTGCAGGAATTCTCCTCCCAGCCCTGGAGGGTGGTAAATAAGGAGAATCCTACAACCTGCACCTGGAACCCCACGCATGGTAACGTATTCAAAGAACCTGGTGTTACCAGCCAAATGCACTGTGAAGCCCAGGTTGCTCTGAAAATGATGGCCACTCATCCATCCCTGCAATCCTTCCTTGGGCAGTGCACCACAGAGTACCTGGCATGGATGGCAGCCTCTAAAACTGGACCAGCTTCGTCACCTAGCCAGGTTTCCATTATGCAAGTCAGGTCGACAGAAGAAATCAAGGCTGCAAAAATAGTGATCTTTTTTCTTATTGACCTGGCATTGCAAAGCACCACCTGAAGAGGATTAGAGGAGGTGGATGGCCCTCTAACTACTAGTCCACTTGGTCCAGTGGGACCCCTAGGTATGGATCCAAACACGTCTGGCATCTTCCTCGGCCCTGTTGATACCCAGGGCATCTCTTGTATCTTACAACCTCAATGTTCCTCATCACCTCCTCCTCAGCTGCTCTCCGCCATCAACGACCCACCTGCCTCCTTGTGATCCTGACCTCCCTGAAGTGCCTGGCAGAAGTAGGTGAAACTAGGAGGTCAGTAAAGGGGCAGACGGCATGAAGCAGAGAAGCAGCATAGGTAATTTGCACCTGGCCAAAGCCCCAACACATCACTGCCTGGTATGCTTGCCTAAACTGGAAGGACTCAAAAGCAATTTCAACTAAATAAACACAACCTTAATTAATAATCACGATACAATTCTAACTACTTATTTACCTTAGGTAGCTATGAAACCATGACAGGGCAATGGGTGAGACACTTAAAGCACTGAGTTTGTTATGCAGTAGGGTATGGTCCAACAAATCAAAGGGTTTGATGAGGTCAATGAAAACAGCACCTGTGAACTCACCCCTATCCATGGTGGTGGAAGTGCTAGAAATGAGTGATAGGAGGGCAGTTGTGGTGCTGTGGTCATTCCTAAATCCCTGCTGGATGGGTTACAGGATGTTATATTTGGAGAAGTATTCAGTCATTTGAGAGGCTACCAATGTTTCCAGTAATTTATTAAGTATTGCTAGTATTGCAATTGGGCGATAGTTGCTTATGTTCTTACAGTCACCTTTTTTATGTACTGGGACCACAATTGAGATCTTCCACTGATATAGACTGTCTTTGTCATAAAGGAAAGGTTCAAGAGTCTAGTAAGAGATACGACCAGTTCCTTAGCAGGAATCCTCAAGGATTTTAGGTTTAATTTCATCAGGGCTGGCAGACATGGGTGATGGGATATACATAAGTCCTGTAGTTTACACACTTTACCATGTGCAGTGGGGCTAGGTGGTGAGGTGGGGGAATGGAAAGCACCTGTAAGGGACGTTAGGTCAGAGAAACTGCTGTTGAAGGCATTAGCAATAGTGATAGAGTTATTGCAGTTGACCCCCCCATAACGAGGACCTTAGATGTGAAATTGCTGTTCTTTTTTCTAAAACTCTTTTTCTGCACCCTGAGTTGGTTGGGGATGTACCCCCCTCTCTGCACCCAGACCCCCACCCAGCATTCCGCACCAGGCCACCCTGGTCTTAGGATGCCCCCAGCTTGGCCCTTGTGATGGGCTTCCCTGTGGGGAGGCTGAAATCCACCTGAGACCCCAGCCAAGGCTACAGCCTGGGGCATCATTCAGGTGGAAGTCCAGGGGCATCACAGTGCTCAGCCTATTAAGGATTTTCCCTTGATTGTCTCCGGAGGTGCAGACATGCAGTGACATCAGCACTGGATGGCGCACTCCCACACCCGACCTATAGATGTTCACCGTTGCCTCCCTGTTGTGCAGTTGCAGTGGTATTGCACACTCAGCCTCCACTGGATTTAGCTAATTGCTGGGGAAACCACAACTCTCCCCCCCAGAGAAGGAGAGCTGTACATGGGACACTCATCCTAACTCCCCCCAGCCGACCCTCTGATGTCCTGTGCTTGTTCCTAAACATGAGTCATCAGCACTGCAAGCAGTAGCACTATTTCAGTGCCAGTGGGCTAGCTGGAATTACTGTTCTGGCCTAGGACCAACTTGATATTTTTCAGAAGTAATTTGGATTGCCAGCTGCAAAGTCAAACAAAGATTTGAAATGCTGATTTTATTGTGCCATATTGTCTTTTTTTCTGAGCACCCTTTAGTTAGTCCAGTCAGTGATAGACTTGGAGGCCTTATAGGTGGATCAACTGGCATCCCTTTGTTTAATTAAGGCCAGCAGTGGATGATCTAGCCACTTTGTGATTGGACCTCTCACATGCCTGGAAGTCATAGGCGCGTATTTATTTTGGATATCCAGCAGATTTCCATAGAAGGCAGAGAGGGCCTGGTTTACATCGTGAGGCCCACAGCTTCGACCAATCTGTACAAGCAACCTCCTGCTTGAGTGTAGAGGAGTCAAGCTTAGAAAAGTCTCAGAAGTGGAAGCTGGGTCAGGGTAAACAATATTATGAAGAGACCAATTTTAATTGGCAATTACTACCAACTCCCTGATATAAAGAATATACATGCATTAAGCATGCACTCCAAACTCTTCAATCATTGTAGCAGGAGACATGATACTGTAGTATTATGAGACTTTAACATACCAGAATCAAACTGGTCAAAACACACAGCAACCACCAGGGCAAAAAATGAATCCTGTACATAGGGATGAATGTAGTCTTCAGCAACACATCAGTGAAACAAGATTTGGGAAAACACTCTAGATTTAGTACTTACAAATTTCAAAGACAAATTTTCTCATCACATCATGAACCCCTTATCAAATAGTGATCATAGCAGTAATATTCCGCATAACAGAACAAATCATAAGGGAAAGTGGCATCACAGTTGAATACAGGTACAATGCAGGGGACCATAAATCCATTAGGACTGATTTACAAAACTGGGACTGACACAACAAAACACTCAACAAGAATGTGGAGCAAAGATGGGCCTTGTTTAAGGTTAATTGCTAGAACTACAAGAAAAATACATAAATAAAAAAATAGTTTCAGTAAGAAGGGAAACGTTCCACCATGGTTTAGTCCCCAAATTAGAAAACTTATTTTGAGGAAAAAGGGATTATATAAAATCATGACATACTCTGCTCTGGTAAAGGAAGTGTAACAAGGTATAAATTGGTAGTCAAAAATGTAAGTAAGAGATAAAAAGGGAAAAACACTTAGGAAGCAAACTAGCATTAGATAAATGAAATCCAAAATCTTTTTACAGTTATGTACTTGGTCCAAAGTAATAACAAAGCAGTTAGACCGACAGCAATGGATACTAAAATCATACTGACAAAACTGAGATGGCAGAGCTGTTAAATAAACACTTCAGCAGTGTATTCCAAGGCTGAGATAGAATTAATGGTAGAGTAGCTATCCAGACTGCAAACAGTACTGAACGTAATATTAACCATATTGATGTACTCTGAAAATGTTCAGACTTAGACGGACCTAAAGCACCAAGCCCTGATTGCCTAGCCCCCAGGTCACTTGAGATTGCCAAGAAAATTGCATATCCAATAACTTATCTTTTCACCAAATCCCTTTCAGCTACAATAGTCCCAGAGGACTGCTTAACAGCTGACGTGGGTCTGATCCACAAACGTGGATCAAAAGGGGACATTACAAACTAGACCAATATGTTTAACACGCGTACATAAGATTGTGGAAAGCTGTATTAAGATTTGATTAACATACAGGTAGCAGAACTGGGTATAGCACAAAAGAAATAGCATGGGTTTAATAAGAGAAAGGTCCTGTACCACAACTTGATATGTTTCTATGAACCAATATAATAGCATTCCTTCAGACATAATTTACCTTGACTTCAGCAAGGTGTCTGATGCAGTACCGCACAATAAACTTACAAACGTACGAATACGTGAAGAAGCCTACAGAATAAGGCCATTTGATACAGAATGAAACTTATCACCAAAGTTCACTCCTATGGTTTTGCAGTTCTCTTCCTCTTGCTATCTCTGTCTTCCCTTGCTATTTCTGTCTTTTCTTCCCCCTTGCATAGCTGCAGGTATAAAAATATGTGACTCTTTATGGAAATGCCACTGATATTGGTATCCCTTTGTTTAAAACTGTATATAGTTATACTGTTGAAATGATTGCAGAGCTATTTGGAACACAAGGGGTTAACCTGAGATGCAGTTTTTAAGTCTTTTGCAGAGCTGTAAACAAGAGGTCAGTTCTGGGTCACTATGTTCTTTTTGCTGCACCTGCATAGAAACTGACAAGAAGATTCTGTAAACTAAAAAGAACATTCTGTGAGATGCAGACTATCTTAATGAGTTCCCAGACAAAAACTTATAAAAAGAGCAGCAATGTTTTTGCTAGAGAGACAAGGAGAGTGAGTGACTTAAATTTGGAATTAAAAGATACCCTCAGAAGAAGGACTTAGTTTTCTCTGTTTGTACTGCCGTTGTAAATTTTTATATTTATTTTGCTGTTAATGAGAAAAATAAAATGCTATTTGTGAATTTTGAAACTGCTCCTGGTTTTCCTGTGCTTCCTGACCTGTGTCTTGATGACAGGGTTTAATTACAGAATCATTAGTTGGATAAGCAAATGGCTGGAACATAGGACACAGGTTGTGAAAATAAATGGACATACATTCATGCCTAGCAAATGTCACTAGTGGTCTGCCTCAAGGGTCAAGCCTGGGTTCAATATTGTTTAGTATATACATATCAGGTATAGGAAACACAATTAAAAACAACTACAGTATATTTGCTGATGATACTAAACTGGGTGGAGAGGTGTATACAGCAGAGAAATACCAGAGTCTACAGTTGAATTTAATAGAATTAGCATAATAAGCAAATAAGTGGGGAATGTCATTTAATCTACTGTAACTAAATGTAAGGTTGTACATTTTGGAAAAAACAAGTTAGAAATATGATTATTACGAACAGGGGTGCAAACTAACTAAAGTTTAAAATGTAAATGATTTGGGCATAATAAAAACAGGTGATTTAAAATCCAAACAGCACTGTGATAAAATATTTAATACATTTGATTTAGTTAATTCCATAAATGCACATTTAATCCACAGATAAAGTGACATAATAGTTCTATTATATAGGAACTATGTGAGGTCAAATGTCAATTATTGTTAAGCATTTTGAAGTGGATTAAATAAGGGAGAAAACAAATTGGAAAAATACAAAGACAAATGACTGAATCAAACAGTATGAGGACCAGTGAGAAACCGGAGCTACTCTTAATGGATTTTGTGAGTTTTTCTTCAATAAATGGTATGTCATCTATGTCATTTTAATAACAGAGTTATATGTCAGTGCAAGCAGTGTCAGTAGCTCAGTAGGTGGCACACTCGCCTCTGAGGCTGGGAGATCAGAGGGCTGTGGGTTCAGTTCCCACATCTGGCACTTGGGTTAATATCCCAATACTGACACTGTAGTGCAGCATGGGGGTGGGGGTGCTGCATTTCTGAGGTGCCATCTTTCGGATGAGATGTTAACTGAGGTCCCATCTGCCTGGATTGGTGGTAGTTCAGGTGGATGCTAAAGATCCCATGGCACTTATCGAAAAAGAGTAGGGGAATTTTTTATTGAAAACTCAAAACAAAACCATACAAAATTGTATTACATCATACAAATCATAATAAAAATAAAACAACAGAAATACGTATTTCAACATACATAAAAACCCAACCATAAATAATCCGTAATTGTACAAAACCCCCATTCCATCCCCACTAAAAGAGTAGGGGGAATGTTTCATTCAATCTTAGAACAATTTATACAGAAAAATTGTATTATATCTTACAAATATAACAAAAAGAAAAATGTTACAAGATGTGAACATTTCTTATTTTTACAACCTAATAAAATTCATAGGTGATTGTTCACCTAAAGAAAAATAATTTCTGTCTTATAAAAATCATCTGATACATAGATAAAGCTATACTTTACTCTCAAAGAAGTAACAATAACCCCTCCACCACCCAGAAATAAAAATTAGGTATAGTCATAACTTGAATTGAAATAACATCACTTAATGGTCAGAAAAACAGAAACAGCAACATATATATGTAATAATCAAATATTAGCTATCCAGTATCTAACCAAGACATAGCTTTCCATTTCTTACCAAAACTGTGTGATGACAATGTACAAGTATCCTGTTTCCATAATCTTAACAACCATTCATGAATTCTCCAAAACAATTGTGCTGGAGAAATGAATAGTGATCTCAATGACCAGATACACCTTATTTGCCAAATTTTATATTTGATACTCCTAAAACTAATTCTATAGTATCTGAATTAAATGTGTCCCAACTATATGACAGAATACCGAGAAACAAACTTTGTTCATCTATAACTGGAAAATTAGCCCTAGCCCATTTTGTACATAAAATAGACCAAAACTGTAAAATATATGGACATTAAAAGTAAAGATGTGTCATTGTTTCAATACAATTTGCACATATCATGCTTCTTGGACAATATCTCTCCTCTTTACCCTTATGTTTGAGGTTTCCTTTAACGTTTAACCTACCATGGGCTACAAGCCAAGTAACATCCCACATATAGTCTGGGATGCTATGAGAAGTAAATATGGATTGAATTTGAATTAAATAATTTTCTAATCTATCACCAAAAACAGGATTTTCCAAAAAATGCTGTTCTAGAAGAAGATTATAAACTTTTTTCCTAGAATTTTGTGTAATCAATATATATGTGATTTTCCAAAATTTTTATTTACTGAAGCAAGAATGAAAATATATAGGTAGACTACTGATAGGTTTTTGTTTGGGAATAACCCCTTCCTTAAACCAATAGTCCAACCAATGTGAAATATGATCAGACATCCATGGGGTCCATATTTTAGATTTTCCCAGTAATATTGGAGAGATATTTGTGTAAAGAAAAATACAGAAAAAAAAATAAAATAGGATTAATCATATTAATTCCTCCTCTGTTTACTGGCTGATATAATACACCCCGTTTTATGGAGTTCAGCCTACTACCCCATATTGCTTGAAAAAACACTAAACAATGCTGTTTCTCTAGAAGGAGGCAATGCATAAATTGAACTTAAATGTAAAAATAGTCCAATGAGGAATGTTCAAACCATATAAATCCTTTTCTTTTTTGACATCTTCCATCTGTTACAGGATGCTACTTTCAATTTAGCACTTTGAATAAGTGTATCCCAATTATAAGTTGCTGTATCCATCTCACAAAAAATAGATTCCCAAAAGTTTACAAACCTGTGATGAAACAGGAATCCCCATAATTGTAGAATGTGTAGAATTATGAGTACCAAAAAAAAAAAACACTTACTTTTATTCAAATTAAAGGTAGCTCCAGTTCCCCTCATATAGGCTACAGTCTGAACTTTTTGTAGCATCACAAGATGGAACATCTGCTAGAAAAAAACATAAGTCATCAGCATAAGCTACTACTTTAATTTCTATATCATCACACCCTAGAGAAAGACCTCTAATATCTTCTGAATGATAAATAACTGAAAGTAAGGGTTCCAAGGACAGAATATATAAAATAGGGCTTAATGGGCATCCCTTTCTCACTCCCCTAGCACATTTCTGCATACAACCTAACCATCCATTTACATATGGTGCCACCTCTGCCTGTAAATAATATTGTTTTAACCAAAAAATAAAAGGGGGAGGAAAACCCAATTTTTCCATACAGTTCCATAGATAAAGATGTGACACACTGTCAAAAGCTTTAGCCTGATCTAAAGTAATACAGATGCCTGCGAGTTCCTCAATAGACCATCGTTCCAAAATCTCTCGAATATGCAATAGTGCATCTGTTATATGACGACCAGGCACCAAGCAAAACTGAGTAGGATGGATAATATGATCTAAAAAACATGAAATCTGAGAACTAAGAATTTTGGTAAGAATTTTACAATCTGAACTTAAAAGTGTAATCAGGTGCCAGTTGTAAAGACATTCCCTATCTCCAGTTTTATAGAGGAAAATGAGAAGACCCACATTCATACTTTTTGGAAAGTGACCTTGTATTAGACAGCTATTAAACATAGTAACTAGTTGATGATCCAAAACTGTACTAATAAAGCCATAAATCTCATTTGGAAGACCATCCTTTCCAGGGGCCTTCCCCTTCCTAAGGCTAGAAATTACAGCACGCAATTCAAGCAAAGAAATAGGGGCTAATAAAGATATCAAAAACCTATCCGGTACTTATTGTAACACACTTAATGCCAGCCACTCATTCACCTTCTCTTGTGTCACATGTTCATCTTCCTGAAATAAGGATGAAACATGTTCATCCAATATTTTAAAAAGATCCTGTCGAGTACTTGCTTGATTACCTTCTGGATTTTTTTAGACTAGTGACATCTTTCTTTTTCCTTTGAGCTGCATTATTTTCAAATGGATTGGTACAAGCTGAAGTACCTTGGGTGCCATATTTTTGTTCTCTTTCCAATTGTCGTTTAGTATTCTGTAAATGTGCCAGTTGTTCCTTAACATTTGTAATGTCTTGTGTATCCACTACAATTCCCATATTTATTTGAGAATAAAAATTTTTTCAAGTATCCTGAGGATGTTGTTTGGGATATCTTTGTGATGCACCTAATAATCATCTTATATGTGTAAAATAATCTTGAATATCCCTGTTGGAGTCTTCCACCACACTTGGTGACTATCATATAGAAAGAAAACAGATTTACATGCTTCCAAAACATCCATAAAACCCACCATTACTTCCGGGATATCTAATAAGGATAAATTCAATCTCCAGTACCCTGGCCCTTTAGAGGTATTTCCATAATTTGAAATTAATAAGCTCAAAACCCCATGATCTGAGGTGACAACCAACCTAATTTATGGAGAGGAGAATTGGATGGTGGGAGAAATAAACCAATAATCTATTCAGGATGTTCAGGTACCTTGTAAATAAGTAAAGGAAGGAATGTCTTGAAAAACATCACGTAACCCAGATACCTTTAATAGTTCGTTTAAACAGTGAGTGTCACAATAAACTTTAGAAGCAACAGATTTAGTAGTTCGAGGGATGTTAAAATCCCCTCCGAATAAAATAGTCCTACTAGTAAACAAATATGGCTGAACTAATTGTAACAACTGAATCCGTGCCCATTTACTTTGAAGAGCATAGATATTAATTAATCAGAATGAGATAACATCTATAACAACATCCAACAATAATGCCCTACCAGGGACAATATCAATGACATCAATAATTTTAATCTTGTGCAAAGTGAAACAAATTCCAACTCCTGAACACAATTCGTCTCCCCCAGACCAATAACATGGACCCCACCCCCATGAATCTGTCGCAATGACAAAATCATGGATTGCGTATAATCTAGTATCCTGAAAAAAAATATAATGTTTCAAATCCGAAAATATTTCAAAAGTGGCTCTTCTTTTATATGCAGATCTAATGCTATTAGTATTAAGACTAGCAAGTGAGATATCATATCCCGTGGTTGTATTGTAATGAGTAAGTTAAGGGTTGGAGGGCAATTTTCTATTGCTTTTTCGTAAACCTATCCTGCCACTTACCTTTTTTGTTTTAACTTTACTTCCTTCCCTGGGATCCATGATAATCTCTTGATCTGAACAACCCTCAACATGAGAGGGATTTTGAGAAGCTGTATCGGAGTCCAGTTCACCTAGGCCTACAGAAGCCAATACAACATATTTGTTGGAAACTGATAAAGGTTCTGGAGACTGAGCCCAATCCATTAATGGAATTTATGGAGTTCCCGTTTTAACAGGAAGAAATGAAATATCCATTTCTATAGATTCCGTGGAAGTAGAAGGTTGTACTTGTAACTTGTCAGTGGCCCCTAAAGGGATTGTAACAGTTTTATGAGATGCGGAACTCTGGGCCTGATTTTAAACTGAAATATTAAATTGAGGCGAAGTTTGTAAGGGAGGGTTAGATTGTAGATGAACTACAGGTAGTCTTGATGCCAGGGCTGCAGAATATGATCTAGGGCCCAAAGGAGGGCTCGATCTAATACCATCTAAAGCACTTCTGGCTGCCTTGAAAATAATCAGATCCTGCATTGCATAATCCGATTCTTCTGTGTTATGAACTGCCCACGAACAATCAGGAAATAAATGTCCTAGTTCATTACAAAAGTTACATTTAACAGAATTTTCACACTGATAACCAGAATGTCCTATTTCTCCACATTGAAAACAACGAATTTGTTCACAAGTAGTACTGATGTGTCTTAGAGATCCACATTTATAGGATCTCCGTGGTTGTCTAGGATAAAATAAAAAGCCCTTGTCTCGCCCAATAAAAAAACAATTGAGTAAATGAACATATTCATTTTAGGTACTATAAAGTCTGATTTTAATTCTCCATCCCCTGTTCCAAAACCCTTCCCCATCCAATATTGGATCCAGTGTACCCTGAACCTCACATCTTTTGTCTAGCCAGTAAAGAATGTCAGCAAGATTTATGCTTTAATTTCGAAACAAAATTGTTACTACTCTAAAAGGTTGTTTCATCAATGGGATTACCTGAAAATGAGACCAAAAAGGGTTAGTTTTAAATGAAGCATATTTTAACCAAAAAGATTCTAAAACAGCAGGAGTTCTAAAACTAATATCAAAAGATTGTTCTCCAGGGGCATGTATAAGCACATAAATGTCAGCAGACGTGAAGCCCAGAGATTGTTTAATTAAAACTTTGCCCACGTAGAATCTATCTGGAAGTTCCTCCACCCCTCCCAGATATCTCAGTCTAATGGCGCTCCTGCGCTTGGCCTGTTCCAAAGGTTTTGTAAATAAATCTGCATATTTTGTTTTGGGTAAATCATTTGAGAGGCCGATGGATACATCAGGAGGCTGTGTGTCTGTTGTAAAATTTGTATCAGTAGTATTTGAATGGGTTACAGTAGAATTCGAAGAAAAAACAGTACCTATATTAATAGTCAAAGCCACATCTGGGGCCTCAATTGTAATAGGAAAAGGTGTTGCCGACTCCATGGAATCAACTGTCTCTCTCTTGGTTTTTTAGAGTGAGCAAGAACAGCGTCCGGTTTGGATGGATCTACCACCCATATTCCAGTCTCCGACTGTTTCCATCCTGCTATAGAAAGGGCTCTTTCAGGTGACCAAGACTCCTCTGTTGACTGCGCCGGCGTCTCCCTTACTGGAGTAGTATCCTGTGTGAATTTCAGTGTGGATGCCAATACGTCATCACCGACTCCAGGACCAAGCTTAAAGGCTTTTTGGGTAGCATTGGGAGAGAATCCTAATAGTTGTTTCCTTTTCTTTTCTAGTAATTCAGCCTGTGCTGAGGTAAGGGCAATTTCTGTCTGTAGTAATTGAGCTTTCAAAATTTCTCGTTGTTTTGCCATTGCAACCACTGTGCCTTCCTCAATAACATCCATTGCTAGCTCCGGTGCTTCAGAAGGATCTGGTAAGTTTTTTACTGAAACTGACTGCTGCTGCTGCTGTACATTCTTTGCGGTAACTTCCTCCACCATACCAGCTTGCAGTAAATGTCCATCCTCCTCTATGACCAGCTGCAGACTGACCTCCTCCATCTCGGCAAAGTTCGGGTTAGTGCCCCCTCACACAGAGTAGGGAAATCTCCCCAGTGTCCTGGCCAAATTTCTCCCATTCACTAAAAATACCACCAACAGCTTAATCTGGTTCAGTTTCACTTGCTTACTATCTGTATCCCCCCTCCCCCTGGTTGCCCCTGAAAAAGGGACTTCTAGGCCCAGTGGGCTTACTGGGTCAATAAATAAAATATGCTCTACTTTCCCTAACCTTTAAAGTATTACATTTAAAAAAAGGCTGTCATTTGTTGCAGTATCAGTGATTGGTGTTCCACTGACATGGAAACATAAAAGTTATTGGCAGATGGGGACCTTATGATCCATCAAGTCTGCCCTTGTTTTCCTACCCTCCCCCCCACTTAGATGCCTGCTGGAGTATCCTGCAATGCCTGTCTCATGCCTGCTTGAATTCCTCCACCATCTACACCCCACCACCCCATCCGGCAGGCTAAAGGGACCGAGGTGAGACAGCCTGGCTGATGGCAGGGGATATTTTCCTTTTCTTCTGTTTCCCAGGATCTGAATGTGCAAGAAGGATGCATAATGTGGTGAACAGAGCACAGCTGGAGCTGTGTGGAGCTGAATGGTTGAGTATGATTCATTGAGGTGTTGATTGTTGGGCCTGATTGAGTCCTCACACCTGGAATCTGAACTGGTCACTGAGGAGGCAGTAGTATCAGGAAGTACTTTCTCATTTATGACTGTCCCAACTTTGGGAAATGAGCTGGGGACCACGAGAACTGGAAGGTTTTGGAAAGTGGTTGGAGATGTTAACATTGTGGAAACTAGCCAAACAAATCTTCTGGTGGTATTCTTAGTATTTGACCCTAATCTGTTCTGATTCTATGAATGACATGCATAGGCAAACTGTGCCAAGGACATTTACTTTTATACAATTATAAACCTTTTTTTTTGTGTACAAGAGACTGTTATGTGATCTTATGATCATTTCTTTTTTCTTTCTCTCTAAATAAGATGCTTTTGATTGCATTACATGTTATATTGCTTGAAAATTAATACCGCAAACATAAGTGTGTACACATACATGACTGGACAGATCTGTTTTCTGTGGTTTGTAAAGGTATTGGCCTAGTGCTTTCTGTAGGGTTGCCACCTTTGAATGAAGCAAAAACCGGATCCTAAGCTCCGTCTCTAACCCCACCCCTTTTCATGACTCATCATGCATTGTTCCTCCTCAAAAGCCATTTGTCTTATCCATAAAAGACGAGACTTAAAGCAACAGTTCAACACAAATGTTAAGATACTGTACTGTACCTGCTAAAGTTACTTTACTAGATTCTTCCTAATTATTTATTCACTTATGTATTTATTTATTTTCATTGGTTTACTAGATAAACACACTGAGATAAAAGAAAACTCTTACAGATATGAAAATGTTTACCAGCAAATGAAAGTGGAAGACAACTGGCTCTGTTACTGTTACAAAATGTAGGGGCAGCTTTGCTACTATGCCACTTTAAGATGCAGTGGAAATGATTAGGTTAAATAAGTTCTAATGGTGTTAATGGCCATACTTTACACCTCCCAGTTTGACTGCTTTCACAAACAAAGGGCTATACTGACAACAGAACTTGTTTGTAACCTGGACTTGCAGCTGAAACAATGCATGATAAAACAAAATCTGTTTCAAAGGTGTGTGAGCACTCAAAATGGCTCAAAAACCTGACCAGCATGGAGCAAAACTGGATTACCTGATAGGGACCCTGAAAATCTGATCACCAGGTAAAAAACCTGACAGGTGGCAACCCTAGCTTTCTGAGACATTTAGGTTTATATATCTATTTCTGTCTATCTGTCTATCCATCTATCCGTCTGTCTATCTGTCTATCTATCTAAGTACTGTATGTAAATATATATATATACAGTATATAATCTTCTTTGCAAAAATCTACATTAATGCATCAGTTAGGGTTGAGGATAAAGTGACAAAAGCAGGGAAATATGGTGTTAGGGTTTCTAACCCTAACACCCCATCCCCTTCCTACACATACCAACAGGCATTGGGGGTGTGCCTTGGGGTCATCAGCCATAATGCTCACCCCATTCCATAAGTTGAGATGGGTAAAGTGTAGGAGAATGGGGCTGTGTTTTTACCAGGGAAGGTAAACATTCTTTATTTCAATTTTTAATTTTAAATTCTTAAATGTTATTAATATGTCATTCTCTTACTGTTTTCTGCTCATATTTCTCTCATTTCAGGCATTTTGCAACTGTGTGACAATATAGAATCTTTGACTATGGTGACTTAGTCTTCAGTATTGCCCCCAAATTCTCCCTTGCCTGACTGGATCCCCTTTTTTCACTCTTTCGGCCACTTCACTTTAGATCGCCCTTCTCATACTCACCACTGTTTCCTTTACTCTGCTCTTTCTTTCCCTTCTCTTGATGTTAGGTACCTTTCCCATTCTGTCTCTTTTTTATACAAATTCCGGTTTGGCACCTTTCCCTCTTATCTCATATCCATTCTTTTTCTGCCTGCTTCTTCCGCCTACCCTGTCCGCAAATATACTCTTCATTGTTTCACTATTCCTTCTAGAAAGTCTCTTACTGGTCAATCAGCTTACTCTTATCGTTTTTGGAAAATCTGGTCCTCCCTTCCCCTTTTTATTCATTCTGCCTCTTCTTCCTCTCTAAAGTTTCTTCTTTTAGACTTTTTCCATCCTACCTGCAACTGCATCTGACCTCCCCTTTTTCTTTTTGTTTATTTTACCATGCATTTTTTTCATTCTTGATGACTTCATTTATTTTCTGCTTATAGCATTTATGATTCCATTGTAATTACTATATTATGTATTTTACCTTGATTTTCCTTTATAGTTAAATATTTCCCTCTTCCCCAGGACACTTCTGGAAATTAGCTGTTTTTTTCAGTTCAGTATGCATTTCCTGGTTAAACTTTTAAAAAAGTAAATAGGACCAGGCTGCGGCATCAGACTGATGACTGGTATTCATGCTGAATACAGAGGAGGGCTTGATTTTAATAAGATCAAACAGTAATGGGGAAGTGGAAGGATGGGGAGGAAGAGGAAGTCCCAGCATGAGTCTGCAATGTTGCCAATATCAACGGTCTGGTGGCAGGGGCATAGCCAGAATTCTGTTGGGGGGGTGTTTAAATGTGACATTTTTGAAAAGGGAGAGATAAAAGCCAGAGGTCTGGGGTGTGTACATGTTCTATGGTGAGTTTTGGGAGTTTTCTTGAAGAAAATACACACTTTTGTTACATGTTCTTCACCCCTAATTTCATGGGAAACTTTTTTTTTCCACATGGAAACAGGGTTGTGAGAGACTGTGGCTGTCATAACAGTCTACAGAACCTCCAATGGTTGTGGACAACTGGTTATCTAACAGTGTGATCAACCACCCATGCTACTATGTACAGTTTAGCCTCTGTCATTATTGCCTGCAGGTCTGGGATCTTGTTTCCAAGGCTGCAAGCATTTGTGTACATGATTTGGAGCTCTAGCAAGTAAGCATTGACCCACATGACCTCCCTTGGCCTGGAGCCCACTTTGTTACCCTGTCTCACCCCTTGTGGTGCGTCATTGCTGTTGGGCATCACTCACTACTGGCAGCATTCTGACAATCATATTTAGAATGGGAATTCCTGCTCTGCTTTGTGGGATTTGAGAGGGAATAAACTTTGCTGATACTGTGGGGGAAGGTAAAGGGTGATGCTGGGGGCTGTTTTATTGCATTGATTACGTACATGCATAAATCAAAGTATTGTTGCAATACTGGATTTTGGGGAGGAGGGTCTCTGCCAAGCCAACTTCAGTACACAAAACCAGGCTCGCAATGAGCTTGGAAGTCTACACTAATGACCACTCTGTGGGGTCCTGATGCAACTCTCTGTTGGGTAGGCTGAACAGTCATGCATTTCAAAGGACCGAAGCTGCTCCAATCAGAGAGGGCTTTGGTCCTTTAATTGGCATAAGTAATTCCCACCATGCACATTACAGTTGACAGTGACACTAATGTGCATGGGTGGAGTTATATGGCTCCTGCCACCCAGCACTCTGTCCCAGAGATCGTTGCACTCTTTCCAGTCTCTTTCTTTCTGCCCTTCCCACTGCAATTTTTGCATTACTCTGCAGCTCTCCATCACTGACCTCTTGCCAACTCCAACTCCCATAAAAAAATCTGCCAGCTATGAAACATCCCTACGCTCAACAAAATCCATGCTCTCTCAAACCCTGCTCCCTGTCCTGCTTGGACAAAGGCCATCTTTTCCTGGCTGCCCACCCATTGTTTCTCTCTGCCGGCCACCTGATATGCAAAAGTCAGCATCAGTTCGATCAGGGAAGGAAGTGTTTAAAAGTAAGCTCTACTGCTGGGGTAAAGGCAACCAGGGCAGGTGTGTGACATGTGAGGCCTGAGCAGCAGAGCTAATTCACACCTAACAACCTGATTTCAGTTTTATCTATGGAAGAGAGAGGGGTGTGGCTGGCATTAACACCAGCAATACCACAGTTCTCTGGTGGGAAACTGCTGTGGACTTTTTCCAGAAAGAAGGAACATTTCTTCCACGGTAACCCTGCTGTTGGGGTGAGATGTTGGGTGGTCAGGGGAGGGAAAGTGGTGGAGAACAGACTGGTCACAAAACAGCTCAATTGTTTATGTTCTGTCAGTTCCAGGGCCACACCCATTAATGGCCAGTCACTTCCATATCAATATGTTGGTAGCAATGGCAGCAGCCTGAGCGTCTCTCTATATAGAGGTGATGGACCACCCATCTGTCAGCTCTAGTGTTTGTGTGGGGGGAGTCCAACTACAACCCAATGGGTGAGAGTGGGTGAGTGTGTGAGATGGGATTGTAGGGGACTGCAAGTTACTGACTTGTAAAAATTTACCATCATTGCACTTTGAAATGTTTTTGAATATACACCTCTAATTGGGGTGCAAGCATTTTTTTTTTGTAAACAAAAAGTTGCAACACTTGCTGAATTGTTTATCATTGAGTGTGATGCATCAGAATATCCCACTCCCACTCAGCCCCTGGCTCTGCCTCCACAGCCCCTCTGACTGGCTGTTGTTGCCCCACCTGTTGAAATCTGAAATGGCACCCTGTCCCCCCTACTTCAACATGAGCCACAGCATGACTTTTCATATTGGCATCTTCTGCCACCTGAAACACATTCCCCACTGCTCAGTCCTCTGACCCCCCCCCCACCACTACAACATGAGCTACGATGTGACTTTCCATACTGGCAGCTCCTACCACCCAAAACACTCTCGGTGCTTGCTTCTCTGATCCCCCCCCCACATTCAACATGAGCCGTGGTGCAAAGTTTTCATATTGGTGGCTCCTGCCACTCGCAATACACTCCCTGGTGACAAGCTACCAATGTTTGGCATTGACAAATGCTTGTTAAGAATCTCTTCTGCTGAGGTTACCTGTTGAATGTACATCCTAGATTCATACTGTAGATGTATTAGGATGGTGCTACAACATGTTTCTGATGGTAAACAACAACAAAACAGAATACCAAGACATAAAAAAAAAATTTTCGTGGTAGGCATGGCACCAGAGTGGAAACTTTTAAAAACTTCAGTATACCATATCTTGTTTCAGAGAAGAAACTAAATGAAAAGACAATTGTGTAAGTATCTTGATATTTTTGCCACACAAACCTAACTGCTGAAAAACACCTAAATGGTTGCCAACAAATACTGCTGTTCTAGGGGGTAGTTGGTAGGAACAAATGGTGTAAAATAAATTTTTTGGGAAAAAAATATCTTAGGATATAATGGTGTAAAGGTACAAGTGGAAGCAAGTTTTTTCAGAGTTTGGCTGAGACTAGACTGGCAACCCATCTTCTTGTGTTCATTCACCCCGTAGGCAGCAATATGGCACCCAATCTGCCCACCCCATACAGTGATAGTGACAAACCTTACCTGGCTGGTTTCAATGCGGCTCCAGGCTCCTGTTTGAGTCCAGACTTCAGATTGGGGGGGCGATGACCATCAGAGAGGCCCAAGTGGGGGACCAAAAAGTTCAGGTGGCAACAGACTGCAGGGCAAAGAGGACGGCTCAAATTGGGTGGGTTCTCTCTTGTCTCTCTCTCCTCTCCGGATGTGGCAGGCCTGTCTGGCTCAGTTCCTACTTTTGAATCGCACCGAATCCCGATCACGACTGGTCTGGACTACACACACACCCGCAGCAAAATTATTTTAATTGAGGAGGCACCTCAGGCTCAGCTCCACACAGCTACTGGCGATGACTCATGACTACGAGGGGCTGAGGATCCTAACATTAATATTAAGGTCCGGTCCACGACTCCCATTTCTTGCTCTGATTTCTTTCTCTCTTGTTTTCTTTCTGGAAAGACAATCACACAGCAGAGCATGCAGTGATGCGCCAAGCCACCAAATACACATTGGCCAATTTCACTGGCTGTCGGTTGTGTGATGGTCTGTTGAGAGGAGAGAGGATCCAAGGAGAAGGAGCACGAGGGCAGCTACCCCATCCCCCAGAAAGCACACTGATCATTACAGCAACAGCGCTAATTTAAAGGGCCAGCATGCTCTGTAAAAATATTTTTTAAATGTTTTAGATAAATCACGGAGGTAATTTCGGGGGGTGTTTGAACACCCTAAACACCCCCCCCACCTACACCCCTGTCTGGTGGAGAAGAAGGTGATGACTTACTTGCTGGAGAAGGAGGCACAGAATGGAAACAGACCTGTGAATACAAGACAGAATTTATTTAGACTCCAGTGCACTCCTTACTGTGCTGCAGCTGCAAAAGGAAACCAAAAAAAAAAAAAAAGACAAAAGAAATGGAAAGGATACTTACTGTCACATTGGTGATGGTCATGAATGGAAATGTCACAAAGTGCCCCAGACAGAAGAGGTGAAGTCTTGCTCACTGGATGAGAAGGCAGTAGAACAGGCCTGTGAAGACAAGAGAACATTTTTTAGACTCTGCTCAGTAAGCCATTGTGGGTGACTGCAAGGAAAGTATATCTGCTGCTTACACCCCATCTTACTGTACCTGTCACCTGTGAAAAAATTAGAGAAATTATTTAGCTTGACTTGGCCACTGTGTCGCTGTGTACCTGTGAAAGGAAAACTTAAAATATCATGTAACGATACCAACAGATTAATGAGGGCAATGCCATTTACTGGCATAATGCTGCCACAGATAGGGGTGGTGGGGAAAAAGGCAACTTAAGTCTGTGCCTTGTGAGCTGTCTGGCACTGTGACTGGCTTGCCAGTCATCCCTGTGAATGGTCAAACCTGCAGTGAGAAGGAGATAAAATGAAAGAAAGAAACGCATTTTAATGTCTTGCAAGCAAGGTAGAATCCCCTGATGTGCAAGGCAGAACTCACCCTCACTAACAACAGTGAGGATGAACAGAGTGAATAATAGTAAAAGTAACTTACCATCACAGCAGAAAAAGTTGAGCCTTGATGGACCTCTGACCTTGCTGCTTTGATGGGCTGTCTGGAGCTCAGCTTGAGGGCTGCCAGGTTGGCTGGAGATCTTCCTTGCAACAGCAGTTATACTGGCTTAAGAGTCCATGTTTCTCAGTCTGGATGCATGTAGTGGAGGTAGCAGTGGCCCATGTTCTTGATGGACGTGGAGGATACAAGCAGGCCAGTGGAGGAGGAGGCAGTGCCTTGATTGCTGGAGGATGTATGGCTGCATGGCTGGCAATGGCATTTATGCTGGTTTAAGAGTCTGGGTTTTTCAGTCTGAAAGCATGCAATTTATGCAGTGGTGGCCCATGTTGTTGGTGGATATGAAGGACTCAAGCAGGCCAGAGGAGGAGGAGGAGATCTTGTCTTGATTGCTGGAGCGTGCATGTGTGCATGACTGACAATGGCATTTAAGCTGGCTTAAGAGTCTGCGTTCCTTAGTCTAGATGCATGCAGTGGAGCTGGTGGTGGCCCATGTCATTGGTAGATGTGGAGGACACAAGCAGGCCAGTGGAGGAGGAGGAGGAGGGTGTGTCTTAATTGCTGGAGGATACATTGTCTTCATGACTGGCAGTGGCATTTACGCTGGTCTATGATTCCAGGTTTTTCAGTCTAGATACATATGGTGGCAGTGGTGGTGGCCAGTGTTATTACAGGCAAACTTGGCATTTAATGATAAGTTCATGCTGTAGGTGTCAGTTACAAGTCCATGAGCTTCAAGAGCCATTGAAGGACCTGCTACTTATCAGTGGACAAATTACCATTTTTTATTGGGGGAGGAAGGGGAGAGGGAGGTAAGGTGCCTGCCTGGCGCCATGACTTGGAGGGACAGGGAGCAAATCCTCAGGATTGCCAGAGCAGCTGCACAAGGGAGGGAGCTGGATGTCATTGTCCACCTAGGGACAAATGACCTGGCTAAGAAAGGGATTAGAGAAGTGCAGGAAGAGTTTGTGGAATTGGGGAAGGGCCTTAGACAAGTAGCACACATGGTAACCTTCTCAGAGGTGCTGCCCATCTATGGCATAGGAGAGGCTAGGGAGTTCCGCACCATGGGATTCAATCAGTGGTTGAAAAACTGGTGTGGAGCTCAGGGATTTGGCTTCATTGGGGACTGGGGGTCTACCTGGAGTGATGCAAGCCTATACTGGCATGATGGGCTGCATCTGTCCAGGAGGGGAACCAGAATCCTAGGTGATAGGTTTAAATGCTTCATTGGTAAGCATTTAAACTAGCCAAGGGGGCAGGCACTGGAAGGGAGCAGGGAAATCCTAGCCCCCACCAAAAAATCATGGTAGTAAGTGCAGCAAACACTAACATAGAGGTGTCGATAGGGAGAAGGGCAGGGGTAAATGGAGAAAGTGACAAAGTCAAGAAGGACAGGGATGGGGCAAAAAGGAGTAAGGCCATCAGGAAATAAAGGGTAATGAGTACCAATGCCCGTAGTCTGGGCAACAAGCTCCCTGAGCTGGTGGCCTTGATGGAAGAGGGATGCCTGGATATTGTAGCAGTCACAGAAACATGGTACACAGAGAACCATGACTGGGATGTTAACATACCTGGGTACATAACCTACAGGACAGACAGGCAGGGGAGAAGAGGGGGAGGAGTAGCTCTCTATGTAAAGGAAGGGATAAAAGCAACTGAACAAGAGAGTAAACAGGGAGGAGAGGAGGCACTGTGGGTCACCTTGGAGACAGGAAAGGGCACCACAATCCGCACAGGGGTTGTGTACATACCCCCATGCTGGGGGAGGGAATGGACAAGGATATGATTGAAGGCATTCTTAGAATGGCAGAGAAAGGGGAGATACTGTTGATGGGAGACCTGAATATGCCAGACGTTAACTGGAGCACATTTTCTGCAGCCACATCCAAGATCAGGGCCATTCGTGATGCCCTACAGGTGGCAGGCCTCAGACATCTAGTTTCGGAACCCACTCATGAGGGAGCAATCTTAGACCTCATACTCTCAAACGGGGTCAGTGAGAGGATCTCAGATCTAGAAGTGGGTTGCCATCTGGGAACAAGTGATCATCAAACAGTGTGGTTCACGTTAAACTCAGCTACAGAGTCAAGCCATACAAAAGTGAGGGTACTGGACTTTAGGAGGGCTGATTTTGGCAAGATGGGAGAGTGCCTCAGAAAAGCACTAGCAAACAGGCTAGAAGGAGGTGTGGAGCAACAATGGGAATCATCAAAACTGCCATCACAGAGGCAACAAGCCTTTGTGTGAAGCAAATAAACAAATCAAAATGAAAGAAAAAGCCACTATGGTTCTCAAAAGAGGTGGCTGTGAAAGTCAGGAAGAAAGATAGCATTCCGGAAGTATAAGGAAACACAGAAGGAGCAGGACAGAGAACTGTACCAGTTAAGGCAAAAGGAAGCAGGGAGGGAAGTCAGAATAGCAATGGCCCAAACTGAGGAAAAGATAGCCAACTCAGTTAAGAAGGGGGATAAAACCTTTTATAGGTTCATCAGCGAGTATAGAAAGACAAAGGGAGGAATAGTGAGGCTGAATAGAATGAACGGTGGGTGGGCAGAGGGGGACAGTGAAAAAGCAGGGATACTGAACAAATATTTCTGCTCAGTATTCACAAAAGAGGAGGGGGAAGTGCCTAATCCAATTAACAGAAGCACTCTTGATAGGGGGGTCGATCCCAGTCCTTTCACAGAAGAAAGGGTTCTGCAAGAACTCCTAAAACTGAAGGTGGACAAAGCAATGGGTCCTGATGGAATTCACCCAGAATTCTAAAAGAATTAAGGGAGGAACTAGTGAAACCACTGGCTACTCTTTTTAATAAATCATGGGAGGATGGTGTGGTACCCGAGGACTGGAGGAAGGCGGATGTGATTCCCCTTCACAAAAGTGGGACCAAGACAGAGGCAGGAAACTACAGACCGGTAAGTCTGACCTCTGTGGTAGGGAAAGTGATGGAGTCACTTCTGAAGGAAAGAATAGTTGAGTACCTAGAGGCCAGTGGGGCACAGGACCCAAGGCAGCATGGGTTCACAGTGGGAAGGTCATGTCAGACAAATCTAATAGATTTCTTTGACTGGGTGACCAAAGTAGTAGACCAGGGAGGGGCTGTGGACATGGCCTACCTAGACTTTAGCAAGGCATTTGACACAGTCCCACACAAAAGATTAATAGTCAAATTAACCAGCCTGGGAGTGGGTCCCAGGGTGGTAACCTGGGTAAAAGATTGGCTGCACAACAGGACACAGAAGGTAATTGTAAATGGAGTCCACTTTGAAGAAAGAGGGGCTACTAGTGGGGTACCGCAGGGTTCAGTATTGCCTTTTTGCAGATGACACAAAGATCTGCAACAGGGTTAATACACAAGGAGGTGTGAAAAGGATGAAAAGGGACTTGGCAAGGTTGGAGAAATGGTCAGAAGTATGGCAGCTAGGATTCAATGCAAAGAAGTGCAAAATAATACACCTGGGAAACAAGAACCCAGGGGAAGAATACACAATGGGTGGGGAGGTAGTAACAACAACAAAAGAGGAAAGGGACCTGGGGGTAATCATATCAGATGACCTTAAGGTTAGCAAGCAACGTGAGAAGGCAGTAGGGAGGGCTGGGGGTATACTGGGATGCATAGGGAGAGGCATCAGCAGCAGAAAACAGGAAGCTGTTATCCCTCTGTACAGGCAGTTGTTGAGACCCCATCTGGAGTACTGCGTCCAGTTCTGGAGACCCCATCTCCACAAAGACATAGACAGGATAGAGGCAGTCCAGAGGAGGGCAACTAAAATGGTGCAGGGTCTGCAAGAGAAGCCATATGAGGAGAGACTAAAGGAGCTTAATATGTATACCCTTGAGGAAAGAAGGGAGAGGGGGGACATGATAGAAACTTTTAAGTACCTCAGTGGAATCAACAAAGTCCAAGAGGGTAGCATCTTTCAGAAAAAGAGACATGCAAGAACAAGGGGACACAATTTAAAGATAGATGGGGGGAGTTCAGGGGCAATGTGAGGAAGTATTTTTTCACAGAGAGGGTAGTGGATGAATGGAACAGCCTTCCTGAGGAGGTTGTGGGGTCTAAAACTGTGGGAGAATTCAAGAATGCATGGGACAGACATAAGGCAATTCTTGTGGGGGGTAGGAAGAAATAGGCTGTTGGTTAACTAGGATCTGCAGCCTATCCTGTAGGTAGGGGAAATGGGCAGACTAAATGGGCCAAGCGGTCCTTATCTGCCGACAAAGTCTATGTTTCTATGTTTCTATTTCCCATATGCTGATCTAGTAAACACTTAAATGCGGATAATTTGTTAGCACTGACTACAACTGTGGGGCGTGTGTTCCATATTCCCACAATTCTTTGAATAAACCACCTTCCCCTCTTTGTAGTTCTGTATGTTTCCCCTTGCAGTTGAAATGGATGAGCCCTTGTTGCCATTACCAAGCTTTCTTTTTTTTGTTATTAAACATCTTTATTAATTTTCACAAGAAGCACTTCCATGCAAGTACATGAATGAGAGTGCGGGCTAGAATGATATACAACAGACTGATGTTAACTCACCCATTTGTCCAAGAGAACAAAATCCCACCACCTCCCACCCCCTAAGGCTACACACATAAACATAACCTAAATAGCTGGTCCTGAGATATTCCAAGGCCAGGCCTCCAGGTCATAAGGAGTTTCAAAGGATCCCCAGAGCGCTGTATGCTTTAAGTCTGTTCTGCATACAAGCGATATGTTTTTCCAACTGTACTGTCAAAGTACACTCACGGTACCACTCCAACAAGGAGGGGGCTTTATCACTGGTCCGATGTCTTAAGATTACCAATTTAGCCACGGCAGATAAAAGTGACATATGAGCCTTATTGACCTTGGAAGTACCAATTGGAAAAAGACTAATCAAACAAACTTCAGGGGTAAACAAGTCTGTTAAGTCAAGGACAGGGTCTAAGAGATTATTGATAGACCGCCAAAAGGCCTGAATTGAGGACATGACCAACCATGTGATATAAAGTACCATCCTCCTTCCTACACCTCGTGCAGAGAGGTGTATCCTTTGCTCCATATCTACACAATCGCTGATGGGGATAAATATAAATGGTGCAATAAATATACTGAACCATTCTCAACCGGTCTTGCTTTACATATTTATACAATGTGAGCCACAGCTCTCCAGAGATCAGGTACTTCAGATATACCCACCCCTAGTCCAATAGAAACAGACCCCTGAGGGAGTCTGTGGTCCATTCCTGAAGAATTTTATATACCTTAGGGATAGAGTTTGGCTGAGGCTAAGGTGAAAAGACTGTCGGCTTGGTCCCCGTAATCCACTAGAGCCGCTTGAGAGAAAATGGATGCTAAGGCCTTACCAAGTTGCAACCACTTGAAAAAGTCCTGGTCCACAACCCGACAGTATTCACCAACTGGTCAAGGCTGAGGACTCCTATTCACCAAAAACTGAGATCTTAGGTGACTTACCTGGGGCCAAAAGGTAACGGGCAGGGCCTCACCCCCACCCTAATAAGGGATTCTCAAAATGGGTTGCTTGGTGGATAGGTATCATTTAACTGCTAAGTAATTTTGCAACTGTAGAAAGGCCTTTACGACCACCCCATTGGGTTATTTTTCAGTGATTTGGGTATATCCAACAGGAAGCATATAGCAGAGCCCATAGAGAGCAACTCAGCTTCCTTGCCAACCCCGCTCAATGTCAACCCATAAAGGCAAGTAAACCGCTGGATCGCCTTGCACTCTAATAGACCAACTTACTCTACATGCTGCGCGACATAATATAGAAAGAGAGATGGCGTTGCTAGACTCTCCTTTAATTTCGGGCGGTTAACTTGATATAAGACCTGCGTCTTCTTCCCTTCCAAATAAATAAATTAAACACCCTCTGTAAATGGGTAAACCAGGACATCGAGGTATACTCCAAGCATACCCAGGGATACAATAATCTAGGCAGAATATTCATTTTATAACATTCAACCTGCCCAAAAGTGACAGAGTAAGCAGTTTCCACCTATCCAAATCCCCAGAAATAGTCCTAACCAGAGTACCAAGGTTATTTTAATCATATAATTCAATCGCGAACTAATATTTATGCCGAGATACGTAAGAGACTTCGCTCCCAACCTAAGCCAAATGATAATAAGTCCGTTTTCCTGACATTGGTATTTAAGGAAGAATCTTCATTTCAGACGATTTAACTTATAATAGGATATTTTGAAAAGACATCTATTTCCTCCAAGATAGCTGGAACCGGGATTCCGGTCTTCAACATGCAATAATATATCATCAGCATATACCAATACGCATATCTGGCATCCCCACCTGTATACCCATAATCAAACAGTTACTAGCCAACCTATGTAATAAAGGCTCTAAGTATAGGTTGAATAGTAGCAGGATAAAGAGACAACCTTGCCTCGTGCCACGCTCCAGCCTTCTGCCGGTGACATAATCCCGTTACATTTAACCCTGGCAGAAGGGGAGGAGTACAGGATTTGAACCCATCTCAGAAACACATCGGGTGGGCCGAAAGCAGAAAGGGTGGCAAACAAATAATCCCAGCAAACCCTATCAAATGCCTTTTCGGCATCTAATGAGATAAGTATTGCAGGAAACTCGGCATCTTTAACTGCTGTAATCAAGTGCAATAACTTCCTCATGTGATCTTGGGGCGACCTCCCCCTCATAAAACCGACTTGTTCCCTACTAACCAACTTGTCCATAACATTGGACAACCTATTAGCTAAGATTTTTGCTAAGGTTTTGATGTCAGTATTTAGAAGGGAGATAGGCCGATAACTATCCATACTGAGAGAGGGTCCTTCCCCTGTTTTAAGATTAAGGAAATTGTCGCCTTCATGAAACCAGGGTCTGAGATTCCATTATCAAACCAAAACTGAAAAACTTCCTCTAGAATTGGGAATATCAGGTAGCCACAAGCTCTGTAAAAGTTGCTAGGGAACCCATCCGGACCAGGGGATTTGTCTAGCGGCATTTGTTAGACGGCCTGCTGAATATCTAAAACCGTAATAGGAGCACGCAAAAGTGCAGCATCGGCCTGTGATATTTTTGGCAACTCCACGGACCCGAGAAATAGCTCAATGTCCTCGGCCGACGGCTTACACTCCGAGTCAACCGTGTATAACTCCTGGAAATACAAGCCAAAGGCATTCGCCATTTCCCCTGGGTCCGTGCAAATTTGCTCCCTTCGTCCCATACGTATTCCCGTTATAAAACGGGAAGAATCTAATTGACGGATACGTATAGCAAGCAATTTCCCAGCTCTATCCCCTGTATCGAGATAATGAAGCTTAGTCCTCAAAAGGGCCAGCTCCGCTTTCTGAGACATTAAACTCACATATTGGGCCTGCAGCTGATGGAGCCTAGCCCAGTCTGCCACTGTCGCGGCACGAGACAAGTTGTTTTCCTCCACCCTAATCAAACCAAGCAAGGAATCCAATTGCGCCTGTTGCCTGCTTGTTTAGAGGCCAATTTAATCAGCTCTCCCTCAGGGAGCACTTTAAGCAGCCAAAATAGATCCTTGCGATCCACAGAACCTCGATTATTATTCAGGAAATCTTTAATAAAGTCCAGAATGTGCATCAGCAAGGATTCATCCTTCAACATCTGGCAATTTAATCTCCACTGTGGAGACCGTCTAGGCCCCAAGGATAACCTATATTCCAGACTGACTGGTGCATGATCTGATATAACTCTGGTAAATATCTCAGCTCGAGTTACCCCAGATATTGCAAGCAAACTGAGTAAAATATAATCTATTCGAGAATATGATTTGTGTACGGCGGAGAAAAAGGTATATTGATGAAACGTAGGATTAAATACCCTCCAGACATCAACCAGGGCGGCCTTACTAATAAGCTCCTTCAATGCCCTCTTGTGCTGGCGTAACCCTACTTCACTTACATGATCTATCCATATCATTCTGCAGCACAAGATTCCAATCTCGCCAAAACCATAAACTTGTCGGGATTAGATACTACCATATTAAGTAATCTTGTAAAAAAGCTGGGAGTCATAATTGGGACTGTAGATACTGAGCCCAATACTATCGGGAAGGACTCTAACAAACCATGGGTAATAACGTACCGACCCTCCGGGTCCCAAAATTCTTCTACCAATTTGAAGGGAATATTCCTAGCTATGAGAATAACCACCCCACCCCTATTCGAAGACACCCCGGTGCCAAAAACTTGTCCTACCCATGCCCTTCTAAAATAATGGATATCACTCCTCTTCAGGTGCGTCTCTTGTAAGAAGGCAATTTGTGCTCCTAAATAACGGAGATGCTTTAATATAATTTGTCTCTTGACCCTATCCTTGGCTCCTTTAACATTCCAACTAATAAATTTGTAAGAAGTACTCATGCTGTCCAACTCTTGAGCCCCTCAAATGATGTAGAAGAAAAAAAAAAAAGAGTGACAAACAAATGGACTACAGCAGTATATAGATATATACAAAGCTCCTGAGTTAAGAAGACCATAATAAGTACAATCGGTGTGTAACCTTGAAACCCCACCCTCCTACATAGGAGTCCAAGCAACACACAAAAAAAGTGCCACCCAAACATCCTCCAACACCCACATTAATATCCCCATTTACTACCCCAACCCTAAAAGCACAGACATACCCCAGTTCCCAGAGAAACTGCACTCCCAAGTGTTCCACGGATTCAGTACTACAACCCAAACTACCCAACCCCCGGAGCCCGTCCCACCACCCATGATCGTTACAAACGCTAGCCTCTAGTATCAAACAAACTTTAACAGTAATAGGTAAAGATAACAATATAACTGTAAATACCCTCCCCAATGTACCCAAGGTGACCCTAATCGGAAAAAGGACATACGTCATAAACTACACCCAACTCAGCTACATCAACAATTCCAACCCCACTATGATAAACACTCAATAAATCCCTGGTCCCTGGAAGAGAGAGAGAGAGAAAAAAAAAAAATTCAATCCTTGGAGAAGGCCTGCAGGTTCGGCCCTGCTAATAAGTCCGATGCAAATTCAGCAACTCAGTGATCAAACGACACCATCTGGAAGCATCGCACAGTCCATCAGGCCACCCAGCAGAGTCCACGCTGCCCCAGATACTAGATAATAGAGTCACTATGTGTTCCATAGGCAATGGTCGAGCAACCAAACGTGTCCTCCTACCGGAAACAATAGAGCTAGTATAAAGTGCATCATGTAAACAACAATCCTCCAGTAAGAATAAGAGAGTCCCAAAAGCAGAGTGAATCCATAACAAATCCTAAACGTCGATTCCAGTGGCGCAGAAGAAAAAAAAAAAAAATTACATCAAAAGCAGTAAGGACGCTAGGGCCATGACCATATGAATGGTGAGTAGTCCAGGTCAAAACCATCCATTACTAAAACTTCGTCCAAAGTAACTCCGGAGTCCCTTGTGGACTGAAACGAACATCAATAGTCAGTAGCTACCAGCTAGCAACCGCCACCGAAATCCTTAGATAGCATTCCCCAATAAATCCTCAGAAAATCCTCAGAAATATCACATGCTGCATGTCGAAAATTGCCCACTCTGCCCCTGTGACATCCAGGTGTATCTATATACACAACACCTCAGACAAGAAACGCTGCTACCCAGAGTCATTTGTACAGCTCTGGGAAAATGGTCTTCAGCTCCTGTGTGGCCTGGGCTGGAGAATCGAAAGAAAGCCATTTGTCCTCATGCTTTACCAACAATGAAGCTGGGTACTTAACCCTGAATGGCTTGGCAGCCGCCACCAGTTTAGAAATAACTGGATGAAATTCTTGTCTGCGAACTCTCACCAGTAAGGCAGGTCCTCGTGAATGCAATCTTCTTACCTTCCCATGTTAACTCCTTTGCTTCCTTAGCTAGAAGAACATGTTGCCTATCAAAAAGTTCAAAAATTTCAAAATTATAGGTCTACAAGGAGGCTTGCCTTGTGTCGAAGTGGTAGAAGTGCCTGATGTGCTCTCTCTCAATGATACTCCTCCGAGGGGAACCAGCTATTTTATAGCAAAGCTTCTGCAAGAAAGAGATAATAACATTCCCTTCTTCCTTTTATGGCAGACCAATAATGACCAGATTGTTCCTTCTACTACAGCCTTCCAAGTCCTCCAGCTTTTCTTCGAGCTTTTTCAATCTATGCCTCATATTTATGAAGTCAGATTCGCTCCTTTCCTGCTTCCTTTCCAGCGAGGTAATCCTAACCTCCGAGTCCCCTACCCTCCTGGTCAGTGCCTCCACAGTACTTTTAATGTCATGCAGGTCCTCAGAAATTGAATCAACCGCCGTCTGCAGAGGTTGCATAATCTCTAAAAACCTGGCTTCGGTTAAAGCAGCCTCTGGAGTGGGCATCTTCATAACGCTGGCTGCCTGTTGCTTGGCCCGCTTTGCGGCCTTCTCTTTCTCGGGAGTCCGAGGAGGGGAATGCCTCGGGGGTGCTTTTTTCATGAAAGCATCCATTGGATCAGTGGTCGGCAGTGCAGAGGGGGGAATTACCACTACCCACTCGCAATTGGGAAGGGTTAGAGAGTTGAAACGACATTAAATATGAACGAAAACGGGAACGTGAACAACGGAGCTCCGGGAGGCGAATGTCTCCGTCTAGGCTGCCATCACGTGACCCCCGTTACCAAGCTTTCTTTAGTACATAAACCTGTGGATTCCCAAAGCATTCAATCTGCAAAAGCCTTAAATACAAAGCAAAATTCCCCTCTGAGTTTAGGATAAGCCATGGAAAACATTCCAAACTCCTGCAGTCTGACTTGATACATTTTATCCTTAACTTTGTATGCTGTTTTAGTTAACCTTCTCTGTACCCAGGGGTTCATTTAATTTATTTTCAGTGGAAGTCTAAAACTTCCAAGAGTTAAAATCTGAAAGTCATTCCAATTTTTGGGAAGTCAAAATACTTATAGGATCCCACTTTTGGAAGTCAAAATTCTAGGAAGGACACATCTATGGATGTTAGCATAATATATTAGTTGTATAATATAATTTCTTTCAGAACAATCCATAATTTCTGACTTCCATGCCTGCAATTTTAGAAGTCATCTAATTTTTGGTTTTACATCTGGAAGTCAATGACTTCCTCCTTTATTTTGGAAGTTGTTGCCTTATTTTTGGAAGACAAATACTCCAAAAATGGAGTTAAATGAAATTCTGTTTGTACCCCTTCAATCTGCCTACAGTTGGTAATGCTTTGGGGAGCACAGAAAGAGGCACCATATTCCAAAATGGGTCTAACCAGAGACTTATACGGGGCACAAGGACCACCTCCCTCCTACTCCAGATATTTCTGAGGATGTTCCCTATGATTTTGTGTGCTTGTTTTGCAACATTATTATTGTGTTTGTCAAAGGTTAATGTATTTCAGATAATGACTCCAAGATCCTTTTCATTTTCAGTGTGAGTTATAATTTTATTATCATATATTATGCATGGATATTGTTATGCCCAAAGTACAAAACTTTGCACTTATTTTCATTAAACCTCAGCTTATGTTTTATGGCCCAATTCTGGAGATTGTGTAGTTGTTTCTGAAGATTTACAATTGATGCTGCATTGTTCACAGTAGAGCCCACTTTAGTGTCATCTGCATATTTGCAGAGCCAAGCCCCTTCTGGCACTTGCATTGTGGAGATGAATATATTAAATAGTAGGGGTCCCAGTACTGATCCCTGAGACACCCCACTGGACATACTTCCCTAGTCAGAAAAATAACCCCTTAATTGGACCCTTTGTGTTTGGTCTTCCAGCCACGAGCCAATCTAGGGTCTCAACCTGCCATGTACTTCTAGTTCTTGTAGCGACTTCAGTAGTATCTCATGAGACACAGAATTAAATGCCTTTGTGAAGTCTAAATATATGACATGAAGACCTCAGTCAAGTGCCTGAGTCACCGGCTCAAAGAAATGAAACAAGTTACTGATGCACAATCTTCCAGAGGCAAACCATGTTGTGCTACATCTATTATTTGTAGCTGTCTCAGATTCTCTTCTAGAAATTCCTTGGTGAATTTTTCCATAACTTTTCCTAATACTGATATAATACTAATGGGTCGAAAATTGTCTACATTAGCCTTGTCACCTGACTTATAAACTGGAGTGGTATGTGCTAACCTCCGCACCTTCAGTACTCTATGATACTATAATAACAAAGGAAGTATTATTTCACAGAGAGAGTAGTGGATGCATGGAACAGCCTTCTTGAGGAGGTTGTGGGGTCTAAAACTGTGGGAGAATTCAAGAATGCATGGCACAGACATAAGGCAATTCTTGTGAGGGGTAGGAAGAAATAGGCTGTTGGTTAACTAGGATCTGCGGCCTATCCTGTAGGTAGGGAGATGGGCAGACTAGATGGGCCAAGTGGTCCTTATCAGCCGTCAAAGCCTATGTTTCTATGTTTCCCTCAATGACATATTAAAAAGTATTGCCAGTGGCCCAGCTATTTCTTCGGCTATATTAAATAGGAACATAGGGTGTAGTCCATCCAGACCCCCAGATTTGTGTATATCTATGTCCTTTAATTTATCAAAAATCTGACTGGCCCAAAGGTTGAAGTGTATTAACATTTTTAATTGTCCCTTCGATATTACAGAAATGTAAGCCTAGGGTATGTTTTTCTCTTGTGATTTCTTTAACGTATTGTTCCAAGGAATTATTCAAGCATATTTCTATGAACCTCTCTTCTATATGATTACTGCCCTGTAATGTATCCTAATATATTCTGGGAAAATTAAAATTCTCCAAAAAAATACAGTTGTTTGCTTTTTCCATACTGTCTATCATATTTAAAAACAAGGTATTCTCAACTTCAGTCAGGCTTGGAGATCTGTAACACTATCCTAGGGTGATAGTTTTCCTTCCAGTACTGACTTTAGTCCATACAGTAGCTGTTCTACTGTACTGTAAGTGATGTTGTATGTCTCGAGGACATGTGCTTTTAGTGAGATGTGACTATAAATAGGCCTGCTCACACCTGCTGAACCTATCCCCTCGTGCAACTTGCACCCCTGGTCATGCCCACCCTGACTCACAGGTTCTACAAGCTCCCTCTACTGTCGTCCTCATGCCTGTTGAATCTAGCCTCTTCATGTACCTTGCACTCCTGGGTGCACCTGTCCTGAATAATAGGTCCTTACATGCTCCCACTACTCCCCACTCTCCCCCTCCTAACAAGTCCTCACACTCCCACTCCCTCTCTCCCCCTCCTATCAGGCCCTTTCATGCTCCCACCACCCTTCCTCTCTCCCCCTACCTAACACCCACCTACACTTGTGCCCCGAATCTCTCTGGTGCACCTGCCCTGCCCATTCCAGTCCTCCTAAGCTCCCACAACTCTCCACACTCCCCTCATCTCTACCTAACTACACCCTTACCCCACCCTCTGACCCCATGATTCCCTCATACTCATCCACCCACCTCCACACCTGCTTATCTCCCCTGACCCCGTTGCTATTATCTACGGCTGTTTCTCCCCTTACCCACTTACTCTGCTACGTGATTCCCCTAATGGCAGTACTGACTCCAATGAACGATCCTTCTCTGTCCCCATTAGGAACTGACAAGGTTTTGCAGTGGCAACCTGGGAGTACCCATAGCTTGCACATAGTGTGATGTTGCACTTTACTCACCTATGCTGGCCTGGAACTATCTCCTCCATGTTTTCTGCACATAGGCACTAGCCTAAGCTATGTTACTGTCTATCCTTATTGCACTAATTGCAATATTAAATATGGAATATGTATTATGTACTCTGATTATTGTGACAATGTCTATCTTCATCCATTTAATTGTTCTATGCAATAGTTAATATGTAATCTAATTACTACTTTGTGTAATTGACAATGCCTTTCAGCTGCTACTGTTTTCCATCCAATCCTTGTACCTTATTTGTTCCCCCATCCCTTGTTTGATGAGGATCCTTTGTAAATTAGCTTTAAGCTCAAAGGTTTTGCAATTCTGTTACCTTCAGTAAATAAATAAATAAATAAATAAATAAATACAAACTCCTTCATCATTTCTAGCTGATCTTGCTTTATGGAAAAAATCGTAGCTATGAATTTCCTCAACCCCGTCATCCTCCCTCAACCATGTTTCAGTTATTCCACAAATGTCAGTATTATTCTTTATCATTATATATTGCAGCTCATCCAGTTTGTTTTTAATACTTCTACATTAGCCAGCATTATTTTAAGTTCATTTCCAGTTATGTCTCTAGTAAATATCTTATTCTCCAGTTTTGTTGTGGCTATATTGTCCTGTACACAATCTTCATGCCCCCTTCTCCCCCATCAACTAGTTTAACGCCTTATAAATTTGTGTTCTGAACATCTGCCCCAGCTCTCTACTTCCCCTCCTGTTTAAATGCAGCCCATCCTTGCTATGTAATGCATAAGTATTACTGAAAATGTCCCAAGTTTTTATGCACTGAATCCCTTGCCTGAGGTACCACCTTCTGAGCCAATTATTCACCCTGATTATTATTTATTTATGATGTAGTGTTCATTGATTCTCTAATTTTTTCCTGTAGACATCACAAAGGAGATGGCAGAGGCAGGTAATCAGATGGCTGTATGGAACAGCAGCACAACTTGGGGAAAATATGAAAGGAAAACAAAACTGAATCATAACAAAAAGGATTAAATTGATGAGGAGGAAAGGATGAACTGAATTCATTTCTTTTTGTGCTTCAATCATCCTCATCAAGGAAGTAGCCCTCAATTTTCCAGAATGGTGCTGTCCCCATATGGGAATTCTTTCTCCATATGTGCTTCGTCTACTTCAGTAGAAGGCAATTTGCCAATGCCGATAATGGGAGGGCTAAAGCCCGAGGTTTGGTGTGGGGGAATAGCTCTTCCTACATTCCTGTAAAGGCCAGCCTCCCACAGCAGTTCCCCGCTTAGCGCATTGCGAAACACCCACCCTTCACAAGCACTGGGCTCCTGCATGGCTTGTGTGGCTGCTGAGCCTCCTTTTGTTCCTGTCTAACTCTCCTGCTTGTTGTCTTCTCCCCTTTTATCCCTCCCATGCCTCCTTCCCAATTTCCCTTCTTCCCCCCTTTTCTTCCTCATTTTGCTGTGGTTATTTGTTTCTTTCTTCTCCATTCTTGCAGTCTCCCCCCTCCTGCCTGCCATTCTGCCTTCCTTGTACCTTATTCTGTGCTGCCCTCCGCTGTTTGCTGTTTGCTGTTGTCTCCTCTTGGCCTGGCTGTTGCCTTCGTTACCTCTCCTGGTCCATCCTCTGTCCTGTTACCTTGGCTGTTTGGTTCAGCCTATTTCCTCCTGTGCCTTTCTGCCCCATCCTGCTACGCCATTCCCTTCAGGGGTGGACTTCCGCTGTGTTGTCTCCAGCAGCTGTGAAGTTCACTATACCGACTTGGTCCTGGTTTGTCTTCTCTCCTCCTTCCTCCCTGCTCTGTGTTTGAGATCTCTGCTATGTTTTGCACCTGGTATGTGTTTGCTTCCCTGCCCATCACTCCATCTAGCACAGTGCTCCTGTTGTTTCTGGCATCTTCCCTCAGGTTGCCATAGCCAAGCCACATTGTGTTTCCTGCTGGTTCACCCTCTTCCCACTTATATTGCTTGTGATTCTAGCATGGAAGGGGGTAAGTGACTCAGTTGTTTCCCACATTCAGTTACTGTCCATGGTCATGCTGCTCCTGTTTCATGTGGTCCTTTAGCATCCACATTTTCAGCTACTGGGTAGCTCCCTACCAGCGACTAGCCTGCTATCAGTTTTGAGTCCATACACTCCTCCCTATGGAGTTTCTTGTTGCCTCAAAGTCCCAGATTTTCCAATATGGTACTGAGTTCCCCTCTCCTGCTTCCTATTCTTGTTTTCTTTGGGTGCAGTGTCAAACTCCATGTACCTTCCATAGTATGGTATTCTTATGTTCTTTTTGTTAGCCAGATGGGTCAAGTAGCATAGCCAGACCTGGTGCAGTTATTCCCATCCTCCAGTGCTATTTATTACCCACCTTACAGAAATGCCTGTTTCTGGGACCTGGGAATGGACTCACTCACATACATTAAACAATCTGCAATTGCATTGTACTTGCAATGTGACATTGACATTTTGACCCACTCAGCACTGCAAAGGGGGTTATCTGCTGTTTGTCCAGTGGATCTTGGGGCCATGTTTCACAGCTGGATACCTCAGTACACCTCTCCTACTTTATCACATGTACTGACAGAGTCCTGTGCCTTGTGAGGTGGTTCTTTCTACAGACAGAATGATCCCTTCTTGCTATTTTGTGTCTCTCTGGGTGCTTCAGTCTGTTCCCCTACCATGCTCCATTTCCTTTGTCCCTGTCTGCAACCTCTTGAACCTTGTTTTCTACCTGCTAAATGCAGAGCCACAGGTCACATACTGCACTGATGCCTGAGTCCTAAGCACAGAAAACAATAAAATTATAGCACTTTCCCCTGACCCTTGTGCTCCCCATGGCTTGCTCCAATTCCCAGGTTTGTCCTTGTGCCTTTCCCCTTTGCTTCTCCCCTGTGCATTTGCCTTCCACCCTCCTTCCTGGGTCCCCCTTTCCACCCCTCGCTGTATCAGTTCCATCCCATGTGACCTTTTCTCCATTCTTTTTGCTTTCCCACATTCTCAGCTCCTGGGGTGCTTCTGGGGTGCATTGTTGCCCCTGCCACTCAGCCCTTGGCTATTGAACCTCTTCTACTTATTCCAATTCCTTTCCATGCTCCCATGAGGGCCTTCCTTGTGCTCAATTCCCCATTTTGTTTTCTTGTCCTGATTTCTATACCTGTTCATCAGTTCCCTGTGCATTGTTCCACTGATTTTGCATAGATTTCTTCCAGTCCACTCCCCATGATACCCATATGTTGCTGGTTCACTTATTACTTCCTGTGTGTTTATTGCTACTGTGTACCATACCAGTGTACATCATCCCTTTGGCTGGTTTACCTTCCTACCCTGCCCACTTTTACCTTCTAACCCATTATGCTGCATTGCCTTTCCCCCAAGTGACCTCAGTCACTCTTTCCTTACTCAGCCCATACAAGTATTCTGACAGCCTGCATCCCTAACTCTGCCGACTGAGGCATAGCAGTGCAGGTAGGCTTCCCCTGACTACCGGGGGTGAGAATCGGTTTCCTATAACTTCACTTTCACCAAATTGTACTCTCAGTTAACTTTCCACAGTCTTTGTTTCTAAACTCTGCCTGGTGTGGCATCGAGTGAAGGTTAGCTCACCCCGACTACCAGAGATGGGAGCCTGTGTCTCAGTCTACTGTTTCAACCAACTGTGTTCCATGCCTGATATCTGGTTGTCGCATTCCCTTTGGGAATGGGACCACTTTACCCCATTTGCCTTTCATACCTTACCTCACCAGACTACATCCTACACTTCCATGGATTCAACATACTTGACCCCGCCTTGTCCTCCTCACGCTCTGGAGTTGGACCTCACCAGCTCGTTTGATCTTCACCTCCACTCAGTCCATCAGACTCCTGGACTTCCTTGCTGCTTATCTTTCACCTCTTCCTGTGGTCCTGGGCATCGATGTTGTGGCTTGCCTTCTGGCTCAACTTCCTATGACCTCTGGAACTTCAGCTCCACACTGCCATTGTCTGCCTGCATTCTCCCTTGCTTCTTGCTAGATCTGTACTATTCAGTCTTTTTCATGGACATGTATCTGAGGCCTCCTACAGTTTCCCCCTTATGCTGCCCTTGTCCCACCAGAGGTCTTCCATCAGTAATTCCTGTGCAATTCTCAATCAGCAATTCCAGTTGCCATCTCCTTTGGAGATGGGAACCCATTCCTCATCATTGCTGCACCGTACTACCACTTATTACAGTTTGCTATCTCCTTCAGTGGTGGGAACCTTCTATGCATCACTGCTGCCCTTTTAATGTCAATGTAAAAGCGTGGGAAATAACAGATGTCCAGACCAAAGGTTTAAGATGCATAAAAAACGCTAAGGTATGCGTTTGTCAATTTATTTCCAAAAACAAAACAAAACAAAACAAAAAAATATTCTTAACTTAAAGTTCATAGAAAGGAAAACAATCGGTGTTAGTCTTCACACCCAAAAACAGGAAATACTTCTTTCCACAGACTCCTGAATTGCCTTTTCCTTTCCTTTTGTCTGTACAGCACTTTGTGTGGAAACACACACAAACCTTCTTGCTCTGTGGTCAGTCGAATACTGACTCTCCTCTCTCTATCCATCTACAGGTCTCCTAGTGGAGGTTTATATACTTTCAGAAGGGTGTGTCTTGAACTGAGCCCCTCCCTATTGTGACATCACATTACCTGAATACTATAAAAGCAGCCATTTTGTAGGCTGCCATCCCTATAGCAGGACCTCAGCAGGAGAAGCAAGACATTCAGGTACACATTCATTTTGTTTTAATACAGAAAGAAAAGAAACACTTGTTAAAGATTGAATTAAAATCTGCAGCCTTGGCAGGAAAAACAGATGAGATGCGTCCCTATCTGTCTTCCTTGCAAGGCTTCAGGATTCTATTTACTTTTAAATGTAAATGCCAGAAAGTAAACATGCATTTATTTAAGACAACAATTTAGTAAATCTTTTTACCTAGTCTCCTCTAACATATTTTCTTTATATGTGCTGCATAATGCTTGTTTTATGAAATTCCTCACAGCTAGAATTTCAGCTGACTGCTTTTCAGCTTATCAAGATTTGGATGCCAGATTGTTTTAAAGATAATCAGGGACAGTAAAGAAAGGTTTAAAGATTGCCAGGTTGGCCACCCTGACAAGAAAATTAGGATAGATACGAATACAGAAGCAGACAGGATAGAGTGAAAATTGAAAAGTATGGGGGGCATCTTGTAAATTCTTGATATTTCTCTTCATAACAGGACCCTGTTACACACCTCCCACCACAAGAAGGCAACATAATAAGTTTTTATTTGTTGGCTGAGACCCTTCACACTTGAAAGGGTTGGAACTTCCGCCCACCCACTCTCAGAAGTTCCACCCCAGGGACCCTTATAATTAGTTCTGTACAGAAACAATATTTACTGTCTTATCAGAACTACTGTACAAAACAATTCCCTGAGGTGTCTAGTGCTTACTTAGCACCAATATTTATTTTACTTTGGTATTCTTGCAGCACCATATCGAGATAGAAAATCAGCATTTAAATGCTTCGTTCCTGACCTGTGTTTTACGGTAAACTTATATGGTTGTAGAGACAAATACCATCTCATAATCCGATGCTTTTTATCTTTCATCTGGTTTATCCAACACAACAGATTATGATCTGTCATCACTACAAAATCATTTCCCCACAAGTAATACTTAAGGGACTTTATGGCCCACTTCAGTGCCAAACATTCCTTCTCTATCGTAGAGTACTTCCTTTCACGCTCATGAAGTTTCCTGCTAATATACAATACTGGATGTTCCCCTTTTTCATCATATTGGGTTAACACAGCCCCCAAACCTGTCTCTGAGGCATCTGTTTGAATTTCAAACGGTCTTGTAAAATCTGGGCTAGTTAGCACAGGGGCTGAGCAAAGGACCGCTTTTATGTTCCTGAAGGCCTCCTCACATGCTTGCGTCCATTTAACTTTATTAGGATATTGTTTTGGTCAGCTCTGTTAAGGAGTTGCCAGAGTAGCAAAATCTGGGATAAATCGACGGTAATAATTTGCTAAACCCAAAAAGATCGAACATGTTTCTTTGTAATGGGTGGGGCTGTTGGCTACTGCCTCCACTTTATCAATCTCTGGTTTCAAGGATCCTTCCCAATTATGAAACCCAAATATCTGGTCTCTGTCCTTGCTATGGCACTTAGCAGGGTTTATTGTTAATCCCGCATCCTTAATGGTCTGAATAATTGCACTTAAATGCACCAAATGTGAATGCCAGTCATGACTGAAAATGACTACATCATCCAAGTACACTGAACTGTACTGGGCATGTGCTCTTAGGATGTGGTCCATGTACCGTTGGAATGTGGCAGGTGCCCATGGAGTCCAAATGGCATAGTGGTAAATTGGTACAATCCAATTGGTGTAGGAAAAGCTGTTATTGCTTGGGCAGTGGGGGCCAAGGGAATTTGCCAGTACCCCTTGGTTAAATCTAACGTGCTGATGTAGTGGGCATTTCCTATTCTATCTAACAGATCATCTATTCTGGGCATGGGTACCCATCAAAATCTGAAATAGAATTTATTTTCGGAAGTCTAAACATACTCTTATTCCTCCTTCCTTTTGTTCACTACCACCATTGGGAAGACCATGCACTCTTGGAAGGGACAATCACCCCAACTGTTCCATTTTTTTATCTCATCAATTACCTCTTGCCTAATCTTTTCTGGTAATCTATAGGCTTTTTGGTGTATGGGCTTCTGCTGGTTGACCTTAATGTCATGTTCTACTCCCTTAGCTCGTCCTGGGGTGGATGTGAGATGTCCTGAAAATAGTGTAACAATTGATCTATCTCCACCTTTGTTCAGGGCTTAGATTAGGATTTATTTGTATACTTTTATCATTCATGGGCCAGTCAAGCCTCCTCATAAGCAATCTCCATTCTGTCTGCTGGGGCTCAGGGTGAATGTAGAGTGCTTGGACCTGGGGTTTTCTATCCATTTCCTCAAAAGATTTGCATGGTATACCCTCTTAGTTGGTCGATGACCAGGCATTTCAATGTCAAAGTTGACACTTCCTGTTTGTCTGATTACATCAAAGGGACCCTGCCAGTGCATCAACAGTTTGTTCTCTGTTGAGGGTAATAATAACAACACTTTTTCTCCAGGTATAAAACTTTTACACTTTAACCCCACGTCATATGCTTCTTTTTGTCCCATTTGTTTCTGGGTCACATTTAAATGAGCCATATTTACATATTTGACCAATCTTTCTCTTAATGCAGTCATGTAATCTATGATGTTACTATAGCCAACATTTTTACCATCCTCCCAGTGTTCTTTTACCACATCTAAGGGTCCCCTGGGATTTCTACCATAAAGTAAGGAAAAAGGTGAAAACCCAGTTGTAGCCTGTGGTACCTCTCTGTAGGCAAACAGGAGGTAAGGGAGATATTTGTCCCAATCTCTACCTTCTTCCTGAACATACTTCTGTAGCATTTTTTTTAAGGTTTTGTTAAATCTCTCCACAAGACCATCTGTTTGGGGGTGGTAAGGTGAAGTACGCACAGCAGATACCCCTAGGAGGTGATATAACTCCCTCAACATAACAGAAGTAAAATTACTACCTCTGTCTGTGAGAATCTCCTGGGGTATTCCCATTCTGCTGAATATTTTGGCTAACTCTTCAGCTATGCGAGGTGCAGTAACTGTTCGCATAGGAACAGCTTCAGGGTACCGTGTGGCATAATCACATACCACTAATATCAACCGGTTACCCTTAGAACTTTTGGTAAGAGGGCCTACAACATCCATTGCGATTCGTTCAAATGGGGTAGTGACATAAGGTATTGGCTGAAGGGGCACCTGATCTCTTTTTCCCCTTGTGCAACCAATTGGCATTCTTTACAGGCACGACAATATTCAGCCACATCCTGATGTATACCTGGCCAGCTAAACCGCAGGTAATCTTTGCAAGGTTCGATCCCTCCCTCATGGCTGCCATTGGAATATTGTAAGCTAACTGCATGACCTTTTCTCTATACATTTTGGTACCATTAGCTGTTCTACAGGTTCATTTATGGTAGTATCAACAGTGACTCTATACAAGATATTATTTTCACAATAAAATGAGATTGTCCAGGGTGTTTTACTTGTTGAGCCTGTGGAAAAGGTTTAAGAAACATCAGCTTGTTGTTCCTTAATAATGTCTTGCAAGGGTACTTCTGGCAAAATGCCAGCAATACTGTTCTTTGTTGTTGCCCACTTTCTCTGCTCTTTTTCTTCTGATTTTTGATTTTCTGGGTTTTCCTGAACCTTCAGCTCCTTCAAAGAAACCTTTTCAAAGAAAACACTGGCTCTGACTGTTGTTTTTTGCTTGGGCACGGGTTACCACATTTACTGATTTTACATAGTCTTGTTGTTCTTGCACCAGTGAGTTAAAGTGGGAAAGTCTTGGCCTATAATCACTGGAACTGGCAATCGGGTACCAGGCCAACAGTCATACAGTGGTGCTCATTATTGACAGTCATTTCAACCACTGTAGTGTAATACTGATGAATATCCCGTGTATGCACATTACTGTTGTATCATTTGAGGTAACTTTACTGTCCGGGCCAGATCTGCTCTCAGCAGGGTCTGCTTACTCCCTGTATCTAATAAACCCAATGTCTGTTGGTCTCCAATCCCCACATTTGCAACATACCCAATATTAGCCAATGCTAGGTGAGTCATGTCAGTTCTTTCTTATTTGGACAGTTTCTCATTATGTGGCCTTTGCCAAGACACCCATGGCAAATCAGTTCAGAATATAGTATTCTTCCCCTCTGTCTCGCCTGCTGTAATTATTCTGGACGTGCATTAGAATAAAAGGCCTTACCATTTCTGATGTCTGAGGTGGGGTATTTTGTTGCCCTCTGGGTCTAGTGGGTCGAGCAGCTATATAATCCTCTGCCAGCTTCACTGTATCCTCTGCAGATTCAGGCTGATGTTCTTCACCCATAGCTGGACATCATGAGGTAACACCTGAATAAACTGTTCAATGACAATCATATCCATCATCTGCTCTTTAGTTTTACTAAAGGTTGTAGCCATTCCACCATAGTCCTTTAATTTTGCATAGATTTCTCGGTGTATCATGAATAGTTATTCTCTGGGTGAAACCGCTGTCTATAGGTTTCCACGCTAATATCATAGCGTCGTAATATCTCTTCTTTTACTCGATCATAATTATTTGAGTCCACCCACTTAACTGGCTATACACCATTTGAGCTCTACCAGTTAAATATGGGACCAGTCTTATGACCCATTGATCTTGGGGCCAAGCGCAAGTTTGGGCAATCCGCTCGAAAGTGGTGAGGTATGCCTCTATATCATCACTCTCTGACAGCTTTGTTAATTTAATGTCTCTGGGTATAGTTCAATCAGACTGACCTTGTGCAAGTGCATGAATAGCCTTCAGGGTATCCATCCATTTCTCATCCTGTTGCCGACATTCCTCAGCCTGGACACGCCTGTCCTCTTCCCTCTGGTGATGATCCTCATCTCTCTGGCGACGATCCTCTTCCCTCTGATGATCCATTTTGATCTGGTGAATACACAGCCACTTTAATAATTCTCCGGGGTCATCTGGTACTGGGGTCACCTGGGCTGCCTCCTGCTTCAGGGGTTCTGTATCCATATTCTCCTCCTCTGTTCTTCTCATTTTAGGCCTTGCTCCAGGTTCTAGGCCAGGCAATAACTGAATACCAGTTTTTCAGTCACTGATCTAGTGACATGATATACATCTTTCTTTGTCAGGTCCTCTTCCTCCATCTGTTAGGGTACTTAACTCAGTACCCCCTGGCAACGCCTCCCAGGCAGTCTCGGCGTGCTAGTTATATCCACTTCTGACACCAGTGTAGAGCGTGGGAAATAACAGATATCCAGACCAAAGGTTTAAGATGCATAAAAAGCAAAAGGTATGTGTTTGTCAATTTATTTCCAAAACAAAACAAAACAAAACAAAAAATATTCTTAACTTAAAGTTCATAGAAAGGAAAACAATCGGTGTTAGTCTTCACACCCAAAACAGGAAATACTTCTTTCCACAGACTCCGAATTGCCTTTTCCTTTCCTTTTGTCTGTACAGCACTTTGTGTGAAACACACACACAACCTTCTTGCTCTGTGGTCAGTCGAATACTGACTCTCCTCTCTCTATCCATCTACACAGGTCTCCTAGTGGAGGGTTTATATACTTTCCAGAAGGGGTGTGTCTTGAACTGAGCCCTCCCCATTGTGACATCACATTACCTGAATACTATAAAGCAGCCATTTTGTAGGCTGCCATCCCTATAGCAGGACCTCAGCAGGAGAAGCAAGACATTCAGGTACACATTCATTTTGTTTTAATACAGAAAGAAAGAAACACTTGTTAAAGATTGAATTAAAATCTGCAGCCTTGGCAGAAAAACAGATGAGGGGCTGCCCCTATCTGTCTTCCTTGCAAGGCTTCAGGATTCTATTTACTTTAAATGTAAATGCCAGAAAGTAAACATGCATTTATTTAAGACAACAATTCTAGTAAATCTTTTTACACAGTAGTCTCCTCTAACATATTTTCTTTATATGTGCTGCATAATGCTTGTTTTTATGAAATTCCTCACAGCTAGAATTTCAGCTGACTGCTTTTCAGCTTATCAAGATTTGGATGCAGATTGTTTTAAAGATAATCAGGGACAGTAAAGAAAGGTTTAAAGATTGCCAGGTTGGCCACCCTGACAAGAAAATTAGGATAGATACGAATAAAGAAGCAGACAGGATAGAGTGAAAATTGAAAAGTATGGGGGGGGGGGGCATCTTGTAAATTCTTGATATTTCTCTTCATAACAGGACCCTGTTACAGTCAACAGCGCAAGTTGGCCATCTCATTCAGAGGTGGGAACTCATTCCCCATCACTGCTGTGCCTTTGCAATCTGCAATTTTTGTTTGTGATTTCCTTTGGAGGTGGAAACATTGTGCCTCAACTTCACAACACCTTGTACCTAGATTTGCTTCTTGGTCATACATGGATCCATCACCTGAGGCCTAATGCAGCTTTCCTGCCTCAGCTTCTGGTATGCTGTGGTGCTTGCCCCAGTTCTGTGCCTTACCCGCACCTGCCGATGTCAGTACTGCTTGGCCTTTTCTCTCTTCTTCTCCAGCTCCATCCTTTGGTCCATGGTCTTCTGCTCGGACTTCTCCCTCCATCTTTGGCTACTACATTCCTCCTCACTGCCATAGTGGCTCGGGGCTCTGGCACGTTTGCTGTATCTCTTTGTGGGCCTTCCTACAACTACTGACATCCAGCATCCCTACTTGATCAACTACTCCTACCCATTCATTTGTCTCATACTCCTACTTTGGCCATCATAACAGTGCTCTTCCAACACTCTACAGAGTACCTGTTCATCTTACCTGAGGAAACTTTCTTCTAGCAACATCCCTTAAACAGCTTGCCCTGTAGACTCTTACATCTCCAAAAAATCATCAGTACTTCCCAATAGCCTCCCCAGGACCCCAGTTTGGAATCCCATTAGTCTGGACTATACAACATCTCATCTTCCAACCAACACAGCAGGATGTTTCCTTGTATTTTCTATTAATTCAAACAGTATGGATATCATTACCTACCAATGATTTCATAGGATCCAAGATTCAGTGGAATTTCCTTCACTCCTATCTTCTTACCTGGAAATGTATCCTCATTCCTTCTGAGATGTACCAACTCCATAACCATTACTGTTAAGGACAATGGGAACCACAGGATACCTCATAGCAGTACTGGCATCATCCATTATACCTTTTCCTCACAGTCTTTTCCAAAAAGTGCTGACTATGACCATGTTATTCAATTCATATTAAATGAATAAGCCATGGAATGTTCTTAAGACCTCCAGCTACTATCCCAGAACATGTATTGTTGGACATCGGGTGCCTAGCTACCTTGTTAAAGTTACTCTATCCAAGTCTTGGGCCCCTGAACATCACCATAATTCATAAAGTTATCTATATCTCTTTGTCATGTTACCCTAAATTGTGCCAGCTACCTGTAGGATCAAAACTAAGTTGATTAAAAATATTTTATTATTATAATATTATTATCCTATTCTTATTAAGTATTACTTACTATTTTATATTCTTTATAAGGGCTTAATTATAAAGTATGCTATAAACATTTCTGGTTAAACTAATATCCAAATGATCTCTAAAAGTTCTTCTGTTATTAAATTAACCCCCTCTCTTTTCTTTCCCACTGTCTGAGCCCCTTAATTGGGCACTCACTCCAGCGGAGCGGCTCTCCATGTCTGCCACTGCCCGCTCCACTGAAAAGCCACCGAAGACTCCTGACTGCAGGTATGGTCCTCCATAGAGTGTGATTTAATTCCTGGTGCCCTAGCTGCCTACTAGTGATTTGCCGTTCCCTGGCTGGGCTAATGCTGATTGGCTCCCCTGCTGCATGAACTTGCCTAGCTGCATTTTCAGCTGTATCATTTTTAAACTTACATTTTCTCCCACCTGCCCTCACCTGCCCCCCACCCCGGCACTCTTTAAATCCTCTTGCTTCACTTTGGGCCCCACCTCACAACTCCACCTACCCAATTGCAGCTCTACCCCACCTCCCTAACCTTCAGCCTGCCACTTGTAAGTATAACAGTTGGCATATTCAGTGTTTTAGCAGATCCTAAATTGTAACCAGATCGCCAGTCCATTGACGCAGCAGTTAGATTTCCACTTGCGATGCTGGCGACCTGGGTTTGGGAATGGACCAGGATCTCTGGAGGGTCAGCCAGGGGCAGAAGACTTGAGTGTCTGCTGAAGGCTCACCTTCTCCTGGGGGGAGGGTGGGAATGCACCCCGGCACTTGCTGACTCCTGGGGGAGGCTAGGGGACTCAGCAGCACATTGGGCCCTGCTGAATGGGAGATGTGGCAGGCATCGGTGTTTGCCTTGACATCAGTGGCATGCCATGCTCCCAGAGAGAAAACGGAAAATTGTACCCCAGCCAGTCGGCCGATGGTTGCTGGCCCCCACTGCCACTGAGCCCTGGATGGCCACAGACCACCTCAGCAGCACCTGGGCCAATTGAAGAGTATGCTGGGCACCCAGTTGTGCCTTCCCCCTCAGAGGATGGGGACCAATCTGGTGAAGGGTTATGCCGGGTTACCCGGGAGGGCTGCAATCTTTGGTGGTGAGTGACGGTGGGGCCGGGGTGCCAAGCAGGGTCCTAGGTAACTTGAAGGAGTGGCCAGCCAGGGGGCAAGAGGGGAGCATAAAAAAAATTGTAACCAATACCCTGCTGATTTCCTCCCAGGTATTCACTCTGGCTACCTATGAATTCTTGCCAGTTCTGATCTATACCTCCCAAACTCTAGCCAGTTTCAGTTCGCTAACTCTACCTTTCCCTTCCAGTCATTCTTCCTTTAATCTATTCATGCCCTCTCCTTTCCTACAGACTATGACCCCTCATCTGCTTCCAATAATGATCACTCACTTCTCCTTTACTCCACCCCATTCTGATTCTCATCCTCACCTTACCCATGCCTGCATTTCAAGTTTCCCAGCCTAAAAACCTGTATACGCCCTTCCCCCTTCTCTCTCATCTCCTTCCCTAATCCTAGCTATAACCCCATCACCCCCAACTTGAATTCTGGTCTTAGTTCCCTCACCTCCCTCTGGCTACTATTCTCTCAGTAACTAGCTACTTTGATTTCCTCTGTCTCCTAATCACCTACACGCCTAGTTCCCACTCCACCATAACATCTCTTAAATACTCAAACTGCCACAAATGCTCCAAACTCCACTTCCTCATTATTGCCCTCCTACTCACCTCAGGTAACATTCACCCCAACCCTGGACCAAAAGCCCCTGATCCCTCCTTCATCACCTCCACCCACCACGTGCCAAACTCTCAAGCCCCTCCAGCCCTCCCTAATGGGGTGAAAATTATACACCTGAACATCTGTAGCCTAACATTAGAGATTGACCTTTTGCAAACAATGGCTGCATCACTTTCACCAGAAATTATAATTATAACAGAAACCTGGCTAAATGACAAGATCCCTGACCACTCTATCTCCATCCCTGGCTACTCCATCTCTAGACGGGACAGGGCCGGCAGAGGTGGTGGTGTAGCTATGTATGTACTGTCCTCACTAATATACTCCTCCATTTTCTCTGCCTCCCTCCATGCTGCATATGAAGTGCTTGCCATTAGAATTGCTTTGCCCTTCTCCATCCCTATCTTTATAGCAGGTATCTACTGCCACCCCAGGATCCAGCCCACTGTTGTTTCAAAACTTGTTACCTCAATAACTTCCCTCTCTCACAAAGGTGAGTTATAACTATTGGGCGACTTTAACCTAAACTGGTTATCTCCCTCCACATCTAAGACTTGAAATGACAAAACAGCCCAAAACCTTGCCAACTCATCCAAGAACCCACTCACCTGAACCTTAAAATACAAAACCACTCCCTGATAGGCTGGGCACTCACTCCCACCCCCACAGAATCATTAAATCTGCCATCCTATCAGATGCCCTCAGCGATCACCACTCAGTCTTCTTGGTTAGAAAAGTCCACAGGCCCAAACCCCACATAAAATCCTGCAACTTTGTTCTTTCAACTCCTTAGACCTTGACCCACTCCTACAAGATCTTGCCGTCTCAGACTGGGCCCCTCTGACCTCTGCTTCCTCTGTTGACCATGATCTCACCTACTTTAAAGAAAAATTCCTTACAACCTGGAATAAATTCACTCCTTTCAAACATACTAGAGTTTGTGGCAACCACCTTCCCTGGCTAACCCCAGAACTGCTAGCCTGCCTTAGGGCACATGACACAGCCTGGAGGAAGCAAAAGGCATCCCAGCTTCCCACTGATTATGTAAAGTAATGCATGCTAAGAAATTCTTGCACTAAAGCAACTAGACTAGCCAAGTCCAAGTATTTTAGATCAGCTTTCCTCTCCAATATCAGCACTTCCTCCACATTCTGGAAAGTGGTCCAAGCCCTCTTATCCCCCCGTCTTATCCCCCCATGCTTAAAATAAACAACTCCCTTGTATCTGACCCCCTCCCTAGTGGTCAAGGAATTCAACTCCTTTTATACCATGTGGCCTCAGCTCTCTCAAAGTCCCTTCCCTCTTCCCTCCCCTTCCTCTTTCACATCCCCCTCCTTAGGCCCCTTCCTCCTCCTCCTCCTCCTCCTCCTCCCATCCCCTCCTTGTCTTTCTCAGCAGTCACCCCGCGATGAAACACTAAAAGCTCTTCTTTCTCTTAGCCCTTCTAAAGGCTCCTCATCTGATGACCTTGACCTTAAGCTCCTCTACCTGTCAGCCCCAGCAATTGCCTATCATCTCTCCTTAATCCTAAACCTCTCTTTCTCATCTTCATCGGTCTCAATGTCCTGGAAACATGTCATGGTCCTCCCTCTTCCCAAGAGCAGTGACCTTACTTCTCATGGTAACTTCTGTCCCAGCTCTCTCCTCCCCACCCTCGCTAAGCTCCAAGAGCACTTGGTTCTATCTCAACTCACCACCTTTCTAACTGACTCCCCCTTCTTCACCCATTCCAATCTGGTTTTTGGAAAAATTACTCCACCTCCACCTCCCTACTCAGGCTCACTGACTCCATTTTTACTGGGATGGATAATGGCCATATCACCTCGCCAAGGCATTCAACACTGTCTCATGTGCCCTTCTCCTTGACTCCCTCTCAGCAGCCAACCTGTCCACACCTGCCACAACCAGGTTCAGGGCCTACCTCACAGGCAGAACCCAATCTGTCAAGGTACAGGATTCCATCTCCCCTCACCTCCCTATCATCACGGGAGTCCCACAGGGCTCTGTGCTTGGCCCCATTCTTTTCTCCATCTTCCTAAATGACCTGCCATTAGTGTGCTCCCCCTCCTCTATCCACATGTACACTGATGATACTGTCTTGCATACCACTGGCAAATGCCCAGCTGATGTTACAACCACTCTGCAGCATGAGTTCCACCAGGTTCAGCACTGGTTTGCATCCCGTCAGCCTTTTCTTAATGCCAATAAGACATTCTCCATGACCTTTGGCACTAGGCAGAGACTCTCAAGGCTCCCTAACCTGCTCTCCTTCCACACCCTAAATGGAACAATATTAGAGGACACCACCTCTTTCAGATACCTTGGGGTTTGGCTGGACCAACACCTCCATTTCTCTGGACAAGTTGACGCCATCCTGAAAAAGCTGCACCCCTAGACTGGTGCCTTATACAGGAGCCATAGTTGCATCCCTCCTACTGAAAGGCATGTACTTGTCCAGAAGATGATATTCCTCATTTTTTGATATGATGTAGTCTATGGTGCCACTCCCAAGTCCTCCCTGACCAGATTGGACACCCTCTTTATCTCCTTCTGCTTCACTCTTGAGGCTCCCTCTCGGACTCATCATTGCGATCTCTATTATGCCCTTTCCTTTCCCCTGCTTGCTAACAGGTGCCTCTCCCATTGGCCCAAACTCACCCTAAATATTGGCGTGGTCCTTCTTATCTCACCACATCCCTCTCAACTCCACCCCCTCCCTCCCACTCCCTCAAATCTAATGACACTTGCATTTTGGCAGTCCCCCACCACTCCAGAATCATTGGACAGACTAGCTTTTCCTATCACTTCCCCAGAGTCTGGAACTCCCTCTCTCCTCAGATACGCCACTCCTCCTGCTCCTACTCCCTCAGATCTGCCTTACACAACTACCTCACCTCTAACTGCTCCTGCTTTAATCCACCTTAACTTCCTCCCAAAATTCTACTCCAGCATATTCATCCCAAATCTCCCACTCCTCTAATTTTATCCCCACCTCCCCATCCCCCTCTTCTGCTACCAATTCTTCTCTCCCTACCTCCCTTCTTCCCCCCACCTAACTACCTACCTCCCTCCTGCCCCCTACCTAACTTCTTCTCTCCCTTACCTCTTTCCTCACCTTGCTCTGCCCCTGTCAGGCCCCCTACCTAACTACCTCCCTCCCTTCTGCCTCCCCCACCTACCTCTTCTCTCCCTCTCCTCTCTCTTTACCTTGATCCTTCCCCTGGCAGGGTTCTCAGCATCCTGAAAGGGCCAGATCTTGGTATGCCATCTACCTTCCCTCCCTACTTATCTAGCTACCTCCCTCTCTTACGCCTCCCCAACTACCTTCTTTTCTTCCTCACCACTCTCTCTGTCTCTCTTTGCCTTATTCTGCCCCCTGGCAGGGTTCTTAGTATCCTGCGTGTGACAGTTCTTGGTATGCCTCCCAACTCCCCTCCCCTTCTTACCTATTCATCTATCTATCTCATCTATCTATCTATCTATCTACCTCCTCCTGCCCCACTCTAACTTTCTCCCTACTTACCTATTATATCTACCTTCCTCCTGCCCCTTACTTATTCTCTTCTCTCCCTTACCTCTCTCTTCACCTTGGTCTGTCCTTGGTAGGGTTCTCACCATCCTGAATGGGTCAGTACTTGGTATGCCTCCCACCTCCCCCTTCTTCCCCTCTTCTATTCCCTCACCTCCCTTCCCCTCCACTGCACTGCTCTGCACTAAATTGATTGTCACTAAATCTAAAATGCACTTGTATTACAATTTTGCACTTCCAATGTACTGAAGCTTATTGTTCTGTCTGTCCTGCTGTTGACCAGCTCACCTTAGACCTAACTGTATGTATTTTAATTAATGCACTGCCTGCTAGCTTCTCCCTTTGCCTCCCTTCCCCTTGTACATCATTGTATAATCATATGTCTTCTTGCACAGTATGCTATTCCAAATGTGTACATTGCAATATTGTATCATTCTCTGTAGCCTATCCTCATGTATGTTGTATGCCTTTCTAAATGTGTACACAGTCGACTCCACCTATATCATCCTCGGTTTAGATGGGCAGTCGGTTTAACAGGGCAAATCTCATTTGCCATTTGCCCTTGTCATAGACTCTAATGATAAAACTGGTGGTTATAGTGTTCTATGCCTGCCTTCTATTTTGGGCAGATTAGCCACTAAATAGTGTGATTTCACACTTTGGCATGAAGTTTGCCATTTGCCTTTTGTGATCTAACACAATACTTAGTGGTTAATTAGTGGCTAATCAGACTGAATAGAAAGGGCATAGAATGTTACAGCCACAGTGTATGTCCAGTCTTTCTTCCTTCATCAGCTTGCTCAGTGAATCGCATCTTGCAGCGAGTGCAGTAAATTCCATGCCACTTTTAAGTCCCCACTCACACATGAACCGCATCTTGCAGTGAGTCTCTACTTTTGAACCTTTTATTCCAAAAACACGTTTAGGAGTGTTTGCCTTGTTTGTGAACCACATTGTGCAGGGAAGATTGGGGAGGGTGAGTGGGGGGAGTTGTGACATAGCAGCTGGGTGGGGATCTGGTAGGAAAGGTCCACATTTCGCACAGATTTTTCAAGCCTGTTAATGCCCACTTTTGCTGTATTCTCCATCTGGCTGTTATTCAGTGACCTTGCAGCTCTGACTCTGAGTTGTGTCTAACTGTCTTTATTTTACTAACATGAACTGCATCTCACAGTGAGTCTTTATTTTTCCACTGGAGAGTGAACCACATCTCACAGTGAGTCTTTGTTTTTCCAACGGAGAATGAACCACATCTCACAGTGAGTCTTTATTTTTCCAACGGAGAATGAACCACATCTCACAATGAGTCTTTATTTTTCCAACAGAGAGTGACCCGCATCTCACAGTGAGTCTCTACTTTTCGTCAGGCACATTGTATAGTGCTATGTGACAGCACTAAGCTTATTTCTTTGTATTTTGCTTCCTCCACAGAGACTGAGACTGATTATAGCAGAGACTGATTATAGCAGATCACCTCCTAATTGACCCGCAGAACAGTAGATAGTGCAGTGGTTTCATAAAAATAGTGGTTTTGGCTAAAGCGACTACTCACTATAACAGGCAAAATCTGCTTACACAGATGTGCCCATTATAAGTGGCTTTGACTGTATTGTTATATTGTACGAATCTGTAGTCTATCCTCATGTACACCCCACCCCCAGATCACACCGTGAGACGAGCAACTTGTTGTTCAGCGTGCCTTTCTGGTGAAACATTTCAATAAATAAATAAATAAAAATAAAAGCAAAAGGAAAATTCTGTCTTTAAAGTGGAAAAAAGTGTCTCTGTCTCTGCTTTACCTTGCTAAGTACCCCTTCTCCCAAAAAAGGCAGATGACCTTCTTGCCTGAAACTATGGCTTAAAAGATAAGTGTTGCTATGGTCTTGACAGTGATGGATGGACCTGTTTTTTTCCTGTGTCAACCAACTCATGGTACACAAGAAGTCTAACAGAGGTTGAAATACATTAGCTTTCGTGGAACTGAGGCACTTTTATTTATGGAAAAAAGGTTTAAAATACTACAACACCCAAATTCACAAACTTAATAAGAAATGTTCCACATGTCTGGGTGCTCTACTTCGAGTCTATATTAGACCAAGTTGTGCCACCATCACATAAAACACTTTCCCATACCAAAAAAGGTGCACCAAGTCCTAGACTTAATTATGTGAGTTTAAATCAAGCACACTGTCTTTTGTATCATAGACAAATCTTGTACTTAAAGAATGGATCCAAGAGAAAAAGTTTTCTTTTCCAATATAAAAAACGTTTTAATAACTTACATCATGTCTTCCATTCCAAATAGCTTTCATTACAATACTCACAAATCGCAGCAAGTAGACAGCAAGTCAATAGACCATTAAAATTATGCTATGCACAACTTAGCCAAGGCAACATGCCTCTGGCTACAAAACCTTACATTTCATTCCGTCTGGGCAGAGCTTCATCAGAGGTGGCCTGAAGCCATGCCTGCTTGGGACTAGCATTTGGGTTAAGCAGGGACACTGGTTTACCGTGATTGAGAAAGAGTAGATTCCATTTTGCACATTGGAAAAACCGGTATTGTCACCGGTGTCTGCGAATCCAAAATCCGTTTTTACCGGTGTTTTGTTTTGGGTAATTTATTTAACAAATTTTTGCTCTGCTACCATGCATATTAGCAATTTTGACATCCACTATTGTACATACATCCATCCTTGCACCAGTTTTGTTATTTTGATAGGTACAAGATGTGATAGCAGCAGCACAGTTGTGCCCAACCCTCAAGTGTGATGGCAGTGTCAACAGCACTGTGGCCTTGCTCTGTCCCTCAGATACTGCACTGTAGCCCCCACCCTCTATTGCATTGTCTGCAGAAGGACTATGGCTCCAATTCCGCAGGTGTTACAGCAGCAGCAACAGCACTATGTCCCTATTCCTTAGGTTTGACTGCAGCATGAACTCATCCCTCAGATGTCATGGTGACACCAACACGGCCAACTGCTCCAGGTGCCAACACAGCTTCTCCCCACAGTGCCCCCCCAGATGCAACAGTGTACACAAATACAGCCAATCCAGTCACCAAAACTTGCAAGCAGTCAGATCTCCCCCAAGCACCAACACAGACAGCCCTGAACATACAGGATAGCCACTCATGCAACCAAATCCATGGTTTAATGAACAGAATTTCCCCTGCCCAATCATCCATTTTCAGTGGATTCTCTACTGAGCAATGCCATGCTAATTCCCTGTTGGGCAGGATATTTTCCCAAAGCCCCCCCAACCAGACTTTTGCCCCACTATGACATTGGTACCATGGCTTTGTACTTTGGTCTATGCTATACGTCACGGAACCATTGCTCTGCATGTCTTGTCATATCACTAATTCAGAAACGAATAAAATGAAATACAGAGAACAGCTGCATGAAATAGAATAGCATTTATAAAAAATGTGCAGAAAGAGTAAATAGAAAAACAAAAACATCCATACAGTAAAAATATGCAAAAGTATTAAACAAAGCATAAAAAGGTGTGTGTGTGTAATACGAGAAACCAAATTATATACAATCTATACAAAACTGTTAGAAAACAGTATACTGAAAGTGTAGAAACAGTGAAGAACAGACATTAGAATAGAAACCCATATACTATAAAATATGCAAAATGTGGAACATAACATATAAGTACAGCAATTAAACTAAAGCTCTATCAAAGAAAATGTGTAAAACCTAACTAACTACAGTGAAAAAGCAAGTGAACTAAAACCTACAATATTAGCATATGGTATCTAACCAACTATAAATACATTAAATGTACAAAGGCATATTATATGAAATGTGGAAAACTGTGCAATAGTATAAAAGGTGTTCCTCACATCATGTGTATTAATGGAGTAGCATATGGTGTCCTGGAGAACCAAGACATGTATGCACAGGATAGGCTGCACCAGAGTTTGTAGAGCTCAGGGATTCTAAAGAAAAATCTGGGACAGTTTATTATAGAAAAGTATAACTTAAAGCAGGCAGGGTGACTGTGTGGGTGCGGGCAGTAAACCACGCCACCATGCAAAGGAGTCCATCAGTCTCCAACCCCCCGCAATCGACAGGCAGAAGGAGGGAGCAATCAAATCTCTATCCGGCAAAGAAGGGGAAGGGAAAGGAAGACTGTTAAGAAGGAGGGTGGGTACAGCAAGGGTCAGAGCAGGTGCAAGTACTAAACAAGTACCATTGTTTAGTGTTTACCAGTGATGGTGGGGGACAGGGGTCCAACTTTGGGTGACGAATTATCCTGGGGAATGGTGACAGACAGGCCACATGAGGAGAGAGAGGGAGCTCAACATGGACAACCTAGAAGATAGAAAGGAACGAGACATGAGTGAGACCTTCAAGTACCTAAGAGGCCAAAAAGAGGGAAGGACAACAGTGGCAACAGTCTGAAGTTAGAGGGGGAGGAGCCAGCCCATTATTTCATGGCGAGGATGGCACTGGTGACTGGCTTGAACACGCTACTAGAAGTATAAAAATGGGCATCAAACATGTTGAGGAAACCGTGCAAAAATATATAATCCAGCTACTTGTTGTACATGAGCTGGGATAGCAGTTTCAGATTTTCTACCAACAGGTTCCTCCTTTGATCTGTGTGGATCTGTCCATGTACGGAGAAGGATCTCTCCACATCTACACTTGACACAGGTATCCAGATAGCTTGTAGAGCAGCTCTGGAGAGTACAGTTAGTTGTGACTGCCTTGAAAGCCAGTACTGCCCAACATCCAACTCCAATATGCTTGGAATTTCTCTTATATCCTCCCTAGCATATACATCCCAGTCATTTTGCAGTTCTGTTTGGTTGTGCATTGCTAACAGAGGAATGTCACTGGCATGCCGTGTCAAATCCCTATTCAGTTTTGGTAAATTTCTGGGGTCCAAAATATGGCAAGCCTTAAAGAATTCAACTGATGGGTTTGTGTCCATATGCTTAGAAAGCTTGTTTAAAGTGACACCAAATTCTCCTCGGAAAAGGGCAACATTTTCCTGCTTGACCCATGGCCTCATAGCCTGCAAGTACCCGTCAGTTCTGTCACCAAATCGTTCCATCTTCAACACTCCTGCTTCAAACCGCTTTTTGATTTTGCTAATAGTGTCATATAGCAAAACAGCCAAGGGCTTTTCCTTGCTTTGCAAAAGCTCGATTGCATCAATAAGATCAGTGCAGTTTTCAGCAATGAATGCAGTTTGAACCTGCAGCTCTGTGAACCATTCTTCAAATAGTTTTTTTAAGGACCTCATGGAGTTGGCATCACTGGTTTCATCCTTGAAGAACTCTTGCAGGTGTTCCAGATATGCAGAGTGGTATTTTACTGCTTCGAACCAGGTGTTCCAACAGGTCAAGACAGGAACAGGAGGCAATATTGTTTTTTCCGCACCCCTCTCCTCCAGGAATGCAATGTACTCTCGTTTATGTTTTGGTGATTGTTGAAAGGCGTATTTTATAACTGCCACAAGCTTATTCACCTGCTCAAAGTGGTCAATCCAGGTATCACCCACCAATGATAAAACGTGTGCCCAACAACTCACATGGACTACATGGTCACCAATTAGGCCACGCAATACATCATTAAAGCACTGTCATGTAACGTGCATTGTCACTAACAAATGCTACCACTTGTTCCATCTCCACACCATATTTATGCAAGGTCTTTAAAACACTTTGGGCAACAGTGGAGTGGTTTACCGCTGTTAGCTCTACGGTGTCTGCTATTATAGATTTTGCACCCTCCATTACAAAAACAATGTTCATTACACAGCGGGAGTCTGCATCAGTTGTTTCATCGCACATTACTGCGAGTGGCTTGCCTCTTACCAGCTGACTAATTCCTCCTCCATTTCCCTATTTAGTCGGGGCAAGTAATTCTGTCATAAAGTGTCTGCCTTTGAAGTGCTCCATCCTTTGATATACTTCCCCATCCAGTCTCTCAAGCAGGGCTGATCCAGCTTTTCAATTGGTATATTGGCACCACACCAAGCCCTCAACTGTCCAAAATGGTTTCCTCCTGCAGCAGCTACAGCTGTTGTGGCATTAAAATTGGTGTGCAGGGTCACCTGTCTGCTGTTACTCTTCTGGCTTGTGTTCTTGGTGTGTTTTTGCTTTACAGTGATCCACCACTGTGTCCTTCCTGATGTGGTCAACAGCTGATCACAGAAGCGACAGAACATCTTCCCTCCATCTTCATACATGCCATAGGACTTGAATTGCAACGCACGGTCTTTAGCAGTAACAGATGAGATTTTGGCCATTTTGCTTGGTGGTGGTGTTGCCATTGCTACACATGTAGTGTGGATGACTCCCAACAAACTAAAATTGAAACAGTTGGGAGATATAGAATATATTTACAATTGTGCAGCACAACTATTACAATTTCACAACTAATTACTCAATCTCAAATCAAGACAGAAATCATGCTGCCCTTGAGTTTACAGTCCAGACTAGAACTATCTATAGTAAGAAACAAGCATCAAAATCTCCCGCTAATGTAAGACGATGTTCACTTAGAGTGGGAGGAGCAGCTACAGATTTTACGCCGACCTCAGCCACTTAAATTCCAGACTACAATATCGCTATTTATCTGCATCTATCCCATTCTCCGCCAATTCCTGGCCACCATTTCAGAGTTAGGAGTAGCTGCCAAAATCATCACGCTGACCTCAGAATGTCACAGTACAATAGCAAGAGTACAAGATCGCTCGGCATTTGAAATACAGTATATCTCGGCTAATAATTCTTGTCCAGCTTTGAGAGTGAGGAGGAACAGCTACAGAAATCATGCTGCCCTTCAAAGTTTACAGTCCAGACTAGAACTATCTATAGTAAGAAACAAGACCATGTCTACGAGAGTGGGGAGGAGCAGCTACAGATTTTACGCTGACCTCAGCCACTTAAATTCCAGGCTACAATATCGCTATTTATCTGCATCTATCCCATTCTCCGCCAATTTCTGGCCACAATTTCAGAGTTACTTACATATCTCTGCCAAATCTCATTAACTGCTAATGTGAGGCTATGTAGAGAAGGGTACCCAAAATTAACCACTGTGATGTCAGAAACATACAATCTAGACTTTGAGTCACTGTGAGTGCAAAGAAATATAACAAATTACAATACCTTTTCAGAAGGGCAAGGACTCACAGCAGCAGACCACCAACAGCACTTTCACAGTTTGACCTAAAAAACAAACAAACAAAAAATACAGTAAATCCTAACTCTGCAACACCAACAAAGCATTCACATTTTTAGCATGGAAGACCCACTAGTGGGCAAAAAGAAAGCAAACTGTACCTTTAACAATGAAGGATAGTAGCCCAGCAGCAGATCGCATCCGACAGCACTTCAAGGCCTGAAATCATAATTGAAATGTTTACATGTGGCCCACAGAAAAATGTACACATAACTGTTAAAACGATCTTCATCATCATCATCCACATCCTCATCCTCATCAATGCATTCTCCAATTACAGCTTTCCACCGGCACCCACGCCTACTTACTTGAAGAGTGATGCAAAGGGACAAGCATGAGGTGCTGGAAGCAGTGCTGATAGGTGGTTCAACGTCAGAAGGAATCTGCAGCAGCGCACAGGCATGATGTTCATAAAGACTTCATCTTCCGACTCCCAGAAAGATGGGTGGCAACAGCAGGTTCATCGATTCTCCAGAATAGACAGCTGCAGTAAGTGCAGCCCCCACCCAGCAGGTGTGACGGCAGCAAGTGCATCCCCCACCCCGCAGGAGTGACGGCAGCAAGTGCAGCCCCCACCCCGCAGGAGTGACGGCAGCAAGTGCATCCCCCACCCCGCAGGTGTGACGGCAGCAAGTGCAGCCCCCACCCCGCAGGTGTGATGGCAGCAAGTGCATCCCCCACCCCGCAGGTGTGACAGCAGCAAGTGCAGCCCACCCCGCAGGTGTGACGGCAGCAATTGCAGCCCCCCCGCAGGTGTGACGCAGCAATGCAGCCCCCACCCGCGGGAGTGACGGCAGCAAGTGCAGCCCCCACCCCGCAGGTGTGACGGCAGCAAGTGCAGCCCCCAACCCGCAGGTGTGACGGCAGCAAGTGCAGCCCCCACCCTGCAGGTGTGACGGCAGCAAGTGCAGCCCCCACCCCGCAGGTGTGATTGCAGCAAGTGCAGCCCCCACCCCGCAGGTGTGACGGCAACAGAGGTAGAATGACAGTACTCATCCAATGCCATGTACCAAAGCTTTACAGAGCTCAGACGTGAATTAAGCTGAACCACCAGACGCCAAGGTGGACTCCGTCAGTTCAGTCCCTAACATCTAGCAGACTGGGTTGGTTTATTTATATGTAAACAAAGTGCATCCAATTGAAACAAAAATCCACAATGATTAATGAGGATTGGGACTGAGGATGCTAATGGTTGGAGAGATCAGCAATCTGTACTGAAGAATAAACCAATCTGGAATTGCACCAACAGTAAATTGGGCACTTTCTAACTTGGACCTCATGAAAATGGAGCCTCTTAGTTTTCAAGTCGGAGCTCAACTGATGAAAGGTGTTCTACCAGCAGAGGTAAAGCCATAAAACCACTGTGCAGCTCGTAGCTTCCTCTCTCCTATCCCCCCCCCTGCAGTCAACTGAAATAAATCTATCATTGTGCTCAATCACCAATTTAAGTGATCACTCAAGTGCAAAGACTATTTTTTAATATAGTGCCTGCGGGGGGGGAGGAGAGAGAGGGTGCTGAGAGGTGAAACCCCAATCTGCACAGTGGTCAGGGCTCACCTCTGCCGGGAATTCACCTTTACGAACTTATCAATTCTCTGTAATTGCCCAACACTTCCAACAATATTCCAGTAGACATTCCCGCAAAAGCCAAACTGAAAGGTGGTAAGATTATTAACATGCAGTTAGACAGTTTAAATAATTTCCTTCTTTATTTACCCCTAGTTAAACAAAGGAGGAAAATCCGAAGTTTCGACAGTGGTTTTGGTTATTCAGTTTGATGTGGCTTAATAAAGTTATTTTGTCTGACTGTGTCTGTTTTTTATCATCAACATTATTATTCAGTCTTCTACATGCTCACAGACACAGTTCTGTGCCACTCTGCCTGTTCACCCCTCCCTCCAAGGCCAGAACCATCTTTCCCAGCATGTGAACCAGTCCGCCCAGGCTGCCCATCTGCCGACCATCAACCAACAAACCAATGGAGCGTGGCACGGACCCGGCAGACTGGCATGCATGCTGGGAAAAACGGTTCTGTGCCACTCTGCCCGTTCACCCCTTCCTCCGAGGCCAGAACCGCCTTTCCCAGCATGTGAACCAGTCCGCCCAGGCTGCCCATCTGCCGACCATCAACCAACAAACCAATGGAGCATGGCACGGACCCGGCAGACTGGCATGCATGCTGGGAAAAATGGTTCTGTGCCACTCTGCCCGTTCACCCCTCCCTCCGAGGCCAGAACCATCTTTCCCAGCATGTGAACCAGTCCGCCCAGCCTGCCCATCTGCCGACCATCAACCAACAACACTTTTTTGTTTGTTCACATGAAGCATACATTTCATGCACATACAACCTCCTATGCCCTCCATCTTGCCTCCCTTGCATTCCTATTCAAAACATGCCCCCCCAAACAAAGCAACAAGAAAAGCTTACCAGGCACATAGAAAGGTAGTAGTCCCATGGCAGCAAATGGCAAGGCAGGTAATGTGCAGCACAAGGAAGGTAGTGGAGCAGGTTAGCAGCACACCTGGATGGACCAACACTGCCCCTCTCTCACCAGATGGACTGGCATGGCCACTCTCCCCACAATGGCAGATTTTTGAACAGAGCACATTAGAGTAGGTACATCCCAAATAGACACTGCCAGTATCCCCAACCCAACACAGCTAGTGTCTCCACACTAACACGGCCAGCATCCCCACCCAATTATTGCTAGTATCCCCACCCCACTCAACCCAGCCAGTGTCCACACCAACATTACATGGCCAGTGTCCCCACACTAACATGGCTTGTATCCACATCGCACACCAGAACCAGTCCCCCACCCAGATGGACCTGCACAGCCCCTCTCCCACCCAGATGGACCGGTATGGCCACTCTACCCACAGTGTCAGATTTTGGTGCATCTCAATAAGTCCCGACACCACAACAATCAGTGTCCCCACCCCATCGCTAGTATTCCCACCCAGTGTCTCCACCCCACTGCTAGTATCCCCACCCCACCTTAACATTACATGGCCAGCACTCACCTGCACCACCATGACCAGTGTCCCCACACCAGCACTGCCAGTACCCCCACCTCACACTGACACTATCACAACCAGTGTCCCCACCTCATTGTGGGTATCCCCACCCAGTGTCTCCACCCCGTCCCACTGCTAGTATCTCCACCATGTCCCTAAACCCAAAACTCCTATGCAGATTCTGCCAACACTAACATGGCCAATATCCCCATTCCACACCACTATGATCAGTCCCCACCCCACTGTCTATATCCACAGCACCAGAACCAGTCCCCACCCTACTGTCAGCATGCATCCCCACACCACCACTACCAGTGTAACCACAACACAGCTTGTGTCCCCAGCCCATGGACTGCATCCCCACTACCAGTAACCTCTACCCAGCAACACAACCTGCTGTACTCCACACTCCAAATAGACAGCCCCACCATAATACACTCAAAAAAGGTTAGTGGTGATCTTTTCAGGTGGCATTGTGATCCTCGCAACCCCCGCGTCAAGAATGGATCGCGACACCAAACGTGCGATTGTCTGGCATTCGGTCCAATCACCTCCACCGCCCCCAAAACTACGATGAACTAAAAATTCCTTTCTTAAAAATATTTTTTGCACCAATTGTGGAGTGGAGGTACAACATACACCTGGCCCAAGGATGACAAGGCTGGAAACCGAGCAGCAACCAAACAATCGCAGCAGCAGAGAGAGTGACCTGACCGAGCGACCACCTAGCCAGTGGCACTGCGGTAGCCAGGGAGAGGCAGTAGGATGGAGGGGCAGTGCCAGGGAGCTGGAGGAGCGGAGCTTGTAGGAGGAAGGGACTACTCGGAAGCAAGCCCAAGCGGGAAAGTTCCAGCAAGCATAACAACAGTAATCATCACAGTAAAATTTAAAAACAAACACCGGGGGAATTATTTAAAAGGAGCAGTGAGGTTTTCCCTTTTGTAGTGGACAGACCAAGCGTCCATTCAAGTGGCCCCCACCTTACTTGCCTAACAGTTAAAAAAAACGAGCACGGAGAGCAGAATTCATTAGACTTACTTTCTTTGTGTATTTTTAGCAGGTCTTCTTGTCCTTGTAAGCTGAAATGGGTCCAAGCAGGAGCGTTCTGGCGAAAGTAATGGCACACCTCAAACACGCACAAAGGTAAAGATAAGCATGCGGCACCAGCTGCCAGCCTATTTAAAGTGCTGTGCTCACGGAGGCAATGAGAACAAACGCTATTTCCGTTTTGGCGCCGTTTTCCGCTAACCAATCAGATTTCTGCTTTTCCGTCCATGTCACCTCATATGCGGTAAACCAGTGTCCCTGGGGTTAAGCCATTGTATCCACCAGGGGGTACAAAGGACAAGCTTAAAACTTTGCACAACATTGCAACGAGGGCAGCTGCTGAAATTGCTTATTATGAAAAATGAGTATTGACTAAAGTAATGTCTTGGAATCTCTGCTAAAAGCCTAGACAAAAGACTTACTCATAAATTCACCAGCCAATGCAATCCTTCAGTGCTGTTGGATAACAGTCTGGAGTTACAGGTTCAAGGACAGAAAGGAGCTGCAAAACAGGAAAAAGTCATAGAATCCAGTTATTTAAGCAACTTTGCTGTCCACGGGGAAATACTTTCCTACAAATTGTTGTGCTGCTGAACTTCTAAAGCCTTGTTGTCTGATTTTTCTCACCAAAATCTTCATAAGTGACTTTTTAATAATCTATAACGTCAAGCAAGAAGGATCCAGCCTGCACTGCTTCATTGATGTCAGAAGATTCTATAGTCCCAGGTTCAAGGGGAAAAAGACAGAAGACTACAACCAAGCCAAGCCACTCAAGGACTTTCATCATCCAACATTAAAAGTTCTCACCAAGGTTTTGAAAGATGAAAGAAAGGAAAACCAAGCATACAGACAACCAGAAATGTAAGTATTATTCTAATTATTTCAATTTCAATACTTTTATTTGGCTATTTGGGATAGTAACATAGTGAACTTTTAACTACAAAACCTTGGGTATATAGGTTAAGCTGAAATTTAAACAAAAAGAAATATATTTTGCATGTTATGAAGTTTTGAAATAAGTCATACAGAAATATAATCTGAGACACTAGTGTAATGAGTTGCGAGTTCTCATACTAAAAATCTGATGACATTTATAAATATGCTAAAAGCATAGTACATAGTCAATGCAATTTAACACATTGAATATTGCTTATTCATTTCCATTGTTTATTTGCTGAAATTTGTTTTGTTTATTTATTTTATTTCTTTTTGGTTCATTGGATTTTCTGAAACCTTTGTTGTTTACGTTTACAGTTTTATTATTTTTACAAGGTATATTTATGCAAACTAGGAATATTTAGAATTTGTATATCTGTGAATAAAATATATACACACACACACGCATATACATATATATATATATTTCATATTCTTAAGTGTGGCAGAGGTGTTTTCATAATTATTTGGAACTTGGAAAACAGGGGTAATATCGTATTTAAATTCTATAGTTATTTTTGGTTATTTTTGAAATATTTTTGGGTAAGGCCTGAGGTAACTCCAAGTGCTGTATTATAAAAAAAATGATATTATAACCTAATGTTCTGGCATACCTATCCAGTGGTCTTTCTAATTCACTAATTAGGATCTACCTCCCATACTCCCTCCAGTGCATACTACAGCTGAGAGCAGGCTTCAACTGATTCCTCAATCTGCACATCTGCAAGTGACCTGACTGCCTCTCTATCCCAGTTAGGTCCCATAACAGTCCTTTACCTGACCAAGAATGCTAGGCACCCATTTCATTCTACACTAACTCTCAACTTCCCTTTGCCACATCAGCCTATAGACTCATGCAAGACCTGTTCTCCACAGCATTCAGATGTTGGATCTACTAGCAAGGCAAAGCCACCATGGCTACTTAAGCTCCTGACTTGGGCAATTAAGCTACAACAATTCCCATGTCCATCATCTCGCACTAGCAGTCCTTCCTGAATATAAGCCTATGCAAATCTCATTAAAGCAACAATAACTATTCAACCCTCTATCTCACTGAACTGATCTTTCCAATTATTCTCATTGATATCCAGTTACCATCTCTGCAACATATACTGCCCTTCCTTCACTGATCCAAATTATTTTACCTCACCCCACTACCATTTACCCAGAGCTTCTGTCTGAATCCTTGACCAGCTGCAGATGTCTTCATAGCAAAATATTGCACATCGCTGAACTCCAAGCCTTGAGACCCTAATCTGAATGTCAAGTCTCTACTACTCCACAATTTAGCCTTTTCAATTCCTGCATTTTCTTAATCAGTGTTGAGATTAAGCTCTTCGAAGAACAATGCAAATATCAGAACCACTTACCACTCTATAAAGGAACTAAGCACTTTATCTTGCCTGTACCCTCTACAAAGACTGACAGATTACTTTAAGGAATTCATAACCCATCATACTTACCACGGTTAGGAGTCTGACAGCTCATTTAATTAATTTGTGCCCTTCATGCTCACATTGATTTTGTACCCAATCAAATATCACCCAATATCACATTGGAATCCTGGACCATGTTCATGCCTTTTTAGCTGGACTTGATCCATATATTTAGGATTCGGACATTCTTTCAGACTGGACCTGCCTCTTCAACCTCAGAATCGCCCTTCCTGAAAGCATCATCCAACAGACTCCAAAGATGGAACTACATTTCTACAATCAATTCACCTTACTCAGAAATTATAATATGGTTGCAGAACCTAGGATCATCTCCACTTAGTTTGCCTGGAGGATGGGTGAGTCAGGAGCCATAGGTCCTCAGAGGTTTCCTCCACTGGGGAGGTCCTCTCCTGTGTGCCACTGGTCATACTTTCTGTGAGTTGGAGGAGGTAATCTTTTTGGGCTTTCTATTCCCCACTCACTACCTGCTTACCTACCAAGGGTGGGAATAGAGAAAAGCCAAAAAAGTAAACTACAGTTACATAAGCACTACTAACCCCATGCTCTGTTCACCAAAACATTGAATGGGAGGGCTAAAGTCTGAGGTTCAATGTGAGGGAATAGCTCCTCCCACATCACTATAAAGGCCAGCCTCCCATGGCAGTTCCTGGTTTAGCACATTGTAAAACACCCACCATCCACCCCTGCCTCCTCCTCCTCCTTCTCCAGCACATTACTCACTCTTGATGTTGGACTTTCTATTCCCTACTCACTACCCGGCTTACCTAACAATGGTGGGAATAAAGAAAAGTCAAAAAGGTAAACTACAGTTATGCAAGTACTGCTAACCCTATACTCTAGTCACCAAAACATTGAATGGCAGAGCTAAAGCCAAAAGTTCAATGTGGGGTAATAGCTCCTCCCACATCCCTATAAAGTCCAGCCTCCCACAGCAGTTCCCCGCTTAACACCCACCATCCACCCCTGCCTCCTCCTTCTCTGGCACTCTACTTACCCTTGGTGCTGGGCTTTCTATTCCCTACTCACTACCTGGCTTACCTACCAAGGGTGGGAATAGAGAAAAGCCAAAAAAGTAAACTACATTTACAGAAGCACTACTAACCCCATACTCTCTTCACCAAAATATTGAACATCAGGCTCTTCAGATTTATCTTCACCACCACTGCTACCTTCATGTGGTAGGAATGCAGACATGACTGCATTGTGTAGAATGTGCTCTGCATTCATTTTAATAAATGTTAGCATGCCAACATTTCTAGGGGACAGATTTGTATGCCTGTCCTGCACAATGGCCCCTGCTGAACTGAATACCTTCTCTGCACTGACACATTCCTATCAATCCCAGGCCAAGAAAATCAGGGACAGAGCCCCTGAAAATCAGTGACAAATTACCAAAATCAGGAACACTTAATTAGCATAAAATGTACATATTTAAGCCATGTTGTGGGTGCATTTCTACCATTAGCAGGCACTTAGTGGCAGGCACTCTGACTAAAATACTGTACCACTCCCCACTCTCCTGTGGTACATTAATCCTGTTTATAACCTATTACTCCTTAATGTATTGCACTGAAATACACCTGTAACCAACTATTTTATGTTTTTTATCATTCAAATTTTATTGAAAGTTTCAAAGTACAAAAATGTGCAAATATAAGAATAATGAGAAATCATAAACAGTAACATCCTGTAAAGTATAAATTGATTATGACTAATGTAGTAAAGAAAATATGCTAACTAGTAGTGAAATTGTTTAACAAGAAAATTCTGCAATTAATATATAATGCAACTCTAACAGTAGACTATCTGAAGTAAAACAGGGTGTCCCCTTGCGTTTATATAACAACAAACATAAGAAACATTCATATATATATCAAACATTTGAACAGGATCATTTATAACTACTATTTAGAGGGCATTTCAACTAAGGTTCCCATATATCTAATAATTTATCTATACGATTCATATTTACATAGGCAACCCTTTCATAACTAGCTCTTGTAGATAAATCTAATAACCATTCTTTTACTGCAGGAATTGTTTCGCTATTCCAATGTCTAAGGATAACATTTGTTGCGGTAATAAAAGTTGCAATTAATCATAATATCTGACATTGAGATAAACTAGTAAACTCAGTACAAATGCCCAAAATTGCAAACTTAGCCAAACATTTAAATGTATGACCAAGAACCTTGCTGCATACTGATAGCACTTTTTCCCAAAATGTGTTGATTGCAAGGACAAAACCATAAAATGTAGGAAAGTGTACCCTTATCATTTGCACATCTCCAGCATTTATCTACAGTAGCAATACCAAGTTTAACCGTTTTGCTGGGTGTATAGTACCATCGATGTGCTATTTTGTAATGTATCAGTCTGCCCTTCACCTCCCTACAAGCCTTTAGATTAATTTTCCAATTTTTTTGCCATTCTTCAGATGTGATTTGTGTAACTAATTCCTTTTGCCAACATTCTAAAATAGATACATTTGGATTGGGTAGTGAATCTAGCATTAGATGATATATATTTGTTATGACCACTATTTGTAGAACAGATTTTGTCTAGGTAATGAAGTTGGGGACATGGTGAGCCCGTTGAATTTAAGACTTCTCTCAGCTGTAAATATTTGTAGAATTCCATTCTGGGGAGTTTGAATTTTGATGAGATTTTTGTGAATGACGTAGTGTTGATTTATTGTGATCCCATATGTCCTCTAAAAATAAATTACTCATATTTTTCATCTTTTTCATGATATGAATGTTCCTTCTACTTTGATTAAGTGGGTTCCCCATATTGGACAATGCAGGGAAGTGTTTGTAGACCAACCCATTGAGGCAGCTACTGATTTACATGAGCTGTACACCTGATTTAAAACAAGGTTGGACACACATATTTTAAAAGAATCAGAGAAAAGGACAACTCTTGAAAGTTTGCCTTTCAGTAGCTCTTTCTCTTCAGATACCCATCCTGGGATATTGTGATTCCTATTTAGCCAAATTGATTTAATACATTGTGCAGCGGTAAAAGCATCATGTCTTAATTTAAAATTAGGAAGGCTGAAGCCTCCTTTTAATTTCTGTTGTTGATGTTTCTGCAAAGAAATCCTTGGGGTTTGTCTTCTCATAAGAATTTTCTAATCTGGGTGAAAATATTGTATATTCTAGGGCTTTTAATGGGTAAATGTTGAAGGAAATAGTATATTACTGGTGCTAACATCATGTTAAATGCCTGTATTCCCCCCATACGGATAAAAATAATTTAGCCCACCTAGTAAAGTCTGTTGACATTCTTTCTATGTTAGATTTAAAATTGGTTGAGATTATTTGGGGGATAGAAGAAGAAATGAGTATACCCAGAAATTTTAAGTTTTGAGTTGCAATCTTAATGTTATATGATTTAAAGATAGATTTGTTAAAAGCTTTTTTTAATGGGAGAGCCTCAGATTTTTCAAAGTTTATTTTGAAACCTGAGAAGGTGGCAACATTTTGCATGATCGATAAGACTTGAGGAATAGTAGACTGCAAATTAGTTATTGAGAGCAGAATATCATCTGCATAAGCTGATATTTTTTGTTCTTTCCCTATTTTGATACCTGATATCAAAGTACATGAACAGAATTTAATGAGAAGAGATTCTATGGCTAGAAGGAATTGAATAGGTGAGAAAGGACAGCCTTGATGCAAGCCTCTATATATTTGAAATGTATTGGAAAATATGCCATTAATTTTAACCCTTGCATCTACTTCCAAATAAAGAATCTGCACCCATTTGCGAAAGTAGGATCCTAAATTGAATTTCCCCAATATTTTCATTAAATAACTTATTCTGTCCTATTGAGAGCTTTGTCAGCATCTAAAGATAGAAGAGTGGGAAAATGAGAGTTGAATCTTGATTCAGGAATAATACGTATTATTTTAAGAAAGAGATCTGAACTATGACGCCCACATACAAATCTGACTTGGTCAGGATGGATGAGGTTTTGAATGACTGAATTGAATCTATTCGCCATAATTTTTGCAAGAAGTTTACAATCTACATTTATAAGAGATATTGGTCTATAGTTACCACAAATAGTGGGATCTCTATCTTCTTTGGGTAACACTACAATAGTTGCTTCTCTCATAGATGGTGGTAGAGCTTCCGATTCTAAAGCCTCACAGAATACTTTGTGTAAAACCGGTTCTACTAATTGTGTAGTGGCTTTGTAAAACTCACTTGAAAGACCATCTGGGCCTGAAGCTTTGGCATCAGGAAGGGACTGAACTGCTTTATGAATTCCCGCAATGTTATGGGTTTATCCAACTTATCTTTATCTAGTTCAGAAACTGCTGGTAGTTTAATATCTTTCAAAAATTGATCCAGATCAGTCTGATTATTTAAACCTTCAGATTTATATACAGTAGATTAGAGTAAAATTCTCTAAAGGTTTCCAAAATGTGTTCAATTTTATGTACCTGTAAACCAGTTTTACTTTTAATTGAGGTTACCTTATTAGCTTCCGACATTTTGTTTAGCTTATGAACCAGTAGTTTATCTTGCACCTCTCCTGCTTCCCAATAAGCTTGCTTAAGTCTGAATAAGGCATATTCTGCTTTATGGTAATATAATCTCATATTTAGCATCTATAATTTATTTGTACAAAATAAGGTTTGTAGGGCCTGCGGCAATAAATTCCTCCTCTTTATTTTCTAGGTCCTTTCCAAGATTTACTAGGTTTTCTTCCCTTAGCTTCTTTTTATAAGATGAATTGGAGATTATGTGGCCTCTGATGTGGGCCGTGAAGGAACCCAAAACCATGGGACTAGATACCTCCCTATTGTTATTCAGTTGAAAGAACATTTTAATTTCATCCTGTAACCAATTTGGAAAATCAGGCAAATTAAGTAAGCTACAGTTAAATTTCCAGCTTCTTTCGGATGGCATGTGTTGTCCAAGTAAAAGATTAATAGAAATTGGGGCATGGTCAGATATGACAGCATTACCAATATGCCTTGCAGTGAGGTTCTGCAGCAATGTCTTGTTAATAAAAATATAATCTAACCTGCTATGTGAACCATGTTGATTCGATGCAAATGTGTAGTCTCTCCCTTTAGGATTAATAATTCTCCAAGTATCTACTATTACAAATTCTTCACAGAATCCATTTAAAGCTTTAGATGAAGCAGACTGGTTGATTGGATGTGCATATGTACTGTCAGTGCATACGTCCATAATCGCGTTCATATCCCCATACGATTATCAATTTCTTATTTGTGTTTTTAGAGATCTTTTCAGCTAAGCTGGCAAAAAAACGCAGTCTGATTAACATGGCTTATCAGGGGCATACACATTTACCAAGGTTAGTAATATATCTTCCAGTTTGACATCTGTGATAACATATCTACCATCTATATCTAGAATAGTGGACTGTACCACAACATTCAAATTCTTGTGGAATAAAATACATACCCCCTTACTCTTGAGTTAAATGAGCTGCCATAGACTGAGGCAACCCATGATCTTTTAAGTTTGGTGGTTTCTTCTGCTGTTAATTGTGTTTCTTGTGAAAAAGCAATATCAGCTCTTAGTGTTTTTAAATGAGCTTGAACTTTAGATCTTTTGATATAATTATTACAACCTTGTATGTTCCAGCAAACAACTTTGAGAGGCTCGTTTACAGTAGACATTTTGAACAGAACAGAACCAGCCTAAAATTACAAAGTGTAATACAAAAGAATAAATAATAAGGGAACATCTCTGTGGTTATACAACAGTAAGGATTAGATTTGAGGAAATATTAAAATAAAAAAAAAAAGATTTTTAATGCTTATGATTAAAGTGCAATGTATTCTATATACCACCAAGAAAATAAAAGAAAGTACTAGATAATATGTGTCTACTAATTCAAACCTGTTATATAGGTTGAATGTGAATTAAGTAGTGTAATAGGAAATATCTAAAGAGAAACAATACCAATGACTATTATGTGTAGTCAATAGATTCCTACTACCATGCCTGTTTGAAAATTAATAGATACCGTACAATTCTTGCTCATAATGTGACACTTCTTATATAAAATATTGTACACTGGATGGACCCATCCAACAGACGAAGCATCTGAGAGAAGCAAAATGGCTAATTAAAGTATGACATTAAGTATTTTGTAAAAGCCTCTGTGTAACTCTTGCCTACAACTGGGACACAATAAGTAGAACTAAAAAAAAAAAAGAAATCAGTAATCAGTAAAAGGATCAATAGTATGGTCCAAAAATTTCCTACTAATAAATCAACTTTAAGAAGATAGGGAGTTAAGTGATTTGACTGTGCATAAAGTAGAAGGATGACCACACCCAATTAGGATGCATCATGAGTCATGTAGTAATTAGTTCCATAAGTCTGATATTAAGGGATATTAAATGATGTAACAGATTGATCTGGTACCAATTATTGCCACGTGTCCCTATGAACACCATAGCAGCTACATGAGATATGAGATCTGAATAACCAAAACAAATCTGATACAATGTCTACTATTTTGATCCATATAAAATCTCTATTGAGATTCTTTACCTGTGCTGTAAATTATATCAGACTCCTCCAAATTGCACTGGCAGACAGAGAATTTAAATCTAAAGCCCCCTCTAGTATTGGAGTCATGTAATTTAAACATAAGGAGGAAGTTTGAGCCATCCTACATTGTAACGTAACCTTTCAAGAAAAGTCATTTAGTGCACCTGGGGTGAGCAAAGTTAAGAGCAATATTTTTACATAACATCATTCAAAATTGTGAGACTAGAAGTTAAGCAGATGTCTGTAAGTAAGACAAAATCCCCACTGAACAATAAAATGAATCGCAACAAATGGAGAATATTTGACTGAATGAAGGTCAGAAAAATAAATAACTTACAGTGCGCTGATTGACATCTCCACTAGATGGCAACATCATATAAGGAATCGCACTTGAGCATCTTTGCTTGAATGGAATGACTAGATTCTGTGGAGCAAACGAGTAACCACATTGTGTAAAACAACAGTAAACAGCAAGAGAAAGTGAACATGGAACCCTCTCTTTTTTGAAGTATCTAATCTACAACCTACGCAGGAATCCTCAATTAAAAAATATAACTAAAAAGTTAAGACTACAGTAGTATAATAACATAAGTTTATCATGTACAGTCAGTAAATTGAGTTGAATATGAAGTCCTGAATTGTATTGTTCAGGTAATCTGTGAAGAAATAGAACAAAAGGTGTTAACCTGAGGGTCCATTGATAATCATCGCATGACTTTTTGAATGCTACTGGGCTTCCTTTGTGCTACAGCTAGCATCTCTAAAAAGAAGACACTGTCACTTTAAAAGGCAAAGAGGAAGTCAGATTTATTTCATGTGAGCATTGCAACATGGCTCTGGTAAAGGAAGACTCATGCTGGGCCCATTTCAATCGAACAAACTGTATCAGCCGTCAAATCCTGATGGGAAGCAACCGAAAGACTAGCAGGATTTTTTCAGAGACTGTCTTAAAAAGGTATTGCCCCCTGATTTTGGGGAGTCTCAGCTTCTGCTTCTTTGGTGTTTTTTGTTCAGCATGAAGGGCTGTGTAAATCTATGAGTATAGGATGTTCTGGCAGAGGGCTTGCTACATCTTTTGACAGACTAGTATGATGGGATCTTAGACGTGAACCCTGGTTTCTTCACTATCAAGACATAAGCAATGGGAGTGCAGTCACGTATAGGGTTTTCATTCACTGGGATGATTTCAGGCCTCACCTGTGTGGCAACGTTTGAGTGCAGTGCTTGTCGGGAAGCATTAACAGAATCTTGATGCACTGCTCGCACATTTGATGTGATTTCTGATTTTTTTGAACTAGATATAGCAGTTTGAAGATTTGAGTTAGCATCATAACTGTCTAAAAGTTCCCACAATTGATCCACATACTCACACTGACAGGGTTTGTTGCCTGGTACCGTAACAACTAAGATAGTGGGGTATTTAAAATAATAAGACAAGCCCAGCTTCTGAAGCTGCTTCTTCCCCTCAAAAAACAGTTTTCTTTTTTCAACAATCTCTGACGAGAAGTCTTGGAAAAAGTAGATTCTCTCTCCTTTCCAGCTTAATTGTTTATGCTATCTAGCTCTCCTTAAAACTTCTTCTTTTATGGAGTACCTAAGAAAATTAACAATTATGGACCTTGGTCTATTTCCGGGGACAGGTTTTACTCCAAGTGACCTGTGAGCCCTTTCTATTTCAAGGGGCCAGAGCCACTGGGTTCGTAACAAATCCGGAATACACTCTTGCAGAAAGGGTATTAGCTTGTTGCCCTCTGCCCCCTCTGGTAGTCCCACTATGCATAAATTATTTCTTCTCCCCCTATTTTCGAGATCGTCTACTTTCTTAAGTAAATACTGTATTTGTTCACATTGTTGTTCCACTTTAACGTCTAAAAAATTGACAGTGTCAGTTAAGCCTGAAAGTTTGCTCTCATATAGCTCTGCTTTTTGAACATTATGGTTAGTGTCAGACTGGAGTGACCCCACTGCAGTTTTTGTTTCTATGATACCTGTCTGCAGTGAAGTGAGTACCTCTTTTATATATTGCATGTCCGTTTTGCCATGTAATTCATTGGAAGGGCCCCTGGTAGTTATTAAAGTGTTTCTTGCCTTCAGCAGTGGCTTTGGTGGTTGGTGGTGACATTGTAACAGCTGATGCAAGCAGAGATGTTGTGACTGGATACGCGATGTAAATTACACTGCCACGTTGTGACTTTGCGATAGGATAAGTCTGGGAGCCAAATTAAAGTAGTCGCTAGCATCTAACTATTGAAACTTTTGTAAATAAGCAGAATATCGATAAAAAATGCAACAGGCGGGCAGGAGCTGCTGTTTACTCGACCACCATGATGAGCGCTGTGTGTGCGACCCCAACTGTTTTATGTTTCATTAGGGAATGAAGTACACCAGTAGTATCTAAACAGGTTTAATCATTAATGTACCATAGCAGTACAACAAGTCAGTTGGTGCAATCTCACTCCTTTGACATTATCGGATATCGACACCAAAGATATTTTAGGGTCACTGCATGGTACCATCCATGTTCGAAAAGAAGTCTGTTGTATCCCAGATTTTAACAGCAAGAAAATTGCCTTAAATCTCTGTAAATCAAGTCAGTGGTATCAGTATATCTCTCAACCTCCTACCTTGCAGATGAGGCCTCAGGGAAAGAGTGTAAGAAACAGGGATACAAATGACCAAAATCAGAGAGGAACATATCACTACATAAACGTAAACATCAGCTCAAGCAGCCTACTACATTGTGTGGCTTACTGAAAGAAAATTCATGGGGTTGGCACTCGTTACTTATTTAACAGATCGACTCACAGTCAGAAGTCTTGAAAAAATAAACATCTTTTATTGCACATAAACTGATTTAAAAATCAGAACATTCTTACCATCACCATAGGCTTGTCACAGAAGAAGCTAAAAAAGGTGTTCAGAGCGTACATGTCCATAGGTTGCACAGCGAACATAGCAGGCATTTGTAAACTTGAATTGTTAAAAAGTTTATATCCCATCCGCATGCTTCTCCTAACCAGGAAGTACTAGCAAGTAGCAACACCACACGTGACACGCTTAGGTAGCGACTATCAGAGCTGATGCTCTAAACACCTTTTTTAGCTTCATCTGTGACAAGTCTATGGTGATAGTAAGAATGTTCTGATTTTTTTGAAGTTAAAGATTTTATTATTATTTCACACAGGATGCACCAAACAGAAGTCTAATATTGAACAGTTACATACAACCATAACACAACCTTAATGCACCCATCTCAGGATATTACATGCAGAATACACAAGAGGAAAAAAAAAAATAAGGAGCACTAACTTTGGTAATAATCCAAACCTGCCTAGAATCTCCCACCCAAAAGAGTGGAAGCCAAGATATATAAATTGAAGGGCCCCATGTAAGCAAAAAAAAAGGAAAGGATAACAACAATAACCTATAGGGCCCAAGGCAATGTATGGTAAAAGTGGTTACGTCCTGGAACAGGCCTAGTACTAATTAGAGCTATGTACATCAAAAACTAGAAAAACCAAAAGGCAGACTGCTTCTGAGATACACACAAAAAAAACATGCCAAGTATATAAAAAAAAAATGGGAAAGCCTATAGCTCAGACCAGACAAGGAATCCTTGGGATTTACTGACCACCTAGGATTGGATATCGTGACAGTACTTAGACTGGAGATAAGGTTGCCACCGTCTGTCAAATTGGGTCAGCTTACCCCTCGAAAAACTAGAGAGTGTCTCATACATAGCTCCTAGGGCTAGAGTCTGAAGAAACTCCCGGAAGGTTGGAACCTCCGGGGACCGCCACCTCCTTAGGATAAGCTGTTTGACTATCACCCCAATGGTGGTAACCCACTGGGCCCCCGGACAGCACTTGGGTGTATGGGCAGGGGCACAACCCAGAAGGAGAAGAGGGGGGGTCCGGTACTATTTGAGGGAACAGAGAGGTACACATATCCTGGATTGTTGTCCAGAAAAGCTGGAGAAACGGACACTCCCAGAGTATATGGAAAAGATGGGCACCTTGAATACCACATCTCCAGCAAGTGTCCTGCTGAAGGAGCCCCATCTTTTTGAGTTTAACCGGGTCCCTATACCACCTATGAAGGGTTTTATTCATGATGAGATGGGTTCGCCCATCTCTACACGCCATGTGTAGTCTCACCCAGGCATGGTCCCACTGGGGCTCGGCGATAGAAGAGTTAAGATCCTTTTCCCATTGGGCTTTTGCTGACAAAGTAGGGTTTGCAGCGGCACCCCTAAGAGCCCTATAAATCTCACTGGCTGTATTCCTGGGATGACATAACCAGCAAGTAAGAGGGTGTGATCCTAATTGTGACCCTCTATTTCGGGGAGAATTAGGTAGATGGGAGATAGCATCTCTTATCTGGAGATATCTCCAGAAATGAGAGGATGGGAGCTGATATCTGGATCTTAAAGCCTCAAAAGAATGCAGTGAACTGGAATCAGGGAGTAGTAAATCCTGAACTAAAAGGATACCTTGTAACTCCCATACCTTCCAACGGATCACACTACCACCCACTACCAAGGTGTGGTTGTTCTAAAGGGGCAAGAACCTCCAGGGAGTTATGTCCTGACTAAGCAGAGCTAGAACTCTTTGCCAGTTTTGGATGGATAATAGAATAGGAGGGGTCAGATTAGAGGAAAGGTTTCTTTTACTATACAATGCCACTGCAGGAGAAGGAGCCTGTAGTAATGCTGCCTCCAACGGGAACCAGGTAGGCGAGGTGGGGCCAATGCTAGAGAACCACAAAGTGGTCTGAGTCAAAATAAAGGCCATGTGGTACCCCTGAAACCAAGGTAAGCCCCAGCCCCCCCCACTCCAGTGCTGATGAAGTTTAAGCTTACTAAACCGTGGATGGAAGCCCTCCCACAGGAAATTACCAATAACTGCATCCAATTTTTGAGGGTTTTGTGATGATCCGAACCCAGGCATCCTTTGACAAAGCCAGCCTGGGATTGGAGAACCAGCCCTGGTACGACCGGCTCCAGTCTGCTGGCGAGAACCTTAGCCAGAATTTTGGCATCTGCGTTAATAAGGGAAATGGGACGGTAATTACCCGGGAAAAGAGGATCTTTCCCCTTCTTAGGGAGTACAGTAATGGTAGCTTCCCTTAGTGATGAGGGTAGGCTTCCTGAGAGTAGAGAGTGCCTAAACATCCAGACTAAGTATGGAGCAGGGTTGACACCTTGGACCCGAGACCTTCGGTCCCAGGAGCTTTACGAAGATTCATGGATTGGATAGCCCTATCCACTTCTTCCACAGTGATCGGGGCTTCCAGCACTGTAACTTCCGATGGGGAGAGCTTGGGGATGGGCAAGGAATCCAGAAATTTTTGGATGGGACACAGGCTAGGGGGGACAGGAGAAGCATATAGCTGCCTATAAAACTGAGCCATAATGTCATTGACCCCAGTCGAGGAGTAGCACGGGACCCCAGTGTGATCCTTCAAAGCATGTATCCTCCTGGAAATTTGACACTGTTTGAGGTGATATGCCAGGAGTTTACTGGCCTTTCCCCCCCTTCCCAGTAGGCATGATGTACCCGCCTAAGATTCAATTCAGCCTGGCGGGTGAGGTGAGCATTTAGTGAAATTCTGGTACTCGTGAGTTGAGCGAGCAAGGACTGGGGTGGAGGTTTGTCATGAAACAATTTATATTGAGCTTCCAGGAGGTATAGTTGTCTTTCTAAAGCCCTCTGATCTGCCTTGCGTCAGCGTCTCCTAGCCGAGGCGAAGGCCATTATCCCACCCCTTATTGTAGCCTTGAAGGCTTCCCATAGGGTAGAGTCCGAAACTTCCCCATTATCATTGTTAGACCAATACTCAGCAATTGCAGGTCCTAGCCATTTCTGAAAGTCTCCGTCCTCCAGGAGGAGGGGGTCCAAATGCCAGGGGGAGGGAGGAGGATGGTCCTGTCCCAGTTTAACCTGAACTCCCAGAGGGGCATGGTCAAAGACATAAATGGGGTGTATACAAGAAGTAGACACCCTGTCAAAAAGGTCCGTACAAAGTAGCCACAGATCGAGTCTACTGGATGAACCATGAGTCTGCGAGAAGCATGTATAATCCCGCTCCCCGGGGTGTAGGGCCCTCCACGCGTCCAGCAGACCATGCTCATCCATTAACCTCAGGAGGGCTTTCTTGGCCTGCCTATGTGGTTCAAGGGCCTTGTTGCTTCTGTCCAGAAGGTGGTCAAGCACCAGATTAAAATCCCCCCCAATAAAACAGGGACTTTCTGGATACTGAAATCCATAAGGGCCTGGTTAACCATATAGAAAAAAAATGGGCAATCCTGGTTAGGAGCATATAAATTTACTAAGACTAGCGGGCCATCAGGGGTCACCATTTCGGCCATGATCCATCTCCCCTCCGCATCATGAGTGTGTCTTGTAACATTCCACCCCAGAGATTTACGTAGGAGTATAGAGACCCCACGCTTGTGGGAGTCTGCCACACTATGTATCTCTTCCCCTACCCAACCCTGTCTAAGCTTCCTAGCTGAGGAGAGTTTCGTCTCCTGAAGAAGGACTACCGAAGGCCTGAGCTTCTTCAGATGAAGCAAGACTTTCTTCCGTTTGACAGGAGAATTAAGGCCTCGGACATTCCAGGAGATAAAATTAGTCTCCATTCGACCTGAATAGGATCATGGCAACCCCTATATGCATCCACATGCACCAAGGCCAGAGACACAATCCCCCAGGAAGGAAACCTTTTCTCTTGAGACAGCCTTGATGAAAACAGATCAGAATCTCAGAAGTCAGAATGCCTAAACTACTAACAACATACAAAACTGAGTATTTCTGAAAGGGGCTCACTAGGCCCTGAACATAAACTACCAACAGCAACCATAACTTTGAACAACCACAGATGTAAGACACCCTTTCCCCCTCCCCCACCCTCCCCAAATCCCTTCCCTAAACAGATCAGCTCCTGCTGCTAGCATCGACTGCATTACGGCCCAGATAACAGCAGGAATCGCTGGGAGGTAGGAGGTTAACTAACGGCAGCGAAAGAGAGATAGGACAGCCCACTGCCCAAAAGATTCTCTCCACTGTATCCCACCAGTACAGCGTGTCTGCACCAACAAGTCAGCTAAAGTGGCCGCCCTCCACCTTAGGTTAGTTACACAGGCATTAAGGGACTAGCCCCCCCCCCATCCCCGCGCGAATATACCAAACATTAGTAACCAAAAGCAGTGTTATACAGAGCTTAAATGCAAACAAAGGGGGGGGCTGTCATGCATAGAGAAATGCTATTTGACCCCTGGTCGTGCCCCCTCTAAGTGGGAATGGAGCAACTGATCGACCAGAGTGTAAATGGTATATCTGGATCCCCACCTCCGCCGGCGGAACCAGAAAAGCTCCTGTGTGCTGGGCAGATACCAGGGGCTTCAGGTCGGCACTATCCGCCCAAACTAATTATGACAGGAGGGAGAGAACAAGAAAACAGAAAACAGCACAAAACAGTCTCAGTCACATTCAGCCCACAGACTTAGCAGGGGCGCTGCAGTGCCAAAGGGTGCTGAATAATTAGAGGCCCCCTCCATAGCAATGGAAACCTCTGAGGATAGTGAATCTGCAGCATCTGCCCAGGAGAGCGAGCGCACAGCCTGGGGCTTATTCCCCTTAGGAGATGGTCTAGGCGGCAAAGGAGGGTCCAACTGGGATCCGTCAGTCGGTAGGTCCATCAAGGCATGGAACTGGTTGTTGCTCATGTCAGGCTGTGCAGAGGAGTGAGAGGCCACGGAGTCAGGATTGGCACTGTGACTCCGGGAACAAGAACAGAACTGGGGAGTCTTGTCAGTATGAGCCCCATAAAGACATGCCCTCCTTCTGTTTTTCTTTTTGCTCCCCGGCGATTTCTGAGGGGCAGAACGAGAGGGAGTTCTAGATTGTGGAGTTGCAGGTTGAGTAGCCCTGGGGGGGAATTGTAGGGGTTGGTGCAGAGGTCTCCATAGCTGTGGCCCCCAAGTCCGTAGTTTCCCTGGGCTCACCCCTGTGTAGCTTGGGAGCTTGTGATGCCAAGAAACTCTCAGCAGCTGCTGGGCTGTCAAACTGCCTCGGCGATCCATTCAGAATGATACGAAGGTAAGCTGGGTATCTCAATGAGTACTCTAACCCCAGGTCAGCACAGGCCCGACGTGCAGCAGTGAAGGCCCTACGGCACGCAGTGAGTTCTTGGGAATAGTCCGCAAAGATCTGGATTCTGTGGCTTCTCCAAATGAGTTCCTTCCTTTGGCGTGCCAACCTGGTAATGAGTTCCCAGTCCTGGAACTGGAGAAAGTGGGCCAGTATGGTGCAAGGACGTTCCCCAGGGGCCGGGCGGGGAGCCAACGTTCTGTGGGCCCTGTCTATCTCCAGTGGATGTTCCAAATGCCAGCCCAGTGGGTGGAGGGAGCTCCTTTTGCAAAAAGCCTATGGCATCCGATCCTTCACTGCCCACGAGCCTCAGATTGTTCCTTCTGCTTTGGTTCTCTAAGTCCTCTACCCTGGTCCATAGCTGCTGGATAATCTTATCGTGGTCCCACACTCATATCCCAGTTCACTGGCAGCCATCCTCCGCCTCAGAAAGCCTGTGCTCGAATACAGAAGCCCTCTGTGACAGCTCCACTATGTCAGCAGTATTCTTTCGGGTGGCACTGTCAATACGATCCATAGGATTTAGTATTTTGGTGAACATCTGCCGAATTTCTGCTAGCCCACCCACCGAGGGCACAACAGAAGAAGCAGGCTGCATCTCAACTGTAGGCCCGGGCACTAGACGCGTTGGCAGGCGTCGGAACAAACGGAGTACTTCCTGGGTGGAGCAGGGATCCAGAGTGATACTACTGAAGGATGAAAACACTCCTTTCATCAGTGGGGCAAAGAAACGGGTGAAAAGGGCAGGTAAGGAGTGGGCGTAACCTGGGTATGAGGTGGGAGGGAGGGAGAGAGCTCCTTGTTTAGGCGTCCATCACGATTGGTGGCTAACCACGTCCCACCGAATGTTCTGATTTTTAAACCAGTTTATGTGCAATAAAAGTCATTTACTTTTTCAAGACCTCTGACTGTGAGTCAGACTGTTAAATAAGTAACAAGTGCCAACCCCATTAATTTTCTTTCAGTAAGCCACACAATGTAGTAGGCTGCAAGAGCTCATATGTCTTCTGAACTCTGATGTTACTGAATTAAGTCTCACCTTGGTTTGTGCACCTGGTTTGATCTGTTATGTGAGACATCCTTGAGTCTTTAGACTTTCTTTTTTCTGAAAGAAAATTCATGTTGATCTAAGATGCTCAGCATACCTCTCAACTGGTCTGCACTAAAGTGTGATGGAGCAAATAGCCATAATGTGCAGAATGTGCAGCACTGAGACTGAAAACGCAAACTGTGAGCAATATTATTTTGTTAGTGGGTCTACATTACAATGTCTTACCTCAAAAATAAGGGCACACTGGCTGGCCTGGCATCTTGCAGATGCAGTCTGTTGTGTTGTCTGCTCCTGTATTGGACCTGTCATTGTCTGGTGGGGAACTGCTGTGGTCAAAATAGCAGAGCTTCTTTTTTTATTAAAAAAATGAATTAGAGCTGAGCTCTGCCTCTTCTATCATTTGTAAGGCACGGCACATACTCAGTGACTAATAACTGATCAGGTCAGGTTGGGTGGCGAGAGGCTGTGCTGCAGCCACAGTCTCAGCTGACCTGGTGGCCCAGCTGCTGTCAGAGTTCAAGTTCTTTTGGTGAATTAATTCAGCACCTTCTGCTGGGATTTTCTCTCCAGTGCTCTGGAACTCTCCTTGGCTGCATGAGGTCCAAAAGTGCCAGAGGGGACCTATTTGAAATGCGACCACAGACCTGAGGTGGGACAGAAATGACCGGGGGGGGGGGTGTCAAAGCAGCAACAGACCCCAGTGATCACCCTGATTGGCTTGCTGATGCACTCGTGTCAGTACATTTAATGCATACACACTGGTTCCATGCAGCAACCTGGAAGAAACGTGTGGAAACAAAGATCAGTGATGACTTGGAGTGGCATGGTGGGCTATGTGGCACAAATTCAGGACACCAACAAGTGAATTCAAGTATGTCAGGACCGGTCCTAAAAACTGCCTGAAAATCAGGACATCCCAGGCAAACCAGGACAGTTGAGAGGTATGAATTAACACTTGAGGGTGGACAGCTCAGGTATTTGACTGCTACGAAGGTCAATGTAGGTCAGTCAGTGACCTTGCTACTCCAGTACAGCAAAGGGCTGTTCCATGATGGCAAGGTGCCTGGTACTTGCCAAATATGCATCCATAATGCACTGCATGGCTTGTAATCCTGCTGCTTTATTAGCCTCCCCCTTCTCCTTTACCTCTACATTTTCAGTTTCCACGTAGCACACAACATCTCAAAGTGGATTAATGGTTATTTTTTCTGTTACCTAGCATGTTGTACCAGCCAGTTTACCATATGAGGTGGGAGCAACACCCAGTCCCTGTTCTCTTTCATGTTGTGCCTTATATAACTGTGACTTTAACATTTGTGCCCATGTACCCATCTTATTAGCTGATCAGTTAGATTTTGGACCTGATCATGCCCACTTTCAAGTACTGATGACAGGACCCATTTGTATCATTGGTCCAGCATGGTGACAATCCCAAAATCTGCAGACTGCAGAATACAGGAAATATGGCTATTGCAGTCCAAGACATGGAACATGTGGTCCATTAAGGCACAGCTTCCTATATCACCATCTGCCTCCAACACCTGCTGTAAATTCAACAGCATCTGCCTTAACACAGATAGAAGTGGAATGGCCTGCCTGATACATGCAGAGTCCCCAGTCACTGTCTGCGTTGCATGTTCAAATGGTATCAGAATTACGATCAGGCCATCCATTAGTCACCACTGGTCTGTTGTAAGAGATATGGATACTCCAGCACTGTCACAGCTTATCTGCAGCAGCAGATATTCTGAGATAACTTTGCACTGTTGGTACACATGCTCAATCATGAACAGTGTGAAGTTCTACCTAGTGATGACTAGATGCTTCATACAGTGGTAAGGTAGTTTGTTCTGGATCTGCAGGTGCCTTAGATGATCATGGGCTGTTTGGAAATGAACAATGTGGATACAGATGTGGCAGACTATAGTCAACACAGACTTGATATCAGGATATGCTAGAAACTCCTGCACAACGAGATTAAGCCAGTGTGCCAGGCATGGCACCCTTAGAAACCCCCATTGTAATGTGAAAAACCCTCTAATATTATTATGGTATAATATTTGTATTATAAACAAATGTGAATGTCTGCTTCGATACAAACAGGCTAGCTGCTTCAGTGAATGATCTTTGACCCCAAAAGGTTTCAGTGTGAGAAAGCTGCAGGATGTGCTAAGTTGACCAGTGAAGAAAAATCCTAAATAAAAAGGTTTCCTGTTCTGTTTTAATTAAAGCCTCTGGCTATCTGCCAGGAGATAGGACCTCATAAAACTTTATTATTCCCGCAGGAAGAGATGTATCTGGTTGCAGACTTGTGAGAAACCATAAAAACCTGAGATCACTCTAGCAAAACAGGAAATCAGCAGTGAAACAAAAAGGGATGTTTTGATCAAAGATGGTCATATTTGGGAAATGACTAGTGAGGATCTTTTCACAACAATATCATATACCCTTGTGGATAATTATGTAAGAAATTAAATCTAAGGGAGGATCTAATGGTGACCTCACCAAAAAGGGTGGGGAGGTAGAGTTTGAAATGAACATACATCTGGAGAAAACAGAGCATATTATTCTGGACTGAAGAGAGACTGAATTCTCTGGTCTTGAAAGCACTTAATGGTGACAACTTGCTAGGAAAGAACTTAAGTATTTGTGGTAGGAGTTTGTGTTCTGTAACTTCCCATTGTTCTTTTATTGTGACTGTAAGTTAATAATATAATTGTTTTTGATTTTACCTGTTTTACAATTTTTTTAGTAAACAACATTTTCTTTAAAATACTGCTTGTGTTTTTTCTCCATTATTTTACATGTAATTTGCTGAACCTGTGTTTAAGGCTGACAGCTGTTAAGAGCTTGAATGTGTTACTAAGCTTACTTAAAGGTAAGAATATACCGAGGTCTCATATAGGTTTGTAAGGGTACATTTTGGAAACCTGGCTTGGTGCCCCTGGGCAAAGGATTGTACTGTATTGCCAAATAGGGTATATATCTGAGCCTGTAAATTGGGTATGCTAGCATAAGGTTCACATTTTGACTCCCTACAGAACTCGAGGCTAGTAGATGATTCGGACCCAAAACAGACAGGAGGGTTACCCTGTTTGTCACCTGTTCACACTATTGCACTCAAAGGTTGGCACTGTGGGAGCAGAGGGCCTGACCTGCGGTGTGTGTTTGTGACACCCATCACTGATGCTTTTCACTACATTTGAACCATTATCATTCACGGTAAGTTCTGCTTACAGTGAATGGGAGTGTGATCACTCATTGATCTCAATTAGGAGCAAATCTAGCATTTTCTGACCTGTGAGTCATCTAGTTAAGCAAACATGAAGCTGCACTCCTCGTCCTAGATGTGAAAAATAATTTATTAAAATGCAGCATACCACATGCCTCATTTTTAATGCTTAGGTATGTAATACTGTTGATTTGTGGATCACTAAGGCTTTGTATTGTATGGATAAATGCCTTATTATTGGATATAGAGATTGACTTTAAAATGTTTTTTTCTTTTTCAGGACTGGATGGGATTGCCTTGCTGCCACCAGTTACCTACCTATGGAGGCCTTCTAATAATATGTGATGGTTTTTCATTACAGTTACAGTTCATTATATTTGTAATAATTGATGAAAAATTTCAGAATTTAATAATATGTACTGCTGTGATACTCTTTTATAGTTTTTTTTTGCTTTCGGGATGGTTAAGGTATTATGGTATTCTTAATTTTTAAAGTGATGTACAGGACATGGTATTTCTAGTTTATTTTGCACATGTATTTCTGATTGGGGTGCACTCATTGCATCTTTGAATTTTGAGCCAGCACTGTCACTTTAAAAAAATATGCCTTTTTAACCAGTACTGTGAGAGCAAGGAACCACCCCCTGATGATGTAGTGATTACAGTACAGGTTGGGGGTACCTGCATGGTCATGTATGCTCCAGTGCGGTATGCTGCATTGTAAGCGTTTTGTCGCTTTCATTAAAATAAATAAATTATTTTTCACATCTAGGACGAGGAGTGTGGCTTCTTGTTTGCTTAATAGTATTTCACTGTTGCATGCACCCTCAGTACAGTGGAGCTGTTTTGCTGACTATTGTGTCATCTAGTTACACACTTCATTGGCAGCGTGGCATGCTGGCAAATACCCAGAATGTTATTATGCTTGCAGTTGGGGTAGTTCAATTTTTTTACCTGGCTAGAGTTAAATACTGCTTTAGGTACCTGTTCTCAATATGTTGTAATGCACACTTAAGCACTACTTACTCTTTGGCCGCTGGTCCACATATCCATACTGAGCTGTACGTATGGTGATGCTGAATGCAGCAGGGTATGGATTACTATATGTGACACTATCCCAAAAAGTTTAGGAATATCACATGTGGAAAAGTAAGTTCTTGAAGGAATCTGAAATTTGGGACAGGGACATGCCACTAACCTTCTAAATCCTACATTCTCTTCAAAAGAGAATGGCAATAGATCAATCAACAGCATTTCGCTGTTGCTGCATTCAGGTCATGTGCAATAGCATGATTAGGTGGGGATTTGACATGGCGTTCACACAGGTTATGTAGCGTAGGCTGAAGCCTTCTGGATGTTGGGCTACCAAACAGATGGACTCAGTGTGGTGGCATGGCTGGTGGGATAGTATTTGGCTGCTGGGGAATTTTGGGTGTTGCTTAAATGAAAGCAGTGATTTGGGGTGTTTTCTACATGGGAGGTTGTTGTGATCTGGTGCCTCTTGGTGCTAGTACGCAATCCACCACTGATGCTAGGAACACTACTAGGCAGTCCTACAGACTCGCCCTCATCTCTGTAGTAGTCTTCCTCGGCTAACCCTCCTTCCACCAGACTATTTCCCCTGCTGCTTCTTGATGCCTTAGCCAATGCTGATGATAAAGGAGAGGGACCCATGCACTAGCTTTCTTTTGGTGCTGAGTCCAGAGTAACAGGTGCTTTGACATTAGGTGTGTGTTTGTTGGCCATTAGTGCCTCGGTGTCTGCCCTTTTTTCCCCAACTAACTGGCACTAGACAAAACTGACAGATAGCAACGGTTTCATCAGGTGGATCCAGTATATAGAAATCCCAAACTAGAGATCTTGCAATCCCTTGAATTTACATGGTGGTGGAATCTTTTGAGATGATTTATGCTCTTGGACACTGGATGACTCATGCAGTGTAACTGGTTAAACACTCCTAAGAGGAATAACTGTTGTGGTATTGGGTGATTTTAGTAGTTCCATGGAATACTGATGTGCAAAGCCCTACATGTTTAGCAGCAGCATCATGTTTCCTTTTTTCCTTTTCAGTTCCCATAGGGGATCCAAATCGTCATTCTCACAGCATTTGATATTCTCCTGAGCTCTATCCTCCTCATCTCCACTTTCTGCAGACTCTCTCTCTCTCTCTCTCTCTCTCTCTCCCTGTCATCATCTTTAGTCAAAACACAATTTTCAATTTAGTCTGTTCTGAGTGTGCAACAGTCATAGAATTTGAAACATAGAATTTGACAGCAGATGAGGACTGCTTGACCACCTAGTCTGTCCATTTTCCCTACCTGTTTCATATACTGCAGATCCTAAATGATCTGTGGCCTACCTTCTTTCCTATCACTAGAGTTTCTTTATGTCTGTCCCATGCATTTTTTAATTCCCCTACTGTTTGTGCCCCTACAACCTCTGCCAGAAGGCTGTTCCATGGATCCACCACCCCTTCTGTGAAAAAAATGCTTTCTCATGTTACCCCTAAGTCCCCCCCCCCTCTATTTTCATATCATGACTCCTTGTTCTCTAACATCTTTTTTTTAAAGATGCTACCATCTTGTACCTCTTGTACCTTATTTACACCCATGAGGTATTTGAAAGTTTCTTTCATACTCCCCTTCTCTCCTATGGGGAATACACATTAAGATCCTCCAGCTTCCCCTCCTATGACTTCTGGTGCAGCCCCTGCTCCATTTTTGTTGCCCTTCTCTGAACCGCTGCTACTCCATCTATGCCCTTCCAGATGTGTGGCCTCCAGAACTGGACACAGTACTCTACATGAGGTCTCACCAATGTTCTATACGTGGCATCAACACCTCCTTCATTCTGCTGGAGATACCTCCACCAATGCACCCCAACATTCCACTGGCTGTCCTCACAGGCTTCTCACATTGTTTGGTAATCGTTAGATAATCAGATCTGATTGCTCCCTGCTCCCAGGTCCCTTTCCTGTTTGATGGCCATCAGTAACCCCCCTCTACATCATGTACTTCTCCTCTGTGTTTTTGCAAACCAAGAGCATGATACAGTTCCCTGTTTTCTTCCCTCTGTGTTTTCTTGTACCTTCTGAATGCCACCCTCTTCACCCTTACCTTCTTGGTCACTTCCTTTGTGAACCATAGTGTTTTTTCTTTCTCTTTGTTTTGCTCACTTGCTTAATGCAATGGCTTGTTGCCTCTGATATTTTTTATTTATTTATTAAATTCTCAGATTACAAATACCTTTGAGCAGAAACTGCTTGTTTACAAAGGTTCCACGTCAAAGGATGAGGGTCAGCATACATATAGAGGTAGTAAAAGAATGCACAATAAACAACCAAAACAACTTAAAGAAAAAATAAAGATACTCAGTTATAACATACTTTGAGATAATATTCATATAACGAGCTGCTTGAGTAGGCAGCTGGCTGCGGTAACAATAAGAGATAGAGGGCACCATAGGCAGTTAGTATTGCATATGCATGGACGGGGACAGGAAGTTGGCAGGCTAATGGGCCACTGTCCAATGGTGGTGGAAAATGTCTTGTACCAGTGGAGATGTGAAGCAGGAAAGGAGTCACAAGGAAGGCCCAGTGCCAGAGGGAATGAGACTGGGAAAGGGCGGGCTGTGAGACATGAGTGAGCTGGGAGGTGTTTAGAGAGATCTCTGTTCAGAGAAGCAGTCACATTGAGTGGTAGAGGTGAGGTATAGTTTGAGATTCCTTTTAAAGGGTCCAAGTGTAGTAGAGGAAAGTGCTTCTTTATTGAGGGAATTGAACCATTGAGTGGCTCTATAGATAAAGGACTGCTGACCCATGGAGGTACGACAACTGGGAACCTGAAAGGTTAGAGATTGGGCACCACGTGTTTGTTGACTGCCACTGTAGGTAGTAAGGAGTGAGCTAACACTAGGTGGCATGAGACCAAGGAGAATCTTTTTGGTAAGTAAGCAGGTCTGGTATTGTATTCTGCTGCACAGGGGTAACTAGCTGGCCTGTGCATAGAGGTCACAGGTGTGAGTTTGTCGGGCTGCACCCATCAGTAGTCTACAGGCTTTGTTAAGAGTAACTGAGATCCTGTGAAGAGCACTTGTTGAGGCAGAGCCATAGATGGCAAGGCCGTAGTCAATGATAGAGGTGACAGAGCTGTAGATGGCTAGTTTAAGGGCATCTGCAGGCATACAGTGCTTGTGTTTGTGTAGTAGTCCAATCCGTATATTGGCGGTCTTGGCAACAGTGTCAATATGCTGAGTGTAGAAGAGGGTACTATCCAGGGTAATACCAAGGTACTTGAACTCCTTGACATGTTCGAGTGGGTTCCCAGCGTGGTTCTTGATGGTGAGGGACAGAGAGTTGTGCCTGCTCTGTCGGTTACAGAAGGACATGGTGTTAGTCTTGCTGTGGTTCAGGACAAGTTTATGAGAATTGAACCAGTCTTCAATGCGCTTGAAGTCGAGCTGCAGCTGGGATTCAAGGACTGTAATGTCATGGTGGCTGGAAAATAGGACTGCATTGTCTGCATATAGTAATATTTTTTGGTGGCAGGCACTGGGGAGATTGTTGATTAAGAAGGAGAAGAGTAGAGGGCCCAGAATAGACCCCTTGGGGACTCCGGAGCGGACCGGTTTCTCATCCGAAGAGATCCCTGCAATCCTTACACATTGGATCCGATTATCAAGGTAGCTGGTGAACCATGGAAGGGCATCACTGGAGATCCCAATGGAGGACAGTTGCTTGAGCAGTAGGGGTGGTTAACTGTGTCGAATGCCTTGGTAAGGTCTATAAATACTGCCCCTCCACAATTCCCTTTGTCAAGCGTGGCATGGATGAAGGTTGTAAATTCCAGTAATGCAGTGGTGGTGCTGTGCCCTTTTCTGAAGCCATGCTGCTCAGGGCACTGTACATTATACTTATCCAGGAATTCAACTAGTTGGTCCGACACTATTCGCTCCAGCGCTTTGGATAGTGGGGGAAGGAGTGAGATAGGTCTGTAATTGATGTGCAGTGCCCTATCTCCGCTTTTGTGAACTGGTGTGACAGTGGCTTTCTTCCAGAGAGAGGGGGAAATGGCCCAATCTAAGCGAGAGATTAAAGATCTTTGTAAGTGTTCTAAGAGTTCATCGAGGACTTGTGCCAGCAGTTTCAGGTCAAGGGAGTCACCACTGTACCCTTGTTTGCCAATGGCCTTTTGAATGTATTTTCTAGGTACTTGTGGTGGGACCTCCTTAAAAAAAAACTTTGGGGTTGTATGTTCCCATTGGGGGGGTAACTTGGGAGGAGCTGGAGAGGAGGTTGTCAAAAAAATTTCGTGGAAAGACACTGTCCAGGTTTGTAAATGTATTATTAAAAGTGCTGGTGATGGTACCTAGGTCGAGTGTAGGAGTGCCATGAAGGTTGAGCATAGTGGGTGGTGCTTTAGGATCCTTGCCTGTGAGTTCTTTCATGTTGTTCCAGAATTTGTTTCCCTGGCCCCAAGAGTTGGTCAGAGCCTCTTTGTAATAGCTGTGTTTAGCATTCCGTATTTTTTGAGTGCAATAATTTCTGGCTGCTTTGTATAATTGTATGTTTACTTGCATCGGAGTTGCACGAGCACAATGCCAGAGGTGGTCTCTGTGCTTGAGCAGAGTTAAAAGGTCAGTAGTAACCCAGGGGTTGGTCTGTCCTTTGACCTTCATCTTTTTCACTGGTGCATAGATGTCACAGGCTTCTTTGAAACATTTGATAAATAGGTCCAGAGCTTTGTTGGTGTCATTGAGGGAGTCAAGCACTGCCCAGTTCAGCCTGGTTAGATGGGATTTTAACAGCTGGAGGTGCCCTTGTTTGATAACCTTGGCATAGATAAGCTTGGGAAGGGGCTTGTGGTATTTGTTTGACCAAGAGCAGATGACAGGTGAGTGGTCACTTATTGTATCCAGGAGTACAGAAACATTGGCGATGCATTCAGGGTGGTTAGATAGAATCCAGTCTAGAAGTGTAAGAGAGTCTGTTCTATTGTTACACCTAGTGGGAGCATTGACCAGTTGAGTGAGGTGATGCACCGTGGCTGCATCCTTATAGCCTCAGCGGACAGCCAGTTAATGTTAAAATCACCCATGATTATGGTTTCAGAATTATGTTGCTGGACCCTTAGATATTCCATGATGCAGCCTGGTCTCTTGGGGGTAGGTAAACTGAGATGACAGTGAGTTCCTTGTTATGTGCACCAAGGAGGATTTTGATTGTGAGGACCTGAGAGGAGTTGCTCAGGCTAGGGGATGGGATGATGTGACCCATAAGGGTATCCTTAAGATAGATGGCGCAGCCCCCACCCCATTTAGCAAACCTGTCTTGCCTGAAAATGCAGTAGCCAGGGATAGAGACTGAGGTATCAGGGATTTTAGAGTTTAGCCATGTTTCCACAACTGAGAGGACATCAGGGTTGTGCTGTAGAATCCATGTTTGGAAGGAATCAAGTTTGTTGAGGATGCTGCAGGCGTTGATGGATGCCATGGTGAGTGTCCCTGTCCTTCTGCTTGGTGCCACTGCTGCCTGCTCAGGTGGTCCTGGGTTGGGGTGAACATTTCCTGACAGCAGGAGCAGCATAAGGAGAATTTGTAGGAGAAAGGATTTCAGCATCTTGTAGATACCTGGTGGTTAAGTCATAAGCCAAAAGAAATTATCAACAGCTGAGGTCCAGAGTCACAGAATGTGTTAGAATTCCTGAAGGTGATGAACTGTGCCTGCACATATGCAGGATGTGAAATCCTTTTGTCTGCATGCTTCTTTGTCATTCAAAGAGGTTGTTGAAAAGCCCACATACAGATCATGGAGCAGGTCAGAAGAAAAAATGTGGATTCAAGCAGACCTAGAGTCATTGAGTTTGTCAGACTTAATTGCTTGACTTACGTTTTGCTTGGGATAGTTTCCAAAAAGTTGATTTTTAAATGAAAAATGTAGATACTTGGTGATGATGTTATGCAGAAATCCAGTTCAGGAGACTTTCACGGATGTAGTGAGCAAGAAGGGTGTAGTTACTCCAAGCAGAAAACCATGTAAATCCACAAAAATTAAGCTACAAACACAGACAAGCAGTCACTACAAACAAAATGTTGCACCTGGCTATGGCTCCCTTAAGGTTCTCTTATTGTCCCTCTACCCCCCTTCTTTTCTTCTTCCCTGCCAGTGATTTCCTAAGACATTCCCCCATCTTTGCAAAGTCAGCCCACCCGAAATTCAGGATTTTTGCTTTCATGTGGTTTGATTCTTCTGCTGTTCTCACATTGAACCACACCATACTGTGATTGCTTAATCCCAGATGGCTCTCCACTTTTACATCTGTAATTCTATCCCCATTGTACCAGGTCCAAAGTTGCTCCCTCTTGGGTGGGCTCTGTCACTAGCTGTCATAGGCATGCCTCCTGCAGGGCTTCCAGGATGTCTCTGTTACTGGCTGAGGTTGCAGTCTGGTTACTCCAATCTACATGTGGCAAACTGAAGTCATCTACCAGCAGCATCTCCCCTTTAGCTGTCGTCCTGTGGATGACTTCTACAAGTACCCTGTCCAGCGCTTCCCCTTGTGTGGGAGGTCTGTAGATCACACCAGTGTGAATGGCAGTTCTGTCTCCCATCTTCAGGGTGATCCAGAGTGCCTCCACCTCTCCCTACATTCCCTGTACCTCAGTTGCCTTAGTTACTTCATTGACATAGACAGTCACTCCTGTTCCCTTTTTACCCACCCTGTCCCTCCCGAATAGGGTGTAACCTGGTATCACCATATCTCTGTCATGGTTCCCTATGAACCATGTCTCAATAACAGTGACAGTGCTCAGGTCCCCCTCAGCCATCATAGCCACTAGATCTGGGATTGTTTGCAGACATTGGGCATTTGTGCACATGGCCCTCCAATTTTTACTGCCTCCTGTCCTGATAACTGCACTCCTATCCCCATCTCTTTCTCCCATATCCCTCTTGTCCTTACTCCCATTATGCCTTTCCCTGCATTTTTACGTGTTTTTGCTTTGGTTATCTTTGGGGATTTCTCAACCTTAGGGTCCTCTCTGCTGTCTGTATCATTTTATGTCTGGGGGGCTGTTTGCTTCACCTAGTTTATTTCCGCCACCCACTTGGCTAGTTTAAATGCTTGCTGATGAAAAATTTAAACCTCTCACTGAGGATCCTGGTTCCCTTTCTGATACATGCAGACCATTGTCCCTGTTCAGGCCTTCATCCCTCCAGGTGGAACCCCAGTCCCCAATGAAGCCAACTCCTTTTGCTCTGCACCAGTCATTCAGTCATGCATTGAATCTCTTGGTGCACAGTACCCTGTTCTCCCTCTTTCCCTCAATGTGTAACACCTCTGAAAAGGTTACAGAAAATGCCACCGTCTTAGATCCCTTCCCAACTCCCTGACCTGCTGCTGCACAACCCTATCCTCACCACTTGCCAGGTCATTCATTTCCATGTTGACAGTGATGTTTAGATCGCCCTCCCATCCTGTTGCCCCAGTGATCCTTAGAAAGTGCTCTCCATCCCTACAAGCCAATTTACCAGGTAGGCAATTGACCTCCCTCACTCCCTTCCCTCCTGGCCCCAAGTCCGTAACCTGATGATAGAATCCCCCACCAGGAGTTGCTTCCTCCTCCTCCTCCTCCTCCTCTTCCTCCTCCTCCTCCTCCTCTGGGGTCCTCTTCCTCTCCCTCTGGGGTCTGTGCCATACAGGACACTCATATTCTCCTTGGTTACCCCTGTGGGTGCCTCTTTGGGACAGTCCTGCCCTGCCAGAGCAGCGTATGAGTTATGGAGTGGAACCTTAGGGGGGGGATGTGTCTCTTTTTTGTTTTTTTTTTATATGTAATTTATGGTATTTTTCAGTTTTCTCCCTGTAACCCAGTCCCCTTACCACAGATGTGTGCATGCATGTGGAGGCATGTGCAAGCCACATCTCAAGGTACCCAACCGCTACATGTTGCCCCAGTGCCTATGCTTATCACTGGGTCTCCACCTGGTGGCAGCAGAACTACAGGGGGTGGCAACCACCCCCCAAAGAGGAAATCTGCCTTCCAGCTGTTCAATCCTGCTCCATCCCCCCAGTTGCTGGCTCCCTGATGGCCCGAGTCCATTCCTGAACCCGGGTCACCGGCATGGCACAAGGTAAGGTATCCAGTGGCTCAGCCCTCAACACCACCAGTCCAGCTGGAGGGGGATGTGTCTCTTCCCCACTGCTCTTACCCTTCCTGAGCCCATCATCATCCAGCCACTCCTCTTCCTTATCAACAGTTGAGGCAGCAGGGGCAGACTTGGTGGTCCCTGGGCAGTCAAAGAGGTCCCCCAAATCCTGGCCAACTCAGCTTGGAGACAAGCAACCTTTGCCCTCAACCCAGAGAGATGCCTGCAGATGGGACAGCACCGCATCCTCCAGAAAGTCTCCCTGAAGACTGCTGCCCCACAATTGCTGCACTGCACCACTTCCATCATGTCTGTAAGTGTCTTTCCTGCTTTAGGGTATTTTTAGGGACTCATATCTTCCTCCTTAGACTCGGTCTTTAGTCAAGCTTCTCACTCTCATTTGGGAATGAAAAACTATCATTAAGATCAGACTCAGAGTCACCACCACCATAAGTCGTGGGGGCACCAATAATCAAGGCCACTGATTTATGGTGATTAAAACAATGACATTCCATTTTTAAGACTTCAGATTCCAGAATTGCACTGATGATTGTTACTCTGATTTCTGGATTTTACCGGGATTCTGCTATTATTCTTTTAGTATGTGCATAAATAATCAGAATTAAAGAAGGCTTAATATACAGAGCAATAAATAAAGCATATTGAAAATAGTACAGGTAGGAATTAAAAGAAAAACACAAGTTTTGTAGATTTACTGATCTGATATAAAATGGCAGATTCCATGAAATCTTTGTTTTTACTGGTCTTCAGGCAGCCCTAATACCGGAATTTATCCGGATTTTCCGGTTAAAACCGAAAAACAGTGGCCTTGCCAATAATGACCTTATTGACCAATGTGCCTGAGACAGACATTTTGCTAGCTCTTGGACTGCTCCACTTTTTTCATCCTCACCAGTCCCCACAGATGTGGCAAAGAAAAAGATGATCACACTAATGCCACTACCACTATGGCCAACTACTCCTTTACAACTACTACTATTGCTACTACCCACCCCAGAGCCCATAGATGATGCTACTGTAGATGTAGTTTTTTTAGCTGCAAAATCCTTTTGCTCTACAGGACTTATGCACTTCTTTGGCACCTCTCCAGCAGCTCTCCCTTTAGCAGAGTGTCTCTTTCCAATCATTTTATATATTTAGATTTATAATAGATGGGACAAGTAAACTGGGCTCGTGTAGACCTGATCCAAGAAGTAGATATGGCAGTTAGAGAGTTTACAAAGATTTATTTAGACATTTGTGATGAAAATGCCCCTTTTAAAAAATCTAAAAAAAGGCATAAACATAATCCTAGAGTAAATGAAACAATTAAAAAACAAATAACATGGAAATACTGGGTATGGAAAAAGGCAAATCGATCTTTAAAAGTAGAAGACTGGGAATTGTTTAAAAAGATCAGGAATAAAAGTAAAAGTATGACAAAAAAGGCAAGGAAAAGATACTATAGAAATAAAGTAAACCAAACAAAAAATCCATCCCAGTATTGGAACTTAATCAAAGATTTGGAAGGCAGGGAAAGGAAACACTCGAGTATAACTTTTAAGAATGAGTTGGGAGGGGAGATGTAAATAAAATAAGTAGTAAATAATTTGAATCAATACTTTTGCTGTCTCCCAGACATAAAAATGGAACAGGTAGACAGTAAACAGAACCATGTTTTTCAACAAATTAAGCCACTGGAGACATATTACAGGGAGAATGTACCATGCTTCTACTTTGGAGCAATTAAAATTGGTGAAGTAAAGAAACAAATAAGGCAATTAAACCCACGGAAAGCAATAGGGATGGATAACATAGAGACAATGTTTTTAAAAGCCTCAGTAGAAAAAATAGGCCAAATCTTGACTAATCTTTTCAACTTTAGTTTACAGCAAAAAAGTTTTCCAGATTTTTGGAAAAACTCTAAAGTGATTCCTGTATTTATGGGAGAAGATAAAAATAATCAATCAAATTATCGACCGAGAGCTTTGCTGTTGATCATCTCGAAGGTCTTTGAACATCTGGCCTGTGCCCAGTTATATGAATATTTGGAGAAGTACTACTATTGACAGATTGTCAATCAGGTTTCAGACATGGGAGGTTGATGGGCACTGCCCTGATGGACTTCTTGGACTCTGTGGCAAGTGGCCTTGAGGCCCGGGAGTCTGTCGGGGCGGTGCTCATTGACTTCTCAAAGGCCTTCGATTTGGTCAATTTTAATACATTATTGGGAAGGCTGGCTCAGATAGGTATATCTGAGCCTGTTCATACCTGGTTACTATCTTACTTAACTGAACATACACAACAGGTCTGTATAGACAAAATAATGTCAGACATGGAGGGCACCTTCGGGGTGTTCCCCAAGGTTCAATTCTGGGTCTATTATTTTTGATTTATATAAATCCTCTCCCATCATGTATTAAGAACAGCAAGATTTATCTGTATGCTGACGATATGGCTCTTTTAGGAAAAGCCACAAATTTGGATAATTTACAAAAAAAAACTTCAATTTGATTTTGATATTTTACAAAGTTGGTTATTGCAATCCAAAATGGTTCTTAGTACAAAGAAAACTCAGGTAATGCTTTTCCATTCAAAAGGTAAATTGCCTCATAATCAAACATTGAATATATATTCATTAAAAGGTCAAGTGTTAGAGCAGGTTCAGGCATATAAGTACTTGGGACTCTATATGGACAGCTCTCTTACCTTTTCTACACATATAACAAATGTACCTAAAAAGGTTAACTCCAGTTTGGATGTGTTAAGAAGGAAAACATTGATTCTTTCGAGAGAATCAAGAAATAGAGTGGCTGTACAATTACTCTTACCAACATTAGAATATGGTAGTTTAATGTATCAGTTCACTTCTAAATCATCACTAAACTGTCTGGAAAAAACATATTATAGAATAGCAAGATACGTGGCAAAAAGCCCTTTTTCCACTCATCATTGCATTCTACTTCAAGATCTTGGTTGGGATTCCCTTGCAATTCTCAGAAAAAAAAACATGTAGAGTATAAAGCCTTTATGGAATATGGGGGGAAAGCTAAGCATGATGTGAATTCCCTTAATGTGTTTGTTTTCTATAGGTATAACTTGAGGCAATTGAAACATAGATGTCAAAAAGTTCCTTTAGAAATTAACATCTATAGTAGAACGCAAAGATGTTTCTACTTAGCAAAAATATGGAATGAGATAGATTCTGAAATTAGGACTATTGATAGCTTAGGTAAATTTAAGCACTCGTTAGACTCCATCTGGAGAAACAGATGTGATTGTTATGGTGTTACTTAGGACACTATTATCTGTTCTCTTGTTTGGACTCTAGATTGTTCCCCAAACTTTCTCTTCACTGCTCTGTGTCTGCTGTAAATGGGGTATACAGCAGTATTTGAGGATGAAATTTTATCCCCCCCCCCCTTCTTTTTATTAACTTTCCTAGACCGGAAATCTTGGAAATGAAAAACTCCTTGTACTAAATTGTATATTTAAATATATATCCATCTGTCCATCTTACAAATGCTTATATTTATTCTTCAGTATAAAAATCTTTTAGATTTTTTGGTATACTGTGTATTTCTGCTTTGTATGTAAGCTGTGGAATTATGTGTTGTGATATTTGTAAGATCGTTCCTGTAATTTACTTTATTACATGATGTTTTGTATTTGTTGAAACTGTACAAGTATCTTACAGGGAGGAACATGGTGCAGGAATACACTATTTTTAAGTGAAAAAGATGTTCCAGGACTAGAGGGCATGGAATGAAGTTGGAGGGAGGATGATTCAGAGGAAACGTGAGGAAGAATTTCTTCACAGAACGGGTGGTGGACAAGTGGAACACCCTGCCAGAGGAAGTGGTGGGGGCTGAAATAATCATGGGATTTAAGAATGCATGGGATAGACATAAAGGAATTCTGGAGGTCAGGGGTAAGGGGCAACAGACTTCTTGGAAAACATAAACTGAACTTACAAGCTCAAATGGGCAGACTGGGTGGGCCATAGGCCCTTATCTGCCGACACTATCTATGTATCTATGTATTTCAAAACAGGACAACTTTGATAAACAGGGCCTCTTTTGGTCCTAAAAGTTATTTTTCTGTCAAAAAATAAAAGTTTCTATCTATCTTATCTTTTGTCTAATATTCGGGCCCTAAGCACATAAGGGTATAAAGTCTATGTGCTGGGTATCTAGCATCTAGACAGCCCTTTGTGTCTGAGCCATGTAATGGGGGGGTCTTACATCATTCACACAAGGGGTACATGCCCCTTCCACATGGATCTCCTGCCTGTCCGTGCAGCTATGCACATGGAGGTTCCAGAGAGAGAAGTCAGAGGTCATTACCACATTCTGCGCCATTCACTAAGGTGCAGAGAGTTGGGAGAGGGTGGTATAGGCTATGCGAGCAGGTACCTTTCCATGTTCAAAGCACATCCCCCAAGAACAGAACCTTCCAGTCACAGTGGTACAGCCAACCCCTCTGCCATGCATCTCCAGCCTGCCAGTCAGGTAGGGCTAGTGGCAGCTACTGTGGTACTTGCCCAGGATAAGTTAACTCCTGGGATGCATGGCATCTTATAGTCCCCTGTTCCATGTGGAGCAGGGGATCCACTTTGTGACCAGGATGGGTATCCAGCTGGATGCTCACCTGTGTCCGCTGATTCATCCCCTACATGCCAATGTACCAAGGGGTGGGGCCATGAGCAGGCACCTGTGGTAGCCAGCGATAGTGCATACCATGCCTTGCACACCTGCCCATGGATGTGGCTGAGTGGGCCAGACAATGCCTGTAACACGTAACCAGCTGCAGTGGTGCTTGGCATCGTTATGAGGAATGAATTAAAAAAAAACTTCAATAAGACTAACTAGCAGCAGCTGGCAGCACATTCCCTGAGGGATTAGTACTCTAATCTGATTCTGAACAGAACAGTTTACTAAACTAATAGTAGCAGTAAAGCCACCAAAACAATTTTTTTTTGTTTAACATGATGGGGATTAACAAGACACACAACAGGGATCATTAAGGTATGTATGTATGTATCATAGTCCATGATGGCTGCCGGGCTGGGTGTGCCATTGGCTGCTCTCCAGTAGCTTTGTTTTAGTTTTTAGTGTTTTTGCTGTTTCTTCCTTCTTTATCTGTGTTTTAGTTTGGATTACCTGCGGTTCTGTTTGGATTGTTGGAACGGCTCATTTGCTGCTCTCCTGTCTGTTGAATGCATTGCTTCCCGAAAAGTCGAATCCATTGGAGGGATTGATCCGAGCATGCCGAGTTCGAGAGCATTTTTGGGGTGTCATTTGGATGTCCCCGTAGTGTGTCCTGAGGTTGTCTCAGCTTGCCCTGCTACTGCCCTGGCATTCTCAGCAACTGGGCTTGCATTGTCCCGCAATAAGATTTGACTAATTTTATTTTAACCGCACCTTGAATGCTCTTGTTGGTTCGTTCCTGGGCTGGATATACTGTGTAAACCAGGGAGAAGGAGCTGCAGGAAAAGTTCCAGTGGAGTATCAAGGAAGACACTGGACTTTTGAACCTCAGTTTTAGACGTTTGTAGTGGAATTTATCGTGGATTTATTATGGCAGATTTGGCAAAGACAATGGCTTGATTTGGAGCCAGGTGGTGTTGACCCAATCTGTCGGGTGGGCTGTGTGTTGGTCAATGGTAGCACAGGGGTCTGGGCCCTTATTTGCCAGGGAGTCAGTGGTTGGAGCTTGGGGTCGCTAGGGATTCCCGTGGGACCCACTGGTTGGTGGGTTTGAACGGGGTCCCATGGCAGCTGCTGCAGTCCTGGGTCAGCTACCTGTACATATTTTTCAGGACTCACTCCTGACTTCCGAGTGACTGTTTTATGGAAGAGGACTTTCAGGATTCCTTCCCCTGTCTTGGGCTATGGTCAGATTTTTTACTTTATTACTCTGCTGGCAGTGAGAATGCCGTACAGTACTTTTTAAAACTGAGACAGTGAGAGTCACGGAGGATGGGGAAACGTTTGATTTTATTCTTTTTTTTTTTAACTTTATTTATTGAAGAGTCAGTGGATAGGGAAGGCACAAGACAGTTACATCCTTACAGAATACACATAATTTCATGTACAGGTGTAGGTAAGGGCTCCAAAGCAAGACATATCATGAGCAGCAAGATTAGGTTTCTCAAAACATCAAGGCATTTTTAGCAACCGATATCTCACCTCTATATCCTTCACCTTAAATCTAATTTCTTAGAAAAGAGGAAACCATATTTCACTCAGCGCCCTTTCAAGTGGGGACCATATCTGATCATATCTATCTAGGCATCCCAAGATCTTGTATTGGAAAAGTTCTAATTTCATATTATTTAGTAATGCTTTTGCCCGTTGGATGAAAGCTGGTGTAGCTTGTGCCATCCAGTTTTGGGCCAAAATCTGCTTGCCCACCACCAGGGCCAATCTCCTCAGAGGCTTTTGCTTGGCCCTTCCCATTTCTATATACCACCAGCAGAATATCTACTGCATCCATACAGTAGGTATTTCATATTCCAAGACCTTATTAATTTGATGGTTAATCTCATTCCAGTAAGTCATTACTCTTGGACATACCCATACCAGATGGAAAACTGAGCACCCCTGTAGAAAACATCTTGGGCATTGATCAGGGACCTGGAGGTTTATCTTATGGGCCAAAGCAGGAGTAAAATAGGCTCTGCGGATAATATTATAATGAATATTTCCAAGTCTATTGTTTATTGAAATGGCCTTACTGCTATGCAGAGCCAAACTCCAATCTCCCCCCGACAAATTTTCTCCCCCCAGATCTCTTTCCTATCTATCTTTTAATTTCTGAAGCTTAACCGGCTGAGCCCCTAACAGAGCTCTGTGCACTCAGAAGTTTCACATTAATGTGCTTCCTACAATGTTGAAAGATCTCCTCCAAAGACGTTCTAACCAAGGAGGGGCCAGCCCCTCCTGACCTGCACAACCTAAGCAACCTGGACTTTATCTGAAGATGTATAAAATAATGGGTTGGTTGGATGTTATAGGATTGTCTTAGCTCAGAGAAGCTTGAAAGGGAATCATTATGAAATAGATGGGAGAGGAGGAAAACCCCCTGCCTTTTCCACAGCACCAGGGCTCTCCTAACTGGAGAGAGAGCTCCACCATCCTTCCATAAACTGTGTAGAATGGATCCATCAGGTGACAGGCCCCCCTCCTCCCCTATAATCTGTAAGGCCAATCTTCACACCTTAAGCATAGTTTTGGTAAACGGGTTTCAAGGCTTCTCCCCCTCCCACACCCCCAAGCTTAAAGGCAAAAGGTACTGAGCCAAGGGAGAGATCTCTGGGGAGTACAACTCCATAGAAACCCAAGCCCTGTACCTATCCCCCCCCCTTCTGATAGTCCAAAATATGCGTTAACTGTGCTTCAAGGGCATAAAACTTCAAGTTAGGGAGTGCCAAGCCCCCTCTGTGGATTGGAAACCATAATACCTCTTTCCTAATTCTAGGTCTATGATTCACCCATAGGAGGGAAGTTATAGAGCCTTCCAGTGACCTCAGGTAGCACAAGGGGATCATAACAGGCAAAGTTTGAAAAAAAAATAAAGGCATTGGGGCAATATGTGCATCTTTACTAAATTCACTCTCCCCAACAGAGACAAAGGAAGCGACTCCCATCTACTACATTGTTCCTTAATTTTTATTGCCAGGGTTTATAATTTAATTGGCCCACTTCTGCTAATTTTCGAAGGAGTTGTATTCCAAGATAGTTTATTACCGGTTTACGGAGTATATCTACGCAAGCAATATGAATTAGCCCACCAGTATCCTTCAATGGAAGCCACTCACTTTTACTCCAGTTAATCTTATGACCAGAGAGAGGGCTATACTCCTTAAAAAGAGAGGTCAGAGCAGGCATAGCATTTATTTTATCCACAGGAGAACATCATTGGCAAAAAGAGAAATGACATGTTCCTTCCCATTTATCATGAAACCTTTTATCCCTTGATGACATCTACTGTAATAGCTGCTGCCAATACCTCGATAGTGAGGACATATATCAGGGGCGAGAGGGGACAGCCTTATCCAGTGTCTCTAGAGAGCCGAAAGGGGCTTGACAGAGTGTTATTAGTGAGTATTTGAGCCCATGGGGACTGGTACAAACATTCCACCCACCGACTAAAAACTGTGTGTAGGCTGAATTTTTTTAAAACAGCAAAAATGAAGGGCCATTTGACCCAGTCAAAGGCCTTTTCCCCATCTAGGGTGAGAAGGTCCCCAGATCCACTCCTTCCTCTTGACCCATGCCACATGACATTCGGTACCCATCTCAGGTTATGTCTAGCCTGCCTGCCCCTGACAAAATCCCTCTGATCTGGGTGGACAACCTCCGGCAAGATACCCTCTAGTCTCTTTGCCAGAACCTTTGCTATTATCTTAAAGTCTGCATTTAGCAGTGAAATAGGATGGTAGGAGCCACACTTTTTTGGGTCTTTATCCAGTTTAGGGAGGATTGTTATAGTAGCCAGCTGCTGAAATGGTGTCAGACCTGCCCCCTCCAGCACCTCCTGAAACATATCCATGAATAGCGGGGTCAGCTCTCCCCAAAACTTCTTATAAATTCCAAGAGTAGGCCGTCCGGACCTGGGGCCCTGCCTGATCTTGAAGCACAAATCACCTCCTTAACCTCCTGCACTGTGAGATCCCGGCCGAGCTTCTCATTATCCACTGTCGATGGAGTAGGCAGGGGAATATTATCCAGAAAACTATCCGGGTTCACATTTTGAGGGATCTCAGAGGTATATAATTTTTCATAAAAGGACTTAAAAATATTATTTATCCCGCGGGCAGAGGAGGTACACTCCCCATCCTCATTTTCTGTAACAATAATGGATCTCTCTGCCCTTTGTTTTTTAATTAGCCAGGCCATCCACCTCCCTGATTTATCTCCCTCGAAATTTTGTCCTGCTCTGGACACCATAATATCCCTCTCTACGCGTTTGGAGCTTATCTGGTTATACTCCCCTCTCCAAACTCTTCAGCGGTGCCATTTCTTTAGGGGACTGATGTCTCATAACTTGCTTTTCTAACATCATGATGTGACACTCTAGCTCAGTCTCCCTCCTCTTCTCCTGTTTTTCTTTAAAGGCCACATAAGAAATAGATTCCCCCCTGACAAATGCCTTAAGATCCTCCCATGTAACCCTAGCTGAAATGTCTTCTATCTTGTTGGTCTCTAAAAATTCCTTAAGTCAGCTGGACATTTTCTGGATGAAATGAGGGTCATTCAATAAAGTAGGGTCATGTCTCCACTGTTGCATTCCCCATTCCTCTGTCTCTCTTTTCAATTAGAGGTATGGGGAGCATGATCTGACACTAGGATAGGACCATATTGGATCACCTCTATTCGATCCAGGAAAGCAGGGGAAGCCAAAAAATAATCTAGCCTAGTGTAGATTTTATGGGCATGGGAATAGAAAGAAAACTCCTTGGTGTCTGGGTGTTTAAATCGCCATACCTCCTGCATGGCCCTTTCCCCTGCTAGTTTTCATAAGGCCAACACACTCTTAGGATAACACCTGAAGTGAGGATTTGAGTGGTCCAATAAGGGATCCCAATAAGTATTAAAGTCACCCCTATTATCAACTTATCAGGGAATGTTGCTAATGTAACAGCAAGGTGTTCAAAAAATTCTGTGCAGTCAAAAGTGGGGCCATAAAGAGACCCCAGGACTACTAATTCTTCTTCCACAGTGGCCTGTACTACCGCGCATCTCCCCAGGCAATCTACCTGAGATGAGTGAATCTGAACCCTGATCCCCAGTCAAAACCATATACAAGTGCCTCTGGCCTTGGATATAAAGTGAGATGCTATCAAAATACCCTCCCCCATTTGTTTTCCATCTGTTTAGTCTCCTCGCGTGTTAGGTGTAGTTCCTCTAACATAACTACATCTACCTTCCTTTTCCTAACATAGGCCCATACTCGTTTTTGCTACGCTGCTTTTTTGAGACCATTTAAATTCCAGGATAGCATTTTTAGACTAGCTATCCAGGAGTACAAGTTTATAACCTTGTCCTGAGACCCCCACCCTACACCGCACAATGTTTATATATACCAATCCCGTTCCACATGACTCTTGACCATTTTTATTTTTAATCCCTCTAGAAAGTACCCTCCCGCACCCCTTCCCAACTTAGAACCCCCCCCAAAGCCCCCTTATCTAAAAGTTTCCCCTTCTCCCTGTGAGGCATTTAGGCCTTCAAACTGTGAGAAAACCTGTGCAACAGGCACTAGAAAGAGCAGGTAACTTACCCCCAAAGAAAACTAAGCGAGGCAGCAATGGAGCTTCCTCATCGTCCCATATCCCTCCTCCTGCCCTAGTACTAACTTAGATATGACCCCTTTAGTATCGTGGGTTAGCCTTCTGGCTGTACCGTCATTACCCCTATATTGGTACTGCATGCAGCAACCGGGACCTCACCCAGGGCCCAGTCACTACTACACTGTAAGGAAAACATGACCTGAAGTCAAGCAACCAAGAAAAGACTTTAAGAAATCTGTGAGGAGGCATCCCAGAGGCAGTCTTACCCAGGTAAAACTCCTGATTGAGAATCCCATCAGGCAAGGACTGGCCCTGACGTATCATTTTTCATATAGTCCCTTTATTGCTCAGATGTCCTTTCAGATCCTTGGTGCCCCCCCCCCCAAATCTTTTGCAAAACCACTCAGGTCTTATCTAAAAAAAGAAAATCCAATTAAACTCCCTGCATGGCTCCCAGCACATCACACATGAAAGTTAACCCCGGACCCCTCTCCACCCGCTTTAAACATTCAACAGATACAAATCGAAAATAATGTGTTTCTTCAATTTAGTAAAAGAGCTAGTATATCAGCTATAACATATCGAGTCCACCAAAATCAAAGTCCAGAAGCTGAGCTCAAACAAAATCATCCCATAATCAAAGTCATAGCATAGGGCTTAAACAAAGGATGCTCTCAGAGAACACCACAGGAAGGTGGAGAAATAAGTATAGATCAGGGGAAAAGCAGGGAGGCCACCTGATCCAGCCCTTATAGGCCTCTGGCGAGTTACAGATCATGCCAGGCACTGCCCAACTCCCCCCCCCAATCCATGTCCCGATGTCTCCGGAGCAAAGAAAATAAACCCCGAAATCTCTCAGCACTACCTTACAGAGCACAATATCAACTCTCTAGAGTATTCAACCAGCAGTGTTGTCTTGTTGCTTAGATTCCTGTTCAATATATTGCATTGCTGCATCGGGGCTTGCAAAGGCCTTCGGGGCTGTGTCTTTTTTTCTTATAATCAGACAAGCTGGATAGACCAATGCAAAGGGCCAATCGAGCTGGTGCAGTCGTCGTTTCACTGGCATAAAGGCATTCCACTCCATCTGCACCATACAGGAAAAGTCCTGGAAAGTACTAAAAGGCTGAGAGTCTACTGAAATAGAGCCTGCTTTCCTTGCAGCTTCCAGCACCACCACTCTGTACTGGTAACATAAGAATTTCACAATAATGTGCCATGGCCCTTCATTTGGAGCAGGGCGGCGACCATGGGTTCTGTGTGCTCGTTGTACTTCTAGTGTACACTCAGTTGTCAAATCCAAGTGTGTTATCAGCCATGTTTTGCAGTAAGCTGCACAGTCGTGGCCCTCCATTCCCTCAGCCAAGCCCACAATTCGAATGTTTGTTCGCCTCTCCCTGTTCTCATGATCGTCAAGTACTGCCTTCAGTTTCTCAATTTTGGCCAAGGCTGACTGCAACTGGGGGTTCATCTGAGTATAATGATCTTCCTGGGCACTCACCCTTTCTTCCACCTCTGTCAGCCGAGCAGAATGTTGCTCCACCGTTTCCCCCAGTGTTTACTGTAGTTTGAAGATGCGCCAACTGAGCGGAGACATTTTAGAAACCTGCATTCATTTTACAGGTTAAATCATATTTTAAATCATTAAATAGCTTTTCCAGAGCCAAGAGTGGTGAACACGCAGCATTCTCATCCATGTTAGCAGCCTGCTGTGTTACGTCTGCATTCATCATAACTTCAGCCCTGCTGGTGGTGAGAGGACCGTTGGGGCTTGGAAAACTGTACTTTTCCCCTTGATATTTCTTTACAACATCATCAGCTAACTTTGCTTGTCTCTACTAACTGAAATTATGACTTTATGTTTTATTTTATTTGTTTTTCAGTGTAATATTGCTTTGTTCATGCCCTGAGGCTGTGAGAGGGCCCTAGGGAGGTGAAGATTTTGTTGTTTTTTCATTTATCTTACTTATATTTTGTGTCAGAATTTTTGTTAAGTTGTTATTATTTATTTATTTTGGGGATGGATTTTACAGGGTTACTTATTTTTCTTAAGTAAGATTTTTGCTAAATTTTGTTTTATTTTATAGTATTTTGTGTGTTGTTTTTAGTACATAATTGGTTAGTTGAAGGAGTGCTGTTTCATATTTAGGTCATGAGAATGTGTTGGAGGCCCGTCCCCTACGGTTGTGTGCTATTCACCCTCTGCTCTCTGTGCCCTCCACCCTCCTCCCATTACAGTTTACAACCTACCAGTGCTGCAGGGCACTGGGTATTGCCTGTAGAGTGGGCTGGGGCGTTCACAGTGGAGGGTGAATGAGCTGGGCCACTGCATCAGGGTGGTAAGATCCAGAAGATGCCCTGGGGCGAAATGGAACCTAGAATGTGGTCCTCCATGCCTGCTTTCCATACCCAAGGGCACTACCAATTGTGGTGGGCAGGTGGTTCAGGCAGCCTGGGAGGTTCATTCAACTTGGATGGTGTTATGCAGTGCCAGGTCCATTAAAAACAAGACTGCAATTATTGCAAATCTTGTTGGAACTGTGGATCTGGCTTGCATCACTGAGACCTGGCTGGATGAGAACTCTGGCTCCATATTGGAGGCTTTAACTCCAGCCGGGTACTAGGTGATACACCGCCCGAGATTGGATCGGGGTGAGGTTTGTTTCGAGACTGAACTGAACCTCATGAGTGTACCAGTTGGGGAGATGGAGTCATTTGAGTGTACTGTAGTAGCAGGTGTAGGTTGTCGGATCGCCCTCATCTACCATCCACATGGAGATCAGAAGCGATTCCTTCAGGAAGTCTTTAGTCTTTATTTATTTAACCAGGCGATCACCGTTGAGCAAGCTCATTTTCGAGGTGGACCTGGGTTTGTTAACAAGGAACAAGGGACAATATACATGGGATGCAACACACAAGAAAATAGTAATAATACAAATAAAGTGAGATACAATAACACAGTATATACAAAGTATTAGCAGGTAGCATTGACAGTAGTATATGTTTGGAACAGAAGATACAGCTAGTTTTGGGTAGGACACAATTTTTCATGAAACTAAAGAAATATACATATCAGGTGCACTGAACACAAGTAAAACCTAATATAAAAAGATATATAGTGATACAGTATGGAGAATTTAGAGATGGAACCAGGGTCAAAGGAATGTGGAAGGGACAGATATGGGGGTAGAAAAAGGGGAGAGTTGATTATAGATGTAATCAGTCTTTTAACAGAAGTAATTAGAGTGTGCTTGGACTTACAGGAGTCACTATTTAGGGTAGACAGGCACAGAACTCCTTATTATGATGTAGATATAGTGATTTAAAAGCTGCTAGGCTGATGGGGTGAGTTAATTTCAAAGTTTTTTGCAGCTTGTTCCACAGTTGAGGGAGCACAAAACTGATGGCTGCTCTGCCAATGTGAGATTTTGCTTTGTAAACATAAAGGTAGATATATGAGGTGCTTCTCATGGCATACTTCCCCAGAGTGCACAATGGTAAACAGACAGAGATATACTGGTGCAGTTTATTTGAGATAGCTTTGCATGTCTAAACTGCAGAATTTTTTTGCTGTCTGTAAGCAAGGGTTGACCATTCCACTGCTGTGTACAATGCACAGTGGTGGGTTGAGTATGGAAGACCCGTGATAAATCTCATGGCTCTGTGATAAAGTGTATCGAGTTTAGCTAGGGTACCTGCAGGTCCCTGATTATATAGAAAGTCTTCATAATCCAATAGAGAAAGAAAGGTAGTTTGAACCAGTTTCAGTTTAGCGTCTCTTGTGAGGAGATTATTAATCCTAAAGAACAGACCAAGTCTTTGTCTAAGTTTCTTTGCCAGTTCTTCTGAGTGATCTGTGAAAGTAAGTCTATGGTCTAACCAGACCCCCAGGTACTTGAACTTTGGTACGTAGTCCAACTGCTCACCTAGAATGGTAGTGATCTGCAGGAGTGTCCCAGCAATTGCATACTTTATTGCATTTTGAAAGGGCGAGAGGAACATTACTTTTTTTTTTTTTATTTAAGAGCAGTTTCTGGTTTATAAGCTGATGTTGCAGCAAATTAAATTCATTTTGAAGGGCTTTACAGGCCACTTCAGGTGTGGGGCTAGTAGCATAGAGTACCGTATCATCCGCGAATAGGTGTATTTGTGCTTCTTTGATGGGGGCATCTGCGTTGTTAATATGAATGGTGAAGAGCAAGTGACCAAAAATGGAACCTTGCTGTACACCCATCAATAGGGGTTTTGGTGGAGAAACTTCCCCTTCTGACTTTACTTGTTGAAGTCATCCTGAGAGGTAGTTGGAGAACCATTTAAGGGACAGGGAATCCAAACCAATGTTCTGGAGGGACGACAGAAGCAGTCTATAATCAACAGTATCGAATGCCTTGCTTAGGTCCAAGAAAACTGTACAGACAAAGTTTTTTTTGTCTAATTCAAGCTGCCAGTCGTTTGTCACCTTGGCTAGAGCAGAGATTGTACTGTGCTGTGCTGTAAAACTGGATTGTAACAAGTTGAGCAATTTTTCTGATTTCAGGTACTTCCAAAGCTAGGAGTTCACTATCTTCTCCAGCGTCTTTGACAGGATTGGAAGTAGGGAGATTGGCCTGTAGTTATTGAGGTCACTAGGATCTCCTGACTTAAATAAAGGGACCACAAGTACATTTTTCCAAATGGGCGGTAGGTCACCCTGGGACAAGAATAAGTTGAAGAGATGAGTAATTGGGACTGTGAGGACATGGTAGCCGACCTTTAAGAAGTACAGGTCAATGAGGTCGGCCCGAGCACTTTTCCTAGTGTCCAGCTGAAGGAAAAGATCTTCGACTTCTTTCAGGGAGGTAGGCTGCAGAGAGAAGGATAGACTGGGGATGTTTTTTTCTTGTGTATCCAATCTAAGTTGTTGGTGGAGGATATTCGCAGGAGAGGAGTCAAAGGCTAACCCTGCAGTGGCAAAATGATTATTGAGAGCATCAAGGATAGACAGTCTGTCGGAGATGACAATATTGACGATCAATAATTTAGTAGGTAGGGAATCTACAGTGGTGTGACCTTCAATGTCTTTGATAGTCTTCCAGAATTTGGAGGCATTTCTTGAGGAGCTCTCCAGCTGACAGCAGTAGAAATTAGCTTTGGCTTCTCTGACCATTTTGGTGCAGAGGTTTCTCACCCTCCAGAAATAATTCCAGTCATATATTAAATTAGTTTTCTTAGCAGTTCTCCAGAGTACATCCCTACTCCACAAAGCGTCTTTCAGGTCTTCTGTAAATGACCGACAGGATTTGTTTCTGGCATGAACTTTTACTATGGGAGCATACTTGTTGAGAGCCCCTAGCACAATTTCTGAGAAAATATCATAAGCTGTAGTCAGGGACTTGGATAGATAGAAGTCCTGCCATCGCATGGAGTCTCTTAGGTCTGATATATACCCATGGAGATCAAAGTTGCATGTGCACCTTTTAAAGGAGAATTTTGGTACAGTTGTGGATTTAAGAGTGGATCTTACACATGCGATGAAGCAATGGTCGCTAATATCAGAGAAAAAGACGCCAGCAAAGGAGAATAAATGGGGTTTGTTAACTAAAATGATATCCAAGAGAATACTGTTATTAGGGTTGACCTTGTTAGGATGAGAAGATTCGTTTATTAGCTGTGACAACCCAAGGGAATCACAGAACATTTTAAGTGGGGTGGATGCACTGGAGAGCCAGTCTAAGCTGAAGTCCCCTAGTATGATATACTCTGAAGATGCCGAACCCAGGATGTTTTCAAGATATTTTAACAACTGTAGTCCAGCTGATGGGGGTCTGTAGCATCCTATTATACATAATGAGACACCGGTGGCAATTTCAATCTTTAATGACAAGCTTTCAAATTCTTTTGGGACACAGGTTGAGTAAATTATGGAGGCAGGGAATTTATCCTTGATGTAAATAGCTACCCACCACCTCTGGTTTGCCTATCGGCTCTGAACAAAGAGTAGGAGGGGCTGTTACCTTCATTGTTACTGGTCACCGGTCAGAGCCAGGACTCCGTAATCACCAGAACATCTGGAGCAGTATGACATACACAGTACTGAACAGAAGTGATTTTTTCTAATAGGCCTCATACATTAACATGCAAGAATGTAAGTCCCTTGAGGCTTTGTAGCTCTGCTGGGGATTCCATGGGTGCCAGAGGGCCTGGATTAAGCTCAACATTTCCTGAGCATAGTAAAAGCAGGAACAAGTATTTCCTGCAGAGTCCTAGGAGAAGTGTGGGTGGCTGGGTCTTCTTTCGTTTATGTGATTTGTCTGCGGCAGTATAGGGAGTTCTGAGGCTAGTTCCCAGTTTTCCTGATGCTGCATACGATAATACCCTGACCGAGAGATTCAATGGGAGTAGGGGGAGTATGCAGAGGGTGGTGTAGCCCTGTGGTCAGGCTCTAGGAGAGTTCCTGTATGCCGGTGCAGGTGAAGGACCAGCAGCGAGCTAGGGGAAGTTAGAGCACAGACAAGTTCTTCTATTTGATAGAAAAAGGCCCGGTCGGACAATGTAAAAAGAGAGCCATTCTCCACTCTAGGAGTTATTTTTTGATTCATGTTTGGGTCCAATATATGTAAGATGAGCAGAGACAAGCATAGAAGCAGGTAATATGCCCTCATTATGAGACTATCACCCAATGGGTACTACAAGTGGGGGCAAGAGAAGGGATTCTCTATGGAGGAGAATTTCTTAATCCCTGCAGAATACTACTATAGGCAGTGGAGCCTGAAGTAGTAATCCTTAAGTACAGCCCCTAGTCAGGCTAATAAGAATAGAGTTCACCTGACTATAGAGTAGTACTAGGGCAGAGAGGTTTGAAGCAAATTACTTAGCTACTACTCTGGAGCAGACTAAGTACTAGAGAAATCACCTGACCTAAATCAACTGCCTTAGCAAGACAGGATATGCTAGTCAGCAAGCAAACCTAAAGTACCAAAATGGTATGCCCCAGCAAGACAGAATGAGATAAAGCTGCTAGAAGGCTTAATTGCAAAAGGGAATGGGAGGAATTGCAGTTGTTGGCAGGCAACCAATAAATTGAAACATTAGATAGGAGAGGGCGGAGACTGTGTGCATTTAAAGCAGGCCTGGGAGGGGAGGGTGGGATGAAAATCAAGGAAGTTTGCAGAGCTGACACTGAATCAGTGCACATATAGTTGGAGAGAAACTGCAGCGGGGAATGGTAAGTTACTTTACACAGGCCAAGCAGAACAGGCTAAATTAAAATATATAAATTAGAAGCCTAGTACAGGGATGCAGGCTTACATTAAGCCACACGTCTCGGGTGCTCCTGTCTCAGATGAGTGAGACCAGTCAATCAGGGAGCCCTACACAGGCGTGGAGCCAATAGCGCTACCCTGAGAAGGCGCTGAAATTGAAAACAGCAAATTGCAAGCGATGATTTGGTTCAGCATTCACACAGCCCAGAGAAACCGTGGCAATTTTTCAAGCATCATACCTTATCTATCTCTTTGGGGGGTGGGTGGATTAGGCTCCTTGCACCGTAGAGGTGCTATGGCTGGATTGTGACCGCTACGCATGGGGGCAAGTGGCACCTGTAAGGAAGGAGACAGCAGATTAAATAGGAGCAGATGGGGGTGTGTGTCTAAACAGAGACACACAAAGAGAGCTGAGCACCAACTTGAAAGACAAGTCAGGGGGCAGTTTCAGATAGAGACAAGGTGCCGGCTAACTCGGGAATTCAAAACAAGCACAAAAGAACAGACTGATGGGGGAGGGCAGGAGGGACAGAACAGCGACAGAGGAGGACAGGGGGACAAAGGAAGATGATTAAGAATGAAAGTCAAGGGTAGGAGCCTTAGGCTCAAGACAGAGGCTACACAGATTTTACAATTCACTGAATTTTCTAACTAAGTCCATTGCAGTAAGCATGTAAACCCAGTACAGTCTTAAACAGGATTACAAGAAATATATAATAACAAGGCCAGTAATACTTTTTTACAAACTCAGTTCAAGGCAGTGTATAGAGTGAAAGCTTAATTGGGGAAAAATCAAGGGGAAGTTTGCAGAGCTAGCACTGAATCAGTGCACATACATTTAGAGAGTAGCTGGAGCGGGGGGGGATGGTAAGTTACTTTACACAGGCCGAGCAGAACAGGCTAAATTAAAATATGTAAATTAGAAGCTGAGTACAGGGATGCAGGCTTACATTAAGCCACACGTCTCGGGTGCTTCTGTCTCAGGCGAGTGAGACCAGCCAATCAGGGAGCTCTTGGGGGGTGGGTGGATTAGGCTCCTTGCACCATAGAGGTGCTATGACTGGATCATGACCGCTGCCCGTGGGGGCAAGTTGCAGACTTTGTCATTGACATGGGGTTCAAGTTGCCCAGGCTGATGGTCCTGGGAAAGTTCAATGCCTGAATTGATGATGAACTCTCACAATTTGGACAGCACTTCCTCCAGTTGACGACTGCTACTCATAAACACAGTCACTCTCTTGACTTAGTCTTTCTCCTGGGGATTGAAGCCTCTGACTTCGGGGTAGAACCAGTTGGATGGTCTGATCACTACACAGTGGGGTTTAGTTTTAGCACCCCCCCCTTCATAGGTCTACCCCTGTGAAGATGGTCAGGTATTGCCCTTTACGAGATGTAAGCTCTCAAGGCCTGGCAGCGGTACTTGACCTAGCATCCCTCCCAGTGGCAAACAGTGACCCAGAGGCCCTCATGATGGCTTATAATTCAGCCATTTTAGCAGCCCTGGATGGCATTGCTTTCGTCCGTGTTCATCCTCTCTCCCTTCACCCTCGATCCCCAAGGTTTGATGCGATTTTGAGGGAGCTGTGGTGACTAGGATGAAGGTTAGAGCGTTGCTGGTGGAAATCCGCCCTTGATGCTGGCCACCTTAGATTGATGAAACATTACCAAGCCTATCAATCTGCAGTCACCTGTTAGAAGGCAGAGTTCCTGTCCGGGGAGATTGAGGCTGCTCAGAATCGACCAGCTCATCTGTTTTGAACTGTAGACAGACTGTGCAACCCAGCCTGTCTACAAGTTTGAAAAACCTTTTTGCAAGTAGAGTACAATGAACTTGCTCGATTCTTTGCAACTAAGGTGGTTGACATCAGGGTGGCACTCCAACCAGCATACTCTATGGGCGTTGCTTTGGATTGGCATGAGGCCACTGCCTCTCAGCTTTTCTGGAGTACCTTTGACCACCCAGAGTTCATGGATGTTATGCGGATTGTCCAGGGTACACGCTCTACGTACTGTAGTTTGGACCCAGGATCAACTTCTCTGATTTTAGGTTGTATTTATTCCATTGGTCCAGTCCTAGTATGGATGGTCTGGTGCTCTTTGGAAACAGGTGAATTTCCCAGCTCCCTGAAAGAGGTGGAGGTAACACCCCCTCTTGAAGAAAGCTTCTTTGGACCCAGACTGTCATGCAAACTACAGGCCAATCTCTAACCTTCTCTTTTTAAGGAAGGTGATTGAGAAAGTAGTAGCTGTACAGCTGGAGAACCATTTGACCATCCATGACATCTATGAGTCCCTCTAGTCTGGATTTTGGAAGAGAAATAGTACTGAGACAGCGCTGGTTCGGGTGCTCGATGATCTCCTGATGACTAGAGATCAAAAGAGCTGTTCCATCTTGGTTCTTCTGGATCTCTCATCAGCGTTTGACTCTGTGGACCATGGGGTACTTCTTGGCTGTCTGAGGTTCATCTGTGGGCTGTCGAGTACAGTCCTCAGGTGGTTTACATCATTCCTTATGGGAAGGACTCAGAGAGTGGCGTCTGGGGTTCATTTCTTGGATCCAGTTCCTCTGTCATGTGGGGTTCCTCAGGGCTCAGTATTGTTCCCCATGTTGTTCTCAGTGTATATGCTGCCCCTCCGAGACATTGTAAGAAGTTATGGGCTATGGTTTCACTGCTATGATGATGATACTCAGCTCTACCGCTCTTTTGCACCTGACCAGAATGGAGCTCTCTCAGTCTTTAATAGCTGCCTTGCAGAAATCCAGGAGTGGATGTATTCTAGTTTGCTGTAGCTGAACTCAGAAAAGACTGAGGTGATGGTTGTGGATTCTACACACCGGATAGGGGGGTTGGAGGTTGGTTCACTCTCAGGACTTTTCCTTGGGGGCTTATTACTCCCGACCTCTAAATGGGTGTGAAACCTGGGGGTAATTTTTGACAAAGGGCTGACCCTGCATTCGCAGGTGTTGGTCGTTGTCAAATCCTCTCTGTACCATCTGAGAAATATCTCCAGGATTAAGCACCTTGTTCCGTCTTGTGATCTGACTACACTGGTACATGCTTTTGTGTCCTCGCACTTGGATTACTGCAACTCCCTTTACCTAGGGCTCCCTGGGGTGGAAATCTATTGCCCGCAGCTAGTGCAGAACATGGCGACCCGGCCTTTGACAGGAACTCCCCGGTCCTGTCATATTTTGTTGGTACTGTGTGGACTGCACTGGCTGCTGGTACAGTAGCGGATCACCTTCAAAGTCGGTCTTCTAACTTTCAAAGCCCTACACGGACTGAGCTCGGGCTACCTGAAATAGCTTCTGGTCCCTTACTGCCCTGGGTGATCACTCTGCTCAGCTGACGAGGGGTTGCTAGAGATTCCAGGGGTGTGTTTGAAATCTTCTGGGGCCCGAGCATTTATGCATGTGGCCCCAACCCTTTGCAATTCTCTAACCTTTCAGTTATGGGGGTGCACGACTGTGGAGGGATTCAAGCAAGCTTTAGAAACGTACTTATGGCACCAAACATTTGGTGAATGATTGAGTAATGGTATTAGCTGTTGTATATTATTAATGTTGCTGGGATGTTTGACATGTGATTTTAAACTTTATTAGGTACCTTGATATTTGATTTGCCTTGATATTTGAAAGGTGCCATAAAAATAAAGATATTATTATTATTATTAAAACAGTTATTGCAAGTAACACTGCCATTATAAGAACTAATATGGATGCATGGAACGGCCTTCCAGAGGAGGTTGTGGAGCCAAAAACAGTGGTGGAATTCAAGCATGCATGGGACAGTCATAAGGCAATTCTAGGGAGTGGGGGTAGGAAGAAGTAGGCTGCTGGTTAACTAGGATCTGCAGCTTATCCATTAGGTAGGGAAATGGGCAGACTGGGTGGGCCAAGCGGTCCTTATCTGCCATCAAAATCTATGTTTCTATGTAATATACTATAGAAAAAGACCGGCAAAATACTTCACTTAAGCATATTAAACTGTACTACAGAAATAAAATTACTTTATTTCATTTTGGTGACAGGGTAGGCCCACTGGGACTACAGGTTCGTTTTTCAGGTGAGACCCTAGATTAATTACAGATATATGTGACAAAGTACTTAAGGAAGTACAAGATACAAATCAGTTTACAAGGTGAACAAGTACATATTAAATTCAGACAATTTAGAAATCACAGACCACAGGCAAAAAATAATTAGCAAGAATGAAGAAAACACATATTTTATCTGCTGCACACAGACTGGTGCTCACATAAAAAAAAAATGCGCAAAGTCAGTGACATTTATGGGCTACTTTGCTAGCAGAAACACCTTCCATTCCCTACACAGCAGTGCTTCACTAGACAAAACCAAACTACTACTTTAAATTCATTGGCACAACCAAAAACAACCATTTGTCAATGCCGAATGTTGCTTGCTTCTATGTGCAGTTTAGGTATTTGGAAGTCATTAGTGTGCAAATATTGAAAATTCGTGAACGTACGAGCGTGCGTAGGAACTGCGCAACGCACACTCGTAAAACATGCATTTTTAGGAATTGTTTCACCAAATTTTCAACATAGCCATTTTAAGACCTCTGCTCATGAACAGTAGTCAATGTGATTTTCTTAATGTGTTCCATACATTGAGTTCGCACACCGACTGCGCCATTGTGCGCTACATGGGCAGAAACACGTTTTGGGCAGGATGGAAAAAATGACAGCTATACTGCTCATAAGGAGGTGTGGTAAAATGACAATGTTGAAAATCTGGTGTGAAAATATTGAAAATTCGCAAACTTACGAGCGTGCGTAGGAACTGCGCAATGCACACTCATAAAACAGTCATTTTTAAGAATTTTTTTCACCAAATTTTCAACATAGGCTTTTTGATATCCCACCTTATGAACACTGGGCAGTGTCATTTCATTAACTGGTCCCGAAAGGTGATTTCACGCAGTGACCATGAAATCACCCTTCAGGCCCGATTAACATCATGACAGTGCAAGAATTCATGAGGAGGGGTCACAAAAACCCCATGTTGAAAATTTGGGGCCAAAATTCCTAAAAATGCCTGAGATACAAAACAAAGTTGAAAAAACCCTATCTATCCCATTATACAACTTACCGGCATTTCCTCAGTTCCTAGTCTGCTTTGAAGAGTGCAGACGTGTTCCCGGTCCACCAATGATCGTCGTGCCGAGCTCTGGAGGCAGAGGGGTGAGGGGGTGGGGAGGCAGGTGCAGTGGGTGGTGCGGTTGTGGGAAGGGGGCAGGGAGACTATGAGGGACCATTTTTATTCACAGGTTGTTGTTTTTTTAAGAAGACGACACGGGATGTTTGCCATGCTGGGGTGGGCTCCCAGCGTGGCAGCAGGAAAAGCTGTTTGGGGGGATGTGGAGCTGATGGGGGATTGGGCACCCCCCTCGGCTAAAACAAGATTTGCCTCGCTGGGGTGGGCTCCCAGCGTGGCACCTGGAAAGCTTTTGGGGGGGCGTGCAGCCTTGGAGCCGATGGGGGATTGGGCACCCCCGTCAGCTATAACAGTTTTTGCCACGCTGGGGTGGGCTCCCAGCGTGGCACCTGGACAGCTGTTGGGGGGGTCATGGAGCTGACGGGTGATTGGGCACCCCCATTGTCCATACAGTTTGTGCGTGGGGGGAGCGCATCAGCACGCAATATGCATGCTTGCGCGTGTGTGTGCATGGGGGGGACAGCTCTGCTCACTGAAGCGGAGCTCTCCCTTTCAACTGTATGCCACTGCATTTTCAGCTTGTCATAGACAGCTGCAGCAGTGATTGGGGAACTGGGGCCATGCCTGCAAACACACTGACTGCATTGGAAGACGGGCTGACACACCTCTGAAAACTCGGATGATGGCACTATGTTTCTTGCACATGTGTGCAAGCAACATAATGAGCAATGCTAATCTAGCTGCACAAGGCCCTCTAGACCTTTCTGTGAGTGATTTGGTTTTAAAACACTCAGTTTTGGCTTGATTTAAAGGTATTTTTTTTTGCTCAGCTAAGCAGGAACATATTTCTTTCCAACTCTCTTCAAAGACTGCACTCAACACAGTCTGCATGGCATACAGTTAATTCTAGTACCTTGTGACCCCAATCCCACAGTACATTGCAAACTTCACCTATGGGCCTCACTTCACTGATGAAGTAATCAAATATGCAATTTGTGAAGATATTCCTGTACTGCATATTGGCACTTCACAAAGGCAGATTAACTTCATTAATTGCAACCAAGTGAATTTTTCGAACTTTGTACACCACCAATCGAGGAGACCCACATATGCAGCAGCAGCATCACTGCTGAAGAAAACAAAAAGAGTAGGCCCATATTACCTTACCAGCCCATTACATTGCAGTAAGTACTGGTGCCCCACAGAAAATACAGTCTCCTCTCTCTCTCTCTCTCTCTTCTCTCTATATATATATATATATATATATATACTTATATTGTATTTATATATATATATATATATATATATATATATATTATGGTAGCATGTAGTGCTACCACAGTTAGGGTTGAGGAGCCATTTCTATGTTAAACCCCAAATCTTTGCACCTTAATAACTTTGCAACCATTTGACAGATTTAGCTGAAATTTGGAATACATGATCAAGAACCATAGACCTTGGGATCTGCCAATTTTCGTAGTGGTTGGATCTACGGCTGCGGAGTTATTAAGCGTGATCTGTGCACGTGTTTACGCTTTTTCTGGAATTCTACGGTCGCACCTACAGGTTGTACGGTTTGCGCGACCGGTCTGAAATCTTCAGGGAACGTGCGGCCGGGGTCCCCGATGTATCTTTCAAAGATTTAGTGAAAAAATATTAAACGGTTCAAAAGTTATTCAAAAAACAGTTTCCCATTATAAGTCAATGGAAAAAGTTAACAAGTTCAACACTTTCGCAAATGCATTTTTACTTACGCAAATGGGCCTGTTACTTTTGCAAATCGACCATTTTGTTTTCAGTTGGTGGTCAGAAAAATGGTTGGCATTTAAATTTGGGACCCTCTAGCAACCGAATTATTTTTGTATTCACCTAGTCGGACCCTGAGGATGCTTGCCATGTCTTTATTTTGTGGTAAAACACCCCAGAAATATGTTTTTCAAATTTCTGGAAAAAGTACTTTCGTAAATTACTTTCGTGCTCATGAAAGTGCCGAACTTTTTTGAGAAAGCTTTCGCAAATTGCGACAGTAGTTTTCCATCTGTGGGACAGTGACAGCGATAATTTGGCACTGCGCTGCAAAAGAACCGTTGGGAGTTTGGGGCTGAAATGTAGAAGGAACGGAGCCGACATCTCACAGATGTGCCTTTCAGTGTTGTATTGAAAAAATATTACACGGTGGCAAAGTTACGGCACTCCAAAGTTGATGTTTTTTCCCATAGGATAACATTACGGCACCCGATGCATTACAGAAATTCCTTGGATTCCTGCTGCAAAATAACGGTTTGGCCTTTTTTCCTGAAATTTGGAAGGAAGACAGCTAACAGCCCACAGATGTGCCTTTCACTGGTTTGGTGAAAAAATATTACATGGCGGAAAAGTTGCGGCACTCCAAAATTGACATTTTTTCCCATAGGATAACATTACGGCGCCCGACGCAATACAGAAATCCTTTGGATCCCTGCTGCAAAATAACGGTTTGGTCTTTTTCCTGAAATTTGGAGGGAAGACAGCCAACAGCCCACAGATGTGCCTTTCAGTGGTTTGGTGAAAAAACATTACAGGGAGGCAAAGTTATGGTGCTCTGAACTTTTCTTTTTTTCCCATAGGATAACATTATGGCATTCGCCGCGCCTTTCAGGGCCCGTATCTCGGAAACGGTGCGAGATACAGACTTTTCGTCTGAAAAATTCTTAGGGGGCTAAATACCAAATTAGCCAGGACAGTTGTAAATAATATGACTTTTAAATTTTTTTTCTACCTCGGACGGTTCCTGAGATATAACGTATTTAGTATTCCAAGTTCTCATTTTCTGAGCCGATTCTCATTATTATGCATACATTATTTGTACTCACTGTCTTTCTCTATGCAGGTTTTGGGGAAAACCAGCCTGTGCGCTTACATTACTGTTACTGTTGCCCTTTCCACTTGCGGTTCCGTACTCCGTTTCACTTACCGTTGACGTCTGCGCCACCATGTGCATTATCCTTTGCGTTTTCATTTGCGCTTGTGTTTCTGTTATTTTTTGCCATTTCTGTCTACAGTTCTGTTTATCTTTCTGTTTCACTTTGTGTCACCATGCCCATTGACATTTCTGTTTGCAAGCACCATGTTACTATGTGACAACACATCATGTGGCAGACCGTTCCCATCTACGCCACCTCGTGCGTTACCCTTTCTGTTCTCATTCGCGCTTGTGTTACCATGTGCACCACTGTTAGCATTTCTGTTTGCGTTGCTGTCCCTGTTAGTATGCCACAAGACATCACTTTGGGCCCCGTGCTCCCGCCGCTGCATGACATTCACTATTTCTCGTTATCATTCTCAAAGAAAGGGATTAGAGGCAAAAACTCTGTTAAATGTTAGGTTGTTTCACAGTGAGAAGTGGTAGTACGTTAGTTGAAAACCCTTCTACTTCTCCCACCTCAACCGGCATTGGGTGCATTGGGACTGTGGGTCCTAACTCTCACCCCATTCTCCTATAATTCTGCTGCTTTACACATGTCATGGGGTGAGAGTTAGGGCTGACGATCCCAATGCGCACCCCAATGCCGGTTGGGGTGGGCGGGGGTCCAAGGGGGTTTCAACCCTAACAGCGAATTTCCTCACTTTTGTCGCTGTGGAACAACCCTAACTAATGCATTAAACGGAGTTTTTTGCCTCTAATATATATATATATATATATAAAATAGCAACATTGTAGTGTCACTATAGTTAGGCTTGACTAGGCTGTTTAATGTTAAACTCATGACTTTGCATTTTGTATGTGTGGTTTGGAGGTCAAGATCCTTTGATGTGCTACATTTCATTCTGGTCCCAAGTGCAGATTCTGAGATCCAGACAGTGAAAAAAGGAAAACATTTTTTCCCCTGTTTTTTTGTCATCACTTAGCACCCAGACAGTTTGGAATTTTTTTTTAATCATGTAATATTTTATTAAAGTTTTCTTTAATAGATACATAAGATACATAGAAAGTGCTCACACAACAAAGAACAAAAAGAAAATCATTCTTAGGGGAATGTCTCCAGTTTGGAATTTTGGTCTGGAATTTTCAGAGTAGGAAGAGCTTGCCCCAGAATGATGCTTTTCATTGGTTTAGTGAAAAAATATTCATCTGTTCCAGAGTTATAAGGATTTGAAATTATGATTCTACATATGTGAGGTATGATATTTTGGATAGCTGTTTCATAAGAAAAAAGATATTTGGCAATATGAAAGAAGATTTCTGTTTCATGAGGGGGTAAGCCTTCTTAGTGAGACAAAAGTCTTCTTTTATATGGCAGCCACCTTGTTTCCATTAAAAAAAAATTAATTACAGTGCTCCCTCACTATAATGAATGCAAGTGAAGCCATTCTGTGCATTTGTTATAGTACTGCGTTCGTGACAGTGAGGAATGGCAAAAAGCTGAAACCGGATATTGCACTTTCAGACATAAGGTTTATTAAATGCCAAGTAAAGGTAATTTATATGCAGCAAAACTTTTATTCAACACTCAAATAAAACAAAAGAAAGGAATTTCATTCATTCATGAGGAAGGTTTACTTCCAAAATTCATTATTTTTTTCTGTACAAGTGTGTCTCACCTGAGATCATGGGCATATGACAGCATCTGGTGCAGCTGCAACAATTTCATTGAGTCTGCATCTTTTTGACACTCCATCCATGTGATGCACTTTTCTAGCCCTTTTATTGCTTCAGTAGTTTGTGGCATTTCTTCACCCAGACCCTCTACCTCTGTATCATTCCCACTTTAACTCTCACCACCGTCCCCCAGAGAGCAGTTGGCGACAATGGCCACATTCTTGTCATCTGGCATCTGTTCTGTGATCAGAATAGTGTGTTCAGTGAAGAACCATTCCTCGATCTATCAACTCTGTGGCTTCCTCCTGGTGCTCCACAATGTTTAGCTCTTTGGCCAGCTTGACGATTTCATTGGTGTCATTTTCCTCTTGCTCATCCGGATCAGTTGCAGTGTTCAGTGGTTTAAATACTGGATCGAGGGTTGCATCCCAGCAGTGGTGAACAGTAGCTGTCAAAACTGCAGTCCAGGCTTCTCCTGACAGCTGAATCACATCATTCAATGTCAGTGACTTAAGAAAAACCGTCACTGAATCCCCCTGCGAAGCAAGGTCACTGAGCAGGCGTTTTGGGTAATGTTTTTTGAAAGTGGCAATTATGCCACCATTAATGGGTTGTATGTGGGCTGTTGTGTTCTTAGGCAAAAAAAGTCCTTATTCTGCCATCCCGGGACATCAGTGAGGCTTTGGGGGGTTGGGGGTGGGGCACTGATTCGGTAACAAAATTGCTTTGGGGGGTTAACGCATTGAGTGAAGGTGTGCTCTCACAGAAGGCACAAAGGATTTATCGAACCATTTCTGAAACAAGTCAGAGGTCATCCAGGCATTTCAGGATGATTCGTATTTCACAGAGAGAAAGAGAGGACATGTTGAGGTGGTGGAAGCAATGGAGTGAACAAAACTTCCCTATGCTAAGGGGTTTCAACTTGTGGGAGCCAGCGACATTCCTACATAGCAAGTAAGTTACCCTGTCTTTAGACAGCTTGATGCCCTTGGATTGCTCACATTTTTTGCTGCCAAAGTGACATCCTGTGGACAGCACCAAAACAGACCAGTCTCATTGCAGTTGTACAGCTGGTATGGTGTATAGCCACCATCTTCATTGATGTTTCTGAGTTTAGGTGAAAACTCTGTGGCAGCCACTTTGTCACTGGATCTCTGCTGTCCAGTGATACACACACATGGCAAATGCCATGCTGGTGCTGAAAATACCATAGTCATCCTGTGGAGGACCTCAAGTTGATAAGAGTCTCCATAAAGTTCAGCAGCAAACTGGTTTGCCTTTTCTCTGACCAAGGTGCCTGACACAGGTACACCATTATGGTGTTGTTGAGCAAACCAGATCTGTGTTGCCTTGTTGATATCAGTCTCATCAACCTTTCTTAGTTTTTTTACAGCTGAGACCCTCACTTTCTGAGCACTCCAACAAAACTTCAGACAGGGAATCTTCCTGCTTTCTCCAAGTGCATATTGTGGACTTGGAGTAGCCTGTCTCAGCTGATATTTTATTCAGACTCTTGCTGCTGTTCAGCTTGTCAAGAATCTCTGACTTCATTTTCACAGAATACTCAGACCATTTCATTTTGGCAGTAGGGATGGCCGGTATTCTGTGATGTGCCTTTTAAAGCAGGATCATTAAGTACAGTAATTAAAAAAGCAGTCACGTACAAGTGTGCATTGAAGGACAAAAAGAATGCATTGGTAAAAATGCAGCAATATATTAGTGTTAATGATGTACACAGTAAGCTGTGGGCATTGAAATCTATGTTTCTTGCTTGGGAGCCAAACAAACCATTTGCTATAGCTGTGTATTCACTATAGCGAGGTTCATTATAGCAAGGGAGCACTGTATGGTTGCATGGTTCCATAAGCACAAGTTAGTCATGAATTACAACAAGACTAAAACTATACTGTTCTCCAGCTCCTAAAATAGGCACAGAACTTACTCTGTTTCTATATCCAACAAAGAGGGCTCTCCCTTGGAGCTAGTTCAGCTCTTTAAATATCTAGGGATTACTATTGACAGTATGATGACCTATGCCTATCACATTGACAACATTGCTAAGACTGTTAACACCCGCATTGGGCTGCTTTATAGGCATAAGTAATGTTTGAACCCAGAGGCTCTTAACTTGACCATTCAAAGCTCTGTCTCTCTTATTGAATATGTCTTACCAATCTATGGATCAGCTACTGAAACAACTCTTCGCTGCATCGTAGTTGCACTCAGCAAAGCATGCCGGCTCCTTACCGGCTCAGCCTGTCGGTCCCATACCTGCGACATGTTCGCTCAGGCTAACTGGCTCCAATTCAAAGGTAGACTCATGTACCAAACATGTTTACTGTCCAAAAAAGTAAGTTTAGGCATGCTCCCAGGACTGAAAAAGCTTATTTACCCCCACTATCAACCATCATTGCACCAGAAGCTCTACTAGCCAGATTTTTAATATACCCTGCTGTCGCACTTCTCTGGGACAAAGGTCCTTTGCCAACTGTGCCCCACTATGGATGAACTCGCTGCACCATGACATCACTTCAGCATCCACCTTGGGCTCCTTCAAGGTTAAACTTAAGCAACAGCTAGTTGCTGATGTCAGTTGTGATTGCTTCCAATAATCTTCCTTCTTGTGACCAGTACTTATTCTAACCTTATGCTATCCTGGCCTTATGCATAACTGTTTTCAGCATGTAAATAACTGTTCTAAGTAGCTTATCATTCTCCTTCACATTTTCCCTTGATCCCTTCCACTCTTTCCCCTCACCCCTCTATGGTTTTCCCTATCCCCCTCCCCTGGGGCCTCTGTCATCGCACCAGGTGTCCAGAGGGGTATTTTCCACTGTTTTTGTTGTCCTTCCCCCTCGGAGTGCAGTGTAGCAAGGCAATGTCAAGCCGCAGTTCCACCCCTTCATTCACTACGCCGCCACACTGGACACCCCGATTGCCACCAGAGGCCGCTCCAGGAGCGATAGTTTCTCCCCTCCCCAGGAAGAGAGAGCAGTCCTACGGACACTCAAATTCTTCCCCCTGATGACCCCCAGTGGCCCGGGCTTGTTCCTGAACCTGGGTCACCGGCGTGGCATGAGGTGTGGTGCCCAATGCCTCAACCTTCAGCAGTACCAGGCCGACCTCCCTTACTTTGTTGATTATTAGATATTTGGCTGAGTCTGTTCTCATTTTCCTGTGAAGGGTCATTTCATAAGACCCCACCCCCTTTAATATGACCCTTTGAATTCCAAGTTTTAATCAAATATGCACCATGGCATACACTGTACAGTGCCACATGTATTGGAACTTCTCTAGTTACACACTCTTGTAATGTCTTGTATAATTCTTTGTTTTGTTTGTTCTCTGTCTCATACTTTCCCAATATGTATTGTTCATTTGATGTGGTACCTATGAAATTAGCTTGTTCTCAAAGGTGTTATCTGAAATTTCAATAAATAAATAAATATTTCAAAACCCATAAAAGTGATAGCCTGCAGAGACACCAACGCATATATCTTGCTCAACAGAACCCCCAGTAGCTGGATTTTGGAGTTAGTTTTTGGAAAAAGGACTCAGAAATGTTGTTTTAAAACATTTAAAAAATCTTTCATAAGACAATTTTCTTTTTTCATATGGCTCACAAAAGAGGAGTATGCCATACAAAAAATTAGCTTCATATGAAATAAGTTGGTCCTAGGTTTTTTTTCACATTCTTCTTTTGTATGAACCAATCCTTTTTTATGAGATCATAAAAATCTCATGAAAGATGATTGATTCATCCAAAGTAAAATGTTGGATCTATTGTTTTTCATATTGTTCTGTCATATGAACCAGTCTTCTTTTGTGAGATCATGAAAATCTTATGAATAAAGACTGATTCATATGAAAGAAAAAGCTGGAATTAGCTTTTTTGTACACATTTGCACTTTAATAAGCTACAAGACTCTCAATATTTGGGGTTAAGGGGCAATCTATATATCAAAAAAGGTCTCAATGAGTACTACAAGACTGACACATAACCCCCCCCCCAAACAAAAAATCAGGGTCCATATTAAAACATAAAAATTCAGTCTTTAGAATTAAGGGCCACTCAGTATATCAAAATAAAGGTCTTAATGACTACTACAAAGCCAAGTCCCTTTGAAATACCAACTGAAATTAGACATATAAAAACATAAAAATAAAAAAAAATGAAAATTCTGGTAGGATAACACTTCAGCTTTTACAAGCCACACATTAGTGAATATTTAGAGTTAAAGGACAATCTATATGTAAAAAAGGTCTCAATGAGTACTATAAGACTAACACATAGCCATTTATGGGCCATATGAAAAACATAACAATTAAAATTCCCATAGGATAACATTGCAAATTTAACAAGTCATAACTCTGTCAGTATTTGGAGTTGAGGGACAATCTTGATATTAAGAAAAGATCTCACTGAGTACTACAACTGTACAACAGTAATGAGTAATACCCCCAACAATTTATGGGGTGTGCATAACACCTTAGAAATACCTCCCAACTTCACTATGGTGCTCATTTACAATTAAAGTCCACTCATCTTGAAAAATGCACACAGTGCGTATGTCCTTGTGGACTACAGACATAGCAACTTTGAGATAATACTTTACTGAGTATTGGCTAAAAAAAACCCCAAACACATTTTTCCCCATATAAATCAACCCCCAGGAGTTAAAAGGCATACATAATAGATATTTTTCTTTGAAGTGAGCCCCACAAAAAACAATTACAACAAAGCAGATAAATTACTTTACTGGATGAATGGAAGCACAGAGCCTGGAGGGCCATGTGCTTCCACAGCCAGATAGATGTTTTCATCTGTGAAGTCATGGAAGTGCAGGGTCCAGAGGGCCTGTGCTTCTGCAGTTAAATGGATATGTTCATGCATGTCCCAAATGCATGAATGAGGGTATGATTCTACTATCTCAAAATAGTAAGGACATTTCTTTGCAAAAAAACTGTGTTAATGCAGCAGTTAGGGTTCAGATTAAAGCAACAAAAGTAGGGAAATGTGTTGTTAGGGTGTGGCAGAACTGCGTTCTGCCAATCTGATAACCCTGGTAGAGGGATGTCCTTCCTATCTTTTTCTTTTCCCTACTGATATCTGTTGTGCAACAGTATCTTCATATACTGTGCTTTATCTTTTTCCACCCCTGGCGTAGGTTGGCCACGTATGTCAGTCTTTTCTGTTTCTTACAAAATCTTCTTCCTACTGCCTTTATTTTTAATTTCCATATTTCCATCCCTCACCAAGAACTCTAAAAAATAATGCACCAGGCTAAGGCTAGCTGGTAGGAATGAAATAAGGTGCTGGTTGAAAAAAAAGTGCATAGAGTGCATTTTGTGCCATATTGTGAGTTTAAAGTGCTGCAGTGCTTAATTAAGTTAATGCTTATGCCATTTTCATGTATATGGTGCAGGAATGTTTAGAAATGTTTAAAATGTCTTTTCTATGATCGATCACTCCGCTCGGCCGACAGGGGGTTGTTAGAGATCCCAAGAGTGAGTTTAAAATCCTCTGGCAGCAGAGCATTCTCGCATGCTGCACCCACTCTTTGGAATTCTCTACCTTGCCAGTTACGGCAGTGCACCTCCGTGGAGTTATTTAAGAGAGATTTGAAAACGTATTTGTGGAATATGGCCTTTTTAGATAATTAATTATTTATTAATGTCTGGTTTTTATTATAAATATACTATTTGATGATATGCTGACTTCTTATGGATATTTTATGTTTTTATTTAGAGTTCGGAATTGTTTTAAAACTATTCAGCACCTTGATATACTGAAAGGTGCTATACAAATAAAATTATTATTATTATTATTATTTTAAATATGAACAAAGCAGCATTATGCTTAAGTTGTTTGAATTGCTTTGCTGCTGCTCTGTGATTATATAAGATGTTATGCCAAAGAAATCCTGCATCGAAGCAAGAACTGTTTGAACCGAGCAGTAAACTTTTCTTTTACTTTTGCTGGTGCTCAGTATTTATGTAAATAATTACTGATGCCCCTGTATTATTCGGATTCCCGGCTGCTGGCTTTGTATAAAATATGCTGTAGAATGGTGCCAGCTAGCCTCAGAGGAGTCCATAACATGTGTACAGCCAGTCTAGGCTGTTAGAGAGGCAGGCTTACTAAATCCATACAGAGCTCCAAAGCAGAGCAGCTAGAGACTGATTGTCTAGCAGTCTGCTGCTCTGCTACAACATAGAAAACAAATTATTTAAAGGGACAGGAATGTCCCTATGAATGGAAATGCTTTACAGAAAGAGTAGAATTCAGAATAAGGAGAGGGCAGCAAGATAAACTAAACACAATAAATAAATTAAATTAATGAATAAAGAGACACTGCAGGTCTCTAAAAGAACCCCATTATATATAGAGCCCTAAGACATGAATTAAAGGGCTAGTGTACATACTATAACAATACAGCACATGTATAAATACAATAAATGTTTGCACTGTTTGCATATATATAAAATAAGGGACTTCCCATAAGTAAGACCTCAGGAAGGGTATTTCCTATAGAGGGACTTCCCCTAAGTAAAACCTCATTATGTAATAGAGGAGGAGTTTCCCTCATTATGTAATAGAGGAGGAGTTTCCCTATTTAGGGACCATTCTGGAACTAGTTGGATGTTATGGGAGGGGCTTCCCCATAAGTGGGAGGGCTATATAAGCCCTCCTCAAACACCAAGAGTCAGATTAGCTATCCAGCCAGTCTCACTTACCTGAGACAAGGTAAGAGAAGGACCTGTTCCTGAAACAGGAGTTTATCTTGAACAACAGGAAAACTGAGTATTGTTTTATATAGATACTTGAAGTAAAGTGGATTAGCATTGAGCTATTGTTTATTTTCCAGTTCAGTCTGAACTATTTATTTCTATTTATTTATTATTTCTGTATTTTGATACTTTTTGTATAAAATAAAACATACTACGGGTGTGTTGTACCCAATAACTGTGTCCTGTGTCCTGTGTTATCTTTGCAACCCACGTACCTGCGACATAAGGTTTCCAACCTTAACTCCCCCCACCCCCCAAGCAGCAAAGTGAAAAACATGATGTTTTTTGCTGTCTTGACTCTTGGTGAATCATAGGTGGGGTCCTACTTGGAGTTTCAACCCTAACCCTCACTCCATTCTGATATAGTCTTCAAACGTACAGAACTGTTCCTCCCCTCATTCTGCCAACAACCAGTAGGCCCTGCCTGAAGAAAACAGATCACAGCTCACCTTATTTGATCATAGAATGAGGTGAGCATTAGGGTTGAGAACCCCAAGGAGCACCCCACCCCCAAATCATCAAGAGTCAGGACAGCAAACACCATAATGTTTTTTTCTTTTTACTGCTTGGGGTTGGGGAGTTAGGCTTGACTCTAATGTCACATTTCCCAATGTTGTCATTTTAATCTGAGCCCTAACTGGTGCAATACCACAGTTTTTTGCAACATTTATACTGCGTGCATATGTGTGTGTGTGTGTGTGTGTGTCTATACATCTATATATGTGTGTGTGTTTGATACTGGAGAGACAAAGTGTGACATTCATGTCCCAATTTTATTTTACTTAAATCCCATGGGCTGGATATTCAAAAGGGTTGTGCCATGCGCTATAGGGTTGCACCTGCGCAAGTCTGAAATTGCGCCATTCTGCAATATTCAGCAGGAGGCAGTTGCGCCCCCAAGTCATGCTGAGCAAACAGTGCAATGCTAATGAAGGCATGCTCAACCAGAGGGTGAGAAACCATGCATAAACTGCACAGCCCAATATTCAGCCAGGCTGTGCAGAGTTGTGCAGGTGCAACCCTCAACCTGTGCCTGCACAACTTTGAGCCCCCAAAAAATGAGTAAGTCTGCATTGCAGGGCGCAACACAGCAGCTGCCACCTGTGGGTGGCCCTCCACTTCTTCCCTGTGCCCCCACTGCAGCCTGATCACAGGCATAATAGTAATCCCCCTGAAGCCCAATCACGGGCAGAACATATCTGAACAACCCCCCCATTGGCCTGATCGCGGGCAAAATAGAAATGAACCCCCCCACCTGTCGATTGCAGGCATAACATTATTAACCCCTGACTGGCCCAATCATGGGCAAAACAAACCCCCCCCAACTGACTCGATCGTGGGCAAAACAGAACTGAACCCCACTCCCCACAAGCCCGATCACGGACAAAGACCAATATCCCTGGTGGTGTAGCGGACTGTGAAGCCCGATTGTGGGTCCTGGTGATCTAGTGGCCCCCCACCCCACCTACGCATGGAACCCCACCACCCTGCTCCCCCATCAGCCAGCAGGTGGCAGCACCCCACCTGCCTGCCACCCCACCGCCAGCCAACTGACTGCTCGGTAGGGCTGCATGCCCATTGGTTCAGAGCAAGAGCCAATGGGCATGCACCCATACCATACAGGCAGTCCAGATATGTGGAATGAATGAATGAATTCATTGGTGGGGCTCCATGGTGGGTGGTGGGGAGCCAATAGATCACCAGGGAAATTGGACCTGGGGTTTGACTCTAATGCCCATGATCAGGCTTCATGGTCCACTGGACCACCAGGGATATTGGTCTTTGGGGGTTGAACTCGTTCTTCCATGATTGGGCTAGGGTTTTGCCCGCAGTTGGGCCAGTCGGGGGTGGGGTTCTGTTTTGCCCACGATTGGGCCAGTCGGGGTGGGGTGGGGTTCTGTTTTACCTGCAATCCGGCCAGTGGGGAGGGTTTAATACTGTTATGCCTGGGATCGGGCCAGTGGGGGGAAGGGATTTACTTCATGCCCATGATCAGGCTGCAGGGGGCATTGGTCCCCGACGGCTGCTGCCTGGCAGGGCGCCAGGCGCAAGTTGTTGGGGATCGGCACACCTGCATGCTAATGGCATGCAAATGGGGCCGTAAGTAGATGCAAATGGCCCCCCCTGCACCTTGCATAATTTATGGCCCCATTTTCATGTCACCTTTTGAATATCAGAAATTTGTGCATGGTGCAATGGAACTTGCGCCACTGCATCTTGAATGCTCCACTATGAGCACTTGCAGTGGCGCAAGTTCCACTGCACCATGCACAGTGGCTGTGGCCAGGGGCCAATATTCAAAGGAGTTGCTCAATAACGCATCTCCGTTGAATATCGCCCCGGCCACACCCCTGCGCAACTTTTTTGAGCAGTGCAAGGGCTTGCACCACAGAATGGCGCAGTTTGAATATCCAGCCCCATAACTACATCATTGTTACATTGGGTGCATATGGAGAGAATGTAATACCAAATATAAAGATAGTTCATCATCTAGAAGTACAAGAAAATGAGCCTTTAAGTTAGCACATGGATCAAGTAATGTGTGTAACACGGAGTCCCTTCTGTTGAATTTTCAGTTTAAATTTCTTTTAGTTTTTTTTCCAAATTAGTATGGTTATTGAAGCTATTTAGCTACCATAATATGCAACATTTTATTATTTTATTCTAATCATTACCTGATGGAAATTATGCCACAATTTATCTTTGGGCACCACTGCTGTGAAAACAGGGCATGTCAAAGTTTTGCTGCTGATTGTATCCATTTGTTTTACAGCCCTTTTTTTAGTCTGTTATGTGAACCTTGGTGGATAAGTTAGACACTACTAAGTTTCCTAATTTTTTAATGTACTTTAAAAACTGTTTTTTCATAAGAAGTCATGTGTGTAACAGTGGCACCACTAGTCATGTGCATAACAGTGACACCACATCAAGTCATATGGTCAACAGGGATCCAACAGCCACAACAATATAAGTGTCTAACTATCCAACATAGTCCTACTATAAGAAATACTTGTGTTAATGTACATAAAGCAACCATTGTTATGTTTAAACATTTACTTATGAATGCATTTTTGCTGGGCATGTCAAAGTTTACCTGCTGATTGTATCTGTTTGTTTTTACAGCTCTTTTTTTCTTAATCAGCTATGTGAACCTTGGTGGATAAGTCAGACACCATTGAGTTTCCTAATTATTCAGTGTAATTTATTTAAAAACAGTTTTTTCATAAAAAGTCATGTATGTAACAGTGACACCACAACACGTCATGTACATAACAGTGAGAAGAATGGAGACACCAAGAAAAACACTTGCCGGGATGAGAAGCAGAAAGGAAGTTCCTCGGGCAGGTGTGGGACTTTTAAGACCTTCAAAGGTACAGCAACAAAACAGACAAGTGCTTTCAGTTCTGCAAATGCACCACTGGTGTTGTGGAGGATTTTTGGACCCATAGTTTTGTATGTAACAGGGGGACACCAAAGGAAGGGGATCAAAATATTTAAATAAAACATCATGAATATCACAAAGAGAAGAAAAAAAAAGAAGAAATGATGTCGAGGAGAGTGAGAGGCACTGCAATTGGAGGGGGGGGGTTATTAGAAAAAAAGCTATTTGAAAATCAGGGCTGTACAAGTCCTGAAAGTACTGTAGGGGGACACCACTGGTTAATACTGTACATTACCAAGGAAAGAAAGGCGTATAAAACTACATAAATGATAAATTTAGAAATAAGAAAGTTTTAAGAAGCACAAGACCTAACTGTAAGATACTAGCATACATTTTGTTTCTTTAAAATGTAAATGTTGAGACAGCAATGAGGCACTCTATGAGTGACATGGAACAGTGTCACAAAATGGCATCTTTCTTAATCGGGAAATATGGCACTCCAGATGGGTCCACGGTAAAACAGCAACACAACAGAGGCTGATGTTATTTACAGTATGTCCTTAATGAGTACAATAGTAGGGAGTGTTAGAATGGAAACATTTTAATGGTTATTTCAGAAGTTACAAGCCATTATTTTACAGGTGATGTAAGTTTCTCCTGTACTGTGCACATACATACATATCCATATATATATATGTATATATATATATATATGATATGCAACCCCCCCCCACTGGAAATATTGTCGATATTTTTTTATTCGAGTGCCAATTGGCCCAAAAATATCAAGAGTGGTGAAACCATGAGCAATGTCATTGGGTCAACTGGCATGAGAACAAATAATATTGATGATATTTCCAGTAAGAGGGTTGCGTCTTCCATTTATGCCATACCTCCAAAAAAGTGAAAAAAGGATATTCTTGCCATTTTTTTGCTGATTATAAAAAATCTAAAAGAAAACTATAAATGAAACACAAATCATTTTGTAAGTATTTTTTTCCTGATCAACTTTGTTGCTCAAAGTACCATGCTATGATTATTCATTTTAAAGTTACATGCATTTTTTTGTTGCAAAAAGTGGAAACATTTGAATGTTCTGCTGTTTTTTGCTAATTATAAAAAACTAAAAGGTATCTATAAATGAAACACCACTTATTTTGTAGATATTTTTGTGCTGAACTATTTTCATGCTCCTAGTACCATGCTATCATGTGTCTGTCAAAAAAGTGAAAACAATTGCATTTTTTGTTTTTATTTGCTAATTATATAAAAATTAAAAGTTAGTCATAAATGAAACACCCCTTATTTTGCAGATATTTGTGCACTGAACTTAGTTCTCGCAGTGCCATGCTATCATTTTTCATTTTAAAGTTATTCACATTTGCTTATCAAAAAAAGTGAAAGAAATTGCATTTATTTGCTATTTTTTTGCTAATTATGTATAAAAAATAAAAGTTAGCCATAAATAAAACACGACTCATTTTGTAGATATCTTTGTGCTGAACAACTTTTGTACCCACAGTACTGTGCTATCATTTTTCTTTTTTAAGTTATTCGCATTTGAATATGGTTAGTACTGCTACGGAGTCTGAATATGCAATTGAGTTCTGAATGAACCAATCTCTACCTACTGTGTGGATACATTTATCTACAGTGAGGATAAATGTGATATTCCTACTCTAGGTCTGACCAGCCTGATAATATCAAAAATATTTGCCTTTTTTTATCCTCACATGTATGGCATATATATATATATATATATATATATATATATATATATGTTTATATACACATTGTAAACAACTTTAATGCACCAGTTAGGGTGTTTACTAAAGTGACAAAAGTAGAGAAATTTGCAGTTGGTGTTTCCAACCCTAACACCGCACCCTGCACATACCCACAGGCATTGGGAGTCTGCCTTGGAGTTGTCAGCCCTAACAATCACCCCATTCCATAAGTAAATAAACTGAGATGGGTACAGTATAGGAGAATGAGGTGAGCATTAGGGCTGATGATCTCAAGGCAGACCCCTGATGCATGTGGGTGTGTGCAAAGTGTAGGATGGGGCATTAGGGTTGAAAACCCTAATGGGAAATTTCCCTACTTTTGTTGCTTTTGTAAACACCCTAACTGATGCATTAACAAAGTTTTTTTTTTGCAATGAATTTCCTTACTTTTTGGGATAGTGTAATCATATCCTAATTGTCTTGTGCTCCCATTCCTCCATAGATGTATATATGTACATAGTTATGGGAGCACAGGGCCCACTCCTATTCCTCCATAGATGTGTTTACATACATACAGTAGTTGAGGAAATGCAGGGCCCAGAGTGATGGCATTGTCAGTGTAGCCATGTTATTAGCCCACCTGATGTACCCAGCACATTATGTATTCAAATCCCCACCAAAATATAATTGTGCACAACTGCAACCCCATTTCTACGCCGCAGGTGCAAAAAACACATTTCAGACAGAATTTAAAAAATGACAGTTGTGATACACATTTCTTGGGGTAATAACAAGTCCATGTTCGTGATTTGGTGTCAAAATATTTTAAACTGACAAAGTTACTTGTGTGCATTGCACAAATTCTACAAGACATCATAACGCAGCCATTTTTTTACATTTTAACCCCAAATTTTTAACATGGCCTTTTGTGATCACATCTCATGAACAAATGACTGTCATGCAAATCCTGCCAGAGAGGTGAATTTGCCACACCCCGTCAAAGAAATCTATCAGATTTGTTTGACAGGACCTTCCTGCAGTGAATCCATATTGCTCTGGGTCTTGTGCCCCTCTGTCCACTAGATATTCTACAGTCCTGTCCTTCAACACCAGTTCCATCATCTTCCCTACCATTGAGGTCAAACTGACCAGTCATGACATAATGTAGGTCCAGAGTCTCAGAGAATGCAGGTGAAGTGCCCCTGCTCCAGTTGTTACAACAGCACAGGAGATACCAGAAGAAACCCTTATTCTTCGCCTCTTTTGTTAAAACCCACATTTTATACCACTAGAGATAATATATGCAATAATATAAAAATAAAATTAACTTCAACCAAAATTAACCATATCCAATATGTGCATCTGTGAGAGAAAAGAGAAACAACATGGTCCCTATGTATAGTGATTCTCTTGATGATAAGTCACATTTAGTGTAGCCCTGTGTACCCGAGAGTGGGTAAAGTCTGTCATGCTACTAAAACTACAAACGGTAAAGAAGAAAATAATCACTATCTCTACTTACAGTCACGGGGTGACCAAGCATCCAGATAATAGTGATCAACTGTAGGTGAGAAAGATGTGTAAGGTTAATCTGTTTCTTGTATGTATGTACTGTGTAATGGTGACTTGGAGTGGTCATAACCATTTTAAGAAAGCAGCTTTCATACTATTGAACATTTCCAAATAATCCTATAAGACACAGGTTAAATGCTCCATCAGAAACACTTTGAACAGGACTTCCGGTGACATCACCGATATGTGAGTAGCACCAGGCTTTAGTGCCTCAAACTTGACTGAATAATCTAACTCAATCCCACTGAATAAGAGCAACTTTTAAGTGGAAGAACAACCAGAAGTACACTAGAGTATGCCGCAGAAAGTAAATAAGGAGAAAAACCTGAAAACAAGATCATCAACAACTACTGCACTACTAGACTTTGCAATGGGTTGGATTCATCCTCTGGTTCAATGGAGGAAGATGGTCTGAATTCAAGAAAAGCAGGCAGAACCCTTTGACAAATACTACACTCAGTTCAAATAATTGAATTGTCTGTGGTAGATTTGAGACAAGATTTGCAAAATTTAAACAGGCAGCTTTCCGACAACACTGCAAAAATCTCGGAGTTCAGGGAAATGCAACATACAGTACTTCTAGCCAACTCCTTTTATAGCTATTAAAACAAGAAAGGCTATCAAGACTCCAAATAGAAGATATAGAGAACCATGCAAGAAGAAATAATTTTAGGCTGCATTGTGTACCAGAAGGGGCTGAGGAGGGTTTCCCCTCGCTAATTGACTTTGTGCAACACATTCTTCACACCACTCTCTCACTGCCATCTGATTTTCATTATGAGTTGGACTGGGCTCATCGGTCATTAGGCCCCAAGCCAATGAGCCCCACAGCCAGGCCGAGATCCATTGTAGTATGAATGGTCTATTACCAAGTGAAGGATTATATTTTGTAAGAGGAGTAGAGGCAAAAGGAGACAAAGTACAAGGACTGTCAAATCTACTTTGATCACAACTTTTCACCCTTTCTACAAGTGGAGAGGCAGAGAATAAGAAGGGTAATCAAAGAAATCAAGGAGAAGAAGGTCTACAAAGCACAATTAAATTTTCTGGCCATACTTGGGGCACAATTTGAAGATGGGGGGGCGGCTCAGAGGTAATTTAAGGAAGTATTTTTTCACAGAGAGGGTTATGTATGCATGGAATGGCCTTCTGGAGGAGATTGTGGAGTCAAAAACAGTGGTTGAATTCAAGCATGCATGGGGCAGTCATAAGGCAATTCTAGGGGGTGGGAGTAGGAAGAAGTAGGCTGCTGGTTAACTAGGATCTGCAGCTTATCCATTAGGTAGGGAAATGGGCAGACTGGGTGGGCCAAGCGGTCCTTATCTGCTATCAAATTCTATGTTTCTATGTTTCTAAACTGAAAATCCATACACCAGAGGCAGGGACACTGGTTTACCGGGATTGAGAAAGGGCATATTCCATTTTGCACATTGTAAAAAACAGTATTGTCACCGGTATCTGCTAAGCCAAAATTCAGTTTTACTGGTATTTGGTTCTCTGTACTTTATTTAACAATTTTCAACTCTGCTAACATGCATTTTAGCAATTTTGACCTCCATTATTGCACATCCTTCCATCCTTGTACCAATTTAAAGTTGTTTTAGGTACAAGCTGTGATGGCAGCAGCAGCACTACAGCTTCCATCCCTAAGGTGTGATGGAAGCAACACTATGGCCCCATCCCTCAGATGTGATGGCAGCACCAACAGCACTATGGCCCCCATCCCTCTGGTGTGATGGCAGCAGCAACAGCTCTATGACCTCCCTCCCTCAGGTGTGACAGAAACAGCAGCACTGTGGCCCCCATCCCTTAGGTGTGATGGCAGCAGTACTACATTCCCCATCCACCAGTGGTGATGGCAGAAGCACTACAGCCCCCAACCCTTCAGTGTGATGGCAGTAGCAACAATGCAGTCCACGTCCCTCTGGGGTAATGGCAGTAGTGACAGCACCATTATCCCCTTTCTTCAACACCCACACCTCACATTCACAAGTTACAAATGACTTGGTCTCTTTGCTTGTTAGAACTCAGATGTGAATTAATCTTAACCATCACCACTAAGGTGGACTACCTTTGTTTTTTCCCCCATCTATAATTTAACTGCCTGAATTGGATTTCTGCCTGTGACACCACTGACCAGGGTAAGGGAACAGACTTGACTTGAGTGTTGGAGGGCCAGCTGGTGGGTGAAGGCTTGAGTGTCCAATGACCACTCATCTTCTCCTGGGAGGAGGGTGGGTTCATGGCTCAACATTTGTTGGCCCCTGGTGGAGGCCAGAGGCACAACAAAATGTTGTCCCTCACTGCAGGAGGGAGCATGACAGATGTCAGCTTGTTCCTTGACATCATGTGGGCTGTCACACTCCCAAGAAAATGGGAAAACACCCACTGGCCAACCAAAGATGGCTGCTGGTCTCTCCAGGGTTTTATTTAACTCCAAAAATTAATTAGCGTTTTGCTCATAAAAGTGCTAAAACATTGTGAAAATGCATAGCACTTGCCTCACTGTGTTTAACAAACATAGCACTTCTAAAAAACCTATATAAATACTTTCTGTGCCATTAGCATTGTCCCAAGAAAAAAATTGCTAATCAATTATTTAAAACCCTGCTGTCCATAAGCTGAAAGCCCCAGACATGTTTCCATTCTGACCCCTCCCATGCCCAGGATACACAGGCAGCTCTTTGGGGCAATTCTCCTCCCCTGGTAGCCTCCCACAGGGGCAGGGGCCCATTCAACGAAGGGTTACTTTGGGTTACCTGGTAGCACAACATTAAGGGGCAGTAGATGGTGGTTGGGACTCAGCAATGGTGCTAGAGGGCCTTGGCAGGCCTGAAGGAGCGGATGGCCGGGGGTAGGAGGAGCAAAAAAAATGCTTGAATTTGCTTCTTTGAAATGAAGTGTCTTCACCCAAAAAATCCACAAGTGGACCTTCAAATGGATTAAAGCATCTTCCAGACATGTGGATGCTTTTTTTTCCTTTACTTGGTGTCCATGAGAAGGGTGTCTCCCAGTTTTCATGTCTGAGCTCAGATGTGAATTGAGCACCACTCTGCCCACCAGCATCATACAGCCCCTGGGGTCTTACCTTCTGTATGTCATCGAATATGCTTTCAAAGTCCACTGGCCAAACATAAGTACACTTAAAAACATAACATTTGCTTTTTGTTGAAGCACTCTATCAGAAAACAGTTTGTTGTCACAGAGACTGAAACAGCAGGTGGCAGAAAGGGTGCAAATGATCCAATTCACCTAAATGGGGTGCTAACTGTGAAGTCTTTTCATAAGAAGTAAGGCAGTTTTTTCCTTGTGAACATACTTCCATTCAGACTAGTTTTCAAACAACTGTGGATTTTGGATGTCCCTGCTGATTATAAACTTGAATAAGCTAGTTGGTAACAGTGATCCTGCATTTAGCAATCTACAACCTAGATACCCATATGCAATGAATACAATAAAAACCTGACTAAAATCTAAAAGCGAGCTTATAAAACACATATAATGTATCTGAACATTTATCTTTACCTATTCAAAATCATTGCAGCCCAAGTAAAACTCAGATAAATTACATGGTACCCTGACTACTGTTCTATGATGTAGTAAACACATATAGGTATTTTTTTTATATATTCTTTGTAAATAAGGTAAGGCCCACTAGGCTGAACTGCCTGTTTTCAGGAGTGACCTAGAAGCACTGGGGAGGTTAAGTGACTTACTTGGAGTCACACAGTGTGCAAGTGGAGGTTATGGGAATCAGACCCAAGTCTGCTGGATGTACCCAGTTCAATCACTGTTTGTTACTCTAACGGTACCACTAGGCTATACTGCCAGCCATAATAACACCATATATATATAATGTTTTAATATATGATTTTAATAATAGTACACAGTACCTACAGTGCAAATTATGAACATGAAACATTTTACATTTTACTAAAACTGAACTATTTGCCACTCCATCTGCTTATTTTTTCTTACACCAAAGTCGGTGAATAGTTGACAGAGCACTGTAAATAGCTTTTAATCAGGCTTCATTACTCTACATACAAAAACAGATAAAATTCGTTTATTCTGAATTTATTTAATATTGATTTTCTGTGGCTCACTAAATAGAATCTAGCACTGTATAAGGCAGATGTTTTTACATTTTGGAAGAGGCAACACATCTTATCCGTTTAGGATTCGTGTTAGAAACAGAAATTGTTCTTCATATTTAAAACATATTCAAGTGTCAGTGTATTCATTTTGCAGTTTATGCTGACTAATATATGCTGTAGAAACAGTAAAGGATTTATTGTGAAGCACTCCAGATCTATAGTAGAACTCCCACAATTTCCCAGCAAGTTTTGCAAAATATTTCTGCAATTTCAGGTTACTTTTCCTGCAGTTTTCCAGTGGCCCTGCCCATGTGTGCTGATACTTGTATTTTTTTGTATCATACAATGTAATATAAATAGTAAAAGACTCTTAGGCACATACTACATGAAAACTGTTTTTTAAGGAAGAAAAGCAGTCCTCAGGTGATGGAGATGTTGGTGGGAAGCATAGGTGGTTAAACTGATTGCCTGGTTACAACAAAGCAGTGTGGGTGATTTCCTTACTGACTCTATATACAGCAAAGCAGGAAGAACGCAAAGCACAGCAGCATTCATTTAAAGATGCTGAAATCTGGGTCGGCTCACTGGTGCTGTGGTAGCACAACTGCTTGCAATGCCAGCGACCCAGGGTCAGAAGCAAACTCGAGTTGCTGAAGGTCTGGCCAGGGGAGTAGGATCGAGCACCCGGGGGACTGTTCTCCTCTGGGGAGTGTAGGCTGCAGGTTCTGCTGCTTTTCCACAACCTGTGTGACTATAGGTGGTGGTAAAATGGTGCTGCAGAGTGATCAGGAGGGGAGGACGCTAGCCAGGATCTGGAGCAGTGGCATGTCTCCATTTGACCTACCTCCTTGATCTCCTCTAGTGCTGGTGCCCTCAGGGACAGATACCAGAACACCAGGAACAATCACCCCACATTGGCCACTGGCAGAAGGGACCCAGTTGCCCTAGACTTCATAACCAGGCTCCATGAGGGACCCGCTGGGCTGCCCGACACACACTAAGGGAGTGTGCAGGGGTGATGTGGGGTCCCCTCCCTTCCCACCTAGGGGGGTACAACCCAGGCAGGATAGGGGCAGGCCCACAGGAGATCCTGAGCATTACCTGGGGTGAAGCTAGGGGATACCCAGCCTAGGGATCTCTGAAAAGTGGAGACTGATGTTGTGAGAAGGGGGCATAGAAAGAGAAAATAAAAAAAAAATTAAAAAGATGATGAAATCTTAGAGATTCTGTGCAGTGACATGCAATTTCCATGAGGCACCAGTACAAGAATTCAAAATCCACAAACCAAGCAGGATTCCGTGACTGTTAATGGTGTTACTGGTAAAAATGGAAAACCAGGGTCCCTGACCAGAGGGCATCAAGATATTTACCTCATTAGTGGAGGCTGCTTCAGTGCTGCAAGAATGGAAAATACATATTCTGGACTTGGAAATGGATGAGATGAAACATAAGATCCTTGGAGAAAGCTGGTCCAAAATCAGAGGGAAAACTGGAAGGGACGTGCCGGGTGCTCTATTGAGGAAAATGGCAGGGGACTTGAATAAGCTGATGAGCCATGTGAAGACACGTGCAGGAAACAGAAGTGATAGGGGAACTGCTATGGAGACAAGAGGCGTTTTGGAAGAATATCAAACGGTAGAGTGAACAGGAGCTCTGAGAGGGACAGTAAGGACCTAAACACCAATGACTATAATAGTAACATGCTAAATACTGCTGGTGTCTGGTTGAAAGGGATTTAAGGGGGCAACTTATAATGAATGGTACCCTGGATTAAAAAAAAGAACAGGGAGGGGCGAGGGGTAAACAATAGACAACGAACACAGGAGGAGCAGAGGATAAGCACTCAGAATGAAGTTTAAAAATATCCCTAAACAAGAAACATGCTTGGAATCACTGGCCCCAGGCCCCCTGTTAAATGGACATTTTACAAGAAGACTCGCACTTTGTAAAGGGTAACCATAACTTACAAGGAGAGTCGAGTTTGTGAGGGGGATCAATCTGTAATATACCCGGAGGCAATATTCACAGAGGGTGAAGTTTTTATTTTTCTTCTGACAAGGGCATAGACTCTTGATCAGTGAGTGTCCCAGAACAGGAATACTGTGCTTGAAAAGGCAGCTACATGGGGGAGAGAGAATTGTTTGGTTAACTTCATATACTCCTCTAGTAGGTATCGAATGTAGGAAGACATGTCAAACTGTTCAATTTTAAAGTTCAATCCATTAGAGTTTTTTCAACTTATTGTTATACATAGTTGCAAACTGATAAGTTCTGATATTGTTAGAATAAGTTTTGTTTGGGAGTGCAAATTTATATTTTGGCCAACATTGATCATTTTTAATTTTCAGAAATGTGTGCTTGGAAGAAAGAAACGACCTAAGGGAGAGCAAAAGACTAAGGAGTTATTATAGATACACCAATGGATGATCTTAAGTTAATTTCTTATAACATGAAGGGGATTCATTCTCCTATAAAAAGAACCAGACTGTTGAGAGAGTTGAAGTGCCTGAAAGTGGACAGTCTTTTTACAAGAAACGCATCTGACAGGGACAGAGCATATTAAACTTAGAAGGGCATGGGTGGGCAGGGTGGAGGCAGCAAATGTGCCTAATCCTAGGAAAGCTGGTACTGCAATCTTATTTAAGAGGAACCTACCCTTTAAAGTAATAGAGATAGAAATGGGTTTGGCAGGATGACTGGTAAGGGTTACAGGGGAATTAAAGGGAGAACAAATCCACTTTATTAATATTTATGCACCCAATCAGAAGACAGATGAGTTCCTAAGTAAGACCTTAAATAAAATAGTGGGATATCACTCAGGGCAAATAATATTGGGAGTGGATTTTAACATGGTTAGAGACAGCAAGATAAATCATCGAGGATAACAGATATGAGCATGAAGGCCATGAAGGTTCTAACGGTCTTATCGAAGGAACAAGGGTTCAGTGACATATGGAGATGACAGCATAAAAAAGAAAAAGATTACTCCTTTTATTCTCAGGCCCATAAAATGTATTCATGAGTAAATGCATTCTACACTCAGACTCAGTATTTATACAGGGTAACAGATTTCCAGATAGGTAATTTTATTCTGTCCGACCATGCACCTGTTTCCATTTGAATAAATATAGATTCAATGGAAAAGCGGCCCCTGTGGAGACTAAATGTCTCCCTGTTGAACAGTAAGGTCTTGCTACAGATAACTGGGGGAAATCATAGAGAATGTAGTAAGAATAAATAGACAACAAGGATGCTCCAATCTGTCCATTTGGAAGGCTGTTAAAGCAGTAGAAGGGGTGAGTTAATTAGCCATGCAGCCGGGTTAAGAAAACTAAAGAATAAGAAATATGTGAGTTTAACTGGTAAAATAGCTGAATTAGAAACACTACCCAAACAAAAAACCTCACTCGACTAAAATATATACCGGTTTCCTCAAAACAAGAGAGGAACTGGGTAAATTAGATAATGAAGAAGTAGAAAGTAAACTTAGATTTATAAGCCATTAATATCAGGAAGTAGGGGGAAGCCACTAAACTACTGGCATATAGACTGCAGAAAGCCCAGGCCAAAAGAATAGTTGCACAGATTTTAAATAAAGACAATCCAAACGGCCCTTGGTCAAAACCCAAGGATATAGCTCACCAGTTTTCAGAATTTTACAAAAAACTATACACTGAAGATAAAAAAGAGGAAGCAATAAAAGAAAAGACTAAAACATTCTTATAGAAACTAAACCTGCTCAAACTAATTGCTGAGATGGCAGAAACCCTAAATACCCCTATTTCAATTAGAGAAACCAATAATGTAATTAAGATACTACCCACTGGAAAATCACCAAGGGCAGATGTTTTCAGCTCTGAGTTTTATAAACAGTTAAGAAATACTGTGTCCCCTATACTAATTCAAGTATTTAACGACTGCCTTACAGGAGATAATAGGCCGGGGACATGGGTGGAGGCCTTGATTACTGTCATTCCAAAGCCTGGTAAACAGAAAGATAAATGTGAAAATTATAGGCCCATATCTTTGCTAAACCAAGATATGAAAATCCTAACAAAATTACTAGCCATAAGATTATAGAACTACATGGAGTACTTACTACATATAGACCAAATGGGATTCATTCCTAATAGGCACCAAACTGATAATATTAGGAAATTATTGAATATTATGAAATATAATAACCCCACCAATACAGCACAATTGACCATTTTCCTAGATGCAGAAAAAGCCTTCAACCACTTGAAATGGACATACTTAACACAAGTATTAGAATGCATGGGAATAAAATGGATTTTTCTGAAGTGGGTCAGTTTGTGCTACATACTATATATCCAAATGCTAGAATAAAAGTGAATGACTTCTTGTCCACAAGTTTTTATATAGAGAGGGGATCTAGGCAAGGTTGCCCCTTATCGCCCCTCTTATTTGCGCTAAGCTTAGAACCACTAGCAGCAACTATAAGAGCAACGCTTAGTATACAGGGAATAGCTATAGGATCTAATATATGTAAAACATCATTATATAAAAATACAAAATCACACATGCCCCCACAATGCAAAGCATCATGGGCTGCATATGCAAATCACCACAGAATGTTATGCTGGTCCAACTTTAAGCAGAATTGCATGGTGCCGAAAGGCCTCTCACACAGTTTGCAAAGGGTGCTAACAGAAGACATAGACACGTGTTTCGTCCTACCAGGACTCATCAGTATGCCTTGTCTGTTTGACACCCCAGTGGAATGGACCAGCTACCCTAAGGCAGTGTGCCTGGGATATATTGTGGTGAACCCATTAAAATAAAAAACTATTTAAAAGACAAAGAACCTCCGCGCGTAAACACCGAGGCAAGGGTTACCCCAAAGGGCATTTGGCTGGGAAGCCAAGTTTCAAGAAAATACAAAATCACACATGCCCCCACAATGCAAAGCATCATGGGCTGCATATGCAAATCACCACAGAATGTTATGCTGGTCCAACTCCCAGGCACACTGCCTTAGGGGTAGCTGGTCCATTCCACTGGGTTGTCAAACAGACAAGGCATACTGAGGAGTCCTGGTAGGATGAAACACGTGTCTATGTCTTCTGTTAGCACCCTTTGCAAACTGTGTGAGAGGCCTTTAGGCACCATGCAATTCTGCTTAAAGTTGGACCAGCATAACATTCTGTGGTGATTTGCATATGCAGCCCATGATGCTTTGCATTGTGGGGGCATGTGTGATTTTGTATTTTCTTGAAACTTGGCTTCCCAGCCAAATGCCCTTTGGGGTAACCCTTGCCTCGGTGTTTACGCGCGGAGGTTCTTTGTCTATTATATAAAGATGACACTTTGGTCTATATGGACAATCCAGAAAACTCAATACCTCCCTTTCTAGAACTACTTGAGAGGTATGAAAGTATATCAGAGTTTAAAGTTAATAAATACAAGTATGAAATATTACTCATAAAGGGGAACATTACTAGGAAGATGATACCTAACCCCTTTTAAATCCAATACCTGGGTATCTGGATTCCAAAAGACCTTGGGAATTTATATAAAGACAACTATACCCCACTCTTTTCCCAGATTATTAGTGACCTTAATAGATGGAACAACTTCTCTCTTACATTTTCAAATAGGATAGAGGTCATTAAAATGAATATTCTATCAAGATGTCTTTTTCTTTTTTCCACTCTCACTTTGCCTATTCCACCCAGGGAATGGAAAAACTTAAGAATGCAACTTTCTCATTTTGTATGGGCAGGCAGAAAACTTAGAATAAAGTGGACAGTACTTCAAGAAGCTAAACAAAAGAGGGTGGGGATTATCAAATTTATGGAACTATTATATAACAGCCCAGTTTCAAATGATTGCCAAAATGGTCCATCCTAGACAGAGGGGGGCTGGCAACTTCTGGAACACAATGGCCACTTGTGAATTCCCTTACATATCCTTCTCTGGACTATCCTACCAGCAAACCTGAAGGAAATTAAAAACTGTTGGGCCAAACATGCACTGAAGGTCTGACTACAGGCAAGGCAGGAGAGGGAGCTACCAACCAGAGTTTGGGCATATATCTCCTTAGGTATTTGCCGAGGTGTTTAATAGAGACAGCAACTGGATGTCTGTGCAGGTGGGAGAGCTTAGGTCTGAGATTTCTATATCAATTAGTAGAAAGGGAAGTAATTAAAACCTTTGCCACAATACAAAGGGAATTTAATATACCGAAACAGGATTTCTACTGCTACTGTACTTACAGTGTAGAAACTACATACTGAAGGGGCCAGGCTCCATAACAGTGGCAGGAGAGCCAATTCCAGAACTTCAGCTAATTCAGAGGATAGGATCTGATCTCAGGGATGTATAGGTCACTACAAGAAGGTAGAGGAAAATTGGCAATGCAGTATATTCAAAATAAGTGGGAGATGGAGGGGGAACAATCACTTAGAGAGGAGGACTGTCAAAGATCTGGGTAGGTATACACAAAACCACAGTGATGGCCTCATGGAGAGAATTCAGGTGGAAGGTGTTTGGGAGGTTTTTTTAATTCCCTCAGTCTCGGGGCATTACTGTAGAACATATTCAGATAAATGCTAGAGGAAATGTGGAGAAAAGGGGACTTTTTACCACATCGTTTGGGAATACCAGCACTTACAACCCTACTGGGTGCAGTTTGAACACATAATATAAAAAGTAATGGGTCTGATGTCTCCACTCACCTTCTTACACCTGGTCCTGGGAAAACTTCCAGACAAACTAAGGAGGGCAACTTCTAGGTACCTGTTCTATGTACTGATGGTGGTAGCACTAAAAGTAATTATTCAAAACTGTTTAACCAATAATACCCTAATGATAAACCAATGGAAAGATAACATAATAGAAATAAAAAATCTAGAAGCAATTATAGCCAGAATTTGGCTGCAAGTAGATAAATTTAATACAAGATGGCTGCCATTTTTCACATACATCGAAGAGGTTGATGGACAAGGGATTCTAGACCAGTTATTGGGTTAGACACAGAGGGTGGGGGAGGCTCTGAAGGGCTAGCATACTGGAGACCAAGTAAGAGAATCATGGAAAATTTTTTGAAGTGTACACAACCATATGATCATAGCCTAATAAAGAAACTAATCAAAGCTAATATATAAATGAAACTATAGCACTCCTTTTATTAAGTTTTATTCAATTTTATTGTACTTCCTTTTATTTTTATTGTTAGATTGTTACAACTGTAAATAGTTTATGCAAGGTTTATTAATTTTAATTAAAAAGAAAAGCAGTGCATGTAATACAACCCAAACTGTCAGAAGATATGGCTATAGCACAGAGATGACGGTAAACGCTCTTGGGTGGGTGATGTTCGAGTCCTGATCAGTGGGGAGTCCAGGAGGAGATTCCTATAAAAGAGAAAAGAAGGAAAACATGGAATTAGTTCTAGAAATGGAGTAGGAAAACAGATATATTGGGAGTGTCTTTTTCTTCCTGAACACTAGCGCATTTAATTTTGTATTAATTTTAAGTTAACTGAGGTACTGTGAGATATGTAACACTGATCGTATGGATGAAGTAAGACCTGCCTATATTCAGTTTGGTCTATACTGTTTTGGAAATTTATGTTAATTGAAAACAGATTACTATTTAATTAACTTCAAATTAAAAAAAGGCACTTTGAACAGTGAAACATTCCACTTAAACAGTATGGAAAGGAACTCTGTTGATACCCAAGTATTTAAATACATGTTTGAGCTACAACCAGCATGATACAGTTTACACATGTGAGTGGACACAGTATCCCATCTTCAACCCTAGTCACATCAAATAAAAAAGTAATATATGTTTTAAAAGGAGCATAATCTTAATTTATCTTGGATTTGATCACTTACAGCCCTCCAAAATAATTCAATACTGAGTAGGATGAAAAGGAATGAAAGTATGTATCTGGGTCACTTTTACGTGTCTGGCATATTGGGGGGATCAATGGGTTAATATTATGAATTACTATACACTTACCAACGTTTGGCTGCATATGGATAGTAAATATTGGAAGGTGAGGTGTGTGCGAAAAATAGCGTATGCCTATTTTTCGCACATAACATATTTCTGAACATTTACCATTCACTTGCAGCCAAACAATTACATAATTTTTAATTACAGAAACAGCACAGTTGATATTCTGCTTATCTGATGGTGAGATGGATGGGCACAAGACTGTTGATCCTAGCATCCTGGGTTGAGACCCAGTGTTTTCATTTTTTTTTTGCCTTCATTGTAGGTGTAAAAAAAATATGAAGACACTAGTCTTGAACCCAAAACTTTCAGATCTACAGTGCTGCACTTTGTTCACTGCACCACTGAGCAAACACAGTAATAGCTTTGCTTTTTTGTACTTAACACAGAGTCAATCTTGATATGTCACTTTCGTAACTGTAGCATGTGCGAAAAAGCTATAGCTATCTCTTGAACATACTACAGTTAAGAAAGTGAAATGTCCAGTCTAGTGAGAAGAGCAACCAAGTCCTGGTGCATAGAAGATGACAATGCATGCAAGACCGGTGGAGGTAAGTATATGATAAGGGGTGTGGCGGGGGTAGACGAGATGACGAGGGACCATTTTCTCTTTTTCAGGTACAAAAGTTAAAAAGACATTGGGGAACTATTTTCTTTACCTGCAGGTTTACAGAAAAAGGTATTTCAGGACACTGGGAGTGGGCTCACCAGTATCCCATACTGCAAGGGGGACTAATAAGGGACACTGGGAGTGGGCTTCCCAGTATCCCATGCCACTGCTAGGGGGCTTAATGTCTTGGGATACTGGGAGTGGGCTCCCCAGAGTCCCACACTGCTAGGGGAGGGGCCAAAATTAACAAATGCCAGTGGGAGGGTGGGTGTGCCACGAGACACCAGGGCAACATAAACAGGTGTTACCAGTAGACAGTATGTAAAAGGAGTGGCTCAAACTTGACTCTACATCCAGCAGCATGAGTTCCAGCTGTGGCTGCAGAAGTCAAGAAAATATCGCTCTTCTCATACAGAGAATGGGCTAGAAGTGGTCCTCTCGCTAAGCTGGCAGCCAAGATTTTGGGTGCGATGGAAATTTGTTTCAGGCCAGTTTAAAAAAAAACATCAAAAGTTCTGATTTTTTTTTTAACACTCTCTTTTACATCTTCTGTACTTGCAGATCATTGCTACTGGCGAAAGAAAATGGCGGACACAACACAGCTCCTGCAATCAAACAGCTATGAAATTTGTGCAAAATACCTCCCTTCCTTGGAAAAAAAAGTGGTTGTTTTTGCACAAAGCATGATTTGTTTGAAAATTCAAATCTTTCATGCCTGACATATCAATTTTCCCATTGGAAATAATGGGAAAATAAAATTTTTTATAACTTTTGAACTGATTAATATTTTTTCACTAAAACTTCAAAGTGCACATCTGTGAGGCAATGATTTCTATCCTGAAATTTGCAGAACACAGCTGAAAGCTGTTTCTGAGATCCAGGTGGACAAAGAAATCGCAAAAACATGGCTTTTTCTGTTTTTGCAACACTCTGTATATCACAAACCACAGTACCGATTCATACAAAATTGGACACATGAAGCAACCTACTCATAGAGATTATACATGCCAAATTTCATGCAAATCTGTCAAACAGTTCCAAAGTTATTGAGGTTAACAAATTCAGGTTTAACATAGAAGTTACCTTTCACCCTAACTATACCGGTGCTAATATCTATCTATCTATCTATACATATATATATATATATATATATACTGCAAAACACTGTGCTAATGCAACAGTAAATGTGGTGTTAGGGCTTCCAGCCCTAACTTCCTACCCCTCCCAAGAAGCAAAAGGCCAGGTATACACAAGCAACCAAAGACAGCCATTATCAGGTAAGACAAACATACAACTGTTTCCAGATGACACAAAAGGCATCCATCATAAGGGTCCAGTGCTTTTGAAGCCCTGGTAACACATGTAAACTACAAGACAGACACACCCCACTTCTGCCTGCAGATTGAAATCCAGCAAGCCATTTGGCTGCAAAAGTGCATGTGGCTACAAATGTACAGGGTCTTCTGGGCTCTGCGTCAAGTGGTGACTTGTTGAGGCACAAGCACAGGCCTCTGTAGGGTCTGTGCATCTTCAGCCTCAAATAAAAATCCATGATACCCAAATTACAATTCTGCTTGTGTCTGCAGAAGCACTTCTGCAGTCACAGATCAACATGCATAGCGTAAGACATACACATCCAGTGGATATCCAGATTACAACAATACTTATGTCTGCAGAAGTGCAGGTCACTGTGGACCTGCACTTCTGTAGCCATAGATCAACATGGACAGTGTAAGATGTACACAGGCAGTTGTGACTGCAGATGCGTAGGCCCCTGTGAGACCTGCATGTCTGCAGCTGCAAATACATATGTACACTGCAAAACATATACATTCACTTCTGCAGTCACACTAAAGGTTTCTAAACCACACTGATACAGTATTTTTTAAAGTGTAGTGTTTTGTATGCATATGTTTCAATCAATCAATCAAAATCTTCATTTAACCAGGTGGGCACCATTGAGCAAGCTCATTTTTTAGGTGGACCTGGGGTTTGTCATACAAAAGGAGAGTACACACAATGAACAGCAACAGGTACTATGCAGGGACATAACAACAAAAGGCATATGTAGATACAGTGCCAGTATAAGCGCAAGATACAATGCAAGGAACATTATACAGTGAGTCAAATTTGTACAACACAAGTGCAATGGAGAAATGGACAACAAATGATATTGATGGCAGATGCCAGTTTAAAAAAAAACAACAAAAAAAAAAACTAACCAATATGACCAAAAGGGTCAGAGAGCAGTTGTGGTGAATAAAATTAGACAAGCCATGGTATTGCTGGTGAGGACCAGCTTGGTCAGGTTTACACTGGTCCCATAAGGGGATACAGCAGGAAGATGACACAAAATATGCAGGGAGGGAGGGAAGGGGAAAGGAGTAAAGAGGGGCAGGGGCTGAGAGTGGGAGGCGGCCAGGACCTGAAGTATGTAGAAGCTTGAGATAAGCCAAGTCCAAGTTTCAGATAGTTAAAAGGGAGGGACACAGGAGTACTGCGGGGAGGGTGGGGGAAGGTGGTCAGGTGGCATGAGGGTATAGGCCCTAAGAGCAGAGACAACAGATATTCAGAGAAGGCATATGGGACCCTCATGTTAAGGCTAACAAATTCATGATTCCTTGTTGTGGCTCAAGTATAGTGTTTTGAAGGCTTGGAGGCTAATGAGATTACTTATTTTCATAGTTTTTTGTAGCTTGTTCCACAATTGAGGCAGCACATAGCTAATGGAGGCCTGACTGAAGCAGGATCTGGCCTTGAGTACCTTTAGTGAAATGTAAGAAGCACTTTGCAGTGCATAACTACTTTGTAGGCATAATGGTAAGCAGTCCCGAGATATAGTCAGATAATTTGTTGAGGAGGGCTTTGTAGGTCCAGGTTGCGGCATTCATCTGTTGTCGGAAGCTGAGAGATGGCCAACCTACTGCTGAGTACAATAAGCAATGGTGGGTATTGTAGGGAAGGTCCGTTATAAATCTTAGGGCTCTGTGATAGAGCATATCAAGTTTCATAAGTGAACCGGCAGGACCCTGGCAGTAGAGAAAGTCAGCATAGTCTACTAGGGATAGAAAGGTAGTTTGCACTAATCTCAACTTAGCGGCCCTAGTGAGAAGGTTTTTTTATCTTAAAGAAAAGACCAAGTCTCTGTCTAAGTTTCTTTAACAGTTCTTCTATATGTCCTAGGAAGGAGAGTCTATTATCAAGCCATAACCCCAGATACTTGAATTTAGGTACAAATTCCAGCTGTTCACCAAGTATTGTGGTAATCAGGGGAAGAGTCCCAGATGAGGCCGGATTTGGTAAATTGGGAAAGGCCGAGAGAAGCATTGCTTTAGTTTTCTTAGCATTCAGGAGTAACTTCTGGTTTAGCAACTGAAGCTGTAGTAGATTGAATTCGTCCTGGAGATCTGTACATGTCGCAACAGGGGAGGGTCTACTAATGTAGAGTACTGTATCATCCACGAACAGATGAATGTGGGCCTTGTTTAGGGTGACATCAATTCTATTGATGTAGACTGTGAATAAGAGAGGACCTAAAATAGAGCCTTGGGGTACGCCCCTTAGGAGGGGTTTAAGCAGCAAGATGCCCCCCTCAGCTTGAGGGTACCAGATAAGTGGTAGTGCATTTATGTCTTCTGGAAACAGTTGTATGTTGTTTGTCTTACCTAGTGATGGCTGTCTGTGTTTGCTTGTGTGTTCATGTCCTTTTACTGCTTGGGATGGGGAGTTAGAGTTAAAAACCATAACATCATATTTCCCTATTTATTTGCTTTAAGTTGAACCCTAAATGGTGCATTAACACAGTTTTGTGCAATGAATTTCTTTTCTTTTTGAGATGGTGGAATAGTATCTTCATTCATGCATATCCCTTTAAGACTTGAGTGAACAGATCTATCTGGCTGTGGAAAAGCAGGGCCCAGAGGGCACTGCACTTTCATATGGCTGCAGATGTGCAGGGTCTGGAGGGCCATGCACCAAGTGACATGTCCATTTGGCTGTGGGCGTGCAAGGCCCTCTGGGTCCTGCACTTCCATGTAGCTATATATGCAGACATGCATGGCCCTCCAGGCCCTGTCCCAAATGAGGAGTCTGTCTGCATGCAGAAGTGAGGCCTTGCGCATCCTTACGACTACAGATGCTGGCGTGCAGTGCCTTTTGGGACCTGTGACAAATGTGCAGTCCATCAGTCTACAGAGGTGCAGGGCCCTCCAAGCCCTGCACTTCTGTATGGCTACAAATGCAGCTGTACCCTGTTCCATGTGAGGAGTCCATCTGGGAACAAAAGAGCAGAGCTTTGTAGGTCCTGTATTTCTATAACAAATGAGGAGTCTGTCTAGCTGCAGTAGCACAGGTCTCTTTGAACCCTGTGCTTTTGTGCAGCTACAGATACAGATGTACATAGCCCTTTCTTCATAACTTTGTTTTTCAATATTTTGACTCCAAATTTTCAACATAATCTTTTCATGACCCCACTCCATGAACCAGTCAGGGGAAATTTTTCAAATCCTGCCTGAAAGGTGATTTTGAAGAATGACTGTAAAATCACATTCTGGGCCAGATTTGAAACTTTTCACCTTCCCAGTTCACGAGGTGTGGTCAAAAATGGCCATACCACAAATTTGGGGTAAACATCTCTTAAACAGACTTGTTATAAATAAAAGCTGTTTTTCTATACATAGACAAAGTTCTTCTTTGATCAGATTTTCTTTTTCATATGGTCTCAATAAAACAAGATAAAAAAAGAAGAAATCTCAAGAAAGATGATCACTAAAGAAGAAATTTATACTTTTGTGATATTTAGTTATTCTTTTGTGAGCTGAGACTTCTTTTGTGAGACTCACAATATGAGAATTTCAGTTCCTCAAAGAAGAATCAGGAGCCCTCTCTAAGCCTCACTCCTAGGATTTCAGGGAAGTCACCAAACCATATTTCAGGGTTGATTTTTGGAAAAACAAAATCCTGAATCAAGATAAATAGGTCTAGCTTAGCTAGATACATGTGTTTGTTTAACTCCAATACATATATTTTTGAGAGGTATTTTTTTTCTTGAAAATGAAAAACAAGATGGCCATATGAAAGAAGAATTTTGTTTTCTCATGAAAGAATAAGTTCAGTTTATGAAAGAAGATTCTTCTGTGGCATCACACAAATGACTCCCCTAACCTCCAAACACTCCCCATTTATTACCACCCTCTGTGCCCTTTCACTTAACTAATTTTCCACCTACCTAGTAGATTTGCCTCCTACTCAGTTGTCCTGCATCTGCTTTATTAACCATCCATATGGAACAGAATCAAAAGTTTTAATAAAGTTTAGGTGCAGTATGTCCACTGCCAGTGTGTCTTGCAGAGATTCCTGAAGTCAAGTGATCTGTAGTAGCCTAAGTGAAAGACAGCAGCATCCCCTGCCTGTGTTGCCCTGTTGGTGCCTGAATCTGCTTAACTGGGAGTGCAATATGAGTACTCTGGCCTCACAACAATTTGCATTGAGATAATTAGACAGTAAGGGCATGGAGGTTTCTGCATGGAAGATGCTGGTTGCTCAAGGACCGTGTCATAGGGATGCAGTTTAGGTAGAAAGGCTGTCAATTTAATCTTGTGGATTATAATTTAACTTGTACTATTGAATTTGCCAGTATTTCTTAATTAACTGGGACTGCTTAGTTTACTTCTCTCTATAGCAGGCCTGCACCATGAGATGACTATAACTTCACGGTACCACCAGTAAGTAGTATTAACCCTTAGGCTGCTGGAAGATTTAGAATGTATAGGTTTTTATGATGGCAGCCTAAGTGTTAAGAAAGCTCCCTGGGTAAAGGGTAATTTAAGTATTAGTGGATCAGCTTCACACAAATACTCTATGTAGGACTTTTTAGTGAGAAGTCAGTGGAGGTTTATGGGGGGGTTATATTTTAATTGCCTTATTTTAATTTTTACTTAACCTCTACCTTCCTATTCCATGTCTTATTCCAGTTTCCCCAATAGTCTCTATCCTCTGTTCTGACTGTATTTACTGTGTTTACTAATTTAGTGCATGTTGTGTTGTTACTGTATTAATTTATTGCAATTATAGGTATGTGAGGAAAATTTGTTGAGAACCAGTGCAGTATTTTACCAGGAGGGTTCCAACCTGCTTGTATTATATGTGAGACAAAGGGCTGTCAATGGGGATGCACCGCCATTTTGAAACCTATACTATAAGAACCCAAGTAACATTCATGTTCCCAGGGTCCTCTGCACAGATGCCTAAATACAACATCCCAACTACTGCTATAGGACTGTGAGGTATGTGCCTAGTGGGTAGAGGTGGTGTCATATATAGTGAATATCTAATGGCAAACTGTAATATACAAGGAAATACAAAGGGGATTAATATCATATACCCGTAGAGAAATGGCAAGTCTTAAAGGGATAATGCTTGCTGACTTGTAAACTCCCATGAATCCTATGAAATATTACCATTAAGAGGCTAATAAGTTTATAAGCCATAAGCCCAAAGAGCAAGTGGCCTTTATGAGCTTATTAGGCCCTACAGTGGTAATATTTCATGAATACATGGCACTTTGTCATCATATATTAGACAGACCGTCTTAGGGTAGCTGGTTCATTCCACTGGGGTGCCAAACAGACGAGGCATACTGATGAGTCCTGGTAGGATGAAACATGTGTCTATGTCATCTGTTAGCACCCTTTACAAACTGTGTGAGAGGCCTTTCGGCACCATGCAATTCTGCTTAAAGTTGAACCAGCATAACATTCTGTGGTGATTTGCATATGTAGCCCATGATGCTTTGCATTGTGTGGGCATGTGTGAGTTTGTATTTTCTTGAAACTTGGCCTCCCAGCCAAATGCCCTTTGGGGTAACCCTTGCCTCAGTGTTTGTGCACAGAAATTCTTTGTCTTTTAAATAGTTTTTTATTTTAATGGGTTCACCACAACATAACCCAGACAGACCGTCTTAGGGTAGCTGGTTCATTCCACTGGGGTGCCAAACAGACGAGGCATACTGATGAGTCCTGGTAGGATGAAACATGTGTCTATGTCATCTGTTAGCACCCTTTACAAACTGTGTGAGAGGCCTTTCGGCACCATGCAATTCTGCTTAAAGTTGAACCAGCATAACATTCTGTGGTGATTTGCATATGCAGCCCATGATGCTATGTATTGTGTGGGCATGTGTGATTATATATTTTATATAGTATATTAGGCTGATCATTTTGTAGACATGTGCAATCATTTCTGGGTTTTGCTTTGTTAGTTTCAGTAGTTTAGTGTTTTTCCATAGTTTAGTGTTTTTTCATAGTGTAGTGGTAGGCCTGGGGATTTTTTCTCCTCTGATGTATACAGCAGTGGCATATTTTCATAGTGAAGTGATATTTTGGGGGTAGTTAGTGTTTTGTGCTTGTAGTTTTTAGGGCTGTGGGTGGAGCCTACAGCAGTTTTGCGAGAGCTCTGTAGCTCTGAAAATGGCTGATCACAGAACCCCTTCCATTGGACTTTTAGAAGTATCCTTCCAAAAGCCCAATTGAGCTTAAACCTCTCCACCATGATTGGCCAACTGAATAACAGCCACACTAGTTTGGCTGTTAGTTCCACATTCCGATGCATGAAATGCGCATGCGCACAACTCATGTGCATGTGTAGAGCTGTGCACATGCGCAGTTCTGGGGGTGCTGCCATGTTGCAAATGGCAAAATGCCATTCAATATTTTCTGTGCCCCCCTCTCCAAGTCATGCCCGACATCTTGTGGCACATTGGGAGCCCACCCCAGTGTGTGGATTTTTTTTCTGTAAATTAGAAAATGTTCCCTTGTTGCATTTCTTTTTTCCCTGGTGCCCCTTGCCCAACATCGGGGTGCCCCCCCAAAAAAGATTGCACAATGATTAGTAGGCTGTCCAGGGTGTATATCAACTAACTTGTTCAATGCCACCATGCTTGAGGTCAACACACTGGGATATGGCTGCTGAGAAGTGGAGGGTGGTCTCAGTGGATCTTTTGCTGTCTTTACTCCGATTTTCCTATAATAAGCCTGTCTCTTGTTAAGAGAACAGCACCCCCCCCCACACAGACACACACATCATGAATAAGTGAAGAGTTTAACTTTTACTATGAAGGTAGTGTGGCAATAGAGAACATGTTTTAAAAAAGTTCCCACAACTGCCGGCCCATCGGCACAGCGGTAGCACTACTGCTCACGATGCCGGTGGACCAAGTTCAGGAACAGGCTTGGGGCATTGGAGGGCTGGCTGGGTGGAGGAGGATTGTGCATTTGGTGGACTGCTCATCTCCTCTGGTGGGGTGGGGGGTGCACTGACTTGGTGCAAACCTGGCCATTGGCGGTGGCCAATGGTATAGCTTGCCCGAGCCCTACAGAAGGGGAGGCATGACCGACACCGGCTTACACCTTGGCGTCAAGCACAAGTCACACTGGGGGAGTGGGCGAACAGTAAAAAATGCTTAGCCCCTGCTCAACACCGATGAGATGGTGGAGATGTGCCCTTGCTAATCAGCCCCTCATGTGCAGGAAGGACCCTGATGAGAATAAATATATGGCTCAGGGCTGGGGGGTTGAGTCTGGGGGCTTCCTCCCCACTTTGTCCCTGCCTTGGGGCAATCCACAGCAGGATAATGGATCCTCCTGGGCTGAGGATGCTAGGTGGTTCTGTCAGGTGACAGGGCCAGAGGCTGAATGGAGGTGTAAACAGAAATTGAAAAAAAAAAGTTCCCACCACTTCTGTGGTGCTGCACAGTAGGAGCACTCTGGCATTCTGGTGCTCTCTGCTGAATCTGTAAGTTATTTTTCCCAGTAGAAGATGTTTCTAAATACTTCTGGTTCTTATGCTGCTGTTGTTCAAGCTGTACAGGCCTTTTAGTAACCACAGTGGGTATTTCTGGTTTACACTGTGGTGGTAAGGACCATTTTAGAACTCTACGATGTAGTTTATGTCCCTGTTCTGCTCTTTTATTGTTGGCAGAATGTATCCATGTTCTACCACAGAACTATGTGGCTGCAAGAGACATAAACTAAATCTTACAGTTCTAAAATGGCAGTTACTACCAGAGTGTAAATCAGAACGGTACACTGTGATTGCAAAAAGGCCTATAGAGATAGAACAATAACATAATTTGAGCTAGTACTTAAAAAACAGCTTCTACTGGGAGAAATTACTTACATGTTCAGTACAGTTCTTTAAGCCCCGAGCCCTGGACCTTAGGAGCTGAGGTCAATAGGGAGGGTTTCAGAGGGTGTTAAAGATGTTATTTCCACATGGTAGAGGGTTGTGTCACTCCCATAGCAGCTCTTGGTGGTGCCACCATTGTTAGCATAGGTGGCCACATGTTGTTGGTTGTCACCACAGGACACTGCTGCATGCTTACAAGGTGGGAGGGCCATGGAACAGGAGAAAACTAGCCTGGTTGGCAAGCTGTAATGACAGCACCTACCAATCCTCCCACTCCACCGTGACCTCAGGCAAACTGGCTCTACACTCTTGACCATCCTCCCCTGCAGTTGAGAAGCAGCTTCTCTCCAGTGGCAGAAAGGAATCCCCCAACTCCCACCACAGCAGCCTTCAACTGAACACTGAGAGGGAGCTTTAGAGATGTCAGGGATCCCAGTTGCAGATCATGGCAGTAGAGAATGAGCTGATGAGCAGCTGGGGCCCCCAGGGTATTATGAAGAAGTGAGTTGCTGGAGAGCATAAGAAGGTGAATATAAAGAGAGACACAATGTTCCCGTATTATTCATAATTTTTTTTTTTTTATAGGTGAGAGGATGCTTTTGATCAGAGTGTAAACAATTGCACTGGGCAAGTGGACACATAAAAATCAGGCATGGCCAGTAAGTAACAATTATTTAGAGTTGCCTTATGGTTCCGAAATTTAGGGACTGGTCCTAAACAACTACAGCATATGAACTGTCCACCATCACTGGAGCTTTGACGTCCCAAACCATTAGTCTAGCAGCCGCTTGGTCACAAAATCTGATGATTGTTTTGTATAAAGGCACAGAGCAGCAACTCAGAGTGAGATGAGGCCACAGAGACCGCAGTATTACAAAACCACAAATCTGGGCATACTACAACAGAACCACAGGAGAAAAGGTGTGCTTAGTAAAATGTTTTGTGAAGAAAAAATATTTATTACAAAACATAGCATACACAGGGTACTTACAGTTAATACAGTCACAGAGGAAAAAGCCATGACTGCATTATTTTGTCAGTACCTAGTTCATGCAGTACTGGGTAATAATAGTGTAATGTGCCCAGATTTTTTTTTGTACACCTGCAAGGTTAAAAAAAAAAGAAAAAAAAATGTTAGTTGCAATGTTAATGTCATTTTAAATACTTATTGTCAAAATGTTATGCAATACCATCTGTTGTACATCTGTCTCCCTTCTCACTGACGTGGAACCTTTGTAAAAAAGCTGTTATGTGCTCAAAGGTATTGTAATCCGAGAATGAATAAATAAATAAAATAAATGAAATATATCCATTCAGTACCAGAGCTACTTTGCTTTGTTTTTGTGAGTTTCTCAAGAGAAGCCTGTATGAAGAGACACTCTAATAACCCTTAAGTAAAGGGTCAGCTTTTATGTATTGTAGAAATAGTATAGATCATGTTTCTTGTTCTGCATGCCTAGAGATCCTCAATCTTTTTCTGTGTTGTAAACAGTCATGTTTTTGCCAAAGCTTGTTAATCCCTAACCTGGGAAGTAGACAGTTCCAAGACAAACACACTTTGCGGTTCTCATTTTGAAAGAAGGTGAAACTGAATTGTTGCCACAGCATACAGATGGGTCTCAGAAAGCTCTGCTATCTCTAAGGAGCCCACACCACCACTGGGACGCATTTTAAAAATGTCTTTAGACACAATTAATCATACAGTATAATAATAATCATCAAATATATTTAATATATTTTCGTAATTCTTGCCCCTTCCTTTCTTTTTACACAGGACATTTGGGTAAAAAGAAGACCTACTATATGTCCTTTAAAGATTATCTACTCATGTGACTGACTACATCTGAAGTCCAAACCCTGTCTGTGACATCATAATCCTTTCCTTGGCAATGTACAGTGATGCCACAAGCTGAGGAGTACAACTTCAGAGTTAGACTTATTGCAGGAGCAGGGGAATAAATGAAAACACTTTTATATATGACCAGGACTGAGACAGTTAGGACAAGCCTATTCACAATGCTGTCCTACATTCAGCTATAGTTAAAGTATAGTTGCAGCAAAGAAAACAAAAAACTAACAAAAAAAACAAAAACAGTGCATTAAAAATCAAAACGTATACCTAAAGTACAAAGTCAAGGCAAACATATATACTAGGAATGAACAAAACCAGGGAGTTCTGGCTCTGTTTTTGGTTTTGCTGGATCACCATTGATTTTTGTTCTGGATTTGGATTCATGGCCAGTATGAGTTCAATATAACAGTGTACCTTTCCTTCAGCCTTAAAATATAATAATAAAAAAAGTAAATGATGAAAGAAAGTGGTCAGAAATTACACATCACCACGAAAAAACGGTTGTAAGTTCTGGGCAACTCAAATGCTGGAAAACTACACTCCCTCTAGAACAATGTCTACAAACAAAAAAGACTAATCAAGTAACAGAACTCTTCCCCCACATATACACACAAAAACTGTCCATATGCCAGGGGCTACTTAAACAACAGAGTACTACATCCTTAAGGACGTTCCTTGGTGTTTCACAGCCCCATGTCAAAGTCATAATTATTTTTGCCCAGTACATGATGGTTATCTAAACATTTAAAACCCACAACAAGAAACAGGTTGCCATGATTGTAAGTTATACAGTGAGACATAATCTCTTTTTTTGTGGAAAAAAATACAAAAGGGTCAGATTGCTTTATGTAGTTGCAACATCAATATTTTAGGTGTCAATGTGTTTGAAAGAAAAAGTGAGACAAGGACACATCATTTGTCATGATGTTTGCAATATTTTTCCACAAATGCAAAAAATAGAATAAATTAGCAATACGATTATACCCTCTTAAACTACCATTCCCAAATTCTATGATTCTGTCCTATGATTTTATGTTCATATGCTAACTGACCACCTTGACATATTTCTTGGCTTCTCTTGGACTGGCCTGGCCTATATACAGGACTTGATCCTGTTCGGGCTCTCCCTCTCTCTCTCTCTATATATATATCTATATCTGTCTATCTGTCTGTCTATCTGTCTATCTGTCTGTCTATCTATGTGCAGGTCTTGATCAGTCCAACAGATGCCAATAGATATGAATACATTATATAGTTAAGTTTGAGTGGGGTGCTTAATGTTAAACCCCTAACTTTGCACCTTAATAAGTTTGCCCTTTCAGTGAAATTTTGACATTTTGTATGTGCAGTCTAGAGGGAAGGTCTCTTGATTTGGTATGTTTTATCACCATCGTCATCTGATTTCAACATCTGGATAGTGCAAAAAGTGGGAAATTCAGGGTTTTGGCCATTTTGTTCCTCTCACCTATAGCCCAGATGGTTTGGAATTCTGTTGTGAAATTTTCAAGGTTGACGGGGCTTGCCCAAGACAGGGGCCTCTTTTTCAGTTTGATGAAAAAATATTAGTCTTTTCCTGAGTTATAAATTCAAATTTTAGTTCTGAACATGCTCAGCAAGGTCTTTCATTGTTTTCATCAGTAATTTATCCCCTTGTCACCTCTGACCATCCCCTCTCTGGTCCCCCAACCCCATCACCTGACTTCCCCATGACTTACATTCATTCCTGGCATCCTCCACTTGCAAGAGTCTGGTTGCCGATGTGGGGCCTATGAGGGCCTAGATGTCATCCTGCAGCCAGAGGCATTTCTCTACTGGTATTTGCTATCCCCAAAACTGTACATGTGTAATGGCATAATGGACAAGTTCAGTTTCTGTGGAGATGCCTCAAATGTCTGTGGTTGGTTTTTGCGTGTGCGCCCAAACTGTGCTACCACCTGGACACCTCCAGGTGGCAGTCAAGAAGCAGTTCACCCTACCACCCTCCCCTGAGGGAGGACATCCATCCATTGGGGTGCTCTATCCTCTCTCCCCAGCCAGCCCCCGAACTACCCATGTCTGTTTCTGAACCTGGGTTGCCGGTGTTACAGGAGGTAAAATGTTAGGCACCACAGCCCTCCATGCCACTGGGCTGGCCTAGGGTCTTTATATGTCTGATGCAAAAGAAGAAGTTCTGGCTCACAAAAGAAGAATTTTCTTTTGTGAGTTCTGTGAGCTGAAATTCTTCTTTTGTGAAAAAAAAATTCTTCTTTGTTATGGTGCCATTTTGTTTTTCATTTTACAAAAACTTGAAAACCCATAAAAATTATGTCCTGGAGAAAAACAAACATATGAATCAAGCTAGTGGGAACTGTTTACTCAATATCTGGAGTTTGTTTTTCCAAAAAATGACCCCAAAATATGGTCTCGGAACATTCCCTAAAATCCTTGGTGGAAAGCTTCGTGAATGCTCCAGATACTTCTTTCATGAGCCAAAATTCTTTCATGAGTCTCATGAAAAAAGGATCTCAGCTCACCAAAGAAGATTTGAATCTCATGGAATTTCTTGTTTTTTGCTCTTCTTTCATGATCTTATGTGAATTTTCTTGTTTCGTGATTTATTTCATATTAAAAGAAACTCACAAAAGAAGAATTTCTTCTTTTATGAGGTGAGATTCTTCTTTTATGAGGATTTTTCTTTTGTGATCACATGAGACCATGTGAAAGAAGAAAATCTGCTCATGAAAGAACGTTATCTTTGTATAGGAAAATAACTTTTCTTTATAACAAGGTTGCTTTAAAAGATTTTACCCCAATTTTTAACATGCCCTTTTTGTTACCACACCTCATGATCTAGGAAGGTGAAATGTTTCAAATCCAAACCAGAAGGTTATTTTGCAGTCATTCTGAAAAATCAGATTTTGGGATGGATTTGAGAAATTTCATCTGACTGGTTTCTGAGGTAAAGTCATAAAAAGATAATGCTGAAAAATTTGAGATCAAACTATTAAAAAACAATAAAGTTATGCAGGAAGGGCCTTGTGCACCTATGTGTGTAGCCGCACATAAGTGTAAGACTTGGAGGGCCCAGTGCTGCTGTAGCTAGAGGAACTCCTCACTTGGTGCAGGGCCTAGAGGGTCTACACAAATGCATCTGTAGACACATGGAAATACAGGGCCCGGAAGACCCTGAGCTTCAGCTGCCTGATGGATCCTAAATTTGGCACAGGGCCTGAAGGGTCCTGCATGTCTGCATCAGTAGCTACACAGAAGTGCATGGCCCTCCAGACCCTGTGCCTGGCTCATCATTTAGTGCAGGGCCCTGTGCTTCTGCAACTAGATGGATTGTTCAGGCAGGTCTTGAAGGGATGTCTGTGAACACAGATATGAGTCCACTGTTTCAAGAAGAAAGGAAATTAATTGCAAAAAATTGCATTAATGCAATAGTTAAGGTTCAACTTAAAGCAACAAAAGTAGGGAAATGTGGTGTTAAGGTTTCCAACCCTAACTCCCCACCCACCCAAACAGCAAAAGGATAAGGACATCAAGATAGGGAATAACCCCCCTCGGTGGATGGCTGCTCCAGCTTGGTAACTGCCAACTCTCTTATTTCATGTCAGAAACAGGGCATCGGCTTTCCTCTGCAGACATTATGTGCAAAGCAGATATCCCTAATACTCAGATCTTTCAGGTTTTTCAGTTCCGTCACCTTGTGATAAAGGCTATAGGAGACACCTCACCACAACCTCCAAAAGTCTCTTTCCTCATAGACTTAAGTCCCTTGGCAGGGTGCCTTCAAGCAGTGTCAATATATACAGTTCCCTGTTTGACTGGATTTACCCTGAGAGTTTTGGTCCCTCTGCTTACTGGTCCCCTCTCTTCCCCGATAGAACCCTTAACTGGTCCCTGTTATGGCAAAATTGTCACAAATTCCTTTCTCAGGATAGGCTTAGACTCATGCAGTTTCATATACTGCATAATCTTTACTATTTCCCTCAAAAGCTTGCTAAATTGGGATGCATACCTTCCTCTACATGTACTCACTGTCTACGAGATGAAGGCAATCTCCACATTTTTTGGACCTGTACGAAAATAGCCCCATTGTGGGCCTTGATCAAAGACAGAATAAATCCTCTTCTGGGTTTGGCTGAATTATTTTTACCAAACATATGTATATTATGGAATTTCTCTTCAATTTCAGTTATTGCTCTTAATGTCATATAGCCATGATCTCTTCATCTGTAAAAAAGCTGATATTAAAGCATTGGAAAGAAAATCTAGATATATCTTACATGGAATGGCTGCAGGAATTTTTGGCCAATTTGAGAACAGAGAGATCTATTGCTAGTCTTCACTACAGATCTAAAAAAATTCACAGACTCTGGGGCCCATTGCAATCCTAATACTCCTTGTAATCTGTTGTCTGAGGTACATCTTCCATGTATGTTATGACTGTGTCGTAGAGCTCTGTGCAGGATGGTTGGGGAGGGTGTCTGGGGGAGGATGAGTAGGAGAGGATAGATCCTGTACTTTACATACTTGTAATAATATACTTGTTTGTTGTGTTAGAGATCTATTCTCTGTAATTGAAAAACCTTAATAAACTTTAAATTGAAAAAAAAAGGATAAGGACACACAAGCAACCATAGGCAGCCATCATCAGGTAAGACAAACAACATACAACTGTTTCCTGAAGACATAAATGCAGTGGCACTTATTTTGTACCTTTGAACATATGCGTACAACACACTGTACTTTAGAAAAAAAACTATCAGTGCTGTTTAGAAACCTTACAGTTTAACTGCAGTATTGGGTGTGAATGTTTTGCAGTATGCATGTGTATTTGTGGCTGCAGAAGTGCAGGCCCCATAGGGGCATACACTTCTGCAGTCACAACTGGCTGTATATGTCATACTTATGAAATGGGCTTAGTTTTTTGAGCTATTTGATTGGTTGTTGGCCAAGTACTGAAAGTGTCTAGCACATGGCTAGCAACTAGTCCAGGCAACTTCACCTATGCTTGCTCCTCAAATCAATGACTCCATCAAATGTTAGCATTTTTGAGAGCTTTCTTTGTTCCCAACAGCCGTTACTCTGAAAAATTGCATACATCACAAATGATTTGTGAACAGATCCTGAATACTGTAAATCAGGTTTCTGCAATTTAAGTTACCCCCACTATTTTGTACCTGCATTTCTACTGTAGCACAGCAGCTTTGCCATGGCCCACCTGCTCGGTCGCTTGCTGTCTGTTCATTCACTGTTTGCTAACCCCCTGACTCAGACTTAGTTTAAATATATAAAAAAAAAAAAGTACTTGCATCTCGAGAACTACAGAGTTCAATTTGTGATTTGTGCTTGCCGGTCTCACAGCATGCACTCTAGCTCCCTCGCAGATGATGTTGAGCCCCAACCTCTACTAGGGGTCAGATGTGTGCTGACTACTAGTCATCCCCTCCCTGGAGATGGAGAGCATCTGTCAGATGCTTAATCCATCTCCTCCCCGCTGACCCTCAGTGGCCCATGCTCATTCCCGAATGTGGGTCACTGGGGTGGTGTGAAGTGTGGCGTCCAGTGCCTCAGCCCTCAGTGCCACTGGGCCAGCTATGGTGGATGTCTTTTGTGTCATCTGGAAACAGTTGTATGTTGTTTGTCTTACCTGTTGAAGGCTGTCTGTGGTTGCTTGTGCTTTTGTCCTTTTACTGTTTGGGGGTGAGGAGTTAGGGTTGGAAACCCTAACACCACATCTTCTTACTTTTGTTGCTTTAAATTGAACCCTAACTGGTGCTTTAATGCATTTTTTGCAATTAATATCTCTCTGTCTACGTGTCTGTCTGTCTGTCTATCTATCCATCTCTCTCTCTCTCTATATATATATATATATATATATGTGTGGACAGTATTCGAAAGACTAGCATGTATTGTTGAGTAGAGATCTGTAATTTTTTACAAAATAATAAAATGATTGAATGTGTTTTGTAGCTTATCTAGTAAAGACATAGTGTTATTAAAATAAAATGTGCATGTCATTTTGTTTTCTTGTGGTCCCATTTAAACTTGGAATAGACCTCTAAAAACTGTCTCCATTTTGTGATATTGCTTACCTGTGATGTTATGCTATATGGCCTTAATTTTGACTGTATTTGAAGAACTACCTTAAAATGATTGTGCTTTATATATGCCCAGGTAGTCCAAGTATATGCCTCCATATTAGTTTATTTTGCACAAATATTATTTCCCCTAATACTTACACTGCAGCTTTCTGCTCACGTGCATTACTTGTGGTGTCCAATAGAAAGTTTTTAGTCTGTCCTTTTTTATTGTTTTTTTTCTCCAAATGTGTTATTAGGCTCACATTTTTACATGGCAATGGAATACCCCCTGCAAGATGACCAGGGCTTCAATCAGGTTTTGCTCCTGATTCAGAGACTTTTGCCTTTAAAGTGAGGTTGTCTCCATGGTGTCTGCACATTACCCACACAATGGGTAATTTGTCGATAGGTCCCCCTAACTGTCACCTGAAAGGGAATTACTTTGTTTGTTTTAGGTGCTCCCTTGCACCATAAATCCATTTGCTTCATGTGTTTTTTATTCCTTCTGCAGTCTGGTGATGTTCAAGAAATCTGCGGTGTCCAGGAGGTTGCTCAGTGTTATGCATGTAATATTATGTGATATGATCTACAAATGTGCTTGTTTGAATTGAAATACTTGAATTTCACCTCATGTGTTTATATGAAGTCAAAGCATAATATTGCTAGGGATGCATTATGTTTTTTGTTTTTTTTTGTTAGGGTGGGGGACAGATTCCATGACTTTGCAGGGTAAAACTGATGGCCAAAAAAAGGATGTGATTCAGACAGGGCATGTAATTTCCAGCACTGTGTCCTTTTGCTATATGCCATTTCTGGGGACGTTTGGCTGCTTTTGATTACTTTTATACTTATTTAACTGTGATACTGCAAGTGCATTACAAGGAAACCACAGTGGCAATATTCTTGTAATGCACATAATTCTGGGGTCTAATCACCCATTTTTACATTTTTGCATTTGTTATACCCAAAAGCCATTCTGTTAATACCGAGAGACATCAAACTGCTGTTTTGGGATGCACATCACAGCTTTTATCAGTAGACATTTGCAACAGTTTGGTGTGTCATGTGGTTCAGGCAGTGCACAGTGTGGCTTCATGGGGTTAAACTAAAAGCAAAAAAAGGGATGTGGCTCAGGCAAGGGTTGCATTGTCCAGCAATGTGTCCCTTTGCATTATGTTGTATGTGGTGTAGTGTTCTAACAGTTAAACCTGTTTAACTGTAATGCTTCATGTACATTACAAGGACACCACACTGGAGGTGTCTTTGTAATTCACAGGATTTTAGTACCTCAACACCCTCTATTTACAATTTTGCATTCATTTTACCCCACAAGTCATCATGTTTATACCAAGAGATAGCAAACTATTGTTTTGGGTGCATTTTGGAGCTTTTATCAGTGAGTCTCTGCAAGTGTTTGGTGTGCCATGTAGTTTAGGTTGGGTTTTACAGGGCAAAAGGGAAGTAAAAACAATGAAAGGAATTGACTCTAGCAAGGCTTGCAGTGCACAGCATTATGTCCCATTGCTTTATGTCTGTGGTGTAGTTTTTTTCTGTCATAACTGATTAATTGTGCTAGTTCATGTGCATTACAAGGATACTACACTGGAGATGTCCTTGTAATGGACAGGATTCTAGTCCCTCATTATCCTTTATTTGTATTTTTGCATCCATTTTACCCCCAAAACTGTAATGTTAATACCAAGAGATGTAAAACTGTTGTTTTCGGGTGCATGTCACAGCTTTTAACAGAGAGCTTCTGCAGTAGTATGGTGTGCTATGTGGTTCAGGTGACCAGTTCAAAAAAAAAGAAGCACCCAGATGTGGTAACAGGGTATAGCAACTTTGTTAGGTGCCCTCCCAAGATCAGCCCAATGTTCAACCATAAACTGAGGGAGAGGGAGAATGGCACCAATGTTCTCACATGCATATGCCCCCCTGCATTACCTCACTTGGGACTTGTGTACCTATACTCCCTTGTTGTCACAATGTCCAATTGCCATATTCTCCATGTCACAGACCTGAGGTGTTGAAACCAGGGAGAGGGATTCAAGACACCCTATTCTCATGTGCATGAGTACCCTGGGTAACCTCTCTTGGAGTTTTTGTTCTTCTGCCCCCTTTTTTCACATTTTCCAATTGCTCTATTCTCCATAGTACAGTCCTGGGGTGTTGAAACCAAGGTGAGGAAGACATGGTACCATGTTCTCATGTGTATATGACCTCCTTGATAACCACTCATGTGGCTTGTGCATTTCTGCCCCCTTGTCATTGGTTTACCATGATGATAGCGACCACATATGGGTGACCATCAAAACAGTGACTCATATGAGGGTGCTATCATCATGGGTGATGGTAGGGGGATGGCTACTGCTGTGATGGTGAGGGTAGGGTGGACGACAGGAAGGGGAGGGTGTGCAACAGGACATACAGGGATAGGGAACAAGGTTGTAACCTGTAGTGTGCCTGATTCCACCGAGCCAACCATGTGGTGTGGTGAGTAGGGTGGTTGGCTCCAATGGAGCTGGTTCTGGATTTGGGACTGGGAGTGGGTTAAATTTTGCAATGTCCTGCGGTTGTGGGACTTAATTTTTTTTTAACTGGGCCATGCCCCCCTCCTCGACATGCACCCCCTTGGAGTTGAGAATCTTTGGATAAGAGGGTGTGAGGTGTGAAGCCCCCATGAGGGAGGAGTTCAGGGTGCACAGCCCCTCCCCAAATGCACAGTTTCCAGTCATCTTTCAGTGCATATTGCCAAAAATGTTTTTGGCGATAATGCAGTTCACGATAATAGCAACAGCCTTTTGGTGGTCACTATAATCACATAGAACCCTTGTCGTCACACTGTCCAGCTGCCATAATGTTCATGTCATGGTCCTATGGTGTTGAATCTGGGGAAAGAGAGGCGGGGTTGTACCGAGACTGCCATTTTGGGGGTGGGGTGGGGGGTGATTGGGGTATGCTGGGAAGTAATGTCAAGACAAACTTTATGTGTGGTCCATTTCATTTTAATTGTGCTAGTCCAATTTTTGGGGGGTTCAACCCCAATACCCCATGGTTCATCCCTGGAGGGAGGCCTGCTACCATGTTCTCATATATGCATCTACTCCCTTGCCTGAATATCATATCAGTTGTAGCTGCTGTAACCCTGCCTGGGATTCCAGGGTATCTTTGAGCTACACCATGTCTGAAACAGTTACATTTGCTAGACTTGGTTGGTTGCATTATTTAAATATTAAGTGACTGGGTCCAGTCAACTGAATCATTATTTTAATAAATTGATAGAAAAGTGTTCCAACTGATGAATTCCTCTTTCTTTTGCTGTCTATTCTTGGCTCTGTCACTACAGGGCATTTCAGATTAACATCCTTTTTACTGTGCATAGAAAATTTAGGAATATATTCCCTTTGTATATAAATATTCCATTGTTATAGGGAGTGCATATGTACTTATATGTAGTGTATCATACTTATGTAATGTCATATTGCTATGATGGTGTCTTGTTACTCACTAATTGAGTCTTAGTAAAGACTGTCAAAATATAAAAAATGAAGTACAACTAAGTGATTTTTCTGTTACCTATCTGCTGCTTATAGGCCTTCTTAGCTGTGCAACAAAGGTAGTCTAGGAAAACCAATATATGCATGAAACAGCTAAACTATGAAACCCTCTTGTTTATGTTATAATGGTGTCCTATGTTGGAGGGTGAGTAATGATCCACAGGTGTGGATTAAGAACAAATGATTAAATGCTGCAAACTAGAACACCTATATAAAAGACAGAGGCATTGAAATTGCAAATTTACTTTATTTCTAAAAACAGCACCTTTGACAACATGGATACTATGTTACCCATATAATAGTTTTTATAGTGTAACTGACAGTCACATTTTTTGAAACTTTGAAGTGATGAACTCTCTTTATATTTTGGATTACACAACTACCACATGCAGTCATTGAAAATAAGACAGAGTCATGATAATTAAACAAACTTTTTTGTGGACATGAAGAAGATTTTACTTGGTGCTGTATGTCACATGTTGCAAATGTCACAATGCTGTTGTGATGTCTGTGTTACCCACAGCAGGAGTATAAGACAATGCTGGTCACATAATAAATCAAGTGCAACAAAGTGATTTGTTGATGTTTATTGATCTGTTTATGGTCCTACACAGCTGTGAAATACATATAGACTGGGAAAAAACAGTATAAGCATGAAACAACGAAACTTTGACAACCTCATTTTTTTTTAGTGATGTCTACATTAAAGGATAAATGGAGACACATAGCTATGGAAGAAGAACAAATGATTAAGTACTGTAAACTAATATTCCTAAACAGAAGACATGACACTGCATTTGAAAATGTACTTTATTATTAGAAATGGGGAATTCTGCATAATGGACACCATGTCACCCATGTAATCAGTTTCCATATCATAACTTACTGTGCCATTTTTCAAAACTTAGAAATACAGAACTATCTTTATACTTTGTACTATGCAACTACCACATGTAGACATTTAAATTAAGGTTGAGTCATGAAAAATTATCAAACTTTTTTTGAGGGTATGAATGTCATAGTTTGTCTCTCAAATACTTTCCACAGAGCTATATATACTGTATACACACAGTACATATATAAACACCACGGGGGTGAGAGCTTTCTCAGTTGGATATCCTGTGTTATTTCCACTGCACTGTGAATAAATCCTGAAGATGACATTTATCCATACTCTGCTGATGTCACCAGAGTGAGAAAAACTGCACTGCAGCTTTTACTCTAAAGGAAACTGCTTCAGAAAACAGTTTATCTTTTACCAGGAGAGAGACACACTAAGCTGAAAGCTTGTTTACAGGTGCAACCTGGGAGCACAAGAAACTGAAGGGAATTACTCAGAATCACACAGTATGCAAGTGGGGGCTGTAGGATTCAAACCCAGGTCACCAGCTCAGATCCTTAATAGCCCAGAGCCTTAAATCACTGCACTATACTGCCTCCTTAATTTTTCTCTTATCTCTTTCCCACTGAAACTGCAACTTACTCAATTAGCTTTGCAAATGACCTTCACCTGTGTCCCATTGTGTTTCTAAGCTTCCTGGTCCATTACTGTGCTGTTCTCAGCTTCAAAATAACCTGAATTCTAAATGAAACTCTTTTACAAAGCAGTTTCTGTTTCTCAGTGCTACCTGCAGCAATTTGTCTTTCTCAGTGAGCATCTGGCTCACTCAATTAGCTTTGCAAAATACTGTTAGCTGTGTTTCTCACTCCCTGTCCATTCAGAACATACACACACACTCTGATAGCACACACAGAATGAGCAGGAAACACGCAGAATCAGAAACATTTTTCCTAAAGCTCTCACCCCTGTGGTATAAATCTCACACATGATGGGCAGATCATGGAATATGGAAAATATTCTCACTCCTGGCTTGTAAGGTGTGTTTTTTCACTTGTGCCTTCGGCACTTGTGAGAATACACAGCTCATTCTGCAGGAGTGAGAATATTTTCTATATCTTAGATTCACTGCTAAGAAGTGCAAGGTAATGCACCTGGGAAACAAAAACCCAGGGGAAGAGTACACAATGGGGGGTGAGATACTAACAACAACAAAAATGGAAAGGGAACCGGGGGTTTACATATCAGATTACCTAAAGGTGGGCAAGCAATGTGAGAGAGCAGCAAGGAGGGCTGGGGGAATACTGGGATGCATAGGGAGAGGCATCACCAGTAGAAAACAAGAAGTTATTATCCCTCTGTACAGACAGCTGGTGAGACCACATCTGGAGTACTGTGTGCAGTTCTGGAGACCCAGTCTCCGCAAAGACATAGACAGGATGGAAGCTGTCCGGAGGAGGGCAACTAAAATGGTGCAGGGTCTGCAATGGAAGACATATGAAGAGAGACTTAAGAAGCTTAATATGTATAGCCTCGAGGAAAGGAGGAGAGGTGGACATGATAGAAACTTTCAAGCACCTCAAGGGAATCAACAAAGTCCAAGAGGTAGCATCTTTCAAAAAGAGGTGTGCAAGAACAAGGGGCACAATTTGAAGATAGAAGAGGGCGGCTCAGAGGTAATTTAAAGTATTTTTCACAGAGAGGGTTGTGGATGTATGGAACGGCCTTCCAGAGGAGGTTGTGGAGTCAAAAACAGTGGTGGAATTCAAGCATGCATGGGACAGTCATAAGGCAATTCTAGGGGGTGGGGGTAGGAAGAAGTAGGCTGCTGGTTAACTAGGATCTGCAACTTATCCATCAGGTAGGGAAATGGGCAGACTGGGTGGGCCAAGCAGTCCTTATCTGCCGTCAAATTCTATGTTTCTATGTTTCTATCTCACTCCTGCCCATCATGTATCACATATATATATATATTCACATATATATATATATATATATTATATACAATGGGGGTGAGAGCTATTCAGTGCAATAAATTCATATATTTCACTGCAGTGAGATAAATGCTGACTGGAGTGAGATAAATGCTCACTGCAGTGAGATAAATACTCATGCGTCCAGTGGAGTGAGATATCCATTTATTCTCACTCCACTGGCTCACTAATTAACCCTAAAAAACTCCTACAACCAATAAACAAAATCAAGAAAACATGAATAAAACTCACCTGAAGCCCAGTAACACAATGTCAAACTCCTCCATATTCACGTGCTCTTATTCAAAACCTAAACCTAAAATCTCCGGCAAAACGACTTTACTATCCTTATAGAAAGTAAAAAAAAGCCTGCTATTGAACTCATATACAAAAATGAAGAGAACTTGTAAATCAAACAACATTCTTGAACAGAAACAAAAAGCCTGTAAACGAAACAAACAAGTATGACTAAATATATAAAAAGACCTCGATGAAAAATGAAATTGTAGATCTATGTACACAGTTTGAACGTGACAAGGAACCCCTACTGACCCTACAGAACACCTTATACCAGAAACCCAAGAACGACAAATGCCACAGAAAAGCGTATTTCTAGATCCAGACTACATCGAAAAATACATTCACAGCGAAAAATCGAAACACAACAAAAAAAAAAACGAAAGCGGACCTCAAACATCTACAACAGTTTCTACTACAGGATTTAGAGATCACAACTCCCATTACTAAATTGAACCAGAAGAACTGGACAGCCTGTTATGCCATTATTTTATAACGGCACAAAAAAAGGATGGCGCTGATTACGAACCCCTGACCATTAGTTCCCGTTTCCAAAGTATAGAGACATTTAAAAGAAAATATGGATACTCGGAATCTCTCTCCACATCTTTAAAATTGAAAAACACGACCGTCGTATTATCTAAAAAAAACATTTAAAACAAAAGGAATGGAAACAAACCATTTTGCTACCAGATGACATCACAGATGAAATACTAACTAAATTATATGACAGTTAATCTACTAGGACCTGACAATCCACAATCACTCATCAATTCCATGTGGTTAATTGTCAATTTATACTTGAATTAGAGGAAACTCTGAAGCTCAGAAACTTAAAATGAGGAGATGTAACTTAAAAAAGACAACCAAAACACAAATTACCTGGAATTCTCAACTGAAAGACAAACAAAAACCGCAGTGAGGCTCAAAACCCCAAAGACACAAGACTAATAAAACCATCGAGCCTATGAAAACCAGAGACCCTAAACGATGTCCTATAAAAAATATACCTAACATAATAGAGACAAACGACTTACAAATGTAACACCTAGATGCACCTCTGTTCTATCACTACATTACCCCATTAAATACAGTCCCATGTTGGTACAAAAACCAACCTCTAGGGATAAATACCATCGGAAGATTGTAAAACAATGATCCAGGAAGCGGGACTAGAAACTGACCGAAGACTCACAAACCATTCCATTCGAAGCACCTGGTGCAAAAAGCTGACGGATTCTGACATTGCCCCCAGAAATATACAAGTTTCTGGACACAAAAAGCTTGAATCTCTCAACACATACTCCAAATTAAATGACAAAAAGCAAAAAAATATCAGACTTACTGAGTAACCCAGTGAAAGATAGCGAAAAACCCTCTACTTCCAAACCTGGTCTCACAGCACTCTGAACCTGAAACCTGGAACACCTGCTGCCTGTTACACATGGATATGCTCCCAGCCTAACTAACAATCAATCATTAACGCATCAATATTACATTTAACATATACAAGGTATGCCAAACTAACAACTCTCACTTATGACTACGTGGTTGAACAACACTAAACATTTTTTTATCTCCACAGGACACCAATATCAACAGAAAGCCAGAAAAAGAGACAGAGACTTGACATCGGACTCTGATCACGGACTAAACCGCAAACTACAAAAATGAAACAGTCGGACACTACAATCAACACTCCCATTAAACATTGATTTCCTGATTTTGCTAACTTCAAAATATTTACTTAAAATAAAAGTTTAAATGACTTCTTGACATGCAGTTCCAAAAATATACCCTTATCAGAACTCTGCGGTGAATAAAACCATAAAACACTAACAAAAACTCATTATGTCTGCACAAAACATTTCCCACAATAAATAAATAAATAAATCTAAATCTCACAAATTCCACCCTCAAACACTACAACCAAATGAAATATACATACCATTATTTCAAAAGGCTCTCACCCATTTGTATAAATAGCACACATGATGTCCATGTCGTGAGATATGGTAAATATTCTCACTCCTGCAGAGTGAGCTGTGCATTTCACCTGTGCCTGCGCGGCACTAGAACATGAGCTACCCAGGAGTGAGAACATTTACCATATCTCACCTCCTGCCCATCATGTATCCCCTATACACACACACACACACACACACATATATATATATATATATATATATATCTACAGTGGCGTGGTAGCACCACTGTAGTTAGGGTTGAGTAGGCAGTTTAATGATAAACCTCAAATTTTGCACCTTAATAACTTTGTAACCATTCACTGGATTGGCACAAAAAGTGGTATGTGCTGTCCTGTGGGGAAGATCTCTCGACTTGCTAAGTTTTGTATCGATCAGATGTGCGAATTTTGTGCAGTGCATAGTAACAAAAGTGTATTTCCTGCTTTTTTCGCCTATTTTTCCTGATCATGCTTTGCACACACCATTTGGACTTTTGACCTGAATTTTGCAGGTTAGAAAGAACTTACCTCAAAAAACAAGCCAACATTTGTTTGGTGAAAATATATTAATCCATTCCAAAGTTATTCAGTTTTGACATTCTGGGTTCAAAGCATGCTCAGTTCAGTCTTTTGGTTAGCTGCACAGTTGTGAACAAGGATTTAGCCTCATGAATGGGGATTTTGACAGTTCAAAAATGGGGATCCCTGTTAGTATGAAAAATGCTTGTTCATGAGCCGCCATTTTGTTTTCAATATTCTTCAAAAACAAAACATTGTAACTGGCCACATGGATGTCTTCTGAGTAAATTGAAGTATGTGTTTTGTTCAGGGTGACACCCTCTACAAACCCATTGCTCTGGTTTGGTTTACTTTTGTCAAAAAACAGTCATTTTTTTATTTAGACAATCCTTGTTCATCAGTTGCTTCTGATCCTTGTTTATGAGGTGTCAAAGTCCTTGTCTGTGAGCTGACAAAATCCTTGTTCATGAGATCAGCACCAGATGGCCATATCTTACGAACAAGGATTTTCTCATGAACTGGGTTTTGACACCTCACAAACTGGGATTCTGCTCACGAACAGAGATTTTGACACCTCACAAACAGGAATTATAAAGAAATCCTTGTTCATGAGCAGTCAAAATCCCTGTTCATGAGGTGTCAAAATCCTTGTTCATGAGAAATCTTTGTTCGTGAGCTGACAAAATCCTTATTCGTGAGAGACCAGATGGCCAAATCTTATGAATAAGGATTTCTCACAAAATGGATTTTGACAGGTCATGAACAGGGATTCGGCTCACAAATTGGGATTTTGACAGCTCATGGACAAGGATTGTAAGACAACATCCTTGTTCATGAGCTGTCAAAATCCTTGTTCTTGACACCTCATGAACAAGAAATTTAAAAACTTTCCCAGTTTACTGCTAAGAAATGGTTAGGATTTTGGACTTGAAAACTGCAGAGTGCAAAGGGGGCATCCCACAGATGTGATTTATTCAGGTGTGGTGTAAAAATTAGCATTGGTTCCATAGTTATGCCATTCTGAAGTTGAGAAGTTTACCATAGGATAACATTGTGGCAAACATGGTGCCTTTCGGTGCCTATCTCTCGAATATGCTTCCAGATATGGATTTTTTGCTAAATGCAGCTTAGTACACCTTTACATGTACTAAGTACGTGTGCAGGTTATCAGTCCATGATTACAACTGCAGTGGAATTTTTTTCCAAGGTTGCTATGGTTGCTGAGTTATTGCACCATTTGTAGGGTTACTTGGAATGTATCTAGGCCTCTGCTACATCTCTAATTTGGGCCTTGCACTTCCACATATGGATAACGTTATACAGTAGTGGGACTGCTGCACCATCCCTTATGCAATAATGGGAGTGCAGGGCCCGTGCTCTGCCACATGGAGATGACGACTCATTACAAATATCTGTGTGCTCCCAAAACTATATAATAATAATAATAATAAATAATACATTTTATTTAACATAGCGCCTTTCACACATCAAGGCACTGCACAATCAGCTAAAAACAAAACACAATAGATACAGATAAAATCCAGGATAAGCTTTTCCCACAAGAAGGTCTTCAGTGCCTGCTTAAAGCACCCCACTGTCCTGCACTCCCAAAGCTGATGGGGCAGAGAATTTCAGAGGGTAGGAGCCATGAACACGAAGGCATGCGCAGCAGATGACTTTAAACTTACCCTCAGAATCTCCAGCAACCCCTCATCAGCTGAGCGGAGCTGTTGCAGAGGGGTGTAAGGAGCCAGGAGCTCTTTCAAGTAGTCAGGGCCCTGTCTGTGTTGTGCTTTGCAAGTCAATAGCCCTACCTTAAAGGTGATCTGCCACTGAATAGGCAGCCAGTGCAGATCGCGCAGCACAGGGATAATATGAGTTCTCCTGGAAGCCCCAGTCAACAAACGTGCTGCAGTATTCTGCACTAGCTGCAAGCAGCAGATATCAACCCCAGGAAGCCCTAGGTGAAGGGAGTTGCAGTAGTCAAGGCGCAATGTCACAAATATGTGGACCAAGACAGGCAGGTCACTGGACAGAACAAGGTGCTTGATTCTAGCAATGTTCCTAAGATGGTAAAAGGCTAGCTTGATGACTGCCGACACCTGATGATGAAGGGTCAGGCCATCATCAAGCACCACTCCTAGGTCACACACCCATTCAGAGGTGAGAATCTGTGCCCCCCCAGAACTAAACTGGAGGGGAGCTCAGTCCTCAACCTCTCTGTCCTATGACCCGGGTCTACTACCAAGACCTCAGTCTTTCCTGGGTTCAACTTTAAACTGCTGGCACTCATCCGATCTTGGATTTCTACGAGGCAGCTGTTCAGTACTGAGATAGGGCTAACCTGGTCGGGGGCAAAAGACAGGTAGAGCTGGGTGTGATCAGTGTAGCAGTGAAACCTCAGCCCATACCATCTTACAATGTCTCCAAGTGGCAGCATATTCACTGCAAATAACATGGGAGACAGCACCGAGCCATGAGGTACCTTGCAAGGCAGAGAGAAAGCCTTGGAGGAAAAAATACCCGGGACAACTCTCTGCATTCTACCGGCAAGAAAGGATGTAAACCATCTGAGAACTGACAGCCCACAGATGGACCTCAAATGTTCGAGCAGAACCCCATGATCCACAGTGTCAAAGGTTGATGATAAATCAAGGAGAACCAAGATGGAGTGGTGTCTCCGATCTCTCGCCATCAGGAGACCATTGAGCACCCAAACCAGAGCAGTCTCAGTACTATGACTCTTATGAAAACCCGATTGGAGAGGTTCATATAAATTATGGATGGTTAAATGGTTTTCCAGTAGAGCTGCCACAACTTTTTCAATAACCTTCCCCACAAAAGGAAGGTTAGAGATAGGCCTGTAATTTGCTACGTTCTCTGGGTCTAAAGAAGTTTTCAGAAGGTGTCACCACTCCCACCTTCAGGAGCTAGGAACTCACTGAGTCCAAAGAGCACTGGACAATCCAAGCTAAGACTGGGCTTATGATGTCACTACAACCCAATATCAGGGAGGTAGGGCCCGGATCTAAACTACAGCCAGTAGGACACACCCCCTGGATAATCCTCATAATATCCATGAACTGCAGCAGATCAGAGGTACTCCAGGAGACTCTGGGCTCTGTGACAAGGCGCTGACCAACAGCATCCCCCCATAGAGTGAAGCTGGCAGCACTCCTGCCTGATGTCAGCCACGTTATTCACAAAGAAGTGAGCGATCTCAACACACTCATTTTGTGAAAAGACTTGACAGAACTGCTGACAGGCTGGGTTGCACAGCCAGTCATCCATTCTGAAGAGTTGAGCCGGTCAGTTCCATGCGACAACAATTTCCCTGGACAGGAATTCTGTCTTATGGGAAATTTCTGTTTGATAAGAGTTTATAATGCTGTAACAAAATAAGGTGGTTGGCATCTAAGGCTGTCCTCCAGCAGTGACGCTCTAACCTACGCCCCTGTCTCCATGACTCCCTTAGAGTCCCATCAAGCCATGATGCCCCAGGGTGACATAGGAGGAGGTGAACTCAGACAGGAGCAATCAGATCGAGAGCTGAAGAAATGGTCCTATTATAGGCCGTAACTAACTGGTCAGGATCTGTGCTAGTCTTGCCCAACAGCAAGTGGCCAGTTACTACCATCAGATCTTTAGGGACCACATCCTGCAAAGGGCGATAACTGACCATCTCCACAGGGGCTGACCTACCCTGGGGGGCCAAAAAATTGAACCCAATGGTGTAGTGGTCGGACCAACCGACAGGTTCCACCACCAGGTCGGAGGCCTTGATCCCCAGGAGAAAGAACAAATCAAGCGAGTCACCACCATTGTGAGTAGCTGAGGAAACAACCTGTGTGAAGCCCAGAGTTGTCATCACCTAGAGGAAGTGTTGACCAAAAAGCGAGGATTCGTCATCGATCCAGGCATTGAACCATCAGTCTGGGCAACTCCAATGCCATGTCGGTGGCGAAGTCCGCTACCTCCTACAGGAACAGCTTCTCATCTCCTGGTGAATGGTAGATGAGAGCTATCCTGCACCCCACACCAGCTACCACAGTGCACTCAAATGATCTGGTCTCCTCAATTGGTACATCAGTTAGGCCCAATTCAGTCTTGAAACAGACCGTGACCCCCCTGCGGTCCAGTCTCGGGCGATGTATAACCGAGAACCCAGTGGGGATAGCTGCCTCCAAATTAGGGGCAGCATTCCCATCTAACCAGGTCTCGGTAATGCAAACCAGATCTGCTGTACCAACAAAATCTGCAATAACAGCAGTCTTGTTCAAACAGATCTGGGATTGCATAACAGAGCCTGAGTTGGACGAGGTTGGCGAGCCGTCCCAACTACTTGCCCTCCCAAAATGGAGGTGCCCTTGGGTATGGGAACCAGAACAGGATCACCATGTTCCAGATACCATTTCACCCCAGGGCATCTTCTGGTCCTAACCACCCCAATGGGAGAGCACCACTCTTTCGGGCCCCACTGTCCGCGACCCCCCACCCATCCCCGACTTCCACCCCTGCGAGCAATCCCCAGCGCTCGACACCACTGATAAATAGAAGCAGGCAGGTGGAGAGAAGAGAACAGGTGGAGGGCGTGGAGAGTGGAGGCTGAATAACACAGGACAGGAGGGGCAAGCAGGCACATTCCACCAATAATTATAACCAAACAATAGAGAAAGCACACAAAACTCCAAATTCCTAAAACAGAGCTGCAGACAATTAAAAATCCTAAAAACCCCAAAACAATAATAACTTAGACAATAATCCCAACCCAACAAAACATAAAGAACTATCCTACTCCCACAATTGGATGGTTTTCAAACCCAGAAAAAATATAAATAATACAATCCCCTCTCACAGGATATAAAATACACACACACAAATATAAGGGTACAATTACACTTTCTCAAAAAGTAAGGAAATTAATTGCAAAAAAATTTGTTAATACATCAGTTAGAGGTGAAGTGACAAAAGTAGGGAAATTAGGCATTAAGGTTGACACCCTAACCCCCCACCCTACCACCCCACCCCTATGCTCCACAGACTAACAGGGCATGGGGTGTACCTTGGGGTCACTGAGCCTAACTCTCATCCCATTCTCCTATATTCTACCATGTCAGCTTTCTTACACATGGAATGGGGTGAAAGTTAGGGCTGACATCCCCAAGGTACACCCCATGCCCTGTTGGTCTATGGAGGGTAGAGGGTTAGGGTGTCAACCTCAACACCTAATTTCCCTACTTTTATCACTTCAACCCTAACTGATGCATTAATGAAGTTTTTTGTAATGAATAAATATATATACATATATAGATATATATATATATGTACAGAAAAGTCAGCCAGGATAAAGCACAGTGTCACACATTTACAGCATGAGAAAAGGGATTAACTCCCATTGAAATTCCATTGTTTACTGCAGTAACTCTACTGCAGGATTCTGCAGCACTGCACTTCATCCTGAGTGACTTCACTGTGTGTATATATATATATATATATATATATATATATATATACAAAAAACATTGTTAATGCACCAGTTAGGGTTAAAGTGACAAAGGTGGGGAAATGAGGTTATTCCAACCCTAACACCCACTCCCATCCTGCAGGCAGCAATAGGAAAAAAACATTACGGTCTCATCTCTCTCTTGCATCTTCACAAATCAGATGTGGAGTATACCTTGTGGTTGTCAACCCTAATGCTCACCCCATTCTCATGTAATGTACACATCTCAGGCTATTTACTGATGGAATGGGGTGAGTATTATCATTGACAACCCCAAAGCCCATGCCTGATTTGTGAAGACACAAGAGTTACGGGTACACCTCTGTTGCATCTCTGCAAATCAGGCATGGGGTCTGCCTTGGTGGTGTTACCCATAATGTTGATCCCATTCCATCAGCAAATAAGCTGAGATGTGTACAGTATATGAGAATGGGGTGAACATTAAGGTTGACAACCACAAGGTATATCCCACACCTGATTTGCGGAGATGCAAGAGAGATGAAACTGTAATGGATTTTCCTGTTGCTACCTGCATTGTGGGGGTGGGGTGTTAGGGTAGGAAACCTTAACACCACATTTCCCTACTTTTGTCGCTTTAACCCTAACTAATGCATTAACAAAGGTTTTGGCTATGAATTTCCTTACTTTTTGAGACAGTATCATCATATCCTCATTTGTCTGTGGGAGGGTGCCATGCATCCATCCCTCCATAGATGCACACATGCATCCCGGCCCAGTGCTTCCATTTCTGCCAGAACAGCAATTTCCTTCCTTCATTGTATGGCTTGTTAAAATTCCAATGTTATCCTAATGGAATTTTTTTTTTTTTTATATTGCCCCTAAGTGTTTAGGGGGAACATGTGTTATTCTTGTAGTACTCATTAAGACTCGTGTTTTGATATATAGTGTGTCTCTTAAGTCCAAATATTGAGGGAGTTATAACTTCTTGAACTTCCGATGTTATTCTATGGGAATTTACATTTTTTAATATTTATGTTTTTTTATGTGGGCCCTACATTTCATGGGGAGGATTATGCATTATTCTTGTTGTACTCATTAAAACCTTTATTTTGCTATACTGTATAGATTGTCCCTTAAGTCCAAATATTGAGGGAGTTACGGCTTGTTGAAGTTCAAATGTGGGAAAAAATATATAACTCCAAAATCTTATTTTGTATGAAGGAATCCTTTTTTGTAACAAACAAAAAACTCATATCAAAAAGGGTGCCTTCATATGAAAAAAAAAACTGGGAAAGAACTAAGTCTGAATTCTTTTTTTGTGTGATATGAAAAAGGATTTATTCATCAGGATCAGGTAATTTGGTCTAATCATTGCAATGTGAAGTTATTGTTCAAGGCCCCCCTGGAAGTTCCTCCACTACTGAGATGGTCAGCTGCCAACCTTTAAGGGGATTGTCACCAGACAGACTCCTGGTGGTGGCTGACCTATCTAGTGTAGATGCTGCATGTGCGGTTGGCGTGAGCTAGGTGGTGGCTGCCTATAATAGGGTAGTCTTTGAGGTGCTTGACGTCATCACACCAGACCATATATGACTCAGATCCTCTCACTTGAGATCCCCCTAGTTTGATGGGGATCTCAAGGAGATGAAGATCAAGGATCAGAAGTTTCAGAAGTTGGAGCGTTGTTGGTGGAATACCCACTAAGAAGGGAACAAACTGGCCTTGTCTGCGCGTTATAATGAGTACCAAGGGGCAATCAACTGTAAGAAGGCAGAGTTCCTGTTTAGGGAGATTGCCGAAGGGAAAAGCAGGCCATCTCAGCTATTTCAGACTGTGGACAGATTGCTATATCCATTCTGATTACAGCTGAAAAAAGCTTTTTCAGTCACACTGTGTGAAGAGTTGGCTCTGTTTTTCTCTGACAGGGTGTCCTCCATCTTGGCGGGGATTCCATCAGTGAGACAAGCTTTGTCTCACAGTGACCAGCGTGGAAGGAGCAGAGGCACTTCATCAGTCTGGGATGAATTTAAGCTCAGTGTCCACTTAAACAGTGGAGGTGGCTGAGGTCATTAAAGTAATCTCAAAGCTAAGCACTCTTACTGTAAACTGGACCTGGCCCCGACTCATTTCTTGATGAGATGTGTCGATTGAGCCGGTGTTCGCTGGGATAGCCCAGTGCTCGATGTCAGAGGGAATCTTTCTGGATGCCTTGAAAGAAGCTCTGGTGAGACTCTTCCTGAAAAAGCAATCTCTCAGCCCAGAAGTCCTGGTGAATTACTGTGCAATCTCCAACTTGCCATTTTTGGGCAAGGTTGTCATTAAATTAGTGGTGCAACAGCTCAAAGAACACCTAGTGTCCTTTAACATCTATGAGCCATTCCAGTCGGGTTTTAGGGCTAGGCACAGCACTGAAATGACATTAGTCAGGGTTCATAATGATTTCCTCAGGGCTAGAGATAGAGGAGACAGGTCAATTCTTGTTCTTCTCAACCTCTCTTCAGCCTTTGATACTGTGGATTATATCGTGCTTCTTGATCACCTTTGAGAGTACTGTAGACTCACCAGTATTGCTATAAACTGGTTTGAGTTCTAGCTCTCTGGCAGGAAGCAGCAGATGGTAGTGGGGAATTTCTCCCCCTTCCCAAGGCCCCTGTCATGTTGAGTACCTCAGGGTTCTATCTTGTCACCAATGTTATTCACAGCATACATGCTGCCCCTGGGAGAGCTCATTAGACACTACAGTGTGGTGTTTCATTGCTATGCAGATGATACCCAGCTGTATTTGTCTTTTGCCCTGGGAACACATGATGCCATGGAAGTGATTAACAACTGCCAGGCTAAGATCAACGACTGAATGTCCTCCAGCTGGTTGTGACTGAACCCAGACAAGACAGAGGTACTGGTGATTGAGCCAGGTCATGAACATGACAGGAGTGCCTTTGGAGTGGGTACAGGATTATTTCTGGGACCAACCCCATTGATAGCCTCCCATAGGGTGTGGGATCTTGGCATTGTTCTGGGTAACAGATTGACAGTTGAAGCCAGGTGTCATCTGTGGTCAAAAATGATTTCTTCCACTTGAGGAACCTCACCAGGATTAAGCCCCTCATTCTGCCTGAAGATGTGCCATCACTGGTACATGCCTTTGTATCCTTATTGCTGCAATGCTCTTTACTTCAGGGTCACTGGAGTGACCCTCTGCCAACTGCAGCTGGTGCAGAACACAGTGACTAGGTTGCTGATGGGCCTGTCAAGGTCCAGTCATGTGACCCCAGTCTAGTGAGCTCTGCACTTGATGCCTGTTAGGTGGAAGATCCTCTTCAAGGTGGGCTTCCTCACCTATAAGGCACTATACAGACTGGGCCCTGGCTATCTGGCTGATCTCCAAACACCTGTCTCCTTTGCCCATTCCTCCACTCTTCGACTCAGGGCCTTCTTGATGTTCCCAGGATCAGGTTAAAAAACATTGGGCAACCGTGCATTTAGTGTCGTTGGCTAACCCTGTGGAACAGTTTACCAGCTATTATCAGGGAGGCCCCAGCTGTTGAGCTGTTTAATAAGGGGCTAAAGACCCATCTTTTTCACTTAGCCTTCCCTGATGAGAGTGACTAAGCTGTTCTAATTTTACTGTATTATTTTATTCACACTGCGATCTATTTATGTATTTATATGAGTTTAATTGTATGCCATGTTGTACCTTCCCTACCTTTTGTTGGAAGGTGCCCAGAGCCTCAGAGATAGATAAAATTTGTCTTGACTTTGCCTTGGCTTCATACAAAAAAGAATGGTGAAAAAAACTAAGTCCAAATTCAAAAAAGCATTGCTAATGCACTAATTAGGCTTAAAGTGAAAAAAGTAGGGAAATATGGTGTTAGGGCTTCCAACCCTAATGACTCACCCCCCACCCCGCAGGCAGTAAATCAGGTGTATTTTGTGCCTTGGGATTGTCAAACCTAATGCTCACCTCATTCCATCAGTAAATAAGCTGTGATGTATACAGTGTATGAGAATGGGATAAGTGTTAGGCTCGACAACCCCAAGGCACACCCCACACCTGATTTGCTGCCTGCAAGGTGGGGGTGAGGTGTTAGGGTTAGAAACTCTAATGCCACATTTCCCTGCTTTTTATGCTTTTCCCCTAACTAGTGCATTAATTATTTTTTTTGGCAGTGAATTTCCTTACGTTTTGAGAAAATATAATCTTGTTCTTATTTGCCTGTGGGAGTGCAGCCCCCTCCTCATCCTTCCATAAATGCATATATTTATGACACCATAGCCTTCGTATTACCCCACCTCATGTATATGGTGCTGAAACTTTCCAAATGCCCAGCAAAACATGATTCCGTGCCATCCTTGAACATGCTCAGAAACCAATATTTTAAAATGTAATAACTTTGGAACGGATGAATATTTTTTCAATAAACCAGTAAAAGACACATCAACAGGGCAAGCCCTTTCTACTTAAAATATTTCAGACCACATTTCAAATCATTTGGGTGCACTGCGATGACAGAAAAACAACAAAAAAGGCAATTTATTATGGTTTTTTTTTTACTATCCACAGCTCGGAATCCATGCATCTGACTAGAACAAAACTTGCCACATCATGGGATCTACACCGTGAGACTGTGCTTGCATAGTTTTGTGCAAATCCATTGAATGGTTGCAAAGTTATTAAAGTGAACAATTTGGGGTTTAACATTAAACAGCCTACTCAGCCTTAACTATAGTGGTGCAGTCATGCCACTACAATAAATATACATTGCAGAAAGCTTTGTTAATGTACTAGTTAGGGTTAAAGTGACAAAAGCAGGGAAATGTGGCATTATGGTTTCCAACCCTAACATCCCACCCCCACTCACCCACTCTGCAGGCAGCAACAGGTGTGGGGTGTGCCTTGGGGTTCTCAACCTGAACGCTCACCACATTCCATGAGTAAATAAGATGAGACAGGAACAGTATATGAGAATGGGGTGAGTGTTAGGGTTGGCAACCCCAAGGCAAATCCCACACCTGTTGCAGCAAGCAGAATGGGGGAGGGGTGTTAGGATTGGAAACCCTAATGCCACATTTCCCTACTTTTGTTGCTTTAACCCTAACTAGTGCATTAACAATGTTTCTTTGCAATGAATGTCCTTACTTTTGGAGATAGTATAATCATGTCCTTATTTGCCTGTGCTATGGAGGGCCCTGTGCTTACAATTTTGGGAAAACCACAACCAAATTGTCACCATAGCCTTCTTATTACCCCACCTCATGAACCTGGTACTGAAAATGTTCAAATCCCCACCAAAATGTGATGCCATGCCACTGCAACATCATTCCACACCTCAGATGTGAAAACACAGTTTGGCCAGAATTTAAAAAATGACAGCTGTCACATTTATGAGGTGATGTAAAACATATAGATGTCTTGAAAATTTGGGTAAAAATATTTAAAATGACCAGAGTTATGAGCAAGTGTAGCAAAATTTCAAAAGATGTGCATAAGTTTTGCATTTTTACATATTTTGATCCTGAATTTTAAACATACTTTTCTTATGACCCCATCTCATGAACAAGGGTGGTAAAAAGTTTCAAATCTTGTCCGAAGGGTGATTTTGTCGCTTTATGTCTGCAAAATCACTTTTCTGGATGGATTTGCATAATTCCACTCACTTTGTTCATGAGGTGGGGTCCAAAAAAGGCTATGTTGAAAATGTGGGGTCAGAATATGCAAACATGCATAAGTTATTAATCAAAGTTGAAAACCCAAATACAATGAACCGTAATTACCTTAGTTTCTCATATTGCAGTCTGCAGTTCCAGCAGCAAGATGTGTCTTTGATTGGAGAATGGATCTTTAACCTGGCACCTGTAAAGGTGAGTGAGAATATGTGGGGGTGTACTGAGGATGTGAGATGGTAGGTCCTGACTGGGAGGTGGAGGTCAGATTGGTGAGGGACCATTTTCTTTTTTTACAGGCAAAAAACAAATGAGGGACCGTTTTCTTTATTGCAGGTCAGGACAGGCTCACAGGGTGTAACTAGACACAAGGGAAACATAAAATCATTACGGGGGGTGGGATTGGAGGGAGGGGGTGCCACTAGACACCAGGGATAAACAAACTCATTTACAGGGAGTGGGATCGGATGGTGGGGGTGCCACTAGACACCAGGAATAAACAAAGTCATTATGGGGAGCGTTGGGTGTCTGAAAATCTGGCCCACTGTTTTGTTCTGCCTATGTTTTATGGAGATGTTAACTGCTGGCTTAGAGAAATGTACTCCTGTTAAATAACCTACACTAGCTGTGCATGTTTTGTGATGCTGTGCTTCACTGAATAATTTAAATTAGCAGTGTATGTTAAGGTGCTGTACTCTACTACTGACTCCTGCCTGACTTTGAATATTTCTTCTCTTCTTTCTTTGCCCAGTTCTCTATATTTACTGTCCTCTGGGATCTAGCCCACCTCTCCCTTCCCAACCCCCACATCTCTCCAAGGCTGCCTTTGCTAAATCTTTTTTCTCTCTACCAGTTCTTTCCTGTCTTCCCCACCTCCCTCCTCTATCTCGAGGTACTTATTTAATCCCTTAATCATTTGTCTCTGCCCCTCCCTATTTTTCTGGCCTTGGCACCTCTCCCTACTCCCTTCTGCTATCCCTTCTTTTGTTCCCCAGTACCTGAAATGCCCACTGCTTAACCCTGTGCCTTCTACTTAATTCCTATTTTTCTCTCCTTCTTTCTCCACATGTCCCTCAGCCCCTGACCGGAAGTGACCCTGTGACTGGTGGTGCAGCTTAGTGCTTTTAAAAAATGTTTTTAGCATCCTAAGTTACATACTAAGAGTATTAGATGCACAGAAGGTTGTGGTCCATATGAGTGCATCTCCAGACTCTGGATCTCTTTATACCTTTTTCAATAAAAATTTGTCCAGATTAGCCTTGACGGTTTCTGCATTTTCTGTGCCCAACAATGTTTTGGGTAATCGATTCCATATAGATAAAATTCTTTGGGTGAAAAATGAGTATCTAATATCTAGTTTGGGAAATGTTAGAGATAATTGTAATTTATGGCTTCTAAGGTTGCACTCTTTCATATTCAGTGTCATTCCCAATTGTAACATGTCATAGTTTCTGTGTCTTTCGCCTTGGCTACACCTCATCTGACTGACATCCCCCAGAATTACTGGAGCTTACCTTACACCCAGCCTGGGAGCAGTGCCTGTGGGGATTTGGTCACCATCCTGCCGCTGGTGATGTTTTCTCCTCCATTTTTCTTCCAAGGGCCCCCAGAGTGGGTACTCATGCATGTGGAAGCATGCATCAGTCCCACAGCCCCAGTAACAGCCCCTTTCCTCCCACCCCATTGGCCTAGCACCTGGCTCCTCTCTGGCCCGTGCTGTCCCCAACCTCCACCAGGTTGCAGCCATCAGCTGAGTGGAGCCATCCCACCTTCCTGGAGAGGACAGCATGCCTGTCAGCAGCTCCATCCAGTTCCACCCTCCCCCCATTGCCGACCTCCAATGGCCCGGGCTCATTCCCGAACCCGGGTCACCAGCGTGACGTGAAGTTAGGCGTCCAGCATCTTAGCCCTCAGGACCACTAGGCCAGCCAGCTTAGTGCTTTGCTTGGCTGCTACCCACCCCTCCACTCTACCCAAAGCAAGGTCCTCCTACTGCCATAAGGTACGGTTCTACTCCTGGCTTCTCAGGTCCAAGGGCGCCTTCACTTCGAAGGGCATGCCTTTTCCTGTTATTGGCTGACTGCACTGTGGCCCCTACCTGATTGATTCCTGGCTTTCCAAACAGTCAGTCGGGGAACTGGAACTGAATCCTGTGCTTCTGAGTGTGGCAAGCTTCGATCTTGGACTAAAGCTGTGCCAGGCACTTGCTGTAAGTCATGGTTTTTCAGCCCACCGGTCCACTCCTCCCTCAACCTTAATTAAATACACTTACGCACCTCTGCTCCACCCCTCCTCTCTTCTTATTGGCTGCAGGTCAAGGCACATTGCTAGCTTTGTAGAGTGAGCCCACTTTTTCAGCTCATGTCTTAGTAAGGTCAGGACTGTTCCTTGTGTCTGATACTACCCTCCTTGATTCCTCACTGCATAGAGGGTTACTGTAATATCCTCCTGATCTCTTCTCCTTATAGAAGGATAGTTAAATTCTCTATACTTACTTCTCACCTGCTTGCTTACCCTGTTGTCCCCTTTTCTGCAACTCTGATTTTCTGCTGTACCTATTCCTTCCACTTTGGTTTTTCCTGTTGTCCCCTTTTTTACCGCTTCTGATCTTCCTCCCTCTTGTTACTTTCAGACAATATATAATGGCCAAACTTAATGCTTTATACATCCCCTCATACTTCTTGTTGCTGACTGCTTCATTTTCTTGACCCCAATAGAATCTCAGCAGCACAGCAAGCCTGTCTCCCCTCATACTGTGACTAACAAACTGCTCTGTGTGCACATCCTAGTACCATGTCTCCCTAAACATTCACTGCATATCTTGGATGTTGGTACTTTAGAAGGTTGCTAATGTCTGCTAGTAATACCAACTTCTACAAGCGGCATCTCCCGACTGTAGTTAGGTGCTTCTTCCTAGTTCTCCTTCTTTGAACCCTCTAGGGCGATGTCAAGCCCAATCCTGGCCCTTCTACTCCTTGCATCTCTCCCCTCCCCCCTGCATCATCCTATCAACTCCCAAAGGGTATGAAAATAGCTCATTCGAACACTCAGAGCATCAACCCAAAATGGCAGAGCTTGAAGCTTGGGTTAACTAACATACCCCAGACATTCTGGGTATTTCTGGGACATGGCTGAAGCCTTGCATTAAGCATCATGAGATTGTGCTATCTGGCTACAAGTGCTTCAGAAAGAATTGGTTGGGTAAAAGCGGTGGTGGTATCCTCCTGTATGCCAAGGATAACTTAGATGCAGCTGAAATCCCAATGCCTGACCCAGGACTCACCTCGGTTAAATCTATATTCATTTCTCTCACCCTTGGCACTATTAAGAAACTTGTGGTTGGATGTTTCCCACTCCTCCACCCACCCACCCAAAGCCAGTTCTACTTTTATAGCCACTGGATTTGACTGTCAACAGGAACTTCCTGTTTGGCAGTAGGAAGGAAAGGATCATAGAGAAACATTGGTTTTGTCAACCCTAAAGGAAAAAAGTAGCTCACTCTCCCCCCCTAGCTGCTGGTGGTCTGATATTGAGCAAGGAAGAAGGAGGCTACTGAAGAAGACAGGAAGTTGCTGTCCCAGAACAGGAAGGGTGAGTGTTGTAAGGAGAGGAGAGAGTAAGCATCCAGAGAAACAGTAGAGGGGACACAAAATAAGACATGTTAGGAGTGGTGCAGTGCAATGGCTGTGGGGTGGCAGTGTTCTGGGAGACATTCTGGAGGCTATGATGCTGCCCTATTTGCAGGCACCTCTCTGGTCTGAGAGAGGAGGTTGCCCGTCTCCAGGCTGACCTGGCTAGGATTCGTGAAACCTCCTCCCCCACCCAGAAACCACCAAGGCCAATGCCACTACCTCAGAGGTTGCCAAGAAAGAGGAGAGGCTGGACCAGGATGGGCTCAGGGAGGGAGAGGGCAGTGGAACAGAGCTGCATCCCTCCAGCTGTACCTCTCCACAATTCATTTGCTCTTCTGGTGGATAGTGGTTCCTCTATGGAGGCACCTGCAGTGGAAACCAAGGAGGATGCTGGGAACCTTCACAAAGGAGACTCACAGGAGGGTGGCATGGGACCCCACAGGGGAAGGAAGCAAATCCTGGTGGGGGACTCAATCATTAGGGGGGTAGAAATGGGGAGGAAGGGAGAGAGGAGGTAAGGTGCCTTCCTGGTGCCACGGCTTGGAGGGACAGGAAGCGAATCCTCAGGATCATGGGAGAAGCTGCATGAGGGAGGGAGCTGGATGTCGTTGTCCACCTAGGGACAAATGACCTGGCTAGGAATGGGATCAGAGCAGTGCAAGAGGAGTTTGTAGAGTTGGGAAGGGCCTTGAACAAGTAGCGCATCTACGGTAACCTTCTAGGAGGTGCTGCCTGTCTATGTTGGAGAGATGCTAGGGCACTCCTCACCAGAGAATTCAATAAGTGGTTGAAAAGCTGGTGTGGAGCTCAGGGTTTGGCTTCATTGGGACTGCGGAGCCACCTGGAGGATACGCAGACCTATAGTGGTGCGATGGTCTGCATCTGTCCAGGGGGACCAGGATCTATGTGAGAGTTTAAATGCTTCATTGGCAAGCATTTAAACTAATCAAGGGGAGGCACTGAAAGGAGCAGAAATCAGCCTCCCCCACACAACATGGTGATTAGTGAGAGTAAACACCAAGGTGCAGGAAGTTATTAGGGAGCAGAACAGATTTAAATGTAAAAAAAGGCAAAGACAGTAAGGACAGAAATGGGGCTAAAAGGGGTAAGGCTATCAAAAGTGGAGGGTGATGAGTACCAATCTCCGTAGTCTGTGTAACAAGCTCCCTGAACTAGTGGCCTTGATGGAAGAGGGTTGCCTGGATATTGTGGCAGTCACAGAAACATGGTACACAGAGAACCATGACTGGGATGTCAACATACCAGGATACACAATCTACAGGAGGGACAGGGAGGGTAAAGAGGAGGAGGAGTAGCTCTCTATGTAAAGGAAGGGATCAAAGCAACAGAACTAAAGAGTAAACAGGGAGCAGATGAGGACTTTGGGTCAACCTGGAGACTGGAAATGGCACGACAACCGCATGGGGTTGTATACAGACCCCATGTCAGGGGAGGGAATGGACAAGAAAATGATAGAAGGCTTTCTTAGAATGGCAGAAAAAGGGAGATATTGTTGATGGGGACCTGAATATGTCAGATGTTAACTGGAGCACCTTTGCTGCAGAGCATCCAAACAGGGTTATTCTTGATGCCCTACAGGGGGCATGCCTCAGACAGCTAGTATTGGAACCCACTCAGGAGGGAGCAATCTTAGACCTGGTACTCTCAAATGGGGACGGAGAAAGAATCTCAGATTTAGAAGTGGGTAGCCATCTGGGAACAAGTGACCACCAAACAGTGTGGTTCACGATAAACACAGCCATACAATCAAGCCATACAAAAGCAAGGGTACTGGACTTTAGGAGGGCTGACTTTGGGAAAATGAGAGAGTGACTCAGAAAAGCACTAGCAAACAGGCAAGAAGGAGTGGTGGAGGAACAATGGGGAGTGATCAAAACAGCCATCACAGCGGCAAAAAGCAAATTAATAAAACACAATGAAGGAAAAACTGCTATGGTTCTCAAATGAGGTGGCAGGGAAGGTTAAGGAGAAAAGGACAGCATTCAGGAAATATTAGGAAACACAGAAGGAGCAGGATAGAGAACTTTATCAGTTAAAGCAGAAAGAGGCTGGGAAGGCAGTCAGAATAGCAAAGGCCCAAACCGAGGAAAGGATAGCCAATTCTGTTAAGAAGGGGGATAAGACCTTTTATAGGTACATTAGAGAGTGAAGAAAGACCAAAGGAGGGATACTGAAGCTTAATAAAGGGGAGGGAATGTGGGAGAGGGTGACAGTGAAAAGCAAGGATACTGAACGAATATTTCTGCTCAGTATTCACAAAGGAAGAGGAGGGGGAGTTACCTAAACCAAACAAGAGAAACACTCTGAAGACAGGGGTCGATACCAGTCCATTTACAGAAGAAAGGGTTCTGAAAGAACTAATAAAATTGAAGGTGGAAAAAGCAATGGGGCCTGATGGGATTCACCCAAGAATTCTAAAAGAATTAAGGGGAGAACTAGTGACACCGCTGACTACTCTCCTTAACAAATCATGAGAGGATGGGGTGGTACCCGAGGACTGGAGAAGGGCAGATGTGATTCCTCTTCACAAAAGTGGGAGCAGGACAGAGGCAGGAAACTACAGACCAGTTAGTTTGACCTCAGTGGTAGGGAAAATGATGGAATCACTTCTGAAGGAAAGAATTGTTGAGTAGCTAGAGGCCAGTGGGGCACAGGACCCAAGGCAGCATAGGTTCACAATGGGAAGGTCATGTCAGATGAATCTAATAGATTTCTTTGACTGGGTGACCAAAGTAGTAGACCAGGAGGGCTGTGGACATGGCCTACCTAGATTTTGAGCATTTGATACAGTCCACAAAAGATTAATACAAGATAGCCAGCCTTGAGTGGGTCCCAAGGTGGTAGCCTGGATAAAAAATTGGCTAGACAACAGGACGCAAGGGTAGTAGTAAATGGAGTATACAGTGAAGAAAGGAGGGTTACTAGCGGGGTACACGAGGTTCAAGTACTGGACCAGTCCTTTTAATGTCTTTATAAGTGACATTGCAGAGGAACTGAAAGGAAAAGTATGTCTCTTTGCAGATGACACAAAGATCTGCAACAGGGTTGATACACAAGATGGAGTGGAAAGGATGAGAAGGGGCTTGACAAGGTTGGAGGAATGGTCAAATGTATGGCAGCTCAGATTCAATGCAAAGAAGTGCAAGGTAATGCACCTGGGAAACAAAAACCCAGGGGAAGCATACACAATGGGGGGTGAGATACTGACAACAGTAAAAATAGGAAGGGACCTGGAGGTAATTATATCAGATGAGCTAAAGGTGGGCAAGCAATGTGAGAAGGCAGTAAGGAAGGCTGGGGGGATACTGGGATGCATAGGAAGAGGCATCAATAGTAGAAAACAGGAAGTTGTTATCCCTCTGTACAGACAGTTGGTGAGACCCCATCTGGAGTACTGTGTGCAGTTCTGGAGACCCCATCTCCGCAAAGACATAGACAGAGTGGAGGCTGTCCAGAGGAGGGCAACCAAAATGGTGCAGGGTCTGCACCAGAAGACATACGAAGAAAGACTGAAGGAGCTTAATATGTATACCCGTGAGGAAAGACGGGAGAGAGGGGACATGATAGAAACTTTCAAGTACCTCAAGGGAATCAACAAAGTCCAAGAGGGTAGCATCTTCCAGAAAAAGAGATGTGCAAGAACAAGGGGGCACAATCTGAAGATAGAGGGGGGATGGCTCAAAGGTAATGTGAGGAAGTATTTTTTCACAGAGAGGGTTGTGGATGCATGGAACAGCCTCCCTGAGGAGGTCGTGGAGTCAAGAACAGTGGGGGAATTCAAGAATGCGTGGGACAGGCATAAGGCAGTCCTAGTGGGGGGTAGGAGGAAGTAAGCTGTTGGTTAACTAGGATCTGCAGCTTATCTGTTAGGTAGGAAAATGGGCAGACTAGGTGGGCCAAGCGGTCCTTATCTGCCATCAGATTCTATGTTTCTATGTTTCTCTGTGTTTACCTACCCCCCAAGGTTGACACATCCAGTCTCCCCCCTTGATTTCCTGCCTCTCAAACCTTCCACTCCATGACCTAATTCTATGTGGTGACTTTAATATAGGTTGGCTGAACCCAAGCTCTCACAAAATGCGTACGCCGCTTGTCAGTTCCAACCTGATCCAACTTATTGGGGACCCAACTAGAATCAATACCAAGTCAGGTAACCATACTCTACTTGATTGGATGGTCACTAACTGTCCCACAAAGAATACGGCAGTGGGTGTGCTTCCTGACAGCATAAGTGACCATTCTCCAACATTTTGCATATGGCGCAAAAACTCCCCAAACCTCCCACCCAGGGTCATCCAAGTATGGGATATGAGTAACTTCGGCCCCAGTGCCTTCACTACCACAATCTCGACACTGACTGGAGCCCTATAAATGCCCTGCAGGGATGTCAACTAAGCTCTTGATTTCTTTGGGTCCAAATTCACTGAAATTTTCAACAATCATGCTCCCATGAAGTCTGGCAGGGTTAAGGGTACTAAAGCACCTTGGCTATCTAAGGACATAAGGAAGCTCATGTTTGCTTGCAACAAGGCCTAGCAGATCTATAAGGCCAGTGGGCTTCCCTCTGATTGGCAAATGTATAGGTAGCTAAGGAACAGCTGCAAGAACTCCATCCAGAAAGCCAAATGCCAGCATTTCAAGAATCTCCAAACCGAACACCTTAGTAAATCAAAGGAATTCTGGAAGCAGGTTAATTCCTTCATAAAGGACCATACCTCAGAAACTCCCAGTTCATTTGAGGCCCAGGGCACTGTGCTCACTAACCCCTCTTCTATAGCAGATGGCTTTAACACATTTTTTTACTGCTCTGCATAAATATACCTTACTCTTTACTAGCCCTTCATCTCCCCATCCAAACCCCCCACTCGCCCATAGATTCCATAGCCCGCTCTTCCTTTCATCTGAAACTGGCTACCCTTAATGAGGTGTGCCAGCTTCTCAAAAACCTGAAAACTGATAGCTCACCAGGACATGATACTCTTGAACCAAAATTCCTCGAGTTGGGGGCTGATGTCCTCGCTCATCCTATCCGTGACCTTTTCAATTGCTCATTCCTTTCCGGTACCATCCCCAAGAAATGGAGGGTAGCAGTAATTATACCAGTGCGTAAGGACAGTTCCAATTCTTTTTTTTTTATAAACTTTATTTTTCCAGACACAGAGCAAAATCCATTTTTTACATAGAAGGATACAGCTTTAGCAATAGATCAGACATAATTTATGCCAGAAGGAAACCATCATATTAAAGAGGAAGCCACCATATTAGAAAAGGGTTATCTCAAAACATAGGAAACCAGTCTTGTTGCAACGCCAATTCCATTGGGGCCCCATAATGTTATGTATTTATTTATTTGTTCTCTTACTTTGTACTGGATCCTTTCCAGTTTCATACATACCAGCAGTGAGCTTAGCCATACAGTTACAGAAGGAGCCTCCTTGGTCATCCAACACATCACAATAGTTCGGAGGCCCACAGCAGTCCCCAGTTTATGTAAACCCAGATTAGGCCTGTTAGCTTCTCCATACCCCAAAGGGAGCCCCAGGAGATTCTCGATGGGATATAACCCCAAGGTGTAACACAAGATTTGTGATGAAAGAGCTAATATGCCCTTCCAAAAAATCTGAATCTTCGGGCATTCCCAAATCATATGAAAAAATGTCCCAACATGAATCTCACACCTTAGACATATATCAGAGGCATTTGGATCTATTTTTTTGCCATTTCTGGGGTGAAATAAGCTCCAGTGAAGATATTATATTGGATAGCTCGGAGCTTATTATTGACCGAGCATTTTAAAAGGTTCTTGAGAATCTGTATCCAGTCTCCACCTGTGAACCCATCAGGCAGCATATCAAATTCCCTTCTGGATACCAGTCTCCCCAAGGGCTTTCAGAGTGTCCCCATCAGTAATTTGTAACAACTTCTAAAGGGTTTAAAGGAAGTGTCACCCCTCCGGCCTATAAATAATTCCTCTAAAGGGGAACCGGAGAAAGTCCTTCTCCGCGCCCACCTGGCTCTTACCTCACCTTGAATTCTGGCCCAAAGGAAGAAGTGGGATGCACTAGGTGTAACCCCCTTGCAAATAGGGGTTCCCAAAAGTCTTGCAGGAGCTTGCCTGAATGGTCCAAGTCTGGAGGTGTTCGGGGTTTAAGCAGCTTAAGTGTGAGTGCTTTTAGAGCCTCTGGTACTGTCTCTTTATGAGCTGCCTGCTTGTAGCCATAATTAATTGAAAAGGGGGACTGTGTGTTCTAATGCCCGAATCCCGCCTGGGCTGCTGTCAATTCAGTCTGTTTCTGCCATCGCTACATGTGCAGAGGGAGCCTTGTTGAAAGATATAACTGTTTGCCAGAAATCATTTAGAGCGACTGAGAAAATGTAGTTTGTCTAACCTGTCTTTATTTCAGCATGAACTGTTTCAGTGTAGCTCTTTCATTTTAGTCCTGAACTGCTGACTTGGACCAATCAGGATGATAGGGAGACCTTAAAATGGAGCCTGTGGATGAATCAGAACTTGGACTCTCAATTTTGAGCCATCCACAAGGGGATTGTATGGGCAGTGATTCTTGGAAATGTAGTTTTGACCTTGGTGCCTTTTTGCACCAACAGAGGGAGCCCTATTGTGAGTGACAGCCGAACCAGCCAACAGAACTGGTGTGGAGCCAAAGGAAATGCCCTGCTCTCTTACTGGAAAGCTCAGATTAGTAGTGACAGTGAAAAGAGAAGAAGCTCTGCTTCTGCTGCGGCATGTAGTTTCGTGCGGGAAGCGCATGTGAGGCCCTGGGTTTCGGCCTGCAGCCGTTGTGAGTGCCAGTTTGGACAGAATCCGAGTTGTGAGGAGCAAGAAGCACTAGAAGTGTGGAAACCAGGCTCACCCTGTAGAAGACTGGAGATATTGCTGAATCACGCTCAGTCTGTCAGGAACTGAAGCTGCTGTGTGTGCTCCCGGGTGTTTTGTAGTAAGTGCAATCAGTTCGAGGAGCAGCCTCCCTGGTATAGTACTTCCCTTTTACATAAGAATGTGCGTAGTGCTTGTGGGGAACCGCTATTTCATGTCCCCTGTACTGTGAGCTGTATGCTGAAGTTGGAAGCAAACCCCAGCTTGTGTCAGACTAAATCCATTTGCTATCAACTGCAGTTGGGTCCAGCCGCAAGGATCTTGTCTCCATGCCCTGTTGTTTCTGGCAATCCAGAAAGAACATCCACCATCCAGTTCTCAGCTTGGTTATTGTGAGTACAAATCAGGATATTCTCCCTGCAGCCTGTTATCAATTACAAGTGTGTCATCTGACTATTGCTGTTTCATTTCTTCACGAACTGAGCCCCAGGGCTCCGGATTATAATTTGTGTGTGCTTGTGTTTTTTCCATCAAAGGGCCCCAACCAGCTGCACCGACTCTGGCTAGCTCCCCACCATCCTGGGTACCCAGAGTGTGACTTTTTAGGACCCTATATATGTGCACAGTACTGTGATTTGAACTTTGCAAAAACTAATCAACCTGATTGCCCCCTCCCGTATTGCTCTTCCCTAAATAAATCAGATTCATTGTTATTATACTATATACTGTCTGTGGTGTCAGCACATATAGAAACAGTATTGCATTTTGCTGTGTATGTTGTTTAACCTTGTTTTACAGGGGTTCCTCAGAGACGTGCTGCAAAATCAGTCTCGAGGGTAAGTGGTATCTATATGTGTGAAAAGTGTTCATATGTGGGGTATTGGGAAAGTAACTCTCGTGTACTGTGTGGGCCACTAGTGGGAACAAAGAGGGGTTGCAGTGTCCCAGAGGGCTGTACCCAAGCCAGTTTAATTCCTATTAACCCTGACATCTTGGTGGAGGCACCCGTCATAGAATCTGGGCCCCTTAACCTGTCACTAGCCCGACAGGCATGGGTAGTAGCCCCTGGGATAGCGCCAACTATGGGTTACACTAAGTGTAAACTTTCTTGATAATGCTCTAAAAGAGGCGGCCTCCCCATCCTCCCATATTTGACCTGCAGTATACAGGCCCTGTTTTTTCCATGTCCTAAGTATCTGATGCTCCTAGGCCGAAATACCGGTCCTCTCCCTCAGCATAGCTCCTAAATCCGTGTCCAGGGAAAAGGTGTAAACATGTTAGAGAATATGGTGTGCTTCTCTCCTTGTCTTAAAGGTAGTGTTTGAACATGGATTGGGAAGCCTATCAAATGATCCATCATAAAGATAACCTACCATAGTACGATTATATAATGGGCACGATAACGAATTCTCCATGTCTACCCACCCTGGGCAAGGTGACCCCTTCCTCACCAGATCCTGAATATGTGCCAATTGTGTGGCGAGGTAATAATGTTTATCACTGGGTAACCCAACCCCCCCCACTGGCAACCAAAGTATCTCCTTTTTTATCCGAGATCTTTTACCTTGCCACAACAGCTGGGTTATAGCTCCTTCTAAGGCTTTGATTTATTTGTTAGGTATACCTATTGAGAGAGTCTGAAAAATGTACAAAAATTGCAGGAGGATACTCATTTTCACTAAGTTGACCCATCCAATTAATGTCAGAGGTAAAGCCCTCCAGTTAATGCATTGTTCTTTTATTTTTTTGATCACCGGAAGGAGATTAGTTCTAGCCATAAGAGACAGTCTGGCAGTTAGTATTACTCCTAGATATTTCATTGAAGTGGAGGGGGTTACCACTACCAAACCTAGAGTTAGAGAATTCTTCATTTTTCCCATGGGCATCTACTCACATTTTGACCAGTTTATCTTATGACCTGATATTGGCCCATATAGTCAATAAATATTGATTAATGCTGGCAGTGCCTTATCAGGATTTCTAAGGAAGAGGAGAATATCATCCGTGAAGAGAGATATCACATTATTTTTCCTTTTCCATATCAAACCCCTCAATGGATCCCTCCTGTCGAACTGCTCCTGCCAGTGCTTCAATAGTAAAGACATAGAGTAGAGGAGAGAGGGGGCAACCCTGTCTTGTTCCTCAAGTAAGGACAAATGGGGATGATAGCACATTATTTGTTAGAATCTGGGCTGAGGGTTCTTATACAGAGCCTGAATCCACCCCATTATTCCCTCCCCAAACCCAAATTTATGCAGAACTGCCATCATAAATGGCCATTTGACCTGGTCGAAGGCTTTCTTTGCATTTAATGCTACTAGACCCCCTTCTCCTTTCCCCCACCAAAGGTGCATAATATTTATTGTTCTCCTAAGGTTATGATTTCCCTGTCTGCCCTTCACAAATCCTCCCTGATCTGGGTGTATCAACTTTGGTACATATTGCTCCAATCTGGAGGCAAGTATCTTAGTTATAACCTTATAATCTGAATTGAGCAAGGAAATTGGGTGATATGATCCACACTTGGTGGGGTCTTTCCCTGGTTTAGGCAAAACAGTAACTGTAGCCAAAAGGGGAGCAGGAGGAAGCGCCCCCGTTTCCAAGGCTTCTTTAATCATCCGATACATAAGAGGACCCAATGAATCCCACATGAGCTTATAAAATTCTATTGGAATGCCACCAGAGACTGGTGCCTTGCCCCTATTGGCTTTCCAAACAGCCCTCTTAACTTCCGATAACAAGCGCAGTGAATCCACCCCTGTCACCTCATGTGGGATAAGTGAGGGTAACTGAATATTATCCAGAAAAGAGTCTATACTAGCCCCTGCTGGAAATTAAGTTGTGTAGAGAGAGGAGTAAAATACTTTAAAAGCATTATTTATTTCATGGTTATATGTAAGTGTTCCAGGGGTACTTTCTAGTGAAAGGATAGACCTCTCTGCCCTCCTATCCTTAATTAAACTTGCTAACCACTTCCCCCCTCTGTCTCCATCAAAGTATACATGTGATTTTGTGACTATTAAGTTGCGTGCCAGTCTCTTTTGGACAATAATTGGCTAAGTAGTCCTTTTAGCATCCATAATGTTTTAGATACTTGGGGGAAATGGGCTACCATATTCTGTCTTTCCAAGTCTACTATAGTTTTCTCTAAATCTTCCTCTTCCTGACTCAGGGTCTTTTTTTTTTTAAAGCAGCATATGAAATGGTTTCTCCCTGAATAAAAACCTTAAGGCATTCCCACACATTACCTATGCTAGTATCTTCCGGGGGGGTTCAGCCATATATATTCCTCAAGTCTTTCTCTAATCTGGGCTAAATATTGGGGATCTAATAAGTGAGCTGGGTCCATCCTCCACTGGCTTTCAGCTGGGTGTCTATCCAGCAAACAAAGGATCACTCTAAGGGGAGCATAATCCAAAACAGTCAACGGTCCATAGGAGGCCTCTATGATCTCCGCTAACATTCCCAAGGGGAAGAACATGTAATCCAGTCTGGTATATACACCCCATGAGTATGGGAATAAAAAGAGTATTCCCTATCCCCCGGGTGACAGTGCCTCCAGGCCTCCCAAAGTTCCTTACCCTGCACCAGAGCCTTAAGGGCCGCTGTACTATGAGGGGGGGGTTCCATTCTTCCCCTAGAGTGATCCAAATTGGGGTCCAAATATGTATTAAAATCCCCCGCTAGAATATCAGTTTCGTAGGGGCCCATTGTCACCCCTAAATTGGTGAAGAAGTCTGGAGAGTAGTATCAAAAGGCTGAAGCACACACTTACCCCAATAATGACCAGACCCAGAGCTTCTAAATCAAATTTTATTGCACCAAAATAACGCCTGATGCATTTCGGGTAGATAGTCCTTTATCAAAGGCTAAAAACATAATGAACACATCTCACTTACATATCAAGACACCTATTACATCACAGTGATGAGATACAAATCTATTGGTTACCCATGAATGACCACCAACACCTTTAAAACCATCCTCATAATTTAAAGACAGTTTTGGGACCATAGCAAAGGCCTTTTGTTCTCAAGTAGATATACCAGTGAAGAACTTGAATTAAACCCCCAGGACACCGAGAGAGCTTCAGCTGATACGATGAACACAAGAGGAGTGGCACCTAATGATCAAGTTCAGTGTGAGAATCCTTTATTTTATGTTGATAAATTACTCACTGAAGTGAACACGGTTAATCCATTTTTACTAGAATGTAATGAACCTGAACTGCATCTACAGATGTTCATTCATTGAAGGGTGTATTCAGGGAACTTGAAAGGACTATGCAACAATTAAGGAAGATTTTTTGGAATGTTACAATTTTGGAAGCATATTTGCATCTTCAAAGAATACCTAGGGGACTGAGACTGATAAAAAACCCTGCATTTGGGACAGACAATATGGTTTTTATGCAGGAGTGGGAAAACATACTTAATGAAGCTAGTAGTAGATTGATGCAGTTAATAATAAAATATAGCAAAGAAAGAGAGACTGCACTTAAAAATGATTTGAAACACATCGAAAAAGAAGTTTTTAAATATAAAGACACAGAAGGTTTTGTCCTGTGCAATAAAAGACTCCAGGAATTTATTGAAAGATTGGATCATGAATTGAAGAGTGTTAAGCAAACCAAATTCATTCGAGATAAAGGTGACTATGAAAACCACCGTGTATACTCATGGAAGAAGGAAACAAGAAAGGGGATTCTGAAATGACCTGTTCATGTCTCTTTTAGCTACAGTACAGAAGAAAGTGGATCAGAAGGTGAAGACAACACACAAAGCCGTTTTTTTCACAGGGACCAAGAGAGTTTCGAACAGCCATCACAGCAAGAATTACGATGGAGCCCCAGGCTGGGGAATTACGGCATAGGAAACGTACAAGAAGGGGACAGAAAAAATGTGGTTTATCGCGAGCAGAGGGGATGGTACAACTGGAAGAGGAATGGCAACAGATGGAACACCAGAACAACGAGGAGGTGAGTGAAGACATACAGATCATTAACATCTGAAATCATGTATTGACTGATTCAGAAACATCATTGCTCAAAAAAGGACTGAGCTTCTCACCTACGACTTTGTTAAATCCTGTACAGACTGTGATTGACTTACATTTGATGTGTAGGAATCTAAATGTGAAAGCTTTTTTTAACAAACGTGTCCGACCTTCCCCTCTGCTCAGAAAAAGACTTTTAAACTGAATTCTGTATTCAATACACCTCTCTGTAGTGCAGTGAGTGTGTTTAGAGACTTATGTGAAATGGACTTTGAGAATTTATTTCAGAATCCCCCACGTGTGCCATTTAACAATTTAACTAGGAATGAACGTTAAGCTTTAAAATTGTTACAAAATGATCCTAGTATTGTTATTAAACAAGCTGATAAAGGGGGTTGTGTGGTGTTATGGGATGTTAATAAATATAAACAAGAAGTAATGAGGCAATTGAATGATAGAACATTCTATGAGAGATTGAGTTCTGATCCAGTTTGGGAGTATAAAACATGTATAGATGAAACAATAGATGAAGCCTTTAAACAAGGAATCATAACAGATCAAACTAGGAAGTTTTTGAAAGTTGAACATCCAGTTAGATCCACCTTCTATGTACTACCTAAATTGCATAAAGACAAACAACCCCCGGCTGCCCTATAGTTAGCAGCCTCGGGAGCCTAACAGAACCCTTGTCCCAGTATGTAGATCATACTCTTAATAGTTATGTGAAAAAAATCAAGTCATACATTAAATATATTAAAGATGTTCTAAAGGTGTTAGATGAAGTTTCAATAGAAAAAGATTGTCTGTTAGTTACATTTGACATCGAAGCACTTTATACCAATGTTCCCCATGAGGGGGCTATGGATGCTGCTGCTTATTTCTTAAATGGCTCTGGTGATAAGTCTGATCAAGAAATTGTCATGATTTTAAAATTTCTCGAACATGTTTTGACCAAAAATGTTTTTGTTTTTGATGGGAATATCTACAGACAAATAAAGGGGACTGCAATGGGGGCTACCTGTGCACCATTAGTGGCCAGTCTATATGTGGGTCAATGGGAACAGGATGTTATTTTCAACAATTGTAGTAACCCCTTTTTTTACAATATATTATTGTGGAACTGTTTTATTGATGACATTTTATTAATTTGGAAGGGAGATGAAAAAATGTTGAAAGAATTTGTTGACTACCTGCATAGGACAAATGAACATTTAAAATTTTCATATTGTGTAAGTGAGGTATCTGTGAATTATTTGGATTTACAGATAATTCGTGACAAAGAAGGACAGGTTAATACTAATCTTTTCGAAACCCACAGATGGCAATACTGTATTTGCCACTAGTTGTCATCCAACACACAGTAGAAAATATCCCCAAAGGTCAGTTCCTTCGATTAAAACGAAATTGTAGTAAACACACTGATTTTGAAACAGCAGCTTCCTTAAAAATTGACTCAGTAATAGGGGTTATACACACAAAACCATAGATAAAGGTTATCAGGCAGCTGTTGCAACAGATAGAAAGGCATCGTTGGTTGATAAAAACGAGATGTCAGAAAAAAACCAAAGATTTTATTTTGTGACTACTTATAGTTCCCAGAGCCAAGAGATAGCACAAATAATTAAAAAACATTGGCAGGTACTCACGGCAGAACCAGGTCTATGAGAAGTTTGCACTCAGCCTCCTATTTTTACTTATCGGCATGCATTTACATTGAAAGACTCTTTAGTGAGAAGTCATTTTACACATACATGACTCATACCAACGGTTGGTTAGGTGGTTATACTGGCTGTGTGCAGTGCAAAAATTGTTGCACATGCATACATATTCTGAATGAAAAGAATTTTAGTGTCAACAATCGACAGGATAAAATCTTTTACATTAGACAATTGATTTCGTGTAACACTCAGGGGGTCATTTATTTGGCAAAATGTAAATGCGGTGCAATTTATGTTGGCAAAACAGAATGAGCATTTAAGATCAGAGTTTTAGAACATGTCTGTGCCATTAACAAAAATGATTTGACCTATGCCACAGCAGCACATATTTTTGAAAATAGAGAAACACCAGAATTGCATGAATTTAAATTCTTAGGCATTGAAAAAGTCTTCCATGATTTGAGAGGCGGTAATTACTGCAATAAAATTTTGAGAAAGGAGAATGAATGGATTTTATGTTTGAATGCATACAAAATACCGGGTATTAATGTACATTTAGAATTAAAACCGTATTTGGAACGTAGATAGTATTATGTGTTAATGTAGATATGTTAGTATACATGTATTTAATCTTTGTATAGTGATTGGTTTTGTACAAAAATATTTTATTTCACTTTTCTGTCTTTAAATTATGAGGATGGTTTTAAAGGTGTTGGTGGTCATTCATGAGTAACCAATAGATTTGTAACTTGTCACTGTGACGTAATAGGTGTCTTGATATATAAGTGAGATGTGTTCATTATGTTTTTTAGCCTTTGATAAAGGACTATCTGTCCGAAATGTGTCAGGCATTATTTTGGTGCAATAAAATTTGATTTAGAAGCTCTGGGTCTGGTCATTATTGGGTAAGTGTGTGCTTCAGCCTTTTGATACTGTTCTTGTTGCACTGAAAGCACCACTACTGCCTTGTGCATGGTTCATACGTGAAGATTTGAAGTCTGGAGAGTCAAAGTTAGGTCCGTAGACAGACCCCAATGTCAGCCTCCTCAACTACACCTCAACCTCTGCCAGTACATATCTGCCCTGTGGGTCCGAGAGGACCAAGTGGACGCTATCAGGGAGGCCCGGATGAAGCCAAATGACCACCCCCCCTCACCTTGGATGTAAAAGAGGATACCAAAAAAAGAACTGCCCCACAACTCCGCCAGTCACAATGACTCCTTCTTACCCATATGAATTTCCTGCAGGAAGATAATATCCCCCCTTAATTTTTTGATTAATGACCAAACTTTATTCCTCTTAACAACAGTTTTAAGTCCATTTACATTCCATGACAAAAAGCTAATCCGATCCATATGTCACAGATAGTTACTATTTCTACACCCTTCTGCTGTATACCAGAAACGTAGTCGTTAACTCTGTGTATTTTTAGAACTTTGAACAAAACATCCCCAACTGTTCCCCCCCCCATTTCAACAGAAACTCCCCAACACCAACTTCTGTAAAGCCCCTCCAATGGAAGAGGTTGCATACTCAACCTAAATACTCTCCTTACAACTCCTCCCCCTTTTTCTCCCCCACAACCCCCCATATTGTACATTCCACTGCCTTTCATGGGGTGAGCTATTAATCCACTGAAACCCCAATCCTAGCTTATAAATGTATGGGAGGGTTACCCCCCATCACCACTAGCTAAGTAAGAAAAACAAAAAAGAAACATGAAGGAAAAGAGAGAAAAGAAAAAATATTCACCCCCCACCCCAGGGAATCCATATTCCTAGTTTGCTCCAGGAGGTCCTTCTCTGGGGGCCCCCATCCCCAACTGAGTAAAAAGGGGACGGGGGTCACCCGATCAAAAAAGGCTTAAAACAGATTAACAATGATTGCTCTTACATCCAAGATTAATGAGAGTAACGGACCCCTTTAGCTTTTCATGCAGTATTCTAGGCATTGTGTAGACTGCCCCCATCTCTGATTCCCTCAAGCGTGAAGGAAAGGAGCAGAGCAGAATTAAGACAAATAGTTTAAAGCCTTCAATCCATCCCTCCACCTGTGTCAGAACTAGACACATTAACATTAAAGTGTATTTTTCCATATATTTAATTACCTATAAGTTAGTTATTTACGTCAGATCCCAAAGCATTATAACAAGCAACCTGATCCCTTACATAAAACTATTTTTCCGAGTAACAGAACAGGATGTTAAAACCCAATTCACAAATACAGCTCAGTTAGAGAACCCCACATAATCTTCAAGGGGCTAGGCTTGTATAGTAAAACCTATTAGCTGCTATACAGAGAGTCCCCAGATTCTGCCATAATAGGCCACCAGCCGGTGTCACAAATCTCGGGATCAATGTTACTCCCTCAGCCTGCCCTCTCTCTCCGATCAAACAGGCCTTAAACAACAAGGAGGTAGGCCTCTGAATGGCACCCTATAAGGGCCTCTGTAAAGCTACCTATCCACTGTACTATGCCGCTCTCCCATCGATGATTAATTTACAATCTATTAAACATGAAACATATAGCCAGTATTTTGCACAATAATAGTTCTGTTTAGCAAAATATGATCTTAAAATCTATGTCACTGGCCCATCATAATCCAAATATCCAGACTTCGGTACAGAGAGATCGGTAAGTAGATGAGAGCTTAACAGGGGCTAGGCTAGGAACCTCCGGATCCAGCCATGATAGGCCACCAGTCAGTGTTGAAGATCGAAGAACTGATTTACTACCTTAGCCTACCCCGCAGTCCCAAATCACAGGACCCAGATCATTAAGTAGTTGGGCCTTTGAGCAGCTGCCCTGAATAGTCCAATTAGTGTCCCTGACCATCTCACCTCCTCTTCTCCTCCTCAAGTCCCACGGCAAAAGCCAGGGCAGCCTCTGGAGATGTGAAAGAGCACTGGTTCACACCCTGAGGACGCACTATCAGTCGGGCCAGGTAGACAAGGGAGAACTGGCAATTCAAAGTGTGCAGTTTTCTTTTTACCTCAGCATAGGCCTATCTCTGCTGCTGGAGTTGGTAAGAGTAATCTGGAAAGATGCTCATCCAAGACTGCTGCACCATCAAAGGGCCCTGTTTCCATGCAGATTCTAATACTCTTTGCTGGTTCTGATATCAGAGGAACTTAACTATTATATGACGGGGCCTCTGGTCAGGGGATGGTTTAGTCCCCCGAAGACTGGTGCACCCGTTGGATCTCCAGTAACACCTCGGGTGGAAGGTGTAGGGACTGCCGCAGCCATGCTTGAATGTAAGTGGCACAGTTGCGCCCCTCCACAGACTCAGGTAGGCCAATAATTCTAACATTACATAGTCTTTCCTGGTTTTCGTGGTCGTCGATGTTTTGGTTTAGCCTATCGATCTCCTTTAAGGCTTTTTGTAAATCGATATTCGTGGTATGGCTAGTATCTTGCTGAGAGCTCACCTGGGCCTCCAACTCCCCCCAGCTGAGTCTCATGGATGTCCACTGTGTCAGAGACAGTATTAACAGTCTGTTAGAGATGTTGCAACTGCAAGGTAAAGTTCTCAAAGCCTGTTTCCATGCAAGTCCCCAAGTCATGTTTAAGATCTTGAATCAATCGCTCAATTGCCTGATAATTATCTGCCATCTCCATGCAAGGCACTGTCCACTGCTGTAGGGCCGAGGTGGTTGGGGAGTCCTCTGGCAGGTAGTGGTGCTCCACTGGAGCAGGAGATAGTGATAGGCCTTTCTCAAGTGCCTGAGTCCTTGGCTTGTTAAAAGGTAATTTCACCTGTTCTTTAGCAGGTTTAGCAGAAGTAGGCATTTGGACCTCTTAAATCACTGATTTGCTTTGGAAAATACAAGTTTAAAGTGGGGTGGAGGGGCTATTTAGTGGATTAAGTTAGAGCTCTAGGTTTATGCGTTTATATTGCTCTGTAGCTAGGCCACGCCCCTGTCAGTTCCAATTCTACTGTTGAAAATTATCATCCTATCTCAGTATTGTGCCCCTTAGCCAAAATTCAAGAGCGGATACTTTATGACCATTTGCAGGACTCTCTGGACTTCCACCATCTGCTCTCAACCTACCAGCATGGGTTCAGGAAAAACTACAGCACCCTCACTGCCCTAATAAAAGTCACCTCAGACATATTCCAAGGAATGGGCCAAGCAATCTTTGTGGATCTGACCAAGGCCTTTAACCTGGTCAATCACGGTCTTCTGCTACAGCTACTGTGCCTCTTTTGCCTTGATAATGGTGCTCTTACGTGAATCCAATGCTACCTTCAAGACTGCACCCAAAGAGTAAAGTGGGCGGGTTCTCTATCTGACCCTCAAACCTGGAAAATTTTCATGGCATCCCCCAGGGATCTATTCTGGTACCGTTACTATTCTCACTCTTTATCAACGACTTCCCAGATAACTGTGGAGGGGCCTCTGTTCATCTGTACATGGATAATGCTATCCTCTACTGGTCCTTGGCCAACATAGGGTGGATCAACTCAGGATTAACCTCTGACTTCCAAATGCTCGAAGACTGGTTTCTGCAAAAACAGCTTGTACTCAATATTAAGAAAACAAAGTGTATGGTGTTTTCCAAGACAACTTCATGCCCCCTCCCACCTCTGGTTGTCCCCTCCTGAACTGGAGCTGTTCTCAAAACTGTTAAGTCCTTTAAATAATTAGGAGTCACCCTTGATTCTTCACTTCCTCTGGATATTCATGTTTCAGCTCTCACCAAAACTCTAAACCAAAAGCTTGGTGTCCTATACAAAATTTGTCCCTTCCTCACACTGGCTGTTTGCCGCAAGATAACATCTGCCACCCTCCTCCTTCTCTTAACTTATGCAGCGCCCTGCTTCTCACTACCTCCTCCACCATCCTGGCTCATTTCACTCAGGTTTTTCATAGATTGGTAGGTTTGCTCTGGGAGTTAATGCTGGATATCACCACTGCAATGTCCTATCTTCCCTTGGATGGCTACCTTATGAATCAAGGCAAAGGCATATTACGCTAAGCTTCACTCATAAGCTGGTTCACTGCTATACTCCTCCCTGTCTTGCCATTATGGTGCAACGTAAACAACCACAGCACCCTCTCAGATCTGCCTTGTTGCCCCTTCTCCTATTATTTAATACTTGGCTAGCCACGGCCCAGAGGTCTTTTGCCTTCTCGGCTGTGTCCTGTTGGAATTCGCTCCCCACAACCATTCTGGCCATCTCCTCTCTCCCTCTTTTCCAGTCATCTGCAATCTTACCTTGCTGTTGCACACTGTGCCTGCTTTCACTGACTCCTGCTGTCTGGCAATCCTTCCTGCCAACATGAGTCTTCCTTGGTAAATTATGCTCAACTCTAACAAATTCCTGGTTACTCCTCCTGCATTTGTTAACTGTAATAAGTGTATGATATTTAGTGAATGCTTGACCTTCTGATTCTAACACAAACTGTGATTTCTTGCATAAGTAACTGTGTTCTCTAATTGCTGCCTGTCTATGAATTACTATTACCATACTGATTGATCTAAAATTACTGTATTGTTTGATCCAAATGTACTTTTACATCAGTATTGTTAGCTTAGACTGCACTGTTATTATGTTTTGTCTGCTTGACCCCAGTCTTGACATTTTTTAATGCTTTGTATGTTCTCTGTGTACTAGTAAAAGAATTGATTTCAATGAACTGCACTGTCAATGTACAGGACTTTCAGGGCTGCCCCTGAAAAAGGGACTGTCTTGTCTCAGTGGGCTCACCCGGTTACCAAAATTTAATAAATAAATAATATCCAATCCCATTATTGAATTATCTGAAATCACTTAGTGGAACAAGAGCTGGGCAAAGTCAAGAAATGTTTTATGAAATTTTTCACAAAGTTTCCTGACTTCACATAGTGCAAAGGGGCACGTCATGTAGTTTGTAACCTGGCGAAGTGACAACTTCACCAGGTGAATAATACACATAGTGGCATTTCAGTTCCGCATCCTAACAGTGATACATTTACAACACCACATCAATACAGTGCCAGAATTTGGCAACTGTTATATTTGGTGACCTCTCTGGTGCTGTGCCCCCCCCCCACAACCCTCTTATTAAATATGCCAACTCCAGGGGGACCTTAGGGATGGGGGCACAGAGAGGTCATCAAATATGACAGTCACCAAAATCTGGTGCTATACTGATGCAGCGCTGTAAATGTGTTGCTGTTGTGATGGTATACATGGCATTTCACTGGTGAAGTGCCACTAGTTGAGTTTTTTTGTGAAAGTGGCTACTATCTGCAGTAGCTTTTTCAAATGTGTTTAAAATAAACCTACCTCCAAACATGTAGCTATGTTCTTCCACCCATTCCCACCAGCCCAACTATATAAATGAAAGCCCCACCCATATAGCACTCATATCTCCCTCCTCCACCCAGTCACAGTGAAGTTGAATATTATTAGTATCTTTCTCCACACCCAATATCCATTATGTTGATACAGCATACTATACAACCCCACCACCCAGCTCCCCAACACAACCCAGTAAGCAACAAAGGTAGACCCCCCCACCGCATTCTGACACTCTCCATTCCTCCCACCCCATTCACCCTATAATGGTACAAAGTCACATCTGGATGGTCAAAGAGATGTCCTGTAATGAAGATGACTGTTCCTCTTTATAGCAGCCAACCACTAACAGCCTTCTGTCTTCTTAAGCTTGTCACCGTCAAATGAATGAAACTGGTAATAGGCCCCTACAGTAACACCTGATTGGCTCAGTGTGTTGCTATAGGAGCACATCACTGGTTTTATTTAATTAATGGTGGTCAGCTAAGGAAGACAAAGGGCTGTTAGTGGCTGTTGATGTGCAGTTTTCTTCCTTATTGGATACCTCATGACTGACTAGACTTTGTTTAGTATTAGTATCCTTTTGGGGTGAGTAGGGGGTGGAGGGGTGCCAGTGTGCTGAGGGTTTCTTCTTGTTTTACTATGATAGATTGGGGAGGTGGATGGCAGTGATATATTTTATACTTTGGCTACAAAGTGGACATTAGCGGAAGGGAAACATACAAACAATATGCAACTTTACTAGAACTGGGAAAGGAAGAGACATATGAGTGCTTTGATAGCTGAAGTTGTGGCATTTATTTCTATAGTTGAGGCTGGTGGGAGGAGAGTTGGAGAATACAATCTAAGGTAAGGTTAGTAAGGTGCTTTTGTTAAACACTTTAAAGAAATGCAACTAAACTTAGTGGCAGTTTGAAAGTCACATGTATAGTGGCACATTGCTGGTGAAGTGCCACTAAGAGTAGTCTTCACCTCATGAAGTGGGAACTTTGTCACACAACTGACTATGTGACATGACACTTTGTCCTACATACTGTAAGTTTGGAAAACTTGGCAAATAATTTCCTGTAGTGAAGCTTCCCAACATTGCCCATCTCGAGCCCTGATTAGGGATGTTGGATAATTGTATGATCAGATCAGAGAATCATTATCTGATCCTGTCAAATTATCCAATTTTTAAGTCACATCAGAACTAGTTAATGGTGAATAAGCTGAGAATCTGCCAGATTTTTTGGATCAGATAATGCAGTATCTCAGCATCTGTGGAATCTAATCAGACTTCTAAAAAATACACCTCATGTATTTCATGAGATGGCCCTCATTTGTGCATTGTGAAGTTCTTAGCTTTGCAAACACTCGTAGACTGGAGGAATTCTGAGAGTTCTAGTGGGTTGGCTGCAATGGTTAGCTGGCTCAGGGCTTATGGTATATTTCTGCATGAAATCATCCATTACAGCACAAGTTGCCGCCTTCAGCTACTGAACTATTGCCACAATTGAAGACTCATTTCTGATATACTCAAATCACTTGAAACTGTTGTCATTGACATTTCCAGTACATTCTGTAGGATCATAATAAGTAACAATCTAAAGCCCAGTTCACACTGTAGACAGGTTGCATCAAAAACAGGACGCCTATTAAACTATTCACAGTTCCGTTTTCCCAAGGTCTAGTTCTGTGCTGGTACCCCTTTATAGGTCTTATATTAGGCCACACATGGAATACTTTTCACAAGCATGGAGTCCTTATCTCAAAAAGGGTAAGAACATGTGAGAAGGCAGTAGGGAGGGATGGGGGTATACTGGGATGTATAGGGAGAGGCATCAGCAGCAGAAAACAGGAAGTTGTTATCCCTCTGTACAGACAGTTGGTGAGACCCCATCTGGAGTACTGTGTCCAGTTCTGGAGACCTCATCTCCGCAAGGACATAGACAGGATAGAGGCAGTCCAGAGGAGGTCAACTAAAATGGTGCAGGGTCTGCAAGAGAAGCCGATGAGGAGAGACTAAATGAGCTTAATATATACCCTTGAGGAAAGAAGGGAGGGGGGACATGATAGAAACTTTAAGTACCTCAGTGGAATCAACAAAGTCCAAGAGGGTAGCATTTTTCAGAAAAGAGACTTGCAAGAACAAGGGGACACAATTTAAAGATAGAAGGAGGGCAGTTCAGGGGCAGTGTGAGGAAGTATTATTTCACAGAGAGGGTAGTGGATGCATGGAACAGCCTTCCTGAGGAGGTTGAGGGTCTAAAACTGTGGAGAATTCAAGAATGCATGGGACAGACATAAGGCAATTTTTGTGGGGGGTAGGAAGAAATAGGCTGTTGGTTAACTAGGATCTGAGGCCTATCCTGTAGGTAGGGAAATGGGCAGACTAGATGGGCCTAACGGTCCTTATCTGCCGTCAAAGTCTATGTTTCTATGTTTCTATGTTTCTATGACATGATAGACAAAGTGCAGAGGAGATTTACATGTTTAAAGCACCTGGGCCTGTGGGACTTAAGCTTAAGGAGATCAAGGGAAGATATGTTGCTCCCGTTTAAGGTTTTGGAGGACCCGGTCTTAAGTGCAGGTCTTGAACTGGAATATAATGACGTTAAATATGATCTTAGAGGCCATAAGTGGCAACTCAGAGGCCATAAGCGGCAACTAGTCAAATCCTGTCCAAAATCAGAACTTAGGAAAACGCATTTATTCCAAGGGCCATAAGACTTTGGAACCAGCTCCTGGGGCACCTAGTCAATGTATCAAACCTGGAAAATTTCAGACAAGGGTTGGATGCCTTTATACAGGAGGGCAACTTAGGTAACTTCCACTGAGCAGTGGGGAGCAGTGTCCATGGGCCTTGGCCTTCTGTTGCCTTATTGCCGAAGTATAAGCCAAAGTATTTTATGTTCATATTAAATAGTCTTTTACAGTCAATCAGGATTTTTCTGGTAACTTTTTTTAAGATAATATTAACTGATGATCAAATGTGTTCAAGCTTCTTTTTTGTCTGTTGTGTACATGTGTAGAGTATGTGGGCTGAACATTTTTTTTACCTTCTCCTTGAATTTGACAAGTGGGCACATTCTTGTCTGTGTTTAGTCAGCATAAAGAAATGATTGACAAAGCAGCATAGCCACATAGCCTTAACAAGCAAGCCTCTCAGTACTAAACCAAATGTTTACATTTACTACTCTGGGTTTTGAACCAGCTTTTCTGATGACCCAGGTTTTAGTCTGCCCACCAAATGCAGCAAGTTTAGCATACTTAGTTGAATGTTTAGTTGGGTAGATCTCACCATACCACAAATCTACAACAACAAACTGCACTACCTTAAATCTTAGCTCACTTGGGACCCTTAACTCAGTAAGTAATGAGTCTGAATTACTCTCCTGTCTCTCCAAGTTGAGGGCCATGTAGCAACGGAGAATGAGAGAAAAAGCTACCAGCTGCACTGTACAAAATCTGGGGGAAATCACAGAGTTTCCTTTTCTAGTGTTCTCAGCTCTCACCCCACCACCTTTTGCTAGCACAGCAACTATCACAGTGTGGTTCAGTGGTTAGAACACAGGCTTGGAAACCAGGAGACCCAAGATCCAAGTTCAGATCTTGGCTGAATCACTGAGTCACTCTGTGATCGTTGGATCTATGTACTTCAGTCTTCTCAGCTGTAGAACAGGGACAGAGGGCCCATTTCAAAGGATATTCTGGACCTTAGCTTTCTTGGGTCAACAAATTGTAAACAAGAAAACAACATTGCACTTTTGCGATGGATGAACTGAAGGAGTCTCCAGGGCTGTAAGTTCCACTCTTTACACTAAAAACCAATACATCAGTGTGGAGCATCTGAACTGCATTTAGATTACAGAGACTGCAACAGATGGCAGCAGCTGTAATTTATCTGGGGCCTTCCTCCCTTGGACCTGGGAAGGAGGAGGGAAGGGGGAAGATAGAGGTGGTTCTGGTGGACTGGGGGACAGGTCCAGGGATTGGATGTGGGACCACCAGGGCCTCCCACTTGGGAGGGGGGGTCACATCCTGTGGGGAAGAGAAGTGAGAGGAATTTATTGGGACATAACCAGCTGTCCTTCCTCTTTCTCCTCTCACCCTTCCAGGAACAGGACGTCTAGCCAGCAGGACAGTGAGTGTTTTCCAGGAACGTGGCATCCCATCAGAGGAAGCCATCAATAAAGGCTATGGAGGTTCTGGAGGCACAGCTGCGAGAGATGTATAAGAAGAAAGGTGCAGTATGGCTTGATGCCTGCCTGGGGGGGTGGAGGCCTGCTGATGTCAAAGAAGCGGCCAGCAAGGGGACAAATGGTGCCACTGGCCAAGGAACCCAGGACACCTGGGGGAGGTAAGCAAAGAGAGGAGGTAAGATGGCTGAATGACGGTGATGGACTTCAGGTGCTTGACGTGGCCCTGGAGGGTGGGGAGTGGGAGCTAGTGGAGCTTCTGGAGTGGGACAGGGAAGTGTTAGAAATTGGATAAGCTGCTGGAACTCATGGTGGCAGTGGTGGAGAAGGCTGGGGGGGCAGGATTTGTGCATGGGGCAGGTGACGCCCCTGCTCTGCCTTCCACTGAGACCCCTCCTCCCCAGCCTAGCTCCTATGCGGGGATAGACAAACAGCTGGGATCCCACCTTACTGATAAGATTAGGCAGCAAATTCGGAACAGGGAGTACATGAAAATGTTCTCCTTGTTGAACAGGACAGTGGAGCGGAATGATAAGAAAAAGGAGAAAGGTGAGGAGGCTGACAAGAAACCCCCAGAGGTGCCTTGCACCTTTGAACTGGATCGCGGCCTTCCCCAATTTTGCAGGTAATATCCTGCAAACAGAAAAAGAGCAAGGGCTAGGCCTGTTCACGTATCAGAACAGGATCACGCTCATGCACTGGAGGAAGGGTGGCATGGCTGGAGTATGATGAGTGGTTTAAGAGGCTGCACCAAGAAGACAGCATCTTGGGTTGGGGCACAGTGGACATGGCCCTCCTGGTGGATGTCATGCAAGGGGGGGGTGGTGGTACACATCGACAGTGGCTTGCCACTGTGGACGGCCTCACAGAAGAAAACAGAGGGTTGGGATGACCCCTTCACAGGCATGCTATGCGTACAATCAATCTAAGTGCAATTGGGTGTCTTGCCATTTTCGCCACATCTGCTTGGCCTGCGGATCACTGTACCCCTTCATCCAGTGTGCCTCCCTGTGCTCCTCAAGAGGAGTCTTTAATGGGGGCCAAACACAAAACCAGAGAGGCCACAGAGTAGCAAATCTGTCCACCCCAGTAAGGGTGAACAGGATTAGCCCATGGCTAGGCCAGTACCAGGACAGAGAGGCCGCCAAATTGCTGGAGGAGGGGTTCACAGTGCATTTCAGGATCCAATACGATGTCCCAAGGGAGGGCCGGGAAGCCAGGAACCTGAAGTCTGCCAAGGATCATCCCTCGATAGTCCGGGAGAAACTGGAGAAAGAAAAGCGGTTGCCGAGAGTTAGCGGGCCATACTGTGCACTGCGATATCCCTCCCTTTGGTATTACCCATCAGTCTGGTCCCTAGGAAGGCCCTGAGGGAGTTCAGAATGATAAATCATTTATCGTTCCCAGAAGGCGATTCTGTGAATGATCATATTGACCCACGGTTCATGTCGGTCCAATATGGGTTGTTCAATAGGGCAGTTGAGGTAGTGCGTGGGCCTGGCCCCTGAGCACTCAAGGCCAAAGCGGACATAAAGTCGGCATTTAGGTTGTTACCTCTGTACCCAGGCAACAGGGAATTGCTCGGCATGCAATTTGGGGGTCAGTACTATGTAGACAATTGCATGCCCATGGGGTGTGCAGTGGTATGTGCTGTTTTTGAAAAATTCAGTAGTTTTCTGCATTGGGTCACACAGCAACTATCAGGGAATCAGGCGGTAGTCCACTATCTTGATGACTTCTTCTTCATTGGCCTGAAGGGGACTGCAGAGTGCAAGCATACGTTAGCCACATTCATGGTCATTTGTCAGGATTTTGGGGTGCCACTGACACCGGGGAAGGTGGAAGCCCCGACGGGGGTATTGACCTTTCTGGGAATAGAAATCAACATTGGTAACAGGCTTTGTCGGTTGCCACAGGAAAAAGTTACCATTCTGAGGCACATGGTGAACTCCATGGTGGTGGCCCGAAAGGTGACTCTACGGCAGCTACAACAGCTGGTGAGTCACCTCAACTTTGCATGTCGAGTCATCCCCATGGGTCACACCTTCCTACGCCGCATAGCCAAACTGGGCAGAGGGTGCACCAAACCTCACCACAGGCTGCAGGTCACAGAACAATTCTGGGGAATCTGCAGGTGTGAAGGATCTTCCTGAGTCACTTCAACGAGGTGGCTATGTGGCAGGCTGCCAATGGGGGGGCAACCTGTCCAGCTATTCACGGACACTGTGGGGGGCCTAGGATTTGGGGCATATTTCTAGGGACAATTGTGTGCTGCTAGCTGACCCCACGAATGGGCGAAAACACGGTTGCACACTAACATTACCCTACTGGAATTCTTTCCCATAGTGGTGGCATTGTGTCTTTGGGGCTCTCAACTGAGGGATCAGAAGGTCTTATTCAGGTTGGACAACATGGTGTGGTTCATGTCATCAATAGGCAGCTAGGGCTGAAGGTCCCATTGGGGGACTTGATGTGCATCTTTGTGTTAAAATGCTTGCTGCTGAACATCATGTGTAAGGCCATGCACATACCCAGTGTTGACAATGGAATTGCGAATGCTTTGTCTTGTTCACAGTGGCAGCAGTTTTGGGAGCTGGCTCCAGCAGCAGAGCTGTAGCCACCAATGGTACCCTCCTTCTTATGGGAGGTTAGTGACATCTCGACTTGGAACTGCATAGGTAATTCCATTGCTCCAGGTACAAGGGAGGTATATCGAAAAGGGGTTGAGCATTACCTGGGGGTTTGTGCTTAGCGGGGGTGGCCAGAGGATTGGCCCATTCCAGTGGAACAGCTCTGCACCTACAGTATATTATGCTGTCTAGGCAAAACAGAGACATGCCAAGGGTGGTGGCTAGGTGCCTGACTGGCTTGTTCTGGTTCTCCAGGGCCCTGGGGGTTGCCAACACAACTAAGGTCTTCAGGGTACGTAAGGTGCTGGAAGGGTGGGGGAAGTTGCTGGCTCCTAACCCGGACACAAGGTGCCCCATCACCCTGGTGATATTGGAAAGCATTGGGAGAGTTTTCCTCAAAGCCTGCTGGACCTCGTTCGAAGCACTGTTGTTTGACACCATGTTTCTGTTGGCTTTTTGCTCGGCTTTCAGGGTGTCAGAGCTAATGCAGCCCAACCAGTTCATGAAGGTCATTGGGTTGGGGTTAGGGGATGTTATAACAACCACTGGGGGCATATGGATCAGGCCTGGCAACAGTAAAACTGACCAAGGGTGGAAGGGCTGCTGGTGCCTGGTACATGCGCCTCCAGTGGCCTCCTGGGACATTCAGGACAGAATGAAGACTTACTCAGCTGTGAGCCCCAAACAAGGTGGGGCATTCTTCCAACACGCAGACAGCAGGCTTGTCATGGCCTACCAGTTCAGGGTGATCCTGACTAGGGCAGTGCAGGAGGTGGTGCTGAACCTTGAAGAGTTTAGAACACACTCTTTCAGGATTGGGGCAGCCATGAATGCCAGGAGCCTTGGGTGGGCAGATGGGCAAATTCAAGCACTGGGGCGCTGGAGGTCCCAGGCATTCTTGAGGTATGTGTACCCTCATTTGCAATAACTGCTCTTTGTTTCTTCCAGGGTCCCCTGGAGTTATGGTTTGATCTGTTTGGTGGGTAGGCCTTCTGGCAGCGGGTGGCAGCTGGAGTGGTGACCAGAGCAGGGCTGCCCCAGGACATGGGTCTTCTGAAGGTTTTGATCAGATGGCAAGCCAGACATGTTGGTGGTCACCTCAGAGGGGATGATCTGGGGATGTTGGAAGGTGGTGAAGGTGCTGCTGGCTAGGAAGAAGGACTTTCAAACCATTGGGCAATGGAGCCTCATGCCATCCTCATCTGGTCCCGGCTGATCCAGAGGTCCAGCGGGCCAAACAGGGAGGGTGTTACCGCCCTCCGTATGTTCGGCTTTCAGGTTGGCAGGGAGATGAGGGGCAGTGGAGGGGCCAGTAAAGGGGGACTATGGTTGAACATAGCCAGATTCAGGCGTCTGGTCAACTCAGGGTGGCCAAGATGGGGCACTTGACTGAGGGGAAGAGTACAAAGGTGGTTAGGAGCACTGGAGAGGGTCTTGGAGGAAATGGGTGAGCAGGTGGCTTGGGGAGTCAGACGTTGTCTATTCTGTGGCATATTGGGAGGATCACAAAGAGATGGAATAGTGGTAAGGTGGCGGTGATGAGCTGAGTTATTCAGAAGAGCTCGTGACTCCCTCTGGTTAGTGTGGAGGTGGACACTAGCACCCAGACCCGGGGGAAGGGTCACTGTCTGCTTGCAACAGGTATATCTATACTCAAGGCCCCTAGAATTCTGCGGCCGCAGAATTTTGCGCAGAACTTGCAATCTACCACAGAACTTCTGCGGTGCCGCAGAATTCACTCTTCTTGTTGATTTTTTATTAATATTTCTGTTTTTCCACAGAATCTGGTTCCCCCTTCTTTTATATTCTAAACCCCCTATATGCTCAGAATGTGATGTTATCATTGCTATAACATCATACATTAGCTAATGAAATGGCTGCATTCTGCAACAGAAATGAACAGCCACTTATCTACCACAGCTCCCACTGCCAGAGATGGTGGCACAGCACATCAGGCATGGTGATATTTGCTCAACCTGCACTATAGCCTAATACAATTTACAGTCTTCCATTATTGCACTAGGGCCAACTTAAACAAAGCCTTGTCAATAGCACAGACCTGTTCAGTCCATACCTAACTTTGTACAAACCTATTCGTGCCTTTAAGGTATAGAGATGCCATCTGAAATGAACAACTGGTAAAATGAATATTAACTGTCATTTTCATAAAAAAAATAAAGTAATTATGCCCAGAAAAGTGGAATATAATAATGTGTAGACCTGTTGAAAGAATAGACCCATTAAATAAATAATTGCACTGTATGCATTTTTGCCAGGGTTATTGATTACATATTGTCATTGGTTGATAGAATCACCTAAAAGTTATGGAGAAATGTTGTGTGCAGGGACAGCTGTTGGGCCAGAGGGTAGTATGCTGTGTTTCCGTGCCGGCAACTCAGGTTCAGAGATTAGCTCTAGGAGCTGGCTGGGCAGCACAAAGATTGGTAGAACACATCATTGCTCGGAGCCTGGGAAGGTATGGTGCAGCATTCTATCACATGGTGGACACATTGTGCTGGTCTGTAGAGCTCTATCTCACAATCGGTTCACATGCATGTCATGACCTGATGGTGTTACGCAGTGTGTCAGGGAAAGCAGGTTGACATCAAAAATGAGTTTTGCAATAACTCCTTTATTCCATTTCTAATGGGACCTGTATGAATGAGGATACAAGTTCATGGAAATTAAAAAAAAATATATATATATATATATATATATACACACACACACAGTATCTCTGTCTCTCTCATCCACACACACACACACACACACACACACACACACACACACACATTTGTATGTATGTTACAGATTGCATATAAATATATAAGTGATACACAATGGGAACCTCATGAGTGGTGTAGAAACTACATACAAATATATAAGTGATAAACAGTGGAAACCTCATTAGTGGGATAGATAGCATGAATATAGAAATACTTTATTTATCACATAAGATCCCCTCTGCATATGTCATTTATTCAACAGGCTAGGACCTTAAGGGAGAGACATTTGTTTTGCTTTTTTAGGCATAAAATTATTTTTATAATTATATTATTTTTTTGAACTAGTGTTGCTGTGCTTTCCACCATCCTGATTGCTATAAAAACTGCCATGAAAGTGAAGTCAGGATGACAAGCTGTCACTGTGATGTGGTAGTTTGTAAGTGCCGCAGAACTTCCACAGAAATTACAAACCACTGCCGCAGAAGTTCTGTGGCAAATAGTAGTCTTGCCGCAGAACTTGGTGCCACTGTGCCACAGAAAAGTAGGGGCCCTGTCTATACTGTAAGGGAATGGCTTCTGACGGGGGCGGCTGTACAGGCTTGGCCAGTACAACCACGAGGCGGTGGATCCTCCCGGATGTGCACGCTGCTGTTAATCTGGAATCTGATTCAATAAACACATGGCTGCAGCCATTTCGTCCAAGACATATATCAGTGTGTTTCTTTCCTAGGAAGGAGGGTACGGAAGGCTACCAGATAATACAGAGGCTGCAACAGATGGCAGCACCTGTAATTTATCTGAAGCCTTCCTCCCTGGGACCTGGAAAGGAGGAGGAAAGGGTGGAAGGTAGAGGTGATCCTGGGGAACAGGGAGACAGGTCCAGGGATTGGGCGTGGGACCACCAGGGCCTCCTATTTTGGAGGGGGGGGTCACATCCTGTGAGGGAGATAAGTGAGTGGAATTTATTGGGACATAGCCAGTTGTCCTTCCTCTTTCTCCTCTCGCCCTTCCAGGATCACCCACACACCCACCTTCATGAAAGCAGGGTTGTAGGGGCCAGGTAGTCAGGGCCCCTCTTTTGACCCAGTATGGGTGACTGCACAAGGGGTTGGGGAGTGGCTTTTCCCGGTTTTCCCTGTAGTAGAGTTTTCCCCAGGTTTTTCACCACCTCCAAAAGGATGTTAAAACCAAGGTAGAAGTGGGAGAAAATAAATAGCTTAAGTATAAATTATCAGGGATGGTATGCCAATATGTCGCAGCCATGGCAGTGTCTTGGGAGGATCACTAAGAGAAGGAATACTGCAAGGAGAATGGTGCCTGATGGGGAGGGGTGGCTGTACAGCCTTATCAGTATGATCACAGGGCAGTGGACCCTCCTGGATGTGCACGCTGCTGTTAATCTGGAATATGATTCAATAAACGCATGACTGTGGCCATTTCCTCCAAGACATGTGTCAATGCGTTTCTTTCCAGGGAAGGGGGTATGGAGGGTTACCAGATAATATGCAGATAACCACAGGGCCTCTGTCCCTGGAGCTGTTAGTCACTTTCTATTATTACTAAAGTGGCATCAAGAAATATCTTCTGGAATAGCTGAAGTTAATTATCCTGAATTACAGTAGCTGAAAAGTTTCTGAAAGTCTGTCAAGACTTTTCAAAATCAGCTGTAGTAGTAATTGTGTAGTTGGCATGCCATTTAATAAAGTACATTAAGAGCCTGTGAAACTTTCCTGTTTGACTTTTCATGTCTGCTTTGTAATCAGTCACATGCTTTAGCTTCCTAGCTAGCAGGAATGTAGCTCAACTATGGAGTGAGCTGGTTTAAAGATTGCCTCTGTGTGTGTGTGTATGTCCGCATATGTGTGTTTAGACTTTGAACTGTCTGAAATAGTATCTAAATCAGAGGGGTGCATTATGTTTTACAGTCTGGAGCCCCTACAAGCACACAGAACACAAAGAAGGTTTAATATTTGGACAAATGCATCTTATATTTACACTATTTCTTTTCGTCTATTTCTCTATTAATAATGACATATGCAAGCAAACAGGATCTGTGTCTCTAAGACTTCATCATTTTCAATGTCATTATATCTCGTAGAAAAATGTTATGAATGCATTACAGGTGTGCAGAAAAACCTCACTGGGGAAAAAGAGTCTACTCGAACTTAGGAGGTTCAGTTTTACTAAAACCCAAACTGAACTTTGAAGGTCTGGCTCAGATGTTGGTGGTGTTTTTTTTAATAGTCATGCCTGTCTGCTGTAGTGCTTGCCACTCACCCAGTGTGATGGCATGTTGCTTTACTCCCTCTCCTCTGACATGTGATGAAGCTACATATTCTTTTTCACTCCTGACCTAAGTCCCAAAAATCCTGCCCCACGGATGTCATGGCCCAGCAGCACATGCACACACTGCAGCACACTGTCCAAGAAAAGTTCCCAGCCAATGGAATTCTTGCACTGTTTGTGACTTGAAAATTGTGTAACAGCGTGCCCAATACCTGTATATGTCACAGAGATGCATAGTCACTCTGTGCTACTGCTGCTACACAGCACAGTAGCTCTGATTGGGACAGCCAGTAGCTCAGTGAAGCTCAGAGGAGGGTAGGGGTAGCTGACAAGCAGACCATACCAAACTACCTAGTAAAACAAACAAACAAACAAAAAATAATACAAGAGGTACTTGATTGCTGACCAAAGTGAGGAAAGAGTAAAGGGGACAAGTGGAAAGCAGGTGCAGACTCATGCTTGATCCATGGAGGAATGGTCAAATGTATGGCAGCTTAGATTCAATGCTAAGAAGTGCAAAGTAATGCACCTGCGAAACAAAAATCCGGGGACGATTTCACAATGGTGGGTGAGATACTAACAGCAACAAAAATGGAAAGGGACCTGGGGGTAGTCATATCAGATGACCTAAAGGTAGGCAAGCAATGTGAGAGGTCAGTAAGGAGGGCTGGGGGATACTGGGATGCATAGAGAGAGGCATCACCAGTAGAAAACAAAAAGTTATTATCCCTCTGTACAGACAGCTGGTGAGACCACATCTGGAGTACTGCATGCAGTTCTGGAGACCTAATCTCCGCAAAGATACAGACAGGATGGAAACAGTCCAGAGGAGGGCAAATAAAATGGTGCAGGGTCTGCACCAGAAGACATATGAAGAACGACTTAAGGAGCTTAATATGCATAGCCTAGAGGAAAGGAGGGAGAGGGGAGACATTATAGAAACTTTCAAGTACCTCAAGGAAATCAACAAAGTCCAAGAGGGTAGCATCTTTCAGAAAAAGAGGTGTGCAAGAACAAGGGGGCACAATTTGAAGATAGAAGGGGGATGGCTCAGAGGTGATGTGAGGAAGTATTTTTTCACAGAGAGGGTTGTGGATGCATGGAACAGCCTTCCTGAGGAGGTTGAGGAGTCAAAAACAGCAGGGAATTCAAGAATACATGGGACAGTCATGAGGCAATTCTAGGGGGTTGGGGTAGGAAGAAGTAGGCTGTTGGTTAACTAGGATCTGCAGCTTATCCATGAGGTAGGGAAATGGGCAGACTGGGTGGACCAAGCGGTCCTTATCTGCCGTCAAATTCTATGTTTCTATGTTATGTTTCTATGTGGGAGTTCAGTCATGCTGACCTGGCATGACTGAACTGCTTGCATTAAACATTTACCATCACTTCATAAGAGGTAAAAAATGAGTAATAATCACTCCGGAAAACTGCTTACAAAGAGGGATTTCTTCTGAAACAGGCAACAGATTAAACAAAGTGACTTGCTTGTTAGAAAGTCGAATTACAAAACATTTTGTGGAGATGTAGACTTGAGCATTAGAGTAGCCTCTGGCTTGTAACCACTGTGTTTTTTTTGGGGGGGGGTAGTGCTCTGGTATTTCAAGAGCACCTGGTTGTTAGCCTTTTTTATAGGTGTATTTGGGGGGAGAGGGTAATGTTTAAGCAATGTACCATGACAGGGTGTGGGATAATGCTGGATTTACCCACGCCTGGTGTGGTTTGGTCATGAGATTGCAGGCTGAGTGAGTAAACCACACTAGGCATGGGTAAATGCTGGCATTACCCCACACTCTGGAGTGGCATATTGCAATTATGCAATTGCCCTTTTTATTTCTGTGAAAAAAATGAAGAAAAAGTGTTTTTTTTTATTTTTAATTATTTTTTTATTTGATTTATTGCTGCATGAGAAGAAATAGTCCACAGTTCCTATTTGCTACCTGCTGTACAGCTGCTAATGCAGCTCTATGCACACACACACACACACACACACACACACACACACACACACACACACACACACACACAGCTGTCAAGCTGCTCCTGCAGCTGCATGGACACATATTATCATAAAAGTTTCTTTTTTAACAGAGCCTGGCTGTCATGATTTCTTTTTCAGTATAGAGTCCGCTAGTAAAAAGTGGCTGAAGTCACAGTATGACTTGTCATACTGTGGCCGTGCCATTGTTGTGCAGCCTGTGGTTCCAGGTGAATCTTGACGCTGAATACCGGAAGTAAGCAGCTTCACATAAAGGGACTTATGACAAAACATTTGTTTTTAAACTGAAGTTTTCAGTGCAGTAATTTATTGGGGAATGTGGTGATGCGGCACAGCAACACAGTGGAACCAGATAGGTAAAAAACTTTGAGATGAGTCATGTGGGAGCAGTTGTGGGGAAATACTTAAATATACTGTTTGGGTCAGTTGTGATTTGCTGCATAGTTTTGGAAATTATTTTTTCCTATCATCAGTTTTTTCATTATCAGGAGTTAATGTGTTTTATTTTGAATGTTTTGCTCCGAGCTGTGTGAGATGGCTGTTTACTGGTGGATTTGCCATAGTGGTTTTTGCTGAGCATTTTGCAGTCCCTCGCTGTCTTTGTCAGTCCTGGGTTTGCCAGGGTCAGATTGATTTGAGAGGGGGTTCATAATGTGGCTTACTGGTGGCTGGCACCTTTTTCTGTGGGGTTTTGCTAGGATTTACCACAGCTAGAAGGTACTAGCCAGCCAATCAGAATCCAGAATTTTCCAAGCCTTTGTATAAATTAATATTTTAAGCAAAAGTGCAACGAATAATGTTTTTCCAAAAAGCTAGTTCAAGCAACAATTAATTAAACTGTTACCATACCGTGGCATAAATGTATGCTAATGTTTTAATACAGTGAATTGGAAGACTGCTTGAAGTGTGTCAGAAAATACCAAGAGGTCAGCCAGGCTAAATTCTGTAAGTCTGCACATGTGGCCAAATGGTCCTGCTGTTAATCTCAGGGTTTACAAGGAGGGTCATTTGGGAAACTGATGTAATATATGTACTGTTTTCTTAATGAATCTCCATGCCTGTATTTATGACTGTACTGTGGAACAATATCTGTATGCATCAGTGTTGTGCCTGACTCTGAACTCTTTGAAAATAGACACCTGCCTAAAGGATTCTTTGTGAAATAAAAACTAAAAACTAAACTAATAAACTGTATCTGTTCATGGGGTCTACTGACAGAGTGCCACCAGGTTCTGGTTTCCAGCAAAAGCCTGTATAATCCTATTTACAAACAAAATGTTTTTATTAGTGAGAAACAAGTCATAATGAGAAAGGTAAAAAAAACAGATGTGTAGTGAGACACACTGGAGTTTTCTCTATGAAAGTAGGACCTCGCAATGAGCCAGGGAAGAAGGAGATCAGTGTAGAGTGCAACAGTTGACTGATGGTATGAGACTGGGAGGGAGAACTCTGATATGGTTCAAGTTCTTCAAAGACAAGAGACTGTACTATTTCCATATCTTCACTTGTAAGTTTGACCTAGATATAAGCAATCTAAGTTTGTGTTTTTATGGTCCTATTATTAACTATTAACTCCTATTATTTTCAACATTTTCTCCTGTAAGCACCTTTGTTCTGTTTTGACCAATGTGTGAATATATTGTGTAAATAAAAGAAGGTGTACAGAGGAAAATAACAACAACAAAAAAATGGGTCTAAAACAATATAGTTATAAAGGTAGGTTAACACATCTTGGACTTTACTCCACTAAATATAGGCAGATAAGGGGAGATCTATGTTTTACCTTTAAGGCCTTTCAGGAGCCTGGATTATTAGAAACAATAGGTTTAGAAAAATTCCACAAACGTAATAAAAAAACTATCACACAGGTATAGACTAAAGGGAGACACATGTAAAACCAAGGAAAAATGTGGTTACTTTACGCAGAGTATTATAAGTACACAGAACTCACTACCAAACTGTATAGTGGAAAGTAAAAATATAGAACTACTTAAGCACAAATTAGATCAGTATATGGGTGAAAAAATATCTGTTCCACCAATAGTAATTAATGGTGGCGAGTTCAATAAAGGACTAGATGTCTGTAGAACTCATATTCATCTATGGATATATGAAAGTAGTTCTTAATTAGCATAATATACAGACTGGTTGTGCATTTTAATAAAAGGGATATAGTTTGTGAATTTCTGGGGTAACTGTCATTCTAAAGAGGCATGATAAATCTAGTTTAATCAATTTGAAAAACACATTACTTCCTGATTCAGGGAAAGGGATGGAGTGAAGTTTGAAAAGACAGAGCCCACACTTCACCTGGGGTTTGAACAATTGGCCTTGACTTGATTCAGGGGGACTGGTGACTGGGATTAGAGGGCCCAGATGTCCAGTGTGTACCACCTTTGCAGAGGGATGATTGTAGGCTTAAGGACATGGTGAAGGGTGAACACTGCTGAAGATCTATAGCGGGCAGGTGTGAGAGGGTCACTGGCTGGGGTGCAAATGGGTGGGTTCGTCACATCTGGTGGCAGCATATGGGATCTGTATGAAGCATGCAAGCAAAAGTCAGCCCCTGGTGGTTGTTTGAAGGTGCTTGAGTACTGTACACAGACACCTACAGTAAATCCTCAGAAATTATAAAAAATACCTCACCAGTCATAAAAACAAAAGTGCACAGCAAAAACAGTTTTCTTTTGATGCTTTTAGTCTTTATTTTCAGGTGTAGTCAGTGGTCAAGACAATAGCAGCAAAGGTGCCAATCGACTATAACAAGCTAAGATCAGAACAGCTGAGAGAGTTGTGCACCAAAAAGTGCATGGACCATGAGTCATTTAGTGAAAAGCAGATCATAGAGGCCCTGCTTAAAAAGGATCAGGAAGAAAAAAGGGTCCTCAGGTTACAAGCTGTGGTCAAGGATGAGTCCCCCCAACCAGCAAAGGATGCCCATGGGAGGAACTGATTGAAAAGGACAATGCAGAGAACACACAGCAGCAGACAGCACCAGTGCAGCAGCAGCCACCTCAACAACAGCAGCAGTGCTCCCAAAGCAATCACAGAACAAATGGCTTAAAAAAATAAAACATAACATAAATACACAACCACAGTGTAGAGAATGTGTAAAACAAGTCAAATGGGAAATAAAAAAAAGCAAAGAAGGAGTATGAACAAAAACTGGCATTATTAGTAAAAGACAATTACAAAACTTTTATTCCTATATAAACAATAAACAAAAAGAATGCGCCCATTACATCAATACAGCAGTAAGTTCCAACACAATGCGGTGACCCGGGTTCGAGACGGATCCGGGTCGTCGGGGGGCCGGGCTGGGGAGTAGGATCGAGCGTCCGCTGGACAGCTCTCCTTCTCCGGGGGAGGGTGTGGGTAGCGCTCGGAGCGCTGGGGACTCCTGGCGGAGGCCGGGAGTTCTCATGCAGCCGGCACGCTGGGGGGAGGCGGGCAGACGCTGGCGCATGCACGTCCCCGTCTCCTCTGGGAGAAAACAGAAAAGAAGGGGCAGGACCACCATAGGATGAAGCCTCTGAGATCTCGCCTCGCCACACGCCGCTGGGACCCCAGCAGTCACAGTTCCGGGTCCGCGGTGGCCTGAGTACCCCCCTGGGGTAAGCCGTGGGTGACCGAGGGTCCTCTGCAGCTATAGGCGGTGGTAGAGGTCTCCGGGGTCCATGACCAGGGTGGAGGAAGTAGACGGTGGTCCAGCCAGGATAAAGGGCAAATAAAAAAAAAAAAAGGGGTAACATCATTGGGCCCTTTAAAAATGACAAAGGAGAAATACTTAACAACAAAGATTGTTCAGAAATTCAGAACAAATACTTTTGCTCTATCTTTAACTCAGATACTTCTTAAAAACCAAAGTCAACACAAATCATGGATCAGAAAGCATACAAATACATCCACAGGATGTCTGGGACAAATTGAAAGCGGTACATACTAATAAATCACCAGGTCCAGACGAAATTCACCCTAGGGTATTGCATGAATTGGCAGACCAAGTTGCACCACCTTTAACCCACATTTTTCAAAGTTCCCTAAATACAGGATGGGTACCACAGGGCTGGCGTGAAGCATTGGTGGTTCCTATATATAAAGGTGGCTCTATATCAGAATTAAAAAACTACAGACCAATTAGCCTGACATCGGTCATGGGGAAAATAATGGAAACTATTTCAAAGGACCATATAGTTGAGTACTTGGAGACAAGTGGCCTACAGGACCCAGTGCAACATGGTTTTCATAAAAATCGTTCATGCCAAACAAATCTCTTAACATTCTATGAGAATGTTGGGAAGGCACTGGATACAGGAAACTGTGTTGATGTCATTTTTCTAGATTTTTCTAAGGTGTTCGATAAGCTCCCACACAAAGAATTGATAAATACTCTAAAACAGTATGCATTAGATAATAATATAGTAAATTGGATAGAAGCATGGCTGAGTGAGAGAAGACAGAGAGTGGTGATTCATGGTGAAAAATCAGAGTGGGCAGCGGTGACTAGTGGGGTACCTCAGGGGTCAGTTCTTGGACCCTGTCTTTTTAACATCTTTATAACCTCCTTAAAAATAGTCAACAAGGACATTTGGCTAACAAAATTCACAGATGACTGCAGAATTGGTGCTATAGCTAATAATACAAAAAGTAAAAATGATTTTCAGGAAGCACATCTTACCCATCATTGTCTCCTTTACGCTGGCTTAAATTGGCTGTCACCTAAGGATATTCGAGCCTACTCCCTGGGCTGCTTTATCGACTCTCTGTCTAGACCTCCCTGCCCTGTCTATCTTGCCAACCTCCTGACTCCTGCCTCACACACCCGTACCCTCAGGTCTTCCTCTGTCCCCATGCTCTCCACTAGACCTTGCATGACAAAAATGGGTGAACAGGCATTTACCCATTTTGCTCCCAAATTCTGGAACTCACTCCCTCTTATGGTGAAAACTTCAGCCTCCCATCGAGAATTCAAAAACTCGCTGTTCATCCACCTTCTAGCCTCTGGCCAATGCAAATGCTCTTAATTTGCTTTGTCCCACTGCAGGCTGTCGGGTCTGACCCTGAGTACTACACTAAAGTTCTCCCATGCAATATGCTTGTCTAGGTGGCTATGAACCTTGATGTCTTTACTGTCCTCGGCTGTCTTATGGTTACCCTAATTGCTTTATTTTACATCCTTATTATGATCTATGCTTAAAATGTACCCTTATGTAACTATTACTGTGCTACCCAATGTATATCTTGTTTTGCTCCTGTACCCCTACATTATGTCTGTGCATTTCTGCATATTGTAACCAATGTCCTGTGCTCTCCTGGGTCATGCCTGAAAATAGGCAGGTCTGTTGCCTAGCGCACTTACCCGGTAATAAAAAAGAAAAATCAGATATTAAACTGTATCTTGAGACACATTTCAAGTAGGGATAGGAAGGTGCAAATGCCCCTCTATAGCGCATTGGTGAGACCAAACCTGGAATATTGCACCCCAGTGTAGGCCTCTTACAAAAAGGTAGATATAAACAATATAGAAAGAATACAGAAAAGAGCTACAAAGTCAATTGAAGGATTAGAAAAAAAAACATACCCAGAGAGATTAATGGAACTGAAATTGTACCCTCTAGAGTATAGGAGAACCAGGGGTGATTATTGCCTACTATTTAGATGCATACATGATGACTTAATATTATCAGAATTAGGACCTTCTTGGAGGAAATCTAGGTATGAACCCAGGGGATATCCTTTTCAGTTCAAAGTTAAAAAATGGTAAACCGTACAACGCAAGAACTAGTTTAGCAATAGAATTGTGGCTGGATGGAATTCTCTTCTGATTGATGTTGTATCCAGCACAAGTATGGATTCTTTCAAAATTAAATGGGATAATTTCCTCTTGGGTAGATGAATATAAGTAATAAACAAGCAAGCATTATGGACAAAAGTCTAATTTAGCTTGAAATCACCTATGAACAGCAAAGTGACCTATCGGCGGTGCTGGACCTATTGGGCTTGTCAGGTTTATGCATGAGCCCAGACAATCTTGTACTAGCCTATAATAAGGCTGTGGGAAATGGTCTGAACAAGATTTCTCCTGTTCATGTTTGACCTCTCACCCTTCACCAAAGGAGCCCTTGGTTTGATAGCTCCTTGAAGGAGTTGAGGCGAGAAGGCTGAAGGATGGAAAAAGCCTGGTGGAGGTCTTACCATCATGCTGACAAGCTTTGGTTGATGGCAAATTATGATAGCTATCAGTCAGAAATCACCCGTAAGAAGGCAGAATTCCTGTTCAGGGAAATTTCTGCTGCGCGAAATTGACCAGCTCAGCTTTTCCAGACTGTTGACAGATTGTGCAATCCAATCTGTCTCCAACCCAGAGAAGCCTTTTCTCAGCTAAAATGTGAGGAGTTTGACTGATTTTTCGCAGATAAGGTTGCCAGCATCAGGTCTGACCTCTCCATTGAGGGATTGCAGTGATCATCAGGAGGTGGCATGCACTCGATCTGTCTGGCCAGACTTTTACCTGCCAGAATTCATGGACATTGTAAAGACCATCCAAACACTGCGCCCAACCTGTTATAGTTTGGACCTGGACCCTATACCCCTTTTAGTGTGATGTGTAGATGCTATCTGCCTGATGCTTGCTGAAATTGTCTCGAAGTCCTTGGAGAGTGGGGTCTTTCCTGACCCCCTCAAAGAGTTGGTTGTTCGGCCATGCCTTAAAAAATCCTCCTTGGATCCAGACTGTCTAGCTAACTGCCGGCCTGTCTCTAAACTGCCATTTGTTGGTAAGGTTATTGAAAAGGTAAGGTTATTGAAAAGGTGGTTGCATTGCAATTGGATGATCATCTTACAACTCACAATGTCTATGATTCTCTCCAGTCTGGTTTCAGGAAGAAGAATAGCATGGAGGCTGCTCTTGTCCGGGTATTGAACGATCTCCTAATGGCTAGAGATTGAAAGGCATGTACCATTCTGGTCCTTCTTGATCTGTCTGCTGCATTTGACACTGTAGACCATGGCATCCTGCTGGACTGCCTGTGGCTCTTTTGTGGGCTGTCTGGTACAGTCCTTAAATGGTTCCATTCATTCCTCACAGGCAAGTCTCAGAGAGTTGCCACTGGAATTTATTCCTCTGGCACTCACTCCCTGTTCTGTGGGGCGCAGCAGGGCTCTATTTTGGCCCCCATGTTGTTTGCAGTGTACATGCTGCCATTGGGAGATATCCTCAGGTGATACAGTCTGAGTTTTCACTACTATGCAGATGACACTCAGCTGTATTTGTCCTTTCTGCACAGACAGAATGATGTCTCTCTCCGTGCTAAATAATTGCCTTACTGAGATCAGAACCTGGATGAGTAACAGCTGGTTGAGACTGAATCCAGACAAGACTGAAGTGTTGGTAGTGGACCCAGGTCATCTGGGGGTGGGTTTGGGGGATGGACAACCATTAGACTTGTTGCTTGGTGTTATACAGCTTACTACCTCAGACCGGTTGCGTAACCTGAGTGTCATCTTTGATGATGGTTTGACTCTAAAGCCTCAGGTCTCAGAAGTCATCAAATCATCTTTTTATCATCTTAGGAATGTTGCCCAGGTGAAACACCTGGTTTCTCCACATGACCTTCCAACACTGGTCCATGCCTTTGTCACTACCGTCTTGATTACTGCAACTCCCTCTAGGGCTACCAGGGGTCGATATCAGCTGCTTGCAGCTGGTGCAGAATGCAGCAGCCAGGCTTTTGACTCAGACTTCTAGTACCAGTCATATTACGCCTGTGCTTCACGAGCTGCACTGCTGCCTGTTTGGTGGCGGATCACCTTTAAGGTTGGCTTACTAACCTTTGAAGCCCTACACGATCAGGGACCTGGCTACCTGTAAGATCTCCTTGTACCCTACTGCCCCCTCCATCCTCTCCATTCCGCATAAGAGGGATTGCTGGAGATTCCCAGGGTACGACTGAAGACATCTGGTTCTTGAGCTTTTTCTTTCTTGGCTCCTACCATATGGAATTCTCTACCTCGCCAGTTAAGAGAATGCCTGACTGTCAATTGGTTTAAAACTGAGTTGAAAACTTATTTATTTGATTTAGCCTTTCCAAAATATGGATAATTTGTCTGATTTTTGTTTTAACTCTATTTTATCCATTGTAACTGGTTTTATGTACAGCACCTTGGTTTGGAGAGGCGCTAAAAAAATAAAGTTTGATTTGATTTGAAAGGCAGCAGCTACTGCAAAAGGATAAACCAAGAACAGAAGATGTTGAACTGGAGAAGCTCAGATTGAAGTCTGAATGAGACAAAATGCAGAAGGAGGCAGAAATCCAACTGAAAAGAATGCAGATATATTCAGAGCAAGCTGAAAAGGAATCAGCCTGCATTGAAAAAGAGGCAGCAGCACAGCACAGATATGAACTTGAGACTGTGCAATTACATCAGCAGTCATCCAGCATGGCAAATGGAGCTAAGAATGGAGGGTCAGCACAGGGTCCTAAACCAAATTCTAAAATGTTTCTTCACTTTAAGGGCATATAGAAATAGATTAGTTTCTGTATTGGTCCTTGTAAGAACAGATCCAGAAGCTAATGGTTTGATACCTTTTACTGGACAACTAAGATGTTACAAAAAGAAAACAATGTCTAAGCTTTCAGTCCAAAAGCTTAGACATTGTTTTCTTTTTGTAACATCTGTGTTGGTCCAATAAAAAGTATCAAACCATTTACTTCTGGATCTTCACTTTAAGAAAGGAGTTGATTTAGATGCCTTCCTTTTCATATTTGAGAACATTTGCATACAATCCACATTGGATAAAGGAATGTGGGCTCTCAGTCTATCTCCTTTGTTATCTGGAAAGGCTCTTGATGCATTTTCTGAAATGCTTGTACAGGACAGTTGGGACTATGATAAAGTTAAAGATGTGTTGTTAGAATGTTATGGACTGCCTACTGGTGTGCAGAGTGAAATATCATAGATTTAAGAAACATAATGAAGAAAATGATATGGAAAATGTGGGTACAGCTTATCATTTGCTCAGGAGGTAGAGGGTGCAGAAGCATCCTCTGCTGAGCAAATGACAGAGGTTGTGTTACTGGAACCATTTCTCAGGTGCTGTCCAGAAGATCTAAGGGTGTGGTTGGCTGATCAAGTCCCAGGTTCAGCCAGGCAAGCAGCCAAAAAAAAGCTGACAGTTATATACATGGTATTAAATGGAGTACATTGCAATGACTCCAACACCATTGCTAATTCCTTCAATCAAATTTTCTCAGATCTGACTCAGTATACCTCTGCCTTCCCATCTCCTGAGACAGACTCTCTGCTTTCAACATCAACACAGTCCACTACCCCCAGCTATCCTTTGTAACACATGTCTAAAAATCCTCCATTCCACTTCAAGGCAATCTCAAGGACTAAGGTCTTAAAACTATTATGGACTGTCTCTGACAACACTAGCTCTGGATCAGATACACTTGAGCCTCGGCTCCTGAAACTAGCAGCACCATACATAGCCTCCCCTCTGGCTAGAATTTTCGCCTTGTCTCTCTCTAATAGCCAAGTTCCTGACCTCTGGAAGATTGCTTGTGTAACACCTGTCTTTAAAAAAGGTAATCCCAAGGAGATTACTAAATACAGGCCTATAGCCATCCTATCGGCCCTAAGTAAAATTCTGGAAAAACTTGTTGCAAATCAAACCATTGACTACCTCACAAAGTACAGCCTTCTCTCCGACACCCAACATGGCTTCCATAAAGGTCACAGTATCTGTACAGCGCTTCTCATATTCACTACCAATATGCTTACCAGTATGGACGCTGGCCAGCTGATGGGAAGTTTTTATAGACCTTACAAAGGCCTTTGATCTTGTTGATCATCCCCTGCTCCTCTTCACTCTTTGCAGTCTGAGCTTTTCACCCCAGTTGTTGCCTGGTATGGAAGCTATCTATCAAATAGAACTCAAATTGTGAAATTCGACTCTTCTTTATCTGATATTGCTACCATCAATATTGGGGTTCCCCAGGGCTCTCTATTCTGGGATCTCTTCTTTTCTCAATTTTAATCAATAACATAGATGAGGTTTTTCTTTGATGCTCATCTCTTCTCTTCTCTATGCAGAAGATCTTGTACGCTATTCAAGTTCTGATAAGATCACCAGAATAAATGCATCCCTTTCTTCAGATTTTCACAAATGTCCAAAACTGGCTTTCTGCACATAAGCTTGTACTTAATGCTAAAAAAAAACAAGCAATGTTACTTGGATCTGCCCCTAAACTTAGGACATGTCAAACTCCCCTATTGGTGCAAGACCGCAGTGGCACACAAATAGAATGCGTTACATCTTTTAAGTACCTGGGAATTCTTCTGGACCAATCCCTGGACTTCAGCCTGCATAAACAATCTGCCTGCAAGACAGTGAATGCTAAACTGGAGGTTGGTTACAAGTCCAGTTTCAAGCTGGCTTCCTCTGCTAAACTTGCTACTGCCAGAGGCATATTACTCCCAGCCCTCACATACGGCACGCCTACTTTTGCTGCTGCAAACAAAACCATTCTTCATAAGTGGGATGTTGCTTATAATAATATCTGTCGATACACCTCTTTGTCACCATGGCTTAAGCACCATTGTGATTGGTTGGGCATCCATGGCACGCCAGACATTACCTCATGGGTTTTAGCCCACCTGATAGGCTAGTGATGCACATGACCCTAGATCAAATTTCTGGTATATCAGGTCCCAGAAGCCCCTGCTCTCCAGTTTCAAATCGTGCATCTGATCAGGCAACTAGCACACCAGGAATCCCTGTCTGCTCCATACAAGGTAGGAACTAATCTTATAAGTAGGTACCTCTAATATAGAGAAAAGAAATGCAAGCAATCTGTTGAGAGTAATTTGGAGAGGTCTGAGAGAGGAACAGTTTTTCTTCCAGCTCTACCTGAGCTGATCCCTATTTTCCACAGAATCAGAGGCAAAGCCTTATCTGGTATCCTTTGTTCCCCCTATACCGCCTCTCAGTACCTGAGTTACGGGTTGCAAGTTGTTTGCATCTGTTGTTTTGCCAGTTGTGAAAGAGCATACAAATATATCGCTAGCAAGTAATGTATTCAAGTACAGAGAAAGGAATCATGAATCGGGAGTTTTTGCTCACTACTAAGCTTGTTTTTTGTTGGTTTGTGTTCGTTTAAGGAAATTTTTCAGCGATACATCTCTAGGGATGGAAGGTAAAAAGTGCGAGTATCGCTACTTCAGGAGCACTCCCCTGAGTTAATGGTGCTCGCCAGAGTGAATCCTGATCAAGTCCCTCTGGGGCCTTGTCTTTATTGTCTTCCTCGCATGGACCGCATGGTGACGCCCCGGCGTGGTCTTCAGGCCCACAGCAGCCGCCCTGACCCCTCGGCCCCAGGTGGCCTCCGCCATTGTTGTTTCCTTTTCCCTTTTTTGCTGCACACCTACAGGCGTTAGTTTCATGGCCTCTGGGGTGAATGAGTGACTCTGGCTCCCTCCTTTGGTCACCTGGTCCCTCCCCTGTGGGGTATGCACGCGGCACCGCGTGGCTCCAGTGCCCTACCCTGCAGGCTCTTTCTCTCGCTGGCCCCACAAGGTACACGTGGTAGGCCTCTAGCCTTCCACCTCCATGTGGTCCCCCCACTCCCCCCTATGAGCCACCGGCGGCCCTCTTGACCCCGCTCCTTAGACCGAGTCTCTCGACAGCTGGGTACGGGTCAAGTGGGGGGGACAACGGGAGGCCCCCTTTTTTCAGGGTGAATGAGTGACACCTGGGGACATACCCCCTGCGGGGACCCCGGCCACCCTGTCAGCTTCTCCTTTGCCTTGCAGCCCCCAGCCGTCTGAGTGCGACCGCCACGCCCAAGGCCTGTCCCCGCAACCGACGCTTCCTCTGGTCACCTCTGGCTCCATTTAGGTCCCAAAGGGTTCCAAAAGGATTCATTCTTGTGTACAGCAACCTCTGCAGGGACCGTACGCATGACTGCCCAGAGGTGTCCCTCCCAAGCGACACCCCCTAGTCCTGGTCACTAAAGTACTCAGTGCCCACCCTTCTCTGCCTGGGTCCCTCCCACAGTGACCCGGGGGTACGGGAAGGATGCTCCCCAGGCCCACAAGTTGTTTTGCCATGGGTCCCTCCCTACAGTGACCCATGTGCATCGCCAATGACAGCATAACCTAGAACAGAGTGCTCCCCCCAACACTACTGACTCGGACTGAGCTCTCAGAGGACCAATACAGATGCCAGGTTTACCTGCCATCTGTGCTGGGTCATAAGGGACAAAACAAGAGGGCAACACGGTGCGTTTACAGATCTAACCAAGACTGTCTCTCTCTTCTTCTCTTCCTCAGATGGTTAAAGCAAAGAAGTGCTCCACCTGCAGCACCATCCTCCTACCCCAAACCCCGGGACCCCTCTGTGCTGCCTGCCTGCTCGATGAGGACGACTTGTCCATGGAATAAACGCCACCCATGGGGCCCAGCAACGCAGGTCCCAGCGGCCCCACATGGTTGGACCCCAGTTCCCTCCTGATTCAAAATCATCAGGCCACGGTCGCCATGATGGAAAGCCAACAGAACTTTATGTTAAAAATAATGGAAAAGCTGGAATCCCTCACCCAGCACAGAGCCATCCCGGTGATTCCAGTTCCGGGTAAGGAAGGGGGCCAACCGGAGGAGCTCCCGCATCGTGACGAGCCCTTACCAGAGAACCCTCATGAGGACGCCGAAGAGGATAAGGACCCCTCGGAGGAGGAGGGGGAGGTGGGGGTAGATTCAGATGAAGATGAAGCGGAACCCCCCACCACTCCATCCCTCATGTCTACGTTGTGCTCCTTTGACACAGTTCCAGGACTCATGAGGGTTATCAAAACCACCATGGGGTTCGACATCGAAGAGAGTAAGCCCGAGTCGAAACTCGACCCTATGATACAACTGAAGGTGTCGAAACCCGAGACATTCCCAGTGTGCCCAGCTATTGAAGAGGTCTTCAATAAGGAATGGCAATCCCAGGATCCAGGCCAGGCAGGATGCCCAAGAAAAGGAACCTGGAGAGAATGTACCCAGTACAGGAGGAGACATCTAGTGCTTGGTGTAGAGCCCCCACCATCGACCCTCAGGTAGCAGCACTCAGTAAAAGGACAGTGCTCCCATGTGGAACAATAGCCCTAAAAGATCCTACGGACAAGAGAGTGGAAGATATGCTAAAGAAGGCATTCGGAGTTGAGGGCACAGCAGCAAAGGCGGCCATGACTGCCATCTATACAGCCTGAGCACAGATCTGTTGGCTCAAAGAACTGCAGAAACAAGCCAACCCAAAATCCAGGGAGGCAGAGCTCTTAGAGTGCACTTTGGATGCAGCAAAGTACCTGGCCGACATGGCCGTGAACACCCTGCGCTTACACACCAGGGCCACAGCTATTACCAATGATGCTCGGAGAGCAATATGGCTAAAATTGTGGGACGCTGACACTGAATCTAAGAACTTGTTGCAGAATTTGCCTCTGGGAGGAAAGTATGTTTTTGGGGAGGGATTGCAGGATTACCTGAAGCAAAAAGAGGAGGGTAGAGATCTACTCAAGAGTAAAACTAGGTTCAATTACCTCCCTTCATCGAGGCTGAGATTTCGGAGTGGCAATAGACCATTCCAACCCCGCAGAGATTCAACACAACACAGTGGTTCCTTCCGAGGCAGGGGGACGTCCCACGGTGCCCGTAACACCTTCCCACAGGCCTATTATCCGCCCTCTTTCAGAGCCCATGGACAAAAGCTTGGAGTTTGAGGTAGAGGTTTCAGGGGAAGCAACAGTGACTACACCCTTCCAATCATTCGCAATCCGAAACCCTACCCGCCAGTGGGTCAAAGACTGTCGTTGTTCCCACATCGATGGATCAACTCGACCTCAGACAGGTGGGTCCAGGAGGTGGTCATGCGGGGGTACTCCATAGAGTTATCCCACCCAGACATCCCCCACAGATTTGTCTCTTCCCCTATAGCCAAAAGAAAGGTCACCCCTCACCAGATCCAATGCATCCTGTTGACATGGTCCGGAACAAGGCCATTCAGCCTGTGCCCTAACACGAGAAAAACCTAGGGGTCTACTCAATATTCTTCCTTGTCCCCAAGAAATCAGGAGAGCTCAGGCCCATTCTAGACCTAAAGCACCTAAACCAGCATGTGGTGTGTCACAGGTTCAAAATGGAGACAATACGCTCAACCCTACGCAGTCTCCGGGTAGGCGACTTCCTGACGTCCATAGACCTCAAGGATGCATACCTCCACATCCCTATCATTCAGAGACACAGACAGTTTCTCCATTTCCACATCCTAGGCCATCATTTTCAGTACCAAGCCCTGCCGTTTGGCCTCTCATCAGCCCCGAGAGTCTTCACCAAGGTCTCCATAGTCCTGGTGGCCAGGCTCAGGGAACAGGGGCTGGATATCATACCTTACCTGGATGACTGGCTCATTCGAGCACATTCCAGGGAACAGGCCCTACAGGACACTGCGACTGCCCTGCAGGCGCTCGAAGAACACGGTTGGGTGGTCAATCAGGAAAAGAGCCACCTCATTCCCATGCAGCAGATCGAACATCTGGGTGCACTGATCAACTCGGCCCATGGTTGGGCGAAGCCGTCCCCCTCGAGGGTCAACAACCTGATGACTCTGGCCTGACAGATGAAGGGCCACCACCAGATGACCATGGGTCGCATAGCCCAGTTGTTAGGATGCATGGCATCATGCATAGATCTGGTACCGTGGGCCAGATGGCATATGCGTCCGCTCCAGACATACGTCCTCATGCAGGGAGCGCCAAATGAGCACAACCTGCAGGTCTCTGTCCCACTACCACCGTCAGTGAGACTCTCACTGGCATGGTGGACAGTGGAGTCAAACTTCATCAGGGGGTTCCCCTGGAGGCCTCCTACACAGCCATGATAGAGACGGACGCAAGCCTGTCTGGTTGGGGGGCCTGCATGGGGACTTCTACGGCCCAAGGCCTATGGTCCCCAAGGGAATCCAGGCTCTCCATCAACATCCTGGAGATGAGAGCTGTGCATCATGCACTCAAGGCCTTCAAACCTCTGATACGCTCCGACAATCAGGTCACAGTGGCCTACACCGCAAAGCAGGGCGGAACCAGGAGCAGAGCCATGTTGAGAGAAGCAACGTCAGTCCTCAACTGGGCTCAATCAAACCTCAGCCACCTAGGCGCAGTACATCTGGCAGGAAAACTCAACGTACATGCCGACTGGCTCAGCAGGCAACAGGTGCACCCAGGAGAATGGCGATTGCACCCAGACCTATTCCGGATGATCCAAAGAGCCTGGGGACCCATAACCATGGATCTCATGGTGACATGGGAGAACTCCCAAGTCAAAGATTACTACTCACGATTCCGGGAGAGCCAATCACAGGGAACCGATGCCCTATCCCAGCCCTGGGATCAGGATCATGTGTATGTGTTCCCACCTCTTCCCCAATCCCTCAGGTCCTAGCCAAGATAAGGGCATCCCATTGCACAATTATCCTGGTAGCCCCGTATTGGCCACGAAGGACATGGTTCGTCTCGGTTCACGAGATGGTCTGGGCCAGCCTCCATCTCCACTACTGAGCAGACATGCTCTCTCAGGGCCCAGTAGTCCATCCGGCTCCACGGACACTGAAGCTCACAGCTTGGCTCCTGAAAGGAGGAGATTGACGGAGACAGGCTACCATGAGTCCATCATCAGTACCATGTTTCAGTCCAGATGGACATCAACCACCTCCACCTACAGTAGACAATGGTCTATTTTCACGAGGTGGTGCCAAGAAAGAGGTAAAATACCCGAGCAAGCGGACATGGCCACCATATTACTATTCCTGCAGCAGAGAGTGGACAAGGGCCTGGCTCACTCCTACCTCAGGGTACAACTGTCAGCAATAGGAGCGGCTACGGGACCCATTGGGGGGCACAGCCCAGGATCACACTCCAACGCTCTATGCTTTCTAAAGTCGATGGAGATACTCTGACCTAGGACGCGACCCACTATCGCCCCCTGGGATCTCCCAATGGTACTCGACACTCTCAGCACGGCTCCCTACGAACCGCTCTGGGAGGCAGACCTGTTCTGGGTGGGCCTCAAGACCTGTTTCCTAGTGGCCATCTGCTCAGCCAGGCGGATTGGAGAACTGGGGGCTCTATCTTGCCCCGAACCCTATATGGTCTTCACCCTGCAAGGAGTCTGACTTAGAACGGTACCAGCCTTCCAGCCTAAAGTCACCACGGCGTCCCACAGGGAACAGCCCATTGAGCTGCCCACTTTCTCTGTGGACACACTACAGGGTGCCCCCCTGATCCCACATCACCTGGATGTCGGATCCACCCTCTCTGTATACATAGCCAGAACGCAGCCTCTGCATAAGACGGAAAGGCTATTCATAGTTGCGAAGGGCCAGAGACAAGGCAGGGCAGCATCCAAGTCCACTATCACCAGCTGGCTGAAGAGGACCATTTAGAATGCCCATCTAATGAGGCAGTTGTTACCCCCTCAGGGTATCAGGGCCCACTCCACCAGGGCAGTCACCACATCCTGGGCAGAAAGGGCCAATGTGTCTTCTGAAGACATTTGCAGGACAGCTACTTGGAGCTCCCTGCACACGTTCGCTAGACACTACAGACTCAAACACCTGCATGCCGCCCAGCCCACTTTCGCCACGCAAATACTCCTAACAGCAACTTCGTCCTCTCACTCCTAGACCACTCTGATCCCTCCCTTGGGGGTTCACTGCTTCTTATCTACCCATGAGGTAATGTCTGGAGTGCCATGGATGCCCAACCAATCACAATGGGTGTTTACTCACCTGGTAAAGGTGATTGTGTTGGTTGGCATCCATGGCACTCCAAGGCCCTCCCTTCAAAGTGCTCAGGAGTAACCAGGACACTTAAAGAAATCTGTTTCAACCAAGTGGCAGCATTACTAAGGGAGGGGCGGAAGGAAGTTGCAGTGAAAAGTTTTCACGGTCTCTTAGATTGTAAATAATAGGTATAATAAATACGGCCTCTGGCCTCTGAGACTACGTCGTAGCCAGCCTGTTTTTTCGTTCTGGCCATCATCTTGGTCTACATGGCATTGTTGTTTTTTCACTAACCTTGATTTTCAGCTATGGAAGATTCGAACTGGAGAGCAGGGGCTTCTGGGACCTGGATATACCAGAAATTTGATCTAGGGTCATGTGCATCACTAGCCTATCAGGTAGGCTAAAACCCATGAGGTAATGTCTGGAGTGCCATGGATGCCAACCAACACAATCACCTTTACCAGGTGAGTAAACACCCATTGTTAACTATACAGGGACCTGGGCTGGTTATCCCCCTCAGCTTGCCATCAATACTCTCTTGGCTCCCTGATTGACTCTATACTCAGAAACCAAACCCTTTCAGTGGTCACAACATTGCTGGTACAGTAGTAGCCACAGACATTGCCAGCTATTTCCAGATATTTCGCGAAATTTCTGAAGAGTTTCTCTCTGCTGCCCCTACTGTGGAAATAGAGAAAGTATGACATATTTCTGGAAATATCACAGAAATTTTGGGAAATAGCTGGCAGTGTCCATGGCTGCTACTGTACCTCAAACTTCCTCCTATAGACTGCGATCAGTGGATAAATCCCTGCTGAATGTACCTAGTTATAAAACATCAAAAGACTCTGTTGCCTTCAGTCACTCTGCTCCTAAGCTTTGGAACTCTCTCCCACAAGCACTTCGAATATCCGGATCTCATGACAGCTTCAAAAAGGAGCTGCACCTACATCTATCCCTTGCTGATATCTGCACTTGTTTTAATCCTCCTTAATCCACTCACCCGCCAGATGCTTCCTGGCCTAACTTTAACCTCCCTACCTCATAACACTTCTTACCCTTACTATCCACTTGAGAGCTAATCTACCCCAACACCTAAATCTTGTTTCAGAGGCTGTGATAATGCATCCCACCTAGTTGAAAATTTGCCCTTGCCATGTTTCACTCCCTATTTGAATCGGCATTGTTGTGGCTAATTTGAACACTATTTCTTTGCTGCTATGTTGTGGTATTTCCTCCTAGATTGTAGGTTTTTTATGCCAAAAATTCTATGTGCATTTCATTGATTGTTATTGTCCTGGCTGCATGTATTCATTACTACTGACCGTTTTGACCTATACTATTGTAATTTTATTGTACTCATGCTATGTACCAGTCTTTGATTGTTGTGCTGTCCTGGGTTGTGTCTGAAAATAGTCATTTCATGGCTAGTGCACCTACCCAGTTAACAAAAACTAAATAAATAAAAAATAAATAAGGCAACTAGGTCTTTCACTTGCTGTGAGAGTGTTGGGGAAGGGACAGGTGGGTTTAAAGGGATGGGTAACCTAGTGGGGCAGGCCTGGTGGCTCAAATTCCCATTTTTCTGATTCACCTGAAAGAGTTTTCAAGGCTATTACTGGCACAAGCACTTTCTTAAATATATGTAAGTATTATTAGAATAATGATTTAACCTCTTATGTCATATCCCGCTAAGAATGTATTTATTTATTTATTTCAGTTTGGGATTAATACCTTTGAGTCAGGGACTCGATTATAAAGGTTCCAGATCATTTGGATACATAAGACAATCAAACAACACATAGGTTACATAAGGTTTCACAGATTCAATAGTAAGTTACATTACAAGTTACAAAAGGGTCCACATGAGTACATTGGTTGTAAAAGAACTTAGTAAACCAGGTAGCCCAGGACACAACATGACAAGATTTGAGTTCAGTGTGAAACAGAGAGAGCTGTTTACATTTCAGATGCAGATTGTAGTGTAAAGCTATGCCAGGGTAAGTGCAGGGTACAGCAAGAGGACTAGAATCCAAAACTTGCTTGAATTAGTGAAGCAGCCAGAGAAGGCATTGTCAGCCCACTGGCGTAGGGGAAGGAGTGTGGTGGGGAGAACAATCATGGTAGGGGTGAACAGAGGAGAAGGGAGTAGGTGGAAGAGGAGGAGGGAGGAAATACCTGGGGTGAACCAGGACAGTGGGGGAGGGGTGGCAAGGGGGAGCTGATAGGAAGAAGGAGGGAGTAGCATGGGGGAGATCAAGGGGAGGGGAAGAGATGCGAGGTGTGGGGCAACAATGACTAGGGGGAAGGGGGATCATTTTAACAGTTTACACTAGTGTCCAAAGGGGTGGTATGAAAGGAGCCCAGGATCTCTGCTTTAGCAAGGTCTAGATATTGTTAGGGTTTATGGAAACATTTACAGCATATATACAGGGTGGCAGCAAAGAAATTGACTCTCACAATTGCTGCCATTGGCATCATTCAAGGTGCTTTACACACATATATGCCTGCCTTCTGTTACTCTATTTCTTTTTTTTAAACTCAAACTTTATTCAAAACTTACAGAAGTCAACAGAGTTTGCAAACAATTTCAGTAGGTATTTTTATACAGAAGTTACTTCATTTATGACAAATAAGATACCAACTACAGGTTCTTAAACTATGTTAAATATCCAGTTTACAAATCTAAGAATAAACCAAATTAAACTAGGAACCAGGAAAAGAAAAGATGGACAAAAGAAAAAAAGAGTAAAATAATATAAGGGTCCTCTTAACTCATTTGAGTATTCCCTTCTTTGAGGTGGGTGTCCCTGGGATAACAAGATTAGTGCATGACCGATTAATCAGGGTAAACTGAATAAGGTCAACAGGTCTAAAAATGTACCAGACATGATTTTGTCCCACTGGAGGGTTGGGTTGTATTAGGATATATTAAATAATATAGGGTAAGATAAGATAGGGAAATGGGAGTGGGGGGGGGGAGTAAGGAAGATGGAGTTGAAATAAGGACCAGTGGCACCCAGAAGGGGTAGTCCAATGATGGGGACTAGGGGAAATCCAAACCCTCATAAAGTTCCCACCTGGTCCATCTGTTTTGGAACTGGGGGATCCTTTGCTGTAGAGAGAAGGTCATTCTTTCAGATTTATAAATTGAATTGACAAGGTCCCTCCAATCCATTATGCCTGGGGGATCTAGTGAAAGCCACCTTCTTGTCACAGCTTTAAAAACATCCGCAATCAAAATATTTCATAGTTAGTCTGTTTCTTTTAAAGTTCTTGTCCTTCTGCATGTACTATTTTTATTGGGATTTTTCACTTAATTTTGTTCTGAGCTGATCACCTCAGAAACTGCAACTTTCAAATCAGATATAACTAAAAGAAGCATGGTGACCCCAATATTTATTTCTTTTGGTACTGTATATTCAAATCAAAACCATATTCTACATCTATCAGAAAACTTTTATTAGATTACATGGGATTGAAATGTTTTTATGTATAAAAACATATAAATGTTTCCCCCAATTTTGGGAATGATAGCTCAAGAGGATGTCATAGTATTGGTGACTTACTCTGATTTTTGCATTTGTGGAAACAGTAAACCAAACATTATGACAACATATGTGTCCTAGTTTCACTTTTCCTTTCACACCCATGTTGACACCCAAATATTTTTTTTTCCGACTTTCTTTCCCTCTGGTCGCAGTGCCATGGATCATCTCTCAGGCAGCCTAGTCCTTTCCTGCCCAGCCTGAAGCCGCCCCAATCTGCACCTCCTCTCTCCTCCCCCTCCCTGAAGCCAGTACCCCTGGTTTAACCCACCCGGGGTGGGTCGCCCTCTCCTCTTGGACCTGCTTAAGAGTCAGACTCTGGCTCTGGTAGGGCTGGGGAATGGAAGACCTGGAAGGTCAGTCAGGAAGGCCCGGCAGAGGACATGGTGGACCGGTGCCGTTGCCTACCCAGAGCGCTGTTGTTTTCCATGTTCTTGCAAGCTTCACCCACTCCCTCCCTGCGTGGTGAGCAATGACGCACCGGCGCATGGCAACCCTGCCGGCGTTGACCACACTGATTATGTGCATGTCTGGCTGCTGTAGTGCCTCCGGTCTCTACTCGGGGTCACCAGCACACCGAGACAACCCTCCCATGCTACCCAGGGAGGAGAGCACCACATGGGCATTCATCCTCAGTCCTCCCCCCGGCAAACCCCCGGCAATCCGAGTATGCTCCCGAACCCGGGTCGGCGGCATGATGCAAGGTGTGGTGTCCAGAACCCTCAACCCTCAGTGCTACCGGGCTGGCTGTTGACACCTAAATATTGAAAACAATCTGACATCTTACATATTTTTTTCCATGAAAAGGGGGATTAATTCTCACCATATTTTTGTTTTATTCTTTTTTTGTGGTTAAGAATTTTTATTCATTTAACTTATTGAAACATTACATAAACTGAAACAGCCAGGTACATTGAGATGATATTACAGACTGTTACATATGTCTGTATACGTTCACTTAGAGGGATAACACAGCCGTGCCTTAAAGAGCAGAGCATGACAGACAGGTGTATTTTATTCTTTTGATAACTGGATAAGGCCAGCTAGGCACAAGTGCCTATTTTCAGGGGCAACATGGGAGCACTAGCGAGGTTGAGTGACTTGCTCAGGGTTACACAGTATGCAAGAGGAGGTTATGGAAATCAACTCAGGTTTGCTGGATGTACCAAGTTCATTTACGGCTTGTTACTCTAACCTCTAGGCTATACTGCCAGCCCAACCATGTAACTTATAAACAAGCATGGCAACCCATGTTTGTTCTGGAGTTTAAATGTTTAGATAACCATCATGTACTGTGCAAAAAAATTAGAACTTTGACATGGTGTTGCTGAAACACAAGAGAGTGTACTTAAGGGGTATAGTGCTCTGGTACTTCAGTAACCCCTGGCTTATGGCTAGTTTTGCTTGTATGAATGTAGGGGTAGTGTTCTGGCATTTGATTAGTCCCTTGCCCGTTGCCACTGTTCTTGGGGGTATAGTGCTCCAGCATTTGAGTTCCCCTGGAGTTATAACCATTGTTTGAGGGGTGATGTGTAATTGCTGACCATTTTCTTTCATAATTGTTACTTTTTTTATTATACTTGAAAACTGAAGGAAAGGAGGGAATGTTATACTGACCTCATATTAGTCATGAATCCAAATCCAGAACAATAATCAGGGTTGATCTAGCAAAACCAAAAACAGAACCAGAACCTCCTTGTTTTTTTTCCAGCCCTAGTATATATGTTTGCCTTGACTTTGTACTTTAGGTATATGCTTTGATCTTTAATGCACATTTTTTTTATTACTGTAACTATAACTATTGTTGAATGCAGGGCAATACTCTGAATAGGCCTGTCCTAAGTGTCTCAATCTTCATTTATTCACCTGCTCCTAACTTAACTCTGAAGTAACACTCCTCTGCTTGTGGCATCATTGTTGGTTGCCACAGAAAGCACTATGTCAGACTCACAGACAGCGTTTAGACTTTAGAAGTAGTCAGCCGTGGGAGCAGATAATCTTTACCAGAATACAGTAAGTCTTTTTATTCAAATAAGAGTAAAAAATAAAGGGCTTAGCTCTCTGAGACACATGCTGCTGCAATACTTCAGTTTCACCTTCCTCAAGATGAGAACTACAGTGTGTCTGTTGTCTTGGAGCTGATGTCTGCTCCCCAGGTTACAGATTAACAGGCCTCAGGCTCAGCAAATACATGACTGTTTACAAAACAGCACGTGTTTGAGGCTCACTAGTCATGCAGAACAAGAAAGATGATGTATATATATAAAGTATTTCTGCTATAGAAAGAAGCTAATCCTTTTCTTAGGGGTTATTCACGTGTCTCTTCACATAGACTTTTCTTGAGAAACTCACAAAAACAAAGCAAAGTAGTTCTGGTACTGAAAGGATTTATTTTTTTAAACATGCAGGTGTAAAAAAAAAAAACCCACAAATGTGGTCACACTACATCAGTACCACAGGGTAAAAATGATTGCTAAGTCAAAAGCTTTGTGCAGAAAAAATATTTATTACCAGGCACAGCATGAACTAGGTACTTACAAATAATACAGTTTGTGAGTGTGTGTGTGCATGCATGTGAGTGTGCGTGCGTTTGTGCATGTGTGTGCGTGTGCTTGTGCATGTGAGTGTGTGTGTAGACTTTGAGCTGTCTGAAATAGTATCTCAATCAGAGGGGTGCATTATGATTTACAGTAGAGGTAAGGAGCCCCTATATGCAGAAAGAAAACAAAAAATGGTTTGCTATTCAGACATAATGCAGCTTTTATTTACAGTATTTCTCTTCATCTCTTTCTTTATTCATCCCCCATTTTATACACGCCCTCTGGGTTTTTGTGCCCTAGGTGCATGTTTTTTTCAATTTTTCTTGAACTCACAGCCTCTACCCCCACCACATGTACACTGTACATGTACATGTACATGTGGAGTACACTGTGCAGTTCTGGAGACCTTACCTACGTAAGGACATAGACAGGATAGAGAAGGTTCAGAGGAGGGCAACAAAGATGGTGCATGGATTGCATCACAAGTCCTATGAGGACAGGTTGAAGGCACTGAAAATGTACTCCCTGGAGGAGAGGAGGGGGAGAGAGGGGATATGATAGAGACATACAAGTATCTTACAGGGAGGAACAGGGTGCAGGAATGCACTATTTTTAAGCGAAAAAGATGTTCCAGGACTAGAGGGCATGGGATGAAGTTGGAGGGAGGACGATTCAGAGGAAACGTGAGGAAGAATTTCTTCACAGAACGGGTGGTGGACAAGTGGAACACCCTGCCAGAGGAAGTGGTGGGGGCTGAAACAATCACGGGATTTAAGAATGCATGGGATAGACATAAAGGAATTCTGGAGGTCAGGGGTAAGGGGCAACAGACTTCCTGGAAAACATAAACTGAACTTACAAACTTAAATGGGCAGACTGGGTGGGCCATAGGCCCTTATCTGCTGACACTGTCTATGTATCTATGTATCTATGTATCTTTGTTCCATGACTCAGCCACACATTCCATAAAGAAATACTTCCTCACATCTCTCCTGAGTCTTCCTCCTTCCAATTTCCAGTCTTGCCCTCTAGTCACTGAGTTGAGGTGCCTAGTGAAAGATGCCTCACAATTTATCATGTTAATGCCCCTTTGGAATTTAAACATCTCAGTCATATCACCCTGTTCCCTTCCAGTCTCCAGGGAGCACACATTCAGGGCCCTGAGCTTCTCCTCATTAGATCTGCCTTGCAGACCATTAATATAAGATCTGCCTTGCTGCTGACCCTGAACCATTTAAGTTACTCTCCTCTGGACAGTCTCCGGTCTGTTTTTATCATTATTTAGGTGGAGGGTTCAGAACTGTGTGCAGTACTCCAGGTGTGGCTTTACCAAGGACCTGTAGAGAGCCAATATTGCCTCCTTCCTCCTACTGTCAGTGCCTCTTCTTATGCACCCCAACATCCGAGCTTCCTTCCTGTAGGCCTTGTCACACTGACTGGATTGTTTGAGGGAGTCACTAATGATCAGTCCCAGGTCTCCTTCACATGATGAGACTGCCAGTCTGATACATAGAAACATAGACTTTGATGGCAGATAAGGACCACTTGGCCCACCTAATCTGCCCATTTCCCTACCTACAGGATAAGCTGCAAACCAGAAATCTGTTCTGAGGTTCCCTTTACCTAGGCGCATAACCTTGCATGTCTTCACATTGAATTCAAACTACCAGACCTTGACCACATCTCCAATTTATCCAGATCCTCTTTCAGCTCCTTCACTCCATCTTTGCTATCCACTCTGCCACAGAGCTTTGTGTCATCTGTGAAGTGACACACCGTTCCCTGTATTCCTTCATCAATGTCACAAATGAACATGTTGAAGAGGAGCAGTCTGAGGACTGATTCATGTGGCACTCCATTCATGACATCCCTGTCTCTTGACTTGAGCCACTTGGCCAACAAACTGTTTATTGCCTCCTAGACAGTTTCCCACCCATCTGGTTAGTTCCCCTCTTACTCCCAGATCCCTTAGTTTTTTTTAACAGCTTCCTGTGTGGGGTAGAATTGAAAGCTTTGCTGAAATTAAAGTAGAGTATGTTGACTGCCTTCCTCTCATCTATAGCTTGAGTAACTCAGTAAATGAAAACAATTAGGTTGGTCAGACTGACCCTCCTCACCATTAAACCTTGCTGCTTGCTATTCTGAAGGCCACTGCTTTCCAGGTAGGCTACCAGATCCTCCTTGACTACAGACTTTATCAGCAAACTCATGATGGAGGCGAGACTGCCAGGTCTACAGTTACTTGGCTCCTCCCTGCCCCTACCTTATGGAGTGGGACCACCTCATCCATCCTTCAATCCACAGAGATCTCCCCAGTCCAAAGTGAGGTGTTCAACAGCCTCACTAGGGGTTCCACTATCTCTAGCAACAGTTCTGTGAGCACCCTTGCATGTTAACCATCAAGCCCCAGTGCTTTGTCATTCTTCAGTGTTGCCAGCCCCTTCCAGATTCTGTCAGCAGTGAACTGAATTTTTATCCCAGTTCATGAATGCCTTGGCTTAAAGCTTTGATTCTGCTACCTGTTAGGGGTCTGTCTGCTTCCTCTATAAATACTGAGCAGAAGTAATCATTTAGAATGGATGCCTTCTGCCCATCCTCCTCTATCACCTCCCCATCATTTGACAGCCTCACAATCCCTCTATTTGTCTTCCATTGTTCTCTGATATAATAGAGGGAAGTTTTTTTCTCCATCATTCACCCTTTCTACAGTATGCTGTTAGGTGGCAGACACTTGGCACCTCTGGCCAGCTTCTTTGCCTCCTTCAATGTGCTCTGATATATCTCCCAAGATTCTTCCCCGTTTCCCTTATAGTTGTTTAAGGCCCTTTTCTTCTTCTCTTCTTCCTTACTGCCTCCCTTACCTCACTAGAGAACCATAAGGGCTTCTTGTGCGTGATACCCTTGGTGACAATTTTCATTCAAGTCTTGGATGCTACAAGAACAGATTCCTTAATAACTCCCCATTGTTTCTCTACATGTCCTACTATAGGTCCCCCTGAAGCTTGCTCCTAACTATAGCTCTCATCCTTCTACAATCTGCTCTCCTGAAATCCAGTACCACAGTTCTGGAAGGAGGTGTGCTGCTGTACACTGCCAGCTTGAACCACAGGGTGTTGTGGTCACTGGACACCAGTGGGTTTCCAACTGTCACATGGCTAATCCTTTCTAAATTAGTGAGGATCACATCCAAGATGGCTGACTGTCTTGTGGTTTCTTTTACCAGTTAGACCAACAGGCAGTCTGGCATGCTCTTAAGTAGTGCCTGGTGTCTAACACTCTGAGCAGTGGGGGTCTCCCAGTCCATGTCTGGTACATTGAGATCTCCTATCACCACCATGTCCCCATTACCTACACTCCAAGCCCATTCTTCCTCTAATTCCCTATCAGCCTCCTCACACTGATTTGGTGGTCTTTAAACCATCCCTATCCTCACGCACTTACTAAATGGAGTAGTCAGGTCTATGTAGAGGGATTCCATTCCAGCATTGGCCCTCCTAATTGACCATTCTTTCATGACCTTTGTGTTATATTTTGCATAAAGGGCTGCCCCTCCTCCTTTGTCTAGCTCCCTGTCTTTTCTGAACAGAGTGTACCCCGGGATTATCAGGGCCCAGTCATTGTTACCAGATGCCCATGTTTTCATGATGGACACCATATCTAGTTCATCATCAGCTATCAGAGCCTGCATTTTATTTTCCAGGCTCCTGGTGTTTAGGCAAACTGTTCTCCAATTCTTGTTTCTTCCTGTTCTCTGACCTTTACTGGCAGACATGCCCTCCCATAATGCTGTGACTGTTATAACGCTAGAACCCCCCCCCACCAGACACTGGATGAGATAATGATAATGTTCCCAGTGGTGCCCTTTTCATATCCCCTGCCTGCAGGGGAGCCTTGTCTGATAAATCTATGCTGTTTTCAGGATGTAATGAAGTTCCAGCATCAGATTCCCCTGATCAGTTTAAATGTCTACCTATGTAGACATCTAATTTCTGACCAAGGGCTCTCATCCCCTGCCATGTCAAATAGAATACATCAGTCTTGAAATGGTCCCTGTCCCAGAAGTCATCTCAGTGACTCATGAACTGATAACCTTCCTCCTGACTCCACTCAGACAGCTCCCCATTAAACTCCTAGATCACTTATGCTCTTACCTGGGCATGCCCATTACCCCAGACAGGGAGAACCTCCAAAAAGGCCAAAGAGGAGTTGCATGGTATGAGCCTGGATCCTAGCATCCAGAAGTTGTGCTTCACATCCTTCAGTAGCTTGTTTGCCAGATCATTGGTACCTAGATGTGCCAGTATCCCAGCCTGTCCCACTAAATCTTCCAAATCCTCTCCTTGTCCCAGGAGGCAGATACCCCGATAGGCATTTGGTAATCTTGTCCATCACTGCCTTCTTCATTCCTGTTAGTACAGAGTCCACAACAATAATGGTGTCTTTGTCTGACCTCTTAACCTTCCTGATGTCTAGGGACTCCTAATCTTGTTTCTAGCTGGGGATGTGTTGCTGTGTAGTACCCCTACTCTAGCTGGCTCTGGGCCCCTCTGGGAAGTCTGGTACCTCCATCTCTGACAGGGGGTGTGAACCAATTCACATTTTGAGTTAAAGAGATCAGTGTTGTTCCACTATCATTCTTGTCACCCTTCCCATTACCCACCAAGTTCTAACTCTCAGGGCATTTGGGCTTTTCTGGGAGAGAAACTACTGGTGGTTGTGGTGGATGACACCTCAACTGAAGCTGCAACAGGACTATCTCATCTCATGCTGCTACCATGTGTGCCTGGAGCTCTGCCAGCCTCTTAAAAACTGGACAGTGACACAGTTCCCTGAGCATAGCCCAGAAGAATAGTGTACCAGATTTTGGGTAGCTAACTATCTCATGTCTAAATCTGTGCTCCATGCTCCCTGCCCTAGTTTGTCTAAATGAGACTATGATACCACTTTTTGGATATTGCCCTGCTTGAACCCCTATCCATTGCTGCACCCCAGATAGGGAGTATGATGGAAGTCTGTTAGCAACACAGTTTCAACAAATGCCACCCTTTGACCTTACCCCAGATAGGGAGTATGATGGAGGCCTGCTAGCACATAAATTTAACACCAGGTCATGTAGTGTCCGTACCCCAGACAGGGATCTGCTCTGGAAGCCTGCTAGCTCACACATCAAAGGCAGAGACAGAGCTTATCATTGCAGAGGGGATAAAGATGGAAGAAAAACACTTCTTTTGTTACATTCAGGATAAAAGAAGGAAAGGAGTTGGTATTGCAAAACTGCTGGACAGGGGTGGACTGGTGCAGTTAGAAGATCTAACAGCAAAAGTTTTAAATTACTTCTTTTGCTCTGTATTTACAAGGGAGAATAGTGGTCCAATGCCAAAGAGTGGAATAAGAGCTACCAATAGAGGGATATAGGAAATGGGATCTCCATCATTTACAACAGATAGGGTCAGATATATGCTGGCAGCCCTCAAGCCAGACAAAGCACAGACAGCAGATGGATTGCATCTGAGGATGCTAAAAAAATTAGCAGAAGACTTAGTCGGTCCCCTGGCACACCTGTTCAGCAGATCACTGGGTATGGGAGTGGATCCAATGGACTGGAGGGTGGTGGACATGGTGCTGCTTCACAAGGGGGGGCTGGGAGGAGGTGGGGAATTACAGACCAGTTAGTCTCACTTTTGTAGTGGGAAAACTAATGGAAACCTTGATTAAGCAAGCCTTGTGTTATGCAGCACCTAAACGAGAATGGTCTCCAGGACACCAAACAGCACGGATTCATGACAGGAAGGTCATGCCAGACAAATCTAATCACCTTTTTTCAACTGAGTGACAAGGGGATTAGACAGGGGGCATGCAGTGGACCTTCTCTATTTTGATTTCAGCAAAGAATTTGATTCTGTACCACACAAGCACCTCCTGAAGAAGTTGGAAAATATGGGGGCTGCAAAAAGCATAGTTGGATGGGTGAGCAACTAGCTCACAGACAGGAGTCAAAGAGTGGTGATAAACAGAGTAAGGTCAACTGTGGGAGTGGTTACTAGTGGGGTTCCTCAGGGATCTGTGTTGGGCCCTGTTCTCTTTGACATATTCATCAGTGACATTGGTAATGGTATTCAAGGCAAGCTATCCTTGTTCAGAGATGATGCCAAGCTTGGAGGGTGGGTGGACACTCTTGAAGCAGGTAGGGACCTGCAAGAAGACCCTCCTTTTTTTAGTTTAGAGCTATGGACAAAGTAACCTGGCAACATTAATTTCAGTTTCATGCCACATAGGTACCCTTTAGATACTTGATGGTTTCTATCCTATCCCCCTTCCCCTTCTGTCCTCCAAGGAGTACATATTAAGCTCCCTTAACCTGTCATCATATAAAGCATCATATCATATTTATGTGAATGTCTGAGTGTCATTCATACAAGTAAAGCCTGTTATTCTGAGTTACGAGCAGCAGAGTAAGCACTGCAATGAAGAAAACATTAAACTGTAAGTTATCTTTCTGATTTCTCCAAATTGCAATCATTCACAGTAATGTTATATTTTACACTTATACTATTTCAAGCAATGTTTATATTTTAATTCATTGCATTTTGATGCTGGTTCATCAGTTTCAAATTTTTTTTTTTTGAAATTGCAGTTTCTCTACTCCCCTACATCCTGCCAGCCCTGACCCTTCGGGGCTGCCAAGGAGTCATCCTCCTGCTTCCCTCTCTACCATCACCTACCTCCAGGTCCCCATGGAGCTTCAGTTTACTCCCCAAGCGGGGATGAGGTGGGGCACTACACCCTAAGCTTCTAACTTTTCATCGGTCTGGAGGTGGCAGGGTGAATGGGGGCACATTGGAAGCAAGCTCCAGGTAGCCCATCTTCCTGGCGCTGCCAGGCATTTTCCTCATTTTTCCCCCATATGCAGTTCAACCCCAATGTCAAGGCACAATGCACCACCCCTCCAGTGACCTGGGTCTGCTGCCAAACCTAGGTTGTCGGCGTCCAAGCGGAAATCTGACCGCTGGACTGATAGGCCTGCATCAGTTTCAGTTTTAGTGACAGTCAGGATGGTTATGCAATTGAGATTCATATAATCAGCTCACAAAGTTTGTTCTACTTCAGATGAATAATGCCAAAGTGCAGCATTTTTTTTCTTTTTTTTTCCTAGTCATATTCTCATTTCACTTTGTATGGTCTTCTGCAATAATGTTGGCCTTAATGGATTATTCATTGTATATAGAAAACGTACCATTTGAAAAGTGTGCCTGTGTGTCTATATGTGTGTGTGTGTGTGTGTGTGTGTGTGTGTGTGTGTGTGTACATATATATTCATACAATAGGGGTGGGTTGTATTCTTGACAATAAAAACATGTATTCTCACCCCAGTGAAACAAATAGGTGATGACATAGCTACAGTGGAAATATTTACATTTATACATATAGTAGCTATGTCATCAGCCAATATTTTCAATCCAGCTCCAAATACCCAATGAAAGCTGAAACTTGTTTTAAATCTGAATCTGAGATGTTTCAGGTACCTAATTAACCAGCTGGTGAGAATTCTTCATTCTGTGGTTGCAGTTTCACAAACGCCAGAAACCAGCAGTAGTAAAGTACTCTGTCCACTTAATAGTGAATAAAAAAAGCCATTTGTTTGAAAAATAACTTAGTTTAGCATAATGAGTTACTCTAAGTTAATTCCTAATACTTCGGAAAACCCAAAGATCAATAAACTAAAGTTGCGCCAACCAGTAGCAGCAGTAAACCTTGCCAAAGAAATTTTGCTCAGCTGCTCTCAATTTGAGGAAGACAAGAAGCCACTGCTTACACCTCCACATGATTTCAAGCAACTGGAGGACATCCACAAAACTTGTGTACATTGCCATAAGGAATCTCAGCATGCTTCAGCAATCCTACTTTTTCTGCAACACACATAACATTTAAAACAATACCGGATTTGCAGCTTACATTTCTTCTCTTACATGTTTTACTACATCATATTATATTTAACAATCAATACTAAATATTTCTTTTCTACTTCACAGGTTGTTCCTCCAGAAGTCCACCTAAAAAGAGATCCAAGCAACTATGCACTGATTCAGACTCCAACTAAACAGTAATAATCCTGAAAACATCACGTACCTGCTTTCTCTTCAGTGTGTCACACTTCAGCCATGGTTGCACTATTCTTGATGTTTATCTCTCCTTTTGCAGGCTCTGTTTTGATGATAGCGACATGAATGTACACCGAAATATTGTAACACCAAGCAGTACCCCCAACACCAAATAAACATGAAAAACAAAATGTCATTTTCCAAATAAAAGCAAAATAAAACTCCACAGTTTCATGTCAAGCATGACAATTCCACCCCGTAACCAGGAAGCTTACAGAACACAGATACCCCACCCACAAACAGAAATAAACCAATCAGAGGATGCTCTGCCCTAATAAACAGCTACACACACCAATCACAATACGTAGAAGCCTTCCTCATAAAGCACAACCCACAGACAACTACACACTATTTAAACCAATAGCGCAACAGTAAACAATGACATAACCAATCACTGTCAGACACTGCTAAAGACTGACACACTGACAGTAAACAGCCAAATCACAGTGCAAGCACTTCAACCTACAAAATAACACAGACAAAACATTACTGTTTAGCAAACGAAAAACACAGAACTACAGCCAAAAACACTTCTGGCCTTTTGTATAAATCGCACACATGATGGGCAGGAGTGGAGTATGGAAAATATTCTCACTCCTATATCATGAGGCATGGCTATTTCACTTGTGCCTTCGGCACTCGTGAGATATCCATGCCTCACTCTGCAGGAGTGAGAATATTTTCCATACTCCACTCCTGCCCATCATGTATCCCATATATATATATGCATGTATGGGTGAATGGGCATATTTCTTGTTACTGTATTATGATTGTTATTGCCTCTGTTACCCAAATTGTGCATACTCGATATTTCCAGCCTGTTAAGATATGCCAAACATCTTGAGATAATTAGCAAAATGAAGATTTATCTTTCAGTATCCTTATATCAGTAGCCACTGACCACCTTCTAGATTAATTTCAGTTAAATTACATTAAATTAATTGGAATTAATTGAATTAAATTTCAGTTCTGACTATGCTCAGTAGGGTATCAAACATCTATCCGAAAGACAATAACGAGCATGCTCAGAATCAAATGTCAAATCCTTATAAATATGGAAACGGATTAATATTTTTTCACCAAACCAATTAAAGGCACCATTCTGGGGCAAGCATTTTCTACAGTACCTTGAACATTTCAGACAAAATTCCAAACTGTCTGTGCTGTAGCCAGGTGATGACCAAAAAAAACCAAAAACCCAGCAACATAAAAACACAATTTTTTCTAAAAATGCAATATATAAATATCAGAATCCACACATCCAACTGGAACAAAACTTGACAAATCAAGAGACTCTGCCCCCCATACTGTGCATGCAAACATTTTGTGCAATTTCATTGAATGGGGGCAAAGCTATTAAGGTGCAATGTTAGGGGTTTAACGTTAAATGGCCTACTCAGCACTAACTATAGTGGTGATGCCACACCATTATAATACTGTATCTAGATATATATATATCTTCTGTATATTCTTTGCAAAAAACTTTGCTAATGCGTTAGTTAGGGTACCTTAATGCCATAAAGGTGAAAAAATGTTGTGCTAGGGTTTCCAGCCCTAACTCCACACCCCTACCCCCCAAGCAGCAAAAGGAAACAACATTAGGGTTTGGGGTCACTGTCATCTTGGCAATCCAGTGGTGGGTCTTTCTTGTGGTTATCAACCCCAATGCCCCCCCCTCAGGTCATAGCCTCCAATCCAAAGTGCAAGATCTGTCTGACCTCCTCTCTGCCCTAACATGCTCCTCACTGCACTCCTCTCCATGCATGCAGTGGGGTGCCATGGGTTGTGAATGCCACAACTTATGCAGAAAGGTTGGTAAATGTTTGTGTCATCTTTGTGGATTGGGCCCCAGATCATTAATATAAAATGTCTGAGCAGTGCCACTGATTTACAGCAAATAAAGCAAACTCTGTTTTCAAGAATCAAAATTCGAAGAGTGTACCTGTGATTGCAAATATAATGTATAGATCATATTGTGATTCTACTGTCTAGCTTGTATTATGTATTGAATGAAAACTGTGCATTCAAAAAATCCAATGAGGCAAAAAAAAAATTAGTGCAGGAAATTATTTATTGCAAAAATACAGAACATGTAATACAGATGCACTAATTCCATATAAAATGCCAAATTCTATTATTCTTACCGGTGTACAAATAGTCAACTGCTGCAATTTTTGCTATTTTTTCTGATTAACAATATTAATTATGATGAAAAATTAGAGATCTTGACAAATCAAGTTCTCAATTAGTGGCCATTATTTCATGGTTCATGGCTCCCCATACTACGCGCAGGGGAAAAGCCAGACCTCGCCCCACAACTAACGCACCAAAATTTGGCCAATAGAAAATCATGTACACAAATGCCTAGAGTCTGGAAAACAAGATCCCAGACCCAAAGGCAATAATGAAAGAGGATAAACTGGACATCGTAGCCATTAACAAGATATGGCTAACCAGTAAACACACTTGGGAGACTTCAGCACCTCACTATGTACTGTTCAGAACAGACCAAGGTGCAAAAAGGGGAGGGTGGAGTGGTCCTTTATGTCAATGAAAATATCAAAGCTATAGAAATTCAAAATGCACATATGGGGTCATAAGAAATGAGGGCTAACCTAGAAACAGGAAATGGGACAGTCCTACAAACTGGGGGTGTCTACAGGCTTCCAGACCAGGGGGAGGACATAGACACATTACTGTTAGAATATATACAAAACATGACAGCTAAAGGGGAGGTTCTGTTAATGGGATACTTCAACATGCCAGATACAGATTGGTCAATACCAGCGGGAACATTCACCAGAACTAGACACATAGTGGATTCACTGCATGGGGAGGGCCTCAAACAATTGGTATAACAACCCACAAGAGACTGGGCTATCCTGAATCCAGTTCTGACTAACAGGGAAAGGATCACAGATCTCCAGGAGGAAGGTCACCTGGGGGCCAGTGATCATCACATGGTATGGTCCAATTTGGTCACTAGAACTAAATTATCCCATTCCAAGGCAAAAATATGGGACGTTAGAGGAACTGACTTTGCTAAGATGGCCAACAGAGTTAAGCTAGCTCTGGCAAGAAGAAATACAGGTGAGGGAGTACAGGCGAAGTGGGAAAGGATACAATACTTGAAGCAATATCCCATTGTGTTAGGGAGAAGAGCAAGAGCAAAATTAGGAGGAAACCACTATGGCTCTCAAAAACAGTAGCAGAAAGGGTCAGAACCAGAAGGCTGGCCTTCAGGAAACATAAGGGAATGCAGCGGGACAAAGATAGGGAGGCATACCAAGCTTCCCTAAGGGAAACAGGGAAGGCAGTAAGGCAAGCAAAGGCCCAAACTGAGAAAACACTAGCACGAACAGTAAAAAGAAGGGGACAAGACTTTCTATAGATATATTAGTGAAAGGAGAAAGTCCAGAGGGGTTATTGCTAAGATCAAAGGGGATATGGGGGAGTGTGTGAAGGAGGACCAAGGAAAAGCATCTGTCCCGAATAGATACTTCTGCTCAGTATTTACTGAGGAGAAGGTAGGGCAGGTCCCACAGCTCAGCACCATGGACACAGGGAGGGGGAGGGATGGAGGTGTGCACAAGTCCCTTCACAAAAGAAAATGTCCTACAAGAGCTTGCTAAGCTCAGGGTGGACAAGGCAATAGGACCTGATGGTATACATCCCAGGGTACTAAAGGAGATAAGGGTGGAACTAGCAGAGTCATTAGCAAAACTATTTAGTGAGTCTCTGAGCACAGGAGAGGTCCCAGAAGACTGGAGAAGGGCTCATGTGATCCCACTCCACAACAGTGGCAGCAGGGGAGGAGGCAGGGAACTACAGACCAGTCAGTCTTACTTCAGTAGTGGGCAAGATTATGGAGAAACTCCTTAAGGAAAGGATAGTGCAACACCTGGAATCCATAGGAGCACAGGATCCAAGATAGCATGTGTTTTCAACAGGAAGGTCCTGTCAAACTAATCTCATAGATTTCTTTGACTGGGTAACCAGAGTGGTGGACCAAGGGGGTGCAGTTGATGTCGTCTACCTTGACTTCAGCAAAGCTTTCGATACTGTTCCACATAGAAGATTGATAATAAGCTGGGTAGGCTCAGGGTGGGTCAGAAGTTGATCAACTGGGTGGCAAACTGGTTGGCAGGCAGAAAACAGAGAGTGGTGGTAAATGGTATACAGTCAGAAGAGATGCAAGTCACAAGTGGGGTACCTCAGGGATCAGTCCTGGGGCCAGTCCTCTTCAGTATCTTCATCAGTGACATTGCAGATAGACTGTAGGGTAAGGTTTACCTGTTTTCAGATGACACCGAGGTCTGCAACAGAGTAAATGATCCAGATAGGGTTAGAAGAATGAGAAGAGATCTGGAAAAGCTGGCAAAATGGTCTGAGGAGCGCAACTGGGGTATTACGCAAAGAAGTGCAAGATCATGCACACAGGGAAGAGAAACCCTGAAGCTACCTATAGGTTGGGAGGGAAGTTGCTGGCAATCACAAGGGAAGAAAAAGACTTGGGCATCATTATCACAGATGACCTGAAATCATCCAAGCAGACCACTAAAGCAGTAGGTAAGGTTAGAGGGATGTTGGAGTGTATTAGTAGGGGTATGACAAGTTGTAAGAGGGAGGTAATAATCCCTCTTTACAAGACACCGGTTAGGCTCCATCTGGAGTACTGCATGCAGTACTGGAGGCCACACCTACACAAGGACATTTGCAAAATGTAGGCAGTCCAGAGAAGAGCAACCAAAATGTTGCAGGGACTGCACTAGAAAACATATGAGGACAGATTAACAGAGCTCAATATGTATACCCTAGAGCAAAGGAGGGAGAGGTGATATGATCGAAATATTTGAATATATTAAGGGCATTAACAAGGTGAAAGAGTCTAACATGTTTCAATATAAGAAAAATAGCAGGACAAGAGGACACAGCATGAGATTAGAGGGAGGCAGATTAAGGGGTAATGTGGGAAGTTCTTTTTCACGGAAAGAGTGGTAGATGCATGGAACGGCCTACCTCAAGAAGTGATGGATATGAATACAGTGCTGGGCTTCAAACAGGCATGGGACAGGCATAAGAGAGCAATACAGATGAGTATGAATAAATAGGTCATTGTCAGAGTAAAGGCCTATGGAACATTCATAAGATAAAAAAATGGGCAGATTGAATGGGCCTTGCTGTCCCTATCTGCCATCAACTTCTCTGTTTCTATGTTTCTACTGGTCTAGAACATTTGGTTGGCAATATATTTAATTTATGAGGAACTGCTTACAATGAAAGTAAATGTAAATACAAGACAAATTAGAAGGCGGACAAGCAAAAAGGCCCTTAGTGGGGATATGCAGCACAGAGTGCTGGCAAGTGGTCAGAAGGTAGGCATGTTCTTCAGTGGGGACAATGCTGTTCAGAAGATGATTGGGCAGAGGTCAGAAGGAAGGCGTGGCCATCAGTGTATTCACTCACTCACTCGCTCACTCACTCACTCACCATTCGTTTATTGCGAAGTTGAAGTTGGTACATCGTTATCTTTGAAAAGCAAATAAAATGTGTTCACAAATTCACAATTAATATCTATCTCAAAAATACCTCTTATTAGACAGCAACAGAAAAAAAATATTGCTGTATACGTCCAATAGACGCTAGTATCTACGGGCTATGGAGGGTCTTACATACAAAAATTTAAAAAACACAAATAGCAGAAACTGTTAAGCCCTAATCTCCACTAGTCATGCAGCTACATATTCCTTACTTTATCAGAGAGGTCACCTGGACCCTGTAATAGTACCCATATCCTCTGTGTACAGTCTAAAAAATATATAACTAGACACATTTCAGCACAGATCTTATACATTTTCTGTATTTATCTTCCCTTTCTATTTATAACTATGTACATTAAAACTTTGTGTACATAAACAATTATGTTTGCTAGTCCCATAATTCATTTGATATCCAGTCATTTAAGTAACTCAGTGGATTGAAAAAAGCAGAAAACAAAAAACAAAAAAATTGTAATACCTTTGTAACAGAAACTTATTTTACAAGCTTTCGAGGCCACATAGGCCCCTACATCAGGTATTGTGATAAGACAGCTATATGGAGAAGATTTATATCGAGAACTCAGTGTTATTTAGAATGATAAATTCAAGCACTCCAGATAAAAATAAACATTTTGCAGCATGAGTGTTACAGTTCTGTTGATAAGGAAGTATTCTAGCAAAAGAGCTACAAAATAAATGCCCCCCTTTTCACACTTTGACAAGGCCCCTGGCTACCCCCCATCCGCCTCACCCCCTCCCTGCCCCTCCCTCCCACACTAGCTTGACAAAGCCAATGGCTGCCACTTCCTACCTTTCTTACCACCCATCCATCTCACCCCCACTCCTACCCCTCCCACACCAGCTTGACAAGGCCTATGGCTGCCACCTCCTACCTTTCTTACCCCTGCCCACCTCACCCCCTGTCCCTACCTCCCTCCACACCAGCTTGACAAGGCCTTTGCCTGCCACCTCCTAAATTTCTTTCTTTATCCCATCTTCATCCTTCTCCCTCTCATCTATACTTTCCTCCTATTAGAATGATAAAACTGCGTATAGATACAATAATATTTGCTCACTTTATTTTACTGTTTTGGAAACATTGTACTTTTACCCCTTTGTATGTTTTGTCTCCTCTCCCCTCTGACGTGGAACATTTGTAAATGAGCTGTCTGTGCTCAGAGGTATTGTAATCCGAGGATGAATACATGCATACATACATACATAAAGAAATAAATGGATATACATGTAAACAACAAAGGCAGTTTTTAAGCACTTGGTTATAAAACAGCTTGGAAATGCAGACCACTTTCCCAGGATGGAATGTGACAACAGGATGCTTAGAATGCCTATAGATTGTTAGATGTTTCTATAGCAAGGACTTTTCTAAAAGCAGGCTTTTGAAACAGCAGTATTGGTTAGTCACTAGTTATTTGACATTACTCCAACCAGGACAACTACATGAGATGCAGCATTTCATTTTCATTGAAATATAGAAGTTGTCTGCAGAAAAGGACCTCTTGGCCCACCTAGTCTGCCCTAAAAACCCTACCTATTGTGCTACCACAGACCCTACTCTATCTCTGGCCTTACCTCCCTCCACCAGTCCTGTTACTAAGGTCCTCTTGTGTCTATACCATGCATGCTGGAATCCTGCTACCATTTTAGTACTCATTATCTTTACTGGTTCAAGATGTCCACCACCCTTTCCATGAAGAAGTACTCAAATTCCATCTAAGCCTCCCCCCCAATCTCATATCATGCCCTCTTGTCTTTGAGTATCTGTTTCTATGTAAAATACTATACTTCTGTACCTTAGTAATACCTTTGAGGTATTTGAACATTTCTATCATGTTACTCCTTTCCCTCCTTTCCTCTAAAGAGTACATATTTAATTCCTTGAGTCTTTCCTTGTAGGCCTTCTGATGCAGTCCATGCACTATTTTGGTTGCCCTCCTCTGTACCACTTCCACCCATTCTATGTCTTTCCAGAGATGGGGCCTCCAGTACTGGACACAGTACTCCAAGTGAGGCCTTACCATTGATTTGTACAGAGGTAACACTATTTCCCTTTCTGTTGGTGATACCGCTCTCCATGCATTCCCGCATTCTATTACAGTAGCCTTTCCTACTGCCTTATCACACTGTTTGATGTCTTCAGGTCATCAGATATGATGACCCCCAAGTTCCTTTCCTGTTTTGTGGTTGTCACAACCCCTCCCCATTGGTAAGTTACCCATGGGTTTTTGTGTGCTACGTGCATAATTTTGAATTTTTTGGCATTAAAGCCTAGTTGTCAAACCTTTGACCAGTGTTCCAGCTTTTTCAGATCATCCTTCCTTTTTTCCATCCCCCCTCAGTGTGCCCTGTGTGTCTACTCTGTTACAGATGTTTGTGTCATCAATGCACAGGCATATCTTCTCTTCCAGCCTACCTGTGATGTCACTAATAAAGACATTGAAGAGGACCAGTCCAAATACTGTCCCCTGTGGCACCCCACTGGTTACCTTGCCTGCTTCTGAGTGAACTCCATTTACCTCCACCCTCTGACTCCTGTCACTAAGCCAGTTTCCTACCAATTATACTACAGTTGGACCCATTCCAGGCTGCCCAGCTTGTTTACCAGTCTTCTGTGTAGAATGATGTTGAAGGCCTTGCTGAAATCCAGGTAGGCCAAATACACCACTCCTCCCTGATCCACTTCCCTTGTCACAAAGTCAAAGAACTTGATCAGGTTTGTTTGGAAAAATCTCCCCCCTGTGAACCCATATTGCCTTGAATTCTATAATCCACTGATTTCAGGGTATTCCCCAATCCTTTCTTTTAGTAGTGTTTCCATAACTTTTACCATCATCGAAGTCAGGCGTACAGGTCTGTAGATTCCTGCCTCCTCCCTGTTCCCACTTTTATGAACTGGGACCACATACACCCTCCTGCAGTCCCCTGGGACCTCACCTGTATCCAGTTATAGGTTGAACAGGTCCATTAGAGGTGCAGTCAGCCCCTCTGTAAGTTCCCTCAGTATCCAGGGGTGAACTCCATCTGGTCCCATTGCCTTATCCACTTTCAGTTTTGCTAGTTCCCTGAGAACTCTCTCCTCCGTAAAAGGGCTAATGTTCACCTCCCATCCTTTAATGCCCTTTTCCCCTTTCTGTGGCCTGTCACCCACCTCTTCCTTGGTAAATACTGAGCAAAAGTACTTATCAATATGTCAGTTTTCTTCTGGACCACATCCACACAGTCCCCTCCTTCCTCTTTTAGTCTTACAATCCCTGCCTTGTTCTTCCTTTTTTTGCTTATATACCTAAAGAATGTTTTATCTCCCTTTTTCACTGACTTGGCAATGTTCTCCTCTGTTTGTGCCTTTGCACTCCTAAGTGCTTTTCCTGCTTCCCTTTGTTTCTCCTGATAACCCTCACTATCCTCTCCTCTCCTCTTCTTTCTGTGTTGACTTGTACCTTTTTTTGTGCTGGCTTTTTTGCCTTTATCTTCTCTGTTACTTCCTCGGTGAATCATAGCAGTCTCTTTCTCCTCTTGCTCTTTTTAACCAACCTGACACAGAGTTTTGTTGCCTTCTTATTGGCTTCCCTGATTTTTGCCCACTGGTCCTCTACCCCACACTTTTCCCTGTCCCTGCTAGGGCTTCCCCGAGGCACTCTCCCATCTTCTTGAAATTGGCCCTCCTGAAGTCCAAGACCCTTGTTTTAGTGTGGTTTGCTTCTGGCCCAGTTCTTACATTGAACCACACTGTACGATGATCACTTGTCCCAAGGTGGCTCCCCACTGTGATGTCAGTGACACTGTCCCCATGTGACAGTATGAGGTCCAGTATGGCCCCCTCACAAGTGGATCCTTTAACTAGTTGCTGGAGGAATACCCCCTGCAGGGAGTCTACAATATCCCTGCTTCTACTTGTTGCTGCAGCTGGGAGGCACCAATCCACATCAGGTAGACTGAAGTCCCCTACCATAAATACCTCCACCTTGTTAGCCATCCATTAGATTTCTCCCATCATTTCCTTATCTACCGCTTCTCCCTGTGCTGGAGGATGTAGATCACCCCTGTTCGATTAGCTGTACCCTTCCTTATCTCCTGGGTGACCCACAGTACCTCAGTTTCTCCCTGTACCCCTATATTTCTATGGCTTTTATGCTTTCCCTCACATAAAGAGCTACTCCTCCCCCATTTTCCTACCCTGTCCCTCCTGAATACAGCATAACCTGGTACAGCTACATCCCAGTCCTGGTTCTCATTGCACCAGGTCTCTGTAATTGTGACTAAATCCAGGTCTGCTACTGTCATGGTGGTCTCTAGGTCTGCAGTTTTTGTTGTTCAGACTTCGAGCATTTGCATGCATGGCTTTCCAGATTGTACTGCCACCTCCCCTCTTCTTGCTCTTTTGCCCTCCCTTATTTCCCCCACTACTTTTTTTCCCTCTCTCTCCTTCCCTCTCCCTTCAGGAATCTTATTTTTATTTGTTTCTTTTGGGATTTCTCACCCTCAGGATTCTCCTTGCTGACTCTGTAAGTGTGTGTGTGTGTGTGTGTGTGTGTGTGTGTGTGTGTGTGTGTGGGGGGCACAATCTATGTCTTCCTGTCTTGTTCCATCTCCTCCTTGGCTAGTTTAAATGCTCCCCAATGTACATTAGCATTTAAATTGTTCACTGAGGATTCCAGTGCCCCTCCTGGACGGATGTAGGTCATCATCCCTGTACAGGCCTATACCTGAATGTCTCGTCTCCACACTATTTCCTCAAACATATGTTGAAGTTCCTGGTGTGGAGATTCCTGGCATCCCCCCTGTCATGGACAGGTAGCACCCTCAAGAAAGTAACTGATTGTGCTAATTGCCTAAGATCCCGCCCCAATTTCCTGAACTCCTTCTGAACTGTTTCTGGCTCCTCTCTAGCTAGGTCATTTGCCTTCAAATGGACAATGACATCCAACTCTCCCTCCCTCTCTCTCTCCTTGCTTTCTGAGTAATCACTAGGATCCTCTTTCCATCCCTTTGAGCCATGGCATCTGGAAGGCTCCTTACCTCCCACTCCTCATCCCTGCATGTACCCAACTGCATCCCCCTTACTATAGAGTCCCTCACCAGGATTTCCTTCCTCTTCCGGAGTCCTCTTTTTTTTTTTAATTATTATATTTTTCCACCTGAAGCCCTGGAATGTGGCTATGGCTCTCCTTGTGGAGGGACTCACTCTCTGGTCCCACCGCTACCGCTCCTGCCGATCCCCAGAATTCCCTATGGCTTGCCACCTGTAGTGGGACCGGGGAGGGGTGTTAGCTTCTCCCTCCCTGAAGACCAATCCAGAAACTGGGGATGGCCCTTGGGACACAGTGGACCATCACAGAGCCTTCCAGGCTCTTTTCCACCATTTTCTCACCGCCCACCTCCCCTACTGGCACAAGGGCATTGGTATGTGCCTCCTGACCCATACTGACTTTCAGTTGTTGTCAGAGGGCAGTCAGTGGGTGGGATGACAAACCCTCCCTCCCTGAGAGAATAGAGCAGTTCTCTGGGTGCTTGATCCTCTCTCACCACTCCCGACCCCCAGTGACCCTGGCTCGTTCCCGAACTCAGGTTGCCGGTGTGGCACGGGGTGTAGCTACCAGCATCTCAACCTCCAGCACCACCGGACTGTCTCTCTGGGGTCCTCTACAATCCCCCTTGAGGTCTCCAAGATGGAGGACCTCCACATCCATCCAGATCACTACTTCGGGTGCCTCTATGGGGCAGTTCTGCCCTGCCAATGAGGCATACAAGTTTTGTAGTGGTATGGGATGTTGGATGTGCCTACACTCCACCACCTTTTAGCCTCTCCAAGCCCACCATTCTCCAGCTGCTCCTCCTTCCTGGCACCCTTTGAGGCAGTGGAGGTAGACTAGGTGTTCTCTGGGTGGGGGTGTAGGTCCTCCTAACCCAAGCTACCTTGGCCTTGAATCTAGTAACCTTCTCCCTCAGCTCAGAGAAGTGCATTTTCATTGCGGTCCCAGGAAGTGGAGCAGCAGTCAGCAGGCCAATTTAGCCCAAAAGAAACAGTTGCACACAGGCTAAAATATACACAGGAATAACAAAAAAACCTCACAATGTACAGTAGTCTTTTCCCAGTTCAAACAAAATCTGTTTTGCAGGTCTTAGCCCCCCAAAAGTGTTTGAAGAGTGTACTGGTTTTAAAACCTAATAAGGCAAGAGTTTGTGATGGGATAAACAATAAAACATTATCTTATGAAGTCCTAGTCATTTATCTTCTGCTGACGTACTTATTTAACTTATCCTTGATTTCAGGTACATTCCTCGCCAGCTGGAAGATTGCCAGGGTTTTATGGAATAATTAACCTTCAAGTAATAAGAATGGGCTGATTCGTAACCCTGAGTGAGTTCTGTGACATGTTGAAAGCTTGAAAGCATAGCCAGCTCAAGAGCTCTGGTGTCACAATGGACCCACAAGGTGTAAAAAAATCACCAGTTCTTAACACTTGTGGGGTTCATTTTATATACCACAATAAGTATTTCATTTTTAAAGATTAAATTTATCCTCGCCTGTGTGGAGACTGAAACAGAAAGTGAACACGACCATGATTTGACAAAGTGGTAAACAAGTAACAAAACTATTAGTGTGGGCAGGTTTCAGTTGCGGTTTGAATTTGTAACAGTCATACTGAGGTTAATACTAAGGTGGTTTAGGAGCAGAAAAAGGCTATTTTTCCTGCTGACACTGCTCCCCCACTATTCCATATTTTATGTCAGTCAATTCAGTCATATAATATAGAAAATACTGGATGGACAACTATGCACAACCAGTGTATTCTTCCACAGTGGGGTTCTAATTCAGTCTGACCTTGAGAGCATAGCTTGAGCAGTCCATCAGAACCTGAGGTGGCACAACACACTGATTTTGCATTAAGTTGCTCATCCTGTATTTTTTATAATGTATGGTATCATGTGAAATGTGTGCATTGTGTTTTTCTTTCTCTTTCACAATGAAACTGACTTGTGAAACCTCGAGAGATTCTAGAATGCTATTCTACCAAAGAATTGGTTAGAGGAAATCAACCATACGGCAGCATTCCAAAGTTGTTCTGCTGCAGTAGTGACAGCACTACTGCAGCAGAGCAACATAATTATGTCAGTACTGCAGCAGAACAAGCATATTCCAGGCATCGAATTCCATGCATAACAGCATTCCACTATACACTATATAGAGGATAATGGATGGGCAACGGTGAACAACAACAATGTTGTTCATCTTTGAGAGGTTGTCATGACAACCATGTAAACCTCGAGAGTGAAGCTTGAGAGGTTTTTGGTTGTCATACAACCTCGAGAGGTGAACAACTGTTGTTGTTTACTGTTGCCCATCCATTATCTTGTATAGTGTGTGGGGCAACAGTAAAATCAACAGCTACTCATTTCACAATTTCTGTGCCCCCCCCCAACGCAAGGACAAGTCCCACTGTATCATGGTCTCTCCCCTCGCTTTCACATAAAAAATTTTTTTATGAAATTATACCCCTTGCTCTCATGAACATTTTTTAAATAAAAAGAGGCTGCTGCCCTTACTCTAATGGATTTGCTCCATGCGGTTCTTCTTTTGTGCAAGCACTCTTGGTGACAGCTGTTTCCCTGAGTCCAGCGCAGTCAAGATCTGCACATGCACAATCATGATCAATGCTGTTGTACCATCGATGTGACTTACTCAAGATGGTACAACAACATGTTGACGTCACATTGATGGTACAACAGCACTGTTTCCATCGATTTTCATACACAATAGCCCTTACCCATACACTATAAGCATAATCCAGGCATCGAATTCCATGCATAACAACATTCCACCATACACTGTTATCCAATTTTACCTTCAATTCTGAGGTGGCAGAACACACTAGTTATGCATAAAGTTCCTCTTCCTGTTCGCTCTCGAGGTTTACATGGTTGTCATGACAACCTCTTGAAGATAAACAACATTGTTGTTGATCACCATTGCCCATCCATTATCCTCTATATAGTGTATGGGTAAGGGCTATTGTGTATGAAAATCGGTGGAAACACAATGCTGTTGCACCATCGTTGTGACGTCAATATGTTGTACCATCTTGAGTATGTCACATTGATGGTACAACAGCATTGATCATGATTGCTCATCTGCAGATCTCAATTGCGCTGGACTCAGGGAAACGACCATCGCCGAGAGTGCTTGCACAAAACAAGAACTGTGTGGAGCAAATCCGTTAGAGTAAGGGCAGCAGACACTTTTTATTTAAAAAAATGTTCGTGAGAGCAAGGGGTATTATTTCATAAAAAAATGCTGATGTGAAAGCAAGGGGGGAGACCATGATAGAGTGGGACTTTTCTTTTGGGGGACAGAAATTGTGAATGAAAGAACAGTAGCTGTTGATTTTACTGTTGCCCCATACACCATGAATAATGGATGGGCAGCAGTAAGCAACAACGGTTATTCACTCTCGAGGTTGTATGACAACCAAAAACCTCTCAAGCTTCACTCTCAAGGTTTACATGGTTGTCATGACAACCTCTCGAAGGTGAACAACATTGTTGTTGTTCACTGTTGCCCATCCATTATCCTCTATGTTCTGCTGCAGTATTGATGTCACTACTACAGCAGAACAACTTAGAATGCTGCCACATAGTTGCTTTCCTCTATCCAGTTAAGCTGGAAGTTGTTTTTTTTTGTAAACTTGAACTCGCAGAAATATCAGCAGCACACTCTGTCAGTTAAAAAAATTAAATGTTAAAAATGTTTTTCTCTGTTGTCTTCACTATCTGGTTTTATATGATTTTCTGTGCTGTGACTGACCTTACACTATAAAAGATTGTATATGAGCAGTCATACACAACAAGGATATTCTTGTATCTTGAGGTTTCCTTGGTAACAGAGCACCCCTCGAGCTGCGCTCTTGAGGTCATCTGTTACCAAGGAAACCTCTTGATACAAGAATATCCTTGTTGTGTATGACTGCTCATACACAATCCTCTATATGTGAAATATGTGTATTGTGTTTTTTTCTCTTTCACAGTGAAACTGACTAGTGCAATCTCTGCAGTGGTTGTCAAATGGTGAAGCCAGCCTCCCAAGGGAGGCCCCAGATTGTTCCAGGGGAGGCCCAGTCAAGTCTGAGAATGTACAGTTCTGAAATTAAGTTTTGGCCATTTTGTGTGAAAGGATAAAACAAACTAAATATGTATATTTGCAGGTGAATTTCTTTACTTATACACAAATGTGTGACCATGAAGTCCCCATTGAGCCAAAGCTTGTTTATAGATGTGTATTTATATGTAAATTAATGCCTGGGGAAGGCATGCTGAGTCAAGGCTTGTTACTACAATAGGTATTTTTATGCAAATTAGTGACTGGGAAAAGTACACTGAGTCAAGGCTCGTTTCTATAGTAGGTGTTTATATGTAAATTAGTGACTGGGAAAGGCACAGTGAGCCATTGCATGTTTTCAGGTGTGACCTGAGGCAAGGGTATAGGAAGTTGCTTAGCAACAGGGTAAGAGAGGGAGAGATGAAGTGGCTAGGTTGGTTGTTCCAGATAGAGAGGAAACAGAGTAACAAGGGCCCAAGAGTCAGAAAAAAGGAGTGACAAATATAACCTGGGGTGCCGGGTTAGGGGTGGAGAACAATACATTGAATAAAAAGAGAATATACTCGGTCAGCTTTACTAGTTTCACTTTATTCCTGGTGTATTGTGCAAAGTAGGATTTTTTTTTTTTCTGTCGGGAGACCCAAGATTTTTTTCCAAATTTGAGGTAGGCTCAAAATCTTTTTCCTGGCTTGGAGGAGGCTCACTATCACAAAGTATGAGAACTAATGCTGTAGAGGTTCTAGAATGTTGTTATGCCACAAAAGGGTACAGTCACATTCCATGACCTTTGAACTGTGGTACAATAGCATTTTGAGAAGGATGGATTTCTATATAGAACAATGCTCTACTATACACTATTATCCAATTTTGCCTTCAATTCTTTTTTGACTTTACTCACAATAATGTCTAAAGGTAAGCCATTCTTGAGCCCAATGACTCTTTGTGTGTAAAAATATTTTCTTTTTTCTGTTCTGAATTTCTCTTTTCTTATTTGCAACGGATTATCTCTGGTATCACATTGATCGGGCTTGAAATCAGAGCCTAAGTTACACATAAGAGAGGGGTCATTTATGATAACATAAAAGAGTAGCAAATCCCCTCTAACTGTCCTTTTTCTGAGTGTCATTAGATTTGAAGTACTTGGTCTATTACTATATGATAGTTCTGATAGCCCATGGATTATTTTTGCCACAAATCTTTGAAGCCTTTCCATGATATTGGTCTCCCCCTGTAACCGTGGAGCCCAAAAATATGTACAATAGTCCAAGATTGGATCTGTATGCTCTGTACAATGGTAAAATAACTTTTGGACTTCTACTTATTATACACCTTTTGATGGACCATAAGATTTGACTTGCATCACCAATCACATCTGAACAGTGTGAATGCATATTAAATGTATTATTTATTACATTACTGGTGTCTCTTTCCTGATTAACATGCCTTTAAATTTTACCAAGGAATATGTATATGTTATTATTGTTTTGAGTGCCCATACATGGTACTGCACACTTATGACTGAATTCCATCCCCCATTGTTGTACCCAACTTCCTATTTCATCCAAGTCTGACAGTATTACATTAATTTCTATAATGTTTAGAGAGGCCCCCCCCCATTTGGTGTCATCTGCATATTTTTCACAGCAAGATTCAATATCATTATTCATGTTAGCTATGAGTATGGTGAAATAAAGTAGGTACCAGAACTGAATCCTGGGTGACACCACTGGTCACATACCCTTTCGATGACAAGGTACTAAAGCGGTGTGGAATGTGGAATTCCATGGGCAGAATTTGTGTGGGATGATAGTTCTGCCTTTGAAATGCTTTTCAGAATTTCGTTTTTAATTCCACAGAACTGTGGGAAGTATTTTTATGTAAACTGCGGAATATTATTCTGCGGATCACATAATTCACTGGATAATATTCTGCAGTTTGTGGGTTTACAGTAACATCAAATTATAATTCCACAGTTATTTCAATTTCAGAATTTCACAATTTCACTTCTGACGGAATTCCATGGAATTATGCAGAATTTCCAAAATTCCAGGGAATTCCAGTGGAAACAAAATTTGAGAATTCTGTACACTCTACAAGGTACCATTTACAGTGACTCATGTTTGAGCTTCCAGCCATGTTGTTACCCAGCCAACTAACAATGTAGGGGAAATTGAGGGTTTTCACTTTTTTTACGATTGCCTAATATGGTACCTTACCAAACGCCTTACTAAGATCTAGAAGTATGACATCTGTTAGCATTCCCCTGTCTAATTCTTTGCTTATGATCTCATAAAAACTGACTAGATTTGTGACATATGACCTCCCTTGGATGAACCCATGTTAATATTCATCTCTTATTCCATTTTCCATCATGCAGTATATGATGTTATATCATCCTTTATAATACTTTCCCTTATTTTGCCAGTTATGGATGTTAAGCTAATTAACCTATAATTGGAGCAATATGATTCATTAATTTTTTAAATATAGGGGCAGCATATGCAGATTTCCACTCTGTAGGGATTTGGTTTTCATGCAAAGGTTTATTAAATATTAATGCAAAAGGGTTTCAAGGATGTGGTGTCCCATGAGTTTTAAAATATTCCTTGAGATGTTATCAGGGCCAGGAGAAGAATGGGGTTGAGGTGGCTTATCTTCTGCTCTGTTTCCTTGTTATTGTTGGGAGAGAATTGGGCAGTACAGCAGTTTCCCTATAGGGCTTGCTGGTGGGGCCTGAATTTTTAATTTTTGAGATTACAGAACAAAAATAATGGTTAAATTATTCAGCGATTTGGTGCAGTTATTAATTTGTAAAAAAAACAACTGTATTGTTATTTTACCTTTATTAAATTGATATAACCAAGCAGTTGTTTGTTATGAAACTTATTTGCATTAGTGGCTAATTTACATTCCATTTTTCTCTTTTCCTTTTTCATCAAGTTTCTTGTCTGTGTAATTTATCCTTATACTTAGTCCATGATACCTGTGTTCCTAATGTTTTTTCCCCATAAGCCACTGCCTGCCTCTTCTGCATGTTATCACCTCCCTTGGGACTCACCTGCCAGAGAACCCCCCCCCCCATAAATTTCCCCATGTGGCAGGGCTGTGGAGGGAGGGCTATCCTCCCCACTCTGTAGACACATATCCAGATGGTTTGCTGGGGTCCCAAGTGGTAGAATGGGCAGGAGCAGGTGAGTGAGGCTTCATATGCCCAACGTATCAAGTACTCACCTTAACTGCTGCCCCCCCCTCCCGCCTATTACTATCCTGCTTGGTGACACACTTGAAGTACTGGATAGATAAGGGATATGTTGGGGGGAGGGAGGTTAGTGTGTGATAACCCATTTATCTTGTACAGTTGCCTGTGACCTCAAATAACCTCACGAGTGTGGAAGTCACAAGTAAGAGTTACAAGAGGTCACAGGCAACTGTTCAAGATAAATGGGTTATCACACACTAACTCCCCACATGTTTCATTTATGAAACCGGCTTACACGTTGTGTGAAAGTTTTGATTTTTTTAAGTGTAAATCATTTCTTTTTTTTTTTTTTTGTAAATCATGGAGGATTATTTTAGTGACGTGTAAATTACCACTGTTATGCCAGCTTGGTTGCCATGGACGCAACGTTTGAACATTGCATTGACATCATGGCCTTGCTGATGATAAGTTGATTCAGTGCTGTGTTGAAAAATTTGAGGGAAAATAGTGGGTCCCCTTAGCGAGAGTGGCTGTATCTGTAAATTCAGTGGAGAAGGGGATTATTAAATCTGTGGGTGTGTCTACTGGAAGAAGTAGATAATGAATGACTTTTTTTTTTTAAATGGTCAGATCATCGTACAAGGAGCAGTGATGAGGTGAGATAAGACCGGCAATAGTACAGCGAGCAAGACCAGTAGCTCGGGGCACATGCGGAGGAGAAAAAGCTATTAAAAAGAAGCAGTGAGGGGTTATTTTTTAAGCAGTTTAGAAAAAATAGCTATTGACGTTCTGTGCTGTGTTTTTTGGCAACATGAGTGAGCAAAGGCGTGCAGTGTGGTGTTGAGAAATACTGTGGAAGCATGCAAGGGAATGTAAAATAGTGCCAGTGGCAGGTGGCAGAGTGGGGTTGGAGTGACATAGGAACTATGTGGATAAATGGAGTGTGACATAGTTACTATGTGGATAGATAAATTTATCCACACAGTGACTCAGATAAACGGATTTATCACACTCTGTTTATCCAGATGCATGTTGCATAAATTCAAATATTTGGGATTTCTGCTTGACTCTCACTTATCCTTTACGGCTCACATTGAGGAGATAGTTAAAAAACTGAAGTCGAGTCTTGGCTTCTTCTTTAGAAATAAAACTCTTTTCTCTCAGATCACTAGACTGTGGTTAGTTCAAGCCACCTTTCTGCCATTATTGGATTATGCAGATATCTTATAAAGTACCTGTGCAACCACCTACCTTCAAAAATTAGACAGATTATACCATTGTGCTATTCACTTTATCACCAATGCTCCAGCCAGAAATCACCACTGCTTCCTGTTCAAAGAGGTAAGCTGGCCCTTCCTAACTGCTAGGAGACTTAGACATACTTACATCTGGGTATATAAAGCACTCCTAAATAAATTGCCTCCTTATATTGCCACTCTTTTAAAACACTCCATTAACTTATATGCCCTAAGAAAGTACACATACATTTCCCTAGATGTATTGAAAATTCGCACACACTGTGGGAGAGCTGCCATTAGCTATGTACTCCTTACTGTTTGGAATAAACGCCAAACAACGCTTAAGCTTCATACCATAATACTTTTAAACACATTCAAAACCTTCATTAGTAAATCCACTACTGATACCTGTCTTTGCTTCTAATTTGTATCCTACCCTCTACTGATAATCTTACCTCTATCTGTTTTTCTCGGCTTACAATGTTTATTGTAATTGCTTTGTCTGATGCCTCTGCGGAATGTAATATTGTACATACTATACAGTATATCCTTGTTCAGAAATTGTTATACTATTCTATTTAAGACTATGTATCTCTATTTTGTATTTTGTACTATGCATTGCTTGTAACTCTGTTGCACATATCTGTATTCTGCTTGTACAAAGGACCTTTTTTGCAAATAAGCTTGCTCAATGGATCTATCCCTCCACAATAAACTTGAATTTGAACATGATATGCTTGCTTCCTCTTTTTTTGCATTCTGGTCCCTCCCCAGACCAGAAGCATGTAATGACACTGGCATGTGGGCTCATGGAGGCACACATGCACTAAAGCATCCACTGCTGGCTGTGCCCGTATGAGTCGCTTCCACTGTCCCACCACCACACCTCCACATGGTGGCAGTGTTGGAGTGGTACAGCTGATCTCCCTCCCTGGGAGAAGAGTGCAGTCAAACAAATGCTCAGTGCTCTCCCTTCCCAGCTGACCCCCACCCCATGACCTGAGCCTAGTCTCAAACCCAGGTTTCTGACATGGTGGGAGGTGTGGCATCCAATGTCTCAACCCTCTGCACCTCTGAGCCAGCCATGCCTTGTAATACTGAAGATAATACTGAGGATTTAGAAGCAGGATAAGACAGCGATATCCACACAAACAGTCACAGCCAAAGACACGGTCAGACATTTCCTGAAATGTCTGTGATATTTCTAGAGAAATCCCCTGCTTTCTGCAGGTCCACAGTAGGGGCAGCAGAGAGAAACTCTTTCGAAATTTCACTAAATATCTGGAAATATCTGACCATGTCTCTGGCTACTGCTGTAGCCTGCCTCTTAATTAATGTACAGTAAATAACTTTACATTACAGAGCCCAACGACTCTTTATGTATAAAAATATTTTCTTTTTTCTGTTCTGAATTTCTCCTTTTAGGGCAGTGGGTGGAGCCTACAGCCAAGATCCAGAGACAGACATAGAAAAAAAAAAATCGATAAACAGATGGAACAAGAGACCCTTGTAACCACATCTGACTTCTGCAGTGACCTATTTACACTTCATCAGCGTGTCTCAGTTGGTAGCACATCCGCCTCTGGACCAGAAGGTAGTGGGTTCTCGTCCCACACCAGGATTGAACTTGCTCCTAAAACGCTGGCATCCGAGTGCAGTATTGGGGAGTGCTGTACTGTTGGGGTGTGCCGTTCTTTGGATGAGATGTTAAACCAAGGTCCCTTCTACCCATCCTGGTGTTGTCCTGGTGGGTGTCCAGGTGGAAGTAAAAGAAAACAGGGCACTCTTCGCAAAGAGTAGGGAACATTCCTGGTGTCCTGGCCAACATTCCCCTTCCCATAAAACCAGTTCATGCAATTATCCAGGCTGTGTGTGGGTGTTGATGTGCGATATGGCCGCCACTACACATTCACTCACTTCACTACCAGTCTAGCATTGCTTGTAAAGCGTTTTGGGATACACTTGTGTATGAAAAGCACTATATAAATACTGATTCTTCTTCTTCTTCTAATATGATCGCTCAGTAGCTCTAAAAAATGGCTGATCGTGGAACCTTCAGTTGGACTTTTGGAAGTATTCTTCCCGAAAGCCCAATGGAGCTTAAACCCCTCCACCACGATTGGCCAGTATGGAATAACAGCTACACTATTTCAGCTGTTACTTCCGCATTCCAGTGCATGAACTGCGTCTGTGTGACTCACGCGCATGCGCAGTTCTGCTGGTGCCATCATGTTGTGAATGGCAAGATTCCATTCATCCCAACTGCACTTGCACAAGTGCCACACATGCATAGTTGTGTCACCGGCACCAGCTCTGTGGAATTCTGTGCCTCCCCCACCAACTCAAGCAGCACACTGGGAGCCCACCCCAGTGTGTTGAAAGATGTTTATTTTTATCCACCAACATCGGGGTGCCCAATCCCCATGTTGGTATTATGTGCACCCCCCCATGTGGCACACTGGGAGCCCACCCCAGTGTGCCTATTTTTTTTCTTCACCCCCCCACTCATGCAGCATATTGTAGCCCACCCTAGTGTGCCTAATTTTTTCTTCTTCCCCCACCCCGCTGATTGGGGTGTCCAATCCCTGTGTCAGCATCCTGTTCATCCCCCACTTATGTGGCACACTAGGAGCCCACCCCACTGTGCCCAAATGTATTCTTTTTCTGTAAAAGAGAAAAGAGTCCCTCATCATCATTGCACTCATTTTTGTTTCCTTATAAAAGAAAATGGTCCCTTGTTGTCACTGCAGTCCCCTCCCCATCCCCACCCTCCCACTGAGCACCCACCTCCCCACATCCCCTTACTCCATACTTACCTCCAGAGCTTGGCAACTTCTTCTTCTCTGGACCGGGACATGTCTGCACTCTTCAAAGCTGAACTGCGAACTGAAGAATCTGAGGTAAGCGTGCTATAATGCCATTCAATGGGGTTTTCATCTTATGCTGATAAATCAGCCATTTTTGGGAATTATTGCCCCAAATTTTCAACATGGGGTTCTTGGGACCCCTTCTCATGAGAACTGTCACTGTCATTTTGTTACTCAGTTGTGAAAGGTTATTTTATGGTCACTGGGTGTAGTCACCTTTTGGGACCTATTCACAAAATGGCAGTGCCACTGTTCATGAGGTGGGGTCCCAAAAAAGCCATGTTGCAAATTTGATGAAAAAGTTCCAAAAAATGACTGCGCTATGAGCGTGCGTTGCACAGTTTCTACGCATGCTCCTAACTTCACCAGTTTTTAATATTTTCACTTCACATTTTCAACATTGCCACCTCCTTCAAAACAGTACAGCTGTCATTTTCCACAACCTGCCCAAAATGTGTTTTCACACCTGTGGCGCAGAATAGCATGTTTGCTCTGCAAAATCACCTTTCAGGACAATTGAACAAAATGACAGTGGCACTCTTCATGAGGAGGGGTCTCCAAAAAGGCCATGTTGAAAATTTAATGCACCACTTCCAAAAAATGGCCAAGTTACACCCGGACATTGAATAATTCCTACGCACATATGTAACGTTGGTCACTCGGTAGCTTTTCACAGCCCTGTTGGCTCTGGCTAGAGTTTGTTTTATTTGCAATGGATGGCCTCTGGTACAGTACCACAATGATCAGGTTTGAAGTTGAGGCCTAAGTTACACATACGAGAGGGGTCATTTACTGTATAATATCATAAAAGAGTAGTAAATCCCCTCTAACTCTCCCTTTTGATGATCTGTTGTTTTCTTTGATATTACAGCTTCTAGTTCACCCCTTATATTATTTATGCTGCTCACATTTATCAAAATCTCTCTCCATTCCTTGGAATCTGTGTCTTTTTCAGTGCAACCCGCTTATAATGGACTACTCAATGCTATGCCTGTTTGTCCATTATAAGGGGGTGTCCGTATTATTGCAAAGTACATTTCAGTTTTTTTTATTTGCTTACCATGCTTTCTGTGAGTTATGATTTAAGTGTTGGTGACTATTTGTGCTTGATGCAGTACAGTAACTTGTGTGGTTTGGGAAGGGTACAGTGCAGAGTGCAGTGTGCAGTGTGTGATTTTGTGCATTGTGTGCTTGCAGAGTGCAGTGTGGAGTTTTGCGCATTGTGTGCTTTAGTTTTTACTTCAGTGCATTTATTTATTTAGGCACTTATTCGTTAAGAACTGTTGTTGATGTTTGAACTTCAGATCTCAGATAGCTAAGCACTGTTTATTGCTTTTCTGGCTTTTGAGAGTACCTGCGCCACATTTTTTTGTCTGGCTTATCATCACCCAGTCAGGAGCTATATCCTTGCATTGCTTCTTGGCTCTACAAAGTGTAAATATGTCACTGCAGAAGTCTGACGTGGTTACAAGGGTCTCTTGTTCCATCTGTTTATTGATTTCTTTTTCTATGTCTGTCTCTGGATCTTGGCTGCCACTCAGTGATGCCACAACTTCTTCAACATCATTAATTTTGGGGTCCTCCATTATTCTGTCCCCAGCATAGCATAAGTATCTGAACTCCTCTTCAGCTAGTCCAGTTGGTGGTTCAGCTGCCACTTCCTCCGCAGCATACTCATCATTCTGGGCATCAGGGTTGGTCAAGAAACGGGCTTTCTGGAAGCAGCAGAGGATAATTTCAGATGCCAGTGCATCCCAGGCCTGCTTCACGAGTCTGATGGTATCAAGCACGTTATTTGTTTTAACACATCTCGGTTACAACTTAGTCCAGGAAACATACTGGGCCTAATGCTTGTAACTGCCAAAATTAGGGCTATAAATATAAAGTAAATGAACCAGTTTTGGGAGACCTTTGTTCAATAAGCTGTACATTTAAAGTTGATGAATGCTTACAGGACTATGTGGGGTAACCCCAGTAAAAAATAAATGTAGGGATTATAAAAGTTATAACAAAGAAGCCTTTTTGGCTAGATTAGCTACTATTAGATGGGATAGATTGTTCTTAATGCCCTCACTGGATTTAACAGTTCAAGAGGTCACTAAATTGTTTAGGGAAATGTCTAATGAATGGCCCTTATAAAACTTGCATGCAAAGAAAATCTCATATACCCTGGATAACAGAAAAATTAAAGAAACAAATCCCTGTAAAAAATAGGCTCTCAAAAATAGCAGGAAAATCATTAAAACCTGTAGACTGGGAAAAGTACAAGAAGGACAGAAATGCTGTAAGGTTTCAAAATAGAAAATCAAAACTAAAGTACTATGAAACTAAAACTACTGAAACTACAGCTACAAGAAAATGTTGGTCATTGATAAAATCGTGTGATACTGCAGTAGCCCATAAACCCCCTATCCAAATGTCAAGTAAAGGTATTCTTCAATCTCCTAAACCGCCAGCAAATATATTAAATAACTGCTTTGTAAATCTGCTTCATCTAGATATCCCAATCCCAATCTCTAAAAATGTAAATCTGAGTAATGTAAACTCAGGGATACTAAAATTTAGATTCAAATGTGTTACCTGTAGACAAGTTAAGGATGAAATAGAAAGACTTAAAGTGAGAAAAGCTTTTGGCTTAGACCAGATAGAAAATCGTTTTCTTAAAGACTCCATTCAAGTGGTTGCTCCAGTTTTAACTAAACTCTACGACTGGAGCTTGAAGGAAGGTAATTTTTCCACAGGGATGGAGAAATGCAAACATTATTGCAGTTTATAGGAGGGGGCACTTTCGAACCTACAAATTACAGACCCATTGCTTTGTTGTCTGTGATTTCCAAGGTGTTTGAAAGATTAGTGCAGGTTCAACTTATTGACTATCTGGAGAAATATTCTGTGCTATCTGGGTATCAGTCTGGATTTCATAAGGGTTTTTCCGCGAGCACCATACTCACCGACATGGTGGCTATTATAGCTTCAAAGTTGGAAGATGACCTGTCGGTGGGTGTGGTGTTCATGGATTTATCAAAGGCCTTTGATACCGTGTCCTACGGGCTACTGGGGAGCGATTAGCTGACATTGGATTAGTTAGGGAATCATGTGACTGGTTTGCTTCCTATTTACATAATAGAACTCAACAGGTGTTCATTGATAGTTATTTATCTGATAAAGCTATGGTTCAAAGAGGGGTGCCTCAAGGCTCTATTTTGGGACAACATTATTTTTAACACATATAAACCATTTAGTGGATATTGTAAAACACTCTGCTATACATTTTTATGCCGACAACACCCTATTAATTGCTAGTGAAAAAAGCCTAAGATTATGGAAGTAAAATTACAGTGTGATTTTGAAGAACTCTGTACATGGTTGACCAATTCAGGACTGGTAGTAAACAGTAAAAAAACAAAATTGATGTTCTTTTGTAAAGGTGGTAAAAAATCTGAGAAAAATGAACACGTAGTGGAAATAAAAACAATAAAAAATGAAGTCTTAGCCCAGGTATCAGAACATAGATACCTGGGCATATGGGTAGATGAAAATCTAAGGTTTGATTGTCATATGATTGATACAATATCAAAAATAAATATAAGACTGGGGGCATTTAGACGGTCAAGTTTTTGTATGAACAAACATATGAGGAACATTATAGTTACTCAACTTCTTCTCCCAGTCCTCAAATACGGGAATCATGTATACAGTTTTGCCACCAAGAGCATGTTAACAAAAATCGATACTTTATATAATTGTTTGGCCCGATTTATACTTAGGAAGGATTATCGTGTACATCATTGCAAACTTTACGAGGAACTTGGTTGGCTTCCACAAGAAAGTAAAAGAAAAATAGCATGGGCTACACAGATTTATAGTCTTAAATTTAAATCAGCCAAGTTATCTTTATGATAAACTGCAAAATAAATCATATCACCAAAACTTGTGTGGTAGAAACTTGAGAAATGTTGTACTTCCCAAGTTTAAAAATAAATATGGTGGTATGAGGTTTCCATTAATTACTATTAAATTGTGGAACTCTATAAAATCTGTAACTCATAAAATATATAAAGATATAAAATCCTTTATATTAGACATAAAACTAGAATTTAGTGTTCGCTGTGAGTGATATGGCTAAATAAATAGGGCTGAACACTAGCACTTATTGGGTGTGAATAGATAGGATGTTGGGTTTCGTATACTATGAATTGTTAGATGAAGGCTATAATGGGGGTTGTTTATTTATAAAATGGTACTATGCACTTTGAATGATTCTTGGAGTATGTTGAGTATTGTTGAGTATTTGAGTTTGTATAGTCAACTTATATTTCTATTTAAAACTGTATTTTGTACTTAAATGTATTGTATTGTATGGCTGTTAATTGTTGAAACCCTTTTATACAGGACTATCTTGTAAATAGGACTTTGTCCTAATGATGTGTTTATTCCATCTATTTCCTGTCTAAAAATAAAGAGTTTTACTACTACTGCTACTACTACTAACACATAGGGCTGCTGTGATGTCTGTTTTCATCAGTTGGATCTATGACCCCCTACCACATCATGTGGATATAATGCCTCTTAAATGCATATATGATCCACTGATCCAGTGGCTGTATGGGGCAAGTTGATTCGCTGGGAGAAGTTTGAGTCTGATGTTGCACAAACCTTGCACAGAGGGGTAACCCCTGAGATTATCCATCAGTAGGATGATCTGGTACCCCTGCAGCATGCAATGTCATGTGTAGATCCACCACAGAGGGGGAACCCCTGAGATTATCCATCAGTGGGATGATCTGGTACCCCTGCAGCATGCAATGCCATGTGTAGATCCACTCCGTAGAGAGCATGCTGGCCATAATCTGAAAGACAAAGAAATCCTGCACACTGCTAAGACCCTTTAATGAAGGAACTTGGTTCCGAAACGCATCAGGGCCTTGCACATGGCACCGGAAATAAAATGAAGCACTTTATTGGAAGCTCTTGGTGAGCAGTCCTTTCATTTTGTTAGCAGTGTGCAGGATTTCTTTGTCTTTCAGATTATGCCTACATATCCTTGCACCTGCTTCCATGTACAACCTCTATTTTAATTTATAATCTTGCTGGCCATCTGTGCTGTTCTGTCTGCTCTGTAAATGGCCAATAGATTTTAAACACCGTGGAAGCAGCATGGATGGACAGACTTTCCCACCTCTAGAAAGTCAATTTTTTTCTGTCCTTATATTGCAACACAACATAACAGAGAGGTGATCCTTAGCCTTTCTTTGCCCCATCAATATTTCAGTTTTAAAAGTTAGTGTCCCATCACTGATGCACTGGAAAATTATCACAAACACATCTGATGGGATTTATTGTTAAAGGATGCCTGTCAGAACATCAGTAACCTAGGGATCGGCACTCGTATCTGCAGTATCTGCATTCATTTTCTCCCCAGTTGCCATTTTTTACCCTATGTTATGCCTGACTTTCCAATGATGGAGCCAGCCTTCTGTCGGTGCAATGTCATGTTTTCCAAGTGCCTGTGCTAGTTGGGCTGCCTTTTGCATCAGCATAAAGTCACTGATCAATGTGCCTCACCAATGGACAGTCTAAACCCACCACAGCAGCACTTCTTGTATATCGCTGTCTTTCCCCTTGCACTTCCTTTTCCAGATCATGTTCTGGTTTTGATGCCACTCATCTGGTAGCTGACTACAGTTTTCATCAGGTCAGAGAGGGTCAATTGAAGATTAGAAAATGGGCTTTAAAAATAAAGCATGCTGAGTAACTGAAAGTCCATGCCAGGCATTCATTTATTTTTCAATAATGGCTGCTAAAACATGAGTACCAATTCAGGGTACCCCATTATTTAGGGTAACTTTGGGCCATGCTGAATTTGCAAACTGACCAGCCACCGTTTTTCTTCTCTCACTTAGCAAGTGAGTTGGTGGCTGGCCAAGGCCCCCCCCCATCTTAGTTTAAGTTCAATACCATTAAGCCGTTTACCTATTTTCACAGTTTGAAACCACTCTCAATTTTTTTCCTGTTCCTGAAACCAGGGCTGCCAATGCTCTCTCATCATATGGCTCCTACTATGCCATCAGCTGCAAACAGTGTGACACACATTAGCTGTCAAATGCCCCCCACTGCACTGTACTTCAGAAATGTTTGCTTATCAGCCAATGAGAAATCAAGACACATTTCCCTGAAAAGTGAAAGTACCTTTATTTCTCTCTTCCAAGGTCCTCTCCCAACTCCAGTTATGCTATCAAATCTCCCTTGAGACGCATGTGATGCCACTCTCACTGCAGCCCCTACTCTCTTGCTTCCCACTAATAGTCTCCCAACAACAAACATTTTTGCTGTTAAAAAAAGACTGGTGCACTAGCCCCATTCATCAGCTTTTATCCCCGTCACTCTTGATCTCTCATGGGGGGGTGAAATAAACCTAATCTGTACAAAACAGTGGCACCATTGTGAAATCAATACAAAAGAGTGACATGCAAATGTAAATAAATAGTATGATAAGCAACAGCACCCTTTACTGGCAATTCAATCAGTACAGAGATTATTTTACAGGAACTGCTCTTTCTATATCTTTTTTATTATTATTTTGTCATTCTTTTTCCTTCTGAAATTACATTATTTAAATAAAATCAAGGAAAGCCCATTTTCTAAGCGCAATGATACCCTCCAGGGTGGGCTGTATTGGGCAATACCACACCTTCCAGGGGCTATAAGAAACCTCCACCTGTGGCGTTGGGCCTCATTACACCATTGGGTGGTCTGGTATTGCCCAGTACCAATCACCCTATCAGGTATTATTGCTTATATATTGATCATGTATGGACATATTTGGCAGTGTGCCAATCTCTGTAAACATCACAATTTTGTGGTTCAGAGTTAATGCTCTTCTTTTGCACATTCTGGCTAGAAATGGGAGCACTTTACCCAGATGACAACAGTTCAAAAGAGAGATGCAGGATACAGACTGAGACAAGATGAAAAGCTAGGCATGGGGAGAGGCAGGAAGAGCCTCATTAAACACCTGCTAACCGCAGGTACTTAACACCTTAGACTGAGATAGTGAATTATCACCACCTACCCTGGCATCCGCTATATATGACAGACATAAGATGCTGTAAAGGAAAGGAGAAATTGTTTAACCAGGAAGGGCACACCAAATGAAAGCTTATTTCCAGGTGTGACCTGGGAGCACAAGGAAGTTAAGTGACTTGCTCATGGTCACACAGTATGCAAGTGGGGACTAATGGGATTCAAACCCAGGTCTCCAGGTTTGTAGCTCAGTGCCCTTAATAACTACATCATACTGCCTCTTATAAGTGAAAGGATTAATATTAAAGTCTATGGGGCATATTTTAGATTGCTCAAAATGTTAACTAAATCCAAATGCACGTTATATCAGTGTCTGTAATAAGTGGGGTAGACTGTATTTGTTCTGACACTAGCTGGGTTTGTGGAACTGACCATGTAGTATTGTTTGCCAGTGAATTTATATTTATAAACCCCTCATACACAGTACCTCCTTTTGTCCCCTTCCCCCTAGCTTAATTATCTTCTACAGCTTGTAATATTTTGCTACCCAATACCTTTGCTCTTCCTTGATTTAGATGGTGACCAAATCTCACAAATTGGTGTCCAATACACATAAAAGTACCATAGTTTCTTATAAAATAGAAATTTTCTCTGGAACACCAGTCTCTTAGCCATTTATTGGTTTTGCCAATTAAGAATTTCTGTGGAGAGTGACTCTAGGAACAGGGAGGATTTCAGAGATCATTTTATATCCCCTGGCCTTTAGATTTTTCCTGGTTGGTCATGTTCCAGAAAGATTTGTTGTCCTGGTTTCCTTCCTACAACATTTGTTCTCATGTGTATTGGTACAATGAGATTTGGTCCAGCAGGTTTCAATAATTTTTCTATTGTAATATGAAAATATTTCATCTTAGACCCAGGGAAACATGATGGCAATAGCAGTAAAAGAACTGGTGATGCTAGGTTAAATGACCCAGTAAGAAAGATAAACAAGCATTTGTCTATGCTGAATGTTGTCTTGCTGGCATTGGCATTGGTAGTGCAGGAGTTGGAGAGATGCATGATTGGAATGGCAGTGAAGTATTGAACTGACACCAACCCCAACCCCACCCTGCAGAGACTGACAGGCATTGGGGTGTGCCTTTGGGTTTTTGGCCATAATGCTCATGCTATTTCACCTCACCCTACCTTGCAGACACCAACAAGTGTTGCAGTGTGCCTTGGGGTCTTCGGGCCTTATGCTCACCCCATTCCATTAGGAAATACACTGAGATGGGTGCAGTATAGAAGAATGGGGTGAACATTTGGTCTGAAGAGTCCAGGGCACACCTTGATGCCTGTCACTGGCTGCAGGGTGGGGGTGGGAGTGGGGCTAGAATGGCATGAGCATTACAGCGGACAATCCCAAGCCACACCCCTGATGCCTGTCAGTCTCTACAGGGTGGGGCGTTACAGTTGGAAACCCTAATGCCCTGGGTGTTTGTTGGTATTTTCATTCTGAATTTTCAATGTGGGCTTTTTGTGACCCCACGTCATGAACAGTGGCACTATCAGTTTGTTAGCGGAAGGGTGATTTTGCACAGCGACTGTGCCATTTGGTGCCACAGGTGTGAAAACACATTTTGGGCAGGATGTGAAAAATGACAGCTGTACTGTTCATGAGAAGGTGTGAAAAATGGCAATGTTGAAAATCTGGAGTGAACATATGAAAAATTGGTGAAGTCACAAGCGTGCATAGAAACTATTTTGGTGATTTTTTTAACCAGATTATCAACATAGGCATTTTGGGACCTCTGCTCATGAACAGTGGCACTGGGAATTTGTTACTCTGTCCTGAAAGTTGTTTTCTCACAGCGACCATGCCATTGTGCATCAGATGTGAGAAAACACATTTTGGGCAGGATGTCTAAAATGACAGCTGTACTGTTCATAAGGAGGTGTGAAAAAAATGGCAATGTTGAAAATCTGGAGTGAAAATATTCAAAATTGTTGCAGTTAAGAGTGTGTGTGGAAACTACACAATGCACGCTCATAACACAGTCATTTTTTGGATTTTTTTCACCAAATTTGTAACATAGGCTTTTTGGGACCCCACCTCATGAACAGTGGCACTGTCATTTCATTACTCAATCCTGAAAGGTGATTCCACGCAGTGATCAGAAAATGACCGTTTGGGACCAAATGATGAGATGACAGAGCATGTGTTCATGAGGTGGGATCCCAAGAACCCCATGTTGAAAATTTGGAGCCAAAATGCAAAACAATGGCTGAGCTATCCACCTAAGTTGAACCCCCCCCCCCATTGATGCCAATATACAGCTCACCAGCATTTCTTCAGTTTGCAGTTCAGCTTTGAAGAGTCCAGACTTGCTCTCGCTCCACTGAAGATTGCAGTGCTGGACCTCTGGAGGTAAGTTTGGGGTGTGAGGGGGGATGTGGGGAGGTGGGGTGCACAGAGGGTGGCTGCAGGTTGGGGGAAGGGGGCACCGTGGACAACGGACCATTTTCTTTTTTCAGGGACAAAAAAAATGGACACTAAAGTGTGCCCTGCATTCACCAACACTGACACACCTCTACATTTCTTCTACTACTACAAGATGTTGCTTGCACATGCGCAGGACAACATAAAAAGCACTTATCCCATCCACTGTATGGAAATGCACTGAGTAGCTTGCATTTTGTTAAAGAAAATCCCAAACTGCTAAAATAACGCACAGTGAACTTTATTAAGTAAAGAAAAAAAAGTGAAAATAGATGGGGTGGGAGTACTCAAACACCTGTTGTGACCAACCTTTCATGTCTGCTCTGATGCTTCTTCAAGGTACTGCCTCTAGAAACTCAAACCCTTTCATACCCAAAATAGCTATGACATGCACAAACATGTGTTCTGGACAGTCCATGGGCGTACCAGCTGGACACCAAACATGCATTGTGTGCAAGGTGCAAAGTGCAGTGTGTTTAAAAACAGTTAAAATCCATAAATGAGTTATCACGTAAGATATAATATAAAGATTAAAATAAGTCTATTGACAGCATGATGTACAGCAGCTATGGGTGGAAACTTTCTGATTTGAGAGCTAACATGTTCCACATCAACATGCAATGTATCTCTGCTGTACCTTGAAAAAGCACCAGAGCAGTTGTAAAACATTGGTCAAAATGAGCATTTGTGTGTTTACCATGCTGTCTAATTTCACATATTTTTCTGCACTTCATAAAAATTGTTGCACTTTATTTTTGCAGGCTCTGGTTTTCCTCAACATAGTGTAAGATTCTCAGATTCTAGGGTAAAAAGTTATACTTAACATTCTGAAATTTATTGGATTGACAGATTTTTAATGGTAAAACTCATACTTTGTGGTTTACAGTTATGTACAAATTTTTGAAACAACTGGGAAAATGAGGTAAGCTTATATATTATATACCTGTATACAAGCATGGGGACTCTAGATTGTTGCTTAACTGGTGACATAGCCGCACCTGCTAACTTCAAATATTTGAAAAGCTTGTATCTAAGTAACTGAGCAAATTTCTACATAAACAACAATCTCCCTAGTTCTAGCCTGTCTGGTTTCCAGCCAGAGCATATCACCTTATTATTGCTGTTATAAATAATGTATTGCATGCTATAGACCAGGGCTTAATGGCTGGAGCTAGCTTTCTACACTTACGCAAAGTCTTTGAGATAGTAAATCATGAGATTCTTGTTAGTATGCTGTATAATAATTATGGATTTGCCCATCCACTTTATAAGGGTTTCAAAAAGATACTTAAGTAACAGTCATCAATTTGCTGCTATCAGAGGATCTAATTGCAGCCTCTCCAAAGTGTGCTGGTGTTCCCCAGGATTCCATACTGAACCCATCATTTTCAACATATCAATGATGTAGATAAACAGTTCTTATTCTCCAAATCATATCTTTACATTGGTCAGTATTCATGTTCACTTGCAGAATGATTTCTTCAGAATCCAGCACTTCTTACAACAAATGAGTGGAACGTACATATAACCCAACTAGCAGTGTTATAAGATTTGTGTACCTTACTATATTCTTAGAAATTTTGCACTTAAGACGTATAAAAACCTGTGTTAGGTCAGCAAAAGAGGTAGAGTTTCAACCACCCCAAAAAAATTAGTGATAGTGTGGATACATTTTTTTAGTATCGGACCCAGTTTGTGGAATTCCATTCCACATTACCTAAGACCTCTTAAGGGAAAAATCCACCTGAGTGGGATAACACAAATGTTTTTATGTGGGGTTACTTCAGAAGTCACTATGTTTGTCTTGTTCTTACATTAACTGATGTATTTTCCAAATGTCTTTGTTGAACTGTTTTATCAAAAGGCAAGAAAAAATCTAATAATTTCATTGGAGAGAGATGTCACCTGACTGTGCATTAAATTTGAATAACTGCACAGTCAAGTACCAGATCTCATTTTCCTCCCAAAACAAACTACTTAGAGACATTTTAAAAACAAAAAACACACAACTTCAGTCATGTGGGGGAGAAGCTCAATTCAGTGATGGTCTGTGGGCAACTGCAATAAAACATGTTGAAAGACTGCGTGATAGACCAAAACTGATTTAAATATGTGAGTTTTGATGAGTGAACCCAAGCCTGGTTGTTTATGCTGCTGAATACAAAACAAAGAGTAACTTTGATACTGTGAAGAATTCATGGAGTGCTGACCATTTTCCACTATGGTGGATTGTTCTGTACTTAGAATCATTTTATAAATGTAATAAGCCCCTCCATGGTGTGCATCATGGGACTTTTGTTTTTTGAATTTCTTTCACTCCGATCATGGCTCGTGGGGCCATCTCTCAGGCATCCAGTCCTTATCCTGCCCACCTGTGGATCCCTCAGACTGAGTCTCCTCTCTCCCCCTCCCACTGCAGCTGGCACCTCTGATTTCACCCACTTGGAGAGAGCAGCCCTTTGCCTCTCAGGACTTGCTTACTAGACAGACTCCGACTGCAGGTGGGCCACTGAGGGAGGAACTGGAAGGCCAGCCAAGGAGATCCTGGTGGTGGGCATGGGGGACTGGTGCCATCACCTGCTCCACAAGCCATTTTTTTCCCTTGTTCTGTGCTACTTCCTCACTCCCTGCATGGGCACACCCCAACGCACTGGCGCACAGCAACCCCACCAGCGTCAGCCATGCCATATGTACAGCCCAGTGCTCTTCAGTGCCACCGATCTCCACCAGGGGCTGTTAGAATGCTGGACTCCCCATTACCCTCCCCCGGGATAGGAGAGCAGCCCAGTGGGTGCTCAATTCATTCCCTCCTCTGCCAACCCCCAGCACCCGAGCTCGCTCCCAAACTCAGGTTACCAGCATGCCATGAGGTGTGGTGTCCAGTGCCTCAACCCTCAGCGCCACCGGTCCGGCTTCATCATAGGATTTTAATGCACTTCCCAGGGGGTTTTAAGACACTCAGCCTTTGGCCTCATGCCTTACTACACTGCTGGGTCATGCATTAAAATCCTATAATGTACACCCCAGTGTGGCTTATTACTTACTTAAAATCCATCTTTAGTGGTATACTGTACTCAATATTTAACTATTATATTAGTATTAATGCTGTTCTCATAGCATATTTTATTTCAGATATTGCTTATTTTCCTTGTTATTTATGTAATATTTTTGTAACTTTACTGTTTGAGAAATTTCGTACAAAAGGAGCTTACTGGAAATGAGCTTGTCTCAAATGAGTCTCCTATTCATTCAACAATGAATAACATTTTTACTACTACTACTACTGCTAAAACTACTATAACTACAACTACTACTAACCAAGGCTGGTCCATAATTCGAGGAAAACCCAGGTAATATTTTTTGGTTCACATGTAACTCTCAAAAAAGTCTAGTCAACTAACTTTGACTACTCTAGATAGTGCCCATTTGACAGTGGTATAATCCTATAAATATTTAGGAGTTTGGACTCTTGCTTAATATTGGAAACACATACTGGGCACCGGCACAACCCCACAATGCACCCTGGTGCGATATTCAGAAGGGTGACTTGGGCAGCGCAAGTCCCGATGTGTGAGAATCCTGGCTCAAATGCTGACTACCCACAGGCAGGCTGCTGTATTGCAGGGTGCAACACAGCAGCCACCAGCCATGCGTGGCCACCTGCCAGGCAGGAACACCATCCACAAGCACCCAACCTGTCCCTGGTAGTCCAGTGGACCCCCGTTAACCCGATCATGGGTATGATGCCTAAACGAAAAGCCCTGGTAGTTTAGTGGAACCCCCCTCCCACCCGTAGCCGCGATCGGGGTACAGTGAAGTAACTAGACCCCCTGGCAGTGTAGTGGTCCCCCACCCTCCTGTATTACCGATCTTGAAGATGTCAATGCAACAGCTTCCATGGTAGTCTAGTGGTACCCCCTCCCTATCCCAACTCCCTGATCACTGTCATCCATGATGAAGAAATATCCCTGGTGGAAAAGTGGACCCCCACCCGACACCCTAATGCTGGCAGGTAGACCCTTCAAATCCCAGGTGGTCCAGTGGTAACCCTGATCCCCAGTCCACCCAGCACCCCCATCATTGACAGGCAGCTGCAACCAGCCTGCATACTGCCCGGCCGCCCTCCCGATGACAGCTTACAGTATGCACTGTAAGCCTCTTGGTCCACACTGTGGACCAATTTGTTTGCAGGGCATTCTGTACAGGACAGGCTCAATTATGTGAATGGGGTTGCATGGGGGTTTGGGGGGGCGAAGTCCCCTGATGAAAAAATGACTGGAGTCTCCTGCTGGAATTATTCAACCGAAACTTGTAATCAACATAATTCTGTTGCTGTGATGTCGGTCGATAACACCGTTGTCGAACCAGCATCATAGAACCCTCTGCCTATATGTCACAGTATCTTGTTGGCAATGCTGTACGCCCTATTTCATTGTCCAGAGACTTTGAGGCTGTTGCCAGTAATAACACCACACTAAAGGAAAACATTTAAAAACATGTTTATTTTACCATTTTCTCCAGCATAAAAAAATGGTTAAGATAACAAGCAGCTACATGCGGGAGAAAAACCGACAATCATTTCCCGCTTAAGGCACTTTTACAAGGCTAATCAAACACTCACAAATAGGGTCTTATTATACAGTATATGGCCCAATTACATTTAATTACAACATGCTTCAGACCTGCTAACTAACAATCAGCCTCCTAGCTAAATTCATTCTTATAGTTCACTTGCTTTCATTAATCAAAAACAACGCACTATTTAAACAGACAATTGTAACCCCTAGGTGGTGCTATCCCAAGGGCTACTACCCCTGCCTGCTTGGCTAGTTGCAGGTTAAGGGGCCTAGGTTCTGATATGGGTGCCTCCACCCGGAGGTCAGGGTTGGTAGTGGTCAAGCCGACCTGGGCACAGCCCTCCGGGGACACTGTAACCCCCCTTTCCTCCCTTTAGTGGCCTGAACAGTACACAATAATCACTTTCACAATGACCCCTATTCATCAGGCAATTACCCACACTGTTTGCACTTACCACCAGGGATGGTTCCTCTAGCTTGACCCTGGGGACCCCCTGTAAAACAAGGTTAAGCACAGCAAATAAGAATATTACAATACTCTTGGCACAAACTGGAACCACAGTCAGGTTAAATGCAAACAAAGTTAAATCTGATTTATCAAGGGACTTGAACAAGGGAGGGGTATAATCAGGTTGATTTGCTTAAAAGCTATATTAATCAGACAATTATGCCTGCAGTTCAGAGTCCCTACACAGTCACACACTCTGGGTACCCAGGTAGGAAAACGGTGAGCTAGCCAGGAACGCTGCAGCTGGTTGGGGCCCTGTGATGGAAGAAAGCAGCATGCACAACACACACTATTTGTAATCCAGAGCCAGAGGGCTCAGTTCGTGAAAGAAAAGGCAACAAGACAATCAGATGACAACACTTTTAGATTTAGCTGTTGTTACAGGGAGCTACCCTGATGTTTACTCACGATACTCAATACTGGACGCAGGCAGGATGAAATAGAGACTGCAGGCTGTTGAGCTGAAGTGCTCGGAGAAGCAGGGCCCACACGAATCACAGAGGCGTCATTCCTGTTCAAGGCATTGAGCAGGGTGCTGATCTCCAGACCAGTCTCTGGTCAATGACTTTCTCTCCATAGCAGGTATTTTAGCTGGGCCAGTGTAGCAGGGCCCAGGCAAACGGAAATGGATACGGATTCAGTCCGTGGAGCTGGATACAGCCACCAGCAAGCAAAACACAGTTTAGACACACAGTGGGGAACCAAATCACGACCCACTATAGCACACAGCACATTCACATATAAGAAAATTCCACTGTACCAGGTAAATGGCTCTCCGGTCGCAATTACAGAGTCTCTGCACAATCTGGGAGTTCAGAGGTGGCTGGAAGTCCTGACAGGCTGATCATATTCAGCAAATCTTTGGTCTTCTTCAGGTTAAAGCCTGGTCACAATTCAGTGGCTTAATTCGCTCTCCAAGTTTGGATTCTGTCTGAAAAAAGCACAGATTCCCTCTCAGGAACAGCAGGCAGGCATGCAGGCCAAACTCAGGCCTTTCCACTGTTCTCCTGCGCAAATCCAGTATGGATTGCTGCTCGAACTGTCTCGAGCTGTTACTTCTTCACTTTCCAACTCAGATCTAACTGAAACTGCGAGAAGTGTGGGACTGTCCCCAAGATCCAAAAGGTTTGGTTGGCTGATCTGTCTGTCAGTCACAACAGGAGCTCCCCCTCCAGGTTATTTTAGCACCAAAAGCCCAAAACTACAATTCTTACAAGTTTTGGCCCCACCAAGCCCCTGTAGCACTCCATTTTAGAGTCTCAAATGTACTGATTGGCCCATTCTGCAGTCCAGGACCAAGATGATGGAAACAAACAGAACTGTCCATGCTGCAAAGAAGGCAGGTTAGAACAAACAGCAATATTATTACTACTCTAACAAATGATTAGCAAACAAGTACATCTTCTAACAGAGCTCCATCTCAGATTAATTATGACTGCAATCCAGGCAGCTCTTAAAGAGACAGTACACAGAGGCTATACAGGTACTCTCTGGCAATCACACATTAAACTGCTAAAACGCAGGACACCAGCCTGGCAGTGAACATTTAGACAAGCTCAAAGAAGACTTTTCAGGAACCTCCATTTGTAGGGGGGGTTACACCCTTTCCTGTCTGGAGAAAACTAGGCGTCCACGTCAAGTCTGTACCATTACAGTATCAAAAATGCAATATAAACAAGACATATATATCATTAGCTTGTTACATCACTATACCTTTCAATATACTTTGCATTACTACATCCATATCGACAATACTTATACATGTTTCATACAGGTAATGCTGATTCCACTATGATTAACACATTAGTAATATCACAATATTGCTTCAGGTAATAACTTCTTGCACATTAAACAATGTAAGAGTGGGCCCTTCCATATCAGCTAACTTGGGGCTGGACGGGGCAGGGGCACCACGATGAGAGGGAAAAACATGTAGCCTGGAATTGGCCATCAAGCTCAGTTTGGGTAGTGAGCTTGGCAAGATGTAAACCCCTTTGTGAACCACATTGAGAGGCAAATCCACTGGCTTCCCAGGGGAATCATAACTAAAGCATAGTACTGGCTTGACAGCTTGACCAGTCTTTCTTGGGGGAGCAGCCACAGTCTCTGTACTTGCAGCACTAACTTTGGAGCTTTTGTCACTTGTGAAGGGTACCTCTGCATGGATGGGAATGTCCAAACTTGGAGCACTGTCAGCTTCTTGCTCTGTAGGCTCTGGTTCCACAACACTTTGCTCATTACTATCTTCTGATGAGGGCCCAGCTGGCTCATTTTGAGAAGGTTTAGGCACAATTAGGCTTTGTGGCACCGAAAGGGGGCTGTCAGCACTCTCATACTGTTCTTCAAGTTCTGGTGTGTCACCAGGGAGACTCAGACCATCAGACCCTTCTTCGGGCAATTCACACAGTTCCACAAAACACAGAGAGTCTGCAACCTCAGATGTGATGCTTTGCACCTCACTTTCAGGGAGCATTGGCTCCAAGGATGAAGCTGGGGGTGTTAGGCAGTCCAGAAGGCCCAGCTTCATCTCCATGATTCTGCATAGGATTTCCACAAAACAACTGACTCAGTTCATAGGAGGGATAATAGGCATTATCATAGTCACTTTCATCAGAGGTGGACTGACAGTCACTATCATTCTGGGCCTGCTGCGGGGGAAACCTTAAATCTGTAACTACTGGGGGAGGTTGACTCTGTCTCTTTTTTGCAGCAGCATGAGTCACCGGCCCAGGGGAGGCAATGTCTGCTGGTTCAGCTTCAATAATAACTTGGCCGACAGGCAGCAAGTGGTTACGGTGCATGGTCTTGACAGCCTTGGAGTTATTCTCTGGTCGTACCTTGTATACCGGTAAATCATCCAACTTTCCAACAATTACATGAGGAAGATGGTGCCACCTATCAGCAATTCTGTGCTTGCCATGTAGTCCCAAATTGCATAACAACACACGGTCTCCGGGCTGTAGCTCTTGAGCCTTTACTTACTTGTCGTGCCTCTCTTTGTTGGCAAGATTTCTTTTAGTGGCCATTGTCTGGGCTAGTTGATATGCATGGCTCAATTGAGCTTTCAGTTTCTATACATACTGCAGGTAGTTTTCAGCTCAGACCCCATCTAGAGAGACCCCAAAACAGACATCAACTGGCAGGTGGGCCTCCCTCCCAAACATGAGGCGGTAGGGGGAGAACCTAGTAGCATCATTTTTGGTGCAATTGTACGCGTGTACCAAGGTGCTAATCTGCTGGCTCCACTTATGCTTATCTTTTGGGTGGAGGGTGCCCAGCATGTCTAATAGGGTGTGGTTAAAACGTTCTGGTTGAGGGTCCCCCTGTGGGTGATAAGGGGTGGTTCTTGACTTCCGCACCCCCCACAGAGAGAGCATTTCTTTGATTAGCCTACTTTCAAAGTCTCTGCTTTGGTTAGAGTGGAGCCGCCGGGGGGCACCATAGTGGACAAAGAAATTTTCCACTAGCACCTTGGCCATGGTAGATGCTTTTTGATCTTTAGTTGGAAAAGCTTATGCATACCGTGTGAAATGATCCGTAACCACTAACACATTGCCAATATTCTGTTGATCAGATTCTAAACACAAAAAATCTATGCAGACCAGTTCCACGGGTTCACTGGTAGTGATACTGACAAGGGGGCATCCCTCTGAGGCAGGGCTTTTCTTTGGAGGCAACAACTACAGGTCTTTACATGGTGCTCAACATCAGCCCCCATCTTGGGCCAGTAGAATCGAGATCGTACCAGGTCGAGAGTCCTGTCAATAACAAGGTGCCCCATGTGATTGTGGAGGGACCTCAGTACCAAGTGTTTAAAGGCTGTGGGCAGGACCAATTGTTGCTTGTCTACTTGACCACTACAATCTACTGTCTCCCTGTATAACAACTGATTGAGTAACTTCAACCTGGGACCTTTTTTAAACAATAAGGCAGTTCGCAAGTCAGGGGAATGCAACTTAGACACATCTCTCCCTGCACGCAGGGCATGAAGTGCAGGTTGAATCATAAGATCTTGGGATTGAGCCCATTGAATACTGTCATTGTCAAGTTGAGGTAGTGCACTAATATCTAGAACAGCGAAATGGCAATAGGCAGCCTGTATGCAGGTATCAGGAGGGCCCACACCATCTACTAGACAGTCCACTGTGTCCGCAGACATCTGTTCATCTCTGTAAAACTATAGGCACAATGCTTGGATGTCAGGTTCAGACAACCTGACTCAATCACTCTTGGAGACTGGCCTTCATGACAGGGCGTCAGCATCAATATGGTTCAGTCCTGGCCTGTATTTGACAGCATAATCATAGGTTGATAAAGCAGAGAGCCACCAGTGCCCAGTGGTGTCCAACTTAGCTGAAGTCTGTACATAGGTTAATGGGTTATTGGCAGTCTCCACCAATATCTTTGCCCCATAGAGGTACTCATGAAACTGGTCAACAATGACCCATTTTAGGTCAAGGAATTCCAGCTTGTGCACAGGACAGTTTCATTCTGACTGGGTCAAGCTCCTGCTGGCAAAAGCCACTGGTCTCAAACCATCCTCATGGTTCTGATACAGCACAGCTCCTAAGCCCTGAAGACTAGTGTCAGTATGTAGCACATAGGGCTTGGTAGGGTCAGCATAGGTGAGGATGGGGGCATAGGTGAGCTGGTATATGACTTCATGAAGGCTGCTTCACATTCGGGTGTCCAGTGGGGCCCAAAAGGTTCACTTGTGTGGAAGTACACTTTCTCTGGTTCTTTGACAGCCCCTTTCTTGTATTTACGGTTGGTAGGGGGTATCCCTGGGTGAGATTCAGTAGTGGGGGAATCACCTTGGTATAGTCTTTTATGAACCTGTGGTAGTAGCCACAGAACCCCAGGAAACGTTGTCGTCCTTTCAAGTTATGGGGCTTGGGCCAAGTAGTCAGTGACTCGACCTTACTGGGATGGGTCTCTATCCCTTCTGCAGATACTATGTGCCCCACATACTTCATAGAGGTTTGAAAAAAATTTGGCACTTGTCAATGGGCAGCTTGAGGCCAAAGTCTTCCAATCGGTCTAGAACTTTAAACAGTCGGGTTTCATGCTCCACTAATGTGCGTCTGAATACAATAACATCATCTAGGTACACTAGGTATTCCAGCAAGATCATATCTCCCACCGCACATTCCATCAGTCGCTGAAAGGTGGCCGGGGCACCCGAAATCCCCTGTGGCATTCTCAGGAATTTGTAAAACCCCAAAGGACAGATGAAGGCGGTTTTCTCATGGTCCTCCGTAGCCATTGGAATCTGGTAATATCCGCTGCGAAGATCCAATACTGAGAACCATTTGCTCCCATTCAAGCAATCCAGGGCATCTGTATATGGGGCATGGTGTATTGATCTGGGAAGGTCCACCGGTTCAGGGTTCGATAATCTACACACATCCTCACCGACCCATTCTTCTTACGCACAACCACATTGGGAGAGGTTCCTTGATTCCTGTATCACGCCAGCAGCGACCATTTCCTGCAGGTGTCTCCTCACATCATCTACTGTATGTCCACTGGGGTGGGGCGTCGGGTTCGCTCTCAAAATGGCCTGTCATCATGCAGGTGTATATGATGCTCTGCACCCTGGACACACCCAAAATCCCATTCTTTTAACGAAAACACTTGGACTCTCTGGGCGAGTTTCTTGCTACTCCTAGCCTTCCATTCAGCTGGCAGCACTGAATCACCAAAATCAAATACATCCTGGGTTACTCTCTCCTTTTGGCCAGAGTACTTGTTATTGGGTAATACTGCAGTGTCTGCACAGTGTACTGTAGATAGAGTGCACTCTCTGTTCACCCGGACCTCCTGATCTGACACATTTCAAATCTGGACCATCACTCATCGTGCATAGGCATGAGCACAGGCAGGGAAGATTCTGGGTTTAACCAATAACCCTTCTGGCAACTTTCCATCACCCAGTGCATCCAACATTAATATTTTGTTCTTTACATTTCTCTTTAGGTGGACTTCTCCATGGATTGTGCACTGGGTATTGGGGGCCAATACCAAGGAGTCAGGTTCCTTTTTCCACACTATCCCCACTGGCTCATCTGGGTCCTCTTCATTGGGTTTCTGTTGTAAGTCATATGCCTTTTTTATTAAGGCTTGAATTCTTAGGGCCCATCCAGTCAGTTGCCATGTTTCTCATGGCAGAGTTGTGCTAGTCTCCCAAACATGTGGGTATTTGTTCCAGTTAACAGGGGAACCCCATCATACAGTCTGGTGGGGGGGGGGCACACTAGGTCCAGTGTCACTACTTGCTCCTCTACACCAGTTACATTTGCAGGAAAAGACAACCAGAGGTGGACATCTCCTAGGTAGGGATAAGACTTGTCGCTCAGCCCCTACACATGTGGGCCTTCCAGGGATTGTAATGGCACATCAGATAAGTGTTTGTCATACCAGTCCTGAAATACAGTGGTCACTTGTGACCCACTATCAAGCACAGCCCGAGTAGGAATACCATTCACAGCCACAGTAGTCTTCATTGAAGGGCCCACTATTTTGGACCAGTCTGAAGTGACAACAACATGGGCCTGGGAGATGATGTAGCCACAGAGGGGTTTGAGTTAGTATGGCCAAAACCTTCACTGCTGTCATTTCATGCACCTCTTGACCACTGACTCATTTTCTGAAGCTCTCCTTGAAGCCGGTTCTCCACTTTCTCTAAGTCCTTCTGAGACTGGCATTCCCTCTTCATAGGGCCATCCTTGTTGCAATTGTGACAAATGACAGGCTCTTGGGGCATCCTTGGGGAGAACCTAGCAGGGGATACTGGAATATAGATGGGAGATTGTGATCTGACTTATGTTGGTAGTGTACCATGTCTCAAAAGTTCCTTTAGGGTGGCAGTCAATTCCTTGAGCTCAGCTGAGAAGCAACCCTTAGTAGAGGATGCCTGAGGGTGCACCCCACCCCCATAACAGTCACGTCCTGACAGGGGCCAGGGTCTCTGTCAGCAGGGGATACCTCAGCGAATGAATCCAGTTGTACTTTTCTGACTTCCTTCAGCAACTCCTCCTCCACCGTTTAGCCCACGGTGGGACTCTTGTAGTGGTCTCCATTTCGGAAGGGCCTTCTGGTGCCATGATCATTTGGGCTGCACTCACCCCATAATTACAATCTTCCTGTTCACCTTCTACCTCCCGGAGTTCTTTTATCAAGTCACAGTAGTCAGGTGGGTTACCTCTCCTATCCTGGAGCCTTAACTGGATGATCTGCAGTTTAGAATGCTTGGCATGTTGCAGTATGTGCCCCAATCTCACATGGTTCAAATCACTGCCGGCTACCCCACCTTTCTGGTAAGCTTTCTGCAGAGCTCTTTCTAGGTGAGTAACATACAAACAAACTTTACCCCTTCCATTGTTTGGTACCTTGAATTTCACATCAAAGTCTCCCTGACTCAATGCTCCCAAAATAGCCTTCTAAGTACAGATAGGTACTCTGAGCAGATGCATCAGGTTCGTGACCTCAAAATGTAATGGTTTCAAGGATGGGGCCCCTCAAACTTTCTATGATTCTTTTCCACTTCTCAGCCTCTGCACACTGCCACTCAGGTACCAAGGAGGCAACATAGTCGATCCAGGTCTCCCAGTCATCCTCCCCCTGGGGGGTTGGGAGGGTGCCCAAGAAGATTCTCGGCCTTCGGTAGGAGTTGTGACTAATGGCGGGTACAGATATAGGGGCCAGCATTGGCACAGGCACAGAAGGTGGGGCAGTAATAGGTGCTGGACTGGGAGGGGGTGTTGGGGAAGGAACACCCCAGGTGGCAGGAATAGTTTCTTAAAGTCCTCTACAGTTTTTCCTTCCTCCAGCAACAACTTAGCAAATTTCTCCTCAAAAGTCTCAGATAATGGTGGGAGCTCATTCTCCCCAGGGTCTTTACTGTTATTTGTTATCACTCTCCAGGCGGCTAGGACCCCTTCTGAGGCAATAGTCTGTGGCAGTTTAGAGCTGTCCACGAGGTCACTACACTCTGCCAAGGCTATGAAAGTTTGGGCGATCAAATCAGCCTGTCGACCCAGCACCACAGGGTCTTTTAAACATGCAACTTTGGAGAGTGCTCCCTCTACAGTTCCTTACTGCTACCCAGGGAATATCCAGTATAAGCAGAGCATTTTGGGGGTCGATCTCCTACCCAGTACACACCCCACCAACTGGTGTACAGCCATTTCTACTGGGGTAGCCATTAATCTTTAACAATAATTTGTAATTTTTGGCCACTAGAAGACACAAAATCCCAGCGGTCTGCCTCCAAGATGTAACCCCTAGATGGCGCTATCCCAAGGGTTACTACCTCTGCCTGCTTGGCTGGTTGCAGGTTAAGGGGCCTAGGTTCTGATACAGGTGCCTTCACCCGGAGGTCAGGATTGGTAGTGGTCAAGCTGACCTGGGCGCAGCCCTCTGGGACACTGTAACCCCCCGTTTCTCCTTCTAGTGGCCTGAACAGTACACAATAATCACTTTCACAATGACCCCTATTCATCAGGCAATTACCCACACTGTTTGCGCTTACCACCAGGGATGGTTCCTCTAGCTTGACCCTGGGGACCCCCTGTAAAACAAGGTTAAGCACAGCAAATAAGAACAGTACAATACTCTTGGCACAAACTGGAACCACAGTTAGGTTAAATGCAAACAAAGTTAAATCTGATTTATTCAGGGGACTTGAACAAGGGAGGGGCGTAATCAGGTTGATTTGCTTAAAAGCTATGTTAATCAGACAGTTATGCTTGCAGTTCAGAGTCCCTACACAGTCACACACTCTGGGTACCCAGGTAGGAAAACAGTGGGCTAGCTAGGAATGTTGCAGCTGGTTGGGGCCCTGTGATGGAAGAAAGCAACATGCACAACACACACTATTTGTAATCCAGAGCCAGAGGGCTCAGTGCATGAAAGGAAAGGCAACAAGACAATCGGATGAAAACACTTTTAGATTTAGCTGTTGTTGCAGGGAGCTACCCTGATGATTACTCACGGTACTCAATACTGGACGCAGGCAGGACGAAATCGAGACTGCAGGCTGTTGAGCTGGAGTACCCGGAGAAGCAGGGCCCACATGAATCACTGAGGTGTCTTTCCTGTTCAAGGCATTGAGCAGGGGACTGATCCCCAGGCCAGGTCTCTTGTCAATGACTTTCTATGCGTAGCAGGTACTCTGGCTGGGCCAGTGTAGCAGGGCCCAGGCAAACGGAAATGGATACGGATTCAGTCCGTGGAGTTGGATACAGCCTCCAGGAAGCAAAACACAGTTTAGACACACAGTGGGGAACCAAATCATGACCCACTGTTGCACACAGCACATTCACATGTAAGTAAATTCCACTGTACCAGGCAGGCTGATCGCATTCAGCAAATCTTCAGTCTTCTTCAGGTTAAAGCCTGGTCACAATTCAGTGGCTTAATTCGCTCTCCAAGTTCGGATTCAGTCCGAAAAAAGCACAAGTTCCCTCTCAGGAATGGCAGGCCAGCATGGAGGCCAAACTCAGGCTTTTCCACAGTTCTCTCATGTGAATTCACTATGGATTGCTGCTCGAACTATCTCGAGCTGTTACTTCTTCACTTCCCAACTCAGATCTAACTGAAACTGCGAGCAGTGTGGGACTTTCCGCAAGATCCAAAAGGTTTGGTTGGCTGATCTGTCTGTCAGTCACAACAAGGGCTCCCCCTCCAGGTTATTTTAGGCACCAAAAGCCCAAAACTACAATTCTTACAAGTTTTGGCCCCACCAAGCCCCTGTAGGCAGGCTGCATTTTAGAGTCCCAAATGTACTGATTGGCCCATTCTGCAGTCCAGGACCAAGATGATGGAAACAAACAGAACTGTCCATGCTGCAAAGAAGGCAAGTTAGAACAAACTGCAATATTATTACTAGTCTAACAAATGATCAGCAAGTAAGTACATCTTCTAACAGAGCTCCCTCTCAGATTAATTGTGACTGCAATCCAGTCAGCTCTTAAAGAGACAGTACACAGAGGCTATACAGGCACTCTCTGGCAATCACATTTAAATTGCTAAAACGCAGGACATCAGCCTGGCAGTGAGCATTTTGGCAAGCTCAAAGAAGACTTTTTGGGAACCCCCATTTGTAGGGGAGTTACATCACGAAACTAACAATACACATGTCTAATTAAAAGTCAGGCGGTGTTCATTTATTAACTACTTAAACACAAACAAAACTGTAAAAAGACAGCCCATTTAAAACTTTGCTTATTATTAACACACCCCTTACATTACAATACTGTGTAACTTCAATAGTCACAAATATGAAAAACAGCAGTCAGTCTAACAGAACATCTCAGATGCCAGCAATAAAACATGATGAAGTGTGGGTAATGGCCTGATAAGAACACACCCCAGGTGCGTTATGAGGCACGAGGTGCTTGCGCCAAGTGCCTTTAGCACTTGGGAAGTGCTCTTATCAGGTCATAACCCACACCTCGGAGTGTCTTATTACACTTATAAAATGGGCCCCCCAAGTAGAAATTCAAACAAAGCTGTTAAAATAGAAAAAAATAGAAAAAAAAAACATTTTTTTAGTTGCTCCTGTAAAAGAAAGAAAAATGTGTCCTTCTATGTACTGTCCTGTGTATTAGACTGTATTTGGCTTGACCAGCAGTGCTGCCCACTGCCCCCCACCGTCCCCACCTACTGCTCAGGTTACGTGTCTGCAGTCCCTCAGGAACACACTGAGTTTTTTTGTTTCTGCACACTTTGAAATTCAGTATTTCTTTAATTGATAGTGGCAGTTAGGGGGAGTGAGCATGTCCCTTTTCAGCCACCCTGCAGTAGAGCGTCTTTTAAAAGTGTGTTTCCCTTGCAGCGTTATCTCGCTAAGTGAGCACGCTTATGAAACGGAAAAGGATGTGAGGGTTTCTTTTTTTTTCACTTGCATTCTGATATAGGACATAATGGGTGATCAGGTCTCCTGTATGATTCAACACTTTTGGTGGCGGCACCTGCTACGGTTCATTCATCGGAACGGAATAGCTTTCTGGTGTGCAGTATTTAATCTGGTTTGCACTGTACAGGTCAGAGTTTCATTTATGTTTTTATCATCATCCTAAGTGAGTTTGTGTGTGGTGAGGTGAGTCTCACTTTGTCGCCCTGGCTTGCGTTCGGCGCTCTACGAGTGTGCAAATGCTTGAGACGGCTGGGCTGAGGAGAACTGAATTTTGAATTGTGGCAGCATGGGACATTGACATAGAGCTGTGCAGCATCAGTTTCTTTAGATGTAGTGCAGGTTGCCACGATATAGCTCTATAAGGACATGGGCAAAAGTGGTGCTTAGCCAATCAGAGAAGCTTAACATTTTGGCCCATTTTATAACAAATAATAAATAATGAACAGTCTTCATAGTTAAATGTGCATTTCCTTTAGTATCTTGGAGCTTGCTAGCAGTAATGCTGGAGTCACCAGCTATTAGTGTCGGCAGATCTTGAATGGAAATATGATCATAATCATTAATGGACATCTAAGTGAAAAAGCACATACCAGTCATACAAAATAAAAACAGTTCAATAATAAAGCAAATCAAAATGGTCATTGAGACCTAAAGGTTACATACATTTTTAAACACTGAGATGGTGTGGTTCATGGGATGCTGAAAATATGATTTCCCTTTAAACTAGTTTCCTGTAGTATCCACAGCCACTTGATTCTCATCTTTTTGGCTATTTCTTTTACTCTCCTGAGCTGGCTTGTCCTCCGGACCGGTCCTAATACTGAACCCTGCGCCACCCCACTAGTAACCCCCCTTTCTTCAGAGTGGACTCCATTTACTGTTACTCTCTGTGTCCTATTCTCCAGCCAATTCTTTACCCAGGCTATCATCTTGGGACCCACTCCCAGGCTGGCTAACTTGTATATATATATATATATATATATATATATATATATATATATATAAGAGAATGGGGAATACAATCTACTTAACACAAACACAGTTTGCTGTTACAATGAAAAGCAAGTGCAAAATGCGCAATTAAGACAGAAGTAACAAAATAAGACATTTAGGTTATCCCTACACTGGGGTAGGATGCAAGTGCAGGGGAACAGTCAGGGACATCCCTGAAAATTAGGGACAGTTGAGAGGCATGTTCACACATTTACCAAGTTTCAAAGTGACTACAACTCAGTTATAATCAACAAAGATTCACTGGACAGTAACATTTTTAGCTACTTAAATCTCCCGAGTATCTTTATATCCATGGTGTCCTGAGGAAGCAAATTACCAAGTTTTGAAGCAAGATGATTAAGTGTACAATCCACATAATATTTTTGGAAAATGGGCCAGGTTTAAAACAGAGTCTGCCAGCTGTGGACACAGTAATTGAAGCAAGAGGCAATTTTTAAGACCAAAAAGTTAGGGAAAACATTTTGAAATAGTGCCGTCTTGAAGAGACAGGCATCACCTGACTGATGGCAGCAGAGAAAATAGAACTTAACTGTTTTAATTCTTTGGTAACCAGGTAAGGCCCACTAGGCACAAGTGCCTGTTTTCAGGTGCATGCCAGGAACACTGGGTAGTTAAGTGACTTGCAAAAGGACTATGCAAGAGGAATTAGTGGGAATCAAACTCAGCTCTGCTTGATGTACCAAGCTCATTGTCACCTTGTTACTCTAACCTCTGTGCTATATTGCCAGCCCAGTTTAAACCAAATAGCTGCAAGCAAGCCTTCATGTGAATGGCCCAGACTCACGAGGACCATGATGCAGAAGTACAGCATCTGCAGGTCATCTACAGGGTACTCCACCAATCCACAGGACACTCTGCTCATTTCATCACCTGGTCCAAGGTAAGAGCCATCTTATTTCACCCACTGAGGGTAGTATGGAACTAATTGCCTTATGTACAACTGCAGATGGGCCTGTAATCTCTTATCTAGGGACATAACTGTTGATTAGTATCTGGGGAAGGTCTAGCAAAATTCTGTCTGGGGTAAGGATGCACAGAGGATTATATGCAGGGATTATTGGCTAGGAATGTGTAAAGGACTAGCAAGACCCTAGCTGGAGTAACATAGTGGTTTACACTCAGAGATACTTAGGGAGGAAGTAAGAGTAATAGAAAACCCAGTACAGGAGGGAATATTCCAATTTATAGTACATCAAGGTGAAGGAAATAGAAAGGGGACTTTAGTTTGCTGCAAGAACTGTACTTCCACACTCTTCCAGGATGCACTGTGTAGGTGTGAGGGTGTCTCATCTGCAGGAGCCTGGTGGTAGCCACTCTGATCTGACAACAGCATGGACCATAGTTCATCTGCTGCAGAGCAGGTTAAAGAGGGAGCCATGGGTGCCCCTTGATACTCATCTTCCTCAGAGACCTCCATGTGCTTTTGGTGGAGGTCAGATGGCACTAGGAAAGGAGGGAACCTGGCAGGTGGAAACAGCTGGGAATGGAAGCACATAAGGCAATTCTGGTGGGGTTAGGAAGAAGTAGGCTGTTGGTTAACTAGGATCTGCAGTTTATCCAATAGGTAGGGAAATGGGCAGACTGGGTGGGGCAAGCGGTCCTTATCTACCATCAAAGTTTGTGTTTCTATGTTTCTATGAAAGGGGTCATGGTATTGAAACAAGCAGTCATTTCACCCCACTGTGCAAAGAGTACATGCTACACTCCCTCCCATGGGAGAACATCTGGTTGCAATCAGATCCCCAGCAGTGGTGACACCTGCTGTGAGATGTAGCTGCCAGGGAGGGAGACTTAAAAAGATGGTATGTATTGTACAGAATTCTATAGCTAGGAGTACTGAGACTGATCTGGGCCTCAAGTCAGGAGGGAGGGTGGTGCATTGTCTCCCAGAGGTGGCAGCAGATAGGGTACTCTCCATGATAGATGGGTCGGTTAGGGAAGTGCGAGGGAGGCCAGATATTATGATTAGTTTTGGCATGAATGATCTGGCAGAAAGGCTGCTAGGAGCAGTGTAGGCTAGCTTCATGATGTTAGGTTCTAGCTGCAGTGATTGGCTGGTACTGTGACCTTCTCACAGGTATTTCACAATGCACAGGAGGAGTGAAGTAAGAAAGCTAAAAATCTATCAATTTAACAACTGGTTGAAGGAGTGGTGCACTGAAAAAGGGTTTAACATTCTTGGAGACTGGGGTGCCTTTCTTGAAGATGTAAGCCTACATAAACTGAATAGTCTTCATCCTAATTAATGGGGAAGGCATCAGAACAGAGGTTGGAGGCATACATTGCTGGGCATCTAATTGAACAGGGGGAGGCTGGGGCTAGTGACATTTGTATGGATAATTTATGTGAGACAGACCTAGTTAGCTGTCCCCCAACAAGTGGGAGCAAATAAAGTAACAGGAGTAATGTAAATAAGGATGGTGAAAGAGGCATATCTATATGTCAAAGATCGGAGACCACATGAGGGAGGCAACAATGGAAGGACAATACAGACAGGAAACTACAGAGTCAGGAAACTAGAGACATGTCAGTTTGACCTCAGTGGTAGGGAAAATGATGGAATCACTTCTGAAGGAAAGAATTGTTGAGTACCTAGAGGCCAGTGGGGCACAGGACCCAAGGCAGCATGGATTCTCCATGGGAAGGTCATGCCAGATGAATCTAATTGATTTCTTTGACTGGGTGACCAAAGTAGTAGATGAGGGAGAGGCTGTGGATATGGCCTACCTAGGCTTTAGCAAGGCACTTGACACAGCCCACACAAACGATTAATAAACAAATTAACCAGCCTGGGAGTGGGTCCCAGGGTGGTAGCCTGGGTAAAACATTGGCTGGATAACAGGACACAGAGGGTAATAGTAAACAGAGTCTACAGTGAAGAAAGAGGGGTTACTAGTGGGGTACCACAGGGTTCAGTACTGGGTCCGGTCCTTTTTAATGTCTTTATAAGTGATGTTGCAGAGGGACTGGAAGGAAAAGTATGTCTCTTTGCAGATGACACAAAGATCTGCAACAGGGTTGATACACAAGGTGTGGTGGAAAGGATGAGAAGGACTGGCAAGGTTGGAGGAATTGTCAAATGTATGGCAGCTTAGATTCAATGCAAAGAAGTGCAAAGTAATGCACCTGGGAAACAAAACCCCAGGGGAAGAGTATACAATGGGGGGGTGAGATACTGATAACAACAAAAATGGAAATAGACCTGGTGGTAATTATATCAGCTGACCTAAAGGTGGACAAGCAATGTGAGAAGGCAGTAAGGAGGGCTGGGGTGATATTGGAATGCATAGGGAGAGGCATCACTAGTAGAAAACAGGAAGTTGTTATCCCTCTGTACAGACAGTTGGTGAGACCCCATCTGGAGTACTGCATGCAGTTCTGGAGACCCCATCTCCACAAAGACATAGACAGGGTGGAGGCTGTCCAGAGGAGGACAACCAAAATAGTGCAGGGTCTACACCAGAAGACATATGAAGAAAGACTAAAGGAGCTTAATATGTATACCCTCGAGGAAAGGAGGGAGAGGGGAGACATGATAGAAACTTTCAAGTACCTCAAGGGAATCAACAAAGTCCAAGAGGGTAGCATCTTTCAGAAAAAGAGATGTGCAAGAACAAGGGGGCACAATTTGAAGATAGAAGGAGGATGGCTCAGAGGTAATGTGAAGAAGCATTTTTTTCATGAAGAGGGTTGTGGATGCATGGAACAGCTTTCTGAGGAGGTTGTGGAGTCAAAAACTGGGGGAATTCACGAATGCATGGGACAGACATAAGGCAATTCTAGTGGGGGGTAGGAGGAAGTAGGCTATTGGTTAACTAGGATCTGCAGTTTATCCATTAGGTAGGGAAATGGGCAGACTAGGTGGGCCAAGCGGTCCTTATCTGCCATCAAATTCTGTATTTCTATATGTTTCAATACATGGAATTAATACAGCAAGTATGGTGAGCAGAATGGGTAAGGGTAGGAGACAGGGCCCCTTGAGGGCAGTCAGATTAAATGTAAGAAGCCTCAGGAACAAAATAAGTGAGCTCCAGAAAATGGCGGCACAGCCTATGATGAACCTGGGAACCATAATGGAAACAGAGGCAAAACGAAACAATGATTATGACCTTGCAGTACTGGGCTCCCTCTACATCAGAGAGAGAAAAATGCAGGATGTGGTATTATACATTAGGAAAGGCATAGAGGTCACAGAGGATACTACTCTGGTGGGCATGGAATAGGGACAGTTTGGGTACATCTGAAAATGGATGGATGAAAAAGATTGGAGTTGGAGTGATGCACAGACCACCGAACCAGAAAAAAGAAGGGGATAAGGAATTGTAGTAGGAGAACCAGAAGGTATCAGACAAAGGAGAAGAGGCACATGTGAGAAACCTAAATATACTGGATGTGGACTGGGAAATCCCGGTAGCCAGCAATGAAGACATCAGGTGCTGGTGGATGTTATGCAGGACTGCTTTCTTGGATAGTGGGTCAGGGAACTGACTAGAGAGGGGGGGCACCCTTGATCTGGAAAACACTGAGATAGTAAGAGAGGTAAAAGTAAGAGAACCATTGGGGTCCAGTGACCACAGTACAGTGTTTCAAAATAACCACATGAGCATATCACTCCAGTTCAAAAACTGTGTTCCTGGCCTTCAGAAGGGTGGACTTCAGCAAGCTTAGGGGGTGCTGAAAGAGGACCTAGTAGAGATGGAGGCAGAAGCCACATGGTATGTCACAAAGAGAGGTGCAAAGAAGGTGAGGACATCATGCATGTGACAGTTCAGAAAGACCAAAATGCACAAGGTACATTAGGAAAAAAAGGAAAACTAAGGAGGTTATTACCAGATTAAAGAAGGAAGGGATATAGGTAGAGAAGTTCAGAAAAAGGCTGACATAATGAATACTTGTGTTCAATAGTCATCACTTAGGATAGGGCTATTACCAGAGTGGGGAGGGGGAGTGAAGTGTGAAGAGAGCAGGTAACCAGACTGGAAATAGAATCAGTCTTGAAGGAAAGGGTGTTCAAGGGTCCCAAAGATCTGAAGGTGGGCAAAGTGCCTGGGCTTAATGGGTTGTACCCTAGATTCCTAAAGGTGGTGGGGAAGACACTGTCCATGCTGTTGGTAGATCTATTTAATTGCTCCATAGAGATGGGGTGTTTTCAGTAGACTGGAGGGTAACAAATGTGGTTCTGCTTTGCAAGAACAGGAACAAAGAGGTCCCTGGAAACTACCGACTGGTTGACTGTGGGTAGGCTACTGGAAACCATCACTGAGGAACAGATAGTGGAATTTTTTGGAGGCAAATGGAGGCACTGCAGGAGGCAGCATGTGTTTGTATCAGCAAGGTCTTGCTTAACTAATCTGACCATCTTCATTGACTGGGTTACAAAGGGAGTGAACAGAGGCCAAGCAAAGTCTGTGTTGTACCTCCACTGGCAGCCCATGCTCATTCCTGAACACGGGTCACTGGTGTAATGTGAGGTAAGGCGTCCAGTGCCTCAGCCCTCCGTGCTACTGGGCAGGTTGATTCTCATCTTTAAAAAGAAAAAAAAAGAAAGAAAGAAAGGGTCTTTTATTAATTCCTACAAGAATAAAAAAACCTTCGATGTACAGAGTTTTTGTAATTGGGATATTGACAAGGTGGTGTACTTAGCAAGTTGTAAATGTAGTGCTTTTTATGTTTGCAAAACTATAAGAAAATTCAAAATTACAATTGGGGAGCATTTAAGGGATATAGGTAGGGGAGACTTGGAAAATGCACTTGCCAGACATGTACAGAGATATGAACAAGATCGAGTTTTTAAATTCATGGGTGTTGATAAAGTATTAAAGAAAAGGAGGGGTGGTGATATTAACAATAAATCATTGAAAAAAAGAGGCAAAGTGGATATTTAGATTGGATTCTATGAAGGAACCTTTAGGTCTTAAAGACCATTTTGATTTGTCTCCTTTTTTATAATTACTTGCTGTATTATTGAGCTGTTTATTTTTTATTTTGTATGAACTGTATGTGCTTTTTCACTTAGATGTCCCATATGGTGAGTATGATTATATTTCCATTCAAGATGTGCCGACACTAATAGCTGGTGACTCCAGCATTACTGCTTGCAAGCTCCAAGATAATCAATTAGCAAATGAAATGCACCTTTAACCGTGAAGACTGTTTATTATTTGATCTGAGATGCCCTGTCAGACTGACTTTGCTGTTTTTCATGTTTGTGTGTATTGAAGTTACAGAGTATTGTAATACAAGGGGCGTGCTTATAATAAGCAAAGTTTTATATTGACTGTCTTTTTACAGTTATGTTTGTGCTTAAGTAGTTCATGAATGAATGCAGCCTTCCTTTTAATTAGATATGTATGTTGTTAGATCTTCTTTGAGGATATCTCTTTCATCAAGCTACACCTGTGGAACTATAGCCGTTAGGCATTAGGACTACATGGAACCTTTGTGCAAGCAGTTCACTAGGGGCCATGCACCATGACGTCTTACATTGGCTCTCCTTATATAAATGTGTGGGCGGCCCCTGCCCTCCCTGGTTCTTTTCCTGCCATCGACCATTCTCATTGGACCTGCCATGGAAACACCAGTGCTACTATCAATGTTTTTTGGTTTTCTTAGTAAAAATAATCACTTTTAAAAAGTGATTTTTGGTGGCGTGTATGTTGTCTCCTGAGCCAGTGCCCTCAAATCTTTTTCGATATTATGATTGCAGTGGGAAAATTTACTCCAAGGACTCACACAACATCTGTGTATGCTGTTTAGGCCCAGACCATGATGTTAAAGTGTCCCAATTTGTAAAGACTTTAATATGGCTACCTGGCAGTGCAAAAAGGGTGCTTTAGATAAGCAGTTACTTAAACAGTACTTAGCCCAAATTGAGAAAGTGCTCCATCAGGAAACCCCTGCTCTGTCGCTGGCCCACTCCTTGGGATCTAAGGGATCCAAATCCTGGGAGAAAATGTCCAAGTTGCACCATCTCAAACTCAGGGATAGAACCAGAAACAAAACCAGGACCTTCCCTGCATGCTCCAAGCCATCCATCACATCAGGTACAACCTCCTCTGGCCCATCGACTGTTCTAGCAGTGACGCAGACCATCGCCCAGACTATCAACATAGCTGGGTTGACCTCTAGCAGCTCCAAGCCTATCATGGGTGGTGTGCTGCAGTTGAATTCGGGGCCTTCACCTACCTTGTCAACATCTGTTGGCATTCCTATTGGCACAAATACAGGCGCAGATGTGCTTGCAGTTCTAACATCCATTATGGACATCCTTAAATACCTGCCACCTCCTCCATCAATGAACGTCCCGCTGATGGGGCCCATGCAGCAAACCTTCCCAGTATGACACCTGCCATACCAAGGAAGGCAGATAACCTATACCAGGCCCCCTCAGGTAAGCCCTTCTTTGCAGGGCAGCCAGAGGCAGATTCAATGGTCATAAATGCAGCTCATGATACAGTTAAGGTTCCCAAGCACCTTAGTTCTCTTCTTCCTGACAAGAAGTCCAGGAAACTTGATGTTATTGGCAAGAGGACTTTTGCTCAGCATCTCTGAGGCTACAGGTAGCTAATTACTAAGCACACATAGTAAAATACCAAAATACTCTTTGGAGGAAGGCCAAAGCAGTAGGCCAGGCCCTCGCCGAGGGCACTATTAAACAAGAAATATTGAATGCCTTGTCTGCAGGTGCCAGCATAAGTAAACATCTCCTGCACTCCACCTACAACATTTCTAATGCCTCTTCCAGGGCGGCTGCTTCTGCTCTTTGCCTCAGGCGACTCTCCTGGCTTAGAGTGGCAAGCTTTGCTAATGATGTTCAGCAATCCATCCTTAATGCACTATTCAGGGGATACAAGTTGTTTGCAGGAGATGTGTAAGTCATTCTCTCCAACCTACAGGCCTCATGTAGAACCCTGAAATCCATACATTGTATGTACTGTACCATACCCAGCTTAGGCCTAGGCAGCGGGTGCCCTTTTGCCCAGCTACTACCAGACATACTGTAGATCTGCAACCAGACAACAGGGCAAAGGTAGAGAAGCAGCAACCTTGCCCCCACCAGGCCTTACCTCAGGTGGCCACTCAAAAGCCCCTAGAGGTGTTACTGTAGCAGCAGCTGTAGCAACTGGCTCTGCCTGGCTCCTTCCTACTCCCCACACCACCTGTGCCTCCAGAAGTGGTGGTTGGGGGCCACATTTCTCTCCACCTGGACTGTGGAGAAAGGTGATTTCAGATGCTTGGGTCCTACAGATAATCGCACAAGGTCATGCTCCGGACCATCCACCAGTGCCTTCCTATCACCCTCTAGAACACATTCCTTTGCTCCTGGAGGAAATTCACTTCCTGCTCCAAAAAGGCCAATAATACCTGTCCCCTTTGGGCAAAGGAACACAGGATTCTATTATCGGTACTTCTTAGTTCCAAACTGGACAGGAGACCTAAGACCCATTCTGAACCTCAGAAATCTGAACTTTTTCATAGAATTCAAGAAGTTCAGAATGGTCACACTGCAAGGCCTACTTCAACTACGGCAAGGTGGAGACTGGATATGCTCCCTAGATAAGCAGTATGCTTACCTGCACATCAAGATCTGCAAATCATACAGGAAATATCTAAGATTCCTGTTTAAGGGAGAACATTACCAGTTCAGAGTATTCTCTTTAGCTTGTCATCTGCGCCACAGGTATTTATGAAATGTTTAGCAGTAGTGACAGCAGTCCATTGCAGGGAAGGACTATATGTCTTCCTATACTTGAACGACTGGCTTCTCAAAGCTCACTCCAAGGAGCAGCCTTCCCACACTCTAGCCCATACCAAACACCTGTTCAATGATCTAGGGATTACTGTCAATGTCTCAAAGTCAGTCCTAGCCCCATGCCAATGACTGCAGTACATAAGGGCAGTCCTGGACACAGCACAAAGCCTAGATTTCCTGCCACAGGACAGGGCCAAGCATCTGATAGCACATGCTCAGATGGTCTACAACAGCTGGCATGTCACAGCCAGGTCATTCTTGAGGCTCCTAGGCCTGATGGCAGCTGTCATTACTACAGTACCACTGGCAAGGCTGCACAAGAGACTCCCACAGTGGACGCTAACAGTACAGTGGGACCAACGCACAGATGATCTAGAACAAAAAGTTCTAGTCACCTCCCCTGTCAAAAAAGTACTTTGGTGGTGGATGGAACCCATCCACTTGCTGAAGACAGTTCCTTTCTTGATTCCCTCTCCTTGTCAAATCCTCACCACAGATGCCACATGGATGGGATGGGGGCATATCTAGGGCCCCATCAGACTCAGGAATGTGGACAAAAGTGGACAGCACTCTCCACATAAATGTGCTAGAAGTAAGAGCTGTTCTGTATGGCCTACAGGCCATCCAGTCCCATTTCTTCCTGGGTACTCTGTTAATTCAGTTGGACAATGTGAGTGTGATACATTACATCAACAAACAAGGAGGGACTCATTCCTATTCCCTACGCAGGGAGGCATTGAGAGTCTGGTACTGGGCTCTGCAAAATGGTCTATGACTATCAGCAGTGCATGTTCCAGGGGCCCAAAATATCTTGGCAGACAGCCTAAGCTGGTCACAGTCCAGAGTGCATTAGTGTGAGCTTCTGACCTTGGTCACACATGACCTGTTCGACAGATAGGGTCATCCAGAGTTGGACCTTTTTGTGTCTTCACACAACGCAAAACAGCTTCTTTTCTGCTCTCTCGTTCCAGGGCTTGAAGTTTTTTTGTGAGACACATTGTCCCTCTTTTGGAAAGGGAGGTTCCTGTGTGCCTTTCCTCCCTACCCTCTAATCCAGAGAGTGCTAATCAAGCTTCAAATGGACAGGGTAACTCTGATGCTCATTGCCCCACTGTGGTCTTGTCAAATTTGGTTCCCCCTGCTGCAACAATTGGCAGTAGAGCTGGCCTGCCAGTGCAGTGGTTGGAATTCCGCTTGTGTCGCTGAATACCTGGGTTCAGGAATGGACCCAGGAGTAGGAGGGCTGGCTAGGGGGAGAAGGATTGAGCATCCCTGAGACTGCTCTCCTTCTCCAGGGGGAGGTGGGGAACAGGGTCCTGTGCTTCATTGCCCCTGGTAGAAGCTGAGGGTGCTGCGTGGCTGGCACCAGAATGTAGGGGGGTGAGGTGGATGCTAGTCATCAATGCATGTCCCTGCCCCTGGGGTATCAGCATGCAAAACTCACCAGCCCCTGGCATGATGCCCCTGCCCTACTGCTGTCCTCAACTGCCTTACGTGTCCACTAGGGGGCTCCCTCTCCCAGGGCCCCAACCCGGGGGGGGGGTAAGCTGAAGCTAGCCTATAATTGGCGTTGTGGAGGGAAGCCCCCCGGTGGCCCCACCCAGAGGGTAAGCCTGGGTATGAGGGATGCAGACGGGGCATGGGCAGACCTCTGAAGGGAAGAATAAGAGGCCAGGAACAAAAAAAACTCCCAAAACATTGGCAGTAGAACCTCTACTACTCCTACCATTATGCCAGGGTCTTCCGACACAGGAGCAGGGGACACTGGTCCATTCAGATCTCATGTCACTCCATGCATGGCTCCTGAAGACATACCCATTGGCAGGTTTGGTGTGTCCCAAAAGGTAGCTGATGTTTTGGTGGCTGCCAGAGAGCCTCCCGCCAGAATCACTTACTCGAATCAGTGGGGTAGCACGTCAATTGAGCAATTCAATTTGTGTGATGGCATTTGAGTGAAAGAATACGAGCGACAGCAAAATGAGTGACAGTCACTTTACAGTGACCAGCACATTACAGTAACTCCACAAATACAGTGAACCCCAGAGTCAATATGCGTTGTAGAGTTAGAACCCTAGAGATGGGGGGGTTGGGGGTCCGGGGGGCACCCCTCTCTGCAAAACACGGAGAAGTGTGCATGTAAATATTTATCTGAAGTGTACCTTGCTCAGCTGTAGAGTCACTCAGATTGCAATCGCTGTAAAATATTTGCTCAAATTGTAATCACTCAAATATATTCGCTCAAATGACATGGAAACTGAAGTGGAAGCGTTTTCCTCTGTGGGCCACTTCTCACTAACTGGACCTTTTTACCTGTCCAGTAAACCAGATTCTTGAGTATTTCCTGTCCTCATCAGATACAGGCCTACAATACTCCTCTATCAAAGTGAACTTGGCTGCCATTTCTGCATTCCATGTGCCTATTGATGGTCGTATGGTTGCCCAGCTGGAGGTGGCCCCTACATTTGAGAGGCATCCTACATTTGAAACCTCCTGTCTGCAATCCTGTCCCAGCTTGAGATATGAATTTTGCATTAGAGAAGCTTACTTTGGCTCCTTTTGAGCCAGCCGGAACTTGTGAGCTATGCTTTTTGTCATGGAAAGCATTATTTTAGTTGCCATCACTTCTGCTTGAAGGATTTCAGAGCTGCAGGCTCTAATGTGTGAGCCTGCTTATTTGATTTTCCACAAAGACAGGGTGACTAACCCTAGGTTTCTACCAAAGGTGTTGTATGGGCTTACTTTAAATCAAACCAGCCACCTGCCAGTTTATTTTCCAGGGCATGCCAATCCAGGGGAAGCATTGCTCCATACTTTAAATGTACATAGAATACTCAGGTACTATATACACACTGTATGAAGTATGGCAGGATGTACTCGCAGCTTTTTTTTCTTTTGCCCCTGGGAAAGAGGGTGTTTCAGTCTCTAAACAGTGCTTGTCTAAATGGTTGGCCAACTGCATTACTTTCTGTTATAGGAAGTACGATAAGGAACTTCCTGGGGTTGTTTGCAGCCATTCAACTAGAGGCATGGCCACTTCTGTTGCCTGCTTTAGGAATGCGTCTGCTGCTGAGATTTGTGCAGCTGCCACCTGCAGTACTAGCTACACCTTCACTAAACATTATAGTCTGGACATTGCTTCAAGGAAAAGGACAGTCTTTGGCATAGTTGTGCTGCAAGGCCTACTTTCCTAGGCCTCAAGGCTACAGCCACCCAGACTGTTTCTCTGTCAGTACTGGTTGGTACTTGTTCCATAGATGTGGCCTGACGAAAGAGATATCCTCAAAGAGGATAGAACAGTTATGTACTTACCCTAATAGATCTTTGAGAGAATCTCTTTCCTCAGACCATGCTGTCCCATCCTCCATCCCCCTACATTTTAAGCACTCCTTCTCCATAGGGCTTTACCAGCTGCTTTTAGCCTTACCTGGTCACCAGAGTTATATCTTCCTTCCTGGTATTCTATGGGGAGGTCCTCCAAGCATAATCTCCAGAGGGGAACTGAGGAGGGTAGGGGTTTATATAAGGAGAGTCTACATAAGTCGTCATCAAGGGTGGCCCCTAGTGGACTACTTTCAAAAAGTTTCCATGTGGTCCCAATTCCTGATGGCTATTGTCCCACAGGTGTGCCTGATGATAGAGATTCTCTCGAAGATCTACTGTTATGGTAAGTGCATAACTGTTCTTTTCATTGTCTTTGTAAATAGCACATTGTTCTTGATTAATGAAGGTAAGTGAACTATAAGAATACATTTTGCTAGGAGACTGGCTGTTTAGTTAGCAGGTTTGAAGCATGTTGTAATTAAATGTGATGGGGGCTGTATTTAAAAAGACCCTATTTGTGAGCATTTGATTAACCTTGAATAAGCGCCTGGGGCACGAAACATTTGTTGGCTTTTCTCCTGTGTGTTGCTGCCTGTTATTTTAACTATTTGTATGCTGGAATAAAAGGTAAAATAAATGTGTTTTTAAACTTTGCCCTTGGTGTGGTGAAGATAACGTGGTGGGGCTGATAGCTCTTTCAGTAATTTGTCCCTGTGTTTGGAGCTGAAGCATTTCCTGAGCTGTAGCCTTTTTGTTCTTTAGTAATAACCCCCAGATCTCTCTCTTCCCTTATCTCTGTTTATTTATTTATTTATTTGAGTTTTGGTAACCGGGTAAGACCACTGAGACAATTACAGTCCCTTTTTCAGGGTTGACCCAGGGTACAATGAAGCATTACAAGTTGTACAGAAATACAGTGCAGTATAGCAGCAAGTTAACCTCACTCCTTCCAGCATTCCTTAAGTGTTTTTTTTTCTGCCAATGTTCATTATCTTACATTTTTTAGCATTGAAACATAGGGCTGCACAAGTAATCTGATGGTTTCTCCCTAAAACCCCAAATACCCCTGTATGGGTGAATCTGGAAATGGACCTATCAGAATCCAAATGGCTGGGGAACCTGCTGAGCAAAGGGGAGCACCCAAAGGGCCCCCTTCCTCCTGTTATCTGAGAGACAAGAGAAGCCTGGCACAGGTGCAAACATCTCACTCAGTATCCAGCCCCCTTATGGGCACCACCTGCACAGTACAGCCCCTGTTGGGGCAACCCAGATGTGCTAGTGGGGGGACAAATCATCAACTGGCACTCTTGGCAGCGGGCAGGCATCTGTATGATAGCAGATCTTTATGAACTGGACTCTGAAACCATGATGTCCTTCCTGAAAATGCAGGCACAGTATCTACTATCCAGAACAGACTTCTGGACATTTCTCCAGATCCAGGATGCATCCAAGACACTCAAAGCTACTGCACCTATGGAAGATGGGTGGAAATAGCTGACCACCATGAATAAACATGGCAAAGTAAAGGGTACTGCAGGCAAGATGTATGGTATGTTTAGGGACTCTCTACAATACCACAATTAAGGGTAAGGTGCAATGGGAGCAGGATCTAAATAAAGATAACAGACACCACAAGGTGGCAGTACCTCAAGGCTGCTCATCTGGTCTACAGGAACTGTAGGATCCAGCTTATACACCTTATGGTACTGCTGGGATGGTGCCATACCCCGGACACACTCCAGAAGTTGGGACTCATCCCCCATTCCGCATGCTGGAGGTGCCAGGCCCCACAGACCAATCTGCTGCACATACTATGGCAGTGTCCCATACTGGTGCCCTTCTGGATAGGAGTAATTTTAGTCTGCTCCAAGATCCTGCAAACAAAAGGCCCTGCTACCCCAACCCTTAGCCTCTTGGGCAATACCTCGAAGGTGTCAAACTGTTCCAACCAATCCAAAAAATGGCTCCTCGTGGTACTACTCGAAGCCAAATGGGCTATCCTAATGAGGCGGTGCCAGAATCTACCTCCCTCTCTTCTTACATGGCATATGACAGTGGCTTAGTTAGCACTTTTCGAATGGTTCACATACACCACCGCCAGCCACACAGGTTCCAACAAGAAATGGGACCTTTATTTCAGATCACACCTATGTTCTACCCCCACCCTGCCACCTGGCAACCCACCCTTCTGACCCAGACAACACTCTTACTCCACACTAAGCTTCCACCTGAACTACTTCATGTCAGTCCTTATGGGCTGAAAGGTCTTAGAAAGGGGTCACCTTTAGTAACACAGGTTCTGCCCCCCCCCACCAGACGGATCAGCAATGGCTGGTAATATTCAGGATTTTGCTCAGTTCCCTTCTGTAAAGGTTCATTCAACAAGATGAGCCCACACCGCTTCCAGGCTGATGTATACCCAGGCTGCATACTCCTTTATTGACTCAGGGCTAGAGGATATAGTTCACCATGCCACGGTTGATGTTCTTATTTATTATGGTTAATATAGAAAGGGACTAATCATCCCAATGTAGAGTTCTACTTAGTGTTAAATTCCTTCAGCGCATACCTATATTTGCAAACAGTGTATCCTATAAGCAAATGTTAAGTATACAACTGTTACCTACCGCATTTGATGCCAAGTCATCTCTGCTTCATGTATGTTCCATTGTTGAAAAATCATTATAAAATCTTTTATGATTAAGAAAATGGTGCAGTGACTGTAACATATAGAATAATGGATGGGGAAGTGTGCATTACAAGAATTTAATGGTCATCCAAGGTGTGGGATGCTACATAAACCCCGAGGGTGAAGCCCAAAGGGGTTATTAAAGCATCCCACACTGGGAGCGACCGTTGCATTCGAGTAGGAAACTTCTCCATCTTTTATTTTTTATACTTGCTGATCAGCACTTTTTTTTGCCAAAGTGCCTTTGGTATTGCTGTCTCACTCATGTGTCAGTTACACACCCACACACACACACACTCTGTCTCCTTTGCTTTTTTTCTTGTAAAGCTATTTTATTTAATCTGGCATTTATTTTTCACTTGCAGAGCTGGACATTTGGATTGCAATTGCAATCGGGCTTACCTCAGGAACTTCGGCCTCTGAGCTATTCTCGGTTCCCACTGGTAGTTGTTCTCCACTACAGGTTCCAAATGACAGGATTGACCAGGCAGATTTTATTTGTTTGTAGATGTTGAGCTGGTTAAAAAAGAGAACCTGATGATGACTCTCAGTCTGGCGGCTCTGCAGTACGTGGGATAAGGAGCCACCATGTTTCTGAAACTGTTTACCCCACTCAGTAGTAGAGCAACAGCCAATCAGGGAGTGGCTGTTTCTTGAGTGACTCAGCATGTGCTCACCATTATAACCCATGGGTTTTAATGGATAATTATAACTTGGTCAGCCTATGTAAAATATTGCTGACCAGTTATTATAAAATAATTATGACCAGAGACTAAAGTATTCCATTATATACACTCTGGAGGTAACTATGGATGTGATATGGTATGATATGATAAGATAGGGACTTTCAAATACCTCACAGGTATAAATAAGGTTCAAGAGGGAAGCATACTCAGATTAAAAGGTGTCCAAGAACAAGGAGTCATGATATGAAGCTGGGGGAGGGCAGACCTAGGCAAAATGTGTGGAAGTCCTTCCTCTCTAATAGGGCAGTGAATGCATTGAACATCCTCAAAGCAGAGGTGATAGGGTCAGAAATGATACGGACATTCATGAGTGCATACGATATGCATAATGGAACATTGATGCAGTGGAAGTGGTGATAAAGCCGGCAAATAAGTAGGGTCTGTTGCATCACAGTAGGTAGGGGAAACAGGCTGTCTAGGTGGGAAAGACATCCTTATCTGCCAAGAACTGATATACAGTGTATAACAGAGAATTCCTCTGCATAGAATTCCATCCCTTTCAAAATGTTGTTGTACCACACTTCAAAGGTCATGGAATGTGATTGTACCCTTCTATGGTACAATAGCATTATGGAACCTCTAGAGACCGCATACAACAGTTTCATTCTGAAAGCCAAAGAACTGCTGTGTGTATATATCACATAACTATAACATTGCACATTTCACATAACTGTAACGATGTATTGTTACAGGACATTGTTACCTTGCCTGTATTTATGCATTTATATATTTTGTATAATGCCCACCTTGTTTTTTGTATCTTGCAGTGCGTGCCTGTATTATTATTCATCCACCTCTGTAAGTTGCCTGACTGCACTGGATTCTGTACTTTCTTATGTATGATTCACTGCTGTTGTTCACTGTATTTTACCATTGATTGTGCCAGTCTGTGGTCCAGACCATGCCTGAAAAAAGTGCTTGGACCAGTACACCAACCCGGTTAACAAATGAATAAAAAAATAATACTATACACTATAAAAATACAGGGTGAACAACTTTATTCATAAACAGTGTATTATGCCACCTCATGATTTTGTTTACCATGGAGCTCTCGAGTCAGTGCGAATACACAAGCTCCAGTGGGCATCTTGGACGTGGCACACTTCTCTGCCATGAGCTCCATCTTCAAGGAGAACTTCATCACAGGAACTGGGTTAGGAACTGGCTGGGGATAGGAAGCAGAGGGTGGTGATTAATGATATCCAGTCTGAGGAAAGGGAGGTGACCAATGGGGTATCTCAGTGATCAGTCCTGGGGCCAGTCCTTTTCAATATCTTCATTAGTGACATGGTAGAAGAGCTGTCATCTTAGCAGATGACACCAAGATCTGCAATAGGGTAGACACTCCAGAGGGGGTACAGAAAATGAGGAGGTACCTAGAAAAGCTGGAAAAATGTTCCAAAGTGTAGAAACTGAGATTCAGTGTGAAGAAGTGCAAAGTCATGTACTTGGAGTGCAGAAACCCTGCAGAGAGCTACAGGATGGGGTGGGGGGGGGTTGCTGGCAGTCACTAGGGGAAGAAAGATGCTTGGGGATTATCATCTTGGATGATCTAACAGTGGCCAAACAATGCACAAAGGCTATAGGGAGAATCAGTGGCATGCTGGGGTGCACTGAGGGGCATCACAAGCAGAAGAAGGGAAAAGGTGATACCGCTGTACAGAATGCTGGTGAGGTTTCATCTGGAATACCTTGTGCAGTTCTGGAGCCACATCTTCATAAAGATGTAGACAGGGTTGATGTGGTTCCGAGAAGGGCAACTAAGATGGTTCAGGGCTTGCACCACAAGACATATGAGGAGACATTGAGGGACATCAATATGTATTCGCTGGAGGAACGAAGACAAAGTGGAGATATGATAGAGACCTTCAAGTATGTTAAAGGCATAAATAAGGTGCAAGTGGATGACATCTTTCAGTATAGAATGAGTGCAAGAACAATGGGGCACACTATGAGATTGGAGGGGGGAGGATAAAGAAAATATGAGGAAATTGTTCTTCTTCACTGAAAGGATGTTGGATACATGGAATGGACTGCTCCATGAGTGGTGTGAATGGCTTTATGCTGCTGTGCTGGCTCTGAGAAGAGTTTGTTTCATTGGTGCTGCCACTGCATAAACTTCAGCTACCATATACAGAATTTGTTTTATACTGGCTGCAGTAATAAAGAAGAATTTATTCAAATGTGATTACCCTTCAGAAATGAAACATACCATGATATCACTTATGGTTAGTAAATGTCTAACTGTGTTTATCTACTGCCAAAGGGATAAAGCTAGTGAAAAATTTTCTGATTCTCCCGTTTCATAGCCCAGAGTCATGGTTTCTAGCAGTCTGTGTCCTCTGTGGGTTTTCTCAAATCAAGACCTTAATTTACTAATACTTTTGGTTTTGGACAGAATTATTTGCATATCCTATCTCTTCTTTCCCCCAGGGTTTCCAGAGACAGTACAGTATGTAGCATACTGTAATTGTTACCTAGCAGTTATAATTTGGGTGCCAAGTAGTCTAGATAGTTAATGACTACCAGCCAAGGGCACCCAGAAAATATCTGCTTTAAATTATAAAGAGTCAGATTGCCAGATCAGGATGGCTTAGATGTAGACTTTTATTTCTGAGCTCCAGTCACTCTACAATTTAACATTCCCTTTTATTTTTCCCCTGTTACCCTGCTTAAAGAATAAAAACGGAACTCCAAAAGAATTTGAAAGATAAATATCAACAGGTACTTACTGTACAAAAATAAACTTTGGTCAGAATAAACAAAAAGCAAATGGTAAAATATTCAGTTTAAACAAGAATAAGTAGTATTCAGACATGTATCTTGTTGCTGTCTTCATGTGAAATCACCACAGGAACATTCACAAAACACCTTAAAAGAAAACAAAACTTTCATATCTTGTAAATTTTATTTGTTTCCATATTAACAGACAACTATTTTCATGCACCATTTATAGATGTACTGTATGTGATTGCTTTAGTTTAGTTTCACCGTTTGTGCTAATCCCTGTAACTATCCTAGGGGTCTTCATTTTCTGGATGTTGAAGTCTCATTGCCCCTGAGAGTTGCATTAACATGTGAGAACATGATGTATCGGTGCCCATTAACCTCCACTGCTTAATTAGAGTTCAACAAAATAAGATGCAGCAAGGTGTGAAATGCCACATTTACCTTCAGTTAGTTTTGCAAACTGTCTGAGTTGTAAAGCAGGGTTTTTCTCCTTTAAATTGCATTCAGTTTGTGTGTTTCCAGAAAGTTTTTTTTTTTTAGGATATTTGTACTTTCAGCAGAGAGGTACATTATATAAATGGATTATGAGACATAATTTTCTCATATGCTGATACACCTCTCATGGACAATGAGGTTTCAGCAACCATAAAACGGAGACCTCAGAATAGTCACAGGGGACTAGCATAAACAGTAGAAACAAACTAAAGCAAACACGAATATCCCTAACAGCTACAGGAAAAGAGTTATCTGTTGACATGGAAACAAATACAATTTGCTAAACTTGAGGGTATAGTTTTACTTTAAGGAAATTCCTGTCAAGGTACTGTAAATACCTATACTGTATTTTTCCCTTATGCTATTTTCTATACATAAATGTTTAACTCTGATGATCTCCCATTGTCTCTTTTCTTTTGTGTACTCCTTTCTTGTATTTTTTAATTTTTTATTTTCATTAGGTACATTTATTTTTGTTTGGGGATTTTATTGTGACCACACACGGTGCCATAGTATCATTATGCCATCAGCAAAATTGCTGTTTATTATCTGAACTGCTCTTTATGAATGCCTTCTAAGGCTTTATTTTGGTCTTTGCTCAGACCTGCATGCAATACAGGGCAGCAGTATTCAAGGATGCATAATAGTAAGGATTTGTGTACTAGCCTAAGTTATTTTTTTAAATAATCTGGCTCTCTTTAGGGTACTGTATTATAAAAATACACTACTCTGAGTGTGGCTGGGTACAGCTCAGAAGGCAGGAAAGACAAGCACTGACGTCAAACAACTGCAAGAATGACTTGACAGAGGTCAGATGGTGGGCAGGGCAGTTGATGGGGTTATTTTGGTCTTTGCTCAGACCTGCATGCAATACAGGGCAGCAATATTCAAGGATGGGCAATAGTAAGGATTTGTGTACTAGTCTAAGCTATTTTTTCAATAATCTGACTCTCTTTAGAGTACTGTATTATAAAAATACACTACACTGAGTGTGGCTGGGTATAGCTCAGAAGGCAGGAAAAACAAGCACTGAAGTCAAAAAACTGCAAGAATGACTTGACAGAGGTCAGATGGTGGGCAGAGCAGTTGGTGGGGTCATTCAGCTCTAAGGATGACAGGCTAGATGTCAGAAGGCGGGCAAAACCCTCAGATTGTTCACACAGTTCCAAGGATGGCTAGACAGAGTTCAGAAAGTTGACAAGCCTCTCTGTGGGGTCCTGTAGCTCTGAAGAAACTGGACAGAGATCAGAAGGTAGGTTAGAAACTTGGTGAGGTGATGCAGCCCCAGTGATGGTTGGTCAAATGTCAGAAGGAAGGCAAATCCCTTTGTGAGGATGATGCAGCTTAGTTGATGGTGGGGCAGTAGTCAGAAGGTAAGAAAGGCCTCAGTGAATCCATGTTACTCTGAGGCATGTCAGGCAGAGGCAAGAAGGTAGAAGAGGTCCTCAGAAAGGTCATACAGCTCAAAGGATGGCCTGGCAGAGTTTTAATATTGGACAGAGGGCTTTGTAGAGTGATACAACTCTGACTGTGATTGGGCAGAGGTTAGAAACTGGACAAGACACTCAGGTGAGTGAAACATTATCTGAGGATGGCTGTGCAGAAGCCAGAAAGTTGGCAAGGACCTCAGAAGGGTCACAGAGCTTTCTGGATGGCTGCCTATCTAGCAGATGTCAGTAGGTTGGCAAGGCCCTCAGAGGAACATGCAACTCTAAAGATGATTTGGTAGCTTCAGAGGAAAGCAAAGCCCTCATTAAAGTTTCAAATAATTTTCTCTCTCTCTCATAAAGAGTTTATCTCAGGATGTCAGTGTTCATTTTAATACTATGTAGCAGTTTTCTTATAAAATTGACTTTGGGTCACCCAGGTCATTCCAAGTTGTGTCTTATAGGTATGACTATTGGGATAATATGGATAGACTAGACGGTCCTTTGGTCTCTCTGTCTCTTAAATGTTATCTTTAGTATAGTCTCTTTCCACTGTGAGTCCACTCAACTGAATAAAATCAGTCTTGTGTTCCATGCATTTTGTATGTCACCTCTGCAGCATGACCAAGTCATAACAAGCCATTATCTGAGACCAGTCTCCCCTCGATAGTGTACCACTTCGGATATAAACTGTAAAGTCTCGGGCGGCCAATAATGTTCACTTCACAGTAGTTATTATCATGACTGCCAATGTCAGATCATCAGATTAATTTCTCAGCACTCATCATCTTGTGGTACAAGAATCAGTCAATTATGTTTGCCCTTTAGTAGTCACCATCCCATTAAACATGAGTGCATGCCAAACAGATTAACTTCACAGCAAATGTAATTCTATAATGCATGGCCATCACCAATCAGATTCACTTTTCAGCAGTCCAATGATGCAGAGCAGAAATAAAACATTTGCATAATTATGTAATTGTTTTTTTTCATCAATATAATGATAGGTTCCTTAAAACAGTTTGCATTTATTTATTGATTTATGTATGTACATATGTATGTATGTATGTATTTACTTACTATTTATTTGTTAGAAAATTAGTAACTAGGCAAGGCACATTGAGTTGAATCTCATTTTCAGGTGTGGCCCAGGGGAAGGGAACGGGGGAAATACAATCTACTTAACACAAACACAGTTTGCAGTTACAATGAAGAGCAATCAGGGAACACAAATTAATTACAGGAGTAAGTGCAAAATAAGCAATTAAGATAGAAGTAACAAAATAAGGCATTTAGGTTACCCCTACACTGGGGTAGGATGCAAGTGCAGGGGAACAGTCAAACAGAGTGAATGCTAGAACTTTACTTTTTCTTTTTATCCAACTTTACCTTAACTTTTACTAGAAAGACATTTTATATAGCACCTTTCCAACACTGTGTAGCTCATAAAAATCATCAACAGTTGCATCAACCATTAGGCATTGTATTTATTTGTTTCTCAGCACATTTATTCACAATCACACATTTACCAAGTTTCAAAGTGACTACAACCCAGTTATAATCAACAAAGATTCACTGGACAGTAACTTTTTTAGCTACTTAAATCTCCCAAGTATCTTTATATCCATGGTGTCCTGAGGAAGCAAATTACCAAGTTTGAAGCAAGATGATTAAGTGTACAATCCACATAATATTTTTGGAAAATGGGCCAGGTTTAAAACAGAGTCTGCCAGCTGTGGATACAGTAATTGAAGCAAGAGGCAATTTTTAAGACCAAAAAAGTTAGGGAAAACATTTTGAAATAGTGCCGTCTTGAAGAGACAGACATCACCTGACTGATGGCAGCCAGCTGGCTGAAGGCAGCAGAGAAATCAGAACTTATTTTTTTTTAATTCTTTGGTAACCAGGTAAGGCCCACTAGGCACAAGTGCCTGTTTTCGGGTGCATGCCAGGAACACTGGGTAGTTAAGTGACTTGCAAAAGGACTATGCAAGAGGAGTTAGTGGGAATCAAACTCAGCTCTGCTTGATGTACCAAGCTCATTGTCACCTTGTTACTCTAACCTCTGTGCTATATTGCCAGCCCAGTTTAAACCAAATAGCTGCAAGCAAGCCTTCATGTGAGTGGCCCAGACTCATGAGGACCATGATGCAGAAGGACAGCATCTGCAGGTCATCGGCAGGGTACTCCACCAATCCACAGGACACTCTGCTCATTTCATCACCTGGTCCAAGGTAAGAGCTATCTTTTTTCACCCACTGAGGGTAGTATGGAACTAATTGTCTTATGTACAACTGCAGATGGGCCTGTAGTCTCTTATCTAGGCACATAACTGTTGATTAGTATCTGGGGAAGGTCTAGCAAAATTCTATCTGGGGTAAAGATGCATAGGGGATTGTATTCAGGGATTATTGGGTAGGAATGTATAAAGGACTAGCAAAACCCTAGCTGGAGTAACGTAGTGGTTTACACTCAGAGATACTTAGTGAGGAACTAGAGTAATAGAAAACCCAGTTCAGGAGGGAATATTCCCATGTATAGTACATCAAGGTAGAGGAAATAGAAAGGGGACTTTAGTTTGCTGCAGGAACTGTACTTCCACACTCTTCCAGGATGCACTGTGGAGGTGTGAGGGTGCCTCGTCTGCAGGAGCCTGGTGGTAGCCACTCTGATCTGACAACAGCATGGACCATAGTTCATCTGCTGCAGAGCAAGTTAAAGAGGGAGCCATGGGTGCCCCTTGATACCCCTCTTCCTCAGAGACCTCCATGTGCTTTTGGTGGAGGTCAGATGGCACTGGGAAAGGAGGGAACCTGGCAGGTGGAAACAGCTGGGGATGGAAGCACATAAGGCAATTCTGGTGGGGGCTAGGAAGAAGTAGACTGTTGGCTAACTAGGATCTGCAGTTTATCCAATAGGTAGGGAAATGGGCAGACTGGGTGGGCCAAGCGGTCCTTATCTGCTGTCAAAGTCTGTGTTTCTATGTTTCTATGGAAGGGGTCATGGTATTGAAACAAGTAATCATTTCACCCCACTGTGCAAAGAGTACATGCTACACTCCCTCCCATGGGAGAACACCTGGTTGCAATCAGGTCCCCAGCAGTGGTGACACCTGCTGTGAGATGTAGCTGCCAGGGAAGGAGACTTAAAAAGATGGTATGCATTGCATAGAATTCTATAGCTAAGGGTACTGAGACTGATCTGGGCCTCAAGCCAGGAGGGAGGGTGGTGCATTGTCTCCCAGAGGTGGCAGCAAATAGGGTACTCTCCATGATAGATGGGTCGGTTAGGGAAGTGCAAGGGAGGCCAGATATTATTGTTAGTTTTGGGATGAATGATCTGGCAGGAAGGCTGCTAGGAGCAATGTAGGCTAGCTTCATGATGTTGGGTTCAAGCTGAAGTGATTGGCTGGTACTGTGACCTTCTCACAGGTCTTTCACAGTGCACATGAGGAGTGAAGCAAGAAAGCTAAAAATCTATCAATTTAACAACTGGTTGAAGGAGTGGTGCACTGAAAAAGGGTTTAACTTTCTTGGAGACTGGGGTGCCTTTCTTGAAGATGTAAGCCTACATAAACTGAATAATCTTCATCCTAATTAAGGGGGAATGCATCAGAACAGAGGTTGGAGGCATACATTGCTGGGCATCTAAATGAACAGGGGGAGGCTGGGGCTAGTGACATTTGTATGGATAATTTATGTGAGACAGACCTAGTTAGCTGTCCCCCAACAAGTGGGAGCAAATAGAGTAACAGGGGTAATGTAAATAAGGATGGTGAAAGAGGCATATCTATATGTCAAAGATCAGAGACCACATGAGGGAGGCAACAATGGTAGGACAATACAGACAGGAAACTACAGAGTCAGGAAACTACAGACATGTCAGTTTGACCTCAGTGGTAGGGAAAATGATGGAATCACTTCTGAAGGAAAGAACTGTTGAGTACCTAGAGGCCAGTGGGGCACAGGACCCAAGACAGCATGGATTCTTCGTGGGAAGGTCATGCCAGATGAATCTAATTGATTTCTTTGACTGGGTGACCAAAGTAGTAGACCAGGGAGGGGCTGTGGATATGGCCTACCTAGACTTTAGCAAGGCACTTGACACAGTCCCACATAAACGATTCATAAACAAATTAACCAGCCTAGGAGTGGGTCCCAGGGTGGTAGCCTGGGTAAAACATTGACTGGATAACAGGACACAGAGGGTAATAGTAAACAGAGTCTACAGTGAAGAAAGAGGGGTTACTAGTGGGATACCGCAGGGTTCAGTACTGGGTCCGGTACTTTTTAATGTCTTTATAAGTGACGTTGCAGAGGGACTGGAAGGAAAAGTATGTCTCTTTGCAGATGACACAAAGATCTGCAACAGGGTTGATACACAAGGTGTGGTGGAAAGGATGAGAAGGGACTTGGCAAAGTTGGAGGAATTGTCAAATGTATGGCAGCTTAGATTCAATGCAAAGAAGTGCAAAGTAATGCACCTGGGAAACAAAACCCCAGGGGAAGAGTATACAATGGGGGATGAGATACTGATAACAACAAAAATGGAAATAGACCTGGTGGTAATTATATCAGCTGACCTAAAGGTGGACAAGCAATGTGAGAAGGCAGTAAGGAGGGCTGGGGGATATTGGAATGCATAGGGAGAGGCATCACCAGTAGAAAACAGGAACTTGCTATCCCTCTGTACAGACAGTTGGTGAGACCCCATCTGGAGTACTGCATGCAGTTCTGGAGACCCCATCTCCACAAAGACATAGACAGGGTGGAGGCTGTCCAGAGGAGGACAACCAAAATAGTGTAGGGTCTACACCAGAAGACATATGAAGAAAGACTAAAAGAGCTTAATATGTATACCCTTGAGGAAAGGAGGGAGAGGGGAGACATGATAGAAACTTTTAAGTACCTGAAGGGAATCAACAAAGTCCAAGAGGGTAGCATCTTTCAGAAAAAGAGATGTGCAAGAACAAGTGGGCACAATTTGAAGGTAGAAGGAGGCTGGCTCAGAGGTAATGTGAAGAAGCATTTTTTTCATGAAGAGGGTGGTGGATGCATGGAACAGCTTTCCTGAGGAGGTTGTGGAGTCAAACACTGGGGGAATTCACAAATGCATGGGACAGACATAAGGCAATTCTAGTGGGGGGTAGAAGGAAGTAGGCTGTTGGTTAACTAGGATCTGCAGTTTATCCATTAGGTAGGGAAATGGGCAGACTAGGTGGGACAAGCGGCCCTTATCTGCCATCAAATTCTGTATTTCTATATGTTTCAATACATGGAATTAATACAGCAAGTATGGTGAGTAGAATGGGTAAGGGTAGGAGACAGGGCCCCTTGAGGGCAGTCAGATTAAATACAAGAAGCCTCAGGAACAAAATAAGTGAGCTCCAGAAAATGGCGGCACAGCCTGTGATGAACCTGGGAACCATAATGGAAACAGAGGCAAAATGAAACATTGATTATGAGCTTGCAGTACTTGTCTACTCCCTCTACATCAGAGAGAGAAAAATGCAGGATGTGGTATTATACATTAGGAAAGGCATAGAGGTCACAGAGGATACTACTCTGGTGGGCATGGAATAGGGACAGTTTGGGTACATCTGAAAATGGATGGATGAAAAAGATTGGAGTTGGAGTGATGCACAGACCACCGAACCAGAAAAAGGAAGGGGATAGGGAATTGTAGTAGAAGAACCAGAAGGTATCAGACAAAGGAGAAGTGGCACATGTGAGAAACCTAAATATGCTGGATGTGGACTGGGAAATCCCGGGAGCCAGCAATGAAGACATCAGGTGCTGGTGGATGTTATGCAGGACTGCTTTCTTGGATAGTGGATCAGGGAACTGACTAGAGAGGGAGGCACCCTTGACCTTGATCTGGAAAACACTGAGATAGTAAGAAAGGTAAAAGTAAGGGAACCATTGGGGTCCAGTGACCACAGCATAGTGTTTCAAAATAACCACATGAGCATATCACTCCAGTTCAAAAACTGTGTTCCTGGCCTTCAGAAGGGTGGACTTCAACAAGCTTAGGGGGTGCTGAAAGAGGACCTAGTAGAGATGGAGGCAGAAGCCGCATGGTATGTCACAAAGAGAGGTGCAAAGAAGGTGAGGACATCATGCATGTGACAGTTCAGAAAGACCAAAATGCACAAGGTACATTAGGGAAAAAAGGAAAACTAAGGAGGTTATTACCAGATTAAAGAAGGAAGATATATAGGTAGAGAAGTTCAGAAAAAGGCTGACATAATGAATACTTGTGTTCAATAGTCATCACTTAGGATAGGGTTATTACCAGAGTGGGGGGGGTGAAGTGTGAAGAGAGCAGGTAACCAGACTGGAAATAGAATCAGTCTTGAAGGAAAGGGTGTTAAAGGGTCCCAAAGATCTGAAGGTGGGCAAAGTGCCTGGGCTTAATGGGTTGTACCCTAGATTCCTAAAGGTGGTGGGGAAGACACTGTCCATGCTGTTGGTAGATCTATTTAATTGCTCCATAGAGATGGGGTGTTTTCAGTAGACTAGAGGGTAACAAATTGGTTCTGCTTTGCAAGAACAGGAACAAAGAGGTCCCTGGAAACTACCGACTGGTTGACTGTGGGTAGGCTACTGGAAACCATCACTGAGGAACAGATAGTGGAATTTTTTGGAGGCAAATGGAGGCACTGCAGGAGGCAGCATGTGTTTGTATCAGCAAGGTCTTGCTTAACTAACCTGACCATCTTCACTGACTGGGTTACAAAGGGAGTGAACAGAGGCCAAGCAAAGGCTGTGTTGTACCTCCACTTTAGCAAGGCTTTCAAGTCCGCCCACCTAGAAGACTCATAAAAAAGCTGGGCAACGTGGGGACAGGGGACAAACTCACTAAGTGGATAGAAAACTGGCTGGAGAGCAGGAGACAGAGGGTGGTTGAAAATTGTGTACCCTCAGAGCTCAGGGGAGTCATGAGTGGGGTACCATAGGGATCAGTCTGGGATCAGTACTCTTCAATGTCTTCATTTGTGTTATAGTAGAGGAATCCAGAATAAAGTATTCTTCTTTGCTGAGGACACTAAGATATGTGACAGGGTGGACACTGTGGAGGCAGTTAGAGAAATGAAAAGAGATCTGATGGGTCAATTTATGGCAGCTAAATTTGAATACAAAATAGTGCAAAGTAATGTGCAGTGGTAGAAAGAATCCTAAACTGGACTACTGAATGGGGGATTAAAGGTGGTGCACATGACAGATTAGAGCTAGATCTACTGCAGTAGTAGTAGTGGTGGCAGTAGTACAGTAATTAGTGACAGCCTCAAGTCCACAGCTCAGTGCAACAAGGTATACAGGAAAGCAAACAGGATGTTGGGAATCATTATAGAAAATTGATTTGATAGTAGTAGAAAGGAGGTGATACTGTCCCTTTCCAGGCCCCTGGTAAGGCCACACCTCAAGTGCTGTGCGCAGTTCTGGAGTTCACACCTCAAAAAGGGCAGGTACTGCATGGGAACCATATAAAGAAGGGACACAAAGATGACTGTGGTGCAGTAGGGGAGGTTGTACAAGGAAAGGTTGGCAGACAATATATTTTTTAGGCATGTTAGCAAGAAAAGGAAGACCAAGGGAGGAATTGTACAGTTAAGGTGGAGGGGTGTGACTGTACAGAGGCAGATCAAGAAAAGGCAAACATCTCAAACAAATACTTCTGCTCAGTAGTCACAATAGAAGGAGAGGGGGAATGACCTCGAAAAGGCACTAGGAACTTTGATGGGAGGAAAGTGGACACCAGTCCATTTCCTGAGGAGAAAGTCTGGAAAGCACTCACTAACCTGAAGGTAAACAAAGCTATGGGGCCAGATGAGCTACATCCAAGGGTGCTGTGGGTGCTCAGGAAGATACTGGCTGCACCTCTGACAGACCTATTTAACAGATCACTGGAGACCAGCGTGGTTCTGGAGGACTAGAGAAGGGCAGATGTAGTCCCACTTCACAAAAGTGGTAGCAGGAAGGAGACAGGCAGCTATAGGCCTGTCAGCCTGACATCCGTGGTGGGTAAGCTAATGGAAACAGTACTAAAGGAAAGAATTGTGGAACATCTTGTATCCAATGGATTACAGGATCCAAACAGCATAGGTTCATAGGGGGAAGGTCAAGCCAAACAAATCTGATACATTTCTTCGCCTGGGTGACCAAAGAGTTGGATCAGAGAGGGGCGGTAGACATGGCCTACCTGGAGGCTAGTAAGCAAGCTGGAGAGCTTGAGGTGGGTAAAAAGGTGGTAACCTGAGTAAAAAACTTGCTAGGGGACAGGACACAGTGGATAGTAGCAAACAGAGTTCACTCTGAGGAAGGGAGGGTGACCAGCGAGGTAACTCAAGGATCAGTGCTGGGACTGGTCCTCTTCAATATCTTTATAAGAAACATAATGGAGGAGCTGGAAGGAAATGCTTACCTCTTTGCGGATGACACCAAGATCTGCAACAGAGTGGACACCCAAAGGGGGGGATGGAAAGGATGGGTAGGAATCTGAAAAGACTAGAGGAGTGGTCTGGGGTATGGCAGTTGGGTTTTAATGTAAAAAAGTGCAAAATAATGCACTTGGGCCATAGAAACCCAGGAGCAGAGTACAAAATGGGTGGAGTGATACTGACAAAGACCAAGCAGAAAAGGGACCTAGGAGTAATCATATCAGATGACCTAAATGTTGCCAGGCAGTGTGACAAGGCAGTTGGAAGGGCGAGTGGGATGCTGCGGGTGCACAGGAACAGGTATCATCAGCAGAAAGAGAGAGGTGGTGCTGCCCATGTACAAATCACTGGTAAGACCTCACCTGGAATACTGTGTTCAATTCTGGAGGCAACATAGACAGGAGTGGAAGCAGTCCATAGAAGGGTTATCAAAATGGTGCAGGGTCTGCTTCAAAAGCCCTACAAGGAGAGGCTAAAGGAACTAAACATGTATACCCTGGAGGAGAGGAGGGAGAGGGAGGATATGATAGAGACCTATAAATACCTAACGGGGGTTAATAAAGTACAAGAGTGGAGTATGTTTCAGAGAAAAAGGTGCTCTAGAACCAGGGGGGATGCTATGAAGTTGGAGAGGAGTAAATTCAGGAGAGATGTGAGGAAGTACTTCTTCACCGAAAGGGTGCTGGATCCCTGGAACAATCTTCCAGCAGTGGTAGTGGGGGTGAAAACCATGGAAGGGTTCAAAAATGCCTGGGACAGGCACAAGGGAATTGTAGGGATAAGGAAGGGAAGGAAGGAGAAGGTGTTGTAGATCAAGTGTGGTCTACAGGCAAAAAAAAAAAGATAATATGGGCAGACTGGATGGGCCAGACAGCCCTTATCTGCCGTCACATTCTATTTTTTCTATGACCTTAATATGTATACATTGGAGGCCAGCAGAGAAAGAAGGGATGTGACTGAGACGTAAAAGTTCTTACAAGGAATAATCAAGGTAAACTGTAAAGACCTGTTTACAAGAAAGAGGGGGCACAGTGACTAAAGGATGTGGGCGGAGGCTGGTCAGCAGGGGGAGATTACGGAGGGATGTGAGAAAGTTCCTATTCATGGAGCAGGTAGTGAATGAATTGAATAAAGTCCACACAGAGGTGGTTCAAGCTTATTTATTTATTGAAAACTTTTGGAGATTCACTTTGAGCATAAGTGCTCGTCTACAAAGGTTCCACATTAAATACATAGTCAAAAAACATTTCAAGTACAATAAGCAGTTCCAGTGGAAATGCAGTCAAGTCAGGCTCCAAGCACTTAAGGCAGAACAATTGCATTTTATTTATTTATTTTTTATTTTATTTTAGTAAATATTTGGAAATACCTTTGAGCCAGAGGCTCGTTTATAGAGGTTCCACATCATAATATTAGTACAAAATGGAAATACAGGGAATAAAATACAGAGCATAAGAGACACAATAAGAGTGATTGAAAGTTACTTAGACAAATTTGAAAGGTATACAAAGATGGTGGTTACAGGGTCATTTATACTGTACACTAAGACATTAAATAAGATGTTGAAATTTACATTCACAAAAATTAGAGGCATAACATAGAATTCCCAGTTATTTGTCAATAAGTGGAGGGTTGTATCAAGTAATTGTTAGGCAATGTTGACCTTATAATAAGTGCATACCTTAGCAGTAGTAGGGATACTAGAGATGGGAGATGCAGGCGCAGTCAGAGTAGAGGGGTAAGGGATGAGGAAAAATGTAGGTTGTGTGGAAGAGTGTGTAGAAAATTAATATTATGGGTGTAAGGAGTGGGGTGGGGGGGGGAGCAGGGGGAGAGATAAAGATTAATATAACTGGAGAGGGTAAAGGGAAACTAGAGACAAAATTACAAAGCTTAAGCAGGGATAAGGTGACCGGAGAGGGCTTATGGAGGGAACATGTCATGGAGGAACATGTCATGGAGGGGGCAGAAGGTGGGGTACAGGAGGGAAAGTAAGAGTGTGGAGTAGGAGAAATATAGAAAGCATATGTCCGGTTAACCTGTTTTAGCAGAAAGGTGCTAAGGGGGAAAGTGCTACAGGAAAAGGGAAAAGTTGGGGAGGGGGGAGAAGTCAAGAGGGGAGGGGAAGAAGTGAAGGAGGCAAAGAATGTAGGTATATGGTTGAGATAGAATGTTTGGCTAGAGATGACAATTCAAAGGAGAAGGAGGAGCTGAGAGAGACAGAGAGGTTAGGAAATAGAAAGTTGGAAATGGGTTGAAGATAGAATGTTAATCTAGAAATTATATAAGGAAGAGTAAGAACTGAGGAAGTTGAGAGGGTTAGAGAGGAGATTTCTGGTATATGATGGGGGAGGGAAAGTAAAGAAGAGACTGTCACAGGGGGGGTAGGATGCCAGGGCTAGCAGAGGGGAGATGAAAATAGCACTGGCAGTCGCAACTGCTGGAAGAGGCTAGATAGGCACATAGTTTTGCTTTAAAAGTGCCTAGTTTGAGATCTTTTTGTATATCTTCATTTAGAGAGTTTAGCAAGAGTGGCGCATGGTACTCATAAGAGCGTTGGCTGATGGATGTTCTACAAAAAGGAACTTTTAGGGAGTGTATATTTCTTCCCTTAGTGCTCCTCATTTGATGGGATAAATAAAGGAGGTTTTGTACTCCAGGGGGAGTGAGCCCAAGGATGCATTTTTTCACATGAAGGCACACTTTTTACCAAAACGACAGTCCAAGTTAACCAATTCGGTTTGTGAATATAGTTCACAGGAGTGGGTAAGCTGGTGAGCGCCAAGCACAAGTCGACAGGCCTTATTCAGGGTTGTTTTAAGTCATTTAAGGGCAGTTGGGTTTGCAGCCCTGTAAACTACTAGGCCATAGTCGATGATTGAGATCACAGAGCTAGACACTGCAATTTTGAGAGCCTCCTTGGGAAAACACTGTTTATTTCTATACAATAGGCCCAGTGTCATGTTGGATGATTTAACAACCTGGTCAATATGCTGTGTGAAGGACAAAGTACTATCTAGCGGTATTCCTAAGTATTTAAAACTATGCACCATTCTGAGGGGTGATTTGAAGTTATTGAGAATTTTTTAATTGAAAGCTCTATGTCTGTTTTTGGGGGATGCGAAAATCATCATTTTGGTCTTTTTGTAGTTGAGCAGTAACTTGGAGTTTAGGAACCATTTTTCAATTTCAGTAAAATTCACCTGCATTGTCAACTCTAGTGGAGTAGGGTCTTGGTGGCTAGTGTATAACACTGCGTCATCAGCGTACAGTAGAATATTGTCTGATATTGCTTGGGGTAGGTGGTTTAGGAATAAACTAAATAGCAGCAGGCCTAATATGGAGCCTTGGGGCACCCCTGTAATGATGCCCCGGTAATCAGAGAGACAGTCTGATATTTTTACTTTTTGGATCCTACCAGTGTACCATACAGTTGTGAAAAAAAATCAGTACAGATCATTGTATAAAAAGTTACAGGCTATGTACAGTGTACAGTGAGAAACCAAATAAAACTGTTTAATGGTTAAAATTTCATTGGACTGCAAAGGCAGACCACAAAGATCTCTTAAACTCCCCCGAGACGCTAGCAATACCCCAGGTAATTTGTCCTGAAAACATTTTTTGGCCTGCCTTCCTGGACTTTCTGGATGATCCGTGTACAATTCTGAGGTGCATTTTAGCCCGAGGATGAAAAAGCCTTACCAGTGCCTTGAGTCTTAGATGCCGGCGATACGAGCTGCCACACGGTGTAAGCTCACTGGCTCTTCCTCGGCTGATACCATCTCTGCGAATGACTAGCCCCACCAGCTTCGCCGGCTGCCCCACCGCCCCCACCACCACCCTTGGTGGTCTCGGAGCTTTATAGCCGTAATCACATGGGCTGATTTATCCTATCAGCCCAGTCTGCCGTTTGCAGGTTATACCCAGTCGCCACTAGAGGGCTCATCTTCACCCTCTTTCTCACCTTCCCATTGTGGAACCTTGCTTGGGCTGTCCTGTCTCTCCTCCCTGTTCACCCTAACAGGTCCTTCCAAGTTGTTTCGGTTGCATTTCTTTCCAGGGTACCAGCTGCCCTTTAGACACAGCCCAGTTGGGAGCCCCACCTCAGACACCTCCCTATTTTGCACCTGCCCCTGGGTGTGTTTGGGTTGGCTCTCATCCTCTGTTTCCCTGGACTCTGTACCTTACATCCCTGGGTTTCCTCGCTGCCTGTCTAGTCTGGGGCATGGCTCCTCTCCTACAGGCAGTCATCTCTTCCCTCGGGCCAGGCCCCTCAGCTACCCACCTCCCTCATAAACCCCCAACGGCTTGGTCATCTAAAAAAGGCCTGAAAATAGCCCACTTAAACATCTGCAGTATCCCACACAACCACACAGAACTGACTGCCTGGGCTGCCCTTCATGAGCCTCATATCTTAAGGATCACTGAAACCTGGCTGAAGCCTTCTATACCTAACTCCGCTTGTGCCATCCCGGGCTACAGCCTTACTAGGCGCGATAGGGGTAATAGTAAACATAGAGGACGTGTACCTCTTTACTTCAGGGGTCACCTTAACGTATCTGCAGTGTCCCTGTCCCCTCCCGACCCCTCCGGTTGTGAATTCATTCACTCCCTCCTACTGCTCGGGAACTCTAAAAAGGTGCACCTGGTCTGCGCCTACAATCTCCCTAAGGGTGGCCTCCCAGGACTCTCCTTCCTTCTTGACCACCTAAAAGGCAAGGTTGGTTTAAATGAGGTGCTCATCATGGAGGATTTCAACCTCAACTGGCTGGGGCCTAATATCAAACTGTATGAGCCGCTCTCTCTGGCCTCGCCTCCATCAGACCATCACCGATACTACCAGGACCTCCTGGGTGCCAAGGCTCCTTATTGACTGGCTCCTGAGCAATAGATTAGGCAACATCATCCAGTCTAGTACACTTCCGGATGCGATCTCTGATCACTCTCCATATACTCGCGTATGGGGTTCCTCCATCCCCAAATTCCTAGTAGAGTTATTCAGATGAGAGACTACTCTAAGTTTATCCTCAAGACTTCTTGGGCGACCTCCGCCACGCCAACTGGTCCAGGGTTCTTAGCTCTAATGATCCGACTTGGCTCTGCACCACTTCCTGGCCATTCTCATCCCTCTGCAAAACGACCTGCGCTCCCCTCACGAAAAGGAGGGTGCGGGGTACGGTTACTAAGTGGCTCCATGGAGGCCTACTAGCCCTCATGAAGCAGAGGGACAAGAGATGGCTCAATTTCAAAATTTCCGGGACAACCTCGACCTCCTTGAATATCGCCGGCTCAGGAACTCCTGCAAGGCTGCCATCCGTGTCGCCAAGAGTGAGTTCTGCAAAACTGCCATGCTCAACTCGCCCGCAACCCCGGCGCCTACAAACATTAAAACTTGGTCGGGGGACCGCCCAAACTCAGGGTCTCGACATGATTGTTGAGGGGCTAACTGTACAACCCTCAGACTATAGCCTCTGCTTTAACAACCTGTTCTCCTTTTGCCTGCCACCCCATCCCTCCCACCTTCCCCGCACTCCCTGCGTACCTCCCCTCGGCCCCCGTTTTACTTAAAGCGAATCTCTGTTAGGGAGACTCAAGCCCTGCTCTCTGGTCTCTCTCACCACTCCGGGGCCGGACACGATAATCTAGAGCACAAGCTCCTCAGTCTGGGGGCCCCCCTCCTCGCCCTGCCAATTACCCACATTTTAAACTCCTCCCTTACCTCAGGGATCTTACCCGATGTGTGAAAAGTGGCCAAGATTGTCCCCGTGCTAAAGCACGGCAACCCTAAGAGATGAACAACCACCCATTGCCATACTCTCGCCACTAGTGCTACCTAAAGGCCATAGCTGCACAAATCTCTCATTTCCTTCAGGAGTATGCGGTTCTCCCTGCCCATGGGAAGTTCAGGAAGGGCACAGTTAAGCCACTGCTATCGCCGTTGTCACCTCGGAGATCAGATCTGCTAGGCCTTAGCAGACTGACTGGAGCCATCTTTGTTGACCTTTCTAAGGCCTTGATCGGGTTGACCATAGCCTCCTTCAATCCCACTCTGCTCTGCAGGGCTTCTCCCCCAAGCCCTTGCTTGTTTGCAGCTACCTTGAGGGTAGACTACAATACACCAGCTTCAACTGTGCTACTGGACCTCTCCAGTCAGATGCGGCGCCCCAAGGGTCTGTCCTGGTCCCTACTGTTCTCCTCTACATCAACGAATCTCCCATGTGGCCACCTCCGGTCCACCACACTTATGCGGATGACCTGGTACTACTGTCTAGCTCCCAGGACATCTCTACCATTAACGCCAACTTAACTCTGACTTTGGGCTATCCAAAATTGGCTCGTGGGTCGCAAGCTCTCGGTCAACCTAAACAAGACCCATGCCATGTTGTTCGGGTCGGTGGCTAAAACCACATCATGACCCTCCCCCCTTTCCATCCCTGGGGGGAATGGCTCCCTCCTGCCTGTCCTAAATTCCGCCAGGTACCTAGGGGTGACTCTTGATCCTCAGCTTGATCTTGCTGAGCACCTTCGAAACATCTGCAAAGCGTCTAACAGCAAGCTTGGCCTAGCTTACAGGGCCAAGGACTGCCTCACTCCTGCCACCCGGCTCGCCATTGCCAGGGGGATCCTCCTACCCACTCTCTGCTATGGGCTGGTTGCCTTCGCACGGTTCCCGTGTGCCTGTCTTGTGAAATGGGACACGGCCTATAACAACATATGTCGCTTCGCCCTCTCTGCGCCTCGCCTCATGCATCGGTGTGATCTCTATGCCCAACTGGGGTGGCTTCCCCCTGAAAAGCACCATGCCTTTGTCCTCGGCAACATGGTTGATAATATTGTCCATACAGCTCGCCCCTCAGCTCTTGCCCTTCCCTTCAGACACTGCACCCCGGCCTATCAACTTAGATCCAGCTCGACCCATGCCTGTTTAATCCCACGGTCCCGCTCTCTTAACGGTGATCGGGCCTTCTCCGTCTTCGCCCCGAGACTTTGGAACTCCCTTCCCGCCTAGTCGGGCCGCCCCCTCCCACCCCTGCTTCAAAAGCGTCCTGTGGAAGTTCTTCAAGGCTGCCTCCACTTGTCTTTGTACCTCCTAGGTCGCTGGGAGGCAACCCCATACCTCTCCCACATACTGATTTTATCCTTAGCTTCCCCTGTAGCACTTAGCCTAACCCACTACCTCCACCCTCCTCTGTGGGGCACCCCCTCTCCCACTGCCCCCTCCCATGTAGCACTTGACGTACCCTCTTCTTTCTTGCCCCGCCTCTCTGGGGCTCGCAACTGCAGGGCCACTCCCTAGTCTGCAGGCCTAGCCAGACCTGTGGTGGTGGTCCTCATGTCCTTCCTACCCTCTCTGCACCTCCGAGCTCCCTGCTGGCCTGCTTACCTGATTTTCTCCTGGGCATCCTGCCCACCCCTCCTCTGGCTTCCTGTTTAGCTCCCCTTGCTCCTCATCCAAGGATTGCCACCTTTACAGGTGTATTGACTAGCTGCACCAGATGCAGCACTCTCTCTACATTCCCAATTCTCTAGCTGTGGAGGTTTACATGTTTGCTTTCTTGCCTATACTATTGGGTTTTGTACCCCGGCCCCCCGTATGTGGGCCCGCAAGCCTCCTTGACTATGTACCCAGCCCTCTGTATTGATACTTCTCCAGTCCACCTGTACTATCGGCGGTTTGCAACCATGACTATGTACCATGTTTTTCTGTATTGTGCCTGTATGCTACCGTGACTATGTACCATGTTTTTCTGTTTTGTAACCTCCCGGGTAGCACCTGAAAATAGGCAGTTGTTGTCTAGTGTGCCTACCTGGTTAACAAAAACAAATAAATAAAAATAAATAAATAAACTGATTAAACTGTGATGAAGTTTAAACTCGGATGGGACAGATAAAAGGGAATACTGGGACCCACAGGCAGAAGAGCAGTAGTAAGTAATAGTATATCGTTTCATTCCTTCAAGCACAAACATGGAAATAAGCTTTCACTGCTATTATGTATGTTATTTAACTTTGCTGGTTTTTATTTACCCTGTGTGGTAACATTATTACTCTGGACTAGATCGAGAGGGTTGAAACAGGGGTGGGGGGGGTTATTGCGCTTCAGTTCTGATATCTATTAACATTCTTACTGGAACGCATTTTTGAAAAATTAATAAAGTTCATTCAATTAAAAAAAATATGAACATGGACAGTCCCCATTGTGTCTACAATACTAATTTGATAAATAGACAAGTAAGTGCAATGAGTTTTTAAAGAAACTTTATGAACACAAATATTTTCAGCCATAGTCAAGATTGGGACAGCAAGTTTATTTATTTATTTCAATTTTGTTAACCGGATAGGCCCACTGGGTCCTGAAGGTCCCTTTTTCAGGGGCGAGCTGGAGTTAGTTACATGTACAATCATTTGAAGTAGTAATAAATATACATGGTGACAAGCAAGGTGTGAATGCAGTGCCAGCAGTGCAGGAGGTCATACATACAGTTCACTGATCAGCAGAAATAGCTTGAGACATAAGTACAATACATGAGGTGACTAACAGAGTGAGAGGTCAGTGAAATGTAATAACATAAAATACAAGTACGAACAGACAAGACAACTGGCAAGGGCTGAATTAGTACAGGTCCTTAATGACAAAGCTAGCAACTTAATCGTGATGCTCCTCGGGTGATATGACACCCCAGCATTTTACGCAGTTAGGTAGTCAATAGGGGTCAGCTCTGTTGTGTTCAGACTAGTCCATGTTTAAGTACAGGCACAGGTGCTACTTTCCAGCAGGTGCTCATGAAGCCTTTTTTGAAAGGATCCCAGAGAGTTGGGTATCTGAAGGGCAGCAAATAGCTTGTTCCATAGCATGGTTGCTGAGTGGGTAAAGGATTTGCTGCCAGCAGCTCTCTTTATCCTGGGCACTTCCAGCAGATGCCTGCCGGATGTGGGTAGCAATCTGCCTGTACTTTTGTGTTTGAGTAGGTCGACGAGACTCTCTGGTGGAGGGTCCTGTATTAGTTTAAAAGTGTGGCATAGTAGTGGGTACTGGAGATGGTGACTGAGGGAAGGCCACTTCAGGGAAGCCAGTACCTTGCAGTGATGCTGTCTTGGGTGTGAATTGGAGGCAAAGTGAGCTGTCTTATTATAATGTATGGTAGAACGCTGTTAACCTTAGGAAATTATCATTTCCTAAAGTTGTTAATCTATCAATGTGACATAGATATGTTGTTAACCTATCGATGCTACGTCAGATCGATAAGTTAACAACAGCGATTGTTCTGCGCATGTGCGCGCTTTTTTTTTTCCAACGGGGAACCGACGGATGAACAGCAGCGGTTAGGAAGAACTGAAGGGCTGCGGCAGTGACTAGTTAGCAAAAAGTAAGCAGCCTTTTTATGTGGGACCATACACTATAAAAAATAATGTATGGTCCCTCTATCGGCAACCGGTCAATGTTAACCGTCTCGAGGTTGCCATGGCGACGTAAACCTCTCGAGCTTCACTCTCGAGGTTTACACGGTCATCCTGGCAACTTCTCAACAGTTAAATGACTGGTTACCGATAGTGGACCATACATTATTCTCTATGTAATGTTTGCATCCTGCTGAGCTCCTATTTTGGGAACGAATGCAGGACTGCCACAGCATAGGTAAGGTCGGGGAGTAGAATGCTATTAGCAATAGTTATCCTAGTTTCAGGGATCATTTGTGGGCACAGCTGGTATAACAGCCCCAGTTTCTGATGTGTCATTCTGGTGATCTGGTCCACATGGAGTTTCAGAGTGAAGCCCTGGTCCATTACCAGGCTCAAGTGTTTGAACTGGTTTATTACTTCGATCACCGATCCTAAAGAGGTGATGAGGGGCAGCAAAGTGCTTCTGTCAGGGCCAAGTGATCTTGGGCCGAATACCATGGCTTTAGTTTTAGTGGTATCTAGGAGGAGCCTGTTTGCCAGGAGCCATCTCTCCAAGGACAGGAAGTCTTGTTGCAGCCGTCCACTTAGGTCGGTTAAACTACTTGAAGTTCTGCAAAGCATTGCGTTGTCTGCATACTGGATTACTGAACTTCCCCCGTAGTTTTCACTGAGGTCATTCATGAATAGTGAAAACTGGGGGGGGGGGGGCCAGATTGATTCCTGGGGCACCCTTTCCTTAATGGGGAGTTGTTCAGATATGGCCTCTCTCCACTTAACCTGCTGTGAGCAGTTGGATAAGTAGTTAGTAAACCAGGCTAGGGAGTGTTGATCTAAACCAAGGCACTTCAGTTTAACCACTGGCAGGCCATGGTCCACCAGGTCCAAAGCCTTGGTTAGATTGATAAAAACAGCCCTGGTGGGGTGCCATTATCGAAGGCCTGGAGGACATCCGTGGAGAATTTAATCAGAGTGGTGTCCATGCCATGCTTTTGTCTAAGCCCATGCTGGGTGCTGCCCAGCAGTTGATTTGCTTCAAAATAGTTGTGGAGCTGACCATAGACAATCCTATCCTGGAGTTTGGCTAGAATGCACAGGAGGGGAAATAGGCCTGTAGTTTCCAACCAGTTCCTTTGGCCCTCCCTTGTGGATAGGGACCACGTGGGCTTGCTTCCACTTGGCAGGTACGATTCCTTTGAGAAGGAATCTGTTAATGAGCCATGTGACTGGTAAGGCTATGGCTGAGGCGATGGCGGCTCTCAACAGTCTGGGATCAAGGCTGTCTGGGCCTGCAGAGCCCCTGGCCTTTATGGTCTTCAGTAGGGGAGTATGTCATTTGGGCGTATTATCTTTAGATGGAATTCCAGGTGTCGACTTTCATGTTGCTCAATGCCGGATGTCCGGGGATCAGTTTTATACTTTTCTAGGTTGGTGAAGAACCTAATAAAGGCATCTGTCACCTCCTGGCTGTCACTGATGGTTTGTCCCCTGTAGTTGATCGGACCTTGGGGGGTTGTTGTTGCCTATCAGCAGACCATTAATTTGGGTCCAGAAGGACCTTGTGTTAGATAAATTAGACTGTTGTGGGGACTTAACATATTCCCTTTTCGCAGCTTTAGCCAATTTCTTATATTGATTCCGTAACATTCTGTAGACTGTCCGGTCTACGCGGAGACTAAACATCTTGTGCTTGAACCAAGCCCTATTGAATTGGGTCAACAGCGATTTCAGTTCAGAGGGATAGTACCACTCTTAGCCTCCTGAGGGGAGCACACAAGTTAGCTGTGGAAGTGAAGGTATTCTGGAAGAATTCCAGGGCTTCATAAATGGTGGGGAGGAATTTGATTGGGCTACAGTCTAGGCTGGAAAGGTTATTTTGGAAGGCAGCTGATGAGAACTTGAAGAAGTCCCTAGCTGTGAAAGATCTTGGTGGGACTTTGGGTGGACAATTCTTCCATATACAGAAGATTGGGGAGTGGTCGCTCAGGGCATCTGAAAATGTTCCCACCACCCCAGATATTGAAGGGATTGGATACCAGAACTCAGTCATGGGTAGTGTGGTCTCCAGATTTCGTGTTGTGCCTTGTGGGTATGGTGATGATCTGTGACAGGCGGGCATCCAGGAGAGATGCCTTTAGAACCTGTTCTGTATCAGGGGCCTAGTTCAGGTTGAAATTGCCTAGAATTATTAATTTATAGGATGCGTGTTTGGCTAGGGCCTTGGTGAGCATCTCAAGGGCTTGGGAGGTCACTTTAGGGGGTTGTATAGGCATCCTATCAGCAAAGACTTTGCATGCCCTAGAGTAATCTTCACAAATAACAATTCGCTGCCAGCGCAATCATTATGGCGTAGTGAGGCGAGTGAGACCTTTGAGGGTGTCTTTGGAGTATATAAGTACACTTTCCCCTTTTTTATCCTCCCTGTCCTTCCTGAAGGCATTACATCCTGGTAAATCAATCTCATGAGATAGGATGTGGGGCTTTAATCAGTTCTCTGATACTGCTAGCACATCCAGCTTATAAAGATCCATCCAAGCTTGTAGCTCTTGTATTTTAGGGTGCAAGCTACAGATATTCATGTGGGCTAGCCGCAAACCCTTGGGGGAGACCCAGTTTGGGTCATGGGGAAGTCAACAGCAAAATCTGTTACTGGGGGACCAGGGTTGAGTTGGATGTCCACTGACAGAAGGAGCATGAAGAGTGGGACCAGCGTCATTACCTTTGGGATCCTGAGGAGTATTTCCCTACCTCCCTTAACTTTGGTACCATGAAACATAAGGTAGCAGGCCCCTTTTCTAGTTAGCCCACACAACACTCATGTTAATTCTACTGCCTTAGCTAACTTTTGAGGTTGCTGGACTGGTAGTTGGTGGGCTGACGATACCTAGGAGGAGCTGTGATCTCCTATTGTGACCAGTTGGTGGTCAACCCAGACAAACAGACAGAAGCAGAGGAGAGCCAGGATTGGGCCCCAAAGATGCTCATGTCTATGGCACCTTGTCTGGGTGAGGAAGGCAGTGAGCACTGGATTTTGCCAGGCATTGGAATTGAAATACCTGCCTCTGGGGCTGGTCCTGGACACTCTAAGACAAGTCAGGAGAGAGTGTAGCAGGAGTCACAACAGCTTAAGCACATCAAATATGAATTAACAGGTTATACTGTACCTATGCCAGAGCAGGTTTTACCCAGTCACTGACACTGCCATTGAATTCCAAGTCTATATTTGGCTGTTGTGGAGACCTTAGTTTTCCAGGGTGGGACAGTAGGCATTGTCACAAGAGTCAACATTCAGTAACTATGCAGTCAGTAAGATCTCTTAGGTTATGCCTGTTACTACAAGTTATGCCTGACCATAAATATTGTCATTTTACTATGCCCAGCTGAGTTACTATAGGATCCATGACCAGGGACACTGGTTTACCGGGATTGAGAAAGGGAAAATTCCATTTTGCACATTTTAAAAAATGGTACTGTCACCGGTGTCTGCTAAGCCAAAACCCGATTTTACCGGTGTTTGGTTTTGTGTACTTTTTTAACAATTTTTAACTGTGCTAACATGCATTTTAGCAATTTTGACCTCCACTATTGCACATCCTTCCATCCTTGTACCAATTTAAAGTTATTTTAGGTACAAAATATGATGGCAGCAACAGCACTACAGCCCCCATCCCTGAGGTGTGATGGAAGCAGCAGTAAGGCCCCCATCCCTCTGGTGCGATGGCAGCACCAGCAACACTACAGACCCATCCCTCTGGTGTGATGGCAGCAGCAACAACACTGTGTCCCCCCTCCCTCAGGTGTGATGGAAGCAGCAGCACTGCGGTCCCTATCCATTAGGTGTGATGGCAGCAGTATCACGTTCCACATTCCTCAGGTGTGATGGCAGTATCAGCACTATGGCCCCCATCCCTCAGGTGGGACAGCAGCAGTACAACATTCCCCATCCACCAGTGGTTATGGCAGAAACACTATGGCCCCCGCCTCTCAGGTGTGGTGGCAGTATCAGCACTATGACCCCATCCCTCTGGTGGGACAGCAGCAGTACAACATTCCCCATCCACCAGTGGTTATGGCAGAAGCACTGCAGCCCCCTGCCTCTCAGGTGTGATGGCAGTAGCTACAATGCAGTCCACATCCCTCAGGGATGATGGCAGTAGTGACAGCACTATGATCCCCTTTCTTCAACACCAACACTCCACATGCACAAGTTACAAATTACTTGGTCTCTTTGCTTGTTAGAACTCAGATGTGAATTAATCTGAACCACCACCACTACTAAGGTGGACTACATTTGTTTTTTCCTATCATTTAACTGCCTGAATTGGATTTCTGCCTGTGACACCATTGACCAGGGTTTGGGAACAGATTTGGATGTTGGAGGACCAGCCGGGGGTGAAGGTTTGAGTGTCCAACGGCCACTTGCCTTCTCCTGGGAGGGAGGGTATATTCACAGCTCAGCATTTGCTGGCCCCAGGTGGAGGCTGGAGGCATGGCAACACATTGGCCCTCATTGAGGAAGAGAGCATGATAGATGTCAGCTTGTGACTTGACATCATGTGGCCTGTCACGCTCCTAAGAAAATGGAAAAACACCTGCTGGCCACCCAGAGGATGGCTTCTGGTCCCTCCATAAGCATGAAGCCCCAGACACATCTGTCTGTTCCGACACCTGCCATGCCTGGGATATACAGGAAGCTCTTTAGGGTGATTGTCTTCCCCTATTAGCCTCCCACAGGGGTAGGGGCCCACCGATGAAGGGTTACTTGGGTTACCTGTTAGCATGGCCATAATGGGGAATGGATGGTGGTGGGGACTCAGCAGCAGTGGTAGGGGGGACTTGGCAGGCCTGAAGGAGTGGATGGCCAGGGGGTAGGAGGAACAAAAAAATTGCCTGAATTTGCTTCTTTGAAATAGTGTCTTCACCTAAAAAAAATTCACAAGTGCTTAGTGGAGGACCTTCTAATGCATCTCACAAACATGTGGATTCCTTTTTTGCCCCTTGGTCTCCATGAAAAGGATGTCTCTCAGTTTTCATGTCTGAGCTCAAATGTGAATTGATCATCACTCTACCCACCAGCATCGTACAGCTCCTGGGGTCTTACCTTCCTTGTGTCACTGAATGTGCTTTCAAATCCATTGGCCAAGCATAAGTACACTTAAACAAGTAACATTTGTTTTTTATTAAAGCAGTCTGTCAGAAAACTTTTTGTTGTCGTAGAGACTGACACAACAGGTGGGGGAGAAGGTGCAAATGATGAAATGGGCAGACTAGGTGGGCCGTCAAAGTCTATGTTTCTATGTTTCTATCCCATTCACCTAAATAAGTAGTAAAGCAGCTTGTGCCTTGTGAACATACTTTCATTCAGACTAATTTTCAATCAAACAACTGAAGATTTTGGATGGCCCTGCTGATTATAAACTTGAATAAACTAGTTGGTAACAGTGATCCTGCACTTAGCAATCTATATCCTAGATGTTCATATGAAAAAAAATACACTAATAACCTGACTAAAGTCTAAAAACAAGCTTATAAAAACACAACATGTATCTGAACATTTATATTTACCTATACAGCATCATTGCAGCCCGAGTACAACTCAGATAAATTACATGGTACCCTGACTACTGTATGATATAGTAAACATATGTTGGTATTTTTTTTTATGTTTTTTTGTAAACTTGGTAAACCCACTAGGCAAAACTGCCTGTTTTCAGAGGTGACCCAGGAGCACTGTGGAGGTTAAGTGCCTTGCTCAGACTCACACAGTATGCAAGTGGAGGTTGTGGGAATCAAACCCAGGTCTTCTAAATGTACTCAGTTCAATCACCGTTTGTTACTCTAACCACTAGGCTATACTGCCAGCCATAACACCCATATTAATGTTTTAATATATGATTTCAATAATAGTGCACAGTACCTACAGTGCAAATTATGAACTTTGAACACTTTGCAGCATTTTACTAAAACTTAATTATTTCCCTCTCCATCTGCTTATGTTTTCTTACACCAAAGTGGGTGTATAGTTGACAAAGCACTGTAAATAGCCTCAGGTAGCACTACTGCTTAAAATGCCAGGGACTCGGGGTCAGATGTGAATTTGGGTTGCTAGAGATTTGGCCAGGGGAGTAGGATCGAGCACCTGGGGTGCTGCTCTCCTCCTCTGGGAACGGTGGCCTGCAGGTCCTGCTGCTTTACTGCCACCTGGGTGACCACAGGTGGTGGTGCAATGAGGCTCTAGAGCAATCGGGAAGAGAGGAAACTAGCCAGGATCTGGAGTAGCGGCATGTCTCTATGTGCCCTACTTCCTTTGATCCCCTTGAGTGTTGGTGCCCTCAGGGACAGAGACCAGAAAACCAGTAACAATCACCCCACATTGGCTGCTGGTAGAAGGGACCCAGCTGCCCCAGACTTCATAACCAGTTTCCATGAGGGACCCACTGGGCTGCCCGACAAACATTAAAGGACTGTGGAAGTATGACCTGGGGTCCCCTTCCTTCCCACCTGGGGGGTACAACCTAGGCAGGATGGGGGCAGGCTCACAGGAGCTCCTGAGCATTACCTGGGGTGAAGCTAGGGGATACCCAGCCTAGGGATCTCTGAAAAGTCAAGACTGATGCTGTGAGAAGGGGGCATAGAAAGAGAAAATAAAAACATTTAAAAATATGCTGAAATCTTAGGGATTCTGTCCAGTGAAATGCAATTTCCGAGAGGCAGTGGTACAAGAATTCAAAATCCGAAAACCAAGCAGGATTCCATGATTTTTACCGGTGTTACTGGTAAAAACGGAAAACCATTGTCCCTGTCCACGACCTGTCCAGGTGTGCTGGCTGTAGGGAGTGTTTCAGTTACTCACGAGTCATATTGTGACAGTAGGATTTATAGCTGACCTCCAACAGTGTAGTTAAACAGCTCCTATGTAGGCAGTTCTTGTACCCTTGGGTTGTCAAGACTGTTGGCTACAGGGCGTGTGGGGGATACTCATGAATTGCTAGTGATGGTTGTCTGAGTAGCTCCCTGTTGCTTAGAATACCCCTTAGTTATCCCTTAGTGGTATGCCAACTCAGGCAGTTCCAAGTGTAGGCCAATGCACTGAACATCCTGCAGTATAGTGACTGCTTCCCCTGGTTGGCATTAACCAGTCATTGCCTTGCCTTGCATATTTAATAGAGGTTGGGGCCGGGAGGGTGGGCAGGACAAAAAACAAGCTTATGGCCACCAGTGCGTGAGAATCAGTCTCAGCGCTTCCATGCTGGAAACCAGCCTCAGAGCAAGAACTTGAATTGATGTGGAAATCTGGACTGGTGCAGGAGTCGGTGACTTAGCTTGCTGGCACTGGGAGCGTCCGCTTGGGTTCTCTGGTGGCGAGCAGGTGCGGTTGATGCAGGGGACCCGTGGACTCACTTGCTAGTTCTCGGTGGCATCCAGTGCAGGGGGCAGCAATGGGAGATTGCTTCACTGCTCATAGACCCCCCTGTGCAGTGTCTGAGTCTGGCGGTGGTTGTTGTTTTGAGCCACACTCAGAGTCCTTTTTATAGGCAGCCAAAGAGATTAAATTTTGGTGCCTGCGATACAGCTCTCTCACAATTGGCTGGCAGGGCAGGATGAAGGGCTGGACAAAAAAACAAGCTTATGGCTGACAGCGCAGGAGAAGTCAGTCTTGGCACTGCGGTGCAGGAAACCAGTTTTGGAGCCAGCACTTGGATCGATGCGAAAATCTGAAACAGTGTAGGAGTTGGAGACTTGGCCTGTTGGCACTGGGAGTGGCCACTTGGGTTCTATGGCAGCGAGCAGGTGTTGCTGATGCAGGGGTCCTGTGGGCTCACTTGCTAGTTCTCGATAGCTTCCGGTGCAGCGGGGAGCAATGGGAGATTGTAGCACTGCTCACAGACCCCCTGTGCAGTGGCTGAGTCTGGTGACGGTTAGCAGCTGATTGCCTGTTGCAGAAGCCAGTTACAAATATTACCAAATTTATGGGCTTCAAATTAGGTCATAACTGCATTGGTACAGAATTCCAGTAACAGGGCCCCTGGAATAGAAGGGATGCCCTGTTAACATTTGTCTTCACAGATGGGATCAAAAATTCCAGTCCGCCTGATAACCTCTGCCCTGTTCTGGCTGATTTTATTGTCATACTTTCTAAAATATACTCTAGGAGTGACCCTTTGTAACCCTTAAACTTAATGTTTAATGTGAAGTTTCCTATAATCTTCTTCTTAGCCAGTTTAGATCCTTGTATGGCAAACAATGAAGTCTTGTGCATGGGGCATCAAGAGTGAAACACACAAATTTATTGTATAGTACCTCTACTGTACTAAGTTCAATTCTTGATGCAGCACCGTAGATGACTTCTCCATAGTTAATAATCCAAATAATCATCATGTCAACAATTTTTAATCTAGCATCCCTGGGTAAATTGTTTGGAACCTTACACAACATACCAAGTTTCTGATCAGGCTTTTAACCATTTTATCAACATGCACATTTAGGTTACAGACACTGTCTATCCACATACCAAGATATTTATATACCTGGACATATTGTAATTTAGTACCAGTGTATGTAAAGATATCCAAGTTCTCATGAATGTTTTCAACTCATTTGTGTGCCTAAATACCATTGATTTCATGGCATTTAGCACCAACTTGTGTTAAATAACAAACACTACAAAAAGTGACAAGCTCTCTAAAGAGCACACTGGACATGTGCATGTATATTGCCCATAACATACACAATAATATTGTCAGCATACAAGTTGAACTTTATTTGACAGTCTAGAAAGTAAAGGGAATTCATGCATATGTTAAAAATAGAGGACCAAAATGGAGCCTTGCGGGACTCCAGTTACTGTTGGCAAGGGATTTGACTGGTAAGAATTCAGAGTGACTTTCTATAGTTGCCCCACCAAGTAGCCTCTGAACCATTTCAAGGCAGCCACCGATGTGCTCAAGGATTTATGTTTATCCAGTAGAATCGCATGGTTAAGGGCATGAAAAGCATCTGACAGGTCTAGCTATAAAAATTGTTCCTACTATTGATTTTCATCTAGGGCACTCTGAATGTCTCTAACCAGCTTTGTTAATACTGTGCTAGTATTGTGTTTTTCCCTAAATCCTGACTGGCAATGGTTCAAGATTTTATCAGAAGCCAGATAATATTTCAGCTGTACACTTACAGGGGGAATAGGGGCAGACTGGATGGGTCATTGTGTCCTTTTCTGCTGACAGATTTCTATGTTTCTTATCTTTTGAATAATTTAGATACAGGGGGGAGCAAGGAGATTGGTCTGTAATTAGTTTGCTCCATTTTACTCCTGATTTGAAAATTGAAATGACTTTAGCAATTTTCCAGTTTGAGGGGAACTTTTCAGCTGATACAGAAATATGAAAAAATGGTAGCTAATGGGTTCGCTCAAACCGGGGAGGCATATTTTAGTAACTTTGTTGGTAAATTGTAAAGTCCGATTGACTTTAAAGTGTCCATGTTTAATAGTTCACTCAGGGCATCTGGTTTTATTTCCTGAACCATAAACAAATTTATTCTATTCAACAAAGGGGGCTTGGTTTATATTATATTTCATTTTTCATTTTTCATTTATTCTTTGGTAACTGGGTAAAGGCACTGGACCAAAGGTCCCTTTTCAGGCCCGACCCAGACAAAAAACATACAAAAATACACAAATACATAAATACAATCAGCAGCAATACAAAACCAAAAAATGCAAATTACAAATCGCAGTTACAAACAGATTTATGTAATAAATAACTTTTTAACCTTTGTTTAAAAGTTAAAACAGAGGAAGCAATCCTAACATCAAGTGGGAGTGAATTCCAATAGAAAGGTGCTGCTATTGAAAAAGCTCTAGAGCTTAATCTAAGCCAAGACTTTGGGACAAAATACAGGGGGCCATCAGCCAACCTCAGGAAAAAGGGAGCCAAAGTAAAAACATTTATACATCAGACAACCAACAAAATATTCTATTCTGCAACTAGGGGAAAACCACCCCAACCGAGAATAAAGATTACACTGATGTGTCCTATTGGGGGCTCCTAAAATAAATTTACAAATATTATTATAGGCCACAGTTAGTGCTTGCATTTCTTTTGTACCTATGTTATAATATAAACAAGAACTGTAATCAAAATATGTAAGAAGAGAACCAGTAGCAATTGCTAATCTAGTTGCTTGTGAGAAGAATGACTTGAATTTGTATAACCCCCCCCTATTCTTTGATTTACTTTCTTAACCATTGACTGAATCTGAGGTGAAAAGGTCGAACTGGGATCCAATAGTGTGCCCAAATACTTAAATTGAGACACTTGTTCAAGCAGACCACCCTGCAAATCAGATATCCTCAGTTCCGGGGTGTCCACCAACATAAATTGCATGCCAAATAACTTAACTTTTGTTTTAGCTGAGTTCAAAACCATAGCATTTAAAGTAAGCCAAGAACAGATGGCACCAAAATCCTTTTCTAGGGAACAAGAAAGTTCAGACACAGAATTTGACTGAGCACAAATTACAAGATCATCTGCATAAATCAGTGATTCACTAAACTTACAAATTCCAGGAAGCTGATTAATAAAAATAGAAAATAAGAGGGGTCCCAAAAATGGACCCCTGAGGCACACCACAACTAATTGGTAAGACATCAGAAACCACAGAACCTACTTGAACAAATTGACACCTGTTACTCAGATAATCATAGAACCAAGAAACAGCGACATCAGAAAACCCGAGATCTTTCGATTTTGTGTAGACTAAACCGTGATCAAGCAAATCAAAAGCCTTAGTTAGGTCCACGAACACTGCCCCGGTCATCAAACCCACGTAGGACAGTGTTCGTGAACCCAACCAAGGCAGTGCCCATACCAAAGTGCTTACGGAACCCATGTTGTTGCCTTGACAACAAATCCTGGGTAACCAAATAGGCATCAATTTGCTTAGTCACTAAACGCTCAAGTAGTTTGCTAAGGGGATTCAGTATTGGTATTGGCCTATAATCATCCATGGAAGTAGCACAGCTCTTTTTTGGAATTGGAACCACCTTAGCTTTCTTCCAGGACAGGGGAAAGACACCTGTAGCCAATGACATATTAAAAATATAACAACGAGGATCCGTAATAAAGGGGATAGCCAATTTTAAGAAGCGGGCATCCAACCCTTCCCCACATTCAGTCCCTTTATTTGGGAGAGACTGCAGAAGATGAAAAACTTCATTTGATGTTACTTCCTTAAACAAAAACCTGGGTCCATCTACCAAAGGAACAGAGGAAAAGGATGTAGTATTACCAGCCTGAGGAAAAAAAGACCTAAACTTAGAAAGATCTGAAAATTTAGAATTCAACAATTTAACAATTTCGGACAAGTCACCAATTTCTTTGTTGTCAGCATTTAATTTCTGGATATCAGATTTTGATTTAGGAGAAAGTAAAGAATTTATGTTATTCCAAAACTTCTTTGGATCTGCCCGGCTATCTTCAAAGCGATCCCTGAAATAAACTTTTTTGGCATTTTTAACAGTTTGTGATACTAAATTCTGAAGTCCAAGGTACAGATCCATTGAAACTCTACTGGGAGATAATTTAAATTTAGTACAAGCACTATCCCACTCCTTAATTAATTTCTTAATGCTGGGATCAAACCGTCCAGTAGGAGAACCTCTACATCGAATGGCCCGCAAAGGGAAAAGGGATTCCTGAATGGGAAGACGTTGGCTGCAAAAAAAAATCTAGTGCTGTGTTTACATCTGGAATACATTCAAGAAAAGACCAATCCATTAACCTCAAAGAAGAATATAACAGGGAATAATCTATCCTTTTAAATGATCTAGTCTGAAACACAGAAGGAGGGGATTTAAGACAGCGAAAATTTAGGACACAAAAGGTGGCCATGTGGTCGCTTACAGAATCTGCCAAGACACCAGGGGCACCTACCCTCCCCACTCTATTAGTCAAAACCCAATCCAACAAAGAATGATTCTGTGAGATGGGATTAAGATGGGTGGCACATTTATACACTGAGTCAGTCCATAAGAAAGAAGAGATTCGAGCCCTATAGTGTCATTAGCCCTCCAATTCAAATTCATATCTCCAACAACAGAATCACTCTGCTTTAAATAAACTTCACAAACATCCAAGAAATGTTTAAGCCCTTGAAGACCACACTGAGGGGGATTATACAAACAGTCCACATTTAACAACTTCTTTCCTCCAAGAACAAATTGCAAAACCAGCCATTCAGTATTGCAATCCAAATCCTCACTAGACCTTAAAAAATTAATTTCTAAATGATCCCTATAATAAATCAAGACCCCACCACCCTTTTTTCGACCTTTACAGTCCACGCTAAAAATTTTATAACCTCCAATATGACACACATTATCGGGCACCTCCGGCTTCAACCACATTTCTGATAAAACAACAATATCAGGCAGATATAGAGCAATAAGCGTTCGATTTCAGTAATCTTAGGGATTAAACTACAAACATTCAAATGGATAATTTTAAATCCATGATAGGATTTAAAACAATTATTCAAAGACGATGCTTGAGAGGGAGACATAGAATCCCAAGTGCAAGGCCCTGGATTTGGTTCAACATCACCAGACACTAACAACAGAAAGGTAGTTGAAACACAGTTGCCCAATTTAGAACAAAGTAACATGCCAAAGTGCAAACAAGTAAAATAACCCCTATTCCCACATTGTCTTGTGGCATAGGGCTACTCAACAGCAATTGCCATGAATCAGTAACAACAACATCAACAACTAAGCAAGCTGAAAAGCAAAAATCACTTGTCTCATATGAGGCAGTGTTCCCGATGCCAAACCTATATAATTCAATATGATCCACATATACCAACCCCCACAAAGAATACACACCCAAATAGCTAAACACTTAACGGCCCACATTATTAACATAACATACTTATAGCACCGACAGTATTACAATCAAACACTCCCACTCCCCTATCTCCCTCGGAGTACCTTAGACTCCCAGGGCTGGATATTCAAACTGCACCATTCATAGGCGCAAGCCCTTGAGCTGCGCAAAATAGTTGTGCAGGGGTGTGTCCTGGGCGATATTCAAAGGAGTTGCGCTATTGAGCAACTCCTTTGAATATCACCCAACCACTGTGTGCATGGCGCAGTGGAACTTGCGCCACCGCATTGACATAGTGGAGCATTCAATCCGGTGGCGCAAGTACCATTGCGCCATGTGCAAAATCACGATATACAAAAGGTGACATGCAAATGGGGCTATAATTCATGCAAGGCACAGGGGGGGCCATTTGCATGTGATTATGTCCCCATTTGCATGCCATTAGCATGTAGGTGCACTGATCCCCGAGGACTTGCGCCTGGCGCCCTGCCAGGCAGCAGCCATCGGGGACCGACACCCCCTGCAGCCCGATCGCGGGCATAGTGTACTTCCCCACCAGCCTGATCGCTGGCATCAATGTGGCTCCCCACCCTCCTCCCGTTCACATCCCTGGTGGTCCAGTGGACCGAAATGCCCGATCGCGGGCGGTATGTGTGACAAAAACCACCCGAACATAGCCCTGGTGGCTGGTGTCCCCACCCTACCCACACGCCCACCACCCGCTCCCCAGCAGCGGCGGGCGGCAGCATCCTACCCACCTGCCTCCCGCCCGCCGATTACAGCGGTAGGAGCCAGCCGCTTATTGCAGAGAAAGAGCCAATGGGCATGCAGTTTATATAGTAGTATGATAGTCCAGTTTTGTGAATGAATCATTCACAAATCGGACTGTCATGTACGGTATGGGCTGCATGCCCATTGGCTCTTGCTCTGCACCAATGGGCATGCAGCCCTACTGGCAGTTAGTCGGCGGCGGTGGGGCAGCAGGCGAGTGGATGCTGCCGCCGCCGGGGGAGTGGGGTGGTGGGGTCGTAGGGTGTAGGGTGGGGACACTAGCCACCAGGGCTAAGTTTGGGGGTTATCACACATACCGCCAGCGATTGGGCATTTCGTCCACTGAACCACCAGGATGTGAATGGGAGGTGGGAGTTATTATACATACCGCCTGGATCGGGCATTTCAGTCCACTGGACCACCAGGGATATGAACGGGAGGGGAGGGCTACATTGATGCCCGTGGATCGGGCTGGTGGGGAGTACACTATGCCCACGATCGGGCTGCGGGGGCACAGGACTGGGTTGAGGCCAGCCACAGGCAGCTGCTGTGTTGCACCCTGCACACAGCAGCTCACCTGTGGGTGGCCCTCAACTTAAGCCTTTTTTTGGCTCAAAGTTCTGCAGGCGCAGGTTGGGGGTTGCACCTGCACAACTCTGCACAGCCCGGCTGAATATCGGGCTGTGCAGTTTATGCATGGTTCCTCCCCCTCCAGTTCAGCATGCATTCATTTGCATTGCGCTGTTGCTCAGCATGTTTTCTGTGGTGCAGCTGCCTCCTGCTGAATATCGCAGAATGGAGCAAGTTTGGACTTGCGCAGGCGCAACCCTTTTGAATATCTGGCCCCCCTGCTCTTATTGCACTTGCTGCACCTGCACCACGCAAATACCACCACATTTGGCAAGTGAGATCTTTAAACACCTCAACCCCACAGACTAGGCTGCCACCACCAATTGGGAGGAGGGGGTGTAGCTAGCAACAGATAGTAGAAGCTAGTCAGTATCTAGCAACAGGGCTATGAGCAGGGTTCAATTACCGGAGTGGCAGTAGCTGTACTTAATTAATCAGCTCCACTCTTGGAAGGACAGCACAAACACCCTAAACAGTACACTTTAGGTCCCTTTTTCAGCAGCACACAAGTAATCACTTTGTAAACAGTAGTTCAGCAGGGACTCAAACCAGCAGTGCTAAATAATAAAATCTCCACGGCATTAAAATGCACCCCAATACTGTGACAAGTCATATACCAGCAGGCTTAGTTAATTCCCAAAGACAATAAGGGGTTTAGCAGCATCACACTCTAGCAACATGAGCTCACACAGTCTCTGAATAAAATGGAACACAGTGCAGCGATAATAGTTACGGTTCCTGTAGTCTCTTACTTACTTTTGCTTACTTCTCTCCAAAGACCCACTGCCACACAGCTCAGATCTCCCAGGAATACAGCAGCCTTCCAGATGGAAAAGTGGAATATAGGGCTCTTCCTGTCATAATGACCAGATATTCTACATGGTCCACTGAGCTGTTAAAGTGCTAGGGGGGTTGAAGGGAGCCTGCCACACTCCCTTAAACTCTCCTGCACTTATTGCACTTGCTGCACCTGCACCGTGCAAATGCCACCGTGCTTGGCAAGTGAGATCTTTAAACACCTCAACCCCACAGACTGGGTTGCCACCACCAATTGGGTGGAGGGGGTGCAGCTAGCAACAGGTAGAAGAAGCTAGTCAGTATCTAGCAACAGGGCTATGAGCAGGGTGCAATTACTGAAGTGGCAGCAGCTGTACTTAATTAATTGGCTCCACTCTTGGAAGAACGGCATAAACACCCGGAACAGTACACTTCAGGTCCCTTTTTCAGCAGCACATAAGTAATCGCTTTGTAAACAGCAGTTAAACAGGGTCTCAAACCAGCAGTGCTAAATAATAAAATCTCCACAGCATTAAAATGCACCCCAATACTGTGACAAGTCATATACCAGCAGGCTTAGTTAATTCCCAAAGACAATAAGGGGTTTAGCAGCATCACACTCTAGCAACATGAGCTCACACAGTCTCTGAATAAAATGGAACACAGTGCAGCGATAATAGTTACGGTTCCTGTAGTCTCTCCAAAGACCCACTGCCACACAGCTCAGATCTCCCATACTTGGGGTTAGCTATCATGTCTAAGGTATCAGCACCCATTGTGGTAAATAATTCACTGAAGTCATTGGCTACTTAATTGCCCAGTGGAGTCAATTTACCACCCATCAGAAAGGCACTAGGGAGCTCAGGGCTACTCAGTGACTGTAGCTTGCATACAAGTCCCTAAAATCTTTTGGGTTTGACCTGTTAGGGTCTACAAATGAGGTTTTGAAAAAATAAAATGTTTTACCTTTTAACCTCATGCAGATATTTGTTTCTGGCCTGTTAGAAACCTGCACAATCCCTTTTGGAATTTGATTTTTTTGCAAGTTTTCAGCATTTAATCCTTAAGTGTCTAAACATAGTTCTATCATTATTATACCATGGAGCAATAGCTGCTTTAATTAACTTCTTTTTTAATGGCGCATGTCTATTAAAGACTAACATGAATTTGTACTGAAAAAATACCTAGGCTTCATTTACTGACAGAATCAGGGTGACGCTTTCCCAATTAATTGATTCCAGGCCCATCATGAAGGGCAAATAATTGAAATTTCTCCAATCTCTGCAAACAAAAAACCATAGACACTCAGGGCCCGATTCTCAGAGCCCTTAGACTGATGCAAGGTTCCTGTGTCAAACATAAATGATGCAAGTGGCACCTTGCATCAAAAGATGCACCCTGAACTATTCTGAAAAGAAGCCTGCATCAAGTGCAGGCTGCATGCACCAAAGGAGCCTTTCACCAGTCTTGCACCACAAAATGGGCTGTGGCATGGCACTAGGGGGCTAGCGGCAGATGCAAGCTGCTAAATCCCCTAATTTGGCATTCTCAAAACCCTCCCAAAGGGCAAAGGCCTAAGTACTGTTAGACCAGCCCCAACCAAGGGCTAGTTTAAGAGTACTTAGAGGTCCTCTGGGAAGGTGCACCAATGTGATCCTCTTACAAATAGAATTATTAATGTTCCTGGTAGTCTAGTGCCCCCCCCAGCCCCAATTCCTGTATGAATATATTTAATAATAACCCTGGTAGTCTAGCACCCCCCAGCCCTGATCCCTTTATGAATATAATTAATAATGTCACTGGTAGTCTAGCACCCCCAGCCCTGATCCTTTTATGAATATATTTAATAATGACCCTGGTAGTCTAGCACCCCCCAGCCCTGATCTCTTTATGAATATAATTAATAATGTCCCTGGTGGGCTAGCAGTTCTCCCCAAGCTCCGATCCCCCATTATGTATAATTAAACAGCCCTGGTAGTCTAGTGGACCCCCATCCCCACACCCTGGCAGGCAGTGTCCCACCATCCCTCACCAACCCAAAACAGCTAGCCAGTGCACAGCCTCCACAATCACTGTCTAGCCACCAGCGGATGTCAATAAGGAGCATACTGTATCCAGTAAACGCCTCCTATTGACAGCTCAGTTGGTGGCTGGACATGGTAGTGTGAGGAGGGCTGTGCCGGTCACTGGTTCTGTTTCAAGTTGGGGGAGTGGGGTAGTAGGACACTGCCTGCTGGGGTGGAGAGATCCACTAGACCACTAGGGCTGTTTAATTATACATAACAGGGGACCAGGGCTTGTGGGGGGGGCCACTAGCCCACCAGGGATATTATTAATTATATTCATACAGGGATCAGGGCTGGAGACACTAGACTACCAAGGACATTATTAAATATATTCATAAAGGGATTGGGCTAGGGGGCTCTAAACTACCAGGGTCATTATTGAATATATTCATACAGGGATTAGGGCTGGGGGGACCGCTAGACTACCAGGGTCATTATTAAATATATTCATACAGGGATTAGGGCTGGGGGGAGCTCTAAACTACCAGGGTCATTATTAAATATATTCATAAAGAGATCAGGCTGGGGGGGCTCTAAACAACCAGGGTCATTATTAAATATATTCATAAAGGGATCAGGGCTGGGGGCTGCTAGATTGCCAGGGTAATTATTAAATATATTCATAAAGGGATTGAGGCTGGGGGTGCTAGACTACCAGGGACATTATTAATTATATTCATAAAGGGATCAAGGCTGGGGGGGTGCAAGATACCAGGGTCGTTATTAAATATATTCATTAAGGAATCAGGGCTCGGGGGCTGCTAGACTACCAGGGACATTATTAATTATATGCGTAAAGGGATCAGAGCTGGGGGGGTGCTAGACTACCAGGGTCATTACCAAATATATTCTTAAAGGGATTGGGGCTGCTAGACCACCAGGGAGGGGCACAGGGTTGCCCGTGGCTTCAGCAACCTGTATTGATGCACCTGCTGGTGCATGGCTATGGTTGCCCCAAGCTGCGGGACTTTGCCCCCAGGACCCTACTCGAAAGAGAATCGGGTGCAGGGTCCTTGGCACACTGTCAATCGGTGCAAGCCACCTTTGGCACAGCTTGCACTGACTTTTGAGAGTTGGCCCACAGTTTTTTGTCCTTACCACTAACACATACAATCCCCTGGTGATCGCTAAAAGAATCTGAAATCACCTCATTGGTTTTATTAAAGTCTGGTTTGGAAGTAAAGATTAAGTCCAGTATTGTGAAAGCAAAAGGATCCCTATGATAAATTCTAGTATACTTGAAAATCAGCTGAATTTAACTCACATTAGTGCTTAATTCATACAGACCATAGTTATGATCAACTGTGCTCCAATTCACGTTAAAATCACCAATCAGCATAATCGTATGGCTGTGTCTATAGTTCTGTAATGTATCCTGTAATTTATTAAATACAGAACTGTTGCTGTTTGGAGGATGATTAACATTTACCAAGAGACTAGACTGGGAACAGGAGGCTCAATTTTCAAAGCATGGCACAGGGCTTTCACTGAATCCCTTTGCTGTAACTGCACCTGATTCTCCAATCTTGGGCACCGTTGCGACAGTTTTCACATTTTACAGCAGCTTGCACCAAATATCTGGAACAAGCTCCATAAAAACAGCCCCCAGGGTTGCCACAAGCCAGACCAGAAAAAGCTGGTCTAACTTGCAGCACCTGGCGCACAGGATTGAAAATCTCAATTGCCACCTGGGTGATTGCCGCAAATTCTGTGTGCCACATCTTCGGCACTCCCCGGGCTTGTGGCAATTGGAAGCTTTGAAAATCAAGCCCAGGAAGTTTAAGTTCGAGTGTTAATCATTCCAAATGGGGGCCTCCTCCAGTATTAAATCCAATTCCCTTGCTTTCAGCTCTGCTTTGCAATAAATTAACAACCCACCCATTTCTTATTCCTGTCTCTACTCCACAGATGGCACTCTGATATATTTATAAAAGAATCCTGAATTTTAAGTTTAGTCAAGTTTCTGTAATTATTAGGTCAGGTTTATTCTGAATAACTTATTCCCTAATGGAATCAATTTTCCATGCAATACTTATAACATTAAAATGGGTAATACTAAATTTACAGCCTCTTTAAACATTTGCATCTAAAAATCCAGTTTCAGCAAGGCCAGAGTTTGGGCGCACATCTCTGCACAACAACAAAAAAAAACAAAACTGTGTTTTTAGAGTACCTGTCTTTCAACAATAGTGTTCAAAGCATGCAGAGATGTGGTTTACTGAGTCCTTGTTTAACTGTGTCCATAACAGTAACATGCTAGCTCATCCCGTGATTTTAGTGTGAGCACTACTTAAAGCAAAACACTTTGTACAGAATTAATTTGGAGGGGGGTCTTTAATAAGTGTAACAAACAAACAAGGAGAAGAGGGGATTGGGGACAGTCCCTAGAGAATGGGGAGAAGATCAGCCACTAGGGCTATCTGATCTTTAAATCCAGTCTGATGTTAGGCCAAGCATGGCGCTAGTAGGGAAACTGTGAAACTGGATGTGTCACTGGGCCTTTTATTGTCAGCACAGCCTAGGTCTCTGTGTTTACCCCAGTCATCAGGTTTCATCCTTCTGTACATAACTGGCACTGTGGATCATAAAGATTCATGACATCTGGCAAGTAGATTGGAGGTTTAAGTCTAACAGCCTTGTACATTAGGACAAACAAACACCGAGTTCAACAGGTAGAGCCACTGAGACATAGCTATTCTTTTTTCAGGGGTGACCCAGAATTAATTACGTATAGACATCAGGCAGAATAACATATATATTGACAGGAAAAGTAAGATATGACAAGGTTACAGTACATCGGGTGTGGTACAATTCAAATGGCCAAACTTGGCATACAACATGTAATAAAGAGTTAATAACAATTTTGGAACTACACACTATAGGGAGGGAAACATTAACCAAACAGTGGAACAAATAATCCAAATAGATCTTAGGCAGTGGAGCATCATCAATTATAGCACAAGGAGATGTCACCTGTTACAGATACACAGGCTGTGTTCAAGTAGTACAACTTTAAGCCCTTTTTTAACCCCCCTTCCCTAGACTAGGGCAATCTTGGAGGACAGAAGGCAGGGAGTTCCAGACAGTCAGTGCTGTGGTGGGAAAAGATTTCTTACCCACACAGGATCTAAATTTAGGTATCTCTAGCAGAGGATTGCTGAAAGACTGTATGACCCTCCATGGAGGCTTGATTTTTAGTGTGTTGCACAGGCTAGGGGGAGGGTAAAGACCCTTAGCAAGTTTCAAAGCCAGGCAGAGGGGAGGGTACTCAAGCTGACTATCAAGTGAAGGCCAGTTTAGTAAACACAGTACATTTTAGTGGTGCTGTTTGGGTGTAGCACCTGCAGCAAAGCGCCCAATTTATATTACATTATTATATTAATTTTATAATACTTTGAGCTTATTGAGTTTGGAGCACCCAAGAGACTGCAAAACAGAGGCACCATATTGCAGGAGGTGAAGTAAAGTACCAGTAATAATCATGAGCCTTGATTCTTAAGTATTAAGATCAGGGCCCCGTGTTTTCTGCGATTCTGCGGTTGCAGCAGTGGCCACAGAAATCAGGGCTGACTGCAGAAATCAGTGCTTGCGGCAGAAATCAGGAAAACCAGCCATACAGTCACATAAATGCTAGCTATGCTATGCAATCACACAAGGCATGGGCATAGCTATTGATGTGTTAAGTATGCCATGGCACACATGCTCATTAGAAGGGGCAACAAACTAATGCCGTACACTATAAAGCTGAAAAGCTAGTGGCTGCATGGCTTCTTGACTCATGCTGGCTCTTGTTACATAACTCCTTCCAGCCAGTATTGTGTGTGTGTGTGTGTGTGTGTGTGTGTGGGGGGGGCGACTGGCGCAATAGTAGCAGAGCTTGATTAGGTCCATGGCAGTTATGATTTGCTGTTGTGTAGGTGTGGGTAGCTCAGCCATGTTAATTTTTCATTATGAGGCTGTTCACGGTGCATGCTGAATCCTTGGAAGATGAATTTGGAAGGAAGAACTGGAAGGCAAGCTGTAGTCAAGAAGTGAGAAGATTCAGTGGTGCCCATGGAGGTGGAAATGATCTCAGTGTGGTGACAGGTATCGGAGGAGAAGCTGATTGCAGAAACATTGGGCTGGCAGCAGACTGAGCAGAGGACTCGATCCCCACTGGTGGACATCTAACAGGGTTTTGATTTGTGGGCTGCAGTTCTGTACCTGCAAGTGTGAGAGTAATTTCTTGGTAATTCTGAACCTGCAGCCTAAGTGATGGCATCAAGCTCAATTCTTAAGGAGGGTCAAGTTGCCCAGCTGCAGCAGAGTTGGGGACCAGAGTATACTAGAACTGGAGCAAGCTGGTATGGAAAAAACTTGGAATGGAGAGTTTGATTGCTGCTATACATAAGTGAAATGAGGGTCACTGACTGAAGAACACCACCACCCCCTGAGTTGCGAGGAGAAGAGAACATGCTAACCAAGGTTACTGCAGCTTAATAAGAATGACTTGCTTGCATTTTTTAGTGTGCCCCCCAAAAGAAAAATCAGGAGTCCACAAATCCTACAGACACTGCAAGTTACACCCTCCTTCACTATTATAGGAAGACAATTCCCCCCCCCTAAAAAAAACAGATTTGTACACCGCACTCAGCATGATTGTTGCAAGGCAGTTGGAGTCTTTGGTAACTGGGTTAGGCCCACTAGGCACAAGTGCCTGTTTTCAGGGGTGACCTGGGAGCACTGGGCAGTTAAGAGATTTGCTCAGAGTCACACAGTATGCAAGCGGAGGTTGTAAGAATCAAACTCAGGTCTGGTCTGCTGGATGTATCATGCTCATTCACACCTCGTTCTTCTAACCTCTAGGCCATACTGCCAGCCCTAGGAGTATTCCTAGTTTACAAAAATAATAATTTAAAAGAACATTGATCAAAATCAGAAAAAAAATGGCCTTCAAGTTGGAGTCTCTCTTTTTATCTGCTAACTGTAAATATAAACCAGAAGAAATCCAAGCAGGTTTTGCCTTCTGTGTAGTTTTAGCTAAGTGTGTATGTCCTTCTCTGATTATAACCTAGGAGAACAGCAAAGGCCACCAATTTCCAGAAGAACAGATGAGCCTTCAAATTATGAGTGGGAAGGAAAATTCAATAAAAGAGAACACTGATGCCAATGACTGTGCCAGGTTTGGGTTATTGCTGTTTAATGTTTGTGATAAGAAGACTACATACTGTTAAATGGCCTGCTGTTCCACCTTCAGTGCAGCAGAGTGGTTGCACGAAGGCAGTCAAAGGGTTAACTAAGACTTAATCTCTTTGAAGGTATGCTGTTTAGCCACAATTTATCTGCTGCAGAATGGCTGCAGAATCAGCAGTTGTTCTGCCGCAGAAAGTATGAGGTCCTGCCACAGAATGTAGGTCCACTTTGCCGCAGTAAACACGGGGCCCTGTTTAAGATTGCCAAGGTGGTAGAGTAGGGCAATTGTTTTTTTGAGGAGGGTCAATGTTACATAGTCATTGTGAGTTCGGTAGGAAAGTTTCTGGTCCAAGTTGATCCCTAGGTACAATATTTGGTGGACTCAACTACATTTATGGTTGTTTTAGTAGTGGTGGTGAGGGCAAGCAGGTGTTGCCTTGACTGGCCCAAGTTCCTAGGGTCAAACAATATTGCTTTTTTTTTTTGTCTTTAAGTACCAGCTTATTGGCCTTAAACCAATTTTCTAGTTGGTGGAGGTCCACCATGAACTGGGAATCAAGGCAGCTGGGGTCCCTGGAGTTTGTATAAAGTATAGTATTATCTGCATGAAGCAGAAGGCTTGCCTCCCCATAGTTCCTCAGCATATCTTTAACAAATAACAAAAATAGCAGGGGGTCTAAAATAGAACCCTGTGGGACACCATCCAAGATTGTTTTACTTTTGGGGAGCGTGCTCTTCCACCTAATCAGCTGAGACCTGTCAGTGAGATAGTGGGAGAACCAGCTGAGGGACAGTGAGTCAAGACTAAATGAATTCCATTTTATTAGAAGAAGGCTATGCTAAACCAAATCAAAAGCTTTAGTAAGGTCAATGAAGACTGCACCAGTAAGCAGCCTTTTATCAATTGCACCCAGGATATCTGTGGTCAGTTTGACAAGGGCAGTGTCAGTTCCATGATGCCACCTGAAGCCACGTTGCCTATCAGTCAACCAGTGTTTCTGTGCCAGGAAGTCAAATGTTCCTGAATTTTGGCAAGGGAGCACAGCAGAGAAATGGGCTGATAGTGCTCAACATGTTCTACTGAGCCACCTTTGACATTTGACAAATTGAATCAACTTGTGGTGAACAGTGGATTTGGTGTGCTACCATCCATTGGTCAGTTGATACATATTTCAGGCATTTTTTAAATCTTCAGCATTTAGCATAAGTACCATGCTGTACCTGGTTACTAATCATTCTGTTGCTATTTGACCAGCTCTGTCAAGATCTTGGGCAAACTTGGTGCAAACTTGGGCAAACCAGCCCAGAACTGTGTAGTAAATAAAGAAAAATCTGTAAGCATTTGAACTAAACACTAATCTGGTGTGCGTGTGCATGCGTGCGTGTATATATCTCTGTGTGTGTGTGTGTGTGTGTGTGTGTTTATTTTAAATCTAGAACATTTTATGACTAAGGTTATCAGGATACTCTGCCCCGCCCCTGAGATCTGTTTCTTCCTGTGTCGATCTCATTCCCACTGTTCCCCCAGCCCCCTACCCTTCCTCTTGTCTAGTATACTGTAAGTGAGCGAAGGCTGCCAGGCCTCCTTGGATTTCTTCCCAGGGAGTCTGAGATTGACTGTCATTTGCTCCAGGTGAAATATTTGTGATACCTGCTCCTTCCATTCTGCTACCTCTGGTGGGTCAGGCCCCAGCCAATGTGAAATCAGGGTCTTAAAGGCTGCCACGACCATACAATTAAATACCTTAGCCTTCTTTCTAGCTATTACCTCTTGGACTGGAGCCCCCAGTAGAGAGTGCTGAAAGGAGTCTGGGACCCCCCCCCCAGATCTTGTAGAGCTCCATCTGGGCTTGTGTCCAAAACTGTGGCAATTTAGGGCATACCCTTAGGATGTGGTAAATGGGTTCCCTTTTCTTCACATCCTCTTCAACATCAGGTCAGAACTGGTGGTGTCCAAGTACCTGGTGACTCTGGGCACATAGAAAAAATCTCACTAGGATTTTCCAATGAAACTCTCCTCAGTTCTTGGAGGCTGAGACCTTCCACCCTCTCTCCAACCACCTATTCCACTGGTCTTCTATTATCTGGATCCCTGATCCAGGACCACCAGGAGATTTGCCTTTCTTTCAGAAGTAGTTTATACACTTCAAAGATGCACCACAGTCTATCTTTAAGAATCACTACCTGATAGATAAAATCCTCCCATCTCATTTTATCCCTTTTGATGTGTTATAACTTATGCCCATCCAATATGTAGCTCAAGACTTGTAAAAACCCATAAGTCCAGTCTGGTAATAAGGTATTGACAATTGAGGGTTTGGTAAAACACATTGGGTCCTTTCTACCAACTGCTCATATCTAGTTAGTATTCCACATCCTAAAACCTGGGTCCATGTGTCCTGGGATGAAATCTGGGTCTCCAATTGTCAGGGTGAGGGTGCCATCTCATTGGGGGTATTGGCGCAAGCCCTCAGTTTTTAAAAATAGTCAAGGAGTATTTAACTCATGGGTTACTTATTTTCTTTTTGATATCTGGAGTAAAGTTTGTCAGTTAGCAATGCATAAATGCATAAAGGAGTATGGTCAGAGTATCATCATTTTCCGTGGTATGTCACATGGACTGATGGTATTGCTTTGACCAAGTTACCAAGTGTGTAGCCTGTGTTGCCTAACAGTTAACTTTACATCTGGGGCAGACAACCCTCCTTCCTCTCTGGGCAAGGATAGGTTCCTGCGGTCCACCCTTGCTTTTTGCCTGCCCATAAAAAATGTGTACCACTGTTTTTCTATGTTGCTCCAGTAGATATTGAGGATTGGGATTGGTAGCAGCTGGAATAAAAATAACAGTCGAGGCAAGACATTCATTTTAAGCACCCCTACCTTTCATGATAAAGAAAAAGGCAGCGAGGTTCGCCTTTTCAGGTCAAGTAGGATTTCCATGTACAATGTCTCATAGTTAAGTCACAAACTGTAGTAAGAAAGAAATAATGTAACCTACTGGGAACTAAACCCAAGCCCAGGGGCCTGGGTTCCCAGTAGGTCACATTACTTCTTTCTCACTACAATTTGTGATTTAGTTGCTAAGCAGTGGCTAATACTGCACCAAAAACATCTAATTGTCATCTCATAGTTAAGTTTAAACAGTTGCTCCAATTTTGGTGTGACCCTGAACCCCAAGTACCTTATTCTGTCATTAGGGTGTCAGTGTGGCTTAGTTGGTAGCACATCTGCCTTTGGGCCAGACAGTTGTGGGTTCTTGTCCCACACTAAGACTGATCTCATGCCTAAACACTTGATGCTGACCTGAGAAGCAGGACCCGAAGAGGCCATGCCATACCAACAGAGGAGAAGGTATGTGCAGCCCCACGGGTATTGGCCATTGGCGGATTCCAGACACTGAGTGGTGACACTGTGGGCATCTCACAGCCCTCCGTATCATGGTGCCTGAGGGCAGTCATGGATGCCCTTGTACACAGGTCGCACCAATACATCCACCTACCCACAGATGCCCAGGAGCAACTGGCAATCAAGCAGAGATTCCACAGCACAGCAGGATTCCCACGTGTGCTTGGTGCAGTAGACTGCACACACATCACCATAAGGGCACCACTGGATGAATGAGAGACCTATGTCAACCATAAGGGATACCATTCCATGAATGTACAGGTCATCTGTGACACCAGGTGCAAGATCCTTGACGCCATGGCACAGTATCCTAGGTCCACACACGATATGTACATCTTCAGGAACTGTGGAGTGCGTGAGGCCTTCCAGAGCAGAACACTCACAGATGGATGGCTGATTGGTAAGGCACACACAGACACATGCAGCACGGGTGGGCATGGGAAGCATGTGGGCACAACAGTAACCTACACCCCTCTCCCCACAGGTGACAGCGGATACCCACAACAGCCCTGGTTGATGACACTGGTGAGGCATCTACAGAGTGCAGCAGAGCAATGGTACAACGATGCCCACACAGCAACACGCGGTGTGATAGAGTGCACATTTGGCATCCTCAAGATGAGGTTCCAGTGCCTTGACAAATCAGGTGGTGCACTGCAGTACACACCAGTAATGGCATGCAAACTGTTCATAGCATGTTGTGTGCTGCACAATATAACACTTGAACATGGCACACCACTGGTAGAGGATGAGGAGGCACCCAATGAGGATGGTGACACTGCGGGGGAGGAGGAGGCAGTGGGGTCTGCTAATGACTGATGACATCAAGGCCAGGCACAACACACACTGGCTGGACAATGAATGTGAGTGCAGCTCATTGGGTCACACTTTGGAAGAGCACACAACAGCATGTGCAGTGTGCAAGGACACAGGTACTGCAACACCACCATGCTGTGTGCTGGCCATGGACCACAGCCCCGAGGCCATGGGAAGACCACACATATGCAGCAATGGCACACACAACAGGCACACTGGGCAGCATTGCCATGGCATTGCAGAGAACAACAAAGCAGTGCCACGAACCCAGGGACCACCGTGGAGTGCTGACACTGCAGGTTGACTGGAACATCTGTGGTGATACGGAGGTGTCACCACCTGGACCACCACACAGGCAGTGGCAGCACAGTTGACACAGATATGTCCATTGCCTGTGCGCTGACCCAGACAGTGCAATGCACAGTGACACTGACAGCAGCATGAGTAGCCGGGTGTCCATTGCTAGCACGGGCAACATGTGGATGGGCAGTGTATGTCAGGGATAGTGAGACATGAGGGGTCCCATGCACAGCAGTCACAGTGCTAGGCAGCACACGTAGACTGCGTGGGATGGGAACAGTACTACGGTCATGTGTCACACAGCACACTAGTGCTGGTGCCACCATGTAATGTCATTGCATGGTGGGCACCAGAGGCAGGCACAATGGGGATATGGAGCATTGTGTGGGTGGGTGGCTGCACACACTATGCAGCACAGCTGAAGGTGTGGTACATTTCTGGGTGCAGTGCACCCATGGCTGCAGGACATGGGTGTGTTGTGGCATACCCATAGGGAATGCCATGAGGACTGGCACAGTGTCACTGGAGGCATGCCCCCCCTCCCCAAGCACAACCATGGTACACTGCACAAATGCTGTGTGCGGCGACATGGGGGGGATGACAGCCCATGCACTGCAGGTTGCGCTGTGCAGCAAAAATGAGATAACACATGTTGTGCTGGGTGGCAGCCGCAGCCACGCTGTTTGTGTAGAGTGTCATCCAGCACACAATGCACATTGCGTTGTGTGCTGCATGCCAACGCATGCTGTGTCACACTATGCAGTGTGTGTCACAACATGTGAATAGCTGCGAGCAAGCAGGGAACACATGGAGCTCAGCCACTAACATGTGCCAGGACCACAGTAGCACAAGATGTAGGCTGCACAGGACACTGCAGCACAGGGCACTGCCCCACATACAGTGCAGAGGGAGTCAAGAGACTTAAACAATCCCAAGGGCAAACACTAGGTGGCAGTCCCAGTTGCAATGACACGCTGGAGCAGGGCACCAAACTTCACTGATGATGAGACAGTGCTTCTCATCAGCCTGGCTGAGCAGTGGAGCAGGGTGCTGTTCCAACAGGGAGTACAGCAGTCCAGCCCAGCAGACAGGGAGAGGGTGAGGTGCACCATAGGCAACAGGCTCCAGGTGGCATCTGGAATCAGGAGGACCATGCAATAGGTCCGACACCAATGGAATGACCTGGTCTGGAGGGAGGTGCGGCCCCTTGCCCACTGAGGAGGATGGCATGAGAGGCAGATGTCCAGATGCATGGAGGATGGCCATGCTAGTCAGGTATGTATAACCAGTAACATGAATGACACACAGCACACTACAGTGATCACGACTGCACAGATTGGTACTGATGATGTCACACACCAATATGTCTCTGCAGGAGAGGGGTAGGGACACCGAAGGGCAGGACAGGCCCAGGGAACCTGGAACAGACAGACAGGTAAGAGGACCCCACAGAGATCAACATCGCCAAGGTAGGTGCACAGCGGTCATGACACGTATGCAGCTGTGTAGGCTACTATGTAGGGACCAGCAGGCAGGGAGGATGCGCGCGCATGCACACACACACACACACACACACGCTGGCAGGGCCAGCAATGCCGGCCGTGGCTGTTGGTTGCTGGTAGTGCACGTGCACCGTGGACACATGTGTGGGTGTGTGCCCCACACATGCTTGGTGCATGTCACAGCCCATGCAACACGTGGCATGGCATGGTGAAGGCCTGTTGGCCTTGTGTTGGAAGTCTGGGCAACATACATTCAGTCAGTGTACAAGAGTGGCATGGACACGTGGTGCATTCACTCACAGGCTGTCACATTGTATTCCAGGTGCTGATGCTGGTGCGAGGAGTGGACAGTAGGGCTGGGATGCATGGTGGCATTCCCTGGAGCGGGCGATGCACCGCCTGAAGTGGAGTGATGTATGGGTGTATACAGCCGGGACCCAGATGATGGCCCAGGGCAGGAAACAGGTGGCACCACAGCAGGGTGCAGAGGACACAACAGAGGAGGAGGAGGAGGAGGATGTCCCGGGTGACTGACAGGTGCGTCACCATCATGCAGGGCCAGACAACAGTGCTGTGGGACTGTCTATGGCAGGAGATACTGCCGACATGGCAACAGGCGGGGGCCACCCGTGGTACAGCTGGATGGGCGGGTGCTGACCAGACTGGGGATGGTGCTTTCCCAATGCATGGTGGTTGTGAAGCAGCCCTAGAACATGGTCCAGGGCAGCCCGTGAGTGACAGGGACACGTCACCAGACAGGGACGAGATTGGCGAAGACAACATGCAGCTCCACCCGCCCAGTCTCCGTGACTTTGCTCAGGGACAGCCTGTGCAACAGGCCCATGGCAAGGCTGCTGACCGACATGAATGATGCAGTGCATGACCTGCTGGACTACCTGGACCAGATTGGTGGACATTGAGTGGTGGGCATGTGAATGCAACATTGTCCTGGCCTCACTCATACAATGGCAGACATGCAATGGACAGGGTACATAAGGTAGAATAGACACAGGTGCCTGGTACTGCAAGGATTCTGTAACTGAGCATGCAATGCAGTTAATTGTATCACCGTCGTACCCCTATTGCTGTGTGGGGAGCTGTGCCCATTGCATTGTGTACCTCTTGGATTGCCTTTACTGTTGATGCTGTGTATTGCTGTTGTGTTCCAAATAAATTGTTGTTCCATGTGCAAGCTTTGTCTGTGTGTCATTCCGTACTGTGCATACTCTTCACCTGCCTATGCTGTGTACAGGTTGGTGCCAGCCAACTTGTGGGTACCAGTCCACAGGGGCCTATGCAGGGCAACATGTGGATAACAGGGACCGCTGTCCAACACCATGTGACATGCACCGCATTGTGCCACAGGGATTGGTAGTGTGACACGCTGGGCACAATGTCAAGACACTGTATTCCTGTGGGCATGTGTCACCCAGTGTTGGGGTTCTCTTAGTTCCACAGTGGCATGCCACAGTGGTTAAGCCAAACCCCCAGTCAATAAGGTAGGACCCCACGGTTTGGGCCTGCATGTGCGGTGCATGTGATGGTACCAGATATGTGGTATGCATGTCCATGGTGGGGTCGGGTGGTGTGTCATGGTATGTGGCATACCACAGGGTCCAACCAGTGGCATGCATTGTGCAGCTCTGTATGGCTGCTGTGGTGGTGTGTCTCTCAGTGGGTACTGTGTGTGAGTGTTGGTTCTGGGTGATATGTGGTGCCCCTTGTGTGGTGGGGAGGCAACAGTCCTGCAGAGGTCATGCACCCAGGTGTGGGGACATGCATGGCACCATGGACGGGTATGGTGCCGTGTATACCATGGGCCATGCCTGTGCTGGTGCACAACACCATAGTGTGTGCACCCACCGATCTCTCTGGTCACATGTGTGGGGGGGGGCCTGTCTGGTTGGTGGTGGTTGGTGGTGCATGGGTGTAGGTATGTGGTGTAAACAGTTGTTGGAATGCCATGGTGTACACACCCGGTTGCATGCGACTGATCCCAGGGCAGGCTTTGGGGGCTGTGCAGGTGTCCAGTATGTGCTGTTTGGGATGGTGGTGTGCATATCGCTGACATGTGGAGGGTGCCACTGTATGGGGGTGCAGGCTTGTGTGCATGTCCCATGCTGTGGTGACATGACTGGGTGTGCCATGGCCATGGGCACTGTACAGGGGACATGGGGTACATGTGCATGCAGCAAGTTCTTTTTGCATGTGATGTATACGTGGTTAATTTGACAGCTGTTCTGAAGGGCTTGATGGTGTTACCAAACTGGGAAAAGGTAAGCATACACCTAAGGTCTTTTTATAGAGTTTTAAGGGTTCATTTTGGATACCTGGTTAGGTGCCCTTAGACGAAAGATATCTGGCATCCCCCCAAGGAGCAAATCATCTGAGCCTGTACATTTGGGTATGCTAGCATAAGGTTCACAGTTTGAATCCCCCCAGAACTTGATACCAAAGGTGATTCAGACCCACAAGCAGACAGGAGGGTTAGGCTAGTCTGTTACCTAGTCACAATACAGCGCTCAGAGGTTGGCACTGTGGGAGCAGAAGGCCTGACCTGCTGAGTGCGTTTGTGACAGGGGCCACGTAGGAAAAGCCTGTTTTCCCTGTGGAAGTGTTACATCTGGGAATGTGGAGCAAGGAAAGATCAGCAGAACAGAGACCATAGGAGGTGGTCTGTGGGGTGAGTGCAACAGCAAGAGAGCTAGGCATACTGGACCTCAGGATTCCATCCAAAATTGCCCCAAGAACAAGGAGCAAGTGGACCACAGGAGAGGGCCAGTTAAGATCTGCATAGAGCAGGCAGTGATGTTTTAATTTAGGGGATTCCGAGGCATATGTTCCATTTGTGTAGGGAGGTTTTAGATGCATTGTCATAGACTGAAGTTCCATATGCAAGGGATGGGAGAAGAAAATTGGTTAAGCAAGTAGTCCTGTCTGTCATGCTCAAATTACTTTAATTTCCTCTGTTTAATTTTGCCATCTTTTCTTTGCGCATTGTTTTTAAATTTCTCCTCCAGTGCAGCAAATCTAGGATCATCCTTAAATCTTAAAACAATCTCTTCTTTATTTTTGATGTCCCTTATGATGTTTGGTTGCTGCTTAAGATAGTCTTTAGTAGTTACCTGTATTAATGCTACTGTCATTCACTGAGCATGTACTATTTACAGCAGTATGTGCTCACACAAAGCTCAGTCGGTGGCTGGTCATGATGGTGAGAGGTGGGCTGTGCCAGTAACCAGCTGGGTGTGGGTGCTGGGGGGTGCACGGTGGTCTGGCACTGCTGGGTGGGTGGGGTGAAGACCACTAGACTACCAGGGCTTGTAGGGACTACAAAATGTGTTTATGTTTTTCACAGTCTGACCTGTTACACTTATGGGGTGTGGGGATCGGGATCAGGACATGGGGGGCTGCTAGCCCACAGGGGCTTTGTAAGACATTTTATTGGGGACTGGGACATGGGGGATACAGGGCATGAGGGGGAAATATCCCTGTGGGGCATTAACATTTCACATTACTGGGGACTGGGACATTGAGGGACCATAGCCCTACGGGGCTTTGACATTCTTCATAATTGGAGATTGGGGCTGGAAGATGGGCACTTGCGCCCTTCCATAGTCAATGGCGCAAGCTTGTGGCCACCTGTTCAGGTAACCCTCCATTTGACGTACAAGTCGGGTTTGCACAAGTCACGGGACTTAGCTGTAGGGACCCTGCCCGATACAGAATCAGGCACAGGATCCCTGGCAAATCGGCCACCAAGTGTTCTTTATCATATGTCCAAATCACATTGTGTTATGAATACCCCCCGAATGGCAGTCTCAAAATTTGTCTCCCAGAGTCATAATCTCAGCTCTGTTAAACTCCAGATGCTGAAAGTCAGCAAAAAGTAAAAAAATGTGCTTGAAAAGGATATGGCCTCTGTGTTGTCTCTACTGTTCCATCATTGCTGCAGATGTAAAAGTCATAAACTAATCAGCTTCAATGGAGTCCAGGTATCCTCCCCAGTGTTCAGTCCACTGTTGATGAAAGGGCGGACTTGTCGTCCTCTTGTTCATCTTTCTTACAAAAGATGGCTCCCCAGCTCTTACTTGTAGTAGGAGAAGCTCTTGTTTCTGTCTCCTCGCTCCCTGCTGTGTCCACTCTCTTTGCACCAGTTCCTGCTCACCTTAAGTCTTGGGTCACAATTTTGAGTCCCAGTTGTCACATGGTGGGCCCTGCTTTCTGTAGGCTGTGATAAAATTTAACTCCAGATGCTAACATTTAAGTTGGGCTTGAGCAATAAGTTGGGTTTTGATATTGTTTTCCTTTGAGGTCCTTTTTTATTCCTAGTATTTTCCTCCATCTGTCCATCACAAGTGGTGTAAAATCATATTCCAGATAGGTTTTAGTGTCTGCAAAATGCAGTTCTTTTTCTTCCAGACTACCCTTAGAACTTTTATTTTGTTCATTTTGACTGGGTAGCCAACAAACCACGCCATTATTAACTTGGGCGAGCTTTAGGATTGGTGGCTTGGGAGCCAGGGCATGATGAGTCCTCTCAATATGAAATTTAGTACCTTTTTCTCAGCCCAGCAGTTTTTTTACTTTATCACCCACTACCAGCAGGGCTCGGGAGCAGTTATGCTGACCATCTGTGCTCCCATCTTATCCGTGATCATGTTACATAGCAGTGGGGGCTTTAAACCTTATGTTGCCCTCCCTGAAGCCCTACACCAGAGGATGCCAGCACAAGGACAGAAGTCCAGGCTGTAAACGTGCTGATGCATGTCTCGGTCAAGTACTTAACAGTGTCCTCCCTCCCTCACATCACTAGTCTTGAGCTACTGCCTGTGCATGCACTGGCAGTGGGAAGGGGGCAGTGTGGCAGCTCTCCCCCCCTGGAGAAGGACAGCATCCTGTGGGACACTCAAACTTCCTCTCCTGGTTGGCCTCCGATGACGCAGGCTTGTTTCCAAACCTGGGTCACCGGCATCATTGGAAATAGTGCTACTGCTGTGCCTAAAGGCCACCCCAGCCCAGCATTCTGACCTGATTAGTAGTGATTGTGCTCAGCTGACACTGAACTCAGCATTCAGTCTGTACAGGCAGAATAAGTGTGATCATGCGTGCTTGTAAACACTTATTAAATCAACAGACTCTCTGGCACATAGGCATCACCTGTTGTTCAACCCGTCACTCTCATCATTAGAGGGCTGGCCAGGGAGGACCCTGGGATATATAGTTTTGGGGCATGGTGGGCAGGGCAGTCACAGGATCAACCAGATACAAAATGAAAATACCTGCAGTAGTTGTGGCTTCCTTAATTGGGACCTAAAAGTCCCATGGCTTTTCTGTTGGGAAGCTGAGAGTTCCACTTTAAATGATGATAGCTGCCAGTTGGCCTCCTTTGAGCCAATGAGTATCAAATGAGATCAAAACTTTCAGTTAAATCTCTGATCCTGTTGCTGTTGACTCCTCCTCCTTCAGTACCTTTTTTTACCTCATCTGCTGACATCCTCATCTTCCCTTCCCTTCCCTTCTCCTTCTCCTTCTCACTCACCACTCCAGCTGCCTTGCCTAAGGCCCTGTTAGCTCTAAACCCCCTCAGGGGCCAGAGCCTTGAAGGCCTTGACCCTTAGCTCTTTCATCTCTCTGCTCCTGCCATTGCTAGCTCTATCATTAGTATCCTCAATCTCTCTTTCTCCTTGGGAAATATCCATGATGCTTGGAAATAGGCAACTGTCATCCCCTCCCTTCCCGAAGGGGGTGAACTCAACTCCCCTTGAAACTGTCAGCCAATCCCCCTTCTACCTGCCATGGACAAGTTCCAGGAACACACAGTCCTCTCCCTGGTAGTATAATAGAGCCTGATTAGGCAGTTTGGGGTATGTGTGGGGGGGAGCTTCCCGCTCCTTGCAGCTTAGTCTGTGGATATCCCCGACCACATATGAGATATTTCTTCTCCACTCATGGACTCACACTGTTATTCTCTGAATGTACATTTGCAATAGTCTGGATTTTGACTTGGGTCATCGTAATGCCATTTGACTTTTTACTGTATCCTGTTTTCATCATATGCAGGACAGTGTGTGTAGTGAGAGAGCCTCACTATCCTTACATATCTGGATTCTGTAATATTAACTATCATCGGTAGTAAGAGTGCCTAAAAACTGCACATGGACCATCTATATCTGTGTTTTTGAACGCTTTGTCCTATTGGTAGTGAGAGGACCTTTGGGACGAAAATTAGTTTTGAATTGTATTATTTTAGTTTTTAATTTTGTTTTTCTTCCCTTCCAAGAGCCGTGAGAGGGTTCATTGGGTGGGGAAGGTTTTATTAGTTTGTTTTTGTTTATTTGTTTTTTTGAATTATGTTATTGGGTGGGTTTTAGTTTAATTGTAATTGTGGGTAACTTATTTATGAGGTAATTAGGATTTTGTTTAGCTGTCTAGCAGTGAGTTTGTTTCCCACTTGTGGAATGTGTTGTTTAGTCACCCCAGTCTTGCATTATTCATCCTCCGATCTCCGCGCCCTTTGCCCTCCCCTCCCCTCCCATTTTCCATCTACCAGTGCTGCCGGGTGCTTGGTATTGTATGTAGGAGGGCTTGGGGTGGGTGTGGCAAGGGACATGGACACGGAAGGGTGAATGAACGGACCTTTCATATAGGGATGATCAGGTCCAGAAGATGCCCTGGGGTGAAATGGAGCCTGGAACGTGGAGATTCATGTCTAGTCCCCATACCCAAGGGCACCACCTGTTTGGATGGGCAAGTAGTCAGGACGGCTCTGGAGCCTTGTCCAACTCAGGTGGTGTTGTGCAATGCCAGATCTATTAAAAACAAGTCTGCTGATATCTCTGACTTTGTTGGGACAGCGGATCTGGCTTGCATCACCGAGACCTTGCTGGATGGAAATGCTGGCCCCATTTTGGAGGCGGCCGTTCCAGCCGGGTACTCGGTGATTCACCGCCCGAGAATGGATCGCGGGGGGGGGGGAGAAGGTCTGTTTTAAGACCAGGTTGGGGCTGGGTGTACCAGTTGAGGAAGCTGAATCCTTTGAGCGTACCATAGTAGCTGGTGTGGGCTGCAGGACAGCCCTTGTCTACCATCCACCAGGAGACGAGAGGCGATTCCTGCAGGAAGTGGCAGACTTTGTCGCCGATATGGCATTGGAGTCACCCAGATTGATAGTTCTGGGTGACTTCAATGCTTGGGTCAATGACGAACTCTCAGCTTTTGGTCAATACTTCCTACAGTTGATGACCTCACTGGGACTTACACAGATTGTTTCTTCAGCTACTCATAATTACGGTCACTCTTTGGATTTAGTTTTTCTCCTGGGGATTGAGGCTTCTGATTTGGTGGTGGAACCTGTCAGTTGGTCTGATCACTACACCGTGGGCTTCAATTTTTGTGCTCCCCTTCGTTGGTCTGCCCCTGTGGAGATGGTTCAATACCGGCCTTTACAGGACGTGTGCCCTGAAGACCTGATGGCGGTACTGAACCTCTCAGAGTTTCCTGTTGCCAGCTTGGGTCCGGAGTCCATGGTTTTGGCCTATAATCAGGCCATTTCCTTGGCCCTTGACTCAATTACTCCTGTCTGTGTTTGTCCCCTCTTTCTCTGCCCTCGGGCCCCATGGTTTGATGGGTCTTTGAGGGAGTTGCGACATGTGGGACGACGGTTAGAGCGTTGTTGGCAGAAATCTGCTCTAGAAGTCGACCGCCTTAGTTTGGAGGAGCATTTTCGGCTCTACCAATAAGAGATCTCCTGTAAGAAGGCAGAATTCCTGTCCAGGGAGATCGCTGTTGCTCAGAATCGACTGGCCCAGCTTTTCAGAACTGTGGACAAGCTGTGCAACCCAGCCTGTCTCCAGGTCCGTCGAGTTTTTTCACAAAAGGAGTGTGATGAGATCACTCAATTCTTTGTGAATAAGGTTGCCGACATCAGATCAGAGATCCGTCTGACACATTCTAAGGGGGGCAGCTGTTGGTTGGTGTCTGGCCATGGTACCCCTGGCCTCCTGGAGTTCCTTTGACCTGCCGATGTTCCAGGATATTATGCGTATCATCCAGGGGATGCACCCTACGTGCTGTAGTTTAGATCCAGGTCCAACCTCCCTGGTTTTGGGTTGTGTTGAGATCATGGGCCCGTTTCTGGCTCAAATAATCTGGTGCTCCTTAGAATTGGGTGAGTTTCCTAGCTCCCTAAAGGAAGAGGTGGTGACTCCCCTTTTGAAAAAGGCTTCTCTGGACCCAGATATTTTTGACAACTACAGACCTATCTCTAACCTTCCCTTTATTGTGAAGGTTATTGAGAAGGTAGTGGCAAACCAGCTGGAGGACTATTTGACCATTCATAGTATCTACGAACCTCTCCAGTCTGGTTTTTGTAAGAGGCATAGTACCTAGACTGCTCTGGTTCGGGTGATCAATGATCTCTTGATGGCGAGAGATCGGAGAAACCATTCTATCTTGGTTCTCCTTAATCTCTCTTCAGCTTTTGACACTGTAGACCATGGGGTTTTTCTCGAGCGCCTGAGGTCCATCTGTGGACTGTCTAGTACAGTGCTCAGATGGTTTTCATCTTTTCTATCTGGGAGAACACAAAGGGTTGTGTTGGTTTTTTTTTTTTTCCTCTGACCCTTTCTCGCTGCAGTGTGGTGTTCCCCAGGGCTCGGTGCTTTCCCCCATGTTGTTTGCAGTGTACATGCTGCCCCTCGGAGACATTGTAAGATGGCATGGGCTGAGGTTTCACTGTTATGCTGATGATACTCAGCTCTACCTGTCTTTTGCCCCTGGCCAGGTTAGTGCTTTTTTGGTATTTAATAGCTGCCTCACTGAAATCCATGACTGGATGAATTCAAGCTGGTTAAAGTTGAATGCCGGCAAGACCGAGGTTATGGTTGTGGACCTGGGTCGTGGGATAGAGGGGTTGGGGTCTGACCAACCCTCTGGTTTATTTCGGGGGATCAGATCCTTACCTCTGAATGGGGGTGTAACCTGGGAGTGGTACTTGATGACGAGCTGACCCTTCATCATCAGGTGTCAGCAGTCGTTAAGTCTGCATTTTACCATCTTAGGAACATTGCCAGTGTGAAACACCTTGTTCCATCCAGTGATTTACGTGTGTTGGTCCACGCCTTTATGACCTCACGCCTTGACTACTGCAACTCCCTGTACCTGGGGCTTCCTGGGATTGATATCCACGGCTTGCAGCTAGTGCAGAACGCTGGTGCGAGGTTGTTGACAGGGGCATCTAGAAGGACACACATTACCCCGGTGCTGCGCAATCTGCACTGACTGCCTATACAGTGGCAGATCACCTTTAAAGTAGGTCTTTTGACCTTCAAAGTCCTGCATGGACTTGGCCCCGACTACCTGAAAGAGCTCCTGATTCCTTACATCCCTGTATGACAGCTCCATTAAGCTGATGAGGGGTTGCTGGAGGTTCCGAGGGTTACTTTAAAATCTTCTGGGGCTTGGGCTTTTGTGTTTATAGCCCCAACCCTCTGGAATTCTCTGCCTCGCCGGCTTCGGGAATGCATGACCATGGAGTCTTTTAAGTGGGAACTCAAGACCCATTTGTGGAGCCAGGCTTTTATGGCTTGAGGTTGTTGCGATTACTGATTTTATATGTGCATTTTCTGATTTTATCATTCATTTGTACAGCGCCTTGGTGCTTGAAAGGTGCTTAATAAATAAAGTTTTATTATTATTAATATTATTGCTCTCCTCCTTCATTGACTCCTCTCTGTTTTTCAGCCATTTCCAGTCCAGCATCTAGAAGTTCAACTTCACCTCCCTCCTTTGGTTGACTGACTCCATCCTTTTAGGTATAGAGCAGGTCCTGATTCAGTCCACAATCTGTGTTGATCCGGCCATGGTTTTTGAAACTGTTGCTCACCCTGTTCTCCTGGACAACCTTAAAAGGGCAGAGCTCTCATACCTTGCAGTTAACTAGCTCTGCTCCTATCCTGAGGGCAGGCCTCAGTCTTTCTACATTGGAGACTCACTCTTCTCCAACCCTCTATCTGTTCCTGGGTGCCTAAAGGCTCTGTCCTGTGCCAATATCCTACTCTACCATCCTAAAAGGCCCCCCGCATGTACCTTTTTGGTTATCCACATGTACACAAATAAGGTGCTATTCATCTCAGGTGCCTGAGTCCCTGACCTGGCTGCTTGGCTCCAACTCAATTTTTCCAACATCCAATGTTGGTCCTGGGAATATCAATTGTCCCTTGATGGCAGCAAAATGGTCTCTATGACCTCTGGAACCAGACAATGGTTGTCAAGACTTTCACACTTCCCCTCCTTCTGTATCCTTGTTCGTGTAGCAATTGACGTTGCCTCCTTCTTCAAACATCTTGGGGGTATGGCCAGATTGTCACTGCAATTTCTCCTTGCATGCAAACACCATCCACCTGAAAATTCCCCCTAAATGTTGTGCTCTGTAAAGGAAAAAAGCATACATCCTGCCTCCTGCTCGCAGGGAAATCCTCATCATTGAATATTGTTACATTGTGTACAGTGATGCTCCCAAGTCCACTCTGACCAGAATGGTCCCCCCTTTCAGTTATTCTATGGTTTTGTCTGGGGCTGTCCCTCTCATACCAGATGCAGCTTCCTCTGCTCCTTCCTCTCCCTCCCCTACCTTCAGTGATGAAAGTGAACAGGAACGCACAGGAACTCAGTTTCTGTACCTTTTTTGCAGCAGGAACTGAGTTCCTATACTTCTTTACACTGACACGGAAACTCAAATTCTTAAACCAGCAACATAGTGACAGTTTCTGGACCTGTGATCTGCAATCAGGGTTTCCATAACAACATTTGCCAGGTGCCTCTTCCACTGTTCTTCATCTCCAAATTCTGGTTTTTGATCCTTCCTCCCACATTACCTCCCTCCTGTCATCCCCCTCTCCTCCTGCACACTCCCATTATAATGCAGACACCTGCTCCTCCCACTCCCACAGAAAATCCTTTGCAGACCAAGCTGCTTTCTCCTTCTGCTTCACTAAACACTGGTCCTCTCTTCCCTCTGCAATCTGCTTCACCTGATCACGCCACTCACTTAAATCTCTCCGTCACAATTTTACAACTCACTCTTGCAATTGCCCTTGAACCTGCAAAATACACCCCTGGTGTCCAGACTGTTGCTGTTTTATTGCCCACCTATTGCTACTGCATACGTACTTGGCATTGTACTTTTGTGCTAGTGCTGACTTTGTGAATATGTGCCACTGGTCATGACAATCTCTGAGTATTTCTGTATTTTATGTTACTTTTTTGCACAATTACTGTAGCTTGCTATTTATTTTATTGCATCTTTGAATTGCTGTGTACTCCCCTTCCCTCCTCCCTGTAGGATGCACCAGGAAACAAACTTGATACAAGAAAGAAAGAAAGAAAGAAAGAAAGAGAATCAGTTAAAATATGATGTAAACTGATTTATAATCCAAAACAATAATGTACTCCAATTATGGGAATCTGGTTATGAATCCAGTTTTATTGATATTATAATAAATATCATAGTACCCACGTCATAATTTTGAAGTTAGTAGGTTTTGCCAAAAAGTTCTTAAAGGAGCTATGTGTAAAGTCCTGTAGAGCTATGCTAACACCCATAAATGTGACTGTTTTACTAAATACAATACCTGGAGTTGGAGTGTGCTATTTTCCTGGACTTTAGATTGCTAAGTAGTGAGACAAGAGAGGAACACAAGAATTAGACCAGAGTCTACAAAAAACTCACACAATTAAGAACAAATTATTTTATTTCATTTACAAATCTGATATATGGTATCATCCTCAGGATTGCTTGCTTTTGGTAGTTCTGATGTACTATGTACAAAGAAAATTATTTGATCCATTTTGGAGTAATTCCATAAATGAGTGCCTAACTGACAGCCATATTGAATCCAATGCACCCCATTCTGTAAATCAATGTACAATCATAGCGTTTACATTTTGGTTTTCATTTTCATGTTAATTACAGCTAAGCACTTGGCAGCTACTAGCTAAATTGCAATGATGGACATATAGCTTATATTTGTACAAAAAAAAATTAGAATATGCTTAAAACATATATTTCTATGAATGGAAATTGGTCAGTAAAATCTTATGGAATTCTATGAAAGCATTTTGGTTTTATGTTTTAACCAAAATCTAAAGATGACAGTTAGTGAGTTATGATTAAATGGATGTTCTGCAAAATGTAGCTTCCAGAACTCCTGTACATGAAGGGTAATCACTATCAATTATCTGAATGTAAAGGAACTGTAAATCATTCAGTCATTTTTCAACAATTTTACTTTGAACCAATCTGTAGCAGTATCTAATCAGCCCATCCACACGTGAAGAGTCTTTGGGCTTTAGGCACCAAGCCTACTGTGTACTGTAACATGGTGGTAGATCCTGTTACCAGCAGTGGTATGCTGCATCTGACATAGGGAGATGGCTCCTTCTCAGCGCAAACACAGTAGATGTACAGTACACACCACCAGCAAAAGTAGTGTTCCCTCTAGGTAGCATAGCCTGCTGCCCTACAGTACACAGGCCACACCCACTTGCAGACCCATTGTGGTGTACATGAATAGATACCCTGGGGTAGCCAGGGCTTGCTACTATAACCGATCTTTGTCAGAAATAATAGCTGGCAACCATTTACTGTGCTGTAGAACTGTCTGGTCCCAGGATAGGCTTTGTCACACACTGATAGTATTGACAGTTGGTCCAAGATAAAATGGAGGCTGAGGATATAGCAATACTTGATGGCAGCATGTGCTTGCCTTCCCCTGCCTTATATTCTGCACTTGTCTTTGGATGCACCCTTGCCCCATCGAGGGTGGCACAGCTCCCTCTCTCTACTATAATCAGCAGCAGTCCAGAGTCAGAGTCATGCAAAAGACTTAATGAATATGCAACAGGTCATAGTGTAGCCATTGTTTTTCATTCACAAGGCAGCACACTATGTCATGGAAGGTAGCAGCTGCTCCATAGTGCATCCCTCAGTTCTACTAAAATGTTTTTTTCCATGGTACTCTACCAGGTATCTCTGGGTTTTCTTGTACAGAGCTTGCTATTTTGTAACATTTCAATGAAAACTATTAGAACATTTCCAGGATGTTAGAGTAATGAGTAATTTTGTACCTATAAGCACCAGGCTGACTCACTGAATGAGACTTAAGAATGAGTGTTACCAAATATCTTCTGTGTGGATTGTGATATACAGTGCTTTGAAGGCTTGAACTTTGTACAGTAAACAGTCTCAAAGATGTGAGCAAGTAAGTTTGTGGCAGAAAAGGTGACAGCAATCTTGCAACCATGAGGGTTACTTAATAATAAGGCTCATTGGAGAGGGCATCTTCTTAATCTGTCATTTTTGCATTCAGTGCAATTGGCATCAGCAAGGACACTTGGCAGTCCAATGTGACATGTTTTACGGTAAACACCCACTCGGTTGGGTATTTTTCCTCAAGTATATCCCAGCAATGAATTAAGCATTGAACCCTACTCTTGTGAGCTTTGTAGTCAAATAGTGAACAGAATGGCTTGGGCATTTTATAAATCCCTGAAAGGCATTATCTGATTACAAAGGGCTGCTTGGATAGGGGCTCATTGCTTCTGTAAATGGACTAAATCAGTCTTGAAACAGCCAGCAAGAAAGTCTGTTTCAAATCTAGTTGTAGTACAAGCTGAGGTGGAGATGCTGGAAAAGACATAAATAAATGCATAGGAGATACGACTCTCTGCAAACTCTACTAAGACATCTAAACAATATTATTAACAACATGTGGACACTTCCAGTGGACTAATGCCCAACTGGGAAGCATGATCGTCCAAGATGGAGCTGAGGGTCATTAACCACAGATCTAATCTTAATCTTCTTCGAATGCCTACATGTGAGGGTGATATTGCTATTCTAATTGTTTTTTTAACAATTTAATTTTTTAACAACTAATTGTTTTAAAACAACTAGTTAATTAATTGTTTATTAAAGCATTAAAAAAGATTTGCTATACAGAACCATAAGTTGTATTGTGCGTTTTTATGAGATAAACACCCCGTATAGCAACTAATCACATAATGCACTTGTCTCATGAATACTTAATTAGACTTAAATTGCCTTTCTTTATCAGAAAATCTAATGGCCAACTTTTCAATTGTTAAAAGGGAAAGAATTTTTGGTCCTGCTATTTTTTCATTTTCCAATAATTCTCTGTGTTTCTAAATGTTATTTCTAAAAGCAGTTCTAAATCCACTTTGAGATGATTTAGCAAATAACAAAGGAACAAGTATGAGGCGGGAACACATTCTTTGTTAATATTCTCAGGTGTCTCTCAATGGATAATTACTTTGCCTTGAAAATACAATATGGCTTAAAAAGCTGACTTTCTGAATACTAGAGTGATTGATTTAGTGGAGTAAGCAGAGGTCTTGAAAATAAACTGACTGAAGTAAATAAAAATAAATGACTAAAACAGTGCAGTTGAAGGCTGTTACACTGGATGATATGCACATTGCTCTAGATCAACATGCTGTGCTGTATGTGTTTTGAATGAATAGAGTCCATTCCAGAGGTTTTAATTTCTGATCAGTGAATGGAGCTGAGAAACAGACAGATTGATAGCAGCAGTGCAGTATGTGTTTGAGAGAGTCAGAGATATGAAGAACTATAGCAGAAAAAAGAATGGAGGAAAAGAGACAGGAAGAAAATTAGGTACAGAAAGGTAAGCAGAACAAAGATGGAGGGAGGAAAAGCAACTGAGATTCTGACAGAGTGATATAAAAGCAGAAAACTTTAATCTGCATCTTATATTCTACTCTTCTTTTTCTCTGCACTTCCTCTGGGGTGTATTTGATACTTCAGTGCACCACATCACCTGTAACATATAGTGTTGCTTCTGACAATATAAATTAGAGAGTTAAATATGATTTCTCTTGTCAGCACTGGTAACTGTTGGTCTTCTTCATGCTTCCTGCATTTCTGCTGCCTTGTAGATTACATTCTCCCTTTTGTCAGTCCCAGACCTACAGAGAAAAACACAAAAATTAAAATTAATAGAGACACAAAATGTGTTATTTGCAAGGGCTCCTCCCATCCTGTTTATTATTTAATACTGTAACACTAGGAGGTGAAGCCTGGAAACACAACTGCTTCTGTATGATCAAAGGGTCATGAGGATAAGGGATTCATGCAAAAGAAAGTCTACCATCATCCCTGATGTCAGAGGTGTCCAGAATGCTTCAACAGAAGCTCAACCTAAGAAAAGTTAAAGCCAGATATAGAAAATATGTGGAATATAAGCTGACATTTGGCAAGCACCTGTTCTTGCAGCAAATGTTGGTGGCTCAGTGTGCTGTATGTTGTTTTGTTACATTTTAAAATTTGGATTGCTCCAGTAAAGATGTTTTGCATCATTACCAGAAATGGGTCAGTTTTGTTTGGGTATTACTGTGCCTGGCTTTATCGTCTGTGAATTAACTACCATATGTGTTTGTACTGTATTGTACGATCCTGTACCTAACAATCCCTTGTACTCCTCATCAAGGCTCTATAAAGTCCATGAAGTTCAAGCTCATATCACACAGTATACTTAGCAATATTTAAACATGAATATCTTCAAATTCAAATTCTAAAAAAAAAGTAAAAATGCATTACATGTTTGCAGGCACAATATATACACAATATACAGACAGATAATCAGGGCAACACAAACTAAATAAGTGTAGCAGTGCAAATTAAGGTAGTTATGCAATATAGTTCTGACTGCAACCTAGAAAAAGAGTAACTTTTTACCACCCAGACCGTGATTGTGTGAGTGAGCAATGCTGGTACAGTACAGTAGGCAGAGGCACAAAAACAATTCCAGCTGTGCCAATTGATATGGAGCATTTTAACCTAGGGTAGGAATTAAATTTAATGAGTGTGTGTGTGTGTGTGTGTATACACATGTGTACGTGTGTGCGTGCATGTGTGCGTGAGGGCATCAAAAAAATGGGGGGAGGACCCAAAGGTCAGAAGCAGTTGCAGGAGGTGGCAGTGAAGTCATGAAGAAGGGATTTGAGGGAGGAGAAAGATGAGGCTGAGCAGATAGAATGAGGATAAGAGGATCACAGTTTAGGAAAATGATACTGGAAGGCAGCTTGGCCCACTGAAGGTTTTCTGGATGTGAGGGAGAGGGAAAGGGAAGCAGTGTTATGGGAGGGGTAGGAGGGAGGCAGAGGAAGCAAAAAGGGTGGAAAAGTAGGAGCATCCAGTTTGAGGTGGATGACATTAATGTGCACTGAGAAGTTGAGGTGATGGTCAAATCAGACTCCAAGGTACTTAGAGGAGGAGACATTCTCTATCTCAGTACCATCAAGAGACTAAAGGAGGGGAGGAGATGAGAGAGCCTAGTGAGTCAAAGTGCATCCCAATGTCCCATTCCTCCTCACTGCATTTTTGCACTGTGCTAATGTGGGAACAAAACTTAGTTATAAAACATATTTTATTATATTTTTATTTTGCATTACTTTATAATTGCTATTTTATATTCTTTATAAATACTTTATTAATTAAGGTAACTATGGGTATAATGCAGAGACAACTGGTTTTAAATTCCTTTCTGTATAAGTTCTTTAAGCAAGAAGATAAACTGTCTGCAAAAAGAAGAGAAAAACACTTTCATTTTCCTAAGTTCATTCTGCTTAGATGAAACTTAAGGGAACAGGGCTCCATACTAGGCCCCTTGCTCTTTTCTCTCCTCATCAATGATACTCCTTCCCTTCCCTCTCACTCCCATGCTATAATGTATGCTGATGACCTTGTCCTCTTCACTGCCTCTAATTCTGTCACTGACATAAGTAATCAACTATCCTCCTCCTTCCAAAGCACCCAATCATTGCTCTCCTTGAATCAGCTCATCCTTAACCTACCCAAAACATATGCCATGCTCTTTGGATCCACCATAAAAAGTCCAGACAGCTACCCTGTCTGCAGGTCCATTGCCTTGATGGTTCTGCTATATCCAATACGGACTCCTTTAAATACTTGGGCATGACACTTGACCCGTCTCTGAATTTCTCCTCTCATATAAATGAGATCTGTAAACGTATCAACATGAAGATTGGAGTCGCCTACAAAGTTTGCCATTCACTTACCCCTTCTGCAAGGATTTCCTTAGCCCAGGGTATCCTCCTTCCAGGACTTAAATATGGTCTACCAGTCCTGTCCAGGGCTAATGCCACTGCTCTCCACAAGTGGGATGTTACATATAATAATATTTGTAGATTTGCCCTGTCTGCCCCTAGGCTTACCCACCACTGTTTCCTCTACTCCTCTTTAAATTGGCTTGCTCCTAATGACTTGCGCTCCTACACCCTTGGTTGTTTTATTGACTCACTTACTCATATCTCGAGATCTGACTGTCTTGGAGCTATGTTAATCCCTGTTACTCATGGTCACTCCCTGAGGTCCTCTGCCCCCCCCATTCTCTGTTCCCCCTTGCTCAACAAGAATGGGTGAACAAACTTTCTCCCACTTTGCCCCCAAATTCTGGAACTCCCTACCTCTTCATATCAGGGTCTCTGCTTCTCATGACTCTTTCAAGACAGCACTCTCATCTTACCTAAGGATACATGGTGTCTGCAAATGCTCTTAACCTTCTTTTGTTTGTCTAGTCTGATATCTGTATTGTGTTAAACTCCCTCTACTCAATTGTTATGTTTTGCTTCTCTCTCTATTTATCTGAATGTAATTCCTCACTGTCAGACCTTCCTGGGTTGGGTTCAGCACAGGTTTACTTGACTTTGTTTTGTTTGTCTCACCCCTTCGTGAGTGACATATCTTTAACGAAGTTGATTTATTTTTAGCCTTCCTGTATGAGGTCCTGCATCGGAATACGTACCATTTTCTACTGTTAATCTTGTATCTTTGTATTCTGTACTCTCCTAGGTCATTCTTGAAAATAGGCAGGTTAAATTGCCTAACACACTTGCCTGGTCACCAAAAGCTAATAAATAGATAAATAAATATGCCCTCGCTAAGATACTTTGGGCTAGGCCTCTTTAGATTGTAATATTATAGACACTCTGCAGTTCTGCTAGTCGTGGCATAGAGGCCTTTGCATTCTTAAAGAGCTAGAGATAAAAAGTGCAGAAATCTCCAAGGCAACCAGTGGTACAGCTTGACATAGATAAGTTGTCTTCAAAGAAAAAAAATGCAGAGTCTGTTTAAAGTTACATTAGCTTCAATGGAAGTAAAATAATTTTACCTCTTGCAGAACTGCTACATGCACCAAATTATATCAACTGATAGAAGGTTTATGGACCTGTTAAGTAACCAGATTTCATGATGGTATCAACTTTATAAGCCTTGTTAAAACTGTGTCAAAACTTCAATAAGTAAATAAGATTGTTAGGTCTTAAGTTAAAGTTGATGTCATGACTAATTCAGAAATATGACTTTTGGATAGGTGCATGGATGCAGAAAGATGTCACACAGGCTGAGATATTTCTTTGGCAGTTTCAGAGAGCATGGTTTCTGGCTTGGCTGCACACAGACAAAGGAACAGCTCTTTGCAGGGGAATCTGATGTTCTTAAGGACTTTCCGGAACTTGGATGGGAGAGAGAGAGAGAGAGAGAGCTACTTAGTTTTGGAGCCTAGGACATAAGGGACAAAGGTATTATTTCATGTTTTGAAGATTTGCTGAGAATTAGGGTTATAGTCCTTATTAACGTATCTCAGGAAATACTTGTCCCACAAACCTGGGAAACTTCTCAAAAGATTGCATTTAATGAAAGGAATTCAATAATGTTTGTTTGAAAAACTGTATCATTTTGCATGCAAAAGGTAGAGGAAAAAACAATTCTAAACTTAAAAACCTAAACTCTAAACAGTGGTGGCCATCCTTGGAAAGGGTGGAGACCCACACCTACATCATTTGCACAGTCCAATCAAAGCTGGTAAAAGTTGCAGGAAATTATGTTAGGGCAATGTTCTGGTCAAATAAATAAGACAACAATTTTAAATCCATCCCAGAATCTTCTAAATGTTTGTGCTGTCCACATTTGTACTTGTAGACTTGGTAATGTTATTGTTTTGAGATTCCTGCAAGGTCTGAAGCCAAAGGCCAAGCTGCCTGTTGATGTTTGGACCAGCAAGGAACTGGGCCATTGATGTGTTTATACCAGAGGTGCTGAGGTTCAGAGCCTGAGAGGACACAAAATTGCAACAAAGCCAGCCACAAGAAGATAGCTTTTCCTAGCAGAGCTTTTCCAATTTTGGTAAAGCAACAACTTTTTTTTGTGTACTGGACATTTTGACTGAAGTAGTTTTGAAGTTCCTGCCAAAACCAAGATAAGGATAGAGACTGCCTGTTAAGTCCATCAGCCAAAAAGCAAGCTTGCATTGCTATGTTGACGCCAAGTGAGTTCAAAGTCCATGGTTTGAGTGGAAAAAAAAACAGAAACAGCCACAAAATCCAGTTACTAGAGAACTTTGCTATCCAGAAAAAAAAGAAGATTCTCACTAAGATTTTTGAAGTTAAAAGAAAGACTACCTAGTCTCCACATAACCAGATGTCTGAGTGTTATTCTTATATAATATATTTTTTTAATATTCTAATTTGGCTTAGCTGGGGAGGTGGTAAGGTAAATTTAACCTTTTAAATATAGGATCTTGGATACATAGGTTAAACTTAAGTTTGAACAAAAAGAAATAAACATTGTTCATACTATAACGTATTGAAACAAGTTTTATACAGCTAAAATCATTCATTGTGTTGAATATTGCTATTTCTTTGTTGCTTTGTTTGATTTTCTGAAACTTTTGTGTTTTATGTTACTTGTGTTTTTATTATGTTTACAAGGTATATTTATACAAATTAGTGGTAATTAGAATTGTTACACAGGGATAAATAAAACATATTTTTTCTACATATATGTGGGTGTTACAGAAACATTTTTGCCATTATCCTAGAACTTATTCAAAATAGGTATAAGATTTGAGCCAATCTTATAATTATTTGTGTAATTAGGCAAATTTGATGACACGGAGTCAAAGGTGTAGCTGAGTGCCCATAATAAAAATTGTTATTCTGACCTATTGTTACAGCGCTTGTGTTCTCAGATTTTCCATAATTATCATCCCCAGGTCCTTCTCCTCAGATTTGTTTTCTACTACTACTCCCCCAGGTCCTGTATTCTGTTTTCAGGCTTGTAACCCTTACATGCATTACCTAACATTTCTTTGCATTAAATTTTGACTGCCATACCCTTGATCATTTCTCTAGCATTTTCAGATATTCCCATATGATTCTTACAGCCTCTTTGCTGTCCACTCTTCCGCAGATCTTAATGTCATCTTCAAAGAGGCTGATCCCTTCTCTAATGTCACAAATGAAGATGTTAAGAGGACCGGTTTTAGAAGCAATCCACATGGCACTCCACTGGTGACCTCCCTGTCCACTGAGTGAAATTGCACAGACAATGCCACTACGCTGGAAATCTGCAAAGCATATGGCAATTAAGCCTGCCATATAATTGTAACCTAGGAAATGTACTGCTGAAAATAACAGTATAACTGATGAATAAGATACTCTTTGAAATTATAGTGAACACAGCAGAGATGAAACAGAGTGCAGAAGAGAACCACTGGAACTTTTGATGATTAAAACACTTTTGATGATTAAAACACTCATGCATTTAATACAGTTTTTATACTTAGAAGTGTATTTGTGTTTTTCTAATAGTTAGATATGTTACTTAACCTAGTTTTAGAAAATTAGCTTAGCAGCTTATTACAGAAACTTGAATTGCTTTTTGATATTCCAAACGTTATGTCACATAACTATACTAGGTATTATACTTAGCAGAACTTTTTTAGTATGGGATACACACTGAGGGCTCTATGGATGAAGCAGAATTTGAAGGCCAATACCTCCTGGGTGTTCTTTTCACACCCATGAATGCACTAGCACAGACATGCAGCTGTGCCTGATATTCTCCTTCCAGGCCAGATCCTGAGCATCTGTGCATCCAGTGAGGGATGGGGGATGGACAAAGGCATGGCTACAAGCTACACTGATAGATGCATGCATGAAGCCTGTTATGACAGACTTCATGCTTGTATTAGGGTGGACAGTTACACCAGCCCAGGCACTTGCCATGAAGGGCTGGGCGCTAATGGGATAATGTTCAGTGCATTGTTTTATTATTTTTTTTCCTTTTAGTTATCTGTTTCAGCCCCAGGTCCACTGGTCGGCCCTCATCACCAACCACCCATCCAGCCCCACACCCCAAGATTAGGCAGCATCCCTTCTTCCCCCATGGATTACCCCCCATGGTGAGGCAACAAGGAGCCCCCCCAAACTCACTCACCTTGAATCAGATCCAGTTCAGGGAGCGCCATTCAGGGTCAGGGCCTGCGGCGAGTGGATGCTTCACTCTGCACAACTGGCAGGGCCATTTTTCCACATTTGCTCCCTTATGTGAGAGGGGCATGAAGTGACACCAGTGGAGGGAGTACACACGCATCTGCATGAGCTCCTCCCGGCACCTGCCCCATCTCAGCTCCCCCTTTGCACAGCATCAGTGCACTGCCCCCCAGCCCCTGCTATGGGCCAGAAATGCACTGACCACTGGAGTCTCCCCTTCCCGGAGAAAGAGAGCAGTCTGTTGGACACTCAATCCTTCTCCTTCCCTGCTGACCCCCTGTTGCCTAGGCTCATTCCCAAACCCAGGTCACCAATGTGGGGCCAGGTGTGGCATCCAGTGCCTCAACCCTCAGTGCCACCGGGTCGGCCCAGTGTATTATTTTAAATTTTAAACATATCTGATCCCTGCCTTATGGACATTCTAATGTTGAAGGGCCTGGTTCATTACTCCTGCTGAGGAATGTAATCTGGTGATTGTAATTTAGTGTGGTGCCTCCTCCTGGGGTGACTTTTCTCAAGAACCAACTGGTGTTGCCCCCCAGGGAATTAAGAATACAACAGTATTCAGGTCCACTGTCCACCTGTCAAATAATCAAAGATGTGATTAGGTGCAGGTGTAAAAATTTAACAAACAATGAAACAGGTTCATTACATACAGTGGGATGCACGGAGAGGGGAGTCAATAGTAAAGAAAATGGAAATAACAGGGTAATCGAAACTCTATGAAATAGTTATTGTCCAATTCCCAAGTGTATCTCCTTGTCACCAGTCTTTAAGTGGGTGCACCCTCCCTTACTACAAGGTTAATATTTTGAAATGGGACTGTACAAAATCAGTCTATGCACAGTTTTCATTGGGGGTTACTTATTTCAGCAATCCCTCCCTCACCCCCCCCTTCTCCTTATTTCTCTTTTTTTTATCTGCTATGTTACTTATTGTAATACTGCTGTGTTGGGCTGCACAAACTTTTAAATGGTCTACATATGTTGTTGTACTTCGAATTCAACTCAGCATACAAGTAACAAGGGAAATATTAAGAAAGTAAAGCCCTATTGGTGCATTTGTTACACTGGGACTACCTGTTCTTAATCTTTTTCATCTACTTCCTCACAATGCAGCATTTTGCATATATGAAAGATGGAGTACAAATATATATATTTGTGCAATGAGGAGGATAGTGCAATATGCATTGCTTGTGAAGAATATGTTTTTTTGCAATTATGTTGTATTATACTGCCTCATTTATTGTTTCTTTGCACTGTTGCAAAATGTGCACTCTTTTACATGGTTTGTTATGTACATTAATGAATATTCATGAATCTGTGCTATTTAAATATACCTAAGACGATGAGTATCCATCCCCTGATGGAGTCCCATATGCAGGGTGATACATAGGGGAGACAGTCTGTAGTCAGGGTAGCACATTAAAGCAGTGACTGAGGAACAGCGACCTGTGAAGAGGGAAAGGGAACCTCAGTGCTGACACTTTTCGGCAACTAGTGGTTCTCCACATCCCTGAGGTATGCCCCCACCCCAAATTTAGTATAATAAAAAGGGGGTTGTGGGGGGCATGAGGGAGAGGTGAAGCCCTCTGCAAAAAAAGACTTTGTTCAGAGTTGTCACGCTGGGGGATTTGTGCCCTCTTCATGGGTCGCAGTTCCCCAGTTGCCGTTATGACATGAAACCGTAATTGGTATGGCTAACTACAAATAAATAGTTTTTACCATATGTTCTGGTGTGTGTGTGTGAGATTTTTTTCCTTTTATGTTCACTGGTTACCAGCAACACCAATCTGGTGAGGAGTTCTCAGTATTCCTTCCCAACTTAACCCCCATAGGCCATATGTGGTGGATGCCACAACATGAAGATGGGTTCATTGAATAACCTTGGAGCTTAAAGTGGTTGTTAACACACAGGTAGCTAGCAAATACAATATATATACAACTCAGTGACTCTTATTTATCATTCTGCACATGGGCACTTAGAGGTTCAAAGGGCAGGAATGTGCTTAAGCAATGTCCCTCCTATAACTTCCAATGACCCACCTGGTTCCTAACTGTCTAACTAAATTATTGGTATGGGCAGGCCCAGAGTCCTAGTTCAATCAATCAATCAATCAATCAATCAATCAAAATCTTTATTTATTCAGGCGAACATCATTGAGCAAAGCTCATTTACAAGATGGACCTGAGTGGTCATACAAATGAGGATACAAGTATTATTACATAGACAAGAATAGAATAAATAGCAATACAATGGCATGAAATGATTATATACAACAATTTACATATATACAAGTAACAATAGAACCATTTAGCCTGTAGGAAAAAAAGAGGACAAAGGGTATAGCAGTCCTAAAATATAAGTTATATGGTCTAAACTAGTTTTTAAGGAATATAATAGGTGATTCGAAGAAAGAAATTGAGTTAATATAATGGATAGAAAAATACAGGTTACTCACCTGTAACAGGAGTTCTAGGAATGGTATATGTTGTTCATCCACACTCATTGGCAGTATCCTTGCCGCTTTAAATCTTGCGGAAGGTCTTCAAGCTTCTCCCACCCACCGGGTGGTATAACTCTCGGCTCGCCCCATGACGCCAGATCTGGCCCGCTGAAGCTCGGTTGTCGTCAGCCGGGAGGTCAGGAGTGTAGGGATGAACAACATAGTACCATTCCCAGAACTCCTGTTGCAGGTGAGTAACCTGTATTTAGGACATGGATATGTTGTTCATCCACACTCATTGGCAGACTCTAGCAGTTCTCCGGGAGGAGGGAGGCAAGACGCACACCCCATATACTTACTTGGGAAAGAGACTGGAGAACCTGAGGCCCCAAAACCAGCATCCCGGCGTGACTCAAGGTCGATGTGGTAGTGGGTAATGAAGGTGTTTGCTGACTTCCAGGTAGCAGCCCTGCAGATTTCCTGGATAGGGACGCCCCTGGAAGCAGCCACCGCTGCAGCAGTATGGGGTAGAATGAGCCTTATCCCTCTGGGAGGCTCCATGCCGCTAACTTATAGCAGAGATCTATGCAGGAGGTTACCCACCTGCTTATCGTCCGCTTGGCTGCAGGTCTGCCAGATGCGCGTCTAAGCGTAGGGTGACAAACAGCTGGTGAACCTCTCCCAATTTCAGCCGTCGCTCCTTATAATAAGCGGCGCCTTCTAGGATCCAGAGTATGGAGCCTATATTCGACCTCCGAGTGTGATTGGGGTAGAACACCGGCAGAGTCAACACCTGGTTAAGGTGAAACTCCGACACCACCTTGAAGGAATTTCGGGTGGGGCGCAGGACAACCTGTCCCTGTGGAAGACCAGATAAGGAGACTCGATGGAAGGCGCCTGGAGCTCTCCCATCCTTCTGGCTGGACGTGATAGCCACCAAGAAGGCGGTCTTCCACGACAGGTGAGAGAGCACACCTGTGCATAGGTTCGAATGGCTTGCCCATGAGCTTTGCCAGTACCAGCAGTAGATCACGGAGGTGGGGTTCCCGCTGCTGGAGGAAATGTGATCAAGGCCTTTGAAAAGCGCCAGACCACCTTCTCCTCGCCGCGAGCTGCTTCCCGGCCCCGCCCGGTAAGCAGAGATGGCTGCCAGGTGCACCCTTAGGGTCGTCGACCTAAGCCCTTGACTAGAAAGGACCATAAATAGTCCAAGATGCTTGCCAGGAACAGGAGGAAGGGTCCAAGCCCTTGTCTCTGACACCAAATGGAAAACCTTTTCCATTTGAAGGCATAGCATTTTCTGGTCGACTCTTACGGACGCCCAACTACATTGAGGACCTCGTCGGAAAGACCCAAAGCCTGGAACTCTAGCCGCCAGGAACCAGGCCGTCAGGTGCAGGGATTGAAGGTCCGGATGGAACACCTTCCCTGATTGACTGAGAGCAGGTCCGGGCGAGCTGGAAGCTCCGGAGTCCTGGAGCTGAGACTGAGGAGATCTGGGTACCAGAACTGGCGAGGCCAGTCTGGGGCTATCAGAATCACCTGCGCCTTGTCCCTCCTCGCCTTGAGAAGCACCTTGTGGATCAAGGGAAATGGGGGAAAGGCGTAAAAGAGGCCCGGGGTCCATTGCCTGAAGGCATCCCTGCAGCGAGCCCTGCTGAGGGGGGCGGGATGGAACAGACTCAGCTTCTGCCTCCCTGAGGCAAACAGGTCCACCTGAGGTGTGCCCAAAGGGAGAACAGATGCTGCACTACCTCCGCAGGAGAGACCACTGTGGGATGCAGCCCCTATCCGGCTCAGGGCATCGGCCAGGGTGTTGGAGGCTCCTGCCACGGAATGGCTAGGAGATCCGCCTCCAGGCTGCCACGAGTGACCAAATGCGGAGAGCTTCCTTGCATAGAAGCATGGAGCTCCCCGCCCCTGGCGGTTTAGATAGTACATGGTCGTGGTATTGTCCGGCCTGGACTCGGACCACTTGACCCCGGAGGAACGGAGCAAAGGCGGTGAGAGCTAGGCGGACCGCCGAGCTCCAGCAGGTTGATGTGGCATCGACTCCGCGGGACCAGAGGCCATGAGCCCGTGTTCCCCCAGATGGGCACCCCAACCCATCAGAGAGGCATCGGTCGACAGAGACCGCCACCGGGCGGACGAACGGGATGCCCTCCTGCAAATGATCTGGAACGGTCCACCACTGAGAGCATTCCACATCCCCTGTGTCACCGACACAAGCTGGTCCAAGGGATCGCAGCTGTAGACCACTGGCTGGCCAGTCCCCACTGAAGGGACGGATGTTCCAGCGGCCCAACGGACCACGCTGGCACAGGCCGCCATGAGACCCAGGAGGCGAGGAAGTCCCGGCAGGCTGAATTGCCCAACCAGAAATGATCGGGCAAAGGAGGAAAGAACCTCGCCCTGTCCGCCGAGCCGCCTGGCTCAAGAGAGTCGAGCTGCGCCGATGAATAAAATCACCTGCTTCGCTCGAGTTCCGACTTGGCCTCGCTGATAAGGAGGCCCAGTTGAGAGCAGACCTGGAGGCCAGATCTCTGGACCACTCCGCCTCCTTCCTGGAGGGAGCTGCTATCAGCCAGTCGTCCAGGTAGGGCACACCCGGACCCCGGCGCCGCAAGGGAATGCTGTCACCACTGCCATGCATTTGGTGAAGACCCTGGAGCTGGAGACAAGCCGAAGGGCATGGCTTGAATCGAAGAGAGATCCTTCCGCTCGGAAGCGAAGGAATCTCTGGTGAGACGGACGGATAGGGACGTGAAAAAACGCGTCCTGCAAGTCCAGAGAGCAGAACCACACGCCGCGTTCCAAGGATGGTATTATCTGAGCCAGAGTGACCATCCTGAAGGTTCGAGACCTTAGGAACTTGTTTAGGTCGTGTAGGTCGAGAATGGGGCGCCAGCCCCCCGTCCGTTTCGGAACCAGGAAGTACCTGGACACAAACCCTGGGTCTGAAGGAGGGTCCACCACCTCTCTTACCACCTCCTTCTGGAGGAGGAGAGTGATGTCGGCTCGACGAGCCGCCAGTGAGGCTGGGGATCCCGAAGCCCCCCGAGGGGCGCGACGGCTCTGAAGGGTGGTGCCTGCTCAATTCCAGAGGCAGGCTCCTTCCCACCACCTCCAAGACCCACCTGTCCGTGGTAACAGCGGACCAGGCGGAACGAAGTGCTGGAGCCGCCTCACGGGGACCGAGGTAAGGTGACGGGATGGGGCGAGACCCTCAGCCCACACTGGGCAGGCTTGGAGGAGGGACCGGCCGAGGGACCTCCTGGGCCCTTTCCTCCCTGCCTCCTGTTAGAGGAAGCCGCTGCTTGGGTTGGGATGCCAGGCCGAGCCTGCTGGCCCTGACGTTGCTGGGTCAGGGCGCTGGGGCAGAAGGACGACAAAGGGCTTAGGCTGTGGTTTGCGCCTTTGTCCTTCTGAGCGGAAGAGACCGAGTCCAAGGTGGCATTGACTTCTCGATCCTCTGCAGGTGACCTTCCACCCCAGGGTCAAGAGGTCAGTCCCCAAAGGAACATCCGCCAACTTGTGCTGGGTATCCGAGACAAAGGTGGATATCCTCAGCTAAGTCACCGACGCGATGGCCACTGCGGCCGCCACCCATCTGGCACATGAGTCCCCTACATCCAAAGCAGTCTGGAGCTGCTTTGGCCACTGCCTGTTCTGGTCCCGCACCTGCTTAACCGTAGTCTGCAGATCGGGCGGAAGATGAGGGATGACCTCATCCAGGGAGCCCAACAGGGCATGAGAAAAATGTGCCATGAGGACGGCCGAACTGGCCTGATCGAAGGCCGAGAGAGGACGAGCGACTTTTCGCCCGACATAAGTCCATTCTGGACTCCTTGTCAGGAGGTTTGTCTCACATCCTGGGCGTTGCTGTGGGCGCTACCGAAAACGCTGTCGGTAACCAACCCTCAGCAGGGTGTGCTCAAACCGACAAGGAACCGGACCGTATACTTCCTGGCCATCCTGGCCGAGGCGCAGGGCAGGAAGCAGGGCGCCAAAGTTCCAGTGCCGGACCCAATATGGCCTCGGCCACCGGAAAGGCCTCCGTCGGAGAATCCCCTCGGTCCAGAATCTCCGTGAGGGGATACCTGGCCCGTTTGGAAACGGGTTCGAGCTCCATCCCGGTAGACTCCGAGATGAGCAAGTAGTCCCAGGAAGGACGACTGGCTATCGCCCATTGACTGACCTTCCTGAAGACCCAAGTCCAGTCGCTGGAGAAGAAGGAGGAATCATCTCGACTGGAAGAGTCCTCAAGAGCTGCTCTCTGGCTCGAGCCAATTCTTCACCTGCCGAGGTCGGTCGGGAGTGAAAGGGTAACTGACAGTCATGGTAAAACCCTTAGTCGATCGAGAATCCTTGGTCGTGAAAGCCCCAATTGGTGGCTGTGGAGGGCGGAGGTTCCACCGAATCGTGGAGCAGTTGGTTTTGGCCGAACAACCGCCTGGTATAGGCCTCGGATGAGTCGAGGGTTGTGTCGGCTGCCGGTGACAGCCACTTAATGGCCGGGAAGGCGCCGAGTCGGCTTATCTCGCCAGGAGGAGCTGTTGCAACATAAGGTCCTCGCATCGCCGACTGACTTACGCCGGGCCTCCCTCATCCGGGGGAGGAGGACGAGGACGAAGCGGCGACGCCGGGCCATCAGCGGTGCCGAGACCGAGACCGCCATGACGGTGGGAACGGCTGACCGCTGAAGAGGTCCGAGACCGAGACCGAGAGTCCCGGAATTTCGGTCGGTGCGGGAGGTGTCGGCCGAACCGCACTCCTTCGCTCGGAAGGTCCATCCGAGGGCTCGGAACCGAGGCACAGACGGTGCCCACGGGATCCTCAACTCCTCCCGTGGGAACCGGGGAGAGGGGAATCTCGGCTGCTAAAGGCGACAGCCCGTCCAATGGGTCGAGAAAAATCTCGACTTCATCAGTGGGAGTCTCGGTCAACTGACCTGACGGGGACACCGTGAGGCCAGTGGCCGAAGCCGAGCGGTCGACCGAAGCCGACGGTCGACGGCCCGGGGAGAGGGACCTTTCCCGCTCCCAAGAGCGTCGACGGAGGGACTTACCCCTGTCCCTCTTTTTGGACCGAGAAAAAGGTCCAGCAGACGCAGGCCCTTCTCCTTTAGTGGAGAGGGACAGACAAAGCTCCTTAAAAGAAGCCGTGTAGGAAGAACCCAGAGAGAGCGGGATAAATGCCGCGGCCGAGGAAGATACGGCCCGCGCCGCCTCCTCTTCGAGGGCGACCATCCGCTCGAGCTGATCCGCCGAGCCCCTACCGCTGACACCGCCAACCGGGCCTCCTTGGACTTCACCGAGGGAACGCTTCCGGACGGCCCAGTTGCAATCGGGCAGCACGGCTTCGAGGACGAGGGTCGAGAAAGATGAGCACAGGTCGCAAGCCCGCGGGTCGGCTCGCCTAGGCAGTAGACACACGTGAGTGTGGATCCGCCCTGAGACATCTTCCACCGCGATGGGCATCTCCAACCGGAGTCGATTTGTCCATCGCAGCCGCTGTGATCAAGACTGAAGTCTTTTGCAAATTTTTATTTTTAAATCCGCAAACGGAGAAATAGGAACTAGTCGAAACGAGAGCGCTAAGGAGGGAACCTGAGCTTCCAAGGTAAGGAAGATCTGGCGCCATGGAGCGGAGCCGAGTTATACCACCCGGTGGGTGGGAGGAGCAAGCTTGAAGACCTTCCGCAAGATTTAAAGCGGCAAGGATACTGCCAATGAGTGTGGATGAACAACATATCCATGTCCCTAGAAAGGAGGTTTAGTTGGGTCAGATAGGTGGGGATTATGCTTTATAAAAGCAATTGCAGAGCTCTGGAAAAAGGGCGGAGAACAATCTTTTGAAGGATGCCAGAGGTAGTAGGCTATCTAGCTTCATGGATTTTGGGAGAGTTCCATGCAGCTGCTAAGGAATAGCTGAAAGCAGCCTCCCATACCGGTGCAGGCATTGGGGACCTTTAATGTGATGAGTTTACTGATCCTTAGGTGTATGGCCTGGTTGTAATTTGGGTAAAGCAATCAGTGATATAGGTCGTAGTTTGCCTGTTAACGCTTTGAATATCCAGATAACAGCATTCCTATTTCTTCTGTGTTGCAATGATGTCCAGTTGACTGCCATATAAAGGGAGCAATGATGGGTGTTGGAGGGAAGGTCAGTAATAAATCTTATGGACCTGTGATACAGGGTGTCCAGCTTATGTAAGAGATGACTTGAACAATGGCAGTAGAGAAAATCAGCATAATCAATGAGGGATAGGAATGAGGCCTGAATTAACCTTTTTTTGGAATCACTGTTTAGGTAATGTTTTATTCTAAAAAATAGTCCGAGTTCATTCTTAGTTCTGTAGAACACAAACCATGACTGGTTCCATTGGTCTGGAGCAGGTCTTAGGCAATCCTTCACAAGATCAGGTCTCTGGTGATCCCTCTTTGGATCAGATCTTGGGTGATCCTTGTCCAGAACAGGTCTTTGAAGTAGAGTGGACAGGAGGCACCAGACAACATGCCAGTCATCCACAAGACAACTCCCACAGATAAGTACAGTCTCTGAGCTGTGGTGGTGCTGTCACCATCACACCTGTCTCTCAAACCCTCACTTGTTCTTAAGGATTGTGAACAATCCCCTCAGGCCTGGGATCACAACTCAAACAAACTGCAAATTGATAGGGTGGTTTACCCTCACCAATGCAGGCTCTTACAGGATTTCTGTGATGAATCACTTCAAAATCTGTACTGTATATAGCAGCCTCCTCCTTCACTGCTGCAGAGGCAGATGTCTGCCTTCCAGCTTAGTCTAAACAAGACTGACCCTCAGAGAAAGCAGTTCTGTAGTTTGCAGGGCAATCCATCCCTTTCATTGGCTTAGTCCTCAGTCAGTCTCTTGGGGAGGGCCATCTCTCTTCCATAATGTCTCATGGGCTGTATCCTCGCAGGCAAAACTAGAACAGTCAACCAACAGCCCAACATTCCTTTCAGTTCTGTTTCAGGCTTCTAGCACCTGATTGGTTGTTTGTATGTAAGCCCCTTGACCCTGTTACCAGGTCTTCATTGGCCAGGGGTAGCTAAGAAGGCAACCTCCATCTGCATACTTGGGGTCATAGTAATCAAAGTGTGTTGTTTATCAGGGCTCCTGCTGTAAAACAATTTTAGGCACGCCTATGTAACACTTACAGGGCTATTATACCTTTAAGACTCCCTTTGCTTTAGCATAACGAAGGCGTTAGCCAATGACAATGGATTGAGACAGCAGTTCTACTGACAGGATGAGAAATTGCCTGATCATTATATCAACTGAACTAGATGTGAGATTGCACCTGTGCAGGACTGGTTTTGGGTGTGGAATAATGTTTGAACTGCAAAGTCTGTGGTAATAGTAACTTTTGTGAAAAATGTCCTTTGGATTACATAACAGCAGCTATTTCCTTCACCGCTGTCCCACTCTGGCATGGGTCAGAGAGTGACGGGCCAACCAATCAAATGAATCTGCCTGAGGAAAAAGCCACAAGTGCTCCTGGAGTTTTGAGAGACTTAATTAATTCACGTACCTTTGTGCCAGCCAGTCATCTGTCTAGTGACAGTCCCCAGGACTGCCCAAAGTGATTGACAGCTCAGACTACCACTCAAAGCTGAAACTTCTTCAGTGATCAGCGGGGGCTGATATAAACCCAATTCAGTCTGTGTTTGTCTGCAGAACTGACTGTGAGGGATGTGCTGCTGAGTGATACAGCTTTTGCTGCAAAGACAAACTGTGTGTCTGCCTCAGATGATAAAAAAGTGTGAAGCAAAATTCCTGCCTGCAAGAAAATAGAGCTAATCATGTGCTTAACACCCTAGCATTTTGAAGCTGAAAGTTGCAGCACTGAGACAGCCTTTGATCAGCACTGCTGCTAGGTGCTGGTTATAACCACCGCTGTGGGACTGGATGCCTCAATGTGCTGGATGGGGCAGACTCAAGATGACTGCCATAAGAGAAGTTGCCCTGTGAACTTCCAGTTGCTTTAGCTAGGAGAGGCCCGACCTGCATCAGAGGGACAGCCAAAGCCCTAGGACACCAACTTCATCAATAGATGGAAGAGAGAAAGACACTGGAGAGCAAAAGGACATCAACAACAGAGGGATTGCTGCAAACTACGCCATCACCCCTGCATAGCGAGGAGGACTCCCCAGGTTCACAAACCATTATTAAACTCAGGACTAGCCCTTGTAACTTGCAACCTGGATAATAGTTAAAAAACAGTTACTGGACTTGGCAATCCAAACAGGAGTTATAAATGCTTCAAATTGTGATTAAAAGTATTTGGCTTTGGGGCCTGGGCTTTTTTTTTGAGTTACAAAGCATTGCAAACGTTCCCATTCAAGTGCACCAATGCTGACAAACCACATACAATGTTATCAAACCAGCACACTTCTCACAACTAGGTACCCAGTGAAGTAAAGGGAGCTCCCTTGTTAGCCTACAGTTCTGAGGGGTAGTGGGTGACACATGCCAAGCCCTCCTCCATGCGGTTAAAAGAGCACATGTCCAAGCATCCCCAGATACTCAGAACATTTGTTGGGCCTGCCGTGCCGTAGTTTTGTTCTGTGCCCCCCCCCCCCCGTATTAGCTATGCCACTGCATGGATACTTCTAGGCATCCCTGCTCTACTCCTTGTTGTCTTGGGGCCCTTGGCCACTCCCATCTGTGTTGTCTTGCATTTTTGGGTTCCTCTCCCACCCTGTGGTTTGTTAGCTTGCATTTCTGTGCTCCCCAGTGCAAGTTCTGGGAGGTGGGCTTTCCTACTCTTTCAGCCCACTGCCAGCCAAGAGAGAGACTTCTCCTTTGATCCAATACTCTAGCATTATAGCCCTTTTACATGTGGATTTGACACAGTCTCACACAAGAGGTTAGTAAACAAGTTGGGCAGTCTGGGAGTGGGTCAAAAAGTGGTAAAGTGTGTCAGAAAAATGGTTTAGCAACAGGACACAGTGGGTGGTGGTAAACAGAGTTCAATCTGAAGAAAAGGGGAGTAACCAGTGGGGTGCCACAGGGTTCAGTACTGGGGCCAGTCCTCTTTAATGCCTTTATTAGCAACATTGTGGAGGGACTCGAAGGAAAGGTATTCCTCTTTGCAGATGACACCAAGATCTGCAATAAGGTTGACACTCTGGGGGGGAGGGTGGAGAAGATGTGGAGAGACTTAGCCAAGTTTGAGGAATGGTCAAGAGTGTGGCAGCTTGGATTCAATGCCAAGAAGTGCAAAATCATGCACTTGGGGAACAAAAACCCAGGGGAGGAATACACAATGGGGTGTGTGTGTGTGTGTGCTAACAACAACCAGACTGGAAAGGGACCTGGGGATAGTCATAACGGATGATATAAAAGTAGCCAAACAATGTGAGAAGGCAATGAGGAAAGCAGAGGGGATGCTGGGTTGCATAGGGAAAAGTATCACCAGTAGAAAACAGGAGGTGGCGATGTCACTGTACAGGCAGTTGGTGAGGCCTCATCTGGAGTACTGCGTGCAGTTCTGGAGACCTCATCTCCAAAAGGACATTGACAGGGTTGAGGCAGTCCAGTGAAGGGCAACAAAAATGGTGCAGGAGCTACACCAGAAACCATACGAGGAGAGATTGAGGGAACTCAATATGTATACCCTGGAGGAAAGGGGGGAGAGGTGGGCTATGACAGAAACATTCAAATACCTCAAGGGGATTGATAGAGTTCAACAGGGCAGCATCTTTCAGAAAAGATGGTGCGCAAGAACAACGGGTCACAATATGAGGCTGGAAGGGGGAAATTCAGGCAGCATGAGCAAGTATATTTTCACAGAAAGGGTGGCGGATACATGGAGCAGCCTCCCTAAGGAGGTTGTGGAGGCAAAAATGGTAGGCAAATTAAAGAATGCATGGGACAGGCAGAAAGCAACACTAGGGGTGGGAAGGAGGAGGTAGGCTGCAGATCAAGTAGGATAGGGAGTTTATATAGTAGGTAGGGAAATGGGAAGACTAGGTGTGCCAGGTGGTCCTTATTTGCCATCAAATTCTGTTTCTGTTTCTATGCTACTCCATTTGCCTTCCAAAGACTCGTGACACTGCTCAAGGGACTGAGTACCCTTCATGCACTAGCATCTCAGATTTGGCAGCTTTGATTCAGGCTCCTGTTTCACTTCCACAGCTCAGCTAAGACTAGTAATCACTATAATCTCCATGCATTACTCAGCATACTGCCTCAGTGCCATCGCAAACAATACCTATTGTAAATAGGTAGGCTTCCATGCCTTTTGCTGCTCAATGCTCTTTTTTCATTGCCTCCCAACGTTACTCATTGTCAGACTACTTGGCTGGCTCCTCTCCTTAGGAATTGGTCAGCATGTGTCTGCCCGTTTTGTTTTTATCCTGTCATTCAGTTTCAGGCATGAATCATCATTCTCAATCCACATTTCAGTCAGCAATCCATGCTTCCATCCAGTCATTCAACCTTGCCTTCATTCACTTCTTCCTTTTCACTTTGCACTCAATGGCTGTCAGGCTTTGTCATCAGTCTCCCACTACAGTACTCTCCTATACTTGGATGCATTCCAACCATGACCACATTATGGCTTCCAGGATACCCTGTCCTACAAGCCAACTGTCTCGCTCTGCTCATGAGAAGTCTACATCTTGAGAATGGATACCTTGACTTTGGTGGAGTCCTTCCTTTTCTACAGTTTGGGTGAGAATGTCCTAAGCTCTAGGGGGAGCTTTAGCCATGCAAATTGACTCAGTAGCATGTCTTGATGTAGCATTTAACCCTTAGGCTGCTGACAGAATTAGAACGTATATGATTTCTGGACTGATACATCAGTCTGTGGCACAGCAAGGGTTAAGACTTCAGCTACTGGAGAGTGGGGTCTCTAGGTCTATGAGGGCTCCTTTAGCTGTGCAGTCCACACTGGTAGCACCTTTGAAAGCTATTCCTCCCTACTCCTGCCTAAGTTCACCTAGTCCCACCTACTTCCTTTCCTTTGCCCCTCATAGGTGAAGATCACACAACTACTCAGATCTCTGTCTCGCCAGGGCTCGACTCCTACACTTTGCTCATCAAGAGTTCTGTTTCCTCTCTAGGCCTCCTCTCCATTGGAAGCCAGGTGCGTGCCTTTCAGCAGTTGTTGCTCCTCCTTACTGCCTTGGGGATGGGCCTTCTTTGTGGGGAACCTCCTTTAGCTGCAGAGATTGGCTTGTGGCACCCTCATGGCATTCCTGTTAGAGGGATAGAGTGAGAGCCCTTCCTCTAAAATACTTCCCCTAAATTGGGTTTCTAAATTGAGGTAGCCAAGCCATCCTTAATTCTATCCCTAGTCTGGAGGGAAGATGATCAAGGCATTGGATCCCCAGAGGTTTCCTCCTTTACAGGATTTTTTCCTTTCCCCATGCTGAACCTTATTAAAAGTATGATAGTTTCTGCAGGAGTTGGTGTTGGTTGGTGGCTTCCTGGTCTGGGTCTAAGTCTGGCTATGTCTGTCTCCTTGGGAAGAATGTGCTTGTCTGTCTTCGATTGTGCTTTTGGGCCTTCCTTCCTAAGGTGCCTTTGGTCCTGGGACCATGTCTCTATGACACCTAGAGGGGCTGGAATCTTTCAGGGTTCTGTGCCCTTGTGACACCCTGACAGGGTGGTAGTCTCCGTAGCAGGATTAGAGAAGACATAAGCCAAAGTTCAAAGTTGCACCAGCATCACATACTGCTCGGTCGCAATCAATCCTAAACCTGCTAAAGAGCCAGATGGCCATATCCTGCAGATCAAAGGGGCAATGGGTGACACATGCAATGCCCCTCCACATGATCAAAACCAAGCACATCCAAGTGTTCCCCCGGATGTTCAAAATTTTTGTTGCCACCTTCCTCACCCCCCCAGCATCTCTCCTTGGGTTTGAGCCTTCTTCCCTAGGGTGCTTTGGTCCTGGGACCCCATCCCTGTGATACCGCAGAGAGATAGAATCCTTCAGGGTTCTGCATCCTTATGACACCTTGTGAAGGTAGTAGTCCCCATAGCAGGGACAGAGAGAGCATAAGCCAAAGTTCACAGTAGCACGATCATCACAAACTACTCAGTCTCAATTTATCCTAAACCTACTAAAAAGCCCAACGACCCTAAGAGTTATGACGCAGGTACCAGTGGAGAGAAGGTAGTGCACGGCTGATGCTAAGCTTCTGCGCTATGCATTTTGTTGTGGTGGCTGGCACAATCTGAGGGATGAGCCTGGAAGAGTACTGAAGCACAGCCTATGGATATTATCCTTGTGACTATGCTTAGGAAGGCACTGAAGAACAGCCTGAATTTAAAGTGGGGTGGGCCTTGGAGGACAAGAAAGACTAGCCACTGGATACTACACTGCATTACCTTATTGCTGCTAATCACCCCATTTCTCCCCATATAGAGCCTGTAGCCTGACCCTAAATAAAAAACCCTGTTCATTTGTTTGAATTACTTATCTGAGTACTATTTGTTTTAACATACAGGTGTAAGCTTTGTGGGGATTGTCATTGCAGTATGTTGGTTCAGGGGAGTGTGATTTAGTGCAGAGGTGGGTAGGTACTACATCCCAGGGGATTGTACAATATTTACACAAGGCTTACATTACCCATTCTGTGGGTGCAGGCACATATTATTTTTCTAACTAAACCTTGGATTCAAACTCCCCAACAATGAAGATAAAAGGGCCCAGGCCCTTCAACTTTGTCCAGCCTCAAAGGCAGAGGTAGCCACAGAAACCTCTTTGGTGACCTCGTGGCATTGAAAGGCCCCAAGACCCTTAAGGCACACCGAGGCACACAAGGGGCACCCTTCACAAACTGGATGCTCTGTCTATTATGCCTATGTATTCAGCCTGTACTGCTGTAGTCCAGTGTTGTGTGTGGGTGTCAGAGGAGTCCCCACTACTGAGTGTGCTATTGCACTAATTCCTCCATCAGTAGCAGTGCAAAGCAGCAGAAGAGCATATCCTTGATGGTGCTGGGTGATAATGATTTGAGCATCCTCCTCTCTTTTCTCTCTCCAGTCCCCACAGAAGCTCTTTATTTTTCTAGGGAACCAAAGAGAGCAAGTGTGATGGTGGCTGCTGGGCTTTGCTCCACTGAGCCATATAAGAAACCCCACCACAGGGATGGGGAAACTTATATGACATCACTTCCCAAAACGGGAAATGGACTGTGGTATCTTAGATCCTCTGCTCCTGCGGTGCAGGGGACCAAGTTCAGAACTGGACTGATGCATGGTGTCCTAGATGAGTCCATCCCCTACAGTAGAGCTATGTACCTGAAAGGAGGGGCTTCTAATTGGGTAGTGAATTCCAGCCACACATATTTGCTTGAGGCTGGGTGCATGGGACATAGCTGCATGGCTTAATACACACCCTTCTAATACAAACCAGGCCCAACAGTGCATAGATTCCATAGCCTTTATCCCTAAACAAACTGATCTCAACTTTGCATATACATCTTATCTTTGTTTTTTTGGAATGTGATGGTGATTGGGAGACACTAGCACATGGGTGGAGGAGCAAATCACCTGTGTCAGGTAAAATTTTGAAGTATGACATAATCATAACTGAGGGACACAGTGAGAGTGTGAACTCCCCATTATGCATAATTCAGTACTGGGGGCTACAGTACTGGGGTCAGTTGTTACTGACCCTCTAAATCTCAGCTGTTGAGGTATAGGCATAAGCATTCAAAAGAAGAGTACTGTGACAGTGTAACTCCTCCCTTTCTTTATGTAACCCCCCTGCAAATGGGGGTTCCCAAAAGACTTCCAGGAGCTTGCTTGAATGCTCCAAGCCTGAATGGTGTTTGGCGTTTAAGCCATTTATCAGTGAGTGTTTTTAGAGCCTCTGGTACTGTCTCTTTAAGAGCTGTCTGCTTGCAGACATAATTAGTTTGTATGGGGACTGTGTGCTTCTCTGTTTGAGTACCACTGAGCTGCTGCCAATTCACTCCACTTTTGCAGTCACTAGGAGTGCAAAGGAATCTATCTGAAAGATGTAACTGTTTGCCAGAAATCATTTACAGTAATAATGAAATTACAGTTTGTCTAACTGCTTTCTTTGCAGTCAGAACTGTGTCTGCCTAGTTCCCCATTCTGGTTTTGAACTGCTGAACTGGACCAATCAGTGTGGGGTAGCTAGCTCTAAATGGTGCCTTGGACGAATCAGAACTTGACTCATAATCTGAGCCAGCCACAAGAGGATTGTATGGGCAGTGACTCTGGGAGATGTAGTTTAGACTTCAGCGCCTTTTTGGACCAACAGCAGCAGTCTATTGTGAGTGACAGCCAATCCAGTCAAGAACTGGGAGGAACTCAAAGGAAGTGCCCGGTTTTGTCTGTTGGAGTTTCAGTTTAACTCTGGCAGTGAAGGGGAAAGAAACCCTGTGCTCCTTCAGTGCACAGTTTCAGTCAAAAAACGTGTGTAAGGCCCAGAGTTCCGGTCTGCAGCTTGTGTAACTGCTTGTTAGGACTGAATCCGTCCTGTGAAAAGAATCAAAGGATCTCTGAAGAGTAGAAACCAGGCTCACCCTGTAGAAGACTGGAGAAATTGTTGAATTGCACTTGGTCTATCAGGAACTGAATCTGCTGTGTGTTCTCCCGGGTATTGTGCAGTAATTGCGATCGGGATAAAGAAGCAGCCTGCCTGGTATAGTACTTTCTTTTTTTACCATATAAATGTGTGAAGAGTCTCGTGGAGCTCAAGAGTAGCCCTGCTGACGTTGAAGGACCCTATCTTGTTTGGAGGTCGTGAGTACTAATTCAGGGTCGCTCCCGTTGAATTGCCATTAAATCCAAATGGAATCACTGTACTGCTGACTGTTTAAACTAATTTTATTTTCACTGTGTGAAGGGCCCCTACCAGCTGCCACAGTTTGGACTAGCCACTAGGGCTTGGGTACCCAGGGACAGTAACTGGTAGGGATAGGCCTGTGCACAGAGCCATAGGTAGATAGTAAAGTGATAAGCCAATTAACCTGATTTCCCCCTGTCCTTGTTATATCCCCCTAAATAAATCAGAGCTGCTTGTTTCAGCAAAGTTATACTGCCTGAGGTATTTGTCTATGTGAAAGTACTGTACTGTGATTGTTGCACTGTATCTTATTTCACAGGAGGTCCTAGTGCCGGAACTAGTCCTGGGGGTAAGTGTATACTGTGAAGGTAATTCAGATATATTGTGTGGGCCACTAGTGGGAAGAAAGGGGGGTTGCAGTGTCCCAGAGGGCTGTGACCAAGTAAGTTTAACTATTGCAAACCCTGACCTCTGGGTGGAGGCACCGCCATTGGATCCAGGCCCTCAACCTGTTGGTGGCAATCAGGCAGGGGTAGTAGCCCTGGGACTAGCGCCATCTAGGGTTACATCTTGAGGCTCACCGCTGGGATTGTGTGTCCTCTAGTGGCCATATTCTAAACCACTGTTAAGAAAAAAAATGGGTACCCGACAGAAGTGGCTGTGCACCGGCTGGTGGAGTGGTGTACTGAGAGGAGATTGACCCCCAAAATGCTATGCTTATCCTGGACATCCCCGTATCAATACGGACACTGTACAGGGAGTACTTTCCAAGGTGGAAGGTTTACAAAACCCTGTGGTGGTGGGTCGGCATGCTAATCTGCTCACCCACACTTTCCTGACCCTAGTAGAGTTTAAGGATCCCATAGATAGCTCCAAAGTGCCACAGACCATTACCCCAGAGGGAGCCCTCACTGCCTGGAGAGTGATAACTAAGTACAGTAAAGACCCGTGGGAATGAGCCCCACCACTGTCTGAAACTTTGAGGAGAAATTTGACAAATGGTTGCTGGGGAAGGGAAAACTGTGGAGGACTTGAAGAAACTATTCTTGCCACCTGGGGTGTTCCTCCCCAACACCCTCTCCGCTCCAGTACCCGTAATGGTGGCTGAACCAATGCAGACTCCTATTTCTGCACCTGCCATTAGTCACGACTCTTACCGAAGGTTGAGGATCTTCTCTGGCACCCTCCCCACCCCCCAAGGGGAGGATGACTGGGAGACCTGGATAGACTATGTTGCCCCCCAAGTGCTAGAATGGCAATGCTCGGAAGCCGAAAAGTGAAAGAGGGTTAGTGAGAGCCTCCGAGGTCCTGCCCTGGCTACCATCCGTGCTAAATGGGCCAGTAACCCTGAAGTGACTGCACAGACCTATCTTGAGGCCTTGGAGAATGTGTATGGGAGCCCAGATTCTGATGAGGATCTATTGTGGAGAGTAAGAAATGCAGAACAGTACCAAGGGGAGTTGTTGTCTGTGTATGTATCTCGGCTGGAAAAATTGTTGCAAGAATGCCTCAGAAAGGGTAGTTTGCCAGCGATTGAACTGGACCAACCAGGCTGGACAGGATCCTTAAGTCTGCCCCTTCTCAGAACTGCTGTTGCTTCAGTTACGCCTGGCAAATCGACTGGAATCCCCACCTCCTATGATGAGTTAATGAGAGAAATTCGAGGAGTTGAGAAAAGGCGACTCGGGAGGGACCTGCACCAATAGCTGCGGCTACGACCCGAGTGACTGAGGGTAGCCCATCAAGTGAAGTTCAGGGCAGAGGTCAGTCAATGAGTGCTCTGACAAGGAAAAGATATGCCACAATGGGGCGTAACTGTTGAGAGAGATCCGAATTCAAAAACAGTCCCTTTATAAAGGCCATGCCTGCAAGTATGGGCCCTGACCTATATCCGACTGCATCTGCTATGGGGGTGGGGGTACCCACCCATGTATCTCCTGCTGATAACAGCTCCAAACTCAATTCCTTGACCATGGAAGTGGAGAAACTGACGAGATGTCTCCAAATGCTTATCACGCCGCAGACAGAGATGGCACCAAGGTTTCCAGTTAGTAATACCCCCGCCCTGGCTCCCAGTGTGGCGCCTCGGCCAGCTCAAACTCCAGAAAGTATGTTTTGCTATAATTGTGGGAAGGATGGGCACATGAAAAGGGAATGCCGGTCCCCAAAAGACACTGACAAAGTTGCATATAGGCTACAAGGAGAGCTTTGGAGAACAAATCAGTGGTTAAGAGGTGCAGAATGATCCCAGTGAGGGCACCAAAATGCTAACTCACGCCCTTTGTGGCAAGGTCAGTTGCCCAGGCCCCACTATCGCCTCTCCAGACTGGTCCAGAATAGTGGTCCCTCCATGGAGACCACTGTAAAGGTGAATGGAGTGTCTACAAGAGCTGTATTAGACAGTGGCTCCCAAGTGACAATTATGTTCCAGGATTGGTATCAGAAGCATTTGTCAGACGCACTTACAACCATTAGAAGGACTGCATGTATGGGGTTAAGTGGAAGGCTTACCCTATTCCGGGTATATCCGAATTTGGCTGTCTTTCTCCACCTCCGTGGCTGGAGTGGCGAACAAGTAGAGACTCTAGCCTTAGTGTGTCCCCCACTGGACTGTATGATGGTGTCCCTTTGTTGATTGGAACAAATGCTCATATGTTCGGAAGGCTGGCACAGTTGTGTTATGAAAAACAGGGTCAAAACTAGTAGAGCTTTAAGAGTTCCAGCTTTGATTAAGAAGGCCTATGAGGCACAGAGAGATGCTGAAAAATAGAACCAGAGGAACCGTCGGAATTGTATGGAAGAAGGATCCTGAGTCTCTGATCCTGGCGCCAAATGCCCAGTGTACCTTACAGGAGAGGTCCGTATCAGAAAGGATGTTAAGAATAAAATATTAATGTTGGATGCACCAGGCGATGGAAAATTGCCAGAGGGACTGCTGGTCAGCTTCAATATTTTGCCCGCTAGAGCCCATGCCTATGCCAGAAGGGTAATGGTCCAAGTTCATAATGTGTCTGAAAGAGACATTCGAGTAAATAGAGGTTGCATCCTGGCTAATGTGCATTGTGCAGACACTGCAGTGCTACCCAGCAGCAAGAGTTCGAGGAAGAATGACAGAGTAATGCCTGACTTGTTTGATTTCGCCTCCCGCTGCCAGCTGAATGGAAAGTGAGAAGCTTGCCCAGAGAGACCAGGTGTTTCTTTAAAGGAATGGGACGTGGATGCGCAAGGAGCTGAGCACAATATCCGCTGCATGACGAAGACCATTTCGTGAGAGGTCTCGACGCCTGGCACCTGCTGACATAGATGATGTGAGACGGCATCTGCAAGAGATGTTAACTGCTGGTGTAATACAAGAATCCAGAAGCCCTTATGCTTCCCCATTGTGGTAGTGAGGAAAAGAATGGGACAGTAAGGATGTGTGTGGATTATCGCACTTAAACCGGGCGGACTATCCTTGATCAGTACACAATGCCCCACATTCAGGATGCTTTGGACTGCCTCAATGGGAGCAAGTGGTTCTCTGTGTTGGATCTCCGCAGTGGGTACTACCAGATCCCGATGGCCCCAGAGGACCGTGAGAAGACAGCCTTTATCTGTCCGCTTGGCTTCTATGAATTCATGAGGATGCCTCAAGGGATTTCAGGTGCCCAGCCACTTTTCAATGATTGATGGAGCGTGCAGTGGGGGACATGAACTTACTAGAGTGCCTGGTATACCTAGATGATGTTATTGTGTTTGGCAGCTCACTGGAGGAACATGAGAGCAGATTATTTAAGATATTGGACCGACTGGAGGACTTTGGCCTTAAACTGTCATTGATAAGTGTCAATTCTTTCAAACATCAGTAAAGTATGTGGGACATAGTATCCACCGAGGAATAGAGACCGACCCAAGTAAAGAGTTGAGGCCTTGACCACCTGGCCACAGCCCAAAATCTAAAAGAACTGCAAAGATTCCTGGATTCTGTGGTTATTATCGGCGCTCATCAAGGACTATTCAAGAGTGATCCGCCTTTACTTAACCTTATTCAAGGGTATCCCCCAACCCACAAAAATACCAAAAGTCAGCGCCCTCAAGACTGAAAGAGTGTATTTTCATCCGAGTGAAGTATTTGGGGTCTGCTGACTCTGATTGTGAGACTGCTTTCATGAGATCATATATCAACTTACCCATGCTCCAGTGCTGGCCTATGCCAATCCAAGAAAACCTTACGCCCTGCACACTGATGCTAGCTTGCAAGGGTTGGGGCTGTGTTGTACCAAGAGCACGAGAATGGCCTGAGACCAGTGGCCTTTGCCAGTAAGCCTGACCCCATCCGAAAAGAACTATCCTGTACATAAGTTAGAGTTCTAGCTTTGAAGTGGGCTATTGTTGACCAATTCCATGAGTACTTGTATGGGCTAAAATACTAGTAAAACTGACAATAATCCTTTGACCTATGTGCAGACCTCAGCTAAGTTGGATGCCACTGGCCATAGGTGGATTTCTGCATTATCTACATATGACTATGCTCTCGAATACCGAGCAGGTCTGAACCACATAGATGCTGATGCTCTCTCCCAGAAGCCTGTTCCCCAGAATGATTGGGTCCGATTGGCAGAACCTGACATTCGGGCACTCTGCCGGAAGTTTGACAGGGAGGAACAAATGTCCACGGACACAGTGGACTGCATGGTGGATTGCTTGGACCTCTGAGAATTGCATACCTGCTGCTTATTGCCACTTTTCTGCAATAGACATTGGTGCACTGCCTCAGCTGGACAATGACAGTATTCGCAGGCTCAATCCCGCGATCCCATGATCAAAGCAGCTTTAGAAGCCCTCTATGCAGGAAAAGATGTGTCCAAATTACGCTCCACTGATTTGAGAACTGCACTGTTATACAAAGAAGGTCCTAAGTTGAAACTGATCAATAAACTGTTATACAGAGAAACAGTAGACAGAGGGGACAAGACAAACAACAACTAGTGCTGCCCACTGCCTTTCGAGACTCAGTACTGAGGTCCTTGCACAACCACATGGGGCACCTTGATATAGACAGAACACTTGACTTGGTGAGATCCAGATTCTATTGGCCTAAGATGGGGGCTGATGTGGAGCAACATATCGAACTTGTAGTCGCTGCTTACAGAGGAAGTTTGCCTCAGAGGGCTGCCCTTGTTAACATCACCACCAGTGCACCCATGGAGCTGGTCTGTATTGATTTTCTGAGTTTGGAGTCAGATCAAAGAAATATCAGTAATGTGCTGGTGGTCACTGACCATTTCCACGAGATATGCCCAAGCTTTCCCACCAAAGACCAGAAAGCATCCACTGTGCCAAAGTACTTGTAGAAAACTTTTGTTCACTATGGGCTCCACAAAGAATCCATTCTGATCAAGGGAGAGACTTTGAGAGTCGCCTGATCAAAGAGATGCTTTCTGTGGGAGGCGAAAGTCCAGAACCACTCCTTACCACCCCCAGGGGACCCACTGCCTGAACGCTTCAACCCGACTTTGCTAGATATGCTAGGCACCTGCACCCAAAGGACAAGCTTCAGATGGAGCCAACAAATTAGCACCCTGGTACATGCTTATAACTGCACCAAAAGTGATGCCACTGGGTTCTCCCCCTACCGCCTGATGTTTGGAAGAGAAGCTCGACTACCAGTAGATGTGTGTTTTGGGGTCTCTCCTGATGGGGTTCAAGCTGACAACTATGTACAGTATGTGCAAAAGTTAAAGGCCCAGCTAACTCATGCGTACCAACTGGCTCAAACCATGGCTGCCAAAAGAAATCTGGCCAACAAAGAACGGTATGATAAAAAGGTGAAAGCATAGGAACTCCAGGAGGGAGATCGGGTATTGCTAAGAAATCTGGGACTGCATGGCAAACACAAGATTGCTGACAGACGGCACCATCTCCCTCACATTGTAGTGGGCAAACTAGATGATCTGCCAGTGTACAAAGTAAGGCCTGAGAACAATTCAAAAGATGTAAAACAATGCATAGAAATCATTTACTGCCCATTGGACAAATCCTGATTGAGTCTGAGCCCCAGAAGATGCCCCTCTGGACCAGTGACTAGAGCTGCTGCTAAGAAAAGATCAAGGAAGTCTGCACCTACAGAAGCAAAGTTAAAGTGTTCCCTCCACAAGTCCCAGTTGAGCATGACTGTCAGTCCATATCAGAAGAAAGTGAGAGTGACTTTGAATACTATCCTTTTACGTAACTGAGTCAATTGTTTCGGGCAATCCCTAGTCAATACTGGAGTCGAAGCTGGGCCTTCTGGACTGTCTAAGCCCCAGCTCATCTCCCTGGAGCCAATGCTCCCAGAAAGTGAGGTGCAAAGCATCAGATCAGATGAAATGGAATCATTGTGCATGGTTGAACTGTTTGAGCTTCAGGGAGAAAATGATGGATTGGGGCAGACTGGTGATACACCAGAACCAGAAGAGTATTTTGAGTGCCCTGACAGTCCACTGCCAGTGTCCGAAAGCTCTCCATGCGAGCCAAAATGTTGTGGACTCAGAAACTGTAACTCCTGGAGCTGAAAGTACCCCAAGTTCTAGCCCTCTACCCCATGGAGACTCTGACAAGTGAGGACAATGCTGAAAGAGGCTCAGAGTGCAGAGACTGTAACAGTTCCCTAGAAAGACTGGTCGAGCTGTAAAGCCTGTGGTGCACCTCAGTTATGATTCACTTGGGAGGCCTGTGGACTTGCCTCTCAATGTTGTCCATAAAGGAGTGTATGTGTCCCCAGCTCATTGCCCAAACTGAGCATCAGTGCCTACTCCAAGTTACTTGTGTTGCCCTTTAAGATGGTGCCTTGCCCTGTCCAGCCCAAGGTAACTGATAGGAAGGCCCTCTTCAGGTTTCATGTACAAGAGGTAATAACTTGAGTTATGGTACAATGTATATCTATCACTGTGTAAAGAGGACGTACTGCAATGTTTCAGAAATGTGTTCTTGGTAAAATGATATATTGACTGATGATTACATGTGAGCCTAATGCAAATGTGTATGGTTGCAGTTAAAACTTATGGGGTACTTGCTTGACGTGACATCAAGCTTTCCCAGGCCAGGAAGGGTGTAACCCCTGCAAATGGGGGTTCCCAAAAGACTTCCAGGAGCTTGCTTGAATGCTCCAAGCCTGAATGGTGTTTGGCGTTTAAGCCATTTATCAGTGAGTGTTTTAGAGCCTCTGGTACTGTCTCTTTAAGAGCTGTCTGCTTGCAGACATAATTAGTTTGTATGGGGGACTGTGTGCCTTTCTGTTTGAGTACCACTTGAGCTGCTGCCAACACCACTTTTGCAGTCACTAGAGCAAAGGAATCTATCTGAAAGATGTAACTGTTTGCCAGAAATCATTTACAGTAATAATGAAATTACAGTTTGTCTAACCTGCTTTCTTTGCAGTCAGAACTGTGTCTGCCTAGTTCCCATTCTGGTTTTGAACTGCTGAACTGGACCAATCAGTGTGGGTAAGCTAGCTCTAAAATGGTGCCTTGATGAATCAGAACTTGACTCATAATCTGAGCCAGCCACAAGAGGATTGTATGGGCAGTGACTCTGGGAGATGTAGTTTAGACTTCAGCGCCTTTTGGACCAACAGCAGCAGTCTATTGTGAGTGACAGCCAATCCAGTCAAGAAGTGGGAGGAACTCAAAGGAAGTGCCCGGTTTGTCTGTTGGAGTTTCAGTTTAGCTCTGGCAGTGAAGGGGAAAAACCCTGTGCTCCTTCAGTGCACAGTTTCAGTCAAAAACGTAAGGGCCCAGAGTTCTGGTCTGCAGCTTGTGTAACTGCTTGTTAGGACTGAATATCAGTCCCTGTGAAAAGAATCAAAGGATCTCTGAAGAGTAGAAACCAGGCTCACCCTGTAGAAGACTGGAGAAATTGTTGAATTGCACTCGGTCTGTCAGGAACTGAATCTGCTGTGTGTTCTCCTGGGTATTGTGCAGTAATTGCGATCGGGATAGAGAAGCAGCCTGCCTGGTTTAGTACTTTCTTTTTTTTACCATATAAATGTGTGAAGAGTCTCGTGGACCTCAACAGTAGCCCTGCTGACATTGAAGGACCCTATCTTGTTTGGAGGTCGTGAGTACTAATTCAGGGTCGCTCCCTGTTGAATTGCCACATTAAATCCAAATGGAATCACTGTACTGCTGACTGTTTAAACTAATTTTTATTTTCTGCAGTGAAAGGGCCCTACCAGCTGCCGCGGTTTGGACTAGCCACTGGGGCTTGGGTACCCAGGGACAGTAACTGGTAGGGATAGGCCTGTGCACAGAGCCATAGGTAGATAGTAAAGTGATAAGCTAATTAACCTGATTTCCCCCTGTCCTTGTTATATCCCCCTAAATAAATCAGAGCTGCTTGTCTCAGCAAAGTTATACTGCCTGAGGTATTTGTCTATGTTAAAGTACTGTACTGTGATTGTTGCACTGTATCTTATTTCACAGGAGGTCCTAGTGCCGGAACTAGTCCTGGGGGTAAGTGTATACTGTGAAGGTAATTCAGATATATTGTGTGGGCCACTAGTGGGAAGAAAGGGGGGTTGCAGTGTCCCAGAGGGCTGTGACCAAGTAAGTTTAACTATTGCAAACCCTGACCTCTGGGTGGAGGCACCCGCCATTGGATCCAGGCCCCTCAACCTGTTAGTGGCAAATCAGGCAGGGGTAGTAGCCCCTGGGATAGCGCCATCTAGGGGTTACATTTATCTCTTGTTTCTTATTCTTAATTAAAACTTGCCATTGAACCTGGTGAGAGCAGGTTTCGCTTCATCTCCTGAATCTGAATGTCTTCCTGCCTTACCTTTTGAATTTCAGCATGGCTGCTAGTTAGTCCAAGACATGGACTAGTTCTTCTGTTGGTGTTAGAGAGAGGTTTTTCTGGACTTTTAGTTTTGATGGGTATTGTAAAATGTTTTGGTGCACTCAAATGTTATTGGATTGCAATTCTATATACTGAAATGTGTCCTTTTCCGTGTTTTGGAGCGTATGATTGTGATTGTTAGTTTTTGTTAGGGGTGTATTTGATGAGCACGTGGGGCAGTGCTGTATTTGATTTGTCTGATTTGTTTTGAGTGTTTGGGGCATATGTTTGGGTTATTTTAACATTGATATTTATTAGTGTTGCGTGTCTGTTTGGTGTGTGGGAGGGAAGGGTTGGGAGTTTGGTGTTTTGAATGGAAGTATTTTGCTGGGATTAGAACATAAGAATGGTGTCGTCAGATGAGGACTGCTTGATCCATCTAGTCTGCCCATGGTGGCTACTCCCCTCCTCCCCACCCTGCTATGTTTTCTTTCTAAGCTGCCCACACTGTCTGTCCCATGCAAGTCTGAATTCTCCTACTGCCTTGCATGCTGCCACTTCTGGTGGCAGGCTGTTTCATGGGTCTATTACTCTCTCGGTGAAAAAGTATTTTCAAAAGTTGCTTCTAAACTTACCTCTCACTAGACACAAGTTGTGCCCTCTTGTACAAGCTGCCTTGTTTTCTAGGAAGAGATTCTCATGTTGTGTTTATTCCCTTGACATATTTAAATGTTTATATCATGTCTCCCCTATTTCTTCTCTGTTCCAGAGAAAATAACTTCAACTCCTTGAGTCTTGTCTCGTATGGCTCATAGTGCAGCCCCTGCACCATCTTTGTAGTCCTTCTCTGTACTGTCTCCATCTGGTCTATGTCCTTTCTCAGGTGAGGCCTCCAGAACTGAACACAGTACTCTAGGTGTGGCCTCACCAAAGATCTTTAGGGTGGCATGATTACCTGCTCCTTTCTGTTCGTTATACCCCTTCCTATGCATCTGAGGATGCCACTTGCCTTCTGCACTACTTTCTTGCATTGTTTTACTACTACCTAGAGACATACTGTAGAAGATGACGACAGATAAGGACTGCAAGGCCCATCCAGTTTCTTTTTCTGCCTTATGAATGTGCCATTGGCCTTTGCTCTGTCAATGTCCTATCTATTCATACTCATCTGTATTGCTCCCTTATGACTATCCCATGCCTGTTTGAAGCCCTGCACTGTATTCATATCCACCACTTCCTGAGGTAGGCCGTTCCATGCGTCCACCACCCTTTCTGTGAAAAAGAACTTCCTCACATTACCCCTTAATCGACCTCCCTCTGATCTCATGCTGTGGCCTCTTGTCCTGCTATTTTTCTTATATTGAAACATGTTAGACTCTTTCACCTTGTTAATGCCCTTAAGATGTTTGAATGTTTCGATCATATCACCTCTCTCCTTCCTTTGCTCTAGGGTATACATATTGAGCTCCGTTAATCTGTCCTCATATGTTTTCTGATGCAGTCCCTGCACCATTTTGGTTGCCCATCTCTGGACTGCCTCAATTTGGAAAATGTCCTTGTGAAGATGTGGCCTCCAGTACTGCACGCAGTACTCCAGATGGGGCCTAACCAGTGTCTTGTAAAGAGGGATTATTACCTCCCTCTTACGACTTGTGATATCCCTACTAATACACCCCAACATCCCCCTAGTCTTACCTACTGCTTTAGTGGTCTGCTTGGATAATTTCAGGTCATCTGTGATGGTGATGATGCCCAAGTCTCTTTCTTCCCTTGTGACTGCCAGCAACTCCTCTCCCAGCCTATAGATGGCTTCAGGGTTTCTCTTCCCTATGTGCATGATCTTGCACTTCTTTGCATTAAACCCCAGTTGCCTCTCTTCCGACCATTTTGCTAGTTTATCCATACGAACATACGAAATTTGCCAGCAGATAAAGACCTAGAGGTCTATCAAGTCTGCTCGAATGTGCAGCTAACACCCCTTATTCTGCAGCTGCCCCTCCCTTCCACCCTTCCCCTCCATTGACTCTCCCCCTTGTCCTGTCCCATCCCCTTTGAAGCAGTCCACTGTTCTACTGGATACCACTTCTGCAGGTAACGCATTCCACCCAGCTACCACCCTCTCTGTAAAAAAGTGTCTCCTCATCTTCCTCCTGAACCTTCCTCACTCCAGTCTCATATCATGGCCCATGGTGTCCCTCCCCTCCCTTACTTTGAACAGCCCCTCTCTACCTGTCTTGTTTATTCCTTTCATGTACTTAAAGGTTTCAATCATGTCCCCCTGTCCCTCCTCTCCTCCAGCGAGTACATGTTCAACTCCCTCAGCCTCCTCTCATATGATAAGTCCCCCAGCCCCTTGATCATCTTTGTCGCTCAGTGCTGCACCCCCCTCCAGTAACTTAATGTCCCTGTGCAGATACGGGTGCCAGTACTGCATGCAGTACTCTAGGTGCAGTCTAACTAATGACCTATACAGTGGCAGAATCACCTCCTCCCTCCTCCCTATTCGAGGATATACCCCTTGCAATGCAACTCAGCATTTTGTTGGACTTTGCAGCTGCCTTCCTACATTGTGCCGAGTTGTTCATTGACCCTGTAATGAGCACCCCTAGATCCTTCTCCTCCTCCTCTCTCTGGGCTAGCTACACTCCCCCCAGCTGGTAACTCCTCCTTGGGTTCTTCACCCCAAAATGCAGTACCTTGCACTTTTTGGCATTAAACCCCAGTTTCCAGGTGTCTGACCAGGTTTCAAGCTTTGCCAGATCATCCTGCAACCTCTGCCATCCCCCTAGGTTGTCTACCACCGCTCCCATCTTGGTATCATCATCAAACAGACTGATCTTGCTCTTGATGTCCAATGATATGTCTGCAATGAATATCCCAAACAACACTGGTCCCAACACTGAGCCCTGTGGAACACCGCTCATCGCTACCCTTGGATGTGAGAGCTCCCCACCCACCACCACCACCCTCTGTTGTTTTCCGTGAAGCCAATTCCCTATCCTTCTAACCAGCTTTGCACCTGCCCCTGTGCCTTCTAACTTACTTCTCAGCCTCCCATGTAGCACCGAGTCAAATGCCTTACTGAAGTCCAGATACAGGACATCCACTGCATGGCCCATGTCCAGTTGCCTAGTTACCCAGTCATAGAACTCCACCAGGTTGGTTTGGCAGAATCTGCCACATATGAAGCCATGCTGTCTGCTGTCCTGTAGTCCTTTGGCCTCTAGGAGGGCCACCAGCCTCTCCTTCAAGGTTGTCTCCATCAGCTTACCCACAATGGATGTGAGGCTCACCAGTCTGAAGTTCTCTGGTTCATCCTTGGGGCCACTGTTGTGGAGGAGCACCACATGAGCCATCCTCCAATCCTGAGGTACACACCCTGAGCGTAGTGAGGCATTAAATAGGTCTGCTAAAGGTCCCACAAGGACCTCTGCCAGCTCCTTCAGTACCCTGGGGTGGATACCATCTGGGCCTGGTGCCTTGTCCACCCTCAGTGCCTTCAAACCATCCCAAACTCTGCCCTCTATGATTTCCCTATTTGTTACCCCTCTCCCCTGTTTCTGCCATTCCTCCCCCCTTGGGTATCATCCCCCTCTTCTCCTTAGTAAATACTGAGCAGAAGTAATCATTTAGCACTTCTGCCTTATCGCACCCTGCTTCTACCCAACCCCCCTCTTTCCTAATCCTTACTATGTGGTCCTTACAGCTTTTTTTCTCCCTGATGTACCTAAAGATGTCCATCTCCCCCTTCTTAATGCCTTGTGCCAGCCTGAGCTCTGTAGATGCCTTGGCTCCCCTTACTGCCCGTGTCACCTCCTTCGATTCCTTCAGGTATTCCTCTCTGTCCTCCCCCCCTTCCTGTTTTCTTGTACCTCCTAAAGGCAGCTCTTTTCCTCCTTACCTTTTTCATGACCTCCTTGCTCACCCAGCTCGGTTTCTTAGCCCTAGCCTTCTAGCTCTGGGCCTTGCAGCAGGTTCTGGTTGCCTCCACTATCCCCAGCTTTATAAACTCCCACCTCTGGTTAGTGTCCATACTAGGCTGGATTCTATCCAGGTACCCTTTTACCACTTCCCCATCCTCCCAAAGTTGGCCCTCCTGAAGTCCAGCACTCTTGTGCCAGATTCCACTCCTTCCTTGCCCATATCCAATGTGAGCCATACTGAGTGGTGGTCACTCCCTGACAGTGGTTCTTCCACCGTACGTTCCCTCACAAACTCCCCATTTTCCAGCACAAGGTCAAGGGTATTCCCTAACCTGGTTGGTTCACTGACCATTTGCAGCAGGAAGCTGTCCTGGATCTCTTTTCATTCTGCCCACCCCATCTGGATCATCTACTCTGTTGCAGGTCTTGGTGTCATCTGCAAACAGACAAACCTTACCCTCAATCCATCTGCAATGTCACTGATGAAGATATTGAAGAGAACTGGCCCCAGGACTGATCTCTGAGGTACCCCACTTGTGACTTGCATCTCTTCTGACTGTATACCATTTACCACCACTCTCTGTTTTCTGCCTTTCAACCAGTTTGCCACCCAGTTGACCAACTTCTGACCCACCCCAAGTCTACCCAGCTTATTAATCAATCTTCTATGTGGAACAGTATCGAAACTTTGCTGAAGTCAAGGTAGGCGACATCGACTGCTCCCCCTTAGTCCACCACTCTGGTTACCCAGTCAAAAAAATCTATGAGGTTAATTTGACAGGACCTTCCTGTTGTAAACCCATGCTGTCTTAGATCCTGTGCTCCTGTGGATTCCAGGTGTTGCACTATCCTTTCCTTAAGGAGTGCCTCCATAATCTTGCCCACTACTGAGGTAAGACTGACTAGTCTGTAGTTCCCTGCCTCCTCCCTGCTGCCACTCTTGTGGAGCAGGATCACATGAGCCCTTCTCCAGTCTTCTGGGACCTCTCCTGTGCTCAGAGACTCACTAAACAGTTCTGATAATGACTCTGCTAGTTCCACCCTTAGCTCCTTTAGTACCCTGGAATGTATGCCATCAGCTTCCATAGCCTTGTTCACCCTGAGCTTATCGAGCTCTTGTAGGACCCTTTCTTTTGTGAAGGGACTAATGCATACCTCCCTCTCCCCTGTGTCCATGGTGCTGAGCTGTGGACCCTTCCCTACCTTCTCTTCGGTAAATACTGAGCAGAAGTATCTATTTAGGATAGATGCTTTTACATGGTTCTCCTCCTCACACGCCCTCTTATCCCCTTTGATCTTAGCAATACCCCCCTCTAGACTTTCTCCTTTCACTAATATATCTATAGAATGTCTTGTCGCCTTCTTTTACTGTTTGTGCTAGTGTTTCCTCAGTTTGGGCCTTTGCCTGCCTTACTGCCTTCCCTGCTTCCCTTAGGGAAGTTTGGTATGTCTCCCTATCTTCATCCCGGTGTGATAGAGCCCATGCTCTGGAATATTTTACCTGGGAATGTCTGCTCTTCCCACACAGTGGAGGCCTTCAAAGCCTCTTTGAAGACATACAGTGGTAGTTATCTAAAAGTTTCCTGTGTTCACTCAGGCATTTCCTGGGTAGTTTATCATATGAAAGTAAGTGTTATTTATGTATTCTGATACTATTTGCGATACTCTTTACTGATGTGTTTGATTATTTTATTGTTATTGATTGTACAGCACCCTGAGCCTTTGAGAAAGGACGTCTTATAAATAAAATTTGTCTTGCCTTATGTATGCTCCATTGTAACTGCAAACACTGTTATTTAATGTGACTAAATGCAAATGAAAAAGGCAATAGAAAGAATAACATAAAAACCAACCTCTTGTTCTTCTTCCGCTGCTGCAGCACATAGACTATAAATGCTGTCAGTGTTATGGCAAAGAGGACTCCAAACACGATAGCCAAGATGTCCCCTTTAATAAAAGACAGGATGAAAACATGATTAGTTTAACGAGCGTGGAACCAAAACTCCAACAAAAGAATCACTTTTGTGTAATCTTGTGTTTGCTAAATAAAATGCCTGTTCCTAATGTTTATGAATAAATACAAAAAAAAGAAAGCTATGTTATGTATATATACAGAAGGATCAATCTGACCACTGTTCCAGCAGTCCTCATTTCCAAGAACTCAAAACAATGAAAAGAAGTGCCAGTATATGCCAGCATTTGCAAACTCATTTTTTATTGTGAAAACAGCAGAACAAAAGAAAAAAATATATTTTGTCTAAATACTGTATATACTGTACATATAATATAATATGTTTAATATTGTGCCATTTTTCATTTTAACATTGTTTTGCATCATGGTCTGTGTGCCCAAGGTTTTGCTTTACACCTGGGATACTAGGAGTATACTAGAGATTAAGGACCTTATGATGCCTCAGTAAAAACTATGAAAAACATCACACTTAGACACAATTCGGCTTGTATTTCATATATATATATATATATATATATATATTTTTTTTTCTTTATTTCCGTTTAACCAGGAATGCAGACTGGGTCACAAAGATCTGTTTTCAGCAATGCCTGGGAGAAGGCAACAATCGGAATAAAAATATTCTATAAAAACACAACAAATAATATGAAATAAATCTGCCAGAAGAGCTTTATACAGTATGCCTAGTGAACAATTTATATAGCAGACAATTTAGACAACATTTTCAGTTATATATAGAGGTTGACCATAAACTCTTACTTAGATTTTGTTTAAACTCTGGGGGGTTGATTTTCAAATGGCCTGAATGCTGCACGTCCTTAGTGTGCCAAACATATGGCACACAAGGCTTGCAGCGTTCTCCCGACCGACAATTGAGATTTTCGATCCCATGCACCAACTGTCGTAAATTAAACCACCTTTTTCTGGTCTAGGTGTGGCAATCCCAGGTACCCTTTTTACAGAACAGTCACTGTAACAGCACTTGTGGCAACACAATCAATTACACAGAAGTAACCATTGCAAATGCAATTTTATTTATGCTACAGCCAAATGCCCTTACCCCAGCTCCTTAGCTGTAAAGCCTTCAACCTGCTAACCAATGAGCGCGTACTATGTACTGTACATGCTCATTGGCAGTTCAGTTGGTGGCTGGCCATGGCAGTGTGAGGAGGGCTATACCAGTTGCTGGCATGGGTTGGGTTGTGGGGGAGTGGGGTGGTGGGTCACTACCTGCTGGGGTGGGGGGCCACTAGCTACCAGGGAATTTACTTATTTGGGTTGGGATGAGAACTGGGGAACAGGAAAGAGGGGAGTGACCACTGGACCACAAGGGATTAAAAACTTATTCACCAGGGATGGGATTGTGGCTAGGGAGGGACCACCAGGGATTAAAATGTTTTCACTAGGGAAGAGATCAGGGATATGGAGGGACTGCTGTACCACCAATGTACTGTATATTTATATAGGGACAGCGATTGGGACGGGGGGGCCTGGCCCTGCACACTCAGGCAAGTTGCACACATGCAGATGAGCCCATAATGGGCATTCAAATGGCCCTTATAGTGTCATGCATGCCAAATGGGCTCATCTGCATGTTTGGGATGAATATCACCCATGGGAGCCATGGCACTCACCAGTGTGTGCTGTGCTTTACCCCTCTGGGCGGTCTTCAGTCCCATCCTCTGGTAGTGCTGCCCAAACATGGTAACCACTTGTTGTGGGCTGCACTACCAGGGTCTGATGTTCACACAGATAGCACGGTCAGTTTGGATTACGCTCTCTGTTTGAGTATGGCACCAGAGCCAGCTGGCCCTATTTTTTCACATGGTGCACCTGTTTCCATGCGTATCCAGCCGGTTCTGAAAATGGGGCCCACAGTTTTGGAAGCCTGACTAATTTTTTCATATAAAATACAATTCTGACAACATTTTCACAATTACATATAGAGGTTGATCACAAACTCTTACTTAGATTTCATTTAAACACTGGGGAGTTCAAATGACCCCAAATGCTGCAAGCCCGGTGCACTGAACATGTGGTCCATGGGGCTTGCAACATTCTCCCAGCTGGCAATCAGGATTTTCAATCCCATGCACCAGATGCCACAAGATAGACCAACTTTTTCTGGTCTAGCTTGTGGCAATCCCAGGTACCCTTTTTACAGAGCGTGCACCAAATATTTGATGCAAGCTGTTGTAAATCAAGTAAAGTGTCATAACTGCACCCGCCCTACCAGTGGAGATAGTCTCTTGTAAATGTTAACTGTGTTTCTAAAAGTGGGTTCATTGCTTCTCCTGTAAGGTGCCTTAGATGGGAAAAGATAGTGGAACCAGTAAATGTTTATTTGTAACGCTCCGGCAGGCCAGTGTAATGGGCTGTCTGCTTTGTAGCTTTAATAATTTACTGCAGCCAATGGAGTAAGCTAAGTAGTCCACTGGGTACTTTAATTGGGTAGTGAACGAATTTTATTACATAGTGATCTAAATTATTTAATGAAAGAGCAACCAGCATTTATTAACGCTAGCTCCCACTGCAATTGAGCTAGCAGGGTTCTCCTACGCTGTACTCTAACCTAGTTCCCCAGTAAGCCACAGTGTACTACAAGGTGCCCTAAGTGTGCATTAAGGTACTCCTCTTAGTGAAAAGGGGGCATTTTTAATCAGACCACAAGAGTTAAAATAAAGCAAAAAGCAGCCCTTAAATCTCACTCCATAGCAATTAATTTCTGCCTCCAGCTAGCTGGCTGGCATTTGGTGAAATAAAAATCAGCCCTCCCTTTTCTGCACACCCCCTCCCCTCTGAGGGCAAACAAAGGGCCCTTACCTGATTTAAGTGCTCCTCTTTCCTCTCCACAGATACAGATCCAGCTCCTTAGAAAGACGGACCCTCCCTCCAGCCAGGCGGATGGTCATGAGGGCCAGCCAGGAGAGCCCTCCCTCCTACTATTTGCAGGTATGGATAAATGGATAATCGGCCACTGAGACGCCTCACCCCCATTGCTTGCTGCACCAAGGACAGGGGCTAATGCAGGGCTTGAGGCAGCCCTGCATCAGCATTCGAAAATCAAGCCCCGGATATTTTACAGACAAATCGACATCCTGTTGTACTAGTTGATTTGGTACTTTAGGTCCATAATAAGAAAAGGATTTTTCAGCTCACTTTATTTTTATGAGCTTCTCATTAAACTCTTTTGTTGATGTATTTTGTAGCGACACAGTTTTGGAAGCATTACTAATTTTTTCACTTAACATAGCTGGCAAATTAGATATAAATACTTTCTGTACAAAACTCGCGACTTTCTGGTATATGGGCTGCAATCAACATTGCGGCAAGACTCTGCCAGTTGCCAGGAGACTGTAACCTTCGTGAAGCCCCCCAACTACCACAAAAGACAGGGCTGTACTTCAGTTTGGTGCCATTTTTCCTGGAACTGCTGTCAGAGAACCTTTGACCCCTGAAGGGGCCATCTCACACTTCTCAGCTGCTAGCCAATTATGTGGGGCTGCATGAGGGTGGGATTCCCTCTCAGCTTTCCCACCTAACTTCAGTCCAGGATGCCCAGCTGGGCTGCAGTCACTGTTGTGGCAGGACTGTGTCAGTTCTCAGTAGGGCAGGAAGTCATGGGAATTCATGGAGCTCCCTCCTCCACAACGAACCACAGCATACTTCATTACTCTCTTAATCCTCACAATTTCAAGCAGTCTGCAACATAGCACAATCCGGTGTAAGAGCACCAGCTTAAGGGTGTCACATTTGCTGATGTCAGATTGAAAGTCAGTAGTCAGCTGCCCCTCAGGTGTTCCCTTCCTGCTATAACTGCATTGAAAGATTGTACCCCTGTATCCAACCCCCACAGGTAATCTAATAATGTTACCTACCACTGACCTTACTGTATTAATTTAGTATACTATGTTGTAAGTAGGGATGCACAGATATCTGACCAGATATCTGAACCGGATGGATAATCAAGTTTTCTGACAAAATCCAAACCAATCAGATATTGGTCTTTACATATGACTCTGCCAGCAGAAACATGCATCATGGTCTAACAAGTCTGCTCGAGTGCGCAGCTAGCACCCCTAGATTGCAGCTGCTCCACCTTCCTCCCCCTTTCACCTCCAGTATCTTCTCAGCCCTACTTACCCAGATTCCCCTTGTGCCATGTCCCATGCCCTTTTATAACTACCCACCGTCTTGCATGCTATCACCTCCTCTGGTAGGGCGTTCCATTTCGACACCACCCTTTCCATGAAATAATGTCTCCTCATCTCTCTCCTAAATCTGCCTCCTTCTAATCTTAGCCCATGGCCGCTCATGTCCCTTCCCTTCCTCAGCCTAAATAACCTATCAGTGCCAGATTTGTTGATCCCCTTCACGTACTTGAAAGTTTCAAACATATCCCCCCATCCCACCTCTTCTCCAGGGTGTCTTTGCTACAGATCAGATAGTGGCTGCTTTTTGAGAATCTATGAACAAAGTAAACTGCAGTGAAATTGATAAATATTAGAACATGAAGGAAGCTAGGCATGAAGTGAGCTGTGCAAACATGAGAGACATGCGGGAAAGCTAGTCTTGAATATAGGAATTTCCCTGCAGATGCTAATTTTCTCCTCTTTCGGGAGATTTACCCTATAAGTGAAAAACTGATTATTCGACCCAAATAATATCCAGCTCCGGATGGATAGTGTCTGCCAGATATCTGGATCCAATATCTGGCAAATTTCAGGTATCCTTGCATCCCTAGTTGTAAGCATATGCATTGCTCTGATTTATTCCTGTATGCTTCAATTATCACTTGTAATGCAGGTTCCTATATAATTATAGCTAGTACTGTTTGCTCTTATTTCCTAAATTAACTTGTAACATAGATACATAGACAATGATGGCATAAAAAGACCAACAGCATATCCAGTCTGCCCCAGTTCCCAATTTAGCCCTGGGACCTACTGTCTGTCCAGGGTCTTAGCCCTCCCTATCCTTCTCCTCATTCCACTCCCAGATTCTGACTCCTTGAGCAGCCACTATACACTTCATTCTATCAAAACTGTCCTTGAACTCACCAACAGTTTTAGCACCCACCACTTTGGCAGGCAGGCCGTTCCACGGCTCCACCACCCTTACTGTAAAGAAGTACTTCCTCATGTCCCTTCTGAGCCTCCCTCCTGTCAGTTTCCACTTGTGTCCACATGCCCGTGAACTAGTATTCAAGTTAAGTATTTCCCCGCAGTTCACCTTATTAATTCCTTTTAGGACCTTGAAGGTTTCTATCATCTCTTCCCTCTCCCTTCCAGTCTCCAGCGAGTGCATGTTCAGTGTCTCGAGGCGTTCCACATAGGACCTACTCTGTTGGCCCAGAATAATTTTGTTACACTGTGCTGCATTGTCTCCAGCCTGTCTCTATAATTCCTGAAGTGAGGACTCCAGAACTGGGTGTAGTACTTCAGGTGTAGCCTCACTAAGGCTCTATATAGGGGAAGTATTACCTTTTCCCTTCTGCTATCAATAGCCCTCCTGATACACCGCAGCATCCTGCTTTCTTTGCTGTATGACTTGTTTTTTCTGTTAATAATGTTTATTAATTTTTCGGCATACACAAAATAACACATAGTAAGTACAGTTTATGTTATAGTGGCAGAGAAGGATCTTACAGCATATGTCCATAACCTTCATTATACAGAGCAAATAATACAAGCAGTTCACTTATGATGGACTTCAGAAGGAGTAGGAGGGGGAAGCCCTCGGGTCTCTGCTCTGAATGCTATAAGGAAGCATAAAGATATGCAGAGACACAAAAATCAACATAGAAATTATGACTGGGTATCTGATAAGCATTACCATGAAAAAGGAAAAAAACAAACACAGGCACTAGTAGGGTTAAAAGAAGTGATGTACGAGCCAGGGCTGGTTGTATCACACTAGGAGTAGGAGTCTCTCATCTGGGAAGTAATTCAAGGGGGTAAAGCAACTTATGTATCACCAGTAAGGGTTCGCCCTATTCCGGTCCTAGGTTTCAAGTAAGCTAGGAAGGGAACCCAGCAATTTACGTAGGTCGTGAACTTATTAAGTGCAGAGTAGGATAAATGGTCAAGTGAGGCGAGCAGGGTGAGAGCTTGTTGGAGTTCCGGTATGGTGGGAATTTCTGGCTGTATGCCTTGTTGTACTGACTCGATTGTTTGAGGGAGTCACTGATGATAACTCCAAGGTCCTGTTCCTCAGCCATAGTGCTAAGTCTCACCCACCCATTCAGTACTCTGTCCTGGGGTTCTTGTTCCCTAGGTGCATTATGTTGCACTTTTTGATACTGAATTTCAACCACTGTACCACTATTAATTGTTTACTTGCAAGGTAGCATGTTAGCTTTATAGTTAGTTTTATTGGCTGTCTTTAGTACCTTTTTTAGCTATTACAACTGTGAAAGGTACTGTAAGAGTGACTGCCTCTGTCCTTTTCCTTCCGCTGTTCAATCCACTCCAATATACCTTCCCTGTCTAGTCCACACTCCTATTATTCACTCCAACTCTACACTTCATTGTTTTTCCCTAGGCTACTGACGAGGGTTTCTTTTACTCTTCTTCCCCCTTTGTTTACCCACTCCCTACTCTGCTCACTTTGGCTAGTTGCCCAAAACATACTGCTCCACAACACTCTTTTATTCATTCCCGCCTTTCCTCATTTTCTATTTCTTTCCCTTCCCATGCCTCTCATTTTTTGTTCACTCATTTCTCACTGAGCTTTCTCACTCTCCTGCCAATGCTGCTCCAACTATCTTTCTGCCCCATCCCATCTTCCTACACCACTTCCCTATCTTCTTTCCTCTCCTCCTTCCAATTCCACTCCAGACTTTCATTCCACTAGCTCCATCTTTAAGCCCTCTTGTGTTCTATTACTCTAACCCTCTCCTCTCCTTGTTTCTTCCTCTACCCCCCCATCAAAATGCTCAATCCCTCAAGGTCCTCATTGCCCTTCTTCTTCTTCTGCTTCTTCTGCTGTTGGGAGATGTGGAACTAAACCACGGACCCCTTCCCTCACCCCCATCCCTCTCTTCTTCCCAAGGGGCTTGGAATTATATGCCATTTTCATTAGAAGGTTGACATGCCTGGAGTCAACCCCTAAGCCTGACCAGCTCAGGCTGTGGGTCCTGAAGTTCCACTTTAATAGTCTTGTCATCATTGAGTCCTGGCTCTTGGCCTGGGTCATGAATTCAGAAGTTGGATCCCTGGGTATGTAGTACACAGACAGGACTGTGGAATGTGTGTAGGAGGTGTGGCTATGTATGTTACTCTCGCTCAGTTGTCATGTCATATCTCAGTCTGATGTTCCCTCTTCCAGCGAATTTCTGTGTAGGCTCTCCTCCCCACCTTTCTCCCTCATAAACATTTTCAGAATTTACTCCTCCCTTCTTTTTTATTTATTTTAAGAATCAGTTTACAACCTTTGAGCCAGAGGCTCGTTTACAAAGGTACTTCGTCACATAAAGACATACATTGTGTTTCGGTTACATAGCAAAGATTTGCCAAAAATCAATAGGCATTCACCAGAGGTGCCACGTCACATTGTGGTCAGACAAATACAGTTGGGTACAGACAGATACAATTGGGTACAGGTACAGGGTACATGTAATCGATAACAGGTATTAAACAAGTCGGTATCAAGTGAGCATTCTGGTAGATAAACATTGAAACAGCTGGCACTGGCCAGGTTAAACCTAGGCATGGTGTACAGGGAAGTGGTGGAGGGGATGGTTGGGTGGAGAGCTGCCCGGGGGGCATTGTCAAAAGAAAAGGAGGTGGAGGCTATGTTCAGAGACAGGAGCAGTTACGAGTGCTGAAGATGTGGTTCAAGTGCGGTTTTGAATGTGGAGATGGTGATGGCATTGGTGATGGTGGCAGGAGAGAGTTAAACCAGGTTGGGGCTCTATAGCTGAAGGACCTCTGGCCATGGCTGGTTCTTGTTCTGGGGATCTTTAAGTGGTCTTGTAGGAAGACCGTGTTGCAATGGTGGGAGGGCTCTGGTGGATAGATGCCGTTACCCCAGGGGGGGAGAGCCCGAGTAGGGTTTTTTTGGTGAGGAGACAGGTCTGGTATCGGAGCCGTTCATCCAGGGTAAGCAGGTTAGCATCGACATATAGCTGACAGGTGTGTGTGAGCCTGGGGGCACCAGTAATCAATCTGCATGCTTTATTCAGGGTTAGGTGAATTTTGTTGAGTGCAGTGGCGTCGGCAGCACCGTATACTGGTAGACCATAGTCTACAAGGGACAGAACGGACGATGTAACAGCTAGCCGGAGAGCATTTGGGGGAAGGCAGGTTTTATGGCGGAATAGGATGCCAAGCCGTGTGTTGGTGGCGGATGTTAGGGGCGTCGATGTGGGTGTGAAATGTGAGGCTGAATCGAAGGTAACCCCAAGGTATTTGTAGGAACAGACTTGTTCCAGTGGTTGGTTGGTGCTTGGAAGGATATAGAGTGGGTGGTTGCTAGCTTTGTTTTGGGGGTGTGAAAAGAGCATAGTTTTGGTTTTCTTAAGATTGATGATGAGTCTGTGCTCCTTAAACCAAGCCTCGGCACTGTTAAAGGACTGCTGTAGGGAGTCCTGTAGGGAGATGGGATTACGGTGGGTGGCAAAAAGGACAGCGTCGTCTGCATACAGCAGAATTTTGCCAGAGCATGCACTGGGCAGGGTGTTCAGATACAGTGAGAAGAGAAGGGGCCAGGATGGAGCCTTGGGGACCCCAGAGAGAATGGGACAGGTACGGAGAGTGTGCTATTAATCTTGACACACTGGAATCGAGTGTCAAGATAGCTAGCACACCATGCCAGGGTCAGCCGAGACCAGTGAGGCAGAGTGCATTCAGCAGCAGTGGATGGGAGACAGTGTCGAAAGCCTTTGAGAGGTCAATGAACACTGCACCAGCTAGGAGCTGGTATTCAAGGAGGAGTGAAGTTGGAGAATTCAATAAGGGCAGTGCTGGTACTGTGACCCGCGACGAAGCCATGTTGCTCTGGGCATAAGATGTTATGCTTAGCCAGATAATCAGTGATTTGAATGGCCACCACTTTCTCAAGGGCTTTAGAGAGGGAGGGAGGATGGAGATTGGCCGTAGTTGCTGGCCATGACCTGTCCCTCCTTTATGAATAGGTGTGATAATGGCTGTTTTCCAAGCTGTGGGGAATTGTCCCAGGCAGAGTGACTGGTTAATTAGGCTTGTGAGAGGTGCAAGAACCTCATCTAGCACCAGCCTGAGGATGCTGGGGTCCAGTGAGTCACTGCCGGGATTGTTGCCATTGAGAGCTTTGATTAGGATGGGTCTGGCTTCCCGGGTGGAAATCTTTCGCAGGAGGAAACTGGGGTGCTGGAGGACAGGGGGAGTTTGGCTGGGGGGAGGGTCAAAGAAATTACTAGGGAGGACTGTTGCTCTCACTTCCATCTCCTCCCGTTATATCACTGGTGAGCTACAGATTTTTAGGAATATCAACATCAGTTGGCTCTCCCCTGTGGTCAATGCCACCATCCTTGCTCTTGAATCCCTAATTGTCACTCAACTCATCACTAACCATAACTATCTAAGTTCTCACTCTCCCAAACACTCTCTTATTGACTGGGTCCATGCCTCACTCCCCTTCTGCATCCTGGGTGTTGGCATGCTTCCAGATGTGTTCAGTGATCTCCAGATGGCTTACTGTGTCTACAAGATTTGCTGCTTCAACATTACTCTGTATCTATCTGGTTGAGGTAATTTAGGTCCCTCAATCTGCCTTTCCTCCTCAATGAGTTTTGGTACACTGACTGGTCCAGGGTTTCCTTCTCTATAGATATGGGTGATGAACAATTCCTATTTTAAGTCAAACTTTAATGCATTCCGGGACTAGCACACCCTCCTTAGGAAATCATGTGTCTGAGGATCCCACCTTCCCAGGATCACTGCAGAGGTCATCAACCTGTTCAAAACATATGACACTGATTGGGAGCTCCACAAATCCTCAGGCTCTCTTGAAGACTTGAAGAGCTACAGACAGCTCAGAAATGCCAGCACCAGTCCCACCAGAGAAGCCAAATCAAAGTACTTCACAAACTCCAGAAAAACCTTAACACTTCTGTAACATTCTGGAAGCCTAGTCACTTCCTCTTTGACCTTCCGACCCATTCCACTATCAAGATTTGCAAATCTGGTATCTGGTAGGTCACCTGTTTCTTATCTGTCCAAGACTGCTACTGTTTTAATGAATTGTTCACCCCATATACTTTCATTTTTTTAACACTGCTTTATTAAGTAAATGCAGGATATAACAGTACAGACATTGTAAACCTTCACATGGTATACAATGGTTTACATAACTATTATATTTTACCAGCTTTGCTTGTTTGTTGCTTTGACATTAGGTACACCTGTTTAGGAGTGTTAGACATGGTCAGGTTGCCAACTATTCAGGTTAAATATGTATTAAGCAATGATACAGTGATACTTCCTTTAGGTTTAACTTTACAATAACCTATGAGAGAAAGCTCAAGTCTATGGAACAGTCAACATGGAAAACATAAAAATAGAACATTTGTGCCTAAACTTAACTTGGTGTTCTTGTTTTTCTTTATGTCTTGGTAGCATCTTGATTCTTAAAATTGTGGGAGGGAGAGGGGCTGGGAGGATAGCAAGCTATGTATCCCAAACTTGTTCTGAGGGGGGTTTAGGGCAGCTCTCAACAGCCCACTCGGTACTAAGGGAATCGTTTTCTTAATTTAATTTAATATCATTCCATTTTATTTGCTGACCTAGTAGGCCTGTGAGCAACAATACTTCCAGTTTCATAGGTGACCAGAATAACAAACAACAGCTAACATTTATAATATTGTTTACACAAGCAGTTTTAACAGTTGTGTTTAGATTCAAGTAACTGGTGACTTTTCAACGCACTTTTAAAAAAGTAAAAAGTTGAACATGTTGTCAAATAATGTAGGAGGGTATTAAAACAACTGGTTGCCATAAAGATAAAAGAGTGCTGCCCTCATAAGGGGGACAATAAAATACCCAAATTGTTTTGGTCTTGAATTAGGTTTAGACCTTTGCTAAAGGAACAGATGCTGCAATGTTTACGAGTACCATATCTAAGGAAACATTTTTCAGATAACAAGCAGCAAGTAATTTAAACTTGTTATCAAGCAAGAGCCAATTAAAACCATCTAAAAGAACCCAGTGATGGGTCCTCAGTACCGCTTGAAAGGTAAATCTCATTGAACAATTATAAAGGGTTCTCAATTTTGACAGTTTACTGTCCAAGGCTGACAAAATATATATTGAAAGGCTGTATCCAAGACTGGTAACAGAAGAGTCTGTGCCAGCATTCTTCTGGAAACAGGTAATAACAATCTGTCAATCCTATGTAGCATGCCAGTTCTCTAGTGAACTATTTTAATTATAGTATCAATATGAAATGCAAAGGAGAGTGTACTGTCAAGATGCAGCTTGAGTTATTTAAGAATGGCCACCTATTCTATTGCAGCATTTACAATTACTATACTTTCCAATTTTTCAGTAGATCCCATGCTTTTCTGTGGATTTTAAAACATAGAACATAGAATCTGACGGCAGATAAGGACCACTTGGCCCACCCAGTCTGCCCATTTCCCTACCTAACGGATAAGCTGCAGATCCTAGTTAACCAACAGCCTACTTCCTCCTACCCCCAACCCCTAGAATTACCTTATGTCTGTCCCATGAATTCATGAATTCCCCCACTGTTTTTGACTCCACAACCTCCTCAGGAAGGCTGTTCCATGCATCCACTACAGTCTCAATGAGAAAATACTTCCTCACATTGCCTCTGAGCCATCCCCCTTCTATCTTCAAATTGTGCCCTCTTGTTCTTGCACATCTCTTTTTCTGAAAGATGCTTCCCTCTTGGACTTTGTTGATTCCCTTGAGGTACTTGAAAGTTTCTATCATGTCCCCCCCCCCATCCCTCCTTTCCTCGAGGGTATGCATGTTAAGCTCTTAAGTCTCTCTTCATAATCCTTTTGGTGCAGACCCTGCATTATTTTAGTTGCCATCCTCTGGACTGCCTCCACCCTGTCTATGTCCTCGAGGAGATTGGGTCTCTAGAACTGCACACAGTACTCCAGATGAGGTCTCACCAGCTGTCTGTACAGAGGGATAACAACTTCCTGTTTTCTACTGGTGATGCCTCTTCCCATACATCCCAGTATCCCCCCAGCCCTCCTTACTGCCGTCTCACATTGCTTGCCCACCTTTAGGTCATCTGATATGACTACCCCCAGGTCTCTTTCCATTTTTGTTGTTGTTAGTATCTCACCCCCCATTGTGTACTCTTCCCTTGTGTTTTTGTTTTCCAGGTGCATTACTTTGCACTTCTCAGCATTGAATCTAAGATGCCATACATTTGACCATTCCTCCAACCTTGCCAAGTCCCTTCTCATCCTTTCCACCCCACCTTGTGTATCAACCCTGTTGCAGATCTTTGTGTCATCTGCAAAGAGACATACGTTTTCTTCCAGTCCCTCTGCAATGTCACTTATAAAGACATTGAAGAGGACCAGTCCTAGAACTAAACCCTGCGGTACCCCACTAGTAACTCCCCTTTCTTCAGAGTGAACTCTGTTTACTATTACCCTCTGTCTCCTGTTCTCCAGCCAATTTTTTACCCGGGCAACCATCTTGGGACCCACTCCCAGGCTGGCTAACTTGTATATTAATCTTTTGTGTGGGACTGTGTCAAATGCCTTGCTAAAGTCTAGGTAGCCCATGTCCACAGCCCCTTCCTGATCTACTACTTTGGTCACCCAGTCAAAGAAATCTATTAGATTCATCTGACATGACCTATCCACTGTGAATCCATGCTACCTTGGGTCCTGTGCCCCTCTGGCCTCTAGGTACTCAACAATTCTCTCCTTCAGAAGTGATTCCATCATTTTCCCTATCACTGAAGTCAAACTAACAGGTCTGTAGTTTCCTACCTCTGCCCTGCTTCCACTTTTGTGAAGCAGAATCACACCTGCCCTCCTCCAGTCCTCAGGTACCACCCCATCCTCCCACGATTTGTTAAAGAGGGTAGTCAGTGGTGTCACCAGTTCTACCCTTAGTTCTTTTAGAATTCTGGGATGAATTCCAACAGTCCACATTGCTTTGTCCACCTTCAGTTTTAAGAGTTCTTTCAGAACTGTCAATGGGCTGGTATCAACCCTCCTATCCAGAGTGTTTCTGTTGTTTGGCTTATGTACCTTCCCTTCTTCACTTGTGAATACTGAACAAAAATATTTGTTCAGTATCTCTGCCTTTTCACAGTCACCCTCTGCCTACCTCCCCTCTATCCCTCCCTTGGTCTTCCTTCACTCTCTGATATACCTATAAAAGGTTTTATCCCCCTTCTTAACTGAGTTGGCTAGCCTTTCCTCAGTGTGGGCCTTTGCTGTTCTGACTGCCTTCCCTGCTTCTTTCTGCTTTAACTGATACAGTTCTCTGTCCTGCTCCTTCTGTGATTCCTTGTACTTTCTGAATGCTGTCTTTTTCTCCCTAACCTCCCCTTCCACCTCCTTTGAGAACCATAGTGTTTTTTTTTTACATTGTTTTGTTTTATTTGCTTCACACAAAGGCGTGTTGCCTTAGTGATGGCAGTTTTGATTATTCCCCATTGTTCTTCCACCCCTCCTTCCTGCCCATTTGCTAGTGCATTCCTTAGGCCCTTACCCATTTTGGCAAAGTCAGCCCTCCTAAAGTCAAGAACCTTTGCCTTTGTATGGCTTGACTCTACTGCTGTGTTTATCATGAACCATACTGTCCGATGGTCGCTAGTTCCCAGATGGCTACCCACTTCTACATCTGTGATCCCCTCTCCAGCTCCTAGACTTTGTTTTCTTGTCAAGCAAACAAAGCAGGAAAAGACTTGCTAGGAATGGTTGAAAGATTTGAATATGTACACAATAAAGGCAAGAAGAGGAACGGGGTGAGGGGGAATGATCAAGATGTATGAATGCTTTTACAGGATAAAAAGAGAGTTGTTCATACGTAGTCAGAACACAAGCACTTGGGGGGCACAATGAAACTGAAAAGTTGGACATTTAAGAGGGATATCAGAAAGCAATTCTTCATGGAGCTGTTGGCAGAGGGGTGAAAAATATTGCCAAGGGAGGTAGTCTGTTTAAACTCAGGACTGGGGGTTCAAGTATGGGTGGGGACATACATATAGGGCTAGTAAAGACAGTAGCTAAAGGGGAGGGGGTCAAGGAGGAGTGAATGTCTGCTGGGACCCTCACAATCAGCATCAGTTAAATAGAGCTGGGCAGACTTGGTGGGCCATAGGGCTTTTTTTGCCAACAACTTCTGTGTTTATATGTTTCTAAAGTCTATGTTGTAAAAATCAATGCTGATGACTGCCAAACTCTTTTTGTATTAATAATCTAATAACACCCACATTCCTTCCTTTGGCAAAAAGTGCAGCATCATATGCATATAACAGTACTTGAGTGTTAGAACACACTTTGGGTAGGAAATTTAAGAATAGGTTAAATAAGGGCAGGCCAAGTATTGAACCCTTTGGAACTCCCTGATAAATAGCCACCAAAACAGATGAAACATTATTTATTTTGGTATACTGAACACTATTAACCAGGTAACCCTTTAACCATAAAACAACATCTCAAGGCAAACCAAGAAGATACTTGAGTGCATTTAAAATTATATCATGATATACTCAGTTGAGTGTAGTGGTGAGGTCCACAGAAAGGGTCAACAAAAATGGCAGCAGCCTGTTTCTCCCTTCACTCTTTTTCACCTCTCCAACATCATACCTTCTCTCCTCTTATACTACCCTCCCTCTTCTTTCTTGTTCTCCATTGTATCACCTGTCATTGCCATAGCAGTGCTCTACTACCTTAACCCTTTTAAAGAATACTTGCTGGCATGGAATCAGGCAAAGGTTCTCCTTCTCCACAAAGGAGGTGACCTCTCTTCTCTGGGAACAGTCCTTTCTCCTCACTGATCTGGCCATGGCAGTAAAAACCCTTTGTTTCCCAGATCTCCTCCTTCCTCAACTCTTCCTCGTTGCTCCCTCCTCTCTTCTTTCCAGTCTGGCTTGGGCAAGTTGCACTCTAGTGTCTCCTCCCTCCTCTGGGCCACTGACTGTCTCTCACAAGGAATGGGCCAAGGCCAAGTCACTGTAGACTTTTTTTTAATCGACTAAAGCCTTCAGTACAGTGGTCTACCTCCTCCTTCTACTTGACAGGTTGGGTGTGGGTGAGGTGGTTGGATCTGGTAGTTGGTAGGTATTAATCCTTCCTTTCAAACCAATAACAGTTAGTCAGTGTTGGCGAAGCCCTATCCAGCCTCCTCCCCATCCACTCTCAGGTTCCCCACAACACTGCATTTGGCCCAATCCTCTTCTGTTTCTTTCTAAATAGTCTTCCTTTAGGCTGCGTCTCTATGCAGATCTGCAAATATTGTACGTGGATAACAAAGTATGTTTTTCCTCAGGAATCTTGATCTCTGTGCTGGAAACTTTGCTTCAGTGGGACTTTGACAACATTCAGTGTTAGTTCCACTCAAACCAGCTCTTTCTTAATGCAAAAAAGACCATTTTGTATAGTGTCAACTCTCAAATTGTACTGTACCTTTGAACATTTTTAAATAACTGCATTGATTATGTTCTCATTTCTACCTTAAGTTTTTGTATGCTGTACAGTAATTGGCTTTGCCTTGTGCCTACTTTTGTAACCCCTCTCTCTGGGTCACACCTGGAAAAGAGTTTCTACCCTGTGTGCCTTACCCAGTTACCAATTATTACATAACTACATAAATAAATAAATACCATCAATAAAATAGCTTCTTTTGACCAATTCTTATTAATTTTTTTAACCAGGAGAGACGCACTAAGCTGAAAGCTTGTTTACAGGTGTCACCTGGGAGCACAAGGAAGTTAAGTGACTTGCTCAGGGTCATACAGTATGCAAGTGGGGACTGTGAGATTCAAAGCCAGGTCTCCAGGTTTGCAGCTCAGAACCTTAAACCACTGTACTATACTGCCTCATTTAAAAAAACAAAATGCCAGAGTTACAGCCGTTCATTGAACTTATTCAAGGCACGCACATAACTTTGGTACTTTTCAATATATATATATTTTTTATTAGTTTTATTAGTTAGGACATTTGTACAGACAGGTGATCTTTATCATTTAAAGTTCTTCTGTGTCTGCAGCTTATTCTCTATCATAACCCTCTCTTCCGACATTGCTGTTTTGTTGCTGTGGGAATGACTGTGATGAAACAAGCAGAGTACTATGACCTTCGGCAAGAAATAAGCAAGTTATAGAGGGACACTTTTGAAACAAAGACACAATTTTCATGCAAATTACCTGAGTAATAAATAATGGGGAAGGAAAATAAAGAACTAATGTGAAATATTGGCTACTGTGAACGGTGTCTAAATATTATGTTTTTTAAAGTTCTCCTGGAGGCATCAGTTGTTCTATATGGTATGGGATGGCCAACCTATGCTGACCAATTATAGGGGTCATTACAATGGGCCTGCTTTATAATTCTTGTTAATTCCAAAACAACTCAATATGCTATAAAACACAGCAATTCTATCAGATATTAAGAACGGGCTGGATCAGGATAAAAAATATCAATAATAAGAAAATCAATATTACCTAGTCTGTATGATGAGTCTGGGAAATCTGGATCTAAATGAATGAGAGAGAGCATAGTTACAATGAGATAACACACCGCACTATAATTAAATGCTAATTCTTTTAATTATCATCTGTTCCCTCACTTCAATAGGGTCACCATAACTGGCTAAAAGGTTGGGTGAGTGACTAGATACTGCAATAGGGTCACCATAACTGGCTAATAGGTTGGGTGAGTGACTACATTCACATCTAACACCAATACATTTCAATAACTGGTCAGCAGAGAGAATGCAAATGCTGAGTGTCCGACTCTCAACCTCCGTGGGAACTGAGCACCTTATTTACACAGTGCTGCTACCCCTAAGCAATGGCCGTATGGGATTCTGGACTAAAACTGTTTTTGTAAGTCACAAATGACCAGCAGTTGGAGGGTTTAGTGAGATGGCTCAACAGTAGTGATTGCCATGTGAGAAACTGTGCTTCAGTACAGGGTACCTGCCAGTAGCTTACTAGATAATAATAATAATCTTTATTTTTAATGCGCCTTTCAAAATCAAGGTGCAGAACAAGTTATAAAATCATATCAAAATGACATACCATAATATTTATTTATTTAGTTTTTGTTGACCGGGTAAGTACACTAGACAAATCCTGCCTATTTTCAGGCACGACCCGAGGGAGGGGGATACAGATGAATTCCAAATGACCTTGAACCAGATTAAGCTGTTGGTGGTATTTTTAGCGAATGAGGGAAATTTGACCAGGACACCGGAGAAATTCCTCTACTCTTTTTGATAAGTGCCATGGGATCTTTAACATCCACCTGAAGTATCACCAATCCAGGCAGATCTGCTTAGCATGGAGTGACATGTTTCGGTTCCGGTTTATGTCTGTGGCCTAGGTCACAGTGGGGTTTATTTTATGGGTTTTCAATATGTCTTAAGCACCAGTTCTGTCTTCTCCCAGTTATCCCTTCATGGAAGACAGTTCTATAGGTGCTAAAAAGAATAACAGTATCAAACCTGCTGGCAGCAGGAAGCTTGAGAGCTGAATAAAACCAGTAGAATAAATAATAACAACATTATAATAAAATATTAAGATCAGTCCAGGTCAGCATCGTCCCCAAATGCCTTAATCCACAGAAAGGATTTTAATGTTTGTTTGAAACCCGCCACAGTCATGCACTCTCTAATCCAACGGGGTAGAGAATTCTAGAGGGTCGGTGCCACGAACATAAAAGCCCGGGCACCGGAAGATTTTAAAACTACCCTCTGAATATCCAGCAACCCCTCATTGGCCGAGCAGAGCGTTCGCTCCGGGAGGTAAGGTACCAGGAGCTCTTTAAGGAAGTCAGGTCCCAAACCATGCAGGGCTTTGTAAGTCAGTAAGCTGACTTTAAAGGAGATCCAACACTGAACCGGCAGCCAGTGCAGTCCCCGCAGCACCAGTGTAATATGGGAGGAACGAGGCATCCCAGTTAACAACCGGGCTGCAGAGTTCTGCACTAGCTGCAAGCGGCAGATATCAACCCCTGGAAGCCCAAAGTAAAGGGAATTGCAGTAGTCCAAGCACGAGGTCACAAAGGCATGGATCAATGTAGGTAGGTCCCCAGACGGAACAAGGTGCTTGATCCTAGCGATATTCCTAAGATGGTAAAAGGATAACTTAAAGACGGCAGATACCACCCATCAATGGGGTGGTGTCTAGTTTGCTGTAAGTACAGTAGCCAAAGGTTGTCCACAGGGCTCCATCCAGCTCTATGCTCCATCATGCTCTATCTCAACCAACTGGTATTACAGGTAAAAATGCATCTATATGTGAATTGCATGATCCTGCACTGTTCTTCATTTATATGATTCAGATAAACTGATTAATTGATTGTCTGCCATTCTCCACACCGTAGGTGAGTAAGTCATTATTTGTACAGCAGTTACCATATGGGGTGCAGAGGGAGGGTAATGAAAAATCTAATGCCACAGAGTACCATGTAGATTTAGTTGAACCTGCTGGGAGGTTTTGGCAACCCTGCAGCACTTCCTGGTCACAAGTACAAACAAAAGAGCCAGGTCATGCTGGATTGCACAGAACCAAAATCCAGGAACTGTGATGTTAATATGAACATTGCTGCTTTGATGGTTCAATTATAAAGCATGTCCCCTGCTATAAATACCAGGGGATCTAGTTAGACACAAGCCTCAAATGGGAAGTGCACATATGCAGTTTAATTAAAAAGGTTGGACCTACGTAGACTACATTGCATAGGCACAAACATAGCTTTCTTCTGAAAGTGTTGCTCAGTCTGATAAATGCTACCAGAATTCCACTCTTTGACTATGATAATTTTCTATATAAACATGAATCCAAAGCATTCCTCATTACATTGGATTCAGCTTATCACAGGCTTGTTCAGTTCATCCAATCCTCCCCACATGGTACTTAATGTTGCTCCCTTTATATTATCTGCAGCACCTTATATGCTCACAGGCAGATCCATCTGGCCAAGTTTATGTACAGGTGCATCACGCAGAAGGTTCTCTAATACAGTCTGTATCTTCTCAAGGTCAACAGCATGGGGTGTGACTATGGGTTGCAAACAGAAATGCAATACTGGGCAGAGACTCACTCAATTAATTGGTGAAAAACATCCTGTTATTCATAAAATATAGCAAAACAAGTCAGAGCCATGTATGCCATCATGCCATCAGTGTTCCATGGCGTTGCTGGTTTCTCAGGGTAGAGGAGCATTTGTGGTCAGAAGTCAGATCTCTTTCATTTCCTGTTTCAGAACTTTTGCTTTATTTATTCTTTGCCAACTGGCTAAGGACCACTAGGCACAAGTGTCTGTTTTCAGGGGTGACCCGGGAGCACTGGAAAGGTTAAGTGACTTGGTCAGAGTCACACAGTAGGCAAGTAGAGGCTGTGGGAATCAAACCCAGATTTACTGGATGTACCAAGCTCAGGCACCAATTTATTTTTAAAACACATTTGGGACTGCTTACAAGTCTGTGGAAGGTGGTGAGGCCTTAGTTGCCCCCTGAGAGACGTGTGTGTGTCCCTTGGGAGCAAAAGTCAGAAAGTCTCTAAAAGTGTGGGCCAAATCTTATAGCATCACCCTGTTTTATGCATATTTTTTAGCTCAGGTAGATTAAATTATAGTGTAACGTTAGAAGGCAGGGAAACATAGTATCCCTGAATAATAAACTTGTGTGCCATGGTGTATTGATGTGTGTGTTGCTTCATGCATGCTTTCACCCCACGGGAGATGATCCCTCCAGGTCAAGGTTAGAATACATATGGAGACTGAATTCCCTCTCACCTCAGGAGAGGGCAGTTGTGTGTGTGTGTATGTGTGTGTGTGTGTGTGTGTGTGTGTGTGTGTGTGTGTGTGTGTAAGCTGGTCTTGTCATTCTGTTCCAGGTTTAGTTTTATTTTGCAGTGCACTTGATCCTTCATCTTGTCAACCTCAAAAATCTAAAAAAAAACAAACAGTGAAAATACATTAGCAAATCTGAGTTTACTTCCATTTTGAGAATCTGTTACTTTCAAAATGGCAGCCTTATGAGTGGGCCTTCCTCTGTCTTGAACCTTTCAGAACCACATCTCTATATCTGAAGGCGCCTCTTACCTTCAACCACTGAACTGTCACGCTGTCCACTGGAAGGGTTTTCAGAACCAGGAGTTTTTTTCTGACCTAACAAAAGATAATTTGCTTGTAAAAATGAATGGTGTTAGAACAGTAATCACACACCAGTGGCTTTCCCCCCCAGGGTACAAGGCTATCTCTGTCAGTCATTTGGAACATACAATCAATAAAACCCCCAAACTCCAATACAATGTCTGCAGTGCAATACAGTACATAGGAACATAGACAGTGACAGAAAAAGGCCAAAGGTTTCTCTAGTTAGCCTGTCATTTCCTATATGCCCCAGGAACTACTGCCTATACTGGGTTTTATCCCTCCCCATCCCCCCGCTGTCCCCCCCACCACTGACCTGCGTAACCACCAAACCCTTCACTCTGTCCTAGCCATACTTAAAACCATTTATGGTCTTGGTGCACACCACCTTCACTGCAAAACTTCCATGACTCCACCACCCTTTCCATAAAATAGAACTTCCTCACATCCCTCTTAAACTATCCCCTCACCAGTTTCCATTCATGATCTCAGGTTCTTGACTCTGTAATACTGCTAAATATATCCATGCACTTCACCTTGTTTATTCTCTTCAGGAACTTGAATGTCTCTATCATACCCCTACCCCCCAGGCCTCTGGTGAGTACACGTTCAGTGCCTTGAGATGATCTTCGTAAGATCTGCCCTGTTGGCCTAGAATCATCTTGGTCACCCTGCACTGCACCATCTCCAGCCTATCATTGTCCATCCTTCCTGAGGTGAGGACTCCAGAACTGAGCACAGTATTCCAGATGCAGCCTCACCAGTGACCTATACTGAGGTAATAGCACCTTCTTTTTTCCTGTTGTCAATACCCCTTCTGATCCATCCCAACATCCTATTAACCTTAATACAGGCCTTTGTACACTGGCTTGCTTGTTTGAGAGAGTCACTAATTATGACTCCAAGGACCCTTTCCCCTGCCGCAGTGTTCAGTTTAATCCCTACCATCCAGTACTCGGTCCTGGTTTTTTTTCATCTAGCTGCATAGCCTTGCATGATTTGGCATTGTATTTCAACTGCCAAGCCACAGATCACCCCCTAGCCTTTGTGGAACCCTCTGCATCTTCCTGACACCTTCATTGCTATATGCCCTACTGCAGATCTTTGTGTCCTCTGTGAAGAGACACAACGTGCCCTGGATACCATCTCCAAAGTCGCTGATGAACATATTGACAAGAACATGATCCAGAACAGATCCCTGTGGCACCCCACTTCTGACCTCCCTCTCTTCCAATTTGACCTCATTTAAAACCATCCTCTGCTGCTTCTCCTTCAGCCAGTTTCCTACCCATCTAACTATGTCCCTAGCCATACCCAGGCCCTCCAGCTTCTTCAGTAAACTGCTGTGTGGCACGAAGTCGAAAGCCTTGCTGAAATGCAAATGCAAATACAATACAGTACAGTGCAGTGCAGTGCAATACAACACGACACATACAGAATAATATATGGGTAGGGGTGTGCAACAAGAATTGCTTTACACACTGAAGGCATGTGATGACACTGTGGTTTTGAAAGTCACAACACACCAGTATGTGTAAAAATGTGAGTTTCACATCCCTACCCATGATATATTTTTTATAATTACGGTCCATGTTTTTTTTTGGAAATATGCTGATCCTGAGTTTTCTTATGAAGACTGAAAAATTTTAATTACCAGTGCTGAAGTTTTGTTTCTCCCATTGACTATACCACTTTATGTACATAATTCATGAACTTATCTGGCTGATTTTGAAATTTCTTAATTATGAAAACAAACAGTGACTTGCTCCACTCTTTCCTTTCCATGGCTGAAACTACATGCAACAGTGTACCTGCCATTATTCAGAGTCCACCTGTGACCTGCTTGGCATCTGTCACCGGTCACTTTATTTACTTGGTGATCAGGAGGGGGATATCAATGACAGGGTTGATCACCCACCACTGGCTTTGTTTTGAAGGTCTATTGACAGGAGAGAGTACTGGTGGTGGGCTTGAGCTCCCACTGTTGGTTTGTGTAAATGGGAGGGCTATTTTCATGACTCAAAATGGAAGTTTTAGCCATCCCACTGGGGCACCATGTAGTATTACCACTTGTGGCACTGATGATCTGAGTTTGGGAACAAATTCAGTACCATTGGAGGGCTGGTTGGAGGAGAGGAGCATAAGCATCCCAAGACTGCTGTCCTCCAGGGAGGGAGGGAAATGGCTCCTGGAGAGCCACCAACCCCTGGTGATGGCTAGTGTTAGCTGTGCCTGGGGCCAGCACTGCGGCACAGAATAGAGTAGTCTACACATCAGGAGTAGGTGCACACCCAACATGCACTAACACCATTGCACATCCATCTCTGCCAGAGGCTAGCAACACTCAAGGTAAAAACCTTCTGTGCTGCACAGGATGAAGCCATGAAGCCTCTGTGGACTGCTTCCCTGAATGATGCCCAGTCAAGCTAATCAGAGGAATAAAGGTCTCAGTCTCTCCCCAGCCCATGGGAAGTGCCACCCTGAGGGGTATGTCACGGAGCTTCCCATGCAGGCTGGCTGGGGGAATACTGGGTGGATGGTCATAGAGGGCTGAAGGGTGGAAATGGGGTAAATCATTACTATTAATGGAGAGAAATAAGCAGAATTTATGACAAAAAATGAGATTAGGCCCCCTCGCAAAACTGATTTATATCTGGTTAAAAAAAAAGTACACTTATCCTTAGAATTGTTAAAACAGAACTTTATTCTCCAAATAATTCAAAAACTATACATTTTCAGCAAAATCACCCAGCAGACTCATCCTTGGGCCAACTCTAACAAACCTTACATTTTCAAATTTCAACTCGGAGCCATTTTTGTGCTATCCACAAGCAAAGGGCTTTATTTTCATATTTGTAGGGGTTCTCAGCCTTCTAGAATATTTAAACTACTGTATCAACTGTTAGCAATTTAACATGATCGATCCTAAGATCCAGGTATGCCAAATTTTAGGCTGTTCAGTTCAGGGACAGTCCCATTATTACGGTGCAAAAATCAGGGTTTAACATGAAATTATACGCAGAGTGGTTGGAATGACAGGCACACTCACCAATCAAATTAAATTAATTTCTAGTTTATTTACACATAACATCCAGACTAAATGTTGAAACTCCAATGTTTCATGGTATCATCATCCCTTCATCAGGTAGTCTGGAGTTATTCTAAAAACATTTAAAACAATATTTATCACAACAGCTTCTTCCAAAATTGTAGTGACTACAAATATTCAAAATGTAGTTAGGAATGGAATATCAGGTCATTCTGCGCTTACAATACATATAATCTACTTTAAATACTTCATATTTTTTCCTGAATTCATATGTGATTGCTATATAAATAAATATTCAACATAGGACTCCAGGACATGACTGTCCCTTGTAAATGAAATAAAATGTTTACAAAGGAAATTTTTTTTTACAGACAGAAAAATACATTCATCACCATATACAGTGTTGTGTTATACATTTATATTGTTACCAATTCCAAAACTTTGCACACGATCCCGCCCAGTTCTGGTGGGTACCCACTATAAATAGTGTTTCCGTACATATAGTGAGTGCTCCTCTTTAGCATTCTTTAACTCTTCTATATTTTGAATATTTGTAGTCAGTAAAATTTTGGAATAAACTACTGTGATAAATATTGTTTTCAGTATTTTTAGAATAATACCAGACTTCCTGATGAAAGGGCGAGGACACCCCGAAATGTTGGAGTTTCAACATTTAGTCTGGATGTTATGTGTAAATAAACTAGAAATTATCTTAATTTAATCAATGATGGGCATGTCATTCCAATCTCTCTGTGTATTTCTGGCAGCCTTGATTGGATTTGGGCCTCACTCACTAAAACAATCTTCTTTCTATGGGGAGGGAGCCAAGCAGTGGTTATCTTTTTCCATTAAACTGTCTTCTCAACCCTAATATGGAAGTACTACCATACCCCTATAATAATAATACAGGTCTGGTATTACCTGTATGCTAGAGTTAAGTTACTGTTTGTATCAAAAATCTGTTTTTGTTAGCTAATGTTTCAGTGGTGTTAGTCTCTAGGAAATAAAATTTTGGTGTGCACAGACTCCACCCTAATGGCTATTTTTAGACAAGTTTAATGTAAAATGGTTGGGCAGTTTGAAAGTTATTAATTAGTGAAATTATTTTAAAAATCACAAATTAAGACTTTTTTTTGCTATCAGATAGCAAAAAGACAAAAATGATTTATAGCATGAAACTTACAGATTCATTAGATCTCATGCTAGAAGAGGGCATTTTCACTGTTTGAAAATGAAAGTTTTTTTTTATTTTAAAGTTACAAGGTCCTAAGGCTTTAAAATCATGTGGGTGTGTTCACTGGAGAAAACAAACACCAGAAACAATACAACAATGTTTTCCAACTTAAAGCTGGGGATGAAAAACTTTAGTGAAAACCAAGAAAAATCCTTATTTCTAAAGGCTGAGAGTTATATAGTTCACCAGAATACAGTCAAACAAAATGTCTGAATTGACTTTTGAAAAATATAATTACGCTTGGTATTTAAATAAAAAAAATGTTTTTTTCTGATTTAGTCAAAAATCCTTAACAAAGTCCGCACTTGTCCATAACATACACAGTAGAACATTCACCAGGTAACATGAGACTTAATGGGTGAAAATTCTTTACTTTTTCTACTGTATGTTCAACATGAATAAAATGTTTAAAGCATGAATAATTCTCACAAAACATAAGTCCAACTCAAAACGATTAAAGCAGAAAAACTGTTGCACAAAATATCTTACAGCAGCAGTATTTATTAGTTGGCAAAAACATTCATTATATTGTTCTTAGCAAAAAATGTATTTCTGGCACCCTAACATTTACGTTTAGTGTATTTTAGGTTTTCTCAATATTGTTAAAACAGCTTTTACAGTTAATTTTACAATATATGACTCACACCATTAAAGATGGCCACCACTTGCAATTTTTTAAAAATTTCTTCTGCTGAGTGTACCTGTTGAATGTACATACTGCGTTCACACTGTAGCTGTATTAGGATAGTGTTACCACATGTTTCTGATGGTAATCTGCACAACACTGGACCAAGATGTTACATTTTCATGGCCGGCATGGCATGTATGTGGGAACTTTTAAAAGCATAAAAATCCCATATCTTAGTTCAGGAATGAAAGAAAACAAAAAGAAAAATGTTTATCTTGATATTTTTGCCAGATAAACATTATTGCTAAAAAAAACAACCTATATGACTATTAACAAATACTGCTGCTTTAAGTTCAAAATGAGCAAAATCAAAGAAACAAAAATCAAAACAAATCAAAGAAATCATTGTGAAATGTTTTCCAAGAACAGCACAGAAATGATTGTGTCAAGCAAAATGTATGAAGTCAAGAAACACAAACAACAGTTGAGAACATGACCCCAAAAACAGTGTATTTTGCACTACAGTTCAAGTCACAGATGAACAAAATAGGAAGAAAGTTATGACTAATATGTACTTTACAAGATGCAAAATAGAACCCACCTCCTGCCTCACACAATACCTGATGGGCCCCACACAAAGCAATTTAGAATTTATGTGATGTTTCATGTAGGGTCATAAGGGCCCTGAGCATCCTACTTTGTGCAGTTCCTGTAGAGTAGAAAGACTAGGAACTCTTTCCTTGCACAAGTAGTTTAGGACTCACATCCTGCTTTGTGAAGGGCGCCTCAAGCCTTGCATGAAGCAAGTCACAATAAATTATGTCAATGCATTGTTAGGGTTTCAAAGTCACAAAAGGAGAGAAATAAAGCATTATTATATTTTCAATCTAATGCCCACCCACTCCCTGGGCCTCTTGACTCAAGACCAAGCTACAGGTCAGAAGCCATACCCCATTGGGCTGCTACTTCAAACTACAAGTCTGGGCCTCGTGCAAAGAAAATTAAGACTGAACTGCTTTGCACCATGTGAAAAGAAAAGTATGACTAATCACCAGCTTTGTGCAGGGCTTGTGTGGTTATACATAAAAAACAAACATTTGTCAATGCCGAATGTTTGCTTGCTGGCACTGGCATTGGTAGTGTAGGAGTTAAAGAGCTGCATAATAGGAATGGCAGTGAAGTATTGAACTGAAGCCAATCCCACCACCACTCTGCAGAGACTGACAGGCATTGGGGTGTGCCTTTGGGTCGTCAGGCATAACGGCCATGCCATTTCACCACACCCTACCCTGCAGACACCGACAAGTGTCACGGTGTGCCTTGGGGTCTTTGGCCTTTATGCTCACCCCATTCCATCAGGAAATATGGTGAGATGGGTGCTGTATAGGAGAATGCGGTGAACTTTGGGGCCAAAGAGTCCAAGACACACATCAATGCCTCTCACTGGCTGCAGGGTATGGAATGGTATGACATTACAGGCGAGAATCCCAAGTCACACCCCTGATGCCTGTCAGTCTCTACAGGGTGGGGCGTTATGGTCAGAAACCCTAACACCTCAGGCGTTTGTTGGCATTTTCACTTCAAATTTTCAACATGGGTTTTTTGCGACCCCCAACTTATGAACAGCGGCAATATCAGTTCATTAGCTGAAAGCTGATTTTGCACAGCGACTATGCCATTTGGCACCGCAGGTGCGAAAACACATTTTGAACAGGATGTGAAAAATGACAGCTGTACTGTTCATGGGGAGGTGCAAAAAAAATGGCAGTGTTGAAAATCTGCAGTGAAAATATTAAAAAAACTGGTGAAGTCACAAGTGTGTGTAGAAACTGCGCAACGCACACCTGTAACGCAATTAGTTTGGGGATTTTTTACAGCAGATTGTCAACACAGGCATTTTGGAACCTTCGCTCATGAACAGTGTCACTGTAGTTTTCTTAATCTGTCCCGAACAGTGATTTCCCACAGCAACCATGCATTTCTGCGCTGGAAGTGCAAAAACACATTTCGGCCATGGTGTGAAAAATGACAGCTGTACTGTTCATACGGAAGTGTGGAAAAATGCCAGTGGTGAAAATCTGGACTGAAAATATTAGAAATCCATGACCTTATGAGGGTGCATGGAAACTGCACAATGGTGGCTCATAACACAGTCATTTTATGGACTTTTTTCCACCAAATTTTTAACATAGCCATTTTAACACCTCTGCTCATGATCAGTGTCACTGTGATTTTTTTAATCTGTCCTGAACATTGATTTCGCACATGGACTGCGCCATTGTGTGCTACATGTGCGGAAACATGTTTTTGGCGAGATGTGAAAAATGACAGCTGTACTGCTCATAAGGAGGTGTGGTAAAATGGCAATGTTGTAAATCTGGAATGAAAATATTGAAAATTCATGAACTTACGAGCGTGCATTGGAACAGTGCAACTCATGCTCATAAAACAGTTATTTTTGGGAATTTTTTCACCAAATTTTCAACATAGGGTTTTTGGGGGCCTAACTCATGAACTGTAACACTGTCATTTTGTAAATTCGTCCCAAAAGGTGGTTCCGCACAGTGACCACGAAATCACCTTTCGGGGCCGATTAACAAAATGACAGTGACAGAATTCATGAGGTGGGCTCCCAAAAACCCCATGCTGAAAATTTGGTGAAAAAATTCCCCAAAATGCCTGAGATATGCATCAAAGTTGAAAAAACCCTATTTATTCCATCATACAGCTTACCGGCTGTTCCTCAGTTCCTCAGTTTCCTCATTTCACGGTCGGCTTTGAAGAGTGCAGACGTGTTCCTGATCCACCGAAGATCGTCGCGCTGGACTCCGGCGGTAACTATGGGGTGAGGTGGGGGTGTGAGGAGGCAGGGTGTGCATAGAGTGGGTGCAGGTGGGGGAGGGGGTCAGGACAGTCAGCAAGGGAAGGTTTTTTCTTGCAGGTTTTTTTTCTTAGACAACACAGGACTTGTGCCACACTGGGGTGGGCTCCCAACGTGGCAGCTGGAAGGCTGCTTGGGGAGGCAGTGGAGCCGACAGGGGATTGGGCACCCCTGTCAGCCATATGGACTGTTGCCATGCTGGGGTGGGCTCCCAGCGTGGCACCCGATAGTCTTTTAAGGGGAACAGTGGAGCCGATGGGGGATTGGTCACCCACGTCAGCCATACGGACTATTGCCATGTTGGGGTGGGATCCCAGCGTGGCACATGGAACTCTGTTGGGGGAGTGCAGCAGAGCCAGCGGGGATTGTGCACCCGTCGGCCATACAGTGTGTGTGGGGGGGGGAGTGCATGAGCATGCAATATGCATGTGTGTGTGGGGGGCGCATGAGCACGCACTATCTTATCACTGCTCACTGAAGCGCAGCTCTCCCTTTCAACTGTACGGCACTGCATTTTCAACTGCTGTTATAGACAGCTGCAGCAGTCATTGGTGAACTGTGGCCACACCTGCAAACACACTGACTGAATTGGAAGACAGGGTGCCACGCCTACAAAAACTCAGATGATGGCACTGTATTTCTTGCACATGCGTGCAAGCAAACATAAAAAAAAGGTTATGACTGATCTCTTGCCTCACACAGGACCTACAGGGCAATGCATAACCCATATCCTAATCCTAAAGGACCCTGCAGGAACCAAGTTAATCTCCTTACTTTTTGAAAAATTAGAGTCATAACTTGCTCCACATGGGAAGTGCAGGGTCTGGAGCTGAGTCTTACCTTGCTTCAAGCAGGGCCCTTCAGTCTTTGTGAGAAACAAGGCCCACATGGGCTCAGTGTGAAACAAGACTTCACTACAAACTTGCTTGCTGCAATGCACTCTGGGCTCTGTGCTAAGCAATTCCTAAATTACTTTGCACAGGACATTTTGGGCCCTCTGCAAAGCAAGAGCTGAGTACTAAGTTGCTTTATGCAGAACATTTAGGACCTTGCACCAAAAGGCCCCAAGTGTTAACTTCCATTTTGCAGGTTCTTTGGGATTGGGATCTGGATTGTGCTTTGGCATTAATTTAGTGGAATTCATGGGAGGTGCATGGGGTTGGGCTTAGGTTACAAAAAACACTGCCATTGGATTTTCTTAATTTAAATACTTTATAAACTATAACTGCTGCATTGATGTAGGTCTGTGCCATGAATTTCCTGTATTTTTTGGCTAGCATACCTTGGTGGATAAATTATGCAGGGCTCTACGTGAGACAACTTCTCACAGATCTGCAGAAAAGGAGATAAAGAATAACTTGCTCATGCAGGGCCTGAAAGGCCCCGTATATAACATGAGGTCATTCTTATCTAGCTTTGCACAGGGCACCATGGGCACTACATGAAGGAGGAGCTGTGCCCTAACTTGCTTTTTGCAGGCCCTTATAGGCCTTATACAAAAGCAGCTTGCACAGTGCACAGTGCAAAACATGAAATGCATCCCATCTAACTGTCCACAAAATATGCATGAGTACTAACTTGTATTAGGAAATTAAATATTTTAGATGGCCATTTAATTCTTTAAATATTTTGTTAGTGTTGGACTTTGAAATCTTTTTCCCCCAAGTTTTTTTTTTGTTATCAAAAATAAATCCAGAAATGTGTCTACTGCTGATGTTCCTGGGCATTGTTTATTTTCAGCCACTTTTTTAGCGTTTAGCCATAAACTGGTCATTTGTGGGTCTATCAGTAACACATTTTTAGTGTAACCATATAGCCAGACAACCTCATTAAAACTTAATTGTCATTTTGTTAATGCCCCCGGAAATGTGTTTTGGGTCTCACCCCCCAAAAAGCATATTTCATACATTAACAAAAATCACATGTGATCGGCAATTGCACATTTTGAATATGTTGGCTCTCTCTCTCTCTCTCTCTCTAGCAGATATGACATGGGCTGACTTAAGATATCATTTTTATCTTTATGAGAGGGGATTGATCTCTTGATTTCTCATGAGTGGTGAAGCCACAAGTGAGATAGCAATAGATCAATACCCTCAAATGAAGATAAAAATTATTATCTTAAGACAGCCCATGTCATATTTGATTCTTACAACAGGTGTTCAGGGTGTTCTGTGATAGAAATGCTAAAAGGCTACAAAAGAAAAAAGCAATGTGAACTACTTAGACTATTGTATTTTCAATCAAAAAATAAATGACATCTTGGGCCAGATATTCAGAACTGTGCTCCGGGGCTAAAGCAGCACTGCCCGGCGAGCAAATGTAGCCTGGAGCAAAATGCAAGCTATATTCAAAAGGAATAGCCCGGAGCAAATACAGCTGAATATATGAATATAGCAAGCAAAGGAAGCTGGGCAAACAGGGCCAGGAGTGCAGGGCAAAAATAGCCCAGGAATAAGACAGCACTGAATATAGCAACAGAGAAGTGCACACTGCCACTGCAGCCCATTAGACCCTGGAGAAAGCCAGTGTTGCAGGTGGAGAGCATTGTGTGTGAGTGCACAGAGATGTCTCACATCTACTGCAAACAACAATGTAAGCCACACGCTGCTGAACTGTGCTATGCTGATGTGAGGTTTGCCCATGCTGACCTGATTACACAGTGCTAACACATTAGCCCAGTGCAAGCTGGTTAGGCCAGGGCAAATGGGAGCTATATTCAAAGCTCCCATGCAAATGAGCCTACTGAGGTAAGCTGCTGGCAAACAAGTACATTTGCATCTCATTAACTGCTGCTTAGCATACATTATCACACAGTTTGCCCAGTGCTACTGCATGGAGCACACAGTGCCACCTATTGGTCAGAATGTTAGTACAGGCTGGATGCAGCAGGCCAAGGCATGCCCACAGCATCCCCTGTTGGTCGGCAGGGAAGTACAGGCTGGAAGCAGCAGGAACTGTGTGCTGGCAGGCACAAACAGAGCAGACATCCTGCCCATGCAGCACTGCAAGCTGTACAACACAAGGTACATATATAGAGAGAGAGGGATACTGGGAGAAAGTAATGACTATGTGACACATAGCTAGATACACAAATGATACACACACACACACACACACACACAAACACACACATACACACATACATATACATGTATAAAGAGGGAGAGACACACAGGGAAGGGGTGATAACTATGTGACACATAGCTAGATAGATGACTGATACACACACACACACAGACACACACACACATATATATTTATTTATATATATAGAGAATGAGAGAGAGAGATAGTCACACACATGTCCACTGGCCATATGTGCCCTTGCAGATGCGCACCCAACAACATAGGCACCCCACAGCAAGTGCTGGTGGAACACATTGGGGGGGAACCACGAATGCATGGGACAAGCATAAGGCACGCCTGGTGGGGGATGGAGGACATATGGTGTAGGTTAGCAGGGCATGCAGCATATCCATACATGAGGGACCTGGGCAGACTGACTGGGCCTGGCTGTCCACCCTGCTGTCATGGTCCCTGATGCACACCCTGGTAGACTAGTAGTCCTCCCACCCCAGCCCGTTTCCCGACCCCTGTGTCATGTAATATTTAGTATTCATCCTGGTAATCTAGTGGTTCTCCCCACCCCCAGCACGTTTCCTGACCCCTGTGTCGTGTAATATTTAGTATTCATCCTGGTAGTCTAGTGGTTCCCCACACCCCCAGCACATTTCCCGACCCCCGTGTCATGTAACATTTTGTATTCATCCTGGTAGTCTAGTGGTTCTCCCCACCCCCCCAGCACGTTTCCTGACCCCCATGTCATGTAATATTTAGTATTCATCCTGGTAGTCTAGTGGTTCCCTCCACCCCCCAGCACTTCACCCGACACCCGTTCCCAATAATATTACATATTTCCCTGGTAGTCTAGTGGTCCCTCCACTCTCATGAACGTATCCCAACCCCATCCCCCACAGAAATACATAATTTCCCTGGTAGTCTAGTGGTTCCCCCCACCCTCCTGAATGTATCTCAACCCTGTAGAAATGCATAATTTCCCTGGTAGTCTAGTGGTCCCCCACCCTCCCGAACATATCCCAACCCTGTAGAATTTCATAATTTCCCTGGTAGTCCAGTGGTACCCCCCACCCGGCAGCACCACCCTTGCACATCCCAGCCATCTGCCATGAATCAAGCCGGCGACTGACTCAGCCCTCCTCACACCACCATGGCTGTCCGCCGACTGAGGAATGAATGTGCTGTACTGCATTCATTACAATACAGCTTATTCATTCCTCAGTCAGCAGCCGGCCGTGGTGGTGTGAGGAGGGCTGAGCTGCGCTCAGCTCGATTCATGGCAGATGGGTGGATGTTGAGTGGCTGCTGGTGGGGTACCACTGACTACTAGGAAAGTATGAAAATTCTATGGGGTTGGTATATGTTCAGGAGGGTGGGGAGCCACTAGACTACCAGGGTAATGACCACATTCTATGGGGTTGGGACACATTTGGGAGGGGGAACCACCATACTACCAGGGAAATTATGACATTCTACAGGGTTGGGATATGTTTGGGAGGGTGGGGGAACCACTAGACTACCAGGAAATTATGAAATTCTATGGGGTTGGGATACATTCGGAGGGTGGGGGGACCACTTGACTACCAAGGATATTAAGAATTTCTACAGGGTACGGGGTCGGGATAAGTGCTGGGAGGGGACCACTAGACTACCAGGGAGATGAGGCTTTTCTATGGGGCACGGGGTCAGGATACATGCTGGGAGGGTACCACCACTATTAGCGCTGCAATGAAAGCAGCTTTTTGTTGGCAGTACATAGCGCCGTGCTAAAGGTCGCGCTAATGCCTGTAGCACGGCACTATGCTTTTCAATATGCCGGTGTACTGGCAATCAGGGCCACTCCCCTCTATCCCTCCCCTGCATACCCTATGGTTTAGCATCAGCGCTAATACCTAGCACCGGCGCTAACTGTACGTTTCAATATTGTAGTCGGGCTCAAGGTCGGCGCTAGTCCAGCGCAACGGCTTTGTGCCCGGCGCTGGGCTCTGAATATCTGGCCCCTTGCATTTTACTTTTGAATTGAAAGAGTTTTATCAGGAAAGGCCTACTGAGTCATAAGACTTATTTCCAATTGTGTCCTGGAGGAAAATAAATGGAACTGATCACTGAGCATGCTCAGAAATTTATCTTCACATGTGAGAATAAATTTCTGAGCATGCTCAGTAACCAACTTCATTTATTTTGCTCGTGTTGTCCAAAATAACATGTTTATCATGCCAAATTTATTTTCACACCTGTTGTTTAAATATATTCTTTGCCAAAAACTTCATTAATGCACCAGTTAGGGTTCTGATTAAACTGACAAAATTAGGGAAATGTGGTGTTAGGATTTTCATCCAGGCACCCCCCACCCACCCCTGCAGGCAGCAAAGGAAAAACCATTACAGTTTCACCTCTCCTGAGTCTTTACAAATCAGGTCTGGGGTCTTCCTTGGGGTTGTCAACCCTAACACCCTATTCCATCACTGAATAAGATCTGGGTCCAGATATTCAAAACTGTGCTGGGTGCAAACCATTTGTGCTTGGTTTGTGCAGGTCAGCTACATTCAAAAGGCTAGATAGCATGGGAAAACTGCATTAGCACCATGCAAAAGTATAGTGTATGCAAGGGGCAAAAAGAGGGGCATGTACATGAATACAGGCAAAATGCCATATTCAGTGCATTAGTACCATGCAAAGTGTTTTTGCGTGACTTAGTGCAACACTTTGCGTGGTGCAAATTACCACCCAGGAAAAGGTAATCTTAACTCTGGGCAAACCAGAATTGCATGACTTTGTGGCTTTGCACAGCTTTGCATGGCTTTCTGTGACTTTCTGCGACATAGAACCATGGTTTATGGAATTCTGTAATTCACATGAGTGAATTATGGAGTTTGCAAGGGTCTACCAGCAGTGGTTTATTGACCTGAACCAGTAAATATTAAACATAGAAAGAAACCAGACATGGAAGAAACATGCAGGACATGGATGGCACCTCCTATGTTGCCATCATCGCCCACTGGTCCCAACCATGCCAGGCATTACTTGGTGACCTGGCACCCAGTGGACACCATGGCAGTGTGTCCATACAGCACACATCTGAAGACCACTCTTTGGTGGACACCAACAGAATCCAGCACACACATACAGCACTGGGGGCATGGAGGGTGTTGAGGGGAAGGTGTACAGGTGGCTAGTCTGCTCCACATACTGGGTACTGCCACAAGGCTGGGACAATCCATGCAGTGCAAATGGTCAAGTGTATGGAATACCCCAACACCAGTGTGCCTGTCTGATGGTATGTGTCCTCCCAGCCACATATCACATATCACACATCTGTAAAGACACCACAGCACACACAGCCAGCCATGTATATGTCACTGTGAACATCCCATGCCAGTGGTGCAGCATGTGTGGGTCACACAACAGCATAACAGTAATGTCCACTGTCAGTACACACCTGCAAGATGGGCCTATCACTGTGTAAAGTGCAGCAGTCATTGTTGCCCTACACACCATAGGCATTTCTGTGTCCCTCATACTACTGTCCCCCCTTGTTACTATAGTGTCTGCTGTGCACTGTAGCAGGAACTACAGTTTGACTATTGTATGCAGCACCACAATCTGTGCCTATGCTCTGTAGTCTCGTGGGGCACAATATTCTATGCAGTTCTGCATAAATGTAGCCTGCAGCTACCACCATGAACTTCCAGACTGACCTACAGGTGGAGCTGTGGGACTCTGCAATAGTGCTGGGCAAACTGCATGCAGATCAGGACATAATGAGATGATAATCTGAATGTTTGCCCACAGACTGCCTAAGTAGGCTTATTTGCATGTCACTTGCAAATGTGATAGCATTGGGCAAACATCTTAGCTCTGATCAATACCTGCACAAATGTGTCTGCGCCATGCAAAAGTTTCAGAAACATGGTATATTTCTGCAGAATTTCACATGAGCTGGTGCTTGCAGCTTTAATGAATCCACATCTTTGCTAGCACACACATTGGCCACATAGTTCACCTTTACTTTCCTTCACGTTGCTGTGCACTGGGCTGCTGTTGTGATTTGCACTTCCTGGTTGCTATATTCAGAGCTGTCTTATTTCCTGGGCTATTTTTGCACTGCACTCCCAGCCCAGTTTGCCCAGCTTCCTTAGTATGCTATATTCAGCAAGTTTAGCACTGGAGCTATCACTTTTGAATATAGCGGCTATTGGTTCTGGGCTAATTTAGTATGTCGGGCAGTGCTAATTTAGCCCCGGGGCAAAGTTTTGAATATCTGGCCCCAGATGTGTAGACTATTTGAGAATGGGGTAAGTGTTAGGGCTAACAAACCCAAGGAAGAACCCAGACTTGATTTATGAAGAATCTGGAGAGGTGAAATTGTAATGGTTTTTCCTTTTGCTGCCTGCTATGTGGGGGTGGTATTAGGGTTGGGAAGCCTAACACCACATTTCCCTGCTTTTGTTAGTTTAACTTCAACTGGACAAATGCATAAAATACCAAACCTGCATCACGGCCAAGAAAATTATAATGGGTCTGGCCCCACCTGGTGTCTGTGCCCTCCTTAAGCCTAGACATAGGAACATCACTACAAGGAGATCCAATTCCCATTTACTACATATCCCATGATGTCGCACAACCCAAGGACAAAGATCATTCGTCTAACGGGCATCCAACTGGCTCAACTTTCTTGGCAGCGACATAGCAACCGCTCCAACACTCGGCCTCTTCAAGTCCAAGCTGCGCCTCTCACTGCTTGTATCCTGCGATTACCCATCTTAACATTTCCACCATTCCAGTTGCAAATGCCCCAGCACCCAGCACTTACAATCAATCTTTGCACCCCTAGCACCTTACCTGTCATATTCCCTTGACAAGGCCCCCTGGCTGCACTGTCTCCCACCCTCACCCACCCCCTTATCTCTACTCCTGCCCCTGCCCCAACCACCTCCTGTACTCCCCTTACCCCTACACCTCTTCCCTTCAATCTCCTACCTCACTTCCCCACCACCACCCCGTCTTGCTCATAGCTCAAGTCTTTGTACTGGTTATTACATGTCTGTAAGTCAATGACTACGTGTTTGTAGCTAAAAATGATGACTGTTGCACACACTGACGTGGAACCTTTGTAAAAGAGCCTCAACTCAAAGGTATTGTAATCCTAGATTGAAATAAATAAATAAATAAATAAATAATCTGAACCCTTAATTAAGTTTTTGGAAAGAATTGTATTACTTTTTGAGATAGTATAATCATATTCTCGCCTGTGTGAAGATATCCATTTGCCTATAGAAGTGTAGGGCCCTCTGGAACCTGCATTTCCGTCCTTCCATAGATGCATACAGTCATGTTGGTGTGGCCCTCTGGGCCCTGTCCTTCCATCTGTCTAAAAAGAAATGTATTTACTTGGTTGTATGGCTTGTTAAACTTCTAATATTATACTGAGAGAATTCTTTTTTCTAATTTTTATATGGCCCCTAATTTTTTGTGGGTATTATACATTACTCTTGTAGTACTCATTAAGACCTTTGTTTTGATTTATAGATTGTCTCTTAACTGAAAATATTCAGGGAGTTATGGTTTGTTGAAACTGAAATATGGAAAAAAATAAATGTCCAAATTCTTTTTTCATATGAAGGGATCTGTTTTTGTATCAATAAGACAACCTCAAGAAAAAAAAAATCCTTCATGTGAAAAAAGAATGTGGGAAAAAAACAAGTCCAAATTCTTTTTCATATAAAGGGATCTTTTTTCGTGAGGTTGTGTTGCTGATATGAGAAAGGATCCCTTTATATGAAAAAAACAAATGTGAGAATAAAACTACGTCCAAATTCTTTTTTCATATGAAGGGATCTGTTTTCATATGGCCCAATTCATTTTTTGTATGGCCATATGAAAAAATAAATTTGAGTCATGAAAAAGATTTAAAAATGTATAAAAACACACTTCTGAGTTATTTTTCCAAAAACAAACTCCACAGTCCACCTAATGGGGTCCTAATTAACAAGATACATGTGTTGGTGTCTCTGCAGCATATGATTGCTAAGGGTTCTCAAAAAAAATGTTTTGGTGCACTTTAATAGCTTTATTCTCATTCCATATTAGGTGTGTATGTTTTTGGAGTATACAGAATGGGCTGAGCTTTAGGGTTGACAACCCCAAAGAACACTGCAGCCCTGATTTATTTGGGGGGTTACAGTTAGAAACAGTAAGGCCACATTTCCCTACTTTTATCGCCTTAGCCTGAACCCTAAATGTCACATTAATGCAGTTTTTTGCAAATAATTTCCATACTTTTTGAGATAGCATAATCATATCCTTATTTGCCTTTGGGAGTATAGGGTCCTCTGGGCCCTGCACTGTAATCCTTCCGTAGATGCATTATATGTATGTAGCTGTGGAAGCACTGGGTCCTCTGGGCCCTGCACTTCCATTTGTAGTACAACAGCAACCAAATTGTCAGCATGGCCTTCTTATTATCCCCCCCATGTATGTGGGACTGAAATTGCTCAAATCTCCACCAAAATGTGATTGCATGTCACTGCAAAGTCATTCCATGACACAGGTGTAAAAAGACAGTTTGGGCTGGATTTGAAAAATGACAGCTGTCATGTTCATGAGGTGGTGTAAAAAACTGGCTATGTAGAAAATTTTAGGTCAAAGTATTTAAAATGACCAAACCTATGAGTGAGCATAGTAAATGTTCAGCAGATGAGCATAGCTTTGTCATTTTTACACAGTTTGACCACAAATTTTCAATATACCCATGTTATGACCTCACCTCTTGAACAAGGGTGGTGAAAATGTTCAAATCCCACTGCTACTCTATCAAATCACTCCTCCCACCCATATCAGTTGTAGACTGTTGTTTGTTCTAGCTGCCAAAATACTGTATATGTATTGCACACACCAGTCATCATGTTTCATTTATCAGTATGCAACCTGTAAGTTGCTTCTCTGTATCATATCAATGTTTACCACCTGCGGTCATCCTATGTGGTACCCTTGTATGTATATCCAGCCTGTGTCATGTAACATGCATTTCATGTATATACTGTTATTACCTATCTGTGTTTGTACTTTAAGTGTTTATGTCACAGGACCTCCTTGTGAATGAGCTTGCTCAATGGAGTTTTCCTGCAATAAACTTGAACTTGAACTTGAAAGGTGATTTCATCAAGCAACTGCAAAGTCACCTTTTGGGCCAGATGTCAATAATTCCAGCACCACTGTTCATGAGCTGGGGTCTCAAAAAGGCATATTGCAAATTTGGTGTAAAAGTATACAAAAATGGCAAGGTTATGCATCAACATTGAACCCCATTGAAATACACTGAACCCCACTTACCTTACTTTCTCATATGGCGGTCTATGTTTCCAGCTGCAAGATGTGTCTTTAATTGGAGAGTGGTTCTTCACCTTCAGACCTGTTCAGGTGAGTGAGGGTTTGTGTTGGGTGGGGGTTGTGGGGTGGTAGGTGATGAGTGAGAGGTCGTGGTGAGAGGGGGTGGATCGGTGAGGGAAATTTTTCTTTCTTACAGGTTTAAAAAAAGGACATTGAGGGATCATTTTCCTTATTTCGGAGAGGATGGCTATTGGAGGGTGGAGCTGCTGCAACTAGACACTGGGGAAAGAAAAATGTCAATGGAGAACAGTGATCAGAGGGTGGGTGTGCCACTAGACACCAGGGAAATATTTATTCATTGTGGAGACATCGATTGAGGGGGCACTAGATACCAGGGAAATATTTATTCATTATGGGGATAGTGATCAGAGGGTGGGTTCACCACTAGACACCAGAGAAATATATTGATTCATTATGAGGATGGTGATCAGAGGGTGGGGGCACCACTAGACACCAGGAAAATATTGATTCATTATGAGGATGGCGATTGGAGGGTAGGGAGTCCCACTTGAATCCAGGGAAGTATCTGTTCATTACAGGGATGGTGATCAGAGGTGGGGGTGCCACTAAGCACTACAGAAATATAAAATAATTATGGGGACTGGGATCTGAATGTTGGGGGTGCCACTAGACACCAGGGAAAAGTAAAATAATTATGGGGATGGGTGTGGGGTGCCACTAGACACCAGCAAAAAATATTAAATAATTGGGGGGGGGGGGTGATCAGAGGTCTTTTTCTGTATGAAGAGATCCCTTTTATTTACTTATTTATCAGCTTTTGGTAACCGGGTAAGTGCACTAGGCAAAACATCCTGCCTATTTTCAGGCACGACCTGGGAGAGTACAATATTACAATACAACAATACAATAATTACAATACAGCAGTGATAAACAGTCAGATACATAATGCTGGAGATACTGTCCAACAAATACAAAGACAGTGGACAGTCACAGAAGATAATTCACTAACTGGAGAACACCAACAGTAGTGAAGTTGGTGCTACATACACGTTAACAAATACAGGCAATATTGACCAGTCTGACAGGCCTAGTTTTGGAAGAAACAGGCAGGTGGCTACACAGCAGTAGATGCATGAAAGAAGGTAGACAAGACCTTAGGACTAGGAAAGGGAGAAGCATTACAAACTGGTACTCAAAGTAGAGAGACAGAGTCTAAGTAAAGAGACTTTGCAGAAGTTTTTGTATGAAAGAAAAAGACTATATGGAAAAAGAAGAAGCGAGTCACGAAAAAGGATTTAAAATGTGAAAAAAAGTGCAGAATCCACCTAATGGAGTCCAGATGGCAAGATAGATGTCTTAGTCTCTGTGCAAGATGTCATTTTTGTGGGTGTTGAATTTTTTTTTTTAAATGGAAAACAAGATGGCAGCAAACAAAAAAGGATTTACCCATATGAAAACAGATCCTTTTTCATATGGCCTAATTCTTTTTTTGTTCCCTTAAGCTATCCTGAAAGTGCCTGCTGAGCATACAAACATACGAAAATGCCAGCAGAAATAGGCCTCATGGTCTAGTGTGTCTGCTCAATTGAGCAGCTAGCCCCTCAACTTGCAGCTGCCCCACCCTTTCCTCCCCCCTCACAGTCACCCTCACTCTGTCCCATTCCCTCTTTTTTTTGATATTTAAATCTTTTATTTATTTTTAAGATAAGACAATAACAAAAATGACAGAATACAAGACAATACATTACACTACAATATAATGGTCCCATTCCCTCTTGAAACAGCCCACCGTCCTACAGGAAACCACCTTCTCAGATAGAGTGTTCCACTTGTCTACCACCCATTCAGTGAAAAACTGTCTCCTGATTTCCCTCCCGAATTTCCCCCCTCCAACCTCAGTTGATGCCCTCTTGTATCCCTCCCTCTTCTGATCTGGAATATCTCTCCAGTATTAGTCTTACTTATCCCCTTCAGGTACTTAAAGGTCATGATCATATCTCCCCTATCCCTTCTTTCCTCCAGGGAATACATGTTAAGCATGTTAAACCTTTCCTCATAGAATTTCCCCTCCAAAACCTGGATCATCTTAGTCGCTCTCTGCTGCAACCCCTCCAACAATCTGATGTCCTCTTTCAGGAATGGGCACCAGTACTTCACGCAGCATTCCATGTGTGACTTGACTAGTGACCTGTACAGGGGAAGGATCACCTCACTACTTCTAGAGGAGATTCCCCTCTCTATACAGCCCAGCATTTTGTTGGTTTTCGTTGCTGCTTTCCTGTACTGAGCTGAGTTGTTCATATTCCCTGTTATAAAACTATAGAACAACAAAAAGAGGTAAATGGTATACACAAAGAACTGTAAAAACCTGGAATGCCTTACTGCAGCAAATAATAGTCCAAATATTATTACCTTTAAAAATAGATTGTATATGTACATGGACACCAAACAATATGACACCCACCTTTGAGGTTCAAAAGGTGGCAAGTTCCTAGAAGGTGAAAACCTATTAAACTTGTAAAAGAATTATGAAACTATAGTCACCCCCAGGTTCTTTTCCTCCTCTGTGTTCCCCAGCTGTACCCCTCCCAGCTGATAGCTCCTCTTCTGGTTCTTAGCTCCAAAGTGCAGCACTTTGCACCTCTTGGCATTGATCCCCATCTGCCATGTTTCTGACCACTCCTGTAGTTTAGTCAGGTCTTCCTGCAGTCCCCTCCACCCCTCAATGTCATCCACCACAGCTCTCATCTTGGTATCGTCTGTGAATAGACTGATCTTACTCTGGGTCCTGTGTGAGATATCTGCTATGAATATCCCAAACAGCACTGGTCCCAGTACCAATCCCCGTGGCACCCCGCTTGTTACTGCTCTTGGTGATGAGAGTTTCCCTTCCAACACCACCCTTTGCTGCCTGCCCTTCAGCCAGTTAGTGATCCATTTGACCGTCTTAGTACCCACCTCAACAAATTCCAGCTTTCACCCCAGCCTCCCATGTGGCACTGAGTCAAAGGCCATGCCGAAGTCTAAGTGCAGGACATCCACTGCATGGCCCTTGTCCAGTTCCCTGGTTATTCAGTCATAGTACTCAAATCAGGTTTGTCTGGTGGGATCTGCCCAAGACAAACCTATGTTGTCAATCATTCTGGAGACCATTGTCCTCCAAACCCAAAAGCATGCTCAGAACCAACATTTTATAATTGAATAACTTTGGAATGGACTATTATTTTTTCACCAAACCAACAAAAGGCACATCAGTGGGGCAAAGCCCTTTCTACCCTGACAATTTCAGACCAAAATTATAAACCATCTGGGCGCTAATGATGGATAAAGAAACAGGACGAAATCCCTAGAAATTCACTTTTTTCACTTGTCAGATCTCAGAATTCGCACATCCAATTGGAACTAAAGTTGACATGTCAAGAGATCTACCCCATGAGACTGCACATGCAAAATGTTGTACAAATCCATTGAACGTTTATGAAGTTATTAAAGTGCAAAATTTGGGAACATTCAACTGCCTACTTGACCCTAAATATAGTGGTGCTATTGAGCCTATACTCTGTAATGGATATGCAGTGGGGATCAGTGGGATAAGAGGTTTATTTGCACAGCAGCAGTTTGACCACAGGTAGCTCATGAGTGGCATAGGCCATGAGTGATGTACTCAAGGTCAAAACGTTCCTGTGCAAATAAATCAGTTATCCCACTAATTCCCCACTGCATATTTCATTTCTGCAATAGGGTAGATTTAGAAAGAAATGGTAGATTTGGTTTTAATAGTATTTTAAAAAAAATAAAATAAAAGTTGTGAACTTTTTTGTACTCTGCTGTAGTATGCTTGTCTTACAGGTTGCTAGGGGTTGCCATAGGCACCATGTGACATTGAGATGAACCAACGCTCTAATGCCAGTCTATTGGTGGAAAGAGTAAGCTTCAGAAATTTTCATGTCAAGATGATGGGTTCTCTTAGCCAGAGAGAGGTAGGAGCTGTGGAGAACCACCTTCAGCTCAGAGTAATTGTAAGCTGCATCTGAGAGTTGTGGCTTTGATGATTTTTTTTTTTGTAAAAAAACATGTGGGTCTTTCTAGAGTACTGTGGAGTGCAGGGACCTTGTGATGGAAGGAACAAGTGGCATTGTGCAATGGAGAGTGAGTGGCTGTCACAGTCAGAGAGAGTGAGCACAAGTGCTTTATTCAGCAGTTTGGGAGGCAATGCTGAAAGAATTCAAAAGAAAAAATAGGCACAAGTTTTGTTTTGCTTTTTTTTGCTTCCAGTGTTACTCTATATGTAGGAATGCGAGCCTGAAGAAGCACAGAAGGCAACAGCCAGCAGCAGCAGATGAGCTGGAGCCTGTGCACTGGACAGAAAAACAGTCAGAAGAAAGCAATTGTCTTTATTGTTAGAGAGAATAAAATATTTGGTAAATCCAGCGGTTTGTTTGTATGTGGGGACTTGGAGTTTAATGTTGGAATGAAGAAAAAGAGATAGTTTGTTTTAATGCTGTTTTGTTAAGGAGAGTTGGAAACCATTAAGGCTTACTTCAGTAAGCAAGTTCTAATAAGGGGGGAAGGGTGATGACGTGGCAACTGTTGAGATAAATGAAATTATATCATTACTCACTGTTCAGCAGTGAGATAAATGATTTTTCAAAACTGATTCGAGTCCATGCCTTTTGCATAAATAGGTTATATACAAAGGCTTTATTCAACTATGTCATTTATTTCCATGAGTGAGGGGGTGGGACCGTAACTCATGAGTGGCGAAGCCATGGGTGAGTTATGGAAGTCATACCTCCTCATGAATGGAAATAAGTGGCATATTTGAACACAGGCCATTGTATGTGCTATGTATACAATGGTAGTATGTGTACTGCATTTTCTGTGATTAATGGCTGTGATTGTGTGTTGCAGGCTTGTGCTGTGCAAAGACTAGAGACCCCCAAATGTACTGTGGTAGTTCATTGCAGAATTATGCTGTGTAGAAGCCAGAGACACCCCTCAACCTCACCAAAAGTAATGTAGGAGTTCATCTCCCTCCCCTAGCAAAGCTCCGATTTACCCCCCCCCCAAAAGAAAATAGTGTGGCTGCTCTTCTTTACCTTACTGACTTGAGAGTTCTTTACCTTGGTTACAGAGACAGTTTCTGCCATTTGCGTGAGCTAAGTGATTGTGTACCACGGCCTGTGGTTTTGTTTACTGAAGACTGGCAGATCCCGAGACAGCAATCAAGAATCGCAGAAGATGCTTTTTTTTCTTTATAAAAGTTGGGGAATGAAAATATACTGGGATAGAAAGTGAAACATCATGGCACATCATGGCAATTAAGTTTAAAGAAATGTTTGTGGAAAGGTGACTACACTTGAGAGAAGTGGGGGATGATGGCAACATAAGCGAAGGTTTGAACATGAGAGGAGTAGTACAGTTCGCTGAAGATAGCAGAAGGATTAGTGCAGGACTGGCCAGAATGGGGTGTCAGTCAAGTGTCTTGGCATTTCCTTTGAAAGCGTGATGTAGACAAGTGAAAAATAAATGGTGTCATTTACCTATTAGGTGAAAAACATAATTTATCTTTCACTTAGGTCAGATTATTGGGAAAATAATGGGTTTAATTAAACATGAGATTCTTATCCAAATTTTATGCATATATATATATATATATATATATATATATATAATAAAGTATACAGGTGCAATACATATAAATATATAAATAAATTCATTGCAAAAAAACTTTGTTAATGCACCACTTAGGGTTAAAGTGACAAAAGTAGGGAAATATGGTATTAGGGTTCCCAATCCTAACACCCCACCCCCACCTCAAACGGCAACAGGAAAAAGCATTACAGTTTGACTTCTCCTGCATCTTTGCAAATCAGGCATGGGGTGTACCTTAGGGTTGTCAACCTAATGCTTACCCCATTCCAACAGAAAATAAGCTGAGATGTATAGAGTATGTATGAGAATGGGGTAGGTGTTAGATTCAGCTTAACCCAAAATACACCTGATTTGTGAAGATATGCCAGACAGGTCAAACCTTAATGTTTTTTCAAATTACTGCCTGAAGGGTGAGGGTGGGGTGTTAGGATTGGGAATCTTAACACCACATTTCCCTACTTTTGTCACTTTAACCCTAACTGGTGTATTAGTGAAGTATTTTATGCAGTGAATTTCCTTACTTTTGAGGTAGTATAATCATATCCTCATTTGCCTGTGGGAGTGAGGCATACAGGTACATCTATACTGGTGCGAAATTCCATTTCTGAAAAAACAGCAATTTATTTGCTTTGTTGTAGGACTTGTTAAATTTCCAATGTTATCTTATGGAATTTTGATTTTTTTAATTGTTATGGTTTTTAATATAGCCCCTAAATATTTTTTGGGGGAATTATGTGTTGTGCTTCTGGAACTCATTAAGACCTTTGTTTTGATATATAGACTGTCCCTGAAGTCCACATATTAAGGGAGTTATGGCTTGCTGAAATTCAAATGTAGGAAAAAAAATAAGTCCACATTTTTTTCCCTTATGAAAGCAAAACACCCATATGAAAAATTATCCCCTCCTATGAAAAAAGAATCAGAAAAATATAAAGTCAAAAATCTTTTTTCGTATGAAGGTGTACAGTGAAGCTCGCCAGGATGAAACTGCATTTTGCAGCACTCTGCAGCATGCTGCAGCAGAGTTACTGTGGCAGACAATGTAATTTCAAGGGTAATTAATCCCTTTTGTCATGTGGGAAACTGTGACATTCACATCACCCTGGCAGTGTCACATTTTCTGCATGACAAAAGGGATTAATTCCAATTGAAGTTATATTGTTTACTGCAGTAACTCTGCTGCAGCATACTGCAGAAAGCTGTAGAAGTGGTTTCATACAGATCTAGCCACCTACTTTTTAGTATGAATATATGGGGTAAAGGGTCCCTTCACCTAAAATGAATATGGACTAATTTTTTTTCTCCATTCTTTTTTCATATGAAAGGATCCTTTTTCATATGCTTTTTTTCATTCATTTGAAAAAAGATGCCTTCATATGAAAAAAAAATCAGAACAAAACTAAGTCCAAATTCTTTTTTCATATGAAGGAATCCTTTTTTGTATGGGTCAATTCCTTTTTCGTATGGTCATAAAAAAAAGAAAACTGGCTCATGAAAAATGATTTTTAATTGTATGAAATACATTTCTGGGTCATTTTTCCACAAGCTAAGAGCAGAATCCACTTTACAGCATTCCAATTAGCAAGATACATTAGTTGGTGTGTGTGCAGGATGTCAGTTTTGTGGGTTTAAAATTTTTTTTTGAGAAAAAATAACAAACAGAAACAGGATGGTAGCCATTCAAAAAATATTTTTTCCTCATGAAAAAGGATTACCCCCATAGGAAAAGGGATCCTTTTTCATATGGACTAAATTCTTTTTTTGTTCCCAGCAGCTATCCTATACTGTACTAGCACGTTCAGAAACAAAATTTCAAAATTTAATAACTTTGGAATGAATTGATATTTTTTCACCAAACCAATGAAAGGCACCACTGTGGGCCAATCCCTCACTACCCTGACAATTTCAAATCAAAATTCTAAACCATCTGGGTGCTAGGCAATAACAAAAAAAAAAAAAAGCAAATAACCCTGATTTGGCACTTTTTTCGCTGTCCACATCTCAGAATCTGCACATCTGACCAGAACTAAATTTGGCACATCAAGAGATCCCCCCAACCGCCACTGCACATGCAAAGTTTCATGCAAACCTGTCAAATGGTTGTGAAGCTATTAAAGTACAAAGTTTGAGGTTTACCATAGAACCCCCTGCTCAACTTTAACTACATGATGCTATCCCACCATTATAATATATGCACTCATTTAGCAAAAATGCATGTGTGTCTGTGGGGTGGGGCTATGTGCATCACCATGAGGTGATGCCTGACATTGTTTACAATGTCAGTTTCACATTCTACTGTGTATGTTCAGTGGGGGCAGGGCTTCACATCAGTACATAGCCTTGCCATGCTAAATGGAACTGCCTGGCATGCTTTTTTATGTACATTTGGCAGCCATTAGCTGAATCCAACATCTGTAATCTAACTTATGAAAACTGAACTGAAGGGTTTCCCAATCCCTGGAGCTGGCTAAATAGTGCATGTACCTGACACGAAGGTGCCCACCCCAGTACTGGTTAAGGTCCCCTCTCTACTTATATTTATTCCCACCCACTACATGGAGAACTGGACAGCAGGATGCCCAATCCCCGGTGCCAGCTCAGAACCGCCCACCACCATAATAGGGTAAGACACTGGGTGCCCGCCACTGGTGCTGCCAAACAGCAAACTGACACTGGGATGCCCAATCCCCAGTGTTGGTACCTGTAAAATAAAAACTGTATCTCAACATCTTTTTTTAACCTGTAACAATGAAAACCCTCCATTAATATCTGTTGTGGCCCCCCCCCACCCCACCCTGATCCTCCACTTAGCACCCACCATCCCCGTCCCTCACCTCTCACTCAATTAAAGAAGGTCCACTGCTGTAAATCCATTCTCTGTGAGGAAACATGTGCAGTTGCTACAACACTGACCAGGAACTGACTAAAACAAGGTAAGTGCTGGTAATGGCTTTCCTGTGCTTTGGAACCTTTATTCATAACTTGCTCATTTTTTAAATATTTTCTCCCAAATTTTCAACATGGCCTTTTTGGATCCCACCTCATGAACAAGGTAGGTGATTTTTTTTAAAGCAGGCCTTAAAAGGGATTTTGCTTTTGCTTCATGAAATCACCTTTCAGGTGGGATTTGAATAATCTCACTGACCAGGTTCATGAGATGAAGTTATAAGAAGACTAAGTTGAAAATTATGGGTCAAAATCTTAAAAAGCAACAAAAGTATGAAGATATGCTAAACTTGTTCAACCCTCACTCATGACTTTGGTAATGTTCAATATTTTAACTCCACATTTTCAATGTAGCCATTTTTTTCACACCACATTATGAACGTGACAGGTGTAATTTTTCAAATCCTGGTTTGAATCCCACAGCTTCCACTTGCGTACTGTGTGACCCTGAGCAAGTCACTTAACCTCCTTGTGCTCCCAGGTCGCTCCTGTAAAAAAGCTTTCAGCTTAGTGTGCTATACTTGGTTAAACAACCAAATAAAAATGTGTTTTCACACTTGTGGCATGGAATGACATTAAAGTCAGTATTTTATAAATGACACTCATCATTTTCAGAAGGGGGATCATGAAAAGACTACATTGAAAATATAGAGTAAAAATTTAAAAAACAGTTATGAACAAACACTGTGTGCAGGTTCGGCCAATGGCTCAGCTTATAACTCAGCAGTCTTAGACCGTAGGACTGTAATATTTGGCATGCATCATTGGATTCCTACGTTCTATAAATGTAGAAAGTTTTATTGAAATCTGCATTTCCATTTTGTGAGTTATAGAGTGTTCAATTTATGTATTTTGCCCATATCTGAGACACAGTTTTCACCAGCAGATAAAGAAACTATAAAGAATTCAGTTATGACACTTACAGGTTTGTTAGATGTATTTGGGAATAGTTTGGTGGCTTGGTGAAGAAATATTAATTCATTTTGAAGTTACTAAATATTAATTGTTTGTACATGCTTGGTTTGCCAAGAAAAAAAGCTAAGTACTGTATTTCATTGAATAGAAGCTGCCCTCAGATACAAGCTGCAGGTCATAATGGATAATTTTAATAAAAGCTTCACATAAATACAATCTGTGGCTTCTAGTCAGGGTTTATGTCATGTCAGATAAAACACTATAGATGACACTGTTATTTGTAATTCTGTAAATATGTTCAGTATTGTAATTTTTAAACATATTGTCTTAGTTGATGTTTCCTATGATTATTTTGATATGAAGTAGATCAACAACAGTAAACTTGATGAAATCCAGAATGTGCAATATTTTGTTCCTATCACTTAAACATGTGATATTGCAATACAAGCTGCCCTTAAATACAAGCCACAGGTAAAAATACAAAATTTTAATAGAAGACACAAGTTCTAGTTGATGAAATACAGTAGTAACTAGATATCTTTAATTACAAACCAAAACATTCCCACAGGAATTCCTTACAAATTTGTTTGGAAATCTATTTGCTGTACGAATATTTTGAACATCTACACAATGGTTTTCAAAATACTCATACCGCACAATGGTTTTCAGAATCTTCATACTACACAATGGTTTTCAGAATATTCATACCACACAATGGTTTTCAGAATCTTCATAGTACACAATGGTTTTCAGAATCTGCATGCTGCAGGATGGTTTCTAAAGTCTATGTGCTGCATGACAGCTTTTAAAATTTATATGTTGCACAATGGTTTTCATAAAACATTCCCACAAAAATCTTTCATGAAACATAATAACATAGACCTGTGGTCCATTGAGTCTACCCAAGCGAGGTATCTCAGGACCTATTGTGCACCAGTGTTCTGTCTTCCTAGACACCCAGCCTAGCCCTTGCCAGTGCCATGCGTTTGTTCCCAGTACTTGTCCCACATGTGTTTAAAGCTTGATACTGAATTTGCAGCCACCACCTCGGGAGGTAATCTATTCCAAGGTTCCACCACCCTCTCTGAGAAGTAATACTTTCTGATGTCCATCTGGAACACTCCACCCTTCAATTTCCACTTGTGCCCTCTTGTGGTAGAATTGATGTTCCTGGTAAAAAGCTATGCTTCTGGTACCTTGTTGATGCCTTTACGGAACCTGAAGGCCTCAATCATATCCCCTCTCTCCCTCCTAGTTTCTAATGAGTACAGTTTCAGAGCCCCAAGCCTCTCTTCATAGGTGATTTCCTGAAGGCCATGTATCATTTTTGTTGCCCTTCTCTGGACCACTTCCAATCTAGCAAAGTCCTTTCTTAGGTGAGTCCTCCAGAATTGTACACAATATTCCAGTTGAGGCCTCACTAATGACCGGTAAAGTGGTAGTATCACCTCCCTGCCCCTGCTGTCCATCCCTCGCCAATGCATCCTAACACCCAGCGAGCCCTGCTGTAAGCCTTATTGCACTGACTTTGCTGCTTGAGGTCATCCCTAATGATGACTCCCAGAGTCTGTTCCTCAGCAGAGGAGCTCAGCTGGACTCTGTTTAGCCAGTATTCTTCCTTGGAGGTTGACCCTAGCCAGGTGCATCACCTTACACTTCTTAGCACTGAAGTTTAATTGCCATATCTGTGACCACCTTTCCAACTTCTTAAGTTCCTCCTGCAGTTGTCTGACTCCCTTCGTACTATCCACTCTTCCACTGAGTTTTGTGTCATCCAGAAACAGTGCAATGTTGCCATTTATGCCCTTGCTGATGTCACTAATGAATACATTGAAGAGGACTGGCACCAGGACTGACCCCTGAGGCACCCCTCTAGTGACCCGCCTCTCATTAGATTTCACATTTACTACCACCCTTTGTGTTCTGTCAATCAGCCAACTCCTTACCCATTTTACTATCTGTTCTGCTACCCCAAAGTCTTCTAGATTTTTAAGAGGTGTCTATATGAGGCCTGTGTCAAATGCCTTATTGAAGTCAAAGTAAAGCAAGTCCACCCCTGTCCAACTCCTTGGTCACTTCATCAAAGCATGTAATAAGGTTAATTTGACATGACCTGCACATCACAAACCCATGTTACTTGTAGTTCTGGAGGTGATTTACTTCGAGGTATTCCTCTAGATCTTGCTTGATAAGGGCCTCCATAAGTTTACCCACTACTGATGTAAGGCTGACTGGCTTATAGTTACTTATATCCTCCCTGCCTCCACTCTTGTGCAGTGGCACCATGTCAGCCACCCTCCAGTCACCTGGAACTACCCCTGACTCCAGGGACCTGTTGAAGGATTTGAAAATGTACCCTCTGTGTAATGGTTTTCAAATCCTGCAGTACATGCTGCATCATGGTTTCTCAAAATCTGTGTGCTGTGCAAAGGTTTTTAGCAGGTATTTCTGTTCTACATGAACATAAAGTTTAAGGGAAGATTATTTATTAAATACTTAAATGTTAAGGGTGATAATTTAATGTTTGTAAGGGAGAGGTAGAATCAGATATACAATGACTCCTAATTATGCAGGGTAGCTCGGCACTAACTGGACTAACAGCACCACACTAACTGGACTACATCTTAAAAAGTTAGGTGCCATATCCAAATGGGGCACCCAACACTGTGCACAGTGGATAGTGTTGACAGGTAAAATACACATGTAACCCCCCTGCAAATGGGGGTTCCCAAAAGACTTCCAGGAGCTTGCTTGAATGCTCCAAGCCTGAATGGTGTTTGGCGTTTAAGCCATTTATCAGTGAGTGTTTTTAGAGCCTCTGGTACTGTCTCTTTAAGAGCTGTCTGCTTGCAGACATAATTAGTTTGTATGGGGGGACTGTGTGCTTCTCTGTTTGAGTACCACTCGAACTGCTGCCAATTCACTCCATTTTGCAGTCACTAGGAGTGCAAAGGAACCTATCTGAAGGGTGTAACTGTTTGCCAGAAATCATTTAGAGTAATAATGAAAATACAGTTTGTCTAACTTGCTTTCTTTGCAGTCAGAACTGTGTTTGCCTAGTTCCCCATTCTAGTTTTGAACTGCTGAACTGGACCAATCAGTGTGGGGTAAGCTAGCTCTAAAATGGTGTCTTGGGCCGAATCAGAACTTGGACTCATAATCTGAGCCAGCCACAAGAGGATTGGCAGTGACTCTGGGAGATGTAGTTTAGACTTTGGCGCCTTTTGGACCAACAGCAGCAGTCTATTGTGAGTGACAGCCAATCCAGTCAAGAACTGGGAGGAACTCAAAGGAAGTGCCAGTTTTGTCTGTTGGAGTTTCAGTTTAGCTCTGGCAGTGAAGGGAAAGGAACCCTGTGCTCCTTCAGTGCACAGTTTTAATCAAAAAACATGTGTAAGGTCCAGAGTTCGGTCTGCAGCTTGTGTAACTGCTTGTTAGGACTGAATCCGTCCTGTGAAGAGAATCAAAGGATATTTGAAGAGTAGAAACCAGGCTCACCCTGTAGAAGACTGGAGAAATTGCTGAATTGCACTCTGTCAGGAACCGAATCTGCTGTGTGTTCTCGGGTATTGTGCAGTAATTGTGATCGGGATAAACAGCCTGCCTGGTATAGTACTTTCTTTTTACCATATAAATGTGTGAGAGTCTCGTGGAGCTCAAGAGTAGCCTGCTGGCACGTTGAAGGACCCTATCTTGTTTGGAGGTCGTGGTACTAATTCAGATGGCTCCCTGTTGAATTGCCACATTAAATCCAAATGGAATCATTGTACTGCTGACTGTTTAAACTAATTTTTCTTTTCTCTGTGTGAAAGGGCCCCTACCAGCTGCCACGGTTTGGACTAGCCACTAGGGCTTGGGTACCCAGGGACAGTAACTGATAAGGGATAGGCCTGTACACAGAGCCATAAATAGATAGGTAGAGTGATAAGCTAATTAACCTGATTTCCCCCTGTCCTTGTTATATCCCCCTAAATAAATCAGAGCTGCTTGTTTCAGCAAAGTTATACTGCCTGAGGTATTTGTCTATGTTAAAGTACTGTACTGTGATTGTTGCACTGTATCTTATTTCACAGGAGGTCCCAGTGCTGGAACCAGTCCTGGGGGTAAGTGTATACTGTGGAGGTAATTCTGATATATTGTGTGGGCCACTAGTGGGAAGAAAGGGGGGTTGCAGTGTCCCAGAGGGCTGTGACCAAGTTAGTTTAACTATTGCAAACCCTGACCTCTGGGTGGAGGCACCCGCCATTGGATCCAGGCCCCTCAACCTGTTAGTGGCAAATCAGGCAGGGGTAGTAGCCCCTGGGATAGCGCCATCTAGGGGTTACACACATCTGTACCCATGCAGATTAGGGTGCCTTCTTGCATGCTGGTTGTATGGTACATTCAAATGGTTCTGCTGGCTGTAATGGGCTGCTGAGGTAGCAATAATTAATGTTTATGAAACTTTACTTTTATCATATGCTCCATGGTGCATGACCCCACCCCCAGCAGTGTTGATGCCGACAACACAGGTTTCCACCAGCCACATCCTCATCAATACAAAGCTCTACTGGAGATCCCAACCCTAGCAATCTAGTGATCCCTCTGCCCCGATTACTGTCAGCACCATGCAAAAATGATACTGTGCAATACTGAAATTCTCTGGTACTATTGCCTTACCTGATTCCAGACAGTACAGTGAAATTGTTCTAAAGCCCTTGCTTAGCAGTCTAGTTAAAACCCCACCATCAAGTGAACACTGTCAGTATCGTGGACCTGAACTAAAGCCTTTCTATGGTAACCTAGTGAACCTCCCACCTCAGTTCCTGTTGGTATTGTACAACTGTACTAAAGCCCTTCCCTTGCAGTCTAGTGGATCCCCTTCCCTCACCCAATCTAGTACTGTGGAAATCTACTGAAGCCCAGCCCTGGCAGTTTAGTGTTATTCCTGCAGAATCATTGTCCAAGTCCGTCCACCCCACCCACTGAGTACCCACCTCCACATCTGCCCCCGACTCACCCATCCATCCATAGATGAGTTACCATCAGGTCCTCAGATGGCTGCAGGCCCGGATCCTTTACTCACCACCTCAGATGGCCATCCTATAGCTGACAGGGAGTGAAAACACACGTACTGTACTGCAGAAAGCAGAAAACCAAGTGCTCATTTTAGTACAGCATTGAGCTGGAGTGGCACAAATGGCCATGACTGAATATAGGGGCCAATGTATATTTTGAAGTTAATTGGTAATTAGATATCTTTAACTAAAGACCAAAACATTTGCACAAGAATCCTTCAGATACTTTAAAAAATATTCTGCATGAATATTTTAAACATCTGTGCAGTTGCAGCCATTGACATGGTCAGATATTTCCAGATATTTTGCATGCGTTAACACTTTTTCATTTATTTTTTCCTTGAGTGCTCCACTTACTGTATTTGCAAAGCATAGCTTCAATTTTTCTCTCTTTCAAGGTAAAATTTTTTTGTTTGTACTATATATTCTGACATGATATTTGCTTATTTATAATTTCTAAAAAAAGAAATTAACTCAGAGACAGCGTTGTTATCTTTAGTACCTGATGTAGAGAAAGACGCCAGTACATTCCGCCCATTCAGGTTTTGGAGGGTTCGGAAATTTCCAGACAGAAGCTTGTCATGATCTCCTTTTAAGGTGGTCTCCAATAGTGATAACTGGTGAAAGATGAACAAAAATTAGCATATCCACCGATTTGTTATTTAAGCAATAAGGCATGACAGGGTGTGTGTTATCGTGTAATAACGTCACTCCTGGGGTGGGTTGAAGCACGAGGTGAAGCCGAGTGCTTACACCACCCCAGGAGTGACGTTATTACACAATAACACATACCCTGGAGTGCCTTATTGCTATTATACAATGGCTCGATGTTATACAAAATAAAAAAATGTAAAAAATGTTCTTAGTAGATTTTTAGTGAGTTTCTTAGAGAAGAGGAAAAAAAGGCTCTATGAATACAGCCAGCAAAGCTAATGCTAATCAATGACAGTGATATTATACTGTAATATCATCACTGTCTCAGGCACACACTGACCAATCAGAATCCAGGATTCTTTCTTGCCATTGTATAATTGAGATTATACAATGGCAAGAAAAAATCTTGGACTATGATTGGTCAGTTTGGGGCTGGACCCATGGCGTTATCCCAGCACGATGCCACAGGTCTAGTCTCAGCCTCACTGTGAACCTGTAGATGAGGATTTTATGGAGCTTTTGATTGATTGTTTCATCTTCTCTTAAAAACCAAAAATATTTTTTCACACAAAAACATCTTTAAAATTATTTTTTTTATTCTGTATAACAACGAGCGATTATATAATAGGAATAATGCACTCCAGGGTGTATGTGGTTTGGGATAACGCCATGCCTGGGGCATTGGATGCACTCGGCCTGCGGCCTCGTGCCCAAACCCCCGAGTCGTGGCGTTATCCCAGCACGATACACACCCTGTCATGCATTATTCCTTTATTGTTGTCATGCTAGCAACCGAGTACTGTTGGGCAAGCCAGTCATTTTTTATGTATCCCTCCAGTCCATGAACCCTCCTTTATGGTTACATGTACTGTTCCTGTGCCTATTGTTGTTAGAAAAGTACATTTTCAAATTCTTTGGGTGAGAAAACTGTGAAGTGAAACTGAGCAGTTCTGGCACACAAAGGACTTGAGAACATACTCTTACAAACACAAGAGACACAGGAGCTTTATATACAGTATATAAACATATTAAAAATAATGTTGAAGATTTCTATTTAAAAATGAAATTTGAATTTAAACTTAAAATATTTCAATTTGTAGAAAATAAGAGAACCCTTGTGTGTGAAATAGACTTTGCCAATTGAACTTAGAGCTTCAGAATTTTAGAACTGTTAGTATGAACACCACTTTGGTGTTATAAGACTCTTTTTGATTTGTTTTGTTTGCTATAAGACTGCAAGGAATGTTTCAGTAAGAAGGCATGATGGTGTGGGTTGTTGGGGGGTTTACCCATGCCTCGTGCAGTGTGTCACAAGGTGCGGCTAAGTGACTTAACCACATGAGACATAGGCATTTTCCCAACTGCCCATATTATAATATTCTAGAATACCTCATTGTGATTATATAATTGCCCCCTGCATGTGTATAATACATTTTAAATGTGTTTAATTGTGTTTTTTAAATGCCCTTTCTCAGCCATGGGTTATTGTAGGATTTAACCACAGGTAAAGACCTTAACTGACCAATCAGGTTACAGAATTTTTATGTCCATTGTATAATTAGAAATTAACAATCCTAACTGACTAAGAATGTACATTATGATGTATAATATACTTTAATTCTATGCTTCCAGAGCAGGTGCCAGATATTCAAAACTTAGCCCCCGGGCAAAATTAGCACTGCATGCTAAATTAGTCTGGAACCATTTGCACTCTGTATTTAAAGGAATAGCCGCAGGGCTAAAGCAACTGAATATAATGGGCAAATGAAGCTATGCAAACGGAGCTGGGAGTGCAGTGCAAAAATAGCCTGACAAATAAGACAGCTCTGAATATAGCATCCAGGAAGTGCAAACCACAACAGCAGCCCAGTGCACAAAGACATGGAGGAAGGTAAAGGTGATCTACATGGCCAATGTGTGTGCTAGCAAAGAAGTGGATTCACTAAAGCTGCAAATAACAGTGCAGGCCAAATACTGCAGAACTGTGGTATGGTTTAGACAGGTTTGCACTGTGCTTGCACAGCACTAACAGGTTTGCCTGGTGCTAAGACGTTTGCCCGGGGCAAAAATTTGCTGCATTCAAAAGTGATATGCAAATGAGCCTAATTAGGCAGTCCGTGGGCAATCATCCATATTAGCATCTCATTATGGCCTGATTTGCATGTAGATTGTCCAGTGCTATTGTAGGGTCCCACAGCTCCACCTGTATGTCAGTCTGGAAGTACAGGGGTGGCTGGGTATGCTCACAGCTCCACCTGTATGTTAGTCTGGAAGTACAGGGGCAGGCTGTGTCTACTCACAGTTCCACCTTCATGTCAGTCTGGAAGAGCATGGTGATAGCTTTAGGCTATGTCTGTACACAGCTACAGAGACTATTGTGCCCCAGGGGACTATGCAGCACAGGCACAAGTGGTGGTGCTGCATACAATAATCAAACTGTAGTCCCTGCTACAGTGCATAGTAGACGCTACAGTAAAAAGGTGGCTGGTAGTGTGAGGGACACAGCAATGCCTATGGTATGTCAGACATCAATGACTGCAACACTCCACACAGTGACAGGCCCAGCTGGCAGGTGTGATCTGACAGTGTACACTACTGTCATGCTGCTGTGTGACCCACAGATGCTGCACCACTGGTATGGGATACTCACAGTAACATACACATGGTTGGCCATGTGTGCTGTGGTGTCTATACAGATGTGCGGTATGTGGCCCTGGGGGGCACATACCATCAGACAGGCACACTGGTGTTGGAGTATTCCGTACACTGTGCCATGTGCACTGTGTGGATGGTTCCAATTTTGTGGCAGCACCCAGTATGTGGTGTAGCCTTTCCACCTGTACACCCTTCCCTCAACACCTTCCACACCCACAGTGCTGCACGTGTGTGCTGGATTGTGTTGGTGTACCTTAATGGGGGGACCGGAGGTGTGTGCTGTATAGACACACTGCCATAGTGTCCACTGGGTGCTGGGTCGCCCAATAATACCCAGCATGATTGGGACTGGTGCCAGATGATGGCGACATAGGAGATGCCCTCCATATGCAGCATGTTTCTTTGATGTCTGGTTTATTTCTATGTTTATTTATCACCCTGTTGTCTGGGTAAGCACACTGGACCAAGGCCTATTGTTAGTAACCAGCCAGTGCTACTACATGTGTGGCTGAGATGATACAGGGCACACTAAATACATACCATTAACAACAACACAGAATTCACAATGTGCAACATAGTGTCACATTGCAAACCATTTGTGCTGCAGGTGCTGTTTGAGCTCAGTTATATCAATGACAGGATGATTAGCTTCCAAGCAATAGTACTGCAGTATATTCCACAGTTTGGGTGCCTGTGTATATGGAGTGGCCTAGGGTGGCCATCCACCCACACTGCCTCCTCATTTGCTGCATACAGCCTTGTTTCCTGTTGCTGCTGTGTCCACACCCCCATCCTTGGTTTGCCCGAGGTTAAGACTACCTTTTCAAGCTGGCCCAGTGTCGCTGAGGATTGAGGCACTGGACGCCACACCTCACGCTATGCCGGTGACCCGGGTTTGGGAACTGACTCAGGGTTGTCAGGGACCAGCAAGGAGGTGGGGGATTGAGCATCCCAATGGATGCTCTCCTCCACCAGGGGTGAGTAACCGGGGGTGTCCTGTGCACCAGACGGTCCTGGGGGCCGGTGGAAGCACCAGTTCACAGGGGCAACGGCAGCTCTCTCTGAGAGCCAGAGAGGATGCTCTGGGCACTAGGCAATGGTGTGTATCAGCACGTCATCTGCCTGGACTTTGGTCCTTCACGCCAGTGTCCTCGGGGGTCTAAGGGGAGAAAACGGGGAAATCATACAACCCCAGCCCCTGAGCACAGTGAAGCCAGGGTGGGGCGGCCTTGAATAGCCCAGGCAGATGGAGGTAGAGGGGCACGAGGCCCCTCTGAAAGCCGAGGGAACAGGACAAGTGCAAAAAAAAAAAAAAAAGACTACCTTTTCATAGGCGGTAACGTGCACTGTACAACATGTCGCACTAATGCACATTGCATGGCGCTAACCTTTTAAATATACCATTGTGCCTGTATACATGTTCTCACCCCTCACTTTGCACTACACATACATTATCTTTTAGCATCAGCACTAACATGTTGCACTGGTGCTATTTAATCCTTTGAATATAGCAATCCTGTGCAGATGTGGTGCAATCACGAGGCAATTGGTTTGCGCCCGGTGCAAAGTTTTGAATATCTGTCCCCAGATCTCCTGAATCTACTTACTCCCTCAGCTTACTTTTCCCATATCTCTGCATCATCCTACACCCTGTCATCATGCTTCCAGCATCTCCAGACTCCCCTAGTAGAAATGATACTGACTCAATGGGATAAAACTCCATGTCTCTCTAGTCTTGGTTCTAGGGCTGTGCAAACCTCCGAGAGTTTGATCTTGCAAACATGACCTGTTGAACCAGGAAATATTTGCCAAAGTTATCTTATTTTTAAACTAATTTGCCCTGGCAAAACTGTAGAAAATCATTGTTTTATGGTTAGAATACACTAAGAAAGTATTTCCTTTGTGCCAGGATGCATGGTGCAGACCAAATAGCTGAACGATGCAGTGGCCTAAGGCTACTAGTTTTAAAATGACACCACTTTAGGCACTGTCAAATGGCCAAAAGAACTCTGATGACAGCAGTGGAGCAGATTATAAGGCTACTGGTTCCAAAAATAATGTCCTTCAGACACTTGTAAATCTGTAAAAGGTTAAAAACATTCTGCCAAGATTAAGTGTGGGATACAGAGAATCATTGGCAGCTTTTGCTTAAAAATTCAATGTAATGTGTACAAGTCTTGCTGATCAACATTCTACAGCGCATTTCATTTTCTGAGTGAGTAGTGAGCGGCGAGAGGAGGACAATAGCAAGAGCATGGGTTGTACCAGCATGTCAGCCATTGAAAAACAGATGTTGCTGACAAAAACGACCTAAAGCAAAGATAACACATCATTTGCAGCATAAAGACAGGATAGAGTACAGGTACTAGTACTGAATGTCTACTAAGAAGACCAATGGACACAGAAGCCCTCGACATCCACCTCATCGTTCACTGTCTTTAGTGCAGCTGATGGTGTAGGAGCATCATCATCCATATACCTTGGGAAGTGGGTCTGTTCAAAAAGGGCCAGATTCACTTTTTAAAATGTGAGCATCTCAACATTTCCAGTGGAAAGGCACGTTCACTTGTTGATGACTACTGTATAGTGCCTGCAGCACTGAAAATATTCTCTGATTGTGTATTTGCAGGTGGTCAGTTAAAGTGCTCTACAGCAACCTCTGTCAAAGAAGGTTATTTTTGGTATCTTTTTTTGGTATCAGTATAAATGTTTTTGGTACTAGTACAATAGTGGTTTGTTTCCTTCTGCTCATGCCAAGTTCTTCAGATAATCCTGCACTATTTCATTTGCTGTCATCTCATGCACCACTATATCAGATGGCATGGGGTCATAATGTTGCAAGACATTATGCCGCATGCATATAATGCACTGCCAATACAGTGCAATTTCTTACATGCTGTATAAGTCTTTTTTTTTCTGGGGGGTTCTTCCCCCCGCACTCTCCCATTATGGGAGGCTGTACCCCCTGAACCCCCCCAACTAAAATAACTAACTCTGGGGGGGGTGGTTAAAGTAAATATCACACAAAGCACGGAAAAAAAGAAAATTTCAATGCTTCTGGGACTCGAACCCGGTTCCAAACACTCTGCCTTCATCCCTTGCTGCCAGCAGCTCATCTCATTGAGCCATGGCAGCTGTGCAGTAGAAGTCCATCCCAACAGAGGTCTTATCCTCTGCCTGGGACAGTGAGAGGGTGCAATACCACACACAGAACCATTCATGGTATTGCACCCTCTCACTATCATGTACCATGTTGTTTCTTTTTTGGGGTTTTGTCGTACGCTATTAAGTGTACAACATATTGACCCGGTACCATATCAGACCACTATAGCCCTGTCTACACTAGCATCAATTTTACAAAACCTTTTTAAAAACTCTTCAATTTCTGTGCTTGAGTATGGTTTTAGGAATGTCCACATAGTGATGAAAATGAACAGGAACACACAGAAACTCAGTTTCTGTACCTTTTTTGCAGCAGGAATGGAGTTCCTGTACTTCTTCCCATTGACACACTGGAACTGAAATTCTTAAATCAGCAACATAATGATCATTGTTTTGGCCCTCTGACCTGAAATCAGGGGTTTCCATTACAGAATTTGACTTGTACAACAATATAATTTTCCTAGAAATACTTTGCTATCTCTAACTTAATCTAGTAGTAGACATACAGATATATGTGTCTTGATAAGCGTTAGCATTCAAGTGAGGATCACGATTCTGTGCTTCATATTTGACAGTGTCTGAGTTCCTGTACTTCTTGTTTAACACTTGCACCACTGCACATTGTGCTCCAGTTCCATGCTTGCCTGCTTTGAGTTCCCAGGCATGACTGCATGACTGTGACAGTACCACAAAGTATTGTGGGTGCTGCAATGCATGTCGGGATACTTGTGATTGGGAGTGGCAATGGCTCCCAAGGAGTATTACATCATTCAGTTTGAGAGCTCATTGCAAGCTTGGCAATATCTATGAATCTTTTTCTCCCTCTTCCTGGCTGCCCCAAAAAAAGAGATTGCAGTACGGGGGTGGTTGCCTGAAACTGGTTACACCACGGGTCACATCAGCACTACTGTTAAAATGATCTAAGGCAACCGTGTTGGTGAAAAAATATGCTAAAACTCTGCTCTGAGCAGGATTTTAACATGTTTTTTTTTTTTAACACAGACTGCATTTGTGTAATCTGGAAACACTTGTGTGGTTGCTTGTTTGGTCATGTCCTTTTGCTGCTGGGGGCAGGGGTAGGAATGGAAACCTGGGCTCTTCTGCAGACAGAACTGTGTATGTTTTACAGTGTGGATGAATACCTATGTCTTCAGAAGCTTTGGACCCATAGGGGCCTGCACTTTTGCAGACAAAAAATAACTCTTGTAATTTGGGTATCATGGCTTTATATCTGTGGCTACAGGGGGCTGTGCTTGTGCACACAGATGTAGTGATGTGAACTGAGTATTGCAAACTTCTATCTGCAGTCAGAAGTGAGTGAGTATGTGTTGCAGTGTGTGTACCACAGATACAAAGCCACAAAGGTAGCACATCAGTGCTGCTGCATTTGTGTCATCTGGAAACAGTTGCATGTTGTTTGTTCTACCTGATGATAGTTGTCTGTGGTTGCTACTGTAGTTGAAACCCTAACACCATATTTCCCTATTTTTGTGGCATTAAGATGAACCCTAACTGGTGCATGAATCCTGTTTTTTGCACACATATATATATATATATATATATAGTATATATACCTAGCAAGAGAGAGAGAGAGAGAGATTGGATATGGCATGATTGACAGTATAAATATCTTCACAAGCTATACATGACCTCCTGACCTCAAGAGTAGCAAAGCCACGAGTTAAGTCAGAAGAGATCAAGCATAGCAAGGAAGGTATTTCTGCTGTCTCACTCTCACACATGTCACATTTGATATGCACAACTGGTGTTTAGGTGGTTTTATGATAGAAATGACAAAAAAGTTACAAAAGGAAAAAAAAAACATAAAATACAAAATCGTGCAACTCAAAGCATCTCACTCTCACCCATGTCAGTTAGATTTGCACAGCATGTGTGTAGGTGGTTTTGAGATAGAAAGGATACGAAATTACAAAAGAAAAAAGTAAAAAAAAAATAGATTGTGCCCCTCAAAGCATAGCATTTCACGTCTACTGACTTCAGTGCTGCACATGGCTATTGTGATATCATCAACATTGTTAAAGCTGCTCTCTGACTGGTTCAGTATTCCATTGTTTCATCATGACCTTTGCAACTTGCAAGATAGCACTACTATCGTCACAGTACGCAATGAGGTAGTAGTGATATCTTGAGAAGTTTTAACCCATGCCTGTTCATGGGCTGACACAATATATTATTTTTATCTTCATGAGAGGGTATTGGTCTGTTGATGTGTTATTCAGCAGAGTACCCATCAGTACTGCCTCAAACAGTTCCTCAAATATTCAGTTGTATCTTATTGTGACTGTACCTGATGATGCATTATGTTCTCAAGTTGAACCAGCTACTCTAGATGTTTCTCTTATTTTATGATTATGCCTTGTAACCTTGTCACCCTGTACAGATATTGCAATTATTATATTGCTGTTTATAATATGTTATCCTCTACCTCTGTGTCCCCTCCCCCCAAACAGGTTGCATCTGTAAATTGGATTATTATTTTAATCACTGTATGTTTTCCTGGCAAAACAATTTCAATACATAAATAATACATCATGAGTGGTGAATCCACAAGTGAGATAGCTATAGATCAATACCTTCAGATGAAGAAAAGAATTATATCTTAAGTCAGCCCATGTCATATTCAATTTATGCAAACTGTGTTTGGGTGGTTTTCTGATAGAAATGGCCAAAAGCTACAAAAGGAAAAAGTATAAAGTGTAGGTTGTGACCTTCTGTTCCACGCTCAGCATAAGAGCAACTGTATGGCATCCCACGTTACAGTAAATTTCTGAGTATGCTCAGTGTGGCCACAGTGCGTGAAATAAATATTTGAGCATGCTTAGTGACCAAAATCATTCATCTTGATCATGCTGCCAACATATACAATATGTTTATCTTGGTAAATTTATTTTCACACCTGTTGTATATCTATCTATCTATCTATCTATCTATCTATCTATTATCTATCTATCTATCTATCTATCTATCTATCTATCTAGTCTACTGGCAGTTTTGAAGCATTTTTCACTAATTCAGGTTATCAATAAAGACAATACATTTGAAGATCCTGTATTGCTGTAGGTTTTCATTGACTGACAGGGACAGACCTGCTCCTTAGACAGGAAGATTGTGTCATTGAACACTGTCCAGGTAACAGACTGGAAGCAGGGTGGAGTTGTCAAGGAACCATTGTAGCGGAAATAGCGATCCAGTCTAGCAGGCAACAACGTGGTGACATTAAAGAAAGGAACATTAGTTTTGTACCCTAGAAAAAAAACACACTGGTCAGTGTTGAAAACATGATTCCTGTGATCCAGTTCAGGACATCCTGCTTCAAATCCTAGCACTCATGCAATAATGGTTTAATGTTTAATGTTTAACGGTTAGAGCAAACAATTGTGAGACTGGAGGTCCTGTTTTAGGTTACTGCTTTAGAGCCACATGACTCTTCTCCCAGCTATAAAAACTAGGTGGAAGCTGAACCCCACTTCAAATGAGATACAAACATGCACATTTAGAAATAAAAATTCATTGTCCCATCAGCGTTCTACCACAAAGTCAGTTGAAATACTGTTACCTTTTCTACCTTAAGGTAGTTACCTAGTTTGAGCTATTTTTTTGTTAAATTTAGAGTTGATTGGACAGTATCCTAAAAAATGGATACTCCGGATAGTGCCCTTTCCTTGAATGTTGTATATATTGGATTTTTGGCAATTTGACCTGTTGCCAAGGTTTGACCATTTTTTTTAGGATAGGATAGTTACTATCTGATTTTTCAATCCAACTGTTCAACCTTGCTGAGATCAAAAAGCGGAACCCACAGGACCAGGAAGTGGATGCCTGCATTTACTCTAGTGAATGTCATCATCTGACAGTGCAGTTTTAGAGGGATTGTATGCTTGCCGGCCTAACAGCTGTTCACTGTGCTTGAAGAAGTATCATTTTGATTTACTTTATATTGCATTGTATGTACACGGCAGTTTGACTTATGTGCTACACCAGCCTTCCCTGTTCTCTGTAGTTGGGTAGAGCAAGTAGTATTTTTGTAGACTTGATCTGTGTAATTAGTATTTGATATTTTTTTCCAGCTTGCAGTATTCATTAATTGCTTGGGAGGATTGGGGTGCTGCCATTTCTGATCTGACACAGATAGTGATTTTTTGTGGTCTACAGCTAGGCATATTTTGTTTTCCCACTTGTCTAGACTGATATGCATACAGACCATGACAACCAGTAGTGCTCTCTCGTTTTAATTATTTTTTAATTCTATTGGTTGCTGCTGTGTTTCTTGTCACTCTGATAAATCTGTGGCTAATTTTGTATTATGCTTGTTTCTCTCTGTGTTTAATTGCTATTTTCTTCCTGTATCTTTACTTACTTTGTGGGTCACTGTGTGGCTTTCCTCTTGTGTACCCTTTCTATCTCTCACCACTTTACTAGTAGCTTGTGTTTCATATCACCTGTAGTGCAGTAAGCACAGTTTTGTGATGATCAGATTCAGAAAGCATATCAGTCTATTAGTCTTGTGTCATATATTCTACTGTGTTTCAGTCTTTCTCAATTTAGGTTGCCAAACTGATTCACTGATGTTATGTCCAAGAAGAACAAGTCCACTGCTGCTACTGCCTTCAGAAAATGAGAGAAGAAGGCTAAGCATTACAGATTTGGCAAAAGATACCACCCTGGTCCAGCTCCAGGAACACATTGTCCTATCTAAATTCTCACCTTTCCTCAACTCCTCCTCCTTTTTCACTCCTTACCACTCTGGCTTCAGAAAGTCCCACTCCTCTACTCTCTCCCTCCTCTGGCTCGTTGACTCCGTCCTGTCAGGAATAGACACAGGCACCTCACTTCTGCCTTCTTCATTGACTTTCAACACCATGTCCTACCTTCTTCACCTGGACAAACTTAAGGTGGCAGGGCATCAAGTATCAGGAGGGTGAGAAAGGTTATGTGTCTCCCAAGAGACACAGCTCTGAGGAAGGTGGAGTGGATCCACAAGAATGCAAAGGTCATGGCTAGGAGGGGGGCGCTTGACATTGTTGTCCATCTGGGAACAAATGACCTAGCCAAAGAAAATTGTATCACCATGTATTATAATGCCTGTTCAATATATGTATGGAATGTACTGTTCCCCGAGTTGCCCCGGAAAAAGTGACTTGTTTGTCTCAGTTGGTCCCACCCAGTCATCAAAATTCTACTAAATAAAAATAAACAGAAGAAAGAACAAGTATTGAGAAGGTTCAGGAGAATTTTAGGGATTTGGCTAGGATCCTGGTGGGGTAGCAAACTCTGCTACATTCTCAGAGGTGTTACCAGTCAGGGGAAGTAGGGGGGAAGAAACCAATGCATCAAACCCTTCAATAAGTGGTTGAAATACTGGTGCAGGGAAAACAACTTTGGCTACATTGGGGACTGGGGCACCACCTGCATTATTTCAATAGACAAGAGTAAAAGGAGAAGAAAACCACTTTGGTTCTGGGGGCAGAAAAGTAAGGGCCAAGAGGCTAGTCTTCAGGAAATATAAGGTGACACAAAGGGATGAGGACAAGGAAATGTACCAGAAGTGTCTGAGAAAGGCAGGAAAGGCAGTGAGGAGTGCGAAAGTGCAAATGGAGGAGAGAATAGCTCAATCAGTTAAAATAGGAGATGACATTCTTCAGGTACATTAGTGAGAGAAGGAATGCAAAGGGGGGGGGAGTAGCAAAGTTTAGAGGGGCTAAGGAGGAGACGGTGGAGGGAGATGGGGGAAAAAGCAGTGATCCTGAATGAATATTTCTGTTCAATCTTCACTGTGGAAGGGGATGGGCAGGGTCTGAACTTCAAAGTAGCTAAGGATAAGGAGGTAGACACCAGTCCATTCACAAAGGAGAAAGTCCTAGAAGAACTGGTGAAGCTAAAAGTGGAAAAAGCCATGGGTCCAGATGGCATACATCCCAGGGTCCTAAAGGAACTGAGGACTGAACTGGCATCCCCTCTGGCAGCCCTGTTGAGTGAGTCCTTAGACACTGGTGTGGTCCCAGAGGACTGGAGAAGGGCAACCGTTGTCCCTTTTCAGAAGAGCAGTAGTGAAGGAGAAGCAGGGAACTACAGGCCAGTTAGTCTAATCTCTGTAGTCGGAAAGATAATGGAGGCACTCCTTAAGGAAAGAATAGTGGAACACCTGGAAGCCAATGGACTGGTGGATCCCAGGCAACATGGGTTCTCTGCAGGACAATCTTGTCAAATTAATCTGATATATTTCTTTGACAGGGTGACAAAGGCAGTAGACCAAGAGGGGGCAGTAGATTTTGCCTGCCTCAATTTCATCAAAGCCTTTGATACGGTCCCACATAGGAGACTTTTCAACAAGCTAGGCAGCCTGGGGTTCGGATGCAAGGTGGTGAACTGGATTGGAAACTGGTTAAGGGACAGAAAACAGAGGGTAGTGGTGAATGGAACCCAAACAGTCAAAAGGGAGGTGACCAGTGAGGTACCTTAGAGGTCAGTTCTGGGGCCAGTCTTCTTCAATGTCTTCATCAGTGACATTACAGATGGGCTGGATGGAAAGGTTTGCCTGTTTGCAGATGACACCAAGATCTGCAACAGGGTGGATACTCCGGAGGGGGTGGAAAGGATGAGAAAAGACCTGGAACTGCTGGTTAGATGGTCAGAAACATGGCAGCTAAAGTTTAATACAAAGAAGTGCAAAATCATGCATGTGGAGAGCAGGAACCATGGAGTGAGTTACAGGTTTGGGGAGGAGCTGCTAACAGTAACTAAAGAGGAGAGGGACTTCGGGGTCATAATCATAGATGACTTGAAGACCATTAGTCAGATGGCAAAGGTGGTGGGAAAGGCCAGTGAGCTGTTGGGGTACACTGGAAGGGGAATCACAACCTGAAGGAGGGAGATAGTTCCACTGTACAAGACCTTGGTGAGACCTCACCTTGAATATGGTGTACAGTTCTGGAGATCACACCTTCGAAAGGACATTGACAAAATAGAGATGGTGCAGAGGAGGGTCTCCAAAATGGTGAAGGGATTACAGCACAAGCCTTATGAGGAGAGAGTGAGGGACCTCAATTTGTACACGCTGGAACAAAAGAGGGAGAGAGGTGACATGATAGAAACATTCAAGTACCTCAAAGGCATTAACGAGGTGGAAGGAGGAAACATATCCCAGATTAATAGTAGTGCCAGGACAAGAGGACACAGCTTGAGACTGAGGGGTGGCTGCATAAGGGGAAATGTCAGGAAGTTCTTTTTTTATGGAAAGGGTGGTGGATGCATGAAATAGCCTGCCCCAGGAGGTGGTGTCAGCCCATACAGTGGTGGACTTCAAACATGCATGGGATGGAAACAAAGGAATAAGAGCGATAGGAAGAAAAAGCTAAAGCCAATGACCAGATAGGGTCACTGGATGCTTCGTTAGGCAGCTTAAACGGGCAGACTGGGTGGGCCTAGCGGTCCTTATCTGCTGACAGCATCTTTGTATCTATGTAGGGCTTAATGCCTCTGCAATCAGCTTGTTCCACTCTACCTTGAGAGCAGCTCAAAAAGCTGTCTATTCTGGAGACATCTTATCCCACCCTACTCTTGATCTGGTCTGGCATTCACCAACAATCTATTCTGGGCTCCATATTATTTTCCATTTTTTTGAACAACCTCCCTACTGCCTGTCCCTTGGTGTCCATTCACATATATACAGAGGAAACTGTGCTGTTTGCCTCTGCCCCTCTTCTGCTGACCTTGCTGTTCAACTCTAACAAGATTTTGACAGAGTCATGGGCTTGTTCTGCTCAAATCAACTGTCCCTCATGTGAAGAAAACAGTCTCCATGACATCTGACTCCTGGCAGAGGCTTGCCAGACTCTTTCTCTTCCCCTCCTTCTACACCATTGATGGCACTGCAGTCGAAAAGTCTCCTCTTTCAAATACCTCAGGGTTTGGCTAGATCATCACCTCAACTTCTTTATGCAGATTGATGCCAACCACCAAAAACTCTGACTCAAACTGGGTGCACTCTACAGGAACAAAGCCAGCATTCCACTTCTTGCCTGTTGAGAGTTAGTGTCAAAGATAAGTCTCCCCATCTTCCAATATGGGACATTGTCTGCAGGACTGCTCCAAAGTTCTCCCTTGCTAGACTGGACCCCCTTTTCCACTCTTTCTGCCATTTTGCCTTGGACTTCCCCTTCCCTGTAACAACCACTGCTCCTTTTAACCCCTCCTCTACCTCCCTCCATTGCCTTGATGCCAAGCGCCTCACCTATTGTGTCTCTTTCACCTCCAAATTCTGGTTTGGCTCTCTCGCCTTGTCTCTTTACCTTTCCATACTCCTCTCCACCCCCCACGCTGTCTGGAGTACTGAATCCCATTCCCTCTCCCTCTCTTCCAGGAAAACTACTGCAGGCCAAGCCCCTTTCTCATATTTTTCCCCCAAGCTGTGGTCCTCTCTTCCCCATCTGTCTACTCTGCTTTTTCCTTTTCCTCCCATAAGTCCCTTCTTTGTAACTTTACTACCCCCACCTGTGACTGCATCTGATCCCTGTCATAGTGTTCACTGTCCCTCTTCCCTATTTGATGAATGCCCTTCAGCTTGGAGCAATATCTCTTTGACAACCTTGAGCCCCTAGTCTATGTGGCATTACTTCTGTTCCTAACTGAGCTCACATCTGGTTTGCTGGTTACTACTTGCACTTGTTCTTTGTACCGGCTTTATACTTTTTATATTGATTATGCTGTTTTATCTGCAATTTGTGACTGCCCAGCTTTATTGAATTTTTTATTACTTTTTCTCCTTACTGTGCTCTGTATTCTGCATTTTTGTATTTTATTGTGACTGCCCAACTGCATTATATTCTTATTGCTCTTGCACCTTAATGTACTGTGTTATTCTGTATTTTGTATTTTATTTATTCTGCACCTTTGGTATGGCCTACTCCCTTACCCCCCCTACCCAGGACCCATCTGGAAACAATTCACTTCATCTTGCTGCCCCAACAACTGTTAGTGCCATCAGTGCCACCACAACCACTATGTCAACCACCAGTACCAGTATTCTAGAGAAGAGGTCAGCTATTACTACTTGCAGTGGATGTCAGATTTTTGGCATCCATGCTCTGATAATTAAGTCTACAGTTTCAGACTATGTTGTGGGTGAGGGGAGGAGCAAAACCAAAAGGAAGAACAGCATCTGGGAGAGGATGTTGTTGAGGAGAAGGATTATAAATATGATGATGAAGAGGTTCATGATGATGATGATTACCATGACTTTGATTATGCTGTTCCTGAAATAGACCTTAAGGAACATGATGATTATTAGGCAAAAGATGCTGAGAAGGAAGGGGCAGAGGGTGAAGATCTCGATATTTATGGTGCAGGAGTTAGATCATCAAAGAAAAAAGTATGCACTTCAGGCAGTCAGGGAGAAAAGTCAGGATAGGCAAGTTCTTCTGTATCCCAGAAGTATTTGGGTGGAAGATATAGGACCCTCTGCTCTCTCATCTTCAGGCTTGTCAGCTCAGCAGCAAGATGCATCATAGTTGTGCAGAAGCCCAAGTTGATGCCTTCACCCTCCTTCTCATCTTTCAGAAGTAGCATTCCTCACAGTCATCTAGAAGCTCAAATTGATGCCCCCATCCTCCTCTTGTGGTTTGAAATCTTCTTTTCCTATACCCTATTCCCTCTCATCTACAACATTGTTTCTCACTTTAGCAGCAGATGTATCACAGTCATCTAGAAGCTCTGGTTTATGCCAGCATCCTCCACCTCATCCTGCAGAAGCAGCATGCTTTATAGTAACCTAGAAGCCCAAACTGATACATTCATCCTCCTCTCGTGTATTGCTATCTGCTGATCCTGGAACCTATTGTCTCTCACATCTTCAGCATTGTTTCTCAGCTCAGTGGCAGTACACATAACAGTCATCAAAATCCTCATCCTCCAGTAGTAGATGGAATATCTGCTATGACACATCATAACACTGCAGTGAAGGCTGCCTTTTTTCTTTCCAAGGTAAGACATTCTGTTTAAAGACTCACCCTTCCACAACACAACTCAACAAAACAGCATGCATCACTTGCATAGAATGAAGCAAGGAACATACACACCAAGTTAGTGTTACCATTGCTACAGCACTAGTAGCATCAGTTACACTCACACACACGAAAAACCTGTCCTAAATATTAGCTAAAATATTTTTCAACTTTCTATCTTTTCCTATACCCTCAGTGACGACTTAGCCAAAATCAACCAAACCCTCAGCAACAGCTTTGAAAGGCTGCAGAAGTGGTTCTTTCAGGAGAAAATGGTTTTAAACCTCTGAAAAACTCGGTCTATGTTGTTTGGGACCAGGCACAACTAAACAAATTATCCCCCACGTTCAGCATCACAGCTGAAATTGGTACTTCCCTGGAAAAAAAATCTTCAAATACCTCAGAGTACATCTTGATCCCACAATGTCTTTTGAAACTTATTTCCAGCACACCAGCAGCCTTCTTCACCAGAAGGTGGGGTTACTCTAAAGAGTATGAAAGTTATTATCACCTGAAACAAGGATCTGAATAGTACAAGTCAGTCTCCTCCTATCAATTATAACAAGGTTGTAATAGATGCTGGCAGCAAATAAGTACTAAAAAAAATACCTTATATTATAACATTGCCAAATTTTTTTCTTGCAGTAGGTTCAATGCCTACCACTGTCTTGTACTAAATACCTTAAATTGGCTACCCCTGACCACAAAGCCAATCTAACTTGCCATGCCTGTTAAACTCTTGCAACCTGGGGCCCCTGTTTACCTACCGTAGCAAATCAAATCCTGCTTGTTGATCTGCCCAGATCCCGCTCTGCTTCTAAAAAACCACATCGCAGTCCCTGTGTTTCACACTAACACGGGACAATGCTTCTTCAGTTACCGAGCTGGCACAATATGAAACTCTTTATCCACACCTATAAAACAATTCTCCACATTGGCAGCCTTCGCCAAGATTTTAAAAATTCACTACTATTCATCCTACTCCAGCAGCTGTTTTCACTAACTCCTCTCTCCCCTTCCCTCACTCTTTCTCTCCCTAACAGCATGACACTTGTTTTCTCTCTCTCCAGCTTTTATACCCTTTATGTGTTCATTAACTGCAACCTTAGCACTGCCTTCTTCCTCTCTATGTAATGTACATTGCAAGTTATTTTCCTATGTATACTGTATAATATTTCATTACAACTCGTATCTGCTATTTTTCTAGTTTCTGTATTAAGAATCTGAACCATGATGTATCTGGGCCATCATGTATTACCTCCTGAGCCTGTGCCTTATCCATTGTGTACTACCTACTGTGTTGATGTATTACCTCCTGTGCCTGTGCCTTTGCACCTAGGTCATGCCTGAAAAAGGCATAAATTGCCAGTGCACTCACCTGGTCAACAAAGATTAAATAAATAAATACATACGGGCTTACATACGTACCTACATACACACACGTCTACTGATGGATCAGTGCCCTTCCCATTATCTACACCTCCCTCCCTGCCAATATCCTCCCTTCCCCCAACACCCCTCCCCTACATGCAACTTCCCCATTTACTCTGTCCCAACCTCTTTTGAAGCTGTCCACTGTATTCAGGAGATTACTTCCTCCAGCAACACAGTCCACTCTGCTACCCTCTCTGTGAAAAAGTGCCTCTTTATTTCCCTCTGAATCTTCCCCCCCACCAGCTTGAGGCAGTGACCCCTAGTGGTCCTGTTCCCACTAAGGTTGAAGAGACCCTCAGAGCTCACTCTGTTAAAACCTTTAAGGTACTTGAAGGCTCTATCATATCACTCCCCTCTCTTCTATCCTCCAGGGAGTACATCTTGAGATCTTTGAGTCTCTCCTTATATGTTCTGCCTTGCTGTCCCTGCTGTCCCTGGATCATTTTGGTTGCCCTTCTCTAAACCGTTTCCAGTAGATTCAAGTCTTCTTTAGGTATGGGCACCAATACTGCTCATTATACTCCAGATGTGGCTAAACCAGGGATCTGTATGGCGCCATAATGACCTCTGCTTTACTGCTTGTTATACCCCAGACCAGCATCCAGTTTGCTTTGGCTGCTGCTTTCCTGCAGTGTACCAAGTGCTTCAGGTCACTCGTGATGATCACTCCCAAGTCCTTCTCCTCCTCCTCCTCCTCTGACCTGGTAACCTGCAAACAACCCAGCCAGTGTTTGGTCACTGGGTCCTTGGCCCCATTAGTTTAATTAGGCTCTAGCATATTCCATTTCATAATATTCTATTACAGAATCTCAATTTTTTCAATTCATTAATTGTGGTCTCTATACTGTATTACTAGTTGTGCATGCACTCACAGACTCTTTACACTATATCACTGCAGCATTCTTAATCAAGAGGTAATATGTTTACTTTGGAGGAGCTGGGGCAGGAAATAAATCAGTTCATACTCTGACTTCTTCTAGATGAATCAAAAACTAAGTTAAATTTATCACCCCAGGGTATCACACAGATAGAATTTATATACATGTAGTTTCCATTTTTGAGTTGATGATGGTATTGGGTGAGTCTAACTGGATAGGATACATGTTAACACCTTATTTACAAATTTGATCATCAGAATTTTATTTATTTTCCATCCTCATAGTTCCCCATGTAGACCAAACAAAATAACTAAGAACTTCTCCAAACTGAATTTATGAGTGAAGGAATTTCCTGCTTTTATTTGTTGGATACAGCCTCCTGATTAGAGGGATTCTTATCAAACTTAGCCAGAGAAATATGTAATCTATTAATTACCTTATCTTGTACCTCAACATTATGTGACTCTCCTCAAAGTACTCATGTTTTCATTAGCTAATTCCAGTTGGACTTCAACACCTCAATCCCAGTTCCCAATTTCAACTTTATCTTATTATAATTACTGGTCAGCAATTTTTTCTATGGGCTGAACCAGTTGCTATTTGCCGTAATAACCGGCTGGTTACTCGGCATTCAGCATGATCACTCAGTTGATGGCGCTCGCTCAAACTGGATTATGTTCGGGCGTGGGAGCCGGGCTAAACTCTCTCTTACAAACATGGCGGCCCGTCTCTCGCATCCCGTGGAGCCTCTGAAACAAGACGCGTCCATCCTTTTTTTTTTTTATTTGTTTCATGTATCTGGTTGATCCAGCCTTTTCCCCAGCAAAATATCTGGCTGATCCTGCCATTTGTCCGTTTCGGGACAAAATGACTACAGCTACAAGGGAGCATGCCAGGGAAGCGTGGTAGACACGATCAGGTCAGAGACTAGCTGTAAAGTATAAACAAAACGGAAACAAAAAAGAACTATGTTAAGGAAGGGAGGTAGAGGGCAGAAGACAGATGAAGTCAGAGATTGTGTGTGTGTGTGTGTGTGTGTGTGTGTGTGTGTGTGTGTGTGAGAGAGAGAGAGAGAGAGAGAGTGTGTGTGTGTGTTTGAGAGAGAGTGTGTGTGTGTGTGTGTGTGTGTGTGTGTGTGTGTGTGAACACTGAACTCAAGCAGGAGAAAAATTACTGACCTTTTATTATAAAAAATTAAAGATGGTGAAGTGTGTCATATTCGAATTTAATGCTCACCCTCAGTGTGGGATGCTTTGATAAACCCCTTGAGCTTCGCCCTCGGGGTTTATGTAGCATCCCACACCTTGGGTGAGCATTAAATTCTCATAACACACACTTCCCCATCCTTTATTCTCTATTTATCATTGTTATGTACCCTATTAGTTATTAGATGCCGATACCAACAGAATATACATTTACGTAGTTTTCATAACGTTTTAAATAACAGCAATTCTCTGTTAGTAATCAACATCTTTTTCATTATCCTTGCTTGCATAAAATTATAACACTGCACATATTATTGCTAGTCAGATAATGTTATGTCATATTTTCTTTCAGATCTTCCTGGATTTTAAAAGTGTTTCCATTGTATAGTTTTCAATAAAATCTCCCCAGTATATAAGGCCCTGATCTGTTCATTAATTATATGATTTATTGGTTCATCCTGGTGGAAAGACAACATTTTTAATAACAGGTTCAGATATATATCTTTTCTGTCAGTTAGAATTTAATAAATTCACTGTTGGAACTCAATGCATTTTGAAGTATAGCTACACTGTTCTAACTGATTTAATCATTCAAATATCTGTTTTCTAGACAAGGAGACATGTTTTATCATTAGTCAATAAATTCACTATATTAAGCTTCATATTACCTAAGAAATATTGGTCAATGTCCAGCCATTTACAGTTTGAATCTAGTATAGTCTATTCTCTCATATACATTTTTTTTTTTATATATACTCAATTTCTTACCCCTGGCTTCCTGATCGGCTATTCCGTCTGTGCTTCTGTGTCTCCGGCCACCGTCCGGCCATCCCCCAGCTCAGATTAGGGCCCTCGCCTTCTTCCCACATGGCTTACCTCCCACAGCGGGGTGGTGGGGAGCCCCCTACTCTCCCACCATATAGGATCCAGTTCTGGTGAAGCCCCCCCAAAGCTGGGGTTCCCATTGAGGGCCACCAAGCTGCCATGATGAGGACACCTTTTTCTCCTCCATTTTCTCCCCAAAAGTAGGGTGTGCAATGGTGTCAGGGGAGGGAGCATGCACTAATCCAACCACACTTCTCCCAGTGCCTGCCCCACTCAATTGCTGCTTGCAGCATTGGTACTTTGTCCCCCCAGCTACTGCCAGGGGTCAGAAGCACACTGATTACTGGACTAGCTCCTCCCTGTAAAGGGAGAGCAGTCCCTCAGATGCTCAATCCCTCTCCTCCCCTGCCGGCCCCTGGCAACCCGTGCTCATTCCCAAACATGAGTTGCCGGTGTAGCGCGAGGTAAGACGACCAGCACCTCAGCGCCACCGGGCCGACTATGCTCTCATTTATTTTAATCTAGCTGCAAAGGCATACAACCAGAAATTTATGAAGTACAGTACTAGACCCCCTTTTTAGCTTGCTGTTGCATTTGAATAATTCTCATACATATTGTTTTACCATATCTATGTATCTATGTCTTACTGCAGCTATGCCACCTGGCACTGTACATCCATCCCTGTTTGCCAGCAACCCCTCCCTAGTATGAGTTCATTCATGCTGTGATACTACTGGGCAATGCTAAAAAGTTACAGCTGATATGTGTTTATAAATACCCATTAAACAGTCTCACTGGCCTCTCTGCACTGGTTGAGTAGTTCAATTGGCTTTTGCTCACCACACCTCAAATACCTATAACTCTCTGTCCCCTTCAGTATGAAATGCCCACAGTCATTCATCTTTTCACAAATCACTAAAGTCTTTCCTGCTTCTGCCAGGTTCCTGCATATAACTGCCCTCTCTGTGGTTCTTTTTATTATGAGTATGTAACTTATCACTGTCTTTACACATAATTGTTGTTAATGGTGTGATTCCATGCACTATTGTGTTGTGTTGCTATTTCATTTTTCTGCCACCATACCCATAAATCTTTATTGCATGTTTTGTTTGTTGATGACCTAACTCCTTGCATTACAGCTGCAGCAATAATCATGGTCATAAATTTCCAGATACTTTGTGGTACTCCTAAAGTGAGTCTTTCTGGTGTCACCACAGTAGTACTGCAGGCAAGAAGGGAATTTCTCCGGAGATATCACTGAAATTTCAGGAACTCTCTGGCCATGTCAATTGCGGCGTCTGTATCGGATTACTTACTAGTGCTATGCTTTTTGTCTCTTGTTTTGCACTATTTTCTCATATTTGTACTGTTCAGCACCATCCTGATATTGTACTATCAAACTTTTTTGATTGGGTGAGTTTCCCTTCTTGCCTGTACCATATTTCTGGTCACTGTTCATTTCGTATTGTTGTGATTCATTATCTATTTGTCCTGTTGTATTGTTACATAATTCTCCCTGGTCATTCCCAAAATATGCATCAGATTGCCTAGTTTATTTTCTTGGTAACAAACGTCACTCCACCTGATGCGGTGGTCCCTCCTTCTACCTGAACCCATGCCCAAGGTTGTATGTATTATTCCCTGGGTGAAGTGGTCCCTCCCCCACCAGTACCCAAGCAAGTAGGGATGAGAGTTCCCCCCACCATTTGTCATGTTCCCCCCAGCCCCCACCCCCATGGTGGCAGCCTGAACCATCCTGGCACAGCTGTGCATGAATATGCTTGCAAGAAGTCCCCCAGCAATGCCCTGGCCTCACTACCCCAACTGTGATGTGCATCACCCGACCCATTCCTTGGTGGTGTTTAGTGCCCCCCCACCTTCCCAGTCACAGAATCGACAAAACACACACATGCCAGTCCAGACTGTCTGTGCCATGGTGAGTTGACTGTGATGGCCACGGCCTGCCACAGATCACCTAGGCCGCCCATCTAACAGTAACAGGTAGTACAGCTTTAGAATAGGGCATGGGTGACTCACCATGCTATGCCATGCTCCTCCTCACTAATGTTCTGTTAAACAGAGGTGGCAGAGGTGGTATGTGCAGAGCTGTGTCGGTCAAAATCAATTCATGGTGGCACAGACAGTCAGGTGAGGGGGACCAGCAGAGTGTGTGTTGATGCAGTGCCTGGGAAAGGGGGGATGCTAACCACCATTGAGGGACAGGTGGGGGTGGCTCAAATAACTGTTGGGATACAGGGCCAGGGCGTTGTTGTGGGGGGACTTCCTTGCAAGATTCCCACACAGCTGTGGCATGATGGCTCAGGCTGTCGCCATGGGTGTGGACACTTGAGGGGACGTGACAAATGGTGGTGAAAGCCAGGTTCCTTGAACGTAAGGACTGCACTGTTGTTGGGGGGAAGGTTACATTTTGAAGGTGACTGAAGTAGTCTGCATGCATGTTGACCAGGCCTAATATTCCCAACACAGTGCTCAAGTCAGCCTTGTTATGGACATTGCCTCTGGCAGGGTCTCACTGACAGTAAAACCTACCGGAGGCATCTACGCACTGACATATACACTGCGAAGTGGTAGATGCTCACCAGTGGCAATGACCATGAGCTACACCACCCCACCACATCACTCCATTAGTAGCCAGGGGTACACATGGCAGGAAAATTCAGTGATCTTATCTTCATCTCTATAGATCACTAGTAAACAGAACAAAGTGCTTTTGGGAGCAAAAAGAATTCCCAGGGCAGTAGCCTCACTAGCAGGAATTACAGTACTAATATACTACAGTAATTTCCTTGAATCCCATGGCCTGCAGGCCTGGCCATCTTCAGAATCACAAGGAACTGTCTGCATCTACTGTGACTAGTGACTGCACAATCTTTTTTTTGTTTATTTTTGTTTTGTTTTTCCAGTTTCTCATAATCCTGACAAGAGTGGCCTACTTTAGTAGCCTGCCTCACTAGTGGAAGAAGTACAAACCCACTGGAGCAAATACACGTGGCATGACAATGATGAAGACAGTCACCAGGCCGCTTAATCAACATTCAGCACAACACAAAAAATACAGTAAAGTGTGTTACACACCTAGCTCAGCTTTTCTCTCATGACGCTCCCTTTCGCTCACTCAGTAGCACTGCCAGTACTGTCTTTAACCATCTGATTAAGGTGTCTGGCATCATCTGCTGAGGCCCTACACAACTACCCTGACCCCATACCAACTTCTCCCTCCACTGACAGTGGCCACACCTCAGTACCACTAGAACTCACATGCAAGTTGACCCATCCTCAAAACTCAAAGTGTACACAGACAAAGATAAAAAAATTAAAATAAACAGGGCCGACCTTGGAGTATGTGGTTAAGTGAACTTGCAAATAGTGCCCCTGAAAAAAAATTCTAAATCATTTCTCTTCCTAACACCCCCCCCCCCAAAGAAAGTCAAGAACCTTTTCATTATGGCAGTTAACCATTTAATAGGTTAGTGAGGAGTAGCTGCTTGATAGTGGGATGGGATGGCAAGGTGCAGGTATACAGCCAAGAAGGAAGAATAAAAGAAATACTATAGGACTCAATTGCTTAGCCAGTGAATAAAAATGTTGACTTTCCTTCTGTTTTCTTCCTTGCAATACATTTGCATGCCTCTTCCTTATCCACAGTCTACCAAAACAAAATAAAATACCAGCATTCCCATTCAGAAGCCACTGGGAGATGTTGATAGTGGTGATATTCTCAAGAATGTGTGCCTTACGTTTTGTTGCAGACTGCTGCAGACTGAAAACAGAGAGGCTGATGTGACGTTATGGAGATGTACTCCTCTTTCTGCTTGGCTTTCCCAGACTGCAGTGTCAGTAGGGCGGTGCAAGCCTCTGAAAGTTCTACCTTGCAAACTTTAAGCGCCAAACCTGAAAAAATTCTACTAAGGTCTACCTGGTTCTACCAGATAGAACTGGTAGAACAAGGTTCTACTTGATTCAAGCAAAACAGAACAAGATATAAAAGTTCTACCAGGTTCTACCTAGTCCAGGCCACACAATCCATTATAAACCTCTACGCCACCCCATCCCACCCAGCCACTTCCTCTGCCCCCTTCTCTTACCAGAACGAAGTCTTCAAGGCACACCCACATTATGTGCCCCAATTGTCTGCTCCTTCACTGCTCCATTACCGAGGGGGGGGGGGGCTCAACTTTCAGCTATGTGCCTGTGGTGCTGCCATCACAGCCTTCTGGTTCTCAGAGTGGCTGCTGGGATATTAAAAAAAAATATTTTGCCCAATCTTCAGGGGGCACAGCTGTGTATGTCCAATCTTTCATTTCCCCACCCTTATTGTCCGAAAACTAGGCTAGCCAGATACTGTCATGTTATGTGGGGGGAGGGAAGGGAAGAGAACGCCATGGTCAGTGTCAGTGGCTCAGTAGGTTGCCCACTTGCCTCTGAGGCTGGGAGATCAGTAGGCTGTGGGTTCTATCCCTACACCAGGCACATGGGTTAATATCTCAATACTGACACTGTAGTGCAGCATGAAGGGGGTGCTGCACTCCTGAGGTGCAGTCTTTTGGATGAGATGTTAAACCGAGGTCCCATCTACCTGTTCTGGTAGTTGTTCAGGTTGACGTTAAAGACCCCATGGCACTTTTCGAAAAGAGTAGGGGAAAGTTTTATTAGATGACAAATTGGTACATTTCCAAAGGAACAATACAGAAAACCAAAACTGAAATACAACCAATAGTTAGGAACAGAGAAAAAAATTCCCAAAATAAATACAATAGGTCCAAAACAAAAAAAGAAAAACAGCACCAATCCCTACCAGGTCAAGTAACAGCTGCACCTGAATCTGTAATCCAGGGCAATTGCTTCTAGAGTTCAGAAATGTCCATGGTAGAAAGATGCGAACTGTCTGACAAAAAAACAATGTGGGCATCCACAACAATTTTGTTACATAATTCAACATAAGAGTAATGACATTGCTGTAAAGTAAATAAACAGCGAGACATCCAGATTTTCCATTTGATGAAGGAAAATAAAACACACAAAGTTTCAAGATTCCATTTCCCCCAAGCAGAAGAAACAGAACCATACATAAGATTTACATAAGAGACAGTAGAGAATAACGGGTCTCCCCATTGGTCAGCAAGGAACTTCCAAAAATCTTTTAATAAAGGACCACTGAAAGAATAAGTGATCAATAGTTTCAAGGGAAGCAGTACACTCAGGCCTACTACAGAATCTCTCAGAGAGCTGCTTGTGTTTGTGATTATTTTTGACGTTGATCTTCTCATGGCAAAAGAGCCAGCGGAAGTCCCACACATGGACAGGGATCCTAGGATTCATCAACAGGGACTTCAGGGAAGCTCTGTACAAAATCACATTTCGGAAAAGGGTCCACAGAGGGACAGATGGAAGTCCTCAAATTCCTATACAATGCCTTATGGGAGGAAACCATCAGGAGCTGATGTGGGGTAACCTTCCATTGCTTCAAACAAAGAAAAGTGTCTTTCAAGTAGTGAAGGATTTCCGAACCCCTCAAAAGTGGAATGGAATTTCGTTCCCAAGAATGGAACCAGGAACTACAAATACCATAGAGCCAACTCTCCCACCCACGCTGTCTATTAATCAAAAGAGGCCTAAAATTGGACATCAAGAATCGGATTCACCATATCCAGCCCACCCTCCCTGATGGGCAAATATAAAATATCCCATTTAATGGGATTAAGGAGACTGCCCCAAATAGTCTGAAAAAATAAACTTAAAAGAGGGGTTTCAAGTGATTTAGGAATGGGGAACACATAACTCAAATATAAAAAAATAGGAAGGAGAAAAGTCTTCACCAAAACACCCTTTTCTTTTTCCCAATTTTACTTTGGTTCCACTGAGAAACCTTAAACCTACCAATAGCAAGCTTTTATTCCCAGTTCTGAACATGAATCCCAGGAGGGCCAAATTTGATTCCCAGAACCATAACAGAAGATGGAGAAATATGAATGGGACCAATACAGGGGCAGACTGTGTGGGGGGGGGGGGACCAAGTGCAAAAGCATGACACTTGCCCAGTTTCAGAGTTGCCCCCGAAAGCAAACCAAAAGAAGAGCATTCCGAAACAGCTGCCAGGACTGAGGATGAGTCTGCAGTCAACAAACACAAATCATCGGCATAAGCTAAAGAGGAGGGCGTATCCTGAACCATAGGGCTAGAAACTGGAACAACGGAAGGAGAAGCATTTAATCTGCATAGTGAGGGGTCAATTAAAAAAACATATAAAAGGGGGCTCAGGGGGCAACCCTGTCTCACACCCCATTTAATAGAGGCCAAGGGGCCCAACCAACCATTAACAAGAGGTACTACAGTAGCGGTTTTATAGAGAAACTGTATCCATGAAACTAATGTAGGGGGAATATGATAACATAACAGAGCTTCCCACAGAAAGTCATGGCAAATAGAGTCAAAAGCTGACTTCTGATCTAAAGAGACCACATACCCTAAACACTGATCGGAATACCCAGAGGTACAAATTTCCCACATATGAATAAGATGATCCTGAATCTTCCGCTGAGGGATCGCACAAGCCTGCTCAGGGGAAATGACAAGATCCGCTACAAGTAGTAACCTGTTGGCCAAAATTTTGGACAAAATTTTACAGTCTGCATTAAGCATACAGATAGGTCTCCAATTCTGTAGGTTAGTTTTATCCCCTTTCTTATGCAAAAAAATCAAGGCTCCTTTATTAAAGTTAAGGGGAACATCACCCAAAGACAACATTGTGTTAAACACCAAGCATAATTCAGACCCCAGAGAGTCACCTATAAGTTTGTTCAGTTAATTAGGTAGGCCATCAGAACCTGGGGTGACATGTGGCTTTAAATGACAGATGACCTCTAGTACCTCACCCAGAGATATAGGCTGACTGAGACTGGCAAGAACCTGAGGATCCAGCTCAGGAACAGAAACATTGTGTAAATAGTCTCTGATCTTCCCAACATCAGAAGGGAGATCCGAAAACAATTTACAAGAAAAGGCAGTCGCAATTTGCATAATATCATGCGGGGAGGTACGAAGAGTACCCGACTCATCCAGTACACCAGTAATTCCTTTCTTATCGACTTGTGACTTGTTATGGGTAAAGGGGCAGGTTTCATGGGCCGTACCCCGAGTACCAAATTTATATTGCCAATAAAGGTGAGCTGCTTTTTGTTTAGAAAAATCTAACATGGACTTCTGGACAGATTGAAGTTGTACAGTCAGACCCTGTCCAGTGGTATGAGCAAGGGATAAAAGGGACTGAAAGCATTGCCGGTTTTGTAGGTAGGACAAGTAAGCAGAGGTACTTTGAGTCCTACCATACCACCGAAGGAGGTTTGAAAGATCTCTCTTCGAATCCTCCCACCACAGTACAGGGTTCTCATAGCAGACTAGAACAGACTTCCTGGCTTCTAGCAAATGGCTCAGGGAGCAGAGAAACGCTTCATCTTTAAGCAAAGAAATATTAAATTTCCAAATACCTGGGCCCTTCAAAGGAAGGGTGAGTATTAAATGTGAGTGAGAGCAATCTACGGTCCGAGAACTCTAACGGAGTAACCTTGACCATAGAAACAGCGAGGTGAGGAGATAAAAAAACATAATCGATCCTGGTCACCAGGACACCCTTTTGGAACGTAGGAGAATGCTGCCTTGTAAATTCCAAAACAGCATCATGTGGGCTCGTGGTATGTATCAGAGAATTCAAGGAGTGGGAGTCACAGTACAACTTACGAGTGGTAGCATGTGAGCTTTTGTCTGAAAGACTGAGGCCACAGTTAAAATCACCCGCAAAAATCACATGCTTAGAAGTATGCAAGAATGGTCGAATCAGGGAAACAATGTCAATCTGGGCAGATTTAGTTTGGGGAACATAAAAACAGATAAGGTGATATGGGACCTGGTGAAGCAAAACATCAAGAATCGGCACACGACCAGGGACCCCATTGAAAAGCTTCAAAAGCACAAAGGCAACAGAATTGTACCCGAATCCCCACACCAGAACAGCGGTTAGGACCCGTTAACCAATAGGAAAGGCCCAAAAGCCAGAATCTCTGATCTTGTTTTAATTCATGCAGGGCATGAAACCTAACATCTTGCAAAAAGATAATACCACATTACAAAGAAGTTAGGAAAGCAAAAACAGTATTACGTTTATCTGGCCTCTTAATGCTGTTCACATTCAGAGAGTAACATGTAAAGGTGTGAGAAGACATGACAAGGAAAAGGGAGAAAAGAACAGGGAAGACAAGCAACCAGCATTATTTCTTCTTATCTTTCCCACCAGCCACCTTCAATTTGGACCTCACTTTACGTTTTTGAGCCCCTCTACCCAGAGAAAGGACCTCCGTATCCATATTGCCTTCAAGATGGGAAGAGGGAACCGAAGAGGAATCAGTATCCTCACCAGAGTCTGCAGAAGTGTCCTGCAAGACATCATAGGAGTTAGATAAGGGGACTGGGGCAGTCCAAACAGATTTAGAAGGAGGAGGTGCAGCTTTCATCTTAGAGCAGGCAGAACACCTGGAAACAACCTGCAAAGGCACCTGAGGGGGAGGCAGAGCATCTGGGATATCATAGATACATAGATACGTAGATACATAGATACATAGACAGTGTTGGCAGATAAGGGCCTATGGCCCACCCAGTCTGCCCATTTGAGCTTGTAAGTTCAGTTTATGTTTTCCTAGAAGTCTGTTGCCCCTTACCCCTGACCTCCAGAATTCCTTTATGTCTATCCCATGCATTCTTAAATACCGTGATTGTCAATCAGGGACCAATGTCTGATCCCGGGGTCCACAACAATCGGGGAGGCACTACGAGGGGTGACCATAGCAGATCCACCAAAGGTGAAGTATCAGCTGTGACAGAATGCGGAGCAACGGGGGGGGTGTGTGCAATGGGGACTGGAGAAAGCTCAGTAGAACAGGGCCTATTACAAATTTTAGCTTTCTGAGCTTGTGCAATAAGAAAGTGTTGGTCAGCCCCCATCATGGTGCTCCTGATTATGAGCTGCCCATGTCCAATTCTGACAGGTGTGGCCCAGCTCATCACAGAGATTACAGCAACATTCATTTAAGCAAACGTACTTAAGTGACCGAAGTCCCCACAAAGATTATACTTAACAGTATCACAAACACTGCTTAAATGTGAGGGATTCCCACACCCAGGGGTGTAGCCAGGAATTTTAAACTTGTACTCAAAACTGATGCACTGTTGCCCCCCCGTTATGTAAACATAAACCAAAATATGCGTTGCCACGCCACACCAGCAATAGGCCAGCGCCCCCTCCCCCCCACCGCTTGCCATGTCTGAGTTCAAGTAACCAATTTCTTACTGTAATCCTCCTTCCTTTGTTTTTCTGCCTGCCTGGTAAGTTGTTCTAGTTTGTGTATTTGGCTGCTGGCATCAGAGCCCCTCAGCAAATAACAAAGGCAAAAGGGCTCAGTGCGACACAGACACAATGTGACTCACAATGTCCTTGCTTTCCTCCTTTTGTGCCCCTGCCTGATTTTTTTACTGTACTCTGCTGAGTACAGTGTGTATGCCTGCCGACACCCCTGCCCACACCTATAACAGGCCTTTGGCTGGCCTGGATAGAACAACACCCCCTATCCCTGCCTAAGAAAAAGGAATTTGGTAAGTGAACAACACCAGAATCATCAGTCTTCATCAAAACCTTCACTTTCCAACCACCTGTCCAGATATTCTCGGAATCCAGAATGGCCTCAGGGTCCCCAATAACAGTACATCTGAGCTTCAACCAGTATAGGACATCTGCCCGGTCCGCACCTTCACTGTGAAAAAGAATAGAAATAGTTTTATATGCCGGCTTGGTCAAAGGAATGGCAAGAAAAGGGGACCACAAGGCAGACCATTTCAAAGTGTGATATTTCTACCAAAACCTGTCCAAGCCCTTAGAAGTTTGAAAACTGATGTCAAAGATGGTCTCACCCCTCGCTGTGCCAGTTCTCCTCCAGTAAGGTTGAGGAAGACCCATCCTCACCCCACCCAGGGGGGATTTCTGGGAATCAAGGTAGTACTGGGGAGAACAGAGCACTCTAGGGGCAGACTCCACGTCAGTGTATTGTGGGGGTTGATCAGTGGTCCGAAGGAGTGGACAGGGAGAGTAGTTCAGGCGGATAAAGTGGTGTACAAGCACCACAAGTAAAAAAAAAAAGGTGGTCTCACCAGAAATATGGATAAGGGCATAGATCTCATGTGCAAATAATTTCATGGAATCCTTCAACAAAGTTCGGGCCACAAAGAGACGGTCTGGAGGCTCCTGTAGACCCCCCACATAGGAAAGCCTAACAGCATTATGCTGCTTAGCAGGCAAAACAGGCAGGTGAAACAGGGAAGAAAATGTTTTCATTTGTCTGTCCAGAAGAATGTTCAAAGGGGCTTGCACAAGGCTAAGTCTTGGAGATGGAGCTTTAGAAGTAGTCGGTAAGTGAGGGGAAGCAAAAACTGGATTCTGGGTTAAAGATAAACTGCCCAGGAGAGCCAGAGGGTCTGAATGCAGGAGAGGCTCATCCTGGACAGGGACTGTAGGAGCAGCAGTGTGAACTGCCAGAGAAGTAACCATGACCGGAGAGGTGGGCATTCTAATTGGCGATGAGCCAGAGGTCCATTGGCCCGAAGAGGTTTTTTTTTCCCAACCTGCATCTCGGAGAGCTTGGTTGATTGATCAGGGTTCAGTGTTAGGGACTGGAGCTTTAGGCAACACAACAGAAGGAGGTTTAGACAGAGAAATCGTAGGCACACTCACAGTAGATGCAGTCTCCTCAGCAGACAGCAGCGCAGTAGTGAAAGTAGGTCCAAGCCCCAGCTGAGACGACCTGACAGAGCTGGGGACACTGTCAACTCACAGCCACTGAATCTTCTGCAGTAAAGCTGATTTTTTTGGACAAAAAGACCACTCTTCATACTCAATTAAACAAAGCAGTTCCAGTGCCTCTCCTGAAGTATCTGGAGGAAGTTCCAAAACATCTTGCAACTCGGAGATATCATAAGTAGGGTTAGAAACCAACGAAGCAGCAGGATTCTGATCCAAATCACCAGCAGTAGAGTCACCCCACTCTCATTGAGCAGGATCAGGTACAGAGGAAACATTCTCAGTAGAAACATGCACAGCAGAGCTTTCCAGAGCCAACTCAGGTAGCAAAGAGGAATGAGCAGAGACCGATTCTCCCACCTCCATAGCAACCTCCTGCACACCAGGACTGTCGTCCGCCATCTTGGATGGCCAGAAAGTCCCCCTCAGGTGAGTTGGGGAATTTCCCTAGTGTTCTGGCCAAATTTCCCCCATTCACTAGAAATACCACCAACAGCTTAATCTGGTTCAATTTCAGTTGGTTACCATCTGTATTCCCCTTCCCCTGATCACCCCTGAAAAGGGACTTCTAGTCTCACTGGGCCTACCAGGTCAACAAAATTCAATAAATAAATAAATGGTAACCATTATGTGAGCCCACATGATAATAGTGCAGGTCGGAGGGGAGGTTTGGATCTGGATGTCCAATTACAAAAGACACCATGATGCAAGTACTATCTTAAATTGCCCTGTCATCACTTTCACTCAGCAAGACCATTATCATGTTGGACTCTGTACTTCTCCCCTCGCTACTTAATGCCGCACATCAGGTTAACCTCCTGGAAAGAACAGTACGAGTTAAGGTTGGGTAAACAAATGATGGGACACACACACACACAGCAGTGCCCTATGAAGTTGTGGCCACAAATTTTTTATAGATCATTGTCTCCAGGAAGTGGGAAGGGAACCATCAGGCAGTGTCCCATGGAGGGCACTCCAATCAAGTTATTGCCCCCCTCAGCCCAGGTCTGAGCCACCCGCCCATGCCATGGCTTCCCCACCCCACTAGAAATGGTTTAGCTCCTTATTGCTGTGTGATAATATAATTAAAAAAAAAAGAAAAGCAGCAGCCCTGGTGCTATAGGATTTACACAATCACTCTTGCCCACACACAAACTCAAGGCCTTATTGGGGATCATCATTAATTCAGAAAGCACACAAAATGCAGTAAAGCTCAAAAAACATTTAAATAGTCCATCAAACCTAGCTGCAATGTTCTTCTTCTGTTACTGCTAGATTAAACTGTAAGCACCAGAAAACAGTATACATTATATTGGTGGACTGACTGTACCTGGCTGGGTTGGCCCCAGCCAATGCCCTCTATATTACCCACATCCCAGACCAGTCCAGTACCCATCCATGATGACTGAGACCTCCTACAACTCTATTGCAACCAAAATCAACATCCTCATCAAGCGGCACTTGCCATTGTGACCCTCGACTCACTCTCTTCCCTATGAACTGTCTAGGATAGCGACAGCAGGGGGCACAGCAGCATCTTGCAACCGCAGCATCCCCTACATGTTTGACTGACCAGACTGCAACAGGGAGACCTATCATGCTCTATCTTATAAAAATGGCGCTAGGCATCACACTACAAAAGCTGGCTACTGCGCTCATGCTTTGAGTGGCCAGAAAGGCTCCCATCGCTAGGGCTCAGCTCCCTGCTTCCCTTCCTTGTCCCCACCACCTTACCTGGCTACCGCTGGCACCCGGACCCACTGCACATGCTGCTGGAAGCTGCCCCTGCCTGATTTATTGACTGATGACCTTCGGGTGGCTCCAGCTTCTCCACAGGAAGGCTTGGCCACTGCACACCCACACGCTGATCCTTTTTGCTGCCTGCCAGTGACTGCCGGTCCCATTCCCTGGGCTCTCCCTCCTCACTGACTCTGACTATGCTGCTGGCCTGGCTGCTGGTGTCCCACTGTGCCAGTGCTCTTCCTCATGAAACCAACAACCCAATGCATGCATATCATGTCTAGTATAAGCCCTCCCCTCCAGCCAATTTTCATGCGGCAAGTTTGAAAAATGCCACCGAACCACATAATCTTTCTTGGGGGGATGACGGGATTCACAAAGCAGACAAGGCAGAAGGCACCAGTTTTAAATAATGCCAGTCCAATTAAAGAAGAATTCGGGGCATGCCAGTCCACGGTCACACAGTCAGCAGAGGGCACGTGCCCAATGGTTTGAAAATTAAAAAAAAGAAGTGTATTGCTCCAAACTATTGCTGGGGCTCAGCTCAAGTTACAGAATATTGCTGGGGCCCATGCCACACAGGCCCATACAACCCGGTGCCTATGGAATGGGGTGCACTACAAGGGGGCTGCACACATTAGGGGCATGGGCTCAGAAATGGGGGCTTAAGTTTTAATGTAAGAAGTACAAGGTAGTACTCTCAGGGGCAAGGAATCAGGGACACACATACCTCCTTGGTGCAAAGGCAGACAAAAAACCAAGGAAATGATCTAGAGGTAACTGTGGCATGTAAACTGAAGTCAGACAAGGAATGTACTGTCTGACTACCTACAAGAGAGAGTCAGTCCATCCAACTCATGCTACAGGACCTGCAAGGGGATAGAGAGAGTTTCAATTTTACTAACTGAAGCTCTTTCCCCTCTGTTTTGCTTTGCAGTACCAGTTTCAATGACAGTTTTAGAAACCTATCAGGGAGTGGAGTTTTGAATCATTGAGGTGGGGTTTCATGCTCCTCATTTAAAAAGCAGGTTTCTACGTATGGATGCTCTCTCCCCCCCCTTAACTGATTTAGTAACTTACCCTCCGGTTTAGCGATCCTTCTAAAGGTGTAATTTTCTGAGCAGTACTGTATATTTCTTGCATTAAGACTTGTTAAAAACAGATCGCAGACCTGCAGCCAAAACACCCTGGCTTCCCATACTGGAGGCACACCCCCACGCTGGCACGTTTCTTGATGTCGGTACTGGAATTGTGCGGGTGCGCGCTCCATATACTGTAATAGGGCTGTTTCTTACATGCATTTTTAAATACTTTTAAGTGCCAGTTTTGATAAAAGGAGGCCACTGCTCAACTAACAAGGTCCTTGCTAAGTGTTAAGGAGTCTGCCTGGAGTCAGCAGTAAGTCAGCCATTTGGCCGGCAACACTGCTCCTTAGAAAGTCGAAGGCTTCAGCCTCTTCCTATTTCTACTAGGTGCTGTAAACCATCGTACTATCAGCCATTGTGGACCCACTGTGCTACCATGACACTTGTTAATATCCTCAGGTTCTTTTCTACCTAAATCCATATATGTGTGTTATTTAAAGTATTCTCTGTTAGGGCACACTAGTGTGCCTACACTACGCTGTACTCTCTAGCTGCTTTATTATTTAATATCACAGTACGATTTATGTGTTCCATGTCTTAATTTGGTCATGTGTGTGAATATTCCTACTTATTTACCATATTCTATGTTGCCTCCAAATGTACTCATTGTCTGTAACTTCTACTAACACCCTGTGTAATTACATATACATTTTGGTTTCCCATAACTGTATTTTTTTTTGCATTTTTGACTTAGCCCCCTAACTGCTTGTCTTTTCACTGGTATTGAGGTTCCTCTTGTTTGTGTTTCTATTGCTGGTTGTATCTTGCTGGCCTCTACCATGTTCCTTAACTTCTTCTGCCTTCTCCAACTCCCCCTCCTGTTCCCTCCTTCACCCCTACCTGTCACCCCAGCTTCCTTCCTCCCTCTTCCTCCCTCTCTTCTCCTATTCCCCCCCCCCGCCTAACCCCATGCAGTGTTTCTACTCTGTCCACCCCGGGTTTCTTCCCTCCTCCTTCCTGAACCTTGAGTTCCTGTTGCAGGCCTTATGTACTTCTCATCATCTCCTCCCACTCCTTGTTCTCTCCTCTGTTCAAAAGGGAGGAAATCATATTCCATCCATCTCCTCATTCTCTTGCTCCTCCTTTTGTCTATGGACGTTGAGTTAAGCCCTGGTCCCCCCTCACCTCCCTCTTCTTCTCCATATAAGGCCTTAGCATGTTTCATCTCAGTGCTAGAAGCCTTCACTCTGAACTTGACCTCCTCTCTGTTTGGGTCCTACAACACCCTCCAGACATCCTCTGTATCTCAGAGTCCTGGCTGTCTTCAAGGATCCCTGACACCAATCTGTCCCTTCCTGACTTCCTTCTCTTCAGAAAGGACAGGAGAATACGTGATGGAGGTGTTGCTATCTACGTTTGGCAGTCTCTCCTATTCCCTAGATTTCAGGAAGGCTGTACCCTCCTCACACAAACTCCTTAACAGGATCACATTTACTTTTGTACCTCCCCATCTACATTGGGGTCCATTATGCCTCTCCCAAGATCTCACTTGCTTCACTGTCTGAGTCTCTTTCAAACATAACCTCCATTCTTTCTCTGGTGAGCTCATTCTTCTTTGTGACTTCAACGTTAATTGGTTCTCACCTGCTTCCAGGTCTACCATCCAGAAGACTGAGTCCCTAAATTTGTACCATGTTATCTGTGAGCCCACCCAGCTCTATCCCCACTCCTCTAATCATATTATGTTGGACTAGGTTCTGTCTTCCTACTCCCACCACACTGTGGCAGCAGGTACCTTACCTGACACATTCAGTGACCACTGCATGATGTTCTGTGTCAGGAGAATCCGCCATCCCCCTCCATCACAAAATAGGTGGAGTGACACTGACGACTACCAAGCAGGAAAGAGACCTGGGGTAATCGTATTGGATGACCTAAAGGTGCCCAGGTAGTGTGACAAGGGAGTTGATAGGGCTAGTGGGATGCTGGGGCATATAGGAAGGGGTATTATCAGCAGAAAGAGGGAGGTGATGTTGCCCATATATTGATCACTAGTAAGAGCCCACTCTGAGTACTTTTTTCAGTTCTGGCAACCACATCTCCGGAAGGACACTGGCAGAGTGGAGGCGGTCCAGAGGAGGGCAACTAAAATGGTGCAGGGTCTGCATCAAAAGCCCTACAATGAAAGGCTAAAGCAGCTCAATATGTACACCCTGGAGGAGAGGAGGTGGTGGGGATATGATTGACACCTTTAAATACATCACAGGAGTTAATAAGGTACAGGAGGGGAGTATTTGTCAGAACAAAAGGTGCTCTAGAGCAAGGGGACATGCTATGAAGCTGGGGGGGGTAGATTCAGGAGAGAAAACTAAACGATGTAAGAAACCACTATGGTTCTCAAAGGAAGTGGCAGTGAAGGTTCAAGAAAAAAAGAAAGCTTTCAGGAAGTACAAGGAATCACAGAAGGAGCAGGACAGAGAACTGTATCAGTTAAAGCAAAAGGAAGCTGGGAAGGCAGTCAGAACAGCAAAGGCCCAAACCGAGGAAAAGATAGCCAACTCAGTTAAGAAGGGAGATAAAACTTTTTATAGGTACATCAGGGGTGAAGGAAGACCAAGGGAGGATAGTGAGGCTTAATAAAGGGGGGTGGGGGTGAGCAGGGGGTGACTGTGAAAGGCAGAGATTCTAAACAAATATTTTTGCTCAGTATTTACAAAGGAAGAGGGAGGTACCTAAAACAAACAGTAGAAACACTCGGATACAGAAGTTGATACCAGCCCATTTACAGAAGAAGGGTTCTGAAGAACTCTTAAAACTGAAGGTGGACAAAGCAATGGGGCCTGATGGGATTCAACCCAGAATTCTAAAGAACTAAGGGTAGAATTAGTGACACCACTGACTACCCTGTTTAACAAATCATGGGAGGATGGGGTGGTACCCAAGGACTGGAGGAGGCAGATGTGATTCCCTTCACAAAAGTGGGAGCAAGGCAGAAGCAGGAAACTACAGACCTGTTAGTTTAACCTCAGTGGTAGGAAAATGATGGAATCACTTCTGAAGGAAAGAATTGTTGAGTATCTAGAGGCCAGAGGGGCACAGGACCCAAGGCAGCATGGATTCACAGCAGGAAGGTCATGCCAGACAAATCTGATAGATTTCTTTGATTGGGTGACAAAGTAGTAGATCAGGGAGGGCTGTGGACATGGCCTACCTATACTTTAGCAAGGCATTTGACACAGTCCCACACAAAAGATTAATATACAAGTTAGCTAGCCTGGGAGTGTGTCTCAAGATGATAGCCTGGGTAAAAAATTGGCTGGAGAATAGGACACAGAGAGTAATAGTAAATGGAGTCCACTCTGAAGAAAGGGGGATTACTAGTGGGGTACCGCAGGGTTCAGTATTAGGACCAGTCCTCTTCAATGTCTTTATAGCGACATTGCAGAGGACTGGAAGAAAAATATGTCTCTTTGCAGATGACACAAAGATCTGCAACAGAGTTGATGCACAAGGTGGGTGGAAAGGATGAAAAGGGACTTGGCAAGGTTAGAGGAATGGTCAAATGTATGGCAGCTTAGATTCAATGCCAAGAAGTGCAAGGTAATGCACCTGGGAAACAAAAACCCAGGGGAGGAGTACACAATGGGGGGTGAGATACTAACAACAACAAAAATGGAAAGGGACCTGGGGGTAGTCATATCAGATGACCTAAAGGTGGGCAAGCAATGTGAGTGGGCAGCAAAGAGGGCTGGGGGGATACTGGGATGCATAGGGAGAGGCATCACCAATAGAAAATAGGAAGTTATTATCCCTCTGTACAGACAGCTAGTCAGACCCCATCTGGAGTACTGCATGCAGTTCTGGAGACCCAGTCTTCGCAAAGACATAGACAGGATGGAAGCTGTCCAGAGGAGGGCAACTAAAATGGTGCAGGGTCTGCACGGAAGACATATAGAGAGACTTGAGGGAGCTTACTATGTATAGCCCCGAGGAAAGGAGGAGAGGGGGCATGATAGAAACTTTCAAGTACCTCAAGGGAAATAACAAAGTCAAGAGGGGTAGCATCTTTCAAAAAGAGGTGTGCAAAGACAGGGGCACAATTTGAAGATGGGGGCAGCTCAGAGGTAATTTTAAGGAGTATTTTTTCACAGAGAGGGTTGTGGATGCATGGAACAGCCTTCGGAGGAGGTCATGGAGTCAAAACAGTGGTGGAATTCAAGCATGCATGGGACAGTCATAAGGCAATTCTAGGGGGTTGGGGTAGGAAGAAGTAGGCTGCTGGTTAACTAGGATCTGCAGCTTATCCAGTAGGCAGGGAAATGGGCAGACTGGGTGGGCCAAGCGGTCCTTATCTGCCGTCAAATTCTATGTTTCTATGATTCTATGTGAGGAAGATTTCTACACAGAAAGAGCGGTGGATTCCTGAAACAGTCTTCCAGCAGAGGTAGTGGGAGCGAAAACAGTGGTGGTGTTAAAAAATGTCTGGGACAGGCACAAAGGAATCATAGGGGTAAAGAAGGGGAAGGGAAGAGACAGCATCATAGATCAACTGGGTCTGCAGCAAAAATGAAGGCAGAAAAAAAATGGGCAGACTGGGTGGACCAAGTGACCCTTATCTACCATCAGATTCTATGTTTCTATGCTTCTAAATAGATCTGGTCCAGATGCCTCTGCTTTCTGAACATCAATGCTCTCCTAAGCGACCTCGCTGAATCTGACTGGTCTGCCACCCCCCAGGAATTCCAACATTGATGTGACCCTCACCCTTTTTATTTCTGTTTTCTCCTCAGTCTGGGATCTGCATGCCCTCTTAGGAAATGCAGGGTTAAATCTTCCCATCTCCCCTGGATCTCCTCTAAAATGTATTTATTTATTTTAATTTAAAAGTTGATAACCGGGAAAGGCACACTGAGCCAAGGCTCATTTCCAGGTGTGACCCAGGGATAAAAGACACATACAGGGGTAAAAAAACATTTGGCAACAGTACAGATAATACAGTTGTGTACAAATTATAGTATGGATAAGTAATAAAAATACACTGTATATGCAGTAGCATCAGAATAATACAAGAGTACAATAATGTACAAAACAATGCAGGTAGGGAAATTATTGATCTGTGCAAGACCTATGACCTCACTTAGGCCAGGTAGAAGTTATTCTTCTCCCTTCCTGATCTTCTCCACTATAGAGCCCTGAGAAAATAATGCACCAGGACTATTTGGGCTGCTAAATCAAATTATTTTAAACCCAGCCTCCAGAGTAACCTTAACACCCCAGCCAAATTCTGGAAGGTAAGCCATGTACTTTTTGACCCCCTATCCAGTCTGCTCCCCCTGTTCTCAGGGTTAATGACTCACCACTCTCTATCTCTCCCTCTGTTGCTGCTCACTTCAATGAGTTTTTCACTATTTGTGCCCTTCCCTCTCCCCCTGGTACTAGCTCTACCTTCTCACCTCCTTCACCTTGCTCCTCTCCCTGTCAATCCACGCTGGGTTTCCACATTCCTCCCATCACCACTTATGAAACACTGCTTGCCCTCTCCTCCCTTAATCAGTCCAAGTCCAGTCCTGAGAGATTGATCCCAAACTCCTCCACATTTCCTCTCCTGCAATTGCTCTTCCACTGACTCAGCTCTTTAACCTCTCATTCTCCATCAGCTCCATTCCTCAGGCCTGAAACAATGCCAAAGTTCTTCCATTTCACAAAGAGGGGACCCTCCTCTCCTGGAAACTACTGCATTATTTCTCTCCTCCCCTCATTAGCTAAACTGCAAGAGAAGCTAGTCTACTGTAGACTTCTTGACTGCCTCACCTCCTCCAGTTTCCTGTCTCCCTTTCGGTCTACTGTAGCTTTTGGAAACATCATTCTACCATCTCCTCCCTGCTCTGTGTCACTGACGCCATCCTTTCTGGAATGGATCAGGAACATATCACAGCTGCCATCTTCATCGATATGGCCAAAGCCTTTGACTAGGTGTCCCATTCACTCCTCTTGGATAAACTGAGCATGTCTGGTTTCTCATCTCACACTACTGACTGGTTCCAGTCCTACCTAATAGGCTATCAGCAGTCATTTCAGGATGATGGCATGTTATCTCCTCCCCTTCCCATCCAGGCTGGAGTCCCACAAAGTTCTATCCTAGGCCCCACCTTGTTCTCTGTTTTCTTGAATGATCTCCACACTGCCTGTGTCAACTGGCATATACACATGTATTCAGATGACACAGTCATCTTCACTTCTAGTCCTACTACAGCCTCTGTAGAAAACATTCTCCAACAGGACTTCAGCAATGTACTGTGCTGGTTCCATTCCAACAATCTAAAGGTCAGAACTAAAAAAACAGTGTCTATGACCTTTGGTACGAGCCAAAAACTTTCCAGGCTATTGAGACCACCAGTCTTCTCCATGTTGGATGACTCCCGTCTTGAAGTGGTCTCATCCTTCAAGTACCTCAGTGTGTGGCTTGATTAAGTTTGATTTCTTTGCCCACATCGATGATGTCCATGTAAAACTCCATCCTAAGCTTGTTACCTTGTACTTTATCAAAGATTGTCTATCCTTACTGGTCTGCTGTGACCTGGTCACCAAAATAGTGCTTCTGCTCTTTGACTATGTTGACGTGATCTATGGTACTGCCCCTTACATTTCTCTAGCCAGACTAAGACACCCTCTGCAATGCCTTTTGTTGCTTTGTGACTAACTCCACTGCATGAACGCACCACTGATTCCTCCACTCCTCTCTCTCCATCCTTCCCCTACCTTTACGTCACCTGTTACACAACACTCTCTTCATCTCCATGTACTGGTTTGGCTCCCTACCACCCTATCTCTTCTCACTCCTCTCTCCTATCCCTCCAGCTCCATGCTCCCTCTACTCTAGGGACCAGCAAACCTTCTCCACTCCTCACCCCATTCCTCTGCTGGAAAATCTGCCTTCTACTGTCATCTATCATTACTCTGGAACTAGCACCCTCTTTCAATTCATCATACCACCTCATTAGGATCCCTTAAGCATCAGCTGAAACTCCTCAATCCACCCACCTACACCTCTTTTGACTGACACTATATTGCTTGAAGTCAGTATAAATTTTCATGCTGCACTCTCTTTGTACAACATATTTTACACTTTATCCCGCTCCATGATTGCACCAGTTATGTCTTCTTGCTGCTAATTTATCTGCACTTTATCTGCATCATGTATAGTACTTTATTGTTACCCTGTTTTACTCCTGTAACCCTTTCCATGGTCACACCTGGAAAAGAGCCTCAGCTCAGAGTGTCTATCTCAATTGCCAATTTTCAAATCAATCAATCAATCAATCAATACAATGTTCTGCCTCAGTCAAGAAATCAGACACAATTTAGGGATGCAATAGAATGGAGCAAGGAACAGGTCAAGGGATTGGAGCTTCCCCTGTACAAGACCTTGGTTCAGACACATCTAAAGTACTGCTTCCAGTTCTGGTCACCGCAGTACATAAAAACATAGAACACAAAAACCAAAAAACTGATGGTAGGCAGGGAAAGGCCCACTGGCCCATCTAGTCTGCCTGACTCTACTTATAGTATGATGTGAATGACCTACTGGTCACTCACTCCGTCTCCACTTCTCCTATAGCATTCCCTTCCTGCTCTACTCACCTGCCTCATAGGTCTGTCTACCCTTGCATGAATACTGCTACTGATCTTGTGTATGCCAAACCCTTTGCCAGCCTATTTTACTTATCCAGCACCCTCTTTATAAGAAGTACATCCAGATATCCTTCCTGAATCTCCCATGCACTAGTTTCATTTTCTTCCTTGTGCCAGTATTTCTGTTCATTGTGTACAGTTCCCTGGTGTCAACCATCAAGTGAGGAATCAAGTTTCAATCAAGCCCCCCCTTTTCTCTAATGTATATATGTTGAGGTCCCTAAGTTCACCACATAGGACTTCTCTTGCTGCCTCTCCTGCTCTGTACCACCCCAACCCTGTCCCTGTCCTTTTTCAAGTGCAGTTTCCAGAGCTGAATATAGGACTCTAAATGCGACTGCACCAGGGATCTATACAGGGGCAGAATCACCTCATTTCTGCTGCTGCTGATCCTCCCTCCTCCCCCCAGCATTCTTCTTACCTTCTCAAATGCTTTTTTGTACTGTGCTGAATGCTTTAAGTTGTTTGCTACTAAAACTCTGAGATCCTTCTCCATTGTTATTTTTTCTAACACCACATCTCCCATTTTGTGTTCTGTCCTCAGGTTTCTGACCCCTATGTGCATAACGCTGCACTTTTTTGCATTGAATTTTGGTTGCCAGGCCCCTGACCATTTCTCCAGTCTCTTTAGATCTTCCCTCACTGTCCTGGTTCCCTCATCACTGTCTACTCTATGGCAGATTTGTGCGTCATCTGCAAATAGACACATCTTTCCTTGGATTCCTCCCCCAATGTTGCAATAAAGATGTTGAAAAGCATTGGCCCAAAGACTGATCCCTCGTGAACCCTACTGGGACTTCCTTACCTCTGAAAATTGCTTATTAAAGACTACTCCTTGGCCACCCAACCAGTCCCCGACCCCTCCTGTAATCTTGTCTACTACCCCCAGGTCCTCTAATTTCTTAACCATTCTGTCATGAGGGACTGAGTTGAAGGCGTTGATCAAGGCCAGATGCAGTATGTCCACTGCTTATCCTTTGTCCACTGCCTTCATGCTCCAGTCAAAAAAATCAATCAGATTTGCCTGACATGACTTCCCCATTGTGAATCTATGCTGTTTTTAACCTTGGATCCGTTGGTAGCCTGAAACTCCACCAACCTCTTGTTAATAGTGTACTCAAGTAATTTGTCCACTACATATGTCAAACTGACTGATATAGAGTTCCCTGATTCAAACCAGATCCCAATCCTGTACCAAAGTACCATATCAGCTACCCTCCAATCCATTGACAACACTCTTGTTTCCAGTGAGCAATTGAAGAGGTCTGCCATTGGGGTGTCCAGCACCTACAGCATTAAACACTTTTACTGGCAGACTAAATGGACCACTGGAGTTTTCCTGCTGCCATTGTCTATGTTTCTGTTTCATTCTAGGGGTTCAACCTGTCCAGGCTCATTGATTTGCCAGTCCTCAGAGTGCTTAGACCCCTCAATATCCTCCATCAGTGATCAGCTCTATGTTAAATCTGCCTCCCTGCTCTCTTGGCCATGAGACTGCATTCATGTAGTTTCCCCTTATCCTCTACCATAAATACAGAGCAAAAGAATACCCATTTAGTATTTCCGCCTTACCCTTATCCTCCTCCACCCACCTTTGCTCCTTCTTCAGTTTAACTATCCCCACCTCCCTTGGATTTGCACTTCTCCCAAGTGTGGTGAAAAAATGCCTTATCCCCCTTCTTCACCCTCTCTGCTCTCCCTCAACTCTAATTGTGACTTTGCCTTCTAAACCTTTTTGTTGGTGTCTCTTATCTTGGCCTGTTGCACTTCCTGTTTTCATCTGTCTGGTTTGCCTTGTATTTTCTGAAGGACTTCTTTCTCTCCCTCACTGCTTTCTCTTTTATGTACCAGACTGTTTTTTTTTTTACTTTCCTGTTTTTCTCTACTGCTCTAATACAAAGGCTCACTGCATCAAACAACATTTTTTAATGATATCCATTTACCATCCACCCCATCTTCCAGTTGATAAATTGGGAATGTTTAGGTGTGGTAACTCTTACCTGTAGACTTTTAGTGGGGGACTGTCATTTCTAGGTAGTGGAGCTCTCCTATAGTATTCAATAAAGAAAGAGGGCAGAGGTGTGGGAACTCTCATATGATTTTGTAAGATGTGGTGAAACTATGCCCCATTGGGCTCATGCCCAATTTAACCACTACCCTCTGCTGCATCAACCCCCACCAGCTCCTCCTTAACCAGTTCCTTCAGTCTACCAACATCTGCCCATCTAGTGTCTAAAAACTTATTTTGTGATTGCTTGCATTCTGGTTCTAGTTTTATTTCAAACTACACAGTCAGGCAATGACTGGTTTCCAAGTGTTCACTTTTTGTAACTTCTCCAATGCTGCCCCTGTTTGTGAGGACCGAATCTAGAATAGCTCCTTGTGGGCTCCTCCAACTTCTATACCAGGAATGCATCTTGTATGGCCTTTATCAGCTTCTGGTTTATTACATTAATACAGAAAGGATGCTGAAGAGCTTAAGGTGTCCAGGACAAGGCCACCAAGTTGATTAGTGGCTTTGGGGGCAACAACTAATAGGAGAGATTGGACATTCACAAATAATGTGGCCTAGAAAAGAAAAGCTGAGAGGAGGTATGATCATGGTTTTTTATATAATCCAAGGGTTAGACAGGGTAGAGTACATCAAGATGTCTGAGCTAGAGAATATACGCAAAACTAGAGGCATACCATGAAACTGACATGGAAGACAGAAAAAGGGGAAACATTACAATACATCATCTCACATAGTGGGTCCTATGCAGTAAGGGGTGGAATGTTTATGTGTATGTATGTATCTGGGGCATGCAACCACTCCGCACCCATTGTGCCCCTCATGCGGCCAGCCATGGGATTCACCTATGGGGCATGCAGCCCCACCACTAGACCACATGGAATGCAATGTGGTCGGGGTGGGCAGGGGGCATGCCCACACTCCGTGACATGCACAGAGCCACTGGGTGTGTGAGGCACACAGTATGCAGGGGACACCCCTGCCTTAAGGTCTGCATGCCCCCCTTGGATGCCACCCCCCCAGTCACCGAAAGTCAGTCAGGGACTGCCATCCTCCACATCATGCCGCCCCAGATCATGGACAATGAATGGTGGTCTGGGGATGGACAACCTGGCACCAGCTTGTTTCTTGGTTGCCACATGTGGCACATTAGCAGCCATTTCCTCCATGCCCACGGGTGCAAAGAATCCACTGGCGGATTTGGTCAGGCATCCCACTGGATGCCTACCCAGTCTGTGTATCTGTCCACTGTGCTTCCACAACCGGGGGGGCAGGGCTGTGGATAGGTGTGCTCAGGTAGTGTGTACCCTGTGTGTGCACCTGTCTGTGGGTGTGGCCCTTCACGGGAGGGATACTCACCTCCGAGGTGTACTTCCCACCCATATGTGCATAGGGCCCAGTACGTGGTCAACATGTGGCATAGTCTACCCAGTGAAGTTGTGGAATCTAGCACTGGTCATGCTTTTGAAGCAGGACTAGATTTCTAGGGGAGAATGACATTGCAGGTTTCACAGCATGAATAAGGGCAACATTTCATCTGTTATGCCTTTTACATTTAAAAGAAGAGCTGAAAAAATCTGTTATAAAAAAATGTTTGAAACCATGATATTCTGGTATTATACTGGGTAAGTATAATAAGATCATAATTGCTGAAATGGATGAACTATGACATATATTACTACTGCTACATCTGTTAAGTTTGGATGTGAGTCCAGGCATAAGGCTTCAACCACAAAGGTTGATGGGATATGCTTGAAATGAACATATCCTGGCCCCTCATCTGTGCACCCTGATGCTATTCCATGACAGATGGCATCCACAACCGTGTAACCCTGTACCCTGCATGTGAGGTACCCCACACAAGGGCAGGGGGTGGCAAGGGGGCAGGGCTGTACAGGACACTGAGCATCCAGTTGGATGCCCAGATCAACAGTGTAGTAGACCCCTGTTCCACATGGAGTCAGGGGACCATGGGATATAGTAGTCCTTCAAGAAATGCCATATACCTGTTGGGTCAGCAAAGTTCTTCATTGGTTTAGCTAGCTGGAGCCAATCAACACCCATTTCTCTCAGCCTATATTGAGGGCTAGGGCAGGTGGAGACTGGCCAATGTGGCTCCATGGAGAGTTTTTCTGTCTGGCAGAAGGGGTCACAAAGGAGCTGCTGCAGCCCGTCAGGCTACATAGTCTATGACCCACCCACCAGCCCTCTATAGTGCAGAGTAGGACTCTGGGATTGGGGGCATGCAATCCACCACCCCTTTTCAATTTCTGTCTCAGCCAGGAGCGTTGCAGTGATCATGGCTGGGGCTCAGGTGCAGAGTGGTCACACAGTTAGGGCTGAGGATGTATGGAAGTTTCTGCATGTACAGAGATGGGTTCTGTGCACCTCCAGCCTGAGAAGACACCCCTTTGCAAAACAGATCCATTTGTGGATCCAGTTAAAGCAGAGAACCCAGTGCATACCCTCTCACCCCAATGGCAAATCAATTTGCTTTGTGCCTCAATTGGCTACTTATTTATTTTTATCCCAAAGGGGAGTGGGAATCTCCCAGTGTTCAGTTCAGAGCTCTGATGTGGATTTTCAGCTCTGTCACCAAATATCATGGTAGAACACCAATCATCTGGGTCCCTGTTCTAAATTGTAACTGCCTGAGTGGACTCATTTGTGGGTCAAGACCTTAGATTAGTTATAGCCACTGATGTGCAGAATACAAGGTCCTATATACAAGATGGAAATGAAGTCCCTACCATTATCATAATACTGTGTTGCTATATCCTTTCCCTGTTGAGTTTTATTAATCTCTTTGTTGTTTAGGTAACACATGCCCTTTATATTCTTCTTACCCAAATGCATCAAACTGCATTTTTCAACATTAAAATTTATCTGCCATTATTCTGCCCTCTTCCCCAGCATGGCGATGTCATACAGCACTTAAACTCCTGCCAAGATACACTTACCCTTCCTAGTTTAGTGTTATCTGCACAGTTGGCTGCCCAGCTAAATGTGCATGCCTTCAAATCACTTTAAAATATATTAAGCAATGGTGGCTCCAGTACAGAACTTATGGGACTCCATTTGCCACTTGTTTCCATGTGGATAGATTACCATACATCATAACTCCATTTCCTGTCCTGTAGCCAGCTTTTTATCCATTGCATTACATGACTGCTTATACTCAACTTTTCCATTTTATGACTCTCTGTCCTCTGTGGTACAGTGTTGTTTGCTTTGCTAAAGTTCAAATACTCAGTATCCACAACTTTTCTCTAATCAAGCTCAATGGTGACATTAACAAAAATAAGTAGTCAGATTGGTCTGCTGTGATTTCCCCTTTGAGCCAAAGTGTCTAACTAACTTTTCTGTAACTGTTCAGCAATTCCATTTTCATGATCATCTTAAGCAGTTTCCCTTGTACTGCTGTTTAAAAGATGTTCCACTCGTTTCCAGACTCAGCACTAGAGTCTTTTTTGAATGTGGATACATCTTTCTCTCTCTGTCTCTCATGGTTTCCCAAAAACGTCATTGAGATAAGCACTTAATTTAGCAGTTAACCATCTCTCACACATATACACAATGTAACCTTGTAACATGGCATGCCTCTGGACATTGAAATATTGAATTTCTATTAGCCTAAATATAACAGGTGGTACTTCATCAACCATGGTCAATTCTCAAGTAGACAATGGTTTGGGATGTAGTACCTTGATGATCCACCATAGGCAAAAGCAGTATGCAAGTAAAAACAGTATGCAAATATTTTGCTGTTTCTGCTTGCTCCAGCCATTCTTTGCTCAAGTGCAGTTCCCACGGCAGCCCAACAGATGGCTGTAAAACAATGCTGTGCTGCTAGCATCATTTCACAGCCATCATAAAACAGCAGAATTCCCTCACTTTGCCACCCTCACACCCAGTGGATCACAATTTACAAGTGAAGAACAGAAGCAGAGCAATGCATAATTGTAATGTCAATTTTTGTGTGTGTAGAGTAGTGGGGAGCACTATCTTGGTAAATACAGACTATAGTAAAGATGAACCTGCACCTTCTATAACAGAATGCAAAAATAACAAAGACAGTGAGATAAACAAAGTAAGATCAAAGAAAGAGGCTACTTCTATGGGTGAAAAGAAAAATAAAGAAAGTGAGAAAAACAAAAGGAAATCAAAGAAATAGACTAACAATACTAGTCAAAACAAGTATTTGAAAGGTAAGAGCAGTAAACATCATGTTGTTCTATCTCCTGCTGGGCTAGATAATTTAGAGAGGAGAAAAGTGAAGTTAATATTCAGAAAAATAGTACTTGGTCTATGAAAGTTTTTTCAGATTGGCTCAACTCAGTACATTTGGAAAAAGAGTGCTGTGCTACTAGCATTGTTTTACTGCCATCTGTTGGTCTGCCAAGGGAACTGCAGGAACAAAACCTGAAGATCTACTCTAGCTCACTCCCATCATGCAGTGCAACCCATATATTGTAATAAACACATATGAAAATCGAAGAACCTAGCATAGACGTTAACTGCAAGATCTTGAAAAATTGTAAAATATGCTTTGATGTTAGAAAGCTTAAAGCTTGTAATGAAAGCTATTTTTGCAAAAGTTAAATAGCAGCCATTATATTTCCAATAGATGTGATCCAATTGTTTTGTACTGTGTGTACACCATGTTTAACAGCTCAGCATAAAGCATTCCAAAACTAAATCAGTCTGTTTCATTTATTCAGAGAATACTAGCTATACAGCTATTGCCATGTTACAAGAGTATTAAGCCACTTGAAATGATGGGTCTACTGTGGAATGAATCCTTGGTTGGGTCATTGGAAGCACTCGGCCTTCAGCCTCAAACAAAAACCCCCCAACCATGGATTAATTCCACAGTAGACCTATCCTTTCTCATGGCTTTATCCTTACTTAGAGAATCATATGTGAGCTGCTGTATGTGTCAAGTACTCACCTTCCTCACTGACATTTCTCAGGTAAGAGAATATGTGTTGGTAGTTTGTATTTTCTTGTGGTCCGACCTACAGTAGAACAGATAATCATGGTAAGATCTAATTTAAAGATCAGTGATTTGCAACTTACTGGATATTTGCACCAAGTTCAGAAATAAAACAGACTTTAAATCTGAAAGGCCTCCCTTGAACATTGTATTCTAAAGGAAAACATAGAAACATAGAATTTGATGGCAGATAAGGACCGCTTGGCCCACCCAGTCTGCCCATTTCCCTACCTGATGGATAAGTTGCAGATCCTAGTTAACCAGCAGCCTACTTCTTCCTGCCCCCACCCACTAGAATTGCCTTATGACTGTCCCATGCATGCTTGAATTCCACCACTGTTTTTGACTCCACAACCTCCTCTGGAAGGCCGTTCCATACATCCACAACCCTCTCTGTGAAAAAATACTTCCTTAAATTACCTCTGAGCCGCCCCCTTCTATCTTCAGATTGTGCCCCCTTGTTCTTGCACACCTCTTTTTTTGAAAGATGCTACCCTCTTGGACTTTGTTGATTCCCTTGAGGTACTTGAAAGTTTCTATCATGTCCCCCCTCTCCCTCCTTTCCTCGAGGCTATACATATTAAGCTCCTTAAGTCTCTCTTCATATGTCTTCCGGTGCAGACCCTGCACCATTTTAGTTGCCCTCCTCTGGACAGCTTCCATCCTGTCTATGTCTTTGTGAAGATTAGGTCTCCAGAACTGCACGCAGTACTCCAGATGTGGTCTCACCGGCTGTCTGTACAGAGGGATAATAACTTCTTGTTTTCTATTGGTGATGCCTCTCCCTATGCATCCCAGTATTCCCCCAGCCCTCCTTGCTGCCCTCTCACATTGCTTGCCTACCTTTAGGTCATCTGATATGACTACCCCCAGGTCCCATTCCATTTTTGTTGTTGTTAGTATCTCACCCCCCATTGTGTACTCTTCCCCTGGGTTTTTGTTTCCCAGGTGCATTACCTTGCACTTCTTAGCATTGAATCTAAGCTGCCAGACATTTGACCATTCCTCTAACCTTGCCAAGTCCCTTCTCATCCTTTCCACCCCACCTTGTGCATCAACTCTGTTGCAGATCTTTGTGTCATCTGCAAAGAGACATACTTTTCCTTCCAGTCCCTCTGCAATGTCACTTATAAAGACATTGAAGAGGACCGGTCCTAATACTGAACCCTGCAGTACCCCACTACTAACCCCCCTTTTTTCAGAGTGGACTCCATTTACTATTACTCTCTGTGTCCTATTCTCCAGCCAATTCTTTACCCAGGCTGTCATCTTGGTACCCACTCCCAGGCTGGCTAACTTGTATATTAATCTTTTGTGTGGGACTGTGTCAAATACCTTGCTAAAGTCTAGGTAGGCCATGTCCACAGCCCCTCCCTGATCAACTACTTGGTCACCCAGTCAAAGAAATCTATCAGATTTGTCTGGCATGACCTTCCCACTGTGAATCCATGCTGCCTTGGGTCCTGTGCCCCTCTGGCCTCTAGATACTCAACAATTCTTTCCTTCAGAAGTGATTCCATCATTTTCCCTACCACTGAGGTTAAACTAACAGGTCTGTAGTTTCCTGCTTCTGCCTTGCTCCCACTTTTGTGAAGGGGAATCACATCTGCTTTCCTCCAGTCCTCAGGTACCACCCCATCCTCCCATGATTTGTTAAAGAGGGTAGTCAGTGGTGTCACTAGTCCTACCCTTAGTTCTTTTAGAATTCGGGGATGAATCCCATCAGGCCCCATTGCTTTGTCCACCTTCAGTTTAAGAGCTCTTTCAGAACCCTTTCTTCTGTAAATGGGCTGGTATCAACTTCTGTATCCAGAGTGTTTCTACTGTTTGTTTTAACCTCCCTCTTCCTTTGTAAATACTGAGCAAAATATTTGTTTAGTATCTCTGCCTTTTCACAGTCACCCTCTGCCCACCTCCCTCCCTTTATTAAGCCTCACTATCCCTCCCTTGGTCTTCCTTCACTCCCTGATGTACCTATAAAAGTTTTATCTCCTTCTTAACTGATTTGGCTATATTTTCCTCGGTTTGGGCCTTTGCTGTTCTGACTGCCTTTCCAGCTTCTTTTGCTTTAACTGATACAGTTCTCTGTCCTGTTCCTTCTGTGATTCCTTGTACTTCCTGAATGCTTTCTTTTCTCTTGAACCTTACTGCCACTTCCTTTGAGAATCATAGTGGTTTCTTACCTCGTTAATTTTGTTTATTTGCTTTACACAAGGCTTGTTACCTCTGTGATGGCAGTTTTATTATTCCCATTGTTCTTCCACCCTCCTTCCTGCCCATTTGCTAGTGCATTCCTTAGGCACTCACCCATTTTGGCAAAGTCAGCCCTCCTAAAATCCAGTACCTTTGTCTTTGTATGGCTTGACTCTATTGCTGTGTTTATTGTGAACCATACTGTTGGAGTGGTCGCTAGTTCCAGATGGCTACCCACCTCTACATCTGTGATCCTCTCTTCATCTCCATTTGAGAGAACCAGATCTAAGATTGCTCCCTCTCAAGTGGGCTCCAATACTAGTTGTCTAAGGCATGCCCCTTGTAGGGCATCTAGAATAACCCCACTCTTAGACGTGGCTGCTGCAACTGCACTCCAGTTAACATATTCCAGTTAACATCTGGCATATTCAGAGAACCCATCAGCAATATCTCCCCTTTATCTGACATTCTAAGTATACTTTCTATCATTTTCTTGTCCATTTCCTCCCCCTGAGAGGGGGGTCTGTATACAACCCCTGTGCAGATTGTGGTGCCATTGCTTGCCTCCAAATTGACCCACAGTGCTTCTTCTCCTCCCTGTTTACCCTTTTGTTCTGTTGCTTTGATTTCTTCTCTTATGTGAGGAGCTACTCCTCCTCCCTTTTACCTCCCTGTCCCTCCTATAGATAGTGTATCCTGGTATGTTTACGTCCCAGTCATGGTTCTGTGTGTACCATGTTTCTGTGACTGCCACGATATCCAGATCTTCCTCCTCCATCAAGGCCACTAATTCAGGAAGCTTGCTACCCAGACTACGGCATTGGTACTCATTGCTCTCCATTTTTGATGGCTTTACCTTCTGTGAGCGCATCCCCACTGACCTTTCTACCTTGGTCTTTTCTCATTTAGTACCCTGTTTTGTAGGGGGGCTGGGATTTTCCTGCTGCTTATCAGTGCCTCCCCCTTGACTAGTTTAAAGGCTTGCCAATGAAGCATTTAAACCGATTGCCCAAAGACTTGTTCCTTCCTGGACAGATGCAGACCATCCTGCCAGTATAGGCTGGTGTCCCTCTAGGTGGAACCCCAGTCCCCAATGAAGCCAAACCCCTGTGCTCCACACCAATTTTTCAACCATTTGTTAAACTGCATGGTGCAAAGTACCCTCGCCTCACCCATGCCACTAACAGGCAGTACCTCTGAGAAGGATACTGTGTGTGCTACTTGTCTTAAGCCACTCCCCAACTCTACAAGGTCCTTCTGCACTGCTCTAATCTCATGGTGAGCTAAGTCATTTGTCCCTAGGTGGACAATGAAGTCCAGCTCAGACTCCCGTGCAACTGTTCTCATGATCCTAAGGATGCACTTCCTGTCCCTCCAAGCCATGGCAGCAGGCAGGCACCTTACTTCAGTTTTCCCTGCTTCCCCCAGTTCTATCTCCCTAATAATTGAGTCCCCCACCAGGAGCTGCTTTCTTTCCCTGTGGAGCCCTCTGCCTCCTTCCTGAGGGCCTCCCTTGTGACAGTTGTCTGCACCTCCTTAGTCTCCTCTGATGGTGTATCCATAGGGGCTATGCTCCCCAGAATGGTGTATGGATTGATGGTGGACAACTGACTGGGTGTGCCTCTGTTCCACCATCCTCACCCTCCCTGAGCCCACTGTGGTCCAACTGCTGTGCTTTCTTTGCAACCTCTGAGGAAGTGGTGGTGGCTCTGGTGCTCCCTGGATGGGGGAGGTTCCCTTCCTACTGTCCAGTGTGGCCTGGGGGAAGGTCCCCGTACTACTGTCCAGTGTGGCCTGAAGACGGGCAACTTCCTCCCTCAGGACAAAGAGTTGTCTGCAAATAGGGCAGCATCTCAGCCTCCAGAAAGACTCCCGGAAGACTGCTGCCCCACAGCCATTACATTGCACTACTCCCCACATTTTTTTTGTTTTTTTTGTGTGTGTGTGTGTGTGTGTGTGTGTGTGTGTGTGTCTGTGATTGGTTTGTAATATAGAAATAGATAAATATTTATATTATACAATGCGTATGCTTATATTGTCAGTGCAGTGTGTTAGAGAGGATATGACAGTGACATGCGCCTTGCACTCTTGAGGAAATGATGTCAGAACCCCAGTATTGGAGATCTATAGTGGCATGACCGTACCCAGGGAAACAGCAGACAGTATGCACCAACAACTTACCACACTTAGCTGTGGGCAACTGAATTAGTACTTAATTGATGGGTTGACAGGATGTCAGCCAGTGCTGTCCATTACTCTTGCCATCATCCTCATGCCATCACTTTTTTTTGGAACTCCCTTTCATGCCACCCCCCAATTCCCCACTGTTTTGGGCTGCTCAGAGTTCACTGCCCAGTGGACCCACTTCCTACCACTTGTCTCCACCAGCAGGCTCCCCAGGCTATTTGTCAGCCCATTTTTCTGTCAGGGGCAACCCCAGCCTCCTATATTGGGATGACAGCTAAATGGTTGAGTTGGCATGCTGAGTGGTTAGGTGGTGTGGTAGGTGAATGATGGCCTTCATCTGGCACACTGAAATGGAGCCTTTCCCATCTGGCTCTACTGCCCTTCATTCTTCCATCACTCTCAGGAGTGTGCATGTCACAGCAACTGAAGTGGGTGACTAGTGGCTGGTTGACTGTGTGGCCTAGTACATTGATTCCTAACAAGGATGAAACATTGATCTGCGGTTTGCTGCTATCAGCCTTTGGTGATTGTTTTTGAAAAGAGTTGACATCTTGCAGTCCTGCTTCAAGTCTAGCCAGGCTAAATTCCTTCATGGTAATTTTTGCATACATTACCCATAATGCCTTGGATCATAGGGGTTTATAACACAGGTTCCTAAAATACTGTCTTCTTATTCAACCAAACAGGTCACCTGACCATTAATTAATCCCTGATATACCAACAGTTGCATGTTCACAATGCTTTATTTTACTATTTTTTTAAGTAAATCTCTAACATAACATTACCCATGCTATAAGAGGATTAACCCACTCCAGGGTACAGGTTTACTGAGCATTAATCCACACCTGGGTGGTTGAAGTCACTTGGCTTCGCCTCATGACTCTAACCCCCCCCAGGTGTGGTTAATGCTCAGTAAACCCGTACCCTGGAGTGGTTTAATCCCTTCATGTTGTATTTAAGTTTAGTTGTTGAGAAAGGTATCTTATTAAAAAATAAAATCTATGCATCTGCCTTTTTATTTATCATTTCTGTTGTACTCTATTGAGGGATCAATTCAGTTCGGTTTTATACACTATACTTCATACATATCACAAAACACTTTTCAAAGAGTAAAGAGACAACAACAAAAAAATAAAAAATACATTGGTAGATAATCTGATGGATCATCTGAAATATAAAGCAGTACACATTTATTAGTAAATAGTAATAATAATGCACACTGCTTATAAAGGTCTAGTCTGTGCAAACCAAGTCTGTTAACTGCTGTACTGTGAGGGTACACTTACAGCCAAAGATATGGCCAAATATTTCCTGCAATTTCTGTGATATCTCTAAGGTAGAGCTGAGTGGAATATAAAATTCCACCTGTGGAATTACCATTCTGATTCTGCAGAATTTTGTGGAAATTGTATGAAAATTCTGTGGAATTTTGCCAAAGGTTTAAATTTTAGTTATTGTGCACTAATTTTAACAGTACACATCCAACTGTAACCAAATTTGGTATGTATACAGTTAATAAGGACTTACATAAGTGTATCAGACTATAGAGACGTAAATTTTTAATTTTTATTTTAGTCTTTGGTAACTGGGAAAGGCCCACTAGGCACAAGTGCCTGTGTTCAGGGGTGACCTGGGAGCACTGGGTAGTATGCAAGTGAAGGTTGTGAGAATCAAACCAAAGTCTGGTCTGCTGGATGTACCAAGCTCATTCACAGCTCGTTACTCTAACCTCTAGGCTATACTGCCAGCCCAAATGGAAAGGGGGTGGAGTTATGGAAGGTCACATATTTAATTAAAATTTAATTTTCAGTTATCTCCATCTAATTTTAAAATGTTGTTATCCAAATTTCTCCACAGTTTTAGGATTTAGAGAAACATACAACATGGGTATATGCATCATGCATTAAGTCTCAAGGGATCAATGTGATGACGGTGATCGCGGTTAGGGCAACTGTACATTGTCAAAAATACATTTTGCTGATGTATACTCCTGGTGCATCGAAAAAAGGCACTGGGAACTTAATTTTTTTGTTTATGTGGGTATCGGGGCTTTACACTTCTGCACCCCCTACTAAAGATTCTCAATTTTAGGGGTGCATGTTGGGGGGGTGAAAAGTAAAAAATTAAAAATTTCTCATCTGGCACAAAAATGCTGATGCACCTAGTACCAAACCTGGCACCCTCCCACCCATAGCCTGCCATGAACCCACCATGCCACATGGCTAGCTCGGCAATCCACCATCGCCCTACCCCTCACAAGCCCTCTTTCCCCTTCCACCCGTCACATGGCATGCTTGCTCCCCCCACATGCATATACTTATAGCGACAGGATGTCGTTATATCTGCATTTTCCCCCTGTCCACTCACCATGAGAACAGGCACCGCTATTGAGTCACCCTTTCAGTAAGCACTCAATAGCAATCAACGTTCTCATGGGACACAAGTCTCAAGCTTCAAAGGGGGCTGAGTTCTAGTTAGATCAAAAGTTTTCTAAAATTTAGATTTCTGTTATTTTAGTGCAGTATAATTTTGATAGTATTCATTGAAATGTTATACAATGTTGCAGGTGTGCAGGTTATCAATACATTTATATATGTATGTAGTTTCAGATTTCTAGCTTCAAATGGGACTGGGTTATAGCCTGCTAAACATGTTGACAAAATTTAAATCTCAGTTATTTCCCTCTAATTTTTAAGCAACATATCCAAATGTAACCAGATTTTAAACAATTTAAACTACTATATCACATGGACATTTCTGACAAAGTTCATATTTACAGGCTTAAATTGGACTGAATTAAAAATAGTCAATGTTTCACAACATTTAAAAAAAATTAAAAGAATGTAAACTGCAAATCTATAAACCACTGAAACTTTAAAAGTAGAGAATGTAATGCCATTAAATATGGTAGGTTCTTAGACCTTACAAGGAGGCTGTGTCATTTTTTTTTCCAATTGTTTAGCCAGGTGAGACACACTAAACTGAAAGCTTGTTTACAGGTGCAACCTGGGAGCACAGAGAAGTTAAGTGACTTGCTCAGGGTCACACAGTATGCAAGTGGGGGCTGTGGGATTCAAACCCAAGTCTCCAGATTTGCAGCTCAGAGCCTTAAACCACTGCATTATACTGCCTCCCTTCAATTGCTTACTGGCAGAAACTACAAAATACCATCTGTACTTAAAGTCAAATTCTGTGAGTCTTTGTGAAAATTATGGAATTTTATGAAAACTCCACAAAACTGGAATTTGCTAATTTCACTAAGCCTCATTTATGGGATTCAAATTAAAGGATAGGGGTATGAGAGGCAGGTAGTGTCGGGCATCACCAGGTTCAGGGGTCAGATGTATAGTTTCACCAAGAAATGGACAGCTGAGCTGGGTATCACACCAGTGGTAGACCCCCCAGTTGGAGCAAGGAAGCACAGACTGTCAGCAACTCCAACCTGAATGCAGGATACATAAGGATCACACCCAGTAAACTGATGATCCGGGGAGCCTGAGGTATGTGCAAGTCTAGGACATAGAGGTACTCAACAAAATGTAGCAGGGGAAGACAATGCCTAGAGCATCATGAATGAAGAATTCTGGCTATTCCATTCCAATAGGATAGGCTGATAGGAAAAGTAGTAGCTTAGGATCAGTAGTGCTACTGAGTCAATCTGGCTACACTAAGAGAGAGGGGGGTCGCAAAATAGTCACCCAGGGAGGAACAGCTGGATTGCAAAAAGCTTATTGCAGCTTATCAAATGAAGTAGTGATACATGCATTGTGAATGTTAAATTCTGCAAAATGAATTCCGGATGCTTCAATTATATGGTACCAGAAATATTTGAGAAAATGCTACCAATCATTTTTTTAGTTTATTTCCACTGTAAATTTAAAACTGCTAAGCCAATTTACCTAGTTGTGTTAGACACAAGGATACACTGAAATCGGATATGCATGTCAAATCTTAAGTCTGTGCCTGCAAGAGCAGAGAAGTTACAAACATTCCCAAGAGTTTTCATAACATTTTGCAGCTACTTCCCTAGCAAATGTTTGAACCCCTGTAACTTAAGAGCTCCAAAGGTGCCTGAATTATATGCAGATAAAAATGTTCTTGAAATTTCCCACAAAAAAAATAACACAATTTGAGCACATATAATTTTGCAATAATGAATCCTAATATCATGCAGTTTTGGCACATTTTCATTAGAACACCTATCAAGTAAGCATGCCACATTTCAGATCTCTGGTCCAGTACATGGCTAAGGTATATGCAGATAACAATGTTCATGAACTTTTCCACACAAAATAAAAATACATATTTTGAGCACATATAATTTTGAGACAATCCTTTCTAATACCATGACATTTGGCACATTGTTAGAATGTCTATCATCAAGTAATCATGCTACAGTTAAGATCGCTGGCCCGATAGATGGGTGAGGTATGTGCAGATAAATATTTTCGTGAAATTTCCCAAAAACAAAGTGAAATGACAGATTTTGAGCACCTATCATTTTAAGATAATACAGCTTAATTTCAAGATATTCAGCATGTCATTAGAACGCCTCCCAGAAAGTAACCATGCCACATTTCTGAGCTCTAGCACAATAGTTGGACAAGTTATGATCAAATTAATATATTTTAAAAATTCCACAAATTTCTGACAACATTCTGTGAAATTTCATGGAATTTCATTAAATTTCCTTGCAATTCTGCAAATTCTGAATATTCTCATTCTGCGCAGCTCTGCTCTAGGGACATTCCCTGCCTACCTGCAGTACCTATGTGGGCCACCAGAGAGAATCTCTTTAGATATGTTATACAATAGCTGGTAATACCTGAACAGAGCTATAGCTGTGACTGTAGCTTGTCGGAAGAAATGTCATTAGTTTGGGCACCAAGGATACTAGTATTTATACCATTCCTTTTATCATTTATATTTGTGTGTTTGTGCTTCACACAGCTTGTGCTGTACTGGTGCTTTTAGGAGTCTGTGTTTTACTTTATTTAATGGCATCTATCTTGGGTCCTCTGCTGTCTAAATTATATATATACTGTAGGCATGTATAGTGACCCCTACACACTCACTTTATTTTTTTAAATTCAACATATTTTATTTGGTTTGTACATTTGGCCTTAGAAGGCTGTTTTACTGAAATACATGGTTACAGAAAACAAGACAAGACAGCACAATACAGACATCCTAAATAAACCACACCCTCCCTGAGCCTACCACACCCATGGTATCAGGGATGTTGCGGTGAAGTCAGCTATAGGAGATATACTCTTAAGCATTCACAATGCTTGTTAAAGGGAGTATAAAGTTTGCAATTTACTCCAGTATCTCTCAAATTTGGGCATCTTGTTGTGTATGCTAGCGATTACCTTCTCTACCAAGAGATTGAACAAGAGTTCCTGCAGCCACTCAGTATAAGATATAGTGTCACTGTCTAACCAGTGTTTGAGTACTAACTTTTTAACTGACATTGTCATCATTGCTAGATGATATTTCCTTTCAGTAACACCTATGTTGGAAAAGTCACCCACCTGGCATGCCTTCGGTTCTATATACTCAGCAATACCCAATAGAGGATCCACTCTCTTTTTTATAAGGGCCCATAAGGGCACCACTTTGGGGCATTCCCCCAAAAATGTGGTATAAGGAGCCTACGTCCTGCATACAACATCTGCAGTTTGGGGAGAGGGACTTATCCATTCTAGCTAGCTTAACTGGAGTACAATACATATTGTTAAGGATCCGAAATTGCATCAGCCGTAATCTGTCTTGCGATATGAATCAGTGGGTGTCTTTCCAGATCTTCTCCCAATTGAATGCTACTTCTGGGAACTGGGAGTTCCAGTGATGAGAGGCCCCATCTTAATTTGGGAAAGCTTTTCTATTAAAAACTTATATATACTAGAAACCGTGTGTTGCTGGGTGACTACTGAGCTGAGTGATTGCAGGAAACTGCCTCCATCCCCTGTTGCTTGCTTTACTTGGGAGGCAATTAGCATGTGTCTGAGTTGAAACACCTTGAAACTCAAATAGAGGCCTAAGTGGAATCTATTAAGGATATCTCTTGTTGATCTAACTTGGCCCTCATGCCATAAGTCTGCAAACTTGGCTTGTGCCAATTGGGGAAGCCAGGAGGCGTTCACCAATCTCCTACCTATCTTAAAGTTCGGGTTACCTAACAAAGGTTGGATCAGGTCTTGCATATGTTTATAAGTGAGGGATGCACATAGTTGAGTGTAAACTTTAACTGAGATACCGACCGGAGTACCAGCCAATGCCTTGGGAAGCGATTTGGGTGAAACATGATAAAGGGCGGGGGTGGAGATGCCTACTGAGGAGATAAGTTCGCTTTCCAGCTTTAGCCATATAGGTATGTATTGGTCTGGTTGTGAATTTTCAAGCCTTTCTGACTATCTCATATATTTTGCAGCGTGACTAGCCCAATAATAGAATTTGAGATGGGGGAGTCTCAGTCTTCCCTTTGATTTAGGGACTGTGAATTTTCCATAAGCCCTAGAAGCCTGTTTGCTCTTCCATAAGAATTCAGTAACTAACGAGTGAAGTCTGGAGACCCAGGCTTGAGGTAACCAAATGTTCAGCATATTGAGGGGATAAAAGACCCGGGGCAGAATGTTCATTTTGCTGAGACTCACTCTCCCCCATAGGGATATTGGCAGCGCTCTCCATCTATTTAAGTCCTGTTGAATTACTTGCACCAAGGTATCCAAGTTATAATGTCTCAAGGATTTAGATTCCCTGGTCAAATATATGCCCAAGCATTTAATTTTTTTGTGTTCCCACTGTAACCCTAATCCTTCAATTTCCCTGCGGTGAGTGTGAAAGTTAAGAGGGAAGACTATGTTTTTTTCCAAATTCAGTTTATAATTGGCCAGAATTCCAAACTCTTGGATTAAGTCCAGGAATCTGGTAATTGATGCCCTCAGATTAGAAAGGTGGAGGAGGATATCATCAGCATATGCTAAAAGCTTCAGTTCCTGCCTCCCTATCATCACACCTTTAATTACCGGGTCCATTTTAATACGTATCAGGAGGGGTTCCAGGTACAGATTGAACAGTAGGGGGATAGGGGACAACCTTGCCTAGTACCTGAATAGAGAGAGAAATAAGAGGAAAATGTTCTGTTACAATATATGCAGGCAGTAGGGTTAGTGTACAGGGCCTTTATCCATTGCACAAAGAGGGAAGGGAAACCGAACCAACCTAATGTCCTAAAAAGGAAGCTACAATCCACTCTTTCGAATGCTTTTTCTACATCCAGGGACATCAGTACAGCAGAAGCGGAATCAGTCTGGGATGTAGAGAAGATGTGAACTAATTTCCTCACATGATCCGAGGCTGTTATGCCAACTATAAAGCCCACTTGTTCTGCACAAATCAGAGAGAGCATAACCTGGCCTCATCTGTTAGTTAGAATTTTGGCTAGGATTTTAATGTCATAGTCCAAGAGTGAGATAGGACGGTAGCTCGATACCTGTTCTGGGTACAATACCTCTTTGTGCAATACCACTATTAGGGCTTCAAAGAGATGTTGATCCCGGCACTCATCTGCCAAGATAGTTTGGAACAGACGAAGTAGCCATGGGGTCAAATCCTCCTCCAGTGCCTTAAAGAAATTAGCGGAGAAGCCATCTGGGCCCGGGGCTTTATCAAGTGACAAACTGCAAATGGCCACTCTAATTTCGTCCTCTGAAAGTGGGGAAATCAGAAGGGATTGTTGTTCCCTGGACAGGACTGGCAGACTAATGGTACCCAGGTATTCGTCTATCTGGGCTACTGAGGGAGGGTCTTGCCTAATCCTGTATAGGTCTTTGTAGAAGGAATGGAATTCGGCTGCTATGTCATTCGGTCCAGTAAGGAGGAGACCATTAATCAGTCTAGAGGTTTCTTGCTTTCTTACCCTCATGGCCAGCAGATGACCAGCTTTTTCTCCTTGATCAATATAAGTGGAATTTATTTTGAGGAGTGCATATTCTGCCTTAACCATTAGCAAGTCATTATATTATGCCCTGCCATGGACCAGTTCTTGACAGAGCATTTCCGTGGATGATGGGGAGATGTACTTCTCCAGATGCCTAATTTTATCCAATAGTTCTTTAGCCTGGCCCTCCCTCTTGCATTTCTTTACAGAGGCAATCCTGAATAGTTACCCTCTAATACAACACTTTAGGCCCCCCCCCATTCTATGGCAGGATGATCCGTAGAGTTTAAATTAATTTGCATGTATTATGCAATAGAGGCTTTTAACCTGTCTAGGATCCATTTATCCTTCAATAGTCTGTTATTGATTTTCCAAACTGTTTCTGCACGGTGGGATGGGGTCAGGGAGATGGTGCAAGACACTGAGGAGTTGTCCGAGATAACTTCTGGGGAAATTTGAGATGCCATAAGGCCTGGGAGAAGTTGTTTACACACTAAGAAGTAGTCTATGCAGGAGGAAGTCCCGTGTACTGGAGACCGGAATGTATATTCTCACAGGTTGGGATGTAGAACCCTTCATGGATCACACAATCCTAGGTTGTCTATCAGTTCCCTGATAGCCCTTTGAGCCAGAGTTAGACCTGACTTCTGTTTGCCCATTTTGTCTATGTCTGGGGAGAAAGGGAGGCTCCAGTCTCCACCTAACAGAAACGGGACAGAGAGAAAAGGCAACAGAAGATTAAGGATCTCCATAAAGAAGGAAGCGGTATCTGTATTCAGACCATATATAGATCCAAGAAGTATTTTGGATCTCTCCAGTGTCCCCACCACAAAGACATATCTACCCAGGGTGTCTACAATGCACTGTCTATATTTAAAATCCAGATTCCTAGACACCAAACTTGCCCCACATGCAGCCTTCTCAGCCATATGGCCTTCAATTCGAGGAGATGAGTTTCCTGCAGGAAAGAGATGTGTCCCCTAACTATTTGCAAATGTTTCAATAGTTTATATCTCTTCTGTTTATTTCGTGCCCCTTTGACATTTCAAGACACAATATTCACTTTACTAGCCATAATTCTCCGAGCTTCTGTAAATACTGTAATATACTCTAAATTTCTCTACTAAGCCCTTTATACTGATACCATGAGCCCCCCCTCCTCCCCCCTTCCCCAATATACAAAACAAACCATGTCTGGCTCCCCTTCCCTTTTAATCCCCTCACACCCAAGTTAAAATATTTATGTAAAGTATGTGAAAATATTCCTCTCACTCCAATCACGTATACTACAGAGATTGCTGTTAGCGATGATGAAAGGTCTACCCCTCCCCTCAATATGGTATGCAATGCTGCCAGCCGGAGCAAGTAAAGCCCTCACCCCCCCCCTTTTTAAACAGTCTGATTTTTTTTTAGAAAGTTATTTAACATCCTGGCAATCAGCCTAGAATGAAGAAACCAGTATAAAAACTTACTAACTTGAGAGAAATCACCCCATCAAACAGCCCCCATCTACCTAAAAATCACAAAAAACTGCCGAGGCAGATATATTGAAGTTAACTAAGCCCTCCACTTAATGCTGCCTTGTACTAGTTTGTGTGGATGATGACTGTGGCTGAGTCCCAAATGGTGGAATAGCGAGCAGCACAAACTAAAATAAAATAGATGAGGAGAAACCCTCCTGACTTCAGTAAGCAGCAGTTGAAAAGTTAGAAAATGATCCAGTACTTGTGATTGTGAATTAAAAGGACTATTTGTAAAGCTGCAGCAAAGACTGCTCGGCACTAGCGGCAACTCCACAAACGCTCGTACATTCACGCTGATGCTCCACTGCTACTTGAACAGCTTCACCCGCTCAGTTGTGCTCATCATCGAGGAGTGCCGCTCCTTCTTGCTCTGCCATGCTGCCACACATGAAAAAGGAAGGTATAAACAGTACTGCTGTACTTCATTAATCCAAAGGTCACCAAGGTAGGATGGGGGAGACAGTTTAGAAGTCAGATCCAACGACTGTGGTTTGCATTGTTAATTATTCGTGCACGTTGACGCTCCTCTGGTTATACCGTGGGCTGTACGACTCCTTAAAGGATGGTGAGATCACTTGTGAGGATATGCACCAGCCCAGCTCAGAAAGCCATGAAACCAAAAGTCCCCCCTTACTTTAGTGTCTACAAAGCAAATAAATCACCAACCCAGGGAATACGTGATCAGTAAATACCATGTCACTTTTTGAACAAATCTAGCAACAGCCGTTGCAGCTCCTCCACTGCCTGCTCGCTATTCTCAAAGGAATGCAACTTCTCTTGCACCCGAACTTGAAGTTGTGCAGGGTACAGCATCTGAAACTTGACCCCAGCAGGGATAAGGCGAGATATCATGAAATGAAACGTGCCTCTCTTTTGCCTGATGGACGCTAGTAGGCCTTGTGAAATTCCTATCTCGTGCCCTTCCCACATCAGAGCTTGTATGCCCCATAGTTCTGACATGATATACTGCTTTTCTAGGTAATTCAGTAGCTTCAGCAAGAAGGGCCAAGGAGGTGAGCCAGGGGCTGGCTTGGGGTGTAAAGCTCGATGGACCCACTCCACAATGTGTGTAGACCCATTAGTTGAGGGGTCAGCAACTTTGTCCAGTAGCTTCTGGGTGAAGATGATGGGGGAGGAACCCTATTCTTCCTCCAGTAGTCCGATGATGACCATATTGTTGCGGCGGCTGAGACCCTCGAGGTCCTCCAGCTTGAGTTCCATTTTGCTCATTTTCTTTCTGAGGGCTATGATCGCTGGGTCCACAGCTGCCAGCCACTTTTCTAGTGACACTGCTCTTGCCTCTGTGTCTCTTCTTGTCTCGATACATCTTTCAGGTCTTGTTTTAAGGTGACAATATATGTCGTAAGTGTTAGTAAGGCTTCCCAGAGCGGCTTCATTTCTAGCAGAAAGTGCTCTTCTGTGAGCAGGATAGCAGTAGATTTGTATGCAGGAGAGACCGCTGGTTTCACAGGCTGCTGTCTGGATTTCTTAATGGCCTTGTTGGGAGAAGCTGGGGAGGTATGGTGCGGTAGCTCCTGCCTCATCTCCACCTCCATTCTGAAGTTGCTGCTTGCTGTCCTTGATGGAGCACTGACTAAATATCAAGTAGATCGACTGTAGAAAAAAGCAGGATTTTTTCCAGGTGATTTTGGAATAGTTTAAAGCCGAAAAACTGTGTGGTGTAGCGGGAGAGAGACGAGCGAGCTACTTCCCCTTAGCCAGACATCGTGTGACTCCCTACACACTCACTTTAATCAGCAATAGTGTTGTTATACTGCAGATATACGCGTGAATAGTTTACTTATTTCAGGCTCCAGGAGTGCAAACTGCTTTGGATATTTGCTTTGAATTATATATATTGGAGTTGGGAAAATGTAGAAACATTGTGAAAGGTTGATATCAAAGTGTGTAGATGACTTCAAACTGGGGAACATTGTGGCAAATCAGAAACAAAGAAAATCATTACAAAATTATTTGAATAAGCTCGCACTATGGAATAAAAATTAAATGCATGTATTTATTTCTTTTTTATACTCTTTTTTTCTCCCTCCGGGTCCCAGGTCAGCAGTAATCCCAGCCAGCTGTCCAGCCCCACACCCCAACATCAGGCTGCTACCCCTCTTCCCCCATGGCTTACCCCCCATGGAGGGGTAGCGTGGAGCCCCCCCAAGCTCTAGTCACCTCAACCAGGATCCAGTTCAGGAAGCACCATTCGGGGTCTGGGCCTGCGGCGGGTGGCTGCCTCATCTAGCTGACCAGGGACCATTTTTCTCATTTTCTTCCCCGAGAGTGGGGCGTGCAATGATGTCTGGGGAGAGAGCAAGCATGCATCCACACGCATTCCTCCCGGCATCTGTTCCACTCAGTACCTGCTTGCAATGTCGGTGCTCTGCCCCCCCAGTAGCCGCCAGGGATCAGAAGTGCACTGACCACCGAGATACCCCCTCCCCGGAGAGGAAGAGCAGTCCCTTGGACACTCAATCCCTCTCTACCCCTGCTGACCCCGAGTGGCCCATGCTCGTTCCCAAACATGGGTCACCGGCATAGCGTGAGGTAAGACAACCAGCACCTCAGCCCTCAGTGCCACTGGGCCGGCTAAAATAAAATGCATTTTAATGTAGTCAAGTGCAAAGTTGATCAATTCAGCAAAAAACAACTGTCAACAGGATTACTGTATAAATAAAATGAAATCAATGTATCTGAATCAGAGGGAGACTTAGGGTTATAAACATCTTAAGCATAAAACAGAATGTGAAGAAGCAGTACAGAAATGCAACAGAATTTGGGAGAGTATTTGGAGAAGCCTTGCCATTTGGGATAGGACCATGTTGATGCCACTGTATAGGGCACTGGTTAGGCCTCACCTTGAATACTGTGAGCTGTTCTGGCCATCACTTTATAGAGATGATGTGGAGAGATTGGAGAGGGTACAAAATACAGGTTACTCACCTGTAACAGGAGTTCTAGGAATGGTATATGTTGTTCATCCACACTCATTGGCAGTATCCTTGCCGCTTTAAATCTTGCCGGAAGGTCTTCAAGCTTGCTCCTCCCACCCACCCGGGTGGTATAACTCAGCTCCGCCCCGCAGCCAGATCTGGCCGCTGGAAAGCTCAGGTTGTGCGTCGAAGCCGGGAGGTCGGGTGAGTGTGTGGATGAACAACATATACCATTCCTAGAACTCCTGTTACAGGTGAGTAACCTGTATTTCTAGGGACATGGATATGTTGTTCATCCACACTCATTGGCAGACTCCTAGCAGTTCTCCGGGAGGAGGAGGCAAGACACACCCCCATATACTTACTTGGGAAGAGAGACTGGAGAACCGAGGCCCCAAAACCAGCATCCCGGCGTGACTCAAGGTCGATGTGGTAGTGGGTAATGAAGGTGTTTGCTGACTTCCAGGTAGCAGCCCTGCAGATTTCCTGGATAGGGACGTCCCTGGAAGCAGCCACCGTTGCAGCAGTATGGCGGGTAGAATGAGCTCTTATCCCTCTGGGAGGCTCCATGCCCGCCAACTTATAGCAGAGATCTATGCAGGAGGTTACCCACCTGCTTATCGTCCGCTTGGCTGCAGGTCTGCCAGATGCGGCTTCAGCGTAGGTGACAAACAGCTGGCGAACCTCTCCCCGAATTTCAGCCGTGCGCTCCTTATAATAAGCGAGCGCCCTTCTAGGGTCCAGAGTATGGAGCCTATATTCGGCCTCCGAGGTGTGATTGGGGTAGAACACCGGCAGAGTCAACACCTGATTAAGGTGAAACTCCGACACCACCTTCGGAAGGAATTTCGGGTGGGAGCATAGGACAACCTTGTCCCTGTGGAAGACCAGGTAAGGAGACTCGATGCGAAGCGCCTGGAGTTCTCCCATCCTTCTGGCTGACGTGATAGCCACCAAGAAGGCGGTCTTCCACGACAGGTGGGGGAGAGCACACCTGTGCATAGGTTCGAATAGCTTGCCCATGAGCTTTGCCAGTACCAGCAGTAGATCCCACGAGGTGGGGTTCCCTACTGGAGGAAATGTGATCAAGGCCTTTGAAAGCGCCAGACCACCTTCTCCCTGCGCCACCGACTGCTTCCGCCCAGCGCCCGGTAAGCAGAGATGGCTGCCAGGTGCACCCTTAGGGTCGCCGACCTAAGCCCTTGACTAGAAAGGGACCATAAATAGTCCAAGATGCTTGCCAAGGAACAGGAGGAAGGGTCCAAGCTTGCCTCTGACACCAAATGGAAAACCTTTTCCATTTGAAGGCATAGCATTTTCTGGTGCGACTCTCACGGGACGCCTCAACTACATTGAGGACCCGTCGGAAAGACCCAAGGCCTGGAACTCTAGCCGCCAGGAACCAGGGCCGACAGTGCAGGGATTGAAGGTCGGATGGAACACCTTCCCTGATTGACTGAGAGCAGGTCGGGCGAGCTGGAGCTGCCGTGAGTCCTGGAGCTGAGACTGAGGAGATCTGGGTACCAGAACTGGCGAGGCCAGTCTGGGGCTATCAGAATCACCTGCGCCTTGTCCCTCCTCGCCTTGAGAAGCACCTTGTGGATCAAGGGAAATGGGGAAAGGCGTAAAGAGGCCGGGGTCCATTGCCTCGAGAAGGCATCCCCTGCAGCGAGCCCCTGCTGAGGCGGGCATGGAACAGACTCAGCCAGCGTTCTCCATGGAGGCAAACAGGTCCACCTGAGGTGTGCCCCAAAGGGAGAACAGATGCTGTACTACCTCCGGCAGGAGAGACCACTCGTGGGATGCAGCTCCTATCCGGCTCAGGGCATCGGCCAGGGTGTTGGAGGCTCCTGCCACGTGAATGGCTAGGAGATCCGCCTCCAGGCTGCGCACGAGTGACCAAATGCGGAGAGCTTCCTTGCATAGAAGCATGGAGCGCGTCCCGCCCTGGCGGTTTAGATAGTACATGGTCGTGGTATTGTCCGCCTGGACTCGGACCACTTGACCCCGGAGGAACGGAGCAAAGGCGGTGAGAGCTAGGCGGACCGCTCGGAGCTCAACAGGTTGATGTGGCATCGGGACTCCCGGGGACCAGAGGCCATGAGCCCGTGTTCCCCAGATGGGCACCCCAACCCATCAGAGAGGCATCGTCGACAGAGACCGTCGGCTCGGGCGGACGAACAGGATGCCCTCCTGCAAATGATCTGGAACGGTCCACCACTGGAGGCGTTCCCATCCCTGTGTCACGACACAAGCTGGTCAAGGGATGCAGCGTTGCTGACCACTGGCTGGCCAGTCCCCACTGAAGGGCGCATGTTCCAGCGGCCCAACGGACCACGCTGGTACAGGCGCCATGAGACAGGAGGCGCAGGAAGTCCCGGGCAGGCGCAGTGCCCAACCAGAAATGATCGGGCAAAGGAGGAAGAACTCGGCCCTGTCCGGCGGCAGCGCGCTGGCCTCAGAGAGTCGAGCTGCGCCCGATGAATAGAATCACCTGCTTCCTTCGAGTTCCGACTTGGCCTCGTTGATAAGGAGGCCCAGTTGAGAGCAGACCTGGAGGCCAGATCTCTGGACCACTCGCCTCCTTCCTGGAGGGAGCTGCTATCAGCCAGTCGTCCAGGTAAGGTACACCGGACCCCTCGGCGCCAGGGAATGCTGTCACCACTGCCATGCATTTGGTGAAGACCCTGGGAGCTGGAGACAAGCCGAAGGGCATGGCTTGGAACACGAAAAGGGATCCTTCCGCTCGGAAGCGAAGGAATCTCTGGTGAGACAGACGGATAGGGACGTGAAAAAGCGCGTCCTGCAAGTCCAGAGAGCAGAACCACGCCCGCGTTCCAAGGATGGTATTATCTGAGCCAGAGTGACCATCCTGAAGGTTGAGACCCTAGGAACTTGTTTAGAGTCGTGTAGGTCGAGAATGGGGCCCAGCCCCCGTCCTGTTTCGGAACCAGGAAGTACCTGGACACAAACCCTGGGTCTGAAGGAGGGTCCACCACCTCTCTTACCACCTCCTTCTGGAGGAGGAGAGTGATGTCGGCTCGACGAGCCGCCAGTGAGGCTGGGGATCCCGAAGCCCCAGGGGCGACGGCTCTGAAAGGGTGGTGCCTGCTCAATTCCAGAGGCAGGCCTCTTCCACCACCTCCAAGACCCACCTGTCGTGGTAACAGCGGACCAGGTGGAACACGAAGTGCGGAGCCGTCCCCAGGGGGACCCAAGGGTGAGTGACGGGGATGGGCGACACCCCTCAGCCCGTCACTGGGCAGGCTTGGAGGAGGGACCGGCCGAGGGACCTCCTGGGCCTTTCCTCCTGCCTCCTGTTAGAGGAAGCCGGCGTTGGGTTTGGGATGCCAAGGCGAGCCTGCTGGCCCTGGCGCTGACCGGGCAGCGCCGGGGGCACAGAAGGACGAAGGGCTTAGGCTGTGGTTTCATGGCCTTGTCCTTCTGAGCGGAAGAGACCGAGTCCAAGGTGGCATTGGACTTCTCGATCCTCTGCAGGTGACCTTCCACCCAGGGCGAAGAGTCAGTCCCCAAAAGGAACATCCGCCAACTTGTGCTGGGTATCCAGTAAAGGTGGATATCCTCAGCCAAACCCTGACGCGCATAGCCACTGCGGCCGCCACCGATCTGGCACATGAGTCCCCTATATCCAAAGCAGTCTGGAGCTGCTGTTTGGCCACTGCCCTACCCTGGTCCCGCACCTGCTTAACCGTAGTCTGCAGATCGGCGGGAAGATGAGGATGACCTCATCCAGGGAGCCCAACAGGGCATGAGAAAAATGTGCCATGAGGACGGCCGAACTGGCCTGACGAGGCCGAGAGAGGGCATAGCGTGAACACCGCCCGGCGTGGTCCAATTTCTTGGACTCCTTGTCAGGAGGTTTGTCACATCCCTGGCGTTGCGGTGCGCGGAAAAGCTGTCGGTAACCAACCCCTCAGCAGAGGGGTACCCAAAAACCGACAAGGAACCGGTAGGGACCGTGACACTTCCTGGCCATCCTGGCCAAGGCGCAGGGCAGGAAGCAGGGCGCCGCAAAGTTCCAGTGCGGACCCACTATGGCCTCGGCCACCGGAAAGGCCTCCGTCGAGAATCCCTCGGTCCAGAATCTCGTGAGGGATACCTGGCCCATTTGGAACGGGTTCGAGCTCCATCCCGGTAGACTCGAGATGAGCCAAGCAGTCCTAGGAAGGACGACGGGCTATCGTCCATTGACTGACCTCCTGAAGACTCCAAGTCCAGTCGCTTGGAGAAGAAGGAGGAATCATCTTCGGACTCGGAAGAGTCCTCGAAGAGCTGCTCTGGCCTGAGCCACCCTTCACCCTGCCGAGGTCGGTCGGGAGTGAGGGTAACTGACAGCCGATGGGTAAACCCTTAGCCGGACCGAGAATCCTTGGTCGGAGCCCCAATTGGTGGCTGTGGAGGCGGAGGTTCCACGGAATCGGTGGAGCAGCTGGTTTAGCGAACAACGGCCTGGGTATAGGCTCCTCGGACAAGTCGAGGGGTTGTGTCGGCCGTTCCGGTGACAGCCACTTAATGGCCGGGGAAGGCGCCGGAGTCAGCTTATTCCCGGCCAGGAGGAGCTGTTGCAACATAAGGTCCTCGTACCGTCGACGTAATTTACGCCGAAGCCTCCCCTCATCCGAGGAGGAGGACGAGGACGAGCGGCGACGCCGCTTACCGCGGTGCCGAGACCGAGACCGCCTATGACGGTGGGAACGGCTGGACCGCGAAGAGGTCCGAGACCGAGACCGAGAGTCCCGGAATTTCCGGGGTCGGTGCGGGGAGGTGTCGGCCGGAACCGCACTCCCTTCGGCTCGGAAGGTCCATCCGAGGGCTCCGGAACCGGAGGCACAGACGAGCCCACGGGATCCTCAACTCCTCCCGGGGGAACCGGGGAGAGGGGAATCTCGGCTGCTAAAGGCGACAGCCCGTCCAATGGGTCGAGAAAAATCTCGACTTCATCAGTGGGAGTCTCGGTCAACTGACCTGACGGGGACACCGTGAGGCCAGTGGCCGAAGCCGAGCGGTCGACCGAAGCCGACGGACGACGGCCCGGGGAGAGGGACCTTTCCCGCTCCCAAGAGCGTCGACGGAGGGACTTACCCTTGTCCCTCTTTTTGGACCGAGAATAAGGTCCAGCAGACGCAGGCCCTTCTCCTTTAGTGGAGAGGGACAGACAAAGCTCCTTAAAAGAAGCCGTGTAGGAAGAACCCAGAGAGAGCGGGATAAATGCCGCGGCCGAGGAAGATACGGCACGCGCCGCCTCCTCTTCGAGGGCGACCATCCGCTCGAGCTGATCCGCCCGAGCCGCCGCCCTGGCACCGCCAACCGGGCCTCCTTGGACTTCACCGGAGAAACGCTCCGGACGCACCCAGTTGCAATCGCAGACGTTCGAGGACGTAGGCCGAGAAAGAGCACAGGTCGCAAGCCCGCGGGTCGTACTCAAGGCTCATGCATTACACACGGGAGTGTGGATCCGTCCGAGACATCTTCTCACCCGCATGGGCATCTCCAAATCCGAGTCGATTTGTCCACGCGAGCCGCGAGGGATCAAGACTGAAGTCTTTTGCAAATTTTATTTTAAATCGCAAACGGAGAAATAGGAACCAGTCGCAAACGCAGAGCGTTAAGGAGGGAACCTGAGCTTCCAAGCGGTAAGGAAGATCTGGCGTCATGGGGCGGAGCCGAGAGTTATACCACCCGGGTGGGTGGGAGGAGCAAGCTTGAAGACCTTCCGGCAAGATTTAAAGCGGCAAGGATACTGCCAATGAGTGTGGATGAACAACATATCCATGTCCCTAGAAAGGAGAGTTACAATGGCAGTGAAAGACAAAAAGGAAAATGGGAGCACTCCTCACTCCCATAGGTGCTCCTGTTCGAAAGACATTCAAAACAAGAAAAATAACAGTGCACACACCAGAAATGCTAATCAATAATTTATTGGTGCATAAATTTAGGGATGGCCAACCAGTACCCCTACACATCACCTCCTAAATGAGGCATCATCTGGGGCAATCCTGGACTGTGAAAGTACTATTTAAATAGTGTTAATAACCATGTGTTAATTAATATTATTAACTGGTGACTGTAAATGGACATCGCTGATTGTCCGAGACATTTTTGAAGCCATGATGATATCGAGCTATATCATCATGGCTTCAGAAAACCTCCGGCCACCAGCCTCCTTACGGGAAATGAACTTCTGCGACTGCTATGATCCCCATATCCTTTACATCATCAGAACACCTACTTGCAGGCAAGAGCCATCAGATCTGAATATGAGCGGCAGAAAAACAAAGCAACTCCCTCACTTACAACATCCAAACTGCCTCCAAGTGTGGCACACAGAACACCACTCTGCTTTTCAAAAACAAAACTGCCGCTGAGCACACCAAATCACTGTGCTCCCCACAAAACTGCCACGCCAATCCACACTCCCAATAGCCACATCCTGAAGAAAGGCCCATTTAACAATAGCTGCTTTACACAGCCCCCCCCCCAAAAAAACATGCTGACTCTACTGAGCAGGTTGCACCATAACCATATTCAATATGGAGCAAGTGGTGGCTCGAGCACAGCATTTCAACGTTTCAGCTCCAGCTCCAACAGCCAGCATATTTCCCATGCTACAGACAGACAGTCCTCTAAACGTAGGCCGTGATGCCTCACCTCAACAGCTGTCTGTCTTCCCTCACAAATACAGCTGTGACACTGCAGGTAAATTAAACCTGCGATGAAATCTCATCATAATGAAGATAAAAACTCGAGGAGTCACATTGCACGTAGATATGCAGTTTACGAGTAAAACAATTAAGGTACACGTTGCTAGACAATTTCTAAGAAAAACAACAAAAGGTGAAAAAAAGCGCACATACTACACAGCAACAAACTTTGTTTTTCAAGTGGGGGGGCGGCGAACACATAAGAAGAGGTCCCTACACTACCTGCAACAGTGCCACCTGTTGACCACAACCCAATTAGAACTATTTTCTGAAACAGTGCTCCTACACTATCCCTTACAAATCATTTTTTTAAATATTAGATTTTTTTTTATTATTTTTCTATTTACACCAATTTTGTAATCCTGTTCATAATAGCAATAATGCACTCCAGGGTGTGGTATATCATGGGATATCGTCACTTCTTGGGTCGTTGGATGCACTCGGCCTGCGCCCTTGTGCCCAACCACCCGAGGCATGATGATATCCCATGATATACCACACCTTGTCGTGCATTATTGCTTAATTATACAATGGCAAGAAAGAATCTTGGACTGTGATTGGTTAGTTTGGGGCTGGACCCATGGCGTCATCCCAGCACAATGCCATGGGTCTACTCTTGGCACTGTAAACCAATGCAGATGAGCTTATGGCAGATGAGCTTTATCTCCTCTTAAGAAACAAAAATATTTTTTCACACTAATAAATACATTCCTTAAAATTATTTTTTTTTTATTTTATATATAACAAAAAGCCATTGTATAATAGGAATAATGCACTCCAGGGTGTGTGTCGTTTGGGGTAATGCCATGCCTGGGGCATTGGACGCACTCGGCCTGCGGCCTTGAGCCCAACCCCCCCCCAGGCGTGGCATTATTCCTGCACAACACACACCCTGTCATGCATTATTCCTTTAGAATACAACATTCAACTGGTTTGCAGTGAAAAATAGTGATATATTTAAAATGGTGCAGTCACAACAGAGTTCAATTAGTAAATGCAAATGATGGTACCAAGTGAATTAAAGACATTGATACTGTTGTTAAGAAAACAACATGATCAAAAAACGAGCATTGGTTTGTTTGGCCATAGAACTGCTAAGATTTATCACAAATTTCATTTTAAATACTGCAGTCAAATATGTTGTCCAGAAAATTTGCCAGCCCCATGTGTAGTTCAGGGTTCAAAACCATTAATTCATAACTGATGCCTAGCAAGATAGTCACAACTGGAAAATTACTGGTGCCGGGATCACATATGTATCCATACAAGATATCAATGTTTGTTATAAGTGGCCCTGGTGGGCTTAGAAGATTTAAGTTAAGAAAAAATGGAACAACCAAGATTATGCCAAAAAATGTAAGCACATCCGAACAGCCTTTAGCCTGTAAGTAAGCTAGTATTCTTGTTTGTTATCTGTAATTAAACAGGCAGCATTCTGGAAGTGTTGCTTGACAAGAAGAAAGAAAGGAGTTGGTGAAATAGTATTGACAACAATGGCTGCAGGAATGTAACACCCTCTTTTATTTCAAAGTTTTACTAATACTGAGTGCAGAGTGGGAGCATGGCCAAGCTCTGAAATGGTATGGACGTCTAATGTGATTGCTCTCTGAACTAGGGGAATGTTCCAGCGACGTCTGACATTGGGATGCTCCCTTTCAGCACAAAAACTGAACTGTAACAGAGAGAAACACCTGTGGCACCTTTTGGTGATCATTTCTACAGCGAGTGCCTTTTGTCCTTGAAAATTCACTGTGCTCTGATATCGCAGCGCTGCACTGGCAACATGGCCTATACAGCGCAAGTTCCTGGGGACCCAATGAGAACTGAACAAATGTTTAGCCAGCTTATGGCTCAGATGGCACAACTTACAACAGCAGTCAACGCTACCACCCAGACGTTACAGAATATTGAGGTCAGGATCTTCCACAGTGAGCGCAGACTTGGCTTGCATGATGCTGGCATATATGACTTGACTTCTACCCTACAGGAACAGGCCAAAGTGATCCATCTCCTTCAGGACAAGGTTGATGACCTCGAAAACCACAGCCGCTGCAATAACCTGTGGTTTGTGGGATTCCCAGAAGGAGCAGAACAAAAAAATGCAATATCCTTCCTTCAGAGTACACTTCCACAGGTGCCGGGCCTACCTGAAGATTTCTGACCCCAGACTGAATGAGCCCACCACTCGCTAGCTCCCCCACCTCAGCCTGGAGAGTGGCCCAGGTCCCTGCTCACCCAATTCCTGGACTTTCACCAGAAGAAAGCAATAACGGTGGCTGCTAGAAATCTTGGCCAAATTTCCTGGCTGGGACACAGAATGCAAATTTTCCAGGACTATTCAAGGAAGATATCAGAACGACATAAAGAACAGTCCTTTGCTTGGAAAATCCTGCATAAATACAGCTACTACTTTTCACTTCAGTACTGCGCGACTATGTGGGTAATTCATAATGGGCCCTCCCTGCTCTTTGCCACTCCTGAAAGCCTTACAGACTTCCTTCGCGCCATGCACCCAGCTGAATTCCGTGGGGTGGATAGCTCTGGAGATCTGGTGCACTCTCCTTCCCACTTCGATCCCTGTGGGCAACTCCCTGGTGCCAAAGGATTCTCGCATCACCCCCGAGGTCAGGGTCTTTGATGCCTCTCTCCCTCCAAGGTTCATAAAGAGAACTCCATACTCTCGATGTCTGCGGTGGCAGCACCTATTAGCACAAACCAGCTCTCCAAGCTCGAAGGCACAGGTGGACTTTCTATCCCAGGAGGATTCAGGCCTGCAAGCTTTCTTTACTCCTAACCTGTTCATGGTACTGCAACCTTCCTCTTTCGAGGGACAGGAGGAGAGGGACATGGAACATACATCGCCTGGAGGAACCAGACCTGCTCCTTCTACTCCCACCAGCAGGTCCTGGGCTGTTATTGCTGCAGCCAATCCAACTGTCCCCGCCAAACACTCACCACCACACTACCAGGATATCCCTCAGTACAATGTGGTCAAAGAGCCCCTGATTGACTTAAGCTCTTCTGGCAATCTGGACTCTCCACCCTGACTCTGTTACAAGCTAAGTTACTTGCTGTTCATGTAATGTGCTAATTGGGGGGTGGGATGTGGTACAGGGATTTCTGTTGAGCCCCCACCAAGGGCTTTCTCTCGGAGGGTTAATCTTGCAGCAGGTCCTCTCTCCATGAGGCCTTGCAGTCACACAATTTTGTATTGGATTCCCTCCCAGGGCCTTTGCATCTCTCTCTGAAAGCTAGGATACTCCATATTAGAGGGAATGGGATCTGTGAATGTGTCACCCCCTAACTGCTTGTACTTTCTTGTGGGGCTCTAGTGACTATATACTAATGTCATCACACCCCTGGGGCACCAGAGATGCTGCTCCCTCTCGTCACTGAGGTGGGCACCCTACAATTTCATTTCCCTGTTAGTTCGGGGGCTTGATGCTGCTACTGTTCTCAAGAAATCTGGCCAGGATTACAACCCCAATGGAAGCCAGAGGGCATCTTGCAGTCTTTTCTGCCGACGCCATCCCTCTGTGCCTCCTAGTGGCCATGGTTTGGCATAAATTTGTGTATAGTTCTGTATTGTGTTGTTGTTACCAGGTTCTTCTCCCATTTACCTATAAGATGTTTAAAAACTTCCAGATCACAAGGTATTGTGGATTGTTTTGGTATGGGCTGTTGTGAATCTCCTCTTGGGCCTGGACACTATCTCCTTAGCTATAATGCTGCATTCTATCTCAACCTCTTATTTCCATTGCTGCTGTCCCCCTTCATGCACTCATTACTGTCCTGGGGAATATGGGTGACCTACATTACTCTACATGGAACGTACGGGGCCTTAATACCCTGGTAAAAAGGACCCAGGTGCTGACACACCTTAAGAAGTTGAGGTTGGATGCAGCACTGTTACAGGAAACCAAACTCAGGAAATCTGACCATAATAGGCTAAAGTGGGCCTGGTTACATAGAAACATAGAAACATAGAAGTTGACGGCAGATAAGGACCGCAAGGCCCATCCAGTCTGCCCATTTCTTTTTCTACCTTATAAATGTGCCATCGGCCTTTGCTATGTCAGTGACCTATCTATTCATAGTCATTTGTATTGCTCCCTTATGCCTATCCCATGCCTGTTTGAAGCCCTGCACTGTATTCATAGCCACTACTTCTTGTGGTAAGCCATTCCATGCATCTACCACCCTTTCTGTGAAAAGAATTTCCTCACATTCCCCTTAATCGGCCTCCTCTAATCTCATGCTGTGTCCTCTTGTCCTGCTATTTTTCTTATATTTAAACATGTTAGACTCTTTCACCTTGTTTATGCCCTTAAGGTGTTTAAATGTCTCGATCATATCACCTCTCTCCCTCCTTTGCTCAAGGGTATACATATTGAGCTCCGTTAATCTGTCCTCATATGTCTTCTGATGCAGTCCCTGCACCATTTTGGTTGCCCTTCTCTGGACTGCCTCAATTTGGTTAATGTCCTTGTGAAGGTGTGGCCTCCAATACTGCACAGTACTCCAGATGGGGCCTAACCAATGTCTTGTACAGAGGATTATTACCTCCCTCTTACGACTTGTGATACCCCTACTAATACACCCTAACACCCCCTAGCCTTACCTACTGCTTTAGAGGTCTGCTTGGATGATTTCAGGTCATCAGTGATGATGATGCCCAAGTCTCTTTCTTCCTTTGTGACTGCTAGCAACTCCTCCAGCCTATAAGTGGCTTCAGGGTTTCTCTTCCCTATGTGCATGATTTTGCACTTCTTTGCATTAAATCCCAGTTGCCACTCTTCTGACCATTCTGCTAGTTTATCCAGATCTCTTCTCATTCTGCCCACCCCATCTGGATCATCTACTCTGTTGCAGATCTTGGTGTCATCTGCAAACAGACAAGCCTTACCCTCTAGTCCATCTGCTAGGTCACTAATGAAGATGTTGAATAGGACTGGCCCCAGGACTGATCCCTGGTTGGGCCAGGTCATCTCCTCCTCCTCTACTCCCACCCGCTAACATGGGGTCGCCATATTGCTACACAGATCTCTGAAATGGTCATGGACTAAGATCAAGTGTGACACGGAGGATAGATGAGTTGCAGCTCTTGTGGCCACTCCAGAGGGAACCTTGGTGACTGTAAATGCATACGGACCGAATAAGGACTGGCCAGAGATGTTTGCCTTGGCCCAGGCTATTAGCTTCTTAGCTTCTCGGACATCCCGATAATTTTAGGGGGCGAGTTCAACCTTCCCCATGACCCTTATCTGGACCTGCCAGCCTAGATCAACACCCTAAATTCTGACTCTCCCTTATGTGGCTGATGGCAAGCTTAGGACTCCAGAACCCTTGGCATATCTTCCACCCCAGGGATAAAGATTATACTTTCTTCTCCCCTGTTCATAACTCACATAGCAGATTGGACTACTGGCTAGTGTCCCCAACCATTATGAACAGCTCTGCTGGTGCTGAGATCCTCCAGGTGGTCATCTCCGACCACTCCCCTGTTCAACTCCATCCGATACGAGGTCCCCAGACTCCTCGCTCCATGAGCTGGCATTTTGATCCGCTGCTGCTGCAAGATCCAGACTTCCCCTCATGGCTCCGGATACAGGTGGCTAATTTCCTTCAGGATAATCCGCTTTCCTCTGCCTCCCTGGCACATGTTTGGGAGGCGTTGAAGGTCACCATTTGCAGAGCCATTATGGGGTTTTCAGCCAGTCGTAGGCGGCAGAGAGAAAATCAACTTAAAACTTTGGAAACCCATCTGGCAGATCTAGAATCTAAGTCCAAACAAACCCCTTACTTCAATCTCCATTCCACTCTGGGTCAGGAGATTGTTCAAACCCGACTACAAATCGATGACTTACTGGCTAGGAAAGCAGAGCAGGCCATACTCTGACTGAAGCACAAGTATTGGGAAGGTGGAGAGAAGGGGGTAAGGTGCTGGCTTTCTGGCTGTGGAAAAAAAGGGCCGAGAGCCATTTTGCAGGACTCAAGAGACATGGAGAGCCGGTACTTTCTCATCCGGCTCAGATTAGTGATATTATGATGGATTTTTATAAGGAGCTATATGCCTCCTCTCGGACCATGGACCTTCAGGGGGTTCGCGACTTCCTAGACTCTCTCCCTCTTCCACAACTATCACCACAACAGCTAACCATGCTGGAAACTCCCATTGTGCCTCAGGAGGTGATAGCAGTCCTCCAAGCCCTGAACAGTGGGAAAGCACCAGAAGGGGATGGCTTTTACTTCTGGAGCTTTGGTGTCTAGTAGCCCCCTGAATAGCCCCCCCCCTCCTCAGCACCCTCTTCAATTCAGCCCTCACAGTGGGTTCCCTTCCTCCCACCCTTAGGGAAGCCATCATTACTGTCTTCCCTAAAAAAGGGAAAGATCCCACGCTCCCCTCTAGCTATCGCCCTCTATCGCTGATAAATGCTGACAGAAAGGTATTCACAAAAATACTTGCCACTCAGCTAAATCCCTTCCTCACCTCACACATTCATCCCTCTCAGGTGGGCTTCGTCCCCAGCTGATATAGTATAGATCATATCTGCCCTATGATTAACATCCTTTCCTGCGCTGGTGGGTGCCCTACACCAGCAGTGGCAGTGGCTATTGATTTTGAAAAAAGGTTTTGTCTCCCTGGAATGGGATTACCTCCAGCAGGTCCTGATAGTCATGGGATTCGGCCAGAATTTCTGACACTGGGTGATGGCCCTTTATCACAACCCTACAGCGCGGATTCTTACCAACTCTACCTTGTCTGCTCCCTACTCCTTGGGTAGGGGTACCAGACAAGGGTGCCCTCTCTCTCCCCTGCTTTTTATACTGGCGGTGAAGCCTCTAGCCATAGCAATTCATCACTCTCCTCTGATTGGTGGGTTTCGCATAGGCGACAATACCTTCTCCACCTTCATGTACGTGGATGACCTCCTGGTCCCCCTGGCAGATGCGCCCACGTTCCTACCACCACTACTCTCTCTTCTTTTGGAATTTGCCAGTCACTCCAGTTTAAAGATCAACTGCTCTAAAATGGAGGTGCTGCCAATGAACTCCTTGTGTACGCAGGTGCAGGTGTCCCATCTTAGTCTCCAATGGGCTCCTCATACCCTGGTGTACTTAGGAATTTATCTAACTCCTGATCTGACCAAATTATGGGATATAAATATCAAACCCCTTATTGCTAAAATTAAAATGGAGTGTGATCATTGGCGTGGACTCGACCTCACGCTGGCAAGCAAAATCTCTGCACTGAAAATGGTGTCAGCGCCTAAGCTCCTGTATATCATATCTCATCTTCCTCTTGAACTACCAGCCTTCTGGACTAAGGCAATAGAAACATAGAAACATAGAATTTGATGGCAGATAAGGACCACTTGGCCCACCCAGTCTGCCCATTTCCCTACCTAATGGATAAGTTGCAGATCCTAGTTAACCAGCAGCCTACTTCTTCCTACCCTCACCCCCTAGAATTGCCTTATGACTGTCCCATGCATGCTTGAATTCCACCACTGTTTTTGACTCCACAACCTCCTCTGGAAGGCCGTTCCATGCATCCACAACCCTCTCTGTGAAAAAATACTTCCTTAAATTACCTCTGAGCCACCCCCATCTTCAAATTGTGCCCCCTTGTTCTGGCACACCTCTTTTTTTGAAAGATGCTACCCTCTTGGACTTTGTTGATTCCCTTGAGGTACTTGAAAGTTTCTATCATGTCCCCCTCTCCCTCCTTTCCTCAAGGCTATACATATTAAACTCCTTAAGTCTCTCTTCATATGTCTTCTGGTGCAGACCCTGCACCATTTAGTTGCCCTCCTCTGGACAGCTTCCATCCTGTATGTCTTTGAGGAGATTGGGTCTCCAGAACTGCACACAGTACTCCAGATGGGGTCTGACCAGCTGTCTGTACAGAGGGATAATAACTTCCTGTTTTCTACTGGTGATGCCTCTCCCTATGCATCCCAGTATCCCCCAGCCCTCCTTGCTGCCCTCTCACACTGCTTGCCCACCTTTAGGTCATCTGATATGACTACCCCCAGGTCCCTTTCCATTGTTGTTGTTGTTAGTATCTCACCCCCATTGTGTACTCTTCCCCTGGGTTTTTGTTTCCCAGGTGCAATAGATAAATTCTTCTCCAGCTTTATCTGGGGGAGGCTCCAAACCCCATTACAGCAGAAACAAGCTGAGGGCTCACTGGTCCCAAGGGGGCTGGGGCCTCCCCTGGATGGAGGGGTATAAGTGGGCCTTTTCCACTGCTCAAACCCTGATGTGGTTTCTCCCGATATCCATGGAAACCCCACAATGGATGCGTATGGAAGCTGCCATAACCCAGTTGCACTTTCTTCAACTACTGTTATATAACCCACTTCCCAGACACCTGCGCCACTATCCTACCATCACTTGCTCAGTGCATATCTGGCATTTAGTGCACAGAAAGCTCTGAGTCAACCCTTGCCTGCTGGCAGCCACCCCATATGAGGAAATAACTCCATATGGGTGGACGGCAGAACCCTCTCTTGCCCTGCTTGGCAAGATAAGGGGATTTCCATGTTGCAGATATTCAGTCAGGCGATGGGATTACCTTAAAATCCTTTCAGGAGACTGATCAGGAATTTCACTTAGGGAAGACCACCTTCTGGCAATATCTTCAGCTCCGCAGCTCAGTTGCATCTTACAAAAAGCAATTCTCTGCTGCAAAGAGCAGTGGAGCCTCTCCATTTGGGTAAATGTCTCTCCCTCAAGGCAGGCAGAGCTAGCCTTTTATACTCTAATCTCAGGGAACAACTCTTCCTCTAACTGATAGACTTTGTGATCTGGATGGTTGTTTGTGGTATGTTTTTTGTTTTCTTTCTTTTGCTCCACAGATATAGAAGATGCGCCAAGACTCCTTCCTGGACCTGTCTGGATTTAGTCGCCATAACCCTACTATTATGTATGTCCACCTGGTGGCTTCAGATCCTGGTGCAATATTTTCAGTCTAATCCTGTTGGATGCTTGATAGCTTAGATTATGCCCATAAGTCTCAAAATTTGCTTTTATGTGTACCAATCTCAAGACCTGGGAACCCTTCGTTGTCTTTATCTATTTGCATATGTACTCTAGTGTCAGAGTTCTTCCTGATGCAACATGTGTATCATTTTGAAATAAAGGTTAACAAAAAGCATTAACTGAAAAAATACTGAGTGCAAAGTAACATAAAGTAGATGGCTCTTAAGTCCAAAAGGAAATTTATAATCATACATCTTTTAACTGAAAAAATTCAAAGGACATTGAAAAGACCTAACATGAAAAAGCCACAAAAGGGGGTTTGCTTTAAATATAGCTGTATATTTCCATTGAGGAATAGAGGTACAAAGGTAGTAGGTGCTTATAAAGACAGGCATAAATTCAGCAGAGACTGGGGTTGTGCAGTGGAGGGCATATGGGGGGGTTCACTATACTAATAGCCAATTAGAAGGTCATGACTGCAGAAGGGATCCAATATGGGACCCCTGGGGGGAGTGAAGGACATGATGGGGAGAAGTGCTTAAAATAACAAGGCAGGAAGAGTGGCATCCGGGGTTTAACACAAAGAAGTGCAAGGTCATGCACGTAGGGAAGAGAAACCCTGAAGCCACCTATAGGTTGGGAGGGGAGTTGCTGGCAATCACAAGGGAAGAAAGAGACTTGGGCATCGTCCTCACAGATGACCTGAAATCATCCAAGCAGACTACTGAAGCATTAGGTAAGGCTCGGGGGATGTTGGGGGTGTATTAGTAGGGGTATCATAAGTCATAAGAGGGAAGTAATAATCCCTCTTTACAAGACACTGGTTAGGCCCCATCTGGAGTACTGCATGCAGTACTGGAGGCTGCACCTGCACAAAGACATTAACAAAATAGAGGCAGTCCAGAGAAGGGCAACCAAAATGGTGCAGGGACTGTATCAGAAAACATATGAGGACAAATTAACAGAGCTCAATAGGTATACCCTATAGCAAAGGAGGGAGAGAGGTGATATGATCGAAACATTCGAACATCTTAAGGACATTAACAAGGTGAAAGAGTCTAACATGTTTCAATATAAGAAAAATAGCAGGACAAGAGGATACAGCATGAGATTAGAGGGAGACCAATTAAGGGGTAATGTAAGGAAATTCTTTTTCACAGAAAGTGTGGGCTGAGGGGGGAGGTTGCTCATCTCCAGGCTGAGTTGGCCAGGATTTGTGGGACCTCCTGTCCCACCCAGGGACCACCAAGGTCACTGCCATTGCCTCAGAGGTTGCCAAGAAAGAGGAGTGGTTGGAACACAGTGGGCTCAGGGAGGGTGAGGGTGGTGGAACAGAGGCTCATCCCTCCAGTAGTACCTCTCCACAATTTCTATGCCGTTCTGGAAAAGTGTGGTTCCTCTATGGAGGCACCCACAGTGGAGACCAATGAGGATGCTGGGAACCTCCACAAAGGAGGCCCAAAGGAGGGTGGCATGGGACCCCACAGGGGAATTAAACAACTCCTGGTGGGGGACTCCATTGTTAGGAAGGTAGAACTAGGGGAGGAAGGGGAGAGGGAGGTAAGGTGCCTGCCTGGTGCCATGGCTTGGAGAGACAGGAGCGAATCCTCAGGATCGCAGGAGCAGCTGCACAGGGGAGGGAGCTGGATGTCATTGTCCACCTAGGGACAAATGACCTGGCTAAGAAAGGGATCAGAGCAGTGCAAGAAGTGTTTGTGGAGATGGGGAGCGGCCTTAGGCAAACAGCACCCACGGTAACCTTCTCGGAGGTGCTGCCTGTCTATGGCACGGGTGAGGCTAGGGTGCTCCACACCATGGGATTCAATCAATGGTTGAAAAACTGTTGCAGAGCTCAGGGATTTGACTTCATTGGAGATTGGGGGTCCACCTGGAAGGATGCAGGCCTATGCTGGCATGATGGTCTGCATCTGTCCAGGAGGGGAACTAGGATCCTAGGTGATAGGTTTAAATACTTCATTGACAAGTATTTAAACTAGCCAAGGGGGGAGGCACTGGAAAGGAGCAGGGAAATCCTAGCCCCCCCAAAAAAATATCAGTGTACTAAGTGAGGTAGACACCAACATAGAGATGTCAATAGGGAGAAGGGCAGGGGTAAATGGAGAAAGTGGCAAATGCAATAAGGACAGGGATGGGGCAAAAAGGGGTAAGGTCATCAAGAAATGGAGGGTAATGTGTACCAACACCCGTAGTCTGGGCAACAAACTCCCTGAACTGGTGGCCTTGATGGAAGAGGGATGCCTGGATATTGTAGCAGTCACAGAAACATGGTACACAGAGAACCATGACTGGGATGTTAACATACCAGGGTACACAACCTACAGGAGAGACAGGGAGGGGAGAAGAGGGGGGAGTAGCTCTCTATGTAAGGGAAGGGATAAAAGCAACTCAACAAAAGAGTAAATAGGAAGGAGAGGAGTAACTGTGGGTCACCTTAGAGACTGGAAATGGCACCACAATCCGCACAGGGGTTGTATATAGACCCCCATGTCAGGGGGAGGGAATGGACAAGGATATGATAGAAGGCATACTTAGGATGGCAAAGAAAGGGGAGATACTGTTGATGGGGGACCTTAACATGCCAGATGTTAACTGGAGCACCTTTGCGGCAGCCACATCCAAAAGCAGGGCCATTCTTGATGCCTTTCAGGTGGCATGCCTCAAACAGCTAGTTTTGGAACTCACTCATGAGGGAGCAATCTTAGACCTCGTACTCTCAAATGGGGACAGTGAGAGGATCTCAGATCTAGAAGTTGGTAGCCATTTGGGTACAAGTGACCATTAAACAGTGTGGTTCATGATAAACTCTGCTACAGAGTCAAGCCATACAAAAGTGAGGGTATTGGACTTCAGGAGGGCTGACTTTGGCAAGATAGGAGAGTACCTTAGAAAAGCACTAGCAAACAGGCTAGAAGGAGGGGTGGAGCAACAATGGGCAAATATCAGAACTGCCATCACAGAGGCAACAAGCCTTTGTGTGAAGCAAGTAAACAAATCAGAATGAAAGAAAAAGCCACTATGGTTTTCAAAAGAGGTGGAGGTGAAGGTTAGGGAGAAAAAGATAGCATTTAGGAAGTATAAGGAAACACAGAAGGAGCAGGACAGAGAACTGTACCAGTTAAGGCACAAGAAAGCAGGGAGGGTAGTCAGAATAGCAAAGGCACAAACTGAAGAAAAGATAGCTAACTCATTTAAGAAGGGGGATAAAACCTTTTATAGGTATATCAGGGAACATAGAAAGACAAAGGGAAGGATAGTGAGGCTGAATAGAATGGATGGTGGGTGGGCAGAGAGTGACAGTGATAAAGCAGGAATACTGAATGAATACTTCTGTTCAGTATTCACAAAAGAAGAAGTGGGGAGGTGCCTAATCCAATTAACAGAAGCACTCTGGAGAGGGGTTGATCCTAGTCCTTTCTGAAGAAAGGGTTCTGAAAGAACTCCTAAAACTGAAGGTGGACAAAGCAATGGGGCCAGATGGAATTCACCCCAGAATTCTAAAAGAATTAAGCAGAGAACTAGTGACACCACTGACAACGCTTTTCAACAAATCATGGGAGCATGGTGTGGTACCCGAGGACTGGAAGAAGGCGGATGTGATTCCCCTTCACAAAAGTGGGACCAAGATGGAGGCAGCAAACTACAGATTTGTCAGTCTGACTTCTGTGGTAGGGAAAGTGATGGAATCACCTCTGAAGGAAGAATTGTTGAGTACCTAGAGGCCAGTGGGGGCACAGGACCCAAGGCAGCATGGGTACACAGCAGAAAGGTCATGTCAGATGAATCTAATTGATTTATTTGACTGGGTGACCAAAGTAGTAGACCAGGGAGGGGCTGTGGACATGGCCTACCTAGACTTTAGCAAGGCATTTGACACAGTCCCACACAAAAGATTAGTAGTCAAATTAACCAGCCTGGGAGTGGGTCCCAAGGTGGTAGCCTGGGTAAAACATTGGCTGAACAACAGAACACAGAAGGTAATTGTAAATGGAGTCACTCTGAAGAAAGAGGGTTACTAGTGGGGTACCACAGGGTTCAGTACTGGGTCCAGTCCTTTTAATGTCTTTATAATGACATTGCAGAGGGACTGGAGAGGAAAAGTATGCCTCTTTGCAGATGACACAAAGATCTGCAACAGGGTTGATAAACAAGGAGGCGTGGAAAGGATGAGAAGGGACTTGGCAAGGTTTGAGGCATGGTCAGAAGTATGGCAGCTTGGATTGAATGCAAAGAAGTGCAAAGTAATGCACCTGGGAAACAAAAACCCAGGGGAAGATTACACAATGGGGGGGAGGTAGTAACAACAACAAAAATGGAAAGAGACCTAGGGGTAATCATATCAGATGACCTTAAGGTTGGCAAGCAATGCAAGAAGGCAGTAGGGAGGGCTGGGGGGATACTGGGATGTATAGGGAGAGGTATCACCAGCAGAAAACAGGTAGTTGTTATCCCCCTGTACAGAGAGTTGGTGCGACCCCATCTGGAGTACTGTGTCCAGTTCTGGAGACCCCATCTCCGCAAGGACATAGACAGGATGGAGGCAGTTCAGAGGAGGGCAACTAAAATGGTGCAGGGTCTGCAAGAGAAGCCATATGAGAAGAGATTAAAGGAGCTTAATATGTATACCCTTGAGGAAAGGGGGGGGGCATGATAGAAACGTTTAAGTACCTCAGTGGAATCAACAAAGTCCAAGAGGGTAGCATCTGTCAGAAAAAGAGATGTACAAGAACAAGGGGGCACAATTTTAAGATAGAGGGGGGACGGCTCAGGGGCAATGTGAGGAAGTATTTTTTCACAGAGAGGGTGGTGGACGGATGGAACAGCCTTCATGAGGAGGTTGTGGGGTCTAAAACTGTGGGAGAATTCAAGAATGCATGGGACAGACATAAGGTAATTTTTGTGGTGGGTAGGAAGAAATAGGCTGTTGGTTAAATAGGATCTGCAGCTTATCCTCTAGGTAGGGAATGGGCAGACTAGATGGGCCAAGCGGTCCTTACCTGCCGTCAAAGTCTATGTTTCTATGTTTCTATGCATGGAACGGCCTACCTCAGGAAGTGGTGGATATGAATACAGTGCAGGGCTTCAAACAGGCATGGGTTAGGCATAAGGGGGCAATACAGATGAGTACGAATAGATAGGCCATTGACAGAGTAAAGGCTTATGGCACATTCATAAGGCAGAAAAATTGGCAGGCTGGATGGGCCTTGTGGTCCTTATCTGCCGTCAACTTCTATGTTTCTATGTAATCCTATCTAAAGTCCCATTAAAATGGAAGACTGGGACATAAAGGAACCTGATGTTCAAGTTTATTGCAGGAAAACTCCATTGAGCAAGCTCATTCACAAGGAGGTCCTGTGACATAAACACTTAAAGTAGAAACACAGATAGGTAATAACAGTATATACATGAAATGCACGTTACATGATACAGGCTGGATATACATACAAGGGTACCACATAGTGTGACCGCAGGTGGTAAACATTGATATGAGACAGGGAAGCGACTTACAGGTTGCATACTGATAAATGAAACATGATGACTGGTGTGTGCAATACATATACAGTATTTTGGCAGCTAGGACAAACAACAGTCTACAACTGATATGGGGGGGAGGAGTGATTTGATAGAGTATCAGTGGAGGCGTAAGCAAAAGATAAAAGCCAGGAGTAGAAGGGGAAGGAAAGCAGTTAATATGACAAATCAATTATACCTTACCAGTGGATAAATATGGCACACATGGGGAAGGAAGAGACTTAATGACAGTTACAGGTGTCTTTTATTTGGCTAAACTTAGCGATTTGTAGAAGTTTATTGAAACTGTGCTAGTTATTTTCAGTACGGTTTGTAATTGGTTCCAAATGGAGGGAAGGGCATATGCAATAGCACGTTTACCAAAGGAAGTCTGCTTCCTTGGTATGTCAAGAATAATAAAGTCAAATTTTCTTAACGAGTATGCACTATGTGAGATACTAATAAGGGAAGAGAGATAGCTTGGCAATTTCTGCAGGAGCAGTTTAAGAGTCCATAGCCCAGCATGGAGCAGGCGTCTAGTAGTAAGGATGTCCAACCAACAGCTGCATATAAGTCACAGTGGTGCGAACAGTAAGGGAGTTGGTAATGAACCATAACACGCGGTGATAAAGGATGTCCAGTTTACTTAGATTTGCAAGAGTGGTGGAGAATAGATTACATTGCCACAGTCGGTAGGGAGAAAAGTGGCCTGTACAAGCTTGTTTCGAAGTTTCAAGGGGAAAAGGGCCTATTTCTGTAGAAGAAACCTAGCCTTGCTTTTAACCTTCTAGAGACATCTTCGACATGGTCACTGAAAGATAATTTATTGTCGATCCAGATACCTAGATATTTAAATTTGGTTACAACTTCTAGAGGCTCGTTTAGCGTGGTGACAATGAAGTCTTGGGCAAGGGTATTGGGGGGGCCTGAGACAGCACTGTGGGAGAATATCATCGCTTTAGTCTTCTTAGCATTGAGCAGAAGCTTTGCCTTTATTAGATTATGCTCAAGTTGTGCGAAGTCCGCTTGAAGCACTCCCTTGACTTCAGATAACGATGAGCCAGAAGTATACAACACAGTATCATCTGCAAAAAAGTGCAGATTGGACATAGATATGATAGCATCTAAGTCATTAATGTACAGAGAAAACAAGATAGGGCCTAAGATGGATCTTTGGGGGACTCCTCTTGCAACTGGCAAGGCAGCAGAAAAAAAGCCTTCCGCCTTTACTTTTTGGAATCTTCCAGTTAGGTAGCTAGAGAACCACTGGGTGGTATGGTATGTGCACCAACTTTGCAAGGCAATTGACTAAAAGTTTGTGATCAACAGTATCAAAAGCTTTGCTGAGGTCCAAAAAGACTGCACCAGTTACCTTCTTAGCATCTATAGCAGAGATCCAATCATTGGTTACTTTTGCTAGTGCAGTGATTGTGCTATGATTAGCCGGAAGCCAGATTGAGCTGGGTTAATGAGAGAGAAGGTTTCCAAGTGAGATTTTAACTGAATATGGATCAGTTTTTCAAGAGCTTTAGAAAGGATAGGCAATATGGAGATAGGCCTATAGTTGTTTACATCACATGGGTCACCAGATTTAAATAGAGGGAGGATATGTTCTGATTTCCAGCAGGACGGCACAGTAGCAGATGTAATGGAAAGATTGAAGATGTGGAGAATTGGTGATGTATCGGGGTTCCATCTAGTTCAAAGGAACAGCTTATAATTCAGTTGGTCATTGAGCCCACAAGGATGTAATGCTCTCAAAATTGAAATCCAGTGAGTCTCCCTTTGTAACAAAACCTTTAAGCAATCCCCTCCCACTCTGCAGTGGTTAAATGTGCTTCAGTGCTCTAAATTTAAAGCTGAGTGTGGACAAACCATACACCCAAAATGCTCCCTTAGTGCATTATTGCAGTTGTGATTCAAAATTGCCCTTATGTGTTCCAGAATTGTGTATTTAAGTGGGTACATGGTTCATCCAACATACAACATCCCATAGTAACATGTCCTTTTTCCCAGTACTGTTATTCCCCTGAGCTTTGTGTCTTACAGCATGAGTACAGAAAGTTAAAATGTGCTTGGTAATCAAGTAAATCTGCTTGGTGTTTGACTAACAATTTGATAAGTTACTAATACCCTTCTACATGACACCAAGGTATCTTTCTTTCTCAGTCTTGGTGTACTGGGCCCATGACCTGCAGAAGCTCTATGTCATCTTTGATTCTTTATTTAATCATGAAACTGGTGCATCTTCCTCTTCTTGATTCCTCTCTCACCTGTTGTTATTCCCTCTGGTTGTAATTTGTGTACTACTCCTCTGTCAGAAGTACAGTATGGTTTTCATCTTTTACCTTGGCTTGATTAAGACTGTGTGGCTAATCTAATGAATTCTGTGTATTAGGTTATGGTCCATTCAATCCCTCAACTTCAAAACTTCTGAAAACAATTTCATCTACTATCGATCTCTTATTACACAGATTATTAACTTATCCTTAGTGCTGGTGTTTTTTTCTTATAATTTTAAAATGGCATTGGTTATCCATCTTTTAAAAAAGCTCTTCCTTTATTGCATAGCTTCTGTCCAATTTCACTTTTTTAAGAGGGGGACAACCAATATCATTTTAAAATTATAAGAAAAAAAAACACCATTTATTTCCAGATCTTGGACTATGCTGTTGATTCCCAATTGCTTGAGTATTTGGAATCTCAATTGCTTCTTGAACCCCTGCAGTCTGGTATCAAGTAGGCCCATCCTACTGAAACAGCCTTCTTGAAAATGTATATTAATATTCTTCCTATTAGAAGCCAGTGCCTTTTTGCTGATCTGACATTTCAATAATTCACTGCTGTGTTCACCACTCTTTCCCATCAGCTTTTATGTGATCAGTTGGTTTTCGAGGTTGGGGTGTCTGACATGGTATTAACCTGGATTAAATTCTATTTGTCAAATCAATCTTTTCAAGATTTTGGGGTCATTGTAAAATGGGTATCATCTGGTTTCCTCTGTTGTCCCACAGGGGCCTGTCATCGGCCCGTTTCTTTTTTGCTTGTCTATGGCACCAAGTAAGTTGATCAGACCTTTTAATGTTTTCCTTTTATCGCTATGTGGAGGGCACCCAGATATACAGAATGTTTCCTTTCCAAATGTTGCTGCTGCTTTTGCTGAAAGCTTTGCTAAGTCTTTAACCACAATTTCACTTTGGTGTTTCCAAAATGTCCTTAAAATTAACCCAAATAAAAACTTACGCCGTTCTTATTCCCCCTTTGTCAGACGTGTCAGATTCCTACTTAGCCATGTGTACAGATCTTAAGCATGAAGTTGTTTTGTCTAAACTTACACTCTAAGCTACAGTAAGGGGAGAGTGACAGTCAAGAGACCTAAAGAAAACATTTTTTTCCAACCAGAGAGTAATGGGGCTGTGGAACAGATTACCAAATGTGATACATGTAGAGCAGACACTGCACTGAGTTTATCAAGCAGGTACTGGTGCTGGAGCCCAGCTATAAATGCATACTGTTTGCTATAGTCTGTCGGTTTTGAGATCATTGTACAGTATTTTTTTATATTTTATGTCTGATATGTTCACTGGTCTGACCACCTGACACCTCCTGCCCCCTTACATGCAGAGGCCCGATTATCCACACATCACAGTGACTGAAACTGCATGTCCTATCTACTATGAAACAAAGAGGTGGGCCTGGTAGGGATCCCTTTATGTCCTCCCACCAGACAGCTCATTCTCTTCATCTATGGGGGGACAGGGAGACACTGATGGTACTTGTGAAACAGCTCCTATCCTCGTGGATCACAAGGTGCACCCATTCCACAAGAAGAGCAAGAGAGCCTCCCCAGAGTGTAAAGTGCATCTGTTGGGCTACTGTTCCAGCTCCACTTGCAGCTGGCAGGTATTGCAGATTGAAGGCATGAACCTGCACTCCCCAAAGCAGATAGCATTTGAGCACATGTTCTGATAACCCAATCTGGAAATCCTTATGCAGGTCGCTCAGCTTAGTAACCATGTCTAACCATGCACGCATTGCCGGCAGTCCCCCATCATGGGGAATGTTAGTATAAAATAACTCAATATTCATTAAGACAAGGAACCAATTGGAGTCCAATTGATCTTCCCCCAGGATACGTAACATCTCATGGTATCCCTCAGACATGACCATTTCAATGGGAATAGGAATGTATTAAATTGTCCTGATGGTGTGTCGTGGGATGGCAGAGTAATTAGAAAAATGTGTACAATTGTTACAATCGATCCAAACGTGTGCTTTTCAGTAAATTCAGATCCAAATGAAATCGATTTGTTGGAATATGAATGGAACCATCAGAACAGATTTGTTTTGGAAGACAACAGACCTAAGCATGCTTCTAGCTGTCACCCATGCCACACAGTCAGGAACATCCCTAAATCTGATTATCAGACTCAAATATATTTTATTTTATTTAGTCAGTCATAGGAATTACAACCCTTTGAGTCATAGACTCATTTACAAAGGCTCTGAGTCAGCATAGTCATACATTCAGAGATAGTACATTAGTGGGACATCACATTTCAAGTATTTACATGTAACAGCCAAGGTGGCTGAAGATCTATACATGTAGTAGCTAGGGTATTGATATTAGTACAGAGGAACAATAACAGAGCAAGTGCAGCCTCGGAGGCATTGTCATATAGTAGGAACAGTGATCAATACATTAATGGGACAACACAGTTTAAGCAAAGTATTTACATATAACAGCCTGGGTGACTGTTGACCTATACATGTAGTAGATAGGGTATTGGTATCAGTACAGGTGATATAGTTACAGTATGGGTGCAGCCTTTAAGGCATTGTCATATAGCAGAGTCAGAGATCAGCAGCAAAGATGTCCTGTACAGTTAGTCCTATACAGTTGGTTGCAATGTCAATGGGGAGCGGCCTAGTGCAGCTCTGTGCAGGTCAGTTAGGAGGATTAGCAGTTGCACTGGCATTGGCGCAAGGAAAGAATGTGTTTTTTTAGGATGATCTTGACGTGTCCTAGCTTGGGAATAGAGGTTATGGCTGGGGGGAACTCATTATACCAGGCAGAAGTTCTATAGAGGAATGATCTCTGAGCTAGGGAGGTTCTGACCCTGGGCACGGTCCACAGATGTTTGTTGGCAGAACGAGTGATCACAATGCAGGAACATGAGAGTAGTAAGGCCAAGACCCCCAGTGGAGGTTACCTTAGGTGGATTTTTTTTGGTGAGGAGACAGGATTGATATTGTAGTCTTTCCTCCAGGGTGAGAATGTTCGTAAGGGCGTAGAGGGTGCAAGTATGGGAGCATTTATCTGTGCCTAGGAGGAGTCAGCACACTTTAATAATGGCTATGTGAATTTTGTTTAGAGTGGTGTAGTCCACAGCAGAGTAGATGGGGAGCCCATAGTCAATGAGAGAGAGGACAGAAGAGGTGACAGCCAGACTGAGAGCCTCTGGAGTCAGGCAGTTTTTGTGCTGGTATAGGAGGCCGATGCGGGTATTAATGGCTGAGATCAGGATGTTAATGTGGGCATGGAAGGATAGGGAGGAGTCAAAGGTAAGGCCAAGGTATTTGTAAGTGAGTACTTGTTCAGGGGGAGGTGAGCGTGGGAGAGGATGTTTAGTTCAGTGTCCTTGACCTTGCTCTGCCGGTGGGCAAATAGCATGGCTTTTGTGTTTTTTGATGTTGACCACAAGTCTGCGACTGGTGAACCAACTTTCAATCTGATTGAACGAGACTTGGAGGGAGGACTGTAGGTTGTCAGGGCAAGGGTGCATGGCATAGAGAACCACATCATCAGCATATAGTAGTAAGTTACTGGAGCAGGATTTGGGTAGTGCATTTAAGTAGATACTGAAGAGTAGGGGGCCCAATATGGATCCCTGGGGCACCCCTGAGAGGACAGGCAGGGTGGAAGATAGTGTAGTGATCTGCCTGATTTCCAGAGGAGAACTAAAGAAATGTTGTCTAGGTTTAACCAGCGAGGATATAACCAAAATGGCCTGACAGAAGCTAGAAAATAGGTGAAACAACTGGAAAAGATGTGACAGTCTTAGGTACAGAGGCAGAGATGCAGATAAAAATGACATCTTGAACTTTTTAACAACTTACAATACCCAGGCCTGGATTCACAAAATAATGTGGGACAAAGGCCCCTCTCCCCGACTCCAGTTACAGACCAACATCTCCACAGCTGCAGAGGTTTGTATTTTCAGTCCACTGTAGCTGCAGGAGATGTTATGCCTGGTCCCACCGGGCTTAACATTTTCCACAGCTGAGGGGAAAAAAACATCTGCAAGCTGCCATAAATCATGGAGCTAGTTATAAACTGGCTCCACCTTTGAGAGTACTGTCACTGTGGGAAAACCTGCAGCTCCGCAAGTGGCAACCCACTTATGCTGGGTCTTTCCCACAGCTGTGGGGTTTTCGGGGGTTCTGTGAATCTTGCCCCAATCTTTGACAGTAAAGGAACATACTGGCAAAGCATTAGCATACTGTCTCTCCACAAAACCTTTTCTAGAAGTAAAAGTGAATGAATTGCCACATATGGTCTATAGGAGAGCTCATAACCTCTCAGACATGGTGGTACATTCTTTCCAACCTGCTAGTAGGTTCCCCGGTCATTGGCTACCAGAACAGCTAAAAGACTGTTTCCAGTGCGGCCACTGTAGATACTGTGAAGTGGTAAAAAAAAAAAAAAAGTCCAATTTCAGCACAGTTAACTCTCATAAGTATTTTGATATCAGGTAGTTTGTTAATTGTTCAAGTATGGGGGTTATCTACTTTGCCACCTGCACATGCCAAGCATTTTATATTGGCAAAACTAAAGGAATGTTCAAACTGAGAATAGGAGAGCATTTGAGTGTGATTAGATGCAAAGACCATAACAATTCTCTGGCAAAGCATCTTATGGACACAGTTGATGATATTAAACATCATCTTAGTTTCTGAGGCATCAAAAAGGTTACAGTCCATTCTAGAGGGAAGATCTGGATGCCAAGATCTTTCATAGGGAGGCATTCTGGATCTATAACTTAGGAGCGTTAAAAACTTCTGGTATTAATGACCAGGTTGATGTGATGTTTTTGAAATGATGCCGTAAGATGTCCTTATAGAAATGTTTTAGTACTCAATGTCTCTGTATAATCCCTCCCTGTTCTTCTGTTTCCAAACCCCCTTTCTGTTCCCCCCATTATCCTTCAGTCCAGTAGGATTTTCTGCTCTATGGATAGCGCAATAATTTGTTAATGATTCAAGCTGTAACTAATTAGCAGTTTTATTTTCTAACTCCTGACAGTGCGCAATTCCTCTGCAATATGATATACACAAGCAGTCCAGAACTTGAGTGGAGGCTGAAGCACTATGGAGTGAAAAGTTTGAACTTTGTTCTGTGACTTTGGATGAGCCTATGGTTTTTCTGGACATTTAAATACAAGTTGAACACTAACATAATTCATACAAGCTTATCAATTGTCATGGTACTTTATATCTGGCATCCCTTGGACTTTTTAACATAGATCATATAAATACTATAAGCATTAATATAAGATTATAATAATATGGTGGTGAACCAGTTCCACACAACAGCCGCTTTGACATCAGTCCTTTTGGTAACTTATTTTTATACTCATTTGTTTTCTCTTAAAACCATTTGTACTGGCACTTTAAATGTTTTTCTGTTTAAGCACCATAATGACACAGGCTGGCATCTCCTAATGTAGCACATATGTGTGAAACTGGTCAGGCCTTTGTGTAGTCTGATTGGTGTTCTCTGATGTGGTGCATGATGTAAATAGTAGTTTTGCCCTATTCTACAGTTTTGCAGCAAAATACATTGACGAATGGTACCATTCTTTGTTGGTGTTGTCTGAGGGCTGAGTAGTGACATATTCAGCAGAATGTGTTACCAGTTGAGACAATTCCTATTGAATAGACCCCCCTTCCCAAGAATCTGTATACCCATGATGCTATACACTGGGGTTTCAATTAAAGATATTTATAAAAAACAAATTGCAAATAATCTGTGTTCTTCTATTTTTTATGCATCCTACATCTTTCTTTTCATTCTAAATGCCTCTCTACCATACCTCTCAACTGTCCCTGATTTTCAGGGATGTCCCTGATTTTGCCTCAAAATGTTCCTTTGTCCCACATAAAATTTGTGTTTTTGTGACAGAACAGTGGTGATTAAAAGCACAAAATAATGTCAAACATTAAAGTTACAGACTTTGTTTTCTTCAGAAAATGCATCTTAACATAAATCCTTTCATTCTATCAACTTTCTGAGTGAATAGTACAAAGTTTTAAGATGTGTCCCTCATTTGGGGTCTTTGTCCCTGATATTTTTAAGCCTTGTCCCTGATTCAGGAGGAAAGAGGTTGAGAGGTATGCTCTCTACTATCCTGCTTCTTAGTTGTATTACTTCCATCAATAACGGGTGTCTCATCTATTGGTGTGTAGTGTACTGAAGGAGTAAGTATATCACGTGTATCATTGATAGATTTGGTTCTCTTGGGGCTGGTAGTGATTAGATCAGCTTGTTGGACTATATGGCTCTTTGCTAGGCTGCTACTGAGCAAGTAATCTGACACTTTCTGTGGTCCCCTAATCCAGGAGATGGAGAGATGAGTTGAGGCACCTCTCATCACCATTGGTATTTTTATTAAATACTTGTAGTGCATGGCCTGTAGAATAGCGTATCATTTTCATTTATGTAGTGGTTTCCATACATTCTATCCCAAAGTGCTTTATGAACAATTTATTTATACACAATAGTTAAAATGAGATGCTTGGCACAGCCTGAATCCTCATTGTACTAGTGGTATACAGATTTGCTTTGCTTTTGATAGACTGTAGCTGTAGAAGTGTAACTATGAACAGTTAGTAAATGTGAAACTGTTCCTTACACCAAACAAAGTAGTCACATGCAGGAAGGCTTTTAATGCTAAAGGGCTGTTTTGTTTGCTAAACAGAGATCTAGCTTGAGGTAAGCATAAGAGACAGTTAAGGGCCTTGTAATACCTGGCAGAGTTTATACCTGTGACTTTCCCCTATAGCTGCTAAGGACCTCTTCTAGATGATCTGTAATGTTTTCTATTGTAGAAAGGTTTTTGCAACTGTTTGGGGCTTCATTTGTGAACTTCACCTGTGTTGTCTGATATGCAGGAAGACTTACAGTATCACTGTACCACTAGGAGCCTCTTCTGTTCATTGCTTAGTATTTCTATCTGCAATACTGAGGCCATTACAATTAGCCACGCTTCTACTTTCAGCTGTGCTCTACTGCTCCCAATTACTAGTGGTGTCTTCCTACACACTTTGCAACAGTCTCAGAGGGGGGGGGCATCCATAACCACTAGTGACATCTGTTATGCACAAAATAAATATGTACTGTGTAACGTGTTATGTATAATGTGTCATGTGTACTTTGTAATTTCTGCCTGTTGGGTGCTTGCAATGCACTTTGAGTGGCTTACCTGGAGGGCATAGTTCAAGCAATAAAATCAATCAATGAATCAATAAATCAATTAACCAGCCACAGAATGTTCACAGGTAGAAAGGTTCTTAGAACAGGCAGGGCTCTCTTTCGGGCATTTTGTAGTGTACTCACCCATAGTAAGTCTCCCAGAAGTGCTAGAGACCCCTTTCTACACACAGTTGTGTTCTCACCTGTAAGAAGGCCATCATAACAGCTAATAGCAATTTTCAACCCCCCCCCCAGAAAGCTCTCACCTGTATGAAGGCTCCCAGAACTGCTAGTCCATCTGTTTTGTTTGCTGCTTCTTCCAAACTCCCATATTTATCAGCATAGTGGACTACATGGATCTACAGATAACAAGAAAAAAACTGATCTGGTAGTTGTACATTGGAATCTTTTGTTTAACAACATTTAATTTCAGAATATAGAGAATAATTAACAGCAAAGTGTTAAGAACAAGCTGGTTCACACACACCTAGTTAGTGTTGTGATCTCACTGGCTCAAGACTGACATGTGAGTGCCTCAGTGATGTCACAACACTAATGATTAGTGGGAACCAGTGAGTTCTTAACACTTTGGTGGGAGTAACCACTAGTGGGGGCAGGGTGGAGCAGCAAGATGGCTGAAAAGCTGCCCCGCTCCTTGAGGTTCTCTCTTGTAAGTGGTGTTTGTTTTGAAGCTCTAGTTTTAGTTACTTTGGAGTTCCATTCAGCTGATGAATGAGACCTATCTTATGTCCGCGTTCAGTTGTCTTGCCATTGACACTTTGACCTGTTACTCAGTTTTGTGCTGGTCTGAGCTCCTGATTGGAGTCGGATGCCAGGTAATGTTGAGTTGTATAAAACCATAAGGAGTGAGTCAGTTAAAAGAAATGAAGCAAGACAGAGGTAGGGATGAGAGAGAAGCTCCCTCTTGTCTCCCTCAACTAAGTCATCAACTTGTATTTAGGCACCGAGTTAAAGAAATGCCAGCATTTGGAGCCGGGTGGTGCCGTGATCCTGAGTATTTAGTGAGCGATGATGTGAAGTGCAGATGAGAGCCCTGACTGGGGTCAGCGTAGCACTACAACACTACTAAGGCCACTTCGTGTTATTAAAATGTTTCTGCTTTTTGTGTCCATCAGTCTTTACCGAGCTGGTTGCAGTATCGTGTCCCTGCAAACGTCATTTTAATTAAATTCCTGGTGTCCTGAAAATATTTAGGACATTTCTTGAAGTGAGGAGAAATGGGTATGAAGTACTACCGGAATGATGGGCCAAAGATTCGGAAGATTGTGCTGCCTTGGGAAGTTTGGAGAGCACTATTAGTTCTGATAAGTCTAAAATATTTATTAAGAGGGCCTGAAAGTTTAATGGATGCCAAGGAAAAAGTATTTTGCCATGGAAAAGGGAAGGCTGAAAAGATAGAGAACAAGAGCAGCTGCTGACTATAAATGTTTTTGGGAGAATGTTATATGGGAGACATAAATAAGGAGATAAGTTAAACCATTTTGCAATCCACATAAGAACGCTATTTAAAGTGCTGGTGGAGGTAACACTTTTAAAAGGTTATTCTGAATCCTCTTTTCTCTCGATGGTAAGTAACAAGGTGCTTCAGACACTATGTGTATTGCCCCCATCATTAACTTCAGCAAATTAAGACAACTTTTATAAACGTTGGCACCTGAGGGTCTCCTTAAATGTTTTAAAGCAGAGGGACTCCCAATTAAGGAGTGCTGTAGTACTCTGAACCAACAGCATATCAGCCTTTCATTTTTGAGGGACTTTGGAGTGATTTGTTTTCGTGTGCATTTTGCCATGACAGTTAGATTACTGAAGAAGTGATGCCTCTGTCATGGAACATTGTTTTACTTTTCAGTGTATAAATGATAAAGCATAGATGGCTCTCAGTGCAATTTTTATGTTTGCTTGCGTGCAGCGCAAGAAACATATTGCAGCAGCTTGGTGCCGAAGCAGGTTCTGGAGGTGTGGCACTGTTGTGGCCAATACCGGTACGCCATTTTGGGGCATGTGTGATGTCCACCAATAATGGGGGACGCAGCCAGTGACAGTAGTAGTTTGGAATGTTGCCACCAACTTAAAAGAAAATAGCTATGCATGGATGAGCTCCCCCCCATATGCACGCACACATATTGCGTGCTAATGTCGCTCCCCACACACTGTTGGCCAATGGGGGTGCCCAATCCCCAAATCAGCTCAATGTCCCCCAACAGAAGCGGGTGCCATGCTGGGAGCCCACCCCAGTGTGGCAACAGTCTGTATGGCCGACAGGGGTGCCCAATCCCCCATTGGCTCCACTACCCCTCACCCCAAACAGCCTTCCAGCTGCCATGCTTGGAGCCTACCCCAGTGTGGCAAAAGTCCCGAGTCGTCCAAGAAAAAAAAAAACCTGAAAGAAAAACCTTCCCACGCTGACTGTCCTGATGCTCCGGCCCCTACCTCACCACCCTCTGTGCACCCTGCCTCCCACACCCCTCTCACCCCATACTTACCTCCGGAGTCCGGCGCGACGATCTTCGGTGGACCGGGAACACGTCTGCACTCTTCAAAGCCAACCGCGAACTGAGGAAATGCTGGTAAGCTGTATAATGTAATAAATAGGAGTTTTGCAACTATGATGCATATCTCAGGCATTTTTGGGAATTTATTCACCACATTTTCAACATGGGGTTTTTGGGACCCCACCTCATGAGTTCTGCCACTGTCATTTTGTTAATTGGCCCCGAAAGGGAATTTCGCGGTCACTGGGCGGAACCACCTTTTGGGACGGATTTACAAAATGACAGTGTCACAATTCATGAGGTAGGCCCGCAAAAACCTTATGTTGAAAATTTGGTGAAAAAATTCCCCAAAATTACTGTTTATGAGCATGCATTGCGCTGTTCCTATGCACGCTCGTAAGTTCTCGAATTTTCAATATTTTCACTCCAGATTTTCAACATTGCCATTTTACCATACCTCCTTATGAACAGTACAGCTATCATGTTTCACATTTCACCCAAAATGTGTTTCCATGCATGTAGCGCACAATGGGGCAGTCGGTGTGCGAAATCAATGTTCGGAACAGATTAAGAAAATCACAGTGACACTGTTCATGAGCAGAAGTGTTAAAATGGTTATGTTAAAAATTTGGTGAAAAAAGTCCATAAAATGACTGTGTTATGAGTGACCATTGCACAGTTTCCACACACCCTCGTAAGTTCATGGATTTCTAATATTTTCAGTCCAGATTTTCACCACTGGCATTTTTCCACACTTCCTTATGAACAGTATAGCTGTCATTTTTCACACCATGGCTGAAATGTGTTTTTGCACTTCCAGCGCAGAAATGCGTGGTCGCTGTGGGAAATCACTGTTCGGGACAGATTAAGAAAATCACAGTGACACTGTTCATGAGCAGAGGTTCCAAAATGCCTGTGTTGACAATCTGCTGTATAAAATCCCCAAACTAATTGCATTATGGGTGTGCGTTGCGCACTTTCTACACATGCTTGTAACTTCACCAGTTTTTTTTTTTTTTATATTTTCACTGCAGATTTTCAACACTGCCAGTTTTTCCACCTCCCCATGAACAGTACAGCTATCATTTTTCATACCCTGTTCGAAATGTATTTTCACATCTGTGCAAAATCAGCTTTCGGCTAACAAACTGATATTGCCACTGTTCATAAGGTGGGGATCACAAAAAAACCATGCTGAAAATGCCAACGAATGCCTGAGATGTTAGGGTTTCCGACCATAATGCCCCACCATGTAGAGACTGATAGGCATCAGGGGTGTGACTTGGGATCCTCGCCTGTAATGCTCATACCATTCCACACCCTGCAGACAGTGAGAGGCATCGAGGTGTGCCTTGGACTCTTCGGCCCCAAAGGTCACTCCATTCTCCTATACAGCACCCATCTCACCGTATTTTCTGATGGAGTGGGGTGAACATAAGGGCCAAAGACCCCAAGGCACACCATGACACTTGTCAGTGTCTGCAGAGTAGGGTGTGGTGAAATGGTGTGGCCATTATGCATGACGACGCAAAGGCACACCCCAATGCCTGTCAGTCTCTGCAGGGTGGTGACGGGGTTGGTTTCAGTTCAGTACTTCCCTGCCATTCCTATTATGCAGCTCTCTAGCTCCTACACTACCAATGCCAATGCCAGCAAGCAAACATTCGGCATTGACAAATGCTTGTTCTATGTAGGCTCAACCTTTTGAGAACAACTAGTTCTAATCGCATTTGTAAATGGATAAACTCGTTAGGGTAATCAGAGCCTTATATCTCTACTAATAAAATGGTTGGACTCCAGAGTAAATATGGAGCCGCACATTCTATGTTTTTTAAATTTAATAAATATTTAAGTATAAATGGAACTCTAATGTATGTTACACTTTGAAGTTAAGTTGATTCTTGATTTTGGATAGCATTGGTTTATGAATTACTCTGCCAATATATGCCTGCGAAGGGATGTAATAAATATAGTATAATATGTTTTATATTAAGGCTAGAAACTGTCAAAATGTGTGTTAATTCTAACTTGATTGGCACAAACAAGAAAGACAGTTTATAAACTGACTTGTGATGGCAGGAAAGTTTTACAGACACTTTTAGTATGTATAACTGTGATTCTTTTTTTAGTCTGTTACATTGTGTATCTATCCTGCATTTGTACCTGTTTTGGTGTATCTTGTAGCATGGAGATGGTGATCCCAGAGTATCTTTTGTTTAGGAAGGATCGGGAGGGGAAGGGGGGAGGGGGGTCATTATATGTCAGGGAAGGGATTGGGGGCAATGGAAGGACAGGATGAGGAGGGGGAACAGAGATAATGTGGGTCACCCTAGACGGGGGGGGGAAACCTGCACATTGTGGTAGTCTATAGGCCTCCTATGTGGGAGAGGAAGGGGATGGACACTTTGTGGAATCCATAGTGAGGATGGCACGGAAAGGGGAAATTGTGCTAGTTGGGGACTTAAACCTTTCGGACATCAACTGCGAGGCCCAGCCAGCAATCTCCACAAGGAGCGGGGGGAATCTTAGAGGCTCTTCAGGGCATATTCCTGCAGCAAAGGGTCAGTGAGCCCACCAGGGGTGTAAACCTGTTGGATGTGATCCTCACAAATTGGGACAGTGTAGAGGAGGTGGAGGTGGGGGAAGATCTTGACACCAGTGACCACAGGGCTGGCAGGTTCAGGGTGAGAGAAGGCAGGGTGAGGGTTAGGACGAGAACCAAGGTAATGGACTTCAGGAAGGCTAATTTTCATGGAATGAGGAAGGTAGTTAAGGAAGAAATGTTGAGGATAGGGGATGTGCAAGGGGTGGAGGAATTATGGGCAGCCATCAAGAGAGGGGTATTTAAAGCCATGGACTCATGTATAAGAAGGTTAAGAAAGAATAGAAGACAGAAAATACCTCTATGGTTCACTAGAGAGGTGGCGTTAGGGGTCAAGGAGAAGACTAGAGCATTCAAGAGGTACTGGAGGCCACAAAAGGATGAGGACAGGGAAACCTACAGGGAAAAAAGAAAGGAGGCAGGGCAAAAGATAAGGAGGGCTAAGGAGGCCACTGAAGAGAGGATAGCAAAGCAGGCAAGGAGTGGGTACAAAACCTTCTTTAGGTATGTCAGAGAAAGGAAGAGGGCACAGCATAGGATTGGGAGGATATGGGGGGAAAGTGCAACATTACTGGAAGGGGATTTTGAAAAAGCAGAGGCATTAAATAGCTATTTCACCTCAATCTTCATGGAGGAAAGAGAGGGCATGGGACCAGGATGGGCTGGGGAGGGTGACACAGGCAGGTGGGTGTGGCAGAATTCACAGCTGAAGGAGTAAGGGAAGAGCTGGGTAGACTTAGGGTGGGCAAGGCAATGGGGTCTGTTGGAATACACCCAAGGGTTCTCAAGGAGCTGAAGGATGAACTGGCGCCACTTCTGGCAAGGCTGTTTAACTTGTACTTGGTCACAGGGGTGGTGCCAATAGACTGGAAGTGGGCAGAGGTGGTCGCACTACATAAGGGGGGGGCAGAAGGACGAGGTCAAAACCTACCGTCCCATTAGTCTTACCTTGACGGTGGGGAAGGTAATGGAAATGCTACTTAAGAGCAGGTTGATAAAATACTTGGAGATGAATGACATGCAGGAAGACAGGCAGCATAGCTTCACCAAGAGATGGTCCTGTCAGATTAACCTGATAGAGTTTTTTGATTGGGTGACACAGATAGTGGACCAGGGATGAGCGGTGGATGTGGCCTATCTGGATTTCAATAAGGCTTTTGACACCGTTCCACATGGTGGAATGGTGCATAAGCTGAACAGACTAGGGGTGGACCTCAGGATCATCTGGTAGGTGGAAAACTGGTTGAAGAGAAGGAGTCAGATGGTGGTGGTAAAAGGGACACATTCCAGGGAATGGGCAGTGACCAGTGGGGTGCCACAAAGGTCAGTGCTAGGACCAATACTTTTTAACATTTATGTTAGTGACCTAGCAGAGGGTCTGGAGGGATGGCTGTGCCTGTTCGCAGGTGATACAAAGGTCTGCAATAGGGTGGATTCACCTAGTGGGGTGCAAGTCATGAGGCGGGACCTGGAGAGGCTGGAGAGGTGGTCTGATACCTGGAAATTGAAGTCTGATGCACAAAAGTGCTCACTGATGCACCTGGGGAGGAGGAATAGGAGGGAAACTTACTCCGGGGGGTGGCGATTAAAGAGAAGGAAACGGAAAGAGACTTGGGGATTATGGTATCACGTGACCTCAAGGTGGGCAGCCAGTGTAGCAGGCAGTGGGAAAGGCAAATGGAATGTTGGCCTGCATTGTGAGGGGTTTTAACAGCAGGAAGAAGGGGATGCTAATGCCATTATAAAGAACCATGGTCAGACCGTATCTGGAGTATGGGGTGCAGTTCTGCAGGCCTCACCTACAAAGAGATGTTGACTTGATGGAAAGGGTACAGAGAAGGGCAACCAAAATGGTATGAGGGATGCAGGATGTACCCTATGAGACAAGATTGAGAGGGCTGAATTTGTACCCTCTGGAGACTAGGAGGGAGAGGGGGGACATGATTGAGATCTTTAAGTATCTGAAGGGAATAAATAAGGTGGAGGGTGATAGCTTGTTCAAATTGTAGAAGGGAGTGAACACGAGGGGACATAGCTTCAAACAGAAAGGTGGGCAATACAGAGGTAATGTCAGGGCGCAGTTTTTCATGTAGAAGGTGGTGGAGGCCTAGAACAAGCTGCTGGAGGAGGTAGTGGCAGCTGAAATGGTGGAGGGGTTCAAGAGGGCTTGGGATTGATTTAAGGGTTTGGGAAAAAGAGGGTGGAAGCATAACAGAAGGGGGGAGATAGGGTGTTGGGCAGACTAGATGGGCCGTGGGGCCTTTCTCTGCTGTCACATTTCTGTGTATCTGTGTATTGTAATGGCATTTTTGTTGAACAATAAAGCTAACTAACACTTTGGTGTTTTATTATTTTTTTGTGATTCCAAGGTTATCATTTTTTTTTTCAATTTTAAACTGAAACCACGGTTTTACTCAGCGTGCAGCTCAGCTTGTGCTCTAGTTAGCTGTAGGTCTGTAGTAATCCACAACTAAGATTGCAGCAGCTCTGTAAAGTTGTTCTAAACATGCTGAAAAAGTTGTTCTTAACGTGTTGAGAACATCTTTCTCAAGGCACAGAAAAAAATATGCCAACTGTGTATTGTAAATGTAGAAATGCTACAAAGGAAGAAATTGTACTAGTTTATTTAAAAAAGATGTAGGGTCATAAATTTGGAAATAATCCAACCATTCATGGCACACACACTGATGAAAATGACTGTGAGTTGCATACGTATCTGAGAAATTCAGCCAGGTCTGTATATTTGGAAATGGATGTGAAGAGGCCACAGGAAATAGATGACTGTTCAACCACTGGGTGATGGGATATGAGTGGTACTGTACTTCTTAAAGGCCAGTAAATTAAATAATATACAAATATTAGCTGTTACCTGTGAAACAGTCATGGTTTTCTGGGCTTTCTGTGACATTTTTTATTTATTTATTTTCAAACGTTTTACCAGGAAAGACATACTGAGCTAATAACAACTTGTTTCCATATGCATCTTGGGGAGGGAGGAGAAGAAGAGGAGTAGTTCAAGAAAATGAGCAGAACAATAAATTTACAGTACATAAAATCAACAATCAAAACAAATTATACAGTAAGTTTAAAAGTAAGCATTGACAATAAGCAATTATGCAAAGAACAGGGCAGAAGGCCTGCCCATTGGGTTTCAGGAAATACATTACAAGGTGCGTAGGCAGCTTAGGGCTATATTGCTGTAGGGTGGAGAAAGAGATAAACCGGAGGGAGTAAACAAGTGCAGATCAGGGGAGATGGAAGGAGGGGAAGAGGGAGCAGGGACATGAATCAGAGGCAACTGCAGGAGTGAGAGGTGAAGTCATATAGAAGAGAGGAGAGACAGCATTGGGAAGAGGAGAAGCAAATGGTTAGGACAGAGAGTTCCAGAGTTTAGGGAAATGGTAGGAGAAAGCAGCCTGGCCAGTGATGGACTTCCTGGAAGGGAGGGTGAAAGAATGATAGCTAGAGTTACGAAGGGTGTATGAGGAGAGGAGAGGAGAGGAGAGAGAGAGAGGAGAGAAGAGAAGTAAGGTAAGAGAGGAGGGAGGGAGGCAAGCCAGAATTTCAAGATAAATGAGGCACAATGAGCTGTGTCTAGCCTCAAGGGTGGATAAAGAGAGGTAGGAGTATAAGGAGCAGTGGTGAGTGTGGGCTGGACAGTCCAAGACAAAGCAACAGAAGGAGTGAAACAGGGGGTCCAATCTGGCTAGGGTGGTTTTTGGCACAGCACTGTAGACAATGTCACCATAGCCGAAGAGGGGAAGAATCATTTTCAGGATAATAGCTCGGCAAGCAAAAAGAGGTATAGTTTTTATTCCTGTATAGCGTGCTGAGTATAGGGTGGAGTATTTTTGTGGATAGCATCTATATGCCCCAAAAAGTTGAGGTGCCAGTCTAGCCACACCCCAAGCTACTTAAATGAGGGAACATCATCTATAGTGGCCCCCTTTAGGGTGTGGAAGGAAGGGAGGGAAGGGATGGGAGTCTGGAGAGCCTCTGCTTATTGCCAAAGGTCAGAGAAACTCTTTTCTTGGCATTTAAAGATAACTAGCTCAACCAGAACCAGTGCTGAACATTGTTGAAATCCAGTTGAAGCCTGGCCATCTGCACAGAGGAGAGAAGCCAGAGGCAAATAGAACTGTGTCATTGAGTACATACAGTATGGATAAATGCAGATGAGCAAGCAGAGGGGAGGTCGTTTAGGAAGAATGAGAAGAGTAATGAGACAGGGGTAGAACCTAGGGGGACACCAGTGCTGACAGGAAGGGGGAATAAGGAATCACTGAGTTTAGCAGATTGAAATCTACCCTCAACGTAGGAGTGAGACCAGTTAGTGGCAGAGCCAGAGAGCTCTGCTGACTTGAGCTTGTCAAGGAGGTGGGGGTGGGCAACAGTGTTGAAGGCTTTGGCCAAGTCAACAAAGATGGGGGAGGTGATGAGGTCCTGATCCATGCCTGAGAGAATGGAGTCAGTAAGTCACAGGTGGGAAGAGGTGGTGGAGTGGTGTTTATGGAAGCCACACTGGATGAGGGTTAAAAAAAGAGGAAGAATCAAAGAAGGGGGAGAGTTGAGACAGTACAATGTGTTCTTGTAGTTTAGCTAGGGTGGGGAGCAGGGAGAAAGGGAAGTAGTTTCCAGGGATGGAGGAGACACCACCTTTAGGAAGGGGTATAACAGTATCATGCTTCCAGAAGTCAGGGATGGAAGCAAGGGAGAAGGAGAGATTGAGAAGGGAGGTGATTGGGAGAGCAATGGCAGAGGCAGAGAGGTGTGGGAGTTTGGGGTCGAACCCATCAAGGCTCCTATCTTTGAGCAGGTTGAGAGCCAAGAGAGCATTGGAATAAGCATCAGGAGTGACAGGAGAGAGATGTAGAGGCAGGAAGAGAGGCAGGGGGAGGGGTAAAGGGGAGAGAGGAGAGGAGAGGAAGGAAGAGGTACAGGAGGTGAAGAAAGAGTTGAACACTGAGGTAACAGAAAGGGGGTCAGCGATGAGGGTGCCACCCACCTTGAGGATAGGGGAGGAGGACTGGGTTTGGGGGTAGAAGAGGGTGTGGATAACCTTCCAAAACTTAGAGGGATGACTAAGGTTATTCTGGAAGGTGGAGGAAAAGTACTCAGCCTTGGCAAACCCAGTGGCTCTGGTACAAGAATGCTGATGGGCTTGGTACCTGTTAAGAGCAGCCAGAGAGCCAGAAGTTGTATGAGCCTTCCAGGCAAGATCATGTGCATGGAGGCAGGCCAGTATTTCGGCTGAGATCAAGTAGAGGTGGGAGCCACAGACCCTGGATTGCTGGGGGGGGGGGGTGCATACAGATCTCAGATTAACAAGAATTTTGAATGGAAGTAGTTGAGGGCAGAGTTGATGTTACTGGCAGAAGAAATGGGGGACCAGTTGGTAGCTAACAAATCATCATGCAATGAGGACAAGTCCAGTAACCAGAAGGACTGGATCTGGGATTTTAGGAGGGGCTTTGAGACATTAATTTTGCAAATGCGCTAGACCATATGGTGGTCACTAAGTGCATCTGGGAGGTGCCAGCAACTGTGATATCGTGAGGGTGAGAGATAAGTACCCAGTCCAGTAAGGAATGATTAAGGGATCCATTATTGTGCTGGACTGGGTCCAAGATCAGTTGGGTCAGTTGAAGAGACTTAATATTTTGGCAGAGTTACGATTGTGAGGGAGGCAGCCAATTAATATTAAAGTCCCCAAGGATGAGTAGTTCGCAGGACAAGGCAAGGGTGGAGATAGTGGTGAGGAGCTGCATGACTGATGAGGGGGACAGGCAAGGGCAACAATAGACACCAGCCACAAAGACAGGGACAGAGAAAGGGATAGAGAGTTTGAGAAGGAGCATTTCATATGCAGAGGGGAGGTGACTGAGAGTACAGGAGTGAATTGGATAGTAGAAGAGAAGTAGATGGCAACAGCACCTCCCTTTTTTGCATGTTTCTGGATGGTGAAAGTGAACCCAGGAATGGCTACTGCGGCATCAGATATCTTTTGGAAAAGCCAGGACTCAGAGATTATTAACACATCTGGGGTAGAGCAATCATGAGAGATTACATAGGTTATTTCAGAGCAAAGAAGTCCTAAGTCCATACTGCTCGCAAGTTGATTTGCTTATACTCCTTGATCTTGTTCCATATTAAATACTCATCTAATTTATGCTTAAATTCCCCCATACTGTTGCTTGCCACCACATCTGCCGGTAGGCCATTCCAAATCTTCTGCACTCGTATAGAAAACCAGTGTTTTCTTTTGTTGGTCCGGAATCTCTTGCTGGTTATTTGAAAGAGATGTGATCTTGTGCAATACTTCTGTTCCCTGAAATCAAGACTCAGCTGATCCCATAGGTCCACATCTGAAAGTGCTTTATAGATCAAGCACATGTTCCCCCTTAACTCATTACCTCCAATAGCTTCATATGAAGTCCAAATTATCCATTGTTTACATGACACAAAATGGCCGCACATGTAATAATGAGTTAATCTACGGAACTGAAGCAAGTACATTCCCAGTACAGTCAACCTCTCATCATAATCCCTATTTTTTACTTTATTAGCTAGTTTTGTTGCCCTTCTCTGTACAGTACAAGCCACATTAAACTGTTTTATCAATGAGCTGGTTTAGCATTGATTTTTACAGTTGGCAATGCACTGATAACTCATATTGTTTTTCAATGCTTAACCAGCTGAAGAGTAATGTCTGTAAAATGTTTTTGCAACTCAGTTGGAACACATGTGCAGTCCCATCACAGTGCAATGCAAATCTGCATTTTAATTCTTAAACTGTTTGTGTAAGACTTTATGCTGGATCCAGCAACACTTATGCAACTCAGTCAGAAATGCTAAAGCAACTCATTGGAGGAACAGTTTAATGTGACTTGTACTGTACTTTCTCGAGTGCTTTAATTTAAATTTTTCCTTCCGGGAACCAGAACTGAGCACAATACTCCATGTGGGGTCTCACCAGGGAGCTGTACATTGGAATTATCACTACACTCTCCCTACTCCCTACTTTTGCTGCAATGTAATATGCCACTGGCTTTTTTACCATTTGGTTACCATGAAACTTAAAAGTAACGTCATTCATTATTCTAATTCTGAGGTCCCTCTTGTCTATATCCTCCCTCAACGAAATCCCATTTAATCTATAGTTTTGCTTCATGTTTTTACTTCCCAGATGCATCACAGTACACTTATCAGTATTGAATGCCAGCTTATATTTAACTGCCCACTCCTCCAATTTGAATAATGCTGTCTGTAGTATGCTTGCATAGTCAATGTTGTTAACCCAATAGATCTATCCTGGTATCATCTGCAAATTTGGATTCCCAAGCTTTCACATTAGTCCTCATGGAGGATATGTGAATATTGAATAAACAAGGGCCCAGGACAGATCCCTTCGGCACCCTGCTTGTAACCTCGGACCACTCAAGAGTATGACCCCCTGATGTAAACCCTCTGCTTCCTATTGGCAGCCTGGAAGCTATCCATTTAAAAATGTTATGTTGTATCCTATGATCAATTAAAACATCAATGAGCTCGCCATGTGGGACCTTGTTGAATGCTTTCAAAAAATCCAAAGAGGTTGAAGCTGATCAGTCATTGGGAGGAGGCTTCAGATATTGATGTGAGCTATTCTCAGCCCTTTGGGGAGACAAGTGGGAGGGGAGTGAGTAGGGTTGGGACTGTGCTCAATATCACCTGCCATGAGGAGCAGCAGTGAGATGATGAACTTGACAGAGTCAGAAAAGCATTTGTGTGATGAGTGAGGAGGATAGAGTGGGTGAGGGTGGCAGAGGGGCGGGAGGGAGAAAGGATCTAAGGATTTCCAGGTGGAGCCATGAGGAGGAGGAGTAGATGAGGGAGCAACCAGGAGGGATGGGAAAAGCAGAAGGAAGGGAAGGTAGGAGAAGGAGAGGGGGAAGGGAGAAGAAGGGGGAGAGAAGAAAAGCTGACAGGAGGGAGAAAGGTTAGGGAAAACAGGAAGGGAAGGAGAAAAAGGGTGATAAGCAACATATTAGAAGGCAGGAGGCTATAGAATCAGAATATGATAATAGAATGGGGAGGAGGAGAGAAGGGAGGAATTGGGTAGACAAGTGGAGTAGGTGAATGTCGGGTAGTGCAGGAGCAGCACAGTGAAAAAAAGCTAAGAGGACCTATATAGGGAGTGTGCAGATGTCAAAATAATAAGGTGGTGATAAGGGGACCCTATATAGGGAGTCTGTGGGGTTGCCAAGAAGGTATGGTGGAGATAAGGGGACCCTATAAAGGGAGCTGTGCAGTTGAGAAAAGGTAACGTGGAAGAAAGGGGAGTGATGGCAGCCAGGTTCTGGGATCAGACCTTGATATAGAATAGGAGGGGGAAGGAGAGGAGGGAGGGACTGAGTAGGCAAGAAGAACAGGTGAAGGAGCAGGTAGAACAGGAGCAACACAGTGTTACTATGTTAAAATAATATAACATCATACAATCAAAACTGCCTACCAGGCATACAATACTAAATTCCAAGAGACATTCAATGGAATACAGTAAACCTTGGTAACCTAAGTAGGCTGGTTCAAGCAGTTGGGGATAATACCACATTGTCAATTAACTAAGTTCAAGATAGCTGCACCTCTCAAGTGTGAGGTGATATCCATAAAAAAATGTGACCCAAAAAAGGTGAGGATCAACACATTTCCTACCTACAGTGCCACTAGAGATCCTACTTGGACTCCGACTTACACACCTCTTGCTTCTAAGATTCCCTTGTGTCTATCCTATGTATTCTTAAATCCTGTGACTGTTCTAGCCCCACCACTTCCTCTGGTAGGCTGTTTCAAGCGTTCACCACCCTCTTGGTGAAGAAGTACTTACTCACGTTTCCTTTCAGCCCAACCCCCCTCCAGCTTCATGTTATGACCTCTTGGTCTTGAGCACCTTTTCCTTTGGAAAATATGCCCTTTCTGTACCTTGTTTATTCCTGTGAGGCACTTGAATGTCTCTATCATATCCCCCCATTCCCTCCTGTCTTACATTGACACATATACAGATGTTGTTGGCAGATAAGGGCCTTTGGCCCACCTAATCTGCCCATTACTACAATTTACTGTGCTTGTTCTATGGAGTACTTATTTAAATCCTTAACTCATTGCCTCCACAGGAGCTCTCTGAAGTTGCACCACTTGTCTCCTGTATACTGTTAATAGTAAATCCTGGGCTTTTCTAAGCAAAATCAAGCTATAGTCAGCATGCCACAAACAAATCCTAATAGTTCAAGAACTGTAAGTGCTAAGTATGAGTGGCAAAGTTATTAAGCACAAAATTACCTTTCCAATGGTGGTGTGCAAAGAATAATATGTAATTTCATTTTTTTCTATGCTGGTTGAAACAGCAAAACAAATATTTGTTTCACTAAAACAGGCAACATAAGCCATACATACCATACCATGAACAAAGATGATTAACTCCTAAAGTATGCATGCTATACACAGAATATCAGTGGCAAAGTTGTTCAGCACAAAATTACCTTTCCAACGGTGCTATGCAGTCGAATATATATTATATTCTGTTACATTATATATATTAAAATATATAAGTGACATCTCCAGACATTGCCAGGGCACACAGGAAGTCAGTATCCCTACTTTTTCACTGTCCCTCTCTGCCCACCCACCGTCCATTCTATTAAGCCTCTCTAGCCCTCCTTTTGTCTTTCTATGCTCCCTGAAGTACCTATAAAAGGTTTTATCCACCTTCTTAACCGAGTTGGCTATCTTTTCCTCAGTTTGGGCCTTTGCTATTCTGACTTCCCTCCCTGCTTCCTTCTGCCTTAACTGGTACAGCTCTCTGTCCTGCTCCTTCTGTGTTTCCTTATACTTCCTGAATGCTATCTTTTTCTCCCTGACCTTCCCTGCCACCTCTTTGGAGAACCATAGTGGCTTTTTCTTTCATTTTGATTTGTTTATTTGCTTCACACAAAGGCATGTTGCCTCTGTGATGGCAGTTCTGATGTTTCCCCATTGTTGCTCCACCCCTACTTCTAGCCTGTTTGCTAGTGCTTTTCTAAGGCACTCTCCCATCTTGCCAAAGTCAGCCCTCCTGAAGTCCAGTACCCTCACTTTTGTAAGTGAGGGTACTGGACTCTGTAGCCACACTGTTTGGTGGTCACTTGTTCCCAGATGGCTACCCACTTCTAGATCTGAGATCCTCTCACTGTCCCCATTTGAGAGTAAGAGGTCTAAGATTGCTCCCTAACGAGTGGGTTCCAAAACTTGCTGTCTGAGGCATGCCACTTGTAGGGCATCGAGAATGGCCCTGCTCTTGAATGTGGCTGCAGCAAATGTGCTCCAGTTAACATCTGGCATATTCAGGTCTCCCATCAACAGTATCTCCCCTTTCCCTGCCATCCTAAGAATGCCTTCTATCATATCCTTGTCAATTTCCTCCCCCTGACATGGGGGTCTGTATACAACCCCTGTGCGGATTGTGGTGCCATTTCCAGTCTCCAAGGTGACCCACAGTGCCTCCTCTCCTTCCTGTTTACTCTTTTGTTCCATTGCTTTTATCCCTTCCCTTACATAAAGACTACTTCTCCCTCTCTTTTCCCCTCCCTGTCTCTCCAGTAGGTTGTGTACCCTGGTATATTAACATCCCAGTCATGGTTCTCTGTGTACCATGTTTCTGTGACTGCTACAATATCCAGGCATCCCTCTTCCATCAAGGCCACCAGTTCAGGGAGCTTGTTGCCCAGACTACAGGCATTGGTACACATTACCCTCCATTTCCTGATGACCTTACCCCTTTGTGCCCCATCCCTGTCCTTATTGCCTTTGTCACTTTCTCCATTTACCCCTGCCCTTCTCCCTATCGACATCTCTAACTTGATGTTTACCTCACTTACTACCCTGACTTTTTTGGGGGAGGTAGGATTTTTCTGCTCCTTTCCAGTGCCTCCCCCCTTGGCTAGTTTAAATGCTTGCCAATAAAGCATTTAAACCTATCACCTAGGATCCTGGATCCCCTCCTGGACAGATGCAGACCATCACACCAGCATAGGCCTGCATCAGTCCAGGTGGACCCCCAGTCCCCAATGAAGCCAAATCCATGAGCTCTGCACTGGTTTTTCAACCACTGATTGAATCCCATGATGTGGAGCACCCTAGCTTAACCTATGCCATAGACATGCAGCACCTCCGAGAAGGTTACCGTGTGTGCTACTTGTCTAAGACCCCTCCCCAACTCCACAAACTCTTCCTGCACTGCTCTGATCTCTTTCTCAGCCAGTTCGTTTGTCCCTAAGTGGACAATGACCTCCAGCTCCCTCCCCTGTGTAGCAGCTCTGGTGATCCTGAGGATTCGCCCCCTGTCCCTCCAAGCCATGGCGCCAGGCAGGCACCTTACCTCCCTCTCCCCTTCCTCCCCCAGTTTTACCTTCCTAACAATGGAGTCCCCCACCAGGAATTGTTTCCTTCCCCTGTGGGTTCCCATGCCACCCTCCTGTGGGTCTCCTAAGTGGAGGTTCCCAGCATCCTCCTTGGTCTCCACTGTGGGTGCCTCCATAGAAGAACCACATTTTGCCAGAACGGCATATGAATTTTGGAGAGGTACAGCTGGAGGGATGTGCCTCTGTTCCACCACCCTCACCCTCCCTGAGCCCACTGTGGTCCAACTGCTCCTCTTTCTTGGTAACCTCTGAGGCAACAGCAGTGGCCCTGGTAGTCCCTGGATGGGAGAGGAGGTCCCATAAATTCTGGCCAATTCAGCCTGGAGATGAGCAACCTCCTCCCTCAGCCCAGAGAGGTGCCTGCAGATGGGACAACACTGCATCCTCCAGAAGATCTCCAGAAAGATTGCTGCTCCACAGCTACTGCACTGCATCACTCCCATCATGTCTTATTGCTGGCCCCTTCACTGTCATTTGGAATCCTTACTCTTTCCTCTGTTTATTTTTTTTCTTCCTACTTACTTACTGCCTCTGTGCCCTTTAAGCTCCTGATCTTCCTGTTCTGAGGTGACACTTGTAGAAAAATTGAAAACATATAAACTTGATGTCCTTTGGCGAGTGGCCAAATGTGTTATGAGGGGGTAGTGTATAAGATCTGTCTCATCTGTAATGGACTGGATAGAGACTGTGTTTGGCATTTCAACAACCAGCTTTTGTGGGAGGTGACACGTGTAAAAAAATTGAAAACATATAAACTTGATGTCCTTTGGGGGGGCAGCCAAATGTGTTATGAGGGGGTAGTGTATTAGACTTGCTTCAAAGCAATCATAAAGAGATGCAATCTAAGTTGGACAAACTTTTACAAGAGAGTCTGAATGTTGAAGCCTAATTAACTCATTCATGCCACAGCTCTCAGAGAGTTGCACCACTTGCCTCCTGCATACTCTCATCTACCTGCTCATGTGCCTAATTCACATCCTCAACTAGGCCAATTCCCCCCCAGACTCACTCTGAGCCACTCTTAATAGATATCTAGCACTTGTCTCATGTCTCATCCCCCATGTTAGCGCATCATTGTTAATGCTGCACAATTTGTTTGCATAATACTACCTAATGTATACTGCCTTACTATATTTTGCACCATGTGTTACCATTTTGTACTATTTGTCTCTCTATTGTTATCACTATGTTTTTGCCATTTTGCACCATTGTATCCTTGATGTCCTCCTTATTCATGTGTACTATTCCCAGGACGTATCTGAAATCAAGCAGTACTCTGCTCAGCATGCCTTTCTGGTAAACCTCTTAAATAAATAAATAATAAATACTGTTAACAATGAATCCTGGGCCTTTCTAAGCAAAACCAAGCCATAATCAGCATGCCACAAACAAATGCTAATAGCTCATGAATCATAAGTGCTACACATGAAGTATGAGTGGTAAAGTTGTTCAGCACAAAATTACCTTTCCAACAGTCCTATGCAAATAATAATACACAATTTAGTTTTTTTTCTATACTGGTCGAAACAGGAAAAAATATTTTTTTCACTAAAAAAAGGCAATGTAAGCCCTTTTTTGTTGGGAAATATTTAACATATCAACACCAAATTAAGCATCCATACTTTAGATGTAGTTATAATTGTACATTTGTAAAAAAAGCAATTTTTGTAGCATAAAACATAATTTTTCCACATTTTAGTCAAGGTGCTTTGGTGAGGTTTGAGGGACAAATCTCAATCATACACACCCTACCAGAGACAAATGCATATAACTCCTAAACTATACATGATATACACAAAGTATCAGCAGCAAAGTTGTTCAGCATAAAAATACCTTTCCAACGGTGCTATGCAATCAATTGTAATCAATTTGGTTTTTGTTTTATACTGGCTGAGATACCAAAAAGTGTGTTTTATTCAAGATGCTTAGGTCAGTCTTGATGGACAAAATGTCAGCCATACACACCATACCACAGACAAATGCAATAACTCCTAAACTATACATGATATATACAAAGTATCAGCAGAAAAGTTGTTCAGCACAAAATTATCTTTCCAATGATGCAATGCATTCAATTACAATCAATTGGTTTTTTTTACTAGCTGACATACTAAAAAAAGTTTGTTTTTGAAAAACAACTAAGGTCACATATCAACATCAAGTTCTGTATTCTGAAACTTAAAGCAGCTAGTAAACTACTTTGGTACTAAACACCAGTCTTTCTGATATATGGCATGTATTTCCATCGTTTTTAGCTAATCTTACACAATGCACCAACATATGCAAATATATTCAACAACACAGCATCGTCACAAATATCATAAGGTGCACGGCGACACATTCTCATACAACACTCTCATGCAACAATAATGAGCACTGTTGTGCACTTTGTGGGCATAACAGCACACCACATACAATCATGTGCACAGTGGCACCCATGGTAGTCAGCACGGTGGCCACAAATCTTAGCATATAGAATACAGAATGTCAACAAAATTACTACAATAACCACAATGATATTTTTGTTACCTTTTCAGCACTCATCCCATGATGGTGTCCTATGATGATGTACACTGAAGAGAGTTCAACATTCTTACCTGTTGTGATTGTTACCCATCCTCTACTTTCATGCATGTGTTGTATGCACTTCTTTAAATAAAAGTACTTCTAACCTCTCCTCTGTTGTCTGTGTCATCCTTCTGTAAATAAAGTAGTTCCAACCTCTCCTGTTGTCTGTGGCATCCTGTGACAAAAAAAAGTAGTTCCAACCTCTCATCTGTTGTCTATGTCAGTTATTTATAATGGTGTGTATCATTGGAAATCTTGCTGCTGTCACAAAGTCTTTGGTAGTCACTGTTGCCATGCACAGTTTTGCTCCTGTAGTCATCCATTGCAAATTTCTCTTGGTTGTCTTCTGCAATCCTCTACTGTTCCCTTGTTGCACTCTCATCATCGCCTGCCACCTCCAGATAGTTTTGGGACCGCCTCCTCTGCATGTGTCTCCACTCCATCCATGGCAGCTGTTCTATCCATTGGTGATACTTCGTCTTGCATGCCTTCAGAATGTGGTCTATTTGGTGTCTTCCATTCTTCTTTCTCCCCCGTGCAGGACTGGGCTTCAACCAAAAAAGTTGACATCTCACACAATGGACAATGCAAAACAAAGAACAGCCAATGTGGCAGCCGAATGAAAATAAAAAGTACTGAGCAAAAACATCTACTCCACGTAAATTATACTGAAAAAGGTCCTGGAGACAAAAACAGGCACACTTGAATAGTTACTTGCCACTTTTTATTTCTGAAGTAATTTTTTCCTGTTCCTTTTGATCATTCGAGTCCTATACTTTGATAAGCAGTTCTTGGTCTGCCAGCTGACACATCGACCTCTATGCTACCACACCACCACATCATCATTGTGATCGCTCAGTAAAAACACTGCCCATGGAGCCACCAAGTGGCTGCTCCACTGTCTCAGTATGCTCACAAATGATGTAGTGGGTGACCAATTATAGATATGTCCACTGTCAGGCAGAGATTTGCTATGCTCATCACACATATCGGCAGGTGACAGCAATTCCAAACTGACCAAAGGGAAAAGAAACTTCCTCGGATATAAAAGGTAACGGCTGACTGCCAAAGTAATACAAGTTTCAGCCCTCCATTAGCTCTTTCAGTTGGCCCCCTTGGTCTGGTGAGTGTAATAAGCCTCACCACTAGACCACTTTTATCTCTGTATTTTGTATTCTCATTCAGCGCAGCCCATTCAATGACTGGCATGTCACTGTGTTACTTCCGAAACAGTGACGGGCCAAACCTACTTTCTGACACCATGCACGACAATCCATTTCAAGCCCATGACACTGCATCTCTTTGTTGACCTTTTCTTTGTCTCACTCAGCAAAGTTTTTATTTCACAAATCAGTACCAATATGTATATCAACTATTTTTGGATTACATATGCTGTGTTTTCACCTGATTGTTGTGGGACCACCTCCCTTCCTCCAAACCATTTTATCTTCAGTTTTTCACTTCCGCCATGGCATCATTCTTCTAGTCAGTCACGCCTCCTGACCCCCACGTCATGTGCTAGTTTTTGGTGTCACGAAATTCACATCAGCTGTGTACCTTTTGTGGTGATGGGTCCTCCTTCTCCAGGTGCCATTCTCTCCTGACTGGTACATGTCTGACTCCTTCCCCTGCAGCCCCTCCAGCGTGTACATGCAGAGAAGCTGCAGAAGAACTATTAGGGGTTCATCTGCTTTTGTGCTGTTGGTGTGAGCTTGTTCATTTGTAGTGGTGATACTCGGTAAAACAATTGATGCATAGGTGTACATTGCACGTGCGGCATGGATATGATGGTTCAGCACGTTTCTTTTTCATTGCACAATTTTGGCACCTCCCCTTCTTCCCTTTCACTGGGTAGTGTAATCCAGCACTAGTAGGATTCCGCTCGATTACAGCAACTGAGGCACTATATCTCCTATTGGTGTACCTTCCATTAGAAGCTCCGAGAGAACCATGTGAAAATTCAGCTGTTTGTGCTTATTCATCCTCCCAGTCTTGGATTGTTGAACATGAGTTGCACTCTCTCAAAACAGAGTAAAAGCATTTGCTAATGCCATGTCCCACAAAAAACAGAAAAGGTATATCCACCACTTCTTTGATTTTCTGGTGCAGGGGTACTGAACCAAAGCTGGTCAGCGATTTCAATGACATTCATGTGCATGTTGTAGTCTTGCAGTAGTTCTGGACAGGGAATAGATGCTTCAGTCCCATTTATTTGTCTCCTGGTCACAGACATTGCTGGTGAGGTCAGGTCATGGTGTGTTGAGAGAAGGAAAATGGGATTGTCACCTTTCCGAGCTGTGCCAATGAGTGAACCATTCTGTAGCTGTTTATAATGAACACGGAATTTCTTCTGCATTGCTGATTTGTTAAATTCTGCAGGCCATCCAACCCTGTTGGTGCGCATTGTGCCACACAAGTACAAGCCAGCATTCAAAAGCTATTTGGCCAGGTGAACCAAAATTAAATAATTATCAAAATAAACATGGTGCCTTTTTCCACACATATCCTTCATCAGGTCTTTCACCACCCTCTCTCCAAGGTTCACTTCCACAGCACTCTCAACCTTTCCTGTGTAAACTTGGAAGTCTGATACATAACCATTATGAGCATCTGCAAGGATCCATACCTTGATTCCATATCATTGTGGCCTGCCTTGCATGTACTGCTTGAATGGCAGACATCCTCTGAAGCCTACCATTGCCTCATCAATCAACACTTCTCAGTGTAGGTGGTACTCAGTCTTGTACACCTTGAGAACATGTTCTATAATGAGATGCACATGATGTAGCTAGTCGTGATTTTCTGATCCTCTGGGCGGATTTTGCGTGCTATCGTTGGGATGCAGATACTACATAATCTTCTTATAATGCCGATGGGTCATTAACTCTGAGATTGGTAAACGTCCGTACAAATGGTGCTTCCCTCAGTACATACGGTAGGTTGGAGTCTTTATAATAGATACAGTATGTACAACTGCATTCCAAACAAAGCTTTTATGTTGGTCGCTGTCACTGGAGTCCATCAGTGGTCCACTTTGTTTGCTTCTGCCTGCTTATGGGCACGGTACTGATTTGTCTCCTCTGCAATCAGGTCATAAAGTATCGGAGGAAATGTAAGGTTCATGAAATTCATGGGACTCTTCTCCGCTCTCATAACTGTGGCAGGACCCATTGGCTCCTTGAAATCCTCAACATGCACCAGCTGTAATCGACGTGTCCAACCGTCAGTGTGAACCGCATCCAGATGGGTCGAAAGTTGCTCATCTTGTTCAGCAGCATCCACTTCAATTGGCCTATTCCCATGCCACAGTCTAGCCAAAGGAAGATGATCTTCACTGTCTGTGTAGTTGCTCTGCTGCTGTAGCTTGGCTAGTGGTACATCATCCTCATCACTCTCCATGGAGTGCCTTTTCCTCTGCAGAGTAGCCAGGGGTAGATCATCTCCTTCACTGAATTCACTGTCAAGTGTAATCAAAGGCATCATACGCTGCAAGTCCACCTCGATGTCGGAATCTGGAAAATAAAAGAATTCCTAATTGTCCCTGGCACTATTGAACAGGTCCAACATGTTGTTATTTTAGATGTTCTCCATTTTTCCTAGAGAGATCTTTGTCAGTTACCATGAACTGTCGAACACTGGTCTTTCAAACTCTCAAATGCTGGTCTCGCGAACTCTCAAAGGCTGGTCTCTCGAACTCTCAAAGGCTGGTCTCTCGAACTCTCAAAGGCTGGTCTCTCGAACTCTCAAAGGCTGGTCTCTCGAACTCTCAAAGGCTGGTCTCTCGAACTCTCAAAGGCTGGTCTCTCGAACTCTTCAACTCCGGATAGTCTCTCAAACTCCAGATGGTCTCTCAAACTCCGGACAGTCTCTCAAACTCTGGACAGTCACACTTGCATCTGTAATAGAAACACACAACCATATCTTTGCACTGCAGACATGACTCATCAAGGACACTACATTCAACCTATTATATACCAATTATGCGACAAAACATCACACAAAATGTTAAACACTGCAGAGAACAGTTACAGCACTGGGCACCATCCCACAAACAGCATTCCCTATTGTCTGGGGGCTCCTCACAACCCTCCAAGACCCAGAAGTGTCACACAAAATGGATTCCCTGGTGTCAGGGACCCCAACCCACTCCCACTGTTGAACACATGGCACCATCCCACAGAATGGATTCCATGGTGTCTTGGGTGTCCCCCACACTTGGAAATACCCAGCACCATCACACAAAATGGATTCCCTGGTGTCCAGCTGTTCCACCACCTCAAATACCCAGCACCATACACCTGGGGGTATGGTGAAGAACCTCTGGACAGCAGGGTATCCTTTTTGTGAGATGGTGCCTGGTGTTTGAGGTTAGGAAGGGAGGCCCCCAAACCCAGGGAATCCATTTTGTGTAATGGTGGAGGGTGTGGGGGTGAGGACCTTGACACCATGGAAACCATTTTGTGTGACAGTGCCAGGTCTCAGAGGGTGGGGGGGTACCAGGACACCAGATACCGCTGTTTCTTGGATGGTGCAGGGTGTTGGAACACCAGGCACCATCCCACAAACCGAATTTCCTGTTGTCTTTGGGCTCCTCCCACCTTCCGAGACCTGGCACCATCACGCAAAATTGATTCCCTGGTGTCCAGTGGTCCCTCCAAGACCCAGCACCATCACCAAAGGGCATTCCATTTTGTACACTCTCCAACCACCACCCCATCCACCACCGAAACTCCATATACATTACCAAAAGGCATACTATTTTGTAAACTCTCCACCCAAAAACCCAGCACCAGCACCAAAATACCTACCAAACACCTGGGGGTAGGGGGGAGAACCACTGAACATTAAGGAATCACATTTTGTGAGATGGTGCCGGGTGTTTGACGGTAAGAGGAAGGCACCCAACAACTGTGAATCCAGTTTGTGTGACAGTGGGAGTGAGGACCTTGACACCATGGAAACCTTTTTTTTTGTGATGGTGCTAGGTCACCCAGTGCAATCACCAAAGTGCATTCCATTTTGTACACTCTCCCCTTACCACCCTCTCCACTCCCCAAACCCCATGACTATCAACAAATTGCTCTTTTGTACCCCCACAAAAAAAACAGCACCATCACCAAAATAACCACTACAAAACACCCAGGGGTAGGAGAGAGAACCACTAGCCAGCAGGGAATCCATAGGGGGCACACAGACACCAGGTACCAGCATTTGTTGGATGGTACCAAATGTTGCAACACTGGGCACCATCCCACAGATAACATTCCCTCTTGTCTAGGGGTGCCCCACAACCCTCCGAGACCCAGAAACATCACACAAAATGGATTCCCTGGTGTCAGGGGCCTCCCCACAGTTAAGCATCCAGCATAGTCCCGCAAAATGAATACTCTGATGTCAGCCCCCCCCAACCAACCACCACTGTGAAACCTCTGTCAGCATCCTACAAAATGGATTCCCTGGTGTTCAGTGTTCCCTATGAGACCCAGCACCATAACCAATGGGCATTCTATTTTGTTACACTCTCCCTCCACCACCCCAAACACCATGTTCATTACCAAATGGCATACTATTTTGTATACTCTCCCCCCAAAAACCCAGCACCATCACCAAAACACCTTCCAAACACCCTGAGGTAGGGTAGAGAACCTCTGGACAGCAGGGATTCCTTTTTGTGAGAAGGTGCCTGGTGTTTGAGGTAAGGAGGTGAGGCTCCTGAACCCAGGGAATCCATTTTGTGTAAAGGTGCAGGGTGTGGGGGTGAGGATCTTGACACCAAGGAAACCATTTTGTGTGATGGTGCCAGGTTTTGGAAGGTTGGGGGGGCACCAGGACACCAGCTACCGCTGTTTGTTGGATGGTGTTGGTTGTGGAACACCAGGCACCATCCAATAAACAGCATTCCCTGTTGTCTTTGTGGGCTCCACCCATCTTCTGAGATCTGGCACCATCACACAAAATGGATTCCCTGGTGTCAGGGGCCTCCCACCCACCGTCAAGCATCCAATGCTGTCCCACAAAATGGATTCCCTGGTGTCAGGCCCTCCCCAACCAACCACCACCATGAAACATCTGTCAGCAACCTACAAAATGGATTTCCTGGTGTCCATTGGTCCCTCTGAGACCCAGCACCATCACCAAAGGGCATTCCATTTTGTGCAATCTCCCTCCACCACCCCAAACACCATGTTCATTACCAAATGGCATACTATTTTGTAAACTCTCCACCCAAAAACCCAGCGCCATCACCAAAACACCTGCCAAACATCCAGGGGTAGGGGGGAGAACCACTGGACAGTAAGGAATCAAATTTTGTGAGATGGTGCTGGATGTTTGACAGTAAGGGGGGAGACACCCAACAACAGGGAATCCAATTTGTGTGACAGAGGGGTTGAGGACCTTGGCACCATGGAAACCTTTTTTTTTTGTGATGGTGCTAGGCCACCCAGCCTAATCACCAAAGGGCATTCCATTTTGTACACTTTCCACTCACCACCCCGTCCACCCCCCAAAACCCAATGACCGTCAACAAAAGGCTCTTTTGTACACCCCCCCAAAAAAACAGCACCATCACCAAAATAACCACCACCAAACACCCAGGGGTAGGAGAGAGAACCACTGGACAGCAGGAAATCCATAGGGAGGCACACAGACACCAGGTGCCAGCGTTTGTTGGATGGTACAGGATGTTGCAACACTGGGCACCATTCCACAAACAACATTTCCTGTTGTCTGGGGGCTCCCTACAACACCCTGAGACTCAGAAGCATCACACAAAATGGATTCCCTGGTGTCAGGGGGCTTCCCACCCGCCATCAAGTATCCCACACTGTCTCACAAAATGGATTCCTTGGTGTCAGGCACCACCCTCCAACCAACCACTACCATGATCCTGCAATATGCTGCACAATGAATTCACTAGTGTCCAGTGGTCCCTCTGAGACCCAGCACCATCACCAAAGGACATTCCGTTTTGTACATTCTCCCTCCCCCACCCCGTCCACCACCCAAACACCATGTCCATTACCAAATGGCATACTATTTTGTACACTCTCCCCCCAAAACCCAGCACCATCACCAAAACACATGTCAAACACCCTGGGGCAGGGTGGAGAACCTCTGGACAGCAGGGAATCCTTTTTGTGAGACGGTGTTGGGTGTTTGAGGTTAGGAGGTGAGGCCCCCAAACTCAGGGAATCCTTTTTGTGTAATGGTGCGGGGTGAGGGATGAGGACCTTGACACGATGGAAACCATTTTGTGTGATGGTGCCAGGTCTCAGAGGGTGGGGGGGGCACCAGGACACCCGATATCACTGTTTGTCGGATGGTGCTGGGTGTTGGAACACCAGGCACCATCTCACAAACAGCATTCCCTGTTGTCTGTGGGCTCCACCCACCTTCTGAGACCAGGCACCATCAAATAAAATGGATTCCCTGGTGTCAGAGGCCTCCCACCCACACCGTCAAGCATCTGACACTGTCTCATAAAATGGATTCCTTGGTGTCAGGCACCCCTCCGACCAGCCACTACCGTGAAATATCCAGCAGCATGCTACACAATAGATTCCCTGGTGTTCAATGGTCCCTCCGAGACCAAGCGCCATCACCAAAGGACATTCCATTTTATACACTCTCCTTCCACCACCCCGTCCACCTCCCAAACACTGTGTCCATCACACAAAATGGATTCCATGGTGTCCTCAAATAACCAGCCTCAAACACCCGGGTGTAGGGCGGAGATACTCTGGACAGCAGGGAATCCTTTTTGTGAGGTGATACCTGGTGTTTGAGGTTAGGAGGAGAGGCATTCCCTGTTGTCTGGGTGCTTCCCACCATCCTCCAAGACCTGGTGCCATCCCAGGGCTCTCCACCACCCTCAGAGACCTGGCACCATCCCACAACATGGATTCCCTGGTGTCCAGTGGTTCTTCCACCACCTGTCACATGGCACAATACTCTCAGACCCAGCACAATCTCAAAAACAGCATTCCCTTGTGCTCATTGGCCACCCCTCCACCGTGCAACACAAAACAGCATCCCACAAACAGCATTCCCTTGTGTATAAGGGCTCCACACCACCCTGCATACCAAGGAACTGTGCCACAGACAACATCTTCTGCTGCTGCTGGTCGGCCACCCCCCAGCCTCCAAAACCCAACACCATCTCAGAAGCATCCCCTGTGCCCCATCCCCCCCCCATGCCCCCATTTCCTCCCCACCACGGACATCCTTCACATACACTGAATTCACACAGCCCTCTTATCCACAGATGGTCCTTGGCCACCTCTGTGGCACATTTAGTTCTCAGTAAACACTGTGCCTGACACCAAGGAATCCAGTAAACACTCACAAGTCATTTACTGGGTAGAATGCTGGGCAGAACGCTGTGTGAAGGAAAGAGACACATGGGCATAGGGGTGCAATTCATTCCGTACAATGAACAGAATGAAAATGCCCTACACATTCAGTACCATTACCTGACTGATGATTTGGCTGTACTCCATGTCCTCCTCGCATGCAAACTCGGAGCCCATGCGTTGGTAACAAAAATGAATGCTCTGTGATCGCAGTCCACGATCGCTCCCCCCAGCACTACCAATAATTACCCATTGGCTTCAATACACGGCACAACTGCAAAAAAAAAAAATTAGAAAACGGAACAGAAATATATGTGATGAGCTGCTGGACAAGCAGGCGATTTTGCCAGCCCATGCGATGGGAGCCCACACACTCACCATGATTGCTCACAGCTGTTCCACTAATCCACCATCCAAAATACACCAGCAATGTCCTGCAAATACAAAGCATTGTACACAGGCTGAAATGAAAAAAAAAAAAACAGAGGACGAGATGCAGAGTTTGCGAGCCGCGTACACTGTGAAGCTCTACTTCCAGTTTTCCGACTTCTCAGTGAACCGGCTCACAGAAACACCCCAAAAGCATGAGAAAATCAACAAAAGGCACAAAACAAGCTTACAAATAACAATACCTGTAGACAGCACAGTATTTTAGGGGGATATATCTGGTGGATCACAAATTGACACAAATGTAAATATCTTACAACAGCAGCTCAGCTCCTAGTCTACCTGCATACAGCAGCAAAGTGAGGACGCTGCGTTTCAAACAGGGTTTTCTAACAATTTTCCAATAAGACCGCTACACTTGCCAGCCAATCAAAAGAGGCTTACAATGTGCGGTATCACCCAAAGAGGTTTAATAAGTCCTAGCCTGATTGGCTATCAAGTAATATTAAAAAATATGAATGATGAGTGCAGACGTAGCAGGTGCACACTGGAACACTGTAGTTTACATCTGGAGTCATTCTGGGACACAATAGAACACTGGAGCCTGCCGAATACAGACATTTCTAGGAGGAAATGAGTTAAAACTTGATACTCCAGAGCAGACTTGGGTTACTCTGAACCTGCTTAGGGCCCAATGTGCCACATTGCTGAATGAATGGGCAGAGCTTGCTGTCTTTAATGTCAGATCTAAAAATGCCTCTCAAAGTGAGATAGTCGGCAGACTACTGGCTCTTCATCTGGGACAGCTGGAGGCTACTTGCATAGTTAATAGGCTGAAGGCCACCCCATCATCTTCTTTAGTTAACTGTCCTAGAGATATTGCTGCTGTCTTTAAATAATTTTATGTGGGAATTTATGCCTCTGCATAATGGGATCCCGAGCTATTGACCTCTATAAAGGAATAGCTGGCAGAAGTTCCTCTTCCTCATTCGACGGAACAGCAGCAGGAAAGGGAGACATTACTGAGGAAGAAGTACGTACTGCTAAACAACATTTAAAACCAGATAGGGTGTCAGGCCCAGACATTTTTTCTACTATTTTTATATGACTTTTTCTCAGGAATTACCTCCTTTTCTTACTAAAGTACAGTATATAATTATCTTTATTCTGCAGAATTATCAGATAGTTCTCTGACAGAAGCTCGTATAACTCTTTTCTTTAAACCTGGGAGAGCTGAGCTCCTGCCTGGCAGTTATTGCTCAATATCTCTTATAAATATAAACTTTAAAATCCTGGCAAGGATCTTAGCAAATTGGCTCAAACAAGTTTGGGATGACCTTATTGCTCCTTAGCAGGTTGGCTCTATGAAAGGCCTCTTCTCGCATGATCATCTTCATAAATTACATCACCTATTGCGGCATCTGGGGGGACTCAAATCCCTATGCCTCTGGTCTCCTTAGACACTGACAAATCTTTTAATCTTGCTTTGTAGCCCTTCTTGTTTGAGACCATTAAGGTGTACAACATTCCGAAAGACTGTTAGATGGGGAAAGTTATATATCAAAACCCCGCTGCACGTATTTTTTGTAATAGGGTTCTTTCTGATAAATTTGGTTGGAATGCAGAACACTGCAGTATTGCTCACTTCCTTCCCCTCTTTTTTATTAATATTTAGAGCCCCTGGCACAGAGATTAAAGGCCAACCTGGCAATTCAGGGTGTCCGAGTGGGTAAGGAAAAATGTAAATGTTCTATATATGCAGATAATAGTCTTCCACACATTTAACATTCTAAACAATCACTTCCAGCTGCTATAGGAGAACCCGCTACATTTGGAGACATTGCTGCCTACCGACTTAACATAGGGAAGACAAGAGTCTTATCTTTATTTATTTATTTATTAATTGGAAATTTCAGAAACAGACTTTGAGTAAGAACTCTTTTACAAAGGGTCCACATCCATTAAACAGTACAAATACAGACACAATTGAATTCACAGTACAAATACAGACATACTGTAGTTGAAATATCAGTACAGGAAATAACAAAAATATAGAAAACAGCTATGAGTTTATTATGAGTTTCATTAAGGGTTTAATACTAAGTGGTGTGTAGCATAAGAAAGTATATGAGAGAGACGAAAATGTGGGATAGGGAGAGAGAGTGGTTAGTGAATGGAGCATGGGGGTAGAGCAGCCTAGAAGGAGCATTGTCCCACTGCATTACAGCTTTGGAGCTGAGGAGCTGGGGATGGTGCATGTGAGGGTGTGTGGTAAGGTGGGAGAAGGTGGTTAGAGAGAGAGAGAGAGAGAGAGAGAGAGAGAGAAAAGGGAGGGAGAGAGAGAAGAAAGAGGGAGAGACCAAGTGGGGGAGGGGTGGTATCATGAGAGCGGAGATTGGTGGAGAAGGGGGGTGGGAGAGTGGTAGATCCCGGAGTCAGTTGAAAAACCAATTATGACTAACTCACTACACATTCTGACTGATTTTTTCAACTAGTTTGAAATTTCTGACTTCAACTAACTAAAGAAAATCCAACCGATTTTTCCAGCTTTTGCCATCGTTGAATTTTTTGTATGTTGTAGTTTGTCATACTTTAACTTCATTATTTGGCACATGTTACATAATACTATATTAACATAAGAGGCAGGCTTTTAGGACCTGTAATACATACGTCAATCACCAGCAATTCAGCAAAATGTATACAAACATACTAGTGAGAGGTTCCATCTAAACTCAGTGTCCCATTAAGAATACAGTGAAGTCCCACCACGAGCAACAGCACGTACATACGATTATATAAACCTGCAAGAAATAGGTTCACATTATGTATTAAAGGGGAACTGTCAGCAATAATAATCTGACAGCCGACTGACATCCAAGTATGAGGCTAATCCTAATTAGGCCTTTGTGTGCAACACTGTTATTTACTTACCAATTACTGCAGTGTAATAAATCAGACTAAGTAATGTCATTGACTTGTAAGATGCCATTGCATGTAACCAGACATCCCAGAATCCCATGATGCTGACTTCAGACAGAACTGCAGAGCTGGGATATTCAACTGCCTTTAATAGCCAGCCTGCAGTGGATGTCAGTGTTTTGTAAGCTGAAATGTTTAGTTTGCTGGACAGCTGTTCTTGTGGGGCTTGGGCTGGGTGCAGTGAAGTCAGAGAGGACTGTACTAAGCACCATGAGCACAGCAGTACCAGCAAAATCTGATTTTAGCTTACAAAATTATTCACATGTATACTGCAGGGTGCAGGCTACTGAAGAATGCATCTCCCATATCAGCAGTTCTCTGATGTGAGCATCAGGGATTCTGGTATGTGTGGTTACATGAAACTGCATCTTACAAGTCAATGTCGGTCAAATTAGCCCAGTACATACTACTATCGTGCAGTAAGCAGTAATTAAAAAATGTTTTTTGTACACCAAGTGCAAATTGTGATCAGCATCACACTTGGGTGTGAGGCTTTACTGACTGTTCCACTATATGCTCTCCTACTTCCATTAAGGCAGAGTAGTTTCATATGTCCACCAGACCAATAAGGAAAAGTCCACTCCTCTCCTCTTGACTTGTATAAATGGCTGAATAAAATAAACTCATTAACTATCTGTTGTGGCTGCCAAAGTTCAATACGGTTTCTTTTAGCAGAAAGCAGATCAATAACAAGTCAGTATGCTATATATCCCAAGTTGATGTGCTGCTGTTTAATGCTTAGAATTTGGTCATAAACAGTCTCTCAAATGCAACAGGAAAGTCATAAAAGTATGTATATATAATTATATAAGTAACACCTAGTGGTACTTACTGTGCTAATGAACACACACACACACACACAGAAAATATGCAAGACAGGATAAAATAACTACTGTTGAGCTGACACTGAAAAAGCATGTCATCACAGACACATGCCCTAACCACTGACATTTATTTTTTTTCCTTTGGTAACCAGGTAAGGCCCGCATGCCTGTTTTCAGGGGCAACCCAGGAGCACTGGTGAGATTAAGTGATTTGTTTAGAGTCAAACAGTATGCAACTGGAGATTGTGGGAATCAAACCCAGGTCTGTCTGGTAGATGTACCTAATTTTCTATCTAAGCAGTACAGTTCATTCACTGCATCTGTAATAAACCCCAATAAATTGGGGGTTATTCATATTCACTAAACAAAATAATGTATCTGGTGAATATACCCATAACCCAACCTAACAACTATTCCTTTCCTTCCTGTCCTACCATTCTTAGACTGACAGACCCCCCCCCCAGCCTCCAAGTCAGTGTACTACACTGCCACTTCCAAGGTCATCCCTGAAAGAGGACTGTCTTGTGACATGTTTTTGTGGGCTTACCTGGTTAGCAAAATTCAATAAATAAGTCAGACTAGTGAAGTTAGAACTCCACCCAGCTAGCCAGGTAAGCCAACACCACAGCACCCCGCCCCACAAAGCAAATCATATAACATACATCACCATCCTAAGAAATATTTATGGTTAAGATTGTCAGCAAAACACAACTGACCCCTTCATTGCAGATGGTCACATGCACTCCACCCTGCACAGCCTGCCACCTCACACACTATATTTATTCATTATTACTACTACTCTTGTCTTGCAAGCATAAAGATATATTTTTATTTCAGACATTTTATGTATGCAGCTTCTTAACCTTAACCAGCTCATTTAGCAAGCCTAAAAGAACATTAACTCACAAGAAAACTCTGCTTGCAATACAAAAAACCTTGTGGTCATTATGTTGTGTGTTTTTAATTTTTTTCCCCATTCCACCATCCAGTTTCCAAAAACCTCAAGTCAGAAACACCAGAAACAAAAATGTATTCTCTTTAATCCCTTGTACTGCTTCTACTTATTGCAATAGCAGCACTGGCCTTGTTAACTGAATGCTAAAACATTTAATTCCCATTTTTTGAGATAGTGACTTACCAGTTGTCGCCCCATATAAAATAAGGCAGGCAGCTTGAGTACGTTGACTTCAGCTGAGCTCTCTCAACTCTCAAGTCTTCTTCTGTGTGTCTCTGTTTTTTCTTCTCACTCCTCTAAGTCCTAGGTGCTCTCTACAAGGCTCACGCAGCAGCAGCCCACCCGACCAACCTCGTCCTCCCTCACTCTCCTCCGCACTCTGCAACACGTGGGACCAGGGCACATGCCACACAGCCTAGTTAGGGCCTACTGTAGTCTAGCAGCTGCAAGCATGGTCACCCCTGGGCCTGCACTGTGTGGTCTGGCTTGTCTCTCTCCTCCAACCGAGTTCTCCCACCTTGTTTGATCGATTGATCGATCAATGAGCTGCTAGCAGCCAGCTAAGGCAAACTATCTAGCCTTCACCTGGCCTGCACCTGCTTGTGGCACACTTGCTCAGTGGCCCCTCACCTTGACTCTGAGGACCTCTTGCAGCACCTGTCAGTGGTCTGACTTGTCCCCTAGGCCCCAACACTGACCACTGGGCTGGACACTGCAACACCACACCACCACAACTCAAACCCCCTCTGCTGCAGTGCTATCTCTTTCTCTGCTCCTGTCTGACGCAGCCTGCCCTTGGCCAATACTACTACTACTACTGCCGCTGGCTGCATGTGGTGGTTCGCCCTCTCACCAAGCAGTTGCCACTCACTGAGTCACTAGATTCTCTCTCTAGTCTCTCCCAGCCCAGTCACTAGTCTCCATCTGCTCTCTCCCTCCTCAAAAAACACTGCAGCAGCTGGACTAAGTTCCTTGGTCACTCGTTACTGTACCTCTCTCTTGGTGTGGTTCTTCTACAAAGACAGGCACTTAATTCCCCTTGCTCCTTCTCAAATCTCCTCCTGGTCTGGACCCGGTCCTCCCAAGATGGCTTGACCCGACCGACAACCTCAATCACTAGCATGTGCATGGCGCAACCCACCTGCCCGGCCTGGTGCCTCCACCTCTTCACACACACACACCACTAGTCTGTCCCAGTCATGCTGGTTTGTGGGCAGAGAGACCCCAGACCCTGCACTCCTACAGACTTCTGCTGCAGACCTTAAATTTTTATTTTATCAACTGCCTGTTGCTTCCTTCCATCTACCACTTTACCACCCACCCTGCTCTCACACCTCGACTAACCTGCTTCCCAACTCACTGCTCTCCTGACTCATGGAGCAATTTGGAGCATGTGTACAGTTCCTCCCTGTCATTACTGTCACTCTCGTTGGAGGATGGATGGTAAGGTTGGCAACGAGGAGCAAGACGAGAAGTTAAAAACATCCACCCCACACAATTAAAAAAAAAAATTAAACGGCCAAGATAACTCTTGAGTGCAAGGCTGCATGCAAATATTTTAAAACAGGGGGAATCATGAAACAAGTCATCGACTTAAAGAAAATACAACTGCTGTTAATTGCAATGCAATTCCTTCCAATTAACTAATTGCAACTGCTGTAATTTAAATCCACAATTTCTGACTGCCGACGGTAGCTCCGGGGTCTAGAGAGTGGTGAGGCGAGGGAGGAGAGAGTGAGAAAGGGGCGATGAGGAATGAAACAAATGAGAGAGCGCAACCACTAGCGGAATAAAAGCTATGGAGCATGAGGTGCCAGATTCTGGGAAGCAGGGGTAGAGAGTGGGGAAGGGTGGACTGTCTGAGTAAGTCCATAAGTAGTTGTTGGAAGGCAGGATTAGTGCAGGCTCTGGAGACCCACTCTGAACACTGGGTTAATAAACAAGAGAGAGTGAACTTAGGACTTCAATGGGAACAAAAGTCTTTCACTTATTTGGGTATAACAATATCCAGGCATCTGTCAGAACTTAAGAACCTTAACCTTGACCCCCTCCTTCAGAGCATAAAATTGGTCTCACAGAGATGGTCTTCATTACTGCTATCATTCTGGGGAAGCACAAATATAGTTAAAATGAATATTTTGCCATTGTATACCCCTAGATATGCTTAATATAGTTTTACCTATACAGCATCTTGTTTCACATGTTTGCAAACTCTCTTTAATGATCTTCTTGGGTGTGATAAATCGGAAAGTCTACTACAAACTTATATGGCCTAAAAACCCAGGGCAGCCTCCATCTCCCAAATTTTTTCCTGTACTATTTAGCACTTCATTACAGTAAATGTCTTAAATGGGGCCATTTGGGGGATGGGGAGGGCATCCAGAGGTATGAGTTACAATGGCTCACATTGGAGCAAGAATGGTGCAGGGCTAAAAATTTGAAACTGTGTAGTCTGCTCTATACAAAACCTGCCTGTCTCCCCCCTGCACCTTAAATTGGTCCCTATTATTATGGGACATGCTCAATTACATCAATATCTGACCTTTGATCTTGTCTAAGACACTTCCCAGCCCATCTTGACCAATCTCAACTTTAAAATTGCCAATCATTTGATTACTGACCAGTTTTTGGCTTTGGTACCTCTTATCTCTGTAGCCTAATTTCTAGTTGATGGACGCTTAATCCGCTTTCATGGTTTTCCACAATTATTTGGTACACCTAATCACACACCTTTTAAAGGTATTTTTATTTAAACATTTGGTGACCGGGAAAGGCACGCTGAGTCAGGACTCATCACCACATGCGACCCGGGGGTAGGAAGCATAGAACAAGATAAACAAATTCAATAGAGTAACATATAAGAATATTTTATACAAAAGAAATACAGCATTGACATAATACATTCAAAATACATCATTTCCATAATTTACAACTATTTAAATATTTGCAACTATCTCATGCTATTTTTTCTTGTACGAGTCTATATACTTGGCCTAATGGAGGGAGAAACACCATAAATGCTCTTGTACAGCATGTCACTTCCCAGCATCCAGTTATGGCATTATACAAACTACTACAACTATTGTATCTGGCATGGTTGTCGGGCATGTGCCTTTACTGGCAGGAATCCCAACAGCTGGCCTGGTCCTCTGAGGACTGGTAGTGGATCTGGCTAAATCTTTACAAATACTGTATATAAAACAGGACAAATATCATTTGATGCAATTTAAAATCTTACATAATTTATATTTTATTCTGTTAAGATTGTTACAGATGCATAGGTTGCCTAATTCTACTTGTACAAAATGTGGGAAATTAGAAGGATACTTGTTGCATGTTTTGTGGGAATATGAAAAGTTGTGCCCTTTTGGGCAGAAATTAAGCAATGTTTAGACCCCACATTGGAATTGGTAGATGCATTTACACCAGAGATCTACATTATTGGAAGGTTTCATGAGAAGGTTCTGGGGCCTTGAAGAAGCTAGTATAGTGCAGTGGTTTAAGGCTCTGAGTTGCGAACCTAAACACCTGGGTTTGAATCCCACAGTCCTCACTTGCATACTGTGTGACCCTGAGCAAGTTACTTAACTTCCATGTACTCCCAGGTTGCACCTGTAAACAAGTTTCAGCTTAGTGTGTCTATCCTGGTTAAAAAAAACATTGCTTTAATTGCAGCTGCCACCAAAAATATTATATTATGTCATTGGGTGGATGACAAAGTCCCAACATGGACTGAATGGCATAAACAATTTTAAGTGCTTCCTAGAAAAGTTTATAGCAAATGTAACTCATCAGCATGTGTCTTTTTGGAGATGTTGGGAACCCTTGTATGCTATTCTCTCTGTGTCATGATAGTAGTTTTTCTTAATGTATGAGAATATATTAGATAGTTTGAGATAATTTTGAATTGTCTTATATAATCTGACTCATTATTAGCTTTTGTACTAATGTTGGTACACTCTGTTTATGGGGCATTCTAGGCTGGGAAGGGAGTATGGTGGGATTATTGGTTTATGGTTTACTGTGTATTGTTTGTTTTTCTTTTTGTATCTGTTTATTTCTGTATGGCCATAAGTTTTGTTGTGTTGTGTTGTGTGGTGTGTTGTTATTGTTACAGTATTTGAAAACCTTTTCAATAAAATACATTAAATTAAAAAAGTAGTTTGTATCAAAAAGATACAGAGGAACCGAAGAGTGGGGTAGTATCAAAATAAAGTATCAAAAGGAGTTTGGGATATATTTGTTGGGTGAGGATTTATTCAGGAATTGATGACAATTTCAAGGAAATGCATTTTTGAGATAAAGCAGTAGTATTGACCCCTTGGTCTTCTTGCAGAACCCTCCTATAAATTGATTTTGTCAAGCTTTGTTCTCTTGGTATTTATCTCTACATATATAATTTTTCAGATCAAGGTAGGAGTGTGTCATGTTAGGCCACACAAACACAGGAGAGCAACAAAAAGAGGATTTTTTTTGCTAGGTGAAGATAATACCTTTATTAGGTTAATACAAACGTTAAAGGCCTATAAGCCTCTTCCTCAGGTGTGTTACAATTAAGACATGAAGTGCCATGTGTAGGAGCTTGGGCCTGATTAAAAATGCAAGAAATAAAAAAAAGTGCAATGATCTGAGTAAACTTTGAAGTGCTAATTACCATCAAAGCAGTTGGAATAATGTCACAATTTACAGTACATTATAGTTGTTGTTACAATATACACAGGAAGTTGTCTTTTTAAAACATGCAGATGTCTTGCATTGCTAATCAAAACCAAGCTCTGACAGATTACACTTCACATCTTCATTGTAACATACTTGAAGAAGAGGCATATAGGCCTCAAAATCTTGTATCTTTAACATTTTGTTAGCCTAATAAAGATATAGGGCTGGATTTTCAAAGGGCCCTTAGACAGACGCAACGTGTATCAAACATCCATGATCCACTTTGCATCAAATCCAGGTGCACAAATACTGTGTGCTGCATTTTGCAAGACAAGTGTGTTCTGTGGCAAAGCCCCCAGAATGACACAGAAAATCTTCTGCATCAAAAATATGATGAATGGGGTGAGAATGATGGAAGCTCAGTCAAGCGAGAATGATGCAAGCCGGGTCAAAAATATGATACATGGAGCAAGAATGACACAAGCTGAGTCAAAAATACAGTGCATGGAGTGAGAATGACATAAGGTGAGTCAAAAATATGATGCATGGAGTGAGAGTGATGCAAGTGGAGTCAAAAATGCGATGCATGGAGCAAGAACAATGCAAGCTGAGTCAAAAAATATGGTGGATGAAATGGCCTCTGTAAGCAATATTTTACATGCCGCAGTACTTAAGAAAGCATTACAATGTACAGTACAGTATACAATGTAGGACCTTTGCATCAGAATGCCATGCTTAGTATCATAGTCAGGTCTGCTTACCTATGGAGGGCCTCTTGATATGCTATAGTGTCAGTTAGACCAGCTCTGGCTGGTCTAACAGTGGCATGTGTCTTAGGCACAACAACAAGATCTACATTCTTTGAAAATCCAAATAAGGGGATGGTGCACCATTTCTGTGATACAGGCATCCCATCTGACATGGGGCAGGCAGTTTTTCAATGCAAGCGTTGCGCAAGCCAGTCTGTGTTTGATGCAAGGACTTATAAAACATTGGAACTGATATAAGTTTTGATGCATCCTGCTCCTTGCGTCATATTTTTTTGACACAAACACTGTGCATCATTCTCTGACCTTTGAAAATTCAGCCCCTGTTTTTTAATGGAATTCTCAGAAGTAACAGCAGCACCCACTATTGTGGTGCATCCCGCTTACCCTGCATTAGAGGATGTTACGTCTTCAGCTTGGCGCAGGCCTAGCACTCTGCCTGCAGTCCCCAGAAAGGCTGACAAACAGAATCATGCTCTGTCTGTCAGGCCTTATTGTGCTTCTCAGCCTGAAACTGACTCTGTGGTCATTGTGGCTACCCATGATCACTCTAGGGCTCCAAGAGTTATAAGTACCCTGCCTCCTGACAAGGAGTTCAAGAAACTGGTTGTAGTAGGTAAGAGGACTTACATCGTTGTCACTTTCCGCCTTCAAATTGCAAACTACCAAACTTATATGATGATGTATCAGATTAGCCTCTGGAAGTCAACTATGTCTACAGTACAGTCTTTAGTGGACAGCCCTGCAAAAATAGGAAATGCTTAAAGCTGCCTTGGCAGGCCTGAATACTGATAAACATTTATTTAGGTCAGCATATGATGCATCAGATGCTGCTGCTAAGTCTGCTGCCTCTTGTATCTGCCTTAGGGGATATTCCTGACTCAGAGTAGCTGGATGTGCTTCAGATGTGAACAGGCTGTGCTCAATGTGCCTTTTCGGCCTCTGAGCTATTCAGCCATGATGTGGACAATGTGTTAAAGGACCTTCAATCATCCAAAATGATTCTGAGATTTGTGAAATTCTTGATCCCAAAATTTCAGGTGTCATATTAGAGGTGCTTTTTGGAAGACTGCTGGCCGAGGTGGCTGTGGCTACTATCAACAATATCATGGCAGTGAAGGTGGCCCCACTGCTGGACCTACTGCCCAGAGTGGCCACTTTAAGGCACCCAAAGATTCTGGTTCTGGTGCCCTGCCATCCCCGATGCCTTCTGACTCCCCACTCTTTCCCCCTCCATGGCTGCCATCAGGGGTACACGTGGGAGGAAAGACCACAGATAAATGGGTCCTGGAAATGGTGGAAAAAGGGCATGCACTGGAACTGCACTGCTCTCCAAATCTCCAGTGTAAGCTCCACCATATTCTTATTATCCACCTGGACACTTTTCCTTGTTGCAGAAAAGTTCAGTCCCTACTTTAGAAAAAGGCCATAGAACCTGTTCCTCCCACAAGAAGGAACAAGGGTTTTTACTCCAGGTATTTTCTGGTCCCCAAATCTACAGGAGACTTGTGCCCAGTTTTGGACATCAGAGCCCTGAACAAATTCATTGCGTAGAAAAAGTTTTGAATGGTGTCTCTTTAGGCTCATTCCCATTCTGTGAAAAGGGCTTTGGCTTTGTAATCTGGACATGAATGCCGCTTACCTTCATATCAAAATCAGATCATGCCAAAGTCAGTACCTCAGATTCACACTGACGGACTGCCATTATTCGTTCTGAGTATTGCCCTTTGGCTTATCCTCAGCATTTACCAAATGGTTTGTGATTGTAGCAGCAGGAAGCTTCTGGAAGGAAGGTCTTTATGTTTTCCCCTATTTGGACAGCTGGTTCCTGCAGGACCAATCCAGGGAAGTGGTCTAGTACACAGTATTTCGAACTCTGAAATTGTTTGAGGACCTGGGTGTCACAGTCATTTACTGAAATCCATTCTCATTCCATGCCAACACCTCCAATATATTGGGGTAGCATAGGACACAGCAGTGGACAGTGCATTCCTGCCCCAGGACAGAGCCAAGGCCCTGATTACTCTGGACTACTTAGTACACAGAAGCCACTATGTGTCCACCAGGACTGTGCTTCCCCTCCTGGGACTTATGGCAACTGTCATTGTAACTGTCCCATTAGCATGCCTCCATATAAGGTTTCCACAATGGATCCTTTAGGTACAGTGGGAACAGCTGATGGATGAGTTAGAACACAGCATCATTGGGATACACTATGTCAACAAGCAAGGGTGGTACAGCAATGGGCACGCTCTCTCATGGCCTGCAACTGACAGTCGTTTTTCTCTCAGGAGTCAAAAACATCTTAGCAGACAGGCTAAGTCAGTGAGAGTGTTGAGTATGTGTGTGGGAACTGCAGATCTTCCTGACTAAGGACCTCTTTGCAAGATAGGGTTGTCTGGAGTTGGACCTTTTTGCGTCCCCACACAATACAAAACTGCCACTTTTTTGCTCTCTCACACCACAGCCTGGAGATTTTTGGTGAAATGCATTGTCCCTTTCCTGGAGGGGGAGGTTCTTTTACACATCCCCTGCAATCCCTCTCATTCAGAGGATTCTAAACTATGGTCAGAATGGGCCAGGCTTATACTGGTCGCCCCCCTGGCCCTGACAGATATGATTTTCACTCCTCCAGCATCTGGCAGTGTAACCTCTGGTTCAGTTGCCCCTGTGTCAGGGTATACAGTGCCAGAACAAGGGGTCCCTGCTTCACCCAGAACTACAGTCCCTCTGCCTGTACATTTGGCTCCAGATGGACATACTGTAGACATTACACATTTTGGGGCTTCTCCCCGGGTGGCTGATGTCCTACTGGCAGGTAAAAATCCTTCCACCAGACACAGTATTCTTTGAAATGAAAGCATTTCTCCATCTGCTGTGCTTTCTGCCTCCTCTCGTTATCATACTCCAATCTGCAGCACTCTTCTTTCAAGATGCATTTGACGTCCATTTCAGCATTTCATGCCTCTATTTATGGTCCCATGGTGGCACAACTATTAGTGTCCCATATATTCCTTAATGGTATTTTGCACATTTATCCTCTGATTTGTAAACTGATTCTGCCCTGGGACCTTAATTTTATACTTCAGAAATTGGCTTTGGCTCCTTTTGAGGTCTGCTGCAACTTGCAAACTATGCTTCCTTTCATGGAAAGCTCTTTTCTTGGTTGCTGTTACCTTGACCCTAAGGATTCTTGAGCTTTAGGCACTCATGTGTGAGCCTCCTTTCTGATCTTTCACAAGAGCAGGGTGGCCTCTTACACTGGTCCATGTTTTTTACTCAGAGTGGTTTCTGAACTCATGCTGAATCAGTCAACAAACCTATCAGTGTATTATCCGAGCATGCTAACCATGGTGAGGCTTTGCTACATACCATAGATGCACATAGAATGGTATGGGTCTACCTGGATTGCACAAAGGACTGCAGATAGTCCTCTTAGCTTTTTGTCTCATTCGCCCCTGGGAGAGAGGGTGTACCTGTCACTATGCAATGCCTGTCCATGTGGCTGGCCAACTGTATTATGTTTTGTTACATGAAGTATGGAAAGGAACTTCCTGGGGATGCTTGTGGCAAGTCTACCCGGGGTATGACCACTTTTGTTGCCTGCTACTGACATTTGTGCTGCTGCCACTTGGAGTACTGTACATACTTTTACTAAGCACTACAGTCTGGACATTATCTCACATAGGCATGCTGGCTTTGTTCTCACTGTCCTCCAAGGCCTTCTTTCTTGATATCAAATTAGCCTTTGCCATCCCCCCTGGGTACTTTGTAATGTTTGGAAATCATTCTAAAGGTGTGACCCAATGGAGGAGGCATGCTTGATGAAGACAGAACAGTTACCTACCTACCAGCAATAGTATATCTTTGAGAGAATTTCCTCCATTGAGTCTCAAAGCATCCACCCTCCTTCTCCTTGTCTGAGGTATTAGCTGGTGGGATGTTCCATTGTCTTTGCATATGGTGTCCATATCAGTTCTTCTGTGTCTTCTTTTACCTGTCCCATGCCACTCCTTGTATGCCTGGTCCTGGTGTGGTATCCTGGTTCCTCACGGTAAGTGGCCTCTGAGCTTGCCTCCAGTAGGGAACAGAGGAGCGTGGGAGCCACCCATGTTTTATAGGCACTGATGTCGTACATCATCATGAGTGGCCCCCATCTAGGCAAAAGTTTCTATATGGTCCTGATGCCATTGGCTTACAGTTCCAAATGTGTGACCCAATGGAGGAGATTCTCTCAAAGACTGACTGTTACTGGTAGGTAACTGTTCTTTATTTTTTTTACACTTCATGCTTTCTGTGACTCATTTCCAGTATAGATAACCAGGAGTACATTGACAAGTCTGTGACAACACAATGCTCTGCACACATTGCCTTTTTCTCATATACAACACAAGGTACAGTATACACGTGATTGTATTAATTACAGGCACTGACTGCAAAATTAATTTGGGTTTGTTTGTAAGGTATTTTCACTGTTGAAGTAGGTCTATATACAATGTCATCAAGAGTTTAAGAACAATTTATCTGTTTTCTTACTCTGAATGTGATTGTTTCTTATGATTACACATGTACTGTCTGCCTTGATCATCATATAACTCATGCTTTTATCATTGATTTTTCTCTCATATGCCTTTGTACATTGTAATATTTCTGTCCTGATTTATTTCTATAAAGGAACTGCTTTTGATTCCAGTAAACTTACCCAGTAACAAATAAACTATAAACTACAGACTAATGTTTGCCTTTTAAAACTTAATATTTAACCAATTATTTTACCAGGTGAGACACACTAAGCTGAAAGCTTGTTTGCAGGTGTAACCTGGGAGAACAAGGAAGTTAAGTGACTTGCTTAGGGTCACACAGTATGCACTTAGAGGGCTGTGGGATTCAAACCCAGGTCTCCACATTTGCAGCTCAGAGCCTTAAACCACTGTGCCATACTGCCTCCTAAACTTAATATAAAACATAACTTTCTATTATTGCTTCTTAACTGCTTTAACTTGGACAGTATGAAATTATTTGAGATCCTGACATGGGAGGTGCTATGTCTGGTGTACTACATTGCTTCATTCACTCTATGACGTGTGCATGTTAATTAATTATTATCTGTCTCCTACTGTGAAGTGCATATATTTTTTAAGAAATGTTGTCTCAGATAGTACAGTATACATACTTTTTGATGAATCATTGTTTCTAACTGTGATGCACATACAGTACAGTGTATTATTGAATTAGTACTGTCTCAGATGGCAAGGTGTACAAACGGTTGGATGAATCATTGGTTCTGACTGTGTGGTACACATTCTATTGAATTAATACTGTTTCTGATGGTGAAGTGTACACATTGTTGGATGAATTATTCATTCTAACTGTGAGGTCCATATATTATTGAATTAGTACTGCCTTAGATGCTAAAGTGTACACACTATTTGATGAATCATTGGTTATGACTGTGTGGTACACATTTTATTGAATTAATACTGTTTCTGATGGTGAGGTGTACACACTGTTGGATGAATAATTCATTCTAACTGTGAGGTCCATATATTATTGAATTAGTACTGCCTTAGATGCTAAGGTGTTTACACTATTTGATGAATCATTGGTTATGACTGTGAGGTGCATATATTATTGTATCAGTACTGTCTCAGATGGTGCACTGTACACACTGTTGGATTACTGATTGGTTCTGTGAGGTACCACATTGATGAATGAAAGAGGCTTAGATTAGGGATGGCTGGACTCTTCCACTTTAAAACAGACCCCCTAATCTATTACTTCCCCACAGACTCAAATACACTTGAACTCAGCTGTGAGAATCCACTTCTGAGTCTGTGAGAAAAATGTGCAGCAAGTTGTCATGTCTGTCAATGTGCAACCTGCTCTGGCTGCAGTTGGTCTGGGTGAGACTGTGTACTCTGGCTGAGAAATGACTGAATTGACTTGTTTTAGAAGTGACTGACACTCACATTTGTGTTACACTGAGATTAGATTGCAATTGGTTGGGGGTTGACATTTTTTACATCTTGCATTTGTTGTCCTGTTTTACTACCTCTTCTTTTTCTGCCCTTATAGCTCACTAGTGTTGCTCAGGTAGTGCTTTTGTGGATCCTACCACTATCTGTCAAATACTGCTGGTATCCTACCCAGGATCCTACTAGAAATCCTACCAAAGACAGATATAGGATACAAGGTCAGATAGTGATGGATTCAGATAGCGATGGATCCTAGGTCGGATAGTTAAGATCCAAGGTGGATCTAGAGGGCAGGATCCATGGTCAGATAGAACTACTATCCTACCAGCTATAGTATCTGGCCAAATGGGAGGTATCTGTTGGTACCTAGCCTCTTTCATTCATCAATGTGGTACTGGGTGACCAGAAAACTAGACAAGGGCTATGTAGTGGCTGTCCTGTATTTGGATTTCAGTAAGGCCTTTGATTTGGTGCTACATGGGAGGCTGGGAAGGAAGCTGGAGGATACCGAGGTGGGAACAAAAATGATCAAATGGATCACCAATTGGCCGAAGGGAAGGCAGCAGAGGTTGGTAGGTGGGGGGAGCTCGAATCACTAAGAGATGTGACAAGTGGAGTGCCACAGGGATCGGTACTGGGACTGGTGCTGTTTGGGATATTTATAGCAGATATCTCACATGGAATCCAGAGTCAGATCAGTCTGTTTGCAGATGATACTAAAATGGGAACTGTGGTAAATGACATAGATGAGTGGGAAGGGCTGCAGGATGACCTGACCAAACTACAGGAATGGTCAGAAACAGGGCAGCTGGGGTTCAACACCAAGAAGTGCAAGGTACTGCACTTTGGAACTTGGAACTAAACCAGGGGAGGAGCTATCAGCTTGGAGGGGTTCAGTTGGAAAGCACTGGGGAGGAGAAAGATCTCAGGGTGATTATAATGGGGAATATAAGCAACTCAGCACAGTACAGGAAGGTGGCAGCAAAAGCCAACAAGATGCTGGGTTGTATAGTGAGAGGTATCTCTTCCAGGAATAGGGAGGTGATCCTTCCCCTGTACAGGTCACTGGTCAGACTGCACCTGAAATACTGTTTGCAGTACTGGCACCCATTCCTGAAGAAAGACATCAGATTACTAGAAGGGGTACAGCGCAGGGCAACAAAGATGATCCAGGGTCTGAAGGGTATGTCCTACAAGGATAGACTGGGCGAGCTGAACATGTATTCACTGGAGGAGAGGTGGGATGGGGAATATGATTGAAACTTTTAAATACTTAAAGGAGATTAACATAACCGACTCAAAGACGATCTTCCAGATTAGAAGTGGGAGGGATACAAGAGGGCATAAATTGAGATTGGTGGGGGGAAGATTTGGGAGGGCAATCAGGAGACACTTTTTCACTGAACTGGTGGTGGATAAGTGGAATGCCCTACCTGAGGATGTGGTAGCCTGTAGTATGGTGGGGGTTTTAAGAGGGGGTAGGACAGAGTGAGGGGAAGGGAGGGTAATTAAGAGTAGCTGGAGGGAGTGTGGGGTAGCTGCAAGTTCAGGGGCTAGCTGCACAATCAAGCAGACTCGATAGACCATTAGGCCTGCTTCTGATGGTGTTTTCAATTGTTTATATGATACTATCTGAGCAACACTACTGCTCACCTTGCCTGGAAGTTGGTTTGTTGAATCTTCAAGACAGTCACAGTGCTGCCATGGAGGAGCAGCATAGCCGAGAATGATTTAGGATCACAGAGTATTATGAATTTCTGGTTTAAAGTGTACGTTTACAATGTGAGACAGTGCCTTCTGTGTGTGAGCACTGCAATACTTTTTCCATGCAGGACTGAACAATTCCAAGATTTAAAATGAGGGCATTCCCTTGTAATGCAGAACAGTTGAGAGATATGCATAAAGGGAGGGAGGTGGAGGCTAGATTCCCTCTGCTCTACAGTGTTAAACACTGCATATTTGGCTTTTTAGTCTATATTAGTGACATTCAGGTTCATATGTTTCTAACAACCAGAACTAATCAGGCACCCCCATGTGCCAGTACCTGTTTAATATAGGTAGGCACTATTCTGAGTTTTGCCAACCCTAACACTGCTGCCCATGTTTCAGGGACGTAAATAGTGATATGTGTTTCCAGGTGAGATATGGACACTGTTGTATTAATAACTCTTCCTAACTGTAAATATGTATTTATTTAGTTAGTTTTTGTTGACTGGGTAAGTGCACTAGACAAATCCTACCTATTTTCAGGCATGACCCAGGGGAGGGGGATACAGATGAATGCAAACTGACTTTGAACCAGATTAAGCTGTTGGTGGTATTTATAGTGAATGAGGGAGATTTGGCCAGGACACCAGGGAAATTCTCCTACTCTTTTCAAGAAGTGCCATGGGATCTTTAACATCCACCTGAACTACCACCAATCCAGGCAGATGGGACCTCGGTTTAAGGTCTCATCCAGAAGTGCAGCACCCCTCTCATGCTGCACTTACAGTGTCAGTACTGGAATATTAACCCAAGTGCCAGATGTGGGAACTGAACCCACAGCCCTCTGATATCCCGGTTTCAGAGGTGAGTGTGCTACCTACTGAGCCACTGACACTGCTTCAGGTGTACATGCTATTGAATTAATTACTGATTCTGAAAGTGATATGTTGTACGTATGCATGAACTAATGACAAACCCTTACTGAGAGACACAATTTGATGTTGTGTATCATTTGCATGGCTTGCTGATACATTTCACACAGTCTGTAACAGTGTTACACAGTCTCAGTGATTACTTGACTAGACACATGGATAAAGAGGAGAAAAAAGACACAACACTCTGGAATCACAAATATTGCTAATGGTTAAAGGAAAACTACACCCAAAACTTTAAAAAATATGTTGCGCAGAGTGTTTTAATTTGTATGTGAAGTTCTAGTGTTTACTTCTGTCTGACTAGTATTAGGAGTTTTTCCTAAATTAGCCTGCTAGCTTTAGGGTAGTTTTACGACCCCTGGAGGTATCCATATCAAATAGCTTTACTGTATTTCTTTGTCCTACAATGCACCTTGTTTCCTGTGATGGTGATGTAGCAGAGCCCATAAATCCAGCAGAAAGCATTACATTACAATCAGTTCACAACAATAGAGATGGCTATATTTTAAAATCTGTAGAATTCAGCTTGGTGACCACCCTCATCCTAAAGGTTTTACTGTCCTGAAAAACTTTGCTGCTGGTAATTTCTGTGCAGCTTGTAAAGCTTCCAAGATATTTAGTTTGTTTGGCATGTGTGTGCTGAATGTTGGGTCTCCCTTACATCACAGTCACATGAGACAAGATGCACTGTGGGAACCAGAAATACAATTAAGCTATCAGGTATGAAGATCCACAGGGGTCGTAAAACTAGCATAAAGCTAGCAGGCTAATTTGGAAAAAACTCCTAATACCAGTCAGAGAGATGTAAACACTAGAACTTCACATACAAATTAAAACACTCTGCACAACATATATTTTTTCAAGTTTTGGGTGTAGTTTTCCTTTAACATTTGTGCACAGAACCTGAAAATAGAATTAATCCACAATTTTCCCTACCTAACAGGTTCTTTGTTAAGCAAAAAAAGAAATATTTAAGTGCCTACCTCTGCATCATAGCGTACTCCATCCACAGTGTGCTCTGATCCTGGACTTCCGTTTGTGCCCCAGTGGAAATGCAGCTGGGCTGCGTGGTACATCTGGTTGCTGCCAGTGCTCATGCTGAGGGTACTGGGTAGGCTCAACTGAACTACGGGAGAAAAGCACATATGGGTGCATTCAGTTAAGAGTTTCAACAGCAGGCTGCAGCCATTTACCGTTAAGACAATATGCCAACTTGGCCTATTGTTTCCCTCATGTGTCTTATAATGTCATTATAGAATGGTGCACACCCGATCATTCAGAGCACTTCTTTCCTGTGCATGTGAGACATTCTTATTCTGTAAAGAGTGTCTCATGTGTAGGTGCCCTGCAAATGACCATGTTCAAGAGACTTTTTAAAAAACTTTAATATAATATTGATTGACCATGATTAACAATGTATTGTTACGGTTACCTAGGCCACTGTTACTGTTGTAACAGTGGTCTCACTTACATTCTTAGGATAACAACGGTTGTTTTTTTGTGTTGCTGTCCAGCTCCCAGCCACACATTTACTAAACTTCTGGATCCTAGGGGGATGCACTAACACTGCAAATTGTAATTTGTAGTCATGGTGTTTGGACTGGTGTCAGAACTGAATACAGACAGTAAAAAGTAAATATAAAATAAAATGTTTGCAGGTACAATAGTTCAAACTGAAAACAGTTATTTTTCCAGTACAAAGATACCTAAACAGCCAGAGGAATATATAGGTAGTGAAAGGGCCAACAAACCTGAGAACAAAGAAAGCTGAACATGAAATCTGCAGTAGGTCAGATAAAAATAGAAGTGCATATTAAGCATCTGAGAGTCTCTTAGGTACTGTACATTGCTCTCACACATGTATTTCTTTAGAATGGAATGTGTGACGTTAATGTATTCTGCAGTTTTTTTGCATTTAATCATTCAGCTGACACTTTGACATGCTGAATGATAAAGTGAATGGCACCTGTCTGTTTATGATGCCCAGGTTGATTGAAATGCTCTGCTACAGATATGTCCGGTGTGTGGTTAATTGTATATTTATGGCTGTTGAATCTTGTCTTGAGGCTGTTCATCGTTTGCCCCATATATTTCTTTCACTGTTTGCAGGTAATTAGCTAGGTTACCTGCTTTGTGCTACAAGTGTGTTGAATGTCTCTCTGGATATTTGACACACCTCTCCCTCCCAGCAACTCAGTGTCCTCTTCGCAGCACATTTCTCCCCCACCTGCTCATGCACCTAACTCATCCTCAGCTCTTGGGCCAGTTACCCTTTCCTGATTTTGCTCTGTACCACTATTTATATCAATCAAATGTTATCAAGCACTTGTCTCATGCCTCACCTTTCTCTGGTATGCACATCATTGTACATACATAGATACATGGACAGTGTCGGCAGATAAGGGCCTATGGCCCACCCAGTCTGCCCATTTGAGCTTGTAAGTTCAGTTTGTTTTCCTAGAAGTCTGTTGCCCCTTATACCTGACCTCCAGAATTCCTTCATGTCTATCCCATGCATTCTTAAATCCCATGATTGTTTCAGCCCCCACCACTTCCTCTGGCAGGGTGTTCCACTTGTCTACCACCCGTCTGTGAAGAAATTCTTTCTCATGTTTCCTCTGAATTGTCCTCCTCCAACTTCATCCCATGCCCTCTAGTCCTGGAACATCTTTTCGCTTAAAATAGTGTTTTCCTGCACCCTGTTCCTCCCTGTAAGATACTTGTATGTCTCTATCATATTCCTCTCTCCGCCTCTCCTCCAGGAGTACATGTTCAGTTCCTTCAACCTGTCTTCATAGGACTTGTGATGCAATCCATGCACCATCTTTGTTGCCCTCCTCTGAACCATCTCTACCCTGTCTATGTCCTTATGTAGGTATGGTCTCCAGAACTTTACACTGTATTCCAGGTGGGGCCTCACTAGTGTCTTGTATAGCAGAATTATGACCTCCTTTTCCTGCTGGTGATGCCCCTGCCTATACATCCCAGCATCCTATTTGCTTTACCTGCTGCCTTGTCACACTGTTTCCCTACCTTGAGGTCATCAGAGATGATAACCCCAAGATCCCTTTCCTGCTTGGTGCATGCTATATCCTCACCCCCCAACTGATATATTGTGCCAGGGTTTTTGTGCCCCATATGCATTATCTTGCACTTCTTTGCATTGAATTTCAACTGCCAACCCCCTGACCATTCTTCAAGTTTCTGCAGGTCGCTTCTCATTCTGTCTACACCCTCTGGTGTGTCTACTCTGTTACAGAGCTTTGTGTCATCAGCGAACAGTGAAATTCTGCCTTCTAGGTCCTGTGCAATGTCACTGATGAAGATGTTGAATAGGACCAGTCCCAGCACTGATCCCTGTGGTACCCCACTGGTCACTCTTCCCTCTGTGGAGTGACAGCCATTTACCACCACCCTCTGTGTCCTGCCACCCAGCCAGTTACCTACCCACCACTACTGTCCTGCCCACACCCATATTCCCCAGTTTGTGTAATAGTCTTCTATGTGGCACAGTGTCAAAGGCCTTGCTGAAGTCCAGATAGGCCATGTCCACTGCCCTCCCTGATCCACCTCCTAGTCACCCAGTCAAAAATTCAACTAGGTTGGTCTGACATGACCTGCCCTGGTGAAACCATGCTGCCTTGGGTCCTGTAGTCCATTGACAACCAGATGTTCCACCAATCTCCTTCAGTAGTGCTTCCATGATCTTCCCCACTACCGAGGTGAGGCTGACTGGTCTGTAGTTCCTGCTTCCTCTTTGTTCCCACTTTTGTATAAGGGGACTACATCTGCTGCCTCCACTCTTTGGGTACCTCCCTGTTTCCAGTGATCGGCTAAACAGGATAGCCAGAGGTTCAGCCACCACCTCTCTTAGTTCTTTAAGGACCCTGGTGCACCCATCTGGCCCATTGCTTTATCAACTCTTATTACTTCCAGTTCCTTCAGGACCCTTTCGTGTAAAGGGACTTGTGTCCATTTCTGCACCATTCTCACACCTTGTACTCCTTCAGACCCATTACCCTCCTCTTCCTCAGTAAAGACTGAGCAGAAATACCTGTTCAATATGTCAGCTTTACTGTTGTCATCCTCCTGACCCCATCCTCCCCTTCAGTCTCACTATCCCTCCCTTTGTCTTTCTTTTTCACTTATGTACCTGTAAAGGTTTTGTCCCTCTACCCACTGATTTTGCAATGTGCTCTTCTGTCTGAGCTTTGGCTTCCCTTACTGACCTCCCTGCCTCCTTTGCTTCTCCTGGTACTTCTCCCTATCCCCTTCTACCTGTGTCTTTTTGTATTGCCTGAATGCAATCTTTTGGCTTTCACTTTCTTTGCTACCTCTTTGGAAACCATAATGGTCTCCTCTTCCTTTTCCTCTTGCTAACCTGCTTAATACATAATTCTGTTGTTCTTGTAATCCCATTTTAAATACTGCCCACTGTTCCTCAACCCCTGATTCCTGTCCCATTCCCTTAATGCCTCTTCAAGTATCTCCCATTTCCCAAAGTCTGCCCCTAAAATCCAGGATCGTGTTTTTGTGTCATTTGGTTCTACTCTTTCTGTGATTTCAAACCACAATGACTGGTGGTCACTGTTTCCAGGTGCTCCCCCTGTTACCCATACCTGTCCCTGTTTGTGAGCACAAGGTCCAGTATTGCCTTCTGCTGAGTTGGTTCCATGATCAGTTGCTTGAGGAAGGCACCCTGAAGGAGTCAGGATAAATCTGCTCCTAGTTGATGCTGCTGCTGGGATGCTCCAGTCCATGTCTGGAATATTGAAGTCTCCAACCAGTACTCACCTCTTGTCTGCCATCCTTTGGATGGCTAGCATCAACTCCTATCTGTTTCTTCCTCCTGGGCTGGTGGTCTATAGACCACACCTGTGCGGATGGCTGTCCCATTTTCCTTTCCAGCAACCCACAGTATCTCTCCCCATTTTGTTCCTCCTGGATCTCTGTGGCCCTATGTCATTTTTCACATACAGTGCTACTCCTCCTCCCTTCCTGCTTGCTCTGTCTCTTCTGAATATGTTGTAGCCAGGTATGGCCATCTCCCAGTCGTGGTTATCATTACACCAGGTTTCAGTGATGGCCACAATGTCCAGGTCTGACTGCACCATGACAGCCTCAGATCTTCCATCTTGTTGCTAAGGCTCCTGGCATTTGCACACATGGCTTTCCATGATTGACCTCCTAGACTGTTTCACTGTTCTACTCCAGCCCCTTCCTTGGTTGTCATTTGTCCTGGTTCTCCTTGCTGTCTGCCCTTCTGCTGAATTTTGCCCCTTTTCTGCTTATCCACCTCTTGGGCGCTAATCTCCATCTTTGCACACTGCTTTGCGAGATAGCCACTCTCTGGTTCACTGGTTCCACTGCTAGCTGTGGGGGTGAGCAAGTAGGTACCCTCCTTGCTGGCCTGCCACCCCTTTGCTAGTTTAAATGCTGTCAGTAGCATTTAAACTTATCATTGACTGCTTGGATTCCCCTCCAGGATGGATGCAGGCCATCAGGCTTGAACAAACCTCCATCCCTCCAGGTGGGTCCCCAGTCACCAATGAATCCAAACCCTTCCTCACAGCACCAGTTCTTCAACTATGAGTTAAAGTTCCTGGTGCATGCACTCCTATGCTCTCCCTTGCCTCTCACAGGTAGTACTTCTGAGAAAGTGACAGAAGTAGCTACTTGCTTGAGACCCTCCCAGTTCCTAAACTCTTCCTGAACTTCCTTTGGCTCCCCATTTGCCAGGTCATTAGTACCTAGGTGGATAATGACATCCAGCTCACCCTCCCGTCTTGCCTTCCCAGTGATCCCCAGGATCTTCCTTCCATCCCTCCATGCTGTGGCACCTGGTAGGCACCTCACCTCCTGTCCTCCCCTCCTGTGTTCTAGCTGGATCCTTCTTATGATGGAGTCCCCCACCAGGATCCTTTCTCCTCCACTGGGGTCCACTGCTTTCCCCGCTGAGGTCACCTCCTTGGCTAACCTCCACATCCTTTCCTTCCACTTCTCTGGGTACCTCTATTTGGTTGTCCTCACTTGCCAGTGTGGCATATGAGTTCTTGAGTGGAATAGGATCTGGAATGCACCTCTGCCTGACCGCTCTAACCCTCCCTGAGCCACTGTCATCCAAGTGCTCCTCGTTCTCAGCATCCTTTGAGGCAGTTGCATTGCACTGGGTGGTCCCTGGATAGGGGTGATGGTACTCCTGACCCAGTTTACTTCTGCTCTGAGTCTGGCTACCTCCTCCTGCAGTCCAGAGAGATGCATGCAGATAGGGCAGCACCTCAGTGTCAGAAGGTCTGCCTGAATATAGCTGCCCCACAGCCACTGCATTCTCCTCCCCACAATACTGCAATTCCACTACTTGTCTGCTACTGAGCTCTCCTAGTTCCCTTTTTATTAATTTGCTGTCCTAAAAATCCTGCCACTGATCCTCAGATAATTTTTTTTTAAAGAAAAAGAAACCAATAAATAAGTAAATGAATCAAAACACTTGTCGTGCTGAGGGTGGGCTCCTTCCCCCTTATGCCCCTCCTACTTTATACCCCTTACTATACCCTGTGTTTAGATCCTGTCAATCAGATTTAACAGAGCATATAATTAAGAGTTGGGGGAAGGAGGGAGGGGGAGCAAAAATTGCAGCAATTAAAGACAACACAGAATTACACCACCACTATGTTTTAAATTTTCCATAGCCCAAAAACAATTGTAAGTAAAGACAACAAATAAAGTATAGTGTCACTAAAAGCCCACAATCTAAGTTTAAAAGAAAAATAGCAATTACCAGTTACTCTAAAGCACTGAATTGAATATGTTTCCTTCCTTCCCCTTCTGGTTTCTTCTGAGCGGCTACATTACTTTTTTGTTTCATCCCCCGTTGTCCTAATTTGCACAGCTACACTTATTTATTGTTACTATGTTCTTACAACTGCTGTACTGCTATTGTTACTATCATTGCTCGCTATTACTTTTGTACTGCCCCCAGAACGCATCTGGAATCGAGTGGTACTCTGCTCAGCATGCCTTCCTGGTAAAATTCTTAAATAAATAAACAAGTGAGATGTCAATTGATCCTTCAAGGGGCTCCTGCTGAGAGGCTTTGAAAGGTGTTCTTTATGTAAAGAAAAGGAAGTTTGTCAGGCTGAGATGAAACTGTCATTTTTTTACTTTTTACTGTCTGCATACTGTATTGACACCAGATTATACATTTTGACTATGAACTGTTCTTAGTGTAACAGAACTGATTACATTTGGTCTACAGTCCTCCTACTGTAAGGATTTAAGCAATAAGCCATGAGGGGATGTGGGTTATCAGGGGATTTACCACAGCTGGAGTGGTTCGCCCACGAGGTGCAGCCGATTGAGTAAATCCTCGCCAGTCATGGTAAATCCACAGATAACCCAGATCCCCTGAGTGGCTTATTGTGATTATACCAAGTCATTTTTTATTTTTTTTTGCAAAAAAAGGGGGGGAAGACAGTGTTTTTCTAGTTTGAATCATTGTTTTTTTTAAAGTTTTGTCTTTTGTTTTTACATTGTAGGGAGCTCCTGTTTTATGCTCTCTGCTTATCATGGAAACAAGATGATGGTCGTAGTTCCGTGATTTCAGTGTCAGATTTTTTTTTAAAGATGTTGCAGGCTGGCACCTTTTGCGGTGATTATTGGTAGATTTACAATGGAGGCAAGGTGCCAGCCTACCCATCTCATTGGTACTTGTCTGAGGTTCATGGTATACTGTACATGAGACCACTCTTACCACTGTAAGAACCATCTTGATGGCAGTATTTATTACATGATAAAGATAGGGCTTGATGGCAGTATTAATACATGATAAAGAATGATACCTGACAAGAAAAATAAGACTGTGACACCGCTTAGAGTTTTGCTACAGTACGTCCTGAATACTGCCAGCTAGGATGCTGTCCTGGGAAGCTCTCCATAGCCAGAGTCCTTGTTCTCTGTAGAACTTCACATCTAGGTTTGTTGCAGGGCTCATAAATACTGACAGCAGATTTAATTTACTTGTGTGGCAGATTTGTATTTAGTCCTAGGCTAAGATACAATCTGATGTAATTTATGATGCCATATATTGAGCATTGGGAAGGGTGCCAGGGCAAACAAAGTGGGAATAATGGCCTAATATAGCACAAAACAGTACTATTTATTTATTTCAGTCATAAGTTTTGATGCAGAAAGGCACTCTGAGCTCTGACAGCTCATTTCAGTGGGTATCCTGGGGTTACTTATGTCCTTGTTATTGACAGGAGAATGCTGGCCAGGGCACTTGGAAAAGTCCACCAACAAGACTGTCACTATATTGTTTAAAAATGAAGGGATAAACATAACTGATGTTGGGTACTGGCTGTATTAAAGGTGTAAGGTCATGGGCCAGCCCACCCATTTTTGATACGGTGCAAATAGGGAAAGGGGATGAAAATTGTGAAATTATGGCAGACTGAGGCTGGGATCAAGCACCTGCATGGCAACTTCTTGTTGGGTTAAGACTGGAGCATTTGTTTGAAGCCTGGTCAGCCAAACTTGTGTCATAAATGTGGTTCAAAGGCTCATCTCAGCAAAACATATAAAAAATTGAGGTGTGACCTTTGCACTGAATACAGATATGCCAGTTTGCAGTGAGAAGAATGCCTTCAGGTGCATTCTACATGACAAGAGTGGTATTCCTTTTGGCAGTGCTCATGTGCTTTATACAACCAGGTGGACACTCCAGATCAGGAACAGATTCTGTCTTATGCCAAGCTAGCCAGGATAGGAACAGAAAATACTGCCCCTGACATTACACATCTTAGGAGTCTGATGCACCAAAGTAGGGCCTCCTTAGTCTTTAAAGGGGACAGTTGATAGGCCCTTCTTCCAAGCATTCCTCATGGATCATGGCTATTGCTGAGACTGTTGGCTCAGAACGTGAGCAAACCCAAGAAAAATCTATGGTCTCTGCTGCAGGTGTATTAGCAAATACAAAACACCAAAACAAAACCACTACCTGGGAATAGCTGTACCAGTCCTGAAAAGCAAGCAGGGCAACAAAAAGACAGCACTAGCACCACATAAATATTGCCAGACACACTTACAGTGCTCAGTATTTTTATTGCATCAAAAAAGCAATTAAAAGATATAGCATCTCAAGTCTATAAATGAAGGCATAGGCACTCCCCAGGATAGCATCTCACCCTGAATAATTTTGCTTACTCACTGAGCTTTCTCAAAAGGTAATTCTATGTTACCTAGTATCCACTTCAAAAAGCCTTCATTTAAATGGATAGTTACATGAGTAATATGAAAAGAGGCACAACTGATGTTTACATACAGGCATGAAAGTACATATAAATATCCTGAATAATACAGTAAAGTTAATATTCATTGCAATTCATACTACACAAACCCACCCAGAAGCCAATACCATAGACAATGCAAACAAATGTGCTAAATGTTAAATAATTAAAAATGCTACACGAAACAGTGCATCCTGAAAAACTATTACAGCTTTTTTATGTTGTCTTGTGCAGGTGCAAGCAACATCTTGTGGTAGTAATAGCACAGTGAGAGGTATGTCAGTATTGGAAAATGCAGGACATGCTTTAGCAGGTGCACCCCTCATTCCCCAATTATCCAGAATGCTAGTGCTGACACTAGAATTATGTAAAGTGCCACCAACTTTAAAGAAATGTGCTGCTGCAATCAGAGACAAGCTTGTCATGCAGCGGCAGAGATGACATATCTCCCATATGTGCCTTTTCTGGTGAAACATTTCAATAAACATGGTAGTGGCTCCTACCACCTTCACACAATCCCCAAACAAAGCCTATATTGGGGGTCCAATTCCCTTGTCGGACTGTCCCTTCCCACATTGTGTGGTACACTGGGAGTCCACCCCAGTATACCGCCACTCACACAAAGTCAATCATGTCAGCATGTCCCCCACCCACCCACATTGTGTGGCACACTGGGAGTCCACCCCAGTGTGCCACCGCTCACACCAAGTGGACCATGTTGGCACCGTAACGTCTTGTTCCATTTTTTTTATCTTAAAAAAATTAAATGGTCCCTTGTTGTCTGTGGTGCACCGCCCTCCCAGCCCACACCCATACTCTGTACCCCCCTCACCCTTACTTACCTCTGGAGGTCTGGCGATGTGATGTTGGTGGAGCGGGAACACATCTGGACTCTTCAAAGCCAAATTGCAAAATGAAGAAATGCCAGTAAGCTGTATAATGCCATCAATGTGGGGGTCAACTTAGGTGGATATCTCAGCCATTTTCTTTGAATTTTGGCTCCAAATTTTCAACATGAGATTCTTGGGACCCCGCCTCATGAACACATGCACTGTTATCTCGTTACTCCATCCCAAAAGGTGATTTTGTGGTCACTGCATGGAATCACCTTTCAGGACCAAAAAATAAAATGATAGTGTGACTGTTCATGAGATGGGGTCCCAAAAAGCCTATGTTGCAAATTTGGTGAAATAAAATCACAAAAATGACTGTGTTCTGAATGTGCATTGCGTAGTTTCCACGTACACTTATAACTCCGACAATTCTTAATACTTTCACTCCAGATTTTCAACAGCTGTCAGTTTTTATATCCTGCCCAAAATGTGTTTTTGCACATCTGATGCACAATGGCTCGTTCGCTGTGGGAAATCAACTTTCAGGACAGATTAATAAAATCGCAGTGCTACTGTTCATGAGCAGAGGTTCCAAAATGCCTATGTTGGAAATTTGGTTGAAAAAATCCCCAAAATAATTGCATTATGGGCGTGGGTTGCGCAGTTTGTATACACTTGTGACTTCACTCATTTTTCATATTTTCACTCCAGATTTTCATCATTGCCATTTTCTACACCTCTTCATGAACAGTGCAGCTGTCATTTTTCATAACCTGCCCAAAATGTGTTTTCTCACCTGTGGTGCCAAATGGCACAGTCACTGTACAAAATCACCTTTTGGCAAACTAACCAATAGTGCCACTGTTCATGAGGTGGGGTGACAAAAAGCCCATGTTGAAAATTTGAAGTGGAAATTCCAACCAATACCTAGAGTGTTAGGGTTTCCAACCATAACGCCCCACCCTGCAGAGACTGAAAGGCATCAGGGGTGTAACTTGGGATTACTGGCTATAATGCTCACGCCATTCTACCCCCACCCCCACCCTGCAGACAGTGACAGGCATCGAGGTGTGTCTTGGACTCTTCATCCCCAAAGTTCACCCCATTCTCCTATACTGTACCTATTTCAGTGTATTTCCTTATGGAATGGGATGAGCATAAGGCATGAAGACCCCAAGGCACACCACAACACTTGTTGCTGTCTGCAGGGTAGGATGAAGTAAAATGGCATGAGCATTATGGCTGACAACCCAAAGGCACACCCCAATGCCTGACAGTCTCTGCAAGGTGGACGTTGGGTTGGCCTCAGTTCAATACTTCACTGCCATTCCTATTATGCATCTTTCGAACTCCTGCACTACCAATGCCAATGTCAGCATGACAACATTTGGCATTGACAAATACTTATTAATAATAGTGAAATAACACTTCTCTCTCTTGGTTCTGGAATTCAGATGCCCTAGATATATTAAACTGTGGTATCGACAGGAAAAAATAGATACCTAAAGCTATAGGAAAACATTTTATTAACCAATGAAGAATGGCTATAAATCAATTCTGTCATTTAATCCTAGTGCTTTTAAAGATCCAAGATGAAAGATCCATTTGGATTCTCTTTTCAACAGCAGCAAATTTATGTCCCCCTCACTTTTCCCCAAAAAAATACTTTTTCAATTGCCTTAACTGAGAAAATATATTCATGTGGGTTTATGGATCTCATACTATGAAGTGCCAATGCATTAGTCTCATCATTTTCATTGGGGTACCTGAAGTGTTCACCAACAGATGTTTTAAAGGTTCTTGATATTTTACCAATAAAAAAATCATTATGAATATATTCAGCCATAAAGATAACATCTGTGGTACTGCAATTCTTAACATGTTTTATATTGTGTATCTTTTTTGTATTGACACTTGCAAATAATGTCACTCTAGATAAAGACTTTACAGAACTTGCAGTTCCTCTATTTATGGCATCATTTGGAAGGATTCAGTAGCCATGTAGTACTAGTGGGAGTACTGCAGGTTGGAGACTATGCAACAAAATGTCATTGTGCGGTAGCAGTATACATGTTATTCAATGGGTACCACACTTGCGCACCGCTCTATATATCACGCTACCGGTAAACTTTTGCACAATTACCGCTTTAGCTCACCTGAACACCATTCTTTGTGGTTTATCTACCATGCCAGTCAAAGCAGAATCTGTTTTAGGATATGCCAATTATTATTTAGCACATCCTGTTTTTCTTTTGCATGTGTGGAGAACATCGTGATAAAATTTACTTAGTAACAGGTGTGCCTTTACTTCTGTTTATAAGTTAAATCTTTTTGGTGCATTTTTTAGCTTCTGACATTGCTTTATCAACTTCCTGCATATTTGAGCCTCTCTCTTTAAGCCTGTCCCTTAATACTGTTTCTTTCACCTCAAAATCCTGTTTGTCACTGCAATTGCATAGAATATATAAAAACTGTGGCTTTGGGATATTGTTGATGGTATGGCAGGGATGACAACTACTGTAGTACAGAAGAATGTTTCAGTCTATAATTTTCCTGTACAAATCAGTTCCAATTCCATTCTCTGAATTCTTTTGGATAGTAATATCCAAATAATTGATCTTATTTTGATCATTCATTACTGCAAAATGTTGGTTTGGGCTAGATGATGCTAAAAAAGTGACAAAGTCCCTATGCTGTTCCTTTGTTCCCTGTCACACCATCAACACATCAACATGTACCTTTTCCAGGGAAGTAGTGTGCAATCCAGATGTCAACCTCTGCTTGCAAAAAACTGATGTGTGATGAAGGTATATTGATGATATATATATTAATGGTTTGAAGGAGAACAGAACAATAACGTAGGGACTGTATCTCTTTTTTGGAGTCCTCAAAAACATAACCTTTGTTTTGCAGTAATGAGTGATTAAAATAAGATACACTTTTTGGGTATTACTATTCAAAGAATTTTGGAGAATGTAAGTAGAACTGATCTGTACAGGAAAAGTACAGATCAAAACACTCTTCTGCACTACAGTAGTTGCCATCCCTGCCACACTATCAACAGCAAACCAAAGTCAGAGTTTTTACTCAGTATTACTCAGTTACTAAGGTGGAAGTAGACTTCTAGCCCATCGGGACCACCTTCCCCACACCGGGTGGGGGATATCAACCTTCCCTTTGAAGTAGGTTATCATCCAGTGCTTTTTTTAAATTGCACTTTATTGCTTGCTTCTGCTATATGGTTAGGGAGAACATTTCACATTTCAGAGGCCCTTATTGTAAAAAAGTGTCTATGTTTGTTTGTTGTGGATTTTGGAATGAGAATCTGTTTCTTGCGGGATCTCAAGTTTGCTGTTTTGTTAACTTGAGCAATTTGACATCCCTTCATAACATCCTGATCATTAAGAATGCTGTACAGCAAATGTAGATTCCCCTCTATCTCTCCTAAGAAGGAGATCATAGAGCCCAAAGACCTTTACCCTGCTTGGATAGGACAAGTTGGTGAGTCTCAGGATAAGCTTAGAGGTTCTATGCCGTAAGCTTTAAATAATTATTTTGTCTTTTACAAGGTAGGGGGCCCAGAATGACACAGCATAGTCTGTGTGAGGTCCAATGAATGCTTTATAAAGTGGCATAATGCAGGCTTCATTCCTGCACAAAAAAGTTATTTTAATAGATGTGATTCCCCTTCACAAAAGTGGGAGCAAGGCAGAAGCAGGAAACTACAGACCTGGTGGTTTGACCTCAGTGGTAGGGAAAATGATGGAATCATTTCTGAAAGAAAGAATTTTTGAGTACCTAGAGATCAGCAGGGCACAGGACCCAAAGCAGCATGGATTCACAGCAGGAAGGTCATGTCAGACAAATCTAATTGATTTCTTTGACTGGGTGACCAAAGTAATAGACCAAGGAGGGGCTGTGGATATGGCCTACCTAGACATTAGCAAGGCATTTGACACAGTACCACACAAAAGATTAATAATCAAGTTAGCCAGCCTGGGACTGGGTCCAAGGGTGGCAGCGTGGGAAGCAAACTGGCTACACAACAGGACACAGAAGGTAATAGTGAATGGAACTCATTCCGAAGAAAGGGGAGTTACTAGTGGAGTATCTCGGGGCTCAGTACTGGGTCCAGTCCTCTTTAACATCTTTATAGGTGACATTGCAGAGGGTCAGGAAGGAAAGGTATGCCTCTTTGCAGATGACACAAAGATCTGTAACAGAGTTGATACACAAGGGGGGGTAGAAAGGATGAGAAGGGACTTGGCAAAGTTGGAGGAATGGTCAGATGTATGGCAACTTAGATTCAATGCAAAGAAGTGCAAAGTAATGCACCTGGAAAACAAAAACCCAGAATAAGAGTACACAATGGCAGGGGAGGTACTAACAACAGCAATAATGGAAAGGGACCTGGCGGTACTCATATAAGATGACCTAAAGGTGGGTAAGCAATGTGAAAAGTCAGTAAGGAGAGCTGGGGGGATACTGGGATGCATAGGGAGGGGCATCACAAGTAGAAAAAGGGAAGTGGTTATCCCTCTGTAAAGACAGTTGGGGAGACCCCATCTGGAATACTGCGTGCAGTTTTGGAGAACCCATTTACACAAGGACATAGACAGGATGGAAGCAGTCCAGAGAAGGGCAACTAAAATGGTGCAGGGTCCGCATCAGAAACCATATGAAGAGAGACTGAGAGAGCTTAATATGTATACCCCTGATGAAAGGAGGGCTGGGGGACATGATAGAAATTTTCAAGTACCTCAAGGGAATCAACAAAGTCCAGAAGGGTAGCATCTTTCAGAAAAAGAGATGTGCAAGAACAAGGGGGCACAATTTAAAGATAGAGGGGGGACGACTTGGGGGTAATGAGAGGAAATTATTTTTAACGGAGAGAGTGGTGGATGCATGGAACCGCCTTCCTGGGGAGGTTGTTGGGTCTAAAACAGTGGGGGAATTCAAACATGCATGGGGCAGACATAAGGCAATTATATTGGGAGGTTGCAGGAAGTAGGCTGTTGGTTAACTACGACCTGCAGCTTATCCAATAGGTAGGGAAATGGGCAGACTGGGTGGGCCAAGTGGTCCTTATCTGCTGTCAAAGTCTGTTTCTATGTTTAATAGCATTAATAATTTGGCTTCCAGTAAGTGCAACACTCCTGCATTAGTCACCTGGCATTAACTGGTTGTTTATTATGACCCCTAAGTCTTTTTCTGTAACTACTGACTTAATTTTACTTCCACATAAAAAACATATGGTATTTGGATTTTTTGCCCCTATGTGAATGACTGAACATGTATCTGTGTTAAATTCCATTTTATTTGAATGAGCCCATTTTTTAATTGTTTGCAAATCTGATTTAAATTGTGATATTTTATTTTCTGTATCAACGTCTGATGATATTTTTGTGTTGTCTGCAAATCTGGTGACTGAGCTATTTACCTCTATGTGTAAATCACCTATAAAAATGCCAAACAGAGCAGGGCCCAGCATCTATCCTTGTGGTATCCTGCTAGTGACAGCCACTGGCATAGAGACAGCATCCCTTATTTTAACACATTGTGTTCGTTTTGTTAAACAATTTGTCACTCATTGTATGCTGAAGCCATTAAATCTTAACTCGATCATTTTCTGAATTAGTAGATAGTGGGAAACTTTGTATTTGATGCAAATAAATTGTAATTTTAAGCCATTCATGTGTATGCAGACAATACAATCATCTTTGCCTTAGTTCCAACAGGATTTCTCCACTATCCAATGTTTGTTCTGTAATAGTCAATTGTCCCTCATTGCCATAAAAATGGTCTCTATGACCTTAGGCAACAGGTAGAGTTTTGTCAGGTGCTCTCACCTTTTCTCCTTCTGTACACTTAATAGTGCATTGATTGAGAATGTCTCCTTTTTCAAATACCTTTGGGTTTTGTTGGACCCTCATTTTGACTTCTCTTTGCTTGTGGATGGCACCAGCCAGAAGCTCCACCCTCAACATGGGATCCTTTAAAGGAATATGGCATGCATTCTGCCTCATGCATGAAGAAAATCCTTTTGAAAATGATCCTCCCAATTTTAGACAGTAGTGACACTGCCTGTGGTGCTGCTGCCAAGTGCATCCTAGCCAGACTGGAATCTCATTTTCATTCTTTCTGTTGCTTTGCCTTAGACTGTCTACCTTGGACCCACTATTGTGCCCTCTATTCCTCTCTCTCCCTCCTCTCCCTAGAAGCCAGAAATCTCTGTTGCTTTACTCTCTTGATTTCCAAATTCTAGCTTGGATCCCGCCACCTCTACCTTCCTCCTTCCTTTCTTCCCCTTCTGTAGCCTGCCTATTGCCTCCATAACTCTGACCCATTTCCTTCACCATCCATTAAATGACATCATCTCAAGGTCAAGCTGCTTTCTCCTTCCAGTTCCCTAAGCTCTGGTCTTCTCTTTTCCCTTCTATCCATTCTGCTTTAGCTCTTTCTTCCCTCAGACCCCTCCTTCATGGCTTCTCTGCTCACTCTTGCAATTTGCATCCCCACCACCCACCAATCTCCCTGCCTAGGTACTTCTTACTAGGGTTTTCACACATGATCTGTGCCAAATCTATTATTCATGACACCTGTCCTTGGTCTTAGTTAATGCAAGTCATGGCTATATATTTGTTTGCATTGTCTATTTGGCTACATCTTGCAAATTGTAATATTATTTTATATTAGGGTATTTTATGTATTGCAAATTGTTGTTATGTTTTACTGTACTCCATTTCCCTTTCTCCCCCAGAATGCATCTAAAAATGAGCTACCAGCATAATATGTCTTTCCTCCTGGTAAATCTTTAAAATAAATAAATAAATATTGTAGTGACAAACAGGATTTTGAGATCAGAGCATGACAATAATGGGAGAGATATAAAGAGAGAGATTGTAATACGAAACAAGTTGACACAGCCATGTCAAAAGTAGAAAAGTGTACCTGAGAGGAAATGTTAACTTATAAAGAGAAGAACAGGTACACCAATTCCTAGGTACATTTTATCACCACATTCTCTATTTAAGCAAATTAAATACATATGTGCTAAATAAAAAATTGGTACATCCTAAAAATAGATCCTTTTTGAAGGATGTGGTAGATAAATCACCAAGAATGGTGTTCCGATGAGCTACTAATTTGACATTTTGGTGCACAGTCTCCAACCTACTCCCACCTGGCTGTTGAATCCATCCAAATAATGCCACAAATGTGAGAACTGCAAGTTCTGTAAAGTCATTATCAAGAATAACCCTTCTTCAGTAAAAAGGCCTATGGTACTAAACTTTTTATGAACTGCAGTACCATAGAAATTATCTATATGGCTGAATGTTCTTGAAATGCTTTTTGTATTGGGAACAGATCCCTAAGCTCTGGTCTTCCCCAGAAGCAAATGGTTTGATACCTTTTGTTGGAGCAACTTAGATGTTACAAAAAGAACTAAGTGCCTAAGTTTTTGGACCAACCAAGCTTCCGAGGAAGGATTTGGTTGGTCTGAAAGAATAGGCACCTACTTCTTTTTGTAACGTCTAATTTGGTCCAATAAAAGTTATCAAACCATTTGCTTCTGGATCTGTTCTTACAAGGACCAATACGGCAACTAAACAAAATCTATTTTACATTGGGAAAACATTTAAAGCCTTTAAAACATGGGTTGATGAGCATATTAGATGCATTGAAAAAAAAAACAAATGAGACAAATGCACATGCTATTCATAAAATGAAATCCATTAACTCACATGAATATACATTCTCGTTTAATTCAATTGAAGAATTATTTTTGCGAAACCAAGGGAATGCACATAAATACTCTGCTGCTGAAAAGAGAATCCAAATGTATCATTTATCTTGCTGCTTTAAAAGTAGCAGGACTAAATGACAAAATTGCTTTGGGGCCATTCCTTGCTGGTTAATAAAACGTTTTCTTACAGTTTTTATGTTTCTTATTTGTCCTGCTATATCTCACTTTAATGTACCTAGCACATTGGAATTCCAGAAGCAAAAAGGGGTGGGCTAAAAAACAAGCTGGTTAAGTGGAGGAGTCTTAGAAATTCAAAATTCAAGAAATACAAGAAATATGGGGGGAGGATTAGGGAGGAGCATGTGAAGAGATCCAAGGAAGTTACCAGGGGAGTCAGAGCAGCTAAGGCCTCCAGGGAATTGAGGCTGGCTCAGGGCATCAGGGAAGGGAAAAGGACTTCTTCAGATACATATGGGAGAGAAGGAGCTGCAAGGACCAGATAGTGAAGATCGGGAAGGATGGGGGGTGGGCAGAGAAAGGGGTGGATCAGGCAGAAGCACTGAGTGAGTACTTCTGTTCTGTATTTATGAGGAAGAAAGAAGGGCAGATGCCACAGGGTGTGGGCAGGGTGGATGGGGGAGAGGGATTAACAGATGGGGTGATCACTGAGGGTAGGGTATTGGAGGGGTTAAGGGCTCTGAGGATGGATAAGGCACCAGGACCAGATGGCATACACCCCAGGGTGTTGAAGGAAATGGGCGAGATTCTGGCTGGACCACTGGTGGAACTATTCAATACCTCCCTGGACACAGGGTGCATACCACATAACTGGAGGATGGCCCACATGGTACCCATCCATAAAAGTGGACCAAAGGATGAGCCAGGTGATTACAGGCCAGTAAGCTTAACTTCCATCTTGGGGAAACTGATGGAGACAATACTTAAGGAAAGGCTGGTGACCTTTATGGAAGAAAATGGGCTCCAAGACAGTCACCAGCATGGGTTTGTCTCCAGAAAATCCTGCCAGGCGAACCTAGTTGAGTATTACAACTGGGTCATAAGGGAATTGGACAAGGGTCATGTGGTGGATGTCATATGCCAGGACTTCAGTAAGGCCTTCGATTTGGTGCTGCATGGGAGGTTGGGAGGATGGTGCATGGAAGTTGAGATACATGGGGGTGGGGACTAAGATGGTTAAATGGATTGAGAATTGGCTGTAGGAGAGACAGCAGAGGGTAGTGGTGGGGGGAGCTATCATCTCCAAGGGCTTTGACAGGTGGTATGCCACAGGGACCAGTACTGGGGTCAATGCTGTTTGGAATATTCATAGCGGACATCTCATAAGGCATTAGGAATAAGATCAGTCTATTCAATGACGATATCAAATTGGGGGCTGTGGTGGATGATAGAGCAGGTTGGCAGGGGCTGCATGCCAACCTGACCAAACTGGTGGAGTGGTCGGATGCATGACAGTTTGGGTTCAATGAGAAGAAGTACAAAGTCCTGCACTTTGGAGCAAAGAATCCAGGGAAGGGTTACCAGCTGGGAGGGGTGCAGCTAGGTTCCATCAAGTTGGAGAAAGATCTAAGGGTGGTTGTAAAGGGGAAGATGAACAATACAGATCAGTGTAGGAGGGTGGCAGTGAAAGCCAACAGGATGCTGGGTTGAATCGCAAGAGGGATCTCCTCCAGGAGCAGGGAGGTGATCCTGCCTCTCTACAGGGCACTGGTCAGGCCACACCTAGAGTACTGAGTGTAATTCTGGTGCCCATATCTGAAGAAGGATGTGAAATTACTGGAAGGGGTACAATGCAGGGCAACAAGGATGATCCAGGAATTGGAGTACAGACCACACAAGGAGAGGCTAAGAGAGTTGAGTATGTACTCCTTGGAGGAGTGAAGGGACTGAGGGATATAATTGAGACCTTTAAGTACGTAAAGGGGATAAACAAGGCAGGCACTGAAAGGATACTCAGGCTGAGGAGGGGGAGGGACACAAGAGAGCATGACCTTAGATTGGAGGGGGGAAGATCTAGGATGGAAATGAGGAGACACCTTTTCACGGAGAGGGTAGTGGCAAAATGGAATGCTCTACTGGAGGAGGTGGTAGTCTGTAAGCCAGTGGGTAGTTTCAAAAGGGTATGGGACAAGGTGAGACAGGGGTAACTGAAAAGGGGAGTGGGTGGGGCAGCTGCATGGTGAAGATACTAGATGCACACTCAAGCAGAATTGATAGACCAGGTGGCCTGTTTCTGCTGGCAAATTCATGTGTTCGTATCTTCGTAAGAAAGAGAACTTTTTCACATCAAATATGGAGTATCTCTGAAAGGTGAAAATGTTTTTGGATCCAGCCCTGTTATATGCAGAATAATGGCTGGGTATGGGATAATAGCAAGAATGTTACACCCCCTGAGATGTGGGAGGCCACATAAAACCCCAAGAGCGAAGCTTGAGGGGTTTATAAAGGCATCCCACACTGAAGGGGTGTGTAAAATTCAAGTTTTACACACCTACCCAGCCTTTATTCTATATAATTGCTGGGGACTGTTTTTTCACCACAGCAATTATATAAAATAAAGAGACTGGTGGGGTTTCAACGCAGTCTGTAGCCGGTGGTGACAGAAACTTACTTTTACTTTTTTTTTAAACTCCCAGTATGTCTTTTTTTTTTCAGCTCAGTTTCTCTTTTTTGTTTTAAAGAATTTACCACCATCCCCAAGTGGTGGTGAACTGTCCATGGACCACAGCTGAGGAGTGGAGCTGCCGCAAAGAAGCAGAAGAGCATGACTGGCACATGCACAGACTGAGGGAAACCTGGTACATGTTCGCCATTATAACCCATGGGTTATAACAGGGAAATTATGACCAAGTTTCCCTATAGGAAAAAATGATTACCAGTCATTATATCATTATTATTAATAGCAGTTTTTCATGTTACAGTGTTTCATATATCATTTTTAATTATTTAACATTTAGCACATTATTTTGCACTTTTGGTGGTGAATTCTGGTTGAGTTTGTATTGTATGAATTGTACTGGATTTTTAATGTTATTGTATTATTCATCATATCATATGTACTTACAGTGTGTTTGCATTTAAATGCCAGTTGTGCCTCTGATTATAAAATAGGAAGAGAAAATCCTGCATCCTGACTGGTTGCTACCTGGGCATTAGATCTGTCTAATGCACAGTTAAATCACATGTTCTGCCAACCAAGATGCAGCATATCAAACTTAAACTGTTTTTACGTGTGCTCCACCCTCCCACCCTGCAAAGTTACAAATCCTTAAGCTGAAGTTTGGAATTAAAAAAAAAAAAATTCACAGCCACCATTTTTTCCTTGCCAAGTCCACAGTTGAGCTTCCTGTCAGACAGCAGGAAAGTTGGTAAACTAAAGAAAACAGGAATAAGCCAAAATAACAGTCGTCTTTCTTTTGTGTTGTACAGAACGTGCTATGCTTTCCTTTAATGTTTTCTACAATCTGTGCTCCACCCTCCCACCCTGCAGCTCGCTCTCTCAGCCACTCCAGTTTTCACTCAGTTAAAAATAAACTGTTTATTTTGCTCATGCTTGAGCTCCCGATCCCTACTTTCCCACCCAGCTCAAATGTCGACATCCATGTGGCCATCCAATCACACAATTCAATATGAGTAATGCTGATATCTTTTTTATTCACTTATTCTCACGCTCCCAATTTCTGCCAGACATGACCAGGCTCCGTGCATTCAGACATCCCGTCCTGAATTCCTTCATGATCCAAAATAAAAGAAGCATTTTAACAAAAAAAGTGCTAGCTTTCTCTCACTTTCAATTAGAGATAGGGGAAGGGGCAACTTCTAAGGAGCTACAAGTTTGCAACATTACAGAAACTGCAGCTACAGTGGCCAAACTAAAACAAAAAGCCTAAGTGGGGGGAAACAACCTCAAATTCATGCAGGCAGGGGTCTATTTTAACAGAAACTCAGCTAAACTTTCCTTGATATTTACATCTTAGAACATTTTTTTTAATTCTTGATGACATGTAGAAAAAGTGGCCCATTTTATAAGCGCAATAAGGCACTCGGGGATGTGCATCAGACAGTTTTAATGCACAGCTAGGGGCTGCAGGCACTGGGCCTGTGGCCCCATGCCACATTAAGCCCTTGAACATTTGTAAGAATTCCCATTATGTCTTTTTGTTATATACAAATAGTAACATAGTAACATAGTAGATGACAGCAGATAGAGACTGCTAGGCCAACCTAGTCTGCCCTCATTCCCTGCCTGCACCAGTGGCTGCTGATCCTACTTGGTCATTGGCTTTTGCTTCTCTTCCCCACATCTAGAGTTCCCTTATATCTATCCCATGCATGTTTGAACCCCTCCACTGTGCTAGCACCCACTAGTTTCTGGGGTAGGCTATTCCAAGCATCCACCACCCTTTCCGTGAAGAAACACTTCTTCACATTTCTCCTTATCCTGTCCCCCTCCAAACTCATATCGTGCCCCCTTATCCTTGTACAACTCTTGTACTGAAAGATGTCACCCCCTGCACTTTGTTCAAGCCTTTAAGATACTTGAAGGTCTTTTAATCTATCCTCATATGTTTTCTGATGCAAACCTTGCACCATCTTGGTTGCCCTTCTCTGGACCACCTCCACCTTGTCTATGTCTTTGTGAAGATGTGGCCTCCAGAATGGAACACAGTATTCTAGATGATGCCTCACAAGCATTTTGTACAATGGCATCACCACCTCCCTTCTTCTGCTAGTGATCCCCCTTCCTATGCACTGCAACACCCACAGGCCTTCCCCACAGCCTTGTTACACTGTTTGGCCACCCTTATGTCATCTTAGATGATTATCCCTAAATCCCTCTCTTCTCTGGTGACTATCAGCAATCCCCCCACCCCCCCCATTATGTAGCTCTCCACAGGGTTTCTTTGCCCCAGGTGCATGATTTTGCACTTTTTTGCATTAAACTTCAACTGCCACACCTTTGAACATTTTTCCAGCTTTCCCAGATCCCTCCTCATTCTTTTGACCCCCTCTGGAGTGTCCACTCTGTTGCAGATTTTGGTATCATCTGCAAATAGGCAGACCTTCCCCTCCAGCCCTTCAGCAATGTCACTGATGAAGACATTGAAAAGGACTGGCCCCAGGACTGATCCCTGAGGCACCCCACTGGTCACCTTCTTTTCCTCAGATTTGATCTCATTTAATGTCACCCTCTGCTTCCTGTCCCTCAACCAGTTTCTAACCAAATTTTCCTCTTTGTGGCGCACCCCAGGGTCTCTAGATTGTTCACCAGTCTTCTTTGGGGTACAGTGTTGAAGGCCTTACTGAAATCAAGGTAGGTGATGTCCATCATTCCTCCCTGATCCACCTCCTACATCGCCTATTCAAAAAAGTCATACAGATTTGTTTGACATGACCTTCCTGCTGTGAAACCATGCTGCCTTGTATCCTGTGCTCCCATGGTTTCCAAGTGTTCCGCAATCCTTTTTTTAAGCAGTGTTTCCATAATCTTACCCACTACTGATGTGAGGCTGACCAGCCTATAGTTTCCTTCTTCCTCCATGCTACCACTCTTATGGAGAGGGACTACATTTGCCCCCTTCCAGTCCTCTAAAACCACCCCTGCATCAAGCGACTGTGACTCACTAAATAGGGCTGCCAGTGGTGCTGCTGGCACCATCTGTAATTCCTTTAATGTCCTGGAGTGTATATCATCTGGCCCCATCGCTTTTTCTACCCTCAGTTTTGTAACTTCCTCCAGGACACTGTCTGCTGTAAAAGGACTGGTGTTTACTTCTCTCCCCTCCAATTGTTTCTGCTGTCTAGCTGTGGTCCCTGTTCCCCCGACTGTGAATACCAAGCAGAAGTATTCATTCAGTATCAATGCTTTTTCTAGGTCCCCCTCTATGCACACCCCTTCCTCCCTTTTGAGCCTTACAATCCCTCCCCTGGCTTTACTTCTGTCACTAATGTATCTATAAAATGTCTTGCCCCCCCCCTTTACCATCTGTGCTAATCTCTCCTCTGTTTAAGTTTTCACACTCCTAACTGCTTTCTCTGCCTCCTTCTGTCTCTCTAGGTACACCGCCCTATCCTTAGCCTTCTGAGTTTCTTTGTATTTTCTGAAAGCCCCCTTCTTGTCCCTCACTTTCTCTACCACCTCCTTTGTGAAACACAGCGGTTTACTCCTTCTTTTTCCTTTGTTACTTAGCCTAACACACTGATTTGTCTTCTCTACTATGACTTCTTTTAGGTGTGCCCACTGCTCCTCATCCCCTCCCTCTGGATCCTTTCCTGCTAGGGCTTCTTTGATCCCCCTCCCCGTCCTAGGGAAGCCCACTATCTGAAATCCAGGACCCTTATCTTTGTGTGGCTCTCCTGTGACACTGCACTGATGCTAAACCATACTATATGATGGTCACTAGACCCTAGGTGCTCATCCACCCTGACTTCCTTTATCCTGTCTCCGTTGGTCAACACAAGGTCTAAGATTGCCTTGTCCCTGGTGGGCTTCTGAAACAACTGCCTGAGGCCTGCCCCCTGCAAGAATTTGAAGATGTCTCGGCTCCTGGCTGAGGCAGTTGCTAGGATGGTCCATTTCACATCTGGCATGTTAAAATCGCCCAGCAGCAGTTCTTTCCACTTTGCTGCCATCCAGTGTATTTCCTCCACTATTGCCCTATCTACCTCCTCCCTCTGTACTGGAGGCAAGTAGATCACTCCTGTGTGAACTGCTCTGCCATTTCCTGGCTCAAGTGTGACCCACAGTGCCTCAGCCACCCCCTGTTTACCCTGCGCTGCTGTCGCTTTAGTACCTTCTGTGATGTAGAGGGCCCTCTCCCCTTTTACACCCCCTATCCCTCCTGTTTAGAGTGTACCCTGGTACATTGACCTCCAAGTCATGGTTTCCAGTGTACCATGTCTTGGTAATTGCTACTATGTCCAGATCTGCCTCCGCCATCAAAGCTGCCAGATCTGGGATTTTGATTCCCAGACTGCAGGCATTTATATACATGACTGTCCATGTCGTGCAGCCTGTGCCCCTTGCCTTTCTACCTTTGCCATTTTGCTCCCTCCTTCCAACCCTATTTTTTTCTCCTGCTGCCTGTTTTCCTCAGTCTTATCGCTTATAACAAACCAAGTCATATATGTTCATGTTTTCCAGCCTGTCCCTCTTGTACGTCTACACTTGCCTTCCTGTTCCCCCTTTCCAACCCTGGCTTCTTCCTTTTGCTGCCTCCCTTACTCTGCCTTACCACTTGTAAGGAGCTCAGGAATATACTACATTTCCTCCTGATCCATGCTGCTAGCTACTCTGACCTGTGGAGGTGGGCTGTCTATGTCTCTCTGCTCTTGATTGCCACCCTCCTTGGCAACATTAAGCACTTGGCAAGGAAGCATCTAAATCTTTCATTGAGGACCGCAGTCCCCTTCCTGGATAGATTAAGGCTATCCACCCTATACAGGTCTCCAGCCCTCCAGGTATGTCCCCAGTCCCCAATGAAACCAAAACCATTGTCTCCACACCAGCCCCTCAACCAAGTATTGAACTTGCTGATGCAGAGATTTAGAGCCTCTCCCCTACCATGGACTGGCAGCACCTCCAAGAATGTTATGGAGCCTGCTACCTCGCCAAGGTGCCTACCCAACCCTCTGAAGTCCTCCTTCACCTGCTCAATGCTCAACTCCTCCTTGGCCAAATCATTTGTCCCCAGAGGGACCATGACCTCCACTTCCTTGCTCCTTGCTAACATTGTTGCAATCCTCTGGATTTTCCCCCTCCCTCCAAGCTATGCCTCCTTGAAGGCACTTAACTGCCCTCTCTTCTCCGCTACCTGTACCCAGATCCATTCTCTGGACTATTGAGTCCTCCACCAGGATTTGCTTCCACTTCCTTTGGGGTCCTCTACATCCCACCCCTGGGTCTCCCTCCTGGAGGACACGCTAATCCTCCCTGGCCTCAACCTTGGGTTCCCTTGTGGGTCTTGCCTGGTCCTCCAAGACAGCAAAGAAGTTTGTAAGTTGGACCAGATGGGGGTATGCCTCTGACCCCCTTCTCTCACTCTCCATGAGCCCACCACAGTCCAGCCAGTCCTCTGCCTGGGCTTTTGCTGTGGCAGCATCTGTGGACATGGTGGCCTCTGAGTGGGGGCAAAGGCTGCCAGTATACCTGCCAGTTCAGCCCGGAGACTGGCAACCTCTGCCCTCAACCCAAAAGGTGCCTGCATAAGGAGCAGCATGACAGTACCCAGAACATCCTCCTGAAGATGACATCCCTGCTTCCAATGCACTGCACCACTGCCTGCATTTTCCTTTTCTTCTCTGCTATTTACCCTCCCCCTTAATTCTCAGTAAGCACTCCTGCTATTTTTTTTCTTTTACTATCTGTTACTATCCTTTTAAATTGAGGCTGGAAGTATAGCCTACAGATTAGAGTAACAAGCTATGAATGAGCTTGATACATCCAGCAGACCTGGATTTGATTCTCACAACCTCCACTTCCATACTGTATGACTCTGAGCAAGTCACTTAACCTCCTCAGAGTTCCTGAGTCACCCCTGGTAACAGGCACTTGTACTTTGTAGGCCTTACCTGGTTACCAAAGAAAAACAAACAAAATGAGAACATTTGAAAAAGACACTGAGGGCCAGATATTCGAAACTTAGTCCCAGGGCAAAATTAGCACTGTAGGGCGTGCAAAAATAGCCCCAAAACATTTGCACTCTATATTCAAAGGAATAGCCCAAAGGCTAAATCAGCTGAATATAGCATGCAAATGACAGTGTGCAAACATAGCCCAGCAAAGAAAACAGCTCTGAATATAGCAACCGGGCAGTGCAAACTACAACAGAAGCCCAGTGCACACAGACGTGGAGTAAGGCTAAGGTGAACTACATGGCCAATGTGTGTGCTAACAAAGAAGTGGATTCACAAAAAAGCAAACAATGGTGCAGACCAAAAACTGCAGAACCGTGCTAAAGTTCTGACAGTTTTGCACAGGGCAAACTCATTTGAGCAGTGCTCACACGTTTGCCCGGCACAAAATTCTGCTATATTCAAAAGTGCTATGCAAATGAGCCTACTTAGGCAGTCTGTGGGCAAACAGCCACATTAACATGTCATTATTGCCTGATTTGCATGTAGTTCCATATGGACTGCCCAGCACTATTGCAGGATGCACACAGCTCCACCTGTAGTTCAGACTGGAACTACAGATTGATAGCCGCAAGCTGGGTCTCCCCACAGTGCCATCTGTATGTCAGACTGGAGAAACATGTCGGTAGCTGCAGCCTATGTCTGTACACAGCAGCAGAGTCTAGTGTGCCCCAGGGGATTAACACCACAGTCATGGGTGTTAGTGCTGCGTGCCATTGATGTATTGTAGTCCCTGCTACAGTGCATAGTAGATGCTACAGTACCATAGTGACTGGTTTAGTGAGGGACACAGCAATACCAATGGTGTGTCAGGCATCAATGACTGCTGCTCTCCATGCATTGACAGGATCAGCTGGCAGGTGTGTTCTGATAGTGGACACTACTGTCATGCTGTCCCATGTCCCGCATACACTGTGCCAGTGGCATGGGATACTCACAGTAGCATACACATGGCTGGCTGTGTGTGCCATGGTGTCTGTACAGATGTGAGGTATGTGCCTGGGTGGGTGACAGATACCATCAGACATAAACACCAGTGTCGGGGTATTTCTGACACTGGAACATGTGCATTGCCGGGATAGCCCCAGCCTTGTGGCAAAACCCACTATATAGTGCAGCCTGGCCACCTGTGCACCCTCCCCTCAACACCCTCCAGTTCCCCAGTGTTGTATGTATGTGCTGGGATGTGCAGATGTACCCCAATGGGGGGACTGGAGATGTGTGCTGTATGGCTGCACTGCCAGTTATTTCATACTTTCATATATATTTATCACTGTGTTGACTGGGTAGCCACAGTGGGTCATGGCCCATATTCAGGACTGACCCGGAGCCACAACATGTGGTGATGTAGTGTACAATAAATACATACAATGTACAACAACACACAATTCACATACAGCAATGCAATTAGTTTGCTGCTGCAAGTGGGGTTGTAGCTCTGTCATATAATATGTATGATTGTTAGCTTCCAAGCAATGTTGAGACACTGGATTCCACGGTGTGGGTGCCTGTGCATATGGAGTGGCCCAGGGTTGCCATCTGACCTTGCTGCCTCCTCATTGGCTGCATACAGCCTTGTTCACTGTTGCTGCTATGTCCATGCTCCCCATCCTTGGTTTTCCCAGAGTTAAGACTGTCACAAACCCACTCCTGGGGTCATAGAAACATAGAATTTGACAGCAGATAAGGACCGCTTGGCCCACCCAGTCTGCCCATTTCCCTACCTACTGGATAAGCTGCAGATCCTAGTTAACCAGCAGCCTACTTCTTCCTACCCCCACCCCCTAGAATGGCCTTATGACTGTCACATGCATGCTTGAATTCCACCACTGATTTTGACTCCACAACCTCCTCCGGAAGGCCGTTCCATGCAACCACAACCCTCTCTGTGAAAAAATACTTCCTTAAATTACCTCTGAGCTGCCCCCCATCTTCAAATTGTGCCCCCTTGTTCTTGCACACCTCTTTTTTTTGAGGAAGTATTTTTTAGGACGTATATCTGCTACCACAGTGCCTAACCTTTAAGTATGATTTGTGAACAGGGACAAAGAGGGACACCCTCTTGTTTGTGTTGGGTCCTAGCAAACTACCAGTCTCAAGTCCTGTGGTCCATTATGAACCCGTTTTAGCAAGCACACCCAGGTAACATGTCCAAATATCACACTCTTTTTGATGAAAGCAGCGCAATCTACTTGACCCAGTGGGCATACAATCAACCTGGTTCGCAACCCCCTTCTGACTCAGTTGAGACACTGGTATTTTTCTTACCTTGCTGGATCTTTACATAGATCCTTGTTAGTGAGGCTGCATAGGGTGACACACAAAGCAATTTAACAGTTATGTCAGAATTATCAGTACTGTTCCACCATTCACAATCAAAATGAGAAAATGTCTTAGGCAGGTTTAAAGAAAATCTAATTTACTAAAACTAAAAATAGTAAATAAATAGTACATAAAACAGAACATATATACATAATGATTACAGTCAGAAAGAAATGGACAATTGCAAAACAAAGTGCTTTGTAACTGAATTAACTAGTTCTAACTCGGTTTCAGTTGGCAAAGGTGCACACTTGAATTATCAATCTTGGCAGAAGTGGTCTCTCTTGAGTCCAGGAACCAAAATGTTCCTTAGAAGTCCAGAATAAAAAGTGGCAGTTCTTCCAGCCAAGCTTTACCAGTATCAGAGATAAAATATCACCCTCCTTGTGATGTCACTGCTCTGGGTGTTGCCATGAGGTCACTCTTAGTCCTGTAATTAATTGATCAGTTACATGCCCCTGCACACTGCTAAACATTCCAATTAAATTATATATATATATATATATACTTCCTAATTAGTGAGCCACAGAGCATGCTTTATGACAAGTCACAATATCCCTTTGATCTCTCAGGAAAACAGTCTGAGAACCACCTCCTAGCATTATGAGATTTTTACATAGACTGATGGAAGCATTCTCCCTCCTGTCACCTCATAAAAAGGCAATATTTTCACTTCAAAGCACCAGCTCTCTGAGAACATGACTTTTATGATTTCCCAACAGGTTTTATTAGGCATGTGTTCGTTTCTTTTGAAGTTAGCTGTTTCCTTCCACTCAGACAGAACAGTACATTTTCAAAAATCTAATGTCCCAGGATGCCTTGAGCTGACTGCCATGTTTCACAAGCAGAAATTCAAAGAAACCTATATTTATAGTGAAATATGATACAATTAATAACAGGCAAGTGGCTATTGTGACATGACCCCCTCCTAGATTGAATTGGGGGGAATCTATTCCTAGGCATGGGATGAGTTTCACAAATTCAGTTCACTGCTGTAACTGTCTGGACAATCCATCTGTATTGACATTCGTTGCCCGTGCTCAGTGAGTGACAGTCACGTCATAACCCTGTAAGGCAAGACTCCATCTTAGAAGCCTACCATTTGTCTTACCCATTTGAGCCAGCCAAACCGGGGGTTAGGATATATTATGCAATGCCAAAATGCCTCACCCCAATGCTCACTCTCCCAACCCTGGGTGCCTGAAACACAGTTGGCCAACATCGGGATTTTATCCCTGGTGAATGTTTTGGGGGGCATAACCCCCGCATCCCCCATGTGAGGGTCTCTGCCCCCCACAACCCCCATACTTTAGGATTCCTACTCTTCTGCGGGTAATATCCCAATATCAGGCAACCATGTTTTGGGCACCCGGGGTAGGGAGAGTGAGCATCGGGGCAATGAATTTCAGCATCACAAATGGGTACCGGGGGTTATGATCCATCTATACCTCAAAGTGCCACCCTTATAGGTATGGTTCTAATTTCTTCAGTGCCCACACCAGTGTCAGGCACTCCTTCTCCACTGGAGAATAAGCCTGCTCCCTGTGAAGTAATTTCTCACTGAGGTACACTATTGGGTTATCTTTCCCTTAGTTAGAAGTCTGGTGAAGTACTACCCAAATATCCACATCCAAGGCATCTGTCTGGACTACAAAAGGCTTACTGAAGTCTGAACTGGCTAACACAGGAGCATTGCACAGTGCCTCATTTAGCTGTGTAAAGGCTCTTTCACAGGCTGGCTCCCATTTTACCTTTTTAGGCATTGATTTCTTTAGCAGGCCAGATAGGGGAGCTGCCAGAGCACTGTAGTTTGATACAAATTTACTATAGTACCCTGCGGTCCCTAGAAAACTCCGGACCTGCTTCTGTGTTTCAGGTCTGGGCCATGCCTCAATTTCCTCAATCTTTGCTTGATTAGGATGGAGCTGTCCCTGCCCTACTATATGCCCTAGGTATGCCACCTCAGCCATAGCCACCTGGCACTTTTCAGCTTTCACAGTGAGCCTGGCCCACTGAATCCTGCCCTACACTTCCTTAAGGTGGGACAAATGTTCCTTCCAGCTGGCACTGAAGATAGAAATATCATCCAGGTATTCCACAGCGTACTCTTCAGTACCATGGAACACTTGATTCACCAACCTTTGGAAGGTGGCAGGGGCATTCTTCATTCCAAAAGGCATTATCTTGAACTCAAATAACTCTATTTGAGTGATGAAGACTGACCTCTCCCTAGCTCTGGCAGTTAACTCCATCTGTTAAAACCCTTTCGTCAGGTCAATAGTGTTGCCCCTTCAAACTTGACCAGTAGTTCATCCATCTATGGCATTGGATGGGCATCTGACTTCATGACTGTGTTGAGTCCATGATAGTCCACACAAAAATGAGTGGAGCCATCCAGCTTGGGAATGAAGACTATGGGTGAGGTCGAGGGGCTGTAGGATTTCTGGATTACCCCTAAATCCAGCATTTTTTTACACCTCCCTCCTAATGTCCTTTAGGACTGCCTCTGACACCATATGCTGTCTGCCATATTGGCACTTGCATCCCCTTGTCTACATTGTGCGTCTTTAAGGGAGTTAGTACAGGCTTGGCATTAAACAATGGGGCAAAGTCTGCTAAAACCTCCCTTACTTCCTGTATCTGTGCCGAGGTCAACTGGGGAGATAGTTTGATTGCCTACAAAGAATATTCCTGTTTGCTTTCTTCCAGAAAGTCCAGAAGGGGGTCTGCTGCATCTGTCCCCTCCCCAGGACCACACACTGCAAAGACCATGTCAGTTCTATTTGCATATAGCTTCATCATGTTGACATGGTACATTCTTTTGGTATGTCTCCTGTCAGGCGGTTCTACAATGTAGTTTACTTCATTCACTTGTCTGACTACTTTGTATGATCCTGCCCACTTGGCCTGCAGCTTATCTTTCTGGACTGGGATTAGGACCATGACCTCCTGACCCACAGAGTAAGAATGAACTCTGGCTCTGCAGTCATACCATACCTTTTGCTTCTGCTGGTCAGCTGCCAGGTTGCTCTGGGCTGTTCCCATAAGCTCCTTAAGCTTTTCTCTAAACTTAAGGACATAATCTACTATGGGAGTTCCCTGGGTGGTATGCTTACCTTCCCAGTCCTCCTGTATCAAGTCTAGGGGCCCATGCACCATGTGCCCATATAACTTGAAGGGGGAAAGCCCTGTCGAATCATGGGGTACCTCCCTGTTGCAATCAATACATGGGGAAGGTATTTCTCCCAGTCTCTCTCATGCTGTTCAGTAAATGCTTGGAGCATTGATTTTAGGGTACCATTAAACTGTTCCACAAGCCCATTGGTTTGTGGGTGATAAGGCATCGTGTGACTCTGCACCACCCCACACTTCTCCCACAAACACTTCATCAGGTCCGACATGAAGGAACCCCCTCAATCGGTGATAACCTCCTGTGGGAACCCGACACAGGAGAAAATCCCTAGCAGGGCATGTGCCACTTTGTGTGTCCTCAGCAAGGATAGGGCGACTGCCTCTTGTTACCGGGTGGCATAATCCACCACTGTTAGGAGTAACCTCTTCCTGGAGGAGCTGGGGGTATTCAAAGGCCCCACAATATCCATTCCTTCCCCTGGAATGGCTTCTCCACTATGGGAAAGGGAATTAAGGTTGCTTGGGTTTTACTACCCTTCTTCTCTATTTCCTGGCACCGATGACAAGACCTGCAATACTCCTTCACCAGCTGGGTGAAGTTGGGCCAATAGAAATTCTGGTCCAATTGTTGCATTGTGCATGCGATTTCCAGATGTCCAGACATGGGGATATCATGAGCAGTCTTGAGCAACCGCTCATGGTACCCCTGGGGAACGACAAGCTGCCTGCGCATCACTCATCCCTCTGTTCTTATGTCCTGCATATACAGCAGTCCATTGTCCCAATATACTCTACGTATTCCATCACCTCCCTGTGTCCTCTCAGATTCTGCACAATCCCTCAGTCTCTCTAAACTAGGGTAATGTTTCTGAGCAGCTGCAAAATCTTTACATACTCCCAAGGCAAGGGACAGGTCCCCTTCAGTTTCTAACCTAGAGTCCCTAGCTCTAGCACCAGGGCATTCAGGGTCACTGCCATCCCTAGCTCTCTGACCACTGGTTATCCCTCCCTCCTCAGAGTAACCTTCTGTAGCTGTTTTGTTAACTGCTACCTGGGGAATTTCTAACTCCCTTTCACTACTCTCTATGTCAGGAGACACAGGCTGGGGAACCAGCCTCCCAGTGTTTTCCACAGGGGCTTCTATGGGGTCCAGGGAACCACAATTGGCCTTTGCCATCTGACTGCAGGTAACCACACACACCATCCCCTTTTAGAGATTGTTCCCTATAATCACATCCAGGGCAAGATTTTCTGTCACAGCAACTTTTTTCACAGTCTATCCTGTCTCAACCCAGTCCAGGAGAACATTAGCAAGTGGCAGAGTTCTCTCCTCCTCATTAAATCCCCATACTGTAATGAACTGATTAAGCATAAACTGTTCAGGCTGAACCAAATCCCCTTTTACCAAAGTAAGGGAAGCCCCAGTGTCCCTCAACCCATGGGTTTGCACCCCATTTACAGTAACCGAGTGTATGTGCTCCCTCATGTTGATAGGCATGCTTTCAGGGATACACAGTGCACCCACCTCTGTTCAAGCACCACTTTGTGCACTCTGTGCCTTTTTAGGACACTGTCTTGCAAGATGCCCTGGTTGTTTGCAAAACCAACAATCATCATTTCTTTTATCAGGCAAATCCTTTCTTTGTAACCTGGGGCTGCCCACTTTCTGGGGAGGCAGTGAGGGTTTTAGCTGCCCTGAAGGTGCATGTTTCCCTTTCTATGTTGTCACATCCACCCCACTCCCATTCAGAGTAGGCCGGCTCCCGGCATAGTGATCCAAGAGTTCGGCAGCCTCCTGCACTGTTTTTGGATTTCTGTCCTCTAGCCAGGTTTTCAGCTCTGATGGGCAAGCCCAAAAGAATTGCTTCTAAAGTACCACATCCTCAATTTTCTGTACAGAGTCTGCTTTGATCCCCTCCCACCAATGCTTCAAAAACTGACATTGCTTTGTGGCTAGTTCCTCATAGCTCATGTCAGGGCTTCTCCTGATCTTATGGAACTTAACTCTATATGTTTCAGCTGTGAAGTCATACTTTTTAAGTAATGCAGCTTTAAGTTTGTCATAATTATTAGTGTCCTGATTGTCCATGTGACCCAAGGCATAATGAGTTTTACCTGTAAGCAGCGGGGATAGCTGTAAGCTCCAGGACTCTCAGAGAATTTTTGCTTGAATGCATACCTTTTCAAATGCATTTAAAAATGCATCCATATTCTCCTCCTCTTTAAATTCAGCTGTCAATTTAGAATTTAACTTGTAACCCAGTCCTGGAGTTCCAGGTTCACCCATGCCACTTAACCTGCTCTGGCATTGGTCATTGGAGTTGTAGCTTCTCCAGTTCAGATATCCTCTGGAGCTCTGTCTCCTCTTGCACAGCCTCTCTATGAAGTTGTTTTTCTCTTTCCTCAGCCTCACTCCATTGTTGGTTTTCCTTTTCCTGCATCTCCAGCTCAAACCTCCTCTGTTCAGAACTCCCTCTGCTGTTGGGCTTCAAACCTTTTCTGCTCAAATTCCAGCTCTATTCTTCTCAACTCTGTCTTCAGCCTGATCCCCTCTGGCTCCATCGTTGTGGTGACTCTCCCCTGGTGCTATGGCTCTCAGTTCTCACTGGTCTCTCTGCCCTCTTCCCTTGGACTGGACACTGAATAGACTCTGGCAGCCCCACATCCAAGGTCTGGTCTCTTTTAGTCATCAACTGTGACCTGAGGTCCTCGGCAGTTGCTTGTACATTGGCTGCCACAAGAGCCTCCATGAGGTACTGTTGGTTTCACCCCTCGCTCCAGACTCCTCTTTCCTGGCACAACTGCCTCAGGTATTCCACAGTGTACTCGCTGTAGGTGGAAGCCATCTTCTTCCCTAATCTATGGCTACACTAGCTTGCACCCATCAAAAAATAAAACAGATAGGGAACTTAGACTGTAACCAAAATGATATATTTCTTTTAAAAAAAGTACAGTGTTTGTGTGTGAAGTGTTACAGTTTATCAATCTGACACACTGGACTGTTAAAGGGAATCCATAAGTTTCCTTATGAAATTATTGTGAAGGTTACTGTGAGGATCCAGTATGAAAATTGCTGGGTTATATTTAGAAAATGTTTTCAGTAAGACAGAAAAATACATTTAAAACTGTGATGTGGAGGCATCCATTTTGTGGACAGGAAGAGTGCTGTGATGATGTCATTGCCTCACCAGCTCTAGCAGTATACAATTAAGCAGGATAAAACAAACTGTTCCTATAGATAGAGATCCTGTTCTGTCATGAAGAGAAGCACTAGATTATTTTCTTGCACTATGCCAAACATAAAATCCTGGGTGTTCCTCAGAATATAATAGAATTAATGTCAGCACAGTCAAACTGTTCTCACCTGCTGCTCTGCACACTGTCAACACTTGTGAGGAAGTGACATCATCTCAACACCCTTCCAGTCCACAAAATGGATGCCTCCACATCCTTATTTAAAAATCATTTTCTGTATTACTGCAAACATCTTCTAAATATAACCCAGTAGTTTACATACTGGATCCTCTTAGTAACCTTTACAATAATTTTATAAGGAAAAGTAAGGATTCCCTTTAATGCTTGTGTCACCAAATTATTGCACAGTATGCAAACAAATCTTTTAGATTGCACCGCTTCACACCAAATCTGTCACAGGCCCACTTCTGGGGTCAGGCCTTCTGTTACCAAAGTGCCTAACCTTTAAGTGCAATTCATGAACAGGGGGACAAACAGGGACACCTTCCTGTTTGCTTTGGGTCCAAACAAACTACTAATCTTGAGTCCTAGGATCAGTTATGAACCCTTTTTAGCTAGCACACCTAGGTAACAGGTCCAAATATCACACTCTCTTCTGGGAAACCAGCACAATATACTTGACCTAGCAGGCATACAACCAACCTGGTTCACAACCCCGTTCCAACTCAATTGAGAAGTTGGTGTGACTGAAATGGGAAGGAAGGAGTTAAATGGTTTGGATTCTCCAGTTGTCATTTTTTTAGCAGTCTGAAAAAAGAACACACACAGGCTGGGAATCCACTGTCTGCAGGCATCTAGATAATAGCTGAGCCGTAAATATCAGAGACAGGGACCAAGGGGGTGGACACATCCACACAGACTTGCAGTTTAAAGGGATTGGTTCACTCAAATATAAACTTAAGGTTAAAAAAGTATAATTGATCACTGGTAGGTTTTCAGTCTGATTGGGCAAGTAAATACATACACGGTAGATGGTTGGTGCATTCAAAGAAGGAATAGGAATTACCTAACTTCAAGAGATAATATAAGATGCTGAAAGACAGTGAGTGAAGGTTCGTCTGGGAGTTGAAGAAAGAAACTGTTGAGGAGACTAAGCTTGGGCCTACCCTTCTAGCTATGTCTGTGGGAGCTGGCAGATAGTATAGGGTCCAGTGTACCTTATGAAGAATAGGGAAGGGTAAAATTGATACTAGCATATCTCAGTAATAGCCTTTTTCTTTTGCCATCTGTCATTTAAAGACATTTGTTTACTTTTCCTGTAGCAGTGTTATTCTCTTGTGTTGAATATAAATATCCTGTAATGCTCCTTTTCACTTTCTATTAAGTAAACAGCTATTTATTTACTCAACAGTTGTAACTGTGATGTCATTTTTCTAAGGTAATACATGGTTTTCACTGGCTGAAGCAAACTCTGTTTAGCATCCACCATCCGAGAGAGACACACTACCAGTTTTGTAAACTTGGGAGGTTAGCGCTGGGTGAACCCAGCTGGTGGCAGTGAATACCGAAGGATAAGACACCTCTCTAAAAGTTGTTCCAGCCCAGAGAGAGAGGTAGGTTGTCACAATTGGTTGGCAGTGGTGGGGTGATGATAGCAGACTGTTTAGCACACTGAGATGCAGAGCTTGCCAGTGGAACATTAACCTTAACAGTTGCAAAACAGGAAATATAAGAGAATACACTTGTACAACTGTGTTTTTTTGTTTCTAGTTAGCACAGTGTAGTGTAGGGTTAGAGCATGAATTATGTGGAGTATGACTCACTTACTGTGCAATAGCTTTGTGAAAAGTGCCAGGAAAAGGGGATTCAGCTTGGAGGTCAAAAAACACAAGATAAAGGCAGACCTCATAGCTGCCCTGGTGGCACATGACCAGAAGCAGACAGTCCCTGGGGGTGAGTCAGGAACTGATGTAGCAGATCCCCCAAACCATCTTGATGCACTGTGACTGCAGCTGTTGCTGCAAGACAAGGCTCTGGAGGCAAAAAGACTGGATGCTGAAGCAGAAACAAGAAGATGGGAAGCAGAAACAAGAAGACTGGAAGCAGAGAAAGAAATGGAAGAAAAGAGACTGGTGGACAGAGAGAAGGAATGACAGCATGAACTCCAGAGACAACAGCACGAGAAGGCGATGATGACCCTGCACAGCCAGCAAACCTTGAGTAATGGAGGAGTAAGTTCTCCTTATGAAGCCAAAATTAATTCTAAATTGTTCCCTCAGTTTAGAGAGTAAGATGATCTTGATCTATTTTTAAGGTCATTTGAGAGAATATGTGAGCAATTCCAATTGACTAAGGCTTCGTGGTCATCTTATCTCATACCCTTACTTACGGGGAGAGTTTTGCATGCATTTTCTAAAATGAGTGATGAAGACTATGCTGATTATGACAAGGTTAATACAGTGTTATTGAAACATTCTGAATTAACTCCTGAGGCTTACAGAAGGAAATTTAGGGAGTTAAAATCCAGAAGACAGTTATGTGGAACTGTAGGTTCAGCTATGTACTTACCTTGATAGGTGGGTGGAGGGAGCTAAAGCAGACACTGTGAAACTAATCAAAGATTTGTTTGTGAGGGAACAATTTCTTAAAATTGTACCTGAGGATATTCATGTATGGCCCCTAGACAGGGCATGCACCTCCTCAAAGGAGGTGGCAGCAAGAGCTGACATGTACATGTCTAGCAGGCCATATGCCAGTGTAAATCTCATGGTGGGGGGCAGCCCATGGTTATAAGAGGTCCCATGGGGGGGCAGCCCAAAGAAAACCTGACTGCTCCTGATACCAAAGCAGTACCCTCTGGTTCTAAAGGGACCCAAAAGACAGGACCCAAGAAATGTCATATTTGCAATTAAGTGGAGCACTTGAGATATAACTGCCCTCATAAAATGGTTAAGGAGCAAAGGCATGGCGGAGGGGGTGATCAAAATAGCACTGGTGTGTTTCTGGGGTGTGTCCAGCCTGAAGAACCACTCTTCACTGATGAGAATATGCATCCCATTGTAGTTAATGGAACAGTAACACAGGGACTGAGGGACACAGGTGCTTACATCTCCCTGGTGAGGCAGGATCTCATCTGGGCAGAGCAGATGTTGCCTGGGAAATACTCCAGGATCTGTAGAATCACAGGGCCAGCAGTCCAAATACCAATGGCTCGAGTCTTCCTGAGCTGGGGAGGCATGGAAAAAAGGAGGTGGGGGTCATAGAGGACCTCCCTGTAAATGTGATCATGGGGAATGATTTTGACCTCAGGAAATCACTGATGTGCATTGCAACTCATAGTCAGGTAAAAAGGCAAGCTTCTGAGGATAAAGAGGGGGTAACTCAATGTGGTCCAGCCCCTCCAGCAGCAGCTGAGGAAGTGGCTAGCACAGGGGAGGGACTGGCTAGAAGCAACCGTCCTGAACCTCAGGCACAAATAGAGGAGCCCACAGGACTTCCTTCTGAAGGGGTGCTAGGAATGGTAAGATGAGGGCAGCTGAGTGCTGCACAGCGAACTGACCCTACCTTGCAAAATCTGAGAGAGATAGCTAATAGGGCTGAGGGTCCTCAGAGGGTAAAGAGTTAGTTTACTGGGACAGTGGGCTGCTATACAGAGAATGTACAACAGAGGAAGGGCTAGACGGTGAGGTGCTCCAGCAGCTGGTAGTCCCTAAGGTTCACTGTCAGCAGCTTTTAGCCCTTGCCCCTTTTCAGGCCACTTGAGGGTGAGGCACAGAAAAAAGCATCTGACCATCAATTTCTTCTGGCCTGGTATTGACAAGGATGTGGCAAACTATTTCAGGACTTGTCCACTGTGCCAGCAGGTAGGGAAAATGGGGGACAAGGCCAAGACAACTTTGGTGCCTCTGCCTACTATTGATGAACCCTTCAAGAGGGTAGCTGTGGACATAGTGAGGCCACTGAGCACCCCAAGTCACACTGGCAAGGGGTATATCCTGGTGGTAGTCGACTATGCCACAAGATACCCAGAGGCAGTGGCCCTATCATCCTCTGAGGTGGAACCAGTAGCAGATGCACTGTTGGGACTATTTAGCTGGATGGGCTTTCCCCAGGAGATACTGTCAGACTGGGGTGCCAATTTCATGACAGGATTAATGAGTGATTTGTGGGAGAAGTATGGGGTAAAGCAGCTCAAAATCTCTCCATTCCAACCCAAGGCTAATGGGCTGGTGGAGTGATTTAATTCAACCCTTAAGACCATGCTAAGGACTTTTGCAGACCAGCATAACAGGGACTGGGACAAATATTTGCCTTATCTCCTATTCACACACAGGGAAGTCCCACAGGAGTCCACAGGGTTCTCACCTTTCGAGCTCCTGTTTGGTCATAGGGTGCGGGGGCCCTTAGATTTGATTCGGGATGAATGGGAGGGTGCCCGTGCCTCTCAAGGGGAGTCTGTTGTGGAGTATGTCCTGAACTTCTGGACCCACATTAAGGAGCTCGTGGGGCTTGCTCAGGAGCACTTGGCCATTGCTTGAAAGCAGCAGAAAGTATGGTATGACTGCTGGGCTCGAGCCAGAGAATATGAAGTGGGACAGTGAGTGATGGCACTCATCCCTGTCTGACAGAATAAACTACAGATAGCATGGGAGGGGCCATTCTCGACTGTCCAAAAGGTTAGTGATGTCAATTACATGATAGAGCTACCGGACAGGAGATGCAGGCAGAAGGTGTGCCATGTTAACATGCTGAAGCCCTACTATGACAGGGAGGAATTAGTCCTTGCTGTGTGCAGTGCCCCAGAGGAGGAAACTGAGATGGAGCCATTGGTGGACCTGCTCAGGGAGGCCCGGGTTGCATCATCCATGGACAACCTTACCCTCTCTGAACAGCTGACACCAGCCCAGGTGCAGGAAATTTGAGTGTGCTGAGAGAATTTGAGGACATGTTCACAGGGAAACTGGGGTACACCATGATAACAGAGTACCATGTGGATACAGGGACCCAGATTCCTCTGAAACAGTCTCCCTACAGGATACCTGAGCATGTTAACCTGACCGTGAAAGAGGAGCTGAAGGAGATGCTGGAACTTGGAGCAATCCAGGAATTGAGTAGCCCCTGGGCATTGCCCATGGTATTTATCCCCAAAAAGGATGGCACCACATGATTCTGCATTGACTACTGGAGGCTTAATTGCTGCATGGAGTCTGATGCCTATCCCATACCCAGAACAGATGAGACCCTGGAGCAACTGGGGGGAGCCAAGCATCTGACCACAATAGACCTAACAAAGGGCTACTGGCTGGTATCTCTGACCCCTGAAGCCAGGGAGAGATCAGCTTTTGTCACTCCATTTGACTTACATGACTTACATGACTTACATGAATTCAAGGTAATGCCATTTGGAATGAAGAATGCACCTGCAACCTTTCAACGGCTTGTGGATCACATTCTGTCTGGGCTAGGTAAGTTTGCATTAACATATATGGATGATATAGCCATATGCAGACAGACATAGGATGAGCACATCAAGAATGCATGGGATGTGTTCCACAAGCTGAAGAATGCAGGTCTGACAGTCAAGGCAGAAAAGTGCCAGATAGGTATGGCAGACCTGTCCTACCTTGGGCACTGGGTGGGTAGCGGATACATCCACCCAGAGCCTGCCAAGGTAGATGCCATCCTGGCCTGGACTACTCCTACCATCAAGACACAGGTAAGGGCATTTCTGGGGACAGCAGGGTACTACCGGAGGTCTGTGTCTCAACCCCACTCAGCAGGTCAGGCCCTCTGCTCCCACAGTGCCAACCTCTGAGTGCAGTATTGTGGACAGGTAACAGAACAGGGTAACCCTCCTGTCTGTTTGTGGGTCTGAAACACCTTTGGTCTCAAATTCTGGAGGGGTTCAAACTGTGAACATTCTGATAGCATACCCAAATGTATAGGCTCAGATAATTCTGCTCTTTGGGGAATGCCAGATATCTTTCACCTAAGGGCACCTAACTAGGTATCCAAAATGAACTCTAAATACTCTATGAAAGACCTTAGAAAAATTCTTACCTTTTCCCAGTTTGGTATTACCATTAAGCTTATGAACAGTGTCAACTTTAACCATCTGTACTTCACATGCGAAAGAAAGAATTTCGAAAGGCACACCAGGCAGTCTCTTTAAATATAGATTTACTTAAAAATGGACAAAAAAACATGTAAAATGTAAACACAGAGCCATATAACGCAACGCATACAATCACTTAAAAGAACAAGGTTAAAGTACAAACATAACTCCTACCACAATACAATTATGCCTTCCTACCTAATCTATTACCTTCTAAACAGTGCTTAAAGTAGATGTTGTTTGCTAAGAGCACACATGAGAAGTGTGTCTAAGATCAGCCACAGAATAATTTAAAACTGTCTCTGCCATCCTCTTCCATGATGTCACCTAGCTCCTCCCTGTTAAATATAAAAATTAATACACATAGGATGTCCCATCACTCAGGAGGTATATTACATAAGACAACATCAGCAAAAACTCATTTATCCATATGACTTCTTAATTAAGACTTTCCTTTTATCTAGTGTGGTTTCCTGCTTTTCAAAGATATCACAGGACTTTTACAGCTCTGCAGTTTTCTCACCTAGATGTCATATGGCTTCTTTTAGCACCAGTTGAAATTAACTGTCCTTCCTCTGAAGATGTCACAAAATGGATATTTTATTTCCTGGCTTCAAAGCAACACAGATCATAAGCAAGGCTATAAAATGCAACATGGAAGTTAATCACATTACAGAGATCTGCTGTTTAACATATATCCTGTTGTTTTAACTGAAACCTGGAGGGGGGGGGTCATCCCAAGAGCACAGGATGTCTCATGACAGACAATCACACTCTATATTTTTTATATTACAAAATCATAGAGCAATCAGAACCAGCTGGCCAAGTGTCACAGTCTGTTCCTCACTATAGTGATCTGGCTAAGCCCCTGACAGATTTAAACCAAGAAGGGAAAGCCAGATAAGGTGCAGTGGTCAGAAGGCTGTGAGGTCACTTTTCAGGAGCTAAAGAAGGCCAGAAGCAGCCCAGCTGTATTGGCCAGCCCCAATTACAATCTGAAGTTTATGGTCCATGTGGGATGTCTCAGATCATGGGCTGTGGGCTGTGCTGAGCCAGGTTACCCAGCAGGGAAGGAGCACCCAGTTGTGTACCTCAACCAGAGGCTTTTGTCCAGAGAGGAGGCACATGCCACAATCGAGAAGGAATGCTTGGGAATAGTGTGGGCCCTTCAGAAGCTGCAGCCTTACCTATATGGGAGAGAATTTACTGTGGTCACAGATCATAATCCCCTGATCTGGCTTCATAGGTCAAGTGGGCAAAATGGAAAACTACTATGTTGGAGTTTGGTATTGCAGGTATACAACATGACCATCCAGCATCGCAGTGGTAAACAAAATGCCAATGCGGATGGACTATCTAGACAGGCCAAATGGAATGGCTGGATACTTTGGGCACTTCCCAGCAGTTGCATGAATGGCTGCATCACTTGGGGTTGCCCAAGGGACATGCCTTCATCACCTGGGGGGAGATGTGACAGAAATGGGAAGGAAGGAAAGAGTTAAATGGTTTGGATTCTCCAGTAGACATTCTTTTAGCAGTCTAAAAAAACACATACAGGCTGGGACTGAACTGTCCACTAGCATCTAGATAAGAGCCGAGCCATAAATATCAGAGACAGGGACCAAGGGGGTGGACACATCCACATAGACTCACAGTTTAAAGGGATTGGTTCACTCAAATATAAACTTAAGGTTAAAAAGGAATATAATTGATCATGGATAGGTGTTCAGTTTGACTGGGACAATTAAATACATACACGGTAGATGGTTGGTGCAATCAAAGGGGGAATAGGAATTACCTAACCTCAAGAGAGAATATAAGATGCTGAAAGAAAGTGAGTGGGGGTTACTCTGGGAGTTGAAAGAAGAAACTATCAAAGAGACTAAGCTTGGGCCTGTCACAAACCCACTCAGCAGGTCAGCCCTCTACTCCCAAAGTGCCAACCTCTGAGTGCAGTCTTGTGAACAGTTAACAGAAACAGGGTAACCCTCCTGTCTGTTTTAGGGATTTGAATCAACCTTTGGTCTTAGTTCTGGAGGGATTCAAACTGTGAACCTTTTGCTAGTGTACCCAATGCACAGACTCAGATAATTCTATCTTCAGCAAGCCAGATATCTTTGCCTATGGGCACCTAACCAGGTGTACAAAATGAACCCTTAAAAACTCTAATAAAGACCTCAGATTACTCTTGCCTTTTTCCAGTTTAGTATCACCATTCAAGCTTATGCACAGTGTCTGCTTTAACCACACATACTTCACTTGTTAAAGAAAGAAATTCAAAGACAGACCAAGTAGGCTCTAAAAATAGAGTTTTACTAAAATAGATAAAAGTATGTAAAACATAAAATACAGAACCGTATATCACAAGAACTGTACAATCTTTTAAAAGAACAAGGTTTTAACAGTGCACTTCCTACTACAGTACTTAGATGTGTGTGTCTCTCTCTCTAAATACCTTCTTAAAGTGCTCAAAGATGTTTCTTTGCCAGAATATAGATAAAAGTGTCTCTGAAGAAAAAAGAATACTGTTTAAAAAACTATTTGCCAACCCCTCTTGTGTGAGGTCACCTAGCTCCTCCTCTGTTTATTAAACTCATACACCCAGGAAGTTTTATCATTTTAGAAGGAAAGTTAATTAAGGTTACATCAGCAGAAACTCCTTTCCCCATGTGACTTCCCCAATCAAGTCTGTAACTTTCCTTTCATCTATGAGCAGTATCCCCTCTCACACAGATATCAAAGCATTTATGATCTCGCACCAGAGTGCTAAACCTGGTTTCCTCCTCATAATGTCATAAAATGGATATTGATTTCCCCTTAGCAGTTAAAGCTATATTTAACTTAGATATATAGGAGATTATTGATTAAGGCCTGTTCTAGTCTGTAATTAGCTTCTAGCCTTCCAGGTAACACCTAGTATCTAAAACCTGTGTGTGTGTGTGTGTGTGTGTGTGTGTGTGTGTGTGTGTGTGTGTCTCATATGCTGTCTCAGCATCTCTCATGACAGACAGTCCATAACACATTTTTATATTACAAAAAATCATAGTGTACTCAGAACTGGCTGTCCACATGTCACAGGGCCTACCCTTCTAGCTATGTCTGTGGGAGTTGGCAGATAGTATAGGGTCCAGTGTCTCTTCTGAAGAATAGGGAAGGGTAAGATTGATACTAGTGTATTTCAGTAATAGCCTTTTTCTTTTGCCATCTGCTATTTAAAAACATATGTTTACTTTTCTTGTAACAGTGTTATTCTCTTGTGTTGAATATAGATATCCTGTAATGCTCCTTTTCACTATTGTTAAATAAAAATCAATATATTTATTCAACAGTTGGGATTGTGAAGTCATTTTTCTAAGGTAATGCATGGTTTCCACTGGCTGAGGTAAATCCTGTTTAACATCTGCTATTCAAGATAGACACACTACCAGACTTTGATCTGTGCAATTGCACGTTTGACTACCCAGTTTGTTTTGGGTCCAAGCAAACTACCAATCTCGAGTCCTGGGGTCAATTATGAACCCTTTTTAGCTAGCACACCCAGGTAATAGGTCCGAATATCACACTCTCTTCTGGAAAAACAGCACAATATACTTGACCCAGCGGGCATATAACCAACCTGGTTTACAACTCCCTTCCGACTCAATTGAGACACTGGTATTTTTCTTACCTTGCTGGATCTTTACACAGATCCTTGTTAGCATGGCTGCATATGGTAACACACTAAGCCCACTCTGGATGGCTCCCACTTCTTTATAGAATCCAGTATCAGACCTGCCTGCTAACAAAAAAGGCACTCCTAGGCTTCATGCCACCAGGTGTCGAAAAGCTCCTAAACACACACAGTACCACTCAGGGTACACGTAACACCATCAATCAAACCATCCAGGTTCCCAGATGTCGGACCTTAATGAGACAGAGATTGCTTGCCTACAGGGCTCCACACTGGTATAATGCTCTCAACCAGGATATCCTGACTGCTCCTGAATTGGCCCCTTAAAAATGACTACTCTGGGTACTCCTCACCTTTTCTAGTAGCTGCTATTGTTTCACTTAGAACTCCACCTCCCTTAGTACCCCAGACTTTTCTGCTCCTCTCCTATAAAATTCTGCTATCAAGTCCACCTTTTATTCCCCTCTGCTACCCCCACTACTCTCACCCTCATCACCACCAACGCCAGCACTTATAGCATCCCTGTCCCCTACCCCTACCCTACTAGCACTTCTCAGTCCCCCCTCCCTCCTTGACAGTGGCATTCTAGCCTGTCCATTCCACTGGAACTACCCTCATTATGGTTCTTCCCCTCATATGCCATCACTTCTAGTCTACTGATGCACTGCTCAGTCCTCAATTTGAACCAGCCTCTCTACATTGATTACTGGTTTAAGCTCTATTCCTACCTTACCGGTGTAGTCTTATAAAATGAATAATGATGTTCACCCTTGTATGTTCCCTACCATCATTGTAACTACTGTATAATTTTTGTAATTATGTTCACCCTGTTTGTCTACCGACAATTTGACGTGGAACCTTTGTAAATGAGCTGTTCTTGCTCAAAGGTGTTTAATCCTAGAGTTAATAAATAAATAAATAAATAAATAAAATGTCAAAGTTATGTCAGAATTACCAATACTGTTCCAACATTCACACTCAAAATGAGTAAATGTCTCAAGCAGATTTAAAGAAAACCAAATTTACTAAAACTAAAAACAGTAAATAAATACATTACATAAAATAGAACATATATACATAATGATTACAGTCAGAAATGAAATGGACAATTACAAAACAAAGCGCTTTGTAACTGAATTAACTAGTTCTAACTCAGTTTCAGTTGGCAAAGGTGCACACTTGAATTACCAGTCTTGGCACAAGTGGTCTCTCTTGAGTCCAGGAAACAAAGTTTCCTTAGAAGTCCAGAACAAAAAGTGTCAGTTCTTCCAGCCAAGCTTCACCAATATCAGAGATAAAGTCCCACTCTTCTTGTGATGTCACTGCTCTGGGTGTTAGCATAAGGTCACCATAGCCCTGTAATTAATTGATCAGTCACATGCCACAATTAAAAAAAACACATACTTCCTAATTAGTGATCCACAGAGCATGCTGTATGACAGGTCACAATATCCCTTTGATCTCTCAGGAAAACAGTCTGAGAACCACCTCTCAGCATTGTGAGATTTTTGACATAGACTGACTCGGAAGCATTCTCCCTCCTGTCACCTTGTGAAAAGGCAATATTTTCACTTCAAAGCACCAACTGCCTGAGAACATGACTTTTATGATTTCCACACAGGTTTTGCTAGGCATGTGTTAGTTTCTTTTGAAGTTAGCTGTTTCCTTCAGCTCAGAGAGAACAGTACATTTTCAAAAATCTAATGTCCCAGGATGCCTTAAGCTGACTGCCATGTTTCATGGGAGGCAGTATAGTGCAGTGGGTTAAGGTTCTGAGCTGCAGATCTGAAGACCTGGGTTTGAATCCCACAGCTGCCTAAGTGCATACTGTGTGATCCTGAGCAAGTCACTTAACTTCCTTGTGCTCCCAGGTTGCATCTGGAAACAAGCTTCAGCTTAGTGTGCTACTCCCTGGTTAAACAATGTTTCCTTCCCTCTTCACAAGCAGTAATTCAAATAACTTTATATTTATAGCAAACTATGATACAATTAATAACAGGCTGGTTGTAAGTGTTATTAATATTTCGTATACATATTTTATGATTTGTAACTCACAGGACTGTCTTGTAAACAGGACTAGTTTTGCCCTAATAACTTGCTTCCTGTATAAAAATAAAGTTTTTACATTACATACATTACAGGCAGATGGCTATTGTGACAAAGACTACCTTTTCATAGGCAGTAATTTGCACTGTGCTGCATGTCGCACTAACGCATGTTGCTTGGTGCTATAGTTTTGAATATACCATTGTGCCTGTGTGTATGTCCCTGCACCTCACTTTGCACCATGCATACATTATCTTTTCGTGCCAGTGCTAACACATTGCATCGGCGCTATTTGGCCTTTTGAATATAGCAATCTGGCACAAATGTGGTGCAATCATGGTGCAATTTGTTTGCTCCCGGTGCAAAGTTTTGAATATCTGGCCCTAGGTGTTACAGAGTTATCTCTTGAGAAAGCTAAGGAGCAAAGAAAATTGAGTTGCGGTATTGCACTGACCTGGCAGGGGCCTTCACCTAAATATACAGAATGTAGGTGCTGTGCGTTCTAATGGTTTTTGGTACTATAAAATATTGAGAACTATTTATCATGTCTGAAAATATTTATGTGGTGTTGGTGCTGACCTTATTCTGTAGTTTTATATTATCAGTTATGAAATCGGTACTAAGAATCTGGGCTTCTGATTGACAGAGAGCTGCTTTCAGCTGGGCCGTTATCCCTGCACAACGGCCTGGCTGAAAGTAGCTCCCGGCAAACAGGACCCAGCACCCAGTTTGAGATCCTTCCCTACTGACCACACATCTCATCTTTGTGGCTCACAGTAACGGCTCCCACTGTACCCCCTAAACTGAAGTACCTGCTGCATTTTACAATGGCCTCTCACCCACTCTATCTTCACTCCAGAGTTTGTCCCCAAACTTGCCACAGACTGCAGTGTTTCAGAAACAGCCAGTCTAGTCATTTAACAGCTGATCTGGTTATTCCTTAAATGAGCATCACTGATAGGCACTGCAGCAGGACCAGGACCTGGAAGTAGTGGAGCAGAAGACCAGGCAGTGAGTGGACAGGCACTACTTTTTTTTTTCTTTTGTGGCAGTAATTTAGAACGCACAACAATATGTTTTGATTTTTTTTAATGAAAATATGTTTTCATTTTTTAAATGAACTAATCCGGTTGGGACCTATTTCATAATCACAGTAAGACACTCCGGGGGGAGCATTATGATGAGATAACAGCCCTTCTCAGGTGGTGGAAGCACTCAGCTTTGTCTTGTGCTTCAACCCACCTGAGGTGGGCCATTATACCATAACACCCCCCCCATCATGCCTTATTGCTTAAATGTGCCAGTAAGAGATAATGGCCAAGAGTTAACTGTGACACAAAGTGAAGAAGGAGTTATAGGGCCTGTTGTAATGTCATAAATCAGAGCAATTTAGAAAAGCCACAGATAGATGGAGACATGAAAGGTACGCTCAAGAAAATGGAACTCAAGATATTCTCGGTCTTCTCAAGATTTTCTTCAGTTCAGAGTTTGGATCTTTGCATGGTTTCTTTGTGAAATAAATTTAAATGATTAAAGTGTGACTGAGGATGAGAGGACTTAAAGGAGAAGAAAATCTCAGAGTCCACATCTCTGTCTTCTTTGTTGGTATTGCAGTCCTTATATAATAGGAAGATATGGGAGAGCCAAAACTAGCAGCAAAAAGAACAGACACTGCTAATTCATAATGGGTAACAAGAAAAAATTAAACAGAGGTCACTTTCAGTATTCAAAAGAGGAGTGATCTATTCAGGGTATTCTTGTTTTTTGTTTTTTCCATGACAACATATCTAAACTTTAAAGGCAACTTAAAGGTTGTCACTATAAACACAAACAGTATTAAAATATCTAAACACCATTCACTAGCTTTTTTAGGTTTTAAAAAAAATCAAGTAGGCTTAGCCACAGTACCAAAGAACAGTAAACTCAGAAAGGGTGGTCTGGGGCAGTTCTTTTGTTGGTTTGCCAGTCTTTTACAATGGGGTTGGTACTTTATTTAAGGATCAAAATCTATGGTGCATTGTGGGGTGGACATTTGTCCAGTGCAGGACTTAATGTTGGAGAAAACATTTTGGGGATGCAGTTTTGTATTACAAATGTGAATTCTCCCAAATGACGGTTGCCCAACTAGACCTTTTTAGATGTATTCAGTCTTTGTTTTTCATACTGTACTTCTAAAGTTGTGGTGTTGGTTGCAGATTTTATTTGTGCAGTTGCACATGAAGATAGCTGTCTTGAAAATATATTGTTTCGTGATATCAATTTTTACTGGTTTACTGATGCATATACATTATTTTATACTAGTGGGGGATTCATGTGCTAAAGGGGATGGAGAAAAAAACAGAATACATTGTTGTATCTTTTCATATCTCGGACTGCAGCTATGGTAAAAATGTTCTTATGACCTATGACTTTTTAGACCATCCTTTGTTTGCCTGTATAATTTCCAGTTCATCTTCTTTCCATATGCTATTGGATGGGGCTTCTGGAAATTATATAATACAGTTTTAAGTAATTCCAAATTAAAGCTGTACTTAGTGAAGTTGCCATAAAGGAGGGTGAGAAAATCAGTTAAATGTCTATATAATTCTTCTTTCTTGTCAGGAACAGAAAAAGATTATAACTTTTTTGTAAAAAGCATACTAGACTGGAAGGGACTCATAATTCTTAATGGACAACTCTGAATGGACCTGCAAGACAGAATTCAATTCAAATCTGTGTTCTGAAAGAAAGAAAAAATCCCTATTGGCAGAGCAATGATAACTGCACAGAGCCTGTACCCATCAAAATCTTCCTTCAGTTGTTGTCAGGACTGAACTAAATATAAACAAATCAGTGGCATACAGACCAAAGATGAGTTTGTGGTTAGTGATCAGCACCATATCATGTATTCATGAAAATTAACAACTTGACAGAGTAGACTAAAAGGTCTTTAATTACTGGTGACCATAAATATCAACTGGATTACTGTTTTGTTAAAAATACATATCAACTGGATTTCACATTATAATGCTCCAAAGGCAATAATAACCTGAAATCCGGTTGATATGATGTTCCCCTAAGAAAATACTTTAAAACTGTTGCATTCTGTTGTTCCACAAAAAGTATTTCAACTGCAGTATTTTCAACTGTGTTTTATTCATGTACAGTTCAATTTCTTCAAAAATAAAACTGCACTCTAGTTAAATAAACATATTTTTCTTTCATGCTGCTAGGAATAGAATCTAAACCTCCACACCAGTAATTATAAAAAATAAAGGATAGGTAAGTTTGATGTTATGGATTTTTTTTTCACACGCTGTCAGTGTGTGATGACCACATAAACTTCTCGAGTTTAACCCTCTAGGTTTATGGGTCATCACACAGCTTGGGTGAGTGAAGCAAAATCCATAACACACACTTACCTATCCATTATTCTATATTTAGCGGTGAAATCTTAGAATTCTGAGAAATAATGTGAGTCACCCAAAACTGCTTAAACTTTATTAATAAGACAAATAAACAGTAGAATCCACTTTGGTCAGACAAGCCAGTGAAGGAGACAAGTTGTGATTAAAGGAAAGCCCCAGGAAATACTAGGGTAAACAGAATGAGACTAGCAGGGCTACTATACATAAAAAGATAAGTCAGAGAAAATCAAGGCCTTCATGAAGAGGGTATAGCTGAAGTGGTCAAAAATAAAGATGACACTTTGTTTAGATACATAAGGAAGAAACAGCAGGCAAAGAATGGCATCACAAGAAAGGGATGATGAAATGAGTTTTGAAGAAAATAGAGGAAAGACAAGCATAGTAAATGACTACTTCAGTTCCGTGTTTGTAGTGGTGACTTCAGGTTCCATTCCTGACAGCAAGAACAGATTCAGAGTAACAATAGCCACACATTAAAGACAGGTTACATGACTAGCCATGGAGTTCTAAAGGCTCTTGTGGACCTGAATGCAAACAGGTCCCCAGGGCCAGATGTGCTACATTCAAATGTACTGCAGGAGACAAGGCAGGCACTGGCAGCCCTTTGGCAGACATATGACCAGAACTACAGCTACTCAAGGTCTGACTCCTAATTCATGTTTTAGTTTTCTGAGAGGGTTCCTGCCTGTGATTCAGTGTGGAGGAATTTGACTCCTCCAACATGTCATCTAAAAGTCAACCTCTTCCAGCAACCATCTCTCAGTGTTTTTGAATGCCTGAGTGGCTGTGTGGTCCATGTGGCTGCCCCCTTCCTCCTTTGCTCAGCTTCTTCTCCTGCTTTTTCTTTCCTCCCCATTCTGTTCTTTCACATTACTGACAAACGGTGTCCTTCCTCTGTCCGTCCCTTGCTCCCACCGACCTTCTCCTCTCCGGTGCCTGCCCCGCCCTGCCCCATTGCCACCATTGCTTTTTGTTTTCCTATTCCACCCAATGTTCAGTCACTTCACCACTTGTGGCATTTTTGTCTGCAACCCCTCCCCATGTACCTCTTTCCTTCAGCTCCTGTTTGCCTCCCTGTTTTGCTGCATGCTGTTGGTGCTCATTTTTCTTTTGGGGAATTTTTATTCTATCACAGCTTGTTCCATCCTCAGCACCATCCCTATACATCTGGGTTTACACACACACTACATCTCTACATGGCTTAAAGGTACTGCACCTCCATGCAGCCCAATGACCCTTTGTTTCCACCTTCTGTGTTACTCTAAGTTATGCACATAGCACACTCCCAGTTTGGATGACCTTCATATAGCAGCATAAAGCAGTATAACGCCAGTTCTTGTAGACTTTTCCACTGCACAATTCCATTTGGTATCCAAGTATTTCCTGCAGGCAACAGGGCATATAAACTAAACAACTAAAAGAGCAACTAAGTCAATTTACTGCATCCTCAGCTCTTCCAGTAATCTGGCATATGCCTTTCTACAGGAAGCATCATGTTCTTGTTTTTGGCAGAGCCTACCTCATTTATTTAGTAAGCTCCATTTGGAACCCTCACATTCTCCCCTTGCATGCTCTATACATACCACAACTTCATTTTGTGGGAACATGACTGACATTTCCCCCAGCTTAAAGCTCAGCTCCGAATTACTGCGAGCCTCACAGAAAATAAACAAGTCATTGCAGAAGGCTTATCCCAGCCAACTTCCTAACACCATGTAACTTTGCATCCTCTTCTTTGAGTCTGCAATCAGAATGTTCCCCTTTGTCTCACTTCTGCTCCATCGCCCTATCATTCATACTTTCTTTGCAGTTTCTCCTTTCTGTTCCTATTTATCCTGTCATGTATCACCTCTTCTATCAGCTTCCCAGCTTATCAACTCAAACCTCTACAGTCCTCTCTTCTTCTGCCTTCAGTTCAACTCTTATAGTCAGTCTGATGCCTTTCATGTCCTTTCTCAGCCTTTACCAGCAGCCTTGCAAGACTCAGTCTCCCTAACTCGTACCTTGAAGAAGTCTACGAGTCAAGGTAGGGTTTGATTCATCCACCGGAGATGGGAGTTTGCAACTTTCAATCCATTCATAACATATTCAACTCACACTAGCTCAACTTGTCTGCCAAATGTGTGCTCCTGAAATTTTAATTCATCTACTGCTCATAAACTCACTCAGGGCTCTGTTGTCCATTAGTCATGCAATTCTGCAACCTTAAATCCACCAGCAATGTATTGCACTCATATTGCATTCCTCATTACAACAGTTATTTGACTGATGTGAGTTTTAGAGCTCTACATCACCTGCCAGAGGTATGGATCTGCAACTTTCCAAGCTATGAAGCAACTACAACCACTGAGCCCACTGAAGCCATTCTCATCCTCATCAGTATCCAGCACCTCTCCCTAGCTGCTTGGGGTAGACCTCCTCTTCTAGACTTGTCTGCCTGAGATGGGAGCCTGTGACTTCTATCCAGCAGCAATGCTTTGCACTCACATCATTCACTCCAACATCCTTCAACCTATTCAAGTTTTAGGCAGTTTTACCGAGTTCCATCTCCCTAACAAGTACCTTCAGGATGTCTACGAGTATAGGTCAGGTTCAACTTCACCCACCAGTGGTGGGTGTCTATATCTCTCGATCAACTAGCATCATATCAAACTCACTTCTCAGTCTAAATTCAAGAAATCGTTTTACTCATCCTCAGAGCAGACACGTCTCCAAAGCACTAATCTGCACTCTTTGATCAATTAACATTATATCATGGCTCATTTTGAATTCAAGCATTCCTAATCACATTCCAGGGTCAACTTTGCCAGAAGTTGGAGCCTATTCTTTCAAGCAATCAGCAACATATTGAACTGACTGTTACATATTTAAATCATTATTCAACTCGTCTCATCTCAGGGCTGGACTTTGTCTGCCAGAGGTGAACGTTTGCACCTTCTATCAATCAGCAACTTCTTGAAGTCACTGTCATTCATTTTCAAGCAATTATTTATCATGTCCCACTTCTGGACTCAGTGTCATCTGCCACAGATGGAATCAGCATCTCCAATCAATCAGCAATTTATCCAGCTTCTTTTCATTCTGTGTTCAAGCAATCACTCAACTCACCACATCTCAGGGCTCAACTTCATCCACCAGAGATAAGAGTCTGCACTTTGATCAACCAGCAACATATCAAACTCCTCCTTCTGTATTCAAGCAATTCTCAACTCATTTCCTCTAAGGGCTCGATTCCTACCACTCCTTCCATCCTCAGATTAGAAGAAGATCTTCAGGGTTCTCCTTGGACCCCTTCCAAAATGCATGCATATCCACAGACTGTTAACATCTTTACTCCATCAAGGTTTAGCCAGCTTCTTGCTTCATGTCTCATCTGACAATCATGATTTCCTATCTTCATCTCTGCCTGGCATTTGGAACTATCCTATTACTCTTAACAGTTAAATCATGGCTTACCAGAGGCTCTGCATCTAGCCCATATAAGTCCTGCTGTATATCTATAAATCAAAGATTCCTCCATCAGGGCTCTATGATGCTGGCTCGACAACTATGTTGTCGACCGACATACAGTAACAGATTTATGTTGACCACAAGTTACAGTTGACATAAATCTGGCAGGAGGCTCCAGTTATTTTTTTAATAGGGGGCTTTGCCGCTTCAAACTCCCCATGTGGGGGGATCTGCCCCCTGCACCCCCAAACTTAAGGATTATCATCTCTGAGTTGGAGTTGATTTGGGGAAGGGGTGTAGGACTGAGGGACAGAGTGCCAGAGTCTTGGGCACACCATTTCAGTGAACTGTTGTTGTTATCAGCATCAATGTGATCGCTGTAATGGTGTCACCATACAGGGGACATACCCTCCATCAGCGTAAGCCATCCATGTTAGAATTACAGTCTTGTATTGCTTCATTTGAAGGTGCCTTCCTCTCACCTTACTCCAGCCTCCAGTTCATAATTTCCCCTGTTTTTTTCATCCTTCAGCCATCATATTGTGCTTAGGCTTGCAAGCATCATATATGTCTAGTTCAGCTTCAACTCTGCAGAAGTCAAGTTATCCCAGATTAGTGTCTCAAGGACATTACTCATGGAAATCATGGGATCTTCTCATTTCACTTATCTTGTTCATGGTTCTCTTAACCATGTGTCATCCTCAGAGCTATCACAGGAAACTAAATAACTCAGGCTGAAGGAAGATATCATTTATCCAGGTTATCCTCGTCTCCAACATCACATCGAGCTGGACTCTTAGTCGTATATCCAAAGTTTGATTGAAGAACGTAATTCACTGATTATCAGCAGTTCTCTGCAGCACTTCTGCAGCTGCATGAGATGATTTCATATAATCTGAACTGAGCAACCTATAAGCATCCTATCAGCCGGACTAATTCCTGCTCCCTTCTTTTATGATTTGGACAATTGCTTCCTCACGCCCTTCTCCCAACCTGCATATGAAACAGACTTATCAGTCTCACAGACCTACAGATTTATAATTCAAAGGTCAAGCCTGGCCCATTCTTATTGCCAGTTATCATGACAACAACTATACTAGACTCACCATCAGAAAATGTTCCACCATGAACCATGTACTTCACTTGATCTCATCGTCCTGCCCTGAATCAGATGTTTTCTGTCTTCAAGAACCCTCTCCTGTCTCCCATTTCTGGATGTACTGCCTTGTCTGTAATCTGTGGATCTCCTGATATTTCAGTGTTCCTAACACTCTGCTCCTGGCTCCCAGGTTCCTCATCCTTTGAGACTTTATCAGCGTTCCTCGAATCATCCCTTATCAGCCGCCTTACTCCAGTTTTTTCCTTCAAGCAACCTACAAGAGATATTATCAACAAGGCTAAGTCATAACTGATCATTCCATCATGGTTCATACTTAGACTTTCCTACCAATCAGCTGTCACATCTCAGTTCCTTCCAGGACTCTGTTACATCCACCTTCTTCAGTCTCAGTGATGTCTTTTCTCAAATCACCAATTTCAATATGACATCCTATGATTATCAGCAAATGAAGCTCTAGCACCTGCTTCAGGTTACTCATTCATCACTAAGCAGAAGATGCTTCATTCATGCCATCCATGCAATCCTTAGGAGTTCTTCCACTGTCATACTTGCATTCTACCCTAAGACCTCAAAGCAAGTAGAACCTCCATGTGCAACTCATACTACCACTTGGGACAGTCTACATCGTTCCATGCCTGCCCATCAATTTTTCTGCCTCCTCTGATTATATACCTACATGCCTACCATTAAGTCTCAGAAACATCTCTCGAGGCAATAAAATTACATTGTACAAACTCAGATCTCCTATCTAAGACAACTCATGGCTGCCAAGCTCCAAATGAATTCCTGGATAGACTCATAATCTGCTCTATAAGACTATATGACATTATGTTGCTTCCTAATTACCAGACCAGCATTCCACATCTCAGGAACTTATATACTGCATAAACCTATTCCATGAAATCCCCAAACTAACTATTCAATACAAGTAGATCATTTTCCTCCTGGTACCATCAATTTCAAGACAGCAGACTGCAAAAGTTCTGAATTCATAATCCACATCTCAGCTCTGATGCCAGCAGCTGTTTCAATCAACCATGAATTTCAGTATCTATAAGTCTCTCAGTCATCTAGCAGTATCTTTCACACCAGTTCATCAAACATCCAAGAACTATTCTATAATGGCGCAGACTAACTTCTGCATGCTCAAGTTCTTCCTTCAAGCCAAGCATCATCATCAACCATCTTACTCCTGATCCCTAGAATATCAAAATATGGTCTCCTTTATGCCATACCAATCACCCTTAAAACTTGAAAAACATCTATTACTATCTCCTCTTAGTGTGCCCAGAGGACAGGCAGTCTAGTAGCTATGGATCCTCATAGGTTTCTTCACAGGGTTTTTTTTCCCTCCTGCAGGCTACTGTTCATACTCTCCATGAGTTGGAGATGGTAAAACATTTTGAGCCTTCTATTCCCTATCATTGCCCAGCTCCTCTACCAAGGATAGGACTAGAGAAAAGCCAAAATGAAGTTCACAAAAGCACTATACACTATTCACCAAACATTGAATGGGAGGGCTTTTGCCTGTGATTTAATCCTGCACACCAGATAAAAGCCAGACTCTCCCAGCAACTGCCGCTCAGAGTATTTTCAAATGCCTTACATCCTCACTACCTCCTCCTCTGGCACTCTTTCTCTCCTTGGTGCTCAGCCGGCTATTCCCTATCACTTCCCAGCTCCTCTACCAAGGATGGGAATAAAGCAAGGCCAAAGTTAGGGTCACACAAGCACTATCCACTATTCATCAAACATTGAATTTATGTTATCTTTCATCTTAAATACAATGTTTCATGGATATACCACTTCCTCCAGTAGGTAGTATTCTAATAAATAAGAAATAAAATGGCAGAGTATAAAAAAGTAATAATTTACTCAGAGAATACGAATCAAAACTTACTCTAAACTAACCACAAAAAGTGTATTCCATACTTTTTTAAAAAGGTGGTATAGTATTTGAATGATACACCTGACTGCTTGGAATAGAGGTTTAACAAATATGGAACAGAACTGAAAAAAAAAGAACATATTGAATTAATTTGTTTTATTAGGTTTGGTGGAGGTATAAGTACATTCTTTTAAGGTGGCATGTTTTTTAAGGTGGTTTTAATAATCTATATACAGTTAAGAGTGTGTTACACCAGTGCTTAGTATATAAACAATAAAGAAATTACTTGAAAAAGATAAGACTATACCTAGAGAAAAAAAGTGATTTAAGTTGATTTACCAAATTTTTTAAAAGTATGGAATACATTTTTATGTTGGTTGTGCTTGTGCAAACCAATGTATTGTGGCAATACAGGATTTTGGGGGGTCACTGCCAAGCCATTTGCAGTTCACAGAACTAGGGGCTCAGCAGTCTACCCCAATGACCACTAGGTGTGGTCCTGATGCAACTCTGCTGGGTGGGCTGAACTGTCGTGCACTTCAAAGGACCAAAGCTGCTCTAATCTAATCTGAGAGGGCTTCAGCCCTTTGACTTGCATGACCGTTCAGCCCACCTGGGATGCCCAATCCCTTTGTCAGTGATCCCCTTCCCACCAGTGTCCAACATCAAGATGCCTAATCCCTGTGTCAGCAATTCCCTCCCCCAGTATTGTCTGACATTCAGGTACCCAATCCCCATGTTGGTGATCCCCCCAGCACTGTCCAGCATAGGGGTGCCCAATCCTCATATCAGCAATCCCCACCAGTGCTGTCTGACATTGGGGTGCCCAATCCCCATGTCTGCAATACCCCCTGCAATATGGGTCACTGGGGAGCCCACCCCCAGTGTCCCCAGTTATGTTACTCCCCCCACCACTCTGGAACAATGGGGAATTCACCCCCAGTGTCCCCAAACATTTTTTATCCCTGAAAAAAAAGAAGACAGTCCCCCAACTTTTTTTTAATTAAAACTGTAAAGAAGAAAATGGTCCTTCATCGTCTCCCCCATCCCAACCCTCCTTCTGCTCACCCACCTCCCAGCACTCTCCCTTACCCCTTCATACCTCTGGAGGTCAATAGCTGGCATCTTCTGTGGACTGAGACACATCTACATTGTTTGAAGCTGAACGGCAAACTGAAGACTCAAGGTAAGTACCGTATAATGGCAGTCAATGGTGTTTTGAACTTATGCTGATATCTCAGTCATTTTTAGGTCTTTGTGCACCAAATTTTCAACATGGGCTTTTATGGACCCCTCCTCATGAACACTAGCACTGTTATTTCATTACTCAGTCCTAAAAGGTGATTTTGTGGTCCCTGTACGGAATCACTTTTCGGGACCAAGTAACAAAATGACAGTGCCACTGTTCATGTGGTGGAGTCCCAAAAAGCCCATGTTGAAAACTGGTAAAAAAAATTCCCAAAAATGTCTGTGTTATAAGTGCGCATTGTGCAATTTTATGCAGGTGAGTAACTTTGTGAATTTTCAATATTTCCACTCCAAATAGTCAACATACAAATTTTATCACACCACCTTTTGAACAGCACAGCTGTCTTTTCTCACATCCTGCCCAAAATGTGTTTGTGCCCCTGTGGTGCTGAATGGCATGATCCTTGCACAAAATCACCTTTCAGGGCTGAGTAATGAAATGGCAGTGCCACTGTTCATAAGGTGATGTCCTAAAAAGGCCATGTTGAAAATTTGGAGCAAACATACCAAAAAATGCCTGAATTATGTGCACTTCTTGACATTTTCATACGTATGCACATAACTTAGCCAGTTTCTCATATTTTCACTCCTAATTTTCAACATAGCCACTTTTTCTCATCACCTCATGATCACTACAGCTGTCATTTCTCACATTCTGATCAAAATGACTTTCTGCATCTGTGGCATGGAATGGCATTTTGCCATGGATTAAGAAATTTTCACCTATGGGGTTCATGAGGTAAGGTGATAAGAAGATTATGTTGAATATTTGGCATTAAAATGTGAAAAAATTACAAAGTTATCACAGCAACATACAAGTGTCTGCTTGTTGCGCCTACATCCCGGGATTGGAGATGGACTCAAGAGTTGGAGGGCCGGCCGGGGACAGTAGAATTGAGTGTCCCAGGGACTGCAATTTTTCTCTGGGGGAGGGGGAAGAGTGTCCAGCACATTGTGCACCTCTGGTGGAGGCTGGGGGTACCACTGTTGCCAGTGTCTCATGAAAGGGGAGTGAGGCTGATGCTGGTGACATTACACATCCCAGCCCCCAGGAATCTTCAAAAATTAGCATACAAAAAATTCCAGCCCTGTTCCTGATGGCCCCCACCACCCCTCCTACAGCAACTAATAAAAAGAGAGGGACTATTGAGGGCAAAAGAGAACTATTATAGCCACAGAACTCACAAATAAAATTTATTATTGGCCCCAGTGTGGCTGTGTCTGTAAACAGAGCAAGAGAAGACTGGCAAAATAAGTCTTTGACTTGTGCCACCATCCAGAGGAAAAGAGAGAGAGAGAGAGAGAGAGAGAGAGAGATCATTGGGGGCCAAAGAGAAATGTTATAGTTACAGAAATCACAAATAAAGTTTTTTTCTTTGCCCTCAGTGTGACTATGTGTGTGTGCACAGGGCAAGAGTAGGCTGGCAAAATAAATCTTTGACTTGTGCCACCATCCAGAGGGGAAAAATGGAAAGAGAGAGAGAGAGAGAGAGAGACTAGTGGGGCCAAAGAGAAATGTTATAGTCACAGAAATCACAAATAAAGGCAGAATAAGTCCTTGACTTGTGCCACCATCCTGAGGAGAAAAAGACAGAGAGAGAGAGAGAGATCATTGGGGGCCAAAGAGAAATGTTATAGTTACAGAAATCACAAATAAAGTTTATTCTTGGCCCCGGTGTGGCTGTATGTGTGCACAGGGCAAGAGCAGGCTGGCAAAATAAATCTTTGACTTGTGCCACCTTCCAGAGGAGAAAAAGAGAGAGAGATTATTGTGGCCAAAGAGAAATGTTACTGTCACAGAAATCACATATAAATTTTATTCTTGGCCCCAGTGTTGCTGTGTGTGTGTGTGTGTGTGTGCACAGGGCAAGAGCAGACTGGCGAAATAAATCACAAAGTTATGAGCCTGCACTGAAATTTGTGAATGCAGGCAAGTAACTTTGGTAATTTTCAATATTTTACCCCAAATTTTCAACATAGCCATTTCTTCACAGCACCTCATGAATGTGACAGCTGTCATTTTTCAGATCCTGGCCAAAATGTTTTTTTTTTGCATCTCAAAAGGTAATATTGCAGCTGCTGCAAGACATCACCTTTCAGACAGGAGCTGACATTTTTCTCTTTACTTGTTCATGAGGTGGGATCATAAGAAGAGCATGTTGAAAATCTGGAGCAAAAATATCCACAAACAACAAAGTTAACAGCCTGCATTGAAATTTGTGAACGTAGGCTTGTAACATTGGAGATTTTCAATATTTTGACCCCAGATTTTCAGCGTAGTCATTTCTTCACAGCACGTCATGAATTTCACAGCTGTCATTTTTCAGATCTTGGACGCAATCTTTTTTGCATCCTGAAAGGTGATTTCGCAATCGCAGTCTGAAATCGCGTTTTGGGCAGGAGTTGTAAACTTCAAAATTTGGACTCAGAATTGCAAAACAAACAAACAAAAAAAAATTTTTAACAAGCAACCAACATTTGGCATTGATAAATGCTTGTTTTGTTAGGAGTCAAACCTTCAGTTACTTTGATTTTGGATTTTTTCTGTTAGAAGAGTTCCTCCAACTTTATCTGTGTGTTGCATTGCAGTTAATGCAGTGGCCATCCTAGTCTTTCAATATACAGGCATATTTAATGAGTCCCTGGCAAGAGACTAAGTGCTCATGGACTGGAAATTTGAGAATGTTGTTCCTTGCACAAAGGTGGGGATAAGGAACCTTTGCTAATTACTGGTCAGTGAGCCTGATGGTTATAGTGAGCAAGCAACTATAGTCAATTGTGAAGAAACAGCTCATGGAATTCCTAAAAGAAATTAAGCTTAGGATCAGGAATCAGTAAGGGCTCATGTAGGGTAGGTTGTGTTGAATGAACTTCACTGATTTTTATTTAAGTTTTTGTTTTTTGCTCAGTGACACAAATGGTAGATAGGGGCCAGGCAGTCAATATTTTAGTCTTGCAACCATGAAAATAAAAAGGTTTCTCAAGATTCAGTGGTGCCTTTGTTTAAAGAGACAGAATTGAATAGATCATTGATAAAGCACAGGAGAACTGCACAATCCTCTTGGGTCAATGGGAGCACCCTGCACTTCAGCTTTCTGTGACCACTACATTTTTTACTTCCTTCAGTAAAGGAAGTATTTTTAGGAAATCCGCCTTTCATTTTGTGTCTTTATTTATCTGCACTCACTGTGTGTCTGTTTTGTATCTTTTTGCAATTTTGTATATGAACTTCAGCAAGGCCTTTGGTCTGGTGCTACATAAGAGACTTACACAGAATGTAGGGGCTTAATGTAGGACTATGAGCAGGGCTAACTGTACTGCAGGGGGACTGGAAACTGTCAGATAGAACTTGGCCAATACTCCTAAATGACAAATTCTCTGTCAGTGGGTCAAAAGTGAAGTGCTACAGGGTTCAGTCCTAGGGCCAATACTGTTTAGTATGGATATAGAATAAGTAGCATTAATTGTTGTTACAGGGTAAAGTGAATCTGTTTTCAGATAATATGAAACTGTAGGAGGATGCAGAAGAATGGATAGTGATGAAGGGAGTAACAGTATGAGAAGAAATGTAGGAGATCTGACACAGTGGACCAGACTTTGACAATTAAAGATCAGTCCCCCAAAAAATGTAAAGTGGTGCACACTGGGAGTAAAATCCACATACAGTGTTGCATTAAAGGGAGCACAACAGAGCACTCAACAGAGGAAAGGGACCCAGGGGTGATAATAAACAACATTTCCAAATCCTCTTCTGAATACTGTATGGCATGTGAGCAAGCTAACATGATGCTGAGATGCATTAGGTGGGTTTCAATGGTCACAGCAAAGAGGTAATGTTGCCACAGTTCAGGTCATTGGTTAGACCACACCTGGATAATTGCATGCAATGTTGAACTCACATCTAAAGAAGAAAAGGGAGAGGGAAGCACCACTGCATCCTTTATGGAGCAGATTTCTTTGTTATATGTATCAGCTATAACAATAATTTTAAATACCTCTGACTTGCAATGCATGTGGTGTGAAACAGCTCTGATCTGTAAACATGGCTGGTACTGTGCAGTGCCATCTCATACTGCAGTGTGGCTTCACACTGCTCTCTTATATTGAAATGAGTGGTGTGTAACCACACTGTAGCACAATCATGATTTTATCAAATTAGAGCATTTACAAACCATGAGTTGTGCAATCTAAAGGTACTTGAATGCATTACAGTGTGTGCAAGAGTGTATTAGTGTATGTCTCTGTGTTTGTGCATTGGTATTTATGTGTATCTGTGTGTGGTTGTGCATGCACATGTTAGGTATGTGTGCATGTGGGTCAGATTCTGTATGTGTGAGCATGCATTAGAATCTGTGTGTGCATGTGGGTCTGTGTGTGTATATGTATGCAAGCATCATAACATAGAAAGTGTATGGGTCTTAGAAAACCAAAATGTTTATTGAGATTGCCTGCCATAGCTCAGCAGTAATAGCCTTTAATTTCCTTTCTATCCATATATAGGTCTAAGTTCTTTTTCATGGATTCCACAGACTGATATAGTACATTACTATCTCAGTGGAAAAACTTTTCCATGCTGTCACAAGCTGCTGCATGAAAAAACTCTTTCTCATGTCTGTTTACTTTATCTCCTTTTAGTTGGAAGCCATGACTCCTAGTGGGGTGCATAGCTTCCTTGGTTTTCAACCACAGATATTCTCTTTCTGCTCCTTGTTCTATATGACTTTGAATACTGTAATCATATTGCCATTATATATTCTTCTTTCCTAAGGAGGATAATGGGGAAAGGACAGGAGGGGGTTAGTACCCTGAAGGAACAATAGGTTCCAGGGAACGTTTCAGGGATTATAGGGAACTTGAGCAGACTGGATGGCCCTCTGGTCTTTTTCTGCTGTCACTGTCAGCAATTGTCTGAGGCAAAAACTGTATGGGGATTCAAAAAGGCATGGGATAGGCATGAAGGAACCTTAGTACCATCTGGGGTGTTACAGTAGGTGAGGAAAATGGGCAGACTAGGTGGGCTATGTGGTCCTTATCTGCTATCAAGTTCAATATTTCTATGTTTGTCTATGCTTCTAAGAGTACATGTATGTATGTGTGTGTATGCATGTGTGTGCGAGCACCCATTGGGGTCTATGTGACTACCTGTTGGGGTGTGTGTATGCCCATCTGAGTCTCTGTGTGTATACACCGGAATGGGTTTATGCATGTGCATTGGTGTGTGTGTGTGTGTATGTGCTCATATTATCAGGGTCAGTGTATTTGCACTGGTACCAGGGGTTGTCTATTATTGTCTGGTCTTGTGTGCCCAGGCATCAGGGTCTGTATTTGCATGGGTATCAGGTCTGTGTGTGTGTGTGTGTGGGTGGCAGTGTGTGTGTGTGTGTCAGGATTTGTACGTGCACACATACTGGGTCTGTGTGTGTAGATGCACACATTAGGATCTGTGTGTGTGCTCACATGTTGGGGTCTGTGTGCATGTGCTCAGGATCTGAGTGTGCACATGTGTGTGTTTGTGTGTCTGTGCATGTGTTGATGCCTCTTTGTGTGCACTCATTGAGGTCTGTGTATGTGTCAAAACACAAAAGAAAACAATTTTATTCACAAAAGTTGCTTAGCCAGGGCAAGGAATGCTGCTAGCTGCATCAACTGTACAAATTATTTTAATTGCAACTGATTCATGCTAAGTAAGTAAAAGTCCTACTCATTACCCTCACTCACTCAGACTCCAGACACTTACCTTATGAGGAGTCGGCAGGTGGCAGCTAGTGTGATATCCAGCAATGAAGTTCGTCCAATGACAATATTCAATTCTGACTGTGCTGGACTGTGCCACTGCCAGGCCCACAGTGGGATGATGGCAAAGTACAGTTATGTAGGAACTTACCATAACAGTAGATCTTCAAGAGAGGTTCCTTCAGTAGGTCATTACATATAGGACTGGCGCCACCTGGCGTCGGGCCACATGGCAGACTTTTCTAGCAATCCCTGATGGGACCACCACCCAACGCCATGTGACTGACATCAGTGGGTTGCGAGCACGGGCGGTCCCCACGTCCTTCCTCCATTTCTCCCGCCAGAGCCAGGTAGAGACCTAACAGCAGGAGCGAACAGGATTTGGAGTCCCTGTAAGAAATAAAATGAGGGGAAGGAGGGAGGGAAAAATATGACCTACTGAAGGAACCTCTCTCGAAGTCTACTGTTATGGTAAGTTCCTATGTAACTGTACTATCCTACTTCAAGAGGGTTCCTTCAGTAGGTCATTACATATAGGACAGAGTCCCAAGCAGTCCCTCCAAAGAGAGACTGAGAGAAACCGGGGAGGAGGAGAAATAGCTCCAACAGAAACTGGGAACCAGAATGGACCCAGCCTAGGACAGAAGGCCCTGCAAGACAGCTAGGCCAAAGCCGGCCCTCTGCCTAGAAGCAATGTCCAGACTATAGTATTTAGTAAAGGTATGGACAGAACTCCAAGTGACTGCAGCACAGATATCAGTTGCAGAGACGTTCCACAAAAAGGCAGTGGAAGATGCCATGCCCCTAGTAGAATGACCTCTGATGGGACCCGGCAGAGGTTTTTTGTACTTTTGGTAACAATACCAAATACAGTTGCCTAACCATTTGGAAAGGCACTGCTTGGAAACTGGTTTACCCTTAGACCTGGGGGCCAAAGAAACAAAAATCTGATCACAGCTATGGAAATCCTTGGTCCGGTGTGTGTAGCACGAAGGATCCGATGGACGTCCATGGTGTGCAGGAGTGCCTCACCTCTATTGGAAGGGGATGGAAAGTAAACAGGAAGCTCTACTGAATGATTCAGTGTGGCTTCTGACACCACCTTGGGAAGAAACTTAAGATTTGTCCTGAGGACTGCCCTATCCTTCTGGAAAATAAGATAAGGCTCTTAACAAACCAGTGTGTGAAGCTCCGAAATCCTTTGGGCTGATGTAATGGCAACTAAAAATAATGTTTTCCAGGAAAAGAAGTGCAAATCACAGCTCACGACCAACTTAAATGGGGGAAGGGTGAGCTTCTTCAGCACAAAGTTCAAATCCCAAGGTGGAGTTGGGTTTCAGATGGAGGATCCCTTTCAGAAAGGTTTTTGAGACTTCCAACTGAGCCCCAGATTTACCATCCATCAGCTCGTGGTACGCTGAAATTGCTGAAAGGTGAACCTTCAAGGAAGAATATGATCGACGAGAGTCTGACAGATGAAGGAGGTATTCCATGATTTGAAGGGCAGAGTAAGAAAAGGGGTTCCAATTCTTGAAAGTCGCCCAGATGGAAAACAGTTTCCACTTCATGGTATAAGTGGAACGAGTAGAGGGTTTTCTAGCCTCTATAATGACTTGAGTGGCTGGGGAGGAGACCCCGAAGTGAGAAATTGCTGTCTGCAGGAACCATGCATGAAGATGCAGTGTTCTGAGCCCCGGATGTACAAGATGACCTGGATCCTGGGTCAAGAGGTTGTGGGTCTCTGTAAGTGGACCCAGTGGTTCCCTGGATAGCTGTTGTAACAATGGAAACCAAATTTGTCTTGGCCAGAGAGGAGCAATGAGAATCATCCTCGCCTTCTCTGCTTGAAGCTTGAGAAGGACCCTCTAGAGAATGGGAAATGGAGGGAAGGCGTACAAAAATGTGCCTGTCCAGGAAAGAGACAGTGTGTCATGCCAGAAAGCACCATACCCTGGAATGAGCGAGCAAAAACCAGGAAATTTTGCCTTGTATTGGGAGGTGAAAAGGTAGATTTCTGGATGCCCCCAATTTAGGAAGAGGGATTCTGCTAATTCCTGTTGTAATTCCCACTCGTGAGCTAGGGTCCGAGACCTGCTGAGACTGTCCACCAGGACATTTAGAACAACTGGAATGTGTACAGTCACAAGAGCCAGATTATGCTGGGCCACCCAGTTCCACACCCGCATCGCCTCCCTGCACAGGGGGTACAATCGGGTTCCTCCTTGTTTGTTAAGGTACCAGACTAATGACATAATATCCATTTGGACCAGCAGTGATTCCTTGGGAAAGTGGGTCTAGAAGGCTTACAAGGCATACAATACCACTGTCATCTCCAGAACAATGATGTGCAAGGGTGCATCCAAGCTGGACCACAGATCTTGAGCTTGGTGCTCCCCCAGATACGCTCCCCATCCCATGTTAGAAGCATCCATGGTTATGGATGCCAGAGGAGCAGTGCTCCTGAAACGGAGACCTAAGGAAAGGTTGCAAGGGTCTCTCCACCAAAGCAATTCTTTTTGAACTGCTGCAGAGACCAGTACCAGATGGTCCAGGTCATCCAGGAGTTGGTCTCACTGCATGCGTAAGGACCACTGAGTAACTCTCATGTGAAGCCTCACCAGGGGAACAGTAGTGATGAAGGCCGCCATCAGGCCGAGAAGACAGAGGATCTCCCAGGCTGGAATGGTCCTGGAGGGAGCCACTTGTGAAGCCTGATGGATCAGGGTCTTCATCCTGTCTGGAGGAAGGAAGGCTCTGCATTGGCCCATATCCTAGACTGCCCCAATGAACTGTAGTCTCTGGGATGGGATTATGGCTGATTTGGGAATACTGATAGTAATCCGTGGTCTGCCAAAGAGGTCCAAGGTGAAAGAGAGAGCCTCCAGTAAAGAGTCCCTGAATGGGGCTGAGATCAGCCTGTCATCCAGGTAAGGGAAAACCACAATACCCTGGCAGCATAAGGAAACCGCCACCACCGCCAGGCACTTGGTAAAGACCTGAAGTGCCGAGGACAGACCAAAAGGGAGCACTGTGTGAGGTGTGGGATTGAAAGGAGGTCCAAACGACTCAGTTTACCAAAAATCCAAAATAAATTTATTAGAAAATGAATTACAAGTCGAACTTTCCAAAGAAATCAAACAAAAAAAAAATTACATCCACACAGGAAGAAGACTGAATTTCAGTAGCACTAGACTCAGCTAGCGTTACTCTCCTTGAGGTCAGCACAGGACTGAACTTCCCAAGCTATCTGACCATTTAGTTTAGGCACTTGGAATTTATACAGATAGATGATCAGGTGGTCAACTAGCTCCACCTCTACATGAATTTAAAAATTATATCTTTTATTCTTTTATTATTTTCAAAACAAATCATGCAGTACGTCTTTAAATCCTTGTAAAAACCTCTATGGATTGGCACTAGATAATTATTTCATGAATTCCAAGTTTTAAATTTCATACTCAGTAATAGAAGACTCACCCCACTATTAATATTATAAAAAGGGCAGAATAGGCCGGCCGGCTCTTAGAAGGAATGGTGAGAGGAGAGGTCTGTTTCCCATTGAAAGCAGGTATAAATCCTTTCGTTTTACTTTGTGCCTCAGTTTATATTAAAAGGGCTCCTATTTGATTCCGGAGGACTGCAGAAGTAAAACTAGGTGAAACCTGCAAGAAATGAGTTCTCGAAAACCTAATACGCTAAGAAAGTCTTCACGCTACCGTGCGACGCTTGGTGAAATAATATCAGTAAACGCGATTGTGTGCACAGACGAAATGAGCTTTACTCCCAGAACAGTGCATAAAGGAGAAAAGAGGCAGGTTTCTGGACTGTGGTGCATTTTCTTTCAGAACAATCACGAGGCTTACCTAGGGCTAAACGCTATACTTTAGAGCAGGCTTCTTTAGTAGAGCCAACTCGAAGCTATTAAGCTGGTTCTTAAAACATCTATGGGCGGTTATTTTAAATGGACTGGCAATGTTCACAATGCATTTCATCATATTTCAATTTATCGTCTAACGTGGAAAATTAACATCTTCCATTAAGGATTCGTTTTTAGTTTGGAGCACTCTTCTGGGGGTCAACCCTGAATACCCAGACCTGCTTTGAGAAATAAGTAGGTGATAGAATAACTATAGGTGGCCAGCCTATATAGTGAGAGAAGAAGATTAACAGAAAAGAGTGCTGTTGCAACAGACTTTTGAATATAACAAAAGAAAAAAAAAAAAAAATGTTTTATTGTTTTTTTTTTTTTTAAGGTCTGGTATATCATGTTTGACTTCACACACTGGAAATTGGAACTGCAGGAAATGGCGGTGGCTGGGGAAGATTGGGATGTGCAGGTAAGCATCCTGCATGTCCAGAGCTCACAACCAATGATCCTCCAGAAGGAGTGGGAGGAGACCCTGGAATGTTAACATCCGAAACTTTTTGCACTCATCAAACTGATTGAGGTTGCTTAAATTGAGAATAGGCCTGAAGTCTCCCATCTTTTTTGGAACCAGGAAAAAATAGGAGTAAAACCCCCTACCCCTTTGCTGGAGGGGAACGGGCTCTATTGCTTCCTTGAGCAAGAGGCTTTGGACTTCTTCTCGGATAAGAAGAGCCTGATCCCTGGAGTAAGAAGACCTTCTTGGTAGAAATTCTGGAGGAAGTTCCAGAAACTCTATGGTGTGACCGCCGGACACTAGTTGCAGGACCCATGAGTCGGAGGCTATTGCCTTCCATTCCTGCACATGGCGGGTGAACCTCCCCACCACTTGCTCCTCATCATGAGACTGAGGAGGTAGTGGGGATAGTGAGTCAAGAAGTGGTAGGATGTTCAGGGGAAGACTCCTGGCACATCTCTGGTTCTTGGAGGCTGGAGGAGAGGCGGAACCTATGGACTTGCTTTTGCCCTAGTGCCGAGCCAGGGCCTGCTTCCTCTGCCTCCAGGTCCTTTTTTGAAAGGGCTGCTGCTGCTGTTGAGTGCTCATTCAGTACATGGACCTCACTGATCTGAGGGAGAGGCCTCTATCCTGGAGATCAGTGATGATATCTTTGGCGTCCCCACCAAAAAGTACAAAGCCCTGGAAGGGGGCATCCTGAATCGCTGACTGTACCTCATTGGCAAGGCCAGAGAGGCAAAGCCAGGAATGCTATCTTAGGGCAACGGCAGTTGCCAAGGTGTGAGCTACAGAGTCGATGGAGTCATATGTAGTCCACAAGGCATGCCTACATGAAAAGCAAGAGAAGCGAAGGTCCTTGGCAAGCTACTCTTTGAGGCTAGAGGGTTCCATAGCCTGGATACGAGCCTCTAACCTGGCCAGTGTAGCCTCTTGGTGGGACACTATGTGGGCTACTCAGTTGAGGGATTTAAGCGCGCATGTGGTGGAGGTGTAAACTTTTCTACCAAACTGGTTCATCTGCCTCGACTCTGTCTGGAGGAGAGGTGCTCATGTGCTAGGATGCATCCTTAGAAATGGAGCATCCTTCGGTGCCCGGTAAATCCTGTCTACCCTCTTGAGGACAACCGGGAGTGAATGAGGCATCTGCCACACCATAGAGATGAGGTCCTGGTGAGATTCTGATCCAGGGAGGAATGGGGACCGGAGACAGAGATTCTAGGTCCTGGTGTTTGGCTAGTCTCTGTCCCATAAGGTCTTGTTTCTCTGACTCCCAGTCAAAGAAATCCTTCATGGACCTCAGAAGATCTGAGAAGACAGGGTCCTCTGGGGGAGACTTGGTGGAAACCTTGCCTGACAGACCCTCGGGCTTCTCCAGAGAGTCCTCCACCAACTCGTTGGCACCCTGATCATCGTCATCATCATCATCATCATCATCATCTGCCCCCACATCAGGAAGGTTACAGATGTCAGGAAGGGTAATGTCCTGACGAGCCGCCCCCGAGACATGTACCGTGAATGGAGAAGAGCTTCTCAGGGATGCAGACCTAGGAGACCGTGGAAGATGGAGTCTCATCTCCAGGTCTGAAACCAACTCCGAGCACGCCCCCTGCCACCAAGACTGGATGAGGGTCTTAAAATTTGGTGTAGCTGGAGGAGGTGAAGGGGGTGGAGGAGGAGGTTGTGGCTGAGGGGGAGGAGGCATAACCGGTGGGGGCAGTTAATGGTAACTCTGGTATCCCTGGTAGTGGTGGTAGGGGTTATAACCAGGGTAGTACTGCCCAAAAGAGCTCCATTCAGGAGGAAGACCAGCCGGTAAGTGGTCCCCAGGATACCTGAAAGGGTAACGTGGGACAGTCCAGGGTCTTGTGTAAATCCCCATCGTCAGATCTGATGGAGGGGGTACCCACATCAGATCCGCTGTAGTATAAATCGGCACGGGGTCCAGCATCGGGATAGCCAACATCAGGTGGACCGACATTGGGACCAGCACCACCCGATCTGGCACCGGAAGGGGATCCTGCTTCGGAAGGGCTGGCATCAGATCTGGAGGAAGGGGGCCCAACTGCCAGACTGGGTCTGGCACCGGAGTTAAAGGCTGGGAAAGACCACAGGACCCTGGCTGTGGACGAGTCGTTGGAATATCCGGCATTGGAATAGGATTCGCTGGATTCAATGGGGGGATCGGGGATGGAATAATCATTGGCTCCAACGGTATCCCACCTGAAGGAGGAGGGCCCTCCACTGGAAGGCCAGATGGCCAAGGAGGAGCCTCTTTCTTCATGACCCTGTCAGGAGAGCGTGGGACAGACCCTGAGGAATCTACAACATTGAGGAGTTCTGTGCTGTCTTCCCCTGAAGTACCCACCTGTGAAGGGGAGGGGAGGGTAAAGGTGATGGTTGAGGGGGGAGAGGGGACTTCTCCCCCTGGTTGTGCTGGTCATTGGGTGAGTCACTGCTAGGCCCTGAGGGGAGAACTGCGCCTGAGTGGCCATCAGAGACGGACGTCTTATCAGGCGGAGCAGGGTGGGCGGGGGAAGAGCCCCAGCCTATTGACTGGTGCCGGGTGGGTCCCCGAAGGCTGGGGAGCCATCTTACCGGTGGACGTGCAGTCCCTGGAGGAGCTGGTGGCTGGCTTAGTGGCCATAGCTGTGCGGTTGTCAGAGGAGCCAACAGTTGACTGACCTACTGAAGATTTGCCAGACTTACCGTCCGAGGTCTTCTTTGGTGGTGGCTGGGCCTTGCTCATCGAGGGCCGTGAGGTCTCATCTATGTAGTGTTCCTGCTCCTGAGATTTCTCCTTATGGTGCTTCTTTGAGGGAGACGATTTCTCAGAAGAGGACTCTATAATGCAGTCTATTTGCTTTTCTAAAGAAGTTAAGCAGACCTTTAAGAGGTGAGCCTCCAAAGCCTGCTGTCTCCACTTTTTGGTGGTCTGATTAAACATAGAAACATAGAAGTTGATGGCAGATAAGGACTGCAAGGCCCATCCAGTCTGCCCATTTATTTTTCTACCTTATGAATGTGCCATTGGCCTTTGCTCTGTCAATGGTCTATCTATTCATACTCTTCTGTATTGCTCCCTTATGCCTATCCCATGCCTGTCTGAAGCCCTGCACTGTATTCATATCCACCACTTCCTGAGGTAGGCTGTTCCATGCATCCACAACCCTTTCTGAGAAAAAGAACTTCCTCACATTACACCTTAAACGGCCTCCCTCTAATCTCATGCTGTATCCTCTTGTTCTGCTATTTTTCTTATATTGAAACATGTTAGACTCTTTCACCTTGTTAATGCCCTTAAGGCGTTTTAATGCTTCAATCATATCAACTCTCTCCCTCATTTGCTCTAGGGTATACATATTGAGCTCAGTTAATCTGTCCTCATACGTTTTCTGATGCAGTCCCTGCACCATTTTGGTTGCCCTTCTCTGGACTGCCTCAATTTGGTTAATGTTCTTGTGAAGGTGTGACCTCCAACACTGCACGCAGTACTCCAGATAGGGCATAACCAATGACTTGTAAAGAGGGATTATTACCACCCTCTTCTGACTTGTGATACCCCTACTAATATACCCCAACATCCCTCTAGCCTTACCTACTGCTTTAGTGGTCTGCTTGGATGATTTCAGGTCATCGGTGATGATGACGCCCAAGTCTTTTTCTTCCCTTGTGACTGCCAGTAACTCTCCTCCCAGCATATAGGTGGCTTCAGGGTTTCTCTTCCCTATGTGCATGATCTTGCACTTCTTTGCGTTAAACCCCAGTTGCCACTCTTCCAACCATTTTTCTAGTTTATCCAGATCTCTTCTCCTTCTGCTCACCCCATCTGGATCATCTAGTTTGTTGCAGATCTTGGTGTCATCTGCAAACAGACAAACCTTTCCCTCTAGTCCATCTGCAATGTCACTGATGAAGATACTGAAGAGGACTGGCCCCAGGACTGATCCCTTAGGTACTCCACTTGTGACTTAAATCTCTTCTGACTGTATACCGTTTACCACCACTCTCTGTTTTTTGCCAGTCAACCAGTTTGCCACCCAGTTGACCAATGTCTGACCTACCCCGAGCCTACCCAATTTATTAATCAATCTTCTATGTGGAACAGTATTGAAAGCTTTGCTGAAGTCACAGTAGGCAACATCAACTGCTCCCCCTTGGTCCACCACTCTGGTTACTCAGTCAAAGAAATCTATGGGATTAGTTTGATAGGACCTTCCTTTTGTAAACCCATGCTGTCTTGGATCCTGTGCTCCTATGGATTCCAGGTGTTGCACTATCCTTTCCTTAAGGAGTGTCTCCATAATCTTGCCCACTACTGAGGTAAGACTGACTGGTCTGTAGTTCCCTGTCTCCTTCCTGCTACCACTCTAGTGGAGAGGGATCACATGAGCCCTTCTCCAGTCTTCTGGGACCTCTGCTGTGCTCAGAGACTCACTAAACAGTTCTGATAATGGCTCTGCTAGTTCTACCCTTAGCTTCTTTAGTACTCTGGGATGTATGCCATCAGGTCCCATTGCCTTGTCCACCCTGAGCTTATCGAGCTCTTGTAGGACCCTTTCTTTTGTGAAGGGACTAGTGCACACCTTCCTCCCCGTGTCCATGGTGCTGAGCTGTGGGCCTTGCCCTACCTTCTTTTCAGTAAATACTGAGCAGAAGTATCTATTTAGGATAGATGCTTTTACATGGTCCTTCTCCTCACGCGCCCCCTTATCCCCTTGTATCTTAGCAATACCCCCTCTGGACTTTTTCCTTTCAGTAATGTATCTATAGAAAGTCTTGTCATCTTCTTTTACTGTTTGTGCTAGTGTTTCCTCAGTTTGGGCCTTTGCCTGCCTTACTGCCTTCACTGCTTCCCTTAGGAAAGTTTGGTATGCCTCCCTATCTTCATCCTGCTGCGTTCCCTTATATTTCCTGAAGACCAGCTTTTTGGCTCTGACCTTTTCTGCTACTGTGTTTGAGAACCAAAGTGGTTTCCTTCTTTTGCTCTTCCCTTTCTCACTAACACAATGGGGTGTTGCTTCAAGTATTGCATCTTTAATGCTTGCCCAATTTGCCTGTATCCCCTCACCTGTATTTCTTTTTGCAAGGGCTAGCTTAACTCTGTTGGCCATCTTATCAAAGTCAGCTCCTCTGAAGTCCCATATTTTTGCCGTGGAATGGGATGATTTTGTTCTAGTGGTCAAATTGAACCATACCATGTGATCGTCACTGGCTTCCAGGCGACCTTCTACCTGGAGATCTGTGATCCTTTCCCTGTTAGTCAGTACTAGATGTAGGATAGCCCTGTCTCTTGTGGGTTGTTGTACCAGTTGCTTGAGGCCCTCCCTCTGCAGGTTTGGCACTCCGAGTAGGAGGAGACAGGGTGGTCTGGGCCCAAATAGATCACGTACTTTAGGTGACCATCTTTATGAGGGATCTGCTTGCCACAGGATGAGCACTTCTTCTTGGGTGAAGACATCAAGTAGTAGGAATATTTATAATAAAGATTTGGTGAAGGAAAAATCTGACGCAAGAACTCACACGACGATCACTGTATGGATGTCTGCAATGCGACTGACACAAGGTGACGGCGGGAAAGAACTGGAGGGTGGGTGTGGGGACCGCCCACTATATACAGCCACACTGACATCGGTCATGTGACATCGGGTGTGTGATCCCTCATCAGGGATTGCTAGGAAAGTCTGCCATGCGGGCCAATGTCAGGTGGTGCCAGTCCTATATGTAATGACCTACTGAAGGAACTCTCTTGAAGTAAGATCTCTGTTTACCTTCAGAGTTCTGACAGCTCCACTGCACTAATCTGGCTTGTGTGGTGTAGCAGTTTGGGGAATTCTGCCATACATTGCAGCCATTAGCGGGCCACAGCAAGGTGACAGGCTGTGTCAGACCCACCAGTGACCATGTTGCTGCTTGCTGGTCTTGTACAGCCTCACCATCTCTGCTCTCTCCTTAGCCATGCAGTCTGCAGTTACTAGTAGCTGCTTGTAGCAAACCCACACACTGAGTCTAGGTATGAAAACTGGCACCTCTATGCCACATGCAGGCTGCGTAAGTAAGGAGGATGATAAGCACATGAGATGTCAGCAGCTAAATGGTGACTCAGAGACACCATTTTCTGTCAGTCTTCTCTTCAGATGGTCTTCCTTACTCCACTGATACTAATTCTCTGTCTTGGTTGGGTAGTAACATACACTGATTTTAAGAAAATTCATAAATATGTATCAGGGAGCATGGCAGCAGGCTGTGTTGTCTACCAGACAAGTGTGATGTTGCCTGTTTTGTATAAGGAGGCTGTAAAATTCTTATGAATATTTATTTCTATTCTGCTTCCGCCTCCCTGATGCCCATTTTCCCTTTCCTCATTGTGCTCGGTGGATCTCTCATTTCTAACCCCAGGCCTGAAAAATTCATCTATTTCAGGTAAAATGATTTCAGGGCTCACAGCTGTTGAAAAAAAGAAAAAACCTCAAAGAGCAACTGCAGATATATTACAAGCATATTATAAACTTCACTCTTTTTCCCTAACAAAAGGGCAACCAGTCCTAATTTATTACATATGAAATTAAGAAATTGCTATTTGTCATGTACAGATACTGTTTAGTGCTCTCCAAATTGTTGGTTTAGCATAAAATCCCTCAGACATTTTTAGACCAGCTAGCGACATTATGGATGAGTGCAGATGTCATTCAGGTAACAATGACATAATTTTCTTCATGGTCCTGGCAGCTCAGTACGCTCAGTACACACTCAGTATGCTCAGCACACACTCAATACATGCACAGTACACACACAATACACACACACACACACGGACAGACACACACACACATACAAACAGACAGACACAGAGACAGACAGACACACAGACAGACAGACACATAGACACACAGACACAGACAGACACACACAGAGACAGACACACAGACACACACACAGACAGACACACACACAGACACACAGACAGACAGGCACATAGACACACAGACACACAGACACAGACAGACACACACAGAGACAGACACACACACACACACACACACACACAGACACACAGGCAGACATATGGAATATTAGATTGTAAAATGTCAACAACTTGTTTACTTTCAATTCTTTGAGGACCTTTGTGTATTGAATTTTATCAATACATTACAGTTACATATTTAGTTACATTACAGATACATATTTAGTTACTTTCTCACACTAATAAGTAATTTTTTAGGGGACAATACTTTGTTTGAAATAAGGAGGAAGCTGTGAGGGCTTAATTCAGGGCTGGAAGAGAACAAAGGAAACAAAAATGTTTGCGTCAAGAGCCTGTGAGGTTGTTTATTGGGGGAAGAAAGGAGTGATATTGAGCACAAATTGGTGATCAGCTTAAGGAAATGGCTAGATATTTAATCATGTTGTTTTACTGGAATAATTTGATTAATAAAGGCCATCATCAGAAAATTGGAAGCAAAGACTGATTTTTAAATGTCATAATCTGATGTACTCTGAATATACTAAGCTCCCAGAACCTTGAGGAAAATTAATCATTGTTGCTTGAATGACATCAACACTCATCCAAGATTCTGCCAGCTGATCTGAAAATGTCTGAGAGATTTTCTGTGAAGCCATTTAATAAGACAAGCAGTCAAATAGCATTTGGACATGAGAAATGACTGTTCCTGCATTTTACTTGCTACTGTATATATATCCCTTACTACTGTCCAGTGTGGCCTGAAGACGGGCAACTTCCTCCCTCAGGGCAGAGAGTTGTCTGCAAATAGGGCAGCATCTCAGCCTCCAGAAAGACTCCCGGAAGACTGCTGCCCCACAGCCATTACATTGCACTACACCCCTCATGTTTATCTACTTTTCTAAGTTTACTTAAAGAGCAGTTTCAATGTTTTTAAAATGGTTTTAACATATATAATTTAATCCCTATGAAAACAACCAGTCTATCTCTCTCTCTATATATATATATATCTATATATAGATATAGATAGATAGATAGATGAATATATATCTATATATATATAGAGAGAGAGATAGACTGGTTGTTTTCATAGGGATTACATTATATATGTTAGCTTAACTGTGTTTTATAACTGGCTACACTTAGAAAAGTGAACTCGGCGTGATGACGTGTAATAACAGTCTTCAGAAAATCTTCTGGAAAACTGTCTGCTATATGAACAACTCTGCTGAAGGAAGACCGTCAAGCTCTGAACAATAATAAAGAACCTCCCAGGCCACACTGGACGGTAGAGAGGAACCTCCCCATCCAGGGATCACCAGAGCCACCACCACTACCTCAGAGGTTGCGAAGAAAGCACAGCAGTTGGACCACAGTGGGCTCAGGGAGGGTGAGGATGGTGGAACAGAGGCACACCTAGTCAGTTGTTCCACTCCACAATCCATGCACCATTCTGGGGGGGCATAGCTCCCTTATGGATGCACCTACAGAGGAGACTAAGGAGGCTGAGGAAAACTGTCACAAGGGAGGTCCACAGGAAGGATGCAGAGGACACCACAAGGAAAGGAAGCAGCTCCTGGTGGGGGACTCAATTATTAGGGGGATAGAAATGGGAGGAGCAGGGAAAACTGAAGTAAGGTGCCTGCCTGGTGCCATGGCTTGGAGGGAGAGGAAGCGCATCCTCAGGATCAAGGAGAACAGCTGTACGGGAGTCTGATCTGGATGTCATTGTCCACCTAGGGACAAATGACTTGGCTCAACATGAGATTAGAGCAGTGCAGAAGGACTTTGTAGAACTGGGGAGGTGCCTAAGACAAGTAGCACACACAGTATCCTTCTCAGAGGTGCTGTCTGTCAATGGTATGAGTGAGGCGAGGGTACTTTGCACCATGCATTTTATTGAATGGTTGAAAAAATGGTGTGGAGAACAGGGGTTTGGCTTCATTGGGGACTGGGGTTCCACCTGGAGGGACACCAGCCTATACTGGCAGGATGGCCTGCATCTGTCCAGGAAGGGAACAAGTCTTTTGAGCAATCGGTTTAAATGCTTCATTGGCAAGCTTTTAAACTAGTCAAAGGGGGAGGCACTGATAAACAGCAGGAAAATCCCAGCCTCTCCCTACAAAACAGGGTACTAAATGAGAAAAAGACTGAGGTAGAAAGGTCAGTGGAGGATGCTGCAACAGAAGGTAAAGCCATCAAAAAATGGAGAGCAATGAGTACCAATGCCTGTAGTCTGAGTAATAAGCTTCCTGAGTTAGTGGCCTTGATGGAGGAGGAACATCTGGATATCATGGCAGTCACAGAAACATGGTACACACAAAACCATGACTGGGACGTAAACATACCAGGATACACTATCTACAGGAGGGACAGGAAGGTAAGGAGGAGGAGGAGGAGGAGTAGCTCTTTACATAGGGAAGGAATCAAGCAACAGAACAAAAGGGAAAACAGGGAGGAGAAGAAGCACTGTGGGTAAATTTGGAGACCAGCAATGGAACCACAATCCGCACAGGGCTTGTATACAGACCCCCTTCTCAGGGGGAGGAAATGGAAAAGGAAATGATAGAAAGTATACTTAGAATGGCAGAAAAAGGGGAGATATTGCTGATGGGTGATCCAGATATGCCAGATGTTAACTGGAGTGCAGTTGCAGCAGCCATTTCGAAGAGTGGGGTTATTCTAGATGCCCTACAGGGGGCATGCCTTAGACAACTAGTATTGAAGCCCACTTGAGAGGGAGCAATCTTAGACCTGGTTCTCTCAAATGGAGATGGAGAGGATCACAGATGTAGAGTGGGTAGCCATCTGGGAACTAGTGACCATCGAACAGTATGTTCACAATAAACACAGCAATAGAGTCAAGTCATACAAAGGCAAAAGTATTGGACTTAGGAGGGCTGACTTTGCCAAAATGGGTGAGTGCCTAAGGAATGCACTAGCAAATGGGCAGGAAGGTGGTGGAAGAACAATTGGAATAATAAAACTGCCATCACAGAGGTAACAAGCCTTTGTGTGAAGCAAATAAACGAAACAATGTAAGAAACCACTATGGTTCTCAAAGGAAGTGGCAGTGAGGTTCTAGAGAAAAAAGCATTCAGGAAGTATAAGGAATCACAGAAAGAGCAGGACAGAGAAATGTATCAGTTAAAGCAAAAGGAAGCTGGGAAGGCAGTCAGAACAGCAAAGGCCCAAACCGAGAAAAGATAGCCAACTCGGTTAAGAAGGGGGATAAAACCTTTTATAGGTACATCAGGGAGCAAAGGAAGACCAAGGGAGGGATAGTGAGGCTTAATAAAGGGGAGAGAGGGTGGGCAGAGGGTGACTGTGAAAAGGCAGAGATACTAAACAAATATTTTTGGTCAGTATTTACAAAGGAAGAGGAGGAGGTATCTAAAACAAACAGTAGAAACACTCTGGATACAGAAGTTGATACCAGCCCATTTACAGAAGAAGGGTTCTGAAGAACTCTTAAAACTGAAGTTGGACAAAGCAATGGGGCCTGATGGATTCATCCCAGAATTCTAAAAGAACAAGGGTAGAACTAGTGACACCACTGACTATCCTCTTTAACAAATCATGGGAGGATGGGGTGGTACCTGAGGACTGGAGGGCAGATGTGATTCCCTTTCACAAAAGTGGGAGCAAGGCAGAAGCGAAACTACAGACCTGTTAGTTTAACCTCAGTGGTAGGAAAATGATGGAATCACTTCTGAAGGAAAGAATTGTCGAGTATCTAGAGGACAGAGGGCTGGGACCCAAGGCATGGATTCTAGCGGAAGGTCATGCCAGATGAATCTGATAGACTTCTTTGACTGGGTGACCAAAGTAGTAGATCAGGAGGGCTGTGGACATGGCCTACCTAGACTTTAGCAAGGCATTTGACACAGTCTCACACAAAGATTAATATACAAGTTAGCTAGCCTGGGAGTGGGTCCCAAGATGACAGCCTGGGTAAAGAATTGGCTGGAGAATAGGACACAGAGAGTAACAGTAAATGGAGTCCTCTGAAGAAAGGGGTTATTAGTGGGTACCACAGGGTTCAGTATTAGGACGGTCCTCTTCAATGTCTTTATAAGCAACATTGCAGAGGGACTGGAAGGAAAAGTATGTATCTTTGCAGATGACACAAAGATCTGCAACAGAGTTGATGCACAAGGTGGGCTGGAAAGGATGAGAAGGGACTTAGCAAGGTTAGAGGAATGGTCAAATGTCTGGCAGCTTAGATTCAATGCTAAGAAGTGCAAGGTAATGCACCTGGGAAACAAAAACCCAGGGGAAGAGTACACAATGGGGGGTGAGATACTAACAACAACAAAAATGGAAAGGGACCTAGGGTAGTCATATTAGATGACCTAAAGGTGGGCAAGCAATGTGAGAGGGCAGCAAGGAGGGCTGGGGGGTTACTGGGATGCATAGGGAGAGGTATCACCAGTAGAAAACAGGAAGTTATTATCCCTCTGTACAGACAGCTGGTCAGAACCCATCTGGAGTACTGCATGCAGTTCTGGAGACCCAATCTCTGCAAAAATATAGACAGGATGGAAGCTGTCCAGAGGAGGGCAACTAAAATGGTGCAGGGTCTGCACCGGAAGACATATGAAGAGAGACTTAAGGAGCTTAATATGTATAGCCTCGAGTAAAGGAGGGAGAGGGGGGACATGATAGAAACTTCAAGTACCTCAAGGAATCAACAAAGTCCAAGAGGTAGCATCTTTCAAAAAAGAGGTGTACAAGAACAAGGGGCACAATTTGAAGATGGGCGGCTCAGAGGTAATTTAAGGAAGTATTTTTCACAGAGTTGTGGATGCATGGAACGGCCTTCGAAGGTTGTGGAGTCAAAATAGTGGTGATTTAAGTATGCATGGGACAGTCATAAGGCAATTCTAGGAGGTGGGGGCAGGAAGAAGTAGACTGCTGGTTAACTAGGATCTGCAGCTTATCCATTAAGTAGGGAAATGGGCAGACTGGGTGGGCCAAGCGTTCCTTATCTGTCATCAAATTCTATGTTCTATGTTTCTATGTTACTTGTTTTAGGCACGAGTAATCCCCCTCCAATTAGGTACCTTAGACCACTGCCTAGTTTGCCTGTCCTTATGAACTGCCTGTGTTGAGCTACATAGAAAGAGCATCATTCTAGTATGGTCACTGCTTCAGATACAGTATTTCCTGCAGCATTTTCTTGCCAGTGTCAGCACAAATCCAACCACTGAGGTCATCTCAAAGCATCTGCTTGCCAGGGCTGCTAGGGATCCTGATCCCAAACTAAGAGTTTAAAAGAACATTATGAGACCAGTTCTAGCTTTTACTAGAAACAGCACTTTGTGGGATGGACCTAGAAACATACTCCACTTGCACGCTAACTAGCTACTGTACATGGAAGGTAAGGTTTGTCTGTTTGCAGATGACACTAAGATCTGCAACAGAGTAGATGATCCAGAAGAGATGGGCAGAATGAGACAAGATCTGGATAAACTGGCAAAATGGTTGGAAGAGTGGAAACTGGGGTTTAACACAAAGAAGTGCAAGATCATGCACATAGGGAAGAGAAACCCTGAAGCCACCTATAGGTTGGGAGGGGAGTTTCTGGCAGTAACAAGGGAAGAAAGAGACTTGGGCATTATCATCACAGATGACTTGAAATCATCCAAGCAGACCACTAAAGCAGTAGGTTAGGCTAGAGGGATTTTGGGGAGTATTAGTAGGGGTATCACAAGTCATAAGAGGGAGGTAATAATCCCTCTTTACAAGACACTGGTTAGGCCCCATCTGGAGTACTGCATGCTTACTGGAGGCCACACCTTCACAAGAACATTAACCAAATTGAGGCAGTCCAGAGAAGGGCAACCAAATGGTGCAGGGACTGCATCAGAAAACATATGAGGACAGATTAACGGAACTCAATATGTATACCCCAGAGCAAAGGAAGGAGAGAGAGAGAGGTGATATGATTGAAACATTCAAACACCTTAAGGGCATTAACAAGTTGAAAGAGTCTAACATGTTTCAATAAAAGAAAAATAGCAGGGCAAGAGGACTCAGCATGAGATTAGAGGGAGGCAGATTAAGGGGTAATGTGAGGAAGTTCTTTTTCACAGAAAGGGTTTTGGATGCATGGAATGGCCTACCTCAGGAAGTGGTGGATATGAATACAGTGCAGGGCTTCAAACGGGCATGGGATTGGCATAAGGGATCAATACAGACAAGTATGAATAGATAGGCCGTTGACAGAGCAAATGCCGATGGCACATTCATAAGGTAGAAAAAAAATGGGCAGTCTGGATGGGCCTTACCTGTCCTTATCTGCCATCAACTTCCATGTTTCTATGTTTTTAAGTACATGTGGGTAGGCATAGTACAGTTCATTCTTTACCTGACTATAATGAAGGCATGGCACTAACTACCGTTACACCAGTTATAGTCAAATTATGAGAAAAGGAATGCATTTTTCCAGTTTAACTCTATTAATGTACCAGACTGATCTGTGGAAGTCCTTTTCTCTGGACCATAAATGAGCCCTGCTGTCTGTGACACATCAACCCTAGGGGATTCATTCTCCTCTCACCTAGGAGATGGCGATCCCTAGAGGTCAGGATTTAAAAAAGCATTGAGACTCAACTTTTGTCTTACCCCAGTAGAGAGCAGTTCCTCTATGTCTGTGTTTTAATTAGGGTACAGACTGAATTTTCCTCTGCCCCCCCCCAAGGAGAGGACAGTCCCTTAAGGGATTTCAATGACCCAATGAACTTCCCTGTCAACCCAGGGAAGAGCAATCTCTCTAATCCGTGAACATGAAGACTGAATTCTTTTTTCACCCCAGAGAGTACAGTCCCTTTATGTTGGATTTTAAATGGGCATGGGGATTGAATTTTCCTCTTGCCCAACACAGCACTAGACAGCTGTGGAAGCATATAGTTTGCAGCTGGTATTACTCCTGGCACAAAGCCCAGTCTGGCATGCTCTCTGTTTCCCATAATTCCTTACACTGCCAATAATCATACAGTTGAAAGTTTGAGCATGGGAATAGCGTGGCCCCTTGAGAACAGGATAATTTATTAATAAACCCCTATTTGGGGGATATTGAAAATAAGGACCTACGTGTGTGACCATTATTCAGTAGAGTCAGCATTTCTTCATTAGGCAGGACATCATCATTCAGCCCGATGGGAGGAAGGTGATAGCTGGAAAGGGTTTTCCTTATGTCGATGTTGATGGGGGACTGGGATGTGCCATCACAGGTAGAATAATGAGCAGACCACTGGCTCTGATCTGAAGGAGCAGAGGAGAAGAACAACAAGTAGCAATAAGTATATATTTCTAGAATCACATTTACAGTGCAACAAAGTAGGTGATTTGATACCTTTTATTGGACCAAAAGGACAATTTAAGAACACAAGCTTTCTGGCTACACAGAGCCCTTCTTTAGGTGATGGCAGTAATTTTTCAGTTTAACCCTAACTGCCAGAATCTCAATGTTTTAAAAATCAGTCAGCTATTTTGAAATCCTAATAGAAAAAAACATGTTGTAGGACCATTCACCACCTAGTAATTCTTCTCTGGACAATTCACCTCAGACAAATTTTCCCAGGACAATTCATTCATAGTGAGTTTGCTCAGTACAACTCACCCTAGATCACTGTTTTTAATACATATGTATTAGGGTTGTGCTTCGTGTTAATTTTTTTTATATTTGTATTTGTGTCTGATATATGTATCTGTATTTGCACTTGTGTACAAATTTGTAATGTGTATTACCATGTTTCCATTATATAATGATAGGACAGAACTGTCTAGGGGTAATTTGTCTGGAACTGAACAGTCTAGAGGTAAATAATTTGGGGGCAACTGGTCGGAAGGTAATTTGCCTGAGTGTGAATTGTCTTCTAACCATAGTAAAATATGAATATGGCTGACAGAACTCAAAAAAGTTCAGATTCTTATTAATTAAGAGCCTGAACATAATAATCACAATAAGAAGAACAACAACTAGAAAACAATGGCCCAGATATTCAAACTGCGCCAGTCTGAGGCGAAAGCCCCTTCGCTGCTCAAAATAGTTGCGCAGGGGTGTGGCCGGGGTGATATTCAAAGGAGTTGAGCTGTTGAGCAACTCCTTTGAATATCACCCAAGCCACAGCACTTGCGTAGCCAGTGGAACTTCTTGCTACCATAGGTTGCCAGAGTTGAGCATTAAACTTGCGGTGGTGCAAGTACCATTCGCCATCACGCCAAATTTCCGATATTCAAAGGTGACATGCAAATGGGGCCATAATTTATGCAAAGGTGCAGGGGCCATTTGCATCTATTTAGCCCCATTTGCATGCCATTTGCATGTAGAGTGCGCCTTGCGATCGGGACTTGCTCCTGGCCACCCTGCCAGGCAGCAGCCGTCGGGACGAACGCCTGACAATGCAACTCCGATCGCCGGGCATCACAGTTACATGACACCCCCATCTCCCACAGCCCGATCGCGGGCAGAACACGTACATGTCCCCCACACAGCTCCACAGCCCGATCGCGGGCAGAACCTGTATGAACCCCCAGTGCCCGATCGCGGGCAGAATGTAACCCTCCCCAACCTGAATAACTCCTGGTGGTCAGTGGACGTAAAGCCCGATCGCGGGCAGAATGTCTAACTAACCCCCAAACACTCTCCCTGGTGTCTAGTGTCCCCCCCCACCCCGAAGCCCCTCACCCCGCTCCCCCCGCGGCGGTGGGCGACAGCATCCCACCCGCCTGCCGCCCGCCGCCCGCCGACTGACTGTCCGGTGGGGCTGCCGCCCGTGGTGCAGGCCACAGCCAGTGGCGTCGCCCTCTACCATAACAGTCAGATTTATGAATGATCATTCACAAATCTGGACTGTCTAACTCTGTCATGGGCTACACACCGATGGCTGTAGCTCTGCGCAATGGGCGTGCGGCCCTACCGGACAGTCGGTCGGCGGCGGCAGCGTGCTAGCGCCCCGCTGCTGAAACAGTGGAAGTGATGCAAGCCAGAGAAATTTCAGAAAGTATGCTGTGACGACGATCGACTTCTCACTGTTCCTCGAGGTGTTCAGGACCAGGGGACCCCAGTCTGCCAGCGATCGCGTGAAGATCGCTCCCGGGTTCTGCCGGTGTGGTATTGAGCGTTGTGCGTCGTTCTGCCAGCGATGAATGAAGGTGAGGAACAGATGCGTGTTCTGCCCGCGATCGGGCTGGTGGGGCACAGGGACCGAGTTGGGGGCCAGCCAGGGGTGGCAGCTGCTGTGTTGCGCCCTGCAATGCAGCAGCTCACCTGTGGGTGGCCCTCAACTTAAGCCTTTTTTTTTTTGGCTCAAGCTTGTGCGGGCGCAGGTTGGGGGTTGCGCATGCACAACTCTGCGCAACCCGACTGAATATCGGGTTGCGCAGGTTATGCATGGATCCTCCCCCTCCTGTTGAGCATGCATTCATTTGCATTGCTCTCTTGCGCAACCTGTTGCCAGTGGCGTAACTGCCTCCTGCTGAATATCGCAGAATGGCGCATTTTGGACTTGAGCATGGCGCAACCCTGTTGCGCATGGCGCAACCCTTTTGAATATCTGGGCCAGTGTGTTTATTCTTAGAATAACCAGTTGGATCTTCTGATCATTTCCATAAAGTATATTTTATGATATTTTATTATGCTTAAAATTATATTTCTAAAGCTGTAACATTTGAACTGTTAGGTGTAGAAACGTAAGTTTTTTTTTTCCAAAATGAAAGCTTGGAGCCTGATCAACATGTATAGTCCTTAACGATACAGATCTAATAGATCTAATATGTTTCTACATGTCTATGCATGTCACTGTAATACATTACTAAAAATAACAGGACTTTAAGAATTTCATAAACAATTGTTTGGGGGTAGAAACTTAATTTTTTTAAGTGAAAGCTTGGATCGCAGCCATTAAGAATTTGCTCTGTCAATAATGTTTTTGTGTGTGGATACTATTTGTAACTAATTTTCAAATATATTATTGATACATGGTTTTTAGTTGTGACATAGTCCAAAAATGGCAATTATAAATCATTAAAATATTGTTGTGTCTATTGACTGTGTCAGTACAATATTTTTGCATCAATACATAAAATTACATGACAGTTCTAATTTTTTTACTTTTTCAGAATTTTGGTAGCACTACACATTAGTTAGTTAGAAACTGTAGTTTATAACTTAACCGGAACTTTCTGCTCCCCTGCAGTAATGCTGTGGAACGTAGAGGTCACCATTAAGCAAAACACCAGTAAATATAATTTTTTAATTTACTTATTTTTGTGTAGTTTTACTTTTTATCTGGTTGGTCCTGTCACCCCTACCCACCATGCCAGTGTAGTACTATTTCTAGTGTCCCCCATGGCCATCCCTCTGTTGACGTGAACAAGGGGCTAAGTCATGGGGGACGTCTATATGGCTTTAAGGCTGCTTTAACTTCAACAATGTAATATAGTACATTAACACACCTAGTCTGCCATTGCTGTTCATACTGAGCTGGCTGAGCCTCTAGGTCATACACTATTACTGAAGGGGAGCTGAGTGTTCCTTCTTCATTTTCATTGTCTTGTAAGTAAGTAAGTAATTTTCTATTCATCAGGCACCCAATTCCGAAAGCTCTGGGTGCCGTACAGTACAAAGATTTGACAGAGTGATAAAACATTTCAGAGTTATTTAAATAATCAATCACAGATTAAAATAATTAAAAAATGTTGTGTCTTAAAAAAACATCAGTAGGAAATGCTAGACTAAAAAAGTGACTCTTTAGGCCCCTGCTAAACATCTCCACCGTAGGGGCCTCCCTCAAAGGTCCTGGCAGCGAGTTCCAGAGAACGGATCCAGATACCCTGAATGAGCGATCACCCAAGGTTTTCAGCTTTGTCCTCAGAACCACCAGTAGGCCCTTGGTGGAGGAATGAAAGGAGCAGGCTGGAAAAGCAGGAGTAAAGAGGTCTGACAGGTAGCCAGGACCTAATCCATGTGGGGCCTTGTAGGTGAGAAAGCCCACCTTGAAGAGAATCCTCCACCTGATTGGCAGCCAGTGCAGACCCCGCAGGACTGAGGTCACATGACAGGATGTTGACAGCCCTGTTAGTAGCCTGGCTGCTGCATTCTGCTCTAGCTGCATACAGTGGAGATTCCTCCTACTGACCCTGAAGTACAGAGCATTACAGTAGTTGAGTATGGGTGTTACAAAGGCATACACCAGTGATGGCAGATCTTTGAGTGAAATTAAAAGGTTTAATCTGGGTGATGTTCCTCAGATGGTAAAACCACTTTTAATGACAGCCGACACCTGATCTTCAAATGTCAGCTTGTCATCAAGGACAATGCCCAGATTTCCTACTCTAGAGGACACCATCAATGGGGCCAGTCCCAAGACCAAACCTGTTGTCGTCCTGGAAGCATCCCCATCACGCTTATGACCTGGCTCAATCACCAGTACCTCCATCTTGTCTGGGTTAAGTCTCAGCCAGTTAGCGTTCAACCAGTCCTGGATCTCAGCTAGGCATTGATTCTGCACTTAAATGGCAACAATTGTCCCTGGTACAAAAGACATGTACAGCTGGGTATCATCTGCATAGCAGTGAAAACCCTGACTGTACTGTCTGATGAGCCTCCCTGGGGACAGCATGTATACCATGAACAGCATCAGTGACAGGATCAAGCCTTGAGAAACTCCACAGGTTAGGGGTATCAGGGAGGAGGAGAAATTTTCCCCATCACTACCCTCTGCCTCCTGTCCAAGAGAAAGGACTCAAATCAATTGATGACAGTACTGGTGAGTCCACAATACTCTCTAAGGTGATCCAGCAACACGATGTGGTCCACAGTATCAAATGCTGATGGCAGATTGAGAAGAATGAGACCTGGCCATTCTCCTCAATCTCTTGCCCTGAGGAGGTCATTATGTACCCAAGCTAGTGTCGTCTGTGTGTTGTGCCTCGACCAAACCCGGACTGGAATGGCTCATAAGTGTCAAAGGTCTCCAGGTGTTCCTTGAACCGCAAAGCCACTATCTTCTTAACAATCTTCCCTAGAAATGGGAGGTTAGAGACAGGTCTACAATTCACCAGGATGTCAGTGTCGAGAGATGATTTTTTTCAGAAGGGGGCCTCACCAGCGCCTCCTTCAAGGCATCAAGGAAGACCCCATCTGAAAGCGAGCACCTGGCAATCCAGGTGAACACTGGACCAATACCCTCAATGCAGCCCATTTAGAGACGTGTTAGGTCAGGGTCCAGTTCACAATAAGTGGGCCACAACTTTGAAATCACCTTGGAGACCTCAGCCACCTCCACCGGCCAAAATTCCACCCAGACAATAGGAGCACCCCTGCTCCACCCAGATCCCACCCTGTGGGACTGATCCAGACCCACTGGTGAGATCCAGGCACAAATAGAGGATACCCTGTCAGAGAAGAACTGAGCAAACTCTTCGCAAAGTGCTACTGAAAAAGCTCTTTTTGGCTGCAGACAGACAGGATGGAGAAGCATGTCCACAGTCCAAAAGAGCTGTGATGGTCTGTTCTTCCCTGCAGCAATCTCTCTGGACAGGAATTCTGCCTTCTTACAGTTGATTGCTCTTTGATAATCCACATAGAGATTCCTCAAAGCCAGTCTATCCTCCTCTGACCAAGTCCTATGCCAGCAATGCTCTAACCTCTGACCCATGGTCTTCATCACCTTGACAGCCCCACCAAACCATGGGGGTCTCAGGTGAGAGGACCTGGGTTGTATACAGACCAGTGTGATGGTGTCCAGTGCCCTGGAGATAGTCCTATTGTAGGCCATCACAGCTTCAACCAAGCCACATCACTAACACTGGAAAAATCAACTGCCACCATCAATGCCTCTGGGGACAATCCTCTTAAAGGGTGGTAGCTGATCATCTCAGCAGGGGAGGGACCATAGGGGGGATCCCCAAATGAGAATTTCACTGTATAATGATTGGCCCAAATGACCCAATCAATCCTGAGGTCAGTGACCTTAAGACCCAGTAAGAATACCAAGTCCAGGGTGTGGCCGTGATGGTGGGTTGCTGAGGCAACTGCCTGTGCAAGGCCCAGTGATTTCATCAGCTGGAGGAGATCAGAACCAAATTGCAAGAATTCATCATCAACCCAGGCACTGAAGTCCCCCAAGACAAGCCATCTGGGTGACTCCAACACCTTATTGGTGATGAAGTCCTTGTGCCCATAATCATGTTCCAAACATTTCACTCACCCCTCTAGCAGTCCATACCCTTCCTTGCATTCACAGACTTTGTCTAAAAAAGCCTTGGAAGAAAATAATTTTATTCATAAGAAATGGAGACACCACTCATTCAGGGACTCATTTACAATGGATTCCTATTGCAGCAGCATCTGGTTACAGCTTGGAGATGGTACAGTTTATATATGCTTGCCTAAATTGCTTATGAGGTAGGGAGGACAGATGGCTGGCACTCACAAATACCCAGAGAGGAAAGCTGGAGGTGATCTCTTTTTTAACCATAATCCCAGCTCATGAAGTGGGAAAAAGTGAAGGATGAGCCAGGGGAAAGTTTCTGAAACAGAACCACTCATGAGGGTCTCCAGGGAATGTAATTCTCCCTGGGTGCTGAAGTCATACCTGCTCATGAGAGGGGCTGATCAGCTGTCCTAGTGAATGAGGATGGTGCATGCATTCTGGGACCCCTATTAGACTAGATAATTTATACCCCTTTTTCTGTTTATGCAGTGTTTTGGTTCTCTGGGATAAAATTTCTATTTCTGACTTCTCAAACTCCCCGTGGGGCGGTGGGGATGGGAGTTTACCTATGCCAAATCGACAACACCATTGTCGATGTTCAGCATAGTGAGATTCCTGATGTCAACAGGTGAAATTGACATTGGTGTGTTTTCTATAATAATAATATACTTTATTTTTACTGTGTCTTTCTAAAATCAAGGCGCCTTGACAATAAAATGCAAAGAGAATACAGCAGGATGCAGTAAAAACAATAAATACAGGGTTTCATAAAATTCAGAGTAAAATACCATCAAGTACAGTAAGCTTGGTGTCACAAGTGGGTCTTTAGGGCCTGTTTAAATACCTCCATGGTCATGCACTCCCAAAGCTGATGGGGTAGAGAATTCCAAAGGGCCAGGGCCATGTACATAAATTCACAGGCCCCTGAAGATTTTAAATAAACACTTGGAATCTCTAGCAACCCCTCATCAGCCGAGCAGAGTGATTGCTTGGGGCATTATGGCATCAGAAGCTCTTTCAGGTAGTCTGGGCCCAGTCTGTGAAGCGTTTATAAGTCAGGAGTCTGACTTTAAAGGTGATCCACCACTATACCAGCAGCCAGTGCAGTTCACACAGCACCAGAGAAATATGACAAGTCTGGGGAGTACCCATCAATAACCGGTCTGCAGCATTCTGCACTAGCGGCAAGCTACCCCAACTAGCCCTAGATAAAGGGAGTTGCAATAATCAAGGTGCGAGGTTGCAAAGGCATGGACAATGCATGCAGATCACCAGATGGAATTAGGTGCTTAATCCTGGAGATGTTCCTCAGATGGTAAAAGGAAGATTTGATGACTGCTGACACCTGCGATCACAGTGCTTATAGGGGGGCTGCACCCCTCACACACCCCCATCTTAAAATAACTAACTGCGAGTTGAAGTTGCCGGGGGGGGAGGTGTGAAAGTCGACAAAAGGGCACATTTTCATCCTTGGGTCCCTCACAGCAGCAATCTTGAAACCTGTCGAGATTGTCGCTGTGAGGGATTTCGCGGTCGGGGTTTCACTATTCTATTGGTACACCGGTGAGGAGGGGTGGTGGGGGGATATTTCCTTAGTTAATTGCTTACTTAGTTGTTTGTGATGTTTTGTTTTATGTGCTTTGTTATGACTGTTGGTAGATGCCTTATTGTAAATTTCAATAAAGTATGTTTAATTAAAAAAAAAGGATAGTGATGCAATGCAGAGTATCAGAGGAGAAAACAGCACAATTTTTTAAGTAGCTCAGGGCACATGTAAGAATTAAGCTGAGAACACTGAAGGAGTGAGTTCTGCAGTATTTTGGCTGCAGAAATGCAGCTTACTAACTGAGTCTGAGGGAAAAATGCCAACAGTGACACTGCCCAGCACTAAACTTACACTAGCAGTTAAGGAACTGACCTTGCTATAGTCATACGAAAAGTTATCAAGGAAAAGAAGATAATAGAGAGGAAACTTTAGGCATAAGCTAATAGAGATGAGAAGATCCAGCCCAGGTGGGCCCTTCCTTTATGGACAAAGTACCACATATTCAAACTCTCATAATATTAAGGTTTAGGACCACTGGAACCACATAAAGGTACAGCAAATATTCAGTTGGCTGTCTGACAAAATGACCATAGTAAGGCATAAATAGGGATAATGTATCATTCCTTGGTAGAAAGTATAATCTGGAGAAATGGAGCTCAGAGTTGCAATGTACAGTACATGAAACTAGGGATCATGGGAGCACAGCTGGAGTTGGATTTCAGGTTTATTCATCACATGTGCATCACTAGCATATAAGGCGAACTCACTAGGTAAGGAACTGAAAGTGCTGTAAAGAAATGCTCATGCAATCCCCTTTACCAGGTGAGCAAACTAATAGTACAGCCTGAGTATGATCAGAGATTTGCAGCACAGTATAGGGGTGGAGTTTTGATTGGCACTGGTCAGTTCTGCTTATATACAAATATGTGAATTAAATACCCCAAATACATAATAAGAAGTCAAATTTGTACTGTTCAGCCCAGTGGGGTAAAGAGGTGCAGAAGGAGCTTCATATCACAGTCTGAACAAAAATAAGGGCTGAACTGCAGAGGTGGACTAAAGCTGACACTAGGGGCAGGATTTTCGAAAGGCGGTGTAAGGAATGCATCCAGCCCTACAGCATGGGACTTTGTATTTGGCTATGCGCTGATCCCCTTTGTCGCAACTGCACCTGAATTTCCATTACTGGGTGCAGTTGCGACAGTATTTGTGGTTTACGGCTGCTTGCACCAATGCTCTGGTTCAAGCACCGTGACTTTGTCCTGGAGGGACGGCACAAGCAAGACCACACTTATGTGGTCTAAGGACCTCTGCCAGATGCAAGGGATGGAAATTTCTGCATGTCGCCCGGTGAATGCCGCAAGTCCTGTGCACCATATGTTCTGTGCACCGATGGCTTGCGGCATTCATTCACAATGGAAAATCCTGCCCCAGGAGTTAAAATGAATGAGACAAACAATAAAATATTTCTTGGGCATCCTCACACACCTGACAGGGCATTGTGTCAGAGAGGGAGGGAGGGAGGGAGGAGGGAGAGGAGAGGAGAGAGAGAGAAACCTTACTCAGTCTATTTTTATATACCATAGAGAGATTAAGACTTAACACAAGAACTGTCTTGGCAGAGCATTGAGTTAACTATTGAGTGCACAACTGCACACAACACCTGCACACACACAAAATATTATTTCTTAAGATTATCTTCTGACACTTTTGCAGGCTTTTCTCTGATGCTTTTGCAGGCTTTGCCTGCAACAGTGTAGGATTTGGTATTGCTGGTGGTGGAAGACTGAAATGTTTGCTACAAGATTAAGGTTGTAAGATGAAGTAAAACTGAGTTAAAAACTATACAGTTATTAATTAAATAATGTGTAGTAATACCAAAATTCAGAAAAAGTAGAAAATGTTTTTATTGAATTTTTTTAAACTGTTATGTAATTTTTTTTCTATCGATACAAAAAAATAGTATCAATATAGTCTATTGTTATGAAAATAGCATCAACACCATTTATGTGCCATTTTTCGACTGTGTCACAACTAAAAACCATGTATTGACATTATGCTGAAAAAGCAGGTTCAGATATCATTGATACATACAGAATAGTATCAACACATAAAAACATTAGCATCCAAACTAATTCTTAATGGCTAGACTCCAAACTGTCATTTTAAAAAAATTACATTTCTTGCCCCATCAGTTCCAAAGATAAACTTCTCAAAATATATTTTTTTAAAATGTGTTAGCTTTGGAACCATTAGGTCTACAGACTTAATTTTTTAAATGAAAGCTTGGAATCCGTTAAGTAGACATATCAATAAGATATTACTACAGTGGCCATATATTGATATAAAAACATAACATACTTCATAGATATAAAAAAGAAAATAATTTTCAAAGTCCTGTCATTTTTAGCAACGTGTTATAACAACATGCATAGACATGTAGTGACACAGGACAACTGTAGCATCAGGATCTATAAATGTTGATTGGACGGCAAGCTTTCATTTAAGAAAACTCAAGTTTCTGTGATTAACATTTCAAATGTTACAGCTTTCAAAACATAACTTCAAACAAAATAAAATATCATAAAAGCATATTTTTAGAAATGAGTGAAAGATACTAGTGGTTGTTCTGTTTAAAAAGAAACACATTCTTTCCAGTTTTGGAAGTTCTTACCTTATTTTTGGAAGTCAAATACTTCCAAAATGGATTTAACTGAAGCAGTGTTATGTATCTATACAACAAAGCATCAATACAGCCTATTGCTGCAATAAGTTTGACACTATGTATTTGTCATTTTTTTAGCTGAGTCAGAACAAAAAAACATGTATTGATAATATACACAAAAAGTAGGTTCAAACAGTGGGCCCTATGCACACCAACGTGCCGCATAAACTGGGTGAGTTGGCATAGCTAAGTTGGAATGCCATGGAGCAGTGGTCATGTGGCATTCATGACTGTGGCATGAAGCTGGCACATGCCTGATCCTCCAGCTGTGTGGACAGCAGTGCGCCAGGGGCGGGCGGGGTGCATTCCAGGGTGTGTGCCAGCAGTACACGCCATGCACCATGGCGAGTAGTGCTGTACACTGGGGCATGTAGAGGGCTGGCAGGTATGCGAGGGAAAGGCCTGCCATATGTGCCCCTACATGCCCAACCCCTACACACACTGAACAGCAGAACAGGCCTGTGAGCAGTGGGCTGTACCCCCACACACAACTTGGGCTGACCCAGACCCTGTAGCCCCTGGCAGACACCCCCTAACACACAACGGAACTTCCCCACACACCCCATGCTGAACCCCCTCACACCATGGCTGCACTGCTGTGCCCAAGCAGCCCATCATCCAACAGTGCTAGCATGGCACCCAGTGGGGAACTTCCACCCCCCCGGCACTGACAACCCCCAACCTGTACCTGTGGTGAAGGTAAACTGGCCAGCAGCAAAGCCCTCCGCACACCATGCTGGCCACCTGCCATCAGACCTACACAGGGGGCACAGCCAATGTGCGCCCATGCATGGCAGATGGCCGGCAGTTGTGGAGGTGTGTGGAGAACTGTGCCGCTGGCTGTTCAGCTCACTGTACCTTCACCACAGGTATGGGTTGGGGGTTGATGGGGGAGCACCATGGAACACCTCCATAGGGTCAGGGGTATGGGGTTTGGGGGTTGCTTGCATGAGGCAGCAGGTGCACCTGTGTGCAGTGTATGCATGGGGGGCACCTTGCTGCATGGGTGCTGGGGTTGTCTTGGGCTGGTGAGAGTGGCAGGGAGTTGCCCCCCTGCTCAGAGGACTTTGCCTGAGTTCCAGAGCCTGATGGGGCTTTGCTGCATGGGGTCCGGGGTTTCCGCAGGTGCAATTCACTCACCCAGACCCATGCCCAGCTGCGCAGGTGATCCACTGGGGACCCAGGGCGGGCATCCAATTGGATGCCTGGCTGGAGTCCTAACACTCCCAGCCACTCTGTGTGGACCTGCATGCCAGGGGCAGGACCATGGACAGGTGGCAGCTGGTAGCGAATACCAGTCGGTGTGTACCTGTCTGCAGGTGTGGAGCTATGCAGGCGGGTTATGGGCCTCCGGCGTGTATTACCCCCCGTTAGTGCATATGGCCCAGTATGACTATATAAAGAATAGTATCAGCACTTTAAAACAGTATTGTCTGAGCTAATTTTTAATGTCTGAACTCCAAGATTTCATTTAAAATTGTGTTTCTAGATGAACAGATCCAAACTTAGGCATTTCAAACAATGAATTCTTTAAAATGTGATAAGTTTGGAACTGTTATGGACAGAGACTTCATTTTTTTAAATGAAAGCTTGGCATCAGCTAAGTAGATATATTGATAAGATATTAATGTAGCTATCATATATTGATATAAAAACAGAATGTCTTATATCAATATTAAAAAAACAGCATGGTTCACTAAATTTCAAAGTCCTGTTATTTTCAACAACACATTATATCAAAACATGTGGACATGTTGAGGCACACGAGAACTGCATTGTTAGTATATATACATGTTGATCAGACTGCAAGCTAGCATTAAAAAAAATACATTTCTGCAGTTAACAGTTTAATTGTTACAGCTTTTAAAATATAATTTCAAACATAATATAAAATATCACAAAAGATTATTTTTGGCACTGGTTGGAAGATACTGCTGGTTGCTCTGCCAAAGAATAAAAACATTCTTTTTTAGTTACTCAAGGTGAGTACCACTTCCTCTCTTCTTTCAGGAGCACATGCAACACAGACTCAAAATGTTCAATTGGCTCACAAATGCTACAAAAAACGTAAGACCTAAAGGTGTAAGGTGGTGTTTTGTGGCACTGCATAACTGTCCTATACAGTCACTCTGACACTCATCTCCTAGCGCACTGCTCATATTGTTACTACTGTACTGATGATAGCTGGAGCCAGGCTCAGCCTGTGGTTAGCAGCATCCAGAGGTACTGTTCTGATGCTTACTTTGAGTCTCTAGCAAGGCCCCTAGTTCTTCACGGCACTACAGTCCTGATTTTTTTAGCAGGGCTCCTGGGCTTCTACTGTAGCATTTGTTCACTTATTCTGCATTAATTATTTTTTTCTCTGGTACAATAAAGTCTTGACATTTGCTAAAATATTATGTGATGTACAGTAGTTGATGACATCACATGCACAGCATAGAGGAGGGGTTTCAGAATAACCATGGAGGGGAAGTGAGTCGTGCTATGGGAAAAGTATGGGCCCTATGCACAAAGGAGCCCGGTATGCACTGGAGGGTGCATACTGAGCAGTCTAACTGTGCACCAAGTATTTGACCTTTGCCAGACATGCAGGGCCATGATTCTTTGCACCTGGGTGTCCTAATGTGTGACTGCATAGTTCTGTGCAAGAGAAGGGGCCAGGTAGGGATGACCCCGGGCCATATGGGCCCAGCGTAGATCCCCTTCTCTATGGGACCAGGTAATCATAATAAGCAGTAGTCCACATAGGAACTGTTGTGTCACTCACCGCAATATTTTTGTCTGATATCAGAATTCTGTGCACCGCTACCATCGTCAGCTCCCCAGCCCTCTGTGGTATGGAGAAAGGATTGGGATCCATGGCTGCAAAGTAGCATCAGGACATCTGGATGCTGTTGGAGGGGGGGGCATGTCTTTACGGCATCATGCATACCATGCTGTGCTGGCCCAGTGCTGGCACACCCACTCTCACCTCCTGCCACAACCAGCTGCGCAGTTGCAAGGATAAAGATGTGGTCATTCCCTGTTATGGATACACTGTGGGAGCTGGACATTTGTGAATCCATGGGTGTCCTTCAGGCACCTGGGATGTAATTATTCTGAGCGCCATGTATCATGACTCATAGAGACATGCATCATTTGCGCATATGGCCCTATATACTGTATGTGAAACAGAAATTGCCAAGATCACTGTACTCCCTGGCACTACATGTATTCTGTGGCATGATGCAAGTTCTAAGGAAAATTCTGTGGCTGTGTAACCCCAGAATTTCAGGGTCCTTGGCCCCTTCTTTCGCTCTGCCTTAGTGAAAGGAGAGATACTGCTGGTTACTTGCAATGAATAGTTACAGTGCCTAGCATGAGTGCTGCCCCATAGTTGTAGTGGCTAGGTTAAGTGCTGCCCATATCATGTTTAGTAATGAAAATTACTGGGTAATTGATTTCACTTGCGTACTGCACTACTCATTCTTTTTTCATTACTTTAACTTTAACTTACTTAATTCAGCCAGCCAGCAATTCACCCATCCAGAAATTACTGCTGAGTCCCACCCTAGTTCAGTGCAACAATAACTATTGCACTGTGCACAGACAACACCAGACAGACACCACTGTTTGTGTCACTAAAAATAACATGTAAGAAATGGGCACTAATATGCAAATGTAAACTGTAAAGCTTTTATTACTGTAAATAAATGTTCCTAGGTATTTCATTCATTTGACTGAAAGATTTCCATCAGTTGTGTCTGTCCAAATTATTTCTCTCCCTTTTTCCGTTGCAGCACTCTACCTGGCCTGGGGTGCTCTGTTCTCAGCATCAGCCTGCCTCATTGTATTTCTTCACAAGAGCTGTGGCCAGCCAGTACAAGTTGATGTTAAACAGGACAGTGAGGACACTGTTGTAATTAGAACATGGTAAAACTGCCAAAACTGGACAGTTCATTACATGACAAAGTACCTACGTGGTATATATTGTCTGGTGTACCTGTGGCCTCCAGTATGTGGGTATGACTACCTGCATGCTGAAGGCAAGAATACAAGAACATGTGAGGGCAATACTGAACATAAATTTTGAAAATGCTACCAGAGCACATTTTGGAGTGGCACACCGGTCTAGTCCAGTGGGCCTCATGTTTATGGGGCTGAAACAGGTGCCCAACTCAACTAGAGATGGTGACAGACTAAATCTCCTCCAGAAAAAAGAGAGTAGATGGATCTCCAACCTAGGAGCTCTAAGTCCCAAAGGAATGAATGAGGAGATAGATTTTAGGCCCCTTTTTGAAAGATGACTAACAAGAGTAAAATAAATGACTGGCAAACTAATGCAACTCTTGTATTTTCTTCCTTTCAGATTCCACCACCTCCTTGGCCAGTGAAGCCATGATAGACCAGGATCTCTGGATTTATTCTGTACATTCATATTCTTAGGAAATTTCTATTCAGTGATTTTTTGGTTTCCATGATTCTCACAGGTACTTTTACCAGTCTTTCCTTTCCTCTTCCTCAGATATAATCTCCTATATAAAATATTTCTATATTTAAAATTGTGCCAATACATCTCTCTTGGCTTTCTTCAATTAAAAAAATTCCCAGAAATTTTCTCCCCTCCTATAACTTTCCTTTCCTTGTCCCCCCCAAGTTCTCTCCCCCCTCCCTCTCCACCCTCCCCACCCTTTCCTCCTGGCTTCTCATGTGATTCTTCACATACTCTGCTTCTATTCTCTAGCCATCCTGTCCTTTAATCTATAAATACTATGAGAATTTTGAGACTTAACATAACTTATTACATAAATAGCTAGTGCAATATAACAACCTTTCACCTCAACTGAGATTTAAGCCTAAGTATTTATTGCATCACATGTCTTACATCACACCTATCATTTTGTCTTATTTGAGAAATTCGCTGTATGACTTTTTGAACATATAATAAAAATATAAATAAATTTATTAAATATATTAACATTATTATTTTTTTAGTCATATCAGAAGCCTTTTTCTCTTTGCGTTAACTCATTACATAAGACATGGTGTGATAAAGTAAATTTAATAAATTCATTTAATTTGACTCAATTCAATCTGACCTTTCTGTTATGCATTTTTTGGCAACTGAAAATATTACAAATAATTTAGGGTCATATGACTAACAAAGACTTGAGATATTTACACCCCCAATACCTTTTCTCTTGTATCAACATGGGTTTGTCTTGGGCAGATCCTTCCAGACAAATCTAATTGAGTATTACAACTGGGTGACCAGGGAGTTGGACAGGGGCCATGTGGTGGAAATCCTGTATTTGGTTTTCAGCAAAGCCTTTGATTCCATGCCACATGGGAGGCTGGGGGGGGGAGGATCTGGAATACATAGGGATGGGAACAAAGATGACCAGATGAATCATCAACTGGCTGAATGGAAGGCAGCAGAGGGTGGTGTTGGTGGTGGGGGGGGGAAGGGACTCTCATCACCAAGGGAAGTGATGAGCAGGGTGCCACAGGGATCGGTACTGGGACCAGTGCTGTTTGTGATATACATAGCTGATATCTCACATGGGATCCTGAGTAGGATCAGTCTGTTTGCTGACGATATGAAGATGGGAGCTGTGGTAGATGACATTGAAGGGTAGAAGGGGCTGCAGAAGCACCTGACCAAACTATGGGAGTGGTCAGAAACATGGCAGCTCGGGTTCAATGCCAAGACATGCAAGGTACTGCATTTTGGAGTTATGAACCAGGGGAGGAGCTATCAGCTGGGAGGGGTGCAGCTGGAAAGCACCGAGGAGGAAAAGGATCTGGGGGTGCTCATAACAGGCAGCATGAATAACTCAGCTCAGTTTAAGAAGGTGGCAGCAAAAGCCAACAGCATGCTGGGGTGTATAGCTAGGGGAATCTTCTCCAGAAATAGGGAAGTGATCCTTCCCTCATACAGATCTTTGTTCCGGCCACACCTGGAGTACAGCATGCAGTACTGGTGCCCATTCCTGAAGAAGGACATCAAATTGTTGGAGGGGGTGCAACGTAAGGAGACCAACATGATCCAGGGATTGGAGGGAAAGTCCTACAGGGATAGACTGGGCGAGCTGAACATGTACTCCCTGGAGGAGAGGAGAAATAGAGGTATATGACCGAAACCTTTAAATACCTTAAGGGGATAAATAAGGCTAATACAGAAGGAATTTTCCAGCCTAGAAGAGGGAGGGATATGAGAGGGCATCAGCTGAGATTGGAGGGGGGAAGATTCAAGAGGGAAATCAGGAGACATTTTTTCACTGAATGGGTGGTGGACAGGTGGAATGCTCTGCCTGAGGAGGTGGTATCCTGTAGAATGGTGGGCGGCTTTAAGAGGGGTTGGGACAGGTTGAGGGTAGGTTGTGATGAAGAGGGGTGGGGAGCATGGGGCAGCTGCAAATTGAGGGGCTAGCTGCACAATCAAGTAGACTCACTAGACCATAAGGCTTGCTTCTGCTGGCATTTTTGTATGTTCATATGTTCGTATCATTGTAACCTATATAGATTTAAAATACATGTTTTGTATATTTGCACACCCCTTTTCTTTGTTGATATTTATTTTCATTTTTTAGGTAATTAATGTTGTTTTGTGCATTTTAATTTTTTGGTTGACGAAGTAACATGTGACCTATGATGTGTATAAATTGGTTATATTCTTCATGTATGACATGCCCGCGGAGGAAGACCTTTACTGGTCAAAGTGCTGGAACTGTTACAGCGTACTTCCGTGCTGGATTAAATATTTAAAATCATTTTGTTCTCCTGGTCCTTTATTTCCACAAGTGCAGCTCACTTTTCCTCTACTTGTATTTGGCTGGCTACCTGAAGATGCACCGCCAGACTTAATCTTTGGAGCTCACCTTTTTCCTTTCTATTGTGACTGTTGTATTGATAAGTATGCTTTTTTCTTTTCATTTTCTTCTTTTACAGAGCCATCTGTCCATACTATATGAGACAGCTGTGTCACTTGCTCCCCCTTTCTTTGTCTCTTTCCACTGACTCTTAACTTGCAGTGTCAGTGGCTCAGTAGGTAGCACACTCACCTCTGAGGCCGGGAGATCAGAGGGCTGTGGGTTCAGTTCCCACATCTGGCACTTGGGTTAATATAACAGTACTGACACTGTAGTGCAGCATGAGAGGGGTGCTGCACTTCTGAGGTGCTGTCTTTCGGATGAGATGTTAAACCGAGGTCCCATCTGCCTGGATTGGTCGCAGTTCAGGTGGATGTTAAAGATCCCATGGCACTTATCGAAAAGAGTAGGGGAATTTTCCCGGTGTCCTGGCCAAATTTCTCAAATTCACTAAAAATACCACCAACAGCTTAATCTGGTTCAAGGTCAGTTGGCATTCATCTGTATCCCCCTTCCCTGGGTCGTGCCTGAACATAGGCAGGATTTGTCTAGTGTACTTCCCTGGTCAACAAAAAATAAATAAAATAAACTTGCCAGTCCTCCTGCACCCATCCTGTAGATGAAGTGTGGTTACTTGCACACTGTTACTTTTACCCCTGTACAAGTCAAATGTGCAATATTATACAATTGGGTCTACTAAATCACTTTCCTGATTGGTCAGCTGCTACTTTATGCCGTGGGGTAATTTTTGTATAACCACCATATAAAGTACCAGTCAACTGCACATTAATTAAAGAAAGTAAAATCACTGCAGGCAGAACACTTAGCGTTCTAATACAGTCTCACAAAGCTGCCATTTTTTCTCCCACTAACTGCGCCATTCCGCAAAATGAAAAGCCGTTGAGGAATCAGTTCACTGCGACGTACTTATTCTGACCATATGGGAACACCAAGTTAAAATCTCCTTCCTCCACACACTACTCTTTTATATATCACTAGCCTGACCATACTCCTGACAACCACTTGACTCCTTGATTGGAGCTGTTCAGTTGCAATCATGCTTGCAGTGCTCAGCTCATTCATGTTGTGGCCAACTGTGTTCATGGGCACAGGAGGGCTTCTGCCAAACAAAAAGGAACTATTTTGTGGAGGGAAAGGATGCATTATTAAAATATTCATGTAATGATTTCCTCTAGGGGCTCACTTCTTGAACAGGTTAGACTGACACAAACCCGAGTGCACCGAAAATAGTGCATGGGGCTTGCAGCAGTCTATGGCCAGCAGTCGGGGTTCTCAATCCTGTGTGCCACATGCCATGAGTTAGACCAGCTTTTCCTGGTCTAACTTCCTGGCCCTTTTTACAAGGTTTGCACCAAACATTTGGCACAAGCTGCTGGAAAGAGGGTAAAGTGCAACAAATGCATGTGACCTATGAGACTAAAGCATACCATGCAGCAATGTGGTTGGGGCAGTGCAGGGTTTGTGGAAGCTCTGCATCACCCTTTCAGAATCGAGCCCTGGGTATCTAACCCTTAGTTAAATACGGGGTGGGGGGGTTGCTAATTCTGCTTTAGATGGAAGTCTGTTCCACAAATCCACTACTTTTTTTGTCAAATAATATGTCTGAATATACTTCAGCCTCCTTATATTACAAACTTATGTCCTCTAGTTCTTTTGTATCTCGTTTTTTTTCTATGTGTGAATTTTTAGTGCTTGTGAAAGGTGCTGGACTGATAGCACTGGAAACTGAAGTCCTATGTTTATCCACATGATAGGCACAGCACAGGCGACAACACAGCAGTCTTTCTCACAGTGCCACGCCAGTGTGCATCAACCCTTTCATGGATGGACCACCATTTAGCTGAGTTTTTCAGATTCAATGCCCATCTAATCCTTGGCCTCTTATGTGAGTATATTTCATCAAGGGTGCCAATTGTGTTGATGATTTTGTGATGTGCACACCAGCCCACCGGGAACAGGAGTGACACCACAACTTATTTCACAAAGGCCACTGAACAACCCCTCAGGTGATAAAGGTTTTTAGTAATTACCAACCTGACTGGAATTCAACCAGTTACGTAGAAGTGAAAGGCTTCTTAACCTGCTCTCAATCCACTGAGCCATCCAGTTACCCTTTTTCATACATATATATATATATATATAAGAGATATGTGGGGGGGGGCAACTGTGTGATAAAGCATTTATCTTGGTTAGTTACCATTGATCTCAAGCAACCTCATGAGTGGCGAAGCCACTAGTGATGGTTATTAGAGGTCAATGGCAACTAACCAAGATAAATGCTTTATCACACAGTTTCCCTCCACATATTTCATTTATGCAATAGGGGAACAAAATGTGTGTTACTTTATTTTTGTCATAAAGTGTTATGTTTTTGTTTTTTGTTTTATTTAGGGGTTTATTTTTTTTAAAAAGCTGGTACTCTTCTTCTTTGTGCCGTTTCTGTGGTTGGTAGATCATGACTCCAGGAGTGATGTAAAAGGCATTTATGGTGATTGGTGGAGAGACAAGTTTCAAAAAAAGTCTGAAAAAAATGGCAGCTTAGTTTAGCGAGGGAGCGAGTGTATGTGCAGGTAGCTTTTGTCTGGCATTTTGTTTTTTATAGTTATGAAATATTGCAGTTAGTTTTCATTTTGGAGTGTGGGAGTGGGATAAGGAACAATTGGCATGAGAGTAGTATAAATATATAGCAAGTTTAAGCGAGAGCAGATGGAGCCGAAGCGGGAACTGCTCTGAGGAGAGAAATGCTTGCCGAAAATATTTCAGAAGAATTGTCAAGGTAATTTATTCTAGTAAATCGATTGCTAATTTGAAACATAGAAACATAGAAGTTGACGGCAGATAAGGACCGCAAGGCCCATCCAGTCTGCCCATGGAAGTCTGAAATGCCAATTTGTTGTGTGTGTTAAGGAGTGGTGATTGCAGCAGTGAAAGTGCAGAGTTGTTGAGCCAGAGGTAGGAAAGAAGACGCTGCCTGCCTTTAGTGGTGAAAAGTAAAGATGTGTTTTTGTGGTTTAGCGAGCACTCATCTAAAGAATACAGGAAAATGTTGGCTGAGTTTAGTGAGAGCTTGCCAAAAGAATAGTGGCTGTCATGAAGTATTTTTCTTTTCTTTTTTAATTTTTTCATGAAAACTTGGAGTTTGGAGTGGAACGAGTGGAATCGGAAGGAAGAGGAGAGCAAGGTAAGCGATCTGTGGTGGCAATGTGAGCAAGTGCTTGAAGCCGAAAGAAAAACAAAAACAGAGTGGTTTCAGATATAAAACATTTTTTTTCAGGTTAGCAGTCTTGTTGTTTGTGGGTCTTGGATGCAAGGGAGAGATTAATTAAAAAAATGCTGCAGTTTGGCTGTTTGGAAGCTCTTTAGGAAGTCGGGGCTGAGGCAATTTGGGACATGGTTGTGAAAAAGACACAGGCAGAGGACTACAAGTGATAAATTCTGCTTCATGCCTTGCAATTACATAGTGTTTTTTGGTGTGAGGTCTGTTCAGATGGATGATGCTGGGGAGAGATTAAAAAAAGAAATGTATTTTTGAACTGGGAGTATTATTGTGGATGGGGCATGATATGTACTGTAGATAGCAGTAGAGACAGTGTGTGTGTGTCTCTGTCAGAAAGTGAAAGTGTGTTAAACTAGGAAGTAGTCCTGTATGGATAAATGAGTAACTGTGTAGATAAATGAAATTTATCCACAGTTACTCAGATAAACAGATTTATCACACTCCATTTATGTCCACCCCATTGCATAAATATAAATATATATATGTATATATACATATAGTTAGGGGTGCATAGCCATTTCTATGTTAAACCCCAAAGTTTGCACTTTGCAACTGTTTATCTGATTTACCTGAAATTTGGAATGGAGGAAGATTGTTGGTAGATCTCTGGATCTGGAAATTTTTGTGTTAATAAGATATATGGTTGTGGAATCGTAGCATGCTCAAAAAGTGAAAAATTCCCAACATTCCATTTTCTTTAGATGTGCACTTTGGACTGAAGAATGCATGTGAGTGGGTTCAAATTGGGTGGGCTACATGGGTCTTGGGTCATAGTTATGCCTTTTGAAGATTTTGTGTAAAAATCTTGTTCCGTTCAAAAGTTATAGCTTTTTTAGTGTCCCATTATATCCTATGGGAAAATTTATATGCGCAGCTCGAAAATTGTCGCAATCGTATTTTATAGTGTCAAGCTTGGCAAAAATAGTATCGTGCTGCTGCCATCTTGTTTTCAGTTAGTGAGAGAGAAAAAACAATATAACTCAAAAAATACTGCACTTTTCAACACACCAGCCTTTGGGTTTACCAATTCGGGGCCTGAGAAACAGGAATCTGGCATTAGTTTTTCTCCAGCTGGTCTGGAAATGTGATTTTCAGATTATTTCCACCATTTTACAATTTTTTGATCGTGATACTGTAACAAACTGCTGTGGCAATATGCACAACCATACAAAATACAACTGCGACACTATTTTTTACGTTCATGGTTGTATTCCCATTATAAAGATAGGAGTGTTACGATCATACATTAAATGACCGCGGTAACACTGCACAACCACATTTTCTGAAATGCTGTTTTCTTTGTCACTTGATTGTGGCAAGCTGGATTATGATATTGGCCTGAAATTTTCATGGTGACAAGCTCTAGTGCAGCAGATATGCCTTTCAGGGGTTTGCTTTGAAAATGTTCACCACGTCCCTAGTTATAGCATTCCAAAGTTACAAATTTTCCCATAGGATAACACTGTGGGAGTAGTTTTCTTTGTCACTTCATTGTGGCTCCGTGCATTGTGGTGTTGACCTGAAATTTTTAGGGTGCAAAGTCCTACCCCGGCAGGTGTGCCTTTTACTGGTTTGGTACAGAACCATTGAACATGGCCATAGTTACAGCATTGTAAAGTTTGAAAATTTCCCCATAGGATAACATTGCAGTGCAGGTTTTTCTTTGTCCCCTCATTGTGGCAACGTGGATTGCGCTATAGCCCTGAACGTTTCACGGTGGAAAGGCCTACTCCCACAGGTGTGTCTTTTGGTGGTTTGATTGGAAAACATTCAACAGGGCCATAGTTACAGCATTCCAAAGTTCATAAATTTTCCCACAGGATAACATTGTGGCACCTGTGATGCCTTTTGGGGCCTGTATCTCAAAAACAGTTCGAGATAAGGACTTTTCATCTGAAAAATTCTTAGTCCCCCCAGGGCGCTAAGCACAGAACTAGCTTAGAAACCCATGAAACCCCTGAAATTTTAATTTTTTTCCTATACAATATACAGCTCCTGAGATATTTGCGAATTACTATTCCATGCACACTTTTTCGTGCATGCAACTGATTGTTATGGCTTCACAGTTAACATTCACAATACTTTTCAGTGCCCATGACAGGGAAATGATGCGTGACACATGTTTGGTCACTATGTTACTGCGACAACTACTCACCATCACGATTACAATGACACTTAACTTCGCTTCGCTGTGCATACGGTTCACGAGATTTGGGCAAATTACGGTAACTAGGCCTCCTTGCTTTATATGACTGCTATATGGCACTATACTTAACTGTAAGTAGGAGTGCGGGGACTGGAGAGCCCACGCTCCCACAGCACACATATCATTTTGGCACACTTGTGTGACTTGGTGGGAACCACCAGACCCCAAGGGCCCAGCACTCTAAACTCCATTCTGTTAGTACCCATTACACTTTTTAAAAAAGAAATTTTTACCAAAAACTTTATTAATGCATCAGTTAGGGTTAATACTACACTGAGAAAAGTGTGAAAATTCAATGTTAGGGTTACCACCCTACCACCCCCATACCCCACTCCACACCATCAGGCTTCAGGGTGTGTGTGTTGGGGATTAGTCATACCTCTCACCCCATTCTCTATACTGCACCACCACAGCTTCTTTACACATGGGGTGGGTGAGAGTTAGGCCGACCACCCCAGTGCACACCTCGAAGCCTGTTGGTGGCGTCGAAGAGTAATATGGGTGGTAACCCTAACATTGAATTTCCAGACTTTTGTCAGTGTGGTATCAACCCTAACTGATGTGTTAACAAAGGTTTTGGAAAGAATATATGTTTTTATTGCAAAAAACATCATTAATGCATCAGTTAGTGTTGAAGAGACAAAAGTAGGGAAATGAGGCATTAGGGTTGACATCCTAACACGCCCCATGGCTTACCACCCCACCACCACCCACCATAGATCAACAGGTGATGGGGTGTGCCTTGGGTTCGTTGGCCCTAACTCTCACCCCATTCCATGTGTAACAGAGCTCATGATGCGGTATGGGGAGAATGGGGTGAGAGTTGGGCCGATGACAAGGCACACCCTATCGCATTGATCTGTGGTGCGATGAGAATGACAGGCATGGAGGGTGATAAGGTGTCAACTCTAATGCCTCATTTCTCTACTCTTGTTGCTTCAACCCTAATTGATGCATTAACAAAGTTTTTTTGCAATGAATTTCCTTACTTTTTGAGAAAGTGTAATGTAACTGTAAAGTAACTCGTATGTGTCTGTGGAAGCTGCCCATTTTTGCATAATGATATGCGTCTGTGGGAGCATGGGCCCTCTGGGCCCTGCACTCCCACTTACACATAACTACGGAGCCATACAGCAGCCCTATAGGGCTGAAAAGGAACCCTTGTAACACTAATCTGCCAATATCTCAGTAACCGTAGCAGCTATGAAAACATTCCACTGCAGTTGTAATCATAGAAACATAGAATTTGACAGTAGATAAGGACTGCATGGCCCACCTAGTCTGCCCATTTCCCTACCTAACGGATAAGCTGCAGATCCTAGTAAACCAACAGCCTTCTTCCTCCTGCCCCCCACTACAATTGCCTTATGTCTGTCCCATGCATTCTTGAATTCCCCCACTGTTTTTGACTCTACAACCTCCTCAGGAAGGCTGTTCCATGCATCTACAACCCTCTCTGTGAAGAAATACTTCCTCACATTACCTCTGAGCTGTCCCCCCTCTATCTTCAAATTGGGCCCCCTTGTTCTTGCACATCTCTTTTTCTGAAAGATGCTACCCTCTTGGACTTTGTTGATTCCCTTGAGGTATTTTAAAGTTTCTATCATGTCCCCCCTTCTCCCTCCTTTCCTCGAGGCTATACATCTTAAGCTCCTTTAGTCTTTCTTCATATGTCTTCTGGTGCAGAGGCTGCACCATTTTGGTTGCCCTCCTCTGGACAGCCTCCACCCTGTCTATGTCTTTGCAGAGATGGGGTCTCCAGAACTGTACACAGTACTCCAGATGTGGTCTTACCAACTATCTGTACAGAGGGCCAACAACTTCCTGTTTTCTACTGCTGATGCCTCTTCCTATGCATCCCAGTATCCCCCCAGCCCTCCTTACTGCCTTCTCACATTGCTGGCTCACCTTTAGGTCATCTGATATGACTACCCCAGGTCTCTTTCCATTTTAGTTGTTGTCAGTATCTCACCCCCCCATTGTGTACTCTTGCCCTGGGTTTTTGTTTCCCAGGTGCATTACTTTCCACTTCTTTGCATTGAATCTAAGCTGCCATACATTTGACCATTCCTCCAACTTTGCAAGTCCCTCTTCATCCTTTTCACCCCACCTTGCGTATCAACCCTGTTGTAGATCTTTATGTCATCTGCAAAGAGACATACTTTCCCTTCTAGTCCCTCTGTAATGTCACTTATAAAGACATTAAAAAGGACCAGCCCCAGTACTGAACCCTGCTGTACTCCACTAGTAACCCTCCTTTCTTCACTGTGGACTCCATTTACTATTACCCGCTGTGTCCTGTTATCCAGCCAGTGTTTTACCCAGGCTACAACCCTGGGACCCACTCCCAGGCTGGCTAATTTGTTTATTAATCTTTTGTGTGGGACCATGTCAAATGACTTGCTAAAGTCTACGTAGGCCATGTCCATAGCCCCTCCCTGGTCTACTACTTTGGTCACCCAGCCAAAGAAATCAATTAGATTTGTCTGACATGACCTTCCTGCTGTGAATCCATGCTGCCTTGTGTCCTGTGCCCCACTGGCCTCTAGGTACTCAACAATTCTTTCCTTCAGCAGTGATTCCATCATTTTCCCTACCACTGAGGTCAATCTGACAGGTCTATAGTTTCCTGCCTTTGTCTTGCTCCCACTTTTGTGAGGGGGAATCACATCCGCCCTCCTCCAGTCCTCAGATACCACATCACCCTCCCATGATTTATTAAAAAGGGTAGTCAGTGATGTTACTAGCTCTTCCCTTAGTTCTTTTAGAATTCTGGGGTGAATTTCATCAGGCCCCATTGCTTTATCCACCTTCAGTTTTAAGAGTTCTTTCAGAACCCTTTCTTCTGTGAAAGGACTAATATCAACCCCCCTATCCAGAGTGCTTCTATTGACTGGATTAGGTATCTTTCCCTGCTTTTCGATTGTGAATACTGAGCAGAAGTATTCATCCAGTATCCCTGCTTTTTCACTGTCGCTCTCTGCCCAACCACCTTCCTCTTTATTCAGCCTCAGTATCCCTGCCTTAGTCTTTCTTTACTCCCTAATGTGCCTATAAAAGGTTTTATCCTCCTTCTTAACTGAGTTGGCTATCTTTTCCTCAGTTTGGGCCCTTGCTATTCTGACTGCCTTCCTCGCTTTCTTCTGCTTTAACTGGTACTGTTCTCTGCCCTGCTCCTTCTGTGTTTCCTTATACTTCCTGAATGCTATCACTTTCTCCCTTACCTTCCCCACTACTTCTTTTGAGAACCCTAGAGTTTTTTTCTGTCATTTTGATTTGTTTATTTGCTTCACACAAAGGCTTGTTGCCTCTGTGATGGTGGTTTTAATTTTTCCCCATTGTTACTCCACCCCATCTTCTTGCTTGTTTGCTAGTGCTTTTCTGAGGCACTCTCCCATTTTGACAAAATCAGCCCTCCTGAAGTCCAGTACCTTCACTTTTGTGTGGCTTGAGTCTACAGCTAAGTTTATCATGAACCACACTGTTTGGTGGTCGCTTGTTCCCAGATGGCTACCCACTTCAAGATCAGAGATCCTCTCTCTGCCCCAATTTGAAAGTACCAGGTCTAAGATTGCTTCCTTCCAAGTGGGTTCCAAAACTAGCTGTCTGAGGCATGCCCCCTGTAGGGCATTGAGAATGGCCCTGCTCTTGTGTGTGGCTGCAGCAAAGGTGCTCCAGTTAACATCTGGCATATTCAGGTCCTCCATCAACAATACCTCCCCATTCTCTGCCATCCCAAGGATGCCTTCTATCATTTCCTTATCTATTTCCTCCCCCTGAGATGGAGGTCTGTATACAACCCCTGTTCGGATTGTGGAGCCATTTCCAGTCTCCAGGGTGACCCACAGTGCCCCCTCTCCTCCCTGTTTACCCTTTAGTTCTGTTGCATTTATCCCTTCCCTTACATAGAGAGCTACTCCTCCTCCTCTTCTAGCCTCCCTGTCCCTCCTGTAGATTGTGTACCCTGGTATGTTGACATTCCAGTCATGGTTCTCTGTGTACCATGTTTCTGTGACTGCCATGATATCCAGGTATCCCTCTTCCATCAAGGCCACCATTTCAGGAAGCTTTTTACCTAGACTATGGGCATTGGTACTCATTACCCTCCATTTTTATGGCTTTATTTCTTTTTGCCCCATACCTGTCCTTACTGCCTTTGTCTTTTTCTCCATTTACCCCTGCCCTTCTCCCTATCAACTGCTCTATCTTGGTGTTTATCTTACTAACTACCCTGATTTTTGGGGGCTAGGATTTCCCTTCTCCTTTTCAGTGCCTCCCCCCTTGGCTAGTTTAAATGCTTGCCAATGAAGCATTTAAACCTATCACCTAGGATCCTGGTTCCCCTCCTGGATAGATGCAGACCATCACACCTGTATAGGCCTGCATCACTCCAGGTGGAGCCCCAGTCCCCAGTGAAGCCAAACCCCTGAGCTCTGTACCAGTTTTTCAACAAGTCATTGAATCCCATGGTGCGGAGTACTCTAGCCTCATCCATGCCATAGACAGGTAGCACTTCCAAGAAAGTTACTGTGTGTGCTACTGGTCTAAGGCCCCTCCTGAACTCCACAAACTCCTGTTGCACTGCTCTGATTCCATTCTCAGCCAGGTCATTTGTCCCTAGGTGGATAATGACATCCAGCTCCCTCCCCCTTGCTGCTGCTCCCATGATCCTGAGGATTCATTTCCTGTCCCTTCAAGCCATGGCACTGGGCTGGCACCTTGCCTCCCTTTCCACTCCCCTCCCTCCCCCATTTCTACCCCTAACAGCTGAGTCCCCCACCAGGAGTTGCTTCCTTCCCCTGTGGGGTCCTGCGCTACCCTCCTGTGGGTTTCCATTGTGGAGGTTCCCAGCATCCTCTTTGGTCTCCGCTGTGGGTGCCTCTGTAGAGGGACCATGCTCTGCCAGAGTGGTGAATGAATTGTGGAGAGGCACAGCTGGAGGGATGCACCTCTGTTCCACCACCCTCACCATCCCTGAGCCCACCGTGGTCCAACCACTCCTCTTTTTTGGCAACCTCTGAGGTAGTGGCAGTGGCCTGGATGGTCTCTGGTGGGGGAGCAGGCTTCCCAAATCCTTGCCAGGTCAGCATGGAGATGAACAACCTCCTCCCTCAGACCAGACAGTTGCCTGCAAATAAGGCAGCAATGCAGTCTCCAGAATGTCTCCCGGAAGACTGCTGCTCCACAGCCAGTGCATTGCACCACTCCCCACATGTCTGTGTCCCTTCCTGTTACAGATGCTTTTCTTTTGTATTTTTTTGTTCTTGTTTTATTGTGTGCAAGCTTGTGAGTGTCTCTACCCCCTAATCAGTGTGCTGTGCCTTCAAGGATATGAACAGGTGTATGTTGTTAGCAGTTTTGGGGAAGTGATGTCAGAACCACTGCTATAAAGGAAGTTATGCACTTGGGGTGGGAGGGAGTAAACCTATGCCATCCAGAAACAATCAACTACAACTCTGACCCTCCACCCCAGGGAGTGCCGTCCTTCCTTTCAGACACCTATTTCACAGAGGTTAAGTACCAGGACTAATCACAAATGACTGCAAATATCTTCCAGCTACAGTTCCTCCCTGGAAAATTAAAGTTTAAACTAAGCAAAGTCAACCACAAAAACAAAATCAATACTAGTTACTTACACAGGTCCAAAAAGTAATAATTCAGTTCAGTGTAGTCTAGAAAATAACCTCCTTAATTCAAGGAAGCTGTGGCTGCTTTCTCCCACTCTGTGTTTTAGCAACTCAAGGAAGCTGTGGCTATTTTCTCCCTCTCTGTGTCTCAGCATGACTTCAAAACCTCCACGTGTGCTTAGTTAAACTACCTGGAGCAAAAGATCCATATCTTGAATTGTTTCTGAGATATGGGCACCGAAATGTGCTGTGGGTGCAGCAATGTTATCCAATGGGAAATATCTCAACTTTGTAATGGCATAGCTATGGAACTGATGAAAATGTTTGCATCTAAATAGCATAATTCACATCTCTGGGACACCCTCTTTATGCCCTGGAAATCTCAAGCCAAAAGACCAAACCGTTTATTGGCAGTGCACTGGGAAAGTTTTAAAATTCCTAGTTCATAAGGTTTCAAAATCCCCATTTGCAAGGTCAATCTCCTTTCAGGAGCTGTCAAAATCCCCATTCATGAGAATTCCTTATTCATCCGATTTTGGTCATCTGGTCTGGAAATCGCAATCAAGGATTTTGTCACCTCGCAAAAGGGGATCAACTCACGAAAGGGAATTTTGACAGCTTATAAAGGGATTTTTGACCTGCCCATGAAAGAGGATTTAATAAACTAATCTCTTTCATGAGCTGTCAAAATCCCCTTTCGTGAGCTGATCCCCTTTTGTGAGGTGACAAAGTCCCTGTTCGCGAGGCAATCCTTCTTCATGAGATGGCCCCTCTGGTCTGGAAATCGCGATCAAGGATTTTGTCAGCTCATGAAAGAGGATCAGCTTATGAAAGGGGATTTTGACAGCTTGTGAAAGAGGATTTCAAAAACAAATCTCCTTTCGTGAGCTGTTAAAATCCCCTTTTATGAACTGATTCTCTTTCACAAGCTGACAAAACCTTTGTTTAACAGCCAATCCTTGTTCGCGAGATAGGGCCATCTGGTCTGGAAATTACAATCAAGGATTTTGACGGTTTGCGAACAAGGATAGGCTCGTTTTGGATTGGAAGTGAGTGATGAACAAGGATTTTTAAAATTAAAAAAGGCTGTTTTTCAGAGAAATGAAGCAAACAAAAGTCATGGATTTGTAGAGGGTGTCACCCTGAACAAAACCCATGCTTCATTTGCCACACAACACATTTGTGGAGCAAGTTACAGCATTTTGTTTGTGGGGAAATATTAAAACAAGATGGCGGCTCGCGAAAGGGGAATTGTTCCTCATGAATGGGGATTTTTTTAAATCCCCTTTTCCGAGGTGACAAAATCCTTGATCTCAAGTCCAATCCTCTTTCACAAAACATACATATATTCCAAAGACTGAACTGAGCATGCACAGAACCCGAAAATTAAAAAATTAAATAACTTTGGAATAGAATAATATTTTTTCACCAAACTAATGCTGAATTTGTCTATTCTGAAACCTCTTTCTACCCTGAAAATTTGAGAGCAAAATACCAAACGGTGTGGCCACAGCGTGATGGGCAAAAATCAGCAAACATGGTAATTAAAAAAAAGAAAATGCGTTTTTTTGGTGCTTCGCTGCACGAAAACCGCAGATCCAACCAAAACACAACTTGGCACATCAAGAGATCTACCATCCAAGACAGTGCTTTCCAAATTTTGTGCAAGTCTGTTGAATAGTTGCAAAGTTAAAAAACGTGCAAAATTTGGGGTTTAACATTAAACTGCTTACTCAACCTTAACTATAGGGGCACAATTGCAGACAACAATGTTAAAAATAAAAGTCAAATGAAACATTAAAACCTACACTGCTATAAATTCTAAAATCTACTACCTTGTTTATGGTTTGAGTCCAAGATAACAAAAGTCCATCTGTGAGAAAACTTCTTTAAGTTTTCTGATGAAAGTTCTCAAAAGATGCAAGCAAGGTGATGGCTCAGTCTCTGAATCTACTTTCTCAGCAGATTCAGGGTTTTTAGTGAAAAGTTAATAAAAGTCCTTTTCCCAAGAGTTCTGGCTTCTGATTTTAGTTAGTCAGTCTCCCTTCTTCAGTGTGGAAGGCTGTTTCTCACTGCCAGCAGTTATTTTTTACAAGCAAAACTGCTTAAAACTTTCACACATGGTAAAAATTATACCAAAGGCACTGTTCCTATCTGTACCTAGGGTTTTATACACCTTGTGATGTCAGTCCAGCCTATCTTTTAATTGGTGGACCTATTTCAGGTTGTAAGGTTCAGCAGTTCACCCTTTTTCCAGAAGGTGTCTCTCTTGATCCATCCTAGACTCTCCAGATAAAAAATAACATTAAATTCCTCAATATGTTGTGTCTGTCCAGTAACTTAGCCCCCCCGTGGCTGAGGCCTAATGAGCCTAGTTTAGCAGATTGACCCCCAGCTGAGCATTTACTGGTAGGGGACACATCTGTCCTTTGGTCTAAGGGAATCCTCAGTGTAGAATACAATAGACCCTAGACTACACGACTCCACTCTCCTAGGTTTGAGGTCTGAGCCATTCAGACCCAAATTAATCTTTTAAATTAATTCAATTAAACTAGTTCCTGGATTCTAGTCTTTTGTTATGCAACCATGTCGGAGAGACAGACTCAGCAACTCAGTGTTTTCAGTCTTTCCCCAGGTATTTTTCCTGAGAGAATTCTTAAATTACCAGTGGCTTAATTCTGAAACACAGCCCATGTGTTTATAATATATGAACAATAAAAATATGTATGGACCTATCTCGTGACATCCCTCCCTCCCTCCCTCCTAAGACTGAACCTGTGGAACACACCCTTTGACAGCAGAGTTTTCACAGTTCTGTCATTGTTCCAATATGCAAGCTAGGCCATCTGCGTTCCCATTTTCAGATCCAGGCCTATGGGTCACCTCCATTGCATAGGCCTGTAGGGCAATACTCCACTTTTCTGTTCATTTTACCCATTTGGCCCGACCACACTAATGGGTTCTGGTCCATCTGTACATTAAAATGTCTCCCATAAAGATACAGTTCCAACTTTTTCAGAGCCCATACCAAAGCAAGGCATCCTTTTTCTACAGTGAAATAGGCTTGTTCATGGGAAGCAGCTTCTTGCTGAGGTATATTATGGGGTGTTCTTTCCCCTGATTGGATGTGTGACTGAGGACAGCCCCTATTCCCACATCTGAGGCATCCTTTTGCACCACAAATGGCTGGGTGTGGTCTGGGCTGGCCAGCACTTGGGCACTACACAGCGAGATTTTCAGCTGTGAGAATGCCCTGTCACAGGCTGGATTCCATTTTACCCTCCTTGGTTGCTTCTTTTTTAACAGCCCAGATAAAGGAGCTGCCAGGGAGCTGTAGTTGGATACAAATTTCCTATAGTACCCTGCAGTACCGAGAACGCTCCTAACTTGTTTTTGGGTCTCAGGCATGGGTCATGCCACAATCACCTCTATTTTTGCCTGGTTTGGGTGGAGTTGGCCGCACCCCACTACATGTCCCAAATAAGTGACCTCTGCCATGGCTACCTGGCACTTTTCAGCTCTGATAGTCAGCTCTGTGGCCTGTATTTTGCCATTCACTTCCCTTAAGTGTGTCAGGTGCTCCTCCCAACTATGGCTGAATATAGCTATGTCATCTAGGTAGGCTACTGCAACGTCCTCTGTACCCTGTAGCACCTGATTCACTAGCCATTGGAATGTGTTGGGCATTCTTCATCCCAAGGGGCATGACCTTAAACTCAAACAGGCCGACTGGGGTGATGAAGGCTGACCTTTCTCTATCCCTGTCAGTGTCCACCTGCCAGTACCCCTTAGTCAGGTCTATAGTGGTTAAGTATGCCACCCCTTCTAGTTTGTCCAGCAATGCATCTGTGTGGGGCATTGGGTGGGCATCAGACTTTGTGATGGCATTGAGTCCACAATAGTCTATGTTGAACCATGAAGTCCCATCTGGTTTGGGGACAAGGACTGCAGGCGAGACCCAGGGACTGTGGGATTTCCGGATCACCCCTAGATCCAGCATCTCCCACACCTCCCTCCTAATGTCTTTGAGGACTGTCTCAGACACTCAGTAGGCTGTTTTACATATGGGTGCTTGTGTCCCCGTGTCTACATTATGCACTGTTAGTGGGGTCCATCCCAACTTGGATATAAATAAAGGGGCAAATTCCTGCAAAACTATAATTTCCTGGGCTTGTTCAGGTGTCAACTGGTGTGACAATGGAATGGTCTCCACAGATGACTCCTGCTTGCTTTCAGCTAACAAGTCAAGAAGGGGGTCCTCCTCTCCTACCTGCTCCCCAGGACTGAAAACTGCAAGTACCATGTCAGCCGTATTGAAATAGGCTTCATCATGTTTACATGGTACATACTGTGGGTGTGTTTTCGGTCAGGTAACTCCACAGTGTAGTTCACATCATTTACCTGCCAGACTATCTGGTATGGTCCTGCTCACTCAGCCTGCGGCTTGTCTTTCTGGACTGGGATGAGAACCATTGCCTCCTGTCCTACCTCGTATGAGTGAGCTCTGGCACCATGATCATACCAAGTCTTTTGTTTTTGCTGGGCAGCTGACAGGTTGCTCTGGGCCACGCCCATGGGCTCCTTCAGTTTGTCCTTAAATTTCAAAATATACTCCACTATGGTTGTTCCCAGGGTGGCATGCTTACCATCCCAGTCTTCCTGGATCAAATCAAGGGGATACCTCACCCTGCATCCATACAAGAGCTCAAAGGGTGAAACCCTGTCGATTCTTGTGACACTTCCCTGTAGGCAAACAGCGTATGGGGAAGGTACCTCTCCCAGTCCCACCCATGCTGTTCTGCAAATGCCTTAAGCATAGTCTTTAGGGTCCCATTAACTCTTTCTACGAGAACGCTGGCTTGTGGGTTATAAGGCGTCATGTGCCTTTGTATCACACCACACTTCTCTAAAAACATTTCATAAGGTCTGAAATGAATCAGAGATAATTTCCTGCAGATCAGTGATATCTTCCTGTGGAAACCCTACACGGGAGAAAATCCCCAACAAGGTATCCACCACTTTGTCCACCTCAACAGAGGACAGGGTGATGGCCTCAGGGTAGCGACTAGCGTAATCAACTACTGTCAATATATACTTTTTCCCTGAGGAACTTGGGGTGTTCAAAGGATCCACGATATCCATTCCCACCTTCTGGAATGGTTTCTCCAAAATTGGCAAATGAATCAAGGCAGCCTTGGCTTTGCTCCCAGCCTTCCCTATTTGCTGATACCGGTGACAGAATTTGCAGTATTCCTTCACCTGCTTGGTAAAATTGGGCCAATAGACATTGTGGGCTAAGTGCTGCGTGGTATGAGCAATGCCCAGATGTCTGGACATGGGAATATCATGAGTCACCTTGAGCAATAACTCACGATACCCCTGGGGAATGAGAGCTGTCTGACTATCACCCCTCCCTCTGTCCTTATGTCCTGTGTGTATAACAGCTCATTGTCCCAAAATACCCTATGTTTTTGGTCACTTTCCTGTGTCCCGTCAGACTCTGCACAGGCCCTCAGCTTCTTTAAGCTAGGGTCAGTCCACTGTGCTGCTAAGTCCTCACACTTGCCCTAAGCATGGAGTATGCCCCCATCAGTTCCCAAACTTGAGGTCCGTAGCTATTCATTAGGGGACTTAGTATCATAGCCATCCCCCTTCCTCTGGCTATGTGTTACCCCTCCCTCTTTAGAGCAACCCTCAGTAGCAGCTTGGTGAACTGCCACTAAGGCAAGTTCCAGCCCCCTGTTAGCCACCTCTCTTATAAGAGCCACAGGCTGGCTGGCCTGTCTCCTAAGCTCTCCTGTAGGAATCTCTGTGGAGTCCCGAAGATCACAGAAGCCCCTAGATGTCTGGCTCTGGGTGACAGCACATACCAACCCCTGTGGAATATCATTTCTTACAATAACATCCATAATAAGGGTGTCTGCTACAGCTACCTTTTGTACCCCCTCACCTCCATCTCCCCAATCTAGGGTAACACTGGCTAATTGGTAGGTTTTCTCTGCCCCCATGAAATCCCATACAAAAACAAACTGATTTGACAGGATTTTCTTTAGGCCCATCAAATCCTCTTTTACAATGGCAAGAGGTGCTCCAGTATCCCTTAACCGTTGAGTCTGCACCCCATTCACTGTAACTTGGTGAATGAAGCTTTTCATAGTCACAGGAATAAATTCAGGAATACAGTTTGCAACCAGTTCAAGTTTGCACAGGCCCTTTTATATTTTGTATCTTTTTAGGACACCGCCCAGAAATAAGACCTGGCTTTTTGTAAAACCAACACTCATCATTTTTTTCCCCAAAAATCCCTTTTAGGTACAGTGTGGTCCCCTTCTTTTTTTTAACAGAGGCAATGTGGCTTTTGGCTGTCCAAAAGTTACACTTCTCTCTTTTGCTCCTGTATTTCCTGCTCCTCCATTTCCCTTGCGAGCAGGCCTGCTTCTAGCCTAGCGGTCAGCCAGCTCAGCAGCCTGTTTTGCTGTCTGAGGATCTTGGTCCTCCAGCCAGGTTTTTAGTTATGTTGAACATGCCTAAAAGAATTGTTTTAACAATACCAATTCTTCAATAGCTTCAACAGAATCAGCTTTCACCCCCTCCCACCAACATTTTAAATACTGACGCTGTTTTGTGGTGAGTTCCTCAAAGCTCATTTTGGGCCTCTTCTGGATTTTCCAAAATTTTGCCCTGTAGGCCTCAGAGTTTAAATCACATTTTTTAACAGTACAGTTGTTAGCTTTTCATAATCTTGGCTATCCACATTGTCCTTCTGTCCCAATGCTTCTTGCCCCTTGCCAGTAAACAGTGGGGATAAATGAATGCTCCAGGACTCCTTGGGTATGTTGGCCTGGATTCAGACCTTTCCAAATCAATTTAAAAACGTATCCATATCCTCCCCTTCTTCAAATTCAGCCAACAGTTTTGAATTTTATTTATACCCCAACCCTGGAGTTTCAGGTTTACCCCCACCACTTACCTGCTCGGGTGCGGCTGGTTGAATTTTCAGTTTCTCCAGTTCAAATTCCCTCTGGCGCTGTTTTTTCTTGGCCTCTCTTTGGTGCTAATTTTCTTCCATCTCAGTCTCTCTCTGATGTCGTTTGTCCTCCATCTTGAGCCTTCTCTGCTTCAGCTTCATCTTCTGCTGTTGGGCTTATTGTGCAAGCTGTGCTTTCTGCAGCTCCTCCTGGAGCCTCAGCTTCTCCAGCGCCTTGTCTTCGGGTGCCTCCCTCTGGACCCATGGCTTCTGGTTCCTCTCTGGCCCCTCCACATTTGGGGTCTGATCACCTTGAGTCACTGACTGTGACTAGGGTTGCCACCTGTTAGTATTTTAGCTGGCAATCTGGTTTTCAGAGTACCTATCCAGTTACCTGCTTTTGCTCAGAGATAGTCAGAATTTTTAGCATTTGTGAATGCTCACATACTATTAAAACCGATTCTTTTAAATCAAATCAAATCAAATCATCTTTATTTCTAAAGTGCCTTTCAAAACCAAGGTGCTGTACAAAAAGATCCCATATACATATAAATTAAAATAATCATAAATTAATAACCATAACTAGGATATGCTAAACTAAATAAATACGTCTTTAACTCCATTTTAAATTTCTCGACGGTTGGACATTCTCTCAACCAATGAGGTAGAGAATTCCACAGGGTTGGTACTAAAAAAGAAAAAGCACAGGATCCCGATGTTTTTAATCGAGCCCTGGGAATCTCCAGCAATCCGTCGTTGGTGGAGTGGAGAGGATGGAGGGGACAATAGGGTACCAAGAGATCTTTCAGGTAGCCAGGTCCTTGATCATATAGGGCTTTAAAGGTTAGTAAACCAACCTTATAGGTGACCCACCACCTAACGAGCAGCTAGTGCAGTTCACGGAGCACAGGCGTAAAATGGCTGGATCTAGAGATCCCAGTCAAAAGCCTTGCCGCCACATTCTGCACCAGCTGCAGGTGGCGGATATCAACCCCAGATAGCCCTAGGTAGAGACAATTACAGTAATCAAGATGGGTAGTGATAAAGGCATGGACCAACATTGGTAGATCACCCGGTGGGACCAGGTGTTTCATCCGGGCGATATTCCTTAGATAATAAAAAAAAAGGATTTGACTACGGCTGATACCTGAGATTTTAAGGTCAAGCCATCGTCAAAAATAACACCCAGGTTCTGTACTCGATCAGAGGTAGTGAGCGACATACCACTGAGCAATAAGCCCGGTGGTTGGCCAGCCCCCAAACCCACCGCCAGATGACCTGGGTCCACTACCAACACCTCAGTCTTATCAGGATTCAGTCTCTGCCAGCTAGAACTCATCCATGATCTGATTTCAGCAAGGCAGTTGTCTAGCACGGAGAGAGCACCATCTTGCCTGGGCAGACAGGACAAATACAGCTGAGTAACATCTGCATAGCAGCGAAAACCCAGACTGTGTCACCTAATGATATCTCCCAATGGCAGCATATACACTGCAAACAACATGGGTGTTAAAATGGAACCCTGTGGTACCCCACAAGGCACGGAGTGAGCACCAGAGAAATAAATTCCAGTGGCGACTCTCTGAAACCTGTCTGTGAGGTAAGACTGAAACCTTTTGGGGACTGTGCCAGACAGCCCACAATAAGTCCGCAGGCACTCCAACAGCACACCATGGTCTACAGTGTTAAATGCTGCAGAGAGACTGAGAAGGACCAGGATGGTACATGCCTTTCGATCTCTAGCCAATAAGAGATCATTCAACACCCAGACAAGGGCAATCTCTGTGCTATGCTTCTTCCTAAAACCAGACTGGAGAGTATCATAGACATTGCGAGTTGTAAGATGATCATCCAATTGTAACGCAACCGCCTTTTCAATAACCTTACCAACAAAAGGCAGGTTAGAGATAGGCCAGTAGTTAGCTAGACAATCTGGATCCAAGGAGGATTTTTTAAGGAGTGGTAGAACTACCGCCTCCTTAAAGGGATCAGGAAAGACTCCCCTCTCCAAGGATTTCCAGACAATGTCAGCAAGGATCGGGCAAATAATCTTTACACATCCTACTAAGAGGGGTGTAGGACCTGGATCCAAACTACAACTGGTTGGTCGCAATGTTTGGATGATCTTCACAATGTTAGTGTGCTCCAGCAGCCGAAATTCTGACCAGACAGACTGGGTGTATGACACTTCCCGTCGACAACTGCAATCCCTCAAAGGAGGGGTCGGACCAATGCCAGACCTGATGCTGGCAACCTTATCTGCAAAAAATCGAGCGAACACCTCAGATCTTAGCTGAGAAAAATCTTCTCTGGGCTGGAGACAGATTGGATTGCACAATCTGTCAACAGTCTGGAAAAGCTGAGCTGGTCGATTCTGTGCAGCAGAAATCTCCCTGGACAAGAATTCTGCCTTCTTAACGGGTGATTTCTGATTGATAGCCATCATAATGTGCCATCAACCTAAGCCTGTCAGCATCATTACCGGACCTCCACCAGGCTCTCTCCAACCTTCGGCCAAATCTCCTTAACTCCTTCAAGGAGCCATCAACCCAAGAGCTCCTTGAATGGAGGGTGAGAGGCCGAACACGAACAGGAGCAATCTTGTCCACAGCATCTCCCACAGCCTTATTATAGGCTAATACAAGATCATCTGGACTCATGCATTCACCAGACAAGCTTGATAGATACAGTACCGCTATTAGGTCATTGGGATTAATACCCCTTAAAGGGCGATACTGAACCATCTCCGTAGGGGCAGACCTGTTAGGGGGAGCCCTGAAACTGAACCTCATGGTGTGATGGTCAGACCAGCTGACTAGTTCCACCCCCAAATCAGCAATCTCCATGTCCAGAAGGAAGATCAGATCCAATGAATGACCTTTTATATGGGTTGAGGAGGTAACTGCCTGTGTTAGGCCCAGTGAGATCATCAACTGGAGGAGATTTTGACCAAAATATGAGAGTTCATCATCGACCCAGGCATTGAAGTCCCCCAGAATTAACAATCTGGGGGACTGCAATACCAGGTCGATGATGAAGTCTGCTATCTCCTGCAGGAATTCTCTGCCATCTCCTGGTGGCCGGTAGATGAGGAGGATTCTGCAACCTACACCCTCATCCAAGATATATTTAAAGGATCTGGTACTTCCCAATGGCACATCCACAAGGCCCAGGGCGGTCTTAAACATAATGGCTACACCCCCACCCCTATGATCCAACCTTGGACAGTGTATCACCGAGAACCTGGCTGGTGTTGCTGAAGCCAATACAGGGCCTGGACTTTCATCCAGCCAGGTCTCAGTGATGCAAGCCAGATCAGTTGACCCAACAAGATCAGCTATAATAGCTGTCTTGTTTTTAATAGATCTGACATTTCATAACACTGCCAAGGTTGGATGAGCTGTCTGGGAAGACCTTGGCTCCTGCCTACTAAAATCGGGTATGGGGACAAGACAAGAGTGACCTCTATCTTGGTCCCATTTTGCCCAAAGCATCTCCTGGATCCCACCAGCCCAATCTGCCCTCCCCTCTCCTGTCCCCCACCAGACTCCACTCTCCACCTTCTTTTACGTTTCCCTAATTTGCCCAAAGCACAACACCTAAAATAGGTGTCGGATGGTAGTGGTGGACATTCAAAGGGATGCAATTCCCTGAGTCTGGTGGGGGAATAATGCCCAACCATTGCTAAATCACCCCAACACATTATATAAATGATACAAAAACAATATACAATAAACAAATCAAATGCAAACAAATCATATATAATCCGACACTTACATAAAAATAAAATGGGGCATTAATATATACTTAGAAAATGGGATCAGAAAATAAATGAATCTCATTGGCTGAATCATCAGACGAGAGATTCATTTATTTTCTGATAGAGCCCGCTTAAGATCAAGAGCCTACTCGGGTCGCCCAATTTCTGATTAAATCCTTGGGCACCTCGAACGCTAAGAAAATTCGCTGACATTTTTTTTCCCGCTTGCAAAGCTAGCCCGAAAAGTAATGGGCAGGCCGTCCTGCTTCCCGGACCCAAAATAAAATAAAACAACCTTTACTTGGGCAGATAAAACCATTGCCCATACAGAAAATCTTTCCGGTTCCACAATCGGAGTCAGTGAGGGCTGAGTCAGCACATTATCTGTAACACCGCCACTGAGCATGAGAGCAGCGGTATTTTCTTGATTTTCATACCGCAGATGGATGTCCATCTGCGGTATGGAAAGTCAGGAAAATACCACTCCTCTTATGCTGTCCCCTGTTGAAGCACATATTTTTCTCCAGCAGGTTCACTATGGCCCTAAACAGCTGTACCATTTTCTTCCCGCCTGCATAATAGGCAATCTCCATGGACAGTGCTTTGCACCTAGTGCTGCACACATGCAGCCAAATCAGTAGTAGACACTCCAGGAGCAGTAAGCTAGCTGCGTGGTCGATCGTGGAAAATAAATCAATTAATTTAAAAAATAATATTGACACTGTGTACAGCTGTCATACAGGCATGTTCACTCCAGCTCTGTCTCCCCAATCACCCTATTCTCTCAGTTGCCGCTCTCGCAAAGAAAAGAAACACTGAGGGGCTGAGCCTCAGAAAATCACAACAGGTGTTCTTAGGCTGAGATTTTTTTTACCTGTAATTTCAGGGACCTCAGTGTTAAACTGTGTGTGGTGTGGGGAGGGGGTGCTACTAACCATGACAGCCAGCTTCAAAAGCTATAACTACAGAGGCTGGACTAGGACATAAATCCTTAGCTAAAAAACACTTATGTAGGCAGAGGAACTATTTTATTACTAATTAAACAAAATACTTATGAAATTTAATAGTTTATTATTTTCAAATATATTTAATACAATGGGCCATTTTCTAAGTGCAATAATACCCTCCTGGGTGGGCTTTATTGGAAAATACCGGACCTTCCAGGGGCTATAAGGCCCTCCGCCTGCGGCGTCAGGCCTCATTACGCCCCTGGAAGGTCGGTATTTTCAGTAAACCCACCCTGGAAAAAAGTATATCTCATCATCAAATTGTCCAGCATTTCTAAATATGGCAGCTTAAAACTATTTCCTTTAAAATAATTGATTAAAACAATTCAAAGTAAATCTTATAAATCAAACAAAACAAAAAAGAGAAACCCCATTAAGATTCCATTTCTAAAGAGAGTTCAAGTCCCAAAAAATAAAAATAAATAAACTTACATAAATAATAATAAATACAATAAATTGTCAACAAATTTTATATAGTTTATTGTTTCAGCTGCATGCCCAGGTTACAAATGAGTTCTGTTGTCAATACAGTATAGCTCTTTCTTTGAAAAAGTAGTGAACCTGGGGGGTGCAAAGTATGTTGATTAAGACCATTAGCAGTTACTTCACCTAAATCATGTCTCCTCTGTCCTCTGCATCTTAACACAGAACACAGCAAAGCTGGGCAAATGTCTAACCCTACCTTTTGTAAAAGTAAAAGACTCAGCTGGCCCGGTGGTGCTGAGAGCTGAGGCGCTGGATGCCTTACCTCGTGCTATTCTGGTGACCCATGTTCGGGAATGAACATGGGCCACTGGGGGTTGGCAGGGGAGGAGAAGGATTGAGCATTTAAAGGAATACTCTCCTTCTCTGGGGAAGGGGCCCACCAGTGATCGGTGCTTGACTGGCCCCTAGCGGAGGCTTGGGGGCAGTACACTGATGCTACAGAGGAAGGGTGGAGATGGGGCAGACACCTGGAGGAGCACATACAGACATGTGCGTGCTCCCTTCACTGGTGTCATTTCATGCCCCACTCACGCAAGAGAGAAAAATGGAAAACACAGGAGTCCACCACCTCAGATGATGATTGTCTCCCCCACAGCACCGCCAGGAGGGCATCTTTCCGGAACTGGATCTGGCCTGAGGGTTGAGGGTCTCCCCACCCCCTGCCATGAGGGGTAATTGGTGGGGGCTAAAGTGGAGGGGGTCTCATACCCGGTCGGTACACAGGGGGATATCAGATGGTACCGGCGGGGACTCCAGGGGAGAAAAAGGACTAACAAAAAAAAAAGTAAAAGATTCATTTATCTTCCACAATCATTTGCTGGCAAACATTTTCATCTCTACCAAACTTCGGCATTTTTAGATGATTTAAATAATTTTTTTTCTCCCAGAAAGTAAATATGGTCACTTCTTTTGGCTTTGAAATAGTATTGTGGGGGGTGCTAATGAGCACTAGCTGGCAAGATGTGATTCCCTCATGCTCCATCTCTCCAGGGAATAAAATATTAACACTCCTTAGCAAAACTCAGCAAATACTGCCCACAGTACAGCATTTGACAGAATAACAGCTATGAGTAAATTATTGGTTAACCCATCTGAGAAGCCACTGCAAGAAATACAGTTAAATTGAACAAGAATGGGATGATGACCATGCTGCCTGCAGGCCCAGGCCCGCTATCACTCTTTGTTGCAGAAATGGTTGCACTGGGCCAGATGGTCACAGACCAAGCACTGGAGGTGCTTAGTCCCAAGCTAGACAAGTTGGAAGGAAAACTGGAGATTTCCTTGCAGTATTCTTCACAAGGGAATGGGGAAGTGGAGCAAAGAGATTCAGTTCTGAAGGCTGCTATGGGTCCTCTCTCTGAAAAAGTGGTAAAACTGGACTGGGAGGTGGAGTACCATAAGGTGCTCCTAGATTACCAAGAGAATTATGATAGACTTGGTAATCATCACCTTCCAGGGCTCCCAGAGGGTAAGGAAGGGACCAGTGCTCTGGAGTTCTGTACTATCACTTTGTAGAAGCTGCTGGGCATGTCAGTGAAAGGCAGGAGACTGAAGATCAAATGGGCACATAGGGCCCTAGCCCCGCAGTCTCCGGTGGACTAGCCTCTGAGGCAAATTATCTTTCACCTGCACCACTTTGGCAATAGACAAGTAATGCTGAATGCCTACAGAAATGTCAAGGAGCTGACATTTGAGGGGGCTAAGCTCTATTTTCATCAAGATTTCTTCCCCTGACTGCAGAAAAAGTGAAAGCTGCTCAGCCCAATATTAGATATGCTGTGGGAAAGTCAGATGGATTTCACCTTCTCCTATCTGGCAGTGATCAAAGTCCACCATGAAGGAGCATCATTTACATTTTGGGAAATGGAGAAGGCTCATGCTTCCATCTAGGAATGGGATAAAAAAACAAGGTTGGGTGCTACCATGGACATGGATAAAATTTCTCTACTGTTGGACCAGTCGGTTGGCACCTTGCCCCTCAGAGAAACATTCATGTCTTGCTGCCTCACTGTGGGGGATCACTGTAAATGGACGGCTGGAGGTTCTGTACCACTGGAGAGACTTGGGAGCTGAGAAAGTGGACATTTATTGAGGGGGTATCCCGGAGAAAGCAGCTGGACTGAAGGAGGCAATCTTTACTTCTTCACGTGGACACCTGTTGCACTGTGGTCAATGGTTACTGGGCCTGAGGACAACTAATGATCTGAAGAGTTCAGTATGCAGCAGGGTCTACAGTCATGGCAGCTGCCATGTGGTGAAGGCATTAGCTGCCAGCCCACCCTTAGATTTGAAATTACTGGAACATTGAGACACTGTAGCTCAGTGTAGATAGGGGAGGCTCGGGGGAGGGGGGCGGGCGAGCCACTGCAGATTTTTTTCTCCCGCCTCACTTCCTGGGGCCTCCTAGGACAAGCTGATACTTGACTGAGCTTGAACTGTAAATAATTAAGTGAATTTCAGCACAAGAAACACAGGATCTGGAGGAATGCACCTCAGACCATGCTGTGGTCATCTTGACCATGACAGTGAAGGGGGAGAGGGAGGCTGTTCTCAGCTGGTGGTTCCCCACATACCTGCTGGCAGAGAAAGAGTTTGCAAAGTACACCAACGAGCAATGGGAGTTATACCAAGCCACTAATGAATGATGTTTAGCTTTATGCTGCAGGTTACAAAGAATAAACAGGACAAGAAGACAGATCTGGAGTGCAAATTAAAAGGGAAAAGGGAAAAGTGGCAGAGGGAGGGGGTGAGGACATATTAAGAGAGCTTACCATTGTGCAAGAAGCTTTGAATTTAGTGCTCACAGAAGAAGCCAAAGCAAGCTTTGTTCTTTGCCTGGCATTGAATGTCTGAATGAGGATCTAGACCAGGTTCAATGCTGGCTAGATTGGTGGGTGGGAGGAGGAGACCAGACCATATCATGGTAATTAAGGACAGACAAGGGCAGCTGGAGCAGATGAGTCCCAGATTAGGGAAATCTGGGAGTTCTATGAACACCTGAATAAGGTAAAGGGCATGGGCTGGAAGGCACAGGCAAGTCAGTTTTTGGATGATATTACAATCCCTACTATTTTAGAAGAGCACAGAGAGATGTTCGGGGCAAAGGTGTCTAACTGCAATTCAGTTCTCCAATGTACCTTATCAATACCTAATGTTATAACGGTCTACTGTGCAGACACTGTCATTCTCCTCTCCCCTTTTAGCCTATTTCCCCCAGTTAGCCTACACCCCCTTGCTACTGTCCTCACCTATGTCTACTCAAGCACTTACATTGATCACGATCAACTGTCATTACAGTGGTGCCGCCTCTTGCGCAGTACTATATGGGTTGTCGTGAAGAAATAAAAAAGCAGTCTCCATTCTTATAAGCTCCTTAAAGAAAGTTATACTTCTGCTTCTTCTCTGCTCAGGAAATGTGGAGCTCAACCCTGGCCCCTCCCTACAACTTACCTCGCCTATCGATTTTGCTGAGGCTACAGGTCTCAAAATGATGATGGTCAACATTTTGAGCCTGCCTAAAAACTTGACAGCTGCAAGCCTGGGCTGCAGCGTTAACCCTGACCTTATCATAATTACTGAGTCTGTGGTTAAAAAGACGAACACTGATCAACAAATATCACTGCGGGCTACAATTTATTTAGAGCAGATAGAGAGTCTAGATAGAGAGATATGTGGTTATCTCATCAAATCTAAGTACTTGATCACCAGTTTTAGTTGCAAATCTCTATCCAAGGAATTTGAGTTAGTTCTCGCTGAGCCTTCATCTCCCCTCCTCGGAATGTATCACTATCCTAGGTGGCTATAGACCCCCGTCTGGTGGTGATGAAGTCCTTAATCTTCTGAAATCCATGTTCATAGATGCAAAAACTGAAACAATATTTCTAGGAGATCTAAATATGGACTAGCTGTCACCTAAATCACACGGCCTCAAATCCCTTTGTGACAAACTAGGTCTTGGGCAATTAGTCAGTGAACCTACTAGGAACAACACTCTAAATACTGCCAACAGTTCCATTCTAGATGTGGTATAACCACCCATCCACAAAAATATCTCATTCGGCAGTGTTTCACAATGACATGAGCGATCATGGAATTGTTGCTTGCATAAGATCTCAAATTAAGGCCCGGCAAAACCCATCTTTATAACAAAAGATCCTTTCGCAAATTCAGTGCAGTAAACTTCCTACCTGACCTGAGCATGTGATCAGATGGCAAGATCTCTACCCAGTCACAATATGTCAACAAGGCAGCTTATATCCTTAATGACAAACTACTATAATAATAAATAAGCATGCCCTTTCATCAAAGTAAGGGGACGGAACAATTCCAACCCCTGGTTCACCTGGATCTCAAGGCAGCCCTTATAGCTCGAGATAAGCTCTGGGCTAAAGCTAGACATTCCAAAGAATCTTCGGATTGGCAGGCCTTTAGAACAGCCAGGAATAACTATCAGTGAAAAACTTTGCTCTGCTAAAGCTAACTATTATATTTCTACTCTCGAACAAGCTAAAGGTAACCCTCATAAAATATGGAAGACTATCAAAGCTATAGAAGGATGACGATGGCCCCTCTGTCCCAACAAAGATAGTTGCAAGTGGCAAGATTGTGGAAAACAAGTCCCTAATCCTGGAGGAACTTAACTCCCACTTTGCCACAGTTGGATTAACTTTTGACTCGTCACCTTATGCTGGTGCTGCGGTGAGCCAGCATACCCCTCCCCCATCTAGTCCTGCACCCAGCCCCTTCCAACTCGCGTGAGATAACTTATAAAGAAGTAGAAGATTTCTTCTTAACTTAGACACCAAAAAACGCAGGGGACTATGGCTTGGAACCCTTTTCCTAAGGTTAGGCTCACCATCTCACTGCCCCAATTCTCCCACATCTTCAATCTTTCCATTACATCTGCTACTGTGCCGTCCTGCTGGAAATCAGCACATATCCTCCCTCTATTTAAATCTGGTGACCCATGCAATGTAAACAACTATAGGCCTATCTCCATATTGCCTATCCTTTCTAAAGTTCTCGAAAAACTGATCCATATTCAGTTAAAATATCACTTGGAAACCTTCTCTCTCATTAACCCAGCTCAATCTGGCTTCCGGGCTAATCATAGCACAATCACTGCACTAGCAAAACTAACCAATGATTGGATCTCTGCTATAGATGCTAAGAAGGTAACTGGTGCAGTCTTTTTGGACCTCAGCAAAGCTTTTGCTACTGTTGATCACAAACTATTAGTCAATTGCCTTGCAAAGTTGGGTGCACATACCATACCACCCAGTGGTTCTCTAGCTACCTAACTGGAAGATTCCAAAAGTAAAGGCGGAAGGCTTTTTCTGCTGCCTTGCCAGTTGCAAGAGGTCCCAAGGATCCATCTTAGGCCCTATAGTGTTTTCTTTGTACATTAATGACTTAGATGCTAACATATCTACGTCCAATCTGCACTTTTGCAGATGATACTGTGTTGTATACTTCTGGCTCATCGTTATCTGAAGTCAGGGTGTACCAAGCGGACTCCGCACAACAGGCATAATCTAATAAAAACCAAAGCTTCTGCTCAATGCTAAGAAGACTAAGCGATGATATCCCCCCAGTGTTGTCACAGGCCCCCAATACCCTTGCCCAAGACTTCATTGTCACCATGCTAACGAGCCTCTGGAAGTTGTAACCAAATTTAAATATCTGGGTATCTTGATCAACAATAAATTATCTTTCAATGACCACGTCGAAGATGTCTCTAGAAGGTTAAAAGCAAGGTTAGGTTTCTTCTACAGAAATAGGCCCCTTTTCCCCCTTGAAAATCGAAACAAGCTTGTACAGGCCACTTTTCTCCCCCTACTCGACTATGGCGATGTAATCTATTCCTCCACCACTCTTGCAAATCTAAGTAAACTGGACATCCTTTATCACCGTGCATTACGGTTCATTACCAACTCCCCTTACCGTTCGCACCACTGTGACTTATATGCAGCTGTTGGTTGGACATCCCTTACTACTAGACGCCTGATCCATGCTGGGCTATGGACTCTTAAACTGCTCCTGCAGAAATTGCCAAGCTATCTCTCTTCCCTTATTAGAATCTCCCATAGTGCATACTCGTTAAGAAAATCTGACTTTATTATGCTTGACATACCAAGGACGCGGACTTCCTTTGGTAAACGTGCTATTGCATATGCCCTTCCCTCCATTTGGAACCAATTACAAACCGTACTGAAACTAACTAGCACAGTTTCAATAAACTTCTACAAATCACTAAGTTCAGCCAAAATAAAAAACACCTGTAACTGTCATTAAGTCTCTTCCTTCCCCATGTGTGCCATATTTATCCACTGGTAAGGTATAATTGATTTGTCATATTAACTGCTTTCCCTTCCCCTTCTACTCCTGGCTTTATGTATGCTTACTCTCCACTGCTACTCTATCAAATCACTCCTCCCCCCATATCAGTTGTAGTCTGTTGTTTGTTCTAGCTGCCAAAATATATGTATTGCACACACCAGTCATCATGTTTCATTTATCAGTATGCAACCTGTAAGTCGCTTCCCTGTTTCATATCAATGTTTACCACCTGTGGTCACCCTATGTGGTACCCTTGTATGTATAACCAGCCTGTATCATGTAACGTGCATTTCATGTATATACTGTTATTACCTATCTGTGTCTGTACTTTAAGTATTTATGTCACAGGACCTCCTTGTGAATGAGCTTGCTCAATGGAGTTTTCCTGCAATAAACTTGAACTTGAACTTGAACTAAGGATGAAATCATGCATGCCACAGGGAAATTGAAGAGGGGAAGAGTCAAGGACCTGATGACTTTGTGGCAGAATATTGTAAAGAGGTGGGAGTACCCTAGGGAAACTGCTGCAATAGATGATAGAGGAGGCTCAGGAGGTGGGGGCTGCCTGTGTCTTGTTATGCAGCCTCTATTTGTGTTCTTCTGAAGCCAGGAAAGGATCCCCAGCATTGCTCCTTGTACCGTCCCACCTTCCTCCTGAATTGTGACCTCAAAATCATCACTAAGGTTATGGCTGGGTGCCTGGAGCTGGTACTTCCAAAGATTGTACACATGAATCAAACTGGTTCAGTCGGGTTCATTTGTCTTACTGTATAGAAGGTTATATTCATGTTCTGTTTATTTTCACTGTTTTTGATATTGAGAAAAATCAGTGAAATTAACCAGCAAGTAAGTAAAGAAAAGTAACGTTTTATTTATATTTGGTGCCCAATCCAGGAGGCTCTGTGCACCATTACAGATAAAAAGCAGTGTTATAGGCAGCATAAAACGGTACAGTAACAATGAATAAATTAGTAACTCATATGAAATAATTTTAAAAACTATCTGACAATGTTTTATTAAACAGGTAGGTCTTCAGGCCTCATTTAAATGTCTCCACCATTGGGGCCTCCCTCAAAGATTTTGGCAGCAAGCTCCAGAGGACAGGGCCATCGCCTCAAAGGAGCGATCTCCCGAGGTTTTCTGCCTGGCCCTTGGAACCACCAGGAGGTCCTCAGTGGAGGGGCAGAGGGAATGTACCAGGATGGCTTCAGTGTGGAAGTCAGATAAGGCAACAGGTAACCAGAGCCCAGGCTGTATAAGGCCTTATAAATGTACAAGCCCACCTTGAAGATGATCCTCCACCTGACAGGCAGCCAGTTCTTCACTAGCTGCAGTCAGTGGAGTATCCCTCCATCAGCCCTGAATACAGAGCATTACAGTAGTCCAGCCTGGAAGTCACAAATACATGTACCAGTGATGGCAAGTCTTCTGGCGGAATCAAGGATTTAATTCATGTGATATTCCTTAAGTGGTAGAACCCACTTTTGACAACAGATGACACCTGGGCTCCAAGAGTCAGCCTGTCATCAAGGATGACACCCAAATTTTTCCCTTGGGGAAACTATCAATGGGGTGGATCCCAGGCCCAAACCTGTCACCACTCTGGAGGCATTCCCATCCGCCATTGATCAAGCTCGATCACCAGCACCTCCATCTTGCCAGGATTCAGTCTCAGCCAGTTTGAGGACATCCAGTCCTGAGTCGCGGCCAGACATTTATTAAGCACTTCAATGGCACCTTCAGCTCCAGGGGCAAGTGACATATATAGCTGGGTGTTGTCTGTATAACAGTGGAAATCCAGACTGTACTGTCTAATGAGCTCCCCGGGGGAAGCATGTACACCACGAACAACATCAGTGAAAGGATCGAGCCTTGAGGCACTCCACACGACAGGGGCTTTGAGGAGGAGGAAAATTCCCCATCACCACTCATTGCCTCCTGTCAGAGAGATAGGACTCAAACCATTGGATGACTGTTCTGGTGAGTTCACCATACACTCTAAGGTGATCCAATGGCACGATGTGGTCCACAGTGTCAAATGCAGATGAGAGATCGAGGAGGATGAGAATTAACTGTTCTCCTCTATCCCTCACCCTGACGAGGTCATTTTGAACCCGATCTAGTGCTGTCTCTGTGCTATGCTTAGCTCTGAAACTGAACTGGAAAGGCTCATTGATGTAAAAGGCTGAGAGGTGCACCTTGAGCTGCAGTGTCACCATTTTCTCAACAACTTTCCCTAAAATCGCTCCTTCCCCCATATCAGTTGTAGACTGTTGTTTGTTCTAGCTGCCAAAATACTGTATATGTATTGCACACACCAGTCATCATGTTTCATTTATCAGTATGCAACCTGTAAGTCACTTCCCTGTCTCATATCAATGTTTACCACCTGCGGTCACCCTATGTGGTACTCTTGTATGTATATCCAGCCTGTATCATGTAACGTGCATTTCATGTATATACTGTTATTACCTATCTGTGTTTGTACTTTAAGTGTTTATGTCACAGGACCTCCTTGTGAATGAGCTTGCTCAATGGAGTTTTCTTGCAATAAACTTGAACTTGAACTTGAACTAAAAATGGGAGGTTGGGATACAGTAGGTCTATAATTCACCAGGACATCAGGGTCAGGTGATGGTTTCTTCAGAAGAGGCTTCACCAATGCCTCCTTCAAGGAGTCAAGGAAAGCACCCCTATGAGAGCAAGCACCGGACTATCCTGGTGAACACTGGATCAATGACCTCGGCCCCTCCCACTAGGAGGTGGGTCAGGCCATGGTTCAGTTCACAGCATGTGGGTCACAGCTTTGAAATCACCCCAACAACCTCAGCCACCTCAACCAGTCGAAACTTCCCCCAAACAATAGGAGTGCCTCTGCTCAGGGCAGGCCCATCACTGTGGGACAAATTGTATCCCACTGGGGAGATCCCTGCCTAAATGGAGGACACCCTGTCTGAGAAAAACAAACCAAACTCTTCTCACAATGTGATTGAAAAGGCTTTTTTTGGCTGTAGACAGACTGGACATAACAGTCTATCCACAGTCCGAAATAGCTGACCTGGTCTATTCTTCCCAGCAGCAATCTCCCTGGACAGGAACTGTGCCTTGTTATGGCTGATTGTCCCCTGATAATCATTGTAATGATTTCTCAAGGCCACACTTGTCCTCCATGGACCGGGTCCTCCACCAGCAATGCTCCAGCTTTCGACCCATGGTCTTCATCCCCTTGAGAGACCCATCAAACCATGGGGGTCTCAGGCGAGAAGACCTAGGTTGTATATGGACCAGTGCAATAGCATTGATTGCCTTGGCAATGACCCTATTATAGGGTGCCACCACCTCACCCATGCCAATCACACATGCAGCACTCATCCCAGAAAACTCTACTACCACCAGAAGTCCCTCTGGGGACAATCACCTTAAAGGGCAGTAGAAGTAACTACCTGTGTTGGGCCCAGAGGTGTTATTGCCTGGAGGAGGTCATAACCGAAAAGCAAGGATTCGTCATTGATCCAGGCATTGAAATCCCCCGGAATTAACCATTTAGGGAACTCCAACACCCTGTCGGTGACAAAGTCTGCTACCTCCTGCAGGAATTCTCTCCCCCATCCCGGAGGATGGTAAATGAGGAGAATCCTACAACCTGCACCTGGACCCCCATGCACTGCCACACATTCAAATGATGAGGTAGAAACCACTAGGTGCATGGAGAGGTTCAGGCTGGATCTAAAACATATGGCCACTCCCCCACCCCTGTGTTCCCTCCTCAGGCAGTGCATCACTGAGTACCCAACAGGGCCCGATGCCTCCAATACTGGCCCAGCATTGTCCCCTAGCCAAGTCTCAGTGATGCAAGCCAGGTCGACCCGAAGAAATCAAGTCCACCGTAATAGCAGCCTTTTTCCTCATCGACCGGGCGTTGCACAACACCACCCGAAGGGGACTAGTGGAGACTGCAGGCCCTCTAACTACCTGCCCACGCAGTCTGGTGGAGGCCCTGGGGACAGGAAACAAACATGCTGTGCCCCTCTCAAAGCTCTGTCTAATCGCAGGGTGCCTCCTATTCCAGACCACCTTAATACTATTCACCCCACTATACTGGCAGTATCCCACTGCACACCCTTCCGCCCCCTGTTAATAGCTGTCCCTCCTGCTTCTCACTCCAGCTAGGATTCAAACTTAATTAATTGGAGGGTAGAATGTCTCTTGTGGGCAGAGCTGCAGATCCTGCTTGCTGTAATTAAAGGTCCCACTCAAAACCACTCTGAATTACAGCTGCCTGAGGACCCGGGGCTGGGAGGAGAGAAAAATTGACACTAACCTCCTTCCTCCTTGTTGAATGCTACAGAGCACTCAGATTGCTGAAGGAACTGGAAAAGCAGCAGGCAAGTGCTTGAATCAGAAGGGTGTGTCAGTGTTAAAACAATTACAGTTGCCCGCTAACAGCACCTCGTTCACTCATTAGCTTGTTTGCTTATTTAGTACTACTCAAAACTGCCCCCAGCCTGTCCACCAACCTACCGACTCACTCACCCCACCGACGCACTCGCTCTTAAACAGACAAACCAGCTATTCACTTAAAAAAAACTGGATGCCACCTGGTTGGCTGGTTCATGTATTACAGAAGCCCTGCTTGAAACCAGCCCCTTGCTTACTAACCCACCGACTTGCAATGCTTCCTGTCTCACTTACTGCTAATTATACAATGAGGTATGAAAATCATGTAACCTCATTGGTCAAAACACATCATATGACCATGTGTACATCCTGCAATAACCCACGGCTGAGAAATGACATTTATAAAAACATAATTAAACACATTTTAAATTTATTTTACACATGGGTCCATTGTATAATCGTAATAAAGCACTCCAGAATGTGGGTTATTGGAGGATTTACCCACTTCTTGTGTGGTTAAGTCACTCGGCTGCGCCTAAATGACACACACCACACAAGGCGTGGGTAAATCCCCCAATAACCCACACCCTGTCGTGCCTTGTTGCTTAAATATACAAGCCAAATGTAGCCTGAAGCACTAATTCTACCGGATGAAAATATGTACAGCAGGTTGAATTGTGCTAAATATATCAGATGTGAATTCAACCTGCTATACAGTGTGTTGTACGCTGATGACCTGCTACTGTTTGTCACAGAACTGAATATGTCAATGCTGGCTCTCTTGTGGGTAGTAGGGGATCTTGCAGTATTTTCTGGTTATAAACTTAATTTACATAAATCGGACATGTTGTGTCTTGGTGAGCTAAGAGGGGCATGGGTTGGGGAAGGGTTAATGTTAAAATCGCGTGTCGGCAATAGTGCATGCATTTATAGTGTGTACTTAATATCGCAAGCATATTATAGTGCAACAGTATTTGCCACGTACAGAATAGTACTAGTCTTACTTCACTAAACACTATGCCAAACAACTGTTATGCTCCACTGCTCCACCCACGATACCAAACCCTGAATCACCCGCTGATCCAAAGAGACAGCATGATGAGCAGGTAGATCTGCTCCCCATTCACTTGCTGACTACCTGAATCTTATCTGAGACTTTCGGTATGGTAAGAATGTTGACAGCCAGTGCCTTTGGCTCGTAGTTGTCTATTCTGCTTCTCATTTGTAGCAAATTTGCCTTTATCTGGACCCTTTCAGTTGCTTGTTTTATAAATGTGATGTTTACTTACAATTTGATATCCTGGGATAGGCGAGTGCTCCCCCCTTTTTACTTTACTGTTTAGGTTGCTCACCGTCAGGCAGAGAGAGCAGTTTGCTTCACTGTAGTGCAGCTTCAATCAGCAGCAGTGTGCTGAGAGAGAGTATGCAAGCCACTGAGAGGCACACAGCAGCTCACTGCAAAGCCCCCACCCGACCACGAGGAAATTTGACAAGTGAAGTTCAAGTAAAATTACATTTCCCCTTCAACAGCTATCCCAACTTGATGCTCACACAACTTTGTCTGCAGCTTGCCTTTTTACTTTTACTGCTCGACTGCACAGGGCTTGTTCTACCTACTGGCGCTATAAAGGTAAGCGCTATTTAGCCAGTAAGCTATTTAGTTCTGCGCTATTTTGACCATGCTGAAATTGTACACACGATTTTGGTCACGCTATTTTAACCGGATCCCGTTAGGGAAGCCTGGGAACTCAGATTTGTTGGTGGATTCCTTACATATTTGGAGATACAAGTACAGTGGCATCCCCCAGGATGAAACACAAGTCTGCAGCATTTTGCAGCACTCTGTGGAATGCTACGGAAGACCTACTGAATAAAGCAATGTAATTTCAATGGTAATTAGTCCTTTTTGTAATTCAGGAAAATGTAACACTGCCAGTGTGAAGTGAATGCCATAGTTTTCTGCATGGCAAAAGGGACTAATTGCCATTGAAATTACATTGCTTTATTCAGTAGGTCTGCTGCAGCATACTGCAGAGTGCATTAAAAGTGCGTTTCATCCTGGGGAATGCCATTGTAAGTAGGGATTTGGGGAGTCTCTATTATTTGAACTACAAACCCCTGTTTGCTGCAATTCTTAATGAAATGGAGCACAGGAGAGCTTTGCCAATATTGTGGCTTGGATGCATCAATTTGATAAAAATGAACACCCTGCCCAGACTGCTGTATGTGTCACAAATGCTGCCAATGAGACCCACCAAACCAGACATTAAACAGCTGGAAAGGGGGTTTGCAGTCTTCATTTGGCAAGGGAAGTGCACTAGAATGAGTCTGCAAAGGCTGAAGAGAGGGGTGGATCAGAGAGGGCTAGGATTCCCAGATTTAAAGGGTATTATGTGGTTGTGCAACATCAATTTGTCCAAGACTGGGTTAATCAAGGAGAAGCAGCAAGTTGGATAGACTTAGAGGAAGAGCACTGTCCAGAGCACCTGTCAGTATACTTAGCACTGGGGGGGATGGCATGCTTAAGAGAAGACAGTCAGTCCCGATCTGTTGGTCTAATACATGTTAGATGCATGGGAAGAAGCCTAAAAGAGGAAAGGCACTGAGGGAGATAACACTCTGTAAGTGTCACTAGCCAACAACCTAGGCTTTTTACCAGGATTAGAGGACAGTGGGTTTAGGGACTGGAAAAGAAAGGGTGTAACATGTCTGGGAGACCTCCATGCCAGTGGAGGATATGCATTTTTGCAGAAATACAGTGCAAATTACAGATTCTGAATTATCATCTCTTTCAGTATTTGCAGGTAACGGGTTAAGACAGGGACTTGAATAGAGACCTAGTGGAAGCTTCCCCACTAGCACAAATGGAGCAGGCAGTCTATTGTGCTAGAACAGATGGCAAAGGCTTGATAGTAAAATTGGCTAGGCAGGACAGGCAATATTTACCAGACCTGTGGGAGAAGATGAAGGCTCATTGGGAGAGGGATTTGGGAGGGTGCCAACACAAGGTCAATACAAGCACCGCAAACACCAGCCCAGTGACAGAAATCGCCTTTCTGTGGCGAGTCGCTGTGCTGGTGCGAGGAAGACACTGGCGGTGCATTTCTTGGTGTTGCACCCCCCCCAGACCAACTCTGAGTCAGAGTTGGATATTTAGAGACCGTGGGTATGGGGGCAGAGCCCCCCACATGGGGGTTTTGGGGGTGTAGCCCCCGATAGACACACACTAGCATCCCCGATGGCACAATGCCGACACTCAGCATTGTGTCCATTGCTGTGGAGGATGTTGGTGAGAGAGCTGTTGCAGCGCTATAGTAAAACTAGATTTGGGTAAGGTCATTATAGAGGAAAACTGTCCTGAGGTTCCATACGGGGCTCCTGTTGTGCAACAAACAAAAGGAATCTCAATATAAAATCCTGCACTGTTTATGTAGTCTGCCTAGTGTACCACACAAATTCAGTTCCACTATCTCTCCACTGTGTGGTAGGTGCCAGACAGTGCTGAGCACCTATATGCATTACTTCTGTGATTTTCCCACATTGAAGCAATTCTAATTGGCCATATCCCAGGACCTCACCACTGTGTGGGGCCTCCTTGTGGTGAATAGACCTCTTTCATTACTCCTGGGTATGTAGGACCTAGGAGATGAGTGCTGGGAACCGTATCCTAGGTGAGTGAGAGTGTTGTTGACCCTAGTGAGGCAATGCATACAAAACACCTGGGTCTCTTGTAATATGCCTTCTTGGACACAATTGAAAACACTTGGCTATGCAATCTCTAACCTTAAAATGCCTGACATAAATTTTTTGTTGTTTATCTTTTTATTGAGATATAAAAAGAAACATACAAGCATAAACATAAAGAAATATCCACCATATAGAAATACAAAGGAAATCACTTATCAGGCATGTTATATAAAATCCACACACCAAAGATTCCTATTGTACACATGATGATGATAAAATTGGCCTTGGTTATATCAGGGAAGATAAACAGATGGGTTATAATCATAAGACATAGAAGGTTGTAGAAGATAATCAGGTCCAAAATATATGCTGATGACAGGCAATGGTTAGACATGTAATAATTTATATAAAGTGATACCTATAAGAATACAAACCTTGAACCTGACATAAATATTGAAAGGGAAAGAAGAGCGTTTTACCAGTAGGTGGGATAGGTTCTCTGACTGTCTTCCACCAACCAAACCTATGTTGTTATGGGAAATGGGTTGACATGATATCATAAAGTGGGGTAGTATAGATAGAATGAGACCCTTCTAACTAGTAACCAGCCAGTTGAATTGTATGGGATGTTTTTGAATTACATGTATTGGGAATGTTTTTGTCACTCAAATGTCAGCGCGATGAATTGCGAACTGAATTATTTGTCTACCCTGTGTGTTATCCAAGTTTTTATCCCTGTGTACTGTATTGTATTTTGTTTATAATCTTTAAAATTTCATTAAAGATGTTATACAAAAAAGAAATAGTGTTGTGGACATGAAAATGAATTGTATCCAGAGAAAAAGATATAGCATACATTATAGGAAACAGTTTATTTACATTACATATAGTCTTGTATACTATTTACAGTATTTCCCTTGGCTCTTAGGGCACATCTTTAAATTAGATTTCCTTTATCTCTATAGGTTTACCTGGTAAAACATTTTCAATAAATAAATAAATGCATGCATAAATAGGAAGAACTTAGAAAAGCAAATCTAACAGGTACAGTATCTTAATATTTTGTTGAACTGCTGCTCTAAGTATTGTCTTGTGCTGCTCCATTAAAGTCTTCCCTGACATAACAAATTACTTTGGAGGAGGAACAATGCATGATCAGTCATGAAAAGGGGTGGAACTAGTAGTATCTGTGGTTTAATATGTTTTTTGCCTTATTCAAAGGTGGCAACCCTAAATAGTATACTTTGAAATACACCATCAGAGGAAGCTCATGATGTAATTATTGCCACTCACCCTTCAGGCTCATGACTACTTATCTCATGACTTCCCAACAATGGTATATTTTCTTGTACACCACAGTCATCTAGTATTTATCTCTCTCTCTCTCTTTTCTCTATATAATATACTTGCACAATAGCTCAAGTAGAGTTAGGGTTGAGCATAGTGTTCAATCTTAAACCCCAATCTTTGCACCTTAACAACTTTGGCAGTGTTTGATTAACTTGTGCAAACTGTGGCAAGTCTGGGAGGCAAGTTCTCAAGATGTGGAACATTTTGTGATGGTCTCTTAACTAGATTTTGAGATTGAGAAGTATCAAAAATACATAGAAACACCACTTTTTCTCCATTTTTGTTTTCTCATCTACAGCCAAGATGGTATAGGATTATGTTCCAAAATGTTCATGACTAAAGGGATATTTCCCAAGGAGGTAGCTTTTGAAGGTTTTATGAAAAAAAAATGAATCGGTTCTAGTATTATAAGTTTTGAAACTTGGTTTCTAAGTATGTTCAGTAGGGTTTTTGAGATAACCCTCTCATATAATCCAAAAATTCTTCTTTAGAAAGCTTTTTAAGGTCATGACTAATTGTGTTTTTTAGTTACAAGAAAAACATATAGGTTGTGATGGCCACAATATTTTTTCTCTTGGTGAATAATTATGAAAATGTATAAAATAAGTTATTTAAAAAAAAAAACAGACACATGAACCCTGCTAAACAGGACATGTTAAGCTCAATTCTGGTGTTTGTTTCTAAAAAATGGCCCAAAAATACCTTTTTTGGAATTTGTTAAGTTGGCCGATCCTTGTGTCGCATGCCATGGATTCTTGGGTTGCATTTAACTGTAATCAAATAATTTTTTGTACACACCAAAAATTAAATTCCTTCATCACACATTTAAGTGTGAACAAAGAATTTTTTGTGCGTAGCAAAAATGGAATTCTTATCTTGGGTTGCACATGGAGTTGTGAACAAATAATATTTTGTGCAGACCAAAAATGGCTTTTTGTTTCTGCTGGATTAAATTGTTGATTGTACATTTAGTGTAATCCAAGAATTTTTCTCTGTGAACAAAAAAAAAAATCTGTTTTTGGACCAGACATTGAATTTGATATGCAAATGAATAATTCTTTAGTCACACATTAAGTGTGACCCAAGAATTTCTTTGTGCAAAATTTAAATTCTGGGTTTTTGAATGGTAGAAGATTTTTAATGTGTGAGCTAAGAATTTGTAGGTCTCACATTAAGTACAGTAGTGCAATACTGTCTCGCAACATAAATACAGTAGTAGCACCAAATTAGTCAAGGGATTTTTAAGGATTTTTAAAAATCCCTATTGAGAATTGTGAAATCTTTAGTTAGAGATTTTGTTTTATTTGTTGGTGTGTTCACTGCTACCCAGAGAGGGTTGTCTCATCTGACAGTGTAGGTGAAAATCTACCAGATGGCACTTAAGTACTGTAACAGGAACTGGCTTCTTTCTGTAGGTATAACAAAAAGTATTTTAGAGGATTTTTTCCCTAAATTTTGTGAAGGATATATAGGGAATCTCACAAAATTGCTTGAAAAATTTGGTGCTACTACTGTATTTGATTTTTTTTGTCTTATACTTTTGCTTATAACTTGGACATTTTACAATATTTCAGTCCCAAATTTTTAATATACTAATTAAATGACCCTACCTCGTGAACACGAATGGAAGTTTTCAAATACAGGTTGAAAGGTGATTTCACAGTCACTCTGCTAAACCACCTTTTGGACAGCATTTAACATATTCCAGTGACCAAATTTATGACATAAGCGCCCCACCTCGTCCCCGCTTGGGGGGCAAACTGAAGCTCCATGGGGCCTGGAGGTAGGTGTGAGTAGAGTGGGAGGCAGGAGGATTACTCCTTGGCAGCCCCAAAGGGTCAGGGCTGGCAGGACATAAGGGGGAAAAAAACTGCAATTTCAAAAAACAATTCATGACATGAGGTCAAAATGTCAAAAACAAAATATGAAGAAACATTGAATTCAGGGCTGGCCTTAGCCCAGGGGCTAGTGCATTGTGAGCCTGTGCCAGTAAGCTGAGTTCAGGGCCAGCTTAGGGAGCTCATTGGATGGTCCAAGGGTGGGGCAGGATGGTGCTGCCATGTGGCACCACCCCCAGCCTGTGTAGGGACAGTGTAGTAGTAGCCACATGGGCAACAACTAACCATATGGTGAAGAGAAGTCTTATCTTGGCAAAGAGCCCAGAAGGCCCTACACCTCTGTACCCATAACTGCACAGAAGCACTGGGCCCAGAGAGTCCTGTACTTCTTCAGCCAGATGGACACTTGGCTCTGTGCTTTTGCATCTGTAGCCACATGGCAGTGCATGATCCAGATGGTCTTGTGCTTCAGCAGCCCTCCAGACAGCTCCACAAATTATTTACATCCATAACTGATTAGAAATGCAGAGCCCAGAGGGCTCTGCACTTCTGCAGGCAAATGGACTCTTCCCTTGGTGCATGGCCCTTATGGCTGTTCCTGCAGGTCCTGAAGGGACTGCAAAATGAGCATACAATTCCAATATCTCAAAAAGAAAAGCAAATTATTGCAAAAACTGTGTTAATGCACCAGTTAGGGCTCAACTTAACAGTACAAAAGTAGGGAAATGTAGCGCTAGGGCTTCCAACGTGAACTCCTCACCTCCAAGCAGCAAAAGGACAAGACAACACAAGCAAACACGGACAGCCATCATCAAGTAAGACAAACAACATACAGCTCTTTCCAGATGACACAAATACAGTTGCACTAGTGTGCTACCCTCTTAGATTTGTATTTTCAGCCAGAATTGTGCATATATCTTTCAGTGTGCATGGATTCTTGTGACTGCAGAAGCACTGGCCCCACAGGGTGCCTCTGTTTCTGCAGACAGAAGTAGTGTTGCAATTTGGGTATCATGGATTTCTATCTGCGGCTACAGAAGTGAGTGTGTATGTCTTAAATCTGTGGCTGCAAAAGTGCAGGCTTTTCAGGGTCCTGTGCTTCTTCAGCCAGAAGTGTGTGTGTATATCTTACAGTGTGCATGGGTAGTTGTGGCTACAGAAGTAGTGTTGCAATTTGGGTAGCATGGATTTTTATCTGTGGCTGCAGAAGGACAGGCCCCAATGGGGGCCACTTTACTCCACTACAGGGTGTGTGGTCATGCTCTGATATAAGCACACCTTGGTGTGCATTGTGACACATGACACCGCAGTCTAAGTGTGTTCAACCACCCAAGACGTGTGCATATCAGCACAACCACATGCCATGTAGTGCATTATCTATCTTGTAAAATGGCTAAAACTTTTTTTTTACATAACCTTGCTCATTATAAAGCTTTGCCAGCATTTTTCTCACTGGAATGAATGCTGCTTGGTTGCATTACAGTGCAAGATGAAAGTTAAAGTCATTACAGCTGAAACACTGTAAAAATGGCAGGATCAACCAGATAAGTTTTTTGTAGTCACTTTTAACCTCTCAAAATCATGACGGAGAAACCAAATAACTGCTTGCAGTGTTGGACAGCTACATAGATTTATGTGGTTATGATTGTGGCAGCTTGTGTGTGCCAGGTGTGTGTGTGTAGCAGCTTGTTTGTGCCAGGTGTGGAGTGATATTCTTCTATAGGCTGCTAATTAGAAGGTTCTGAGGGATGGAAAGTAGTGCAGGCATGCTGTTGTAGTGGAAGTGTAAGGTTATTGTTGAATAATGCAAAGTCACGTGGTGTATTTTATCTAATCAAGGACCAAAATTTTCACTGATTTTGCCTACCCATTTTATAAATATATCATAGTGGTGTGGTAGTGGTGCTATATTTAGGGCTGAGCAGGGCTTTCTATGTTAAACCCCAAATCTTGGACTTTAATAATGTTGTAACCTTTCAAGGATTTGCACACAGTTTTGCTTGCATGGTATCATGAGGCAGATCTCTTGATGTGCCAAGTTTCATTCCATTCATATCTATGGATTCTGAGCTGTGGATAATGAAAAAAAGCAAAACAAAATTATCATTTTTTGCTGTTTTATTTTGCCACCACATAGTGCCCAGTTGGTTTGGAATTTTGGTCTGAAATTTTCAGGGTAGAAAGGGCTTGCCACAGAAGAATTTTCTTCGGTGGTTTGGTGAAGAAATATTAATCTGTTTCAAAGTTATAACATTTTAAAATTTCAGGTTCTGAGCATGCTCAGTCAGAAAGAAACAGCAGCGTGAAGTTTTCGTATAGGGAATCCCTTTTTGTGAGGGAAAGAATCGTTTTCCATTTGCCACCATCTTGTTTTCCCTTTTTCACAAACATTTAAATTTGAAAAGTCGCAAAAATTACATTCTGGAGATCTACCAAAACATGTAGCTTATGTATTGGGACTGCCTCACTTGGATTCTACACTTAACTGTTGCAGAAATGCTCTTGACACGTATTTTTTAAGATTATAAATCTTTTTTCATGACTCGTGATACAAAAAAAGATTATTTTCTTATATCACAGATCATGAAAAAAGATCCTTTTTCGTGAGGGCAAAATCTTTTCCCTGGTGTCTAGTGGTACCCTCCCACCCACCTTCCCGTCCCACCTTTGCAGGTTTACATTCTAATCCGCACCACAGGCTGTTGTCTTAACCAACTCTACAACAGAACAAAATCATCTGTTTAAAAAGGGACACTATCAACCCCTATTTTGTTAAATTTTCAACATATTGTTTCTTTTTTTTTTCATATTTGGGTTACTTTTTAACTTAATAAAGTTTGAATGTGTTTATAATTCCAAAACAAAGCTCTGGTTAGCAGTATTTTTAAAAATCTCATGCCACGCCATACTGGTGTTACAACACCAGCTCAGCACCTTATGTTTTTGTTGCCTGTGCTCATGTAACTCTTATTTATCTCCATGAGCATGCTTTGCTCCCGATTCAGAACATGCTGCTCAGTAATGACAAGACTCCACAGAATTTACAGTCTCCCTTCCTTAAACTGATTACTTTCACAGGGCTAAAAAACTTAAAACATTTATACAATGAGGGGTTTAAGTAAACATGGACTGAATGGAAAATTGGAGTTACATCCATTTTTGGAAAAATGAATTTGTTATCTGCCCCCCCCTTTTGACTCTAACAGTGACTATGTTCAGTGATCTCTTCACATCTCATTTGTTTGCTTTCACACAAAAAAATCCATCACCTCACAACAATAGCGTGCCTCCTTATGGATGCTTTCTCTATCAACTGGTGTTCTCTCCTATCTTCTTTTCTTCTCAACATTGTGTTCTTTTACAAGTGCTTATCTTACCTGCTGGATTTTTCTTTTTGCTCCCCTTCCCTCTTCCTTGTAGTGTTGATCACTTGAAGCTTGATAATATCAGAGAAAACATGATAAATACTGTTATTTACGCTGTCATTTTCATTTGTGGTACTTTTTAGTGGTCTGTGCTGTTGTTTCTAGATTTTATAGGTGAAGACTGAAGAACAAACGACTGGTGTCTCGACGAATGGAATCTAATTGAGTGATGGGAAGCCAAGTTAAAAGGAACAATTAAGAATGACATTTTTAAAATATTATTTGATCTCTGAATAGTATATTAGTGCACTTGAAGTTTATGTGAATGGATTTATAGTGTAGTTATACAGTAAATACAGCATATTAGTTCTTATGACACTATTTGGTCCAATCATTGTTTGGGGTTTATGAATAATCAAAAGGGAGCTGTTTAAAAGCCTCACTATCATTGGCGTTAGTTACCTCTGATCTCCTGCTGGTATTGCTGTTTTGTATGCTTGTGTTTGGGACTAGGAAATACATGTATTGAAAGAAAATCCTTTCACAAATGTCCTTTGTGCTGAAACAAGTGGTGTGTAAGCCTCACAGTGCTCACAAACCACTCGTTCCGGCACAAAGGGCATTTGAAAAAAGAATTTCTTTCAGTCCATATATTTCCTTATCCCAAACACAAGCATACAAATCAGCAACACCAGTAGGAGGTCAGAGGTAACTAACACCAATCATAGTCTGGCTTTTACATAGCTTTCATTAATTATTCATTCATAAACCCCAACTACTGATTGTACCAAATAGTGTCATAAAATCGAATATGCTGTTTTTATAACTACACTACAAAAATCCATTCACATAAACTTCAAGTGCACTAATATACTATTCGGTGATCAAATAATATTTTAAAAAGACCATTCTTAATTGTTCCTTTCTACTTGACTTCCCATGACTCTATTAGTTTCCGTTCTTGAAGACGCCAGCTCATTCTTCAGTCTTCACCTATGAAAAATAGAAACAACAGCACAGACTACTAAAAAGTACCACATATGAAAATGACAGCATAAATAACAGTATTTATCATGTTTTCTCTGATATTATCAAGCTTCAAGTGATCAACACTACAATGAAGAGGGACAGGGAGCGAAAATAAAAATCCAGCAGGTAAGATATGCACTCATAAAGGAACACTCACTTGAGGAAAAAAGAAGGCAGGAGAGAACACAAGTTCATAGAGAAAACATCTATAAGGAGACACAGTATTGTTGTTCGGTGATGACTGTTTTTTGTGGGAGGGCAAACAAATAAGATATAAAGACAGAATTTATCATAATCACTTCTAGAGTCAAATTGGGGGGGTTAAAAATTCATTTTTTCAAAAACAGACAGAACTCAAATGTTCTATTCAGTCTTGGTTTACTTAACCCCCCACCCCATTCTATATATGTATTTTAATTTTATAAGTAAACGTTTTAGTTGTTTAGCTCCTTGAAAGTGATCAGTGTAAGGATGGGAGACTGTAAATTCTGTGGAGTGTGTTCCCAGGTAGGATGCTGGCAGCAGTCAGAATACACTAAAGACAGGTATATATTTTCATGGTAGAGTAAACTAAGCCCACAACACTTCCACAATTAATCAAGCATTGTAACACTTCATAATCAAGTATTAAAACAAACATTTTATTTTCTTTTGTTTCCATATAACAAAATCAAATGGAATATACTGTAGAATTATAAAATTCTTCTGCAGGAAAAATAGGTTATCTTGATCCCCCTAGTAAGAGGGTTGACAGTGTATGAGGAGTTTTGTAAACTGGGATAACATCTCTGGAATGTTTCCCAAGCTGATAACAGTAACTAGAAACTATGATGCTACCCCCTGAAATTTTATGCTTCAGTTTAGGACCTCTTATCTGTCAATGCAGCAGCCATCTAATCTGACAGACAGCTGGCTTTTGGACACTGAAACATGCAGGTCCATGGGATACTTGAAGTGCCTGTGCATGAGAGAGTGTGAGAACATCTTTATATGGAAGCAGTGAAAACAGTGCATAATGAAATGGCAAGTTGTAAACAATAACACTTTGGATTCAAATTATGATAGCATTATTAGTTTATTTAAATAAAAACAGACACATTATTTAATTTCTTGGTGCTGTTTTAATACATTTTAGTACATAGAAACAGGAATACATTCAAGTGAAAAACAAGGTTGACGGTGTCCCTTTAACCAGTTCCAAGGCACAGAACTCCAGAGGAGCCAGGTTATATCCTACGGCATTACAAAATCTGGCTATTGGTGATTTAGACTCCTGCCTGCTGATTCTTCCTTTATGTTCTTGTATCTAGGTTTTTAACAGCCTCACAGTTTTTCTGACATGCATCCTGTTGCACAGGCAATAAGTACGTAAACAATGTGGTCTCTAGTGTATGTAATGTGCTCTCCGATCTCAAACTCCTCTCCTGTGAATGTGTTTCTAAATGTTTTTCTTCTTGTACTGTGAGATCACACTGAACATTTTCCTGATGGAAAGTTGCCCTTTTTTTAATGGTCCCACCAAGTATTGTGATTTATATTCTTCTGATCTGTGGTGTACTGTGTGTATGGTGGCATCTTTTATGGCAGGGGCTCATCTCTGACACCGCAAAGGCTCTCTGATTAAAGTTAGATACACATCCATATTAAATTAACATTTCCCTGGTGTCTAGAGGCACCTCCCACCCTCTGACCACCATCCCCATACTTAAAATATATTTCCCTGGTTTCTAGCAGTCCCTGCTCTGATCACCATCCCTGTATCGAGATATCCTGTAATAAAGAAAATGGTCCCTTGATGTCTTCATCTTTTTTAAATCTGTTAAAAAAAAAGGTACATCACTGATCACACCCACCACCCCGCAGCCCCCCCAGCCCCACACACACCCTCTCTCACCAAAACATATCCCGGTGAAGATCCACCTGCTATGGGACACGCCTTGCTGCTAGAACCAGTGACTGCAATATGAGAAACTAAGGTAAGTGCAGTTCAATGTATTTCAATGGAGTTTTCAACTTTGGTGCATACCTTTGCTATTTTTGCATATTTTCACACCAAATTTTCAACATACCCTTTTTGAGACTCCACCTCATGAACAATGTTGGTGGAATTTTGCAAATCCTGCACGAAAGATGATTTTATGTTCACTTGGCAAAATCACCTTTTAGTAGGAATCTGAACATTTTCACCACCATTGTTCATGAGGTGAGGTCATAAGAAGGGAATGCTGAAAATTTGGGGATGAAATATCTTAAAATGGCAAAGTTATGCACATCCATTGACATTTCACTACACTGGCTCATAACTTCCATAACTGTAGATATTTTTGCCCCAATTTTCAACATAGCTATTCCTTTACACAAGCTCATGAATGTGACAGCTGTCATTTTGTAAATATTGGCCAAAATGTCTTTCACACCTCTGGTGTGGAATGACATAGCAGTGGTGCAGAATGACGTTTTGGTGGGGATTTGAACATTTTCACTACCGGGTTCATGAGGAAGGGCAATAAGAAGGCTATGCTGACAGTTTGGTTGCTGTATTCATACAGAAGGAAGCGCAGGGCACACAGAGCCCTGCACTTCCACACCAACATATATATATATATATATATATATATCTATATAGATATATATAGATATATATATATATGGATGGAAGCACATGGCCCAGAGGGTCCTGCGCTCCCACAGGCAAATAATGATATGATTACACTATCTGAAAAAGTATACATGGGTGTCTCCCACAGGCAAATAAGGATATGATTATACTAGCTCAAAAAGTAAGGAAATTCTTTCCAAAAAAAACTGTATTAACGCAACATATAGGGTTCCGGTTAAAGCGACAAAAGTAGGGAAGTGGCTTTAGGGCTTCTGACCCTAAAACCACCCCCACCTCAAAACAAATTAGATGGAGTTTTCTGCATTGTCAACTCTAAAGCTCAACCCATTCTATATAGTCTACAACATACACACCTAATGGGGTAAGCTTTAGGGTTGACAATGGCAAGGAAGACTCCACCTCTGATTTGTTTTAGGGGCGGCCTCCCAGTTGTGCAGCAGCTGTCATTCACAGAGTGCATATACTAACTGTATGCACTCCATAGATAGCTCAGTCAGCAGCTGGCTGCGGTGGTGAGAGGTGGGCTGTGCCAGTCATCAGTGGGGTATGGGGGAGAAGCGGGGCAGGCTTGCACTGTCAGGTGGGGGGGCCACTGGATCACCAGAGATATATGGGGCATTTTGAGGAGTGTTGTAACAGTGGTGATGGGGGTTTACCTATGCCACCATGACAACAGTGTTTTTGACATGTGGCATAGAGACATCCCCAATATCGACAGACAAAATTTCACCTGTGAGACATCGGTCACTTTTCTATTGGGGGCTGCACCCCTGAACCCCCATACAGAGGGTAGCACCCCACAATTTTCTAGGATTGTTAACTCCAGTCTCCATTAACGTGAAGGTGTGAAAGTCATGTAAGGGCAAATTATCAAGTGGATCTCTACAGCGACAGTTTCAATTCTGTCAAAACTGTTGCTGTGGGGGATTTCACTGATGGGGTTTCACCCTTCCATTGGCATACCAGTGAGGGGATGAGATTTGGGTGCGTGGTGTGGGAATTGGGCATCAGGGCTGGGGAGGGTGTTCAGATAACCCATAAGGGCTTGTAATGTGACACTATCGGGATCAGGATGGGGGGCAATAGCCCACACTGGGCTTTTCAGACATTACTGTGTGGGCTTCGGGCATGTGGGGGTGGAGGGACAATGCTGTACGCTAGAGGAATGGGGCTGTTGGGGGGCCATAGCAGCCTCTGGGTTGTGCAGCACTGGCTGCACATTTGCAACCCCCGATGGATGGCAGAAGACCCTTCACCACCTCATAGCTGGTGTAAGTGTTCTTTGATGGATGTCCACTGGGGGGTTGTTTCTGAATATCAATTTGGGGACTTTGCAGCCACCCTTCCTGAACAGAGTGCAACTGCTGCCATAAACCCCTTTACGCTATGTTGCAAGGGGGTTTATGGTGCATTTTTCCACTTGGGCACAGGCAGCCTGCAGCATGTCGCAGGCTGCCTTTCTGAATCCCAGCATGACACAACTCATGACAGAAGTGCTACTTGCACCATTTTTTTGGACGCAAGAGTCACCTTTTGTGAATCCAGCCCCGAGTGTTGAAAAAACAGAAAAATCCATGTTTTTGCCATTTCTTTGTCCACCTGGATCTCAGAAATGGCTTAGGTTGTGGCCTAAACTTTCCAGGGTAGAAAGCCTTTGCCTCAGAGATATGCCTTTTGAAGGTTTGGGGAAGAATATTAATCCCTTCAAAAGTTATAACATTTTTAAAATGTCCCATTATTTTCTATGGGAAAATTTATATTTCAGGCACAATAGAATTGATTTGTGTGTACAAATGGTAATTTGCACACATTTCAGTCTGTTTTTTTGCAAAACAATTAGCTAGTATTTTTGCATTTTTGAACCTTAATAACTTTGACACTGTTCACTGGATATGCACAACATTTGGTAATCATGGGGTCCAATTCTCAAAGGGGCCTGCAATCAGTGCAAGTTGTGGCAAACAGCAGCTTGCACCAAAGCCCCATGCACCAGGGACCCTGCACCAGATTCAGGTACAAGAGGAGTCCCAGCGCCTACATCCCCACACCTGCAGCAACCCCTCCCATGCGGCAAACATAAGGCACACAAAAGAGTTTGCTGCAGGCTCCTTTGTGGCAATTGTAAGCTGTTCCCCCACCCCGATCCATGCTGTGCCCATAAGTATCAAATATATGTGGGACCCCTACCCGATCCCCGAAGTGTTCCACAGTTAATAAACATTTAAGAACCCCACCCAGATCCTCTATGTGCCCCACAGTGCTTAAATATAACAGAAGCACCCTGCCCAGATCCCCAATGTGTCCCACAGTTATGAAATATTACAGAACCCCCGCAGAGATCCCTGATGTGCTCCACAGTGATTAAAGATAACAGAAACCCTCCACCCAGATCCCCAATGTCCCCATCAGTATGTCACATAAAATGGCCCCTCACATTGGTGGTCTAGTCCCCCCTTCATCCCCAGACAGAGCTGGGGACCAGCACAGCCCTCCTCACACCTCCATGGCTGGTCCCCAACTGAACTGTCAAAGAGTGCATACTGTAAAATGTACGTGCTCAATGCAATGCAAAGTGTACCCACTTGAGGAATAGGAAATTGAGCCAAAAAAATACTACAAAAACAGACCCTACAGAAACCAGCACCATACCCTGGTAAAGTGACTTACAGATGCCCTTTTTATGTTGCTTGCACACATGTGCAAGAAACATAGTGCCATCATCGGAGATTTCGGAGGTGTGTCACCTCCTCCTCCAATTCAGTCAGTGTGCTGGCAGGCGCGGCCCCTGTAAGCCAATGCATTTTGGAGCTGTTTAGACACACTCCAAAATGCAGTGGCATAGTTAAAAGGGGAGCTACGCTGAGTGAGCACCGATAAGATATTGGCTGCTCACGCGCAGCTCCCCCCCACACACTGCCGTGCGCGCCCCCGCACACACTGTATAGCCGACGGGGTGCCCAGTACCCATCGGCTGACCTGCGTCCCTGCCCCCCCAGTAGCAGGTGCCACGCTGGGAGCCCACCCCAGTGTGGCAAGTAGTCCTTTGCTGACGGGGGTGCCCAATCCCCATTGGCTGAACGCCTCGTTCCTTGTGCCACGCTGGAGCCCACCCCAGCGTGGCAATATCTCCATGGCCGACTGGGGTGCCTAACTCTGCCGGGCTGAATGCCCCCAATGTCCTTGTGCCATGCTGGGAGCCCAGCCCAGTGTGGCAAACGGTCCCACGATGTATTTTTTTCCTGAAAATGAAAACGGTCCCGCCGCACGCCTCCCGACCCCCTCCCACAACCCGCACCCACCCACTGTGCACCCAGCCTCCCACACACCCCCCACCCCATACTTACCTCTGACCAGCGCGATGATCTTCGTGGACCGGGAACACGCCTGCACTCTTCAAAGCCGACCGCAACTGAGGAAATGCCGTAAGCTGTATAATGGGCTAGATAGGGGGGTTTCAACTTTATAATATCTCAGGAATTTTTGGAATTTTTACTAATTTTCAACATGGTTTAGTGCCCTTCATAATGATGCACTCGTCATGGTGTTATTCGGGCCCAAGGGTGATTTCGTGCAGTGACTGCACAGTGACTGCAAAATCACCCCTCGGGCCTGAATACCACCATGACAGTGACATCATTCATGAGAAGGGGTTCCAAAAACCCCATGTTGAAAATTTGGTGCCAAAATTCCAAAAAATGACTGTTTTACAAGCATGCATTGCGCAGTTCCTACGCAGGCTCGTAAGTTCATGAAATTTCAATATTTTCACTCCAGATTTTCAACATTGCCATTTCATCACACCTTCTTATCAGCTGTTATTTTTCACATCTCACCCAAAATGTGTTTCTGCCCATGTAGCGCAGAATGGTGCAGTCGGTGTGCGAAATCAATGTACAGGACAAATTAAGAAAATCACAGTGCCACTGTTCATGAGCAGAGGTCTTAAATGGCTATGTTGAAAATTTGGGAAAAAATTCTAAAAATGACTGTTTACGGTGGATTGCGCGGTTCCTACGCGAGGCTCTTCACATTTCAATATTTTCACTCCAGATTTTCAACATTGCCATTTTACCACACCTCCTTATGAGTAGTACAGCTGTCATTTTTCACATCCTGCCCAAAAAGTGTTTCCGCCCATGTAGCGCACAATGGCGCAGTCGGTATGCGAAATCAATGTATGGGACACATTAAGAAAATCACAGTATCACTGTTCATTAGCAGAGGTCTTAAAATGGCTATGTTGAAAATTTGGTGAAAAAAATCCTAAAAATGACTGTTTTACGAGTGTGCGTTGCACAGTTCCCATGCACGCTCGTAGGTTTATGAATTTTCAATATTTCCACTACAGATTTTCAACATTGCCATTTTACCACACCTCCTTATGAGCAGTACAGCTGTCATTTTTCACATCCTGCCCAAAACGTGTTTCCGCCCCATGTAGCGCACAATGGCGCAGTCGGTGTGCAATCTCAATGTATGGGACATATTAACAAAATCACAGTGACACTGTTCATGAGCAGAGGTCTTAAAATGGCTATGTTGAAAATTTGGTGAAAAAATTCCTAAAAATGACTGTTTTACAAGTGTGCATTGCGCAGTTCCTACGCATGCTCGTAAGTTCGCAAATTTTCAATATTTGCACTCCAATGATTTCCAAATACCCAAACAGCACATAGAAGCAAGCAACATTCGGCATTGACAAATGCTTGTTTAGTGGGGATAGAGACTATGAATTATCTGGTTGGAATAAGGTTTACAATGATTATGTAGGCAGAAGATATTTGTTTATTTATTTTCTTTTGGTAACTGGGTAAGTGCGCTAGGCATAGAGATGCCTATTTTCAGGCATGACAGCCTTGTGTTGAATTTTGAAAAAAAATTAATTCTATGCACCTCTATCTGAGGAAATTGTGTTAACACAGTGCATAAAGGGACTGTGGATAGGAAGTTTGCAGGTGAAACTGTGGACAGTACAAGACTTAATTTCCTTGCTATCTGGCACCCAGACCTTTTAGACAAAAAAGAAAAAAACATTTTTGAGCACAACCAAAGTATGTTGTAAGTGTTGGTGCTTCAAAAGGCACATATGTTACCCAAGACCTATATACCCTGAGAACTGCAGACCAAAACTACAAGCCATTTTTGTGCAGCAGCATGACAAAGCATGTGACAAAAATTTTAATTTACACATTTTGTGACACACCCGCACATCCAACTGGAACAAAGCTTGCCAAACAAACAGAGCACGGGTCCCTGATGGAGCATGCAAAATTGCATCCAAATCACTTGAACGGCAAGGCATTAAGGACAGGGATGGGGCAAAAAGAAATAAAGCCATAAAAAAATGGAGGGTAATGAGTACCAATGCCTGTAGTCTAGGTAAAAAGCTCCCCAAAATGGTGGCCTTGATGGAAGAGGGATGCCTGGAAATTGTGGCAGTCACAGAAACATGGTACACAGAGAACCATGACTGGGATGTCAACATGCCAGGGTACACAATCTACAGGAGGGACATGGAGGGAAGAAGAGGAGGAGGAGTAGCTCTCTATGTAGGGGAAGGGATCAAAGCAACAGAACTAAAGGGTAAACAAGGAGGAGAGGTGGCACAGTGGGTCACCCTGGAGACTGGAAATGGCTCCACAATCTGCATAGGGGTTATATACAGACCCCCGTCTCAGGGGGAGAAAATGGACAAAGAAATTATAGAAGGCATCCTTGGGATGGCAGAGAAAGGGGAGATATTGTTGATGGGGGACCTGAATATGTCAGATGTTAACTGGAGCACCTTTGCTGCAGCCACATCCAAGAGCAGGGCCATTCTCGATGCCCTACAGGGGGCATGCCTCAGACAGCTAGTTTTGGAACCCACTCAGGAAGGAGCAATCTTAGACCTGGTACTCTGAAATGGGGACAGAGAGAGGATCTCTGATTTTGAAGTGGGTAGCCATCTGGGAACAAGCAACCAACAAACAGTGTGGTTCACAATAAAATTAGCTGTAGAGTCAAGTCACACAAAAGTGAAGGTACTGGACTTCAGGAGGGCTGAGTTTGTCAAAATGGGAGAGTGCCTCAGAAAAGCTCTAGCAAATAGGCAAAAAGGTGGGGTGGAGCAACAATGGGGAAACATCAAAACTGCATCACAGAGGCAACAAGTCTTTGTGTGAAGCAAATAAATCAAAACAAAAGAAAAAAACATTATGGTTCTCAAAAGAAGTGGCGAGGAAGGTAAGGGAGAAAAAGATAGCATTCAGGAAGTACATAGAAACACAGAAGGAGCAGGACAGAGAACTGTACTAGTTAAAGCAGAAGGAAGTGGGGAAGGCAGTCAGAATAGCAAAGGCCCAAACCGAGGAAAAGTTAGCCAACTCGGTTAAGAAGGGGTATAAAATCTTTTATGGGTACATCAGGGAGCAAAGAAAGACAAAGGGAGGGATACTAAGGCTGAATAAAGAGGAAGGTGGTTGGGCAGAGAGCGACAGTGAAAAAGCAGGGATACCGAATGAATATTTCTGCTTAGTATTCACAATGGAAAAGCAGGGGAAGATACCTAATCCAGTCAGTAGAAGCACTCTAAATAGGGGGTTTGATATTAGTCCTTTCACAGAAGAAAGGGTTCTGAAAGAACTAAAACTGAAGGTGGATAAAACAATGGGGCCTGATGGAATTCACCCCAGAATTCTAAAAGAACTAAGGAGAGAACTAGTAACACCACTGACTACCTTTTTTAATAAAACATGGGAGGATGATGTGGTACCGGAGGACTGGAAAAGGGCGGATGTGATTCCCCTTCACAAAAGTGAGAGCAAGACAGAGGCAGGAAACTACAGACCTGTCAGTTTAACATCATTGGTAGGGAAAATGATGGAATCACTTCTGAAGGAAGTATTGTTGAGTACCTAGAGGCCAGTGGGGCACAGGACCCAAGGCAGCATGGATTCACAGTGGGAAGGTCATGTCAAACAAATCTAATTGATTTATTTGACTGGGTGACCAAAGTAGTAGACCAGGGAGGGGCTGTGGACATGGCCTACCTAGACTTTAGCAAGACATTTGACACAGTCCCACACAAAAGATTAATAAACAAATTAGCCAGCCTGGGAGTGGGTCCCAGGGTGGTAGCTGGGTAAAACACTGGCTGGACAACAGGACACAGTGTGTAGTAGTAAATGGAGTCCACAGTGAAGAAAGGAGAGTTACTAGTGGGGTACTGCAGGGTTCGGTACTGGGGCCGGTCCTTTTTAATGTCTTTATAAGCGACATTGCAGAGGGACTGGAAGGGAGTTATGACTCTTTGCAGATGACACAATGATCTGCAACAGGGTTGATATGCAAGGTGGGGTGGAAAGGATGAAAAGGGACTTGGCAAGGTTGGAGGAATGGTTAAATGTATGGCAGCTTAGATTCAATGCAAAAAAAGTGCAAAGTAATGCACCTGGGAAACAAAAACACAGAGCAAGAATACACAATGGGGGGTGAGATACTGACAACAAAAAAAATGGAAAGGGACATGGGGGTAGTCATATCAGATGACCTAAAGGTGGGCAAGCAATGTGAGCGGGCAGCAAGGAGGGCTGGGGGGATACTGGGATGCATAGGAAGAGGCATCACCAGTACAAAACAGGAAGTTGTTCACCCTCTGTACAGACAGTTGGTAAGACCACATCTGGAGTACTGTATGCAGTTCTGGAGATCCCATCTCCGCAAAGACATAGACAGGGTGGAGGCTGTACAGAGGAGGGCAACCAAAATGGTGCAGGGTCTGCACCAGAAAACATATGAAGAAAGACTAAAGGAGCTTAAGACGTATAGCCTTGAGGAAAGGAGGGAGAGGGGGGACTTGATAGAAACTTTCAAATACCTCAAGGGAATCAACAAAGTCCAAGAGGGTAGCATCTTTCAGAAAAAGAGATGTGCAAGAACAAGGGGGTACAATTTGAAGATAGAGGGGGAACGGCTCATAGGAAATGTGAGGAAGTATTTCTTCACAGAGAGGGTTGTAGTTGCATGGAACAGCCTTCCTGAGGAGGTCATAGAGTCAAAAACAGTGGGGGAATTCAAGAATGCATGGGACAGACATAAGGCAATTCTAGTGGGAGGTAGGAGGAAGTAGGCTGTTGGTTAACTGGGATCTGCAGCTTATCCACTAGGTAGGGAAATGGCAGACTAGGTGGACCAAGCGGTCCTTATCCGCTGTCAAATTCTATGTTTCTATGTAATGGTTGCAAAGCTATTAAAGCACAAATGTTTCAGTTTAACAGAGAAATGAAAGATTTTGACAAACAACTGTGATTTACACAACTTGGTACTATATATCTCTAAACATGCACGTGCAACTGGAACCCAACTTGCCATAACAAGAGATCATTGGTCTCTAATGAGGCATGTCGAATTCCAAGTAAATCTCCTGAATGGTTGCTAAGTTATTAAAGCCCAAAATATTCAGTTTAAAATAGAAGTCAAGATTTTGACAAAAAACAGTGATTTACACATTTTGGGACTCTATATCTCCATGCCTTCAGACCCAACTGAAACAAAACTTCCCAATTCATGAGATCCCTGCTTCATGATAGGGAATGCCACATTTTATGCATATCACCTGAATGGTTGCAAAGTTATTAAAGCACAAAATGTTCAGTTTAACATAGAAGTGAAGAAAGAATTTGACAAAAAATGATGATGTACACATTGTGGGATCACATATCTCCAGATCTGCACAACCAACTGGAATGAAACGTGCCATATCAAGAAAACGTTGGTCTGTGAGGGAGCATGCCAAATTTCATGCTAATTGCTAGAACAGTAATGAAATAATTAAAGCATAAGATGCAAAAGAATCCTTTTTTAACAAAAGAGAAATGGACTTTCACATAGCACATCTGTTTTGCCGTAGGAAGTAATGGCTTGGTGTGAACTTGTTCAGAAAATGATACTGCCAATTTTCGACTACTGTGATGTAGTCTATGGTGTTGTCCCTAAGTCCTCCCTGGCCAGACTGGACACCCTTTTCAATTCCTTCTTTGCCCTGGATGCCCCTCCTCACACCCACCACTGCGATCTTTATCGTGCCCTATCCTTCCCCTCTCTTACAAATAGGCGACTCTCCCACTGTGCTAAATTCAACTCCAAGCACTGGTTGGGTGAGCTCCCTTTCTACCTCACCTCCTCCTTTATAACACCCCTCATCCTCTTATTCCCTTAAATCAACCAGCTCCTGCACCCTGGTAGTCCCCAGCACATCCACCCTAATCGGCCAATCTGGTTTCTCTCCCCACCTCCCATAAATTTGGAATTCCCTCCCCTCTCAAATCCAGCACTAATCCTCCACCTACTCCATCAGCTCTGCCCTCAGTAATCACCTTGCACCTAGCTGCTCCTGCCATGTCCCTCCCTAATTATCTTCTCTAAGCCCTGGATAAACCCTACCCCTCTACCGTTGCCTTCATTTTACCTTGTGCACTCCCACCCCCCAAATTTCTAGCTCTCATCCCTTCCCCCAAAATTGCTCCCCCTTACTGGCCTCCCTCGATCTCTCACAGAATGTAAGGGACCCTGAATGCTCTCCATGGGTCCCTCTCCTACCCCCCCAAAAGGGCTTGTATCTCTCATCTACTCCCTTCCCCCACTATCCTTCCTATCTCCCTCAACTTGCAGTCCTCTTGCAGGGTAAGTTGCATCCTGAAGGGGTCCTACTGCATCTAGGCTTGTCTCCTATCCTTCCCCCTCCCCCATCTACCTGTCCCCCTAGCCTTTGCAGTCTCCTTGCAGGGTTCTCAGCATCCTGAAGGGGCCCTACTGCACCTAGGCATGTCTCCTCTCCTCCTCCCCCTCCCCATTCTACCTTTTCTCCCTAGTCTTCACAGTCCCCTTGCAGGGTTCTTAGCACTCAGAAGGGGTCCTACTGGTCCTTGGCTTGTCTCCTCTCCTACCCCTTCCCCATCTACCATTCTCCCTAGTCTTCACAGTCTCTCTTGCAGGGTTCTCAGCATCCTCAGGGGGTCTTACTGTATCTAGTCTTGTCTCTAATCCTTCCCCTCCCCCTGGCCATCACTGTCCCCCTTGCAGGGTTCTCAGCAACCTGAAGGTGTCCAACTGAGCTGTAGCATATCTCCCCTATTCTATCTAGCCACTATCTTGGCTTTCCATGACTACTAGCAGGGTCCAATTGCATCCTGATGGACTACTGATTAGGCCCCATCCCCTCCAAAGACACGAATTCTCTTCCCCACAAGGGTTCAATTCTGACTCCCGCCCTCTCCTATCACTCTCTTAATCCCTTTCTATTGACTTTCCCCAACCCCCTTACAGGGTATTCTGCATTCTGAAGGGTCCACTATTAGGTTAAGTCCTATTCCTTCTCTTAGCATTTAAGTCGCACCTCCTCCTTCTCTCTCCTCCCTCTTTAAATCCATACAGTCTTATCCCCCTTTCTATCTATCCCACAGTCCCCTTGTAGGGTTCCCACATCCTGAAGAAGTCTCTCTGAGACATTGCTTTATCCCCTTCTCTCTGGTCCCCCCAGTCCCCTTGCAGGGTTCCTCGCATCCTGAAGGGTCTCCAGGGACATGACTCTTCTCCCTCCCCCACCTAACCCCTTCCTCTCCTTTCCCCCTTTTCTTTCATGTGAGCACTTGTTTACTTATTAACCTGGCATTTATTATTGTCCACTCTTTCTACCTATTATGCGCAACACTGTTGTAACACTGTTTGTAATACCTGCCTTATAACTGTATGTTAATGTTGATCTTGTTACTTGAATGTTTAATGTCTCATTCCTATTGTACCCCTTCCCCCAGATCACACTGGGAGACGAGCGACCTGTCATTCAGTGTGCCTTCCTGGTCAAACATTTCAATAAATAAATAAATAGTAGGGGGAGGTGGCATGCATGCAACTGAGTACAGTCTAAAGTAGCAGTATTGGTTGTAACAGGCTGATATGTTGTCGCACAGCCAAGAAGCCATGTATAAAATGAAGTAGCAAACTTAACAAGTTGCAGAAAGCTGATTCTCTTTTTTGCAAGCAGGAGCTGGGGGTGGGGTGGGGGTCTCCTGACTATTTTGGTTTCTGCCTGGAGCAGTCAACAGAGGGCAGTCTGATGCATTTGTTACTTTATCTACAGTAAATGTGGCTCACTGCTGCTGTTTCAAATACCGGAGTTGCAGCACTTCTACATTATGGCTTTCTTTTTTGGGCTGGTCTGCTTTGCAGATCAGTTCCTACTGTGCTCGCACAAAGGAGTGGGCAGAGACCATTTCTTGTAGCAAAAGCACTGGGAGGTGGGACAGGTGGATATTTTATAGCTCAAAAAGGGTGGCTGCTAAATAATTTAATTTGTTGGTTGTCATGTCTATAAGAGCAGGGGAGACATTTATTAGATGGAAAAAGATGAGGGTGTAAGGAGAAACTGTGGCAAATCTTTGCAGAACTAACACAGTGCACAAGCACAAGCCTGGTCTATTGCTTTGAATTCAAGATTCACGCTGCAGTGTGTTGTCCCCCCAAATGTTAATGAAGCTGGAAAAGCAGGATTTTTGAAGGTAGCTCTGATTCAATTAAGGGAAGCCAAGTTTGCTAGTGTACCCCCTTCCCCAGTGGTGGGGGCTTACCTGACTTTTTCTCTTTGCCCTGGACTGGTCTATTTCTACATTGGAAACAAACCAAGACATTAATGGTTTAAGGTGCAAGCACCATTCCAAGAACCATTAAGAATATGAAAGAAGAGATGCTTAATCAGTTATGTCCAACCTTCTCCCAGCTAGCACCAAGGCAATAAAACTGTCACTCTGAGACAGCACAGGGGTGTGTTTACTGTCTTAAAGGAGTAGTTCCACTTAGGTGCTTTTAATTAAAAATACATTCTTTTCAGTACTTTTTGTTTAGAGTATGACATCATGCTCTTTGGTCTCATGCTTTTCTATTCTGGGGAGGATAAAGAAATGCAATAAAAGATAAGCTCCTAAGCCATGTTCAAGCTGGGAGACAGTGGGGGAAGGAGTCTGCCATTAGTTCTCACAGGGTGAGGATAACTCAGGGCCGGGGCCGGCGTTAGGCACCCGTGATCCCCGCGGCCACAGGAGGCCCCCAAATTTAGCGGGCGGTGGCGGGTCTGACAGTGGGCCCCAACAGTCAGCAAAAGTTAACAAAAAATTCAAGAAACTTGCAGATACATGTTGTTTAATTACCTTTGCGACTCCGGCCAATTTTTGGGCTGTATCAAGTCTGGCTCTGTGTTGCTTTCTGAGATGCCTCCCGCCAGGTTTTGTTTCTGTTTGCAGCTGCCTAGTCTCATGATGCTGCCCGCCGCCTACCCAATTTCCCTAGTGAACGCTGAACCATGCTGTCCTGTCCATGCCATGTTCTGTTCAATTCAAATTTACTTTGTTTCCCTACGTCCCCCTATTGTGTCACACAAGCTGATGTGGGAGGAGGTGTGGTTGGAACCAATCACAAGGTCCCACTCCGACACACCTCCTCCCACTGGGACCTGAACATTTCTGTTCCCCCTCAGGTCCATAGCGGTGTCATAAAAATGGACCCTCCAGCACTCTTGAAATCACAGCAGAGGATCAGTTCCAGAGTGCCGGAGAGAATCTGAGGATTGCAGCCGCTAGCCTGACTTGTGAGAATAGAGAGAGAGAGATGCACTATCACTGCCGCAGTCAGATTAACCTTTCAGACCCAGCACCCACCCGCCAATACAGATTTGCTGCCCTGCTACTGCCAGTGCTGCTAGAGTTATAATTTATTTTTTCTTTTTTAAGAAAAATAGAGCAAAGCAAGGCAGCTAGCAGTTCACTGGGCACTGCCACTTTGCCAGTGGAGACCGCCACTCTGCCGTCAGTTCATAGAGTGGGAGAGGTGACTTAGTGAGACCCGGTGGGAGCCCCACAAGGATTTAGGGAGACCAGTGCCTTGCCTGCCTTTGTTTCCTTTTTAGGTAGGTAATAATGGGATAGGAGCTCATAAGGTGTCTGTCTGACTGTAGGATCACCAGAATTAATTGTTTAGCCTCTGCTGGGATGCAGATAGGGCACACATATAAATAATGAGTAGTTCTACTGTTGCTTGCTCTTCAAGTAACTCTGACTGTCTGGGACAGTGACAAATTGTGCAGCAACTTGCTGGAGCACTTCGAGCAGTAAAGGAAGCAATTTTATTTTAATATACAATCTGTTTTTATATACAGTAGCTGGAGCCTGAAGCAGCTGGAGGATCAGTTAAGGATTTTTTGGGGGGAGTTTATATAGTGTTCTTCAGGTCACTGTGTCTGAGACTATGATAAATTGTGCAGTAGCTGAAGCAACTCTGGGGCCTGGCAGAGCAGTTAAGGAAGTTACTTCAAAGTTACTCTAATGTAAATGATGTTTTGATGTATTTACAATAATGCAGCATTAATAGTGTTCTTCTACGTAGAAGGATTACAGGGGAGAGGGGCCCGACCCTGTCTGTGGGGCCCCCATCATAGAATTTGCTGGAGGCCCCCAAAGTCCTAAAACCGGCCCTGCTCAGGGCTACTAACCCAGGCTATCAGAGGATGCCTGCCAGTGCTTTCGCAGCCACTTAGGAAGGTTTCAAAGGTTTTTACAACCTTTAAAGTATAGAACCTAAACTGTGTGTAGCTCATTGTGTCAGAACAACACCTTCTGGAGAAAGAGACTGTCCCTATATTTCCTGTGAAAAGAGACAAAAGCTTGCTGATACAGTAAGTGTGTCATCATAGCTGCTAGCCTGTGGGCACCAGAGGTTTTGTGTGAAAATCTGCATCAGTCCTGCAGACAGTGTGGGTGAATGACTGGTTGGTGCTACTGCCAGGTATGACCTAACGTATCACACTAGGATTCTGAAGCCTAGACATATGTGTGTGGCATGTGATCCCTGCTCCTTAGACTGATCTGTCCTACACAGGAGGAGGAAGAGGGAAGAGCCAGAGAGGTTAAAATGAATGCAGACACAGAGATCCTGATCTACATCCTGAGGTACCCGAGACCTGCATCATCTAGCTGCTCCCCCAACTGCACAACTGAATTATCAGCCTGAGAGGGCCAGCAGCTGCAGACTGGAGGAAGAGGAGCCAAAGTTAACAGTGAAGTTGGTATGTCAGAACTGTGAGTACTCTTAGGACTTTCCCTGCAACTGGAAAGGTTTGTACAAAGTTTTGCCATCAAATCTATAGATTTGGCTAACTGGTCACAAGCTACAAATACATTACAGTATTTGGAGATTTGCCATTTAAGCATTTGTCTGGCCTGTGGGGTTTGGGGTTTAACTGTTCTGCTTGTTTTAAAGTGCACCATCACCAGCCAGCCAGCTTCAACGTCACCAGATCAGCACTGTTTCCTACAGTTGAGTACCCAGTGAAGCACAGGGACCTCCCTTTAGGGCTTGAGGGTTGAACTGGTACCAATGGGTAGTGCCCCCAGAACAGGAGGGCTAGTAATACAAAAGGTTTCAGTATTTACTCTGCCACTGTATTGTCTTGCCTGGTTGGGGGTGGGTATTGCTACTGCCACTGTTACTGTTAGTGTCACTGTCACTGCATGTTTTTAAAGTGTTTTACTGACCAGTCCTAGTCCGGCACTTAGTTTCAGTCCTGCAACCAGAGTTAATGAGTTTCTGCTAAAAACAGTTTTGCTTTGCATTCCCCTGTCCCCTGTAAATGTTCCCCAATAAACATTTTACTGATATTTAACATTCTGTCTTGTGAGCATATTATTAGTGATAAGTTACTAATTGCATTTTTGTGAAATTTAGGGTTGCAATGTGATTTTCAATGTTTAGGGGGACACTGTGAGGAGGTGGGGAGGTAGTTTATCCTAGGGGGTTATACCACTCTGACACAAGGCCCACTTAAATTTTACTCTGGGTGGAGGCACTGCACTAAACTTAAAGGATCTGCATTCAGCCCCCACAGTCAGGAAATTCACAACACCATCCCCTCAACTTTGCTTGAGCCCACCAGGCGGGGGTAGTAACTGCAACATCCATGGCAACCCAGTTACGCTACTGTATCTTACAGGAGAATACAAATCCTGTTCAAGGAGAAAACACAGCACACACCATATTAGAAGACTACCCAGACTAAGGGGCTATGCTGGTAAAAAAAATATTCTTTATTAAGCACACACAGATGTGAAAATTGCAAGGGCTGGTTGAAATTTACCAAATGTTTCTCTCGAAGGAGAGCTTCCTAAAGAATTAGGCAACCTCTTCTGTCTATCTGTATTTATACATACTGATGTGACATATACATCTATCTATATATATATATATATATATATATATATATATATATACACACACACACACATATATATATAGGCAATATATACACACAGTTTTTAAAGTGAGAGTGCAACACAGTGAACAGTGAAAAATCGCATACACAGAGACTTTTGAAAAAAATATGAGATGGAAAGAAAGAAAGAAAGAAAGAAAGAGATCCAAATGGAATCTGATAATGGAACAAAAACTGCTATGCAAGTCTCAAGAAATATGCTGAAGAGTTACAGAATTACACTAATATAACCCTTACTCACAGTGAGTTTGACCAGTTTATATTTCAAAGACGTTCAAATAACTCCATTAAAGTAACAATCCTTCATAAATTCCTGAGTGCAGACCACCATTATGTCAAGCCACTAAGAAAAAGAGAGAGAAACTCAGCAAATAAAAAAAAAACACATGTTAAAGTGGGCTAGAAAAGGGAATGGTGGTGGGGAAAAAGGGGTAAGGGCATGCAGGGGTGATGAGGAAAGGTAGGCAAGGGGTGGGTGGGTGCATGGATGAAATGGAAAAGAGAGGAGAAAGGAGTGGAAGGGTAGACAGAGAAGGGGTGGAAGAAAGGGAACAGGAGAGGGAAGGAAGTGGGAGGATAGTAGGGAAAGAAGGGGTGAAGGGGAAGGGAAGAATAAGGGGATCCTCCCTTCCTTTTCCCCACCTCTTCCCTTTTCAGCCCTGTATAACGTGCATTTTTTTAAAAAACTTTTTTATTTGTCATTATTCTTTTTATTCAGTTGTGGTGATTGCCATGTTTTTCCCTTGAACTGTGTTTCACTGTCACATGGGCACCATGTCCGTCAGAGCAGCCCTTTTACCTGCTTTACTTTTTCTAGAATAGAAACCATCTTATGCAACATGCTCAGTAAATTGTATCCAAAAGCGTGACCTATTTTCTATCCAAAAATGATATGCAGCCCATGATGCTTTGCATTGTGGGGGGCATGTGTGATTTTGTATTTCTAATTACCTCAGTGTTCTTTATTCTGGCAAATACAACTTTGTTTACATTATTTTCAGACAGAAAAAAATATTGCAACCCAATAACGAAAACCATAATCTTAAATAATAGCCATGCCTACTTAACAAATTTCAAAGCAAAGCTGTTTTTTTCTTTTTTTGTAGGCTTTATTTCTCACCAGAACTGAGGAACTCTCCCTCCAGCTACCTTGCCAGCCAGGCTCTACCTCTCAGTCTGAAACTCGACTTTCCAGGCTCACCCTGCCCAGCAGATCCCTCGGCTCTGAGCTCCCTGAGGTGGGACCGCCCACCCGGGCATTCTATCTACAATCTAATGCACCAGGCAGGAGTCAGTGGACCCTCCTGGAAGCCAAACCCAATGATGGGAGTGTGGCTGAGACTTGAGGTGCCTTCGCCTATTCTCTGCCCGGGGTTTTTCTGACATTAGGTTGCCCCTGGAGCTGGACGTGCAATGTCGCCTGCACGGAGAAGCCGTAAGTGTCTGCCATGCTCCTCCCCTTATGTTCCAGGCACATATAGTACCTCTGTTCTCCACGGGGTGTCACTACTGTGCTCTGTGGATCCCCAGAACCCACCCCAGGGAGAGGAGAGCTGTCCTCCAGATGCTCAATCCTCTCCCTCCCCTGCCGACCCCCGATGGCCTGGGCTCATTCCTGAATCCGGGTCACCAGCACGGTGCAAGGTGTGGCATCCAGTGCCTCAACCCTCGGTGCCACGGGCTGGCCAAAACAAAACTGTTTATTACTATTATTTCTGATGTCCTTCCTAAATTTCTCTCCCAGCAGCTGTTTTGAGTTCCCCCTTCTGCTCGTGTTGACTCATTGTGACAGTTCCTTGGTGTCCAGCTTGTTTATCCCATGAAGAAACTTATAAGTTTCAGTCATATTCTCCCCTCCTCCCTTGTCACCACTGTATACATGTTGAGGTCCTTGAGCCTCTAGATGTAGAACCTCTTGCTCCTCCTGAATACTGTTTCTTGCCCGTCTCTGCACCACTTCAGCACTATACTTTTTTTTTTTGTTTTGTTATGTATTTAATGTGGACTCCAAAACTGCATGCTGTACTCCAATTGCTACCACACCAGTGATCTGTACTGGGACAGGATCATCTCCTTCCTTCAACTGCTGATTCCCATGTCTCTCAATCAGTGAAAAGTATACTTGCAAATGCTCCATTCTGGATCCTCGGGGCACTATACATAAAGGCCATATAAGACACAAACAGAAGACTTCTTCATTAACAAATAGAACATAAAATGCATTAAAACAAAACACTGTAAGAACAGCAAAGCATTGAATCAGGTTCATAAGGAGCCAGGGAGAACAGGTACATGTTCAAAGAATTTATAAAGGCCTTCAATGAGTAAATATGCCTAAGATGAAGTGGCAAGGAGTCCCACAGCTTAGGATCTGCCTCTGAAAATTCTCTGTCCCAGGAGTATTTTAAATGACCATACTGAACCACCAGTACATTTTTTGCAGTGAAGCAAAGAGTGTGATCTTGAGTATATGGGTGCAGCCTAAGGCTCTGTACACTTCAACATCCTATTTGCCTTCCACATTGCTCTACTGCACTGCTCCGACTCTTTTAAGTTATCTGCTAGTAAGACCCTAAGATCCTTTTCCTCCATCAGTTGTTTAACACTGTGTCTTTCATCCTTTATTTTGTATTTGGGTTTCTGATCCCTATGTGCATAACATCTCAATTTTTTGCAATGAAATTTTAGCTTCCAGACACATGACTATTACACTAGTCTCTTTAGATCTTCCCTCAGTGTCCTGAACCCCTCATCGTTGTCCACTGTACTGCAGATTTTTCTTGTCATCTGCAAATAGACACATAATCCCTTAAATTATTTTTCCAATGTCATAAGTAAGGATGTTGCAAATACAGTACTGGGCCTCAGGCTAATCCATGGAAACCCCCACTGGTGATTCCCCTTACCTCTGAGAAGGTTCCATTTAAGACTACTTTTTGTGTTATCCCACCACACCCTGCTCCATCATGTAATCTCCCCTACCTGTATGCCCTCCAATTTCTTAATGATTCTCCTTTGTAGAACAGAGTTGAGGGTTTTCATGCAGTCCAGATACAGAACATCCATTGACTGTCCTTTGTCCTCTGCCTTCATGACCCAGCCAAAGAAACTGATCAGCTTATTTTGTTTTGGTTTGTTACGTATTGCACTTGTGTCACACATTGCTGAGTCATCCTTAAAAAGTATTTTGCTTAACAACCTATCCAGGTAACAATAACAAACTATGTAACTTATTATTAAATAAGCTATTGTAATTGTGGTTAGTATCTGTAACCTCCTTCTCTAAAACATGCTTGACCTCAGGACAATTAGTCTCTGTATATTATTCAACTAATCCATACAATAACAAAACAAAAACACACTATATTAAATTAAAAGAAAATAGAATGTGCTTGAGCATGTATAGAGTCTGAAATTCATTTTCTTAAAGTTTGTGATAGAAGCTCATTGAAGGGTAGGATTGCACTTCAGTGACTGCTGTTTGACCTTTGCCAACAAAGGGGTTTCATGTCAGGCTGTGCAGTATCTATTTTAGTATATCAAGTGGAAGGAAGATGGCACGTGTTGTGTGTGTGTGTGTGTGTGTGTGTGTGTGTGTGTTAGTCCGATGTGTCAATTCCATTTCTGTTTCGGATTCTTTCCAGAGGGAAGGACAGGTTCAGATTTATACATTATCAGCACTAAGAGAGATACTGTATATCTGAGCACACACCTATGAGCCTTGACATTGAAGGAAGTACTTAATGCAGACTTTTGGTGTCTATTAAGTGGAAGGATTTCTGAGACAAGTACAGGGAAGAAGAGCATAGGTCATTACAGATGAAAGGCAGGACTTGGATTATGCTAGCTAAAAATGGCAGCAAGACAGAACTGCACATGGGATCATGCTGACAATTAGATGTTTTTGGTGCAGTATTAGACACTACTAAGCAATTTAGATAACAAATTATAGTGAGAAAGAAATATTGTGACCAACTGCGGAACTTAACCCAGATCCTAGCTGCAGGATTTGCAATAACAGAGAAATGAATAGTACCCGGAAAGAGTCAGGTCCAAACATCTGAGCCTATAGCTTGGTGGTTAGAGCACTGTAACATTATTCTGGGGACCTGGATTAAATTTCCAGTAGGTCACATTATTCCCTTCCCACTACAGCATGGGGTCATGGATAATAATAAACGTTTTATTCAATGCATATAGGGAACACAAAAAGAAGGAAGGGCAAGAGTGGCCTTCATTATTGGGGAAGGAGAAACTGAGGGAGGCAGAGGGATGCCAGCAGCTATAAATAACTAAAATAATTACAGTACTACTCAACTATACTTAAACAGAGTATAATCTTTTTCTTCTATTGATGTTTGACCTGGCTGGTGGGTCTTGAAGCAGACAAACAGTGAATGGTAGCTGCTGTCTGGTGCAGAAGCATTCAGAACAGAAACAAGATTTGGCTTGTGCCAACAAGGCTGGTCTTTTGATAGTAATGTATATGTTGTGCATATGTGGTAGGGGAAATGTTCTCATCATTATGATCACTATTGTGCAAGACACTTCTATAATCAGTGACTGCAATACAGCACTAGGCACTCCTCAGAAATCAGTTTTGGCACGTTTGAGTTGAGTAATATCACTTGAAACAAGCAGGAAGAGTGGAAAGTTTTTATTAATGAACAAAATAATTCATGATACTGAACTCTTTACTGATTTAAATTTGGATTACAAACAAAATCATAATGATACTGGAGGCCACACACTTCAGTTAACAGCACATCTTTTTAAAACCCTGAGTCCCAAATATTATTTTATACAAAGGGTAGTTAACGTGTGGAATTCTCTTCCAATAGATACAATAATAAGTAAGACTCAAAATGAATTCAAAACAGAAATAGATAGATATACCCTTAATGGAAACAAACTACAAAATTACGCTAATTGTTAGGAGCTACATATGGACAAACTGCCCATTCAGCTCCAAAACTTCCAAAGTATGAACCAAAGTACGAGTACTGTGCATGCAACTCCAATAAGAAATATGCTGGCAGGGCATCCCATCAGGCATTGTCCTGCTATGCCTATGACCCAGGTTTGGAAGCAGACTCAGGATGGAAGGGCAGGCAACTGGGTCTGGGAGATAGTGCTTCCAATAACAGTGCTTTCTAACCCAGGAAGGAGATGACCCTGCATCCTGCACTGCACCAACCACTGTGAAGGGCCAGAGAGCTTACTCTCCCAAAAGGGCATCACTGCAATATCCAAGGCCAACGCTAGGTCACGCAGCACCATCTAGTGGGGGGAGGTGGTGGAAGAGTTTGGAAAAGAAGGAAGAAAAAAAGTACAGTAGTGCTGGCAGTGAAGTCATATTTTATTAAGCTCTGAACTCTTGTGATAAAAAACTTTGCCTCCACCAGGAGTTGATTTTAACATTAATTTACTAACCTGGGGAACAGTACAAATTGCTACCGGCTTTGCAGTTACCCCAACCTCCACCCCATATCTAACCCTTAAAATGATATTTCAAGCCTCTGTTGAAACTGTGATTATGCAATTGAGATTAATATAATCAGCTCACAAAACATGTTCTACTTCAGACGAATAATGCAAAAATGCAGCATTTTTTTCATTGTTTTGTAGCCATACTCTCATTTCACTTTGTATGGTTTCTCCGCAATAACGTTAGCCTTAATGGATTGTTCATTGTGTATATGAAACTTACCATTTGCGATGAGTGCTGGTGTGCGATACAGTTTCAATGTGAGTGTAGTGGGGTGCAAATTTGTTGTTACTGTATTATGACTGTGCACTATCTTGAAAATTTGGTTCTGAGCATGCTCAGTAGGATATCAAATGTTTATCCAAAAGATCCTACTGAGCATGCACAGAACCAAAATTTCAAATCCTTATAACTTTGGAATGGATTAATATTTTTTCACCAAACCAATGAAATGCACTATTCTGGGACAAGCCCCTTTCTACTCTAAAATTTCAGACTACAATTCTAAACCATCTGGGCTGCTGTAGACAATGACAAAAAAAAACAGCAAAAAACCCCGAATTTTTCTTAAAAACACACTACTTGGATCTCAGAATGTGCACATCCAACTGGAACAAAACCTGGCAGATCAAGAGATCTTGCCCCCCACACACACACACACTGTGCATGCAAAATTTTGTGCAATTCTGTTAAACAGGAGCAAAGCTATTAAGGTGCAAAGTTAGGTGGTTAACATTAAACAGCCTACTCAGCACTAACTATAGTGGTGCTACCATGCCACTATAATAAAATGAAAAGAAAATTACACTATTTTTGTATCAATCTTGGATACATCCCTTCATAACTTTTAACTGAAAGAAGTCAAAAGGTACTAGTGATACTCCATACAGAATAATCACATCATTTTCCTTAGTTATTACTGCCACATTGTTTTTTATTTAATAGCTGTAGCTTTGCTGCTGATGTAAGAGGACACTATTATGAATGAGACAGATTTAGAGATTTTACATTCTAGTTACAAAAAAAAAACTGCATCTGCTACTACTAGTTGAGGGAATCACTGGAAACTTTGAAACTGTTTCCAGTCTGAGTTGAGTCTGTAGAAAAATTGAGTGTTTGATTCTGAGACACAAAGCTGGGAACAAAGTGATTGCAAAGAGCACTTTTTTGACTTGTGTTGTTTGCCACCTCACCATGCCATGCTCAAAAGGGTTGCAAATGTTTTTCAGGCACCCACAAACTCTTTTGTGAGTACCTGGGAATGGGGTTGGGGACACAGTGCTAATAGCTTGAAGGATCATTATCAAACCATTGTGGCCCCTGGAACCTGGTTTGCCAGCTGTGGGGGGGATAGCAGAATATCTGCCTACTAACTTAGTGAGCCTTTTTACAACCCCGCAAACCAGGGGGGAGGAAGAGGGAAAGGGGAACCAATCATGTGGCTAGACACCAGAGAATGTTCAGAGCAAGATAAGGGAGATGGGCAGCATGTTTCGACATCTGTAGGCAATTAGTGGGTATATCAGCTAACACAGTCCCAGATAGCACCTGTTAACATTCAGTGCACTTACTGGGAGGGTGAATTATCCAAATTGTAGTTCACAACCACTGTTGAGAATAACAATTTTGGCTGGTGTGGCAATAAAGCTTACTACCCCTCAGCATAGCTGTGAAGTGGGCCTGGAACCTATCCCAATTCATTTTGGACCCATTTAGAAACACAAAAAAATAGAATCCGATGGCAGATAAGGACCATACATCTCACCTAGTCTGCCCATTTCCCTACTCAGTGTTGACAGCACAGATCCAATTTGATCTGTGTATGCCTTCTCTGTCCATCTCCAGGGTACGCTTATGTCTATCCCATGTTTGAAGCTACCACTGGATTATTTTGTAATGAGACTTTGCAATACAGGATATGAACTTCTTTTTAAGTCTCCAGTGAACTGGATTAAGAAGGAGAGATTGGAACAGATAAGAACTTTGATCAGTTCTCTGGCCATGGTGTTCCTTTCCGTTGACAAATAATTGAACCCTGGAATTTGAGTGGGTTTGATTCTTTACCCCACAGTTCATTTAGTCAAGGAACACAGCGAATCTAGCAGTTTGAGCACAGAACTGGGAAATAGGAAATGTCAGGCTCAAGTCCCATCACAGCTAGTGCTGGGTGCAATTTCCAGTACTCTTTTAAAACTGTGCAAAATTGCTAAATTCACTTTCATACAATTGTTGCAAAAAAGCATCAGGATGTAGTATAATTCACTTTTAAATGTTTTCAAAGGTATGCCATTTTGGTGGCGACTGTACATTATCGAAACTCTAAATTGCACATTATATAAGGTAAAGGGCACACTTTCAAAAAGAATGCAGTTTTTTGGTTAAGTACTGGTTTAAAAATGTGCAATTTCAATATATTTTTGAAACTGCAATTTTTTTCATTAGAATGCGTGATACACTTCCTGCCGGGATGGAGGAAGTGGGCCTTTGATAGTAGCATTCTGTTGCAACTGCTATAGAGAGAGTGGAAGCTTTTTTACTGACAATAGATAGACAGACAGACAGACAGTGACATATTTTGTTTAGTTGTATATATATTGTTTCCTTGAAGAATCACAATATTTCTTTTGTTTTGTTTGTTTTCATTTTGTATAAAAATGTCTGGCAGCCATAGAAACCCAAAGTTTAGTGTTACAGAGGTTGCGGTTTTTCTGGACCTTACATCCAAGTATCATGGCAGGCTGTTCCATGCATCTAACTTGAAGCTGCAGTCCTAGCACTAAGTATAATATAGCCCCATCTCTATGTCATCCATAATATATTGTATCATAAAAGTCATTTGCTAATTCCAATAATTCCTGCCCTTCATTTAACATAGAAACATAGACTCTGATGGCAGATAAGGACTGCTTGGCCCACCTAGTCTGCCCATTTCCCTACCAATTGAATAAGCTGCAGATCCTCGTTAACCAACAGCCTACTTCTTCCTACCCCCCCACTAGAATTGTCTTATGTCTGTCCCATACATTCTTGAATTCCTCCACTGTTTTTGACACCATGACCTCCTTAGGAAGGCCATTCCATGTGTCCACCACCCTCTCTGTGAAAAAAATACTTCCTCACATTGCCCTGAGTTGTCCCCCCTCTATTTTCAAATTGTGTCCCCTTGTTCTTGCACATCTCTTTTTCTGAGAGATGCTACCCTCTTGGACTTTGTTGATTCCCTTGAGGTACTTGAAAGTTTCTATCATGCCTCCCTCTCCCTCATTTCCTCCAGGTTATATATATTAAGCTTCTTTAGTCTCTCTTCATATGGCTTCTGGTGTAGATTTCTCTTATCGTTTTTGTTCTCCTACACTAATTCTGCTTACTGTACTTGAAATACTATCATACATATGTAACTGTTGTCACACTTGATATAAACATTCTGTACTACAAACTCTGTAGGATTTCAGTATATTAGCCATGCTTACCCAAGTATGTCCTTTTTTGATAACAGTCCTGTAAAAAATGGTGTTACTAATTCTATCTGAAGATAAAATGTTGTCATTTTTCTGTGGAGGGGATCAGCCAACAGAAATGTATTTATTTTATTTATTTATTCTTTGGTCACTGGGAAAGGCCCACTAGGCATAAGTACTTGTTTTCAGGGGTGACCTGGGAGCACTGAGGAGGTTAATTGATTTGTTCAGAGTCACACAATATGCAAGTGGGGGTTGTGGAAATCAAACCCAGGTCTGCTGAATATACTGAGCTCATTCACAGCTCATTACTCTAACCTCTAGGCTATACTGCCAGCCCAATACATACTTATGTATATGTTTTATTTACCAGAATCAGTAGACACTGCAGCTGTGCATGGGAAGAACAGAGCAGGCCAGTTATATCAAGATGCTGGTGGTACAAGTATAATCCAAGAAAGAGGTAAGTTTCATATCTTGTTATTTCTTACAAAGTCTGAAAACATTGCTTTTCTCTGAGGGTGAGCATAGTCAGCTGGAGTCAGCCCTGGTGTCTCTTCCACCTTGTGGAACCATGTAGCGGTTCTTGTAGTGCCAGTGTCAGTCCAAGATGTCTTAGCAGCTTGAAGTCACATGATGGAAAAAATCATGTCTTTTTTTTTTTTACTCGATCAGCCAGTAAAATTACAATCCTCATACTGCTAAAGGGTGGTCCTACATCTTTTGCAGCTGTGTGGTACACCTGTAGTACTATGAATACAGCTTTTTAGTGCTGCAATTCACAGTGTATCACTGCACACCCCCTCTTCAGCTGGTCAGGCACCGGGCAATGGAGTGACAGAAAGGGCTACCAGCCCCAGTCAGAGCTGCCCCAACACCCTCAACCACTGCCTCGTGCAGGCCAAAGACTACAAAATGCCCTTGCTGAGGGTAGTGTAAACCCCCAACCCTTGATCACAAACCAGATTAACATATGAGTACAACATGCTGCTGTTGTGGATTGCATCTTTGTATACCAAATGGTAATTCCTATTTGGAACAGTTTGCAAGGGTCAGTAGTGGAAAGTCCTTCTCTGGAGGTTTTTAAAAAATGTTTAGATGTACTGTTCCAAACAAAACAGATCAACGTTGAATCATAAATGCAAGCACTATGGATAAACTTGTGCACTCTTATAAATACCTTGGCTTAATCTTCGACTCTGCTCTCTCCTTTCATAACCATATCTCTGCACTGACCTCAGCCTCCAATGCTCGGCTGGGTATCCTCTACCGGCACAAAAAATGCCTCACCACTAACTCTCTTCGCTTGGCGGTCACCTCCTCTGTGCTCTCGCTAGTTGACTACGGCCTCCCTGTTTATGGCGCAGCCGACCGACAGCCCTTCAAAGGTTAAGTCTTCACGCTTAACAAAGCTTGTAGACTTATTACCAGTGCCCCTAGACTCACCCATACTTGCCAATTGTACTCCATGGCCTCCCTACTCAACCTCGATGAGCGCCTCCTGTTCCTAACTTGCCAAGTTACCTACAAAGCCCTCCATGGTCTATCCCCCCCCAGCCTTGCCAACTCTATTAGTGATCCAACCCCACAGTCCACACCCGCGCCTCCAGCAAAACGGCCCTAGTCATCCCTAGGGTACGGACCACCCAGGGCCAAAGGGCATTCTCCTATAGAGCCCCCTCCCTGTACAACTCCCTACCTGCTGGTATCACAAATGCCCCCTCACTCGCCAGCTTCAAAAACTATCTAAAAAACCACTTGCTCATCTCATACTCCTGCCACTGCCCCTGACCACCCTTCTGTCTGCCCCTTCCTTGTTGATATGCTTATAAAAAATGTTTAAACTGACAATGGTGTTATGATACTCATTCACCTGCAATTGTGACATTGCCTATTGTTAATTTCTGTTGCTGACTGTCTCGCCTTGCCTGCTACTTGCCTTTGTCTTATTACTGTACAGTATTTTGGATTACCTCATGTATGTATGTTCTGTCTGCCTTCGACGAGGTACCTTTGTAAATGAGCCTCTGGCTCAAAGGTTTTTTAAACTGATATTATAATAAATAAATAAATAAAAGTCCTCCAAGCTCAGTATATATCTATGATACCTATGATGATACCCACACTCCCCCTCATAGCCACTTACTATGAGCAGAATAATACAAATCCTACCATGATGGATATTGTAAACCTCACACATCTTCCTCAACCTCAGCCCCTCCTCAACCCCCTTGCTGATGCATCAACTCAACAGTGTCACAGAATACTCTGCATTTTTCTTTGTTCTTGAAGACTCCTCTACCCAAGATGACACCGTGTCCACTGTCATAGAAGGCATGCCACTATAGGACATAATAACGGAGACTGACATGCACAGCACCTCTGCTTAGCATGGAAATTCACTGTGTATTTGAAGTGCTGTCCTTAGTTGAATTGTATTACAAAACTGTGTTACCATTTTTATCTTGAAAGAAAATGTCATATTTTGTGAGGCAATTAGCCAGCAGACATATAATCACCACACTTAAATTCAGCCTCTGCTCAGTCACCCTTCAGACAGCTGTCATCTCAGTGTCAGAAGTGGTCACACAATTAAAATAAAGGCAAGGCAAAGGTATGTGGCCAGAAGTGGTAGAAGGGCTGTCTTTAACACGCTGGGTCTGCAGCAGTCAGTGGTTGTGGGCTTACACTATCCACTAGTGCACACTGGAGATATCTGTATTCTTCTGTTATCCTCTTGTGCTGAGCAACAAAACAAAAAACACATATAGATTTCATAAATTGATCCACCAAAATTGTATTTTTGTAGTCTCTTTTTTTGGGTAACTGAAAAAGCAAAATACTAAAAATACATGCTGCATTGCGATGTGATCATTTATTTGTAGTTTTACTATATTTTATCATATACTTTTTATGTTACTGTTATTTCTAATAACAGAACATCACCCAGGGAGGCTGTGCCAGGCCAGGAAAGTAGAGGGACTGGTGTTGTTCAAGAAAGTGATGATGACCTCTTATACAGCCAACAAGTCTTCACATGCTGCAAAATCAGCATCGATGTTTAATAACACAGTGGTGCTTTGGCAAACTGGAGTATACAGGCAGCAGAAGAACCTCCAGGAGTCACAATTTACAGAAATCTGAGCACAGTAATGCCATGCAGCTGACATCAGGTAACCATGAAAGGGTGAATGATACTCCCATCTGCGAGTGCATCCTTATAGCTTCACCCATGCCACCCAGTTACAATGTACCTTGTAACAAGCTGTAATTTGAAAGCTTGAAATGGAACTAGCCAATAAAGTCTACTACAACAATTTTTCAAGATACATGTATTTATAATCAGGTAAAAAAGAGAGATACAGAGGGAAAACATTTTGGGAGTACTCATTGTCGCATGATAGGCCTATATCCATTTATGTGGGTTCATATTGTATATGCTGTGATATACTTTAGAATTAAGACACTGTCTCTTTAAGATGCTTTTATGAATGAACTTACAAAAATAGCCGTAATTGTTCTAATGGCTAGGGTGGATGATATGTCTCAGGATAAGGGAGACTGGTATATAGCCCAGGAAGGCATACAATATCTCACTGTAGCTTTCCATGACAAGGAAAGGTAATGTAGTGACCTAGGGCTCAGGAGTCAAGCCAAATGCATGGACCAGATGTCACTGGGGTTGACATGAAACCTGACATGGAACCACAGTGACACCTACAGGGAAGGGTAAACTGTTGCACCCCATCACACAGTGGGTGTGGCCTGAAAATGATTAGTATGTATTTATGAGACACACTTTTTGAACTAAGGGCAGCTGTGAAATGGTTTAGCTGGAAGTCAGATAGTCTGTCCAGCTGGCTTATACTTGAAAACCAGGAGTATATGTGTAGACCTGGAAAAATCTCTAAAACCTGTTCTGAGTGTGTGGAACTTAGACTTTTCACATACTGAACAAAAAATTCTGGCATTAAGTCAGAATTTTGGAAACCAAGACTTTTCACAAAGGAAGCATCTGAAGCCTTTTCTAAAAAAAGATATTCAAAGGAACTGACTTGGACTACAACCTTGTTACAAGATTGTTGCTTAAGGACTCATCTCTACAAGGACATTTAAAATGTTGTCAGAACTCTACCATTAAAACAAGATATAGTTTAGTATGCAGTACCTAGTGTTTTCTGTAAACCATCCAGTTTTACTTTTGTTATTGTCTGCATTTCAAAGTTTTTCCAAACTGTAGACTTTTCTGTATTGCTTTTATGTTAAGTAAATTTGTATGGTTTTCTAATCAATGCTGCCTGGGATCTGATTGTGTGATTTAACATTTTAAACAGAAGGGTTTTGAAGAGACTGTGTGCCTGAAAGATAGAACCATTCGGCTATCATATAAAACTACTTAGGCAAGGCATAGCCAGTGGCTGTGGAGGGACTCAAATACTGAAAGTAGTGCAGAGCAAAGGGAACTCAAAACTACAGAATCCACCCTCCCACTGGGAAAAGGAGGGCTGGTAAGTCTTCCTGAACCCTTACTGCTTCTTATGAGTTCTTAAAAAGGGGGATCCTTTCTGCAAACAGAAGGTTCTGCTGGGCTGCCCGGGGTTTGGGGCCAAGGGCTCATGAAGATTTGGTGCCAGCTACTGGGATTTTGAATGGTCTTGCAAAACCATCACACAGACAAGAACAGAATTTGGAATGGGGAAAAAGAAATTTGTTTGCAGACAATAGACCCTATTCTGTTTGATTTTTTTTTTTAACAGAGTAGTGTAGATAGAAGAATGTCTGTTCAGTACAGCAATATGAACTTGGAGCAACTGAGGAAGATCTGTGGGGAGAAGGGCATCCCTAGTGAAAACAAAAATAAAAGTTAACTCATGGAGGCCCTTCTGGCAACTATGGCGGAGGATGCGCCATTCCACATAGAGCCACAGGTGGTGGCTTCAGAGATCCAGAGCCCAGAGGAGAAGAAGCCATCTACAGACAAAGAGCTGGAGCTGAGAAGGCTGCGGATGCAGGAGAACCCGCTTGAGAATAAGCAAAAAAGGTCTGAGATGGAGCAAAAGAGGTTCAAGATGAAATTGGAGGAATGACGACTCCAGAAAGAGGAACAATGGCAACAGAGAGAGGTGGAAGAACAGCAGCGCCAGAGGGAACATGAGCTGAAAAAGCTGACACTCCAACCGATACTAACCCCTAAGCAGGTAAGTGGCGGAGTTGGGTTAGAACCTCCAGGACTGGGGTACAAGTTAAATTCAAAATTAATAGCCAAGTTTAAAGAGGGGGAGGATATAGACATGTTTGTAAATTCATTTGAAAAGGTCTGTATCCAGGACAATCTGACCAAAGAGACCTGAAGCTTTCACCTGTCTCCGCTACTTATTGGCAAGGGGAGGAAAGCATTGGGGCAGATGGACAATGTTGAAAGTAAAGATTTTGACAAGTTAAAAACTGCTTTATTAAAAAAATATGATCTGAACCCTGATCCATACAGAGCAAAGTTCTGGAAGCTCCAAAAGGGGCCGGAAATGAGCTTTGAGAAGGTAGCCACAAAACAGCATCAATATTTAAAACATTGGTGGGAGGAGGTGAAAGCAGGTTCTGTTGAAGCTATTGAAGGGGTGGTGTTGCTTGAACAGTTTTTTTGGATTTGCTCACCTGACTTAAAGCTTTGGCTAGAGGACCAAGATCCTAAGACTGCCAAAGAGGCTGCATAGCTGGTGGATTGCGAAGCTCAAAGCAGGGCTGCTCCCAAGGGGAATACAGTGGCAAAAAGGAAAGGTGGGCATTTTGGACAATCAAAAACCACAGGGTCCCTGCAAAAAGAAGGGAATCCCCAGGTGTCAAAAAGGGAGGTTGGGGACAAGAAGCATGATGAATGCTGGTATTGTCACCAGATAGGCCATAGGTCTAGACAGTGTCCTAAGAAAGCCAAGAAGGTAAAAGGGCCTGTGTAATTGGAGACAATAGCCAATGTATCACTGAGACTCTCCCTGACAATATGAGGGGGCACATTCACCCAGCCATGGTGAATAGGGTACAAACTAGGGGGCTAAGTGATACAGGAGCACCTCTTACCATGGTGAAAGGGGATTTGGTGGGGGCTGAAGAAATACTGCCAAATCAGTTTGTTTCTGTGAGGGATTACACAGGGGAAAGGAAAACTTACCCATTGGCCAGTGTTACCCTGGATTGGGAAGATGTAGGTGAATGGGTAAAGAAGGTGACTGTAGCTGGAAAACTCATCATGGATGTTATTATGGGGAATGATGTTCCACAGGGAGTGGTTTGTGCTGTGACCAGGAGCCAAAAGAATAAAGGCTCCTGTGATCTTCAGGACCCCACATAAATTCAGACAGGAGAGGTTGGAAGACAGGCTAGTCAACCTGTAGCTCTTATAAAAGAGGGTAATAACAAGGGGATGGAACTTCCCCTGGTGGCAGTTTACCCAACTGCTACTGAAGGTTGCTGTCAGGAGGGGGGGTGACACATAGTCCAAGGGAGGGGGAAGGTTGTGATATGGAGTTCCCTACTGCCACATTTATGGACCTCAGTCTGGGAACTGATGAGGGCATGACCCCTGCTCTGGGTAAGTGGGAAGACTTAGCAGCAGCACAACGGACAGACCCTAGCTTTCAGAAGCTGAGGACCTGTGCAGAGTCTGCTGGGACACAGGGAGATGATGGAAAACATAGGGTGTATTGGGAAAATGAACTGTTATACACAAAGGACATCAGGACAGAGGGAGGAGTGATGGGCAGGCAGCTTGTTGTTCTCCAAGAGCATCATGGGTTATTGCTCAAGGTAGCTCATGATATTCCCATATCCAGACATTTGGGCATTGCTTGCACTACGCAGCACTTAGCCCACAATTTCTATTGACCCGATATTACCCAGCAGGTGAAGGAATACTACAAATCCTGTCATTGGTGTCAGGAATTTGGGAAGGCAGGAAGCAAAGCCAAGGCTGCCCTGATTCTCTTACCACTTATTGAGGAGCCATTACAGAAGTTTGGAATGGATATCGTGGGTCCTTTGAATGCCCCAAGTTCCTCAGGAAAAAGGTATATGTTATCAGTTGTTGATTATGCCACCCGCTATCCCAAAGTCATCACACTGTCCTCCACTAAGGCTGACAAGGTGGTAGATGCTTTGCTGGGGATTTTCTGCTGTGTTGGGTTTCCACAGGAGGTTATCTGTGATTGAGGGGGTAAGTTCATGTTGGACCTAATGAAGTGTTCGTGGGAGAAGTGTGGTGTCACACAGAGACGCAAAATGCCTTACCACTCAAAAGTCAATGGTCTTGTAGAGAGAGATTTAATGGGACCCTAAAAGCTATGCTTATAGCATTTGCACAAAAGCATGGGTGGGGCTAGGGAAAAATACCTGTCCCACCTGCTGTTTGCCTACAGGGTAGTGCCACAAGAGTCATCTGTGTTTTGACCCTTCGAGCTCTTGTATGAACGCAGGGTGAGGGGGCCCCTAGATTTAATACGAGAGGACTGGGAAAGTAAGCAGGCCCCCCAAGGGACTCCCATAGTGGAGTAAGTGTTCAAATTCAGGGAGATGCTGAAGGAGCTTATGGGCGGGGCCCAGAGCATCCTGACAGCTGACCAGCAAAAACAAAAGACCCGGTACGATCATGGAGCAAGAGTTCAGTCGTATGGAGTAGAACAGGAGGTAATGGTTCTGATTCCGGTCCAAAAAGGACAAGCTGCAAGCTGAGCGGGCAGGGCCATACAAGGTAGTCTGGCTGGTAAATGATGCTAATTACATTGTAGAGTTACCTGACTGAAATCACACTCACAGGATGTATCATGAGAACATGATGAAGCCATATTTTAATAGTTCTGACAAGGTACCTATGGTTTGTAGTCCTGGAGAGGAGCTAGGTGGGGAAAACCTCCATTTCAACTTGTTAGCCGACAATAAGCAGGTGTCTTCTGTGGCAACCATCAAACTGTCACCCCAGTTGATACCTATACAGGCCCAAGAGTTGAGGACCCTTTTGCGAGACTTTGCCCCTTTATTTATCGCAAAGCCAGGAAGGACGCTGCAAGTGATGCATGATATAGACACGGGGACCCAAGCACCCATATGTAACCATGTAGTACAGCTTACCAGGTGTCAGAGACAGTCCTCAAGGACATTAGGAGGGAGGTGGGGGAGATGCTGGATCTAGGGGTGATCCAGATTTCCCATAGCCCCTGGGCCTCACCTGTAGTCCTTGTACCAAAACTGGATGAGACTACACGGTTCTGCATAGATTATCATGGGTTTAATGCCATAATGAAATCTGATTCCCATGCAATGCCATGCACAGATGAACTTCTTGACAAACTGGGAGGGGTGACATACTTGACTATAGTAGACCTGACAAAGGGGTACTGGCAGGTGGAACTGACTGGCAGGGCTAAGGAAAGGTTGGCATTCATCACCTCAATTGGCCTGTTTGAGTTCAGGGTCATGCCCCTTTGGATGAAGAATGCCCCTGCTACATTCCAGCTGTTAGTAAATCAGGTGTTACAGGATACAGAGGACTTTACAGTAGCCTACCTGGACGATATTGCTATCTTCAGCAATAGCTGAGAGAAACACCTGATACACCTGAGGGAGGTGCTGGGCCAAATACAGGCCACAGGTCTGACTATTAAGGCAGAAAAGTGTCAGGTGGCCATGGCAGAGGTCACTTATTTGGGACATGTGGTGGGGCAAGGCCAACTTCACCCAAACCAAGCAAAGGTAGAGGCTATTGCATCATGGCCTACACCTGAAACCCAGAGACAAGTCAGGAGGTTTCTTGGGACAGCAGGGTATTATAGAAAATGTGTTCCCAACTACAGTTCCCTGGCCACTCCTTTATCTGGGTTGCTGACAAAGAATAAGCCTAGGAAGGTAAAATGGGATGCAGACTGTGAGTAGGCCTTCACACAGCTGAAAACCTCACTGTGTAGGGCCCCAGTGCTGGCAAGCCCAGACTACAACAAGCCATTTGTGGTACAGACAGATGCCTCAGATGTGGGAATAGGGGCAGTCCTCAGCCGTGTATCCAATCAGGGGGGAGAGAGCACCCCATTGTATACTTAAGCAAGAAGCTACTTCCACGGGAACAAGCCTATTCAACCGTGGAGAAGGAATGTCTTGCCTTAGTTTGGGCATTAAAAAACTGGAACCATAACTGTATGGGAGGCATTAAAGGTCCAAACAGACCGCAACTCGTTAATATGGTTGGGCCAAATGGGAAACTTCTGAGATGGAGTATTGCCTTGCAGGCTTATGACATGGAGATTTCGCATAGGCCTGGATCCAAAAATGTGAATGCAGACAGCCTATCCTGCATACTGGATCTATAACAAAACTGAGAATAACTGCACCCAATAGGGGCGTGTTCCCCCAGGTTCTGTTTTAAGAGGGAGGTATGTTGCATGATAGGCCTATATCCATTCAAGTGAGTTCATATTATATATGCTGCAATGTACTTAAGAATTAAGACTCTGTTGCTTTAAAAGGCTTTTAGGAATGAACTTACAAAAATAGACTTAATTGTTCTAATGGCTAGGGTGGACGGTATGTCTCAAGATAAGGGAGACAGGTATATAACCCAGGAAGGCATAAAATATCCCACTGTGGCTTTCCATGACAGGGAAAGATAATATAATGACCTAGGGGTCAGGGGTCAAGCCAATTGCATGGACCAGAAGTCACTGGGGTTGACATGAAACCTGATATGGAACCACAGTGACACCTACAGGGAAAGGTAAACTGTTGCACTCCATCACACAGTGGGTGTGGTTTGAAAATGACCAGCATGTATTTATGAGACACACTTTTTGAACTAGGGGCAGTTGTGAAATGGTTTTACTGGAAGTCAGATAGTCTGTCCAGCTGGCATACACTAGAAAACCAGGAGGTAGGCCTGGAAAAATCTCTAAAACCAGTCCTGCATGTATGGAAATTAAACTTTTCACATACTGAACAGAAAATTCTGATTTTAAGTCAGAATTTTGGAAACCAAGACTTTTCACGAAGAAAGCATCTGATGACTTTTCTAAAAAGCATATTCAGAGGAACTGACTTGGAATACAACCTTGCTACAAGATTGTTGCTTAAGGACTCATCTCTACAAGGACATTTAAAATCTTGCCTGAACTCTAACATCAAAATAAGGTATAGTTTAGAATACAGTATCCAGTGTTTTCTGTATACCATCCAGTTTTACTTTTGTTATTGTCTGCATTTCAAAGTTCTTCCAAACTGTAGACTTTTCTGTATTGCTTTTATATTAAGTAAACTTGTATGATTTTCTTATCAACTCTGCCTGGGGTCCGATTGTGTGATTTAACATTTTAAACAGAAGGGTTTTCAAAAGACTGTGTGCCTGAAAGATAGAACCACTCTGCCATCATATAAAACTACTTAGGCAAGACATAGCTAGTGGCCGTGGTGGGATTCAAATACTGAAAGTAGTGCAGAGTCAAGAGAACTTGAAACTACAGAATCCACCCTCCCACTGGGAAAAGGAAGGCTGGTAAGTCTTTCTGAACCCTTACTCCTGCTCATGAGTTCTTAAAAAGGGGGATCCACTCTGCAAACAGGAAGTCCTGCTGGGCTGCCTGGGGTTTGGGGGCCAGGGGCTCGTAACACTCGTCACATCAATATATTTTTGTCTGTCTCTATCTCTCTCTACATAGGTGATGTGGAGCAACTGAGGCCATCTGATCTGCAAAGCAGCACCACTAGAGAGATTCAAAGGGAGGCCATGACCCATTGGCAGGAGCAAAAAAGTGTTACAGGTACTCTTTAAACACTGAAAGACAAAAGCTGAGTACAGGAAATGTGACTTGCTAAAACAGAAACGTAGACGATGATGGCAGAAAAAGAGCAGGGGTCCATCCAGTCTGCCCATATGCCCTATAATCCCTGGAACATATTGTTCCTCCAGGGTACTAACCCTTCCCATCTTATCCCCATTCTCCTTTGTCTTGTCACCCCTGGCAACCAATATTCCCTTCATTCTATCCCATGCCTGCTTGAACCCCTGACTGTGTTTGCACCCACCACCTTGGTGGACAGACTGTTTCAATGTTCCACCACCCTTTCCATAAAAAAAGTACTTCTTCACATCCCTCCTGAACATCCATCTTGTTAATTTCCACTCAAGACCACATCACCTCAAACTGGTATTCGGAGTACATAATTCCCTGCAGTTTACCTTGTTAATTCCTTTAAGGAATATGAAGGACTCTTCTATCTCCCCCTTCCTTCTGGTATCCACTGAGTACATATTTAATGCCTTGAGGCGTTCATCATAGGATCTGCCTTGTTGGCCCTGAATCATTTTTGTTACTTTGCATTGCATGGTTTCCAACCTATCCCTGTCCTTTCAGAGGTGAGGGCTCCAGAACTGAGCACAGTACTCTAAGTGAGGCCTCACCAGAGATCTGTAGAGGGGAAGCATTACCTCTTTTCTTCTGCTATCAGTACCCCTCCCAATACATCCAAGCATTGTGATAGCCTTGCTATAGGCCTTGTTTCACTGGCTTGTTTGTTTAAAGGAGTTACTGATGACAACTCCTAGATGCCATTCCTCTTCTGTAATGCTAAGTCTCACACCCCACCCATCTGGTACTCTGTTTTGGGGTTCCTTTTCCCTAGGTGCATTGCCTTGCACTTTCTGGTGTTGAATTGAAAGAATGGGCATTGAAAAAAACAGAGGGAGGAACATATTAAAAAAAAGCACGTCTGCAGGGCCAGGATAAAATTATCCAGTGGGGAGGATGATCCAGAGATGCAGCAACACATTGAGACAAGGGAACATGCTGCAGGATGGAGAAACTGGGCCAGGAAGCAGCTGGAGGGCAGATCCATCCAGCCCCATCACGGTATCCCCTGCCAGTGCAACATAAGATTGTTGAGCGACCCCTCTACCCTGTTGTTGCTGCACTGCAGAGGTATGTAGTCGATCTGTGTCAGAGTGTGGCGAGAATGGAAGGAGTGCTAGAAGCCATACTCAGCAAGCTGCAGGACCAGGGACACTAATTTAAATGGTGTGTCTTTGAGGCATTTGTGATGTGTGTCATGGCTCCAGTGGATGTCAGGCTATGGAGTAAACAGCTTGAAATTTCCAAAGGTTCCCCAAACCCTCAGTAAAAAATGTACCAAGTAAACAAAAAGTATGAGTACCTGTTCCCTTTTTTCCTGGGGAGGTTGATTTGTTGCTGTTTTGAACAAATTATTTTTTGGGGGTTATATGCACAACATTTTAAAATAAATATCATATTTGAGTATTTGAAAATGTCTCCTTTTTTCTTTAATACCAATGTGTTTTACTAATAAATAAGAGGGAATAAAATAATGAATATAAATATATACCTCATATGTATCTCCGGACAGGTTTAATTCTGTATGAATGTTTTAAACAGTTGTTCATATTTATTTATTTTTATTTATTTGTTTTTATTTACCGGGTAGGGTGCGTTAGCCATAGCAATGCCTATTTCCAGGCACGACCTGGGAGTTTACAGATACAGTACAGTTGAAGTAACATTTGATCAACATAGGGAAACAAATACAGAACACTGAAATACAAATAAGGTAAGACCATGGACAGTAGTAGTACAAAGTAGTCCAAAAACAAACATGGTACAAATTACATGGACAATAAGATGGAGTAAATAATAGAGCAAGTGTAATAAAAACGATTAAATCAGTTAACAAGGTTGAGAAAAAATGTTATAATACACAAAACAAAATGACCCCCAAAAATATAGTTATACATAGAGTATAGAGTAAAATTAGGATATGAATAGGGAGTAGGAGTGGAAGGATGGAGAAGTATAAACAGAAAGTCAAGGAATGGGGAAAGAAATTAGGTAAAAACTAAGGGAGCAAGTAGAAGTAAAGAGGTGGGTAAAGTGTATGCCTTAGGTGAGAGGTTGCATGGATCATGGGAGAGATAATGGGTAAGGTGGTTTGAAATATGAGCATGAACAGGAGTCACCAAGACAGCTCTGAGTATAGCAGGCAGTGGTGTTTCAACTGATGTGATGAGGACACATACCAACAGATATTATTGTAGGTGACATCCCACTTCCTGAGGATAGATTTACTAGCAGAGGCATACACAACAACTCCATACGTGAGTGATGGAAGGAGTATGCCATGGGCTATGGCAAGCTTCGCTGAAGGTGTGAGCATAAAGCTAGAACAATAGGCCATACCTAGTTTTATGTTGGTCAGCTTGCAGGTTTGTTGACTGTGGAGATCGAAAGAAAGAGTAGGGTCAAGTGTGAGACCAAGGTATTTGAACAAGGGTACCACGTCAGCAGAGGAGCCATTCAGGGTATTTACATTGAAGGTGGGTTGATAGAGTTTGAGCTTGGCAGTAGTGCCAAATAACATGGCTTGAATCTTAGATACATTCAGCAGCAGTTTGTGGCTATATAGCCATTGCTGAATTCTTTGAAAGTCAAGTGAAAGTTTTTCATTTATTTCTGTAATGTTTTTGGCACTGGCATAAAGAACAATATCTTCTGCGTATAGTATTGAGGCAGTCAGGGGAAGGTTAAAGGTAATATCATTCATGAAAATGAAGAAAAGCAGAGGCCCAAGGATAGAGCCTTGAGGCATGCCTATGTTTACAGTCGCTGAATCAGACAAGGTGTAATTGAATTTAACTTGCTGGGTGCGATCTGACAGGTAGTTGCCAAACCATGCTGTGACATTCGGTGAGAAACCTAGGGATCTAAGTGTGTCCAGGAGAATAGGGTGGTTGACTAGGTCGAATGCTTTTGTCATATCTATAAAAATGGCCCCTGTTAGGAGACCGGAGTCCATGGCAGATAGGGTATCGGAAGTAAATTTAAGTAATGCAGTGGTAGGGTATCGGAAGTAAATTTAAGTAATGCAGTGGTAGTGCTGTGACCCTTGCGGAAACCATGTTGAGCATTTGTATGGAGGTCATGTGTCTGGAGAAAGGCAATAATTAGGGTGGCAACGAGCTTTTCAAGGATTTTGCTGAGGACAGACAGTATGGCACTAGGTCTATAGTTGGAGGTTTTTTTGCGGTTTCCTGTTTTGAAGACAGGGGTAATCCTGGCCATCTTCCAGAGAGTGGGAACATAGCTATGGCACAGGGAGAGGGTAAAGATCCTAGCTAAAGGTGAGGCTATATAAGGGGCAGCAGCAAGTTTTAACAGCTTGGGTTCGATACTTTCAGAGCCTGCAGCAGAATGGTCTGAAATGTTATTGAGCAATTTTAGCACATCCAGACTTGAAATTAAATTTGGCCCCAGAGTCATTCAGTTGAGTATGGGGGTTAGTTGAAGCTGGGAAGGATGATGTATAGTTTGTAAGATCAGAAAACTGTGTGTTGAAAAAGTTAGCGATAGTAGAAGGATTAATGCAGTGGACGCCATTTATAGTCATATCATTTAGGGTGGGGGTCGGATTTGACCTAGGAGGCACTTTATGTGGGACCAGAATTTTTTGGGGTCACCACACGATTTGGTTAAGAGATCTTTACAGTAGGTGCTCTTGGCACGTTTAATATCCTTCTTGCAGGAATTTCTGAGTATCCTATAGGAATTGAAGTCAGCAGGCAGTCCTGTCTTTTTATAACAATGCCAGGTTTTATCACGCAGGTGTAGTTTGGAGAGCAGGTCGGACTTAAGCCAAGGCATATGTTTATTTTTTACTCTACGGGTAATGAGGGGGCAGTGTTTGTTCTGAGCTTCCAAAAAGCGATTTAGGAATAGGTTCAATGCAGTTTGAGGGTCATCTAAGTTAAACAGAGGAGACCAGTTGATGGAAGCAATATCCTGTAGGAAGAAGTGGTGGTCAAGGTGAGCATAGTTGCGGAATGTGATGAACCAAGACTTTGCGGGGGGGGGGGCTTGGTCTTACCCCAAATGCAGAAAGTGGGGGAATGATCTGTAATGGAATCTGCTAGTATGGCAGATGAGATAATATTTTCAGAGTGGTTAGTCATAACCCATTTGAGCAGAGCTGAGGAATTTGAGTGATGGGCAGTTCTTGTGGGATTAGTGATAACTTGGTGTAAGTTAAAACTGTGAATCTTAGAAAGTAGTGAGGGTTGGGAGTTACCCAGACAGTTTATATTGAGATCCCCAAGCAAGAGAACCTCATTTCTCCCTGAGAGAAGAGTGATTTGTTCCAGCAGCTCATCAAGACCTTTTATACCGCGGGAGGGATGGTTATAAGCACAGACTATATGAAGTTTTTTGGAAGCCAGGGAGAGAAGAGCATGTAGTGCTTCACTATGGACTACAGGAGAAGAGCAGATCTCAGTGATATTGAGGTGGTCTTTGAAATAGATAGCAGTACCACCACCTCTTTTTGGGGGCAGGCCTGTCTGCTCTCAAGAGGTTGTAGGAGTTTAGTGGGCACCGGGAGTCATGAATGGAGGGCTTAAGCCACATTTCAGTGAGACATATGATATCTGGTTTATATAGGGTAATCCAGGATTCAAATTCTGTAAAATTGTGCACCAGACTTCTAATGTTATGATGCACTACCAGAAGACCCTTTGTATGTGAGAGGTGATACTATCAACATAGGTTGGTCCAGGGTTCAAATGTACGTCACCAGAGAGCAATAGGGCTATCAGGATGAGATACCAGAGTTTATGGTGTAAAAAGGGGTGAATGACACACAAGTTAAAGGGGGAGAATTTTGGCATGTAAGTAACAATATGGGCCCAGGTTCTGTATAACAAAAGAGGAGTAGAGTCCCAGTAGAGAGGGGATAAGAGGAGCAGGTTGGAGAATTGGTAGTCAAGGGGCCAGTGATGATGGTGTGCCGAGTGGGCAATGGGAGCAGTTGGGAAGGATAGGTGGAGCAGAACGATGGAGGACACAAGAAAGAACAGTGAGACTGAGAGATGCATGGCTGAAAGACATGGGAGAAAACAAGTACAGAGGGTGTGAATCAGTGGTATGAAAAAGAGAGAGGAGAGAGAGAAAGAGCTAGGGCAAGATAGAGAGAGAGAATCAGAAATACCAGAAAAATATATAAGAGAGCTAGGAGAGGAGTGAGGTATAATATGACTGGGGAGTGAGAAGAGGAGTGTAGAATACAGGTGGCCAATGGGAGCGGGAGATGTACAGAAGGGGAGGGGCAATTGAGTATTGAATGGAGGCCTCGGGGGGGGAGGGAGAAAATTTAGCCTACTTTGGCGGCGCTCAGGGAATCAACTTAGGTTCTAAAACAGAGCCGAAAAAGCTATGCAGAGTCTATGCAAAAAGACACACCAATCGGGACAGGCTATGGCACACAGCAGACCAATCAGGATACGCTCGCCAAGCTCCGCACCAATCGGAGGCCTGGTAGTCGAAATAGGCAGTGAGTTGCAATACCTGCTGATGGGATCTGGGGCTGAGGACCACGAGGGCGGTCAGAGGATGAGCAGTGACTCGGACGGTGGAGACTGGAGTCAGCAAGTGTATCCGCCAAGCTTCTGTGAGGTGCCGCTTCTGGCGCTGGCCCCTGGGGAGGAGAGGGGAGAAAACAGAGTAGTTATACTGGAGCAGTGGGGGGGTGGCTGCGCCACTCTGACAGTGGGGGTGGGGAGTAGGCTTTTTACAGGACAAAAGGATAGAAAGGGGCAGGGGAGGAGGTGAAAAGTTAAAGAAAATGAGGAGGGGATATGTGTGTATATATAAATATATATATTATTCCCCTCTTATTTTCATACATACATTTCTATTGTACAGTTTCTTTATCATACAATACTATCAAGTTTTAACCTGGACATTTGCGGTATTAAATCTAAAGGTCTTGCATTTATTTTGAATGTTGTCTCATGACACACTCATTCATTAATAATTTCAGTCAGAGGTTTTGTCTACTTGAGTGTTCAGCTTATCTCCTGTGGATGTTATCTGACCTTGAAAAGATTCTCGGCAGTAGCAAGTTAATGGAATGCTGTTCATTCCATTTAAATCTGTGATTTTCTGAAACAGGTACATTAAACCAATGAGAATTTTTTCTGTTTTTTTTTTAAATGTATTTTTTTATGCATGATCAGGGTGTTAATAGAATGTGACTCTCTGAACAACTGTCATAAATCTCCAAGGAAGGACTTGGATGGTCTGAAAGCTTAGACAGTGTTTTCTTTTTGTAACATCTATGCTGGTCCAATAAAAGGTATCAAGCTATTTGCTTCTGGATCCACAAGTATAAGGTTTTCCTCAATTTCTATGATGTTAATGAAAGATAAAAGCTCCTAATTTATGACAGCCTTCTGAGCTGGTTGTCCAACTCTTCCCATGTTGATACTTTTCCCATCATTGGTATTAGTTTTATCCATCTGTTCTACCTGTGGCACATTTATATTAATGTTGGCCACCTCCACATCATTTCTTATATATTCTGACACTCCACCCCCCCCTTCTCCTTCCTATCCTTATTAAAAATACTGTACCCATCTATGGACTGGCAGTATAGCCTAGAGGTTAGAGGAACGAGATTTGAACAAGCTTGATACATCTAGCAGACCAGACCTGAGTTTGATTCTCACAGCCTCCACTTGCATACTGTGTGACTCTGAGCAAATTACTTAACTGCTCAGTGCTCCCAGGTCACCCCTGAAAACAGGCACTTGTGCCTAGTGGGCCTTACCCAGTTACCAAAGACTAAAATAAAAAAAAATATATATATATACAGTGTATATATATATATTTCTACCCCATTCTGTACACTCCTGCCACCACGTTAATGTAACTGCACATATGTGTACACCATCTTTGTTCAGAATATTGTTTTGATCATATGCAGTATGCAATGTATGATCACAGAGAGAACTCTCTTACTGATAAATTTAGAAAACACCAGATCATCTTGAGCTGAATTTTATCTTTCCTTGCTCATGTTTTTCTTTAAATGTACTATTGTACTATCTGAATTCACTTAGTCTAATGTGTCCTTAATTATTACAGGACAGCAAAATTTGACACCATCATCCGCTTTGATGTTTCTTCTAAGAGCCAGTAACATTTTGTTTATCTTTATGCAGGTCAGCATTTGGACATTCCTTGTAGAAAGACTGTTCTGCTTGTCTGGGTCATGATTACTCCTGCTGCAATAAATATGCATTCAGAAGAAATGCTGGCTGCAGGACATGATAAGTATTCAATTGCCAGCTGACTATGTACTGGCCAGTCCTTTTCATGTGCCATCCAATAAAGAATGGGCTCCCCTGTCACTGGAACTGTAGTATTATCAGCCAGATGTGACTTTACCATAGCTACATGTGATAGGCCTCTAATAGGCTCGGTTTGTTGTTCATGAACAATTCCAAATTTTACAAGATTTGCCCAGATGGGTTTACAATTAAAAGATGAAAATAATGAAAAAGTTGATGGCCTGCTGGGCTGAAAGTTTGAAAACTGAGTTTCACTCTGTGGACTCTGCTTCTTTGACCTGTGCTGAACAGATGTACTGTAATGTTGTTATCCAAAGTTGTCTTGGACTGAAGAAAGCTCACGCAGCACACTGACTGCTTTAATCAATAGTAATTTATATCGGTCCACCTCATCAGCACCATGATGAAGGAAAGAAGAAATTCTGCTTCTGTAGTGAGGATCCAACATGCATGCAAACACATAGAGCTTGCAAGTAAGTACTGATTTCTTTAAGTCTGGAGACATTTGAAATTCACATAATGAGATCCAACATCATAGCAGCTCCCCAGGCATCATCTTTGTCTTCAAAGTCAAAGTCTAACCTCTTAAGTTCTGACCATAGCAAACAAATGAGAGGGATGACTTGGCTTAGTGATGCCATCTTACTGCTCACTGTCTGTGTGTACTGCTCAAAGAAGTAAGAACGTATAAGACAATTTCCATAAATATCCACTATGATGACGATACAACCAGCTCTCACATACTGCTCTTCTACTGTATCGCCCAATCATTTATGGCTTTGTACTGTTCATACAAATGCTGCAGCATGTATAATGGGGAGTTCCATCTAGTTGATACTTCTTGTTTCAGTCTCTGGCACATCTCTCAACCTCTCAGCATTACAAATCATAGCATTGGCCTTCAAAAATCATAGCAAAGGGCCAGAATGTGTAGCACTTTCTTATTTTAAACAATATTATGTCTACAGATAGTGGGCCCAATGTAGTTAGTGATAAAGAATGTTTCTATCAACTTAGTTCAATGATTTAATAGTTTGTGTGTCCAGAAATAGATCTAACATTATGAGAAACATCAGTAAACCAATGCAGAGCAAAAGTAAATTTGAGTGTGAAAATCATAGCGCTATGCTAAATTCATAGCAGTTGAGAGGTATGGTCTCTGGAGGGGGAGGCCATTTTTATTTTATAGATCACTTAGAAAATGTTGTGATTTGAATAAGCGACTGAAATGAACACTGATCTTACGTGACTTGTTCAACATCTCTGCCAGTCTGTCACTGTTTTGGGGGAAGCATTTAAGTATGGGATTTAGACAATGTGCAAAACATGCAACACAGTAAAAATGTCCAGTCCCAGGAGCCACTATCTCATTTGATCCATTGTCAGATGAAATAAATCCTGGTGTGAGATTTAGCTGTGTCAGGCAGTACTCAATTTGTTCGTTAAGTTCATAAAGGATGTTAGGACATGTGTGTGCTTTCTCCAAAGCTGACATTAAAAGAGTAGCAGTTTGATGAATTGTGCCAGAGCTACTTGACTTTGAAGCTCAATTTGCCGTGATGCACATATAATCTGTTGCTGTACCACTGGTCCACATATCAGTGGTAAGATGGACTATGCCAACTATTTAATCTTTCATTGAGTTTGCCACAGCAGACTTTGTGTGATCATATAGCTCTGGTACAGTGACACGTCAAAAATAACTATCACTGGATACATTCCTCTTTAGTATTGCAGTGGCCCCTATGCACAAAGGGGTGGGAAATATGTGCCTGAGGCATGTACCCCACCTGAGTAGTTCCACACCCATGGGAGATCCGCAGGTGGCCAAATTCATGAATAGTGGCCACCGTGCGACTCCCATACATGGCCCCACCCCCCTGGTGCACAGGCTCGTGGGGGCAGTCGGGGTGCTGTGCCATGGATCTGGGCGGGCGGCCAATCAGCCGCCTGACCCAGAACCCACAGCAGATCACTTGCACCTGTGGGAACTATCGAGGATGCCAGCACATCGAGCACCAAATGCAATGTGGGGGTCGACTGCCCGGCTGACTGCCTGCCAGCCTCCTAGAGTGCCCAACATGCTAGGGCTTCCAGGGTGGGGAAGTGCATGATCCTGCCACACCACCACAGCCCATGGCTGTAACTCACAGGGGGCCACATACCTGGCCCCTCCAACATTACAGCTGCCCTGACCTGGTGGAGGTGCGGACACCTGCAACCGGCACTCTGTACATTTGTGCATCCCTCGGCATGTCGGCACTCCCCCTGCACCTCCCCTGGTCTGCGCCACACACATAGGTCCACACCCAACCAGGGATCCAGTGTGGGGGCGGGCGCCCAGTGGAGGATGCCCACAGGGGTGCAGTGGGTTTAAGCAGCAGAGTGATCTATGTGCCAGGATACACGGCACTCCACTCTGCACCTTCTGCATATGGCCTAATATTAGTAAAGTTTTAGAAACCCTCCCCATCCACAAATAAAAAATGGAAGTAAGTTGACTGCAACCATATACAGCACAGCGGCATTAATCGTGCATGTTACATGGTGATTATGGGCATATTTAGAGTGTTTACCAAACATCTGTGGGATGGTGGACTGCTATGTTTTGACACAATGACTGAAATGGACTGAAAGAGGAGGGTGAATACAAAATGGTTTGGTACACATACCACTTCACAAATCATTTGATGATACTGGTGTTGCTTTCAGAGCTGGAATTTTGCCACTTTCAGATGTACTGCTTCTCTTGCTTAGGTACATTGTTTGTGGCCGCTGCCACCGGAGTACTGCACAGAACAAGCCCACCCTCCTGGACCCATAGCATGGATCCAATCACCCAGGATCCCTGCTGCTCTACTGAGGCTCAGGAGCAGCGCTCAATGGCCGCTCCTATGGCTGCCGCCACTGGAGCTACTGCACAGAACAAGCCCACCCTCCTGGACCCGTAGCGTGGATCCAATCACCTAGGATCCCCGTTGCTCTACTGAGGCTCTGACAGGAGGCGCTCAATGTCCACTCCTACAGCCACCGCCACCAGAGATTCTGCACTGAACAAGCCTAGCCTCCTGGACCCGTAGCATGGATCCAATCACCCAGGATCCCTGCTGCTCTACTGAGGCTCAGGAGCAGCGCTCAATGGCCATTCCTATGGCTGTCGCCACTGGAGCTACTGCGCAGAACAAGCCCACCCTCCTGGACCCGTAGCGTGGATCCAATCACCTAGGATCCCCGCTGCTCTACTGAGGCTCCGACAAGAGGCGCTCAATGTCCGCTCCTACAGCCACCACCACCAGAGATACTGCGCTGAACAAGCCTATCCTCCTGGACCCATAGCATGGATCCAATTGCTCAGGTATGGCCACTTTCACTCTTTCCAGTGCCTAAACACTGATTAGTGCAGTGCTTTACTTCACAGTCTCCGGATTGATCAAAACAAGCTCCCCAGACTCACTGATTGGAGCGTCTGGCTAGCCCTGCTTTCTGGGCTTATCTTCCCAGACTGCTCACTCTCTGCTATGCAATCTGGAGTGGAACTCGGGGGAGAGATATTTCTGGGGGTATTTCTGTGCTAGAATATGGATGCTTTGTTAATGAATAGTGCTTGCTGTGACTGCTAAATGCCTGAGAACTTAATACTTAAAATATTTCATAGTTATCCGTAGCCTTTCTTTAATTTTTGAATATGCTTGCTGAACTAATATATTTGAACACTAGCCAGACTGTTTTTTGCCTACTTAAAACAGTCACAGTTAGCCATAACCTTTTTATCAATATTGAATGTGTTTGCTGAGCTAACCTATTTAAAGATAGCCAAACAGTTTCCTGCTGCAGACTTTTCCAAAGGGGCCCTCACTTGCTTTCTCCCTATGTTAATTCCTGCTTGCCTGCACCCACCTTTCAGCTCACTAACCATAAACTTGCGCCCTACCCCCTCTATCTGTTCTCCTACATCTCTGCATGCCTCCTTGGCCTAATTCCTTCTTTGTTTTCCACAACTACCCCCTCCCCCTGTCTACATCTACAAACTAAATTGCTGCTCTTTTGTGTTTGAAATCTGTATTCCCCCCAACCCGACAGGCTGCCACCAGTCTCCCGACCCACTCTTAGCCTACCTGCTCAGCCCTAAATCTACCCCGTACTTTCTAGTTCCCCACCAGGATCCCCACTGCTCTACTGAGGTTCTGACAGGTGGTGCTCAATGGCCGGCACCACCAGAGCTACTGCACTGAACAAGCCCATCCTCCTGGACCCGTAGTGCAGATCCAATCGCCCAGATACGGCCATTTTCACTCTTTCTAGTGCCTAAACTCTGATTGGTGCAGCATTTTACTTCCTGGTCTCTGGATTGCTCAGAACAAGCTCCTCGGACTCATTGATTGGAGTGCCTGGCTAGCCCTGCTTTCTGGGCTTATCTTCCCGGACTGCTCGCTGTCTGCTGCGCTATCTGAAGTGGGACTCAGGGATGTTTGTTTTGCCCCCCCACCTCCTCCCAGACCTCCATTAAATGCGCCTTCACCCTTCCTCCTGGGCGTAACCACCACCACCACTGGTAACGGTTCTTTCTGGGTATAACCACCACTTCCACTTGATGCAAGCCCTATCAGTAAACATGAACCTATTTACCATCCAACTTGTCTTAACCACAATGTCAGGCCTGCTACTTTTCACTGATTGCTGCGCCTGTATCCTGTCAGCCGATCAACAAGACCTCCACTGATTTAATGAGACTCCCTCATACACTGAACCTGCTGCTGTAGTGATCAGGTATATGCCCACATCTATGGGTATTAACTTACTAGGGCTCTTATCTAATTATGAACAATGCCAACTTGGGCTGTTTGTCCACTCTCTTCATATCCTGTCCCCACTGGACCTACCTCTGGCTGGGCCGTTGCTTTCCCTCCTTCTAATTGCTGGCGATGTAGAAAGGAACCCAGGCCCCCTAAATATGCACATTGACCATTCAAATGTCACCTGGGCAAGTCAAGTGGGCCTAAAAGTTGCCCACATGAATGTTCGAAGCCTCCCAGCAAACTTCCCTGATCTCGAGTGCTGGTTATCCCTATACAAATCGCATGTACTAGGAGTCTCTGAGATCTGGCTCAAGAACCATCATAATGATGCTTCATACTTACTGCAAGGCTACTCCCTTTTTCGGGCAGGACAGACCAGGTAGAAAACAAGGTGTAGGTGTTGCCCTGTCGTCCTGGACCACATCGGCATCACCTGTATGAGCTGCTCAGCCTCTACTTCCCTGAGTGAGTGGATACTCGTGGAGTTATCCCTGGGGACAGCAAAAAAGTTTTACCTAGGCTGCTGCTATAACTCTCCCATGAGGAATCTTCAGGCCTTGAGAATTTCCTGGATGGGCTAGCACATGCTACCCCCCAAAAGAGACTCCATTTTACTCGGGGACTCAGAGACTTTAACACTAATTGGGTAGCTTCTCCTGCCTCTGACCAAGCAATGCTGCTAAAGTTGCACAGCCTGGAGCAAATCATCTCCTCTTCCACCAGACACAATCGCTGCTCGCAAAACCATTCTATTCTGGACTAGATTGTCACAAATTGAGCTGACAAAGTCCTCCAGGCCGGCACCATGGCTGACTTAATAAGTGACCACTCCGCCACTTATATCATACCGACCACCAAAACTAAGTGCACCCCCCCCAAAAAAAACTTCTGTTCTTCAGAAGGTTCAATTGCCATGATCCGGCCTCGGTCCTTAGGGAAGTGAGGTCCATAAATTGGACTACTCTATACCAGCAGAGCAATGTCTTTTTTTTTTTTATTTTACTCTTTACTCCCCGAGCTACCTGCCGCCCAATTATCAGCCCGGTCACGGGCCGCCTGCTTCTGCACCCCAAATCAGCCACAGCCCCCGATACCCCGTGGCTTGCCCCCCACGGTGAGGCCTGCGGCACTCCAGCATATGCCGCAGGCACTGGGATTAGGTCAGGGGCTTGGCCTGGGGAGCACATTGAAGCCGCGGCGAGCTTCATTTGCAGCGGCAGGCAGTTCCTCCATTTTCCGCTTTTTTTTTTTTCTGGGGAGGCAGGGTCGTGCCATGATGTCACCATCCGCCCCGCCTCCAATGGGTGGTCAAGCGTCGGCTGCGTGGGAACTCCCGGCCTCCGCCAGGGCTCCCTAATGCACCGAATGCTACCCACACCCTCCCCCCGGAGAAGGAGAGCTGCCCAGCGGACGCTCGATCCTACTCCCCCCCGGCCGGCCCTCTGACGACCCGGATTCGTTCCTGAACCCGGGTCGCCGGTGTCGCAAGCGGAAATCCCACCACTGCGCCGGCGGGCCGGCATAGCAGAGCAATGTCTGTTCTGCTGTATCTTATCTAATGGACACCCTTCGTGCATTACAGGATAAATTGTTCCCCGCCACCACCAGAAGAGTCAGGGGTGGATGTACTCACTGGCTGTCCAAATAATTACTTGCTAAAATGAAGGAATGGGACAATACATGGAAACTCCATAAAGAGTCTCCCTCCCCTCAATTATGGAATGCCTACAGACAGTTGTGAAACTATTGCAAGAAGAATGCCAGATCACTAAAAAGAAAATACTACATTAACCAGCAGAAAAATGCCCTCGGCGCACCCCGTGATTTCTGGGCCATCATTGGGTCCCTCCTAAATCCCAAATCCAATAAGCAAATTATGCAGCTTACATCAGCCTTGGGTCCCTCTCTGATCCTGTAAAAATTACAGATCTTTTCAATACTATGTTCACTGATCTTACTCCACACTTAAGTAAGCTGCCCCCCAACCCCAGCCTCCCACTAACCATGTAAACCTCCTCTGCAACTCCCAGGCATCAGCAGAGGGTATCACTCCTCCATTGTTCTACTTTAGGGCCATCAGCCACAGCATAACCATCAAACTACTTAAGACTCTCCCAGCCCGAGGTAGCCCTGAAAGTGATGGATTATACCCAACATTTCTGAAACTCATCTCCCCAGCCACCATCAACCCTTGACCTTTATATTCAACCTTGCTCTCTCAACGTCCACAGTGCCTAACTCATGGAAACATGCACATGTGGTACCCATCTACAAAGCTGGTGACCCCCTTGCCCCGGAAAGCTATAGACCCATCTCCCTCCTCCCTCACCTCAGCAAATTACTGGAAAAAATTATCCACCATCAACTGTCCGAGCATCTGGAAAAATATAACCCTCTGTGTCCGCTCCAGCATGGTTTCCGTAAACATCATAGCACCTCCTCGGCCCTCGCCCTTTTTTCCAACCATGTCCTGAGAAATATGGACATAGGCAAGGCCACAGATGCAGTATTTGTTGACCTATCAAAGGCCTTTGATCTAGTGGACCATCACCTCCTTCCCTCCACGTTGTACCACTTCGATTGCTCACCAAACACTGCTATGTGGTTCCACAGCTACCTGTCCAATAGGTCCCAATCTGTTCTGATCGGAAAGGTGCCCTCTACATCATTACCCACATGCACTGGAGTACCACAGGGCTCCATACTTGGCCCACTGCTCTTCTCAATGTTCATTAATGCTCTCCCCTCTGAAAGCCTAAACTGCAACGCACTCCTCTATGCCAATGATTTGGTACTATATCACAGTGACAAATCCCTGGAGAAAATCTCATCTACCCTAACTATCAACTATGGAGCTGCTCATGACTGGTTCCTCTCCAGGAAACTGCTTGGGAATGAAAACAAAAAAAAGCAAAGCCATGCTGTTTGTCTGAAAGCCCTTTCTTGCCAAGGTTGACAAGTCAAACACATCCCTACTCATACACTCCCCAGCTGGTCCACCGCTTGACACATTCTCTTCCTTCCAATATCTAGGGGTGACACTAGATCCCTCCCTAACATTCAATGAACACATAACAAACATCATAAGCAAAATACACCAAAAACTTGGGGCAGCCTACAGAACCAAACTATTCCTATCTCAAGATGCCTGCCTGACCATAGCGCAAGGTAACCACCTCCCTCTGCTTGACTACTGCTCCCCTGACTACTCCTTCGCTGCCGCCTCCTTGCCTCACTCTCACCTCATTACTACGTACAACTCCATCTGCCGCTTTGTTCTCCAAGCGCCCTACTCTACTCACCACTGTGCACTCTACAAATCTGTATGGTGGTCTAACCTTCAGGGACATTTCGACTATGCTACGGGCTGCCTAATTGATAGCTTTCTAAGGAATAGCCACCCTGTCCCCTCTCACCTTTCTACTCATGGACAAGGCTGTGCCTAGAACCCTCAGGTCTTCCTCCACTCTTTCTCTGGATGTCCCACGCACCCATTCTGCCATGGGCAGTAGAGCCTTCTCTGTGTCAGCCTTCTACTTCTGGAACAAGCTCCCTCTAAAAATCCACTCCTCCCCCTCACACATGTCCCTCAAAAACAACCTACGAGCCTGGCTCCTGACTGACTCCTCCTGCAACTGTTCCTGAGGCCATGTCTTGGCCTAAGATCCACCCTAGCCCCCTCACTGCATCACTTTTATGCACTGCCTCTACCTCATACCTTTACTCGTCAGCCTCCATCCCTGCCCTCTAGTCCTGATTGCACTTACGTATTTTCGTTTGTTGTCCTGGCTATCATATTTCCTCAGGGTCAATCAGGGCTGTCTCTGACAGGAAAAACTGCTATATTATAGCTTAATGTTTCTTAGCACCTCTGTTTAATGAACTACAACTCAACTTTTGTAAACGAGCCTTTTCTGTGTATTTTGTACATACTTTTTTTTTGCTCTGCAGACCAAGACCTACATATTGTTACCCAGTCTCTACCTCTCTGTACCCAGACTGTTTCACTGTCCTTATATTGTATTTGTACTACTGCTTGGATATGCACTTTTGTATGACTACTAATGTTCCACCTTGCTACCTCATTGTTGTGGCCTGGGTCGTGGCTGAAATCGGTCCTTATGGATCGGTCCACTCACCCAGTTATCAAAGACATAAATAAATAAAATAAATAAATTTCACATTTTTCTTCAGCTTCACATACACCATCATAATCTTGTTTTTTGTAATAAAAAAATAACTATACCAATATTTCTTTGTACAGATTGCGACCAACTCTATTCACTAAAATACCACCAACAGCTTAATCTGGTTCAAAATCAGTTGGCATTCATTTGTATCCCCCTACCCCGGGTCGCGCCTGAAAATAGGCAGAATTTGTCTAGTGCACTTACCCGGTCAACAAAAATTAAATAAAAAAAAACCAAAAAAAAAAACTCCATGGACATTGCCGGCAGATTTAGCATCCACTTGGTGTTTACATCATTCACTGCAATGATGGTTCTTTAGATGATTAAGTTGACCAACTAACCCCAGGTGTTTACCCCTACTCATGCTTTTTTTTACCCAGCTGACAAACTGAGACTAAGTGATCTGTGTGACTGAGAATAAAAAGATCTCACAAAAAGGATGCACTTTTTCCCCCTTGGTTGACTCGAGAGGAACAAAAATTGATTAGTGAAGTCTGTAATGCAAGAAACATCAGTATCATCATCATTACAGGAAACATTATCTGCAGAAACACATTTGAGTTTGGAAGGTCTGTTTATGATCAACTGCTGTTTACTTGTTTGTTTTTTTTAGATGGGGCAGTGTGACCAGCTGTTTGTTAATCCCTGATGATTTTACAGGTACAGGAGGATGAGAAAGAGAGGGTTCAGCATTAGCACTAGTACTAATGTTTTTTTCTGACCATCTGAGAACCAGATTTCATTGCTGTGGGTGATGATGATTAATGTTCCATCTCACTGATTTCAACATGAGAGTCATCAGCATCACTATACACAGTATATAATAACTAGTGATTGTTTTTTCCCTAAGGGAAAGCGGGTTATAATACGCCATTATAACCCATGGGTTATAACGGTGAACATGCACCCAGTTTCCCTTGTGCGCATGTGTTAGTTGCTCAGTCCTGCTTCCCCACCAGCTGGCATTCCCTGACACTCATCACACCACCAGTCAGAGTTGGCAGTAAGCTTACTACAATAAATAAATAACTAGCTAAAGGGGGAAAAACACTTTTAAATGGCTGTACTAAAAAAATCAAAGAACAATTATTCTTTCTCCAGCTGCCACTTCTGACCTCAGACAGCACTGAAACCACAGTGGACAGCAGCAGCACAGAGACATGTTTTTTATTTTATACAATTGCTGGTGAAAAAACGATCCTTGGCAATTATATAAAATAAAACATGGGGTGGTGTGTTTAACTTGAGATTTTACACCTCTGTGTTGGTGCTTAAATAAACCCCTCGAGCTTCGCCCTCGGGGTTTATGTAGCATCCAACACCTCGGAGGGGAGTGTAAAATCTCATTAAACACACCACCCCATGTATTATTCTATATTTTACAACTGGGAATTATGAGGCTGGGGATCCATGCTATATCTGTGTATTCACCATCTATAGGGAGTCTGGCTGAACATCAACAACAAGTAATGCGTCCTCCTGTTCAAACTCGTCCTCCTGTACCTGCTTCTTATTACCTTTAGTGGAGGAGCTAGCACTGTTTTTAACTCAATAAATATCAGTAGCAGAGGCAGAGGTATTCAAATCAGGGAAGCACCAAGTTAGGTCGACAGTAAAACTGACGACCTCCCACACAGCAACAGCACGATACCGATGCAAGTATTGTGCCGCCTAATTCCCCGTGTTTCTGTGAGGTTATGCCCCCACACCCCTTCTATGTGGGCTGTACCTCCGCACTCCCTGGACTTTAGGATTCTCAACTCCAGGTCAGAGTTGGTCAGGGGAGGGGGCAGAACACTGGGGGAAAGCGAAACATGGAAATGGACCATTACAGCGACTGTCGCTGTAGTGGTCTTTTTCCATGTTTCGCCGTCGGGGTGTCAGTCAAAAGGGGGCCACCCTCAAAGGAGTAACCTTACTGTTAGCATATATCTGTGACTGTACAACCACAAACTCTGTTGGTGCTGATAATGATTTAGGAACATTGGTGTCCATTTCAATTCAAGTACCACTGAATTAGTACTGCTTGATGGTTAAACACCAAGCTTCTTGTTTTCACTGAGTTCACTGTCTTGATTCAGAACCTGGCTGTCCTAACCCCCTTCTTCCTCTTCATCTAATGCTGCACTGATTGTGAGTAATACAACAATGCTCTTAGCATCAATATTTTTTGCTTGAGCTCCTTTCTTAACAGCAGCCAATTCACCATCTGCTGATTTCGAATGTTTGCAACTTATACCTATAATTGCTGTTGTGTCATTTTCTAAGCAAGGGTTAATCATCCTGGTAACAAACGGAAATGTAATCTGTCCCACCTTTTCTGCATTGTAGGATTTACTGTACCCATGGCTCTGACCTTGAGCACATTGTTTTGCATGCGCTATAGCAGTGCTTCTAGAGGACATAATGTTATCTTGCATTGCAAAATGCTGTACGAGTATGGGAACTGTATTTATACCAGTTTATGAAGCAAAAAAAGGTGTTACACTTTAATTTTAAAATGAAAACAGTGACACATTTCTATCAGCCTGTTATGGATGGTAACACAGATATATGGCAATGGCAATGCCGACAACCTGCATTCATGGCACTGCAGGCACACAGCACAGTCGCACAGGACCCAGGACATCTCTTTAGCAGTCTGGAGATTGTATTTCTGCTGGATGATTAAGCACAAAAAAAGTGTCACACTTTTATTTTAAAATGAAAACAGTGACACAAATGTACAGGACTGTTAAAGATGGCAAAATCAATATATGGTAACTGCAGTGCTGACAAACTGTGTTCAGTGCACAGCAGATGTACTGTACAGTGACACAGGACTTCCATTTAGCACTAGTGGGATTGTATTTCTACTGGCTGATCAAGCACGAAAAGTGTCAGAAATTTATTTTAAAATGAAAACAGTGAAAAAATTGTACCGGACTGTTAAGGACAGTAAAATCGAAATACGGTGCTCCCTCTTTTATCTACCAACCTCGGTGCACCCTAAAACTTGGCAGATAAAAGAGGGTGGCAATTTCCCAACAAAATTAGGAATGCCAGAGAGACTGGCATACTCCCCCCCACACACACACACAGTATATGCTCAGTAGCTTCAGTAGCCAGTTGAATCTTTAAGCATAGCTTATAGTTTGTTAGATTGTTAGGGTAATTGAACATCAGGGCTGGAGCGAGTGCAGAAAATGAAAAAGGTGACTTCAGCATGACCACTACAGATAGTGAGTTATAGTGAGTTACAGGAATAATCAACAGGATTGACAGTTTACTACTGGAAGGACAGCACCTCAGTTTACAAAATAGCTTAACTCACTGCAGGTTTTTATAACTGTAAAAATCTAGTTTTTAATTTAAAGTATCATAGTATTCCTTTCCTGACTGTACACTCAAGATCTAAAAAATAAACATCTGCAATACAGCCCTACCAAATACCAAAACTGAGCATTTGGAAAGATGCTGCAAAAAAATGCTGCCACCCCTTCTACAGAAAACTGTGCACAGAGGGAGTGTTGTTCAGGAATTTGTAGGGGAACCATTTTTTAAAAAATAATATGGGGCTAACGACATAGCCCACACTACTTAATAATTATTTAGTAATTAAAACTGTGGTTTGGTTCTCCGCATGTCAGCTGCACTTCTCTTTCGCTCCTACCGTGATTCAGCTGCTGTCTGTACTGCAGCCAAACTGCCACATATGTCATTTGCTTGCACACACTGGGAAATGGCACTCTCACTCACACACTTGTTCAGAAATTCCTAGCATGAAAAAGCTCTGCAATAGGTTGCTTTACTTTTGTGAGTGGAGGGTGGGGTGGGGCAACAGTACTTTGGGGCATGAGAAACTGCGGAAATGGACTAAAAAAATATCCAACGCTAAAAACAACAACTAGTAAAAATAAACAGAACTACCACCAGGTGCTTATGTAACGCATCCCCCCAATGGGGTTTATCTTAAAAAAAGCATCTCCGGTGTTCTCCCGCTGCCTCCTGGCATTCACCCATTCTCCACGGCACTTTACCGTTTTCTTCATGTCCCCAAGTGTTCCCTGGTGCAGAATCCATTTGCAAGCAGTTGGCATGTTTGGCTAAGGCCACCACTCACATCATTGAGAAGGATGCATTCTTGCATCCGACCGCCATTGCGGTCACAGTTCGACAACAAAAAAAGAGAAAAGTATTTTAAATAAATAAATACACAGATGCCTAAAGCACTGCCTCTGGGGCACAGAAGCAAAAGGGCAAAGGTTACAGCATGAAATGCCCTACTGAATATTCATGAGCTACTGTAGTGCTTCTAGGGGCAGTGTGTTATGGGAGCCATGACTACCCGAGGGCATATTTTATTTCAGTGAAAGTGGACTTCTTAGAGAGTGAATTGTTAGGGCTATGTGCCTGTGGGGAAGCTAAAAAAAATAATGTTGCTCCTGGCTGCACCAGAACTTTAATTTATGGGGACAATGAATTGGACTGCCTAAACTTGAACTGCAGCCACCATCTTTGTGCCTTTCAACCAACCAGTGGCTAGGATTTAACAAAGGGACTTCTGGGGGACTGCCAAAGACTTCTGGGGAATAATCTGGGACAAAATCTAGGTGCCAAAAAGTAAGCCAATTATCAAATGGAAACTGTTCAGGACAGCTTTGGCAGCCAATAGGATCTCTGGAACTCAGACCCATATAAAAGGGGGCAACTGCTCAGGATCTCCAATTTTTTGAGATTTGTCCAGGAGTTCAGTGCATGTGCCTCTGGGGAGCCTGCCAGCTCCCGGAGGTTAGGCCTGCCAGGCCTAGACTTTTTTGACCGTTAGTCCGCGGGTCGTAGGTGTCCAGTCGGCCCACGCTGAGGTAGCAGCAGCAAGGGATTTGAGCAGCAATCAAGCTGAAAAGTAAGGATCAACCAGCAAGCTAGCTGAAAGGACCAGAGAAGAACAAGCCTTACATATAAATGTGCTTAGTTTGCCAAAGTGTTTGTGCGGCCAACCAGTTCGCAACATCCAGTTTACATGTTTTGGACAGTGATTGAACTGCTCCTGCATCCCGAAGACCAGCATTTTGACGAGGACCATGAAGGAACCTTTCCTCATGCTTCACAAAATCTCTGGATAGGTCTCATGTCGTCGGATCATTCTCCTGGTCTTGGTAGTGTGAGTACAAACAGGGTAGCTCCCTGCAACATAAGCCACAATCATTGTGTCATCTGAATTTGCTTGTTTGGGTTTATTGCAATGGACTGAGACATCCAGCTCCGGATTACAAATATTTGGTTTGAGTATATGCTAATTGTTTTCTTTCCTAAGGGCCCCAACGATCAGCTGCAATGCCGGCCTGCCCCGGGCAATGCTTCAGGCTAGCCTGTCTTCCATACTGGGTACGCAGGGTTGTGAGACTGTGTTAAAGGGACTCACTGTGCATGCTTTATCAACCTGAATTTTAATCAGAACTGCAAATCACTTGCTAGAGTTATGCCCCACCCATGTTCACATCCCCCTGAATAAATCAGATTGTTGGTTTTTATGTTTAACCTGGCTAGTGTGTACCTTCTTGGTGGGGAAATAGTACTGCTAATGCATTGTTGCATCATTGGTTTAATCTTCCAGAGGGTCTCCAGGGCAGTTGTAGAAGATCCAGCCCTAGTGGTAAGTGCAAGAAGCATGAGCATATCATTACTGTCATATGGTACATGAAAATGATCTGTTGTTAAATTGTTTAGGCCACAGGAGGGGTTGGTGGGGGGTTATAGTATCCCAGAGGGCTCTACCAACAGCAGCTATGCTACCCCAAGGCCATACCTCCAGGTGGAGGCACCCGTTCACCAAGCTCAGGCCCCTCAACTTGTACATAGTCGTGCAGACAGGGGAAGTAGCCCATAGGATAGTGCCACCTAGGTGTTACACTTACAGGGGCTTAAAATCACATCACCTTAGCACCTCCTGGTGGATAAGTGAGAGAGCTTAACACTGCTTCAAATACAATTTGTGTAGCAGCAATACCTGGTGGATGGCAGATAGCGAGGGTGGTGATTAAATGTTGGAATTAACATTGTAGCCGAATGATACACAGGAGCAGGTTGGTGGTAAGTGAGGGTGGTGGATAAATAAGGGAGCACTGTATGGTAACTGCAGTGCTCATAAACTGTATTCACAGCACTGCAGGCATACTAGGAAGCCACACAGGACATCCCTTTAGCAGTATGGGGATTGGTATCCAGTGAGTATAGTGAACCATTATGAGTGATTATCAAAACGGCGACTCATATTGGGCATTATACCCATAGGCTACCCTGCAAGGGTAGCAACCCCACATGAAGGCGAGGATAGGGAACAGCGACTGGAAGGGGGGATAGTGAGGGGAAGTGGAGGGACAGGGAAGAGGTTTGTAGGGGACTGGTGTGCCTGCTGCTGCTGAGCTAGCTGTGTGGTGCTGTGGTGAAGGTGGCTAGCTCTAGTAGAGTAGGTACTGGGTTTGGGGCTGGGGACCGGTACAAGAATTTTTGCTGCTTTCTGTGGCTGCCACCTTTATTTTGCTGCATCAACCACAGTGTCTCAGCCTCTCTGACATGCACCCCCTGGAGTTGCAATGTAAATTCAGGGAGATGTGGGGAGCAGGTGGAAGTACAGCCCCCACAAAAACCCTTTCTTGGTTCCCAGATGTTGGGTCACTGTGATGTGCACATCGCTGATTTGCTTTTACAGTGATATAGTAACATACTAAAAGCCAGCAGAATAGGCCTCATGGTCTGTTGTGTCTGCTCGGTAGCCAGCCTCCTAATGGGTGCTTGCTTTTCCACCCCCCCAGCCCTATAGAGGGTCATCTTTGGCTTCAGTTTTCCCTTGTACCTGTCCCACCCCTTCTTGAAGCCCTTCACTGTGCCCTCCTCCACCAGACTCCTGGGCAGTGCATTCCATATCTCCACCACGCTCTCAGTGAAGTAATGTCTCCTGCGTTCCCCCATGTAACTTCCCCCTCTAGCTTCCACTCATGCCCCTGGTTGTTCCCTCCTCTCTTTAGTCTGAACATCTCCTCCTTCTTTATTCCTTTTACATATTTGAAGACCCTCATCATGTCCCCCCATCTCTCCTTTCTTCCAGCGAGAACAGCCAAAGTACATCCAGCCTTTCTTCATAGGTTCCCCCCATGCCCTGAATCGTCCTGGTTGCCTTCCTCTGGACTCTCTCCAGCAGAGCTATGCCCTTCTTGAGGTGAGGTCTCCAGAACTGCACACAGTACTCGAGATGTGGTCTGACCAGGGCATTATACAGAGGGAGGATCACCTCCCTCCTCCTGGAAGTAATCTCCCTGGCTATGCAGCCCAGTATCCTGTTTGCTTTTGCCGCAGTTCTTCTGCAGTTTTCAGTGTTATTCTACCACCACCACCCCTAGATCCCTTTCGCTTGATGTGGCTTGCAGTGAGACCTCCCCCCCAGGGTGTATACATGGCCCAGGTTTCTGACCCCCAGATGCAGCACCCTATACTTCCCTGCATTAAACCTCAATCCCCACCTCCTTGACCACCCCTCCAGGGTATCCAGGTCCCTCTGGACTGTCTCTGTCACTTCATCTCTGTCCGCCAGTGCTCCCAGTTTTGAGTCATTTACAGAGAGACTCATCCTGTTCCTAACCCCCTTCCCCATATCCGAGACATAGGCGTTGAACAGGAGTGACCCCAGTACTGAACCTTGGAGGACCCCACTGTTGACCTTCCTGGGGAAGAAGACTATCCCACCAACCACTACCATCTGTATTTGCTCTGTTAGCCAATTTTCTACCCATCTGAGCATCTGCCTCCCACCCCATCCCCCCAGCTTTGTTAGCAGCCCATTGTGAGGTACCGAATCAAATGCCTTACTGAAATCCAGGAATAGGATGTCCACCGACCTATGTCCGTCCAGGGCTCCCGTCACCCAGTCATAAGGTGAGGTATGAGGTTGGTCTGACACTATCTCCCCGGGATGAAACCATACTGTTTGTCATCCAGGTGCCCCAACTTTTCCAGCTGCCTCCCGAGCTTCTCCTTTATAATGCCCTCCATTACCTTGCGTACCACAGACGTTAGGCTGACAGGCCTATAATTCCCCATCTCCTCTCTAGACTCCCCCCCTTTGTGGATAGGCACCACAAGAGCCACCCTCCAGTCTTGAGGAACCCATCCTGTCCACAGAGAGGTGTTAAAGAGTACGGCCAGTGGAATTGCTAGCGCATCCGCCAGCTCCTTCATGACCCTCGGATGCAGCCCATCCGGCCCAGGCGCCTTATCAGTTTTTAGTGCCCGAAGGGCCTCCCTCACCCTATCTACAGTAATTTCTCCCTCCCAGCCCATCCCCTCATTCAACCATCCATCCCCTTCTAGATTTGGCCTGGCCTGAACCCTAGCCTCTTTCAGTCCTCCAGACTCCATCTGACCACTCAACTTTGCTGGATCCCCTTCCCTTCCGTCGGGCTGGAGGGATCCCCTGCCTCCCTCTGTAAATATCGAGGCAAAGTGCTCATTTAGCACCTCTGCCTGTTCCCCACCTCCTGAGCCCAACCTCCCCAGTCTTAATCCTGCTGATCTGTGCCCTCCTTTTCTCCTATGTATCTATAGAACCTCCCCGGATATCCCTAGCCAGGTTTTGCTCCATCCTCGCCTTGGCTTCCCTCACCACTCTGGTGACCCTCCTAGCCATCAACTCATATTCACCCCTATCCTTATCCCCCCAGAGTGCTTAGAACATGCATAGGCAGCCTTTTTATCCCTCACTGCCTCCTGCACCTCCTGTACCTCCCTGGTCCACCAACATGGCTTGTTAGCTCTATCATGCTTACACCTTACTTTTGTACAAGACCTAGTAGCCTCCTGCACCCCTTCTTAATGGTCTCTCAAATTAAAAAATCTAATAAAAGCCAACATCCCAACAATAAAAAAATATGTCATTAAGCATAAAAATAGACCCAGCTGGATGAACCCTGCAATGAAATGTTCGATAAACAAGAAACACAAACTGTTCAAGCAAATAAAAAAGGGTCTAATCCACTTAAGTTCTAACTACAGGGCTGTGGTTGAAAAGATAAAAACCAAGATCAAAATAGCAAAATCCCAATATGAGAAACATTTGGCCACCAGGGTTAAGCATAATAAAAAAGCTTTCTTTGCACATGTCAATGAAGTCAAGGGTAGAACAAATACTATAGGACCCTTTCTTACCACTTCTGGAAAAATAGCAAGTAACCAAGAGGGTGCAGACGTGCAAAATCAATATTTTTGTACAGTGTTTAATCAAAGCAGTCTGGGCTCAACAAGCATAGTAGAGAGTTCTTCCCCGGGACAGTTCACCATCAAACCTGACGAAGTTATGGATAGGTTAAAGAGGGTAGATATTAACAAATCACCAGGTCCGGATGAAATTCATCCCAGGGTGTTAAAAGAACTGGCTGAATCCATTTACTTACCTTTAACTAATATTTTTCAACACTCCCTCGATACTGGAGAAGTTCCACAAGATTGGAAAATAGCGACTGTGGTACCCATTCTTAAGAAAGGCCCTAAGAGCAACCCCAAGAATTATAGGCCCATCAGCCTAACTTCTTTAATTGGGAAAATATTAGAAAATATAATTAAAGATATTATCCAGGACTCCCTTTGTCAAAACAAGTTATCCGACACACTTCAACATGGGTTCACAAAATCTCGATCATGTCAAACAAATCTACTTACCTTTTATGACAAGGTCATAGATGAAGTAGATCAGGGTAATTCCGTGTACCTGGTGTTTCTAGATTTCGTTAAAGCTTTTGACAAGTTACCACATTTAGAGCTCTTATCCACCTTGAGAGCATTTAAACTAAAAAGCAATATTATAAATTGAATTGCAGGCTGGTTGGAGGGAAGGAAACAGAGTCATTATCAATGGAGAATACTCTAATTGGGGCCTGTTACTAGTGGAGTCCCACAGGGGTCTGTTTTGGGTCCCTGCCTTTTCAATATATATGTTTCTACTCTCACCATTGGTAATCCCAACATATGGATGTCAAAATTTGCCGACGATTGTCACATAGGTACCGTGGTGAACAACACTATTGCTAGCTCTGCCCTTCAGCTTGCTTTAGATAAAATACTAAATTGGTCTTGTACCAATAAACTTGTCCTAAACATTTCTAAATGCAGAATTATGCATCTGGATACCCACAATCATAACTACAAATACATATTTGGAAATGACACCTTACTTGAAACTGTTCAAGAAAAAGACCTAGGGATTTTTATCACTCTGTATCTAAAATTCAGAACTCACTGTAGAATCCAAATCAACAAGGCTAACCAAAATCTAAACTGCATTTTTAGGCATGTAGCCAGCTGCAAGAGCGAGGTATTGCTCTCTTTATATATTGCTTTGGTTAGGCCACACCTGGAATATTGTGTCCAGGTGTGGTCCCCATACTGCAAAGAGGGTATTATAAGAGTTGAGAGGGTTCAGCGTAGATTCACCAGGGCAATTTCAGGGATCGGAGATAGACCATATGTAGAAAGGCTGAGACTCTTAAACATGTACACACTCCAGTATAGAAGACTGAGAGGTGATATGTGTCTAATTTATAGAGCATTCTGTGACCCCTCCCTCAGCATTGGACTAGGAATTACTTTTGCCGACAACAGAGTCGGCAATAGAAGACATTCCAAATAGTTACATTCAGGCAAATGGAATACCCTGAGAAGAAAGAACTGGTTCAGCTTCAGGGCTGTCCCAACTTGGAATTCCCTACCAGCTGAAGTTGTAAATAGCTCGAATATGGACTTTTTCAAAATAAACCTGAATTTAGCAACTGGGGATAAAGTAAAATGTTGTCTTATTTAAGTCTAGTCTTGGCAAGCATTATGGGCTTCTGTCTACTTTAGCTTGTTATTACCTATGATACCTATGAAGCTACCAGCATCCATGTCTGGCCTAATCTTGTCCAATCTCCCCCGCAGAATCCTACCCATGCCCACGAAGTCCACCCCTGAAGTCTACTACTACTACTGTATTAGTGTCGTTATCCCCCCCCCAGATATAGCAGAAACCAGACTGTGGCGTGGTCTCCCCCTGCCAGTGAGCTGCACACCTCCAGGCTCTTTATGTGGTCACTGTCTGCTGGGACAACATCCAGTATCTGCCCCTCCTTAGTAGGTTTCCCCACCTGCTGGACCAGGAAGGCATTCTGAAATACATCCATCAGTCTCTGTTCTCTGGTCACAGAGGAAGTCATAGTGTCCCTGTCTACCCCCCCCCCCGCATATTAAGGTCACCCATGACCACCACCCTACCCTTTAGAAGGTCGCAGTGACTCTTGATGTCCTCAACTAGTTTGTCCTCCAGGGCCTCTTCTATTGTGGGGGGTCTGTACACCACTCCTATTTTCAATCTTTTACCTCCCCTAGCTTGCAGGGTTACCCAACTCGCCTCCACCGCCCTCCCAGCCTCCTCCACTCCACTAACCATTATATCATTTTTGACTATCAGCGCTACACCCCCTCCTCTTCCCTCTCCTCTATCCTTCCTGAATATTTTGTAACCCTCCAAGTTTAGGTCCCAATCATTTTTCTGGGTGGCCCATGTCTCAGTAATTGCTGCCACATCCATTGATCCCTCAACCAGCATTGCCTGGAGCTTGGGCATTTTATTGCCCATACTCCTGGCATTGATCAGGACCATCCTCCACCCTGATCCCTCTCCCTTCTCCAGTCATCTCAGCCCTGCGCAACCCCTAGTCTCCCATTCCTGCACAGTTCTCAATGCATTCACCTGCCCTTGTTTCGTGCCCTGGACCTGGACCCTCAAGCATCCCTTCTGGAGCTATTCTTTTACTTAACCCTCCCTCGCTTTATAAGTTTAAACCCCACCTCTCGACTATGAATCCAGCAAGTTTTAGTTTCAAGATCTCCCTCCCCTCCATGTTGAGGTGTATCCTATCCCTAGCATATAACCCCTTGTCCTCTCATGTATCCCCCAAGTCCCGGACCAGCCCATACCCTTCTGCCCTGCACCAGTCCCTGAGCCACTGGTTCACCCCTCTAAGTTAATGCTTGGTATCCCCAGATGTCCTAGGTACTGGCAGAATCTCGGAGAAGGAGACTGAGTTTCCTATAAAGTGGCAAACCCTGGCCAGTTCCCGGAATCTCGCCTGGATTTCTAGTTCACTGTTCCCCTCCAAGTCATTTATCCCCAGATGTACCAGAAAGTCTGGGGATCCCCCACATTCCAATGCTATCGAGTTTATCTGGAATTTGGCCTTGTGTACGGATAGGCCTGGTATATATTTAGCCTTGACTGAGCTGCTTTTTCCTTCCCCTGCCCCCTCCCACTGGATGCCCTGGTCATGGAGTCACCCAGCAGAATCACCTTCACCCTACCCCCACTTTACTGGCCCGTTTGATTCCTTCCAGGCTCTTCCTTCTGTCATCAACCCCCAACTTACTCCTCCCGTCCCCTTCAGCCTGGGGATCACAAGCCTGTGTGTGCTCTACCATGCTGTTTCTTCTGCCTGCAGTTCCCAGCTTGCTCCTCGCCCCCCAACCTTCTGGGTGGCATAGGTTGTCCCCCCAGATCTCCCCCGGACTCCCTTTCTGGGCCGGTATCCTCAGATCCCCCACCCAGGCATCCTTCTACTGCTTTCCTCCTTGCCCCTCCCCCCTCAGGTCCTGCATCCTCCACCCCATCTACTGTATTTCCTTCCCTCCCCCCACCTCATCAGATTTTTCCTGCCTCAAGGCTGGCCTATCTGGAGTACTCCCTACTGCACCCCTATCCTTGGCTGACTTCCCCAACCTGGGTGCCTGCCTGAGCCTAGTCCTTCCCCCTCCCACCCTGGCCTCACTCTGTGCTCCCCCATCATCCTTACCTGCCTCCAACCTAGGCTCATGTCCCTCCCCCTTTCCTCCCCTTCTGTGGATATGGCTCCCTCTCCTGTCCCCATCATCCCCCAGCTTACTGACCAAACCCTCTCTATCCACCTGCTCCCCCCCCAGCAGCCTCCTCCACCTCATCTCCCGGATATAGCTAGGTGAATCGATTAGTAAGTGTGATGCTTGCCCCAGCCTTGCCCTCTCCTGTTCCCCCTCCCTTCTTGGCTCCTTCTGGTCAGCCACCTCCCTATGAAGTGATTTCCATAAGTTGCTTGTTTCGTGCCCCACCCCTCTGGAGTAACCATATGGTCCTTGTGCACCTGTTCCCTGGGTATACCATTTCAGCCTCGTCTACTCTCATTAGGTCCTTTCCACACCTTCCCTTCCCAACCCTCCCGACTCCCAGCTGCCTTCTGATCCCCTCAACCCCCTCCCTAAGACCTGCCAACTGGAAACACACTGGGCACCCTCTGAACCTCCATGCCCAATTTAATATTATGGCCACCCCGCACCCTGTACACCCAGTTACCCTACCGAAGATGCCCGCTCTGACCACCCCAAGTCTACCCTCATTTTGGGTGTGAGCAGTACGGCCCTCTACAAGAAATAATTCAGTTAGTGCAGCACAAGCACTCCACCATTTTTTCCCCCTCTTCCTTCTATACAGCAAGATCCAAGCAGTTTGCCCCCTTCCCCAGCAGTATTCAGATTGCAGCAATTTCCCTCTTTTCGACAGTAGCCAGTTTTCCAGCCCTAGCAGTAGTCAGATTCACAAGCAAATCTGCCCACCTCCCAACATTAGCCAGCTCAAAAGCCCCAGCAATGGTTAGTTCTCACAGTTTGCCCATTTCCTCAGCTGTAGTTAGCATGCACAATCATTAATACAGTCTGCTCCATTTTGTCCCTCCCTGGTAGTAGTCAAAAATGCCCAAGCATCACAGTGTACATGACCCTTTCTCCCTCCAACCAGCAACAATCCAGTTTCCTGGTGCTTCTAGTGTTCCAGCTCACCCAATCTTGATTTGCCATCCTCCAAGGCTCCACCCCCAACCACCATTTAATAGAGGTCAGGGCCGAGGTGAGTGGTGTGGGACAAAGTACAGCAGCAATCCATTTGTGACTAGGCTACCTGGCTTTTATAGCCTGGTCGTGCAGTTAGAAAATCACGCCCTGTGTGCTGATTGGCCCCCACAGCTCACTCTCTCTCTGTCGCTTGTCCAAAAGCTCCCCTCTCTGACCACCGATGTGGTCCTGGCCTGTCCCGCCACCGATGTGGCTCTGAAATGCCTGCCCCGGTCTTGCCCACTGCTGATGCAGCCCTAGTGATGTAGCTCCAGCTCTCCCTCTGCTGATGTGGCCCCGGCCAGCCTTCTGCCTGAAACAACAAAGGACAGCAACAATCTATTTGTGACTGGGCTACCTGGCTTTTGCAGCCCAGTCATGAAGTTCGAAAATCATGCCGTGTGCACTGATTGGCCCCCCACAGCTCACTCTCTCACCGTCGCTTGTTCAATAGCTCCCCTCTCTGACCACCGATGTGATCCTGGCCTGTCCTGCCACCAGTGTGGCCCTGGAATGCCTGCCCCAGTCTCACCCACTGCTGATGCGGCCCTGGTGGTGTCGCTCCAGCTCTACCTCCACCGATGCTGCCCCGGACAGCCTTCTGCCCGAAACAACAAAGTACAGCAGCAGTATACACTCACAATAATAGCGATCGCTATCTTGCAATCGCTATTACGGCATGGAACCATGGGGATTATATTTCTACTGGCTGATCAAGCACAAAAAAAAGTTTCACACTTTTATTTTAAAATGGAGACAGTGACACAAATTTACCAGGCTGTTAAGGATGGTAAAACAGATATACAGTGATGGCAGTGCTCAAAAACCATATTCCAGGCTGGCCCGGTGGCACTGAGGGTTGAGGCGCTGGATGCCACACCTCGCGCCAGCTGGCGACCTGGGTTCGGGAATGAGCCCGGGCTGCTGGGAGTTGGCAGGGGAGGGATAGGATTGAGCATCCAGAGGACAGCTCTCCTCTCCTAGAAAGGGACAGAGGTCCCTATTCAGTGCTTGGCTGATCTCTGGTGGAAGCCAGAGACACAGCAAGTGCTGAGGAGCAGAAGTAGGGGAGTGGCAGACGTCAGAATCAACACCTTGACGTAAGGGTGCCAGCCACTCCCAGAACAGTGGAAAATGCCTCTCGACTCCGGCGGAGACAGAGCACTGGAGCTTGCCCCCGATTTGCGGCTGCCCTCCTGGCACCCTTCTGACCGACACTACTGCATTGTCGGGGTCCACCTCATCCCCACCTGGGGGGTAAACCGAGGCTACATGGGCAATGGGGGACTGACCTGGTAGGAACGGACCGCAGGGAGATGATTCCTTGGTGCTCCCGAGGAGACCAGAGCTGAGGGGGGGGGAGAGGAGGAATAAAATATGATAATTACAAAAAAAAAAATGTATTCCATGAATTGCAGATATACTGCACAACCACACAGAACAGAGGACCTCCCTTTAGCAGTATAGGGATTAGATTTCTACTGGCTGATCAAGCACAAAAAAGTGTCACCCTTTTATTTCAAAAAGAAAACTGTGACACAATGTTAGGCTGTCAAGGACGACAAAACAGATATACAGTAATGGCAGTGTTGACAAACTGTATTCACTGCACTGCAGGTATACTGCGTAACCACACAGGATGCACAACGTCCCTTTAGCAGTATGGAGATTGGGTGCTGGCTGATCAAGCACAAGAAAAGAGTCACTCTTTTATTTTAAAATGAAAACAGTGACACGGTTTTACTGGGCTATTAAGAATGGCAACACTGATATACGGTAATGGCAGTGCTGACAAACTGAAGTCACAGCAGTGCTGGGTTACTGTGTAGCTACACAGGACACATGACCTCTCTCTTTAGCAGTACGTTGCTATTGGCTGAGCAGGCACAAAATAATTGTCATACTTTTAACTTAAAATGAAAAAAAAGTGGCACAACTTTACTGGGCTGTAAGAGATGGCAAATAGATATACAGTAATGTCAGTGTTGACAAACTGTATTCATTTCATTGCATTGCAGTTGTACTGCACAGCCATATAGGACAAATGAGCTCCCTTTATCAGTATGGGATTGTATTTCTACTGGCTGATCAAGCACAACAAAATTGACACACTTTTATTTTAAACTGAAAACAGTAACACAAATTAACCGAACTGTTTTGGATGGCAAAAAACCAATATGAAGGCAGTGCAGCATAGCGGTTAAGAGCACTAAGCTGCAAACCTAAAGACCTGGGTTTGAATCCCACAGCCACCATTTGCATACTGTATTGACAGTGAGCAAGTCACTTAACTTCCCTGTGTTCCCAGGATGCACCTGGAAACAAGCTGTACCTTTCCTGGCCAAAAAATGTAAAATAAATGAATATGTACGGTAATCGCAGTGCTAACAACAATGCAAAGCAGGCATGCTGCACAGCCGCATAGGACACAGGACATCCCTTTAGCAGAATGGGAACTGTATTTCTACTGGCTGAGCAAGCATGTTCTATATTCCTGAATAAACACTATAAACTTAAGTGGCTCAAAAATAGCATACAAAAATTGCTACACTTTCCTTGAAGATTTTAAATAGAAAAAAGATATATATATATTATAATTTCTCTGTTAGAGGATTAAGCAAAACTGCAGCTCTATAGGTCTAACTACTCTGACAGCTCTCTCTCAAATGAATAGGGATGGCTGACCAACACTGGCGTATGCTCTGCACAAAACACCAAGGAATCATGGGAAACACTTTCCTCACCCTCTAAAAACATACAATTTGGTGAGATTGCACTAGTTTTTATAGGAATATTGTGTAGTTTCAAAACTGCTTATTTTTAGAAATGTTCTGAAAAAGTGTGCCGTTTTATTCAGTTTGCATAAAAAAGTGCACGGTGATCACAGAACGTATATCATGAGTAAACATCTATGCAAGTCATATGACCTCTAGCACCATTCAATTTGCACTAATTGAACAAAAATTTGCATTATTTGAAGAAAAAATGCTATGCTTTGCTTTGAGAAATTTGTTCTTTTACATATACTATACTCAATTTGCAAAACTGCACCACATCTTGTGAAAATGGTGCATTTTTGTGAAAAGTGTGCCAAGCTGATTTGTGCAGTTTTGCCTACCACTAATCATATCTGCTGGCGAAACACTCTGTGACCTAAGCAAGTCACTTGAGCTCCCTATGCTTTTATCTTTCTAGTTGTGAGAATGTAATATAGAAGTGGGATCTCACATGCAGTGGTAGTAGTACTAGTCTAACATCTTATTCAGAGTGCATGAATAGGATAGCTGTTACATTTTCCATTGAGCGAAGCTCATTTCAAAGGAGGTCCTTATACATTGATAAATAGTTACAGTTACACTATAACATAATAAAATATAAATATACATTATACAATATAAATGGACAGTACAAAGACACAAACCTGCCCACAACGCATGCATATTGCATCACATAAAGCAATATGTTGCATCACAGTTGAGGGATTCCAGAGAAATGAATTATGAACTTTTTTTAGTTCTATATAATATGTCTAATTTTAGTACTTAGGGATTATATTCCGTGTACAGCCTGATACAGCTGCATGTCACTTAAATATGCTGTTTAGAGCTTTAAGAGTTTCAATAAACTAACAGCCCCATCTCACAGTAAGTTCCTGGTGCAGTTATCTGCCTCCTGTGTGTCAGGCATTTGTGCAGTACTTGCATTAGTGCTGATATGCAGGCTCTGTGCAACACTTGCCAGCCCATCTCAAGCAGAAACATTCAACTTTCTCTCCCATTTCCCAGTAAACTACAGGTTTATTCCAAACCTCTGGAGCCCATTTTCTCAGGATGTATTCCTCTTTCAGAATATGACTTCATCAATCTTTTGGGATCAAATTTCTCAGGAGAAATGTTCCTACATAAGCAGAAATTCTAAACTTTCCAGTCTAATAAATTGCTGTCCTTATGAAAGAGTGACTCTTAACTGTAGCTTGCTGTATCATTTTTCATAGAATGTTTCCTCTTTGCATGTCATGGTTTGATCTTGTTGTGGGAACTAAAATAAATTTATATAGGAGTTAGGATGGATTTCTGGTTTGCCATTCTCCCCCTGCATTATCAAAGGCAACCTTAGCAAGGCGGTGTAACCAAGTGATTAGAGACCTAGGATTAAATCCCCCCCCCCCACTGGCTCATTGTATGACCCTGAGTCCCTCATTTAACCTCTCTGCAGTCTTGCTTTAATCTACCTCTGTGCTTTGAAGCTTCCTGGGGGCCTAATGGCAACAAACATTCTTAACCCTCCTGCTTCTGAATTGAAAAGTATGTACAGTACTGTATATTGTTACAGGTTGTTGTGTATGGAGTTCCATAGACTGCAAAAATGCTGCTGTATCACAGTACAAAAGTTGTTCTACCATAGTAGTGGCATTAAATTCTTGTAGCAGAGCATTAACGTCACCTTTGTTATATACCTATAACACCTATGTTATAGTACAACAATTTGACTACAGAATCTCGTACAGCCTATGTCGATAAGGAACCCTTCCCCAAAATAAATAGTCTGATTTTTACTTTAAAGTTTAAAAAGCCCACCCTACACCTATTCTCTGAGTACCCACCCAGTTAGTTCTCAAATATCCCCAACATCCTTTGCCATTGCCAGCCCAGTGGTTGAGATGGTTGAGGTGCCTTGGGCACCTTATCTCTCCAATGCTGGTGACCGGGGGTCACCTGGGGAAGGAGGACTGGGCGTGGACTGAGTGGACTCTTGGCAGCTCTCCTTTCCCGGATTGGGGAGGCAAAATTTCCTGGCTCTTGGCTGCCACCAAGTGGATGCTCAGTGGTGGTGCTGAGCAAATGGGGTCTGGTGCTAGGCCAGGGGTGGGTGGAACGAGGTCGCTGGTTCTGACGCACATGTGTGCCTCCACTCACATGAGCGACTGTGTCACAGAGGCCCTGGGGAGTTAGGAAGGGAGAAAAGCAGAAAAAATATGTCCCCCCATTACCACTTGTGATAGCCCTTGGAGGACTCTTGGGTTCTGTACCATGGAGATCCCTGCTGGTGTGACAGCAGGGGGAGCAGCAGACAGGACTGGGAGACCTCGAGCCAGGGCCTGAAGGCAAGGCATAGGTGGTGGTGAGCAGGCAAATATAGAAAAATGGATTTTGCCATCTTCGTAAGAGGCCCAGTACTGCTCGATGACCCCTCACTGTTCCTCTCTCAGTAAATGAGTGCTGTCAGTGCTGCAGTGTGAACCAACTGGTCTCATTGCTGCAGTGTGAACCAACAGATCCCAATGGAAAGGTGGGAACAGTGCTTTGCTGAGTAGGGAAGGTAGGACACAGATGGAGGGTCCATGAATATCTTAAACCCTATGTTGTAGGTATAGCTGGTTAACCATATTCCAACCTGCAGGGTTGGAATTTTCCTCTTTTATATCCCCACCCTCCTGTGGTACAGCTGTGTGCTCCACCACGTGGTCATCTTCAGAGCCACTCTGTCCCTGTTGTTGCTAAGCTGTCATTGCTCACTGTCTCATCCTAACACTAGCAGTGATGTCCCAGGCTCATGATTTGAATCCAGGTCATCAGCCTGCCAAAAGGACCCCCATATCTAGCCTGTAACAGACCAGGCCCTTTTTTCTATTTTTTTAAACTTGTTTTGTTTAACAATAAAACAGGTATTTACTGATTTTCACTGTGGAACAGGTGAGCAGATTCCAATAGGCCAGTTAACTGATATGCATGCTAGGCACAAAGCTGATTGCAGTTGTTCATGTAAACATGTTCTGGACAGGTCCCCAAACCATGTGTAAAGTTCTTGCTCCATATTGATCAGGAATTACCTTCATAAGTCCAGTGGCTGTGGGCAGTACCTTGAAAGAGAAGAGTGAGATTATGTTAAGGCGGTGTCCATCTCTGAGGCAAGGTGCAGTTGGTTTATCAATAGCTACTAATCTGCCTTCCAAGAAAAACAAAATGCATACTTTTATCTTCACCTTCCTTGGTTAAATACTTCCATAAACCCTTTGGCTGGAATGAAGAGCTCAGGGCCATTTCTTTAGTATCTTAGTGAATTAGAAAATGACTGTACTGTAATATAGCCCCAATGAAGTATTGTCACGCAAGTCTCATGAATAGCATGAGATCTTCACCAGTGCCCTTCTGACTAAAATATACAATACATTGATTAAAACCCACAGCAGGTGCCTGAGGAAGAGACATATAAATGTTTAAAAAATCAATGTTCACCCCCCCAACAGGCCGTTTTTGTTTGTGAGATGGCCCAGTCCTCATGTACAGTCCTCATTCCATATTTCTGAATACAAGTAGGCCAACTGTGTGCAGAACTTTCCCTTGTGCTGGTTTCATAACATGCACTATTTTTTTCTGCAGGATTTCATGCATCTCTTGAAGATGTAATGCACTTTGTAAAGAAAGACTCCATTTCACAAGTAAAACTGTTCTCCACTGGAATGTGCACACTTTCAAAACAGCAAAACAATAAAGTGCCTCTCTTTTACACTTTGAACATTTACTGCTGCTTCTTTTGTAAAACTGTACATTTTTAAAGACACAGAATGCAATTCATGTGCACATTCACTAGGGAAAGTTTGCACATTGCAAAAATTGTCCATTTCTGGCATGCAAAAATGTGTGTTTTCAAAATTACATAGTAATAGTATTTCAGTATTTCTTCTTACTGTATTTTTGTCCTTGTTATTCAATGATTGTCCTTGTACTCCCCAGGTACTCTACCTACCCCCGATGCGTTTGGAATCAAGCAGTATCTCTGCTCAGCATGCCCTCCTGGTAAAACTTTTAAATAAATAAATAAATAAGGAGTGACTCTAGGGCCATCATGTCCACTCTGCCTTATAAGCAGGAATAAATGCAAACACTGATATGCAGAAATGCAATTATTGTTTACTTTCAACAACTTTAGGCACTTTTAATATTTTTAGAAAAGCAGTACACAAGCAAAGTGGGCATACAGTGTAATGCAAAATAGGAGCCAAACTGAAACTGACAAATTGAGTGTGACTGTTGGGGAGGCAACTGCAGTCAGTTTTCTCCAGCTGTATTCCTGAGCATCCATTTAAGTTCAAAAGCAGTTCCCAAACATTTTTTTTTTGAAAGGCCATGAATGTAGAATGAGATGTTTCTCATGCCTGAATAGTTTATGAAGATTTGGAAAGTATGAAAGGACTGGATTTTATTTGAGCAAGTGACCTTCATAGGCTAAGAACACATTCCATATCATTGTATTCTTAAAGTCACATGCAACTGAGAGAGCTCTAGCCACTTTCTTAGTGTGATAATTGTCCTGGGAATGGCAGACAAACAGGCTCCTGTTTGAAAGTGTCACTACATAAACCTGGAAATTCTGACAGCTTGCCCACTATGAAACAGTAACAAAGGTGGTTGTGTTTTTTTAGCATCTCGACTGGGGGAAGTGGTCTTTTCCACTTCTATTTTCTTGGAGTCCTTTGAAAATTAGTTGATGAACCTAAATGAGGTGAACTGGGCATGGACTAGACTTAGAATATGTGCAACATAAATACAGGAATGAACTGACTGAAGCTTTATTTTTGGTACATAACAGAACCCTTGCATGCATATCTTTCATGATAATTGCCTATTATTTGTATGTGTTAATACTGTATCCAGTTTTCTGAGTCAAGTTTTTTTTAACCATTAGGACAGCCACTCATGATTAAGCGCGCTTTTCTGTGAAATTGTGAGCAATCAAAATTTCCAGTTTTCTGATTCAAGGTTCCTTTTTTTTTAACCACTAGGCAACCATTTGTGATTAAGCACACTTTCCTGTGAAACGGTGAGCAATCAAAGTGGACATCTTTCATCATTACCCATAATTCAAAGCAAGGCAAGTATTATGATTGCCTGCAACTCCAGCTATTTAGGAGGGAAATTATTTAATTGTCATGATTTGCTCCACTCTTCCTCTTTAAAGTAAAGACAAACAGACACACACACTAAGCTGCATTTATTTGCAAATGCAGCCTACTTAGGTGAAACAGGTATCAGCAGCACATATACATTTATACTGTTGGAACCCATCATTTAGAGGCTCATTGTAGATCAAGGAAGCACTCTCAACCAAAGTGCTCCTTTCCTCTGCATGTGACACACTCTTACTCTGTGAAAAGTGTTCCACATGCAACTGCCCTGGTAACGAGCATGCTTGGAGAAGATTTTTTTTTAATTGTAATATATTATTGCTCTGTCTCGAGCAATAATATATGAAAGCTGCTGCTGAGACCACTCTTACAGTTGTAAGAGTGGTCTCTCTTAACTCCTTAGGGTATCAGAACTGCTCACTTTTGTTTTACTGTTTTCATGCCCTAGGAATGCATGTGAGACCACTCTTACAACCACAAAAGTGTTCTTTGGGGCAATATTAACAAACATCACAGCCTACTGAGATCAAACAGGTAGCAGCGCATGTTTATCTATACTGCAGGAACACATTTATAGGCCCACAAGACACAGTGGACATACTAGAACGTATCCTGATATACTGTATTTAAAGGAGAACTGCAATGAATCTATAAGTTGTTTTTCCCAATAGAAGCTGTTTTTTATACACTGGATAAAATTATGTTATTGCTCTAACTGTCTATGCTTTCTTCTTTTTTTAAATTTACATTTTTGCGTTTTCTCCCTGGTTCTTATCCCTGATCCAGAGACCCCAGCAGACACAGCATGCATGCGTGTGGAGGTGCACATGCATGCCGGGTTCTGGCTTGGCCCCTTCCGCCCCACCCGTGCCTGTCACTATGCTCCCTGTTACCTGAACTGCCACCTGTCCTCCACCAGGTGACAGCCAAGGGCCAGAGAAACCCCTCATCTCTCCCCCGGAGAGGAGAGCTGTCTCGCAGCAGCTCAGTCCCACTCCTCGCCCTCCCTCCTGCCAATCCCCAACAACTTGGGCTTGTTCCCAAATCCGGGTCACCGGCACGGTGTGAAGTGTGGCATCCAGTGCCTCAACCCTCAGTGCCACCAGGGCCGGCCTCTTTCTGTGCTTTCTAATAATTCTAGTTGGCGTTCTTAATTTACATTCTATGTGTTAATATGTCCCCCAGAGCCACTAGTTGCTGAAAACAAGTGATTTAATTGCCTTTAGCTAAACGAGAACAGCGAAGTGAAACTGAGCTGTTCTGGCTCAAGCTGAAGGCAAATGTAACCACTTGTTTCCAGCAACGAGTGGTGATGGGGGACATATTAATATATTATTGATTGAGAGCGATCAATAATATATTTAAAAAAAAAAACCTTCCCAGAACATGCCCGTTTCCAGGGCAGCTGTGTGTGAGAGGCTCTCCACAAAATAAGAATGCCTCACGCGCAGGGGAAAGGAGCGCTCCAATTGGTGGGGAGTGCTCCCTTAATCTATAATGCTGATAAGAGCCATTTTAGATCTGTGTGATGTAGTTTATGTCCCTGTTCTAGCCTTCTATTGTTGGCACGATGCAGTCATGTTCTACTATAGAACTCTGTGACTGAGGGGGACATAAACTACATCATACAGTTCTAAAATGGTGTTTACTACTGAGCAGTAAAGCAGCACCCACCATGAAGGTTACTAAAATGCCCATATAGATATAACAATAAGAGAATTTTAACGAGTACTTAGAAAATAGCTTATATTGGTAAAAATGATTTACAGGTTCAGCGCAGTTCTCCTTTAAAACAGCAGTGCAACGAAGCTGGGAAAAAATCTGACCCTACCTGTCTGCACTATAAAAGATTCCAGGCCTCTTCAGTTTTATTTGATGGTAGCATTTTCTAGTTCTACCAAAATGTGAGTATTTTATAAATGTTTTAATTTAGTTTTTTTCTCAAGAAAAAAATAAGGCTGCCACACTTGGCTTAGAAATTGCATTGTAGACTGACGAGGGTAAGGATTGAAAAAATAAAAAAACTCATGGTATGCAGTACAGAACAGAGGTACCTAGAAAGGTTTATCTGAAAGGTATGCAAATATTTCTATTAACTGTAACAGAAACCAGTTTTTTGGAAGAACATGTTTCCTTGCACTGCAGCATTAAATTGCAAAGTGGCACAGCATCTGTTATAAGTAGATCAATCAGAATTTGGATTATACAGTGTCTTTTACACACAAATATCTAAACGCCCTTCATGTAACAACATGCAGGAAAAAGAACCTGATGTACAGAAGCTGACTACAGAAAAGGGCTCTTGTCACATTCCGGCTGCCCACCCTACCTAATAATTCTGCCCTGCCATTGTGGCAATCTTCTCCTTTCCTACTGTCCCTAATTTTTTAACAAAATCCACCAGCCTGTCCCATCTCTGCCTGAACCTGCTGAAAAGGTACTGGCTGCACCTTTGAAAAAATTCTTAACAGATCTCTGGAGGCTGGAGTGGTCCCAGATGACTAGAGAAGGGCAGATGTATTCCCACTTCTTCAAAGTGGTAGCAAGGAATGGGTGGGCAATTATAGGCCTGTCAACATGACACTGGGGGTGGGTAAGTTAATGGGGGCACTACTTAGAGGAGAAAGGAAATTATTTTTACATAGTTAGCTGCCCTTCCATATTCCTTTCCATGCCAGTCATGCATTCTGATATGTTTTGATAATTTTTTGTTAAATAAATAATCTAGCATTGGGGTGCCCTTAGATTTACATAGAGTTCCACTCTCCTCACCAGCTGCTGCTCTTGATTTCTGTGTTTCCAAGACATCCTGTGACATCGATAACTCCCATTCATGCTATTCATCTGAATGGCCTGGAATGGGAGTTTCCTATCACCTTTAAGGAAAGGACAGTGGAATATCTGGAATTCAGTGGATTACAGGACTCAAGGCAGCATGCATTTACAGGGGGAGGTCATACCTAACAAATCTGAAAGATTTCTTTGACTGGGTGACTAAAGAGCTAGATGAGGGTGGATCAGCAGATGTGGCCTACCTTGGATTTCAGCAAGGCTTTTGACACTGTGCCACATAGGAGACTGGTAAACCAGCTAAGTTGCTTGGGGTGGGCAACAAGGTGGTAACCTGGGTAAGAAACTAGTTAGGGGGATAGGAGACAGAGGCTGGTGGTAAACGGAGTGTGCTCCAAGGAAGGGAGGGTGACCAGCAGAGTACCTCAGTGTTCTGTGCTGGGAACAGTCCTCTTTAATGTCTTTATCACTGACATAGTAGAGAGGCTGGAAGGGAAGGTCTACTTCTTTGCAGATGGCACCAAGATATGTAACAGGGTGAACACTCCAGGAGGGGTGGAAAGGATGGGCAGGAATCTGAAAAAAATGGAGGAGTGGTCAAGGGTATGGTAGGTACAATTTAATGCAAAAAAAGTGCAAAATAATGCACTTAGGCCATAGAAATCTCAGGGCAGAGTACAAAATAGGTGGAGTGAAACCACTTCCAAACAGGGAAGAGACTTGGGGGTAATCAAATCAGAGGACCTAAAAGGTGGTCAGGCAGTGTGACAAGGTAGTCAGGGCTAGGGGATGCTGGGGTGCATAGGAAGGGGTATCACCAGCAGAAAAATGGAGGTGGTGTTGTGCCTAGAGGTGTATCAATGGAAGAGCAAAATCCCAGCAGTGAATTCCCCACAGCAACACTTTCAACAAGTTTCGAAAATGTCGCTGTAGGGGACCCACCATTGAAATTTCACCCTTTTGCTGACTTTCACCCTCCCTTCAAGTTAACTCTGACTTGGAATTAACACTCTATAGAAGGGTGGGGTGGGGGGTTCAGGAGGCGCAGTCCCTGGATAGAAAAACAGAATGAGGAGTGGTTAGACCACTGTGGGCTCTGGGAGGGTGAGGGTGGTGGAACAGAGGCGCATCCCTCAAGTTGTACCTCTCCACAACTCATATGCCATTCTGGCAGAGCATGGTTCCTCTATGACAGCACCTGCAGTGGAGACCAAGGAGGATGCTGGGAACCTCCACAAGGGAGACCCACAGGAAAGTGGCAAAAGACATCACAGGGGAAGGAAACAGCTCCTGGTGGGGGACTCAATTGTTAAGGGGTAGAGCTGGGGAAGGGAGGGGAGAGGGAGGTAAGGTGCCTGCCTGGTGCCATGGCTTGGAGGGATGGGAAGCGGAATCCTCAGGATTGCAGGAGCAGCATCACTGGAGAGGGAACTAGACATCATTGTCCACCATGGAACAAATGACCTAGCTGGACATGGGATCAGTGCAGTGCAGGAGGAGTTTGTGGAGTTGGAGAGGGGCCTTAGGCAGGTAGTACGCACAGTAACCTTCTCAGAGGTGCTACCTGTCTATGGCATGGGTGAGGCTAGGGTACTCCACACCATGCAGTTCAATGAACGGTTGAAAGACTACTGTGGAGCATAGGGTTTTGGCTTCTCTGGGGACTGGGGATCCACCTGGAGGACTGTGGGTCTGTACTGGTGCGATGGTCTGCATCTGTCCAGGAAGGGAACCAAGCTCCTAAGTGATAGGTTTAAATGCTTCATTAGCAAGCTTTTAAACTAGCTAAGGGGGGGCACTGATAGGAAGCAGGAAATTCCAAGCCTCCCCCCACAAAACAAACTAGTTAGCAAGGTAAACACCAAAGTACAGAAATCAATAGTGGGCAGGGCAGGGGTAAATGGAAAAAAAAACAAAGGCAGTAAGGGCAGGGATGGGGCAAAAAAGGGTAATGCCATCATAAAGTGGAGGGTAATGAGTACATATGCCCACAGTCAGGGTAACAAGCTTCCTGAGCTAGTGGCCCTGATGGAAGAGGGATACCTGGATATCGTGGCAGTTACAGAAACATGGTACACGGAGAACCATGACTGGGTTGTCAACACACCAGGGTACACAATCTACAGGAGGGACAGGGAGGGTGAAAGAGGAGAAGGAGTAGCTCTCTACATAAGGGAAGGAATCAAAGCTATGGAACTAAAGGGTAAATGGAGAGGAGAGGAGGCACTGTGGGTCACCTTGGAGACAGAGAGTGACACCACAATCCACACAGGAGTTGTATACAGATCCCCATCTCAGGAGGAGGAAAGGGACAAGGAAATGATAGAAGGCATTCTCAGAATAGCAGAAAAAGGGGAGATATTGTTGAGGGGGGGGGGGATCTGAATATGCCAGATGTTAACTAGAACACATTTACTGTAGCCACATCAAAGAGAAGGGTCATTCTTGATGCCCTACAGGGGGCATGCCCCAGACAGCTAGTGTTAGAACCCACTCTGGAGCAATCTTGGACCTGGTACTCTCAAACGGAGAGAGGATCACAGATTTAGAAGTGGGTAGCCATCTGGGAACAAGCGACCACCACATAGTGTGGTTCATGATAAACACAACCGTGGAATCAAGCCATGCAAAAACAAGTTTACTGGACTTTAGAAGGGATGAATTTGGCAAAATGGGTGAGTACCTAAGGAATGCACTAGCAAATGGGCAGGAAGGAGGGGTGGAAGAACAATGGGGAAAAATCAAAAACTGCCATCATATAGGCAACAAGCCTTTGTGTGAAGCGAATAAAGAAAACAAAACAGAGTGAAAAACCACTATGGTTCTCAAAAGAAGTGGTGCAGAAGGTTAGGGAGAAAACAATAGCATTCAGGAAGTATAAGGAATCACAGAAGGAGCAGGACAGAGAACTGTATCAGTTAAAGCAGAAGGAAGCAGGGAAGACAGTCAAAATAGCAAAGACCCAAAAGAGGAAAAGATAGCCAACTCAGTTAAGAAGGGAGATAAAACCTTTTATAGGTACATCAGGGAGCAAAGGAAGTCAAATTGAGGGATACTGAGGCTTAATAAAGGGGAAGGGAGTTGGACAGAGGTTGACAGTGCGTGAAAAGGCAGAGATACTGAACAAATACTTTTACTCAATATTCACAAAAGAAGAAGAGGAGAAGGAGGTACCTAAACCAAACAATAGAAGTACTCTGAGCAGGGGGTCAACACCAATCCATTCACAGAGGAAAGGGTCCTTAAAGAACTCCTAAAACTCAAGGTGGACAAAGCAATGAGACCTAATGGGATTTACCACAGAATTCTAAAAGAACTGCGGGGAGACCTAGTGGCACCATTGACTACCCTTTTTAACAAATCATGGGAGGATGGGGTGGTACCTGAGGACTGGAGGAGGGCAGATGTGATTCCCCTTCACAAAAGTGGGAGCAAGACAGAGGTAGGAAACTACAGATCTGTTAGTTTGACCTCAGTGGTAGGGAAAATGATGGAATCACTCCTGAAAGAAAGAACTGTTGAGTACCTAGAGGCCAGCTGGGCACAGGACCCAAGGCAGCATGGATTCACAGAGGGAAGGTCATGTCAGAAGAATCTAATCGATTTCTTTGACTGGGTGACCAAAGTAGTAGACCAGGGAGGGGCTGTGGATATGGCCTACTTAGAATTTAGCAAAGCATTTGACTCAGTCCCACACAAAAGATTAAGAAGAAGTTAGCCAGCCTGGGAGTGGGTCCCAGGGTGGTAACCTGAGTAACAAATTGGCTGCACAACAGTACACAGAGGGTAATAGTAAATGGAATACACTCTGAAGAAAGGGGGGAGTAACTAGTTGGGTACCGCAGGATTCAATACTGGGACCAGTCCTCTTTAACGTCTTTATAGTAGACATTGCAGAGGGTCTGGAAGGAAAAGTATGCCTCTTTGCAGATGATACAAAGACCTGCAACAGGGTTGATATACAAGAAGGGGGCTGGAAAGGATGAGAAGGGACTTTGCAAGGTTGGAGGAATGATCAAAAGTATGGCAGCTTAGATTCAATGCAAAGAAATGCAAAACAATGCACCTGGGAAGCAAAAACCCAGGCGAAGAGTACACAGTGGGGGGGGGAGGTACTAACAACAACAAAAATGGAAAGGGACCTGGGGGTAGTCATACCACATGACTGTTAGGTAGGCAAGCAATGTGAGAAAGCAGTAAGGAGAGCTGGGGGGATACTGGGATGCATAGGGAGAGACATCTCCAGTAGAAAACAAGAGGTTGTTATCCCTCTTTGCAGACAGTTGGTGAGACCTCATCTGGAGTACTGCATGCAGTTCCGGAGACCCCATCTCCACAAGGACATAGACAGGATGGAGGTGGTCCAGAGGAGGGCAACTAAAATGGTGCAGGATCTGCAACAGAAGCCATATGAAGTGAGACTAAAAGAGCTTAATATGTATACCATTGAGGAAAGGAGGGAGAGGGGGGACATGATAGAAACTTTCAAGTACCTCAAAGGAATCAACAAAGACCAAGAGGGAGCATCTTTCAGAAAAAGAGATGTGCAAGAACAAGGGGGGCACAATTTAAAGATAGACGGGGGATGGCTCAGGGACAACGTGAGGAAATATTTTTTCACGGAGGAAGTGGTGGATGCATGGAACCACCTTCCTGAGGAAGTTGTGGGGTTGAAAAAAGTGGGGGAATTCAAGAATGCATGGGACAGCCATAAGGCAATTACAGTGGGGAGTAGGAGGAAGTAGGCTGTTGGTTAACTAGAATCTGCAGCTTATCCAATAGGTAGGAAAATGGGCAGACTGGGTGGGCCAAGCGGTCTAAGTCTATGTTTCTATGTTTTTATGTTAGACCGATGTCTGACAGGTGAAATTTTGCCTGTCGACATCGGGGATGTCACTATGCCGAACGTCGATAACATTGTTGTCGCTTTGGGATAGATAAACCGCCCCTATATAGATCTCTAGTAAGATCCCACCTTGAGTATTGTGTCCAGTTCTGGAGACAGCATCTTGGGAAGGACATTGACAGAGTAGAGGCAGTCAAGAGAAGGGATACTAAAATGGTGCAGAGTCTGCTTCATAAGCCCTATGAACAGAGGCTAAAGGAGCTCAATATGTACAACCTGGAGGAAAGGAGGGAATGAGAGATATGATAGAGACTTTTAAATACCTCATGGTGGGTTACAGTAGGGGAATATTTTTCAAAAAAAAGGTACTCTAGAACAAGGGGACATGTTATGAAGCTGCGGGGGGAGGTTCAGGAGAGATGTGAGGAAACACTTCTTCTCAGAAAGAGTAGTGGATTCATGGAACAGCCTTCCAGCTAAGGTAGTGAGGGTGAAAACAGTGGTGGGGTTCAAAAATGCATGGGATGGACATAAGGGAATCATAAGGGTAAGCAAGGGAGAGGAAGAGACAGCACTGTAGATCAAGTGGGTTTACAGTGAAAATGAAGGTAAAAAAAATATAATATGGGGAAGACTAAGTGGGCAAAGCAGCCCTTATCTGCTGTCAGATTCTATGTTTCTATGTACCATGCTTCTAAAGAGAATATACGGTATACACAGATCAACTCAGCAGCCTTTAGTCACTTAACAACATCCTGTTTGCAGCCATTTACAATTACACTAGAACACATTTTATTAAGATTTATAAAATGGAGCATCCACATCTAACATCCTGATTGGCTGAGACCTGTGTGAATACCACGTGATATTGACACAGATCACATACTATAATAATAATGATAATAATAACTTTATTTGTAAAGCGCCTTTCCAGAAGACCAAGGCGCTGAACATAAAATATAAATCACATACAAATTATATCTTTAACACTCCATAAAATCCAGTTAAAAGAAATTTTCCCATAATATAAATTTCAACAGCAGCATAACATTAATAACTAAAATTATCAGCTGGCACTATCAGGGAAGGCTAATCTGAAGCCTGTTGTGTGTCTTTGTAGACAGCTTCAAAGTAATTGCTGGCAATATAGCCTCAAGGTTAGAGCAATGAGCAAAGACCAAGCTTGATAGATCCAGCAGTAATGTACAGTGCCTCTGAGTTGTGGGTTACCAATTGTTAATCCCATCCCCATAGCTGATGAAAACTCATGCAGTTACATATGCAAGAGTACAATTACCTCATGGTGTCTCATCCTTCCAAGTATGTCTTATCACTGAAAAAGGGATAGTGGCTGAAACAGAGGGAAACAGTGACCTAAGGGTTAGAGTGCAAAGTTGTGAATCTGGAGATTCAGGTTTGAATCCTGCCACCTCCTGATTGTGGCATTCAGGAAGTTGCTTAACACCCCTCCATCTGCCCCCAGATCTTTCTTAGACTCCTTCAGTCCCCCCCCCCCTTCTGGTGCATGTTTTAATGGCTACCACAACTGTTCACAGCTTGTAAAGTGCTTCGGGATATGGTTTATGTAAAAGGTGCTATAAAAAATGAAACAATTTCCCTTTTCCATCTTTGTTTAAAAAGTGCAATTCAAAGTACAGTTCAATATCTTAACCAAAGGGTGACATCTGCCATAGGGCAGCACCTTGTTGTACTACACTGCAATGTCAGTAGTGATCAGGAACCCCAGCCCTTGCGTGGTAACTAAACCTATGGCTTTCTAGCCAACGGGTGAGTGTGCTGTCACTGACTCATTCTGACACTAGATACACAGCTCTTCAGTTTTTGTTGACAAAGAAACAGCATGAATCTTCTTTTATTTAAACTATGAAAGTACCCTCCCCACAGTAACCAGCAACTGACTTCTAATTTATTTCAGTAAGGTGAAAAATTCTGGTCCATCAGGTGCATTATTAGTGCTGTCACTTGCTACTCTGGTGACCCAGGTTCGGGACCAGACTCGGGTTGCTGGGATCCAGTCGAAGAGGGAGGGAGCAATGAGCATCTCATAGGCCATCTGTTCTCCCTTGAAGGACGGGGTCAGCATCCTCCTGCTCATCTGCCACCAAGTAGAGGCTGGGAGGTCATAAAACCGAGGCACACACTGGGGGAGGGGCCACCGCCAGACACGAATATGCTGTGTGCCATAAGGCACATGTGTGCATTATTGTATGCCAGAACCTCTGTGGGGAGGAAACAGAGGAGGGAAATACTTTGGACTGCAAGATGAGGGCCAGCTCCTCATTGTCCTTGCACTGCCGACTGGGCAGCCACCACCAGGCAGGATCTATAGCTAGTTGGCAGGATGCCGCCGGGTTCCTACTAAGGGAAATACTGGGGCTGAAGTAAGTACCCAGGGACACTGGGTGATGACGCTGGTGGAGCTGACCAGAGTGCAGCAGGTTGAGACAGAAGGATAAACACTTGAATAAAAAAAATGTCAAAAGGTAAATTAAATCACTGCTGTGGACAAAAACAGGGAGTCACTCTCAGAGATCACGCAAAGTGACAGACACGAGACATGAAAAAAAATCACATCTTACTGTATATTAAGTAAAATATACTAGCTTTTTACAACTTAGTTTACACACACACACACACACACACACACACACACACACACACACACACACACTCACTCACACACAAACACACACATTTAGGGGCACACACCTCCCTTCAGTCAGCCAGGGTGATAAGGATTCTGATAACATTTTATGTCAGTCCACTGTGCTACACAAAACCTGCCTGAGAGCTCTGATTCACAGTACCTCTCAGGTTTCACTGAACTGACTCTCATTTGGGAAAATAAATACTGGGGGCCTCTCAAACCCATAACAGCTGAGTCAGGTCTGGTTGTTCTCACCCCATCATGTCTCCAGTGGGAAAACAGCTGACTGCTGTAGACGTTAGCATAGGGCCTTCTCAGATTAACAGGATGGGAGGTTTGAGTACCAGGTAAGCTACCCTGTCAGAGAGGAATTCAGCCATTATAATTCATTTACCAAGTATAACTGAGCTCAGAGGCAACAACTCATTTACAGTGGGGTCTTGCTTCTATCCAATTTTACAGTATGGGATCTAAAGCATAGAGAGGTCAAGTGGCTTACTCAAGGTCACATAGCAAGGGGTTCTGGTAAGATGCAACTTCCTCTTAGTTCAAAATTCTGAGCACTTACCACTGGATCATACTGTCTACTAAAGAGGTATACAAGTTAGCACAGGCCTGTGCCAGAAGGTCATTGCTTCAGTGCTGTTGAGAAATGACCTCCTTCACCAACAATATCACAGAATTATAGACAGGGGATTAGTGTGCTGTCAAAGTTGACATATTCTATCTACCAACAAACCACCATGTTCCATGGGGTGCCGAACAGTTAGAGGTGACACATTCATTAGTTGGGTACTATGTTGTTGGAGGCGGACTATATTGCTCCATTTGGAGACTCCCCATGATAGTGTGTAGGTGCAGAATGCTGTGGAGTGCCAACATTAGTGTTGCTCAGTTAGTATCCCAGACACTTGGATACCAACAGATACCTCCCTTTTGGCCAGATAGTTGCTGTGGTAGGACAGCAGTGCTATCTGACCATGGATCCTATCCTCTAGGATCCAGTGCATGGATCCTACAAACATTGTAGATCCTGTGGATCCTAGCAACAAATGCTGTGGATCATGTGGATCCTAGCAACAGATCCAGCTCCAATCCTAACTATCTGACCTAGAATCCCTGAATCCTAACTAGGATTCATCGCTGTCTGACCCTGGATCATACATTTATCTTTGGTAGGGTTTCTGGCAGGACCCTGGGTAGGATACCTGCACTATCTGACAGAGAGTAGTAGGATCCACTAAAGTATTATCTGAGCAACACTAGCCAAAATTCCTCATCTGTGTACACCCCAGGAGAGGGTATAGTGGCAGTGGTATGCTGTTTTGTTGATGTCCTCCACCAATTTATACCCGTACAGTGTATAGGGGTAGCATACTGTTGGGGCGATAGACTCCAGCTATGTATAACCCAGCACAGTGTCTAGGTGCAGTATATTGTTTGGTTGGCATACTAACTCCATTTAGCATAACATTATGTGTGTGAGCAGTTCCGATACAGTTTTGTTATGATGCGAGTATCCATGCCATCCTGTACTGGGCCCCTCCATGCATTGCTGTCTTTTTCTGCCCACAAACAAATCTGCAGCAGTCCTAGCAGAGCTCCGTTGCGCTCACTCACTCCCCCTCCCTCACTCACTCGTTCTGTGTCTCCTCCTGCTGCTGCAGGCTGCCCTTTTGTACTGGGCGCCTGCCCCTATGCTGAAGACTGTGAAGTTCCCTACGGAAAGTGGGTGGGTTTTAAACGGATGAAACAGAGGTCCATGTCCCAACTACTGTGGTCAGGCATATTCTGTTATTACATTCAATCTGTCTTCAGAGCTATGGCTCCAGGTGAAGAGTAGAGAAAGATTGCAAATGCCTCCTGTCCTGAACTTTACATTCTTGCCACTCCCAGTTTTCCTTGATGCTAATTAAACAACTCTTCTTAGTAAGATACGACCTGAAAGCATTCATTAACTAGAATAAAGTACACTATGAATCTCTGGCACTGACTGCGTTAGTCCTATTTGAACATGTTATACACAATGAAAGACCTTATAGTGCAAGGGAGCAGAGATTTAATTTAAAGGATTGGCTTGTACCAGAGATGGCAGGTTACTGTTTACTCAGGTTCTACGTCAATGCACCTGGAGAACATGTTGGAACGGTGAAATTGATGGCTTTTGATTGTGAGCATGACTTGAGAAAAAAGAAAAGCAGTACTGACCGAAAAAGGTACTTACTTTTTAAGGAGACTGCGTGGGCTAAAGTAGTATGATTGAGTTTATGGCTTTTCAGATTTCTATTCAAGTTGACAGAGGGCTTTTTAGGCCTAAAAGAGATTGATGGTGTCACAGAGTTGTGGACACAATACAGATTGTATCATTCAAGGGCCTAGTCATGAATGAGGATGTTTACTTAATCTGAAAAGGTTCCACTTTAAAACAAGCATTTGTCAATGCCCGAATGTTGATTGCGTTGGTGTGTTGAGCTCGTTCACTGCCCCTCTGTCACTCGTTTAGTCTGTGTCTTCCCATGCTGCAGGCTTCTGTTTTGTACTGGGCTCCTGCCTGTGTTGGCACCTTGTTCTGCCCACTAAGAAATCCGCAGCTGTCCCAAAAGAGCTCCGTTGAGGTGGCTCACTCCCCCTCTCTCACTTGCTCATTCTGGTTCTCCTGGCACTGCAGGCTGCCCTTTTGTACTGGGCTCCTGCCTCTGTTGGTGGCTTTTTCTGCCCAGAAAGAAATCTGCAGCAGTCCCGACACAGGTCTGTTGAGCCTGCCGACTCCCCCTCTCTCACTCGCTCATTCCGTTTCTGCCGGCGATGAAGGCTGTCCTTTTTTATTGGGCTCCTGCCTGCGCTGCCACCTTCATCTGCCCACAGAGAAATTTGCAGCAGTTACAATAGAGCTCCATTGAGCTCGCTCACTCCACCTCTCTCACTCGCTCATTCTGGTTTTCCTGCCACTGCAGGCTGCCCTTTTATACTGGGCCCCTGTGTGCATTGCTGTCTTTTCTGCACAACAAACAAATCTGCAGCAGTCCCAACAGAGCTCTGTTGAGCCTCACTCACCTCCTCCTCCCTGACTCACTGCTCTTGTGTCTCTACTGCTGCAGGCTGCCCTCTTTGTACTGGGCTCCTGCCTGCATTGGTGGCTTGGTCTGGCCAGAAAGAAATCTGAAGTTATCCTGACAGCTCCATTGAGCTCGCTCACTCCCCCTCTCTCACTCACTCACTCATTCCGTTTCTGCCGGTGCTGCAAGCTGGCCTTTTGTACTGGGCTCCTGCCTGCGTTGCTGCATTTTCTGCCCACAAAGAAATCCGCAGCAATCACAATACAGCTCTGTTGAGCTTACTCACTACTGCGCTGTCACTCACTCGTTCTGTTCTCTTGGTGCTGCAATCTGCGCTTGTGTACAGGGCTCCTGGCTGCATTGGCACCTTTGTCTCTCCACAAAGAAATCTGCAGCTGTCCCGACAGAGCTCCATTGAGGTCACTCAGTCTCCCTCTGTCATGCACTCATTCTGTTTGTCCTGGCACTGCAAGCGGCCCTTTTGTACGGGGCTCCTGCCTGCATTGGCGCCTTTTTCTGCCCACAAAGAAATCCGCAGCAGTCCTGATAGAGCTCTGTTGAGCTCACCCAGTCCCCCTGTCTCACTCACTCATACTGTTTCTCCTACCGCTACAGGCTGGCCTTTTCTACTGGGCCTGCTTTGACACATTTTTCTGCCCACAAAGAAATCCACAGCAGTCCTGACAGCGCTCCGGTGAGTTCGCTCACTCCCTGTCCCTCACTCGCTCTCTCGTTCTGTTTCTCCCAGTGCTGCAGGCTGCCCTTTTGTACTGGGCTCTTGTGCTGGGGCCTTTTTCTGCCCACAAACAAATCCACAGCAGTCCTGACAGCTCAGTTGAGCTCGGTCACTCCCCCCTCTCACTCGTTCGATCTTAATCTGTCCCAAACACTGATTTCCCACAGCGACAGTGCTATCCTCTGGCAGGAGTGCAAAAACATATTTTAGCCGGGATGTGAAAAATGACAGCTGTACTGTTCATAAGGAGGTGTGAAAACGTGTCACTGTTGAAAATGTGGTGTGAAAATATTACAAATGTGCGAAAGTACAAGGGTGCATGGAAACAGTTCAACGCACGCTTGTAACACAGTCATGTTATGGAGTTTCGTCACCAAATTTTCAACATAGGGCTTTCAGGACTGCTGCTCATGAATAGTGCCACTGTCATTTTCTTAATCTGTCCCAAACACTGACTTCCCACAGCGACCACGTTATTCTGTGCCGCAACTGTGAAACCACATTTCAGTCAGGATGTGAAAAATGACAGCTGTACTGCTCATAAGGAGGTGCGAAAAAATGCCACTGTTGAAAATCTGGCATTACAATATTACAAATTTGCGAAGTTACAAGGGTGTGTGGAAAGTGTGCAATGTACACTTGTAACACAGTCATTTGATGGGCTATCATCACCACATTTTCAACATAGACATTTTAGGACCTCTGCTCATGAACAGTATCACTGTCATTTTCTTAATCTGTCCCAGACAGTGATTTCCCACAGCGACCGCTCTATTCTGTGCTGGAAGTGCGAAAACACATTTTGGCCAGGATGACAAAAATGACAGCTGCACTGTTCATAAGCAGGTGTGGGAAAATGGCAATGCTGAAAATCTGGAGTGAAGAAATTATAAATTTGCGAAGTTACGAGCGTGCATGCAAACTGCGCAATGCATGCTCCTAACACAGTCATTTTATGGAGTATCGTTACCAAATTTTCAACACAGCCATTTCATGACCTCTACTCATGAACAGTGTCACTGTCATTTTCTTAATCTGTCCCGAACACTGATTTCCCACAGCAACCACGCAATTCTGCGCTGGAAGTGTGAAAACACATTTCTGCCAGGATGTGAACAATGACAGCTATACTGTTCACAAGGAGGTGTGAAAAAATGGAAATGCTGAAAATCTGGCGTGAAAATATTGCAAATTCATGAAGTTACGAGCGTGCGTAGCAACTGTGCAGCGCACGCTCGTAAAACAGTCATTTTTTGGATTTTTTCCACCACATTCACAACATAGGCTTTTTGAGAGCCCACCTCACGAACACTGGCACTATTAGCCTTATTATCGGCCCTGAAAGGTGATTCTGCACAGTGACCGCGAAATCACCTTTCGGGGCAGATTAATGCCATGACAGTTCAAGAATTCATGAGGAAGGGTCCCAAAAACCCCATGTTGAAAATTTGGTGAAAAAAGTCCCCAAAATGCCCGAGATATGTACTAAAGTTGAAAAAACCCTATTTATTATGTTATACAGCTTACCGGCATTTCCTCGGTCCATGGTCGGCTTTGAAGAGTGCAGACGTGTTCCTGGTCCACGAAGATCGTCGTGCCAAGCTCCAGAGGCCAAGTATGGGTGGGGCGTGGGGGAGGCAGGGTGCGCAGTGGGTGGGTGCGGGTTGCGGGTGGGGCCAGGGACACTACGAGGACCGTTTCTTTTGCAGATAAAAAAAAAAAGACTGCATGGGACCATTTTCCCTTTTAGGGAATGTGGCACACTGGGGTGGGCTCCAGCGTGCCACCAATGGCTTTCTTTTGGGGAGCAGTAGCCGACAGGATTGGGCATCTCTGCCGGCACACAAGGGGAGATTTGTTATGCCAACGGGATTGGGCACCCGCCGGCAGGAATAAAAGTGGGGGCTGTTACAGAATGCCAATGGGGAGGGGCCCCTCGCTGGCACCAGAAAGATTAGGCACCGAGGCCAACAGGATTTGGGGCTCCCAATGCATATAAACATGGCGGTGGAAGGTTTAGGAACACGCGGCAACCCGCCGCCATGTTCACAAACAATATCAGGGTTTTGAGATCCCGCCTTGCAATGACGGGTCGCCCTCATTGCAGCGATGGCTGACGCTGCAATGACGAGGCGGTCTCTGATTGCAGCCGCGAAATTGTCGTAGTTGGTGCAAATATTCCAAACTACTGTCACCAGCAGCTTGCAATGGCATTGGGGGAAGCGGGACAAGCCTTTGCAGGCTGTGGGGGCATTGGCCACAACAGTGCCACGTCTCCACAGCCTGCTACTGAGAAAGCTGCCACAATATGTTGTTTGCGCTGCACACAATCAACATAAAAATGGAGACTGTGTCTGACAACCCATGTAAGATGTGTTATACTGGCTCCAGTCACCCCTCAGGATTTGATGCACTATCTCGGCTGGCACACATCCAAATTGTTCACAGCTAGCTTTCACAGTTCAGCAAATGTGACACTGAGCAGCATGCTGTGATGACCAGCTGCATGCACTATCCCTGGCCACTCACCCTTCACCCTGCAGAGCTCTTCAGTGTCAGGGGGCACAAAGTACCAGACACCAGTTGGCCACCAAGGTGATCACAGTCATGGGATATGAAAGCCCATGGAGATGACTGCCACATCACAATAAGAAAGTTAATATATTTTTGTACAAACAAAATGTCATTGATTGCTGGCACTGTTCTCTCAGCCCTCCAAGGCATGAGGAAGAGTTGGGCATGAGTGGGCATTTCCCGATGGGGGCACTTCAAGCCCTAATACATTCTGTGTCACGTCATTTGTCATAACTTCTGTGCCTTCTTGGCTGACTAATACCACATGCATGTTGCGTTACGGATGGCACAGAAAGTGTCTGTGACCCTTTCAGTCCTCCAGCATACCTCCTGAACTAGCTGTCCATGTAGCTCTTTAGGAGGCAAGACTGGACAAATTTCTGTTTGCCAAGGGAATCACAGGATACCCTGGGTAGTAGGATGGGTGAATAATCCCTTAAATTAGTACATGTCTGCACAGCATACTTGTTGGTTCCTGCTTATTTTATTTTATTTATTTATTAAAGATCTTGGAAGATACCTGTAAGCAGTTGCTCATTGAAAGGTTCCAAATCATTACATTAACTAAGGAGCCGCAATAATGGTGGACAAAGTACAGATTTGATAGATATATATATACAAAATACAGTGTACAAACAATACAGTTGGTGGCTCAGACAACAGATAACAAGGTGTACTGAGGCATTGTACAATGTATGCCTGTGTCCTATAAAGTGACAAAGACAGAGGAGGGGGATAATGTGACAGGGGAACATGCTAAAAAAGGCAGGAGTGTGGGGGGGTTAGGATAGGGCATGAGTGAGGAGGTGATAGAGTGTGTAGGGGGGTGAGGCAAAGTGCTGCCAAGAGACTATCCTGGTAGGATACGAATGGGAAAGTGCTGGGAGTAGTCCATTGCTGCGAGCAGGGATTTAGTGGTGACACATACAGAAGCTACTATCAACGAGGTGCTGATGCAGCCTACGTTTAAAGGATCCCAGTGTATTGGCATTGGAGATGTCAGGAGGTAGGCCATTTGTCCAGAGAGGAGCACGGTGAGCAAAAGAATGCTAAGCCATGGTAGTCCGACACCTGGGCATATGGAAGATTTGGGTGGACAAGCTCCTGGTCTGTTTGGCATTCGAAGGTAGAGCTAGGAGTCTCTGTACCCCAATGGAAAGTAGGTGTAGCGTGGCCTTTTTTGCAAGGAGGCATGTTTGATATCGGATTCTGTCACTCAAGAGGAGCCAGCCAGTCCGAGCATACAGCTCACAGGTATGGGTGAGCTTTGGGGCATTGGTGAGCAGATGGCAGGCTTTGTTTAGAGCAGTTGAGAGGTGTTGAACAGCAGAGTCAGTTGCAGAGTCATAAATAGCCAGGCCATAGTCAATGAGGGATATGAGCGAGCTGTTTATTGACAGATTCAGGGCTTCAAATGTTAGGTTGTGTCTGTGTTTGTAGAGGATGCCGATCCTGGTGTTGAGGGCTTTAGCAGTGTTGTCGATATGCTGAGTGAAAGACAGGGTGGAGTCCAATGTGATACCCAGATATTTGAAGTGGGGGACTAGTTCCAGGGTGACACCGGTGTCATTCTGGATTGCTAGGAGGAAGCCTTTTTGATTGCTTTGGGCTGAGTAGTACAGCATGGTCTTGATCTTTTTATAGTTCAAGACCAGTTTTGTGTCCTTTGAGCTAATTTCCAGCAGCTGTAAAGCCAGTTTGGAGGTCCGATTCAAGGAGTAAGGGGTCAGGGTCGCTTGCAAAGATCACTGCATCAACCGCATAGAGGAGCAAGCGGCATTGGCAGGATGCTGGGAGATTGTTTAGAAAGACGCTGAAGAGTAATGGGCCGAGAATGAAGCCTTGCGGTACCCCCAATCTGACAGATCTACTTTCAGAGATGACGTCCCCAATCCTGACTTGCTGGGAGCAGGCTCAGGTAACTTTTAAACCGTTGCATGATTTCAGTGGCTAGTCCTATGTCTGAGAATTGCTGAAGGAGGAGGGCATGATGAACCATATCGAATGCCTTTAATAGGTCAATGAAGGCCACCCCCACAATGTGCCCTTTGTCTAACACGCTATGTATGAATCCATAAAGTTCAAGTAAGGCAGTGAAGGTGCTGTGGCCAACTCGGAACCCATGCTGCTCAGAGCATAGAAGCTGGTACTGACTGAGGTACTCCACCATCTGGTTGGCCACAATTCATTCAAGGGCCTTTGAGAGCAGGGGGAGTATAGAGATCGGCCTGTAGTTGTTGTGGAGTGACCAGTCTCCACCTTTGTGTATCGGGGTGACTGTGGCAGACTTCCAGATTTGAGGGAACCTGGATTGGCAGATGGACAGGTTAATTATCTTTGTGAGGTTACCAAGTATCTCACTGAGTGCTAGCTGAACAAATTTGAGGTCCAAGGAGCCCCTGCTGTGTCTGGATTTGCCAAGAACTTTTTCAAGGTATTTACTTGCATCAGCTTCTGGGACCAGCTTGAAATGGAAAGGGGGGGTGGGATCTTGATGGACCTAGAGAGTCTTCTGACCTACATACTTCTATATTACTGTGCATGTATGTGACGAGTAACCATTATTGGTTGAATAAAAGGAGCATGAAGGAGGTGAGTAGGTGAATGTCATGGGGGGGCACCTGTTATATGAAAAGCTAACAAAAGTGTGCCTACAAGCCACGTGGAAGCAGTGCATAGGCATTGTGAAATGAGCCTGAGAGTTTGGTCATTTTGAAGTTCACCTTCAGAAAGATGGATGTTTTATTATTTGAGTTATTTGGTCATCCTTTGTGTGGCCCCATGCCTGTGTCCCACTTTCTGTTCATTGGATCCTGACTGATCCAGATTTTTGTGGTGATTGCTGGGAGTCTCTTGATCCGGTGGCCACTGAGATTGTCTGGTGTTTTGTTTCTGGTGGCCTTGAAAAGGGCTGTTGTAAGACTCCTACTCAAGAGACCTTCTTTGAACCTGGATATCTTGGCAAATCACATACCTGTCTCTAACCTTCCTGTTTTAGGAAAGGTTATTGACAGGGTGGTGGTGATGCAGCTGGAGATGCACCTGGAGACTTTTTCTATTTATAAGCCATTTCGTTTGAATACAGGGGGTGTTGCAGCACAGAGACTGCACTTGGTAGGGTGCAGAATGATCTTCTAGCTAGAGATAGAGAGGAGTGTTCTATCCTGGTTCTTCTCAACCTCTCATCAGCATTTGGCACCATAGATCATAGGATTTTAACAGAATGACTGAGGGACTTGGTAGGGCTCAACGGGGTTGTGTTGAGGTGGTTCAAGTGCTTCCTTTCCAGCAGGGTGCAGCAGCTTGCATGGAGGAATTTTCTCTCTTGGCAAGCTGCCCTGCCCTTTGGAGTCCCTCAGGGTTCAATTCTGTCTCCCCTGTTATTTGCAGTGTATATGCTGCCAGTGGGAGAAGTGATACGGAGATACAGTTCACTGTTACACAGATGATACTCAGCTGTATCTATTGTTACTCAGTTGTACCTATCATTTGCCACTGGTGATAAAAATGCAGTTGGCATACTTTATGAACGCCTATCTGATCTGTGATGAATGACTGGAGGGCCTCCAGCTGGCTTAAGTTGAATCCAAACAAGACTGAAGTGCTACTGGTACTCAGGTATCCAAAGGGTGGCTAGTTTGAGTGGAGGGATGGCTGGATTACATCATGGTTTCACTTGACTTACAGCCAGACACAGAGTGAAGAATCTGGGCATCATTATGGACCGCAAGCTGGCTATGGAATATTAGATGCCTGCTATGGTCCATAGTGGATTCTTTCATCTTGGCAACATTGCCCAGATCAAGCATCTTCTCATCCCTCAGGATCTGAAGTTCCTGGTGCATGACTTCATTACATCTAGACTGGACTATCGTAATGCTCTTTATCTCAGGCTATCTGGAAGCTTAGTGTGCTGCTTGCAGCTGGTGCAGAATGCCGTGGCTAGAATGATTGCCAGAGTTTCTCGCTCAGAGCATATCTCTCCAGCTCCGCAGACATTGCGCTGGCTGCCTGTGAAGTGGTGCATCTTCTTCAGATAGGTTTGTTAACATACTAAGCCCTACATGGTCTGGGTCCTGACCCCCTAAAAGAGCTCCTGTGTCCATATGCTCTTGACCACCCTCTCTGTTTTTGAGAGGTGGGCCTCATGAATGTCCCCAGATCTCCATTAAAGCTGAATGCTGGCTGGTGATTGTGCTTTTGCAGTGGTTGCTCCAGTTTTCTGGAACCAGCTGCAACAAGACCTTCAGGAGAAACCCTCAGTTGAGTTTCAAGCAGGGGCTAAAGCACTTATCTTTTAAGTAGAGCTTACCCTACTGATTTCTTACTTGCTCTTACATAAATTATATTACTTACTCTATTTATTATGCTTCTGTTACATGTATTTGTCATTATGCAAGGTGCTCAGAGCCTGAAGGATTGGGTGACTTAGAAATAAGTATACTACTACCAATTTACTACTGCTCTGTTTGAGTTAATAACAGTTTTGGTGACTGTACCTGCCATAGTCTGCTGTTTCAAAATTTCAGAACAGGAGAACATCATTAGATTTAATATCTACAGGGGCAAGAGAGGAGGTGGAGTTAGTAGAGCTGATTTCAACAAACCGAGAGATACCGTGAGCAGAGAACTGGGAAGAGAACTTATGGGTGGAGGAGTATACAAATGCTGAAAGTATTATCTGGAAAGTTGTAGAAGAAGGCTTAACTAATAGTAACAGTGGCAACAGGGTACTAAAGCAACCTGTCTAGATGAATAATTTGCCAAGAAAACAACAAATGAGAAGCCGGCCCAGTGGCTTTGAGGGTTGAGGTGCTGGATGCCACACCTCCCGCCACGCCGGCGACCAAGGTTCAGGAAAGGGCATGGAGAGGATCGAGCATCTGGAGGACTGCTCTCCTTTCCTGGGGTGAGTGGGTTGTCGCTCCTGCTGAACAACTGCCACCAGGTGGAGGCACGGAAGGTAACCTGAGACTGAGGGTGACATGAAGGGGCGGTAGTGGAGATTATCGGACCACCGCAACTTGTGCAGCATAGTTGTTTTGTAAATGCTACACAAGTCGAGCGGTCCAAATTCCATAACCAAATTCACCTGGATCTGCTAAGTGAGTCGCACAGTCCACAATCAGGTACAGTCATCCAAAGTTTATACATTTGGGGGTCTCTGTCCCCTGTACCCCCCCATCTTTCTTTATTGCAATTATGCATTGTAAACCAGAAGACAGTGTATTCAAAGAAGTCACTCGAACACATAAACAATCTAAATGAACAACACAGCATGTAATTATAGCGCCTCCCATCTTTTATTATTGTAATACTGCCGTGTGTGGTACAAATTCAGCTATATCTCCTACACAAGCTGCGTGGTCCAAATTCAGTTTGCTACTCAAAGTTTATACGTTCGAGGGGCTCCGCCCCCTTCACCCCCCATCTTTCTTTATTACAATTATGTGTGAGCCTTTAGCCAAATACACCAGTAATGTAAATAAACTAGTAATTCAGCAAGTGAAGCAAAAATACCAAAACAAAAACAAAATTAGCATGCCTCTATATGTAATGCAGCAAGTAAAGCAAAAATACCCAAATCAAAACAAAATTTGCATGCCTCCACATGCTTCCTATGGTTCCTGCATTAGCTCTTGTTAACGTGCATGTATTAATGTGAGTGTATTAGCAGATTGCATATAAATGACATCTGAACAGTACACAAGTAATATGTGAGAAAGAGTGGTCAGATAATCTCCACTATCTCCCACAAAGGAAGGGTACTGCAGGACTACAGCATGCGCATGCCTCTATGCTCATATGTGCGTCTGTGTCCGGGGACAAGAGAAAATGAAAAATAGGGCTGGCAGGCTCCATGACAGCCCCTGCAACAGCAGGGTGCCAGAGTGAAACGAGCCCTCTGTGCCAGAGCCTGCCTGCCAGACCCACATGGGGAGTAAAAAAAAAAAAGAAAACAACAAAAGAATGAATGTATGGCACATGAAATACACATAGAATAACAGATAAATTATCAGTTATAAAGTTATAATTCCATCAAGGGATTATTGTGACATTGTAAATCATATCAGTGAGGCACATACTGTACAGACTCATGGTTTCTTCCCATACAAGTTGGGGTGCTGTGGGGCTCTATTTTAAGGTCCTTGCTATTTATTTTTTTTTTTTTAGTTTCTATTTATGCAACCTACTTTCGGGGCATCTCACAGGGTCCCATCTGCAGCCTCCAGACCCAACCGCCAGCCTGAACCATTCTCTGAGTGCTTCATCGGGTATGCGAGGTCCGGGCTCTCCCGGCCCCAAGGAGAGACCCCAGACCCCAAGGAGAACTGGAGAATCGGTCGACATTGGGCATGTGGTCAGACTGCCTGCCTATGTTCGCTGTCACCTCACCTGAGGAGGAGGGATTTTTGTCTTGATTTTCTCCCAGAGCACATGCAATGACGTCCTGCCCAGTGTGCGCACACTCCTGCATGCACCTGGAGGACGTCTGCCACTGCTCCAATCCCCTGCATTTGCTGCTGTGCAATGCAATGTCCCCAGCCAGGGGTAGCCAGTGCATCGGACAAGAGAAACCCCCCTCCTCAGGGAAGGAGAGCAGCCTCTAGGGTGCTCTATCCTTCCCCATCCCCACCGACCCCTGATGATCCGTGCTCATTCCCGAACCCAGGTCGCTGGCATGGCGTGAGGTGTAACGTCCAACACCTCAACCCTCAGCACCACCGGGCTGGTCCTGGGTCCTTGCTATTTTTATTTTTTTAATTTTTTAATTCTTTGTTAACCGGGTAAGGTATTTATTACCTCCCTTCCCAGAAGAGTCATACTTTGATGTATGCCTTTCATTTGAGTCTTTACTTTAGCTCCAAATCACAGTAACATAGACAATGTCTGCAGAAAAGACCATCGGTCCATCCAGTCTGCCCAGCTATACCCTACCCCACGACCTATTGTCTAGGCTGGGTTTTTGCCTCACCATTTCCACATGCACCCTGCCTACCTGCACCTCCTGAGTAACTAATGTGCCCTTTGCTTTATCCCAGCCATGCCTGAACTCATTAATGGTTTCTTTGTGCCCACCACCTCTGCCAGTAGGCTGTTCCATGACTCAACTACTCTCTCCAGAAGTAAAGCTTTCTCACATCCTTCCTGAATCTCCTTCCCATCAGCTTCTACTAATGTCCCCTTGTTTTTGACCACCATTTCCGCTGAATAGTTCCTTGCAGTTTACTTTATTCATTCCTAGCAGGAATCTGAAGGCCTCTATCACTTTGATCTTCTCACTTCTGGCTTCCAGCAAATACATTTTCAGTGACCTGAACAGATCCAGATAGGATTTTCCCTACTGGTCTGGAATCATTTTGGTTACTCTGTGTTGCACCATCTGCAGCCTGTCTCTGTCTTTCCACAGCTGGGTCTCCAGAAATGGTCACAGTATTCTAGACAGAGTCTCAACGGTGATCTATAGAGAGGTAGTATTACCTCTTTCCTCCTGCTATTGAAACCCCTTCCACTACACCCCAACACTCTGCTTGCCTTGCTGCAAGTCTTGTTACATTTGCTAGTTTGTTTTTGTGAGTCACTTACCATGACTCTTAGGTCCCTTGCCTCTGAAGTGGTGCCCAGCTTAACCCTTCCCATTTAGTGTCCCTTCCATGGTTCTAGTTGCATAACCGTGTCCTTTTTTTGCATTAAATTTCAACTGCAAAACCTTTGATCACCATCTGTATCATTTGCAGGTCCCTCTGAAACTCCCTTATTCACTCCTCACTGTCTACCCTGCTACATAGCTTAGTGTCATCTGTGAAGTGACACATCTCACCTTGCATTCTTTTTCCTATGTTGCTGATGAGCATACTGAAAAGGGCTGGTCCCAGGACAGACCCCATGGTACCTCACTCATTACCTCCTTTTCCACAGATTTGACACCATTTACCACCACCCTCTGATGTCTCACCTCTAACCAACTTTCCACCCATCTAACAAGGCCCTTTGCTGCTCCAAGACCCTCTTATTTCTTCAGCTACCTTCTGTGTGACTCTGAGTCAAATGGCTTGCTTAAGTCAAATTGCAGTAAATCTACCAATTGCTCCTTATTCAATGCCCTTGTTTTCCAGTCAGAGAATACTATCAGGTTGGTCTGACAAGACCTACCTGCCACAAACCCATGCTGCTTACTATCCTGAAGCTCACTTCTCTCCAGGTACTACATTAGGTCCTCTTTGAAGAATGTCTCCATCAGTTGACCTAACATGGAAGTACTGAAAGACAGATGGGCCTGTATTTTCCTGGTTCCTCCTTGTCCCCTTCCTTGTGGAGCAGAACCACATCCTTTATACTCCAGCCTTTTAGAACCACCCCTGACTGTAGTGAGCTATTGACTAGCCCTGCCTAGCCTTGCCAGGGGTTCAGGCAGTTCTGATGCCAGTTTCCTGAGCAACCTCAGATGCATCCGATCTGGCCCTGGAGCATTATCCATTATCAGGGGTGCAAGCACTTTTCTAAAAGTTTCACCTATAAGTTACCCCTGCCCCATTTCTGGGATCCCCTTGAAGCAGCCTTTATGCCACATACAGGCAGAGGTCCACAGTCCTCCACTATGAATACTGAGAATTAACTGCTAAGAACAGCTGCCTTCTGCTCATCCTCCTCTAATACCCTGTCAGCCTCCATCCTCCTTACAATTTCTCCTCTCATCTGCCATTTATTCCCTGATATAGCTGAAGAAATATATTTCTTCTTCTTCCCTTGACCCTTTATGCAATATGCAGCTCTGTGTCTGCTTTTCTGTCCCTGACTGCCTTCAAGGCCTTCTTCATCATTACCTGGTATTCACCCCATTCATCATCCAAGTTTCTTGTTGTAGTTAATGCATGCCCTTTTTATTTTATTTTTATTTGATTTGATTTGTTAACCGGGTTAGGACTCTAGAGCATCAAATGCCAATTTTCAAGGGCTCTCACTGCCTCCCTGACCTCCTCAGAGAACCAGAATTGTATCTTGTTCCTGTTAGCCTTGTAAACCATTATGAAGCATGATTTTGTTGCCTTGAGAATAGCCTCTTAATTTCTCCCCACCTCTCATCCACCGCTTTGATTTTGTCCACCCAAACTGACTTTTTCTTGACTAATCCCCACATCTGTTCAAAGTCTGCTCATCTGAAATCCAGAACCATAGCCTTTGATGAAGGTATACTGGTACCTAGAACCAGTTTAAACAATATGATATTATGGTCACTGGACCCAGTGATTCCCTAATTTGCACTCCACCTACCATTTCTGAGTTGGTGAGTAGTTTTATTAGTTAGGATATTTGCACCTCAATATCAGTGTTGCTATATTTAATATTTACTATCCAGACAATTCCCTTTATCTCACATTGTCTTGGCACCTTTTGTAAATGGTAGTTTAAAATTTCATTTAGCTAATTGGTTGTTGCCACATCGTTTTAGCATACGTTTTTATTGTGTTGTAGACTGATGGGTGTTTACACAATTCAGGAAGTCTCTCCTTAAGAGAACTGTTTGCTACATAATGAATGAACATGGGTGAGCATTGTCTCTTCAGAGGGATATGCTCTATATTCCCATGAACTATTTATCAATGTTAATGATATGCAAATGTGCATGTTTCTTATTGGAGGTAACCTGAGTGGGGCTCCACCCCCCTGTGGAAGGAGCAGAAGGCTCCAAATGTACACGGGGTATATTTGTTAAGAACATACAAACATACCAGCAGATAAAGGCCTTATGGTCTATCTAGTCTGCACAGTTGTGCAGCTCCCCATGTCTTTACATAGGAAACAGACCCTGTTCCCGGTTTCCCTTTTGACTCCCTCAACTTCCCCTCTCCCCCCCCCACTTCTCCCTTCTACCCGCAACTTTTTCCTTAACCCAGTCTCACCCCATCTTGAAGCTGTCCATCATTTTTAAGGTGGAAAATGCAATAGGATCTGATGGCATACATCCCAGGGTGCTAAAAGAGCTAAAGGTGGAACTACAGAGCCATTAGCAGAACTGTTTAGTGAGTCTCTGAGCACAGGAGAGGTCCCAGAAGACTGGAAAAGGGCTCATGTGATCCTGCTCTACAAGAGTGGCAGCAGGGAGGAGCAGAGAACTACAGACCAGTCAGTCTTACCTCAGTAGTGGGCAAGATTATGGAGACACTCCTTAAGGAAAGAATAGTGCAACACCTGGAATCCATAGGAGCACAGGATCCAAGACAGCATGGGTTTACAGCAGGAAGGTCCTGTCAAACTAATCTCATAGATTTCTTTGACTGGGTAACCACCAGAGTGGTGGACCAACGGGGTGAAGTTGATGTTGCCTACCTTGACTTCAGCAAAGCTTTCAATACTGTTCCACATAGAAGATTGATTAATAAGCTGGGTAGGATTGGTATGGGTCAGAAGTTGGTCAACTGGGTGGCAAACTGGTTGGCAGGCAAAAAACGGAGTGTGGTGGTAAATGGTATACAGTCAGAAGAGATGCAAGTCACAAGTGAGGTACCTCAGGAATCAGTCCTCGGGCCAGTCCTCTTCAATATCTTCATCAGTGATATTACAGGTGGACTAGAGAGTAAGGTTTGCCTGTTTGCAGATGACACCAAGATCTGCAACAGAGTAGATGATCCAGATTGGGTGGGCAGAATGAGAAAAGATCTGGAAAAACTGGCAAAATGGTCTTAAGAATGGCAACTGGAGTTTAACGCAAAGAAGTGCAAGATCATGCACATAGGGACGAGAAACCCTGAAGCTACCAATAGGTTGGGAGGGGAGTTGCTGGCAATCACAAGGGAAGAAAGAGACCTGGGCATCATCGTCATCACAGATGACCTGAAATCATCCAAACAGACCACAAAACCAATAGGTAAGGCTAGAGGGATGTTGGGGTGTATTAGTAGGAGTATCACAAGTCATAAGAGGGAGGTAACAATCCCTCTTTACCAGACACTAGTTAGGCCCCATCTGGAGTACTGCGTGCAGTACTGGAGGCCGAACCTGCACAAGGACATTAACAAAATGGAGTCAGTCCAGAGAAAGGCAACCAAAAAGGTGCAGGGACTGCATCAGAAAACATATTAGGACAGATTAACAGAGCTCAATATGTGTACCCTAGAGAAAAGGAGAGAGAGAGAGAGGTGATATGATCGAAACATTCAAACATCTTAAGGGCATTAACAAGGTGAAAGAGTCTAACGTTTCAATATAAGAAAAATAGCAGAACAAGAGAACACAGCATGAGATTAGAGGGAAGCCAATTAAGGGGTAATAAGAGGAAGTTCTTTTTCACAGAAAGGGTGGTGGATGCATGGAACGGCCTACCTCAGGAAGTGGTGGATATGAATACATTGCAGGGCTTCAAACAGGCATGGGATAGGCATAAGAGAGCAATACAGATGAATATGAATAAATAGGCCATTGACAGAGTAAAGGCCTAAGGCACATTCATAAGGTAGAAAAAATGGACAGACTGGATGGGCCTTGTTGTCCTTATCTGCTATAAACTTCTGTGTTTCTATGTTCTATGTAAGGATATCACCCCATCTGGCAGCTCATCCACTTGGTCACCATTTTCTTGGTGAAGAAGTGCCTCCTCATCTACCTCCTGAACTTTCCCCCACCAGCTTTAGGCTGTGCCCCTAATGTCTTGTTCCCACTAAGGCTGATGAGTTCCTCAGTGCTCACACCGTTGATACCCTTAGCTCTCAAGCATGTTTCCCCTCTTGTTTCTTTCCTCAAGAGAGTGTATATTGAGCTTCCTGAGCTTCACCTCATAGGTGTTGCCCTGCTGGTCCTAGATCATCTTGGTTGCCCTTCTCTGGACCATCTTCAGCAGGTTGATATCCTTCTTAAGATACGGGCACTAAAAGTGCACACTGTACTCCAGGTGTGGTCTTTCAAGTGACATGACTGGTGGCAGAATGACCTCATTCTTCCTTGTGGTAGTTCCTTTGGTTCTGCAGCCCAGAACCAGGATTTGCTCTGGCTGCTGGTCCCTTGCAGTCTTCAGAGTGTTTCAGGTCACTTGTGATTATTGCTCCCAAGTCCTTTTCTCCCTCTGACCTGGTTACCTGCATACCGCCCAACCAATATTTGGTCCATTGATCCTTCACCCTCAAATGCATAGCTGCCAAATGTCAAACAACTTTTCTAGCCTAGCCAGGTACTCCCTAAGTTCCTGTCTTCCCTTTCCCATGTCCACCCTCCCACAGAGCTTGGTGTCATCTGTGAATAGGCAGTTTTCACCTTGATCCCATTCATGTTGTCACTTATGAAGGTGTTAAGCAACATCGGACCAAGCACTGATCCCTGTGGGACCCCTCTGGTCATAGTCCATGAATCTGAGAACTCTCCCCCGACTAACATCCTTTGGCTTCTATCCTGCAGCCAGCTTCTGAACCATCCCACAAGCTTGGCCACCACCCTCAGGTACTCCAGCTTCTTGACCAATCTTCTTTGATGCACCAAGTCAAAGGCATTGTTGAAGTACAGATACAGGACATCAACCACCTGGCTCTTATACACTATCCTTGTGACCCAATCAAAGAAGTCAGGTTAGTTTCGCAGGACCTCCTTGACACAAACCCATCCTGCCTCTCGTCCTGGAGCTTATTTTCCTCCAGAAAAGCCAATCAGTCTCTCTTTTAGGATGGTCTCCATCAGCTTACCCACTATTGAGTTCAGACTGCCTGGTATATAGTTTCCTGGTTCATCCCTCAGCCCACTTGTATGGAGGGGCACCACATGTGCCATTCTCTAGTCCTGGGGCACATTTCTGGACTCCAGAGAGGGGTTAAATTCCTATACATTGGGTCAGCACATAGCTTTGTTTTACCATGTAACTTATTCTAATACCAGTAAATTTGTTATTTGGGCAACTGTTGAGTGCTGGTCTCTTTTTTGTTTCTATTGTCACGGTTTAGAACCAGCACCACTGTGCTAGCAGTTTAGTGGGTTTTTTGTTTGTTTTTTGTTTTTTTTTCTGTTGTATTGTCACCCCTCAAATGCACCACTTTGAGTAACTAGCACTAGTTTTTGGCTCATCTTGGAGTTTACCAAATTTTTAATTGCAAGTCTGTTCTGCATGATTTGCACGTGTGTGCTTGCTAAGGCTTTGTGTGTCGGTTGATAATCAGCAATGCGCAGTACATTCACGGCCATTCGTATAATTTAAAATTCATGGAGAAGGGCTGCTCATTTTTGACCAGTGGTTGTTCCCTTAAAGCTAATTATGGCATTCTCAGTACGGGTGTCTGTTATCAAGAAGCCACAGGGAACTATGACTTCAATCCTACTGTGTGAGGATAATGGAGCTTGCAATCAGCAGAGAGATTAACAACTTTTTGGTGACACAGATACAGATACTGTGCTTGAAGGTGCTGGTGATTTTGTTTCTCTGAGGGGACTTTTTAAAAATTGGAAAATAATTTAAATGCTGAAATAAGATTAATGATAGTCATTCAGAGCTGGCAAAATGCTTCCAGTGGGCCTCCGTTTGTTTAAAATCTCCCTATTCAATCCAAGCACATTTAGACAAAAAGAGGCATGGGAGACTGCTCCCAGCAGTTGTTCATTTGTTCTAAATGGTGTTTGAAAGATGAGATGATTCTCAAAGATGTTCAGGTGGAAACAGCTCAACTCAAATATGAACTAAAAAATATAGTTCTAATCCAGAGTTTGCAGAATTGGAAAACAGAGTTGCAGAATAAAACTGACACATTTGAAAATTATTAAAAGAGGAAGAGAAACAAATTTGTGAGGGATCTTACCGATCATGAGAACAAACAAGCGTACATTTGGGAACAGACATGGAGTTTGATCAGAGGTCGCATTAGAAACAGAAACAAGAATACTAATAAAAAAACAATGGTCCAGAAGTAAAAGTAAACAAATAAACAACATGGACTCCAATTCAACTTCATCGACCAGTGTGAGTAGAGAACATTAGGCGTTTTTTTGCAGAAGTGGAGGGGAAGGAGGTAATAAAGAAGTTGGGGGCCCTCCCCTGCAAATTAAACAAAGCCAAGGCTGAAAGAAACCAAAACAAGGAGGGGAAATAAAAAAAAAAACAGCAGCTCCAACAACCCGGTTCAGAAATCATTGATACAGAACCCAAAGAAATAGTAAATATCTCGAATATTGAGTTAACAGACATACAGGCCAGAGTGTTGTCAAAAGGATTGAATTTCATTCTCACATTGAAGCCAGATCATTTCTGAGTCATTGTGGAACTTTTCAAGCTATACAGAACAATAACAATTCGTATTCATTTTGACAATAATGTGGATTCTGTTTGTAACTCTCAAGGAACAGTACCATCCATCTCTGAAGACCCATCTATTACTACCTTAACAGATGGGATGCAGTAGAACTGTGACCCACAGCATCACCCTTATATGGATATGAATGATGTGGAGTCCAATATTGACTTTGCATTAATTTCTGAGAGTGGACATTTGAATAAAACTTTATCTTGGGTACAGGTGAGGAGGAGGGTCTCTCTACACAGGTTTTAGAAAATATGGTATATAAACATACTACTTTCTGGACAAAATCCACCTTTACTCCCACTGTTTCTCATAATGCAGCAGTGGAGGTTTTTCAAACAATGGTAAATACTTAAAGGGACACTGTCAATCCCCTTAGGCCCCAACATGTCCCTAGTTTAAAAAAACACATTTTATGATTGTTCACATTCTATAAAGAATGTTAATGCAGCTGGTAGCTTGATTCAGATCTTTTTTTCTTTTAAAAAGTGAAAAACGGACTGCCCACCATACTTGTGTTACCACACCAAAACATGTTTGTTTACATTTCTTGACCAGCTCCCACTGCATCTTTTTGGACTTAGGAACACCCCCAACACAATCTAGCCACTCATTATGTAGTGAGAGTAGAGGAGACTACTGCCTCATGAGTGGCTGCATTGTTTGAGGGTGTTTCTATTGTTCAGCGAGTATGCGCTAAGAGTAGTTCAGTGATCTGAAGCAAAACAAAGTTGGGCATAGCTTTACATTACCATGCATTTTGGTTCTAATAAGCAAGGTGGCAGATAAAACAACCAGCAACATCAATGAGTTTCAGAGAAAGTAAACAATCATAAAATGTGGGGTTTTACCTAAAAATAATAATATGATGCAAAAAAGGTTGACAGTGTCCCTTTAAGTTAGTAGCATCTTTAATGAGGCAGTGTCACACGATCGTTTCTGCAATCTTTCCACCCTTGAACACCAGGCATTAGGCAAATTGGACGCTATGAAAGATATTAAAATAAAGCTGGTGGACATGCGTGAGAGCACTGTTGCAATGTCATGTGAATAGTATAAACCGGAGGCCTTAAGACAGCTAGGCAAACGCGACTGTTATGAACAACTCTCTGGTGATCCAACCATGATGCTCAAAGAAGTTTTGAATAACATGATAAATGAGGCATTATGGGACAGACAGTTATGGTTTGATGAGACAAATGTCATCAGAACCAAGCTTCCTGTCCACCCTGCTTTTTACCATTTGCAAAAAATCCTTAACTCTAAAATTAGATCAGAAGTCAGAAAATAAACCTCTGTGACATTTGTCACACAATATAATGGGCTGACCCAGCAGATCAGGGCCGTTGTCATTCAGCACTGACCCATGCTGCTCACAGACCATGAAATGGCTACTACTGTGGGACAGAAGCCTAGGGTTACTGTTTTAAGATGATTAAATCTAGGAAACATTTTGATTCCGAGCCACCATATTGAGCCAAGAATCAAAATGTGGCTACAAAATAAGCCCTTGGACTTTTTCCCATGTAAGAAATGTCTGGCATGTAAGTTTGTTGCACAGGACTAATGGGTGTATGTGGGAAACCATGAATGGTCACTGGAAAGTCACCAGTTTGAAAGCTGTTTTGCTGGTTTTGTGATATATTCTGCCTGGTGTTCCTGCAACAAATGTTACGTTGGAAGGACCACCAGGCAGCTTAAAGTACACAAGCAGGAACATATTGGGGCGAATTGAAATCATAAAAGAGGCCTTAGGGGCACATTTCAAAGTTCACCATGATAGTGACCAAACCTGTCTCTGATTTGTGGATCTGGAGTATGTCTCCAGATTGATAGTGAGGGAGACAGACTCCAGGAACTTTTGAAATGTGAATCATGGTGGATGATACCCAATGGCCTTAATAATATATTAGACTTGAAGCTATATTTGTAGCTCTAGCTGTTATGTGCTCCTATCCTACAGATCTTAAACTTGCAAGGGGTTAGACCTGAATGGTGTTCCCCTGGAACAGACTATGAGCTTTAAATGAATCTTGATCCCTGTCTAGCCTATTCCAAGCACATATTCTCTCTGTGAATCAGTTCATCAAAACCAGCAGCCATTTAAAGACTGAAACCCTGCATAACAACTGAAACCAGATTAGTTACTGTATACAGTACCTAAGGGTATATCGAAGTTGAATTTTCAAATTCTGCTTTTGCTAGAATTTCATGGAATTTCAGACATTCCATCTTATTCCATGAAATTCCATCAAAGCAGAATCTGAAATACTGAAACTGAATGTTAACCACGGAATCATAGCCTGTACTTTCTGTAAACCACAGATTCATCTTCTGCAGGTAGTTTGCATTTGACTTAATCTGCAGAATATTTTTTTATGGATTAAATAGAAATGTGCTTCAGAATTCCGAAGAATTAAATTTCAAAAAAATATTCCAGTAGCAGAATTGCCATTCTGCACAAAATCTGACGGCTCAATTCCAAGTTCCACACAACCCTAACAAAGTGGATTTTATTCCCTTTTCTACTGGTTCTCTCATTTACTATAATGCTGCAGCTACTGAGTTTGATTGGTTAAACACTGTTTAAGGCTGTATATGTGCTATTTTATTTTATTGCCTAACTACCAAACACATAACCCGCAGTTTCCATTCAGGCCTACAGTTGCAGTCATAGATATGCTCAGATATTTCCAGATATTTTGCAATATAGCTAAAGAGAGTCCCTCTGGTTGTCCATAGTGGTTCTGCAGGCAGGCAAGCAGGAAATTCCTGCAGAAATTAAAGGAAATATCTGACCATGTCTATGCCTGCCACTGTAGACTGGTTCTCTCTTAAATGTTGTAACCCTTTATTTTGGATTGTTTTATTGATAAAACTCTTAGAACCATTGGTTATTCAATATTTACTCAGTTACTGTCACCTAAAACCAACTCGAGGAACACAAGGTCTACTGAGCAATGTCCCCTTTTTGTATCTTCTCTTTCAACTCTCATGGGCCATAGAGCCTTTTCTAATTTTGTTCCTAGAATCTGCAATGGTCTACTAACTCCCCTGCGTGTTATCTGTAGTCCCACAGTGTCCTTCAGAACAGCATTGCACCTATAAACAGTACACATGGGGCTAATGGTCTGTGTGAGTTAAGGACACTCTTAGGAAATATCTTATTTCTCTGCATATTTTTAACCTTTTTATTAACCTTTTTATTTGTATTGTTTTATTCCATTCAAATTAAAGCTTCCCAGAAAGGACTGGGTTGGTCCGAAAGCTAAAGCACTTTGTTCTTTTTGTCACATCTATGTTGGTCCAACAAAATGTATCAAATCATATGCTTCTGGATCTTTATTGTAAAGGACAGTGTATTGTATTCTGATGATAAATTACTCTCGCTTACTTCAAGGGTGAAGCAAACGAATGTGTCAAACTCCCTGTTTAAAACAAAATACTTATCATAGCTGATTAGTCATGACACATGCTTCTGATTCACATTTTAGTATCAGAGATGAAGCGGTCGCTGAACACCACTGTAGCTGGTGTGGTAGAATCTTTTAATTCACTGATGGAATTTGAGAGTGACATTAACTTGTGGTCACTAGTCTTAAAAATGCTAAAAGCATGTGATGGAGAGAGAGAGAGAGAGAGAGGGAACTGTGAAGCCAGAAGCCAAATGTTCTCTCATAGTGATGATTTGGTCCTTACAAACTGATGTAAAGTATTAGATGGGAAAGGATAATAGTATATGGTTAGGTCTCATGGGGGGGAGAGAATTCCCCAAGCCAGCGAGAAAGCATGCAAGAGGTGTGAAAACAGCCAGAGCAGGGATGTACCACGCCGGAAGTACCACAGATGCAGCATTCACCAACACAGCTGTGCTGCTGGGCAAACAGGAGTGCTGCGGAAAGTGGCATGTAGTGGCACAAAGAGGCATGCCTAGAGTCCGCACTGCAAGCAGACATGTCCATTGACCCCACCATACCTGACCCAGGTGAACTGCAGTGCAATGCCTGTGTCCGGGGAAGGGAACAGCCAGCAGCAGTGGAGGGATGTCCTGATGGGCAGTGCCATGATGGAGGCACAGGGCATGACCTGGAAGCCCCAGTTGAGCAATTTTACCACCACGCAGGTGACCATCCTGGTCACCAAGATCCAAACATACTATGGGGTCATATATGGAGACCAGGCATTGATAGCACCCGCGGAGATCAAGAAAAGGATCTAGCTGGACATCCAGGCTGCAGTAAACACTGCAGAACTGGAGGCACAGCCGCTCTCTGCCACTAAATATAAATGGCATGACATCTGGTCCACCATCAAGCGCAAGCTGGCAGCCACTCACAGGGCATAGTCAGCCACTATTGGTGGACTGCCATCACCCGAGAACACATTGGGACCTCCAGGATGGACAGTGGCCAAGACTATCTCAGAGATCACATGGCAGGGGGTGACCGAGGGATGTGACATGTTAGCAGGTACATATGGGGCATGTGGAGCTGGACAGGCAGTGGTGATGACACATGTGAGTGACAACTAACCATAGTCACTGTTCCCCACTGGCAGAGCTGCAGGCAGCAACAGTGCAGACTGATGTGACACAGGAGGACAGGACAGACACACAGTGGAGGATGGTAAGTATGTCACAACAGGGGGCACAACAGACCCATGCCCCTCGGGCCATGGTAGAGTTAACATGGTGCCATGTGTTCCCCTACAGATAACAGCCCAGAGATGACAGCAGCAGTGGAGACACAGCTAGATGTGGAGACACCACACAGCCAGGGAACAGATGCATCGAAGTTGGTGCCAGCATGCACCAGCCAGAAGGAAGTAAACAGCATGGCGGCAACACTGCCTGGTGGTGCAGAGCAGGCACCAGTGGTGCCGCAGGACAGGACTGGTCCCTCTGCCACATGCATGGCTGACAGGGACACACTTGGAGACACAGTGCCCCCACCACTGACATGTCTGCACACCATGGGACCTGGCACTGAGGGCCAGATGGACAGGGCCATGTCAGAACATGGGCCACAGGGTGGCCAGGGCATGGAAGGGGAGTGCCAAGAGTGTCCAATGGCAGGGTCAAGTGTGCTCTACACCCACCATCCAGAGATGTGCCGGCTGGAGAAAGCTAGGCTTGCTGCACAGAGGGACAACACAGATGCCCTGTGGTGCCTCACCCATGTGGTCGAGGGAATGGCACGTGGCATTGACCACATTGGCAACATGCTGGAGAGAGTCGCAGAACACATGCAGGTGGGCTAAGGTGCACACTCAGCACTCCATCCGGCCAGGTGCACCACCAGTGACACACAGACAGCTACGACCACGAAAGCCGATGTGGCCACTGACTGCCCACCACTACAGCCATTTCCAATGGCCATTGCACTAGCAGCACCCCCTGCATCTAAGACCCCCTACCAAGACACCAAGCTGGTGCAGGCCCCCCCACCCCCATCTGGCACCTGGACACACACACCCAGAACCCTCCTGCCACTGCCCATGGCAGCCACGCTGACAGCCCCAGCAATGCACCCTGCTCTCCAAACAACGTTGTACATGTAGCATCCCACAGTGCACTGGGGCCCACGACACAGCAACGGGCACCCAGGCTGATGGTTGCAGCCCCAGAAGGGCATGTGCCACAGTGCAGCAGATCACATGCAGGTACACACCATGGCAACCCACAGCTGTGACAGACACAACTGTGCCTGGTGCAACTCGACCTGCACAGGCCATGTGGAATATCAGTGCCACACATTATAGCATGCCAAACCCCCCTACTCCCACATTGCCACAGGCCACAGCACACACAAATGCCCCCCCAGACACATCCACCAGGTGGTCATGGCCATGCTACGGTTGCGACAGGGCACTGGACACAGCATGAAACAGCCACACTGATGGTACTATGCAGCAGCCTGGCCAGGGGCACTCAGCCTACAAGATCATCACGGTGTCCCTGGCATGATAACTTATCTCATGAAGGTACCATGTACCACTGTGTGGTGGACTGCATGTCCACTTGGTGTTTTCCATTGCTGTTCCTGCTCTGAAGAAATGTCAGGAGGTGGCAGGTCACATGGGGAAGGGATGGGGCCCGTAGCCTATGGTGGATGCAGATGTTATGCAGCATGGCACACACAGTGAACACTCTGCAGGCCATCCCAGGTGCAAGCATCATCGTACCACCAGTGTGGTCAAGGCACTAGAACCTCATCTTCAAGATGCCAATGATGCGCTCCACGCAGTCACGTGTCCACTAATGTGACTTGTTGAAGGCCTCCTCAGCCAGATCCTATAGTGCCAGGTATGGCGTCATCAGACATGGTTGCAGGAGATATCCGCTGTCACCTGTGATGGTGGGAAGCATCAGTATGGTGGGGACCACCAGGGCTCACACACACACACACACACACACACACACACCCTCACAGTCGTAGGGGCCCTCGCTGGTTGCACCCACCTAGTAGTCAGCCATCACCCCCGCCACCCATGGCTGGTAGGTCATCCAGACCAGAGTGATCTAGCACATATGTGTCATGGCAGGACCCAGGGTACATTGCACAGAAGTTTGTGATGCAGCCATGGGCGTCACACATGACCTGACAGTTAATGCTGTGGAAGCTCTTATTATGGTATGCAGCCTCGTCCACACAGGATGCCAGTATTGGCACATGTATGCTGTTAATGTTGCCCAGTGTACTTGGCATCCCATGCGTGCTGTAAAATGCCTCATTAGTGGCCTGCCACTCTTGCTGTGTAGCTGAGAAATGTATGTGGGTGCCGACCACCTGCAGCAGTGTATCTGTCACCTGATGCATTGCTCATGACACGGATGACTGGCTGACACTGCACACATGCTGAAAGGACCCTGTAGCATAGTAGGACAGCATATGCAGGACCTTGGTCTCCACTGACATGGCATGTGAATGCTGTTTCTGTGACTGTACGCTGGCACGGAACTTGTCACGCTGGTGCGCCACTGTCCCATGGTCCACCTGGAAGTGGTCCATGCACTGTGTATCCCTCAGGTCTGATGCTTGGAGCCATGGACAATATGTGCATGGCCTGTTCCTTGCACATTGTGCACATCTGCCTGTGGCAGCTGCATCAAACAGGGTCACATTTAGTAGCACCCCAGGGCACATAGTTGCTACAACCAGTCATGCCTCCAGCACCCTACAGACTGCCCTGTGACAGTGCCATGCATCCCCCTGGGTGTGCCGTGTTTTGTTGCTGTCCTTTGGAGTCACCACTGTGCATGGGTCATGACCACATGCTGTGCCCTGTGGGAGCAGCAACCAGTGTCAGGTGATGTGTGATGTCACATACCACAGCATGATGCAGCAGCAGCAGCTGGAAATGGTTAGGCTGTGGGTAGGCATGTGGCTTACCCACAAAAGTTCTGGAGGATGATCTCCCAGTATTATCAGGACAGCCTTGAGGGTGGAGCCATTTGGTGGGTGACAGAGCCACTGGAGGTGGGTCAGGTACCTGTTTGGTCATGCACAGGTGTGGGCCCCCCATTGACCATGCGGTGACTGATGATTTGTGGTTTATGTTCCTGCAGGACTTCAAGGGATGGCCTGAGACATCTGCGATTGAGCTCTGTGATCTTAGCGATAGGGTAACAGGACAGGTGGTCACCAAGTGGTGGGACTGGCCACAACAGCTCCCAGACTTCATCACCCTAAGTGTCGGTGGCCTGGACATCTATTATAAGGATGACTGTGGGCTATACTGGAATGTGCTGGAGCCCTCAAGAGTAGGTCTGTCTGTGTACTTTGGTGATTGTGGGTGAGCATGTTGGGGGACTGATGGGCCTCTCTGTGTGTTTCCTTGCGAGGTTACCCTGACCCACTGTGGAGGATGCTTCTTGGTCAGCGGGGCTTCACTGCCACAACCCCTAAGAGGTCTTTGGAAGATTTGGAGGTGGAGGGCCAGTCCATCTAGCGATGCCATGGAAATGTCCCTGGGTGTGGATGGTTGCCCACCATGTTCTGTGCTGGGGGGGAGGTTGTCCTGTACTGTTCCATGTACCAGTTATGCCACAGTAAACACACCATTCAGTGCACCTTTGTGTCTATCATCTCCTCTGTGGGTCCTGTCGCTTCTGAGCTGGGCCGTGGGGGAGCCTGGTGGTTTGGCTGGCCTGTTGGACTGTGTGGGTCTCCATTCAGTGTCACAAGGCTGCACCCTTCCCCATTCTGTACTTGTGCTTCTGTGTGGCCATGGCCCCATGTTCATGCCATGTGGTGAATCGGGTGGGGTCAAGCCGTATGCTTGTGTAGATGTATGTGTCTCAGACTGGGCATTACTCCTGTGGGGGTGCCTGACTGTGTGTTGAGGTTGCCACTGGCAGTGGGCAGGGCTCTGTGTGCTGCTCCATTCCAGTCATCATGGCGGTCGTAGCCTTCCTGGTGTCTGCCCAACTACACTCGTGGGCCTGCACTGTGGCAGGCAGTGGCCTGTGTCCCACTGTCTGTACCTTCCTGTTCCTGCTGCCCAGGACCTCCCACCTGTGTGTGCCTGTGCCTCTTATGTGCTGGTGGGTGGGGGAGCCTTTTCCTGGCTCTACCATCCTGTCCATTTGCTATCCATCAAAGGAGGGTGTGGCCACAGTTTGTGGCATGCTGGTCGGTCATTAGCACCATCACCACCACCCTTGCCCACTGCCACACACCACTGTTTGGCCCATGATGCTCGCTGCTGTGGACCATGGCCCTGGCCGGCCTCACTACTCTGCTAGTGTGAGCTGTGGTGGGCTGCCCTGCCAGGTCCATCTATGCCATGCCTCTGTCTACCAGGGCCCTCACTCACATCGTGGTTTATGTCTGCCCCATCATGGCATCCAGCTGCACTTGCTTTTGCACATGTGTTGCCATCGTAACAGCTTTCCTGCATGTGCATGGCGTTCTGGCATGGATCCTGCTGTACAGACCCGCCCTCTGCGTGTGCGATGTGTGCATGTTGCGGAGGCACTTCCATGCTGCCCATGCACACCACTGCATTTCTTCTGTGCATGCCACCTGGGCCATTCCACAATTTATCCCATGCGTTCATGGGGGTGTGCACTGCCTACATGCCATGCACACATTGGAGAATCCCCTTCCCCCATTGTGCATAGAAATTGATTGGTTCAATTTTTTTATTGTACTACAGTTCAAAAGCTGTTGTAGTACAGTTCAAAGATAAAAAAGTTGTATAGTTCAAAAAATTGTAGTGTAGTTCGAAGTTCAGAAAAGTTTTATTTAGTACTTTTCAACAACACTACATACTGAGAACTGCATCTTTTTAGTCATTGATGTGTTCTCTAATTCAGCTGTGAATTTAAAATTGTGTTTTAGTATAATTGAAAGTCTATCCAAACATCACTTTGGTGTCTGTATGTTTCTTGAAATCCCAGAATCATATAGTATAAAAAATGAAATTTGGGCAACTACTGTATGCCCAGCTCTGCATGTGTTTTCATCTCTGGGTTCTGAAAGCACTTGAGACCTCTTGACTTCATTCTCGAGGTCTACAGAGTCTTCAGAATCCTTGACTGAAACACAGTCTTGTTGTGCATAGCCGCCCATACATTATTCTATATGTTGTGCATAATTTGCAACCGTTTGTAATATTCTTATTTTTTAGAAATGATATGTAGACTCTAGAGCTGTGCAGAATGCAGAATTGTGCAAGCAGAATTTGTGGGGAATAACAATTCTGTTTCTAAAAAGCTTTTGGAATTTCTTTTTGAAGTCTGTGGAATTACACAAAGCAGGTATACAGAGCAGAGTGGGGTCGTGAGGGCTTTGGAGAAACAGCCCTCCCCAAATGGAGCAACTACGCCACACCCCCCAAAGTGAGGCCCAGAAATCTAAATGGGGTCGCGAGGACTTTGGAGAAGCAGCCCTTCCCAACCGGAGCAACAACATCACCCCCCCAGAAGTGAGGCCCAGCAAGCAGAGTGGGGTCATGAGGCCTTTGGAGAAGCAGCCCTCCCCAACAGGAGCAACAACACCACCCCCCCGAAGTGAGGCCCAGCAAGGTACGGATCAGGCAGCACTCTCAGCGCCAGCAGCAATCGGAGAGAGTGTTGCCCCGCCGGCACTGTGCGCTGGCTACCCCACCACCCCCACCACCATCCTTGGAGAGCATTGAGCTATATAGCAAGTTCCAAGTGACTCAACATAGCCTATCAGCCCACTCTCCCATTTGCAGCTTGTCTGCTGCAACCTCTAGTGGCCGCTACACTTGCTTCTGTCATTTAGACACAATGCTGCTTTTTTGTCTTTCATTATTTTACTTGTTTTTTTTTTTGGTAAACTTTATTTATTTCGACAGTGAAAATTATTAATTACATCAATCCACTTGTAATTGCATCTTCAGACATATTATATCACAATACAGAGAATATATGTCTAGTATCTTAGCTAACACAAACATTAATGTTGGCCATAAAACCCATTCCATTTATTCTAGGTACATATGATTATTAAGATTAATAACAATTAGTAAGATTAATAAAAATTAATAAGATTAATATCCCTCTCAATTTTATGACAAAAGAGCCCTAGGATTCTCTCCATCACTCTTAGAAGATGTAGAAAAAAGGGTTAATAGAGAGGGAACCAGTGTTCTGCCATTGCTTCTTCTATGGGGGCCCAAATTTCCAGATATTTATCCATTTGGCCTCTGACTGTATATTGTATCTTCTCAAATTTCATACAGTCCAGGAGGGTACTCATCCACTCAGAGATTGTGGGGATGGATGCCAATCTCCAATACATTGCCAGAACCTTCAGCCCTATAATGTTCCCTAATCTCCGTAGCTGTTTATATCTGGTTTTCAAAGATTGCTCCTGTATAGAGTCCCCCACAAGGAGTCCCAACAGTATGTCTGCTGGATCAAGCCTTGGTGGAACCCCCATAATTTTAGAGAGGATCTCTTGAACCCCTCCCAAAAGTTTCTTACCTTGTGGCAAAGTCACACCACGTGATAAAATGTCCCTACATGTATGAGACATTTAGGGCACAGTGGAGATACCTCAGGGTTAATCATATGTGCCAGCCGGGGAGTGTGATATGTCCTAAGCAGAACTTTATATTGAATAATTTTGGTTCTATTATTCACCGAACATCTCATACTATTGTTTATTACAACATTCCAGTCCCCCCCATCAGCCCCTCTGGGTGCAGATCCTGCTCCCATTTCTTTTTGATGTTATCCAGCCCATCCAACCTTGTCCCTATTAAAATTTTGTAAGTTCTCCACAGGGGTTTAAATTTGGGGTCGGTTGATTGTCCCCAGAAGAGTTCTTCCAGAGGGGATCTAGACAGTGTACCCACTGGATCTTCTCCATCTAACAAACTCTCATATGCTTCTCTTTATTTCTTAAAAAAGGGGTAATGGGAGTCTTTAATGGCTTTAAAGACCACCAAGTCCGCAAATGGGATAAAATTGTCATCTTGCATCATATGTTTAAGCAAATAAATCTCTCTGTGGGCCCAGTGTTTCCGTACTGGATTGTTCCATATGGATCGATTCCCTTTTACCTGCAATAGTCTCTCAAGGGAGCTCTCTGGCAATAAGTCTTTTTGCACCCCAACCACCTATGTGCCACTGCCCATGCCTTCACCAAGGAGTTTGTGCAAGGGTGGTGGGACACGGGTCTAGTCTGGAGTCTCCCACAAAGAGATAGCGTGTCGTGGTATATGGAACACCCCCTGTCTTCTTCCAGCTGAACCGAGGCTGGTTGTTTCCTTGGTTCCTTTAACAGATCTGAAATATGTGCTAGCTGTGATGCAATCCAGTAGTAATGGACATCTGGGAGTCCCAATCCCCCCTTCTCGACGGTAGCCACAATATGGCCTTTTTTATCCTCAGTCTTTCATCATTCCATAGTAGTTGAGATATAGCCCCCTCAAGACTTTTAAAATATTTTATTGGGATTTTTAAGGGGACAGACTGAAAAAAGTAAAGAAACTGAGGCAATATTGACATTTTAATCAAATTCACTCTACCCAACAGCATCAGGGGCATAGCTCTCCAACTAAGATAGTCCTCCTTTATCGTTCTAATTAAACTTTTCATATTAATAGTAACTAGGTCAGAGAGTTTGGAAGTGAGTTGTATCCCCAAATATTTAATCACTTTTGATGGTTGTAGAATTGATTGCCCTATTTTAATGCCCCCCAGTGGCATCCACTCACACTTGCTCCAGTTTATCGTATGGCCTGATAGGGGCCCATATCTCTCAAATATCCACGACAGTTCTCTCATAGCCTCCTCTGGGTTGCTAATAACTAATAGGGTGTCGTCAGCAAAAAGCAAGATCACATGATCTACTGCTCTCCACCGAAGTCCCCTAATTCGGGGATGACCTCTGATTATCTGAGCAAGGTCTTCCAATGTAAGAACATAAATCAATGGGGAGAGTGGACATCCCTGTCTTGTACCTCTAGTTAGAGCAAAAGGGGGCGAGGTGATATTATTGGTAAGAATTTGGGCTTTTGGATTTTTATACAGACTGCCCAGCCATTTCAGCAAATTGGGACCTAGACCAAGTCTCCGCATAACTGCCATCATAAAGGGCCACTCCACCCGATCAAAGGCTTTCTCTGCGTCTAACGCCAGGAGGCCCCCCTGCCCTTCCTCTAGGCCACTGGTGCATGATGTTAATTGCCCGTCTAATGTTATGTTTAATTTGTCTGCCCTTTATGAACCCCTCTTGGTCAGGATGAATCAGTTTAGGCAAGAGACCCTTCAACCTATTAGCCAATAATTTGGCTATTATCTTATAGTCTGTGTTAAGCAGCGAAATTGGTTGATAGGAGGAGCATAGAAGGGTTTTTCCCCCTCTTTGGGCAGTACTGTAATTGTGGCTCAGGTTCTGCATGGCCGGAAGCTCGCCCCTCTCCACTGACTCCTCTATCATCCCTAACATTGTCTGACCCAGCTCTTCCCACAAGATTTTATAAAGCTCAGCCGGGATACCATCTGGTCCCGGTGCCTTTCCCCCTCTTCAGTTTCCACACGACCCCCTTAAGTTCCTCTTTTGAGATCGGGGACTCCAATTGCTCAGCATCAAGGTCTGACAGCTTGGAAATTGAGAACACCTCCAAAAAGCCATCTGGGTCGACACCCTGTGGGTATTCTGAGGTATACAACTGTGAGTAGTATTTTTTAAATGCCTCATTTATCTTCCGCTGGTTATAAGTGATCCCCTCCCATTCCACTTCTATACCTAAAATAGTTTGTTCTGCCCTTTGCCTTTTGACCTGCCCCGCCAGCCATTTCCCGGCTTTGTCCCCTTCAAAATATGAAAAAGATTTCATCAAAATAAGATGTCTCTCAATTTTTTTGGTCGATAATAGATTTAATTCTCCCTTTAGTTTCTTTAGGGAAGACAACTTAGAGGCATCACATGTATTCATTATCTCCTGTTCTAGTGCATGAACTTGTTGCTCTAGTTCTTGTACCCTTTTTAAGGATAACTTCTTCTTGTATGAGGTGTACGAAATGGCCTCCCCCCCAAATGGAGGCCTTCAAGGTGTCCCAAATAGTTCTAATGTTGGTGTCCTCTGGTTGATTAACCTCCAGAAAATACTGTACATGCTTTTTAAGCTGTTGTATAAATTCCACTTCTACTAATAAGTTGGGGTCCATCCGCCATGAGGGGATCCCTCCAGGCTCCCTCCTCCCCTCCACCACCACCTTTAGGGGGGCATGTTCAGAAACCAAAATGGGGCCATATTCTGCCTCTTTAATGTCTCCCCCTCTGACCTTAGTTAAAAATGTGTAGTCTAGCCTTGTAAAGACTTTGTGAGCACTGGAGTAAAAGGAGTATGCCCTGTCAGTGGGGTGTCTAAATCTCCAGGCCTCTAAGAGAGATCTCCCCTCTATCATGTGGTGCAGCATCCTCATATTCTTGGAGGAAGGTCCCCTCCTCGTACCAGAATGGTCTAGGTGTGGGTCCCAGTATGTATTAAAGTCACCTCCTAATATGATGTCATCTGGGCATGAAGCTAGAGTAGTTTCCAAGTGGGAGAAAAAGTCAGGGGAGTCTATGTTGGGCCCGTATATAGACACTAGTGTAGATAGAGTGCCTCCCATATCAATAACCCCTATAATGTACCGTCCCTGCGGGTCTGATACCATGGAGATCACTTTATGTGGAAACCCCGGTCTGATCCAAATAGCTACACCTCGAGCCTTGGAATTAAAGGGTGATGCCAGTAGAGTGCCCACCCATGATCTCCTCAGTCCCTCCAATTCCTCTGGTGTTGAGTGAATCTCTTGTAAAAAATTATGTTCCCCTTTATTTTATTCTTAATCTGAGTGAATACCCTTTTTCTCTTGACTACTGTTCATAGCCCATTAACATTCCAGGATATCAACGTTATATTAGCCATTCTTGTTAAGCCAAATAATCAACATTTCGTGTCCACCAAGATGTAATAAATCTGAAAAATAGTTCCCTTCACTGCGAAACTGTAACATTTTAAATCTTTACAAATAATCCCCAATCCCCCTCCCTACCCCCACACCCCAAAAACAACAAACATGTACTAAGATAAAGTAATATCATACAGATAAGACCTCCCCACCCCCGAATATATACCCTTCCCATTCTCTCTCTCAGCTGTTAAACAGCCCACGTAGTACGAAAGGATCCCTCTACTTCTCGTGGATTGAGCATCCATCCCTTGCAATAATTCCTCTACCATATTTAATAACCTATTTCTTGTTGTCCCCACCACTCCTGTGCTACCGTAACGTTAGGTAGCTAACCAAGGTCTTAAACAACCGGGGGGGCCCCCACTCTCCAAATTCCCAGCTTTGTCACAAAATGCTAGGGGTACTCCTGGCTCTTCCACTGCCCAACCAGTCACTGTCACTGCCTGACTGAATTTATTTCTCAGTCGGAGGTGGTTTGGGAAACACTGCCCTCTACTCACAGTTATCTGGGGCAGTGTAACCCAATCTTATGGAATCTACAGCATTAACACAATGGCTCTTACCCATTTAAAAAAAAATGCCTTATAACGCACCTCCCTACCTCTCCTTCAATGACACCTAGTGCTCAGGCCTGATGGAGACAGGATCAGGAAAAATTGAAAGTACTTATTGGAGAGTGAGCCCTCTCGATTAGATCCAAAACTTCCCCCAAAAGCGTTATAACTGTAACATCGCTTATTGTAACCTTCAAGCACAACCAACATAATATACAAAAAGAAGAAAGAAATGCTAGTAAATCAGCATTTTAAACACAATGGCCATGCAAACACACCCAAAAGTCTCAAACAACACAAGCTGAAGATATTCTGATGAACTGTCCCAAACTTGAATCTAACCTATCAAATTCAGATTAACATTTTAACTTCAGAGATACCTACACCTCTCACAAGGGTGGCCTGGGGGGTGAGGGGTAGAGGGAGCTCCCCAATCCAGCCCTTATAGGCCCCAACTGGAGTTGCAGATCGGAGTAAATGGCACCCCCCCCCCAGCGCCCCTAATTATAAATCAGTACCTTCTTTCAAGAGTCATTTATTTTGGACATCCAGGTCCTGTACGTATTCCAATGCTGCCGATGGATCTGTGAAGGCTTTAGTGTTCCCACCCCGGAGGCCTCACAATTAGACGATCTGGGTAAGCTAGTGTAAACGGACAGTTCTTAGAGTGGAGCATACAGCGAACTTCAGAAAAGGCCTGTCTTTGAGACTGAAGGAGCCGTGAGTAATCTGGATAAATGCTGACTCTTCTTTGCTGCTCTAGAATAATTCCAACCTTCCTTGCCGCCTACAATACCTCCACCCTGTCCTGATATCTCAGGAATTTAATTATCAAATGTCTTGGTCTTTGATCAGGTGAGAGCCTTGGACCCAGTGAACGATGCACCCTTTGGATCTCCAGGCTTTTGTCGGAGGGTAGCTGCAGACTGGAAATAAGCCATTTTTGGATACATTTTATACAGTTGTTCCCCTTGAGCCCCTCAGGCAGGCCGATGATTCGAATGTTGCAGTGGCGCTCACGGTTCTCGTGGTCGTCAATTGCCTGCTTCAAAATTCGATCTCCTTTAGGGCCTTTGCTAGATCTGAGGAATGGGATATCGCTTGGTCCTCCTAGTCACTAACTCTTTGTTCCACCTCCCCAAGATGCCTCTCATAGGAATCAACTTGTTCAGCTGTAGAATTAACTGCCTGCTGAAGGTGTATCTGTGCTGTGACATTATCGAAGCCAGCTTCCATTCTGGTACCAAGGTCATACTTTAGATCTTTAATCAATGATTCTAACTGCTGGTAGCCCTCTGTCATTGTTTCAGTCTGATTAATCTCTATTTCAGCTTGCTCTGGCTGTGCGTCTTGTTCGGGTTGGTTTTTCCCTGGGGTTACTTCCCGTGACTCATCCAGCACCTTCTCCGATGATTTTTTCGGCCCAGCTAGGCCTCTCACAGAGGATTCTTTCTGGGATGATTTGAAAACTAATTCAGCTTGTTTTCTCCCTGATTTCAGATTGGAAGACATCAGCACCCCTCCAGCTCTAGATATTACTAAAAAGTATTGAGTTGGTAGCACTTTGTAGCAAGGAGTACAAGGGATGTTCTCAGAGCTCTGTAGTTAAGCTGCCATTCCGCTCTGGTGCTAGGCCCCGCCCCCTATTCTACCTGTTGATTCCACTAGTCTCCCTCCCCCAGCTATCTACCCGCAACGGTAACCACACCCCCCTTCCTATCTTCCCCAGCACAACTCCCCTGACCCTTTGTACTGCCAACACCCTTCAACAGCTGCCCCATGACCACTTGCACAACTGGAATATTAGTGCAACCATTCTGCCCCTCTCCTTTCACTCGGGGCAAATGGTCCTTTGTTTCACAGCCCCTTGCAGCACTCCGCCTACCCCTCATGTACCCACCCCCTTTACTAGACCCAAATCTTACTGGCATAAATCCAAACAATTCATAGTGTTGCTATTCCTCCTGGCAGGGGATATCGAAGCCAACCCTGGGCCTACCACTCCCAACACCTCTGCTCCGCTTTCTCTCACCAGAGGTCTCAGACTCCTGCACCTCAACATCTGCAGCACCCTAAACAAAATAACCGCGCTGCAACCCATTGTCCTATCACTACGTCCAGATGTCCTAATCATAGCAGAGACCTGGCTAAAGCCCCATCATGCGGACTCTGAGTTATCCATCCCTGGCTACTCAATCTTTAGGCACGACTGCCAAGGCAAAAAAAGAGAGGGTGGTATTGCCATGTATATCTCCTCCAGGATACAGTTTACCTTGGTACAATTTCCCCTACCCCCGGCACAAATTGACCCTCTACAAATCAAACTCTCACTTCTGTACTCCACCCCAGTGTATGTTGCTGGCTCCTATTGTGCACCTGGCACCCTCCTGCCCACCATCCTAGTACACCTGGATGCACTAAAGTCCTCAGCATCACCAGGCAAGCTCCATATCTTAGGTGATTTCAACTTCAACTGGCTAGTCAAAGACAGTGCCAAGCTATGCACCAAAATAAATGCCCTGAACCTCACCCAGCTAATCGTGCACCCCACCCATCTAAACCATAGAATGCAAAATCACTCTCTCTTGGACTGTGCCTATCCTCACACCCACACAGGATTCTCGGAGCTGGTCTGCTTCCCGACTCCTTAAATGACCATCATATGACCTACATGGTCAGAAAAGTAGTACACAGGCCCACAGCACCCCCCCCCGGACACTGTTCACAAGGTCATATAATTCTCTAGATCTAGCTTCTCTCCTGCATTACCTAGTACACGTAGACTGGTCCTTCATCCTGAAGGCACTTTCCATTGACTCTGCTCTTGAAACCTTCAAGGCCAGGTTCCTTACAGTGTGGGACTCCCATGTCCCTCTGAGAAATAAAAGGGTCAGAGGCGTCCAGCTTCCCTGGGTTTCCACCACTGTTATTAGCCAATGCCACACCAGGCATAAGGCATGGAAAACTCACAAGAAAACGGGCACCCAGTCGTCCCTTCAATGCTACCATGCCCTCTGCAACTCCTGCACCAAACTTATGTCAGGCCAAAAAGAAACACTTCTTGACAGACTTCAACTCAAACCTTAACCACCCAACAAACTTCTGGAAAACAATAAAATTCCTCCTCTCCCCCCCAGTGCAACCACCGACTCTGACCCTAACCATCCATGATGCTACCGTCACTGACCCCGGTGAGGTTGCCTCTGCATTCAATACCTTCTTCACCAGCTGTGCGGACTCTCTTCTATCTGCTCTCCAGCACCAACCCACACCAAGTACCGGCCCGATTTCGGAGCCCACTTGCCAGCCCTTCAGTTTCTCTTTTCATCCGTTCTCCCCGGCCAAAGTACTACAATCACTGCGGGCCCTTAACCCCAACAAAGGTAAATGCCCCATGGGTCTGGAGGCAAAAATGCTATACTTGTCTGCCCCTGCCATAGCCACCCCGCTAGCAGACCTTTTCAACCTCTCCTTTTCACTTGCCAAAATACCAGCCGACTGGAAGCGGGCAACCGTCATCCCCCTCCCCAAAGGTGGTGACCCCTCATCACCGGGAAACTATCACCCCATCTCTCTCCTCCCTATTCTGGCCAACCTGCAGGAACATCTTGTTCTTGCCCAACTCACCTCCTATCTAGACGCATCCTCCTTCATCACCCCCTACCAATCAGGCTTTCGCAAATCACACTCAACTATCACCTCCCTACTAAGGCTCACCGATGACATACTCACCGGCATGGACAAAGGGCACATTGCCTCAGCCATTTTTATCGACTTGGCCAAGGCCTTCGACACCGCCTCTCACTCACTGCTTCTATCTAAACTAAAAGCTGCCGGACTCTCCGGCTCGGCCTCCAGCTGATTTCATGCTTACCTGGCAGGTAGACACCAATCGGTAAAAATCGGCTCCCACATCTCTAGTCCCCTGCCATTCACTGCCGGTGTCCCCCAAGGTTCCGTCCTGGGACCATTACTTTTCTTAGTATTCTTAAATGATCTACCATCGGCCTGCCTACCTTCATCCATCCACCCACATGTACGTAGAAGACACAGTTCTGTATGCCGCTGGCCCCTTCCCCGGGGATGTGGCCAACATACTCCAACAGGATTTCAACACAGTCCGGCACTGGTTCCGATCCAACCAGTTGTTCCTAAACTCCAAGAAAACCATCTTGCTAGCCTTCGGCTCACAGGCTAGACCATCCCGCCAAGCCGCTTGCTTCTCATTCCAATCCTTGGATGGTACCCCCCTTTAAGTGTGCACCTCCTACAGATACCTATGTGTCTGGCTTGACCAGAACCTTGGTTTCTCTACACACATAGAGTCCATCCACAAGAAACTGCTCCCTAAACTTGGCGCCTTATACTGCAACAAGGGTAGTATCCCCACACCATCCTGGAAGAAAATTGTTCATAAGATGATTCTCCCATTATTTGACTATGGCGATGTAGTCTATAGCTCTGCTCCTCCCTCCCTTCCTAGCCAGCTTGAATACACTGTTCCACTCTTTCTGTCGCTTCATTCTGGACTGTCCACAAATGACTCACCACTGTGACTTATACAGCTCCCTAGCCCTGCCATCACTCCAGACACGCAGACAGATTCACTGTACTAGGACCGCAGCCAAATTCTGGTCCCAGTCCCTTCCCCATACCTTGCATCTGCCCTCTCAACACAGCCTCCACCTACCTACTCCCTCAGAAGCATGGACTCCAGGTTTCTTCATGTCCCTTTCATGGGCACAACCAAAGGTCAATCTGCCTTCCAATTCCACATGCCCAAACTCTAGAATGCATTGCCTGCCAACATCAGACACACCACTAACTCTCAGCACCTCAATCTCCTCCTCAGCGTCCATTTCTCCACCAGCTGTACTTGCTTCTAGCTTGTACTCACCATTGTCCGGAGCCCACTAATATGGGAATATGTGCGACTCGCAAGCTTAATCACTGAGCCGTTACTCCAGTTGCCGTTATTTTTCTCAGCTAGAATTTGGATCTACATGTATTATCCCTCATGTCTGTATTACAGTGTCTTTCTGATTAAATGTCCAGGACTGTCTCTCACACTGTTTGTAACGTAAATGTGTCTGTTTGGGATATGTCCCTCAGGACGCATCTGGAATCGAGTGGCTCCCTGCTCAGTATGCCTTCCTAGTTAAACTCTTAAATAAATAAATACAAGATGTGAACTGTGGAATCACTTTCCACAGATTATGTTAACAGTGGAGACATTTTCCATGGATAATCATAGTAATGTGTCAGCAGAAAAGGACCATCCTGGTCCATCTGGTCTGCCCATTTCCAACCCGCCCCTACTTGCCTCCACTTCCCAGGGATATTTTACTCTGTCCAGTAGCCAGCCCTTTGTGTCTGTTTCATGCTCTCTTGAATTCCTCCACTGTTTCTGCATATACCACCTCATTAGGTAATCTGTTCCAGGGTTACACCACCCTCTCAGTGAAACAACATCTCCTTACATTGCTCTTAAATCTTCCCTCTTCCAATCTTAAATTATGATCTCTTATTTTAACTCCTAATTTCCTTTTGAATATGGTACCTTTATTCACTTTATTTATTCCCATCATATACTTAAAAGTCTCTATCATGTCACTTCTATCTCTTCTAACCTCCACGGCTTCTCTTGCATACCTTGCACCATCTTTGTTGCCCTTCTCTGAACCCTCTCCAACCCATCTATGTCCTTTCTTAAATGAGGCCTCCAGAACTGTACCCCATACTCCAGGTGCGGTCTGACCATGGTCTTATATAAAGGCATCAACACCTCCCTCTTTCCACTAGTTATACCCCTTCCTATGCACACCATCATTCTATTAGCTTTGCCTACTGCCTAATTACATTGGTCTCCTATCATAAGGTTGTTTGAGATTATAATTCCCAGGTCCCTTTCCTGTTCTGTTTGCTTTATCAGTTCTTCCCCAGTGAGTATTCAGCCAGTAGATTTTTAATGGAAAAGCAATCCACGTTTTATGTACACCACAGATTACTAATCTAGGAAAAACATTTTGCTTTCAGAATTTCAGAATTCTGCAACTGACAGTTCCACATAATTAGTCAGAGTGTTCTGGAATTCCATGGAATTCTGTTCTGTCAGAATCTGAAAATTTCATACACTAGCAGAATCCCAAATAACAGCATGGATGCTTTTGGCTTCAGTTGCTTTGCGCCCAATCACCTAGGGTGGATTAGCTCAGGCCAGTTAACAAGGCAGTCTTTCTTTCTTTCTTTCTTTCTTTCTTTCTTTCTTTCTTTCTTTCTTTCTTTCTTTCCTTTCTTCCTTCCTTCCTTCCCGGGTAAGTGAGCTGATCCACAGGACCATTTTCAGTCACGACCTGGGCCACACAGTGGCAGGCAACAAGCAATGACAGAAATACATTAAAATGGATGCAGTTAACAAATAGAAATACAAATACAGGGTACAGGGGGAATACACACCTCAACATGAGTTAAAAAAAAAAATAAGTGGTTCAGTCAGTGCAATTGGTAAGACAAAGTTGAGGATATGCAGTTACAAGACCATTGCAGGATACAGAATATGCATCCATAAGACAGTTTTAATATTTATACAGAGAGACATGGCATAGGCAATGTTGTGTCGCAGTGAGGTAGATGGCACAGATATAGGTGACTGCATGCTGTGACGTGCAGTGGCCTAAGCTAGCTTGGGGTAAACTAACAGAAGAGTTAGACAACCCAACTTCTGGTAGGCAAGTTGTATGAACTAGGAGTAAGAAACAAGGAAGGAAGGTCAGTCGGCCAATCAAGTCTGGTTGTGTTCATGTTACTGTTGAGTTCAGTCTGAGTACAGTCTTAAATGTAATGATTAACATTAACAGTTCTCTAGGTAGATAACACGGACTGTAATTATTAGAGCCAGTGCGTAAATAACCATATCAGTCACAGCACTAGTTTATCAAATTGAGAAGCTATAAACAGGATGGTTAGCAGTTGCAGATGCTGTCTATATTCTTTCTGTGTATTAGTAATTAATCTAAGATATGAAACAGGACTATATGAAAAAGGGCAACACAACTCATAAAATCTACCTAAGTAGGAAGCTGCCAACAGTCCCTATTTTCCCAGGACAGTCCCTATTTTAGGCAGCATGTCCCAGTGTCCCCACAAGTTTTGCAAAATGTCACTTTTGCCCCAGTTTTGGTCATTTGTCCCAGTTTTGTCCATTTTTTTTTTTTTTTTTGCTGACTGCTAATCCGTGAGCGACAGTTATTTCAGCACCACTGTGGCACTGCTTAGGCTGGACAGCAGTTTGCAACTTTAGCCCCTGGACCTGTATTGCACTGCAAGCATGTCAGTGGGAGCACAGTAAAGCATTTTCCTTCCTGTTAGACTACACTGGGTAGTAGTGTAAACATGCACATGTGGACATCTGCCTGCCAGCAGCTGAGAGAGACTCCAGACAGAGAAGAGACCAGCAGCAGGGAACTAAGCTACCCGAACCTGTTCAGCCATAAGGAAGTGTGTGAAAACAATCTGGTGTGGTGGTGGGAGTCTTTGAAGTAAAGTTTGCTTAGCAAATGAGGTGCATGCAAGTGGGTTGGTTGGGACTGTCAGGAGAAGCAACACATGTAGCTCGAAAGTCTGATCACAATTTAATGCAGGTTTGCTTCTAATGAACTTTATGTATATCATGATTTGGAACTTGCTACAGCAGAATGATGTATTGTTTTAATATAATAATAATAATAAACTCTATTTATAAAGCACATTTCAGAGTACCAAAGTGCTTTAACATACAAATTAGATAAAACAAGATGAAACTATAAAACACAATACAAATATGAATAAATCAGTAAAATCAGTTCGGGTAGGCTTGGCGCCACAAATGGGGTTTCAGGGCCTGCTTGAAACCCCCCACCGTTGTGCACTCCATAGCTGATGGGGTAGAACATTCCAAAGGGCTGGAGCTACATACATAAATGCACAGGCCCCTGATGACTTTAAAGATACCCTTGGAATCTCTAGCAACCCCTCGTCAGCCGAGGGTAGCGGTTGCCCAAGGCAGTGGGGGACAGGAGCTCTTTCAAGTAGTCCAGGCCCTGTCCGTGTAGGGCTTTATAAGTCAAACGTCTGACCTTGAAGGTGATCCACCACTAAATAGGCAGCCAGTGCAATTCGCACAGCACCGGTGTGATATGACACATCCAAGGAGTCCCTGTCAACAACCGGGGTGCAGCGTTCTGCACCAGCTGCAAGCGGCAGATATCAACCCCCGGCAGTCCTAGGTAAAGAGAGTTGCAGTAATTAAGGCGCGAGGTCACAAAGGTGTGGATCAGCATGGGAAGATCGCTGGATGGAACTAGGTGCTTGACCCTGGTGATGTTCCTCAGATGGTAAAAGGAAGATTAACGACTGCTGACACCTGAGATCGCAGTGTCAGCCCATCATCAAGAATCACCCCCAGGTCCCGCACCCATTTAGAGACAAGAAGCTGGGAGCCCCCCCTAGTACAGCCCAGTAGGCTGACCAGCCCCGACCCCTCTATCCGGTGATCCAGATCCACGACCATCACCTCAGTCTTTCCTGAGTTCAACTTCAGCCAGCTGGAATTCATCCAGTCCTGGATTTCAGTGAGGCAGTAATTAAATACCAAAAGCGCACTATCCTGGTCGCATGCAAAAGACAGATAGAGCTGGGTATCATCAGCATAGCAGTGAAACCTCAGTTCATACTGACTTACAATGGCTCCAAGGGGCAGCATGAACATGGCAAACAACATGGGGGACAACATAGAGCCCTGAGGGACCCCACATGACAGAGAGAATGGGTCATAGGAAAAAATACCCGACACCACCCTCTGCATTCTGCCAGTGAGGAAGGACTTAAACCACCTGAGAACTGTACCAGACAGGCCACAGATGAACCTCAGATGCTCGAGCAGCACCCCATGGTCCACGGTGTCAAAAGCTGAGGATAGATCAAGAAGTACCAGGATGGAGTGGCTCTTCTGATCTCTCGCCATCAAGAGATCATTGAGCACCCTAACCAGCGCAGTCTCGATACTATGCCTCTTTCGAAAACTGGATTGGAGAGGTTCATAGATGTCATGGATGGTCTAATGATTCTCCAGCTGTAGTGCCACAACCTTCTCGATCACCTTACCCACAAAGGGAAGATTGGAGATAGGTCTGTAGTTAGCAGGGCAGCCTGGGTCCAGAGAAGCTTTCTTCAGGAGGGGTGTCACCACCACCTCCTTCAGAAAGCTAGGCAACTCACCCGTCTCAAGGGAGCACCAAACTATCTGTGCAAGGACCAGCCCAGGGATGTCACAACAACCCATAATCAGGGAAGTTGGGCCCGGATCGAAACTACAGCATGTAGGGCACATACACTGGACAATCCGCATAACATCCCCGAACTCCAGCCGGTCGAAGGTACTACAGGCAAAGTGAGGGAGAGTGACCGAACACCGATCACTAGCAACCCCCATAGAGTGTGCTGGTTGGATCTCCACCCTGATGCCGGCCACCTTATCTGCAAAGAACCAAGCGAGCTCATCACACTCAGATTGTGAAAAAGCTCTTTGGGACTGTAGGCAGGCTGGGTTTCATAGCCTGTCCACAGTTCAAAAGAGCTGAGCTGGTTGGTTCTGAGCATCAGTAATCTCCCCGGATAGGAACTCTGCCTTCTTACGGGTGATTGTTGATTGATAGACTTGATAATGTTTCATCAGTCTAAGATGGTCGCCCTCCAGGGAGGATTTCCACCAGCAGCGCTCCAGCCTTCATCCTAGTTGCTGCAACTCCCTCATAGTCCCATCAAACCAAGGGGACCTAGGGCAAAGGGAGAGAGGACAAACTTGGACAGGAGTGACAGAGTCCAGGGGCATAGTAATGGCCTTGTTATAGGCCTGAAACAGGGCCTCTCGGCTCTCACTTGCCTCAGGAATTACTGATCGCTCAAGTACTGCTGTAAGATCATCAGGGCTCACATCCCATAATGGGCGGTAACTGACCATCTCCACAGGGGTCAGCCTATGAAGGGGGGGCACAAAAACTGAACCCCATAGTGTAGTGATCGGACCGTCCGACTGTTCCCACCCCCAGATCAGAGGCTCCAATCCCCAGGAGGAAGACCAAGTCAAGAGAGTCACCGTGTTTGAGTAGCAGAGATAACAATCTGTGTGAGGCCCAGTGATGTCATCAACTGGAGGAAGTCCTGTCCAAATTGCAAGAGTTCTTCATAGACCCAGGCATTGAAGTCACCCAGGACCATCAGCCTGGGAGACTCGAACACCGTGTTGATCACGGTTTTAATCTGAATGTTTGCTACTGGTGTTACTGTGGGCCAACATGGCCAGAGCAAGCAGCAAAATGTTATTGATTGTGTGCAGCACTGTCTGTGGTGGTGCCCATGTGAGTGACACAGTGGGGTGGGGGGTAGGGGGACCCTGTCCCAGTTTTAGGCCTCAGAAAGTTGGTAGCTTCACCTAAGTAGGAATAATAAAACTTCGAACTCAACCATAATATGAACACAGCCAGACTTGATTGACCTTCCTTCCTTCCTATTTTTTTTTAACCTTCTGCATTCTCATTTTCTCTCTGCCTGTGCCTGATAACTGCTGCAAGTGTTACTGGCATGCAAAGGTCTTGCAGATGAAATGTACGAAAGATGCCAACCCAGTTCCTTCCCTTCACTACCCCCTTAATCAAAGAAAAGAAAAAGGCTACAAACTTCCAGAGGTCCAGTATATATCCCTCATTCTGTAACTCTTAATTATTCTCCCTACATAAAAAAATATCTCAGCAGGTGTTCATTGGTGGTCTTCTCCCAAAAATGGATCCTTCCTTGTTCACTTCAGATCAGGGATAGAAGCGACTGAAAGGAATTCAATGGCTTGACTCATTTTACATTCAAAGTATATTTAGGAGTTGTGCCACACTGCTGAGATGAGTGTCTGGCTTGGCTTTGCCCCCCAAAAAACTGTTTTGGAACGTAAACAGTTTTTTTCAGCTTCTTTTTTACAGGGACAATTGTGTTTTTGTAGAGTTTATTTCCTTTTGCCTTTATCAACAATAAATGACAGAGGTACCTTTTACAAGTGGCGGTGTTTGCATTTCTGAGATACTTGTAAGGCATTTTGGGGGAGATTTTTTGGGGTGTGTGTGTGTGTGTATGACTAACAGGGGGAGAGATGGATTTGCACAATATGATTTCTTTCTTGTTGAACTCTTATAGACTTAATTTGTATACAATCCTAAAAATATGAAATAATCCTCCACATTGTATAGAAATGTTCACTGTATATATAGAACTATTTGTAACACCCCCCCCCCCATGGGGGCTTACCTATTCAACTGCTGCCTGCGAGCCATGATCTTGAGGCCAAACAACCACCACAAACTGCAACAAACAACTGTGGCTCCCTGGACCCCACGGACTGGCTGCAGGGGTCCTTTTTCTCTTGCATTGTTTCAGGGCTCAACAGCAAAGCTCAGGAGTCATGACAAACACCTGAACCAGGGCTCTTGAACCTGCCAAAAAGGGGTTGGTCAGCAATAGACATCACTGAGAGCCTCATTTTCTTTCACACTGAACAGCACAATAGCTGAATTGTGACAAAGGAGCCATGAATGAGTGACCAGATACAGTATGTATATCTAGCCCTACCCTAGGGCACCACCATCCTGTTATACCTGGGTCCTGCTGAGTACAACAGGGGAAGGAGACACAAGGAAAAGCCTGTTTGTGTGCAGACCAATCAGGGAACAGACAAGGCACCTCAGCCGGCTCCTTTCAAAAGTCAGCCTATAGTGAAGTCACTTGTGGGAGCAGAGACACCCAAAGTTGGATTATGGGAAGAAAGGACAATAGAAAAGCCTACAAATGAACAAGCCAGTTAGAGGAAAAGAGTTTTGCAAAGCCTGTCTCACTCTGTGTCAGCCAATTAAGAGCTGAGCAGCAGAAGACTCTGTACTGCACCTTTAGCTCAGAGCAGATTTGCCTAGGAGGAGATCCAGTGTGGAGCTATTTTTGTAGGACTCTGACAGCCTTTTTCAGAGCCATTTAGGAGTGCCCAGCCAAGACTCATGTGAAGTGTCGGCTGCAGCCTGTGACCCCAACAGTGTGGAAACCAGAGTCAGTTTTAAGCCAGCGAAGAGGTAATCCCCTCAACAGTGTACTGCATCTAGATAATTTTATCATGAGATGCTGAAGCTTCACAGACAGGAATACAAAAATAGGATTCTGCCCTGCAATGAAACATAGAAACATAGACTTTGATGGCAGATAAGGACCGCTTGGCCCACCCAGTCTGCCCATTTCCTTACTTAATGGATAAGCTGCAGATCCTAGTTAACTAGCAGCCTACTTTCTCCTACCCCCTAGTAGAAATGCCTTATGTCTCTCCCATGCATTCTTGAATTTCCCCACTGTTTTTGACTCCATGACCTCCTTAGGCAGGCCATTCCATGTGTCCACCACCCTCTCCATGAAAAAATTCTTCCTCACATTACCTCTTAGTTTGTTTGTTTGTTTGTTGAATTTTGTTGGCCCAGTAAGCCCACTGGGCCTAGAAGTCCCTTTTTCAAGGGTGACCGGGGCGGGGGGATACAGATGGTAAGCAACTGAAATTGAACCAGATTAAGCTGTTGGTGGTAGTTTTAGCGAATGAGGGAAATTTGGCCAGGACACTGGGGAAATTCCTCTACTCTGAGGAGGGGGAACCTTTGGTGGACGGACGCAAGATGGCTACTGTGTCCCAACTGACGGAGTCGATGGAAGTGTTTGAGCACAGGGAGTGGGCTTCCTATCCTGCACAGGAGGAGACAAGTAATGGGTCTGAACAGCAAGATGCGTCTCTTCCCGAGGAGTTTTTTACTATTAACAAGGTTCCAACGAGGTGTCTGCGGTCTGACCCGAAGGTTTGTTGGAGGATTATACAGTGGTTATAGCACAAAGGGCGTTATTGCAAGAAGCTCTTGCGGATGCTGAAAGTTGTAACGATGGAAACTACGCTTATTACGGAACTGGAAGACTTGCGGTCTGATGCTTTCAACTTGTCCCATACAGCCCCCCATACTTCTGGGTCGCGTGCGGTTTGCGCAACGATGGGAGAGACACTGGAGTCGTCTGCTGCTCTTTCCGATGTGCCTAGCATGGAGACTGCTCATGGTGATGCTGCAGCAAGTAAGTCGATTGACTTTTCTACTTCTACTTTTTTACCGCACTCCGCCTCTACTGTGCCTGTTCAAGGTTCCGTTTTTCAGCTCGCAGGGCAGCAAGTAAAACGCTTAGGAATGACTGCTGCTGTACTTCCGTGCACTGCTGTACCTGTTCCCGATATAGTTGGTATTGTTGCAACGGAAGAATTCAGTAGGGGATAGGATACTATTTCTCTACCGGTAGAGAATTCTACGGCTTTAAGTGCTCCTCCGATATCCCCTACTACCATTACAGTTATTGCTGCTCCACCTCAGAGTGTCAACTTAGACTCCTCAGTTTCTCACCCTTGGTCCCCAGAACGTGCTATCTCTGAGGCTGGTTGGTTGCAGTCTCCTACAGGAGAATGGATACCAGATCCCAATGATGCTAAAGTTCAATCATATAACAGCCTGGGTGCTTCACAGGCTTACAGCCCATTACGTACTGATATACCTGGCCCTGTTCTTTCTGATACTGTTACTGATACAACTACAGCCGGTAATACAGCATTTTCTGCTGGTCAATCTTTTTCCAAGTCTGGATTGCCACCTACTCTTACTTCCCATTCTGGAGTAGATGAAGCTGTTCCTCCTCCTCCTTTAAGCTTTGGATTTATTTACTACTTCAGGAGAACCTGCACCTCGTCGGAATGCTGTGTGGTTGTTATACAAGGGAGGTTTAGAGGATCTTCCGGACAGACTGTATGTTGCTAAAGTATTGTTGAAGGGTTCAATGAAATTTATATCTTCCGACATTTATGCACTGATACATCTGGGAAATGCTAATTATGATATTAGCTTTAAAACTTCTGGGGGTTTGGAACGTTTTTGGTCTATATTTCAGAAGGTCAAGGACTCCCCACTTTGGACCCCCTTTTTTGCATTCCCTCTAACCAAACCTTTAGTTAAATTGATAACTGTTCTATTCACAATGAAGGTGTTCATATAGAAGACATCCTTTTTGGCTCCGTGAGCGGTGTGAAATTTTGGATAAACCAGTACCTATATTGGATAGTGAACAGATTTGGAATGGGGTTGGAAAATGAGGGTTAAATTGTTTTCATCTCCTACTGGGCCACAGCACCTCCCGAATAGTTTTTTTTAAGGACGAGATAGAGGTAGTCTGTTTTATGTTGGACAACCCAAAGCCTGTTTTAAATGTGGCTCCAGATCCCGTTTAAATACTGCATGTGATACTCCACGTTGCTCCCACTGTTTCGAATTTGGCCATTTAGCTGCACGTTGTTCGAATTTATTTAAATGTAATTTGTGTGAGCAGCCCGGACATGGCTATGCCAAATGCCCATGGGCTTCACACAACCGAGATTATTGTACCTCCCATGAAGACTTAATTACGGGTGCCCAGCAGGGTAGATCTGTTCTTCCTAAACCCTCTGACACTTTTCATCCCCCCCCTACACAAGCTGACTCTAGTCTAGCGGGAGGCACTGGTTTGGATAGTTCAGCTGTGCCAGAAGTTCTGAAAAAGGTACAATCACCTCCTTTGGCAGAGGGTACCTCGGAGGCCTTCCAGTCTACGTCCTCTGTTCCCACTCCATTGACTCACGGTGAGATTTCTGATATGCCCCCTCCTTTATCCCAAGAAGTCCCTTTTAAGAAAGTTACTGCAAAAAAGCGTCACAGATCAGGTAAACTAGTTCCTCCTCAACATGAGTCTAAGGCATCTATGAGTACTACACCTTCAGAGTCTTGGAAAGTGGGTAATAGCTATGCAGTTTTGGGTTCCAAGGAAGAGTCAGAGGGTGATGAGTCCGATCGCTCTTCTAAGGCCTCCTTGATTAATGACACCTTTTCAGAAGGGGAAGATGGTGATACAGGAAAGATTGAAATTTTTCCAAGGCGTTCTCAGAGACGGCGCATGTCTAAAGTTCCTTGATAGTCTTAGCATAAATGGGGTTTACAGGTGTTTCCCTTTTTTTCCCTATCATGATGACTTCCTTAACTGTGACTTCTATTAATGTTAATAGTATCAAAAGCCATAAAAAAATGGTTACGACTTTGACTTGTTTACCTAATTTGAATGGTGATATTGTTTGTCTCCAGGATACCAGATTGAAGACTAGTTATGAAGTTCAGCGAGCACGTAATCTTTGGTCATTAGGAATATGCGTTTTGGTCTAATGGCGAAGATCTTTGTGTGACGGTAGGGGTGTTGTTTACAAATTCATCATTACCGTATCCAAAATGGTAGATATTTATCCGGGCGTGCTCTTTTATTAGATATTAATTTTGGTACTGAAAGATTCCGTTTGATTAATATATATGCACCACAGACCAAAGCTTTACCGGTTGCGCTTCTGAACGACATACACCCTTATTTGTATACTTCACGTTTCATTGTTTGGGCAGGTGATTTCAATTGTGTTCTCGATACCAAAGACAGAGGGATGAAGACATCCAAATTGTTTTGTGATTCTCAGAGGCTGAATCAGATTTTAGACACGGCTCAACTTAGGGATGCTTATCGGAGCATTCATTCTGATGGGGGTAGGACATTTTTTAAAAATCAGTTGTCTACACGTATAGATTTTATTTTTCTTTCACTTTCTTTACATATAGCTAAGGTTATATTGAATATTTGGGAATTTTCAGATCATAAATGAATGTCTTGGGATGGAGCTCCTCGTTGTAAACGGAATATTTGGAGAATGAATGACTCCCTGTTATTAGATGAATCTGTTCAGAATGCTTGGCAGCTAGAATTTACTGCTAGATTATCTGTCTTGGATGTCTACGATGATGTTGTCTCTTGGTGGGAAGATTCCAAAAGTGTTTGGAAACAATTTTTTCAAAAATATTCCAAAAAGAAAAGCAATTCTCAATATTTGGAATATTTGAAATTGCGATCGTAATTGCAAAATTAATTTCTCTAACTGAAACTGAAGGTTTAGATTACAGTGCTCAGATTGGACAAGTGAAAAACTCATGTTTCAGTACAGATATGATAGAGCTAAATCTCTTGATTTTGAACATCGATTTGGTTTAAAAATTACATAAGGGCCTTGGATCCGTTTAATGACCGTAAGAACAGAGTAGTGCATCGTGTTATTACGGAATTGACAACAGATTCTGGAGGCCTAGTTCAGACTCCAGCTGCTTTATTAGAGGTGGTGATGAATTATTTAACTAACTTGTATAGTGTAGATGATCACGTTCAACCGGAATTATTGAACCTAGACAACCTACATTTGCCTCACTTGAATTCTGCGGATAGTACTCGTCTGTTGCATGACATTACTGAGTTGGAAGTGAAAGATTCTATTTTTTCTTTGAATATAGACTCTGCTCCTGGTACGGATGGTTTTGGGGTAGCTTTTTATAAGACATTTCACACTACTTTAGTTTCACTTTTAACATCCTTGTTTAATGATATGTTGGCATCTGCTCGTCTGGCTCCTTCTATGAATCACGCACTTGTTATTTTACTTTATAAAAAGGGCTTGAAAACAGATTTACGTAATTGGAGGACAATAAGTTTATTGAACACTGATTTAAAGATTTAAAGTAAAATCTTATTACGTAGGCTTACACCAATAGTGGATTCATTGTTAAGTCCTTATCAAACTTGTTCTTTACCAGGCCGCTCCCAGAACGATAATTTATTGATTATCAGTGAACTTTTTTCAGCATCTCAAACTGGTACAATGCAAGGTTATTTACTTAGTCTGGATCAGGAAAAGGCATTTGATTATGTTTCACACAAATTTCTGTTTTCGGTTTTAAAAGCATATGGTCTTCCCAGATTATTCATTACTTGGATCTGGTTACTTTATCATTCGGCTTATCTGATACCTAATGTTAATGGTTGGTGTGGTCCTCCTATAGCTGTTCAGAGAGGCGTTCAGCAAGGATGCCCGTTAAGTCCTTTACTATATGCTTTTTATATTGATATTTTTATCCGTATGGTATGTGCTAATAGTGGTTTAACTGGTGTGCGGCCGGCAGATACTGTTTCACCGATAAAAATCTTGGCATACGCAGATGATTTGGTGGTCTGTTTACACTTCACTTCAAGAGGAACTCGCTTGCTACAATTTTGGATTTATTTTCTAAAGCTTGGGATCTAAAATTAATTATGGTAAGTGTAAGGGTTTTCCTTTTGGTCCCTCCCCATTCCTGAATCTGGCACTCTAGCAGGAATTCATGTTTCAAGGCTCCAATAACCATTTTAGGAATTGTATTTGGTGATATTGATATGATGCAAATTAATTGGTCCCAGAAGATTACTATTGCTCAATCTGTCATGGCTCATTGGAAGAAACAAATAGCTAAGCGTAAAAGGTTTTGCTAATTAAACTCTACTACTGCCCATTTTTGTTTTTAAGTTATGTGTTTCTCCCCTTCCTCTGTCTTTACGTCTTTATATAGTGTTTTTTTTTCAGGCTTTCTGGGGGAGTAGACTAAACCCCATTAAAAGGGGATTTATTTATAGACCTATTAGTCAGGGTGGAGTGGGTATGGTACATCCTATAGCTTTTTTTCTTAGTATATTTTTGTCCTGTAATTTTTGTCCTTTGTTACGACCTGGTTTACAGTCCTGGTCCCCTTATGTTAATTTGTGGTTTTTAAAATGCTTACCATTCTGGAAAACTACTAATTGGAATTCTTTGTCTAAAGTATCCCTTATTCCTCCGTATGGTAAAGGGGTTTTTTGTTTAATTAAAAAATGGAACTTAACTATTTCACATTTAGAGACCTTGCATCGAAAGCAGTTATATACTGTTATGGTTTCTGCTGATTTTTCAGAACCCTTGATTTTTTCAGATTGTCCTCCTCAGTCCCAAGGTAGGATTCTAAAATTACTCTCCCATGGATGGATACCTGCTTTTATTTGGGATAGTGTTTGGTTGGGATCTCATGGTAGAATGCCAGTGGGTAGTACCCATAAACACAAACAGTTATGTGAACGATGGTGTACTCGTGCTCTCTGTCATTCAGAATTGGAAACACAGAAACATCTTTTTAGAGTGCTCAGATATTGCACCTTTCTGGTTTGGCTAGCAAACAAAATGGCAGGAACCTTTGTTTTCATCAGTTTCTTATACGACATTAATGTATGGTTCACATAAGGGTGAATGGTCTCGGTATCCTGCAGACACTTTACTTTTGGTTTTCTTTGTTATTAGATTTTATATTTGGCAATCTAGATCCTTTTGGTCTACTCAACAACGTACTGTTTCGTTTGATGAACTTTTTCTGCAATATATTACAGACTCTTCATACTGTCTATAACTTTGATATGAAAACTTTTGGTCAACCTAAATGCTCTGCTTTATGGGTGAATTGTCATAATTGGTTGATTTGATGTTTCTTTTTGTTTTCCTTTTTTTGATTCATGACTTGCCTTGTATTTTGTTTGGAGTCCTCCATTTAATAAAAAATTCCCCTACTCTTTTCAATAAGTGCCATGGGAACTTTAACATCCACCTGAGCTACCACCAATCCAGGCAGATGGTAGTAATGGTTTTGTTAGTTAGAATAGTTAGTTCAGGTTAATTAATTCCTGGACAGGACTGTTGTGCTCAGATAAAGATCTAGTTGATTGAATCTACCTTCTGGAGGATCGGGATCCTATTTTAGTTAATTTGAACTATGCCAACACCAATCATTTAAAGCAGCAGTACGTGTTAATCACCATTTGTTTTGTTAGCCATAAGGGTTTTCTGACAAAAGTATATAGATAGCAATTTTTCTTTTTGTTATCCTTCATTCCTGAACCAAGATACGGGATTTTGAAATACGTTCCCCCCTCCAGTGCCATGCCCTCCATGAAAAGAATTTGATATATTGGTACAGTGTTGTGCTGGTGACCATGAGAAACTTGTGGCAACATCATTCTACAGTAATACATCCACATCATAAAATGTGCATGTACATTCAACAGGTAACCTCAGTGGAAGAGATTTTTAAAAACTGCAAGTGGCTCCCATTTTTAATGATGTTAGTCATTAACGACACAATTAGCTATAAAAACTATTTTAAAAATATCTATGGAAACTAAAAGTACACTGAGGAGCAATCTAAGGATGTCGGAAATACATGTTTGCTAAAAACTATATGGTGAAATCTTTTGCCAACTAACAAATACTGCCATGTTACTTTAGTACTACACTGCTTTCATTACTTCTTGCCAGCACCTATAGGTGCACCTCCATAAAGATATACAGAGTGACAAGGGATGAGGGACATTTGGGATTGGGTAGTCAGGTACACCCATGGCTGGGGGATTGTGTGGTAGTTACTGGAGGGTGGTGGGAGTGACTACCATTAATATCATTCGCGTTATTGTTTTTCCTGCCCTAACCCACCCTTTCACTTTCAGAGCTTTGTTCCTCCAAGAAAACCTGATCCCTTTTTGTACTGTACTTTTGTAGTCCTTTGCTTCATTCCTGTATTATTGTGTGAGGTACCAGGTATACTGTAGGTACTGTAACTGTATTGTGGGGGTGGGTTGCAGTGTTCTTTCCTGGTGGGCAGCACACTGGCATCCAGCGTGCCAAAGGACCCCACCAGGTAAAGGCCCCATGAAACATAGAAATATAGAATTTGCCAGCAGATGAGGACTGATTTGCCCACCTAGTCTGCCCATTTTCCCTGCCTATAGTATCACTGCAGATCCTACTTGACCTCTGGCCCATTCACACACACTCCTTCCTTTTCCCTAAGATTCCCTTATGCCTGTCCCATGCATTCTTGAACCCCACCACTGTTTTTGCCCCCACCACCTCCACTGGAAGACTCTTCCAGGAATCCACCACTCTCTGTGAAGAAGTACTTCCTCACATTTCTCCTAAAACTAACCCCTCCAGCTTCTTATTGTGCCCCCTTGTCATTGAGCACCTTTTTTCTGAAAAATGCTTTCCTCCCATACCTTATTTACCCCATTTGGTATTTAAAGAGCTACAGACACACTCTAGGCAAGCAACCCATAACATGGAGTTGTCTGACCTAGGAGCTATTTTAGCCATATATTGAAAGCTGGTCCTGGGTACGTTTGCTCCACACTGTTTGATACAACTAGCTATGGATTTGTATTTTTGCATGTATACATGTTACATTGGACTGCATGACATGCAAAGTGGAGGAACTTACTATATGTATTCTGTTTTATTATTTAATAAATAACTGTTGGAGGTAAATGGACTGGAGTGTGAGTTTCTGTGTACTAGCTGTACTAGCCACTATTGAACTTCTGGTTAGTTAGAAAAATAGTTATTTACTCCATAAAGCCCAGCTTGTAACTTCCTCTTATGAGCTGAGTGCAGGGGAGTGCGGCAGCCCCGCTCATAGAAGGAGCATAATCATGGCGGGAGGTAAGAAACAGGACTGCAGGCTCTCTATGAAGCTAGTAATGCAATGGGAGGAGGGCTGTCTAAATGTACTTAGATATTTGCTGGCAGGTATACATGTATGAGGCTATAATACATGCTATATATTAGCCCCATACATGCATGCCTGCTACATTTTATAGAGTAAAAATATTTATTTTTCTAATAACCCAAAAATTCAGTGTATGGCTAAATAGCTCCAAGGGCAGGAAACTCCATGTTATAAGTTGCTTGCCTGGAACCGACAATTGTGTCAGCTGCTCTATAAAGATCTCTATAATATCCCCCTCTCCCTCCTCTCTTCCATGTATCCAGGGTGTACATATTTAGGTCCTTCAGTCTTTTCTTATAGGGCTTCTGATGCCGACCCTGCACCATTTTTGTTGCCCTCCTCTAGATCACCTTTACTTTGTCTATGTACTTCTGGAGATGCGGAGCTGGATTTTCTTCTTCTTTTTTTTTATTTATACTTTTTGGGCCACATCCAGCACCAGTACCTCTGCCCGGGTCACGGTCCTCGCCATCCCATGCTACCCACATGAGCAGCTACTCCCCCTCGATACCCCTTAGCTTCCCCCCCCAGGGCAGGGCTGCGGCACCGGCCCTAAGTGCCACAGATGTCAGGATAGGTTGAGGGGAGTTGGCCTGGGAACAATTTGGGAGCAGCGAAGCGGGCACCATCAAGGCGCTGGATGCAGCATTTTGTCTTCCCCTGTAAGGGAGGGGCGGGAGCATGCAATGATGCCTGCATCTGTCCCGCCCCTCAGAATCTTACTGAAACCAGCTGCAGTGGCACCCCCAGCCTCCACCAGGGGTCTCTTTAGCACCAGTTGTGCACTGCACCTTCCCCCGGAGAAGGAGAGCAGTTTTTGGAACGCTTGATCCTTCTCCCCTGGCTGGCCCTCCAACAACCCAGGTCCATTTTTGAACCTGGGTCACCGGCGTTGCAAGTGGAAATCCAACCACTGTGCCAAAGGGCCAGCAGCTGAGCTGGATTTTCAAAATATCAAGAATGCTACAAGCCCCTGGTGCATTGAACATATGGTGCACAGGGCTTGCGGCATTCTCCAGCCAACAATCACCTTGTGCCACTCTTCGCACCTCAGACCACATTTTTGTGGTCTAGCGTGCACCACTCCTGGGGGCCTATGTCACAGAGCTTGCACCAGATATGTGGCTCAAGCTGCCGTAAATCATGGAAACTGTTGCAACTGTGCCCGAGATTGGAAAATTGGGTGCAGTTGCGACAAAGGGAATTGGCGCACTACCAAAACCTAAATCATATGGTGCTGAGCTTGATGCAAGTTTTGCACCACCTTTTGAAAATCCGGCCCGTGGTCTCCAGAATTGGACACAGTACTCTAGGTGGAGTCTTATTAGTGATCTATAGAGACAATATCACCTCCCTCCTACTGCTGGTGATAATCCTGCCTATGCACCCCAGTATTCCACTACCCCTGCCAACTGCCTTATCACACTGTCTGGCCACCTTTAGGTCATCTGACATGATCACCCCCAGGTCGCTTTCCTGCTTAGTGGTCATCAGTACCACTCCTCCCTTTACTCTTCCCCAGGGTTTCTGTGTCCAAGTGCATTACTTTGCACTTTTTCACACTGATACCCAGCTGTCATAGTCTTGAGCACTCCTCGAGTTTTCTTAGGCCTCTGCTCATTCTTTCCACCACTACCCCATCAAGTGTCAACCCTATTGCAGATTTTGGTGTCATCTGCAAAGAGGCAGATCTTCACTTCCAGCTCCTCTGCAATGTCACTTATAAAGACATTAAAGAGTACTGGTCCCAGCACTGATCCCTGAGGCATCCTGCTGGTCACGGTCCCTTCCTCTGAGTGAACTCCATTTACCACCACCCTCTGACACCTTTCCCCTAACCAATTTCTTACCCAGTTTACCATCTTTGTACCCACTACCATGCTAACCAGCTTGCTTACTATCCTCCTATGTAGAATGGTATCGAAAGTCTTACTGAAATCTAGGTAGGCCACGTCCACCGCTCAACCCTGATCTAATTCCTTTGTCACCCAGTCAAAGAAATCTATCATATTCGTTTGACATGACATCCCCCTCCACGTCATTTCTATTCTGAATAACACCACCAACATGAGGCTGTCCACCTGAAGGCCTTAGGGTACAGCCCTTTCATTCTTCTATTGGCTGCATCATTACCATGCAGGGGGGATTACATATTCAATTACCATAATTACTGTATCAAAAGTTCCTAAAAATGCCCAGCCCAGTGGCACCAATGGTAGCCCATTGTGCTGCCATGTGACTAACCCAGGTTCATGTCTGGAGCTTCATTCCAACTCTGGCCCAGTAGAGTGCTAATAGCACCCCAGAAGCAGCACTCTCAGTCTACAGGCAGTGGTTGCTGCCTGTCCATTGTACTAACGTCTCCTCTGGTGGTGGTTTGGGAACAGCATTGGCACCATTCATGACTGAGCACCAGTTGCTCTCCCCCTAAGCTGGTATCATGTATGGACATGAGAAAGTGCTCAATCAGTGTGACAATCAAGTCAATAGGCAACAGTACGCCTGCCTGCAAGGGTGCCTAGTTTTCTGGGTCCTAGTCTAGCCCTGTTTGCCAAAGCAAAGATGTTTCAGGGAACAGGAGAAGGTAGAGCCCTGTTTGTCTCAGGTCCCATCACAGTGGGAGTTTCCTACAGGCTGTCAGGAGAGGTGATAGTAGTCTGAATGGAGTCCTTGGTGGCAAGCAGAGGCACCAATGGAAGATGAATCAGGGCTAAGAGGGCCGAAGCAGGAGATAAAATGTAAGGCTGATGAGGGAATAAAAAATTTATAAAAATGTTCATAAATAAATCTTCTCATTTAAGGCATTGCTCAGAGAATGCATGAATTTGGCTGTAGTCCATCACCCTTCTTGAACTCGAGAGGACTTTGACGATATGCCTGCAACTTGTCATAACTGGCCAACAGTCTCATACTGGCACCCACATGTTGAATCCCATCTAACAGTCATAACTCCACAAACTGATCTTGTCATCCTTATCAAGTAGTGATTGATTGTACATTCCTGTACTATATAGGCACGGGAGAACTGTGGAATTCTCAAGGCTATTTTGAAGCCCCTGGTATTTCAGGTTTCAGAATGATTTCTACAAGACTACATTAGGCAGAAGCATTTATACATATTACAATGGTTTGCCTCCAGAATGCAGTTCTCAATGTAGTAATATATGTATATACACACAAGCATTTGTCAATGCCGATTGTTTGCTTGGTTGCATTAGCAGCGAAAGTGCAGGAGTTAGACAGATGTAGTATAGGAATGACATTGAAGTATTGAACTGATGCCAACTTCACCCCTCACCCTGCAGACATGGACAGGAATTAGGGTGTGCCTTTGGGTCATTGCCCATGACAGTCATTATATTTCACCTCACCCTACCCTTCAGACACTGACAAATGTTGAGGCGTGCCTTGGGATGTTTGGGCTTTACATTCACCTCATTCCATAAGGAAATACACTGAAATGGGCAAAGTATAGGAGAATGGGGTGAACTTTGGGGGCAAAGGGTCCAAGGCGCACCTCAATGCCTGTTGCTGGCTGCAGGGTGGGGGTGGGGGTGGAATGGCATGAGCATTACTGCTGACAATCTCAAGTCACACCCCTGATGCTTGTCAGTCCCTACAGAGTAGGGCGTTATGGTCGAAAACCCTAATACCCTGGGCATTTCTTGGTATTTTTACTCCAAGTTTTCCACATGGGCTTTTTGTGACCCCACCGCATGAACAGTGACAGTATCAGTTTGTTAGTCGAAAGGTGATTTTGCACAGCAACTGCGCCATTTGGCGCCACAGGTGCAAAAACTAATTTTGAACAGGATGTGAAAAGTGACAGGTGTACTGTTCATGAGGAGATATAAAAATGGCATTGTTGAAAATCTGGAGTGAAAATATACAAAAACTGGTGAAGTCACGTGCGTGCGTAGAAACTGCGCAATGTACACCCGTAATGTAATTAGTTTGGGGATTTTTTACAGCAGATTTTCAACATAGGCATTTTGGAACCTCTGCTCATAGACAGTGTCACTGTGATTTTCTTAATCTGTCCCGAACACTAATTTTCCACAGCGACCGTGCTATTCTGCGCCGGAAGTACGAAAATACATTTCAGTCAGGGTGTGAAAAATGACAGCTGTACTGTTCATAAGGAGGTGTGGAAAAATATCAGTGTTGAAAATCTGGACTGCAAATATTACAAATTCGTGAACTTACGAGGGTGCATGGAAATTGCACAATGCATGCTCGTAACACAGTCATTTTATGGACTTTTGTCACCAAATTTTCAACATAGCCATTTTGACACCTCTGCTCATAAACAGTGTCACTGTGATTTTCTTAATGTGTCCCGAACAATGATTTTGCATGCCGACTGCACCAATGTGTGCTACATGTGCAAAAACACATTTTGAGCAAGATGTGAAAAATGACAGCTGTACCGTTCATAAGGAGGTACAGTAAAATGGCAATGTAGAAAATCTGGAGTGAAAATATTAAAAATTCTCAAAGTTATGAGCATGTGTAGGAACTGCACAATGCACACTCATAAAACAGTCATTCTTGGGAATTTTTTTCACCAAATTTTCAACATGGAGTTTTTGGGGGCCTACCTCATGAACTGTGACACTGTCATTTCATTAATCGGTCCTGAAAGGTGGTTCCATGCAGTGACCACGAAATCAGCATTCGGGACCTAATAACAAAATGACAGTGACTGAGTTCATGAGGTAGGGTCCCAAGAACCCCATGTTGAAAATTTGGTGAAAACATTTCCCAAAATGGCCGAGATATGCACCAAAGTTGAAAAAAAAAAAAAACATTTATGCCAGTATACAGCTTACCGGCATTTCTTCAGTTCTCGGTTGGTTTTGAAGTGTGCAGATGTGTTCCCAGTCCACCAAAGAACATCACGCTGGGCTCCGAAGGTAAGTACAGGGTCGAGGGGTGTGGATGCACAGATGGTAGGCACAAATTGGGGGAGGGGGGCAAGACAGTCAACGAGGGACCTTTTTTCTTTTTTTTTTATATTCTTTTTCCTGGCAGGTCCTCCGTCGGCGCTCTGCCCTGGTCGCAACTTCTGGGCTTCCACCAACTGTCAATTGCCAGCTTGTCTCCCCGTCACCCCCTGCTTGCCCCGGAGGGCAGGGCTGTGGCACTGGTTCCCCTAATTCCAATGTCGTGGAACCAGTATCTAGTTGGGAGTACTGCTGCTGGTGACAGTGGTGAACTGAAGCCCAGGGAGGGCTTCATTTAGATGAAGGACCCACCCCTCCCTTTTCAGTTTTCCTCTGGGAGGCAGGGATGTGCAATGACGTCCAGCGTCTGCCTCACCTCCAGTACATGTGAGCACCGGGTGCTCATGCGTGACCTTCTGCCTCCGCTAGGGTCCCACTAGCGCCAGGCACTTTCCCCACCCTCCCCCCACAGAAGGAGAGCAGTCCATGGGATGCTCTATCCTTGTTCCCCCAGCTGGCCCTCCAGTGACCCAGGTCCATTTCCAAACCCAGGTCACTGGCATCGCAGGCGGAAATCCAACCGCTGCACCAATGGGCCATTCTGACCATTTTTTCTTACAGGTGTTTTTTTTTTTTGGAGGACAACACGGGACGTTTGTCACGCTGGGGTGGACTCCCAGCATGGCAGCTGGAAGTTTATTTGGGGGGGCCAGTGGAGCTGATGGGGGATTGGGCACCACCCTTCAGCCATACGGACTTTTGCCACACTGGGGTGGGCTCCCAGTGTGGCACCTGAAGGTCTGTTTTTTTTGGGAGGGAGTACAGTGGAGCCGACGGGGGACTGGGCATCCCCGTTGGCCATATGAACTTTTTCCATGCTGGGGTGGGCTCCCAGCATGGCACCTGGAAGTCTGTTTGGGGGGGCAGTGGAGCAGATGGGGGATTGGGCACCCCCGTCGGCCATACAGTGTGCGGTGGGGGAGCGCATGAGCACGCTGGGGTGGGCTCCCAGCATGCTACTTGGGTGTTTGCTGGGGGTAGGGGCCAAGAAAAAAATGGAGCTGTCTATGACAGCTGTTCAGATGCAGTACTGACATGTAGGCACTTTGCATACTGCCGACGGCAGTATGTAAATTGCCTGCCGACGGCAAGTATACAAATTCCCTACATGTTACCATCGTTGATTGTAGCAGTCTTTTTCTTAGAACTGTACGCCACTGCATCTGAACTGCTGTCGTAGACAGTTCAGACATTTATTGGTGCGGTGAGGCCATGCCTGCAAGAAGGAGTAGGGCATTGGAAGCAGGGTGGCACACCTACGAAAATTTGTATGGTGGCACTATGTTTCTTGCACATGCATGCAAGCAAACATAACAAACATAATAATGGAATTAGTCTTGCACAATATGCAATAGAAATGGTATGACCATGAGATTGGAGAGTGGCATCATTCTTCCATTTAATGATATCTGCAGCCATCATACAGAAATTAATTTTCAAGCACCATGGTCTGATCAATATGAACTGACCACAGATAAAGCAGGCTGCATTCTGCTTGACATTTTATCACGGTCTACACAGTGCGCACCTAAGACCTCTCTATGATCTTTTGATCATTCAGCACCTGACCCGAAAGCTCATTTTCTTTGTAGGGCGAGGACCTTTTTCTCTGTACACTCTAACCTGAATGTATTCCCTCTTCTGGATAAGAGGGGAATTCAGCCTCCATGCATATTTTGTCCCTGATCCAGAGGGACTGCCTACTTCTGGGGTGAGGAGGGGATTTCATTTTCCATGCTCACTGAAATCCTGACCTACAATGAAAGCCCTGTGCTGGGATTACAAGGGAATTCAGGCTCACTTTGTTTTCATTGTTTATTTTATTTATTTAAAGCTTGCAGCCAGCAGGCTTCCAGATAGCTGGATAAACCCATGGCATGTGACATCTTGTTTTCATGGGTGGGGTTCTTAGTTACAGTTCTTTTCAGATATTTCATACTTGGAAGTCAAGGGTCACGAATAGCATTTTACAGTTTAAATAATCTCATCAAAAATATGTACAATGTGCAACAACAGCTACAAAAGAAAACAAGTCAACCATAGATAAATGCGATATCTAGAAAGGGAAGAGAGTCAAGTAAGGTAAAGTGGTGATTCATATAAATGTGTTTCTGCATCTCTTATTAAGAAAGTGGAAAGCATCTGAAAAAGGATAAACTTGGACAGCCCATGAAGGCCTGCCCCTTCTGCTAATTCATGGCCAATGACAATTTTCTTCACACGAATGAGGGAAATGGCTAATGTCTAGCTTACCTCATGCTTGCCATTTGTGACGTCACAGTTCGTTGTCATGGTGAGCACTATAGTGTGATAATCAAAGATACTGTGAGGTGAACTGGGGAGAGACAAATACTTTTTATACATATTTTTGACATGCAAACATATGAAGAAGCCAGCAGAAGAAGGCCATTTGGTCTATCAAGTCTGCTCGTGTTGCAGGGCTCACACCTTGAGCTACTGTCCCTGTCCCCTCTCCCCACTCCTCCCATCCTCCTTACCCATGACCCTTACCCTCCCTCTATACCTGCTACAGCTTCTCTTAAAGCTGCCCACTGTTTTCAATGAGATTACCTCTTCTGGCAGCACATTCCAAGTGTCCACCACCCTCTCTGTGAAGAAATGCTTCCTGACCTCCTTCCTAAACCTCCCACCCTTCAGTTTAAGACTGTGCCCCCTCGTGTTATGGCTGCCACTCAGCATAAAGAGACTCTCCTTATCAGTCTTATTTATCCCTTTCAAGAATTTGAAAGTCCCAATCATGTCCCCTCTCTCTCCTGTCTTCCAGGGAGTACATGTTCAGTGCCCTCAATCTCTCCTCATATGCCTTACCCTGATGACCAGCTATCATCTTTGTTGCCCTCCTCTGGACCATCTCCAGCAGGTTAATATCCTTTTTGAGGTGTGAGCACCAGTACTGAACTCCATACTCTAGATGCGGCCCTACCACTGACCTGTACAAGGGCAGTATAACTTCCTCTGTCCCACTACTGATCCCCCTAGATATGCATCGCAGCATCTTATTTGCCTTTGCTGCTGCTTTCTTGCACTGTGTGGAGTGTTTCAGGTCACTAGTGCTCATCACTTCCATGTCCTTCTCTTCCTTTGATGCAGATACTCGGACTCCCCCCAGGTAGTACTCTGTTCTAGGATTCTTGGCTCCAACATGCATAACTTTGCATTTCTTGCCATTCAAGGCAAGTTGCCAGATCCTGGACCACCTCCCTAGCTTTTCCAGATCTTCCTGTAAGTCATGTATCCCTTCGGCTGTGTCCACTCTCCCAGACTATCACAATGTGTTTTAAATCTTGGAAAGGAACATTGAAAATGAAAAACGGTATTCTGTGATTAAGCAATAAGGCATGACAGGGTGTGTGTTATGGTGGGGTAATGGACCGCCTCAGGTGAGCTGAAGCATGAGGCAAAGCTGAATGCTTCCACCACCTGAGAAAGATATCATCTCAGCTTGACTCATCCCCTGGAGTGCCTTATTGTAATTATGAAATGGATCCTTTTAAGTTAATAGGGTGTTTTTTGTTTTGGTTTCTTTTTTTGTTTTTATAATTTTAGCACTACTACATTTAGGGAGAAAAGCCTAAAAGAATTAGAATAAAATAATGGGAAAAAAAATAATCCAGATTGGACACTGTGTTACTGTCACCCTACCAGTAGGTGGTGCCAGTGCTGGATATAAGCAACTGTTTGTCACTGGCATGAGTAAAGGGCAAAGGGAGGGAAGGCTGTGGCTTCAGGATGCTTTAGAATCAGCTGGACTTTGGTAGTGTAGAAGCAGACTTAGTTTTGCTCAGGTAGATGTACCTTCCTGTTGCTGCTAAGTTTGTGGAGGGGCAGGAGTGAATAATTTAGTTGCTGGTAAGCTTGGAACTATTTGTTCTTGTTTGAGTCTGTTACTTTTAGGGCAGTAGTGCTGAGTATGTTTAATACAGTGTATTTTGTGTGTGTGTGATCTATAGTGTGAGCTGGAGATTCATTTATTTTTTCAACAGGCATTGGTAGCAGCTTTCTGGAAGGTTCTGTTCTCTCCCCTCAGCTAGGATCAGTTTACATCTAATTGTGGTTTAAATACCAGTGGGTTCTCTCACACAGCAGTAGTGCTGAAGCATACTTAGTTTGGCTCAGGTAGATGTACCTTTCTGTTGCTGATAAGTTTGCGGAGGGCAGGAATGAAGGATTTAGTTGCTGATAAGCTTGGAACTGTTTGTACTTGTTTGAGACTGTTACCTTTAGGGCAGGTCTCATATTTCAATGGATTTTGTGGGATCTGGTTTTTTTTGTTTGTTTTTTTGTTGTTTTTTCTTTCTTTTTTCCTTTTTCATTGGGGCTTGTCCTCTGTGAACATAGGGTAAAGGGGTCCTCGACTGATTGTTTCTGGACTCAGCCAGAAGGTAATCCCACCCACCCCTGGGCTAGTCTTCCTTTTATAGGTGTGGGCCCATAGTGTTACACCTTCCTACACCACACAGAAAGTTCCACACTGAGGAAAGGGAAGAGCATAGGGGTTCATCTAGAGGGCAAACCTAGGTTGCATTGCAGGCCAGGTCACATCAGACATGACAGGAGTGGTGCAGTGCAGTGGCTGTGGAGCAGCAGTCTTCAGGGAGATGTTCTGGAGGCTGCGAAGCTGCCCTATCTGCAGGCAACTGAGGGAGGAGGTTACCTGTCTCCGTGCAGAGGTGGCCAGGTTACAGGTGGCATCCACCCCCACCAAGAGACCACTGGGTCCACAGCATCAACCTCAAAGGTTGCCAAGGAAGAAGGATGACAGGACCACAGTGGGCTCAGGGAGAGTGGGGAGGGGTCAGATACACATCCCCCAACCAGTCCAGCTTAATAACTCCTAGGCTGTTTCGGAGGAACGGGACTGCCCCACACAGGCACCCACAGCTGGGACCAGGGAGAATGGTCGGGACCTCCATTCTGGAGTCCCAGGGAAGGGGGCAAGGAACCCTGGAGGAAGGGGAAGCTTCTCTTAGTTGGGGACTCTATTGTACGGGGTGTGAAATAGGTGGGAGGGGGCACCACTAGACCACCAGGGTTATGTGGGTGCTTGGTGACGGTGTTCTGGGTGGGGGTGTGGCCACCCATGGATGGAGGCTGCTGTGTTATGCCATGCAATACAGCAGCCCATCTGTGGGTGGCCAGGATTTGATCCCAATCTTCATGGGCTCAACTTTGAGAACCCCTATGCGGCGCACGCAGGGCTGGCGCCAGCACATGCGCCCGCATAATTCTGGGCTGAATATTGGGATGTGCCGCATATGCATGGGCACGTCCCTGCATCTGCACCACTTACGTTTACATTGCACCCCAGCACATTGGGATTTGCACTGCACTGGGCAGCCTTCTCAATATCCCACTGAGGCGCAATGTGGGGTTGTCCTGTTGCGCCAGGCGTAACCTCTTTGAACATCCGGGCCTAAGTGTTGTAGTTTTTTGGTTGTTTCTATTGTTTCTTATCATTTTAAGGCATTTTACTTAAGGTATTATAGTTTCTGCAACATTTAGAAGAAAAATAATCTTTTTTTTCTACTGTAAGATCAGGACGTGCATTATTTTTCATGTGTTTTTTTTTCTTTTTTTTTTAGTGGGACACAACTGCCCAAATCAGAGCTGTCCTGCAAAAATTATTGGAGGTGGGAACCCTAAGCCTCTGTTTCACAGCAGTGCTTAGAAACTTTGTTTCCCTTGCATAATGTCACAGTTGGGGGTTGCAGCACTGAGAAAAAAGGGGCGGGTTATACAAATGAAGCAGAGCACAGAAATAAAAGCATTTTTCTTATGGAAAACAGCATTTTTTGGTAGTTTGGCTGGTAGGAGATTGAATCACAACTCCTACAGGTTACTAATTCCATTTGCTGTGGCAAAACTCAGAAAATCACTTTAAGCTAGCTGGAACTAACAGTAAAACCAAAGGCTCTGGGTACACTTTTTAGGAGTAATTATTCCTAGTTTAAAAAGCAGGTAGAAAGTGGAGATGCTGAGCCGGTAGACTCGGGGAGAAGACAGAGTTACAGTCCTGGAGCAGGTTAGAAGGGAGAGCCAATGGGATTCTCCAGTCTAGTGGTCCTGGCCAATCAGAGGCCTGTGAATAGTCACTGAAGGAGTAGCAGGGAAAGCCACAGGCAGCCATACCTAATTGCCCCAAGAGGTGGTCCTTGGTATAGGGAAGGGCAGTTACAGTTGGCACCACATCCCTGGGGAGGGAGGTTTCCAGCGGAGTGCCCAATCAGGGGCCAATTCCTGATTGTCCTGAGAGGCGGTCCTTGGTGGAGGGGATGGTGGCTAGAGTTGGCGCCGTGTCACTGGGGATGGAGGTTTCCGTCGGAGCGCCCATTCAGGGCCCAACTCCTGATTGCCCGGAGAGTCAGTCCTTGGTGGAGGGGACCAATCAGGAGCCATCATTCTTTAAACCCATTTATTAATAGATTTCAACAGTGGAAATATCAAATTTATGAAAGTGCATGTCAGAAACATAGCCCTAAATCTCCTTGTCTGCTTTTAAAGTAGTACATTCCACTTCTATTATATCTCTATGTAGCAACTAAACACAGGATAAGACATCCTGTGGTTCTTGACTCTGACTGACTGAAATCATGAAAGTGAGTTATAGCATAATGAACAACTGCCAATGACTATCATAAAAAGTTCACTTCACTGGTGGTCTTTGCCAAGCGGTACCCCGATATTAGAAATTGTTGAGACAAATTTCCTTACCTCCCCCAGGAGAAGATGTCTCTCCATGTCACAGTTTGAATGAGTAATTTATTAATGAACTCAGTCGTTAATTAATTAATTTGACATTTGGATACTAAGCTAGGCATGCTGAGCTGGAGCTCCTTTACAGTGTGGCCAGGGGGAAGGGATACAGCAGGGAATGATCAAGGCCCCTAGAATTCTGAGGCCGCAGAATTTTGTGCAGAACTTGCAATCCACCGCAGAACTTCTGTGGTGCTGCGGAATTCACTCTTCTTGGTGATTTGTTATTAATATTTCTGTTTATACATAGAATCTGGTTCCCTTCCCCTCTTTTTATATCTAAAACCTCCTATATTTTCAGAATGTGATGTTATCATTGCTATAACATCATACATTAGTTAATGAAATGGCTGCATTCTGCAACACAAATGAACAGTCACTTATTTACCACAGCTCCCACTGCCAGAGACGGTGGCACAGCACATCATGCATGATGATATTTGCTCAACCTGCACTACAGCGTAATACAATTTTCAGTCTTACATTATTGCACTAGGGCCAACTTAAACAAAACCTTGTCAATAGTACAGATCTGTTAAGTCCATACCTCAGTTTGTACAAACCTATTTGTGCCTTTAAGGTATAGAGACGCTATCTGAAATGAATAACCAGTAAAATGAATTTAACTGTCTAAATTTTTAAGAAAAATAAAGTAATTATGCCCAGAAAAGTGAAATATAATAATGTGTAGACCTATTGAAAGAATAGACCTGTTAAATAAATAATTGCACTGTACGCATTTTTGCCAGGGTTATTGATTACATATTGTCACTGGTTGATAGAATCACCTAAATGTTATTGAGAAATGTTGTGTGCAGGGACAGCTGTTGGGCCAGAGGGTAGCATGTTGTGTTTCTGTGCCGGCAACTCAGGTTCAGTTCAGAGATTAGCTCTGGGAGCTGGCTGGGCAGCACAAGGATTGGTGGAACACGTCACTGCTCGGAGCCTGGGGAGGTATGGTGCAGTGTTCTGTCACATGGTGGACACATTGTGATGGGCCGGAGAGCTGTATCTCACAATTGGTTCACATGCATGTCATGGCCTGATGGTGTTACGCAGTGTGTCAAGGAAAGCAGGTTGACATGAAAAAATGAGTTTTGCAATAACTCCTCTATTCCATTTCCAATGGCACCTGTATGAATGAGGATTCAAGTTCATGGAAATTAAAAAATATATGTATATATATATATATATATATATACACACACACACACACATATATACAGTATCTCTGTCTCTCTCACCACACACATACACGCACACGCATATTTGTATGTATGTTACAGATTGCATATAAATATACAAGTGATACACAGTGGGAACCTCATGAGTGGTGTAGAAAGCACATACACATATATAAGTGATAGGCAGTGGAAACCTCATTAGTGGGATAGATAGCATGCATATAGAAATACCTTATTTATCACATAAGATCCCTTCTGCATATGTCATTTATGCAACAGGCTAGGACCTTAAGGGAGAGACATCTGTTTTGCTTTTTTTAGGCATAAAATTATTTTTATAAGTCTGTTATTTTTTGAACTAGTGTTACTGTGCTTTCCACCATCCTGATTGCTATAAACACTGCCATGAAAGTGAAGTCAGGATGACAAGCTGACACTGTGATGTGGTAGTTTGTTAGTGCCGCAGAACTTCCACAGAAATTGCAAACCACCGCCGCAGAAGTTCTGTGGCAAATGATAGTCTTGCTGCAGAACTTGGTCCCACTGTGCCGCAGAAAAGTAGGAGCCCTGGGAATGATTAAGCAATAAAAATGACACTGACAGCAACAGATGCACATGTAGAAAAAATAAAGAGTAAGCTACAAGTAATAAATTCCAGAAAAAATGTGTGTGAAATACATTATGTTACAGAGTTAGCATGGAGAGGGAGTTCCTCCAGGTTGGTATGTAAATGAACAATGGAAAAAATTGTCCATGGCTAATAGTGCCAGAAACAGCAGACTCAACATCATTACCTGATTTTTAATTTCACGGTACTATTGCCTACTCATCCTACTGTTTATTTTTCCTTAGTAGCTCATACATGCCAATACACTGTTTTGTTAACACTGATTGCAATTTACCATTGTATGTATGTATGCATGCAGGTATTTATTTACTTATTTATTCATTCATTCATTCATTCCACATAAAGAAAACAGCAGCAAGTACAGGGAATTGCATGCATGCAGTACAACTCAATGCAATACAGAATCAGTGCAATACTTTACAACATTTACAAACTTTACAACACAGTACAGCAAGGCTACAGATAAGGCACAGGACAACAGTTGTACAATTAGTGCTGCCACTGTCAGAATGGGCGGATAACAGTCTACAATTTACAATAATTACTGCCACAGACAAATCCATGGGCATAAAGGAACCAGCAATTCAATAAGACTGGCCTCAAAGAGCATCAGCAGAATAGTCAGTGTAAGCAGTGGCTAGACCCAGATAGGGAGAGGGAGGAAAAGAGTTAGGATTTATACTGGCTAAAAGGACAGTCAGCTTTTATGGAGGGGAGTAGGTCATTCCGTAGTTTGGTGAATCTGTAGGAAAAGCTAGATTGGCCAAGTAAAGTTTTCTGACTAGGGAGTAGCAGGAGATGTTGTACCACTCCCCTAGTGGCATATGTTTGACCAACGAAGCTGAGCATGGTCTGGAGGCCAGGGGACAGTGAGCTGTTAGGGGCTTTTCTTCCAGTGACTAGAGTACGATAGCACAGTTAGCAGTCAAGACTGAGCCAATTTAATCTGTTGTACAGGACACATGGGTGAGTGTCATTCTTTAGGCTAGGGCAAAGCAGCAGGCTCTGTTAAGGATAATCAGAACTCTAGACAGCTTACTATCATTTGCAGAGCTGTGGACAGTGATCTCATAGTCAGAGATGCTAGTGAAGTAGCATCTAACCAGTAGTCTCTTGATGTCAGGTAGGAAATTGTCCCTATGTTGGAAGAGAAGCCCAAACCTCAAATAAACAGTCCTGATAAGGATGTCTGTGAGCAGCAAAGGACAGGATTGGGTCAGGGGTGACACCAGGATACCTAAAGGTGTCAACTTGCTCAAGGGGGGTTCCTGACATGGTAGCAATTGACAGAGAAAGGGAAGAGGGGGATTTGTTGTGGGTGGCAAATACCATACATTTGGTTTTCTTGGTGTTCATTACTAGGAGGTTAGAGGAGGAGTTTCTGTTGAAGATTCTTTAAGCACGAGTCACTGGTAAAAATGACTCTAGCATCAGCACAGAGCAAAGCATTCAAGGTCTTGCACATGGCAGACAATTCATTAATAAAGAGACATAAGAGAAGTGATCCAAGTATTGACCTTTAAGGGACTCCAGCAGTTACTGGTCGAATATCTGAAAGCTCACTATGATATTTAACTGCTTGGGTTCTACCATCAAGGTAATTATTGAACCAGGACACTACATCAAAAGAAAAGCTAAGTGCAAGAAGTTTTTGTTGCAGAGGAGGGCATGGTTTACAAGGTTGAAGGCCTTGGTGAGATCAATATATATATGGACCCAGCAATTTCTCCCCTGCCAGGGTACAGTATAGAGAGTTGGTGAACTACAGAAGTGCTGTCGTAGTGCTGTAATTATTCCTAAAGTCATGTTGCTCCTTGGCAAGAAGCTCATGACTATTCAAGTAGTTAGTGAGCTTACATTTTTGAAACTTGGCTTTATTGCCAGTGCCCTTTGGGGTAACCCTTCCTCAGTGCTTCTGCACTGAGGTTTTTTGTCATTTAGCTTGTTTTTTGGGGCTCACCATGACCCAAACCCATAAGACTAACTTAGGGCTCTGATTCATTTCCCCTGGGGTGTGAAACAGACGAGGCATACTGATGAGTCTTGGGTAGGACGAAACATATGTCTGTGTCTTCTGTTTGCACCCTTTGTAGATTCTGTGAGAGGCCCTTTGGCACCATGCACTCTTGCTTAAAGCTGAACCAGCCTAAGATTTCATGGTGATCTGTATACATATCCCATGATGCTTTGCTTTATGGGGGGGGGTATGTGTGATTTTGTATTTCTTTGAAACTTGGCTTTATTGCCAGTGCCCTTTGGGGTAGCCCTTGCCTCAGTGCTTCTGCTCTGAGGTTTTTTGTCTTGACCATTTACAGCTTTCTCTAGGATTTTAGATAGTGAGGGCAAAATAGAGATGAGGTGTTAATTAGAAGGAACATTATTAACACAATCATCTACCATCACATCTTGAGGTTTAGTTTCGCGACCCCCCGAATTGGGCCTACCCCAAAGGAAATGGTACAGTACCATCCTTTAAGACAGGTAACACCTGAGGACCTTATGATGATACTGGACTGTTCAGGTATTCCGTTAAATAGCAGTGACCCAGGGTCTCTGGTACTGGCTTATAATTGGGCAGTAGCTGAGGCCCTGAATGCCATTGCTCCAGTTTGTGTTCACCCTCTGACTTCTCACCCTAGAGCCCCATGGTTTGATGGGTCACTGAGGAAATTGAAGAAGCAGGGGTGAAGGTTAGAGAGACATTGGTGGAAAACTCACCTGGAGATGGACAGATTTAGGATGTTAGACCATTGCGAGGCCTGCCAGTCAGCAATTTCCCATAAGAAGACAGAATTCCTGTCCAGGGAAATTGCTGCAGTGAAAAATAGACCAGCCCAGCTCCTCCGGACCATGGACAGATTGTGCAATCTGGTCTGCCTACGGGCTGGAGAAGTGTTGTCACAGGAAAAGTGTGAGGAGTTTGCTCAGTTTTTCACTGATAAGGTGTCCACCATCAGGACAGAAATCAGTCAATGTTTCCCCATGGGTTTTTGTGGTGATCTGCCGAGTGGTACTAACACCCAACTGACCTGGTCTGCCTTCAGCCAGCTGGTAGTCATGGATATAGTGAGGATCATCCAGACTCTGTGACCAACTTGCTGTAGTTTGGCCCTGGGCCCAATGCTCCTTCTTGTCGGATGTGTTGAGGTTATTGGCCCAGTCCTAGCTCAGATAGTCTGAGTTTCCTTGGAGAGAGGGATCTTTCCAGATTCCTTAAATGAAGCAGTGGTTAGGCCACTGTTGAAAAAGCCCTCCCTGGACCCAGACTGCCCGGCCAACTACAGACCAGTCTCTAACCTACCTTTTATAGGGAAGGTTACTGAGAAGGTGGTCACTTTGCAGCTGAAAGATCATTTATCTACTTGAAAAGTGAAATGTTCCAGCTCAGCCAACCTCAGTAAAACAGAAAAATATAATAATTGGGGAGGAGTCTGAACCAGTCAATTGCAAGTAAGTTTGTGGAGTTACAGGCCAGTTCACCCAATAAGGACATTTTTGTTTTGAACCTAGAAACCAGAGGAAAGGCTAAGAAAACCTGGTGACAAGTGCATAAACATGATACAAATACAAGAGGTGAAAACAAACCTCATAAACATATAAAAAGGATGTCTGAATTAAGGCAGTTTAAAAGTATGTTATATGGGAGGCTTCTTTACAGCAGTGAAACAAACTAGGGCCCAGATATTCAAAAGGGTTGCGCATGGCACTAGGGTATTGCGCCATGCACAACCCACTGATGCACCCTGGTGAGATATTTAAAAGGGAAAAGTGTGCCGCACAAATCCCTATGCGCCAGGCTGAACAGTAATGTGTATGCAGGCACAGGTGGGTGGGCGTAACGATGTATAACCTGCACAGCCCGATATTCAGCCAGGTCTGTGCAGAGTTATGCTTGCGCAACCCCTACCTGCACCTGCACAAAGTTACGCCAAAAATAAAGGAACAAGTGATGGCCACCCACAGGTGAGCTGCTGCATTGCAGGGCGCAACACAGCAGCTGCCACATGTGGGTGGCAATCACTTGTCCCTGCCACACCTGGCGGCACCCCCCCATGCCCCGATCGCAGGCATCACCGTGATCCCCCAAGTCCAATATCCCTGATGGTCCAGTGACTCCTGGGCTGGAGCCTTATCATGGGCATCACTGGTAGTTTCTCAGTCTTGGTGGTTCAATGGATTGTACGGAGTTTGTCTCACGGGCATCACTCCCTGCCTGATATGTCCCTGGTGATCTTAGATTTTCACCACTGCCGCCATTGAGCCCCACTACCTCGCTTCAGCTAACGGGTGGCAGCATGCCCACCCACCTGGGTTACTCCCCGCTACTCCACTGGACTGACAGCCCGGTGGCTGCATGCCCAGTGTTGAGCATGAGCCACGGGCATGCAGCCCATATCAGATTAGTCAGTCCAGATATGTGAATGAATCATTCACATTTCTGGACTGACTAGAGTGGTATGGGTTGCATGCCCATTGGCTCATGCTCTGAACCAATGGGCGGCAGCCCTACTGAGCTGTCAGTCAGCGGGCGTGTGGGGTGGCAGGTGGTGGGTGCTGCCACCCGCTGGCTGACGGAGGGGAGGGGGGTGGGGCTCAGTGGGCAGGTGGGGTGGGGGGTCCACTAGATCACCAGGGATATCGGACTTGGGGGGGTGATGAATGATGCCCGCAATCGGGCTCTGTGCAGTCCACTGGACCACCAGGGATATTGGACTTGGGGGGGATGAATGCTGCCCGCGATCGGGTTCCGTGCAGTCCACTGGACCACCAGGGATATTGGACTTTGTTTTTCACTTACAGGACTTCCTGCGATCGGGCTGCAGGGGCATCAGTCCCCGACGGCTGCTCGCCAGGTGCAAGTCATCAGGGATCGGCGCACCTGCATGCTAATGGCATGCAAATGGGGCCGTAATCAGATGCAAATGGCCCCCTGTGTGCCTTGCATAAATTATGGCCCATTTGCATGTCCCCCTTTGAATATCGCAGGTGCTGTGCATGGCACAATGGCACTTGCGCCACCGCATCTCCATGGTCCACTCTGACCACTTGCGCTGGTGCAGTGCCACTGCGCCATGCACAGTGGGGGTGGCCAGGGTGCGATATTCAAAGCAGTTGTGCCATAGCGCAGCTCCATTGAATATCGCCCTGGCCACACCCGTGCACAACAAAGTTGAGCTGCGCCCAGGCTTGTGCCACAGCCTGGCGCAGTTTGAATATCCGGGCCTAGAAGTATATAAAAAATTTATAGGCATACTATGGCCAGTTGTTGAAACATTTTTTAGGGGTAAACATTGCTAGATCTTATATAGAGTTGAAAAGCATGATTTTACATAGAAAAGATAGTTGAATTAAGGTAACCTAAATGTGTGGTAGTTGTAAAAAAATAAAAAAAAGGAGGCCCTTATATGTGTTTGGTTTTGTTACAGAAAGAAATATACGAATGTGCAAAGTTTTACAGAGACCTAAAATACTGTTAGTAGCATAGACAGGTGAGGATTATGAAGCCTTAAGTTGGATGTTTAAAATTATGAAGTTGTGTGATAACTGTTTCAGCATATCATTATGAATAAATATTTTAATATTTTATTTAGAGTGAAGAAATGGGATACATATAAACATAATTAGATCCCATCATGAATATTTAGGGTGAGCAAGAATTTAAAAATCTCTTCAAAAATGTCTTTATAAAATGTATGTTTTATTAATTTGAATATAATAACACATATGGTGGAACAAATATTTATTTAACAGATACAGGTCAGCACTGAGGAAGGATATTTCTGAAACTTTTGCATAGACTTAAAGACTGTATCTGATGAATGATAATTTTTTGATGAATATAAAGAACTGGTTACTTATTTACATGAGAACAAGCAGAGAACACCAAGAAGAAGGAGATGCTATTATAACTATACTTCTCTACTGGGACTAAAGAACTAGAACTCTACTACTGGGACCTTCAATTTAGGGTGAAAGCAAAACAAAACAAAAAAAAGTTAGTGTGTTTGTCTGAGTTGACTGAAGTGAATTGTTATCTGCGCAGTTATCTACGTGTTTGTCTCAGGTGGCTGAAGGGAATTGTTATCTGTACAATTACTAAGTGTAGAAAGAGCTGTGAAGTAGGGGGTGGCTTAACTAGAAGGAAGCTAGGTTAAAGCCAGATTTAAACACTGCAATAGATAGCTTCTGCCAGAGAACAAGCAGAGAACACCAAGAAGAAGGAGTTGCTATTATAACTATACTTCTCTACTGGGACTAAGGCCCTGGACACACTGGGGAACTTAAAACAATTTAAGTGCCGTAAAACAGTTTAAATCCCCCTAGCACTGTTTGCAGACAGACTACAAGCCCCTTAAAACATTTTAACAAAAGTGTTTTTAAACCTTGCTAGATACCTAGGACAGTCCTAATTTTTAAAAATGTTTTAGAGCTAGCATGGTTTTACTCACAGGTCTGTTCAGGAGTAAAAACATTTTAAGCTGTAATGGTTTAACTAAAACAGTCCTAATTGCAGTGTGTCCAGGCAAGCACAGTTCTGTGTGTTGGACTTAATACAAAATAGTTACAAGAAGAACAGGTTTAACACTAGCGGTGTGGCCACACTAAACCATTATCAAAAATGGTTACTGAGTAGTGTGGCTGCACTGAAATGGTTTAGCTAAACTGGTTTCAAAAATGGTTTTCAGAAACAGTTCTGTAGTGTGTCCAGGGCCTAAAGAACTAGAACTCTACTACTGGGACCTATAATTTAGGGTAACAACAAAACAAAACAAAACAAAAAGTTAGTGTGTTTGTCTGAGTTGACTGAAGTGAATTGTTATCTGTGCAGCTATCTAGGTGTTTGTCTCAGGTGGCTGAAGGGAATTGTTATCTGTGCAATTACTAAGTGTAGAAAGAGCTGTCAAGCAGGGGCAATGGCTCAGCTGGAAGGAAGCCAGGTTAAAGCCAGATTTAAACACTGTCCTAGATAGCTTCTGACAGAGAACAGGCAGAGAATACCAAGAAGAAGAAGCTGCTATTATAACTATAGTATATTGATGGCCTTTCTTCAGTATAAAAATCAGCCTGTTCAAATATCTTGTTGTGCACATTCTAAACTGTTGTTCGCATTCTGAGCAGTTGGTTCAGCACAGTTCAATGGTCATACCATTTTAAATTCCTCATTTACCCAGTACCTAGCTGATTACTAACCACCCAGTGCCCAAATGTGTATCTTTTAACTTGTAAAAGTCTATAAATGTAATTTTGATCATAAAACTGAACATAGAAATGGCAAGTTTTTTTGTGTGTTTTATTTTGTTTTTATGTCAGGAGTAACACTTCTGTGATTTCTGTGCACAAAACCATATACTATATCAAATAAAATATGGGCAACCACACACAACTCAGCATGTGTTTCCATCTCGGGGTTGATATGACATCATGGACCTCTCGAGCTTCGCTCTCGGGGTCCATATGCTGTCATCTCAGCCACTTGATGGAAATGCAGCCTTGTTGTGTATGGTTGCCCATACATTATTCTCTATATACTTCTCTACTGGGACTAAAGAACTAGAACTCTACTACTGGGACCTTCAATTTAGGATAAAAACAAAACAAAAAAAGTTAGTGTTTCAGTTGACTGAAGTGAATTGTTATCTGTGCAGTTATCTAAGTGTTTGTCTCTGGTGGCTGAAGGGAATTGTTATCTGTGCAATTACTAAGTGTAGAAAGAGCTGTGAAGTAGGGGGAGTACCTTAGCTAGAAGGAAGCCAGATTAAAGCCAGATTTAAATACTGCCCTAGATAGCTTCTGCCAGAGAACAGGCAGAGAACACCAAGAAGAAGGAGCTACTATTATAACTATACTTGTCTACTGGGCTTAAAGAACTAGAACTCTACTACTGGGACATTCAATTTATGGTAAAACACAAAACAAAAAAGTTAGTGTGTTTGTCTGAGTTGACTGAAGTGAATTGTTATCTGTGCAGTTATCTAGGTGTTTGTCTTAGATGGCTGAAGGGAATTGTTATCTGTGCAATTGCTAAGTGTAGAAAGAGCTGTGAAGTAGGGGGAGCAGCTTAGCTAGAAGGAAGCCAGGTTAAAGCCAGATTTAAACACTGCCCTAGATAGCTTCTGTCAGAGAACAGGCAGAGAACACCAAGAAGAAGGAGCTGCTATTATAACTATACTTCTCTACTGGGACTAAAGAACTAGAACTCTACTACTGGAACCTTCAATTTAGGGTGAAAACAAAACAAAACAAAAAAAAGTTAGTGTGTTTGTCTGAGTTGACTGAAATGAATTATATGCACAGTTATCTAGGTGTTTGTCTCAGGTGGCTGAAGGGAATTGCTATCTGTGCAATTACTAAGTGTAGAAAGAGCTGTCAAGTAGGGGGAGTGGCTTAGCTAGAAGGAAACCAGGTTAAAGATAGATTTAAACACTGCCCTAGATAGCTTCTGCCAGAGAACAGGCAGAGAACATCAAGAAGAAGGAGCTGTTGTTATAACTATACTTTTCTACTGGGACTATATTGCCCTCCTTCCCTCCCCTCCACCCCTTCCCACCCTAAGCCAGTTCTACTTTTATAGGCACAGGATTTGACTGACAACAGGAACTTTCTGTTTGGGAGCAGGAAATGAGTGATCACAGAGCCACAAATGACTCACCAATCTAGAAGGAAAAGAGTAGCTCTCCGCCCCTCCTCCCAGCTGCTGGAGGTCTGACTCTGAGCAAGTTAAGAGACTACAGAGAAATACAGGAACTTCTTGTCTCAGAACAGGAAGATCAGGAGCTTGAAGGGTACAGAGGCAGTAAGTAAGCAGGAGAAAAATAACAAAAAACAGAGGACAGAGTAAATATTCCAAACAACAGTTAAGGGTCCAGAAATAAGACATGATGGGAGTGGTGCAGTGCAGTGGCTGTGGAGCAGCAGTCTTCCGGGAGATGTTCTGGAGGACGCGGTGTTATCCCACATGCAGGCACCTCTCTGGGCTGAAGGAGGAGGTTGCTCATCTCCAGACTGAGTTAGTCAGGATTTGGGGGATCTCCTCTCCCACCCAGGGACCACCAGGGCCACTGCCGTTGCCTCAGAGGTTGCCAAGACAGAGGAGCGGTTGGACCACAGCTGGCTCAGGGAGGGTGAGGGTGGTGGAACAGAGGTGCATCTCACCAGTTGTGCCTCTCCACAAGTCATATGCCATTCTGTCAAAGTGTGATTCCTGTATGGAAGCACCCACAGTGGAGACCAAGGAGGATACTGGGAACCTCCACAAAGGAGACCCACAGGAGGGTGGCATGGGACCCCACAGGGCAAGGAAACAACTCCTGGTGGGGGACTCCATTGTCAGGAGGGTAGAACTGGGGGAGGAAGGGGAGAGGGAGATATGGTGTCTTCCTGGCACCCTGCCTCGAGGGACAGGGAGCGAATCCTCAGGATCGCTAGAGCAGCTGCACAAGGGAGGGAGCTGGATGTCATTGTCCACCTAGGGACAAGTGACTTGGCTAAGAAAGGGATCAGAGCAGTGCAGGAAGAGTTTGTGGAGTTGGGGAGGGGCCTTAGACAAGTAGCACGCATGGTAATCTTCTCGGAGGTACTGCCTGTCTATGGCATGGATGAGGCTAGGGTACTCCACACCGTGAGATTCAATCAGTGGTTGAAAAACTGGTGTAGAGCTCAGGGATTTGGCTTCATTGGGACTGGGGGTCCACCTGGAGTGATGCAGGCCTATACTGGCGTGATGGTCTGCATCCGTCTAGGAGGGGAACCAGGATCCTAGGTGACAGGTTTAAATGCTTCATTGGCAAGCATTTAAACTAGCCAAGGGGGAGGCACTGGAAAGGAGCAGGAAAATCCTATCCCCCTTAAACAAATCAGGGTAGTAAGTGAAGTAAACGCCAAGATAGAGATGTCAATAGGGAGAAGGGTAGGGGTAAATGGAGAAAATGACAAAGACAATAAGGACAGGGATGGGGCAAAAAGGGGTGAGCATCAAGGAATGGAGGGTAATGAGTACCAATGCCCATAGTCTGGGCAACAAGCTCCCTGAACTTGTGGCCTTGATGGAAGAGGGATGCCTGGATATCGTAGCAGTCACAGAAACATGGTACACAGAGAACCATGACTGGGATGTTAACATACCAGGGTACACAACCTACAGGAGAGACAGGGAGGGTAGAAGATGGGGAGGGCTAGCTTCTATGTAAGGGAAGAGATAAAAGCAACAGAACAAAAAGTAAACAGGAGAGAGGAGGCAATGGGTCACCTTAGAGACTGGAAATGTAATTCCAGATCCGCATATAGGGTCAGATACAGACCCCCATGTCAGGAAGAGGGAATGGACAAGGATATGATAGAAGGCATCCTTAGGATGGCAGAGAAAGGGAGATACTGTTGATAGGGGACTTGAATATGCCAGATGTTAACTGGAGCACATTTGCTGCAGCCATATCCAAGAGCAGGGCCATTCTCGATGCCCTACAGGTGGCATGCCTCAGACAGCTAGTTTTGGAAACCACTCATGAGGGAGCAGTCTTAGACCTCATACTCTCAAATGGGGACAGCAAGAGGATCTCAGATCTAGAAGTGGGTAGCCATCTGGGAACAAGTGACCACCAAACAGTGTGGTTCATGATAAACTCAGCTACAGAGTCAAGTCATACAAAGTGAGGGTACTGGACTTCAGGAGGGCTGACTTTGGCAAGATGGGAGAGTGCCTTAGCACTAGCAAACAGGCTAGAAGGAGGGGTGGAGCAACAATGGGGAAACATCAAAACTGCCATCAGAGGCAACAAGCCTTTGTGTGAAGCAAATAAACAAATCAAAACAAAAGAAAAAGCTACTATGGTTCTCAAAAGAGGTGGTAGGGAAGGTTAGGGAGAAAAAAATAGCATTTAGGAAGTATAAGGAAACACAGAAGGACAGTACATAGAACAGTACCAGTTAAGGCAGAAGGAAGCAGGAAGGAAATCAGAATAGCAAAGGCCCAAACTGAGGAAAAGATAGCCAACTCAGTTAAGAAAGGGGATAAAACCTTTTATAGGTACATCAGGGAGCGTAGAAAGACAAAGGGAGGGATAGTGAGGCTGAATAGAAAGGACAATGGGTGGGCAGAGAGGAACAGTGAAAAAGCAGGGATACTGAACGAATACTTCTGCTCAGTAGTCACAAAAGAGGAGGAGGGGGAAGTGTCTAATCCAATTAACAGAAGCACTCTGGATAGGGGGGTCGATCCCAGTCCTTTCACAGAAGAAAGGGTTCTGAAAGAACTCCTAAAACTGAAGGTGGACAAAGCAATGGGGCCTGATGGAATTCACTCCAGAATTCTAAAAGAATTAAGGGGAGAACTAGTGACACCACTGCCTACCCTTTTTAACAAATCATGGGAGGATGGTGTGGTACCTGAGGACTGGAGGAAGGTGGATATGATTCCCCTTCACAAAAGTGGAAGCAAGACAGAGGCAGAAAACTACACCTGTCAGTTTGACTTCTGTGGTAGGGAAAGTGATGGAATCACTTCTGAAGGAAATAATTGTTGAGTACCAAGAGGAAAATGGGGCACAGGACCCAAGGCAGCATGAGTTCACAGTGGGAAGGTCATGTCAGACAAATCTAATTGATTTCTTTGACTGGGTGACCAAAGCAGTAGACCAGGGAGGGGCTGTGGACATGGCCTACCTAGATGTTAGCAAGGCATTTGACACAGTCCCACACAAAAGATTAATAATCAAATGAACCAGCCTGAAAGTGGGTCCCAGGGTGGTAGTCTGGGTACAACATTGGCTGGACAACACGACACAGAAGGTCATTGTAAATGGAAGCCTCTCTGAAGAAAGAGGGGTTACTAGTGGGGTAACGCAGGGTTCAATACTGGGTCCAGTCCTTTTTAATGTCTTTATAACTGACATTGCAGAGGGACTGGAAGGAAAAGTATGCCTCTTTACAGATGATACAAAGATCTGCAACAGGGTTGATACACAAGGAGGCGTGGAAAGGGTGAGAAGGGACTTGGCAAAGTTGGAGAAATGGTCAGAAGTATGGCAGCTTGGATTCAATGCAAAGAAGTGCGAAATAATGCACCTGGGAAACAAAAAAACAGGGGAAGATTACACAATGGGGGGAGAGGTAGTAACAACAACAAAAATGGAAAGGGACCTGGGGTAATCATATCAGATGACCTTAAGCTTAGCAAGCAATGTGAGAAGGCAATAGGGAGGGCTGGGTGGATACTGGGATGTATAGGGAGAGGCATCACCAGCAGAAAACAAGAAGTTGTTATACCTCTGTACAGACAGTTGGTGAGACCCCATCTGGAGTACTGCGTCCAGTTCTGGAGACCCCATCTCCACAAAGACATAGACAGGATGGAGGCAGTTCAGAGGAGGGCAATTAAAATGGTGCGAGGTCTGCAAGAGAAGCCATATGAGGAGAGACTAAAAGAGCTTAATATGTATACCCTTGAGGAAAGGAGGGAGAGGGGGACATGATAGAAACTTTTAAGTATCTCAGTGGAATTAACAAAGTCCAAGAGGGTAGCATCTTTCAGAAAAAGAGACTTGCAAGAACAAGGGGACACAATTTGAAGATAGATGGAGGATGGTTCAGGGGCAATGTGAGGAAGTATTTTTTCACAGAGAGGGTGGTGGATGCATGGAACAGCCTTCCTGAGGAGATTGTAGGGTCTAAAACTGTGGGAGAATTCAAGAATGCATGGGATAGGCATAAGGTAATTCTTGTGGGGTAGGAAGAAATAGGCTGTTGGTTAACTAGGATCAGCAGCTTATCCTGTAGGTCAGGAAATGGGCAGACTAGGTGAGCCAAGTGGTCCTTATCTGCTGTCAAAGTCTTTGTTTCTATGTTTCCATGGGGTGAGTGGGTCATTTTTTCCAGTCTGTTTTGATAGATCATTTACTGTGTCTAGCCATTATATCTATGACCCTCTCCAGTCTGGCTTCAGGAAAAGGCACAGCACAGAGACTGCCCTGGTTCGAGTACTTAATGACCTTCTAGTGGCGAGAGATCAGAGTGCCCATTCCATCTTGGTTCTCCTTGATCTCTCTGCAGCTTTTGACACTGTGGACCATGGGGTATTGCTGGAATGCCTACGGTTCTTTTGTGGACTGGGGGGGAGCAGTCCTCAATTGGTTTCCATCGTTCATTGGGGGCAGACTACAGAGGTTGGTATCAGGAATCTATTCCTCATCCCCTCAGAGTCTGCTCTGTGGGGTGCCACAGAGTTCTGTGCATTCCCCCATGGTGTTTACAGTGTATATGCTGCCACTGGGGGACATTATTAGTCGCTACAGATTGAGTTTTCGCTGCTATGCAGATGATTTTCAGCTGTACATGTCCATTGTACCTGGACAGGAATATGATTTAGTCTCAATGTTTAACAACTGCCTACAGGAGATACAGCACTGGATGAGTACCAGCTGGCTGAGGTTAAACCCAGAGAAAACAGAGGTGTTGGTTGTGGACCCGGATCTGAGGACGGCTGGGTCATTGGCAGGAAAACTGTCCCGTCTACAACTTGGGGGTGGCCTGCTCATTGCCTCGAACCAGGTACGGAAGCTAGGGGTGGTGCTTGATGAAGGTTTGACCCTGAAGGCTCAGGTGTCAGCTGTAGTCAAGTCCTCCTTTTACCATCTCAGATACATCGCCAGGGTGAAGCACCCAATTCCATCCGAGGATCTGTCAACATTGGTTGACGCCTTTGTCACCACTTGGCTAGACTACTGCAATGCCCTTTACCTAGGGCTACCGGGAGTGGATATTCACCGACTGCAGCTAGTGCAGAACGCGATGGCCAGGTTGTTAACTGGAACCCTTAGATCCAGTCACATAACACCTGTGCTGCGTTACCTGCACTGGCTGCTTATACAATGGCAAATCCCTTTCAAGATTGCATTGCTGACCTATAAAGCCCTACATGAGCTGACACTCCATTACCTGCAAGACCTCCTGTTTCCCTACTGTCCCTCCTACTCACTCTGATCCTCTGACAAGGGATTGCTAGAGGTTCCCAGGGTACACTTGAAGACATTTGGGGGAAGATCTTTTGCCTTTATGGCCCCTACCCTGTGGAACTCTCTACCTCGTCAGATACGTGACAGCCTGACCGTGGAGGGGTTTAAAAGCTCACTAAAAACATCTTTTTGGAAAGGCATTTCTGTGAAAGTAGCAGTCTTCAATGTGCATGTTGTTTTAAGGGGATTATAGTTTGTATTTTAAGATGTGTATTATTTTGTTTGTATTTATATTGTAAAGGTGCTCTGAGCAATGGATGGGCACCTTCTAGAAATAAAATTTTACTAACTTACTTACTTACAACTTTTGTGAACAGGAGTGACCTGGGCTTTTTTCCAGAGCATAGGGACTATACTAGTAGACAGGGAAAGTTGAAGATAAGCTGTAAGTGGTGGGTGACCTCCCTTAAGACTAGCTTGAGGAGCTTCATGTCAATATTGTCAGGGCCAAGTTGCGTAGTAATTTTGGAGTTAGTAAGGTAGGTGCAAACTTCCTTCCCTGTCAACCTTTTGAAATACAACCTCAGCCTGGATGGTACAGTAGGTCAAGTGACTCGGCAACTGTGGAGAAGCAGGTAGTAGGGTCAGGTATGTATGATGATACATTGCAAAACATGGTGTTGAAGGAGTTAGCAATGTCTTCATCACGTACAATCATGAATCTGTCAACCATAATGGTGCGAGGCAAGGGTTTCTTAGTATTGCCAAGGATGTCATTAATACTACTTCAGAGCTGCTTAGGGTGTTGTTGTAAGTTCTTCTGCTGGGATATATGAAATTTAGCCTTGGCTGCTTTAATATGGATTTTGACAGTGTTTCACAGCTGCTTGTACCATTGAAGGTATTTAGGGGGTCCAAATTCTTTGTACAGAATCCATACTCTGTCATGTTCCTGGGAGAATGACTTAATGGTAGGGGTGTACCATGCCTGTGAACTGCCCTTCCTATGAAGAGTCTTGGGAGGGGCGATGATGTCATAGATCCTATTAAACTGGAGAGTTAAGTACTCCAAGGCAGCATTCACTTCATGAATATTTGACAGGAAGGATCAGTCCAGTTGCTGAAGGAGTGCATGGAAGTAAGGGAGCTTGTGGGTATGAAACACTCAGGCTTTGATGGAGGAGGGTTTACCATTGGCAACCTTTGCTGACCATTTGACTGTAACTGGGGAGTGATCACTAAGAAAGTATGGATGGACAGCAGTGGAGAGGACTCTGTCGGGGTGGCTGTCCAGGATCCAGTCAAGCAGGGTAGAAGTGACTATTTTGTAGTTCACCTGGGTTGGGGCAGAGATGACCTGGGTTAGGAGTCCATTAACTAGTTTATCTGCATAGGCCTTGCAATTACTAAATAGCCAGTTGCCAGCACAATCTTTTCATCATGTGACGAAAGGCCTGAGATGGTGTTGATGATGCAGTCAAGGCTGTCACCAACATTTTTAGGAGAGATGTAGACTACAATAAGGTTGAGGTTCTTCTCCCTTTTTGGGCCAAGTTTTAAATTTACTTCTAGGAGTTCACATCCAATGGGTTCAGGTGAGAGGAGGAGTCTATTAGAAGTAAAAAAGGATTTGACATATTGTAGATATCCACCTTCTTTCTTTGACTCCCTATCTATCCTATACAGAGTGTAGGGGTCAATGTCAATTTCTTTGTCATGGACCCTACTAGTGAACCAGGTCTCAGTGACAGCAACCACATCAAACTTTGAGTTAGTTACCCAGAGCCTGAATTCATCCAGCTTAATCATAAGCTCACCTATGTTAACATGGGCTAGCTCCAGGTATCCTCTGTAGGACATGGCAGGAGCCACAGGGCCAGGGTTAGGATGTACATTACCCCCTATGGAGTAAGAGTAGTAGTACTGTTTGTTTGGTATCCAGAAGGAATCTGGTTATTTTGTGGGGAGACACACCTCTTATCTGTACCACCCTACATTGCATGTTACAAGGTGGTTGCTATGGATTATAGTCAGACTGGATGGGCCTGGCAGTCCTTATCTGCTGACAGAGTCTATGTATCTATGAAGAGCTTTAGTAACATGTAACTGGTCAGGCGACTGGGGGTGGGTATTTGGTGCTGCGGGGGGGCCACTAGATGCCAAGGAGGGTTGTCAAGTTTCTTACTGACTGGCAATCGGAGGGGGGAGACCACTAGCACCAGGGATGCTTTATCTTTATTACAGGCTGGTGACTGGAGGGAAGGGGACCTCTAGCACCAGGGATGTTTTATCTTTACTAAGGGCTGGTGATTGAAGGGAGGGAAGAGACCATTAGGCACCATGGATATCTACACAGCTCTGGGACCAGGCAATTGGGGGGCAGCACCACAATAACCTGCCTTGCTACCCATGTAAATGAGGCCATAATGGGCATGCAAATGGACCCTTAGTGACTTGCATGAACAACTGGCTTATTTGCATGGGTCCCTTTGAATATTACAGATAGTACTCTGGTAGTGTGCTTTGGGATCCATGTCAGGGCAGTGCTACTTGACATAGCGCAGTGCCAACATGGCCTTATTTTCAGTCAAATAGTGCCAGTGCACTATTCGGCCGAATATAGCATCCTCGGGTTCTAGGAAATTGCAAAGTGCAGTGCAAAGCTTTGTGCTCCACTTTGCACTGTTTTGAATATCGGGCCCCAGCAGAAGTTTTGGGGCCTACAGAGGTCTTATACAAACCATGTTTTTTAAGCAACGTTGCCATGCACTCTGTGCACTAGCCTTGTCAATGTTTGGCACCAAACAGGCATAATTTTAACTGGTAGTCTTCAATGTATGCCACTGCATCATCCTGTTGTTTTATGTGTCTCATTGGGCCACTACATTATATAACTTTATTTTATCTCCATTCCCCAGTGGTTTTCAATGGTTGAACAGTGTGAACTAGTTCACGAATAAGATAACTTTGGCAAACGTTACCCAGTTCGACAGTCCGTATTCATAAGATCAAACTTTGAAAAGTTTGCACTGCCTTATCGAATACTAATGCAACTTATCAGACCTCCTTAACCTCTGCAGCCAGAAAATATATATTTTTTTTAATTTAAACTTTTGTTTACTGGATAAATAATATGAGCCAAGGCCCTTTTCCAAATGCGACCCAGGACCATAATTTATGTTAGTCAAGCTGTAATATACAAAATATATAAACAATACAATATAATCATACAAATGCAACAATTTACATACAAACAATGAACTAATAACAATTACACACCACTAAACTTAAAACATTTAGTCTCACTGATGCCTTAAAAGCATTAATTCCAGCAATATGTTATAAAGTTCATGGGATCTTGTTCCAAAGTACAGGAGCATAATTACAGAATGCCTGCTCAACTAACCTAGATTTCGTATTTGGAATATTTAACATAATAGAAGCATTAGATCATAAATCTCTATTTGATATTTTAACATTTAACAATGAAGACAAAGAAGAAACTGCACCCAAATGAAGAGTGCTATGAACCAAACAACTCAGGCTATATTGAGAACATAAAGACGGGGGAAGCCAAGATGCTGCTAAATATAAATCACAATGATGTGTTCTATATGGCAACTTTAATGCAAACCTGCATATGAAATGTTGTTGTCAACAATGAAACATCAGACTTAGCCAGATTCAAAAATAAAAAGTAGTTCAAAATTGATAGCAGCACACTTTGACTTATTGCAAGTCTGGCCTCCCTAGTTAATAAATCATGCAGCTTAAACAAAGCCCCCAACCTTTGATTAATGTTTCTACAGATAGTTTTAACAAGTAATGAATAAGACAAACAAGGGTCAAAAATGTATCCTAAATTGAAAAACCTGCTCCAAAACAACACCCTCACTACTTACAATCTCTAAAGGATTAAATTTTTTTAACCTATACTTTGATCCAAAAAGCATACTCTTCGTCTTCTTTGTATTTAAAAGAAGGTGGTGGGAACATAACCACATATTCAACACTTGAAAACTAAGAGTCAGATTTAATTTTATTTCATCCTCTGATGGTGAGCTAGTATAAAGAATAATATTGTCCATGTACATCAAAACCTCAGTCAATGCCAAATGATTCGGGAGATTATCTATAAATACAGAGAAGAGTAGGGGCCCCAGGATGGAACTCTGGGGTACCCCTACCTTCATCATTTTACTCCCAGATTGAACTCCCTGATAACTAACTTGTAATGAGCATCCAGTTAAATAACTACTGAACCATTTCGATGGGGAGTCCCCAATTCCAAGGTCCTCCAACCCCCAGAGCAGCAGACAATGGTCTATCTAGTCAAAGGACTTGGACAGATCCACAAACACAGCTCCAACAACCTTACCACCGTCCAATGCTCTACCAACATAGTCCATAAATCTGGCCAAGGCCATACCTGTACCATGATGTTTACGAAAACCATGCTGCACCGGGGATCAGAGGCCCGCAGAGTCCAAGAACTCCACCATTTGATGATTCACACTTTTTTCAAGCAATTTTCCCAAGATAAGTAAAAAAGAGATAGGACGATAACCATCCAACTAATTTACTGATCCACCCTTGTACACAGGTTTTATAATTGTATTTTTCCAAGAAGACGGAAATTCACCCATAATTAAAGATAAGTTAAAAATGTTAGTTAGGGGGAACATAAGTTTACTTAGCTACAAGTCTCAGGAATCTTATTTCAAGTTCACCTGGGCCAGTACTTTTATTTACAGGCAGTTGTTTTAATAATCACAGGACCTCTATAGGCCTAGCTTGCTAGAAATAAAAAGGTAAAGAATTTACTTTATGACATGAATGGCCCTGAGAATATAAGGAAAAAGAATTCCTAACACAAGTAGAAAAATCAGTGAATTTAGTCAAAAAAGCTTCAGTAATAATAAATGAATCAGACATAAGATTCCCATCAATATTCATCTGATTTGGTGCAGCACCAACCTTTGGGGGAGTTAACTCTTTAATTGCAGACCAAAATTGCCTAACATTGTGTAAATTATTCTGCTGTTTCTTTAAATAGAACTATGACTTACACAGTCTAATCTTAGCCTTACATAAGCTATGCAAATGCCGGTAATCATTAAATTTCGAATCTGTCTTTTGCCTTTTATAACACCTCCAGGCAGAATCTCTCTCTTTCATTTGCTTAAATAAATCCATTGTTAACCATTTATTTGTTGTACCTCTAACCCTATGGGTTTTTTATGGGAAAAATCTATTCTGTACATCAGTCAAAGTTCTATTAAAATAATCCACTGCACAATTTACTTCAGGGATAGCATCTTAATAGGTCCAATTATATTACTTAAGTCTTCAGCCAAATCATCTGTAATTACTGATGGAAATTTCCTGTACAATATAAACCGAGGAGGAGGTTTTAATGTATTACACCTCCATACACGAAAAAAAAACTGCAAGATGATCGCTCACAACATCAGGGAGAGTATCCACACCTGTTATTTTTGAATAATTATTAGTAAGAATCCAGTCAATAGTAGTGTGGTTATTACTTGTCATATTCATTCTAGTGTAGGTAGAAACCAGCTGCACAAGCCTTGCATTAATTATAAGTGATTCGAGTGCTGGGTTATCATCAGGAGACCAATTTATATTAAAATCCCCAAGGACCAAAAGGTCCCCGGATCTACCTTCAGAACCTAAAAACTCCAATAAATCAACTAAGCCCTTGCTAACTGTTTTAGGAGGATTATAAACTATGCAAGCCCTAAGCTTATAGCAACCACCAAAAATTATATAAAACTGTAACAATTCACACTCTGAGTGAGGCTGCCAATCTATGGGGTTTTCCAATACATCTAGACTTTCTTTAAAATATATTAAAATTCCACCCCCATATTTTTTTACCATTTCTATCCTTACGCAGTAGATTATAACCTTCAATCTGATAAAGTCCACTATCCACTGATGGTTTCAACCAAGATTCTATTATGCATAATATGTCTGGGCGATGCAGGGCCATAAGACACATCAGGGACCAAATATAACAGCACTGATCAGCTGTAGCCTTCAAAGACAAGATGAATAGGCAGAAGCTTGGTGAAAGGGCAGAGTTTCTATTAAGTGCAAAAATTGTACAGGGTAGATAAAACAAACAAGTAGTATGTCAGTACACGCAGGAACCAATTTAATAAAACTGTGAAAGGCTGCCTTGAGCATGGAGGTACCTGCCCCTGTAGCAAGTTTACATATGAGAGTAGGCATTTCATTTGTTTCCCTTCCTTCTAGAAACTAAACCGATGTGTCTTCAGGGCTGTGAAGCTAGTTGTCTTCTTTTTTATTCTCAAAGTAGAGATGAGATAAGCAACACCCTGGAGATGAGCAAGAAAGAAGGATCTGCAGAGGGAGCAGAACATCAAATTACAGATGGAAATGAGTGAAAGAGAGGGAATTAGACACTCAGAGACACGTAGACATTGCTGGAAACTGCCAGATAAGATTCAGAATTCTGTAGTGTTAATTCTTTGAAGTGCAGAGAAATTCTATTTTTTTCATACATCTTGCTTGAACAAACCACTCTAAATAATAAATACAGATATTTTATTTTCCTATACTATCTGTTGTGTATGGTCTGAATTCCACACTCCAGGCAGTGATTCCACTCATTAAAACACAATGACTACTGAAAAGAGGCTGGCACATCTAGTTCTGGGACAGCATAGTGCTCCTTAATGCAGGTGAACCACACCCCTAAGGGTGCACACATAACGTGGCATATGGACAACATGTCAGAGAAGAAAGCCTATTAAAGCATTGCCCTGGCAAAACTGTCGCCATGGTGGCAGTGTACAATTTTGTGCAAAAGACTTTACAGTGAGCATAACCCTCACATATTGGTGGCACAGCAGCTGGCATTTGTAACTGCAGGAGAAAAGAAAACAGATGAATCAGGCCAATAGCAGGGGAACTTGTTGGCTGTACAATTTGCTATGTCCTCTATACCTATTACTATATTTTTTAATTCAATTCTTTCTGCATGCATCTCAAAATTTAACACCTGAAGGGAAAAAGTTAATATTCCTAGGAAGAGTCAAGATTTTTTTTTTATCAGGGACAGAAACTGTCTCTAATGTTAATTACTATCTCTGCTGTCCTGAATCACGGCAGGAATCCTGGACAATTTATGGGAGAGCTTCAAAGGGGAAAGTGTCTGTTCATGTCAGGAAGCTGCTGGCTAAACAGACATCCCAACTGAGCTAGGAAAGACTCAGGATAGATAGAAGATGCAGTTGTATATATAAAGCCCAAAGTCCAGATCAGACTGATTTCCTAAGTGGACCCAGCTTTCAAGACAAAGAATTGACCTGGGAATGATGTCATCGGACATGTGTGCCAAGGTTGGGGGGAAACTGCTTTTTTATGGAAATCTTTGTTAGCCTGAATTTTGTGAGAACAAGTCTGTCAGGTTTGGTACACTGAGCAACTGAAACCTATGGTTTGAGTCTGCCCTGATTCACCAAAGTGTCCTGTGTTGGTAAGCCATTCTACTTTGGGAAAAATATAGGAAGTGCACTGAGAAATGTATGTGTGTTTTCTTTCTGTTGTGTGCAACCATTTTCTTTTCACTTTTGTAGAATTACTGCTAGCCATAGTCTTTGTGTAGTATCCTGTCTATAGATGTGTAAATATGTTGAATCATTAAAGCATTTTTTATATACTTCATATTTCTGTGACTGAGTCCTTTGTGGTGCAGCTAACTGATTTATAAGTGACAAAAACTGTGTTTTTGCCTCTGTAGAGAAGGTAACACTTACCATATTCTGTTTCCAAAGTAAGATGTTCTCAGCTGTGATAGAGAGGGGTGTGTCATTTGTCCCTGAGCAAAGGAGTACTGTATTGTGTGAGCAGTGGCTCTGGAGGAATTCAGACCTAGAGATACTCTGTGAGAGTGTCTGTGCTGAAAGGTGGCAGCTACTGAGTACCCTTGCAGGCATTTGAAGAGTTTGAGAACACTGATTAATGGTCGTGGGCTGAGTCTTGGAGAGACAAATTTACCACACTGGCAAAACGGCAACACGACACAAAAATATAAGATGACAGTGTCCTCACTGCAGGACTTGTGTGGTTCAACTGAAGTGGCACCTCTGATGGAAGTAGACCAAGTGGGAACAGGGATGGCAAAGGGGCAAATTAACAGGTCCCGAGATGGATCCAGAAGTCCAGGAAAGAGTGCATCAGTTAGCAATGGAAATGTAGGAGCAGAGAACCAGGCAATACTCTTCATGAGACTCCAGAGACAGTGAAACTGGAGAGGCTGAAATTGTAACAGCTTTTTGAGCTGGAGGAAATAAAGATGAGGTGAGAGAGAAAGAGAAACAGACAGACAGAACAATGGGAAAGGATGAAAAGGTAGATGGATATGGTGACAAAGGAACTGAAATTGTCAGAACAGGCAAACAGGCAGCAGCATCAACTGTAATGTGCCCAAATGAGAATGGAAGACCTGGTGAATAAATGCAGCAAATGAGTTAGCCTTAGGTCCTGCAGGTGTTAATTTAAAAGATAATTTACTAGCGCTGCTTAAAGAAAATGATAACGTAGATACTGGGCTGGCAGTATAGCCTAGAGGTTAGAGTAATGAGCTGTGAATGAGCTTGGTATATCCAGCAGACCAGACCTGTGTTTGAATTCTCACAACCTCCACTTGCATACTGTGTGAATTTGAGCAAGTCACTTAACTGCCCAGTGCTCCCAGGTCACCCCTGAAAACAGGGACTTGTGTCTAGTGAGCCTTACCCGGCTACCAAAAGAATAAAATAAAGACACATTTCTAAGGTCATTTAAAAAGTTGTGCAAACCATATAAGCTGGAACAGGATATCTAGGCTACTAATGTACCATTGCTCATAGGTAGCACACTGAAAGTTCATTTCAGGTTAAGTGATGAGGATTGTTGTTCATATCAAATTTTAAAGAATGCTATTCTGAAAATGTACAAACTGACAGCAAAGAGTTACAGACAGAAGCTGACACAAGATTCACACAAGTAGATGATTTGATATATTTTATTGGACCAACAGAGTTGTTAAAAAAGAATATAGGTGCTTTGAGCTTTCAGGTTACACAGAATCCTTCATCAGAAAACAATGACAGTTGGTTTGGAAGAATACACTTTCTTAAAGTCCAGATCATACGTTAAAAAAAACAGATAAAACTTTAGTTAAAAATTCCATTGGCTTAAACTGACAGAAGCTGAGAAATACTAGAAAGCAACAGGATGTTAGCTATAAGTAGCAAGCAGACAAATTGACACAGGGAACTGGGTGCAATCGATAAACAAACTTTATGTTAAAAAGAACAGATCAGGCACCCAAACTGAGTGGATGACACTGAAGTTACTTCTTAAGCTGTAAAACTTTTTTGTTACTCCAGATTAAAAAATATGGACCCTAACACATCGCTTGATGTGTTTCACATCCCATGATACTTTGTCAAAGGCATAAAAGTGACAGCAGACTACAATACTAGATGTATTTATTTATTTATGTCTTTGATAACCAGGTAGGTGGGCTTATCCAAAAGGACCGATTTCATCCACGACCTGGGCCAAACAGAATGGCAAGGGAAAACCAAAAACTGGACATCAGTAGTTGTACAAGAATATGTATCCAAGCAGTAATACATACTAACATACTAAAATGCCAGCAGAATAGGCCTAACGGTCTTTCGAGTCTGCTCGATTGGTCAGCTCCCACCGTGGGTGCTGACCTTGCTGCACCCTCACCTTCTCTGGCTTCTCCCTTCCCAGTTCCGGATATTCTTGCTGCATTGGATTTTGCTTCCAGAACCCTTCCCCTGTACCTGTCCCAGCCCCTCTTGAACCCCTCCACTGTCTCTGCCTCCACCAGCCCCCTAGGCAGTGCATTCCATGGCTCCACCACCCTCTCAGTGAAGTAGCACCTCCTCCTTTCTCCCCTGAATCTTCCCCCCTCCAGCTTCCACCCATGCCCTCTAGTGGCCCCCTCCTCCTTCCTTCGAAGCACCCTGACTGTTCCTCCCTTATTTACCCTCTTCATGTACCTGAAGACCTCTATCATGTCCCCCCGGTCCCTTCTCTCTTCCAATGTGTACATATTTAGCTCTTCAAGCCTCTCCTCATAGGTCCTGTCCCCCAAGCCCCTAATCATTTTGGTTGCCCTCCTCTGGACCCTCTCCAGGAGTTTAATGTCCCTCTTTAAGAGTGGCCTCCAAAACTGAATGCAGTACTCAAGGTGTGGCCTCACCAAGCAGTTATACAGAGGGAGTATCACTTCCCTCCTTCTGGAGGTGATCCCCCTAGCGATGCATCCCAGCATCCTGTTGGCCTTGGCTGCTGTCCTCCTACAAGTCTCAGAGTTGTTCATCTTGACATCCACCACCACCCCCAGGTCCCTCTCAGCCATCGAGACTTGTAGCATTCCCTCCCCAGTGTGTACACTTGGCCCGGATTTCTGGCACCCAGGTGGAGTACCTTGCATTTCCCTGCATTGAACCTCAGCTTCCACTTTCTAGACCATCTATCCAGAGCCTCCAGGTCCCCCTGTAGGGCCACCTTCCCCTCCTCCCCATCCACCACCACCCCCAGTTTTGAGTCATCTGGAAAGAGACTCATCTCACTCCTGATTCCTGTCCGAGATGTAGGCGTTGACCAGGAGGGGCCCAAGGACTGATCCCTGTGGGACCCCACTAATGACCCTCCTTGGGGATGAGACTATCCCGCCAACTACGACCCTCTGGGTCCGGTCCTGGAGCCAATTGCCTATCCATCTGATCATCTGGTTCCCCACCCCCATTTCTCCCAGCTTATCCAACAGGCCCAAGTGAGGAACAGAGTCAAATGCCTTGCTGAAGTCTAGAAAGAGGACGTCAACTGGTCTACCCAGGTCCAAGGCACTCATCATCACCCAGTCATAGAATTCCACAAGGTTTGTCTGACACGATTTCCCCGGGATATATCCATGCTGTCTATTGTCCAGGCACCCTGACTTTTCCAGGTCCCCCCCCCAGCCTCTCCTTGACAATGCCCTCCATCACCTTGCCCACCACCGATGTCAGGCTGACAGGCCTGTAGTTCCCTGCCACCTCCCTTGATCCCCCCTTGTGGATAGGCACTATATGAGCCACCTTCCAGTCCTGGGGCACCCACCCTGTCCTCAGAGAGATGGTGAAAAGCTCTGCCAGGGGTTTCGCCAGGACATCCATCAAGTTCCTTCAGCACTCTGGGATGTAATTTATCTGGCCCGGTGCTTTCTCCATCTTAAGGGCTGAGCTTCCCTCACTCTCTGCTGTGATTCCACTTCGGTGCCTCTTCTCTCTGCTTAGCCTCCCCCTCCTGCCAGTGATGCCTCCACCTCTCCCCAGACCCGCCGATCGGTAAGGGTCCCCCCTCCTCAGTATCTCTGTCTCCTCCCATGTATGATGCAGCACCCTCATTTTCCTTGGTGAAAACTGAGCTGAAGTACTCATTTAGTACCTCAGCCTGCTCCCCCGGGTCTTGTGCCCATCTCTCCCCTGATTTAATCCTGCTAATCTGCCCCTTCACCTTTCATTTTTGCCCAATGTATCTAAAGAACCCCTTGCTCCCTCTCCTAATTTCCCTGGCCAGGTTCTGCTCCTTCCTTGCCTTAGCTGCCCTCACCACCCTAGTGGCCCTTCTAGCCATCAGCTCATACTCCCCTCGATCCCTTTCACTCCTTGAGCACTTGAATTGCCTATAGGCTGCCTTCTTTCCCCGCACCACCTCCTAGACCTCCCTGGTCCACGAGCAGGGTTTTCGGGCCCTACCGCATTTTCATCTTACTCTTGCACAGGTGCTGGTAGCACCCCTCTCCTGATGATTTCCCACCTACTATCAGCGTCCATGTCTGACCCAATCACATCCAAATGCTCCGTAAGGATCCTTCCCATTTCCTTAAAATCCGTTCCCCTGAAGTCAGTTACCTCCGTCTTTGTGCAGCCTTCTAGCCCTCCTAGGTCCAGGCAGAACCAGACTGTGGCATGGTCACTCACCGCCAACAGGTCCCTTACCTTTAGGCCCCTAATCTGGTCACTGTCTGCCAGGACCACATCCAGTACCCGTGCCTCCCTGGTCAGTTCCCCCACCTGCTGAGTTAGGAATGCATCTTGAAAGACATCCAACAACCTCTGTTCCCTGGTCACAGAAGATGTCATAGTCTCCCAGTCTGTTCCTGGCATGTTTAAGTCCCCCAACACCACCACTGTTCCTCTGCCCAGTCTGCAGTGTCTCCCAACATCTGCCACCAGACTCTCCTCCAGCTCCTCTGCCAGGGCAGGGGGTCTATACACTACTCCTATTTTTACTCTCTTGCCCCCCCTTGTTATCAAGGTGACCCAAATCGCTTCCACGGTTCCCTCCACCTCCTCTACTCCCCCTATGCCAATGCAGTTTTTGACTATCATTGCTATCCCTCCTACCCTTCCCTCCCCCCTGTCCTTCCTGAACATAGTGTAACCCTCCAGGTTCAGGTCCCAGTCATGTCCTGCAGTGGCCCAGGTCTCAGCGACAGCTGCCACATCCACTGATCACTCAGTTAGCATTGCCTGGAGCTCAGGCATTTTATTTCCCAAGCTCCTGGCATTTAGCAGGACTACCTTCCACCCTTTCCCTGTACTTCCATTTCCCCTGCTCGTGTTCCCATGGGGATTCTGTTTTCCCCTGGTCTGCACTTTACCAGTCGGCCTTTTCCCGCAATCCCCCAGCTCCCCAGGGAGGTAGAGACAGAGTCCCTCCTTTATCGGCACCCCCTTGACAGCCTTTTCTCCCATCCCTCCCCCCTTCACAAGTTTAAACCCCACTTTTCACCAATGAACTCCTCTATTTTCAACTTAAGGATTCCTCTCCCCTCGAAATTGAGATGGAGTCTATCTCTAGCATACAGCTTCTATCCTCCCAGGTCTCCCCAATCCCCATCAACCCATACCCTCTGGCCTCACACCCTCCCTGAGCCACTGGTTTATCTCCCTAATCTTCCTTTTGTGTTCCTCCTAGCCCTTGGCACCGGCAGGATTTCTGAGAAGAAACTGTGCATCCTATGTCATGACAGACCCTGGCAAGCTCCTGAATCTTGCCTATATCTCTAGCTCGCTATTTCCTCATTGTCATTGTACCCAGGTGGACCAGTATGTCCGGGAACCCCCACAATCCTTTGCCAGCTGATATACCTCGTGCTTGGCCCTGTACCGTTAGTCCAGGGAAGCATTTTGTTCTAACTGGCCAGGCTTCTCCTCCCTATCCCATTTGATACCCCTGATCATAGAATCCCCAACAGAGCACTCTGACCGCCTCCTTTTCCTCCATTTCCTTCCCTTCCCTTCCATGTCCCTCATCCTTTCTACCGGCCCCTCCACCGAGCGGGCTCCTTGTTCCTCCCCCTATCTGGGTGCCACATGCCACCCCCTCCTTATTTACCCTGGCCATCCCCTCCCCTCCAATCCTATGCCTCTTGTCCTCCTGAGTGTCCTTCTGTACCTTGCTAACTCCCCCCTCACTGCTCACAACTGGTCCTTCTCCCCCATCTGCTAAACTAGCCTGGCTCGTCCTCCCTTCCTTGCTGTCTCCATTTAGTCTCTCCTTGCTTGTCGTGCTCCCCTGGCCTAAACCCTCAGCTCCCTTTACTGAATCCTCAGTGTACTTCTGGTCCTTCTCCTTTACCTTTCCTCCCAACTGGTCCTTCTCCTTGCGCTTTCCTCCCTCTTCCCCCTGCCCCTCCTGCTCTGATTCACTGCTCCCCCCATTTTCCTGCATTCCAGGTTCCCCTGTTCTTCCTGCTATCTGGCCTCTGCCTCCTGCCCCCCACTCCCTTTCCATCTCTAACCACCTCTGTCATGGCTACATCACCCCCCTCATCCTCGAGCAGAAGAAGAGAATTGAAGCGGTTACTGAGTGTAAGGTCTGATCCACCTCCCCGCCTTGCTTCCTTCTGTCCAGCCCTGGCCATCTGCCTACTTCCCTGAGAATGTTGTCCCTCTGTCCCTCCTTTGTGAGGGTCCCCAGTTACCTGCCTGCTTCTTTGGTAGTGTTCTTTTGGACCCCCTCTGCCAGGGTCCCTATGTGACCCCTGAGTATTCTCCTGCACTCCTTTCCCTATGCCACTGCCCCCAGTGCTTGGTGCAACCCTGTGGGAGATCCCCTGCCCCTTCCCCAACCATATCTCCCCTCCCCCAGCTGTCTCCTAATCCCCTCAACCTCCTCCCTAAGCTGTGCCAGCTGGTAGCACACTGGGCAAGCACCAAATTTCCAAGCCCAGTCCAGCATCATGGCTGCTCCACACCCTGTGCACCCCACCACCCTCCCAAAGATGCTGGCTCTAATGCCGTGTGGTTCCATCCCCTTCCAAGTAGGTTTCCTTGGGTGAGCCACCAGGTTCCCCCCAGTCCAAGATACACCCCTACTGCCTAATCAGGTCACCCACTAACCTTAGATACAGTCCCACAGTACACCGGTAACCCTGTTACTAGGTGCAGTACAACTACAGTAAACTTATAAGAAATGAAAAACTCCCTAAGCTCCTCTCTCCCAGCCTTTAAATCCAACCCCAGTGGCTAGAACTACATGAGCTGCACCTGCAGCCTTTCCTCCAATTGCAGGGCAGGTGTTCCCTATAAATTAGCAGAACTTTGGGGAGGGTGGGTCTTGGCAGACACCCGACTTGAGAGAGAGTGTATCAGCCCTGTGTCTCCCCTCTAAGCCCAGCAGCCAAAGAACCAGGCACAAGCAAATCCCACCAAATAGGTTTTAAATCAGAAGAAATAGGCCTCCACCAGCGCAGCCTGTTACACAGTGAAACATCCAACAAATGAGCCCACTTACAGCCACCAAATCAGTTTTCAAACTACCAACAGCCCCCAAAACAATACCCTGCTAGCCCCTTAGAAGTAAGAAAGAAAAGAAATAACCTTCTACCAAGTAAAATCCACAAGAACCCTGTGAAAACAACAAGAAGCAGCTACTGTTCTGGAACACAACTGATCCTGTCCCTTCAGTTCCTTCTGAGAAGACAAAGCAGCCAACACCACAAACCTGATTCAGCTCTGCCTCCAGTCAATTAGCTGAGTGAGACCTGGCCAGACCATTAACACCTTCCCCCACTATGCAGTAATCTTTGCAGCTACTGAAGTCAGCAACAGTGAATCAAAATTCAACTCAAAGCCCCCAAAATATGTTTGCTGCCAAAGGAAACAGGTCTCCAATTTAATCAGCTTCACTAACAACACATCAAAATAGGCTTGAAATTAACAGATATAGGTCTCCAATTCAAATATCCAGGCCCAAGCAAATCCAACCAAATAGGTTTTAAATCAGAAGAAATAGGCCTCCACCAGCGCAGCCTGTTACACAGTGAAACATCCAACAAATGAGCCCACTTACAGCCACCAAACCAGTTTTCAAACTTCCAACAGCCCCCAAAACAATACCCTGCTAGCCCCTTAGAAGTAAGAAAGAAAAGAAATAACCTTCTACCAAGTAAAATCCACAAGAACCCTGTGAAAACAACAAGAAGCAGCTACTGTCCTGGAACACAACTGATCCTGTCCCCTTCCAGTTCCTTCTCCAGTACATGTCCAGGGCATAGAAAACAACCAGGATACAGAGAGAAGAAGCATGGTAAACAGTATGTAGTTCTAACTGCAGAGCAATGGTTTGTACAAATAAACAGAAAAACAGGTTTATATACAAGGGCTGAGTTGTAAAAATATCAAGCTATGCATTATATACAGTGACTTAGTAGAAGTACAGGATAACATCTTATAATAAAACAGTTTTCCGGTAAGGTACAGCCCCAATCAGACCTGAGAAAATGAGAGAAAAGGCACTAGAAACATACATGAGTGCAGTCAGGACTGGGGAGTAGGAGATGGAGGAAGATGAGATGCAGATCAGATAAAGAGGCTGAGCAGGAAAGCAGACAAACTATGTGGGCTAGGGTGGATCATGAGCAGAGGCATGGCTTGGGTAACAGTTACAGGAAAACTTCAGTCGGGAGCCAGGCTCATAGGTTTGTTCTGAGGGACATGTAGGAGGGGGAGGAGCATATAGATAGTGGGAGCCTGTTCCAGAGAGAGGTGGCAGACACAGAGAAGGCTTTACTACCCATGACAGGATGGATGTGTGGGACTTCCAGGGAAGAAGTGGAGGAAGACCTGAGGGTTCTGGGTGCTACCTTATCAATGAGCAATGAAGAGAAGGGGGACAGACTATGATTCCTAAGAGAGTTATCAACTAGGCTGGCCATGGCAAAGTCGAAGCATCCCTGAAGGTTTGGCCAACCTAGGGTTTTGTAGAGTGTGCAGTGGTGAGTAGAGTAGGGTGCTTGGAGAACAAAGCAGCAGATGGAGTTGTATGTAGTACTGAGGCAAGATCAGAGTGAGGAGGTGGTGCAAAGGAGTAGACAGGGGAAACAGTAGTCAAGCAAAGGGAGGAGGTTACTTTGTGCTATGCAAGGCAGGCTTCCAGAGACAGAAATTGCTTGGTTCTGTAGGCCACACCAAGTGTATTTTACTTATCATGTTTGTTATGTGCTCACTGAAAGTAAGGGAGGGGTCAAGGGTCACCCCTAGGTATTTGAAAGATGAGACTGTGTCAAATGGCGGACCAGCTGGGGAGTGTATGAGTAGGGATGCTTCTGGCCTGGCAACCTTGGCTAGAAAAGGCTTAGAATCAAATAGTATGGCTTTGTTTTGTTTTTTTTCGTTAACAAGTGGTTTCCTAGAGAGGAACCAGCCATGAGCAGTGCCATAGTTAGTGGTTAGAATGGAAGAGATAGACTCAAGGGAGTTGTCACTGTGGTACAGTACCAACTCATCGGCATAAAGCAGTGCCTTATGGTTTAGGCTTTCGGCAGAAAGAGCATTTATGAACATAGAGAACAATAGAGGGCCAGGTATGGAGCCCTGTGGGACTCCAGTGCCAGTGGGTAGTGAGGCAGAGGGCATATTTCCAATCAGAACAGATTGGGACCTATTAGACAGGTAGCTGCGAAACCATGCAGTGGTGTCTGGTGAGTAACCGAAGAGGCGCAAGGTGGAGTGAAGGAGGTGATGGGCAACCAAGTCAAAGGCCTGTGATAGGTCAACAAATACTGCGCCTGTGGCCCTGCCTGTATCCATGTTTCTCAGGACGTGGTTGGAGAAAAGGTCAAGGGCAGAAGAGGTGCTATGGTGTTTGCAGAAACCATGCTGGAGCGGACACAGAAGGTTATATTTTTCCAGGTGCTCAGACAGTTGGTGGTGGATTATTTTTTCCAATAACTTGCTGAGGTGAGAGAGGAGTCAGATGGGTCTATAGTTTTCTGGGGCAAAGGGATCTCCAGCTTTGTAGATAGGTGCCACATGTGCATGCTTCCACGAGTTAGGCACTGAGGATGTAGAGAGTGCCAGGTTGAATATAAAGGTCAATGGTTTGACAATGGCTGCGGAGATCAGTTTCAGAAATGTTGGGTAAAGCCCATCCTTCCCAGGGCTCCCCATTGGTGGGAGAGTCTTCAGTAATTTGATGGTAACACCATGCTTTATGGCCCTAAAGTAGAACAGTGGGGGAATGCTACCTTCTGCTGATGCCTGGGAGTAGCAGGGGGGTTTTAACATGGCTAGGGGGAGGTTGGGAGGGCAGCTGGCTTAAGTGGGGGAGTAAGGTCTGTAAACATAGTATTGAAAAAATCAGCAATTTTTACAAGGTCAGAAATGGACCTGAGGCTGATGCAAGCTGAGTAATTTGCTTGTTGGATTTAGGATTTAGGAGGGACCCGATGGAGGACCAGAAACCACGAGGGTTACCGAGGGCATTTTTTTGCTGGTTGATGTAATATTTTCTTTTAAGTAATCTGGCCACCTGCTTGCAAGAGTTTCTCTGCTGTCTGTAGGCATTCCACAACTGAGGGGAGGGAGATGCCTTGTGGAGTTTCCAGATTTTGTCCCTTTCCTTCATTTTTGCAAGTAACTCCTTGGACAGCCAGCAAGTGCATCCACCCCTAAATCTCCTGGTGGTAGTGGGGAACAGCTTGCCCTGTAGTGAACGAAGAGTGTCCGTGAGCAGTGAGACAGCTGAAGAAACATTGCTCTGGTGATAGAGGGAGGCCCAGTTTATGGACCTTGCATCCCTAAGAACTGAGTCCGGATCATGGCTATTGAACTTCCTGATAGACAGAAGTTTGGGGGGAAGGTGGCTGGTTTTGTTGGACAGTATGATATAAGTAGGGGAATGGTCACTTATTGAGTCCGCCATACTGCCTGCCTGGAGGACTTTATCGGCACGATTTGTGACAATCCAGTCAAGAATAGAATGGTTTTGTGAACGGTGATTGTGTCTGGTGGGAGAAAATATGATTTGCTCCAGCTTGTGCAACTTTAGCAGAGTTGCATGGTCAGAGATAAAAGTACTCCAGTTTATGTTGAAGTCTCCGAGTAAAATGGAGTCTCTTGATGGTGTAGCATGCACAAACCCATCAAAGAAATTTTCAAGGCCCTGAAGATTCCCCGCAGGTGGGTTGTAGTAGCAACCTAGATAAAGTTTTTTTGCTGCCCCCAGGGCTAACTCCACGAGTAACCACTCACTCAAGGAGGTAGTGGGTGAGCAGCTGCTAGGGGTAGTAGAGATGTGGTCCTGGACGTTTAGGGCTATGCCTCCACCTTGTTTTCTACCTTGTCTGTCCTTCCGGAAAAGGGAGTAGCCAGGGAGTAAGTACAAGACATCACTACGATAATTCTTTAGCCAGGTTTCGGAGATCCCTAGTATATGGGGTTTATATAGGGATACCCAGCCCTCAAGCTCAGAGAAGTTTGCTGGGAGGCTCTGAACATTCAGATGTGCAATTTTAAGGCCCATTTGACTTGCCCAGGTGACAATAGAGTGGTCAATTTGCATGTTCATGGGGCCTGGGTTCATTTCCACATCTCCAGCCAGTAGAAGGAGAGAGAGCATAAGGCTGGCCAGAGGCAAATCCCATCTGGACTGAATGTGGAGAGAGTGGATAAACAGCCCTAGCAGGAGTCACTCATAGTTGGATAGAATCAATAATAAATTAATACTCATAGATGTGGGCACCTGGTAGAGCACAACTGATGCAGGTTGAGTGGGTGAGTGATTTGCAGTGAGTAGGTCTTTTTCTTTTTTAACCAATTATTTTACCAGGTGCGACACACTAAGCTGAAAGCTTGTTTTGCAGGTGCAACCTGGGAGCATGAGGAAGTTAAGTAACTTGCTCAGGGTCACACAGTATGCAAGTGGGTGCTGTTGGATTCAAACCCAGATCTCTGGATTTGTAGCTTAGAGCCTTAAACCACTGCATCATACTGCCTCCAGGTCTTGCTGGTAAGTCGCCAGAACAGCAGCACATAAATCTGTGAGAGATAGCAAGCCTGCCAGAGAGGTTGAGCAGGTAAGATAAGAAATAGATTCATGACTACATAAAGGACCTGAGCCAATGGGAGTAGTAGTAACGCCCAGGATTGTTCTCACCAATGGTAGAGGTTGAGACGAACTGTAGGAGGGTGAAGGCACATTTAAAGGAGAGGTTGGGAGGGGAGGGGGGAGAAAACTCCTCCCGAGTCCAAAAGTTGCAAGGTAGCTGTGGCAGTCCAAAGAGTAAAAGCAGGGCCGGCCTGGCACTCCAAGCATTGTGGCCGAGAAAGCTGGTTGGTATCAACCAATCAGGAGCTGCATGAACGAAACACTGCACCAATCAGCGTTTCAGCACTGAAAATGGAGCTTGGAGGCCGTACCTTGATCTTGGATAGAAACATAGAAACATAGAATTTGATGGCAGATAAGGACCGCTTGGCCCACCCAGTCTGCCCATTTCCCTACCTACTGGATAAGCTGCAGAGCCTAGTTAACCAGCAGCCTACTTCTTCCTACCCCCACCCCCTAGAATGGCCTTATGACTGTCTCATGCATGCTTGAATTCCACCACTGTTTTTGACTCCACAACCTCCTCCGAAGGCGTCCATGCATCCACAGCCCTCTCGGTGGAAAAAATACTTCCTTAAATTACCTCTGAGCCGCCTCCTCCTCTATCTTCAAATTGTGCCTCTTGTTCTTGCACACCCTCTTTTTTTTGAAAGATGCTACCGCCTTGGACTTTGTTGATTCCTTGAGGTACTTAAAAGTTTCTATCATGTCCCCCTCTCCCTCCTTTCCTCGAGGCTATACATATTAGCTCCTTTAGTCTCTTTTCATATGTCTTCTGGTGCAGACCCTGCACCATTTTAGTTGCCCTCCTCTGGACAGCTTCCATCCTGTCTATATCTTTGCGGAGATTGGGTCTCCAGAACTGCACGCAGTACTCCAGATGGGGTCTGACCAACTGTCTGTACAGAGGGATAATAACTTCCTGTTTTCTACTGGTGATGCCTCTCCCTATGCATCCCAGTATCCCCCCAGCCCTTCTTGCTGCCCTCTCACATTGCTTGCCAACCTTTAGGTAATCTGATATGACTACCCCCAGATCCCTTTCCATTTTTGTTGTTGTTAGTATCTCACCCCCCATTGTGTACTCTTCCCCTGGGTTTTTGTTTCCCAGGTGCATTACCTGCACTTCTTTGCATTGAATCTAAGCTGCCATACATTTGACCATTCCTCTAACCTTGCCAAGTCCTTCTCATCCTTTCCACCCCACCTTGTGCATCAACTCTGTTGCAGATCTTTGTGTCATCTGCAAAGAGACATACTTTCCTTCCAGTCCCTCTGCAATGTCGCTTATAAAAACATTGAAGAGGACCGTCCTATTACTGAACTCTATGGCACCCCACTAGTAACCCCTTTCTTCTGAGTGGACTCCATTTACTATTACTCTCTGTGTCCTATTCTCCAGCCAATTCTTTATCCAGGCTGTCATCTTGGGACCCACTCCCAGGCTGGCTAACTTGTATATTAATCTTTTTGTGGGACTGTGTCAAATGCCTTGCTAAAGTCTAGGTAGGCCATGTCCACAGCCCCTCCCTGATCTACTACTTTGGTCACCCAGTCAAAGAAATCTATCAGATTTGTCTGGGTGACCTTCCCTAATGAATCCATGCTGCCTAGGGTCCTGTGCCCTTTGACCTCTAGATACTTGACAATTCTTTCCTTCAGAAGTGATTCCATCATTTTCCCTATCACTGAGGTTAAGCTAACAGGTCTGTAGTTTCCTGCTTCTGCCTTGCTCCCACTTTTGTGAAGGGGAATCACATCTGCCCTCTTCCAGTCCTCGGGTACCACCCCATCCTCCCATGATTTGTTAAAGAAGGTAGTCAGTGGTGTCACTAGTTCTACCCTTAGTTTGGAGGGTGGGTTGAAGAGCAGTGCAGGCTCCAGTGGCGGCGGCCATAGGTGCGACCAGTAAGTGCCGCCCGTCGGAGCATCTCAGTGCAGCGGTCGAGGATCCTAGTGAGGAACAGAGAGTTCAGGGTTAGGTTTAAATACAGCAAACAGATGCATGTAGAGGGGGTCGGTTGACTGGCGGCAGCCTGTCGGGCGTGGGGGGTGGGAGCACAGTTTCAAAGACAAAAAGAGTGATTAAGTGAGGGAGGATAGGCAGGGGAGGGGGATATCTGTAGAATAACGGGGATTAGGCAGAGGTGGCAAGCATAGGGATTTGAGACAGAGTAGGGGATGGGGTGCAAGTTCACAATCAGTGAAGCTCAGAGGTGGGGGAAGGCAGGCAGGAAAGATATAGGGAGAAAAAAAAAAGTAAGAGCCCTATCTGGAACTCTGCAGAAGAAGAAATAATAAACAGACAGGCTATCACAGACAATAACACACAGTAGCTCCCTAGGTAATCACACTAGCAGTGTTAAGGCTAACTGTAAATAAATCCCCAGTTTAGTGATCTATCACAAAATCACACAAGAATTAAGAGCATTTCCTGCCTAACAGTTTACAATACGCATTGCACTCATGACTCCCAAGGAGAAGAAAAAAAGAAAAGTATCACCTGAAAACCCCCCTCCCGGAGTCCAAAAGTTACAAGATAGCTGTGGCAGTCCAAAGAGTAAAAGCAGGGCCAGCCTGGCACTCCAAGCAGTGTGACCGAGAAAGCTGGTTGGTATCAACCAATCAGGAGCTGGATGAATGAAACGCAGCACCAATCAACGTTTCAGTGCTGAAAATAGAGCTGGGATCCATTGTGGGGTTCCAGGAGGGTGGGTTGAAGAGCAGTGCAGGCTCCGGTGGCAGCGGCCCTAAGTGCAGCCGGTGAGCGCTGCCCATCGGAGTGTCTCAGCGCAGTGTGTCGAGGATCCTTGATCTTGGATCCACTATGGCATTCCAGGAGGGTGGGTTGAAGAGCAGTGCAGGCTCCGGTGGCGGCGGCCGTCGGTGCAGCCGGTGAGCGCCACCCGTCGGAGCGTTTCAGTGCAGCGGTCGGGGATCCTTGATCTTGGATCTGTTGTGGGGTTCCAGGAGGGTGGGCTGAAGAGCAGTGCAGGCTTTAAAGTGTACGTGCTTCTTTTTCTAACAATGGAGCTGCTCACCACACTCAATGTGCAGATCCATTTAGAAACTATATGACAAAATGCAAAAAGACAATAATGTGACTGTGCTATATAAATAATATATTCAGTTTAAAAAATATCTAAATATGTATTTACACTCCATGAAGTTGATAGGGAGAGGTTAAAACAGGATGTCAGGAAGCACATTTTTTATGGAAAGTCTGGTGATAGACTGGGACAAACTTCTGAAAAGATAATCTGTGTGGTGACAGTAAGAGAGATCAAAAGGGGATGGGACAGGCACATGGTAAAAGTGCACATGGGGCAGTTGGGGAAGTTAAGAAGAAATGGGGCTGGCAGTATAGCCTAGAGGTTAGAGTAATGAGCTGGGTACATCCAGCAGGCAGACCTGGGTTTGATTCTCACAACGTCCACTTGCATACTTGTGTGATTCTGAGCAAGTCACTTAACCTCCCGGGTTGCCCCTGAAAAGAGGCACCTGTGCCTAGTGGGTCTTACCTGATTAACAAAGAACAAAACAAGACAAAAAATAAAGACGAATAGGAGCACAGTCCAATACCATGACAAGTCTGGGCAGACTAGATGGCCGCTAGTCCTTTATCTGCAGATATTTTTATTTTTTCATTTTTTCAGTCTGTGATACAGTAAACAAGGACATTTGGTTGGACAGTACTGGAAAAATGAAAATGCTCATGGTAAATCTGGAAGAGAGACCTCAACGTTAGTCAGATCTCCGCCACCCAATTCTGGGCCGTTTATGCATAACATGTTGGTAACTGGTACCAAAATTGCAGGCTTTTGTGATATCAAAACAAACCTGTTACTGGTTAAGCAATCACTGGTGTCAAATTCTAACAAGGGAGACTGCTAGAATTAGATCAGTTACAGGGTCCACTGCGGTGGTACCCATAGCTATAGTTCCTCCAATACTGGAGTGTGTGAAGGAATACCAAACTGGAGTATTTGCAGACCTGTCTTTCAGTGTCACTCTGGGCAAGGATCCGGACCCCTGTAGAAATATTGTCAATGTTATCAAAAGGAGTCAAAACTAACAGAATGATGGGAGGAAGACCACAGATGCCCAAGTGATTTTTTTCTGCGGTGCACTGGGGTACAACCAAGTTGGGCAATCAAAGCTGTAAAAAGTTCAGTCTGAACTGCAGAGTAAGTCTGCCGCTGTTTGTACGGTACATGCATGCTCGCTTCCTATCATTCATATGGTGGATGGCCAAGGGCTGAGAGGAGGGTCTGTGCTGGTCTCCATCTGCAGATCTGCCACCAATCCTGTCTGGACATTTTTAGGGTGTCAATTCCAGATGAGGGAATGGGGTGGTGGACAAATACTATAATGAATATTGATGATGTGGATTGGGTGAGGGGGGGCACCTAAACTGCCAGGGAGAGCTTGCCTTAATATAGCTTTTTCTAGTAGATTAGGATAAGGTAGAGAAGCTGCTAGACTGCCAGGGAAGGCTTGCCATAACATAGCTATTTATGCTTGAGATTGGGGAATTGCTAGAATGCCCAGAGCTTTTTCTATAATATACCATTTTTCTGACAGGGATTGTGTGGGGGAAGGGGTACCACTAGATTGCCATGGAGGGTTTGCCATAATATAAATATTTCCTATGGGAATTAAGTGAGGGAGAGGTACTGCTGGACCACCAGGGTGGGTTTGCAATATAGTCATTTCTGACAGGAATCAGGTAAGGGAGAGTGTCACTAGACTTCCAGTAAGGGTTTGCCATAATATAGCTACTGTATTTCAACAGGGATCGGGTGAGGAAAGGGGAACTGGACTGCTACATCAGTTCTCTATAGTACCTGGGGGATGAGGGTGGGAGGGGGTGCCACTAGACCACTAGTGATTGTTTTTCACTTTCATCACCACGTATCTGCTCTCTCCCAGTAACCTAGTAACTCAGTAACTCTTCCTTCAGAAGCCTCACATCTATCTCTCTCTGTTGCTTCAAAAAATATAGTGGGTCAGAGTTTCCTTCAGGAAATCCGTCTTTTTCACCAGAAAGGAAGTCTGATTCTTTGAGTCTGTGATTAATGTGGTACTGTACTGGGAGTGCTTTCAGCTGACTCATGATGATTTCACCATACTGTATGTTTCAGTGAGGCTCAGTGGTGGCATCATTGACTGGGGGTCAGAATGTCAAGGGATCAAGTCATGCACTGGAGGCTTGGGCTCATGCTGAATGGTGACACAGCAGAACATGACTGGGGGGATTGCCACACCACTGGAAATGATGTCATTTGTATAAGCAATTAAAGCAGTGATGTGCAGATTGGCCCATTATTGCTTGGCCATATTATTTATGTCCCCCCCCCCCCACACACACACACACACTACTGGCTTAGTATCTGTATACTATTTTCTCACTACATATAATGAAAGGATATCTAAAACAAGCATTGGCCAATACCAAATGCTTGCTGTGTAGTTGCTAGGCATACATAGCACAGAAGTTAAAATGAACAAATTAATAATGAGTTATTCTAATATAATTGCCAGGACTGAGATGAGCAAAGACTTCAAAGGGAAAAAAGTAGACAGGAAAACTGGGGAGAGAATTCAGTATTCTGATGGTGTGATGCATGAAGAAGGGGCATACCCACAAAACCCCTCTCACCGTGCAAACTGATTCAAATGTATTCACATACTTAAGTAAGCTTAAGTAGAATAGGGATCATCTCTGGCAAATCGCTGTAGATTCAGGCAATCCAACTGACAGACAAGCCTACAACGTAGAGCGCAATAAGTGCACTTGGGCCATCAGACGGGCCAAGGCGAAGCACTACCAGGCTACCCTCACCTCCACTTGGGGCTCGACCCAGACCTCCTGGGATAGCATGAAAGAACTAAATGGGAAGATCCGCTCCCCTCCACCATCTCAGCTCACCATCGATGGCGCTACCTCCTCTGATCCACTATCTATAGCTGACTGCCTCAACACCACTTTCTGTGATCTAAGCTCTGTCCTCCCCAGCAGCTTTTTTGATCTAGTCCCCTCCTTACTCCCCCCTGCCCTGCATAGCCCCCTTTCTACCTGTACACCCTGTCCTCCCACGAAGCCAGACCACACCTGCTAAAAGCCCTTGGTAGTAATAACCCCAGCAGTGACCCGCTCGACTCCAGGATCCTCCTCCTGGTCCTGGACATTGTCCTAGTCCCCCTGATGGACCTACTCAACAGGTCCCTATGCTTTGGACAGTTCCCCAGTGCATGGAAAACTGCATAAATCACTCCAATACACAAGAGCAGTGATCGATCCTCCCCCAGCAACTATCGGCTAATCTCCATCCTCTCCCCCACTCTCCAAAGCCCTCGAAAAAGTGATGTCTATCCAACTATCTGAGTACTTGGCCAAGTATGACATTATGTGTCCGGAGCAGCACGGCTTCTGCCCAGGACACAGTACAACCACTGCTCTCCTGGAGTTCTCCCAATACCTGCACTCTGCTCTCGACTCCAGCAACCTGGCTGGTGCAGTGTTCATTGACCTCTCCAAGGCCTTTGACACTGTCTGTCACCCCCTCCTACTGAACTCTGTCCACCAACTCAGTTTCTCTGCTGGTCCCCTTGCCTGGTTTTCCAGCTACCTCTCTGCTAGATCCCAGCGTGTAAACATCAACGGCTCCCTCTCCGACATTCGACCTGTTAGCTCTGGGGTCCCACAGGGCTCAATCCTGGGTCCCATTCTCTTCAGTCTCTACCTCAACACTCTCCCCAGCTCCTGCAATCACTAGATGCTCCTCTATGCAGATCATGCAGTTCTCTTTGCCTCACACCCAGATTCCTCCCCTCTCCAATCATCCCTTCAACTTGCCTACAACCAAAGAGAAAGGTGGTTTCTTGATCACAGACTAGTCATAATCCTTAAGAAAACCAAATCAATACTCTTTTCTCACCACCAAAATAAAGCTAGAAGTGCTCCCCTCCGGATTACGCCCAACTCTCAGCTCCCATTAGAACAAGTGCCCACATACAAATACCTAGGCATCACATTCGATACTGCCCTTACCTTCCACACCCACATCAATGCTCTTTCCTCTGCCATAAACTCTCAGATTGACCTATACTTTACCGCCATAGGGATTGCCTGCCCCTCACTGCCCTCCAGCTGGCCATCACCTCCTCCGTCCTGTCCCTAGTGGACTACGGCTTGCCCATCTATGCTGCAGCTAATAACATCTCCCTCTCTAAAATCCAGCTCTCCATCAATAAGGCCTGTAGGCTCCTGACCAGAGCCTCCAGCCGCACCCAGACCTGCCTGCTCTATTCCTCCGCCAACCTGCTCAACTTTGAGGAACGTCTGCAGTATCAGACTTGCCTTCTTGCTAAGAAATCCCTGCTTGGACTCTCCCCCCCAGAAGTCTCTGCCTCCCTACCACAGTCATCCTCATGTGTTTCCACCCGCAGCTCTGTTAAAGCCACCTCCAAAGTGCCCAAAACCAAGACCTCCCTCTCCCAGAGGTCCTTCTTTTATCGAGCTCCCACCTGGTTCAACTCCCTCCCTACCTGCATCACCAACACTGCCAAGCTTGGTCCCTTCAAAACCGCTCTCCAGAACCATCTCTTTAATGTCCACTGCTGTAGGAGCAACTAACCCTGCCCCCACAATCCTACTGCAGGACCTTTCCCTACCTGGCCCCCCTAATCTGGACAAGGTCCCCTGGACTGCCAATCCACCTTTCCCCCTACCCCTTTTTACCTACCCCCTTAGGTTTATACAAGGATGTATTCCACTGCAACTCCAGAGAAATTGTACATCTTTAATTGTAAATCTGTATTTTATACCAACTTGTAACTTAGTGTATTCTGTGTTCAATGTCTGCACCTGTAATGTTGTCCAATGTTGTATCTGCACAATGTTCTATTGTCTTGCCCTCCCTGCGACGAGGTGCCTTTGTAAATGAGTCCCTGACTCAAAGGTTGTAAATCCAACGTGTTTAAACAAATAAATAAACATACTTTGCTTAATCCATAGATAGGGGTATATGTGCTTAGCCTTGTTTATTTTTGTTGTAATGACCAGCGTGCTTTAATTTTTAAGTGTTTAAAACACAGGTAATAGAGTATCATGGTTATTTACCTAAACTGATCAATGAATGTAGGAATATATTAATAACATCTGTTTTACTGGCTTTTTACCAAAGTTAATTCATGAGTTGCACACACTACATCATGGCTTTGTAAATGATATGGGCTGTGCAATATCTCTGCCATTCCCTGAGCAAAAAAAGCACTAAACAGAGGCACATATGAAAGAGATACACAGTAGTACATATGAGGAATGAAAAGCAGGGGTAAGGTTTTGAGCAGGAATTAGGAGTTGCAAAAGGAAATCATCCACTTTTTATTTTCTAGCCTTGTGATTGGGCAAAGATTTCAATGGGAAAAGGAGGAGAAATGTGGAGAGTGGGCAGAATTAGAGAGGGGATTCAGGGTTCTGAAGTTGTGATAGGTGGAGAAGGGGCACACCCAAAAAGCCTTCTCACAGTTCAGACTGATACCAATAGGTCTGCATGCTTTGTAAGTGAGCGTAGAAAGTAGATTGTGCACCTTGTGCAACTGGGGAGGGGTAAACCTTAGGTAATATAACAGGCAGTGATGGGCCGCAGGAAGGATAGTCTTGCTTGAAGATGTGATAGGTCCATAATTGCGTTGGCAGATTATTTGCATATCTTCCCGGCATTGGCTTTGCATTTGTGTACTATTCGCTCTATACAGGTAATGAAAGGATACTTAGAAGATACCTAAGCAAACATGGATTGTTCGCCAGACGAATGGCATGGAGAGCTGAGGCACTGCAAGTGCCTTACCTCCTACCATGCCGGTGACACATATTTGGGAAGAGACACGGGTTGCCGTGGGTCTGCTGAGTAGAGGATTGAGTGTCTAGAGGACATCTGTCCTCCCTCGGGGGTGTCCGTGGCTTGCTACTTCACAGTCACCTGGAGGAATCCAGCTGGCGGCACATGTGAGTTGTGCAGTATTGGAGGCTGCATGTCCAGATTATGGGGGGCATCTCAGTGGAGACAGCGCTCACATAATGTGCTCATTGCACTCTTGTGGAGTTGGGGTGAAAAAATGAAAGAAAAAGGTAGAGGACAGACTGCACGATGCTCCGTCTGTTGTGCCATGACCTGCTCCACTGCTCTGGGTCCAGGACAATCTAGATGTGTTGATCGGGGGCGAGGGGGGAGACAGCCCTTCTCCTCCAGCTCTGTCAGGGAGTGACAACCCATGGATGATTCAGCCCTATATGCCAGGGGCTGCAGGGAGATGGTGGCAAGCAATGGAAATGGGCTGATGCCAGTCGCCCATCCTGCCAAGGCGGAATAAAAAAACCTATATAGGAAAAAAAGTAGCTAGTGCACGTGGTGTGACTGAGTGGAAACTTTAGTACTATAACAGACAGTGACAGGCCCCAGGAGGGCTAGTCTTGCTTCTGTAGGCCATAATAAGTAATCCTTTCCCACCAGATCAAGTACCCAAATCCCACCAGCCTTCTTTTTCTCCTTTAAAAGAAAAATCAATATCACAAAAAAACTATTTATTAGTGCATTACACAACCCTCTACTTTGCTCCAAGTCTTTAGCACCCTTTTCAGTCACCCCCAGTTCAATCTGCTAACTTAAGTAATACAACTCATGCTACTGCCAGGCAAATTAATATACCGGGTTGAGGTGGCTACAGAGGGTTCCTTGACTCTTAAGAAGAGGGGGGAAGGTGGGTGTTGGTAGGATGAGTGTAGGGGGCCAAAGTTCAGGTGGAATGAGGTTCATGTCTCCCAAAAGTTTAGGATAGGCCAGACGAATCTAGAAGGAGAGGCAGGAAGTTTATTCAGGTAACAAGATGCAAAAGGTTTATTTAAAGGGAACAAAAGGAACAACAGAACAAATATTTTTCTACAATGCTGCAAGACAATAAAACAAGCAAGCAAAGACAACACAATTGGATCAGCAATTGGTCTAACCAGTAACCGTGGGTTAACCCTTTCAGTCCAAGTTTCAAGTGCACTTTGCAGAGACAGTGTGGTCATGGAGATCCGATGAGACAACTGACAAACCAGGCTTTGGGCTTCATGATGTAGTGGATGATCAGCAATTGGGGACTGATCCCACAAAGTGCTTCTCATAAACAGGTCATAATGGGGATACCCCGGATGAACAGAAGACAAAGAAGAATGCTGTTAGCTGGACAATAAAGAACTTAACGATCCTCTGCGACTCCTGGAGAGAAACTAGAGGTCCTGGGTTAACAGAAGCTGAAGCCTCCTGGTCGAGCAGATGGTTCACTGTAGAATCCACCACAATCACCACTGGTAGGTCCAACACACCCAGGCCACCTCCTGATGGGAAGACTAATGCAATCCTTGGTGCAGCCTCTGTAGAGCAACACTGGTAAGCTTATGACTTGCGGACGGGCGTCAAACTACGAAAACGGTCAGACACAATGTCAACTGTGGTCCATCACTCCTCAGCTAGAGTAGCTCCTGAGCTGACTCACTTCTGGATACCTGACTAGCAGCTCTCTACAACTTACCACCTCAGGACTGATGTTGGGACACTGTGGCAGAGATTCAAAGTGAGTTGAAGGTGCTGGAGGCAGGTATGCTGAAGATGGAGAAGCGGCCAGGTACCTTCCTAGGGTGGAGTTGAGTGCTGAAGGAGTTGGCACTGGCAACTGAAGTGAAGCTTGACATCAAAATAATAAAGCATGGAAGAAAAATTCCTAGCCCACAGAATGACCAAAGGCTCTAATGCTTGAGCTAGAGTTACTCCTAAGCTGGCTCACTCAGAGTCCCTCGCTAACAGTTTACTGCATCTATGACTGGCCCCAAACATCTTGGCATTCCACATTGCTCATGGAAGAATCGCAGGAGGGATGCCACAGGAACACATTGCAGGAGTCAAGGCTGAGCAATAAATAACTACCCCATCCAGTGTAGTTATTGCTTCTGTTTGCATGTCACTGGAACATAGGGCACATGATGCACAAGGGACGTAGTCCAATAACACAGTTCGGTTTGTAAGCAACGCAGTTTAGTTCTTAGCAAAAGGGTTCAGTCTCTAGGGGCACCAGGCATGCAATAGCACAGTTCAGTTAATGTGCAGGGGGTGATCAGGACACACAAGTATAGCTCAGTAGACAACCTAGGGCCATTAGACAATTACCCCACAGCGGATGCTGTGCTTTTAAATGTCTTTCCTCTCCTCTTCTCTGACTGTTTCTATAGCGACCCCTCTAGGGACAGAGCCATCCCTTAATTAATGTTCATAGGGCCTCTGTTGCTGTTGCTGACCCTGTCACTGTTCCTTTGGGCCTCTATGCCTTGGTTCTGCCTTCCTTGATGAATATTAATAGGGCTATGCCTGACTCCACCCCCATGCGCTGAATGGCACTATTTCCAAAACTTGAGCTTAGTTAACATTTTGAAGGCCTCTAATTTATGGGCTCCTGGCCTCTTAATCTACCTCTTAAACTCATTGTGTGAATACTAAAACACTGGGCTTCAAGCCCACTGGAGCCCACCTCCCTTTATGCTGTTTGGCACCATTATTGCATTTATGGGCTACAGTGGCCCCAATAGTTACCAGCATTTCTCCACTGGTCTCGGGCACTCAGCCCACCACATGGTTCCCCCTCCTGCTATGATACTTCTCCTTCTGCACCCATTCAATAACACAAAAAAAATGCTTCTGGGTGCTCAGTCTACTCACCACCATGGCCTGCAACTGCTGCAGCTGAAGTTGGGAAGAAGAGGAGGAATGACTGCATCAGGCAGTCATTGCTCCTGCCTGGTTGACTGCCACTGCTGCTGCCAACTGAAATCAGAGGGAGGAAGATGAAGACCAATCTCGCTGGGTAGCCACCACTCCCACCCGACCAGCTGCTGCTACCACTTGGACTGCCAAGCTCATGCTGGAGGGGAGCAACATAGGAGGAGCCATGGACCTGCTAAAGGTAAGTGCAGGTGTCCGTGCTCCACAAATCCTCCACCCTTCCAGCTGAGCCACTACTTCCTCCCAGAGTCACTCTCCAGGCCCTGTTCCAGGGCAAGAGAGGCCCTGTCCTGTAACCAGGGGATTGGGCTTTTCTTGCCCTTGGGGAGGGTCTCCAGCCAGGGCTGTGTCCTGCCCTCAGACCCTCTGATGCACCAAAGGCGTGACTTTTAAAGTTAGACAAAGGGTGGGGAAAGGAAAAGAAAGAGAATGGAAAAAATAATTAAATCCCAGGCTCGGGGAAGGATTCTTGTTTTTTTACATAGTAACATAGTAAAAGTCAGCAGAAAAGGCCTCATGGTCTATCGTGTCTGCTTGGAAGCCAGCCCACTACTGGGAGCTCTCTCCTCCACCCCCCCAAACCCAGAGGTGGTATTCCCCAGCTTCAGTATTCCCTTGTACCTGTCCCAACCCTGCTTGAATCCTTCCATTGTGTTTTCTTCCACCAGACTCCTGGGGAGTGCGTTCCATGGTTCCACCACTCTCTCAGTGAAGTAGTGTCTCATGCGCTCCCCTCTCCCCCCCTCCAGCTTCCACTCATGTCCCCTGATAGTTCCCCCCTTCTTAAGCCTGAACACCTCCTTAACTCTGCCCTTATTTATCTCCTTTACATACTTGAAGACTTCTATCATGCCCCCCTGTCCCTCCTCTCTTCCAATGCGTACAGCTTGAATTCTTCCAGTCTCTCCTCATAGGGCCTACTGTCCATGTCCTGAATCATCCTGGTCACCCTTCTCTGCACCCTCTCCAGTAGTGCTATGTCTTTCTTAAGGTGAGGTCTCCAGAACTGCACACTGTACTCAAGATGCGGCCTAACCAGCGCATTATACAGAGGGAGGATCCCCTCCCTCTTCCTGGAGGTAATTCCCCTGGTTATGCAACCCAGTATCCTGTTCGCTTTTGCGGCGGCTTTTTGTTTGTTTTGTTTTTGTGGTGCCTCCCTCCATCTGTGGGGCACTACATGAGCAGATATTGTGGCGTTGGGGTCATAAGTGGTGAGAGCTTCTATGACCCTAGCAGTGGGACAAGCTAGATAGGGTTACTATATGCCCTCTGTGTGGGCTGGGGAGGGTCTCAGTTTGCTTTCTGACTGCAGTGCAGGAGGGTTTGTACAGACAGGATGAGGCAGGTATGCATCTTATAAGATCACTGATGACTATCCAGTCTGATTTGCCTAAAGTGACTAGCTAAATGGTGGTTAGTGAGCTACAGTACCTGCAAATAGCCACTTTGTCAGGTAGCGTCAATACCTGACACTGTAATATGCACAAATCCCTACTTTAGAGTCTTGCTGCTCGCCTCTGGTAGTTTTCTGACTGACAGCCAAAACTCTCTGGAAACAGTAGAGAATATCTTAGTGTCCTGGACGACATTTCTCTGCTCAGTCAGACAGGTTCTACAATTGCTGGGTGTGGATGTTGTTGGGCACATAATGTCTCTGCATATTTTTCCACATATAGCCCATGCACACCTAACATCAAACTCATTGCTTTATATAGTACGAAGTACACTTTATAAAACGAAAGTCCTTTCTACTCTAGTTATATACTGCAACAGGAAAGTAAGAGAAAGAGAATATTACAGTCAGACAGTATCTTATTACAAATTATTCTTTGTCCACAGAATCAAGACACTTCTGTTCTTATCTTTCAGGGACAATAAGCATTTAACATGACCAAAGTCATCTTCTCCATCACTGGTGTTTGTATATATGTAGGGGGGGGTTCTCTGACATTGGTTTTTTGAAGAGAACTAGATTCTGGCTTTATACAGCCCCCCTCAAACACACTATATCTGAAAGCACTTTACAAAGCAATTAAATAAACACTGAAAGTTCAATGTGCCTGTGCAATTGGTTTTGTGCTTGTATAACATAGATAAACTTTGGCTTTTGCCACTCTATCCATGGGACATACCACCCTATAGGGGTATGAAGGCAAGGAACCCTAGAGGAGGGTTCCACCCCTTGAGGTGCCGTGAGAGTGATTCCCTTGGCTAAAGGTACCTTAGGAAGAAGCCCATGGAAGAGAGAGAGAGAGGTGGGCCACAGGAGGAGGAGGGGATGGAGGGGCAAGGAAAAATGTTTCTGTGTGGAGTGAGCAAAGCAGCATTTAAATATGCCAAAAGGGGAGTGTGGCCAGTTGCACCATCCTCTTGAACTACAGGCTATAGCCTTCTAATTCAATGTGCCTGTGTAACTGGTTTGTTGCTTTTGTAATACAGATAAACTTTGTAGTCTTGCCTCTCTATCCATGGGATATATCACCCTGTTGGGGTATGAAGGCAAGGAACCCTATGGGAGGGTTCCAACCCTTGAGGTGCCGTGGGAGTGATTCCCTTGGCTAAAGGTACCTTAGGAAGAAGCCCCAAAAGAGTGTCAAGCAAAGCCTACAAGGTATTGAACAGGTATCAGGGTCAAGGAACTGTACGTAGGTTGGTTGGTAGTATGGGTTCAGACGGTAGCATGGATCAATGAAGACGTGTATGTAGGTTGGGAGACAGCATAGATTCAGTTTGTAGCATGGGTCAATGAAGACCTATACAGAGGTCAGTTGGTAATGGGGGTCAGCTAGTAGCATAGGTTAGTTGGTCATATTGTTTGAGTAAAGTAGGCAGGGAAATGACCAGTGAATAGTAACCCACTCAAAGGTCTGACTGTAAGGTGTGGAGGTTTGGCTTCCTAAGGAGAGAGAGAGCACAGCCAAAGGTGGAGACAGGACAATTACAGGACATCCACCCAACTCCATCTAACAGCGGGACTACAAGGATGCCTATCTAGTATTATGACCATTGGTACAGAGGAGAGGAAAAACACCCTTTTAAGGAGGAAACCTCTGGGGATCCAAGGCCTAGGTCAGCTTGCCTCCAGGCTTCTGGACAGTCTTGGTTAGTGATGGCTCTGCTACTGCAATTTAGTAGACCAATCCAAGGGAACTGCAATTTCAGGGAACACTCTCACTCTATCCCTCTAACAGGAATACCTTGGAGGGTTGCGAGAATACTCTGCAACAAGAGTCGTCCAAGGCGGGAGGAGGAGAGTAATGGCCCCTGAGGCACTCAGCCGGCCTACTAATCTGTTAATAAACCAGGTGAACCAGAGACAGTTGTTGGGAGAATAGCATGAAAGGGTGCCTCCAAACCTGCTCGGGCAGCTAAAGGGGCCCTTCCCATGACAGCCCCACCTCCTCTTCACCGCTGAAGTCTTAAATGCTACATCGAAAGGTGCCATAAGTATGGTTGACAACTGAAGGTCCACCCAGAGTGAGGACCTTCCTAACTATGGGCCAGGAGAGAAGGACCCCACTCCAAGCTTCACATGCTCAAGATGTGGACTTCATGGTGCAGAAAAAGACTGTCAGCCACAGGGCTAGCCACATGAGTCCTGGAGTAATGGATATGGTCGGCATGTCTCCAAAATGTGGAAAAGTGAGATGTAATGAGCATGAGACCTGCATATGGTAAGGAGCATGGGACCCATATGTGGGTCATAAGGGATGATAGCAGACATAGGGAAACCTGTAGGTAGGTCACACTGAGCACTGTGGACCCTCTCGTGGGTCTTGACTGGATGAGACCTGCAAGTAGGTCAGGCTGAGCAATATGGACTCTCTCATGGGTCTAGTTAAGGCAAATAGCAGTTGTCAACCACAGGAATGCATGCTGACCAAGTCCATTAGAAAGCCAGATTGGAAGTGAATTGGATAGTATTTTATGAGTAAGAGAATGGAGAGGCTGAGCAAAGCCCAGGGCAGATGGTTGTAGAGGAGAAGGCTATAAAGCCAGTTAAGTAGGAGGAGGCTGCAAAGCTGGTACAGTAAGAAGTGCTGTTCAAAGCAAGTAAACATAATATGTTGCCAGACTTGGAAGGGGACGAGTATTGCTGGTAGTGCTAGGGAGAGGAAGGCTGGGATGACTGAGTAAACCAGGTGCATAATATTAAGGAAGGGATGGTAGAAGGCTGGGTAGAGCTGAAGCCCTCAGGTAGAGAGTCGCCTGGAGTCGCTGGTTGCGTATTGCCTTGAAGGCTATGCGGAGCAGCAGGAGGAGGCCGGGCGAGCCAGGGGCTTATACAATACAGTACAAATAGGAAGCTGCTCCCACTTCCTGGGGCCATGAGGCCCATTGTGACTCCTCAGTCCCCCACTGTAGGAAAAACTAAGAAGACACAAACATGACACTGCAACACCAAGCAGCTAATGAAATTAGTTAAATATGTGCCAGTCATGAAAGCAAGATTAGGTTATCATCAGAAACAGACCGCTGTGGATTTGGTAAAAGTAAGGTTTGGTAGAAGTGGGAACATGATGAGACCAACTGTAATACTAGTAGGGTAGGGATCCCAAAAGAGGTGCCTTTGCAGGCAAGGTCCTAATGAAGGACAAGCCATAGGAAAGTAAGCTGCTAACCAAAATTACTGTTGCCATCAGACGATATCATATGACCATTATCTCTATGACTGTTAAGAAACTAATTCTACAACATTGGAAAGATGGTGCTGACATTGCTTATTCTGAATGGCTAAACGAATTATTGGCTAATTTGAGGACAGAGAAAACTATTGCCAGTCTTAATAATAAACCTGAGAGATACAAGAAAAAATTGGAATTGTTACACACATTATTCTCACTCTAATATATCCACTGTGCACATTCCTGGCTCATTTCTGTTAGATTCATTGGACTTACTTATTTTTTCACTTGTTTGTACTATGCTGTAAGGGGGATGGGTGGGTGGGGATTTTGTTGTTTTTGCTATCTTTTGTTTTTGTGTTTTGGATTTGTTGGGGAGGGAGGTATGAGAATGGATTCTGTACAATGTATCCCTACTCTTGTTACATTTACAATGTTCTGTTGGATCCTCTCTTTTATTGTATGTATGTTTTTGTTTTTTGTTTGTCAAAAACTTAAGAAACTTTAATTGGAAAAAAAAGGAAAGTAAGCTGCTAGAGCAACAGGAATAGGGGAAGCCAATTAATGACTGAGAGGTTCAAACAGGTAGATTTGGGAACAAAGTGCTAAAAGGCCTGCAGCTGGAGCTGAGACCAGCCAGCCAGTGTAGTAGCTGAATGTATCAGAAGAGCAATGCAGCAGCTGGGCCAGGCTGAGCAAACACAGAATAAGATGAGCAAAGCACACTGAACTCCAATACTGAATGCAGTGAGCTAGCACTGAGCGGAGCAAGAGCAGAGCTGGGAGAACACAGAGCAACAAGGAGGGGCAGGGTGAAGCCTGGAGCAGGTGCAAAGGACTAAGCTGAAAGCCCTGGAGATAGCAGGCAGGAAAACGCAGTGGAAGCTGAAACACACAAAAGAAAATGCAAGTGACTGAGGGCTGGGAAAATCTGGCGAGGAAATACAGCCTGAGAGCACAGGCACAGGGCAGCTGAAGGGAAGGAAACAACCTAAAGCACAAATAAACAATGTAAACACAGATTAGAAACTAGAAAGCCTGAAAGAAACAAACAAAGGAAAACAAAAGTAAAGGAGCAGGTAGGAAGCAAACAGTAGCTGGAGGCAGGTAATGCTAACCAAAAGCAAGAGAACAGAACACAAAAACAGAAATCCAGCACAAACCAGGCAGAGACCAAGGAAGCACACGGGGGTCAAAGCCCCAGCAGGCCTCAGGAGAGAAGACAGACCAACAGAGCCTTCAGCTACAAGGAAAAATGCTTGTGTATGGAGTGATGAAAGCAGCCCTTAAATAGGCCAAAAGGGTGGGGGTGTGGCCAGTTGCACCACCCCCTTGAACCGCAGGCTATAGCCTTCCAATAAGGTTGAAAGAAGCTGGCCAGAGCCAACTTCAGTGTGGCTTTGACTAGGGTCCTGAAAATTCAGTTCAGATTTTCAGTTCAGCCAAACCATTTTGGCTCCCAGTACAGTATTTGGTATAGTGTAAAATAGACTAGAAATGGGGGGGAGGGCATTAATTCAACAATGAAGCTAAATCACTGTAGCTCATATGCAAGGCCCCTGGAATTCTGCGATTCTGTGGCTGCAGAATTTTCTGCAGAATTTGCATCATGCTGCAGAATTCTCATAGTGTCGCAGAATTCATTGTTTTTAGTAAATTTTCATTCAAATATAGTTTTTCCATAGTGCCAGGCTCCCCTACCGATCTTATTTATCCTGACGCCCCTCCCCTATGCTTGGCATGTTATGTCATCAGTGACATCACATTATATTTTAGTCAATGGTTGGACTGCATTCTGCCACAGAAATGAATAAATCATGCTGCAGAAATCAGAAAGTGCTGCCCTGGAAGCCTAGGAGCCCTGTCGCAGAAATTAGAAAATGCTGCCGCAGAGCACTAGGGACCCTGCTTATATGTGACAGATGCTTCTGGCATGCATCTGCTGTGGATTACTGTTTGTGCTGCTGTGACACAGTCTGCAATGAAAAAGACTTTTGCATCTTAGTGTAGTACCCCAAAGTTAGGGGGTTTCCCTTTTCCTTGTCCCCCCTCCCTTCCAGCCTCTTGCCTGCAGTCCTACTGACTCTTCCCCTTCCCCTTTGTTCATTTTGCACCATTCAGCATTAAGAAGGGGGGGGGCCATGGGCAGGAGACCCTCCCAGAAGTGCTGGTGCTGGCCAATCTCCTGGCCAGATGCCAGGACCTCCCCTACCCTACAAAAGGGCCAGGGAGTGACTTGAAAGGGGAGTTGGCAGTACAGGATGGAGGGTGGAGGACACAAGGAGCACGGACAAAAGAAAGAGTACCTGCAGCCAGTTCATGGCTCCTCCTGCATCACTCCCTTCTGGCTGGCATCCCACAGCAGCAGTGGCAAGGTTCATCGGATGGGAGTGTGGTTCCCCGACGTGAACTGTCTCCTTTCCCCAGAGCCCCGAGTGATATGCAGGGAAGCATCTGCTGGCTGGACTGACTGGTGCCCTCTACAAATAGGTCTGGGCAGAAACTGTGTCCTAGACCTCTAGTTCCACATGCAGCAGCCAAAGCAGCAGAGGGAGAGCCAGGTGGGAGCGCGGCTCCCTGGCCAGTCTGCCAACCCTCCCCAGCGACGGAGACATCCCAGGCCATGATGGTGAGTGGGCAAGTGTACAATCTTTTTTTTTTGTGCTCGGGCCACAGGCAACAGGAGTGGGGGAGAGGAAAGGAAATGGAAATTAAAGGGACCGAGTGCCCAAGAAAAGTACTTAAAGGAGCAGAGTGCTCAACAAAATTTTCAAAGGGCCAACGCCCTAGTGGGAAAGAGGGGAGGCGCAGTTGGCTCTAGGAAAGGGGGAAGCAACAACAGGGGAAACATGAGCCATAAGCCCAAATTACCAATTTAGAGCACCACTGGTGCTAGAAGGGCACTGCGTGGTAATGGCCCCAGGAAGAGGAAGAGAAAGGTGGGTTGTCCAGCCCTTTTATTTTGCCGTGGTGCTATTTTGTGCCAGGGGCAGAGCCAGAGGCAAAGGCCCATAGCCATCCCCTGAAAAAGAGAGGCTAAAGATGAGAGTCCAAGCCCTCATGCATATGAAAGAGAGGGCGGGCTGAGCAAGGCCTTCACATGGTAGGCCCTCATTAAGATGCATGGGGAGGAGGGATCAGGACAGGGAGCCCCATAGGCCCTGCCACAGGGATGGTCATGACCATCAGGAAAGGGGGTGAGCTCCACAGAAATAGCCCAAGCAGAAAGACTTTACAGGTACAGCACCCTTTGGGGAGGAAAATTGTTTGGTGGCCCTAGGTTGCTCACGGTAAAGGTTTTTTGAGCATCACCCAAACTGAACTGTGCTATTGCCTTCCTAGCGTTCCCTAGAGACTGTAGTTTTTACAAGAACTAAACTGTCTGCCAGAAACTGAATTGTTTGATTGCTACTAAATGGTGCTATCGAATTGTGCCTTGGTGTACCGGATGTCCAGTTTCGCCTTTGTTGCCTAGAGCAGCTTCACCAGAGCCTGGCTCTGACCCAGTGAAGCCCCCATCCCATCCGCCATCTGCAGCAGAACCACCTCCAGTGATATCAGCCTGTGCTGAAGTCCCGCCATAAGTGTTCCAGCATCAGCCCTGTGATGGTAAGTGGTAGAGTGCCTCTAGTGAGGTATCCAGTAGTGAGTCAGCTTAGGAGCCACCCCGGCCCAAGCTGGAGGGACCACAGTTAACATCGCGCATGCCTTTTTCTTATTTTGCCAGCCATCCGTAAGTGTGCATGTGCCCGTGTTGCTGCACTGAGGCCATCAGAGGGTCACATCACCAGCAGTCTTCTTCTTGGGAGGTGTCCTGGGTGCCGGGGACCTACCAGTGGTCATTGCAGCGGATTGTCCAGAGAACCATCTGTCAACCAGAAGTCTTCAGCCTCCTGCCTGGAGCCACAGAGTAGCACCAAGTTCTACATTTTCCAGCTAGCTGTATTTCTCCTAGTGTTCTGTTCATCTGGGGGATGCCCCGTTATGGCCTGTATGTAACAAGTGCTTTGTGGGGTCATTGCCCACCTGCTGATCAGCCGACGCAGAGGAAAGCCCAAGCTTGGTTCATCAGGTTTCATCACCTTGGCCAAGTGCACGTAAGATTGGACTCACAGGGGTTAACCCCTGTTCTTGGTTGGACCAATTGTTGGTCCTGATTGCATTGTTTGGTGTTTATTTTTATTATCCTGTAAGTATTGTAGAAAACCGTTCTCTTGTTTTATTGCCCCTGGTAAATAAACTTCTTGCATCTTGGTCACTGAGTAAGCTTCCTGCCTCTCCTTCCAGATTTGTTTGGTCTGTCTTAAAAGTGTTAGGGAACCTTCCAGACCCCTACACTAGTTCAGAACTATAGTAATGTTAGTATTCACTGCTGAGCCCAAGGCTTACCCCCCCATAATCTGTGTTTTACCTTCATGACAATTACGGTTTCTCATTGAATGAATGAATGAATGAATGAATGACATATGTGCCTATAGTAAAATCTGATTGGCTGAGGCCTCAACCAATCAGAATTTACTATTGGCACAGGCGTCATTCTTTCATTTAGCTAACAGCGAACAGAGAGGTCGTCTCCTTGAAACATGGGATGGTTTTCTTTGTACAAGTGCAAAAAAGTTTTGTTGGGGTTCTTGAGGGTGAAGAGGGTGGAATGGGCCAGAGGGGGTTGGTAGAGGGGAATTCATGGATTTATGGGGGTCAGGCCAGGTGTGGAGAAGGGGGGAGCTGGGTTTGACATGCGGGTGGGATAAGCGTACCGTATTTTTTTATACTAATCAGCCGATGGAGTGGGTGGCAGTGAACTTTGCTGGGATGGGGAAGGAAGATGTGTTTTGCAGAGCAGAGGGTGGTTTGGATGGGGGGCACAAGCTAAAAGGCTCTGGGTGGTGGGAGGGCTGGGTCTTGGGAAACTGAGTATAGTAGGTGGGAGGAGATTTTTTTACAAGTTGTTATATTTAGAAATACTTTGAATAGTCCTACACAGGCAGTGTAACTTCCCCAGCAGCAAACTATTTGACTTGGCACTTTGCAAAGTTTCATCATGCAAACTGCCCCTTGGCCCAATTCCCACCCTCTTGAGTTTAGGCTGGGTTTCAGATGTTGCCTACAGACTGGTAACTTTGCTTTCTGGTCCTTGACATCCTTCAGAAAATCGCTTAGCTCCAGGCTGAGCAGCAATTCCCTAGCAAATAGCAAATTGAAAAGATTTGTCTTAGAAGCCTGATCTGCTGCCCAGTGATGAAGCCACACACTCCACGTGGCCTTCGCAATATAGTAGGCAATCCAACATCTACAGATTGTCTATAGATGCATCCCCCAAAAAGGAAGAGGCAATAGGATTAAGCTGCAAAATATTTGTCCCTTCAGAATCCTGAAGCACGAAATTGCTTACTGCAGTAACACAGGAGTTCAACACCCTGGAAATGATGAATGAAGCAAACGTCAATCACTGTCATTTAAAGCAAAAGCCCATGTCCACAATGCATCTACTCTTTTGTCATTAGCATCTGACAGGGCCGCTGAATCTGCTAAAGCCATGGTGGTATGCTTCAAAGCACTACACACAGCCTTGTCCATTACTGGAGGAATCTCCCACTTTTTGGTATTCTCCACCTGAAAGGATAACATTGAACCCTGTGCCTTGGGAGACACTTGTGTTTGTCTACCCTGGCCCATTCTTGTTCTATGATCTGGTCACAGTAACAGAAGTTGTAGGAACAATTTGGGCCTGAGGTATACAAACTGGGGTTCACATCTAGTGGCTTTATTCCTGAACCTCTTTTAACTTCATCTCCTACAGGCTTCTGTTATAAAATAGACAACGACTTTGGATCAAATAAGGGGGAATCGGAATCTTTTCCTTGGGTTCCATTCACTTCCCCATCTTCTCAGAGGGACACTCTTTCTCATCAGACAGATCCAGTTCCATCAGATCAGGTTTCACCCCAGATCCAGCACATCCACTTATTGACCTTTTCTGTTGTCAAAGTCCTGTTTGTTTTTTTTTTGGGAGGGGGGGTTGCCTGCAAATCTGGATGATTGGTCTGGTGATCCTGGACATACCTGCATGGGCCCCCCGACCTGAAGGGCCCACTTTGGGTTTGGATGTCTTCACAGGGATGACCTTCAGGTCATCAACGCAGAGCATATATGGACTTGTGTTTTCAGATATACCACTGCCAAATGATACCACAGATGCACCACCTCCCACCAGCCTGGGAGTATGGCTAGGGGGAACCAAAATATACCTAATTGATTGTGTAATGTAACAAGGACAGTATGATCCCATTGGAGATGGTTTCATTGTCCTGTAGCATGTCTTGCATCTCTTAAAAACTATCAGTCTACGGGAAGTCATTGTGCCAAAGCAACTGTTGCTTAGAAGATTAAGGTGAACTCTGGTTGCCTATAATAGATCAACAGTGCTCCCTTAGTCTAATTTGATCTTGCAGTTCTGTACCTTAATGCTTAGATCTTAGGGTGTTTACATGGGAAAAGGACAGCACTGCCCCTTTAAGGTTCTATACACAAGGCAAACCTTTTTATCTACCAAACTACAAATTAGCAGGCTTCAGAATGGCCTGTGCTGTTTACAGATGTGGACCCCAAGGGTACTGTGAGCCTTGCCCTTGCTGATTAGCACGCACTTAATAATGCTACTGCTGTCAGGAGAAGCAGCCACTGCTAGTGCCATAAGAGAGTGCTCCATCTCAGGATCCATGTCTGATGTCACGTGCACATTCAGCATAGTGGTGTCAGACTGCTAAAAAACATCTTGCTCAAACAAGCGTCTGCCCCTCCCTTACCGGACGATGCACCAAGGCAGTGTATGAAAACATGTGGCTGGAAAAGGGCCAGCAAGCAAGATGGTGCTACCAGGCAAAGGGCACAAAAAGTCATGCTGATGAGTGGGAAAATCCCAATGGGTGGGGAGCTTCATGACAACTGGGATCTCAGCAACTGGAAGGTAAACTCCCATGCACCAACAAACACTTGGCATTCAGACACAGCAAGGCTTTCACAGCTACATGGAAAACCCTTAAAGTAAGGGAATACACAAACTCCTTTTCTCACCACAGCAGCCTCTAACCTAAACTGAGGCATAAGTCAGGACGTGGGGCACATGCTGATGGATGCTAGAGGGGAGGAGGGAGTATCTGACTAAGTCCCTGTTAGACAAAGAAAACATCTACTTAACCTGTGGCACCAGCCTATATGACACTCTACAAGTGGCAACTGGTCTCCATTCAGGCACTGCAGGCACTAGAATGGAAGTTAGCTCGGAGGTTAGTCAATCTAAAAGCTGCAGCTTTACAGACACAATTTCTAAATGTACAGGTGTTCACTGAGATCAGGTAGCCCCAACCTGCCCAGGAGTTGCCACAATCCATAGAAAAACAAACATTAAGTATAAAAGACCAATCTGCAAGAGAACTCCTCTATATATATATATATGTGTATATACACACATACTACTCCCTCAGTGGTACAGCAGAAACTGAGTAACTGCTATATCTGAAATTCATGTCCTCAGGATTCTATGTTAAGTCACAGCTTTTGGGCAGTACCACTACCCCAGTGAGGAAGCGCATTATCCCTATGTATTAATTCCCTATTGACAACATGGAGCAACACAGACAATTCATGGCCTCTAACAGGTAGCGTGGTGATCCCCAAGATCCAATGCATGCAACATGCTCCAAGCATTGAGAGAGGGTTCCCCCAATGACATCCATGTCAACTACAGTCTGTTTGCTTATCTGATGTGTGATTACATCCTGAGGCTTGAGTGCATAGATAATAACCTTGTTCTTTGCCGGTGAGGATGTGACCATATGACCATGGCTGAAAATGATTGACAATGCTCTGACCATGCTTTGACTGTGGTTGATGACCATGGTTAAAAACCACTGTCAGTCTGGCATGCTCAGGGTATGGTCAACAATGGTCATTTTTAACCATGATTGACTATACCTGACCATGATCATTCTGCATCCTTTGATCTAACTAACTGAGCACATTCATTTTAATATTTTACTCAGTTTTACATGAAGAACATTTTTGACTATGGTCAACCTGCAGCTGAATCATGGTTAACAATTTTTTTTTTATTTTAGTCTTTGGTAACCGGGTAAGGCACACTAGGCACAAGTGCCTGTTTTCCGGGGCGACCTGGGAGCACTGGGTGGTTAAGTGACTTTCTCAGAGTCACACAGTATGCAAGTGGAGGTTGTGAGAATCAAACTCAGGTCTGGTCTGCTGGATGTTCCTCTAACCTCTAGGCTATACTGCCAGCCCATGCTATCTTCGCCAGGGTTGTTTTATGGATGGTTGGAAGTCTATGTTCCCAGTTTATGTTGCCCTGTTATGATGAACAGTGCAGGGATGGTGCTGATGGTGGCACCAAAGAAGAAAGTAATCTGAGAATTGATATTAAAGAAAGTAATGAGCCACTTGCCATGGGAGTGTAAGTGCCAAGCCATACCTTTCCACAGAGGCTCCGAAGAGCCAGGTGCCCTTGTACAAATGTAAAGTTTGTGAGGGTCAGCTAGGCTTAAGTTGAAGAGAGTTACAATGGGTGATGGTACACTATGATTGGCCAGAAAGACAGACCCATATGTATTTTGTGCCAGGGCTTAGCCAGTCCCTGTGGACATGGGTTACATTTAAGCAACATAGTATAACATGGTGTACAGTACATTACAAAACCAGTATTAGCCACTGTTAAATTGCTTAGCAGTGGCTAATACTGCACCAGAAAACATCGAATTGTTATCATGGTGTACATTATTGAGGGATAATGACAAGCTTCTGGAAATTAGGCATCAAGCAATGTTGAATGCTTTACGCACTGGAGAGGCATTGTTATTCCACAGCTGTGCATGCCCTAGAGGGCCTTATTGCTATAAAATGATATTTTTATTTTAAAAACTGAGTAATGGCATTCAGAAAGTTAAGTATGTCTGATCTGTGAAGTTTTGCACGTGGTTATGTGATTGCATCTGACCAATCAGAGATCTTGGTTTCTCTTACCAGAAAGTAATTTTTGACCAAGAAATGCACACAGAGCTGTGACAGCTTATATCAAGGTATGTCCTGGAGGGTGGGCTACATGACCAGTTTTATTAAATGGAAAAATGCTGTCCAGAGCACAGGAAAATTCTCTACTCTTAAGATTAAGTGCCATGGATATTTTACTTTCATTTGTCCTGGACAGCCACCAAAGATGGACACATCTCAGCCAGAGAACAGCACTGGCCTAGAGAGGAGTGGGCAACCTACTGATCTATGTATGTTACTTAATACTTTTGATTGGGCCAACAAGTACAGTAGAACCTCAATCTAATGAACCCCACTGATCTGAACCACCCAATCAACAAACTTTGGTTCAGGGGCCTTTAATTTCCATGCAATCAGCTGTGTGAGTAAGGGAACAAGTGAGTTTCCCCAATTAACTTACAGTCACAGGCAAAGCAATTGTTCAGCTGTGGATCAGCTGATTGAGCTGTCACTCACAAGCTCATTAGCTGACACAGCTAATCACAAGTTATGTTTAGCCATCAAACGCTCACATAGTTACTGGCTTCTCAGTCTGTTCCATTCTGCTGTTTGTACCTTGCTTGTTGTTAAAATGGCTGAGAAGGCTGAGAGTGGTGGAAAGAAGAAAAGAAATGTCCTCACAATTGCAGCAACACTCTGCATTCTTGACAGGCTTGAAAATAGTGAGCATGCAATGAGTCTAGCTGCTGAGTATAGAGTTGGCAAGTCAGCAATAACTGACTATTCACATGCCAAATAAAAGCTCCTTGAATTTGCAATGACCATGGAAGGCACAAGTGGCACAGAGTAAATAAAAAACATGAAGGTGTGCCAGGATGATGCCCATGATGCCACTAGGCACCTGTGGTTCAGCCAAAAGCATGAAAAGAGCACGCCAATATCATGACCAGTTCTTAAGGGAAAGGCACTGTTTTTCAATCAGAAGATGGGTGGTCATTCTGATTTCATGGCAAGTGATGGGTAGCTTCATCAGTTTAAGACATGCCACAGAATCAGACAGCTGCAGTTATGCAGGGAAAAGCTTAGTGTGTCTGAGGAGGGTATCACAATTCATGCTGCAGCTACATGAGATGTTAATCAAGGAGGGTTCATCAGTGATCAGCTTTACAATGCTGATGAAACCAGACTTTACTGGAAGTGTCTTTCAGAGAAGATTTTGACTCATGGTCTGGAGAAGGAAGCACCTGGTTTCAAAAAAACAAAAGGATCGGGTTGCCATCCTCAAGTGTGTAAATGCATCTGGCACACATAATCTGTGTCCACTACTCATAGGGAATTCAAGGGAAACCGAGGTGTTTCAAGAATATTAATGTTCAAACCTACCAATGCAGTGTGAGAGCCAGCATCACACCTGGATGGATGGTGTGATTTTTGTGTGCTGGCACAGCAGTTTGCACTAAGTGTCAAAAGATTCCTGAGACAAGGAGGTTTGCCTGTAAAAGCAATCCTTTGCTTTGACAATTCTTCCACCCACCCTCAAATGCCCCCTGATTAAAAAGGCAAATGGGAGCATTAAATATGTGTTTTTGCTGCTCAACACCACTTCTAAAATCCAGCTGTGTGACCAAGGGCTTCTGGCGAGCTTCAAAAGAAATTCCAGAAAGAAGCTACTTTGTACTATCCTGTATGAAGAAAATGAGGACACATCACTGCAAGATGCAATAAAAGCACTAAACCTAAAGGACATGGTCTACAGGAAAGTGGAAGCTTGAGAGCTTGTGAGATCAGAAACAATCATGAAGGCATGGGCAAGATCGGATATCAGGAAGAAACCTGATGATGAATGTAACCTGACACAGTCTGAGGCAGACATGAACATTGGTTCTGTCTAACCAATCTCTTGTCTTTTTATGAAAATGTTAGTAGGGAAATAGATAGCAAAAATCCAGTGGATGTAATATTCCTGGATTTTGTTAAAGCATTTGATAAATTGCCCCATCCAGAGTTGGTTAAAACATTAAGGGACTTTAACTTGAGTGGCAATATAATCTGTTGGATTGCTAACTGTTTAAGAGGTCGTCAACAAAGAGTGGTGGTGAATGGTGTCTTTTCTGAATGGGCTGGGGCTACTAGTGGGGTACCACAGGGTTTGGTCCTGGGACCTATCCTTTTCAATACATATATTTCCTTACTACAATTGGTATCTTCAAACATCTGGTTGTCTAAGTTTGCAGATAACTGTAGATTGGGAACAGTGGTAACTGGGTTAGAAAGTACCACTGCATTGCAATCAGCCTTGGACCACGTTTTTGAATGGGCTAAAAACAGCAAACTGGCATTAAATATAAGTAAGTGTAAAATTATTCACCTGGGAGCCCATAACAAACAGTGCAAGTACTTTTTAAATAATGAACCACTAATTGAAACATTCTCTGAAAAGGATCTCGGTTTAACAATCAGCTATAACTTTAAATTTAACACACACTGTAGGGACCAAGTAAAAAAAGCAAATCAAATAATGAACTGCATTTTTAGGCACATTTTGAGTAGAGCTAGGGAGGTGATGCTCCCCTTGTATGTGGCGTTGGTTAGGCCTCACCTGGAATATTGTGCTCAGGTCTGGTCTCCATATACCAAAGATGATATAAAAAGAGTGGAGGCAGTTCAAAGAAGTATGACTAGATCCATAAACAGCTTAAAGGGGAAACCTTATCGGGAAAGATTAACAACACTTAAACTATATTCCCTACAATACAGAAGACACAGGGGGGACCTGTGTATGTTATTTAGAGCAATTAACGATAATACCCTAAGAACTGAACTAGGCCTAGTTTTAAACCATAGCAGAGTTAGTGGTAGGAAACATCCAATACAACTCTACTCAGGAAAATAGAACTTGCTGCAAAGAAAACATTGGTTCAGTCAAAGGGCGATTTCAACATGGAACGCACTACCTGAGGTAGTCTTTAGGAGCAAAGATATGGCAGCATTTAAACATAACTTGGACAACAACATGAGTGATGAGGTTAAATTCGGGGGTTTTACTTAAATCTACCAGGGTTAGATACTTATAATAGGAAAACATTGTCACAAACCCACTCAGCAGGTCAGGCCCTCTACTCCCAAAGTGCCAACCTCTGAGCGTAGTCTTGTGAACAGTGTAACAGACAAGGTAACCCTCTTGTCTGTTTTTGTGAGTTCGCATCAACCTTTGGTCTCAAGTTCAGGAGAGATTCAAACTGTTAACCTCTTGCTAGCATACCCAATGCACAGGCTCAGATATATCTGTCTTCGGGGGCCAGATATCTTTGCCTACGGGCACCTAACCAGGCATGCAGAAATTAACCCTTTAAAACTTTAATAAAGACCTCAGATTTAAAACACTTCTCTTTCCAGTTTGGTACCACCATACAAGCTTATGTCTGCTGTCTGCTATAACCATAAATATTTCTTAGCAGAAGAAAGCAATTCAAAGACAGATCAGGTATGCTCTAAAATTAGAGTTTTTACTAAAATATATAATAATATGTCAAACATACAATACAGAACTCTTATAGCACAAGACATACATATCTTTAAACAAAACAAGGTTTAAAACAGTGCAATTCCTATAACAATATTTAGATTTGTCTAGCTTTCTAAATACCTGTTTTCAGTGCTCAGATATTTTCTTGATCAGTGTCAGACAAAAGTGTGTCCGTAGTAAAACGGAATAATCTTTAAAAGCTTGTTTTGCCCACCTCTTTTGCATGAGGTCCTCTAGCTCCTCCCTGTCAAAATATCTAAAAAATATATATTTCTATACAACCACAGGATGTAATTTCAAAGTATTAATTCTGCGACCTTGGCATAACTCAATTTCAATGACACCTCCTTTGATTCATGCTGCATCCTCCTCACACAGGCTTCATATGAGCATTTACAACCTCTCACCTCTGTGTAATAACCTCTGTTTTCTCTTCAACGTCATAAACCTTTTTTTATGATTTCCCTCGTAACAAAGTTAACTTAAACAACTCTATAATTAACTCAGAGAAACAGGATCCGTGATTAAAGTCTTCCATGTAACACATTGTCTCTAAAAACTGAGTGTGTGTGATACATGCTGTCAGCATTTCTTTTAGCTTGCATCTGTCAGCTGAAAACTGGGGGAGGGGGGATGAGTTCACTCCTAGAGCATTATATTTTTCAGTAGAGATAGTCATTAATACATTTTATATAAAAAAATATGATACAACTCTTTCGAACTGGCTGTCTACGTCACACTCCTCCCCACCTAGACTGAATTTGGGGGATCTATCCCCTACATGGGATGAGCTTCCCAAATCAGTTCACTCCTCATAGACCCTAGACAGCCCACCTGAGTTCTTGTTGTTCGCTCCAGCCCTATGTACGATTTTTTAGATCACACCCTTGTAAAGCAAGACTCCATCTTAGTAGTCTGCCATTGTTCTTCCCCATCTGCATCAGTCAAACTATGGGGTTGTGGTCAGTCTGCACCACAAAATGCTGCCCATACAAGTATGGCTCTAACTTCTTTAGGGACCACACTATGGCAAGACACTTCTTTTCCACTGTGGAGTGCGCTTGCTCCCTGGGAAGTAGCTTTCTGCTCAGGTACACAACTGGGTGATCTGTCCCTTGGCTAGACGTCTGGCTCAGTACTGCCCCAATACCCATGTCTGAGTCATCTGTCTGAACTATAAAGGTTTTGCTATAATCCGGACATGTCAAAACAGGAGCACTGCACAGTGTCTCCTTCAGTCTGGTAAAGGCTTCCTCACAGGCTGGGCCCCATGTAATTTTCTTTGGCATCTTTTTCTTTGTCAGGTCAGATAAGAGAGCAGCCAGGGCACTGTAATTGGGTACAAATTTTCTGTAGTACCCTGCTCTCCCTAGAAAGCTCCTGACCTGCTTCTGGGTTTCTGGTCTGGGCCATGCCTGAATCACCTCTATCTTTATTTGGTTAGGACGGAGCTGTCCCCGGCCTACCATATGCCCGACGTATGCCACTTCTTCCATGGCCACCTGGCACTTCTCGGCTTTGACATTGAGCCCAGCCCTCTGTATCCTGCCCAGCACTTCCCTAAGGTGTGAAAGGTGTTCCTCCCAGCTAGTACTGAAGATGGCAATGTCATCCAGGTACGCTACAGCGTACTTCTCAGCACCATTCAACACCTGGTTCACCAACTTTTGGAAAGTGGCTGGGGCGTTCTTCATTCCGAAAGGCATTACTTTAAACTCAAATAAGCCTATCGGAGTGATGAGGGCTGACCTCTCCCTAGCTCTGTCTGTCAATTCTACTTGCCAATACCCCTTGGTCAGGTCAATAGTCATAAGGCAGGTCACCCCTCCCAACTTGTCCAGGAGTTCATCCGTCTGGGGCATCGGGTGGGCGTTGGACTTCGTGACTGCATTCAGTCCACAATAGTCCACACAGAAACAAGTTGAGCCATCTAGCTTGGGCACAAGGACTATGGGTGAGATCCAGGGGCTGTGGGATCTCTGGATTACCCCTAAATCCAGCATCTCCTCCCCTTCCCTCCTAATGTCCTTTTGGACAGCCTCTGATACCCGATATGCTGTCTGCCAAATGGGCATCTGTGTCCCTGTCTCCACATCATGTGTTGCTAAGGGGGGTTAGTCCAGGCTTGGTGCTAAACAAGGGGGCAAAGTCTGCTAAAACCTCCCTTACTTTCTGGACCTGGTCTGGGGTCAACTTGGGAGACAATTTTACTGCCTCCACAGAGGACTCCCACATACTTTCTTCCAGCAGATCTAGAAGGGGGTGTCCTTCGTCTGTCCCCTCCTCATGACTACACACTGCAAACACCATGTCAGCCCTATTTGCATATGGCTTCATTATGTTGACATGGTACATCCTTTCTGTCTGTCTACGGTCAGGGAACTCCACAATGTAGTTCACGTCATTTACCTTCCTAACCACTTTATACGGTCCTGCCCACTCAGCTTGCAGCTTGTCTTTCAGGACCGGAATAAGAACCATGACTTCCTGACCCACCATGTACGAGTGAGCTCTGGCTCTGCGGTCATACCACACCTTTTGCTTCTGTTGGGCAGCTGCCAGGTTGCTCTGGGCTGTCCCCATAAGCTCCTTCAGCCTTTCCCCTAAACCTAAGGACATAATCCAGAATGGGAGTTCCCTGGGTGGTGTGCTTGACTTCCCAGTCCTCCCAGATTAAGTCTAGGGGCCCACGTACTCGGCATCCATGTAAGAGTTCGAAGGGGGAAAATCCTGTCGACTCTTGGAGCACCTCCCTTTATGCAAACAACAGGTGGGGAAGGTATTTCTCCCAGTCCCTCCCATGCTGTTCAGCAAATGCCCAGAGCATTGACTTTATGGTATCATTGAATTGTTCCACAAGCCCATTGGCTTGTGGGTGATATGGTGTCGTGTATCTCTGCACCACCCCACACTTCTCCCATAAACATTTCATCAGGTCAGACATTAAGGAACCCCCTTGATCAGTGATTACCTCCTGTGGAAACCCAACATGGGAAAAAATCTCAAGTAAGGCATCTGTCACTTTGTCTGTCCTCAGAGAGGATAGGGCGACTGCCTCTGGGTACCGGGTGGCATAATCCACTACAGTCAGGATGAATCTCTACCCTGAGGACCTGGAGGTATTTAAAGGCCTCACAATTTCCATTCCCACCCTCTGGAATGGCTCCTCCACTATGGGCAAGGGGATCAGGGTGGCTTGGGTTTTCTTGCCCGCCTTCCCTATTTCTTGGCATTGGTGACAAGATCTGCAATACTCCTTCACCTGCTAGGTGAAGTTAGGCCAGTAGAAATTCTGGACCAACCGCTGCATTGTGCCTGTGATTCCCAGATGACCAGACAAGGGAATATCATGTGCAATCTTGAGCAACTGCTCACGATACCCCTTGGGAATGACAAGCTGCCTGCCTAGAATCCCTCTCTCTGTCTGTACTGCCTGTGTATACATAAGTCCATTTTCCCAATAAACCTTATGTCTGTCGTCACCTCCCTGTGTGCCCTCTGAGTCTGTCCAAGCCCTCGGCTTCTCTAAACTAGGGTCACTCCTCTGAGCAGCTGCAAACCCGTCACACAGTCCCAAGGTATGGGACAGGTCCCCTTCAGTCACTAAACTAAGGTCCCTAGCACTAGCATCAGGGCCCTCAGGATCACTGTCAATCCCAGCCCTCTGGTAATTGGTCACCCTTCCCTCTTCGGAGTAATCTTCCATAGCTGTGTGGTCACTTGCTACTGGGGAAATTTCTACCCCCTTTTTATCAGTTTCCCCATCTGGAGACACAGGCTGGGGAACTAGCCTCTCAGTGGTTTTCACACTGGTTTCTGTGGGGTTCAGGGAACTGTTATTTTCCCTTGCTGCTTGGCTACAGGTAACAGCACATACCACCCCCTGCTGGAGATTGTTACCCAGGATCACATCCACTGCTAATGTGTTGGCTACAGCCACCTGTTGCACAGTTCCCCCTGTTTCACCCCAGTCCAGGAGAACACTAGCGAGTGGCAATGTTTTCTCTTCACCATTAAACCCTTGTAAGGTTACATATTTATTGGGCATAAGCTGACCAGGCTGTACCAGGTCCCCCTTTATCAATGTCAGGGATGCCCCTGTGTCCCTTAACCCCAGTGTCTGTACCCCATTCACCATAACTGGGTGCATGTGTTCCCTCATGTTCACTGGCATGCTTCCAGGGACACACAAATAACCCACTTCTTTTCTAGCACCCTGTTGTGTATTATGGTTCGCCTTTTTGGGGCACTGTCTGGCAATATGCCCAGTTTCTTTACACAACCAATAGGCATTTCTTACTTCAGAGAAATCTTTTCTTTGAAACCTGGGGCTAACTGGTTTCGGTGGAGGCAGTGAGGGTTTTAGCTGCCCTGATGGCACGCTTTTCCCTTTCTGCACTGCCACACCTGCCCCATTCATTCTCAGAGCAGGTCTGCTTTTGGCATATCGGTCCAAGAGTTCAGCAGCCTCTTGCACTGTTTTTGGATCTCGGTCCTTTAGCCAGGTTTTTACCTTTGCTGGGCATGCCCAATAAAGCTGTTCTAATAAAATCACATTTTCAATTTTATCAACAGAATTTGCCTCATTTCCTTCCCACCAGCATTTTAAAAACTGATGTTGTTTCATGGCTAGCTCCTCGTAGCTCATATCAGGGCTTCTCCTGAGCTTAGAGAATTTAGCTCTGTATGATTCAGCAGTTAATTCAAACTTTTTTTAACAGTGCAGCTTTTAGCTTGCTGCAATCATTGCTGTTTTCATTGTCCATTTGACCCAATGCATCTTGAGCTTTCCTGGTAAGTAGCGGGGATAGCTGGAAGCTCCAGGACTCTCTAGGAATTTTAGCCTGAATACAAACTTTTTCAAAAGAATTTAAAAAGGTGTCCACGTCCTCCTTTTCCTAAAACTCAGCTATTAATTTGGAGTTCAATGTGTAACCCAGTCCTGCAGTCCCAGTTAAACCCAAGCCACTTACCTGCTCTGGTGCCGCTGGTCGGAGTCGCATCTTCTCAGTTCGTGTTGCCTCTGGCGCTCCTCTCTCTTCTCCTCTGCAGCTCACTGGTGCTCATGCTCCTCACGGTCTGCCTCCCTCTGTTGTCACTCTGCCTCTCTGCGTTCTCGCCCTCTCCTCTCCTGGGACTCCAACTCCATCCTGCATAACTCAATTTGCAGTTTGAGTACCTCTGGATTCAGGATACTGGTGGCCATTCCCTGCTGCTGTGGCCCTTCACTGACAGTGGCCCTGCTGTCCTCCTCATCGGCTCGGGACCCCTCACTGGCCTCTAGTCCTGCCACACTCGAGGTCTGGTCCCCTTCAGTCACGGTCTGTGACTCCCTGCTCTGGGTATCTGCTACCGTCAGGGCCTCCATGAGGTTCTGCTTACTGGCTTTCACCCCAAATGGGACTCCCCTGTCCCCGCACAACTGCTTTAAGAAATCTACAGTGTGCCTGCTGTAGTCGGAAGCCATTTTCTTCTTCCCTGACTACAGCTACTCTGACTTTGCACTTTAGGAAAAAAAAATAAAATAGGTAGGAACTTGACTGTACATCAAGTGATATATAGTTCTGTTTCCTTTTTAAAATAAAACTCTGTCTTTTTCTTTCTTTGTAAGAGAGTTTACGGTCTCAGCTGACACAGAACAATAAACTTGTGATACCAAAATAATGCCACCGCTGCCAACCAATCTGTCACAGATTCACTCAGCAGGTCAGGCCCTCTACTACCAAAGTGCCAACCTCTGAGCACAGTCTTGTGAACAGTGTAACAGACAAGGTAACCCTCTTGTCTGTTTTTGTGAGTTCGCATCAACCTTTGGTCTCAAGTTCAGGAGAGATTCAAACTGTTAACCTCTTGCTAGCATACCCAATGCACAGGCTCAGATATATCTGTCTTCGGGGGCCAGATATCATTGCCTACGGGCACCTAACCAGGTATGCAGGAATGAACCCTTTAATAAAGACCTCAGATTTAAAACGCTTCTCTTTCCAGTTTGGTACCACCATACAAGCTTATGTCTGCTGTCTGCTATAACCACAAATATTTCTTAGCAAAAGAAAGCAATTCAAAGATGGACCACATATGCTCTAAAATTAGAGATATTACTAAAATATATAATAATATGTCAAACATACAATACAGAACTCTTATATCACAAGACATACATATCTTTAAACAAAACAAGGTTTAAAACAGTGCAATTCCTACAACAATATTTAGATTTGTCTAGCTTTCTAAATACCTGTTTTCAGTGCTCAGATGTTTTCTTGGTTAGTGTCAGATAAAAGTGTGTCTGTAGTGAAACAGAATAATTTTTAAAAGCTGGTTTTGCCCACCTCTTATGGATGAGGTCATCTAGCTCCTCCCTGTCAAAATATCTAAAAAATATATATTTCTATACAACCACAGGATGTCATTTCAAAGTATTAATTCTGAAACCTTAGCATAACTCAATTTCAATGACACCTCTTTTGATTTATGCTGCATCCTCCTCTTACAGGCTTCATATGAGCATTTACAACCTCTCACCTCTGTGTAATAACCTCTGTTTTCTCTTCAACGTCATAAACCTTTTTTATGATTTCCCTCGTAACAAAGTTAACTTAAACAACTCTATAATTAACTCAGAGAAACAGGATCCTTGATTAAAGTCTTCCATGTAACACATTGTCTCTAAAAACTGAGTGTGTGTGATACATGCTGTCAGCATTTCTCTTTGCTTGCATCTGTCAGCTGAAAACTGGGGGGGGGTGAGAGCATTATATTTTTCAGCAGAAATAGCCATTAATACATTTTATATAAAAAAACATGATACAGCACTTTAGAACTGGCTGTCTATGTCATAAGCATTATGGATGAAAGTCTATTAGCTTGACACAGTCTATGAAATCAAGGACGTAGGCACAGACAGAGGTGCAGGAACAACAAGTAGCACACTGACAGCACAAGAAAATCCTGAAACAGACATCTAGCAACTTACTGCATTTGCTTCTAAGCTTACCCTCAATGTTACTGATGCCAAAATTGCCAAATGGGTTGAGTGCAATAAAGAGGAGGATGGTCATGAGGACATATATGATGACCGTATCAGTTCAGGCCATAACTATAACTGCTAAGAGAGATGAACAAGAGTCTTCAAGGGAGGAGGAGGGGTAGGCAGCAAAACCTGTTACAGACAATTGTGAAACTGAGGGCCTCACTAAGTGCCTGTCCTGGTTGGAGAAACAGACAGAAACCGGTCCACTACACCTCCTCCTGTTGAGAAATCTGTGAAGCCAGACTGCTAAGAATGGAGCTGAAATGCTACAGCAGAAGTTGATTAAATACTTCTCCTAACCACAGTCAATCACTAAGCATGTCTATACTGTATATGCACAAGCACTGAACACTTAACAGTAAGCATAACACCCTCCAGAAATGTTCACTTCTCTCAAATTACAATCACAGTAGAGAGTATTACACTGTATAGTCAGTATTAAACATACTGTGGTTTGTGTGTATCAGTCTACATGTAGCTTTACTTACCATTTTCAACACTGCCATTTAAAGGAACTGTGGTCCTGATCTAACAAGCGCCCGATTATCTAACTTATTCATAACCCACACAAATGGTTCGGATAATCGGGGTTCTACTGCACTATCAATTGCAGTACACAAGGCAAGGCTAGGCAAATTTTACTTAAAAAGACGCCCATCCTGGAGGCTCTTGATGCCAAACATATTAAAATTTCATACAAAACTCAATCAATAAATTATATATACACAAATAACACAATACTTGACAGAAGTATACAATACTACAACAGTTATTATAAAATTTATAAATACTACCCTGAACTAACTCAAAAATAGTCATGGACCAGTTAAGGCGAAAAAGTCAGGAATCAAGATAAGGCTATAAAGCAAAGTCCGGGAAGGCCTGATTATACAAGAAGGCCTTGAGGTGGGCTTTGAATACCTCAACAGAAGGGGCCTCTCTAACAGTTGGAGAAGCGAATTCCACAGGACGGGGGCGGCGACACTAAATGCTCTGTCACCTGCTGTTTTTAGCCTCATCCTGGGAGTCGCAAGAAGGCCCCTAGAGGAGGAGCAGAGGGAGTGGACCAAGACAGCAGGTGTAATAAGGTCCTTCAGGTAGCCAGGACCCAGGCCATGTACAGCCTAAAAGGTGAGCAAGCCCACCTTGAAGAGGACCCTCCACCTGACTGGCAGCCAGTGCAGTTCATGCAGTACCAGGGTGATATGACAGCACTTAGGCTGTCCTGTCAACAGCCTAGCCACAGCATTCTGCACCAGCTGCAGTTGGCACAGGGTACCCACAGAGACCCCAAGATACAGTGCATTACAGTAGCCAAGCCTGAACATCACGAAGGCATGAATCAAGGTGGGGAGATGCAGAGGTGGAACCAGGGGCTTTATCCTGGCAATGTTCCTCAGATGATAGAAACTGGTATGGACAATGGATGACACCTGAAACTCAAGCGTCAGTCTGCTGTCAAGAATAACGCCCAGATCATGCACCCTAGAGGAGGCCTTTAATGGTACAGAGCCAAGAAAAAACCCTGTCTCTGCACCAGAGGCCAACTTATCACATCCTCTGTTTCGACTCCACCACCAGTACCTCCGTCTTATCGGGGGTCAGTTGCAACAAGCTGGAGGCCATCCAGTCATTGATCTCAGTAAGGCAGCCATTAAGCACTTCCACTGCACAAGATGTTCCCAGGGCAAAGGAAAGATACAGCTGAGTATCATCAGCATAGCAATGAAAACCCAAGCTGTACTTCCTTATGAGCTCTCCCGGGGCAGCATGTAAACAGCGAACAACATCGCGACAAGACCGAACCCTGGGGAACTCCGCATGACAGGAGGTTAGGAGAGGAGGAGAAATTCACCATCACTACCCTTTGCCTTCTGTTAGACAGAAAAGACTCAAACCAGCAGATGACAGTGCTGGCGAGCTTGCAGAATTCCCTTAGGCAGTCAAGAAACACACAATGGTCCACCGTGTCAATTGCTGAAGAGAGAACAAGAAGGACAAGAATTGACCCCTTCCCTTGATCTCGTGCCCTGAGGAGGTCATTGTGCACCCAAACTAATGCAGTTTCTGTGCTATGCCTCACACGAAACCCAGACTGGAGTGGCTCCTATAGGTCATGGGCCACAAGGTGCTCCTCAAGCTGAAGCGCCACCACCTTCTCCACAATCTTACTCAAGAATGGAAGGTTGGAGATGGGATGATAATTTGCCTTTACATCAGGGTCCAACGATGGTTTCTTCAGAAGTGGTCTCACCAGTGCCTCCTTCAAGACATTGGGAAAGACCCCCTCCAACAAGGAACACTGGACAATCAAGGCAAACACCAGGCCAACAGAGTCGACACATCCCATTAAGAAAGGAGTTGGCACTGGGTCCAGTTCACAAAAGGTGAGCCGTAGCTTGGAAGCAACCTCAATGACCTCAGCCACCTCCACCAGTCTAAACTCACCCCAACCAGGTGGAGTGCTCTGGATGCTCATGGCGACCACTGTCGTCTGAACTATGGCTCACTAGCAGAACCCCCTGCCTGATGGCAGACACCCCGTCTGAGAAGAACCGAGCAAACTCTTTGCATAATGCATTCATAAAAGCTACTTTTGGCTGTAGACAGGAAGGATGAAGAAGCCTGTCTACAGTCTGAAAAAGCACAGCTGGTTGGTTTCTCCTGGCAGCAATCTTTCTGGACAGGAATTCTGCCTTCTTACAGTTGATTGTCCCCTTGTACACACCATAGTGTGCACGCAGGGCCAGTTTTTCCACCTCTAGACCAGACTTCCACCAGCAGTGCTCTAATCTCTGACCCACAGTCTTTTTCACCTTGAGCTCCCCATCATACCATGGAGACCTCAAGTAAGAAGATTTGGGCCATACACGGACCGGTGCGAGGGAGTTGAGCACACCAGACATCACCTTATTATAGGCATCAACTGCTGCGCACACACCCCAATGCATGCACTGTCCACCTGAGATAGATCAGCCCCTGCCAAAAACCCTTGGGGGTCAACCCCTCAAAGGGTGATAGCTGACCATCTCAGCAGGGGGAGGACTCTTGGGGGGGCCCAAACAAGAACTCCACCATGCAATGATCAGACCAAATGACTCGATCAATCCTGAGATTATTCATCACAAGCCCCAGTGAGAACACCAGACCCTACATGTGGCCACCCTGATGGGTCACGGAAAAACCTACAGTGTACTTGCATCAGGCTCAGGGATGACATCATCTGGAGGAAGTTGTAACCAAGCTGAGAAGATTCATCATCTGTCCAAACACTGAAGTCCCACAGCACTAAACATCTGGGGGCCTCCAATGTTTCACCAACAATGAAATTGTATACGTCTTGCAGGAAATCTTCCACCACCCTAGAAAGGTGGTAAATCAGGAGAATCTGGCAACCTGCACCCGGACCCCCAAGGATGGCCACACATTCAAATGAACCTGGTGCTCTCACTGGGTGCAGGGTGAAGCCTAGCTCAGATGGCAACCCCTTCACCCCTGCGTTCCGCTCTGGGGCAATGCACTACAGTATACCCAGGCAGGACTGCGACCTCTAAAACAAGGATAGCATCCTCACCGATCCAGGTCTCCGTGATGCAAGCCAGATCGGCTGAAGAATCCAAGTCTGCAATAATTACGGTCTTGTTTCTGACTGATCTGGCATTGCAAAGAACTGCCCTCAGGGGTTGGTGGACAGTGCAGCCCCTCTAGCTGCCTGCCCACTCAGGTCTGGTGGAAACCCTGGTGATGGGAACTAAACATGTCTGGCTTCTGTCTAAGACCTGTCTAACCCCAGGGCACCTTCTGCACCCAACTACCTCGATCATACCACCCACCGCAGTGCATGGGGCACCCCAACCAAATTAACAATATGGTTCCTCTTTATTCCAACCTCCCTGCAGCACATTGCTGTGGTGACGGAAACTGGGAGGTTGAAAAAAGCCCATAAATTAAGCAACTGTGATGCCTCATACACTATCCTAGCCTGCCCCAGGCCCTCACACCTTCCCAGACACATCCCTCCTGACTACGCAGTTCCAGGAACCCAAAATACTAATTCCACATGCACAAATACATACTACTAACACACACTACAACAATAAAGAGCCCTATACCACACACTCCACTCATACATACAGAATGAACTAAAACCCAAAACTACCCCACCCCCCACCCACAGCCAAAACCACCCCCACCCAAACCAAAACCAACTAAAATACGATATCTATAAAACAAATATAAACCTCAACACAAAATCCCCCCACCAAAACCACATTTTACAATGTAAAAATGTCCAAGTGTTAGGGCAGCATGTAAATCAGTAGGCAGACATGAGCAGTCACTAGAAATCTCAAGGCTCTGTACTTTAAACCTGAAGAGCCCCCACCTCTTCAGTAAAAATAGTTAAACAGTCTTCCAAGCGCTATCATTCACATAGCCCTTGTGAAGATCACGGTCTAGAATTACTTTTAAAATAGTCAGTCTGGCAGGCACTCTCACTACCCATAATATGGGCCCAAAAATAGAGAAAAAAAGAAAGGTCTGACCGTGTCCCAGGATCAGAATGTCCTCCTCCGGTGTTCAAATCCAGATAATAAATCCCCAGAGTTTGTAGTTCCAAGGGCCAAAGATGCCAGCTATTGCAGAATACAGGGGACCTCACCAGCACCCCGTGATAGGCCACCACCAGAAAACGCTGTGACTCAATGCTTCGGCTCCTATCTCTGCTAGTCCACTGACAGACCCTCCTGGAAGCATAGCTTTCTAGCCAACATGGGTCCTTCTTCAGGCAAACTTTCTTCAGTATCTATAGGACAATAGCTGCTAAGCATTCAAAGCTGGTGTCACCTAGGCAACTTCACAGGACAGGGCCTGAAGCTTGATGCCTACAAAATCTTTCTCCTCTGTGTGCTGGTGTTCCTGGCTTGGGACTCTGTGCAAATATGCAGGACAAACAATTGTTCTACAGCATAAAAATTTGTTTGATTGTTTACTAAACCCACTCCACATCAGCTGTCACTGCATTTAAGGCCTTGTTTTTTTTAGCTGAAAAAGTGAAACCTGATCATTAGCTGCTGGTAATGGGAGAAATCTAGCACTGCCAAGCATTTTTTAAATCTTTGGTGAAAATTTAACATTTTGTATTTTGACAGTTCTGCATGCAGATGAAATAAAATATTTTCTTCTCCTTTCCCTTCCGCCTGATTTTTACCAGGAGAGACATGTTTTCACACTTCCTACCAGCAACATTTCATGGGATGGTGTGTGTGGTGCTGTGAAAATCTGCAGAAAACTAATTTTTTGAGTTCTAGAGTAACTAAAGTAACAGTTTGGGACTGCAGCATGCTGGAGATTACTGGACTGGACTGTAGCATATCGAACATCTCCTTTGTTATAAAATGTAGTAGGTTTCAGGGTTCAGTTTAGCCATCAGTTTCTAACAGAGACTCCCTCAAAATAAATTTTCCAAAGGCCCCAAGTATGGTCTCCCTAAATCCCCGTTTTAAAGATGAGCATTGGAGCTGTTAATTTGTTTTCTGATCCCCCTCCCCAAAACCACACAGACTGAGTTACCCTAGTTGAAGAGTTGCTCTGCAAAAACTGTCCCTTTGGAAAATGAATCCCATGCCAAATCCATTTATGGGCACTGGCATGTGCAATTTTTCATAGTGACTTAAAGGAAAACTGATGCTGACTGGGGAGCATCCAAACATATATGTCTTTCAGTTGTTGTAGGTCAGCCCTCCTTTCTGTGGTCTATCTTAAGAAAGGAGCAAGCAGCACATGACCCTTCAAACTAGTTCACAAATCAGCACAGAATGTTGATGCAATGTGGCAGGGTCAACCACTGTGTCATATGGTACATCTACAATGGACCGGCCACCTGTCTAAAAGCTTAACACCTGGTCACTGGGCTGCATGACCTTTTCCATCCAGCCTGCATAAAAGTAATAAGTAACCTTCTGCTCACAAAAAGCCAGCTGAAGAAATCTTATTCTCCCACACCAAAGGAAAAAAAATTTATGGCAACAGCACGAGCTAAAGGTCACATCTCATACTAGTGCCTGGCCCTACAGTGTGTTTTTAAGCACAACACAAAGATCACATATTATGTCAAGTTGCTCAGTTGCTCTGTGAATATAGTTTTGCTTTTCCACTGACTCTCCCAGAGACATCATGTTTAAAGGGAACATGAAAGTTGTGCTAATTGGCAGCTATTTGTAATTCTTCTGTTTTACAGAACTGAAATTCATATATCCAAATGATCTATAGTTAACTGTACCTGACTAAACACTAATGTGAAAACTGTGTTTTCAATTGTTTTCCTTTTATGGACAACATTCTACACAGTTCTCTTTATGGAAGCAGTAATTCGGAGTTTTTGCTATGTCACAGTTTGTGTTCAGAATGCTAAGCATGAGCCATTGATCTATCAGAACCATGTTCACGGTTTTCTTCACAAACCATGATATAAAGAATATTCCAAATCACTGTCTCCATAAAGACAGCTGAAAAAGAACATAGTGTATAGTAGAGCATTGTTCTATATAGAATTCCATCCCTTTTAAAAATGTTGTAATATATGGATTTGCAAAATAATACTATTGAAATCGATCAAAAAAATTCCTCGTAATCGATCTCACAGGACTCAATAATACCACACTTCACTCTCAATAATACTATCGTTCTAACGAACGATAGTATTATCACTGAAACAGCACAGTCTAGCGCACCCTCAACCTCGCGCCGACCACGAGCCACTTAATCAGCTAACAACTGTAATAGTTTAAAAAAGTCATTCGCGGGAAAGTAACGCTCGCTTAACTTTCTCACAATAAATCTCAATCTACATCGCAAACATGGCACTATCAAAGGTACAAACTATAATACAAAAGTCTCCGAAACAGAAAAAAAGAAGATCGTATGTATAGACTCAGAGTCTGGGTAACAACCTCATCCGCACCGCAATTAATCGTTTTATTTGCCGCAATCATTGGCTATTTTTAAAAAAAAAAGTAGCACCTCAGTTCATCGTTTTTTTGTTGCCGCAATCATTGGCTATAAAAAAAAAGTATGCATTTTAAAGTTTTACAAGGAACTTTTTACGAAGTTGGCAAATTCTTCAATCAACTTCCGGATTCAGCTTTCAAGCCATCACAGGTAAGAACTCGCCAACTTCCTTAATCCATATATTACAAAAAATAACAGATTGGTTAGTGTGTATTACTCGGCTGTAATTTCATCTCGAGTTTCTGGGGACATAGAAACCTCTCGAGCTTCGCTCTCGAGGTTATCTATGTCCCCAGAAACTCTCGATGAAATTACAGCCTTGTAATACACACTAACCCATCAATTATTCTATTTGTTGTACCACAGTTCAAAGGTCATGGAATGTGATTATACCGTTATATGGTACAACAGCATTCTGAAACCTCTAGAGACTGCATGAGTCAGTTTAGTTTTTAAAGAGAAAGAACGGATGCATGCACATTTCACACAATACTGTACACTATAAAAAATACAGGATGAGCAACTTTATGCACAACCAATGTGTTCTTCCAGCTTGGGGTTCTGATTCCCACGGACCTCTAGAGCTTCGCTCCTGAGGTCAGCGGAAATCAGAACCCCTTTGTGACAGATCGCACTGGTTGTGCATAATTGCCCATCCAGCATTCTCTGTTGTCCATGAAGCAAAATAATGAAAAATACTGTTTTTCATGTCACTTTTTTATTCAGGTACAGTTAAATTTGGATCATTTAGGAGAATTAATATAATTTCTGGAAATAATAACATTATAAGCAGCTACCAATTAGAAATTATTTTCTGTCCTCTTGAACAGCCGCTCATTTGACTAGTTTTCATAAATTTCAGCTGGACACTTTTAAAGGAATCAAATACACAGAAATAGCTTTCTAAACAGTAAATACCAGGGCAGAGCATTGTGGGTAGTGATATGTGGCTTAAATTCAAAAGGAGGGGGTGGCTGGCAAGCATTTATGAGGTCTAATATTTACCTTCAGCAAGTATCATAAACCAAGTGTAGCTGTATTGCTTATTTATTTAATTTATTTAAAATTTGGTGACCAGTATAGGCACACTGAGCCAGGGTTCTTTTCTGGTTGTGACCCCGGGAAAGGGATACAGCAGGGAATGAAACAGCAGTAATAAAATGACAACAACAGGTGCATGCACATGATAAAATCACAGTACAAGTAGTATAGTAAATTCCAGAGAAAGAAAACAACACATGGGCCGAGATATACAAAGGGCTTGCACCTGGCACAACTGAGTTGCACCAGTGCACCCCAAAAATGTGCCCTGGGGCAATATTCAAAAGGGGGAAATGTGCAGCAGAATTCCCGATGTGCCGGGGTGCAAAGATAGTGTATGCAGCACATCTCCAAGGGGCGTGCCCATGCATATGTGGCACATCCTGATATTCAGCCTGGGATGTGCAACACATCTGCCAGCACATTCCAGAGATGTGCTGCATACCTGAGCACAAAGTTGAGCCCGTAAAACATGGCTCAACTACTAGCTCCCACAGGCATGCCACTGTATTGAAATGTGCAACACAACATCTGCCAGCCATGGGTGGCTACCCCACAGAACACCGTTGCAAGCACCCATATATTTCTCTGGTAGTCTAGTAGTACCCCCTGCCCTGCTGGTAACCTTGATCACCGTATCATAATATTATTAATCTCCCTGGTAGTCTAGTGGTACCCCCCTCCCCACTGGTAACCCAGATCACCATAGAAATGGCAATGACCAGTCCCTGGTGGTCAGTGGCACCCCCAACCACACAGGACCCCCAGCCCACCCAGCCCCCCTCATCATTGGTGGGCAGCAAACCCACCCACATATCTTTCTGGCTGCCCACCAAATGACAGCTTACAGTATCAGCTGCAAGCCTATTGGTCACACTGTGGACCAATGGGCTTACAGTGCATACTATAATAGTCATTCACAACTTTGTGAATGAAGCCATTCATTCAAAAGTTGTGAATGACTATTACAGTATGCACTGCAAGCCCATTGGTCCACAGTGTGGACCAATGGCCTTGCAGCTGATACTGTAAGTTGTCAGTCGGCGGGCAGCCGTGGAGGTATGTGGGTGAGTTTGCTGCCTGCCGATAATGGGGGGTGAGCTGGGGTCCTGTGTGGTGGAGTGGTGCCATTGGACCACCAGGGACTGGTCATTGCCATTTCTACAGTGATCGGGTTACCGGTGGGGAGAGAGGTATCACTAGACTACCAGGGAGATTAATACTGCAATATTATGATGCAGCTATCGGGGTTACCGGCGGGGAGGAGGGTAGCACTAGACTACCAGGGAAATTAAAAATATTATGATACAGCAATTGGGGTTACCAGCAGGGAGGGGAGTACCACTAGACTACCAGGGAGATTAATAATATTATGATATGGCAATTGGGGTTACCGGCAGGGAGGGGGGTACCACTAGACTACCAGGGAGATTTAAAATATTATGATACTGCGAGCAGGGTTACCGGTGGGGAAGGGGGTACCACTAGACTACCAGGGAGATTAAAAATATTATGATATGGTGATTGGGGTTACCGGTGGGGAAGGGGTACCACTAGTCTGCCAGGGACTGTATTGAGACATAGGTATGGTACCCATTGGTACAGGATGGGGTGTACTACTGCAGTCCCTGGTACAGGGACCACATGCTGTGCAGGGTGCCAGGCACATTTCACATGCCAGCCCTGCACAACACATGTAAATGGCCCTATTTGCACCTTGCATGCATTATGGCTCCATTTGCATATTTGTATCTGAATATCAGGAATTTGCGCATGGCACAGCTCTGATGCACTGGTGCATTTCCCAGTCCTGGTATTCAGACCTGTCTGGGGGTATTCCCCCGGGTGCATTGTATTTCGCCGTACACATTATTTGCTATATTTAGAAGAGATATGCTATGGCACATCTCTTTTGAATATATATCTCAGTTGCTCCAATGCAGCTCAGATGTGCTGCACCACCACTTGCACCATTGCCAGGCTCAGTTATGAATATCGGGCCCATAATGCTAAAAGTTTACAACTACATTGGTTATAGAGGTAGCTGGGATGAGAGCTAAGAGATTGTGCCACCAATGTACAGCAGTATATTTGTACAGAATCACTGTGTCATAAAATTCCAATTGCTGAGTACACAGAATTGAATTGCAAGGGGACTCCCAGGGAGCCTTCCCACCTGTTACCCCTAGACATTGGTGTTGCCCTGGGCCATGACCACCCCCATCAGGGCAGTGAAGTACTCAGCAGTACTTGCCAAAGGAGAGCTGCGTATGTAGAGAGCACTTAATTGGTGTAGAAAATAATCTAATGCAACCTCAGTAGCAGATTATGAGATACTTCCAGGGCTCCAGAACTAATGGGGTTTCCCCTGAAAAAGGGACATTTCATTCCAGTGGGTTTACCCAGTCACCAAAATGAAATAAATAAATTAAATAATTTTATTAAATTGTGGTTGGCAGTATAGCCTAGCGGTTAGAACACTGAGTTGGGAATGAGCTTGGTACATGCAGCAGACCTGGGTTTTATTTCCACAAGCTCCACTTGCATACTGTGTCACCCTAAGCAAATCATTTAACCACCCATTGCTCTGGGATGCACCAGTAACTCTGTCTTGGCTCCGTGTTCCTTTCTTGGTCAAAAATTGTAAACAAATAAAATAAATAAATAAATAAAATGAATCCACATGGATACCTTTATGAGATGCATTGTCTTTTTTTTTATAAGGGTCCCAGGGCAGCATCTGCAGGCAGAGAACTGAGTTTTATAAGTAATATCAGGCACTAAGTTGCATACAGTACGTTGTGCATGCAGGTCGGGTGGTTTGATTTTTGTGCTAGAGGGATAAGGTCTATCATGGACACAGAACAGTGAAACAAAGATGGAACTGGGAAGCCTGACTGGTGCAAATTTGATTAAACAACTTGGAATAGAATAGAACTGTGATTTGCATTATATAATGGCAAGAACATTTCTTACTTTCCAATTGGTCAGTATGTGCCTGCAACAGTGATGTTATTGAACAATAACATCACTGTATTAATTCCAGGCACGCAGCTGACCGCACAACACTGAATAAGTACATCCCTCCACAAACAAGCCACCACAAAGCGTGTAGTTCCCTGAACCCATTACAGCTCCCCCCGGCAGTTAAGTCCCTCACTTCACCACTCATAGGACTTAAAAAATGCCACATTGAATCCTACAAAATACATTTCATTTTCATGATAGTTTTGTTTTTCTGGAACAGAGCAGCCTCTCTGAACCGCGTGGTGCAGTCCGTAACTGCCAATGGTGAGGTTACCGGAAGACACTCTGTTCAGGAAAAACAGACATCAAAATTATAATTCTGCTGAATGAAACCCACACACCACCCCTCCACCCCCATGGTGATCCTCCTGCAGTCAGTCGACGCGCCAACATTTCAGGGGAAAAAACAGCATTTACATCTCCTCCCCAATGCCAAAACAGTCTGACTGCATGCACAACAAATGAAAGGAACTGGAACTGTAAGGAAGCCTGAGTACAGCATGTTGCAGTTTTTTTTTTACAAATTTTTTTTAAATTAACTTACTTTGCTGTCAGCTGGGGATTTGGGAAGAGGTAGGTCCACTGCAGAGGAAACAGCTGAAAGGGGGGAAGGGGCTCATGTCAGACAACACAGGTACAAATCAGAAGGCTCCATAGAAAAGATCATTCAGGCAGCAGCCCTACCTACTGGTGGAAAAATATAGCAAACTTCTTTTTCAAAACATATACCTCCACACATCAAAAATGGGGAAAGAAAGGCAAAAATTTTTTTTTTTTTTACAATTATTCTTGTTTAATTAAAATTCCAGCCATTGTGTAATAGCAATAAGGCACTCCGGGAGTATGTGTGTTAGTGTGTAATAACGTCACTCCTGGGGTGGTGGAAGCACTCTGCTTTGCCTCGTGCTTCAACCCACCCCAGAAGTGATGTTATTCCACAATAACACACACCCTCTCATGCCTTATTGCTTAAATATATATTGCCTTTCATGCACAAAGTATCTTAGCACTTTACAAACCAATAAGCTCAATACTGATAGTGTGGTGGCTGTCACTTTGTAAAACTGGTAAAAACAGTAGAGTGCTATCGTCAGCTGAGACCTATCACATGATCATGCAGGGATACTGCTTAATGCATGGTCATGGGTTTGGTGTATTTTTACATGTTTTATTTCTGAAAAAATCAATTTCAGAAGTGCGATATCACACTCCATGGTTTGCATTAAACTATTATGCCAGCTGGCTCTGTGGTGCTGAGGGTTAATGCAATGAACGCCATACCTCCTGCCATGCTGGCGACCCATGTTAAGGAACAAGCACAGGTTGCTGGGGGTTGGTGGGGTGGGAGAGGATCAAGTGTCCCAAGGCCTGGTCTCCTCTCCCAGAGAGAGAAGGCCAGCAGTCCTGGCCTCTGCCTGCCACCAGATGGAGAGCTACTGGTAGTGCATGTTATGAGCAACTCGAAGGCTTGGACTATGGCTGTGCAGAACATACATGCCTCGGCAGGGGTAAGTGGGAACCAGAAAATGGAAAAGTGGTGAGGATGGGCTACATGAAGCCTTGCCTGTTCCCCTATGGCCTGTTCATACCAGGTGTAGCATTTTTGCATGACTGTGCAAAAGAACCTGCACAAGCTGCCATAAAATGTGGAAAAGGTCACAAAAGGGCAACCTTTTGGGAAGTTACGCACATGTGAAAAAATATAGATTGTGCAAATGTACCCTCCTGCCAGGAACTTTTATGATGCATGTATGCAATTTTTCCACTTTTGAAAATTCAGCCAGAGATGTGCGGTGAATAAGGGACAGCACATGACAGGGTGTGTGGTTATAAGGGAATAATTCACATCTCATGTGGTTGTTGAGCATAAGGCATAGCTGAGTGACACAACCCATGCAAGACGTTCATTAATATCTTATTACCGCATGCCCTGGAGTGTGGTACTCCACTTATAAACTGGGCTTTTATTTGCTAAAAGAAATATGTTGGTGAGGTGTGTGGTTGTCAGGAAATAATCAACAGTCATGTGATGTGTTTCAGCCAAAGAGGTGACAGGATTTTCATGACTCATTTTATAACATAGCTCAGTGCATACCCGTTCATGTGTTATTGCTCATGTACTCAGGAAAGGAGGTTTATCCAAGTTATTGTGCAGCACTGAACTGTGAAACATGAGCTCCCTTGTTTGCCTCATCACACAGCCACTGGCTCACTAAGTGACCTTGAGCAAAGTATATGACCTCCACATGTTTCCACTCTCCAAGCGGTACAACTGAGTAGAAGCAAGATTTATTCATCAAAAATGCATTTTAACAGGATATTCAGTTATGCTTGATTGCTTGTTTACAGTGGATTCCTGCTCAAAGGAGACTTTTGAAATTCATGATATTACTCCAAAAGTGGCAATGGAGACATATTTCTGGAGTTATGAATGTCAGCAAGAAGTTTATTTCGGACTGCATCTCTGAACCGTAAACTAGACCTGCCAAAGTTTATATTAACTTTTAGACCCTACTGATAATGAAATGCTATGACTTGGGCAATCATGGGTAAATAAATAAAAAGGCTACACAGACCAATCAAGCTAGCTTTAGATGGTCAACATTGACAAGTTAGATAGTTAGCTGGTTGGTTAGCTAGTTAGTTAGTTAGCTAGTTTTTGGTGACCAGGTTAGTGCATTAGACATGGAATTGTTAGACAATCGTATTTATCTATTCACAATTTGCATAATACAGGAGGTAGGGTGACCCCATGAGATGTAATTTATGTTTTTTATTTTATGAAATAATTAGCTTAGATAGCCCAGCAGAGATGTAACATATGATTTCCAGTAGGTTCCTGGTTTTATTCATACTGTATCCCCAACCGGGCAAACAGGGGCACAGAGAAGTTGAGTGACTTGCTCAAGGTCACATAGTGAGTATTTGGTTTTAGTGGGGTTTAAATGTGCAATATCCCAGTTCCTAAGCCAATGCTCTAACCACTAGACCACCCTGCCTCTCTGTACAGTGTTCCTAGGGGTATCTTGCTACAGTTATGGTACATGCATAAGTTAGGTACATGATTTCAAGTCAAGTTGGTGAACATGCATGCATCAGAGGTGACTCATTATTGTCCTGTTAGCAGGTGCAGACATTTCTTATTTGCAGAGATGGGGGCAACAAGAGAAAAAGGGGCCCAATATCTCCTGTAAGTTAGAAGTTAGAACCTGTTTTATTAAGAGAGGGTATGTTAGCCAGGACTTTGAGAGTATCCCTACTTCGCAAGGTGCCATGTGATCTTTAGCATCAGCCTGAATAATTTCTGAACATACCTGGAAGCTATGGCAGCCCTGTAGGCTCTCCTGATTTAGAATGAGGCACCAAGCACAGAAGGGGTACTCTTGAGCACTATCAGTGTGAAAACTGGAACAGTTTGGGATGATGCCTCGGACAGTTAACATTGGCCCAAAGGTGGGTGCAGTGGTGCGTGAATATCTGGCAGCTGTGGGATGGGGTCTCACTGAAGAGAAAAAAAAATGAAAAAAGGGATGAGGCATAAGCAGACAACATCCCTTTGACCCTCTCACATGCAGTTTAGCCCCTTAACAAGTTTGAGTGCCTGATTCTTCCACTTGCAAGACAGTCAGAGGACCTATGCAGAAGGGGGTGAGGACACAGCTTAACGAGATAGGCTGGATGACAAGGGAATATGAACCACCACATAGAGAGAGAGAACCTATGTGCTAAAGCCTCATTTTAAATGTAATTGAAAAAATGCTGAGCCCTGCCTAGGAAAAGCACAAAAACAAACATGGGACTAATCAACACCCAGTACCTGGACCAGAAACCAGATATTGGATATCAGCTGAACCCTAGATGAGGCACTTATTGTCTGGAGAGAGAAGGCCAATCTGTGGCATTTCACAGCACCTCTGTGGTAAATGAATGATCTGGATTTGGCAAGGACTTAAAGGGCTGTACACCACTAATGGGCGGAGACTGATACAAACATACGAATGTACGAAGAAGCCAATAGAGGAAGGCCATTTAATCAATCTAGTTTGCTCAGATTGCAGGTTCCACAGCTTGAGCTACTGTTCCTGCCCCCCCTCCTCAAATCCTCCCTACTCATGAGCCTTACCTTCCCCCAGTGCCTATCCCAGCTGCCTTTGAAGGTGCCCACTGTCTTCAATGAGACCATTTCTTCCAGCAGCACATTCCAAGTGTCCACCACTCTCTCCATGAAGAAGTGCTTCCTAACCTCCCTCCTAAACCTTCCTTCCTCCAGCGTAAGACTATGCCCCTTCATGTTATAGTTGCCACTCAGCTTAAAGAGACTCTCCTTGTCTACCTTATTTATCCCTTTCAAGTACTTGAAGGTCCCAATCATGTTCTCTCTCTCTCTCTCCTGTCCTCCAGGGAGTACATGTTCAGTGCCCCCAACCTCTCCTCATATGCCTTATCCTACTGACCTGCTATCATCTTTGTAGCTCTCCTCTGGACCTTCTCCAGCAGGTTAATATCCTTTTTGAGGTGTGGACACCAGTACTGAACTTCATACTCTAGATGTGGCCTCACCAGTGATCTGTACAAAGGCAGTATAACCTCCTCTCTCCTACTACTCATCTCCCTAGCTATACAACTTAGCATCTTGTTTGTCCTTGCTGCTGCTTTCTTGCACTCCGTGGAGTGCTTCAAGTCACTAGTGATCATCACTCGCAGGTCCTTTTCCTCCTCTGATGCAGATACATGGATTCCACCCAGGTAGTACTTCATCCTGGGATTCTTTTTTCCAATGTGTGTAACTTTGCATTTCTTGGCATTGAAGCCAAGCTTCCTGATCTCAGACCACCTCCCCAGCTTTTCCAGATCATCCTGTAGGTCCTGTATCCCTTCAGCTGTGTCCACTCTCCTGCAGAGCTTAGTGTCATCTGCGAATAGACACGTTTTGACCTTAATGTCATGTAGATGTCATTGATAAAGACATTGAACAACACCGTCCCCAGCACCAAACCCTGCAGGACCCCACTGGTGACCTCTCTGTACCATCAATACCATCAGCAATGGAGCACTACTCGATGAGAAGGGAGCATGAAGAAAAACAGCAAAAACAGGGGATACAAAAATTTAGAAATATATGTGTGCTGCATGATTTAGATTTAGGTGTGCTGCAAAGCTTCAGCTAAACCAGACTGCAGCTCTGACCTCTATTGTAAACTGCTCTTGTGATGTTTTATAGTGGGCAATTAGATGGTGTAATACCTGTAAACCAGAGTTTAAAAGTTTATTATTTGTTGATAAGCCACCCTTGGAAACCACTCACTACTTCAATTAAATTAAATGTATTTTTGTACATATTACTGCATTTAAAAGCTTTTTTATTACCAGTTGCAATGTTTCCCTGGTACAGCCTGTAGAAGTATTTTTAATAAGTGGATGCATTCTATATCTTTATCCCTTGACAAGAAATGAAACACACCAACAGTGTCTGTGCTCTGCTGGAGTTCAAAACTATTTAGTTCAAAGGGTTATCATTGTAGCAATTATTATTACGAGAGGATTAGGCAAAAAAGCTGAACTGGGCTGAATGCACCAGCATATTCATGAGGTCATGCAAAGGTAACTCATTTATCATACTTATTGCAAAGTACAGGTATGTGATTCATCAAACATGAATGCAAATAAGCCTGTGGCTGTGGTACTGTATCAGTGTTTTTACAGTATATTTACTGAGGATAGCAAGCTGAGATGCAGCTTCTTGCTTTTAACATGACCATTCCCACACCCAGTTTTATAACTGGCAGGACTGAAGTGCAGAAATGGTTGGGGACGAATTAACATCACAAAGATGAATGTCCTCCCCAGGCTCTTCTACCCCCTAAATATATTAAACCTCTGGCTTCCCCTCTCCTTTTTCCAACATGTACACTCCCTCATTTCCAACGTCACCTGATTAAATAAACAGCCTAAATGATCCTTCCTCAAGCTGAGTCTCCCCAAAGACCTGGGAGGCCTTCGCCTTCCTAACTTTTTGCTTTACTATTGGGCCTGCCACATAGAAACATAGAAACATAGAATGTACCGTTTGGTCCACCTAGTCTGCCCATTTTCCTACCTAGCAGATAAGCTGCAGATCCTAGTTAACCAACAGCTTACTTCCTCCTACCCCACCTCTCCAAAGGTGGAAAATGGCTTTCAAGTTCTGAAGGGGAGCACACCCCTACATGGCTACAAACTAAGAATCTGATCCTTAGATCCCTCAATTTAACCATCCCAACAGTATTTTGTCTCCCATTGAAATCTCTGCCAATTTCGATCCATCACTCAATGATTGGCACTTCCTAAAAAGTTTTTTTCTCAGTTTTGCGCCTTTCACAAACTCCTACCCCAAACAGACTCCGCTCAATCTATTACTCTAAACCCTAATATCAAGATAGGGGTTGACGTGTCTAGCTTATGGTTGGAGACCATAGCTAAAAGATACCACAATAGCTCACTTGTACTCCCAGGACTCTCTTCTCTCCTCCCCAGACATTCTCCTGAAATATGGCATAAATTAAGTACACATCTTTAAAATCTTCCAACTCAGACGCCTGGTGGGCCAATTATTTGGCACAACCCCTAAGCCCTCTGTTCTAGGTCCCATTTTGGAACAGATCAGGGTATTAGTCCCCAAACCTCATGCCATCTCCCTACTATACTTCTGTCTTCTATCTATAAATCATCCCGAACCCCTTCTAGGTTCTGAGGTCTGGAAATCTCTCCTACCTCATGTTAATTTTGACTGGCCAAGAATCTGGAAGGACCTATATTGCTACAGAAGCTGGCATATAACCCCAACCTTGCACTTATGTCCTGGGCCTATTTTGCCTTATGTGCTGTGTAAAACTGTGATATACATAAAATACATAAATTCTGGAACAACATGAAAGAACTCACAGGCAAGGATCCTAAAGCACCACCCACTATGCTCAACCTTCATGGCACTCCTACACTCGACCTAGGTACCATCACCAGCACTTTTAATAATGCATTTACAAACCTGGACAGTGTCCTTCCACCAAATTTTTTGATGACCTCCCTCCAGCTCTTCCCAAGTTACCCCCAACTAGAGCGTACAATCCCAAAGTTTTTTTTAAGGAGGTCCCCACAAGTAGCTAGAAAATACATTCAAAGGACATCGCAAACAAGGGTACAGTGGTGACTCCTTGACCTGAAACTGCTGGCACAAGTCCTCGATGAAATCTTAGAACCACTTACAAAGATCTTCAATCTCTCGCTAGATTGGGCCATTTCCTTCTCTCTGGAAGAAAGCCACTGTCACACGGTTCACAAAAGCAGAGATAGGACACTGCACCAATTACAGACATATCACTCCTCCCCCACTATCTAAAGCACTGGAGTGATAATGTCGGACCAACTAGTTGAATTCCTGGATAAGTACAATGTAGGTGCCCAGAGCAGCATGATCCAGAAAAGGGTACAGCACCACCACTACAGTACTGGAATTTTACAACCTTCATCCATGCTCGCTTGACAAAGGGAATTGTGGAGGGGCAGTATTTATAGACCTTACCAAGGCATTCAACACAGTTAACCACCCCCTACTGCTCAAGCAACTGTCCTTCATTGGGATCTCCAGCGATGCCCTTCCATGGTTCACCAACTACCTTGATAATCGGATCCAATGTGTAAGGATTGCAGGGATCTCTTCAGATGAGAAACCTGTCTGCTCCGGAGTCCCCCAAGGGTCTATTCTGGGCCCTCTACTCTTCTCCCTCTTCATCAACAATCTCCCCAGTGCCTGCCACCAAAAAATATTACTATATGCAGATGATGCAGTCCTGTTTTCCAGCCACCATGACATTACAGTCCTTGAATCCCAGCTGCAGCTCGACTTCAAGCGCATCGAAGACTGGTTCAATTCTCATAACCTTGTCATGAACCACAGCAAGACTAAAGCCATGTCCTTCTGTAACTGACAGAGCAGGCACAACTCTCTGTCCCTCACCATCAAGAACCATGCTGGGAACCCACTCGAACATGTCAAGGAGTTCAAGTACCTTGGTATTACCCCGGATAGTACCCTCTCCTACACTCGGCATATTGACACTGCTGCCAAGACCGCCAATATACGGATTGGACTACTACACAAACACAAGCACTGTATGCCTGTGGATGCCCTTAAACTAGCCATTTACAGCTCTGTCACCTCTATCATTGACTTCGGCCTTGCCATCTATGGCTCTGCCTCAACAAATGCCCTCCGCAGGATCTCAGTTGCTCTCAACAAAGCCTGTAGGCTACTAATGGGTGCAGCCTGACAAACTCACACCTGTGACCTCTATGCACAGGCCAGCTAACTACCCCTACGCAGCAGTATACAATACCAGACCTGCTTACTTACCAAAAAGATTCTCCTTGGTCTCATGCCACCTGGTGTTAGCTCACTCCTTACTACCTACAGTGGCACTCAACAAACCGTGGTGCCCAATCTCCTAACTTTCAGGTTCCCAGATGTCGTACCTCCATGGGTCAGCGGTCCTTTATTTATAGAGCCGCTCAATGGTTCAATTCCCTCACTAAAGAAGCACTTTCCTCTACTACACTTGGACCCTTCAAAAGGAATCTCAAACTTTACCTCACCTCTACCACTCAATGTGACTGCTTCTCTGAACAGAGATCTCTCTAAACACGTCCCAGCTCACTCATGTCTCACAGCCCGCCCTTTCCCAGTCTCATTCCCTCTGGTACTGGGCCTTCCTTGTGACTCCTTTCCTGCTTCACATCTCCACTGGTACAAGACATTTTCCACCACCATCGGACAGTGGCCCATTAGCCTGCCAACTTCCTCTCCCGGTCGCACGCCTGCAATACTAACTGCCTATGGTGCCCTCTGTCTCTTATTGTTACTGCAGCCAGCTGCCTACTCAAGCTGCTCGTTATATGAATATTATCTCAAAGTATGTTATAACCGAGTATCTTTATTTTTTCTTTTAGTTGTTTTGGTTGTTTATTGTGCATTCTTTTACTACCTCTTTATGTATGTTGACCCTCATCCTTTGATGTGGAACCTTTGTAAACGAGCAGTTTCTGCTCAAAGGTATTTGTAATCCGAGAATTTAATAAATAAAATAAATAAATAAATAAATATAATAAAAATACATCCTCTGTTGTTTACAGCTGTTACTACTGTGCTAATTTACCTTGTCTGCTGCTTCTTGTCAAAAAAATTGTCATTTGATACTATAATATCCTAAGCATTCAATGTGCGCTGCTTGTATATTCATGCAATCATGTATCCTTATGCTGCTTTTTATTTGCTTCTGTTAACTGTTCACTTGATAACCTGCGTGTTATCATATTCATGTGTACCCCCCTTCCCCGGTCGTACCGGGAGACGAGCATCTTGTTGCTCAGTGTGCCTTTCCTGGTGAAACAATTACAATAAATAAATAAATAAACTCTCAGGACAGGTTCAGACCTCCAATACCATATACTAAATGACATGTACTACACCCCAGTTAAACTGTCCAGAATGGGCCACCTCCCCTCTTCTACATGTTCGAGGTGTGATAACTCTGAGGGTAACCTCCTACATATATTTTGGCACTGTGTTAAGGTATCTCCCTTGTGGGAGCTAATCCAAGCTAGGATACATTCTTTGCTGGGTCTGGATTGACTCTTCACTGCAGAAATCTACATTCTAGGCTGTTACTCTAACATCCAGGTCATGGAGAAAAGATACCACATGGCCCTAATTTTAATGGTAGTCAAGAAGCTGGTACTCGAGCACTGGATGGATCAGCTCACCATATGTTACAATGAATGACTGAATGAACTTTCATTGTGTTTCTGGACTGAACAATTAATTGCCAGCTCCCATACCAGACTCAAGCTGTTTGACAAAAAGTGGGGCAAACTATATGCTCTATATTTGCATTAATTGCATCAAGCTCTTCTAACTCTCCATGTGTCTGATCCTTTAATATATGCTGTACCTGGTTTATTTATTAAGGGCACACTCCAGGGATGGATTGGGTGGGGGGGAGGGGTGGTTAGATAGTACTTTATGTCAGTATTGTTATTTCACCTGTTTATGCCCTCTGTAAACTGGTTTAATGATAAAACAATAAAGACATAGAATTTCAAAAATAATGTGCAGAAATGGTTAAGTGACTTGCTCACAGTCACATACTGAATGAATGTAATAGTTACTTGAGGACATTATCAGGTGCAAGCAGCATGGAAATGCCTACACCAAGGCCATTCACTTGGCCAAAGCAGATTTCTTTGCTTCCACCTACCAGGACAACCTTCATTTTCTCAATAAGATCTAGAAGGTTGTTCATTCCCTTTTCGACCCCCCTACCACTACTATGCTCCCCCAGTGCTCAAAGTTGTCATCTCCCTGGTTTCTGAACCCCTGGAGGGTGCTTCTGCTTTCATCGACTTCTTCTCCCCATGTGTTCCTCTCTCTCTCTCTCTCTCTCTCCACCCTTGCTACCACCCCCTCCTCTCCCCTTCCCATTCCCTCACTTCTTCCTCAACCCCCTTTTCCCCTTCTCCCCTATGTCACCAGCTGCTGCACAAGCAACCCATCTCACTCTCAGTACTGCCAAATGTAACAACCCTGCCAGCAGCCCTGATGTTCTAGACCCAACCTTCTCCAAGTGGCTGCTTCCACTATCATAGCCCTTATTTCACCCTTCCTAAACTTATCTTCATCCTTTGGGCAGGTCCCCACCACCTGGTGAAATGCTAGAGTCCTCCCTTCCAAAGGGTGGTGAACCTACTTCTCTAGGCAACTACTGCTCCATCCCTATTCTCCCTGCCCTATCCAAGCTTCAGGAGAAAATAGTACTGTCCCAACTAGGCTCCTTCCTTAAATCTAACTCCTTTCTTAGCCCCTTTCAGTTGGGCTTCAGGAAAACCCTCTCACCTGTTTCCTCCTTCCTCAGTATCAATCAATCAATCAATCAATCAAATCTTTATTTATTCAGGCGATCATCATTGAGCAAGGCTCATTTACAAGATCGACCTGATAAGGTCAAGGTTCGAGTTGGTGCACAGCAATTACATCACATACTTATGAGACAGTTATACATACAGAAACAAGAAAATGTTATTTATAACACAATAATATACAGAGAATTCACATGTTAAAGCTTGAGAGAAAGTTAAACTAACATCTACAATATGTACAATACATATATATCACAATGAGGGCCATGACAGTCACTCACATAATGAGTACAAGGATGGTGAAGGGAATATTGGGTGCCATATACTGGCGGTGTCTGGCTGGAAGGAATATGCCATGTATGATTGGAATAAGGTTTTGTGGGATGACTATTCTATCTCTAGCGGCAGCAACTGCATTTCACTGTGAAGAAGGCTGTACAGTGCTGCTTGAAGGATGTAAATGGAATGATAATGGACAGTTTTAGGGATTTTTGTAGGGTGTTCCATGCTATGGCTAGAGAGTAGCTGATTGCTGCCCTCCCTATTTTGGTGTTGGCTTTGGGCAATTTGAGCAGGATGATATTGTTGCTTCTTAGGGCATAGGAGTTGGGAGTGGTCAGGTTGAAGCAGTCCAGGATATAGCTTGGGAGTTTTTTTGATAAAGCTCTGTAGATCCATAGAGCTGCATTTCTGCTCCTCCTGACATGAAGGGAAACCCATCCAACTGAATCATAGAGAGAACAATGGTGAGTATTATATGGCAGGTCTGTAATGAACCTTATTGCTCTATGGTATAAGGTATCCAACTTTTGAAGGTAGGGAGTGGAGCAGTGACTATAGAGGAAGTCTGCGTAGTCAATGACTGATAGAAAGATGGCCTGGACTAATCTCATCTTTGAATCTCTATTAAGGAAGGGTTTTAATCTGTAGAGGAGGCCAAGCCTTAGGCGAAGCTTTTTCAGCAGTTGTTCTAGATGCTGAGTAAAGTCAAGTCTGTTGTCAATCCACACACCTAGGTATTTGAAATTTTCAACATACTCCAGATTTTCTCCAAGTATAGTGCATATCTGGGGGAGACTGACTGAAGAGGATGTGTTGGTGGAGTTTTGGGTTGTGAACATCATTGCTTTGGTTTTCTTTGCATTTAGCAGAAGCTTTTTCTCGAGAAGCTGATGTTGTAACAGGGAGAATTCTGCTTGTAGGATTTCATGAGCAACTTTAGGTGAAGGGTTGCTGACATACAGTACAGTGTCATCAGCAAAGAGATGTACTGAGGACTTGGTAAGGGTTGAATCAATTTTATTTATATAAATGGCAAAAAGGATAGGACCCAGAATAGATCCTTGGGGGACTCCTCTTGACAGTGGTCTTAATGGTGAGAGGTCACCTTCAGCTTTTACCTGCTGTGATCTACCGGAGAGGTAGCATCTGAACCACTTAAGGGAGGATGGATCTAGGCCAATGGAGTGTAGGGATGAGAGTAGCAGTTCATGGTCCACAGTGTCGAATGCTTTGCTCAGGTCCAGGAATACTGCACAGACATTGTTCTTTTATCCAGTTCGGTTTGCCAATCATTGGTGACCTTGGCTAATGCAGTGATAGTGCTATGTTTGGCCCTGAATCCAGATTGAGCTGGATTTAATAGATTAGCATTGTCCAGATATTCCCTTAACTGAATACTCACTAATTTCTCCATCATCTTGGATAACACAGGTAGGATGGAAATGGGCCTGTAGTTATTAAGATCCATAGGGTCCCCTGATTTTAGAAGGGGGACCACTTGGGCTGTCTTCCACAGCGTGGGAATAGAGCCAGAGTTTAGGGAAAGGTTAAAAAGGTGAGTTAGGGGGACTGCAAGCACATGACACGTAATCTTTAGAAAGAATGGGTCCAGAAGATCTGCTCCTGCACTTTTTTTGGTATCTAGATGCCATAATAGATCCTCAACTTGTTTCAACAGTATAGGTTTGAAGCTAAAGGAGGAGTCAACTCTTTGTTCACCAGTATAGTGGGAGCTTAAATGATCCCTTAATAGGTTAGCTGGGGAGGAGTCAAAGGCAAGGCCAGCTGTTGTGAAGTGGTTGTTGAATGCATCCAGGATTTCCAATGTGCCAGTAATGGGGCCATAGTTACTGTGTAAATGGGTTGGAAGGGGGTTGTTAACATCCTGGCCCATCATCCCCTTGATGGTGCCCCAAAATCTAGCAGTATTATGGTAGGAGGAGTCGAGCTGGGCCAGGTAGTAGGCAGCCTTTGCATCCCTAACTTTCCTAGTGCATTTATTCCTGGCTTTCCTAAAGATCATCCAGTCCATGATATTCTTAGTTTTCTTGCTACTTTCCAAAGTTTATCTCTCCAGCAGTGCAGCTTTGAGGTCAGCTGAAAACCAGCGACAGGATTTGTTTTTATTCGGATACTAGAGATTGGGGCATGGGTGTTAAGGGCATTTAATATAATGCTATTTAGCACCTGCTGAGCTTTTTCTACAGAATGTGCAAGATAGAACTTTTGCCAGTGCGGAGAGTAGGCTAGATCATGCAGATATCCTTCAATATTGATGTTTTCCTTGGATCTCCTCATGAGGAATTTGCAGGATCAGTTTTAATGTTGTTGGATCTTACCCTCGATGGGGCAGTGGTCACTTATGTCACATAGGAGCACTCCAGCGTGTGTGAATAGATGTGGTTTACTCACTAGTATGATGTCAAGTAGAGTACTGTTACTACTATTCCTTGCATTTAGTCTTGTTGGTACATTAATTAACTGTGTGAGCCCATAGGTGTCACAGAATGATACCAGAGGTGTAGCTGCCTGGTGAGCCAGTTGAAATTCAGGTCCCTATGATAATGACTTCTTCAGTACAGGACTTGACCAGGTTTGCCAGGTGGGATAAGAGCTTGTGTTCAGCAGAGGGGGGTCTGTAACATCCAATTAAATGGAAAGCTGCTGTATTGGGGAGAGAGACTTTTAGAGATAGACACTCAAATTCCTTGGGCATAGATGTTGCAGCAGTACAGGATACAACTAAACTAGCTTTTACATATATGGCTACTCCGCCTCCCCTTGTTGCCGATCAGCTCTAAATAGCTGATAGTTAGGTAGGTTAACTTCCCTGTCCATTGTGGTGGTCTTGAGCCATGTCTCAGTTATCACAAGAAAGTCTGGCAAGGTATGGACAACCCAGGATTGTAGCAATGTAAATTTTTTCAACAGACTGCATACATTAATATGCAGGAAACTGAGGCCTTTAATTGAGGATAGGTCTGAGGGAGAGGTGACGCTTTCAAGAGGTCCAGGGTTGATTTCTACATTACCAACACAGAGCAATAGGAAGATCAGTAATTTCATAAGGGCTGCCAGTGATAGGGAGAGGGGCTGTCTTTGGTCCTCCTTTTTTTATTCCGTTGCCACTCTTTGTTTTGGGTGCTCCCTGTGGATTTAAGGTAGTGTTTCGGGATACCAATTGGCAGTTTGATGACTAGGCTTAGTGGGGATCTATATACCCAGTAGTGGGGCCTTGTCTGAGACATATATGTGATGTGTGTAACTTTATGGTGATTGTACCACTGTAGTCGATGCAGCAATGGCAAGACATATATGAGGGTATGGGTGTCAGCCACGGGGGATGTTCCAGAGAAACTAGGCGGGTTGACCACTTTAGATTGTATAATAGGGTCATCTTCATTGTGGAACCCTATGGCTATTAGTGACAGGAGTATCAGTAGCAAGCTCCCCATTCTGAGGGGGATATTGATAGTTGGCAATAGGGGGTAGCGAAGTTGCTGATTGGTTGGGTCAGCAAGCTGGTGTGACTGTCTATTGGTTTAGAGAAAAGTGCTGTGGGTGGGGAAGAGATTTCGACGAGAAGATGCCTATAAATTAACACACAGGAAGGGGGAAGGGCGGGTGGGCAAAAATTTTGCGCCTTTCCCGACTGCTCCCTCACTGTTCCTCCCGGCCTTGTGGTTCCCAAGTTCGGCTAGGTGCCGCCGACCGCCAGCTGGTGGAGCGAAGCCCCGGCGCTCAGCTGGTTGCTGTGGGCTGAAGAAAGCAGGCTGGAGAGAGACAGAGGAGGGTGCAGCAATTAATAAAGGCAGTAGCAAGCCTTTTTCTGAGCGTCACTGACCAAATCTGCACTACAAAGGACTGTGGGGGTCCTGTGGCGCCTCAGCGTCTGGCCCACCTTACATATTCAGACAAGGAGCTGCAATTACTTTAAAGAGCAGTAAAACAGTAGTTTCCCCTTACAATACAATAGTGGATAACAGCACTTTTTTTGATGATTTACACATATAAAACTAGAAGGAGAATGGGCGCCTCAGCGGCCTGGCCCACTGCTGCTAACAGAGTCCAGCAGAATTCAACAGCATCAACAGCAGTTGCCCTCTATAGATGTCTCACCAGAGTGGAAGCAGCTCTTCTGGGAAACTTGCAGTAGAACACCAGGGCAGAGTAAAGACAAAAAGAAAAACAAATTTTCAAGTCCCACACAGATTTCAACAATGCAAACTGAGCCAGTGTAAGTCAATGGGGCAGGAGAGCCAATCGGCTGCTGTGCCTGGTGGAGCGCTCGCTTACCGATTGGCTGTGCCTTTCCCGACTGCTCCCTCGCTGTTCCTCCCGGCCTTGTGGTTCCCAAGTTCGGCTAGGTGCCGCCGACCGCCCGCTGGCGGAGCGAAGCCCCGGCGCTCAGCTGGTTGCTGTGGGCTGAAGGATGCAGGCTGGAGAGAGACAGAGGAGGGTGCAGCAATTAATAAAGGCAGTGGCAAGCCTTTTCCTGAGCGTCACTGACCAAATCTGCACTACAAAGGACTGTGAGGGGGGTCCTGTGGCGCCTCAGCATCTGGCCCACCTTACATATTCAGACAAGGAGCTGCAATTACTTTAAAGAGCAGTAAAACAGTAGTTTCCCCTTACAACACAATAGTGGATAACAGCACTTTTTTTGATGATTTACACATATAAAACTAGGAGAGTGGCGCCTCAGCATCTGGCCCACTGCTGCTAACAGAGTCCAGCAGAATTCAACAGAATCAACAGCAGTTGCCCTCTATAGATGTCTCACCAGAGTGGAAGCAGCTCTTCTGGGAAACTTGCAGTAGAACACCAGGGAAGAGTAAAAGACAAAAAGAAAAACAAATTTTCAAGTCCCACACAGATTTCAGCAATGCAAACTAGCAGGCAGTGTGAGTCAATGAGGCAGGAGAGCCAATCGGCTGCTGTGTCTGGTGGGCTCACTTACATTGGCTGTGCCTTTCCACGACTGCTCCCTCGTTGTTCCTCCCGCCTTGTGGTTCCCAAAGTTCGGCTAGTGCCGCCGACTGCCCGCTGGCGGACTGAAGCCCCGGCGCTCAGCTGGTTGCTGTGGGCTGAAGGAAGCAGGTGATTGGCTGCACCTTTCCCGACTGCTCCCTCGCTGTTCCTCCCGGCCTTGTGGTTTCCAAGTTCGGCTAGGTGCCGCCGACTGCCCGCTGGCGGAGAGGTACAGCTGTATCATCAACCACATCCTGAATAGGATAGATATGGACTTCTGACCTCTACAATCTAACTGGCAAAAGCCTTTGGGATTGTGGCCCAACCCTTACTGCTGCTCAAGCTAACTGGTGCAGTCATCTGTAACCTTGTAGTTAGCTGGTTCTGCTCCTATCTAGCTGACAGAACCCATTCATTAGTACAGTGTACAGTATATGTTATTCCCTCTTCTTTCCTTCCCAGTTCTACTTTTATAGCCACTGGATTTGACTGACAACAGGAACTTCCTGTTTGGCAGTAGGAAGGGAAGGATCATAGAGAAACATTAGTTTTGTTAACCCTAAAGGAAAAAAGTAGCTCGCCCCCCCCAGCTGCAGGTGGTCTGACACAGAGCAAGGAAGAAGGAGGCTACTGAAGATTATAGGAAGTTGCTGTTCCAGAACAGGAAGGGTGAGAGCTGTAAGGAGAGGAGAGAGTAAGCATACAGAGAAACAGGAGAGGGGACACAAAATAAGACACGATAGGAGTGGTGCAGTGCAATCGCTGTGGGGCAGCAGTGTTCCCGGGAGACATTCTGGAGGCTGCGATGCTGCCCTATTTGCAGGCACCTCCCTGGTCTGAGGGAGGAGGCTGCCCATCTCCAGGCTGACCAGGCTAGGATTCATGAAACCTCCTCCCCCACCCAGGGACCACCAGGGCCAATGCCACTACCTCAGAGGTTGCCAAGAAAGAGGAGAGGCTGGACCAGGGTGGGCTCAGGGAGGGGAGAAGGTGGAGGAACAGAGTTGCATCCCTCCAGCTGTACCTCTCCACAGTTCATACACTCTTCTGGTGGATAGTGGTTCCTCTATGGAGGCACCTGCAGTGGAGACCAAGGAGAATGCTAGGAACCTTCACAAAGGAGACCCACAGGAGGGTGGCATGGGACCCCACAGGGGAAGGAAACAACTCCTGGTGGGGAACTCAATCATTAGGGGGGTAGAAGTGGGGGAGGTAGGGGAGAGGGAAGTAAGGTGCCTGCCTGGCGCCATGGCTTGGAGGGACAGGAAGCGAATCCTCAGGATCATGGGAGCAGCTGCACGAGGGAGGGAACTGGATGTCATTGTCCACCAAGGGACAAATGACCTGGCTAGGAATGGGATCAGAGCAGTGCAAAAGGAGTTTGTAGAGTTGGGGAGGGGCCTTAGACAAGTAGCGCATACGGTAACCTTCCCAGAGGTGCTGCCTGTCTATGGCAAGGGTGATGCTAGGGTACTCCTCACCAGGGAATTCAATGAATGGTTGAAAAACTGGTGTGGACCTCAGGGTTTTGGTTTCATTGGGGACTGGGGAGCCACCTGGATGGATGCAGACCTATACTGGCACGATGGTCTGCATCTGTCCGGGTGGGGAACCAGGATCCTAGGTGAGAGGTTTAAATGCTTCATTGGCAAGCATTTAAACCAGCCAAGGGGGGAGGCACTGAAAAGGAGCAGGGAAATCCCAGCCTCCCCCCACAAAACACGGTAATTAGTGAGGTAAACACCAAGGTAGAGAAATCAATAAGGAGCAGGACAGAGGTAAATGTAACAAGCATTTGTCAATGCCGAACGTTCGCTTGCAGGTATTTGCAGTGGTATTTGGCACTTGGACATGGCTTAAAAAAATCAGTGACAAAGAAGTACAAGCATTTGTCAATGCCAAATGTTGCTTGCTTCTATCTGCTGTTTAGGTATTTGGAAGTCACTGGAGTGCAAATATTGAAAATTCGCGAACTTACGAGCGTGCGTAGGAACTGCGAAACGCACGCTTGTAAAACAGTCATTTTTAGGAATTTTTTTCACCAAATTTTCAACATAGCCATTTTAAGACCTCTGCTAATGAACAGTGTCACTGTGATTATCTTAATTGTCCCATACATTGATTTCGCACACCGACTGCGCCATTGTGCGCTACATGGGCGGAAACACATTTTGGGCAGGATGTGAAAAATGACAGCTATACTGTTCATAAGGAGGTGTGGTAAAATGGCAATTTTGAAAATCTGGAGTGAAAATATTGAAAATTTGCAAACTTACGAGCGTGCTTAGGAACTGCGCAACGCATGCTCGTAAAACAGTCATTTTTGGGAATTTTTTCACCAAATTTTCAACATAGCCATTTTAAGACCTCTGCTAATGAACAGTGTCATGGTGATTTCCTTAATGTGTCCCATACATTGATTTCACACATCGACTGCGCCATTGTGCGCTACATGAGCGGAAACACGTTTTGGGGAGGATGTGAAAAATGACAGCTGTACTGCTCATAAGGAGGTGTGGTAAAATGGCAATGTTGAAATCAGGAGTGAAAATATTGAAAATTCATGAACTTACGAGCCTGCGTAGGAACTGCGCAACGCACGCTCATAGAACAGTCATTTTTTGGATTTTTTGCAAATTTTCAACATGGGGTTTTGGGACCCCTTCTCATGAATGATGTCACTGTCATGGCATTATTCAGGCCTGAAGGATGATTTCACGCGGTGACTGGAAATCACCCTTCAGGTCGAACTCTTGTCATGAGCAATTGACATCGATCATAGTCCCAATATGTGGATGCAAAATCCAAAAATGCCTGAGATATGCATTACAGTTGAAAACCCTATCTGCCCCATTATACAGCTTACCGGCATTTCCTCAGTTAGCGGTCCACTTTGAAGAGTGAAGACGTGTTCCCGGTCCACCAAAGATCATCGCGCCGAGCTCCGGAGGTAAGTATGGGGTGAGGGGGGTGTGGGGAGGCGGGGTGCTCAGTGGGTGGGTGCGGGTTGTGGGAGGGGGGCCTGGGAGAAGTGCCGTGGGACCGTTTTCAATTTACAGGTTTTAAAAAAAAAAAGACTATGTAGGACATTTGCCATGCTGGGGTGGGCTTCCAGCATGGCAGAAGGATGGCTGGGGGGGCCGTGGAGCCGAAAGGGGATTGGGCACCCCCGTCAGCAGACGACCGCAGGACAGGACATTTGCCACGCTGGGGAGGGCTCCCAGCGTGGCAGAAGGATGGCTGGGGGGACCTGGAGCAGATCGGGATTGGGTACCCCGCCGCAGACGACGCAGGATGCGTTGGCCACGCTGGGTGGGCTCCCAGTGTGGCAGCAAAGATTAAAGAAGTGATGTAGTGCTGTGTATGACAGTGGTGGTTTTTTGAAGAGAAGACCACTGCTGTCATACACAGCACCGTGTCCCGGCTGGTGCAGGACTGCCACGCCTGCTCAATGGAGCAGGGGATTGCAGGGAGGGCACAACTCAAAGTGTCCCATTCTTCCAAGACGCCCTCGCGCATGCCGCAAGTGAACGTAAAAAGGCAAAGGCAGTAAGGACAGGGATGGAGCTAAAAGGGTAAGGCCATCAAAAAGTGGAGGGTGATAAGTACCAATGCCCGTAGTCTGTGTAACATGCTCCCTGAACTAGTGGCCTTGATGGAAGAGGGTTGCCTGGATATTGTGTCAGTCACAGAAACATGGTACACAGAGAACCATGACTGGGATGTCAACATACCAGGATACACAATCTACAGGAGGGACAGGGAGGGTAAAAGAGGAGGAGGAGGAGTAGCTCTCTATGAAAAGGAAGGGATCAAAGCAACAGAACTAAAGAGTAAACAGGGAGCAGATGAGGCACTCTGGGTCACCCTGGAGACAGGAAATGGCACCTCAGTCTGCATGGGGGTTGTATACAGACCCCCATCTCAGGGGGAGGGAATGGACAAGAAAATAATAGAAGGCATCCTTAGAATGACAGAGAAAGGGGAGATATTGTTGTATAGGTCATTAGTTAGACCACACCTGGAGTACTGTGTGCAGTACTGGTGCCCGTATCTGAAGAGGGACATTAAGTTGCTGGAGGGGGTGCAGCGCAGGGCAACAAAGATGATCAAGGGGCTGGGGGACTTATCATATGAGAGGAGGTTGAAGGAGTTGAACATGTACTCACTGGAGGAGAGGAGAGACAGGGGTGACATGATTGAAACCTTTAAGTACATGAAAGGAATAAACAAGACAGGTACAGAGGGGCTGTTCAAAATAAGGGAGGGGAGGGACACCAGGGGCCATGATATGAGACTGGAGGGAGGAAGGTTCAGGAGGAAGATGAGGAGACACTTTTTTACAGAGAGGGTGGTGGCTGGGTGGAATGCGTTACCTGCAGAAGTGGTATCCAGTAGAACAGTGGACTGCTTCAAAAGGGGATGGGACAGGTCAAGGGGGAGGGTCAATGAAGGGAAGGGTGGAAGGGAGGAGCAGCTGCAGAATAAGGGGTGCTAGCTGCACATTCGAACAGACTTGATAGACCTCTAGGCCTTTATCTGCTGGCAAATTTCGTATGTTCGTATGTTGATGGGGACCTGAATATGCCAGATGTTAACTGGAGCACCTTTGCTGCAGGCACATCCAAGAGCAGGGTTATTCTTGATGCCATACAAGGTGCATGCCTCAGACAGCTAGTATTGGAACCCACTCGGGAGGGAGCAATCTTAGACCTGGTACTCTCAAATGGGGATGGAGAAAGAATCTCAGATTTAGAAGTGGGTAGCCGTCTGGGAACAAGTGACCACCAAACAGTGTGGTTCATGATAAATACAGCCATACAATCAAGCCATACAAAAGCAAGAGTATTGGACTTTAGGAGGGCTCACTTTGGGAAAATTAGAGAGTGCCTCAGAAAAACACTAGCAAACAGGCAAGAAGGAGGGGTGGAGGAACAATGGGGAGTAATCAAAACAGCCATCACAGAAGCAACAAGCCTTTGTGTAAAGCAAATCAACAAAACACAATGAAGGAAAAAAATGCTATGGTTCTCAAAAGAGGTGGCAGGGAAGGTTAAGGAGAAAAGGATAGCATTTAGGAAATATAAGGAAACACAGAAGGAGCAGGACAAAGAACTTTATCAGTTAAAAGCAGAAAGAGGCAGAGAAGGCAGTCAGAATAGCAAAGGCCCAAACCGAGGAAAGAATAGCCAACTCTGTTAAGAAGGATAAGACCTTTATAGGTACATTAGGGAGCGAAAAAGACCAAAGGAGGGATACTGAGGCTTAATAAAGGGGAGGGAATGTGGGCAGAGGGTGACAGTGAAAAAGCAGGGATACTGAATGAATATTTCTGCTCAATATTCACAAAGGAAGAGGAGGGGGAGGTACCTAAACCAAACAAGAGAAACACTCTGAAGATGGGGGTCGATACCAGTCCATTTACAGAAGAAAGGGTTCTGAAAGAACTAATAAAATTGAAGGTAGACAAAGCAATGGGGCCTGATGGGATTCACCCAATAATTCTAAAAGAACTAAGGGGAGAACTAGTGACACCACTGACTACTGTCTTTAACAAATCATGGGAGGATGGGGTGGTACCTGAGGACTGGAGGAGGGCAAATGTGATTCCTCTTCACAGAAGTGGGAGCAGGACAGAGGCAGGAAACTACAGACTAGTTAGTTTGACCTCAGTGGTAGGGAAAATGATGGAATCACTTCTGAAAGAAAGAATTGTTGAGTACCTAGAGGCCAGTGGGGCACAGGACCCAAGGCAGCATGGATTCACGATGGGAAGGTTGTGTCAGATGAATCTAATAGATTTATTTGACTGGGTGACCAAAGTAGTAGAACAAGGAGGGGCTGTAGACATGGCCTACCTAGATTTTAGCAAGGCATTTGATACAGTCCCACACAAAAGATTAATACACAAGTTAGCCAGCCTGGGAGTGGGTTCCAAGGTGGTAGCCTGGATAAAAATTGGCTAGACAACAGGACATAAAGGGTAGTAGTAAACAGAGTCCACAGTGAAGAAAGGAGGGTTACTAGTGGGTACCGCAGGGTTCAGTACTGGGACCGGTCCTTTTTAATGTCTTTATAAGTGACATTGCAGAGGAACTGGAAGGAAAAGTATGTCTCTTTGCAGACGACACAAAGATCTGCAACAGGGTTGATACACAAGATGGAGTGGAAAGGATGAGAAGGGACTTGGCAAGGTTGGAGGAATGGTCAAATGTATGGCAGCTCAGATTCAGTGCAAAGAAGTGCAAGGTAATGTACCTGGGAAACAAAAACCCCAGGGGAAGGGTACATAATGGGGGGTGAGATACTGACAACAGTAAAACTAGAAAGGGACCTGGGGGTAATTATATCAGATGACCTAAAGGTGGATAAGCAATGTGATACGGCAGTAAGGAAGGCTGGGGGATACTGGGATGCATAGGGAGAGACATCAAAAGTAGAAAACAGGAAGTTGTTATCCCTCTGTACAGACAGTTGGTGAGACCCTATCTGGAGTACTGTGTGCAGTCCTGGAGACCCCATCTCTGCAAAGACATAGACAGAGTGGAGGTTGTCCAGAGGAGGGCAACCAAAATGGTGCAGGGTCTGCACCAGAAGACATATGAAGAAAGACTAAAGGAGCTTAATATGTATATCCTTGAGGAAAGAAGGTAGAGAGGGGACATGACAGAAACTTTCAAGTACCTCAAGGGAATCAACAAAGTCCAAGAGGGTAGCATCTTTCAGAAAAAGAGATGTGCAAGAACAAGGTGGCACAGCTTAAAGATAGAGGGGGGACAGTTCAGAGGTAATGTGAGGAAGTATTTTTTCACAGAAAGGGTTGTGGATGCATGGAACCGCCTCTCTGAGGAGGCCGCTGAGTCAAGAATAGTGGGGGAATTCAAGAATGCATGGGACAGACATAAGGCAGTGCTAGTGGGGGGTAGGAGGAAGTAAGCTGTTGGTTAACTAGGATCTGCAGCTTATCTGTTAGGTAGGAAAATGGGCAGACTAGGTGGGCCAAGCGGTCCTTATCTGCCAACAAATTCTATGTTTCTGTTTCTCACCCCTCCTAATGGCCTCTAGTGTCCAATAGAGTTCTGTTCTAGGCCTCTAGATATTCTACATTTTTCTAAATGATCTCTCACAACTTGCTCATTTACGTATATCTGCATGTATGCAGACAACATGGTGATCTTCTTCAGTGGTATCTCTTACCCTGAGCTAGAAGTTGATCTCCAATGTAACTTTAGCAAAGTCCACATTAGTTCCAATCTAACCAGCTCTCCCTGAGTGCTAAAAAACAGTCTAAATGACCTTTGGAAGCAGACAAAGGTTTATGAGGCTCCTATTCAGCCCTGTGTACAAAATACTCAGGATGACTGTCTACTGGAGGTAGATGGCCCATCATGTCCTTAGGTGTCTAGTTAGATACTCATATTAACTTTACCAGACACATTGACACCATTCACTCTAAACTTCTCCCCAAACAGGGTGTGCTAGACAGTAAAAACTGTATCTAGCTGGCCCCTCTCAGCTTATTGTTAGAGTGTTCTCAAAATGTATTTATTGATGGAATTTTGGTCACCGAGTAGGCCCACTGAAACTATAGATACATAAACAGTGTCGGCAGATAAGGGCCTATGGCCCACCCAGTCTGCCCATTTGAGCTTGTAAGTTCAGTTTATGTTTTCCTAGAAGTCTGTTGCCCCTTACCCCTGACCTCCAGAATTCTTTTATGTCTATCCCATGCATTCTTAAATTCGTTTCCTCTGAATCGTCCTCCCTCCAACTTCATCCCATGCCCTCTAGTCCTGGAACATCTTTTTCACTTAAAAATAGTGTATTCCTGCACCCTGTTCCTCCCTGTAAGATACTTGTATGTCTCTATCATATACCCTCTCTCCGTCCTTTCCTCCAGGGAGTACATATTCAGTTCCTTCAACCTGTCCTCATAGGACTTGTGATGCAATCCATGTACCATCTTTGTTGCCCTCCTCTGAACCTTCTCTACCCTGTCTATGTCTTTACGTAGGTAAGGTCTCCAGAACTGTACTCCAGGTGGAGCCTCACTAGTGTCTTGTATAGTGGAATTATGACCTCCCTTTTCCTGCTGGTGATGTCCCTGCCTATGCATCCCAGCATCCTATTTGCTTTACCTGCTGCCTTGTCACACTGTTTCCCTACCTTGAGGTCATCAGTGATGATAACCCCAAGATCCCTTTCCTGCTTGGTGCATGCTATATCCTCACCCCCCAACTGATATATTGTGCCAGGGTTTTTGTGTCCCATATGCATTATCTTGCATTTCTTTGCATTGAATTTCAACTGCCAAACCCCTGACCATTCTTTAAGTTTCTGCAGGTCCCTTCTCATTCTGTCCACACCCTCTGGTGTGTCTACTCTGTTACAGAGCTTTGTGTCATCAGCGAACAGTGAAATTCTGCCTTCTAGGTCTTGCGCAATGTCACTGATGAAGATGTTGAATAGGACCGGTCCCAGCACTGATCCCTGTGGTACTCCACTGGTCACTCTTCCCTCTGTGGAGTGACAGCCATTTACCACCACCCTCTGTGTCCTGCCACCCAGCCAGTTACCTACCCACCACACTACTGTCCTGCCCACACCCATATTCCCCAGTTTGTGTAATAGTCTTCTGTGTGGCACAGTGTCAGAGGCCTTGCTGAAGTCCAGATAGGCCATGTCCACTGCCCTCCTCTGATCCACCTCCCTAGTCACCCAGTCAAAAAATTCAATGAGGTTGGTCTGATATGACCTTCCTCTGGTGAAACCATACTGCCTTGGGTCCTGTAGTCCATTGACAACCAGATGTTCCAGCAATCTCTCCTTGTAGTCCATTGACAACCAAATGTTCCACCAATCCCACCATGGGTCCCTTTTTCAGGGGTGATCCGGAATTAGTTACAATCATTGTTTACAAGCAAGTACAAGAACAGGACATTGCCAAAAGTACAACTGTGAGCAAAGACAAGGAGATTTAGTAACATATAATATATTACACAATAATTTATAAGAGACCATAACTCGTAAATAGGACAATGCATGTGAGATATTAAGGAATACAAAGTAAAAGGGAGAAACAATATGATACCTACAGACGATAAACCATACACTATGTAGAAAATTGTAGAGGTAGCGGAGATAGATTAGACAGAGGTAAGGGAGGATCAATGACAACAGTTGCATTGACAATGCTCTAAAAGGTAGGTTTTTAGCCCTTTTTTTGATCACACCAAAGTTTGACCATGGTGGTGTAATCTATGGTGCCACCCCTGAATTCACCCTCACCTGGCTGCACCCCTCTTCCATTCTTTCTGCTGTTTTGCCCCAGGCCGTCACCTTCACACCCACCACTATTCCCTTTTTTCCAAATTTTCCTTTCCTTCTGTTGCTGACAGGTGAAGCTATTCACTCTGCTGCCCTCACCTATTTCAGTGACCTGACCTTGGTGGTAGTGAGTGCATTTTTGAAGAAGCTGTGGTCACGCCACCCCAGCTCATCCACCTGCATGTCTGCCTGGTTACCTACTGCCTGACATTAAAGCTGGAGCTGGGGGGGTTGTTACGAATGATTTCAGGTGCCAGAGACATTGTGTTTGGGAGCAGGCACGAGGACAGCGATTATGGGATGGTAGTGAGTGAGACTGGGAGCATGCATGCTGGTGCTGTAGTTGCGAGACTGCAGTTTTGCCAATGGCAGCTGTCTGGAACATCATCTGATAGCAGCATGAATGTACATTACAAGCACTATTAAGCAGGTATAGATTAAAAAAAATATATATATATATAACTTTTGTTTTATTACACCTGTGACTGTACATATCTGTTTAGTTCCTTGGAATGGTTTCTCCAATGGTAAGTGAGAAAAATAAATGGCGGGTGTTTAAAATTGAATTCCAAGCTGGCACAGTGATACCAGCTGGTAATGAGGCACTTGGCAGTGGGACTTATTATTTCCCGGTCTTTGTTGGCATATAAATGTAACCCTTGCAAGGGTCTAAGCCAATCAGAGGCCAGGAAATCTCCCTACCCATTTTCTAAATGTGTACTATACACTGCTTCTTGCATGATTGCACCTTGTGTAATGTTTTGCAGATATAATTGCTGAGTGTTACCATCTGCTCCTTGTTTACCAATGTTTTATTCACATTTGTTATGCACAATTGCACTTTGTATAATGTTGCTGTTATTATAGATGACTGTTATCTTTGTAGAGCTCCCTGTTCCCTCTCTCCTCTCCGCTAGGATGCATCTGGAATGTGCTTTGGCTCAGTGTTCCTCTATTAGTCACCAAAGTTTAAATTAAGTTCAGGTTAAGGTCAACAGAATCTTATAAGAGGGCTTGTTTTCGACAAGAGGGATAAGACAGGGATGTCTCCCTCTTGCTGCTCTTGTTCGCTCTCTCCATAAAGCCTTTGGCTGTGACAGCTTGTCAAAATCAAGCCATACAGGGAATTGAGGCTAGCAACAGTGAGCATATGATTTCACTGTATGCAGATGATTCCCTGTTCTTCCTTATGTCACCAGCCACTTCAGTTCCAGCCCTTCTGGATGACTTTGAGTGATACAAGGAGTGGCAGGCTACAAAATTAATTATGAGAAATCAGATGCGCTGTAATTAGTGGGCTGTTGCCCAGTAGCTTTCGGAATGGCATGTCCATTCTGCTGGGGCACCCAGCAATGTCATCTGCTACTTAGGTGTTCAGATCACACCTAACATTTCAGAAATATCTGTCCTAAACTATGATAAATTGATTGGTGAACTTCAAGTGGAATTGTCGAGATGGGACATGCTCCCTTTGAGCACTGGGAGCAGGATAGCCTCAATGAAAATTAATATTCTCTCGAGGTGTTTGTTCCCTTTCCAAGCACTTCCTCTGAAACTGCCAGAACACTTCTGGTCCCATTTACAAAAAAGTATTCTTTGATTTGTCTGGACCTCCTGCAGACACCAGATTCACAGGAGAGAGAGAGTGCGTAGAGAGAGAGAGAGAGAGAAAGAGAGAGAGATGGCCTAACTCCACCAGATCTGTGCAGGTACCACCAGGTGGCACAGCTGGTCCCCATACTCAATTGGACTAAATAGAGGGGAGACATGGACTGGTTAGAAATGGGGGCACAGCTACCTTTGCTGGCCCCACTCTTTGCTCTGCCCCATATCCATAGGACAGCCCCATCCGGTAAGAAAAATCTAACCTCTAGGCTAGACATATAATCTGTATGCTGCTTTAAAGCCAACATCCTCTCGCAGCCCCTCAGTGATATAGTCCCACTCAGCAACATTACAGGTGACCCAGATTTAATTCCACTGCACACAGACCTAGGGTTCCACAGGTGGGACAGACTGGGCCTGACAAGATACAGTATGTACATTTTGTAAAGGGAGGACTTCTGTTTTCCCTTTGTGGAATTAAAGAAAAAATCTGTTCTCCCAGCTCAGGATCACTATAGATACCTGCAGGCATGCCACTATTTGACATCACAGTGCTTGGTGTCACATATGGGTAGAGAGATGCCTTCAGTGGAAAGTTTGCTATATTGGGTAATAATGCTGGCTGGCCAGAGAGGCACGATATGCAGAGCATAACAAATTCTATTGAGTAAAGACTTCCCAGACTTCATTGTACTCTGTGCTCAGTGGGAACAGGAAGACCAGACTAAAATTCCCAAAGACTCCTTGAATAAGGTCTGGAACAGAGGATGGAATGTCACAGCGACCCCAGGATGGAGAGAGTTCTGGTGGAAGTGCATGATGTGTTTTTTTCAGAAACCCACCATTACAGCACATTTCTAAAGGAATAACTACAATTTATGTTGGAGAAATTGTGGTGGAAGAAGGTCCCATGACCACATATTCTCAGGTTGCACCCAGTGCCACTTGCGGATACACTGGCACCAGGTACACAACATCCTGCTCACTATCTGGGAAGTGGACATCCCCAACACATTTGAGTACCTCTTCTTGCAACTTCCAGGACCCACATTTGGGAACATGGTGTGACAACACTTATTCAGCACACTATGCACAGCAGTTATGAAGGGGTGACAACATGCTGGCTAAGAAAGGATCCCACACCCATCAATGTTGGGTGGACAGAGTTAACAAGAAGAGTAGGATGGAGAGAATAACAGCAGTACTAAGGTAGACCCTAGACAAATACACTGACACCTAGGGCAGATGGGAAACCAGACATGCACTCCCCCAGGATGAGTCAGAAGGGAATTGTAGAATAAAAGACAAACCAAAGTGGTTATTTTTATTTATTTATTTAAAATTGTTGACCGGGAAAGGCACGCTGAGCCAAGGCTCGTTTCCAGGTGCGACCCGGGTGCATAGTACAACAGGGAGTCATAGATATAGAAGAAATATAGATATACAGAAATAATAACAATTAGCATAAGAAAAAAAGGTACAGTATTGTAAATTACATGAAGATTGGTGGTATGGTTTCAAGATGGCTGGTGACTAATGCCAGATGTAGAAACAAGTACATCCTCTTCAACAATATCCATATCAGAACACAAATTCTTGATGCACAGCACTTAGTGCACACCGTTGTTGTTTCTTGTTTATATGTTACTGTAGGTTCCCACTTTCCATTGAAATAGCTGGAGCATATATCTAGACTGAAGAGAAGGCAGCTAACAACTTTGGATTAACTGACCAGGAAGATCAATTACTAGAAGTGGACATTATGGACTCGTGCAATCTAGTTGCTTGTTCCTATGTAGTGTTCTCTTTGGCTTTTCTCCTGTTATTACCAAACCAAAGATGCATTGCATTGTGTCACATAGACATTGCATGTTCAGTATGCATGCATTTATTTTCTTGAATAAAGCTAAGTGTTAAAAAAAGCAAATAAATAAAAGTTGCTCTGGTTGGATTTGAACCTGTGTCCCCTGCTGTAATGAACACTTTATTACATGGGTAACTAATACCAGTGTAATAAAGCATGCTCAGGAGTGTCATTATTGGAAATAAGTCTCTAGCCTCTAAAACTACTGTTTCTTAAAGATGTAGGACCAGATTCTGAAAAGGGTTAAAAGTGGATTAAATGTGTACTACACCTGCATCAGTGACTGCACGATTGGGTTTGAGCAGCCCTACTGCTACTTTCAAAAGTTGCAGCCACTTGCGACAAAAGTCACAATTTGAAAAACAAAATGCTGCAAATACTATTCACGTCATTTTTTGTCACAGCAGTATTTTTTTCTTAGATGTGAAATTCAGACAAGATGTCCCAACCGTTTGGATGTGTTCCCATTTTGAAAACAGCCGCAGATGCATTTGAGCACATTTGTTAGAAAATCCTGCCTTTAGTGTTATGTTTGCAGTGATTTTCAATAAAAGCTGTCCCTTCATTTGCGTTATCTTTTGGCCATGGAATGTACTGTTGGGTCCCAAACCAATGAGTTCAGTCATGTGCTGGAAATTTATAATAGAGTGTATAATATAACCATACATTTAAAATATATAATGGATGGCATGCATAATACTGTATGCTTGCGTAGTTAAAACATTTGGGTTAGTTAGACAACTTCTAGAGTGGAAATGGGAGGAGTAAATATGGGTCCCTGGGCAAAACCAGTGGGATAGCAACAGTCGCACATTTATTTATTGACTGATTGATTTAACATTTTTGATCAGGAGGGCATGCTGAGCTGTGGCCCAGCTCATTTCCAGATGCATCTTGGGAAATGGGGTATGAGTGGAGATCAGAACATGAATGCCAATAAATAAGTTTTCAAGTGCAATAGAATATACCAAAACATGATCATCTGGGCATTGATGTCGATGAAAGAGTCAGGACAGTCTTTGTACAGCAGCAAGTCCCTAAAATGAATAATTTAACAACTTAGCCCACTCCCACACAGGCAGAAAGGAGGGCCAGGAGGGAATGTTGAGAGATTGCCAAAGGGATGACCATAAACGTGGCCTGAGTAAACCTAGGTATGTTCAGTAAGCAGTGCTAGAGATAATGATGGCATAAGTGTCAGAATGAGTTTCTGAGTGGAATAGATATTGCCTAAGCAATTCTACAAAGATTTTATCCCATTTGTTTTGAGTTTGGTTACAGATCTCAGGGAACAAACTCACTGGCTAAATGTCACACTCTGTTCTCAGAACTGGGACAGGGATGTTCAGCAGGTGACAAATGTTTAATTGATAGGAGTATGAACATAATGCCAATGTTCATTTTTTTGAATTAACAAATTGATCTGTTTATATAATGAATTGCTCTGCTAATGCAATGTATAGTACCAGTCATCTAACTTTTTTAAATTTAGCTTCATTAAAAGACAACAAAAGCTAAATAAATAAATAAATAAATAATACATAAAGTGACATGCAATCCAAAATACAGCCAGCACACTGTTATTTCATCATCACCCGTCATATTTAACAACTGCGTTTTGACATGATGAACAAATATTAGCTATGAGGCCCTAAAATGAAATCTTGGTGCCACATTCGCAAAGTAATAATAACTTTTTCACCAGTTATTCCCAAATTAGGATCATGAGTGCATAACAATGTAAGATGGAAGTTGCCACTTCTGTCCATCAAGACAATCTTCCTCATGTACATGTCAAGGCTCTTTTTGAAATCCTGTAAGTTTCTTGTATATACCACAGCTTCAGGTAATCCATTCCATGCTCCCACCACCCTCTATATGTAATAATATTTTCTGTTCCCTCAGTGTGGAGAGATTCAGGCTCCATGCGGCTGGTGAGCATGCAGGAAGGCGGGGGGCAACAAATGGAGAAACATGACCGCACATTCCATCAACAGCTGGCAGCAGCCAGTTGCCATGGTTAGACAGGCTAAGTAACTTTGAAGGAGGGTGAGAAGCCCACCGGAGTGACACTGGAAAGAAGAGATAAAGCACATGGAGGATGAGTGGCTTGATTCGCGGTCCCAGTCTTTCACTCCTACTGTGTCTCTCTCGCTGTCTGCAATCACACCATTAGCTGCAACAAACAAGTCCCTGCAATCATTGGGGGTGGTGGTGGGGGGGGCAGTTTCTGTGAGTCTTTCTCTGCCTGTGTGCACCGCTCTGAGCCACAAAATGGGCATCAACAGGCAACAAAGGCAAAGGTGGGTACAAATGCTACGGGAGGGGAAGCAGTAGGTCCCTGTCTGACCTCTTTCTCCCTGTTCCAGCAGCTCTCACTTACTCCACATTTTAATGGCTGCCTGTAAGCTTTCTTCTGTTCAGCTCATAATGAATACCAACAGGACCTGCCCTGGGATTTGGCTTTAGGGGGCCCTTCATGCCAACTGTGCATTTATCATGCATTAATGCACAGTCAGGTGATGGTGTTGTACCAGTCAGGTGACTCCTTTCTACTACCCCATGTTATAATATGACTTCAAGCCCTCCTCTAATTAGTATAAAAGTAGTCTCATGTGTGTTCTGTGGGTTAGAGAACAATGAAGCAAAACTGAGCTGTTCTCATTGAGACTGTATATTAAAGAAGCCAGAGGAGTCATCACATGACCCCCTCCATACATTTGCATAATAGGCCCTTAAAAATCATATAGGCCACATGCATATGACAGTGTGGAAGCCATCACTTTGCTATGGGATGTCCCCTCTAGTTGATTATATAGGATCTATGTTGCTGTTGTGTCACTAAAACAAAAAATACTGCTTAGACTATTTTTGGGTGGCTGTATAGCCTAGAGGTTAGAGCAACAAGCTATGAACCTGGAGCCCCAGCAGACTGGGGTTTGAAACCCACAACTGCCACTTGCATATTGGGTGATGCTGAGCCAGTAACTTAAAATTCCTGTGCTCACAGGTCACAACTGGAGAACAGCTTCATCTTGGTGTGCCTTTCTTGGCAGAAAAGAAGACATAGACTGTGGAGTTTGAATGAAATATCAGCTTAAACAGTAGCCTTTATGCACTGCTGTTGAAAAAGAAGTGCAGGTGATGGCTTCTTAAAACATACAGTAGGTTGAAGGAGACACTACATGAAGTAGAGGAGACAGCAGGCAGGCAAGATTCCCCAACAGTATTTGAACAAGAAAGTAGCACTGTGCACCTTTTAACATCTCTCCAGTGACATTCAACCTTTGTAACTTGTTTATTATTTACACAGGGTGTAATACAGTGGATTCCACTTAAATGCACACCTGTTTTGCAGATGAAAAATGTGCATTTAAGTGGAATGTGCACTTAGCTGAAATTCCACAGAAAACACTGTATTTTTAAAGATTGCAGTTGCGGTAGTGTAAAACCACTTTTATTTCATAAATCAGTTAATTTGCACGTTTGAATTGGCACTTATGAGCACTTTCTCAGCTACAGTACTCAACAAAAGTATTAAATAAAGCACACCCCAGAGGAAATAGAAATAAAACAAAGCAATGTTGGATTTGAATGTTAAAGTTCCTTCAGGTGTGACTGTGAAATAGAGCCCAGTCTCATCACAATTAGAGATACAGTCCCAGATTTTCTGGGCTAAGCTAAGTGTTACTTTATTTTTCTCCATAATGCTTGTTTGCTTCTGTGAGCCAGTGTGTGACTAGTGTGGGGCAAGGTGTTAGATACTGCTGACACATTATTAACAGCACCTGTGCAATTAACCAAAATTACCTACATAGGGAGAGGCTAGTTAGTGAAACAAGAAACTGTGTATTAAAGTGGAATGTGCACTTATCCAATGTGCATTTAACCAAAATTATTAATATGGGGGAAATAGAAAAAAAAAAAGGGAAACAAGAAAAGTGTGTATTAAACCGAAATGTGCACTTATCCGATGTGCACTTAAGTGGAATCCACTGTAGTATTCATGGGAATTCCAGTTAAGGCCAAGTGCAAACATTACGAACAGAGAGTAGTCTGGAATGACATGATTTAGGGGCTGCACCATACACTGCATCACCATAATCAAAGTTTGGGAGAAACATTTTTCAGATAGTCTCTCTCTCTCACCTAGCAGCTAGAGGTAGACAGGCATTGTTGTGGTACAAACACTAAGTCTGGGGGTATGTTTAGAGTAGATGGCATCAATGTAATGAATGAAGTCAAAGTGCTAAGTGAGCCAGGTACCTAGGCATTTGTAGTGGTTGCTCAACATTAGACCCATCAGTGATAGGGAATGCAATGCAGCCAGTTTTGAATCCTAACCCCAAAGTGTTAGAGGGCTGAATGGGAAGAACAATCAGATATGTTCTCCAGGAAGGCAGAGTTGCCGGCTACAGTCCCCAGTGCTACCCAGGTGATTAAAGGTAGCACTGCAGCAGGTGTTGCTGCAGGAGGAAGGACACGGATGGACACTCACAGAGATGGCACAATGCTGACAATTGGCATTGTGCCGTCACTGTATAAAAGTTTTTTTTTTGTGGGGGGCATTGCCTCCCATCCCTCCCCCCACACTATTGATTACCAGCTGTGAGCTGGAGCTGGTTTTGGTGAACTCCCCAGAGACAGCAGTGTCAGGATACCAGTGGACCATCACAGCAGACTGCCGATTTTGTCGCTGTGATGGTCTTTGTTGTTTTCCTGTCGCTGTTTGAACATGATACCCTCCAACGGCATGCTTAGCATGCATGCGTCTGGTGGCCCAATGTTGTTATCCTATGAGGGGGAAGAATTCAAAATGGAATGCACCCTGGCTTGGCAAAATAAAGTCTAATGCATGTGGGCCCAAACAGTAGCATGCAACTTCCATTTAGGGGTCTACAGTGGCGGACACTGACCCTTTGGCCCCACCAGCCACATTTGAAGAGAGTGCAGGCATGGCAGTGTTTGGGTTTCATGGTCATGAGAAGAGCAAAAGGGATATAACCTGTGATAAAGTACAAAAGGAATACATTTTAACAAAACAAAAAAGAAGCAGAGGCACATTTGTCAGCATGACTGTCATCTGGGTACATATATATATGTTTGAGGACAGTGGACATGTGTGGAGGGGAGGTCATCCAGAAAAACAGAGAACTTGGTGGGCCTCAGAATGTTGCCTTGAGGATCATTAGTCCCTATGGAGGGAGGGGAGGTAATGTCTGACAGATGGCATTGAATTTAAGTGAATAATTAGGCAAGACCTAAATGACTTTACCACCTGAAGGGAGATACATGCATTTGTCTGTTTGGACTGGAGAAAGGGGTAAGTTACTGAATGAAATGCTTTTGAAAAATCAACAAAAATAGTGACAGTGAGGTGGCCTTGATTGATGGCCTTGTGAATATACACAGTGAGTCTGAGCAGGGAAGTTTTTGCAGAGGAGTTTTTTCCTGAAGCCCAGTTGGAAAGACTAAGAAAATATCTCCTTCCACTGGATTGTAATTACTGTATGTAGTAAGGCCATGTTCTGTGTGGACCTTTTACCCTTTCAGACAATTTGACTCTGATCAGCTGGGCTACAGCCTGAATGTTATTATCATTATGATCCATTTTGAAAGATTCTGTCACGATTGAAGATTACCCATGTGTAATGTTTCAGCAAGGCATAGCAAGAGAAATACACAATGGAAAGTATTTTAAATCTCAAGGATTGATGATTTTTCCTAGCTCTAGGAAGGACCCCCTATGAGTAGGGTCCCTCATAAACCATGGGACTGAGGTGCTTAAAGTTAGCTCTGGCAGCCACAGCTAGCAAGGTTACTGTAATATTTGAATAACCCAGATTGTACACTTTATAGTTTCATTGGGAATTAAGGTGGACATGGTCACAGTTATGCCAGTGCCATGGCTCTATCATTACAGTTATCATCTGCCATTGCTGAAACCATCAATTGTATAATTCTGAATAGTTTTAGGATCCTATGAATTGTTTAACGTTCAAAAATGCTCTGGGGCAGGTTGAATACTTTGGGCTTGACTGCAGTGCTGTGAACTGTTTCAAAAGTATTCTGTATTATAGATCCCAATTTGTGTCCTTCAAGGGGGTGGTGTTTAGTATACTATCAGTGGCCAGAGGGGGTTCCCTAGAGCTCCATAATTGGCCCTCTATTTTTTCATCATTTATAAATAATCACCCACTGGCACCACACTAGTCATAAACCCTGGCAACTTCTGGTCAATCTCTCTCTTGCTCTCTTGCAAAACTGCAGGAGACTGTTTACTCCTGGCTTGCTGACTTCCTGTATTTCTCTGACTTCCTCTCCTCCTTCCAGTCTGACTTTAGGAAGCATCACTTCACAGTCCTGTCCTTGTTGTGAGTAATGACTCTATCCTTACTGGGATGGATCAGGGAGATATCACCACAGCAATATTCATTGATCTGGCAAAGTCTTTGACTCAGTGTCCCACCCTCTCCTCCTCAACAAACTGAGCTTGGCCAGTCTCTCAGCACCCACTGTAGACAGGTTTCATTCTTACCTCACCGGCCATCAACAGCTGGTATAAGTGGGTGGTGCCCTGTCCCCTCCCCATCCTAGCAGGGGTCTCACAGGGCCCCATCCTGGGCCCTATCCTATTCCTAAATTACCTCCCCTCTGCATGTGTCTCCTTACATATCTACATGCATATGGATGACACTGTCATTTACGCCTCTGGACCCTCAGCGTTGGGTCTGCACCAGCGGGACATCCATAACGTAGTGTGCTGGTTCCATACCAACCAACTCTAGGACACCACAAAGAAGACTGTGTCCATGACCTTTGACACCAGATAGAAACTGGCCAGGCTCTCTCACTTCCCTGTTTTCTCCATGTGGATGGCACCCCTCTGGAGGTTGTCCCTGCCTTCAATACCTTGGTGTGTGGCTTGACAGCAAGCTTGATTTGTCTGCCCACATGGATGTATTCCATTCCAAACTTCACCCTAGTCTTGGTGCCCTATACTGCAATAAGGACTGCTTCTCCCTCCAGGTCTGCCAGGAGCTGGTTACCAAAATGGTTCTCCCAGTCTTTGACTATGTGGCTGGGGTCTATGGCACTGCGTCTTCTTCCTGACTTGCCAAACTGAATACCATCTGCAATGCCGTCTGTCATTTTGCTACCAACTCCTCCCCCCCACACATTCATCACTGCTCCCTCTACTACTCCTCCTGCTCCATCCTCCCTCTACCAGTTCATCATCAGTCCCACTGTGCCTCCCTCATTGCCAAATATTGGTTTGGGTCCCTTTCCTTTTACCCTTCCTCACTCATCTCTTCTGCCCCATCCTCTTTATACCGTCTCCACTCCATGGATTCCTGTACCTTCTCTATCCCCCACTCTCACTCCTCTACAGGTCAAGTTGCTTTCTCCTACTGCATCCCTTCCCTCTGGAATCAGTTCCCGTCCCTCCCTGCCTCTCCCCTTCACTTCCTGCTTTTAGACACCAACTAAAACATTTTTCTGCTTCCCCATTCCTGCCACCCCTTGACTCTTTGCCCTCTCTCCTCACTCCTCCTCTTGCTCAGTCCCCCTACTGCTGTTGCTACTGTGACTCCATCCTCGGTCCATCTTTGGATGCTGCTAGCAGTGTCACCTACCCCATCAGGCATTGAGCACTTTTACTGACTCTTTCACGAGTGTCCATTTATTATTGCCGTACACAAAACTGCTGTTTTTACATGTGGTATCCACATGATCCTACATCTGTAATGCTACCTATGTAAACACCACTTGTTTTATTGTAGTTCTTATGCTCTCTGTATTCCTCTTCCCCTCCCCCGGGTCACACCTAGAAATGAGCATTGGCTCAGTGTGCCTTTCCCGTTCACCAATTTTTAAATAAAAAATAAATAATCTGTAGCCACTGATATTACAGGTGAATGCGCATTGTCCTGTGCTGCAATGGGTCCCCAGTCAATTCAGTTAACTCACACCTTCAGGCAGGTTTCAACAATGTGCAGTATTTCTTGGCCATGTGTGGCCTGATCTTAAACTCTAAACACACCAAGGTCATGCTGTTTAGCACAGAACCATAAATAAAAGCTGTGATATCAGTCTGAATATTACTGCCTTCCGTTGTTTTATTATAGAGGAAGTCCTCACTTATTAATGTAGTATCTGGGAATCTGGATAAACTCAAGTCTCTAATGAGAGGAACATATAGATAGTCTAATTAAAAAAAGACTTGACCTAAATTAGGCTACTTGCATATGCACAGACATGGCCTTTCTCGGATGTATGTCTCAGTCTGGTGAATCCTGCCATTGACTCAGTCCTTGTCTATGGTGATTTTCTACATGAAAATACATCCAAAGCACGCTTCACAAAGTTGGATTCAGCTTATTTTAGGCATAGGCATTTCATCCTTTCTCTCTCATGTATTCTGTCCATTGTTTCCTGCTCAAGAAGTTGGGTTGGACACCCTTGTGCATCACCCACAAGGTTTCCCAGTATATCTCCGACTTGCTCGTTGTCAAGAACGAGAGGCTGGATCTGCGCTCAGCTGAACTTTAGGTGTAAAGAAACCTATACGGAGGCAGAGTTTCACCTTTACTGGTGCCAAGTAGTGAAACATGTTACCCATTGACCATAAACCCTGATGCAGCCCCTTGCCAGAATGGTCAATACTTTTTCTAAGACAGTTAAATAATATTCTGCTGCAGAGAACTGTTTGCAGTGTATAGGTCCTTGTACAAATAGATGTACAAAGTGGGTGATTTTTTTATTTTATTTAAAAATTGGTTACCACAAGAGGCACACTAAGCCAATGCTTGTTTACAGGTGTGACCAGGGGGAAGGGGAAAGCAGAACTACAAAGATTACATTACAGCAAGTCAGATGGTGTGGTTACAGTGACAATAAACTGCAACAGTATAGTGCAGAACAAACAAGAGATTGTTGCATATAACAGAGGACAAATACGTTAGCATACAAATCAGCTGTTCACTAAGGTAGCTGATAGAAGCAGAAGGCAAATGCCCATAGTAGCTCCTGTTGATTCAATTACATAAATTGAGTTAAATTACCAGCTAATAACCATTGGTCTAAACGGTTTTTTAAAGCTGTGCAATTGGACGCACCCACCACGTGCTTAGTGCCTGAATGAGCAGAGACTGACCTAATCTTGAGGGGAGTAGTGAAACAGGGTGATTAAACTACACATGAAATGGCCAAAACCATGTGGTTATGGAGAGGGAAAAGTAAGGGGAGGGCAGAATCACAGGAGAAGGGGTAGGAATAGTTCAGGTAGAGGGTTGGCAGGAGGAAGGGGAGAGTGGAGAAGTTTTAGCTGGTATCTTACAGAGAGATGGGAGGTGGCAAGATGGATGGAGGAAGGTAGCTGGTTCCAGAGGGAGGGATGGAAGGTGAATGCAGAATTCCCAGCTGAGTGATGAGGGTGGTGGAGGAAGAAGGTGCAAGTGTCCCTAGAGTGTAAGGAGCAGGAGGAGGAATTGGGGGAGAGGTGTGAGGATAGGTATGAGGGGAGGGACCCAAACCAGTATTTAGAGATGAAGGAAGCACAGTGAGACTGTTGACATGAGGGGAGAGGGATGATGGATAAGGAGAAGTATAGAGAACTGTGGTGGGTATGAGATGGTGATTTGGTAATAAAGTGGCAGAAGGCATTACAAAGGGTTTCCAGTCTGGCAAGGGAAGTGGGGCAGGCAGTGCCATACACCACATCCACATAGCTGAAGACTGGGAGAATCATTTTGGTGACCAGTTCCTGGCAGATCTGGAGGGAAAGGCAGTCCTTTTAATAGTACAGGGTATCAATGGCATCAATGTGAGTAGAAAAGTCAAGCCTGCTATCTAACCACACACTGAGGTACTTGACATTTGGGATTTCTTCAATGGGGGGTGCCATCCAGCATGTAAAAAATGAGTAGGGAGAGCCTGGCCAGCTTCTAGCTAGTACCAAAGGTCATTGACACTGTTTTTTTAGTGTTGACTGGAAGTTGGTTGGACTGGAACCAATGCAGGACGTTATGAAAGTCTTGCTAGAGCAAGATGTCCACAGATGCAGTCGAGGGACTGGAAGTGTAGATAACTATGTCATCTGCATACATGTGAATATGAGAGTTGGCACAGGCAGAGGGGAGGTTGTTTAGCAAGATGGAAAATAGGACTGAACCCAGAATAGAGTCCTGCGGGACCCTGGCCCAGATAGGGAGGGGCATGGATAAGGTGCCTCCTAACTGTATCGACTATTGATGACCCAAGAAATAGGAATGGAACCACTTGTCAGTGAAGGCCGAGAGGCCAGCACAGCTCAGCTTGTCCAAGAGGAGTGAATGGGACTCTGAGTCAAACGCTTTGGCCAAATCGATAAAAATGGCCACTGTGATACATCCCTGATCCATCCCAGAGAGGATGGAGTTAGTTACCTGAAGTAGGGAGGAGCCAGTGGAGTGTATTTCCTGAAACCAGACTGAAGGGGGAAGAGGAAGGTAAAGAAGTGGAGGAAGTCTACAAGCCATGAGTAGACCAGTTTCTGTTTGCGCTTTGCAAGAGAGGGGAGAAAGGAAATAAGGCAGAAATTGTCAGGGGTGGAGGGATCACCCACTCTGTGGATGAGGAGAACCTTGGCAATCTTCCAGGACTGAGGGACTGTGCTTACGGTGAAGGAGAGGTTTAGGAGGTGATGGCAGGAGCTGACAGATAAATGTGGGGTTCAGACCATCTGGACTAGATTTGGATAGGTTGAGTGAGAAAAGGGTAAGCAGGATTTCTGGGGGAATGACAGGTAGAAAATCAAATGGGGGGGTTGAAGTTAAGGGGGAAGGAGGGAGGAGATGAGGGGAATGGAGAGGAGCCAAAAGGTTGGGAGAGGCGAGGGAGTGGAGGGGAGAGTACTAGTGGTGAAAAACTCATTGAAGCGAGCAGCAACAGAGGGAGGGTCTGATATTTATAAGTCATTAACCATGAGGATAGGAGAGAGGACTGGGCTGGGGGGGCAAAAAAGGGAATGAATCACCTTCTAGAATTTGATTATTCTGGAGTGCACCTTAAAATAGAGAAACTTGGTGGTACAAAAAGCATTTGTGCAAGAGTTCCTAAGTGCCCTGTAAGAAAGGAGGTCAACAGAGAGGGAGCAGGATAATTTATATGTGGCCCAGGCATAATTACTGGACTTGAACATGTGTATGAGATCATAGGAGATCCAGGGGGTGTGAGAGGATTTCATCCTGGATTTCCTGATATGGGCATGCTTGGCCCAGACAGAGATAAAAATAGAGTGAAAAAGGGAGAGGGCCATATCAATGTCTGGGGTGGAGATCATGTGGGACTCATCAGTTGCAGTCAGTTGGCTCAGTAGAGTTTCTTTGTTCAGCACCTTGAGAGGCCTGGAGTAGATGTACTTGGGGTAGGAGGGAGGGAGCAGGATTTTCTTGGCACAAAATGTCATGCAGTGGTTTCTAAAGGCATCTGGCAATATTCCTGCTGCAATGATGCAGTGGGGGTGTGAGGCAAGAATACAGTACAGGAGGGTATGGCTTGATGAATGAAGATTGACACTGGTGGGTTCAGTGATGAGTTGTGAGAGGTTAAGGCACTCATTCCTGTGGGAGGTCAGCCTGCAGGCTAGGGAAAGCCAATTAATGTTAAAGTCTCCCAGGAGGATGAGCCCACCAACAAAGGAGTGTGAAGTGTGGATAGAGAGTGAGTCCACCAGAGAGAAGAGGGGAAATTCTCAAAACGGCATAGAAATACCAATAAAAATGGGTAATGAGGAGGGAAATGAAAGTTTGGTGAGCAGAAACTCATGGGAGAAGGGTGCAGCCTCCCTAAGTGTGATTGTGTAGAAGACACTCTGGCAGACATATAGGGCAGTGCCACCCCCTAATTTTCCCCTCTCCTGCCTAAAGAGGTGGTTGTCAGAGATGGCCAGGCTAGAATCAGGAATCCTGGAAGACAGCCAGGATTTCATGATACAGAGTAGGTCTGGAGAGCATTCAGAAACCCATACAGCGAGGAGATCTAGTTTAGTAAGGAGGCTTCTAGCACTGAGGTGGAAAAATACTAAGGCCTCTAAGAATAGAGGAGGTAGAGGGGAGATAAGGACAAGGGTTGAGTTCCATATCACCAGTAAGGCGGAGAAGCAGGATAAGGAGGCAGAGAATGGTGTAGAACTTATGTCCCCTTGTCAGGAGAGGAGAGGAAGAAAAGGAGAAACAAGAAAGGAAACAGTAGAGGAACTCCAGGTTGAGGGATGGGGAGGGAAGCAGACTAGTATGGACTGGGGTGTCATGAGTCCAACCTCAGGGGCGTGGCAGAACCTCCTTTTTGCAGGGAGATTCCCCTTTTTACCGAACTCATGAGCAATTATAGGGTTCAGGAAGTATAACCAACCTTCCTTTTTCCCAGTGGGAGGGTGGAAACTACAGTTTCGAGTCCCCTTGACTCTGTATTACATTTGGGTTTGAATCCCCCACTGCCACTGGCAGCTTCTTGCCTAAGTAGTTTTGTAGGATAGCCAAGCAGTCACTATCTTCATTAACAAGGCATACAGTCCTTACAAAACCTTTCTGTTTAAAATGTTAGACCCCAGGCAGAGTTGATAAGAATTATAATAAGTTTACTTAAATAAAGCAACACAGAAAATTATACAGGTTGGAAGATTTTGGAAGCCGACAATACCACAAAAGTAACACTGAATGGTTTACAGAAAACATTATATACTGTTCTAAACTATGCCTTATTCTGAGGTTCAATGTCCAGAAAAGTGTCCTTTTTAAGAATAACCTTCTCTTTGTGTAGGTGAAGAAAAGTTTTTTGGAAATACAAGATTTGCTGGAATTAAAAATCAGTCTCTGAGTGTCCTTTTTCCAAACTCAGGGTTTATCTTGAAGAGTGAAATCCTTGTTCCAAATTCAGACTTAAAATCAAAATTTCTGTTTAGCATGTGAAAACTCAGCTTTCAACAAAAACACAGGTCTTATTCTAAAAGTATGTTCAAGACCCATCATACACTTTAACCCAAGTATACAAACAGCTTCATCTCTCTCAGCTCTGAGATATCTAAGGAAAAAGTCCTTCTCAGGGTTTTAACTTTAAGCTAATGTACCTTCTCCTCTGAAAACCTTCAGGAGAATGCTGATTTCAAGATGGGTCTATTAGATAAAGTCTGGTCATTTTCAAGCCCTATCCATCACTTTTGTGGTGAGGTGTATACTCTAGCTATACAGAGATAGGGTGCAACAGTTTACCCTTATCCTGCAGGTGTCACTATGGTTCCATGTCAAATCCCTGTAACATCTGGTCTATGCATTTGGCTTGAGCCCCTGACCCTAGGCCAGCCTCCTGACTTCTTCCTGTTATTGGAAACTAAATGCCCAGTTTTATCTAAGAGTTATGACTTTTATGGTCATAAACCTATCTGTTTCTTATCTAGATAAGTGCTAGGCCTAAGATGGCTTTAACAGAAAGTCTAGATATTTTTCTTCGCTATTTAAGTGCCTTCTTAAAGAGACAGTGTCTTACCTCAGGAGTGCCTTACAGCACATACATAGGAACATTAATAAAGAATAGAGGCATATCTTGCCTCGTGGAGAAGAGGGGAAGGGAGAGGAAGGGAGTGGGGAGATGGGTGGAGGGGAAGGAAATAGGAGGAGAACACAAGCTTTCAGACTGCACAGTGTCCTTCATCAGGCTATGCCAATTTCCCAGTTTCTACAAAAAGCATAGAATTTATTCAGTGGATGGTGCAATCTACAACTAGTAATTAGCGTACATAATAAAGATAATATTCCATTATCATGTCTACAGTGCCTTGGTACTAAACTGTATTAGTTCATGCATGTGTTCATGCATTATCCCTGTAATAAAGAGATGTCACTTATATTTCAGTATTATTTAGGTTTGTAATATTGCATTGAATGGTTTGAATTTAATTGCCTATATACTGTACTGTATGCTATATACTATATACTGTGTGTCAACTTGTGTGTACCATGTAACAATGTTGTACTCATTCTGATCGGAACACCATTTCAAATGAGCTTCTGGTCTGTGATCTTTTTCCTTTTTTGATGATTCGAGTAAATTGACTGATTGATTGATTGATTGATTGAAGTGACTTGAGAAACTGAAGCAATGTAATTGGTCAACAGAATTCCAAAAGATCTGAAACTTTCTTGTTAGTCCAATAAAAGGCATCTTGCTCACTGTGGACAATGCGCAGACATATGCATGAACTAATACAGTTTAATACCAAGGCACTGTAGACGTGATAATGGAATATTATCTTTCTTATGTATGCTAATTGCTAGTAGTAGATTGCACCACCCACTGAATAAATGCTATGCTTTTTGTAGAAACTGGCAAACTGGCATAGCCTGACGAAGGACTCTGTGTAGTCTGAAAGCTTGTGTTCTGAAACATTGTTGTTAGTCCAATAAAAGGTATCTTGCTCACTTGCAGGCTGGTTCTTGGATCTGACCACCTGATGCACACTTGCACGCTGTACTCTAAAACTGGGTGGCTCCCTCTCCAACTATGAGTCAAATACCATGCTTGCCTATTTGTTAAGAAATCCTTGCAGGGGCTTGCACCTAAGACTACTTCCAGCCTATTTACTATCCACCAACTCACTGTAAACACCAGAAGAGCGGCCAGAGGTGGTGTCCAAGTGCCTTTCAAATGCACCACTCTTGCCCAACAATCACTATCATATCAGGGACCAATGTGGTTTAATGACCTCCCAGCTGAAGTAAAAAAGCTGTTGCAAGCTAAACCACTTCAAAAACTAATTACGCTCCCATCTTGCCCCTAATAATATCAGCCAATGCACCACCTGAAGCTAAACCCTCCTCTTGATCACATCCTCTCCCTCACTCCCCCACACTCTTCCAACCCCTTGCCTGTCTCTCTCTCTCTCTCTCTCTCTCTCTCTCTCTACACTTGACAAAGCCACCATTGGCTGCTACTATCTCTCTACCTCAAAAGACCAGAGCCTGGTATCCACGGTGATCCCAAGATATTGTACGATTATATATAAGTAATTACCACACTCCAGTTGTGTTGTTGGACCCCTTGCACTTGACTACTTATAAATTACAAGTATTCACACTTTGAAACATATGAAACTTTGTATGTAACCAGTATAACCTACGGAACATTGCCTGTATTTCATTCAGATATCATCCTGTTGTGTACTGACATCTGATTTGATCTTGTCTCTTGTTTTGGCTCAGAACCTTTGTAAAAGAGCCTAGTGCTCAAAGGTATTTAATCCTAAACATGAAATAAATAAATAAATAAATAAAAGTTATGCTCGTACAATTACATACTCTAACTTTCCATGTCCTCCTAATCAGTAGCTTTTTTTAAACATATTTTATTGTTTTTAAAAACCAAAAATACTTAATACACATTTCATGACTACAAGACTGTATCATTTGACATGTGTAACAGACACATGGGAGGTGACACTAATTTGATAACACAGTCTTGTATATTTGACATCACAGAAAGTGAGGGAAAAACACATTTGCAAATAATCACCTCTTACAACACATGCTACTGCCAAGCACTGGAAATTTTCTAATGTAGGGCATAGCTACAACTCCTGGGTGGCTTCGGCCACCCAGTAGATTCAACAGCCACAGAGGGCTAATTCTAGCCAGCCTGGAGACTGTCTGATTGCTGGATTGGCTAGGAGTTTTCAGGGGGTGAGGCCAGTTCCTGGTGACTGGAGAGCCATCAGGTTTGGTTCTTAATTCAGTTTGGAGATGAGATGAAGTGAGGTGAGGAGAGGAGAGAGCTTCATTCTACAACTGAAAGAGTAAAGGCCTTGCTAGCAGTAGCACCTACCCTATCCTTGGGATCATGGCAACGGACTATAACATGGAGCCCACCATGGGGTATAACCCCACTGTATGCAGATCTGCAAGGGATGTTCTTTTACACCAGTGCTAAGTGTGCAGCCTCTTTTGTAGAAATGTAATTGTTCTTGACTTTAAGACAATATGTGTTAAGTACCAAGGTACTCCCCATTGGGTAGCGGGGGGGGGCGGGATCTCCTGTAAAAGGGGAGTGGGTAGTTTGGTACTGGACCCTCTGCACCATGGCAGTCAGGCATGGGAGAGGGTGACAGGCAGAACTGGTGGTAACTGGGACCCCAGGGGGTGACTGCCTATTCCAGACCTTATAAAGTATGTGGCAAATCCACAAATGGTAAAGCTATTTAGCTAATTTGGATCAGAACCCTCTGCACTATAGGGTCAAATTCTTGTAAGAGAATGAGAGGCCATAGCTGTGGCAACTGTGATTCCAGGGGGTGATTGCCTCTCCAGCCACATTCGAATTGTGAGCCAAATCCCTGTTGGTCTTTGAACCCATGGGGAAAAAAAACTGGAATAGGTGGAGATTATATAAGCTTCAGAGCCACTAAACTGGCTATCGTAATTCCACAGGGAGGTGGATGCACCAGAACTGAACTCTGCCTTACTATTCAAACTGCTGCTTTGAAACTTGGCTGTATGTAACCATAATCATGTACATCTGCTGTAACCTTAATTTGTATGTATAACCTTATTGTAATTCCCTTTTGCTGTTACTATGTATTCTGTAAATTCTGTCTTCTTGTTCTCTGATGCAGAGCCTTTGTAAATGAGTCCCTGACTCAAAGCTTGTAATCCTAAAGCTTGTTAAATAAATAAATAAATAAATAGTGGACTTTCCCTTAAGGGGTAGTGGCAAAGTGGGTACTGGGTCTAGGGGACAGTTGGAAGGCTGTAATCCCCCAGTAGCCTCCAGGAATTTTGTGTATTATTTTTTATTTTATTCTTTTAGTAGCTGGGTAAGGCCCACTAGGCACAAGTTCCTGTTTTCAGGGGTGACCCAGCAGCACTGGGGTGGTTAAGTGACTTGCTCAGAGTCACACAGCTTGCAAGTGGAGGCTGAGGGAATCAAACCCAGGTGGAATGCTGCTTAGTCACATTTATATTACAGCGCTGGTACTGTTCAACATCTCAGCCTGGAGTCTGAGTAAGTCTTCCTCATGCTGGTCCTGTCTAGTATTTGGGTATAAAACCCACAGCTACAGTCAAAGTTCTAGTGCCCCAGGGTTGCGTGCAGCCACAGAAGATATGAAGATGCTTATTAGATTACTGGTGCCCTAACAACATGCCTCCTGGAGTAGGACGTTGGAGTTCATAAAAGAAATTCCTCCATGAAGAAGCTGAAGTACCTGAAACCCTCCTGAATGGGATTACGGATTTCTTCTCCTTGTAATAATGTGCTCATGATCTTTTACTTTCATTAAAATGGATTCTGTTACTAAACATTTGTCTGCTAAACAGTTAATATGCAGCATTCAGTGGCCCTGAAGAGCCCCACAACTAGGAGGTCACCACAGGCGCAGGAGGCCAAGTAGAGTAAGTGATTTTATTATTTCATGTTCTCCCTTCCTGTGGAACAAATTAGGAAGGATACTCCTAGCCCAAGGAAGGGGTAACAGAGATTAGTGTTCCCCAGCAAAATGAGATTGTCATATCTTAAATGCTTCATATTTTGATTAAAGGACTTTCAGACTGAGCTACATGTATTGAACATCTAAATGTAGATCAGTGAGAAAGCCCCCTATAAACTAGTGCAGAAGCTTTATACAACTCTTTTGGTAACACTAAATTTTGAAAACATATATCGGGGTACATCGGGGTACATCGACTTAGTGCTCAATACTGTAAATGTTGCTCTATTCCCTTAACAGACATGATGCAAAGCCACAGGACTCCCTATAGGAGTTATGTACAGATAGTGTTCTTGGGCCCAGAAAGCCCGCAGAAAGGAAAGAATATGGGGCCCTTAGCCATGTGGCCATCACCATCTTAACCATATAGTGTTCATAAGTTCTGGATACAGTCCCAGTAGTAATCATCACCCCAAAAAGAAAAAAAAAACATTTATCCAGCAACCAAAATGTTTGTTATAGATCGTAGTACAACTTCCCTGTATGACAAGTATTGTTAATATTTAGAATAATAAAACTGGGAAACAGAGCGACACTTTTCTACTTATCAAGGAGATACTGCTTCAAGTAGTCAGAGTCATCAGCGCCTCTCTATTGGAACTTTGTGTCTTATCAATCATCAGTCAATCAATTTTATTTGTATACTGGAGAGTATGTGAGCAAAAATGCTTGTTTTCACAAACTGCCAGTGTAGGAATACAAAAGAAGATAATACAAACCTAACAGAGTCAGGCAAGTACAACATAATTGCAAGGATATCAGTTCACTACAACACAAAATGACAAACAGCTCAGATGATGATCACAAGACAGACAGAGAATTAGGAAGCATAGCATTTCAAAAGAGAAATGAAAGAGGCAAATGGGGCAGAACTCAAAAGCACTGGTGTAATTAGGCATATTTCACGTACATATGCACGTGTGTACAGAAATATGTGACAGTAGTGATTTTTTTTATTGAGATGGTGAAAAAAACAAACTAGAAGCAATGTTGGATTGTCGGTCTGACTGCTGGCACTGTAATGCGAGTGGGGAGGGGCTCTTTCTCTCACTTCTCCTCCTCCAGATCCCAGACATGTGACAAAGCAGTTCAGTGAGGATTGGATACTAATTTGCCCTCTATTTGAGACACTGCTTCCCATGCCTGCCAAGCAGGTTGAGCTGCAAGAGTCGACTGCCGCACCACCACTGAGCAGAGGCCTGTTAGCCTAGAGTAGTAAAAGAACTAACCACGAGTCAAGAACAGAGCGAGAGAGAGAGAGAGAGAGCACAGACAGCAGAAAAAAATCTGAGGAACCTGGAGGTCAGGTATCAAACTTTTTTGGAGGGTTGGTTGTTTGGACAGGTCAGGTTGAGATTCAAGGAGACCATCGTCAAGTGGCAGTGGGCTAAGAGACAAGTCATTTAAATTAGTTAAGCTGCTGCTGCCAGCCACCACAGCTAAACTAATTTAAACTACTTGTCTTAGCTCACTGCCACTTGATGCCTGCTGTGGCTGCCTCAGCCTGCTTGCTGGCATCAGCACCTGGGCAACACGGGCAACTGCCCGGTGGCCTTTCTGGTGTTGTAGCCCCAACTTGGCACCCCAACACCAGAAAGGGCCCCCACAAAGAAAGTGTCCCAAGAAAAAGGTGTCCTAAAAAAATTAGTCATCGGAATCTGGTCATCAAAGTGATGTAGGCAGGCTCTGCTCTCACCTCATATCACTTATTCTCTCTTCTCTGATGAAAAGCTTAAGTGAAGTACCACGGGCTGTAGAAAGTGTCAGAGAAGCATGCCAGGGCAGCAGGTGGCAGCCCTTTTCTGTGCAAGTGAGAGCGAGCAGCTGAGCATGATACCGCCGGAGCAGTTATTTCATTTAGTAGGTTGCTTTCCCGGATGCCCCAACCCCCCGCATCTGTAAACAAATCAATTTGGCTCAGCAGTGTGTGTCTCTCCCAGACTCCTGCTTTGCTACCAATCTGTCCAAAAGACCTCATCTTAACATACATTGCTTGTGACGGTACCAAGTCGTGACCCCACCCATACCCGCACTTTGAGGGTAACCAGTGAGAGGGGTGCATGTGGCAGAGATGGACTGGCAGACTGTCTCAACTGTCTCTTAAGGTGCAGTGTGGTGCAGTGGGGTGGGGGGGAGCAGAAGCAATGAATTAAGGGGCTGGGAGTTTAACATTTTTTCAGCAGCTACTACAGGCTACAATCGGAGCCAGCCCATGAAGTGTGTGGTGTGTGTGGTGCATCCCACTCGGAGGTGGAGAGCAGAGGGCTGCATGCCAGGGCACAATGATATGGGGGAGAACCAACCAATCAACCAACCAACCAACCCTGTTCCACAGCCAAGGCTGCATGAACCCCAGAGAGTTTTTTTTTAATTATTCATAATTTTGACTCTTTCGGACGGCTTTCGGCAATGTTGCTGGGTGGTATGGATAGGATTAGAGAAATTCCCACTCCTGATCAGAGCCTTCAGAGTCTGGCCTGTCTTCTGTGTTTGTATTTGTATTGTAATCATTTGGATGCTTGGTTTTTATTTAAGTCCCCATGAGTCCCACACCTGTCTGTTCCACTGACACTGCTCAGTCTGTGTGTGTGTGTGTGTGCCCATGCCATGCCTATCATCTGTTAGGCTGGGCACCACTGTACCACCACTATCCTGCAAGTTCAAAGAATCATACATCTCTGATCTCTCCAGGCAGCAGGGAAGGTAACCCTCTGCCCCCCATTGCTTTGTCACTGCCACATGATCGTGTGTGGTGTGTCAGACAGACTGTTGGTAAAAAACTGCATTAAGGCTGCCTATCATATGCATGATAATGCTGCCTGTCATACCCATGGCATCATGACAGCCACACCCCACCAGCCCCACATGTGCATCACAGATCAGCATCACCTGTTGCCCTTGCTGCTGTCTAGTTTCATCATCGATTCATGATGTCATGTGCATGATAGGCATTATACAATTTTGTACTGACCGCCTGATTAAATTAATTACTCGCTGCATAGACTAGCCTGCATTAATTTCATTTAATTTGCCAATGCCTGCCTGCCTGCCTGTGTCACTTTCTGCATCTTCGCCATAAAGGTAAGCTAGCCTAGGTAGGCTGCATGATCTGAGTCTGGCTGCTATGTGTTGAATTGGGGGCAGGATCCTGAAGTAAAGTATCAACATCATTTTTTAACCCACTAGCCTATAGGAGCTGCTACTGCCTGGCTGCTGACATTGACAAAGAAACAAAAAATATGAATTTGTGTTTTGATATCGGTGCCACTGTCTTATTATTTTAACAGAGAGAATGAGAGATAACATTTTTAAAGCAAAGCAGTCAGACTTAATGATTTTGCAGGCAGCTGTCTGTCAGACCCTGTTGCTGTTCGTTCGGAACTTGAAGTTCTTCATTCCAGCCTCTGCATGCCAAGCAACAAAACAGCAACACACTACCCAAACAATGCTTGCCTTGCTGCCTACTATATGAAGGAAATTAATCCTTTCCCACTGACAATGCAATGAAGCAATTCATTAATTTGTTTGTGTAACCCCTAGATGGCGCTATCCCAGGGGCTACTACCCCTGCCTGATTTGCCACTAACAGGTTGAGGGGCCTGGATCCGATGGCGGGTGCCTCCACCCAGAGGTCAGGGTTTGCAATAGTTAAACTAACTTGGTCACAGCCCTCTGGGACACTGCAACCCCCCTTTCTTCCCATTAGTGGCCCACACAGTATATCAGAATTACCTTCACAGTATACACTTACCCCAGGACTGGTTCAGGCACTGGGACCCCCTGTAAAATAAGAAGATACAGTGCAACAATCACAGTACAATACTTTAACATAGACAAATACCTCAGGCAGTATAACTTTGTTGAAACAAGCAGCTCTGATTTATTTAGGGGATATAACAAGGACAGGGGGAAATCAGGTTAATTAGCTTATCACTTTACTCATCTTTTCTATGGCTCTGTGCATAGGCCTATCCTTACCAGTTACTGTCCCTGGGTACCCAAGCCCTAGTGGCTAGTCCAAACCGTGGCAGCTGGTAGGGCCCTTTCACACAGAGAAAAGAAAAATTAGTTAAACAGTCAGCAGTACAGTAATTCCATTTGGATTCAATGTGGCAATTCAACAGGAGCGACCCTGAATTAGTACTCACGACCTCCAAACAAGATAGGGTCCTTCAGCCAGCAGGGCTACTTTTGAGCTCCATGAGACTCCTCACACATTTATATGACAAACTGCAACAGGCAAAAGTCCTTTAATGGCAGCAGGATTCACTTGAGCTACACAAGCCTCTCACACATTTATATGGTAAACAGTAACAGGCAAAAGTCCTTTAATGGCAGCAGGATTCACTTGCGCCACTACAAGCCTCCTCACACATTTATATGGTAAACAGTAACAGGCGAAAGTCCTTTAATGGCAGCAGGATTCACTTGAGCTACACAAGCCTCCTCACACATTTATATGGTAAAAGAAAGTACTATACCAGGCAGGCTGCTTCTATCCTGATCGCAATTACTGCACAATACCCGGAGAACACACAGCAGATTCAGTTCCTGACAGACCAAGCGCATTCAGCAATTTCTCCAGTCTTCTACAGGGTGAGCCTGGTTTCTACTCTTCAGATATCCTTTGATTCTCTTCACAGGACAGATTCAGTCCTAACAAGCAGTTACACAAGCTGCAGACTGGAACTCTGGGCCTTACACACGTTTCCCGACTAAAACTGCACACCGAAAAAGCACAAGGCTCCTTCCCTCTTCACTGCCAGAGCTCAACTGAAACACCAGCAGATAAAACCGGGCACTTCCTTTGAGTTCCTCCCAGTTCTTGGCTGGATTGGCTGTCACTCACAATAGACTGCCCCGTTGGTCCAAAAAGGCGCCGAAGTCCAAACTACATCTCCCAGAGTCACTGCCCATACAGTCCTCTTGTGGCTGGCTCAGATTACGAGTCCAAGTTCTGATTCGTCAAGGCACCATTTTAGAGCTACCTTAACCCACACTGATTGGTCCAGTTCAGCAGTTCAAAACTAGAATGGGAACTAGGCAAATACAGTTCTGACTGCAAAGAAAGCAGGTTAGACAAACTGTATTTTCATTATTACTCTAAATGATTTCTGGCAAACAGTTACATCTTTCAGATAGGTTCCCTTTGCACTCTAGTGACTGCAAAATGGAGTGAATTGCAGCAGCTCGAGTGGTACTCAAGCAGAGAAACACAGTTCCCCATACAACTAATTAGGTCTGCAAGCAGACAGCTCTTAAAGAGACAGTACCAGAGGCTCTAAAAAACACTCACAGATAAATGGCTTAAACGCCAAACACCATTCAGGCTTGAAGCATTCAAGCAAGCTCCTGGAAGTCTTTTGGGAACCCCCATTTGCATGGGGGTTACATTTGCATAATAATAATGTCTGCTTTCTTTTATTCTTGTATTTAATATATATAAAACCTAATTTGTTTTAAAAGCACTATAGCAGTCAGTGCTCTTAAAAAGTTTTATTGTTTTGTATATATTGAATACAAGAATAAAAGAAAACAGTATAATTATTATTCAAATTAATTGCTTAATATTGTCAGTGGGAAACAATTCATTTACATAGTAGGAAGCTACAGTACCGTTTGGGTGATGTGTGCTGTTTTGTTGCTTGACATGCAGAGGCTGTAACAAAGTACGAAGAAGTTGAAGTTCTGAACAAACGAAGAACAACACAGTCTGACAGACAGCTGCAACATCATTTAATGTGACTGCCTTAATAAAAAAAAATTATTTATCTCTCACTCTCTCTGTTGAAATAACAAAATGGTGGCACTGGTTGGTTGAATTAATTCTGTAGTATTTTTAATTTTTATTTCCAGATCAGAGGGACTCATTCAAGCCAGCCATTTGAGGTTTTAGATGAAAACTCTGAAAAATTAAAAGAAAAAAACATGTTTTTGGTTGGAAGTTGAGGTGAAGGGGCCCACTGGAGGTCTATTGCCCAGGGCCCACAAAAACCTGAAGCCAGCCCTGGAGGATCTGGTCTGGGAAGGAATGGGATGGACTGGGACTCCTCTGAGTGGGACAGGGACTTGTCAAGCCAAGCAGTGAATTCCCATTTGTACACTCTGTCACAAACGCACTCCAGGGTCAGGCCCTCTGCTCCCACGTGCCCAACCTTGAAGTGCAATATGTGAACAGGAGACAACAGGGTAGCCCTCCTGTCTGTTTTGGATCCCATCACTACCAGTCTGGAGTCCTGGGGTCAGATGTGAACCCTTTTCATTAGCATGCCCAGGTAACAGGTCCAAATATCACACCCTCTTCGGGGAAATGCAGTGCAATACTTTACCCAGCAGGCACACCACCCAGTTCACAATCCCCTCTCTGTCTCAGTTGAGACCTTGGTATTTTTCTAACCTTGCTGCATGTGGTAACACACTGTAAGTGCTTAACAGTTCTGTCAGAATTATCAACAGTTCCAGCATTCACACTCAAAATGAGAAAAAGGCTCAGGCAGGGTTTCAAGGAAAACGGAGTTTACTAGAATTAAAAATAGTAAATAAAATACAAAATACAGAACATATAACATTAATGGTGCAGTCAAATAAAATAAATGGAAATTACAAAAATCAAATGCCGTTTTACTGACTAACTGATTCTACCCCAGTTTCAGTTAGTAAATAGTGGTGCTGAAATTACCTAACTTTGGTAGAAGTGTTTCTTAAGAGTCCAAAAGCAAAAGAGTCTCTTCAAAGTCCAACACACTTATGCTAAGTCTTGTAAAGTTGGAACAAGAGCATGTTCTTTCAGGAGTCCAGAAGTAAAAAGCACACTGTTCTCTCAGCCTTGACACCTTTGCTACCATGCACTCGAAGGTTTTATGCCCCCTTCTGTTGGGACTCTCATTGTTATTTCTTCTTGAATTCTCTGTTGTTCCTCCTGCATCTCCCTCTAACTGCCATCTTATTCTCTCATCAACTTCTCCTACTCTAACCTACTGAAGAAGTCTGACCCTTATCCTTCACCTCTACCAGGGCTCAGCAACAGATATCTTGGGGTCTTACTTAGTTATAGTTTAAGGAGGTTCTCTATCTCCCCTGCTTGTGCCTCTCAGGCTATTTGTCCCTTACCCTTGCTGGTGATATTGCAACCAACCCTGGCCCTACTGTTGTTATTAATTCTTTCCAGCCTCACCCGGCTTATTGTCTGCCGCAATCTTCCTGTCTCACCTTTGCTCACCTTAACATAAGCAGCATCACTGCCAACCTCCCTGAACTTGAGGCTTGGGTATGTGCTAATAACCCTGACATCTTAGCCCTTTCTGAAATTTGGCTGAAGCCATCTATTGCTGACTCCCATTGCTCCATTCTGGGCTACAATATGATCTGGGCTGACTGCCCTGGCTCTAAAAGAGGTGGAGGCTTGGCCCTTTACTACAAATCCCAACTTAACATCATTATCTTACAGGGTCCTTCCCTGACTGTGAGGTCCTTCACTCCCACCTAGTGTTGGGGGGTGTCAAAACTCTACACATTTTCTGTGTTTACGTACCTCCTCTACACTCTAGACTGGGTCTCGAGGAATTTTTTGAGTTTGTACCGACTGTGTCTGGAATAAATTAGATAATTTGCTTAGGCAATTTCAATCTGGAATGGGCTGGGCCTCGGTCCTCTCTCCTATTATTCATTACCAACAAGACCAACCTTGCTCAATTAATCCAATCTTCCACTAGAATCTTTTCATCTGGGCTCTTCCAACACCCTAACTGATTGGATCCTGACTAACAGGAAGGAGAACTTCCCTCATGCCAGTGTTCTTCATGACTCTATCAGCAATCACTGTTTGGTCTTCTGTGTTTGGGACTCCTTACCTCACCCCCCCCCCCCAAATTACTATCTTTTTCCAATTTCTCCAACCTCAACCCTGCTGTTTTCCTGCTTGATCTAAATCTTGTTGACGGGTCCCCTCTTTACATTACCAATGATATCAACTGTGTGATTGAGTATTTCGGTGCAACTTTTTTCTCTCAGCACATACCAGTAACCACACATAGGGTTAAATGGAGGTTCACCAAATGGCTCAAGCACCCCCTAGTCCAGTTGCTGAAACAAAGGGATAAGCTCTGGTCTGTTTGGAAGTCCTCGTACCTTCAAGCTGACTTTGATGCCTACAGGTTAGTTGCGCCAACTCTTGTAAAAGGGAGATTCAACATGCCAAGAGTTTGTACTACCGCTACCTACTCAGCACCTCTGCCTCAAACCTCAAGCAGTACTGGTCTCAAATAAAGGAAATTCTGGGGAACAACAAGACTCTGACGCCAAGTGATATGCTCTTAAATGGTATCCACTGTAATAATCCTCTCACTATAGCCTCTACCTTCAATGCCCTCTTTTCCACCCTTCCCACCCCCTTTCCTTCCCCATCCCCCCATTTTGCCCTTGGCCTCCCCCTCTTCACCTGCATCTGTTTCTGCTACTCTAGTGCTGGCCCCTGTTACATGTCAGGAAGTCTTTAGGTTACTTAAGACTATTCCTGCTCATGGCAGTGCAGGTCCTGATGGTATCGATCCGAGGATACTTAGGCAGTTCGCCTCTCGTCTCATGGAGCCAATTACTAGGCTATTCAATCTATTAATAAGCTCAGCCACAGTCCCTTCTGTCTGGAAAACTGCTAGAACTATACCCATCTTTAAGAAAGGTGATCCTAAGATCCTGTCTAACTATTGTCCTATGTCACTCCTGCACACGATCAGTAACCAGCTGGAAAAAGTAGTGCACCATCAATTCTCTCTGTACCTACTTTACACCAACCTTCAATTCCCTTTACAACATGGCTTCAGGGCTGGGCACAGCACTACCACTGCCCTTACCCTTTTCACCTGCGACATAAAATGCAATATGGATAAAGGTTTACTCACTGGAGCAGTGTTCATTGATCTCTCCAAAGCATTTGACATGGTACATCATCCCCTCCTACTGGATAAACTGCAATCACTCCGATTCTTTGTATCCACCCTATCCTGGTTCTCCAGCTGTCTTGAAAATTGATCTCAGACTGTCTCCTTCAGTAAGGCACTCTCTGCCCCTGCCTCAATCACCTCAGGTGACTGTATTATCTGCCGGTATCTCCTGTGTGTGCACTCATGAAGAGAGCATTTGTGAATGTATGAGCGTTGGTGCCAGCGGCTGTTGTGTGTTGCAACTAATAGCCAGTTTAAAATTGGGAGCCGGTGAGATGGAGAGTGGCCTCCGGGAGTTGTCCTTTCACTTTGGAATCTGAACTTATTAACTTCTCTCGGATTTGTTTCTAACCTGCTTTATTCCTGATATTTTTTGGAGGTATTTGCTGTACTGGACATGAAGAACTGGGAATTAGGACTCTTTGCAAGGCAATATCTCTTGATATCGGCTGAAGAGATTGCTGTGGGCTTTCCCGGAGTACTGCGAGTGAGAGGGACTGGAGTACTGTGAGTGAGAGGGTCTGATTCATTGATCAGAGCCCTTCCTTCCAGCAACTTTATTTTTTAATTGTCTCCTGAGCTGTTTGTTTAGAGGCAGGGCCATAGCAGCAGTTTGGTGGTGAAAGGCTCTCTCCCCCCTCTGTGCCTGGGTAATTTTGGGTGCCTCTTGGGACTGAGCAGGAGCTACCTCACTTTTCCTTAGTGAGTTAGGGATTAGTGGTGGGCCCCTAAGATATCTTAGGGTTGGTCAGAGTGCTCCGGCCCTAGGATGTCTGTATTTGCAGGTACTGGTGGTGTAAGTTAACCTATTTAGGCAGTTTTGGGGGTATGGGAGGAGGGGAGCCCCGCTTTTAGTTACTTGGTCTGTTTGCTTCTTCGGCTCCTTCCTAGACTTTGCGGTTTTGTCCTGGAACTATATTGACTCTGCGTGTGGCTACATTTGAAGTTTTATTCTACTGATGGAACTTCTATGATTTTACCTATGTTGGATTATTCAAAATTTTCATTTGGACTTGGATTTATTGTTTTGAATTTTTTCTACGGCTCCTCCTACTGCTTGATGACTTTTCCCAGACGTATTAATTTTGTTTTTGGTCTCCTGGTGGTGAGAGTTCTAGGGTGCCTATATTTATTTGTGTTATTTCTTTGATGTTCATGTGTATGTTTATTCTTATTGTTTGACTATTTTCCTTCCCTCCTTGGCAGTGAGAGAGCTGTGGGGGGAGGGGGGAATTTATATGTTGTTTGTTTTTTAATCCTGTGAGAGAGGATTGTGTTATCCTGTGAGAGGAGACTATATTATTGTTTCATTGTTATTATTATTTATTTTTTCTTGGGTTAAAGTTACCTTATAGTGGGAGGAGGGTAGTTTAATATAGTTTTATATATTTCATTAGGGCAAGTATTATTGGATAAGTTATTATTGTTTTGGGGTTTTCTAAAGTGCCTGCCATTTCCCTTTAGATTTGGAATTTGGTATTTTATGTGCCTTCCCTATTATTCTGCTATAATTATTAGTGGTATGTGCCTGCTTGCCCCCTCTCCTGTCCTGCACTATTTGGCCTCCGCTCTCCACGCCCTCTACCCGTTTTCTTCTCCCCCCCTGCCTGCTTTTGTCTATCAGTGCTGTAGAGCGCTGGGGATTACTCACAGGGGAAGTAGTCAGGGGTGGGTGGGGGGTTGCGGACAGCGGTGTCCGAATGAGTGGTGCTCTCCCATGGGGGTGGTTAGGCCCAGAAGACGTCCTGGGGAGAAATGGTATCTGGAAAGTGGTAATTCTGTTCTGGTTCCCATACTCAAGGGCACCTCCGTTTCTGGAGGCAAGTAATTGTGACAGCTCGCCAACCTCATCTAACTCAGGCGCTGTTGGCTAGATGGAAATGCTGCCCCTATTTTAGAGGCAGCTGTTCCCGCTGGGTACTCAGTTTTACATTGCCCGAGATTTGACCACGGGGGGGGGGTCGCGGTCTGTTTCAAGACCGAATTGGGCCTAACTAATGTTCTCATAGAGGAGGCTGGGTCATTTGAGTGTACCATGGTATCTGGTGTGGGGTGCAGGATAGCTCTCATCTACCGTCCACCAGGTGATGAGAAGCTGTTCCTGCAGGAAGTAATAGATTTCATCACCGACATGTCATTGGAGTCACCCAGATTGATGGTTCTGGGCGACTTCAATGCCTGGGTCGATGATGAATCTTCTCTTTTTGGTCAACACTTCCTAAAGTCAATGATATCGTTGGGCTTCACACAGGTTGTTTCCTTAGCTACTCACAAGGGTGGTCACTCTCTTGATCTAGTCTTCCTCCTGGGGATCGAGGCCTCTGACTTGGTGGTGGAACCAGTCGGTTGGTCTGACCACTACTCTGTTGGGTTAAATTTTTTGGCCCCCCTGTGTAGGTCAGCCCCTGTGGAGATGTTCAGTTACCACCCGTTGCACGAAGTGGTCCCTGATGACCTGATGGCGGTAATTGACCTCTAGCTACAGTATATGATGAAACTAGCTTGGATCCTGAGCAGTTAGTTGCAGCCTATAACAGGGCCATCTCTACAGCTCTTGATCTAATTGCTCTTGTTCATGTTCGCCCCTTTCCGTGTCACCCTGGGGCCCCTTGGTTTGATGGGACTCTAAGGGAGTTGTGGAAACAGGGGCATAAGTTGGAGCGTTGTTGGGGGGGGGACAGCCTTAGATGCTAACCACCTTATTTTGTTAGAGCATTATAAACTCTATCAAACAGAAAATTCCCGTAAGAAGGCAGAATTACTGTCCAGAGAAATAGCTGTCGCATGGAACCGACTGGCTCAACACTTTAGGACTGTTGACAGACTGTGCAATCCAGCTTGTCAGCAGTTCTGTTGGGTTTTTATACAAAAGGATTGTGATGAGATCGCTCACTTCTTTGCAAATAAAGTGGCTGACATCAGGTCTGAATGCCTCCAACTCCACTCTATGGGTGTTGCTGTTGATTGGTGCCATGTCACAGAGCCTGGAGTTTCCTGGAGTACCTTTGATCTGCCGGAGTTCGTGGATATTATGAGGATTGTCCAGGTGATGCGTCCCACTTGCTGTAGTTTAGACTCTGGCCCTACTTCCCTAATTTTGGGTTGTATCGACATCATTGGCCCAGTCTTAGCTCGGATTGTCTGGTGTTTTCTGGACTCAGGTGAGTTTCCTAGCTCCCTGAAAATGGGAGTGGTGAGACCCCTCCTGAAGAAAGCTTCTTTAGACCCGGATAACCTAGCAAACTACAGGCCTATCTCTAACCTCCCTTTTGTGGGGAAAGTTATTGAGAAAGTTGTGACGGCTCAATTGGATAACCATGTAACCATCCATAATTTATACAAACCTCTCCAATCAGGTTTTTGGAAGTGACATAGTACTGAGACAGCTCTGGTTCGGGTGCTCAATGATCTCCTGATGGTGAGAGATTGGAGATACCATTCCATCTTGGTTCTCCTTGATTTATCATCAGCTTTTGATACTGTGGATCATGGGGTTCTGCTCAAACATCTGAGGTCCATCTGTGGGCTGTCTGGTACAGTTCTCAGATGGTTTACATCTTTCCTCGCTGGTAGATCGTAGAGAGTTGTCTTGGGTATTTTTTCTTCCAGGGCTTTCTCTCTGCCTTGCGGGGTACCCCAAGGTTTGGTGCTGTCCCGTATGTTATTCGCAGTATATATGCTGCCCCTTGGAGACATTGTAAGATGGTATGTCTTTTGTCTCTGACCAGGTTAATGCTATCCCAGTACTGAACAGCTGTCTCACAGAAATCCAAGATTGGATGAGTACCAGCGGATTAAAGTTGAACCCAGGAAAGACTGAGGTTCTGGTTGTGGACCCGGGTCACAGGACAGAGGGGTTGGGGACTGGGCTTCCCTCGGGTTTAATCTTGAGAGGAGCCCAGATTCTCACCTCTGAATGGGTGCATAGCCTAGGAGTGGTGCTTGACAATGGTCTGACCCTTCACCATCAGGTGTCAGCAGTCATCAAGCTAGCCTTTTATCATCTTAGGAACATTGCTAGGATTAGGCACCTTGTTTTGCCAAGTGACCTTCCTGTTTTGGTTCACACCTTTGTGACATTGCGCCTTGATTACTGTAACTCCCTTTACTTAGGGCCTCCTGGGGTTGATATCCGCCGCCTGCAGCTAGTATGTTGATGTATGTTGACTGCAGTATCAAGAAGAACTCATATTACTCCTGTGCTGCTCGGTCTGCACTGGCTGCCTATTCAGTGGCGGATCACCTTTAAGGTAGGTCTATTGACTTACAAAGCCCTACATGGACAGGGTCCTGATTACTTGAAAGAGCTCCTGGTTCCCTACACTCCTCTGTGACAGCTCCACTCAGCTGACGAGAGGTTGCTAGAGATTCCAAGGGTAAGTTTAAAATCATCGGGTGCACATGCTTTTGGGTTTGTGGCACCTACCCTCTGGAATTCTCTGCCACATCAGCTTCGGGAGTGCGGGACGGTGGGGTGTTTCAAGCAGGCTCTTAAGACTTTTCTGTGGGGGAAAGCCTATTCTGTATTTTCCTGATTTAATTGCATTTATTGTATTCTGCTTTTATTATGATTGTACAGTGCTTTGAAATATGAAAGGTGCTATAACAAATACATTTTATTATTATTATTATTATTATTATTATTATTATTATAGGTGTCCCCCAGGGTTCAATCCTAGGGCATCTTCTCTTTCCTCTTTTTCTTAATGACATCCCCAAATCTTCTCCACTCTGCAATTCCATTCTATATGCAGACAACCTTGTACCCTACTCCACTTCAAAGTCAATCACTGACCTTAGTCAACAATTGTCACCTGCTTTTCAGAGCCTCCAATCTTGGTTCTCCACCAGTTACCAAATCTTAAACCTATCTAAGACCCTGGCAATGCTATTTGGTTCCTCCAGATGGGTACTGACTCTGACCCTAAGCTTCTGATCCATGGATGTGATGGGTCTCCTGTCTCTAATACATCTTCTTTCAAATACCTAGGGGAAATGCTAGACCCGGCGCTCGACTTCACTGTACATGTCAATGAGGTCTGTCGCTCAGTTAACTCCAAGATTAGTGCGGCCTACAGAGTGCTCCATTCTCTTACTCCAGGACTGCTGTTGCATGAGGTGTGTTACTTCTGCAACTGCTTTATGCTCTCCCCATCCTTTCTCATGCCAATTCCATTGTTCTCCATAGATGGGATGTTACGTACAACATCATCTGCAGATTTGCATTATCTGTCTCACGTCTGACACATCACTGCCGACTTTACTCTGCATAAAATTGACTGCCTCCCAATTCCCTTAGATGACATGCTCTTGAATGTTTTATAGACTCACTAACACAACATCACATCCTCCGGCTCTGGGTGCTATGCTTACTCCTGTCTTGCATTCTCATGCCTTCTGGTCCTCCGCCTTCACCTTGCTTACTGTTCAGCACTGCTCAACCAAAATGGGTGAGCAAGCCTCCTCTTATTTTGCTCCTTGGTTCTGGAACTCTCTCCCCTCTCATGTGAAGGACTCCTCTTTTCACCTAGCATTTAAGCATACTCTTTTTTCCCACCTTAATGCCCCTGACTTCTGTGACTACACTTAGGTTCTGTGGGGCCTGCCGCTGGCGCTCTAGCTGCTCCCTTGCCCATCCCTGTTTTTTACTACTGAGTATGTGTACCTAGTTGTCTCCAACAGTTTATGTAGAACTTTTGATTGATTTGTGCTCTGTAATGTTTTTGCAACAACTGTATTACTGCTCTAATCTGTTTGCATTCTTGCTACTAATCTTTTGATTAGTTTTTATGCTGTTTGTATAGATAATTCTTACTGTTATTTCACCCTTGTACATCTCTATAGTCATTGTTGTCTTTACCGTTTTTTCCTGTAATCTGTACTCTCTCGGGTCGTAACTGAAAATAGCCAGGCTTCTTGCCTAGCACACTTACCCAGTTACCAAAAGCTAATAAATAAATATCAATGAGGGGAAAAGGGGTCCCACCCAGCTGGTGAGGTCACAGCTCTGTCCCTCAGCCTTGACAATGTCAATGAGGGGAAAAGGGGTCCCACCCAGCTGGTGAGGTCACAGCTCTGTGGTGATGCTGGCTGTGAGGTCACTCTCATTCCTGAGTACCAAATTAGTCACATGCATCTGCATATTGCTAAGCAGCCCATTTTTAAAAAAATATATACTTTTTTTTAATTAGTGAGCCTGCTTTATGGCAGGTCAGAATTACCACTTTGATCTTAGGAAGAACATTCTCGAAAGCTATTTCTCTTAGTGATGAGAAGTTTCACAGGTAACTTTCAGAGCTGGCTTACCTTCTGATGTCATAATAAAATGCAGTGTGTTATGACCAGTTTCCTGGATTCATAGTAAATGCTGGTTTTACAACTTCTACAACCTGGTTTTATTATAATTCCAGGAAGTCAGCTTTTACAAGCTAGCTGTGACAACAAGCAATCCCAGCACATTTTTTTCTTTTAAAAATCCAGTATCCCATGAGGTTGTTCTGCTTGGCCTGTGTTTCTAAGCAGAAGTCTAAATATATACTTATATCACAAATATAATGCAAATAATAACAAGCAGATGGCTAGCCATGACAGTCCTCCCTCCTAGACTGAATTTGGGAGAATGTATTCCTAGGCATGGGATGAGTTTCCCAAATTCAGTTCACTGCTCTAACTGACACGATAGCCCATCTGCGTTTGTATTTGATGCCCCTGCCCTGTGAGTGACAATTATGTCGTAACCCTGCAAGGCAAGGCTCCATCTTAAAAGCCTACTATTTGTTTTACCTATTTGTGCCAGCCAAACCAGGAGGTTATAATCTGTTTGTACCTCAAAATGTTGCCCATATAAGTATGGTTCTAGTTTCTTTAGTGCCCACACCATTGCAAGGCATTCTTTCTCCACTGTAGAATAAGCCTGCTTCCTGGGAAGTAACTTCTTACTGAGGTACACTATTTGGTGATCTTTCCCTTGGTTAGAAGTCTGGCTAAGTACTGCCCCAATACCCACATCTGAGGCATCTGTCTGGACTATAAATAGTTTACTGTAGTCTGGACTGGCTATTACAGGAGCACTGCACAGTGCCCCCTTTAGCCGTGTAAAGGCTCGTTCACAGGCTGGTTCCAATTTAACCTTCTTAGATATTCTTTTCTTTAACAGGCCAGATAGGGGAGCTGCCAGGGCACTGTAGTTTGATACAAATTTTCTACAGTACCCTGCGGCCCCTAGAAAACTCTGAACATGCTTCTGTGTTTCAGGTCTGGGCCATGACATGAATGCCTCAATTTTTGCTTGATTAGGTTGGAGCTGCCCCCGCTCTACTATAGGCCATAGGTATGCCACCTCAAGCCATGGAAACCTGGCACTTTTCAGCTTTTACAGTGAGTCCGGCCCTCTGTATCCTGCCCAACACTTCCCTAAGGTGGGACAGGTGTTCCTTCCAGTTGGCACTGAAGATGGCAATATCGTCCAGGTATGCCATGGCGTACTCTTCCATACCATTTAACACCTGGTTCACCAATCTTTGAAAGGTGGCAGTGTCGTTCTTCATTCTGAAAGGCATTACTTTAAACTCAAATAACCCTATCAGAGTGATGAAGGCTGACCTCGTCCCTAGCTCTGGCAGTTAACTCCACCTGCCAATACCCTTTTGTTAGGTCAATAGTGGTAAGTGTTATCCAAGGACCACCACCCCTGATTGGGGCCCTATGTCACAGGCAGTAATATTTAGGGCACAGGCACTTATCATATAAGTATAAGTGTCAGGATCTCAGTTCTACTGTTCTATTATCATTGTTGCTATTGATTACAATGCTTATGACTGTATCCTTGCTATATAATCACAATACTTTATATATGCATTACAGTGCCTTATATATAATTATATACTGTTATTACCAATATTCTACATGATTATTGTGCTTTACTGAAAATCATTGTGTACTAATGTACTGAGAAAATACTGCTGTTTCTGGATAGTTGCATGATTGCAATTATTTGTTGTGCAATGCTGCCATCTTTAGGTTTAGTACAAAGTAATTATTAGGTAAGGGTCATCATGACCTAACTATATACAAAGACTGTTTATTTCCCCTTATCAGTGTTTTTGCTACTTCGGTGCATATTCCCAGGCTAGTACAAAGCACATCATATTTGTTCATCCAATTATACTGTATAAATAGAATAATAGATAGGTTCTGGTGTATTACAAGGCAGTAATTCCATCGAGAGGTTCTGGGGATACAAGAAACCTCGAGAGCGAAGCTCGAGAGGTTTCTTGTATCCCCAGAACCTCGAGATGGAATTTCTGCCTTGTAATAATACAGAATCTATTTGTTATTTTTTGTAATATATGGATGCAAGGAATGTTTAATTTCTTACTTGTGCCTGCTGTACGGCGCTGTGGTCTGCAGAGTTAGTAAGACTCCCGAGTGTCATTCCTCGCTCCTCGCTCACACCACCCCACTCCTGCTCCCACTTCCAGTCCCATTCCGCATGTTTCTCTCACAAAAAAAAGAAACAAAACTCGGTTCACACAGTAGTCACATCGGTAATCCCAACTATACTATTACGAGGACCGGAAGTATACTATTACGGGACTAACTACTGTATTACAAGGAATTTTTTGTATGTATTTTGGGGGTATTATTTTCACTATCCATATATTACATGTTTGTTCTAACTCTTTTACTGGTTTCTATAGCAATAATCAGAGGCATAACAAGCATTTGTCAATGCCAAATGTTGCTTGCTTGTATGTGCTGTTTAGGTATTTGGAAGCGATAGTTCCATGCCTTCCCCCCAAGACATCCACTGAATCTTTCCATTCAGTATTCACAGAAGTGTGGGAAGGGCAAGGGCCACAGCAGTACAGCAGTTGGCAAGGGGGTGAAGAGGTGGACAATAGTCCATTCAAAGGCAAAAGAGTCCTGCAGGAGCTCACAAAATTGAAGGTGGACAAAGCGATGGAACCAGATGGCATACACCCAAGGATATTAAGAGAACTACGAAGGGAGATGGCAGTACCTCTGGCAGCCATGTTCACTTAGTCATTCAACATGAATGAATTGGAAGAGGGAACATGTGGCCCCTCTACACAAGTCCAGCAGCAGAGAGGAGGTGGGGAACAATAGACCATTCAGCCTCACCTCAGTAGTGGGGAAGATCATGGAGACACTGCTTAAGGAAAGGATAGTGGGGCATCTAGAAGCCAAAGGAGCCCAGGACCATAGGCAACATGGATTCACAGTGGGGACATCATGCTAGACAAATCTGGTTGATTTCTTTGACTGGGTGACAAAGGAAGTGAATCAGGGTGGGGCAGTGGACAACGCTTACATTGATTTCAGCAAAGCCTTTGACATCATCGCACATAGGAGGCTGATAAACTAGCTGGGTAGGCTGGGCATGGGGGAAAGGGTGGTAAACTGGGTTAGAAACTGGCTAACAGACAGGAGGCAGAGAGTGGTGGTAAATTGGATGCAGTCTAGGGAGAGGGGATGACCAGTGGGGTGCTGCAGGGATCGGTCCTGGGGCCAGTCCTGTTCAATGTCTTCATTAGTAACATTGCAGAATGGCAGAAGGGAATTTTTTCACCAAATTTTCAACATAGCCATTTTAATACCTCTGCTCATGAACAGTGTAACTGTAATTTTCTTAATCTGTCCCAAACATTGATTGCACACATCGACTGCGCCATTGTGCGCTACATGCACGGAAACACATTTTGGGTGACATGTGAAAAATGACAACTGTACTGCTCATAAGGAGGTGTGGTAAAATGGCAATGTTGAAAATCTGGAGTGCAAATATTACAAATGTGCGAACTTACGAGCGTGCGTAGGAACTGCACAATGCACGCTCGAAAAACAGACACTTTTAGGAATTTTTTCACCAAATTTTCAACGTCACCATTTTAAGACCTCTGCTCATGAACAGTGTCACTGTGATTTTCTTAGTGTGTCCCATACATTGATTTCACTCACTGACTGTGCCATTGCGTGCTACATGCGCGGAAACACATTTTGGGCGAGATGTGAGAAATGACAGCTGCACTGCTAATAAGGAGGTGTGGTAAAATGGCAATATTGAAAATCTGGAATGAACATACTGAAAATTTGCGAACTTACGAGCGTGTGTAGGAACAGTGCAACACATGCTCATAAAACAGTCATTTTGGGGAATTTTTTCACCAACTTTTCAACATCGGGTTTTTGGGGGCCTACCTCGTGAACTGTGACACTGTCATTTTGTAAATCAGTCCCAAAAGTTGGTTCCACGCAGTGACTGCAAAATCACCTTTTGGGGCCGATTAACGCCATAACAATGACAGAATTCATGACGTGGGGTCCCAAAAACCCCATGTTGAAAATTTGGTGAAAAAATTCTCCAAAATGCCCGAGATATGCAGCAAAGTTGAAAAAACCCTATTTATTCCATTATACAGCTTACCGGCATTTCCTCAGTTCACGGTCAGCTTTGAAGAGTATAGACGTGTTCCCGGTCCACCGAAGATTGTCGCGCCAAGCTCCGGAGGTAAGTATGGGGGTGAGGTGGGGGTGTGGGGAGGTGATGCACAGAGTGGTGGGCGCTGGTGGGGAAGGAGAGTCAGGACAGTCAGCGAGGAAGGTTTTTTCTTTTAGGTTTTTATTTTTATTTTTTTACTTAGATGACTGAGGACTGTGACGCAGAACTTGTGCCACGCTGGGATGGGTTCCGGCGTGGCAGCTGAAAAACTGTTTGGGGGCAGTGGAGCTGACAGAGTTAGACACCCCATCAGCCATAAGCTGCTGCCACGCTGGAGTGGGCTCCCAGCGTGGCACCCGATAGTCTCTGGGGGACAGTGGAGCCTACGGGGATTGGGCACCCCGTCGATACCAGACTGCTGCCATGCTAGGGTGGGCCCCAGCATGGCACCTGGAACTCTGTTGGAGGGAAGTGCAGCACAGCCAGCAGAGGATTGGGCACCCCTGTCAGCTATACAGTGTGTGCGTGGGGGAATCCGACGCGCGAGTATGCATGTGTGTGTGTGTGTGGGGAGTGCGCATGAGCATGCGATCTTATAGCTGCTCACTGAAGCAGAGCTCTCCCTTTCAACTGTATGGCCACTGCATTTTCAACTGCTGTCACAGACAGCTGCAGTGCTCATTGGAGAAATGCGGCCGCGACTGCAAACACACTGACTGAATTGGAAGACGGGTGCCACACTTCCGAAAACTCAGATGATGACACTATGTTTCTTGCACATGCGTGCAAGCAACGTAATAAACATGTGTGCAAGCAACATAAAAAAAAAAAAAAAAACGGTGAGAGGTTTGTGAGCTGGCAGCCCCACTACAGCAATAATGAGAAAAAGTACAGTTAAACAACGGCAGCATGACAATAAACAAGACGTGGGCATCTTAATGAAAATACTGTCACTGCAGCAGAAGTAGTAGCCACATCTAATAATATGTGAAACAATTAGTTCAATGTTTTAATCATTTGTGTGTCCAGAAATAGCTCTAACATTAAGAACATCAGTAAACCTAAGGAGCAAAGATACATTTGAGTGTGAAAATCATAGCGCTATGAGAAATTCATAACAGTTGAGATGTATGCTCTGTTAAAAGGTCTTCACAGGGTGTGGGGTGCAAGTGCAAATATCTGCATTAGGGATAATGTGTGCCTATGAGAAGGGGAGGGTGAGGTGTGAGAGGGCGGAAACAGGGTTTGATGTAAAGACTCAGCAGCAGCACACCTCCGAGTTAGAATACTGACTACAAGGAGGAATGCCCCTGCCTTACCTGGAAATACCATTACCTTCCCTTTAGACATGCTTGGTCATGCTCAAACAGACCTGAACACCCGCTGAAGGAATTGGGGTTTATCTTTCCTAAGTTTGTAAATGCTTTAGGACTGGATCATGAAAGTGAAAGGTGTATTTTACACAACATAAGTATTTTAGCAAGTGTATAGACCTTACTGTAGTAGTCCTCACATTCTCAACTGTCCCTGATTTTCAGGGACTCTCTGATTTGCCTAAAATTTTACTTTATCCCTCCTAAAAATTATATTTCCGTGATGAAACAGTGGAGGTTGTAAGCACAAAATAATGCCAAACATTAAAGTTACAGACTTGTTCTTCCTTAGAAAATAACATTTTACACTAAGCTCCTTATTCTACCAGTTTCCTGAATGGATACCACCAATTTTGAAGATGTGTCCCTGATTTTGGTCTTTTGTCCCTGATTGTTTTAAGCCTTGTCCCTGATTTATGAGGCCGGAGGTTGAGAGGTATGCACATATCTACCTTTTTGTCGCATCTACTGAGCATTCATGCAGTATGTAGTCCTGTGGGTCCCTTTCTGATTCTTAATGACACATGCTCTCCTGCTCTGTACCTTTCCCACACCTCAGTTATTGAAGGTTGATTAGTTTTAATAGAACGAAAAATAATACACAGGTAATGACACATACTGTCCTGCCCTGCACCTTTCCTACACCTCAGTTATTGAAGGGTTATTAGTGTTAACAGAAAGAAAAATAAAACACAGGCACCGACCCTAACTAAACGGTTTAAACTCCATTCCTACTTCATTTTGAGCAATGTACTCTGAAGTCTACATTTACGATATACTGTGATCTACCTATTACCAAGCGTGTACCACCAGTGAATGCCTGTAACACTGGCTGCTTTTTTAATCAAAGTGTTATGTACTGTACTGTTTGTTGTGATGTATTGCTCTCTTAACGAGGTGCCTTTGTAAATGAGTCTATGACTCAAAGGTCTGTAAACTGATGATCTAATAATAAATAAATAAATATACCACTATGTTATAGACTGCATTGCAGCAATACCCAGAACGGAAGGTTTTACATGCAACTTTGGTCTGATAGAGTTATACAACAGGAGGTGGCACAGAAGGACCTGAAATAGCATCAGGATCAGAGAAAAGAAAAGCAGGTATTGCATACCTCTAACATTGCATGTACATTGCATGTACTGAGTATCTTCTTATGGGTACCACCGTAGGCGTCATTAGAAAGTAGTACTACATACATGTTTTTGTTTTTGTTTACCATTTATTTAGCTAGCATAGCCCAGCTGTAAATATTTTTTATTGGGGGGGCTGCTTCTTTCTTTAACATAAATAATACAATATACTGTACGATGGCAGCGGACTTTCATGCTTGCAAATCAACTTCAAGTTGCAACACAATGTACAAGTGACATCCTCATAGAATAAACACATAGGCACGGGCAATAAAAGTTAATAAATTAGGTTTATGATGAATGGAAACAGACACACCCGCATTTGCTCTCTAGTTAGTTATAATGCAGATTTATAGCAGAAGCAGGCTGGTGCAACAGTGTGAACATTTCCGGGTACTGTACTACATAAGGACTTGGACTTTCAACTACTATTAGTACTGTTTATTTCAAATGCTTGAGACGTGTTTGCAGTGCTTGATACAATACCGCATTCAAAAAGGATGGATTAGACAAAAAAAACCTTTGTTTAATAAAATAGAAAACTGTTTATTCCTGCCCCTTAAGTTTTTCTTGATGTATGTGTGTCTGTGTGCATGCGCACATGCCAAGCGCATCCTTCCATGCCTCATATAGTATTGCTCGTACAGTATTGTATTCTGAGTGATCACTTACTTTTTGAGAGTGGAGATTCTGTATTGCACTGTAGTGTATGGTACTGTCCTGTCTTGGTTCCACTGCTGTTAGCCCTGAGTACAGCAATGTGAATCACCCTTGGGCTCCCACTGCTCTACCTTCTCCCTCTGTCAGGTGGCCGCCAATGACCTGCAGAGCCCCATGTCCATGCAGTTTTTCAGTAGGTGGTGAAGAGGACTCTGGTGTCGGCTGTCTCGAGACTGTCAGGCTGTGAGCGGAAACTTCTGGCTCCCTTTACTCCCTGCAGATGGATGTTATCACAGGCTGTGGTTCCTATTGGCTCTGATCACCAAACAAATCACACCAACTCTCTGCCTCTCCTCAGTCCCCAACCAGCTCCTAAAACCTCACAACAAGCACACAGCAGACTAAGAGGGTTTTGCAGTAAACTGTCATGCACAAGTCCTGGATCAGCTGCCATCTCGGGCCACCAGACTTTCAGATGACATCTGAAAAAGTATACTGTATGACTGAACATCAGCATACAGTAGGTCGGTTCTGTAATGGCTCCTAAATAATGAAAGCCTCCGTTAATGTACCCACATTGAGTGGCTGTGTGGGTCTTTTTCCCTCGAGTTGTTTCTCCTATTGGTCGCTAAGCTTTATTATTACATTTGGTGCAGTTTTGGGTTATACTGGACTGAGAAGCAATTATACAATATTCATAATAATAAGCTTGTATTAAGTCAGGGGTCATTTTTCAACCGAGAAGGTATTTGTAGGCGACCTGGAATCAGTGTGTTTTTTTCGTTCCTTGACAAGCATTCATTTTTAAGTCACTTCCTTTTTTTGCCAACCATGTCCTTCCCACTGCTGTTCCTAGCTATTTCCTCCCAATGCTATTCTGCAGGCACGGACTTTGGCAGGCTACTCCCTTTGTAATCGCCACCAAGTGCTTCAAGTGGTCGCAGTTTACTATGCTTGTAGATTGCTTATTTATACAGTAGTTCCGGATTTCTAGATAAGGGCTTGGTCAACTCCTGAGAATGTTTATTTGCCAGTTATGCCAAAGTTTCCTGCCACAAGCTTATCCAGGTTTTAATGCACTGGTAACATAGGAAAAGGTAACACCATGACCCTTCCTCAAGTACTGTACTGTTCAATGAATTCCTCTGTCACACATTACGAGGGACAGTCCCTCTTCAGTATGCGTGTGTGTGTATGTGTGGGGGGAGCACGCATGAGCATGCGATCTTATCGCTGCTCACTGAAGCGTAGCTCTCCCTTTCAACTGTATGGCACTGCACTTTCAACTGCTGTCATAGTCAGCTGCAGCGTTCATTGGAGAAATGCGGCCACGCCTGCAAACACACTGACTGAACTGGAAGACGGGTGCCACACCTCCAAAAACTCGGATGATGGCACTATGTTTCTTGCACATGCATGCAAGCAACATAAAAATGACTGTTTTAGCTTTGAATTCTCAGAGAAGACCCTGATTCTACCTAGGTAAGAAAGAAGGAAGACTGGTGTGTTAGTGGTAATTATATTTATTGTTATCACTGCATGGTTGTAAGTCTGTTTTATATACCAAAAATAAATCATTATCAGACTCTGGAAACCACATGTTTGTTGTTTCTCTACTTTGGCAATCCAGACAAGAACTGCAATAGAGTAAGATTTATTGCTCTACTTACATAAAGTATGTTGTCCCTCCCAGCTTGTCCAGTAGTTCATCCATCCATGGCATTGGGAAGGCGTCTGACTTCATGACTGTGTTGAGTCCATGATAATCCACACAAAAACAAGTAGTGTCATCTGGCTTGGGAACAAAGACTGCGAGTGAGGGCCAGGGGCTGTGGGATTTCTGAATTACCCCTAAATCCAGCATTTCCTACACCTCCCTCCTAATGTCCTTTTGGATGGCCTCTGACACATGATATGCTGTCCGCTGTATGGGCACTTGCATCCCCATCTCTACATCATGCGTTGCTAAGGGGGTTAGTCCAGGTTTGGCATTAAACAATGGGGCAAAGTCTGCTAAAACCTCCCTTACTTCCAGGATCTGGTCCGAAGTCAACTGGGGTGACATTTTAATTGCCTCCACAGAGGACTTCCTGTTTTCTTCCAGCAAGTCCAGAAGGGGATCTTTCTTGTCTGTCCCCTCCCCAGGACTACACACTGCAAAGATCATGTTAGCCCTATTTGCATAAGGCTTCATCATGTTGACATGGTACATCCTTTGGTATGTCTCCTGTCAGGCAGTTCTACAATGTAATTTACATCATTCACCTGTCTCACTACTTTGTATGGTCCTGCCCACTTGGCCTGCAGCTTATCTTTCTAGACCAGGATTAGGACCGAGACTTCCTGACCCACCGTGAATGAGTGAGCTCTGGCTCTGCGGTCGCACTATACCTTTTGCTTCTGCAGGGCAGCTGTCAGGTTGCTCTGGGCTGTTCCTATAAGCTCCTTCAGCTTTTCCCTAAACCTAAGTACATAATCCACGATGGCAGTTCCCTGGGTGGCATGCTTGCCTTCCCAGTCCTCCTGGATCAAGTCTAGGGGCCCACACACCCTGCGTCTATATAAGAGCTCGAAGGGAGAAAATCCTGTTGACTCTTGGGGCACCTCTCTGTATTCGAACAACAAGTGTCGAAGGTATTTCTCCCAGTCCCTCCCATGATGTTCAGCAAATGCTTGGAGCATTGATTTAAGGGTACCATTAAATCTTTCCACAAGCTCATTGGCTTGTGGGTGATAAGGTGTCATGCATCTCTGCACCGCCCCACACTTCTCCCACAAACGCTCCATCAGGCTCGACATCAAGGAACCCCCTCAATCAGTGATAACCTCCTGCAGGAACCCGACATGGGAAAAAATCCATAGCAAAGCATCTGCCACTTTGTCTGTCCTCAGAGAGGATAGGACAACTGCCTCTGGGCACCGGGTGGTGTAATCCACCACTGTTAGGATAAACCTCTTCTCAGAGGAGCTGGCAGTATTCACAGGCCCCACAATATCTATTCCTACCCTCTGGAATGGCTCCTCCACTATGGGCAAGGGAATTAGGGTGATTTGGGTTTTACTATTTCTTTGCACCGGTGACAAGACCTGCAATATTCCTTCACCTGCTGGGTGAAGTTGGGCCAATAGAAATTCTGAGCCAGTCGCTGCATAGTGTGTGCGATTCCCAGATGTCCAGACATGGGGATATCATGAGCAGTCTTGAGCAACCACCACGGTATCCCTTGGGGAGCGACAAGCTGCCAGCCCATCACCCCTCCCTCTGTCCTTACATCCTGCGTATACAGCAGTCCATTGTCCCAATACACTATGTCTCCCGTCACCCTGTGCTCCATCAGATTCTGCCCAAGCCCTCAGCCTCTCTAAATTATGGTCATTTTTCTGAGCAGCTGCAAAATCTTTACACATTCCCAAGGCATGGAACGGGTCCCCTTTAGTTCCTAAACTAGGGCCCCTAGCTCTAGCATCAGGACATTCAGGGTCACTGCCATCCCTAACCCTCTGAAAACTGGCTACCCCTCCTCCTCAGAGTAACCATCTGTAACTGTTCTGTTAACTGCTACCTGGGGAATTTCTACCCCTTTTTCACTATTCTCCATATCAGGAGACACATGCTAGGGAACCAGCCTCCCAGTGTTTTCCACAGGGGCTTCTATGGGGTCCAGGGATCCACGATTTGCTTTTGACACTTGACTGCAGGTAACTGCACACACCATCCCCTTTTGGAGATTGTTCCCTATAATCACATCCAGGGCCAGATTTTCTGCCACTGCAACTTTTTGCACAGTCTCTCCTGTCTCACCCTAGTCCAGGAGAACTCTAACAAGGGACAGAGTTTTCTCCTCCCCAGTGAATCCCCATACTGTAACAAACTGATTGGGTATAAGCTGTTCAGGCTCAGCCAAATCTCCTTTTACCAAAGTAAGGGATGCCCCGTGTCCCTTAAACCATGGGTTTGTACCCCATTCACAGTACCTGGGTGCATGTGCCCCCTCATATTTACTAACATGCTTTCAAGGATGCACAAAAAAAAAACACCTTTTACCCAGCACCACTTTATGCGTTCTGTGCCTTTTTAGGACACTGTCTTGCAATATGCCAAGGTTGTTTGCAGAACAACATTCATTATTTCTTTTATCAGGCAAATTTCTTTGTAACCTGGGGCTGCCCACTTTCTGAGGAGGCAGTGAGGGTTTTAGCTGCCCTGAAGGTGTGCTTTTCCCTTTCTGTGCTGCCATACCAGTCCCACTCCCTCTCAGACCATCACACCATAAGATTCAGTTTTGGGGCACCCCCTAATAGATCTGCCCCTATGGAGATGGTCCAGTATCGCCCTTTAAGGGGAGTAAACCCAGAGGGCCTATTGGTGGTACTGGACCTATCGGGTGTTGCGGATGAGAGCATGGGTCCAGGGGACCTGGTTATTGCCTATAATAAGGCGGTGACCAGGGCCCTGGACCAAATTGCTCCTGTTCTCGTTCACCCACTCACTCAGCGCCCAAAGACTCCTTGGTTTGATGAGTCTTTGAAGGAGCTGAGGAGAGTGGGGCTAAGGCTAGAGAGGGCATGGCGGAAATCTTGCCTGGATGCTGACAAACTTAGATTGATGGATCATTATGTTATCTATCAATCGGCAATATCCCGTAAGAAGGCAGAATTCCTGTCCAGGGAGATTGCTGCTGCGCGAAACCGACCGGCTCAACTCTTTCGGACTGTTGACAGATTGTGCAATCCACTCTGTCTACAGTCTGGAAGAGATTTTTCAAAATAAAGTGTGATGAGCTTGTTCGATTTTTCGCTGATAAGATTGCCAGCATTAGGTCGGATATCGCCAAGCTCACTCTTCAAGGGTTTGCAGTGATCGGGCGAGGGAAGCAAATACCTGTGTCACCTGGTCTGACTTTGGTAGGCCGGAATTCATGGACATTATGAGGATTGTCCAGACTGTCGTCCAACCAGTTGTAGTTTGGATCCGGCCCTATGCCTCATTATTGGGTTGCGAGATATTATCTGTCCAACCATTGCTGAAATTGTCTGGAAATCTTTGGAGCAGGGGATCTTTCCTGAACCCTTAAAGGAGGTGGTCGTTCGACCACTCCTAAAAAAACCTTTATTGAATCCGGACTGTCCAGCTAACTACAGACCTGTCTCTAACCTGCCCTTTTTGGGTAAGGTTATTGAAAAGGTGGTTGCACTGCAACTGGATGACCATCTTACAAATCATAATGTCTATGATACTCTTCAATCGGGATTTAGGAAAAGACATAGTACTGAGACTGCTCTTGTCCGGGTTCTAAATGATCTCCTGATAGCGAGGGATCGAAGCTCGTACTATTCTAGTCCTTCTTGATCTCTCCGCAGCATTTGACACTGTGGACCATGGTGTGCTTTTGGAACGCCTCATGTTTATTGTGGACTGTCTGGTATGGTTCTGCAATGGTTTCAATCTTTTCTCACAGGGCGGAGACAGAGGGTTATCACTGGAATTTATTCCTCTGATGCTGTCTCTTGCCTTGTGGGGTTCCATGAGGTTCCATTTTGCACCCATGTTGTTCGCTGTCTATATGCTGCCATTGGGAGACATTATTAGGCAATATGGCTTGGGTTTTCACTGCTATGCAGATGATACCCAGCTATATTTGTCCTTTAGTCCCGGGCAAGAAGATGCAGTCTCTATACTTAACAAGTGTCTATCCGAGATCAATGATTGGATGAGTGCCAGCTGGCTAAGGTTAAACCCGGATAAGACCGAGGTGTTGGTGGTGGACCCAGGTAGCATTGAGGTGGGTTGTAGGGCTGGTCTCCCTTCGGGCATATGGATCGATGGTGCCCAGCTCTCAACCTCAGACCGGGTGCGTAACCTGGGCGTTATTATTGATGACAGTTTGACGCTGAAATTTCAGGTGTCTTCTGCTGTCAAATCTTCCTTTTACCATCTGAGGAATATTGCTCGGGTGAAACACCTTGTTCCTCCGGCCGACCTTCCGACATTGGTCCATGCCTTTGTTATCTCGCCTTGATTACTGCAATGCCCTGTACCTAGGGCTGCCGGGTTGATATCCACCGCTTGCGCTAGTGCAGAATGCAGCAGCCAGGCTTTTGACGGGACATCTATGAGGAATCATATTATGCCTGTCTACATGAAGAGCTGCACTGGCTGCAGTTCAGTGGCGGATCACCTTTAAGGTCGGTTACTGACCTATAAAGCCCTACGAACAGGGACTGTGGTATCTTCAAGATCTGCTTGTTCTCACTGTCCTCTCGCTCACTCCACCTCATGGCGAGGGATTGCTAGAGTTCCCAGGTTCGCTTTAAAACATCGAGCACGGGCATTTTCTTATGCTGCCCCTACCCTGTGGAATTCTCTACCTCATTGGATACGAAGCTGCCTGACCGTTGAGAGCTTTAAGTCAGAACTAAAAACTTATTTATTTCAAATGGCATATGGGGAGTGATTTATTGTATTTTATTGTAATTATATTGTTATTGCTGCTGTTGTGTTATATGTATGTATTTTGTATGTATTTAAATTGTTCTATCTGTACAGCGCTTTGATATTGAAAAGCGCTTAAAAAATAAATTTTTACTTACTTACTTACTTACTCAGAGGAGGCCTGCTCCTTGCATAGCAGTCTGAGAGCTTGGCATCCTCCTGCACTGTTTTTGGATCTCAGTCCTCTAGCCAGATTTTTAGCTCTGCTGGGCAAACCCAAAAGAACTGCTCCAAAAGTACAACATCCTCAATTTTCTCTACAGAGTCTGCTTTTACCCTTCCCACCAACATTTCAAAAACTGATGTTGCTTAGTGGCTAGCCTCTCGTAGCTCACGTCAGGGCTTCTCCTGAGCTTACTGAACTTAACTCTGTACACTTCAGCTGTCAAGTTGTACTTTTGTTAACAATCCAATTTTAAGATTGCCATAATCATTAGTGTCCTGATTGTCCATTTAACCCAATGCGTCACAAGCTTTCCTGGTAAGCAGTAGGGATAGCTGGAAGCTCCAGGACTCTCTGGAAATTTTTGCCTGAATGCATACTTTTTTAGATGAACTTAAAAATGCATCCATATCTTCACCCTATTTAAATTCAGCTATCAATTTAGAATTTAATTTGTAACCCAGTCCTGGAGGTCCAGGTCACCCATGCCACTTACCTGCTCTGGCACTGGTCTTTGGAGTTGTAGCTTCTCCAGTTCTAATTTCCTCTGACACTCTTTCTCCTCTCACACAGCCTCTCTCTGAAGCTGTCGTTCTCCTTCCTCTTGCTCAGCTTCTCACTGCTCTCGCTTCTCCTCTCTCTCCATCTCCAGCTTCCTCTGTTTGAACTCCCTTTTCTGCTGGGCTTCAAACCTTTTCTGCTTGAATTCCAGCTTCATTCTCTGCAACTGCATCTTGATCCTTTCTGGCTCCAGCATGGTGGTGATGCTCCCCTGTGGCTGTGGCTCTCAGTTCACACTAGTCCCACTGTCCTCCTCCCTGGGACCAGACACTGCGGTGGACCCTGGCCTCTCCATGCCCAAGGTCTGGTCCCTTTCAGTCACTGACTGTGACTCGAGGTTTTGGGCATAGGCTTCCACAAGTGCCTCCACAAGGTACTGCTTGTTTTGCCCCTCACAATGGACTCCTCTGTCCTGGCACAACTGCTTCAGGTATTCTGCAGTGTACTCGCTGTAGTTGGAAGCTATATTCTTTCCTAATCTATGGCTATACTAGCTTGCACCCAAAAAAAAAAAAATAAAACAGACAGGGAACTTAGACTGTAACCACAATTATATATTTATTTTTTTTTCTCCAAATCACTGCCTTATTTTGTGTGTGAACTGTTACAGTTTATCAATCTGACACACTGGACTCTTAATGCTTATGTCACCAAATAATTTCACAGTATACAAACAAATCTTTTTGATTGCAGCACTGCAAACCAAATCTTTTAGATCACACCGCTGCCAACCAAATCTGTCACAAATGCACTCCAGGGGTCAGGCCCTCTGCTCCCACAATGCCCAACCTTGAAGAGCAATATGTGAACAGGAGACAAACAGGGTAACCCTCCTGTCTGTTTTTGGTCCGATCACTACCAGTCTTGAATCCTGGGGCCAAATATGAACCCTTTTCATTAGTACACCCAGGTAATGGGTCCAGATATCACACCCTCTTTGGGGAAATGCAGTGCAATACTTAACCTAGTGGGCACACCACCTGGTTCACAATCCCCCTTCTGACTCAATTGAGACCTTGGTATTTTTCTAACCTTGCTTCATATGGTAACACACTGTAAGCACTTAACAGTTCTGTCAAAATTATCAAACTGTCCCAGCATTCACATTCAAAATGAGAAAAAGGCTCAGGCAGGATTTCAAGGAAAACACAGTTTACTAGAATTAAAAATAGTAAATAAAATACAAAACACAGAACATATAACATTAATGGTACAGCCAAATAAAAGAAATGGAAATTACAAAAACCAAACACCTTTTTACTGAGTAACTGATGCTACTCCAGTTTCAGTTAGTAAATAGTGGTGCTGAAATTACCTAACTTTGGTAGAAGTGTTTCTTAAGAGTCCAGAAGTAGAAGAGTCTCTTCAAAGTCCAACAAAATTATAAGTCTTGTAAAGTTGGAACAAGAGTATGTTCTTTCAAGAGTCCAGAAGTAAAAAGCACAGTGTTCCCTTAGCCTTGACAATATCAATGAGGGGGAAAAAAGGGTCCCACCCAGCTTGTGAGGTCACAGCTCTGTTGTGATGCTGGCTGTGAGGTCACTCTTGTTCCTGCATACCAAATTAGTCACATGCATCTTCATATTGCTAAGCATCCTATTAAAAAAATACTTTTTGTAATTAGTGGGTCTGCTTTATGGCAGGTAAGAATTACCCCTTTGATCTTCAGAGGAACATTCCCAAAAACTATTTTTCTTAGTGGTGAGAAGTTTCACAGGTAACTGTCATTATTGACTTCCCTCCTGATGTCATAAAAAATGCAGTCTTTTATGACCAGTTTCCTGGATTCACAATAAATGCCGGTTTTACAACTTCTACAACCTGGTTTTATTATAGTCCCAGGAAGTCAGCTTTTACAAGCTAGAGGTGACAACAAGCAAGACCAGCACATTTTTTTCTTTAAAAAAAATCCAATATCCCATGAGGTTGTTCTGCTTGGCCTGTGTTTCTAAGCAGAAGTCTAAACATATATTTATATCACAAATACAATACAAATAATAACAGACAGATGGCTATCCGTCACACACCCTACTGACTTTTTTAATTGGACATGATGACCCTCCACCCGCCATAACAGTTTTGCTCACAAAACAGCAAGACATCTTTCTTTCTGTGCAATTGCATGCCATTTTTAGTGGTGACATTTGTTTGCTGTGATACTGAAATTCCTTATATCCTTTCTTGCTCTGAGCTCTTGCAGTAGAAATCTGCTTCCAGCATGTCCCACCTGCTGCTCAAATCAGCGTGTTTGTACACCCTATTGACCTTTGTATTAAACTTGATACATCCGTTTTTTTTTTTAGTTCACATAGATCCCTGTCTGGCATGGCTATTTCAAAATTAAAATAAAAATCATGTCTTGTATTTTTCTGTACAATGTCTGTGAGTTCTACAAGGACACTTTATTGGCACTCGGCACTGTCACTCGGATGAAAGGGCATGGCGCTGCCTCAATCGGAGCTTTGTAGGCTGGTCTTAATCAAATAAAACAGACAGACACAGGCTACTAAACTAATCACACAAGGGCAACAGTTAGGGAACCTGCCTAGTCATTTTACAGTTGTTGGCTAATCTGATTATATAGTTTGTAGATTATTGCTCTCTTTTTCTGGTCCACCAGTCAAACAAGTATCTGTGTTTCAACAGGTCAAGCCATTCATGTTTGTTTTTTCTTACTTGAGCAAAGGGGAATTAAAGTACAAGTAGAAACACCGGAACTATGCTGTAGTTGCAGATCCTCCTTGTTGCTGTTTTATCCAGGACCTCCTTGTAAATGAGCATGCTCAACAGAGCCTCTACCTGGTGAAATTAAATGCCTAAAAAGTGTTTAAGTTTTTGTGGGGGAGGTAATCAATTCATGAATACAATACCTATTTAGTTCATTGCACTTTAAGTGGGGTCTGGTTGAGGGGGCTATGATGCAATCTACTGGGCTGGGTTGGGCTTGGAAGTTGGATACAACTTGCTGAGTGGGCATGGGGAAAAGGCAACATGGTGAGCAGTGGTAGGGCCATGGAATCTGGGGAGTTGTGTTAGAGGGCAGCTTGCCAGACTGGGAGAAAGGGCAACATGCTGGACTGCAGGGAGTGATGGAGACTCTATATAGGAGGGAAGAATGCACCTTGCTGTGCTGGGGAAGGATTAAGGATTCTAGGGAGGGAAACTAGGGTGAAACTTGTTGAACTTAGGTAGGGCTAGGGGCCATTATGGGGAAGGTGGTTTGGGCAACATACTGAACTGTGGGGACTCTGGGAATGGGGCTAGATTGCAATTTACTAGGCATGGGGAGGAGGTAACAGGGTAGCAAATTCTGTTTCAGATGGCCCCCAGAATGCACAAGAATGCACCAAAAAAAACAAAGATTTTAAGAGGGCCCCAGACACTCAGCCTATACTTTACATTTTTTGTGCATACACTATTTTAAATGCTAGTTACTCCCCTGCCCAAAAGTGCAAAATGTAGTGATAGTGCACGACTACTGAAGTTGATAGCGTTCTTATTTTGGAGATTCATTTCCCTGCATCATGTGGGTTCAATAATTGAAAAGTCTTTACTCTGTAGGTCACATAAAATTGAGTGGGCAAAAGAAGTGGATACACCACACCAGTCCACATAATTTCTGCTGCACCCCATCAAATACCATCTTCCTGAGCCTAGTAGTAAATGACAATTCTGAGAAAATGTGGAAATGTCTCTTTTTGACTGCTCTCAAAATAAAATCTCACATTTCTATTCTAGCAGTAGTTTACTTACAAAATGGTCATGGGGTTACTGGAAGTGGAGCCAGCCTTCCTGGAGATAATCCTGTAGGCTTTCTTAATGAGCAGCAAATCTGCTTCCTACTCTGGCAGACTTAATCTTTCTGGCAGCAAGGCAAGAAGAAATTCCTTCAAATTCTCACCTTCTGTCCCCTCTGCCAAACCAATGATCCCTATGTTAGCAGCATGATGCGAATTCTTGAGCACCTCAGTTTAGCAGTAGAGGGAAGCATTCTCTGACATAATTTTCTTTTTGGCAGCCAGGGCTTGCACAAACCTCCCCTGGTAAGTCTTCACATCACCCATGGTGACCCTAAGTTTCTCATCCTAAGAGCTGAATCTCTAGAATATTCTCAGTTTTCTGGTCCCAATAGTCTCAGTTTTCTGGCCCATAGACTCAACAGTAGCTAGCACTACCTCCCACTATGGTGCAGCTTGGTTGTGGAATATATAACTAGGGCCTGTTACATTAGGCAAATCTGAAGTGCTCACAATCATTTAAGACCCACCACTCTCCAGCACCTTGTTTGAATGATCCATCATCACAATGGCAGCTAGCAGAGACATCAAGCTGTAGAGTAATGTAAAATATCAGAGTTTAACACAATTAAAGCTATTCCGTTATTTCAAAGATACAGTATCTCATGCTGGAGCTTTCTGTAAGCACCTCAGGTTGAGGGTGTTTGGTGTGCAACACACATAAGTATCCATAAACGTACACCCTGTTGTGTTTTATTGCTTACTTATTGAGGGCTTTTGATTGAATACGTGTTCCTGTGCTGAGTGTTAAGAAAACTGTTGACAAGAGTAACTCCTCACTAACTAAAGCTGTCAACACTTAAAGTTGACAAAACTCATTGCTGCCCAGTTGCAGTACTACAGTACCTGATTGTTACTGCTAATTTAGGGCACTAGAGCAGAGATTAGTTAGGGCCTCCCAGCTAGAGTCTCTTTAATGTGCCCACCATCATATTGGCCCTGATTCTCTAAGGGGTGGGTTACAGACAGGAAACATGCATAACCACCTGTGCAGCTGTGCACCCACAGATCGGTGCATGGTGGCTAGCATTCAAGATCATTGGCCACCACACACCTCCTGTCTGTGGACCCCCTCTCCAGTGTGCTAGTGTACACGGGTGGAATGGCAGACTAGCCTGGCAATCAATCGGATGCCTGTACCCAGTTTGCTAGTGGATCTGTGGTGCGGGGGTTTCTGTGACCTGCAAACAGTGACCTTGCAGGGACACTGGGTGAGTGCCCGGGTAGCTTCCCCCAGCCTCCCCTCTGGTTCATGATGCAGGGACAGCATGGTGAGGGGCCCAGCAATGTTTTACCATGGCCAGCGGCAGCACCATGAAGGGGGTGCAATGGCTATGCCTGGTCCCCCTCAGTGTACTGCATGCAGCCCTCAATGGCACTCAGTGCCCTTTTAAATGGGCACCACATAGGGTGCACCTCTGGCATGCCCCTGTCCCATCCCTGGCATGGCACCCCATGGCCATCTGACGATCATCTGCACAAAGCACTAATGCTCCAATTTGTGAATGCTACAAGGGGTGTGTAGAGCACCACTGCACAACATATGGTTCCAGGAATGCCTACGCACTGCCCTTGTATGGTGCATAGGCATTAGTGAATCATGAAAATTGTGATTAAAGGAGCCTGAGACACAGGTAAGTCAAAACATCAGCCAGGAATCAATGCATGAGGGAAACATTGGTCTGCCACTATGTTTATGGAAATAGAAGATTTTTATTTTTGCATCCTAGCTACCTCTGCTGGATCAGGAAGGTCTCTACTGCAAGATTTGAGAATTCTTCATGATTCATATTTAATGCAAATTAATGCATCCAAACCAGGATAACTCGCATGATGTCCAGTGATATCAATGATGAATCTTATTTTGCTACTGTATGATAGACTGTTTGGTTCTCTGGACTGATGTGACCCAGTTAGTGAGACTGAGCTGCTTGTGCTATTTTTCACAATGTACCTACCCCCTGAAGTGTGGATTTGTATCCTACAGGACCTGCAATCTGGCTGTTTTTGTAGTGCTGGGAGACCATTTATCATATGAATAGTCAGTGTATCTCTATGAAATGTAATTTCACATGTGAAATTGAAATTAGAAGTAAAAGGTAGTGTGGACTTGTTACAGGATGGTTGTGTCAAATGAACTTTATAGGATTTCTTTAATTTGGTGACACAGGTGGTGGACAGGTGGTGGATATCCTGTATCTGGATTTCAGTAAGGCACTGGACTCCATACCACAACATAGACTGATTAAAAGGAAGGGGAAATAGGCATAGGAGAAAAACTAACAAGGATGGAGAGAGAGCTGGCTGGATAGGAGGACACAGAGGGTAGTCCTAAACAGCAAATGCTCAGGAGTCAAGGTAGTTACTACCGGGGGTCCTCCCAGGGTTCTGTCATGGGATCGACAATATTCAACATATATATTTCATGCATATAGTAGGGGAAGGTATCAATGGTGGTGTCTGTCTGGTTATGAATGACACCAAACTGTTTGGGAGGGTAGATAGTATAGAGGAAACTGGGAACATGGTCAAGGATGTAGACAGACTAGAAAGATAGTCAAACATATGACAACTCAGGTTTAATAATCCAAAAGAAACCAGATGGGCACTCCTCCCATGTAGTATATGCTTGTCCTATTATTTAGACATGGCTGGGCTGACAGGCAAAGAGCAGACAGCAAACACAAAATCCAATCACACTCAGCCACTCTTTACAACAAAGTTGTTTCAAATCATATTCAGCTTTTATTCCACATGGATGTAACCTCTAGGTGGCAATATCCTATGGGCTGCTAGCCCTGTCTGCATGCCTGGGGCCTGGGCTCTTTTAATGGGCACCTCCACCCAGAGGGTTGGTTCAAGGGTAGAGTAACTGCTATGGGTATAGCCCTCCGGGACACTATAACCCTCCGTATCCCCTCTAGTGGCTTAACCAATTCAGTAGGTAAACAATCACATTTAGCATAGAAATGCAGTATTGAACCCACACTAGTTACACTTACCAACAGGGCTGAATCAACTGCAGTGGCCCTGAGGAACCTCTGTAAAATAAGGTCAGTGATAGATCAACCAAACAACAATGCAATATCCCTTCCACAAATACACACTGCAGCCAGATTAAATGCTGAAAGAATAGAATCTGATTTATTCGGGGGACTTTCACAGGGATGGAGTAGTAAATCTAGCAGATGATTCATTATTTCTGATCTAGTCAGGCTTAAACAATGCATGCACTAAGAGTCCCTCTAGCACAGTCACACGCACGCTGGGTACCAAGTTGTTAAGCAGGCTAGCCTGGAGTGTTGCCCGGGGTAGGCCGACATTGCAGCTGTTGTTGGAGCCCTTAAGAAAGAAAACACACAACATGCTCTTCAACCCAAATTTGTAATCCAGAGCCAAAAGACTCAGTCCCTTGCAATAACCCAACAATTAATCAGGTGGTACACAAAGACTGAGCTTTGTTGCAGGGAGCTACCCTGTTTGTACTCACTCTACCTAGACCAAATAATGATCCAACAAAATGAGTCCTGTGGAACAAGTTGGATGATGCTGGAAGAGGATCCCATCATAGTCCTTTATCAAAGATGCTGGTTTTCAGGCTGTAGGAGCAACTTAACACTGGCCAAGGAAGCATGCAACCCAAATGTTCTGAATTACTCAGCCGTGCACTTTGCGAACTTAAACACATTTATATGCAAACTCTGTCCTTTTCTGGTCCTTCCAGGCAGGCTGCAGGCTGATCTTCTTTTCCCAGATTTATGGAACAGATGACCTGCAGCTGCAGAAATAACAGCTACCCAGGCTGGAACAATTTGGACCCATGGACTGACAGCTGAAAAAGTCTAGGCCAGGCAGGCCTAACCCCTGAGAGCTGGCAAGTTCCCCAGAGGCACACACACTAGCTCTTGGGCTGTTTCTCCAAATCTGAATCTTTTTCAGCAGTTGCCCCCTTTTATATGGGGCTCAGTTCCCAGGTTCCCATTGGCTGCCAAAGCTGTCTTAAATAGTTCCCAGATGCTGATTGGCTTGTGTTTTGGTGCCTAGACATCATCCCAGTTAATCCCCCATACGTCTCTGGCATTTCCCCAGAAGCCCTTTTGTTAAATCTTGGCTTCCGATTCATCATTAGCTGTTAAAATGGTGACTGCAAGCAGTCTCTAAAGCAGTCTGTTTTAGTGTCCACACTCATAAAGCTCTGATACAGCCAGGAACAATATTATTTTAATTTAACTTCCCCACAAGCACATAGCCCCAACAGTTTTCCCCCCAACAAGTCCACTTTTAAAGGAATAGACAGTTCCCTTAGGAAGTCACTTCTCCCATAACACGCAACCCCTAGGAACACTCGAAAAGCTCTTAAGTATCCATTGGGGCTTTCCTTTGCCCTGGCACTTGCCCCCTGACCTTTGGTGCCATGCAGGCAGCACTTTAGGCAGCTGCTGTTTAATTTAAAAACACTTCTCCTGCTTTCTGTTTTGTGTGCCTGGTGCCTATTCTAACTCAGGCACAGCACCGGGAACTACTGAAAACACACTCTCAGCTTTTGGACCACAAAGACAGTCAGATGCTCTGTGCCGCCTCCTCGAATGTGCGAGTGGTGGCTTAAAGACATGTTGGCAGCTCGCAAGATGGATTTGCGAGCCCCACAGGGCTCATCTAGCAGAGGGACACTTGGGGGAAATGGCAAAATGCCACGAAATACAGGCAGATGCCAGGAGACAATGGGAGCACCCGGAGGCATAACAGATAAGCCCCCCAAACGGTGGGGGTGGCATTACACTGACATGGGCCCACAGATCCTGGCCCAGCATTTCACCCCTTGACCTTCCTCATGAGATGAGAGCCTGCATAAATTATAATGCAACTTTACAGTCATACTAGTATATCTTTCACGTTTTTATGTTGCTTGCACGCATGTGCAAGAAACATAGTGCCATCATCGGAGATTTCGGAGGTGTGTCACCTCCTCCTCCAATTCAGGCAGTGTGCTGGCAGGCGCGGCCCCTGTAAGCCAATGCATTTTGAAGCTGTCTATGACACGCTCCAAAATGCAGTGGCATACAGTTGAAAGGGGGAGCTACGCTTGAGTGAGCAGCGATAAGAAGCTGCTCACGCACAGCTCCCCCCACCCACAGGTGTGCGCGCCCCCGCACACTGTATAGCCGACGCGGGGTGCCCAATCCCCATCGGCTGAGCTGCGCCATCTCCCCCAGTAGTTGGTGCCACGCTGGGAGCCCACCCCAGCGTGGCAATCAGTCCTTTGCCGACAGGGTGCCCAACCCCGTCCGGCTGAATGCCCCCCATACATGTGTCATGCTGGAGCCCACCCAGCATGGCAAATGGTCCCATCATCGTCTTTTTTTTACCTGTAAGACAAACGGTTCCATGTGCGCCTCCCCGACCCCCCTACAACCTGCACCTACCCACCGCGCACTCCAGTTTCCCACACCCCCTCACCCCATACTTACCTCTGACTCCGGCACATGATCTTTAGTGGACTGGGAACACGTCTGCACTCTTTCAAAGCCGACCGCCAACTGAGAAAATGTCGGTAACCTGTATAATGGGCTAGATAGGGGGTTTCAACTTATTGCATATCTCAGTTATTTTGGAGTTTTGTACCATTAACATGGAAGTTTAGAGCCCTTCACGAATGATGTCACTATCATGGAAAGAGCTCACCGGCGGGATTTCGCCGCAGTGACTGTGAAATCACCCTTCAGGCCTGAATACCATGATGACAGTGACATCATTCATGAGAAGGGGGCCCAAAACCCTCATGTTGAAAATTTGGTGCCAAAATTCCAAAAAATTACTGTTTTACAAGCGTGCATTGCGCAGTTCCTACACAGGCTCGTAAGTTCGCGAATTTCAATATTTTCACTCCAGATTTTCAACATTGCCATTTTACCACACCTTCTTATGAGTAGTACAGCTGTCATTTTTCACATCTCACCCAAACTGTGTTTCCACCCATGTAGCGCAGAATGGCGCAGTCGGTGTGCGAAATCAATGTATGGAACAAATTAAGAAAATCACAGTGACACTGTTCATGAGCAGAGGTCTTAAAATGGCTATGTTGAAAATTTGGTGAAAAACTTCCTAAAAATGACTGTTTTACGAGCGTGTGCTGCGCAGTTCCTACGCACGCTCATAGGTTTGCGAATTTTCAATATTTTCACTCCAGATTTTCAACATTGCCATTTATCCACACCTTCTTATGAGTAGTACAGCTGTCGTTTTTCACATCCTGCCCAAAACGTGTTTCCGCCCATGTAGCGCACAATGGCGCAGTCGGTGTGCAAACTCAATGTATGGGACACATTAACAAAATCACAGTGACACTGTTCATGACCAGAGGTCTTAAAATGGCTATGTTGAAAATTTGGTGAAAAAAATCCTAAAAATGACTGTTTTACAAGCGTGCGTTGCGCAGTTCCTACGCACGCTCATAAGTTCGCAAGTTTTCAATATTTACACTCCAATGACTTCCAAATACCTAAACAGCACATAGAAGCAAGCAACATTCGGCATTGACAAATGCTTGTTAAATATTATGTTAAACAAAATTCTTATTCGACCACTGCAGCCTTTTCTCCATGTACCTCTTACAATTTCCAGTGTATTACTTCCTGAGAAAGTCTCAGCTTAGAACAAGAGTAATATATGACTGTACTAGACAAAAATAAATATAAGAAGCATTCTTTTCAGAATCTGGCAAGTTCGATGTTTTGCTATCAGTACGCAGTCCAATGAAAAGAGTACTCCTTCTCCACTATTAAAGTTAGACTACTTGCTTCCATTAGTTATGCAAACCAAAAAAGTCCCACTCAGCTGGTGTTGCATAGAATAACTGTATCATACTAGAACAGCAAAGAAATTTGGCACTCACCACCTGCTTGACTTTGGGCACCACTCGAAAAATGCTCAGTAGAAATCCTTCTTAACAGGAATCCATCTTTACTAAATCCCTGGTGCAAAACAAACATATAAACACCTGATGCATTTCAAATCTCTGTCTAGATCTTTTGTCAAAGGCTTGGATAAAGGATCTAGCCAGAGATCTGAAATGTATCAGGTGTTTATCTGTTTTGCACCAGGGATTTAATAAAGATGGATTTCTACTGAGCAGTTTACAAGTGGCTTCCAAGGTCAAGTAGGTACTGAATGCAAAATGTCTTTCCTGTTCTTGCTTCCATTGGTTCATTGTATTTCAGAATACAAAACAATAAACCAGACAACAATAAAAAGACTGTGTAACGCTGTTGCTACTTTAAAGCACCTGACTGAGCCAGGAGCTACTGCTCCATTTTGTGTCGCTGTGCTCACATTACTACCCTAATTAACACGAACCCAAGAGTACATTGTCTTTATTTGATTCTTATTTAAGTAGCATGCTGTAAAAGTATTCTAGGAGTGTAATAGGTCTTATATGCTATCTCCAATTGCACCGCACAAATATTAAGTATTATCACAAGTGTACCAAAGCCCAAACACTGCTTCAGGGGCTTACAAGATGCCAGGTTATTTTGGAATGCTATTGTAAGATAAACCAGCACTCTTCAACATCGGTTAGATAAGGATATACCAAATAACTAGATGAGGTAGTTGTTATACAGGGTATTTCAAAAGATTTTGTATTAAATAAAATAAATATTCACAGTACAGCTAAATGGTGGGATCTAGACAAAGGTAACCAACCTGAATGTTTTTGCTTCATAATTAGCTTTGTCATGTTGCTAAAGTGTTGAGAGATTGTTTCCTGGCAGCATGGTCAGTACCATGTGTGCCGCCTGCTAAATAAACTTTCCTGATGGACTTGCCAGAGGAGGGCTGAAGAGTTGGCACACCAATCACATAATGTGCCCATTCAGTATCAATGTAGTGACATCATGATGGTGGGCTACTGGCTCAGCCCTGCTTCCCAGTCGTTGCTAGGCAATGGGGTGCATGACTCCCTGATACCCCTTGAAAGGGCAATTTTCAAGCTATAACACTAGGGACAGATGTCATGCATACTGTGCATTCTCTCAACACTTTTATAAGCTTAGGGTACAGCACCTGCAATGAAGTCCCTAGTGCTGCACTAAAATAACAATGCTAACTTAAAGAGAAATACTGTGTTTTAATTCACAGAGTAAAAGCCAATATATAAAACAGCCTAAGAAGGTACTGCAATCATTCTATAAGGTAACCTGAGTACAGGATAACTTCCTGCAAGAGATTTACTTTGCTTGCCTTGCATTTAAATATGCAATGGTTCAAGTAAGAATGTAAATACTTTTTATCAGGTGATGTTACATTATATCACTGAGAGAAACCAGGACAAGATAACATTCTGCAAGAGATTGATTTCTTTTCACTTGCCTTGTGTTTTTCATACCAAACTTTTAAATGAAAGAAACTTACAAGTTTCTACATGGGGTAGACAGGGTAGACACAACAGAACTGTTTACAGTGAAAGGGATGACAGTTACCAAAGGATACTTCACTGAGAGGGTGGTAGAGCCATGGAGTGTGCTGCCCATGGGGCTGGTGGTGGTAGAAACGGTGGAGGGGTTCAAGAGGGGGTGGGACAGGTACAGGGGAAGGGTTCTGGAAGCAAAAACCAGTGCAGCGAGAATATCTGGGACTGGGAAGGGAGAAGCCAGAGAGGGAGAGGGGGGCAGCAAGGTCAGCTCCCAGGGTGGGGGCTGACCAAACGAGCAGACACAAAAGACCATTAGGCCTATTCTGCTGGCATTTTAGTATGTTAGTATATGCAAATCTAAATGCTTCTCTTTATGTGCAGAGCAGACCAAAGTCATACTGAACTATGCCCCTTTAAATGTGAAGTAGTCCAGAACCAGAATGCCTATTCTGCTGGCATTTTAGTATGTTAGTATAAAGTGGTAGGGGTAAATAAAAAAGACATGATGAAGTTCTTCACAGAGAGGGTGGTAGAGGGGACTAGAAAAGCTTGGCTATCAAGTGTCTATTTGTGCCTGAGAAGGAAAATTAGAAACAAAGGGTATCAGCAGAAAAAGACTATTAAGCCATCCATTATGCCCTGATATACCCTATCCTACCCCAAGACCTGCTGTCTAGATGTTTTTTTTGTCCTTCTTTGCCTTGCCACCTGCCTCACCGCTGCTACTCTTAGTAACTATTAAGACCTTTACTCTGTCCCAGCCATGCCTGAAACCAGAGGTTTTGTCAACTACCACCCCTGCCAGCAGGCTGTTCTATTGCTCAACCACTCTCTCTGTAAAAAAAAAACTGTCTCAAGTCCTTTACAACCCCCCCAGCTTCCATTCATGTCCCCTTGTTTTTGTCTTGTTAGTCTTGCTGTTCCCTGTGCTTTACAAAGTACAAAGCAGGCAGCTAAAGGGATCCACATCTAAAGCCAGAACAAAACAGGTACACTCAGCACAATACACACCTCAGCTCAACAGACACCAGTACCATAAAAAAAGGACCACACTAGCACTCACCCTGCCACTAGCCAGATGGATGTTTTTACATGTAAGCACTTTAGCAAGGCCTTGACAAAGTATTTACACACAAAAACATTCAGCAGGCTAGCAGCGGGATGAGTGCTATTTTTACTAACTGTATATTAAATGCTTTTACATTTATTCTGCAACCTGGTGTGGTCCCCATGGTTTACACTGTTATTTATTTCAGTTTCAGGTTTACACCTTTGAGTTCCAAATCAGTCAAATACAGTACAGGGAAAAAGAGTTCAGATAGAATCACATAGTTATCGCAGATGATTACAGTTAATGCCACAACACAGAACACATATTCAAAGATACAGATAAGAGGAAATCCAGCGGCAAGCATTAGGGTGTAGGGAGCATTAGGTAAGCACACTGTTAGTGCAGATTAAAGTGCATTACAAGGGTGCAGGGAGACCAACCGGTATGGAGGAAAACCTGTATTTGGAGGGGTGGTATATGGCCAGGGCTTTGACATGGGTGAAAAACACCGAAGTAGTGCAGCCAGAGTAGGCTTTGTTGAGGAGAATATGTGGTACTGTGGTTAAGTGCTATGGGGGTGAGGGGAAGGGGAAGAGGGGTGTGGGTAGGGGGAAATTAGGATGGAAGTGAAAGAGAGAGTGGGGATATGAGGCAAGCATCTCGTGCCTAACGCACCTGGGTGTGCTCTTATCAGGAGATAACCCACACCTCGTGGTGTGTTATTGCTTGCATAAAAAAATAGTGGCTACTTTATGTGGCACAAGGATACCACTTTTGCATGTGAGGCATTAAGTTGCCACTAATTTTTAACAGGGCATCTATTGAAAAATAGATGCCTATGTTTGGGAGGCTGGCAGCCAGTCAGCTGTCTGGAATTTTCTTTGCCATTTTCTAATATTCTTTTGAATATATCCTGGGCGAGGGTGCAGGTTGTGGGATTCTCCTCGTCTACCGTCCACCAGGTGACGGAGGCGATTCCTCAGGAGAGTTGCAGACAGGTAGCCGACGTGTGTTGAGGTTTCCCAGATTAATACTTCTGGGCCACTTCAACGCCTGGTCATCAATGAACTCTCCCATTTTGGTCAAAGTCTCCTCCAGTTGATGAATACACTGGGCCTGACACAGGTTGTTACCACCTCTACCCATATAGGAGGTCATTCACTAGAGCTGGTCTTTCTCTTGGGTATGGAGATCACTGACTTGGGGGTGGAACCAGTCAGTTGGTTAGACCATTACACCATAAGGTTCAGTTTCAGGGCCCCCTCTAATAGGTCTGCCTCTATGGAGATGGTCCAATACCGCCCTTTAAGGGGTATTGGCCCCAGTGACCTAATGGCGGTGCTGGACCTCTCGGGTTTGTCGGGTGAATGCATGAGTCCAGATGGTCTTGTACTTGCCTATAATAAGGCTGTGGGAGATGCTCTGGACAAAATTTCTCCTGTTCGTGTTTGGCCTCTCACCATCCGTCCAAGGAGTCCATGGTTTGATGGCTCCTTGAAGGAATTAAGGCGAGTTGGCCGAAGGCTGGAGAGAGTCTGGCGGAAATCGGGCCTTGATGTTGACAGGCTTAGATTGTTAGCCCATTATGATGGCTACCAATCAGAAATCACTCGTAAGAAGGCAGAATTCCTGTCCAGAGAGATTTCTGCTGCAAAGAATCGACCGGCTCAACTTTTCCGGACTGTGGACAAACTGTGCAATCCAGTCTGTCTTCAGTCTAGAGAATCTTTTTCTCAACTTAGATGTGAAGAGTTCGCCCGCTTCTTTGCAGATAAGGTTGCCAGCATCAGGTCTGGCATTGGTCCGACCTCTCCTTCGGGGATTATGGTGGACAACGGTGGTACTTAATCCTCGGCCTATCTGGTTGGATTTTCACCGCCCGAATTGCTGACATTGTGAAGATCATCCAAACAATGCGTCCAACTAGTTGTAGTTTGGATCCGGGTCCTACACCTCTGTTAGTAGGTTGTGTAGAAGTTATCTGCCCAATCCTTGCTGACATTGTCTGAAATCCTTGGAGAGGGGTTTTCCTAACCCCCTTAAGGAGGCAGTAGTTCGACCACTCCTAAAAAAATCCTCCTTGGACCCAGACTGTCTAGCTAACTACCGGCCTATCTCTAACCTGCCATTTATTGGTAAGGTTATTGAAAAGGCAGTTGCACTGCAATTGGATGAACATCTCACCTCCCATAATGTCTATGATACTCTCCAATCTGGCTTCAGGAAAAGGCATAGTACTGAGACTGCCCTTGTTTGGGTATTGAGTGACCTCCTAATGGCCAGAGACCGAAAGGCTTGTACCATTCTGGTCCTTCTTGATCTTTCTGCCGCATTTGACACTGTAGACCGTGAGGTGCTATTGGAGTGACTGCGGGTTTTTTGTGGCTGTCTGGTACAGTCCACTAATGGTTTCGCTTCTTACCTCACTGGTAGTCTTCAGAGAGTCGCCACGAATTTATTCCTCTGACGCTTCTTCCTACCATGGGGTACCACAGGGCTCCATTTTAGCTCCCATGCTGTTTGCAGTGTATATGCTGCCATTAGGAGAAATCATCAGGAGATACAGCTTGAGTTTTCACTGCTATGCAGATGATACTCAGCTGTATCTATCCTTTCTCCCGATCAGAGTGATGCACCTCCGTACTTAACAACTGCCTGGATGAGATCAGAATTTGGATGAGTTCGAGCTGGTTAAAACTTAATCCGGATAAGACTGAGGTATTGGTTGTGGACCCAGGTCATCCTGGGAGGGGTTTAGGTGCGGACATCCATCAGGCTTTATTATTGGTGGTGTCCGCTCTCTAGCCTCGACAGGTGCGAATTGGCGTTATTTTTGATGACGGTCTGACCCTGAAATCACAAGTGTCAGCTGTTGTCAAATCCTCTTTTTACCATCTGGGGAATATCGCCAGGGTGAAACATCTGATTCCCCAAGAGGACCTTCAGACTTCGGTCCACGCCTTTGTTACCACCCGCTTGGACTACTGTAATTCTTTATACCTAGGGCTACCACGGGTTGATATCCGCCGCCTGTAGCTGGTGCAGAATGCTGCAGCCAGGCTTTTGACTGGGACTCTTAGAACCAGTCATATTACGCCTGTGCTTCGTGAACTGCACTGGCTGCCTGTGCGGTGGCGGATCACCTTTAAGGTTGGTTTACTAACCTTTAAAGCCCTACACGATCAGGGACCTGGTTACCTGAAAGATCTTCTGGTTCCCTATTGCCCCCTCCGCCCCCTCCGCTCCACCAATGAGGGATTGCTAGAGATTCCCAGGGTCTGTTTGAAGTTGTCAGAATCTCGTGCCTTTGCCTTTTCAGCTCCTACCCTGTGGAATTCTCTACCTCATTGGTTAAGAGAATGCCCGACCATTGACAGTTTTAAAATTGCTTTAAAAACACATCTTTTTACTTTGGCTTTTTCTTTATAGTTCTGATTGTTTAATGTTGGATTCTTTTGTTTTATTTATTCTGTACAGTGCCTTGATTTTGAAAGGCGCTTTAAAAATAAACATGAATTGAATTGAATTGAATAATATCCTGTAGCCCATTTCTCTCCAGGTAGTTCACAGGGTCCTCCTTCACTAGTGTCTCCCTCTGTTTACCCACAGCTTGCATTTACCTGGTTGCTCCTTGTCCACTCCCTTGTGGAGCAGAACTACTTCTGCTACCCTCTCATCTTTCAGAAACGCCCCTGACTGTATTGAGCTATAGAACAGCCCTGCCAGGGTTTCAGCCAGTTCTGATGCCAATTATCTGAGCACCCTCGGGTGCATCTCATCTGGTCCTAGAGACTTATCCAATTTGCAAGCCCTTTTCTAATTTTTACTCCTGTAACTACCACCTTCCCATTTCAGGGATTCCCATTGCAGTAGCCTTTTATTAAACTTCTTGGCCAAGGCGTAATATCATCTACTGTGAATACTAAGCAGAAGTAATCATAGAGTACTGCTGCCTTTAACTCGTTCTCCTCTACTACCCTACCCCCAGACAGCCTTGCTGTTTCCCTTTTCTTCTTTCCTTTTTCCCTAATGTATCTGAAAACTTTTTTTTTCCTTTCTTTGACCCCTTTCCAATATATTGCTCTGCATCTGATTTTGCTTCCCTGACTGTTTTCCTGGCTTCCTTCAACTTTTAATTAATAGTTGCTCCATTCCTTTCCCCACTGCTTCTCTTTGTAGCTTACAAAGGCCTTGTTTGCCCTTACTGCCTCCTTGGCCTTCTTAGAGAACCAGATTGTTCTCTTATACCTGTTTTCTGGGTAACCATTGTCAGGCATGAGTGTTTTAAGTTCTCAAGTATGACAAGCATTCATACTGCCTACTGTCAGCCTCACCCTGGGGCGGTGGGGGGGGGACATATGCAAACCAACTGAAATGGAACCAAATGAAGCAGTTGATGGTGTTTTAGTGAATGAAGGTAATTTGCTAAGGACACGGGGAAAATTTCCTTACTCTTCCGGGAGCTTTAACACCCACCTGAACAACAACCAGAGAAGGCAGACAGGATCTCAGTTTAACATCTCAGCTGAAGAATGGTACAACCTGACAGCCCAGCATTCCCCAGTGCTGCACTCAAGAACCAGGAATTATGGTATGAGCCCAATACCAGTGTGACACTAGAACCCACATGACCTGCTCCCCCAGAGGCAGATGTGCTACCAACTGAGCAGTGCTAACACCTAATATAATGTGAATTAATGTTTCTTTGAATGGCAACAGAGATTTGTATGAATTTCTAATTTACTGTTTCATTACACAATGAGGGAAGAGCACTGTCTCTACAGACATGAGGTTTCTGAGAGGCAAAATGAGAGTCATCCCTCATAAAGTGAAACAGTTGGGAGGTATGAGGCTGTGTTCACCAGTTCTGAATTGATTCAGATCTCAAAAAAGTCTATACCACTTTATAACTGATTATTTGCAATGAATCTGCGCTGCTATGTTACACTGAATAACTGACTGATTGATTTTTTTATTTATTAAAAGATCAGAATTGAGTATACAACAGAGAAACAATGTGTTTTACATAGTGATATGATGGCATACATTTAGCAGTCAAGAAGGGAGTTTTGGGGGCCACCCAAATTGAGCAACAGCACCGCTGCCATGGAGGCACCAAAATTAGGTACAACATCAAGGTTGCCACATCGGAAAGCAGGCCAGAACACAGCAGCTGCCACTTAGGCAGTGCACTTGCAGTCAGGAGTGAAGGCGGCAGCTCGCTGGGGCCTCAGCAACTCCTGTGGTGGGTCAGAGGAACTTGCTTCCTCCGTACTCATTGCATAGATGTTGCTGAGGGAGTCTGAGGCCATCAGTAGTCTCCATCCATATTAAGGAAGGAAGGACAGGAGATAAAATCCCAGAAACAGCCTAAATGATTGCCAAAAGTTCCTGGAAAAGCTGGATACTAGCACCCCTGGCACCGGATCCTGTCATTGGTGAACTGCCAGGCGGGGGGGGGGATACGCCACAATATTTACATACGGTACAGGATTATACATTCTAAAGACCAGGGGAAAACAGTACACTACAGAAATGGAAAACAAGACATTTGAACAAGATCGAATTCACACGGAATAATCTAACTAAGCTCTTCTAGGTAGACAGTTTAGCTTACCCCAACTGATATCTTGTGAGTTTTAGCAGACTGGGAACATGGCAATGTGGCTTCCCAAATCCCGTGATAAGACTGATTTTCATAAGGGTAATACAAACAGAAGTACTCATAGCAGAGCAGCCGCTTTGCCCACATCATCTGCCCTATTTCTTCCACATTATACCTTGGACATTGCTTTTGATCTGTAAGACCTCCTCCACAACAGAACTGGTATGAGCTGGTTATTTGTATTTGGACACTAGTTCTATTGTCCCACATAACATCCCGCACCATAGGGTGCATCTAGCATGGTCAGCTATTTGCTTAAACTCAAAATATAGCCTCTTTTAGATGAAAGGAGCTTAGCCCTTCTGTTGTTAAAAGCATAGAGTCTTTTAAACCAAAAAAAAGCTTTGCAGTTCACACCCCAGCCTGTTCCCCTCTATGGTGGGCATGGGACAATGAAATGTTCCATGCTCCCCATACATCCCCAACCTGATGACTTCTTTTGCAGAGGAAATTGCCTGAGTGTCACAACAGTATTCATTTTTTTCAGCAACATTTTATTGTTTTTTACTTAGACTCGTGCTCCCCATTACCCCGCCTGCACTACTGGCAATGAGGTGGGGGAAGGAAGAGACATGGTATTTCTGTTTTCTCCCCTTATTCCTGGGACCCCAGATCATGGTCGTGCATGCACTTGGAGGTGCACATGTGCTCTGCGGCTCAGCTGACGGCCCCTTCCTCCCTTCCGGCCTAGTCCAGGTTCCCCCTTTGGCATGTCACTGCTACCTTGTCTCCACCAGGCAGCAGCCAAAAGCTGGGGAAACCTTACGTCCTACCCTAAAGAGGAGAACTGCCTGGTGGCTGCTCAATCTGGCTCCTCCCCCTCCCCCCGGCCAACCCCTGGAAGCCCAAGTTCACTCCAGAAGGCGGGTCACTATCGTGGTGCAAGGTGTGGTGTCCAGCACCTCAACCCTCAGCACTACCGGGTCAGCCTTTTCAGCAAAACGTAACACCCTATTTAATTTGTAAAATCTTTCCCAGTTTAAAAGATCTATTCAAAAATTGCTTTCCCTACAAGGCTGCTGCAAATATTGCTTTTTGTAAATGTCATTAACTATACTGTAATATTTCTGCTGCTTTTCCTGCTCTATGTGTGTTTTACTGTGATGTAATTGTTTTACTGTTCTATACTCAAGCAAGTAGCTACTTCTGTCACTTTCTCAGAAGTACTACCTGCGAGATGCAAGGGAGAGCATAGGGGTGCATGCACCAGGAACTTTAACTGATGGTTGAAGAACTGGTGCTGTGAGGAAGGGTTTGGATGTATTGGTGACTGGGGACCCACCTGGAAGGATGGAGGTTTGTTCAAGCCTGATGGCCTGCATCCATCCTGGAGGGGAATCCAAGCACTCAATGATAAGTTTAAATGATACACTGACAAGCATTTAAACTAGCAAAGGGGGGTGGCAGGCCAGCAAGGATGGTACCTACTTGCTCACCCCCCACAGCTGGCAGTGGAACCAGTGAACCAGAGGAGTGGCTATCTCTACAAAGCAGTGTGCAAAAGATGGAGATTAGCGCCCAAGGGGTGGATAGGCAGAAAAGGGGCAAAATTCAGCAGAAGGGCAGACAGCAAGGAGAACCAGGGATAAAGGACAACCAAGGAAGGGGCTGGAGTAGAACAGCGAAACAGTCTAGGGAGGTCAAATCATGGAAAGCCATGTGTGCAAATGCCAGGAGCCTTAGCAACAAGATGGAAGATCTGGAGGCTGTCATGGTGCAGTCAGACCTGGACATTGTGGCCATCACTGAAACCTGGTGTAATGATAACCACAACTGGGAGATGGCCATACCTGGCTACAACATATTCAGACAGGGGTGTCATGCAGGCTGAAATTTTGGAAGGGCACAAAATCTAAAGCTCTCTAGGGGGGTCCGGAGCATGCCCCCATGGGAAAATTTTGAAAAACAGAAGTAAAATGGTGCATTTTGGTGACTTTTAGCAGGTCAGTAAGCTTCTCCCCAACAAGCTAAATGACATACTGTAATAATGCTCCAAATATGGGAGTGGGGGAATATCTACGCAAAGTAAAAGAATAACAATCCATTCAATAGCACACCACTTCCTGCAGGCTCTCCAAACAGAGCGAGCGTAATAAAGACCATAATAAATATTGTAGTAGAACTAGTACTGCCTTGAGGTGATAAATCATAACCCACTACAAGTTCAGTCTATTCAAGAGCAAACAGTATCATGCTGGCTGAGTCTGTCACAGTAGAACAAGCCTAATAAACATAAATGAGTACCTTACTGGCATGAACCCCCTGGAATAAACACTGCTCAGAATGCATCAGGGAAATTATAGGACACACAGCTTAGTAATTGACTTGTTTAGCTGATCCATGACTTGAGTCTGCAACAGCAACTACCCCTAGCAGGCAGGGGACTCCCCCCACCACATATACACACACACACACACACACACACACACACACACACACACACACACACACACTCTGGATCTGCAGGGGCAATGTTAGACTGTATAACCACAGAAAAGTGTCACAAAAGTGGACTTAAGAAGTCCCACCGTCTGACTCCCTGCAACACCATCCCCCTGGTAGGGTGCTTATGTACCCAGTGAGGGATTATGGCAGACTATGATACCTCCTACAGTTTAACTCTGACTAATGTGGATGTATCCCCCAGCTATAGGAGCAGCTGGATGCTACTGGAACATAGACCTACACCATGAGGGAGAAAAAGTATCTTTCTTTGGGGGGGCAATGACAACATTCATCAACCCTCTATGGAAAAAGAAAGGTCCAGGTTATAGCACACTTAACAGTGTATTGACATGTCGGGCTGCTCAGTTGGGCTTGTGTGGCACCAAAATGATGCAGCAACTAAGAGAGAGAGAATGCCCTACCCAATAGGATAAAAATGGGCAAATTAACAAACCAGGCAGTCTCAGACAGTCAGATAATCAAAATGAAATCACAATGTCACATTGTACCTTGACTTGTCTCCTTGACTGTCTGCAGGCGCCAGGCCCTGATGCTGATCCCTTGGCTCCTTTGCTGAAAATAATGCTGCCTTATGCTAGGACCGGTCCCGTTTTTTTTTTTTGTTTTTTTTATTTCCCCCAGTTGTGAACTGAAGAGAGACAACAAACTCAACTTTTGGCACCGCTCAGTCCAGTCTACCTCAACCTGGCTGGCAGCACTCTCCATCTCCCCTTAAAACTCCAACTGGCCACCATCCCCCTTCTTGATGTTTTTCTTCCCAGGAAAAGAAGTTCAAAGTTGTTTTCATTTTTACTAAGGAAGTGAGTCACCACAACTGCATAAACCATGAGACGAGGAGTTCTTTTTCTAACCACAGTCTTTCTGCTTCAAACTCATAGAGTTGATGGTGCCGGAAAGAAAATGCAGTTTACCACGTGGCACGTCATCTACCCCGAGTCACTTTCAGATTGGCAGCTGATGCGTTTTCCAGCCAGACTGACAACACAAACTGAGAGACGAAAGTGATTGGTAGAATCTATGCTGATTGTCAGCACAGACTACCATTCACTTCACTTACACTATGGTGGGCAACTCAGCAAGTGTACTTTTTCATTTAAAAGTCCGGTCAGTGGCAGTAGGACTTTGATTATTGCTCAGATCGGATTCGGACCACCCTCCCCCCCACCAAACCTTCCACCAGTGATTGTAAAAAAGTAGTGACAGTTTTCTGCCCTGTGTTTGCCGTAAATATAATTAAGAAAAAAACATTTTTTCAAGATAGATCAGCAATTTTGGGGGGAGCACATGCACCCTCAGGCCCTATGGGCATGATGCCACTGTATTCAGAAGAGACAGGGCAGGCAGGAAGGGAGGAGGAGTGGCACTGTATGTGAAAAATTACATAAGGGCCACAGAGATCCAGGAGGAACAAAATGGGGGAGAGATACTGTGGGTTAAGCTGGAAAGGAAAATGGGGCCAGCCATCTGCACAGGTGTGGTCTATAGACCACCAGCCCAGGAGGAAGAAACAGATAGAGTTGATGCTAGCCATCCAAAGGATGGCAGACAAGGGTGAGGTAGTGCTGGTTGAGACCTCAATATTCCAGATGTGGACTGGAGCATCCCAGCAGCAGCATCAACTAGGAGCAGATTTCTCCTGGACTCCTTCAGGGTGCCTTCCTCAAGCAACTGGTCATGGAACCAACTCGCAGAAGGCAATATTGGACCTTGTGCTCACAAACAGGGACAGTGTGATGGGGTAACAGTGGGGAGCACCTGGGGAACAGTGACCACCAGTCATTGTGGTTTGAAATCACAGAAAGAGCAGAACCAAACCACACAAAACACGATCCTGGATTTTAGGGGGCAGACTTTGGGAAAATGGGGAGATACTTGAAAGAGGCATTAAGGGAATGGGGCAGGAATCAGGGTTGAGGAACAGTGGGCAGTATTTAAAATGGGGATTACAAGAGCAACAGAATTATGCATTAAGCAGGTTAGCAAGAGGAAAAGGAAGAGGAGACCATTATGGTTTTCCAAAGAGGTAGCAAAGAAAGTGAAAGCCAAAAAGATTGCATTCAGGCAATACTAAAAGACACAGGCAGAAGGGGATAGGGAGAAGTACCAGGAGAAGCAAAGGGAGGCAGGGAGGTCAGTAAGGGAAGCCAAAGCTCAGACAGAAGAACACATTGCAAAATCAGTGGGTAGAGGGGACAAAACCTTTACAGGTACATAAGTGAAAAGAAAGGCAAAGGGAGGGATAGTGAGACTGAAGGGGAGGATGGGGCCACGTGGAGGATGACAACAGTAAAGCTGACATATTGAACAGGTATTTCTGCTCAGTCTTTACTGAGGAAGAGGAGGGTAATGGGTCTGAAGGGAGTACAAGGGGTGAGAATGGTACAGAAATGGACACAAGTCCCTTTACACGAGAAAGGGTCCTGAAGGAACTGGAAGTAATAAGAGTTGATAAAGCAATGGGGCCAGATGGGGTGCACCACAGGGTCCTTAAAGAACTAAGAGAGGTGATGGCTGAACCTCTGGCTATCCTGTTTAGCCAATCACTGGAAACAGGGGAGGTACCCAAAGACTGGAGGATAGCAGATGTAGTCCCCTTATACAAAAGTGGGAGCAAAGAGGAAGCGGGGAACTACAGACCAGTCAACCTCACCTCGATAGTGGGGAAGATCATGGAAACACTACTGAAGGAGAGATTGGTGGAACATCTGGTTGTCAGTGGACTACAGGACCCAAGGCAGCATGATTTCACCAGGGGGAGGTCATGTCAGACCAACCTCATTGAATTTTTTGACTGGGTGACTAGGAGGTGGATCAGGAGGGCAGTGGACATGGCCTATCTGGACTTCAGCAAGGCCTTTGACACTGTGCCACATAGAAGACTATTACACAAACTGGGGAATATGGGTGTGGACAGGACAGTAGTGTGGTGGGTAGGTATCTGGCTGGGTGGCAGGACACAGAGGGTGGTGGTAAATGGCTGTCACTCCACAGAGGGAAGAGTGACCAGTGGGGTACCACAGGGATCAGTGCTGGGACCGGTCCTATTCAACATCTTCATCAGTGACATAGCGCAGAACCTAGAAGGCAGAATTTCACTGTTTGCTGATGACACAAAGCTCTTTAACAGAGTAGACACACCAGGGAGTGTAGACAGAATGAGTAGGGACCTGCAGAAACTTGAAGAATGGTCAGGGGTTTGGCAGTTGAAATTCAATGCAAAGAAGTGCAAGATAATGCATATGGGGCACAAAAACCCTGGCACAATATATCAGTTGGGGGGTGAGGATATAGCATGCACCAAGCAGGAAAGGGATCTTAGGGTTATCATCTCTGATGACCTCAAGGTAGGGAAACAGTGTGATAAGGCAGCAGGTAAAGCAAATAGGATGCTGGGATGCATAGGCAGGGGCATCACCAGCAGGAAGAGGGAGGTCAAATTCCACTATACAAGACACTAGTGAGGCCCCACCTGAGCATAGTTCTGGAGACCTTACCTACGTAAGGACATAGACAGGGTAGAGAAGGTTCAGAGGAGGGCAACAAAGATGGTGCATGGATTGCATCACAAGTCCTATGAGGACAGGTTGAAGGAACTGAACATGTACCCCTGGAGGAGAGGAGGAGAGAGGGATATGATAGAGACATACAAGTATCTTACAGGGAGGAACAGGTGCAGGAATACACTATTTTTAAGCGAAAAAGATGTTCCAGGACTAGAGGGCATGGAATGAAGTTGGAGGAGGACGATTCAGAGGAAACGTGAGGAAGAATTCTTCACAGAACGGTGGTGGACAAGGGAACACCCTGCCAGAGGAAGTGGTGGGGCTGAAACAATCACTGGATTTAAGAATGCATGGGATAGACATAAAGGAATTCTGAAGGTCAGGGGTAAGGGGCAACAGACTTCTAGGAAAACATAAACTGAACTTACAAGCTCAAATGGGCAGACTGGGTGGGCCATAGGCCCTTATCTGCCGACACTGTCTATGTATCTATGTATTGAACTGGATGCGGAACCTTTGAAAATGAGCATTTGTGCTTGTAGATATTTTCCTAATAAATAAATCAATAAAAAGGAGATTTCAATGTGCGTTTTCAAGTTTAGCTGGGTCCCTATCATCAACATAAGAAATGTATTCCCTACGGCCTTATTCTTGTATGTCTGTGAATCTGTCACACACCTCCTTTTTTGCTCACAAAATTGGTGCTTCCCTAAGGTTCCCATATCACCATCTACTACTCAAGCATCACTCCCAGAGCAAGGTATCATGGGTATGGAAAGCTTTGTGTAAGTCTCACCTAGCATCCTTTTACAGATCCCATACTCTGCTTTTCAGTAAACTGCCTGTCTAGCAGGCTCACACCAAGTGTCCTAAGTGGATATCACCATCTAACAGCTATCTTTGTATTCCTTTTTCAATTCATAGATTAAATGGAACCAGCTTAGAGCCTACTTTTGCTCTTCTTGGATCATTGTAGCCATCGGTTACCTTTGCTGTGTGAACAGTGCATATTAAGAATAGTTTTTTTGTAGTTTTTCCATTTGTCTAGTTCCTTATTGACAAATGTAAATCTATATGATGTTTTTCTAGAGTTGAAAAGAAATTACTAAACAGTGAGAACTACTGTTAACATACTGCAACAGGATCATCTCACCTGGGGCAACCCTTATGGTAGACAGTGTCCTACGTAAATGTTCTTTTCAATTACCTACCTTGTGTTTTTTTTTTCATGTCTCTGTACAGTATGACTGTGAATAAATGTGGGTCTGTAAATATAACCGTAACTGGTTTCCAGCTTAATAAGGTCACCATGGATAAAAGCAAAGTGTGTACTTCAATCTTTGGCAGCAGCGTGCGACCTTGACATAAAAGACTGTAATACAGTACTCACATTGCTAGGTCTTAAATAGCAGTCCTTAGAGCACTGTCTGCTTACATACTGTGCAACAGATCTGCCAACTTTTCTTACTCTCAGCAATTCACAGTATCTGAACCTAGGCAGGTAAATGTCAGATGAACAGGCCTTGATTTACAATGTCATTTCTGCTGCTAGCTGGGGTAAAAACATTTTTGAGTTGTCAACAAATGCTACGTGTTTGCATGTTTAGATATTAGGAATGCTTCTTCAAATGGTAGCCAGAGGTCCCCCAGCTACCTGCCACTGAATCTGATTTCACATATATCTCATCTTGTTTATTGCGGGGAGGTATTCATTTTCTTTCTGCCCCCCCCCCAACACTATTCCAAATTTGTTAAACCAACAGAAGATGTTTGGAAGCAACATTCTTCACAATGCCATTTTTAGCAGCTATGAATTTCTGATTTGTTTAGTTTTTATTTTATACTGAAAGGCTTGTGAGCAAAACGTCCATTTTCACAAGAGTCCAGTTATAAGAAACACATGAATACATACACATAATACAAAAAATGTTTCGATGATAAATATAAGAACAATAAAATCAATTAAAACACTTACAAACTGATCTACCAAAAAAAATAACCCTTAAGGGACTTTTTCAAGGAAAAGATCTTAGTACAATTTACAGTACCATAGAATTGGGCAGTTTGTTGTAAAGTTTTATAGCCATAAATGCAAGTGTCCCAATGCAGTATGAAAAATAAGGACATGGAAGGAACATCTACTGTGCAACCTTGTTGAGATAACATTACACAATTTAGGAAACATCAGATTGGTAGGCAATCTAAATGTATTTTATGCAGAATAACAGTGATCTGAAATTTAATCTATCATCCATAGACAGATAACCAAAAGATCTGTAAAGGTTACAATGATGTGTCCTTTTTGGAGGTCCAGATGCAAAAAGAAAAATATTGCGATAGGTGGATTTGAGCTTGATAAACAACTTTTCTATCATAAATAAGTAAATTATGGAACTATAGTCCATAAGGGAGAACAAAAAACTATGTGTCAATAAAATCCTAGGCCTGAATATTCAAACTGCACCCAGAAAGGGTGCAAGTGGTTGTTGCGCTGGAGCCCAAAAGTGCCGTATTCAAACGAGATGCCCTACAGAGCATCTCATCTAAATATGGTACAAAATGCCTGTGGCACAAATGGGGCCACAGGTGATGCTCTAGTGCATCCCCTGCCTGGTCAGAATACCTGGAATGGGGATGCGTGGTGCATCTTGTGGATGTGCCCAGTGCAAATTCCAGATATTCAGACCGAAACATGTAAATGGGAACATTAGCCATGAAAGGCGCAAATAGGGTCATTTGCATGTCATTATGGTATAGCCCCATGTGCATGTCCTGTACAGGGATGCACCTGGCAGGTTGCGCCGGGTGTCCTGCAAGTAGGCTGTTGATCCACAGTCCCTGGTAGTCTAGTGTGCCCCCCTCCCAGCCCCAATGGTAAAAAAATGCATTTCACTCCACACATCCCTGGTAGTCTAGTGCCCCCCTTCCCTGTATCCTGATCATGCCACAATGAATAAACATCCATTCCCTGGTAGCCTACTGCCCCCCCTCCCTTCCCTGTACCTTGATTGTGCCATAATTAATAAACTATTCATTCCCTAACAGACTAGTGGCCTCCACCCCCACTCCACTTAAGCACTCACATCCCACCCCACTCCCCCTTCCCATCAGAAGCAAGGAGTCAGTGGGCAGCACTGCCCACCCACACACCATCACAGCTGCCCACCGACTGAACTGTCAAAAATGACAGTGTACTATACATACTAGAATCCAGTTGGTTGACACTGTTGACCAATGGTCTTGCAGTGTGTACTGTAAGCTGGCATTCACAAAGCCAATTGGATTGTAGTATGTACAGTATGCTGTCATTCTTGACTGTTCCATTGGCAGGCAGCCGTGGTGGTGTGTGGGTTGGCTGTGCTGATCGACGACTCCTTGCCTCAGATGGGAAGGGGGAGTAGGGTGATGTGGGTGCTGAGTGGGTGGGGTGGAGGCCACTAGACTGTCAGGGAATGAAAGTTTATTAATTATGGCAAGATCAAGGTATGGGGATGGGAGGGGATACACTAGGCTACCAGGTAATGGAAATTAATGCCCTGTTTTGCATGATCGAGGTACGGGGAAGGGAGGTGGGATGCTAGACTACCAGAGATTGACCAGTTATGTCTTTTGGCACAATCGGGGTATGGGGAAGGGGGGCACTAGGCTACCAGGGAATGGAAGTTTATTTATTGTGGCATGATCGGGGTATGGGGAAGCGAGGATGGGGACACTTGACTACCAGGGCACCACTCGAGAATATTCAGAAGCCACTTTTAAGGAGTGAAAATATTTTCCATATCACACTCGTGCCCATCATGTATTATATATACCTGTACACATATATATATATATATATATATATATATATATATATATATACACACACACACATTTGTATATATTATAGTGGCACTGTAGTGCCACTATAGTTAGGATTGAGGAGCCACTTTCATATAAAACCTCAAATCTTGCACCTTAATAACTTTGCCACCATACAACGGATTTGCCTGATATTTGGCATGCACAGTCTGGCACAATAGATCTCTGGATCTGACACATTGTGTTATGGTCTTATGTATGGTGGTGGAGCTACAGAACGCCAAACAACACAAAAAATTGAATTTTTGCACATTTCTTTGCTTGCGCCCGCAGGGCACACGGTTTGTCCATTCAGTTCATAAACTTCAGAGAACAAAAGGGTGTGGTTAGCCCTCAAGGCCCTAAAGAAAGACAAATCTCCTAGGCCGGATGGCATTCATCCGAGAGTACTATGAGAATTGGCAGACATACTGGCTGCACCCCTGGCGGAGCTCTTCAACAGGTCACTTGAGACAGGGAGGGTACCTAGGGATTGGCTAGAGGCACATGTGGTGCCAATCCATAAAGGGGGGTTGGGGGAAGTACCAGGTAACTATAGACCCATCAGTTTGACCTCGTGGTGGGAAAATTAATGGAAAGTATACTAAAGGAACGATTGGGGTGTACTTGGAGGAGGTGGGAGGTCTGGATAGTCGGCAATATGGGTTTGTGCTAGGTAGATCATGTCAAACCAACCTTGTGGAGTTCTATGAATGGGTAACATCAGAACTGGACAGGGGAAAGCCTGTGGATGTATTATTCTTGGACTTCAGCAAGGCATTTGACTCTGTCCCCCACAATGGTCTGGTGGAGAAACTGATGGGGTTAGGAGTAGGCCCTTTGATGGTCAGATGGATTGAAAACTGGCTAGCTGGATGCACCCAGAGAGTAGTGGTCTGTGTGGAGCTCTTGAACCCTAGAGAGGTTGGTAGTGGGGTACCACAGGGCTCGGTCCTGGGTCCGATCCTGTTTAATGCATACATATCGGACATCAGGGAGGGTATAGGGTGTGAAATGAGTCTCTTCGCGGATGACTCCAAGATGGGAGCAGTAGTTGAGGGAGAAGAGGGAGGTTGGCCCTGCAGGGACCTGACACCCTGGAAAGCTGGGCTCACACATGGAAATTAAATTTCAATATCACCAAGTGCAAGGTGTTGCATCTTGGTCGGGGAAACCCTAAACACAGGTACACCCTGGGAGGGGAGGTGCTGGAGGCCTCAATAGGGGAAAAAGACCTAGAGGTCATGGTGGATGCATGTATGAATAACTCTGAGCAGTGCAGGAGAGCTGGCTAGCAAGGAAAACAGGATGTTGGGATGCATCGTAAGGGGGATCACCTCTAGGAGCAAGGAAGTGATTCTGCCGACTGTACAATGGACTGATTAGACCACACCTTGAGTACTACGACAGTACTGGAGACCATACTTGAAGAGGGACATACAGCTCCTGGAGAGGGTACAGAGGAGGGCAACAAAGATGATACGAGGGCTAGGGATTTGACGATGAGGACAGACTTGAGGAGCTCTGCCTGTTTTCATTGGAGGAGAGGAGAGACAGGGGGGACATGATTGAGGTCTTCAAGTACCTCAAGGGAATAAATAGGGTAAACATGGAGGGGATCTTTAGACTAAAGCAGGGAGGTATCACCAGAGGGCATGGTTTGAAGTTGGAAGGTGGAAGGGTGAGGGGGAAAAGAGGAGGAGGTTTTTCACTGAGAGGGTGGTGGACCCTTGGAATGCACTGCCTGGTGAGCTGGTTCAGAGATCCACAGTGGAAGGCTTCAAGAGAGGGTGGGACAGACACAGATAGTGGATGTATCAGATGACAGCCTGTCCCGGGGTGGGATGGATGGTAAGAGGTTTCTGGAGCACAAGGGATGGGAGGGTCTCGGCACCCAACTAAGGATCTAAGGTTCGAGCAGACTCGATAGACCGTAAGGCCTAATCTGCTGGCAAATAGTATGTTAGTATGTTAGTAACATGCAGCTGGGGTCACTGATGTGCCTTTCAAACATTTTGTGAAAAAATATTATACAGTTCAAAAGTTATTCAAAAAACAAATTTCCCATTATAGTCAATGTGGAAAGTTAACAAAAATCACGAAAGTGTCGCAAATGGCCTTTAGAGTCACAAATGACCATTTTACTTTCATGAGTTAGCCATTTTTCTTTCAGTTACAGCTCAGAAAAATGCCTGACACTTAAAATTGGGACCCTCTAGGAACACAATTCTTGTTGTGTTCTCCTAGGCAAGTCCTGAGGATGCTAGCTATATCTTTTTTGGGGGGTTAAACCCCCCAGAAGTTAAGTTTTTGGAAAGTACTTTCGCAAAATACTTTCGCAAATGCAAAAGTTTCATGCTTTTTAGTGCGAAACTGTCATGATTTGAGAAAGTACTTTGCTAAACTATAGCCAAAATAACAGCAATTCTTTGCCACCCTCCTGCAAGAAAACAGTTTGATCTTTTGGGCTAAAATCTGGAGAGCAGAAAGCTGAGACCCCACAGATGTACCTTTTGGTGGTTTGGTGCCAAAATTTTACAAGGGTTCAAAGTTACTGCACTCTGAAGTTGCGCAATTTCCCCATAGAATAACATTGCAGCATGTGTAGCACCTTTAGGAGTCCATATCTTGAAAACGGTTAGAGTTACAGACTTTTTGTCAGAAAATTTCTTAGTCCCCTGCTGGGGGGCTAAGTACAGAACTAGCCTAGAAGGTCATAAATAACAGGAAGTTAAAAAATGTGTTCTACCTCGTACGGTTCATGAGATATTAGCAATTCAGTCTTCCAATTGCTCATTTTCATGTCCGAGGCCCACTATTATGGGCTCATTCTTTGTATTCACTGCCTTTTTTGATGTGCCTGTCTCTTACACAATGCATGTTATGGATCTGCGTTTGCGTTACCATTTGCATTACTGTTAGGATTTGCATTTGCGTTAACATTAGTGTTATCATTTGCGTTTGAGTCTATGTTACCATTCTCATTACTGTTTGCTTTAGTGTTTGCTTTTTGCTACCGTTTGCGTTACCATTTCCACTTGCGTTTGCGTTACCATTACCGTTAGCATTCCCATTTGCATTATCGTTACTGTTTTTATTACCATTTGCATTTGTGTTACTGTTTGCATTTATGTTACCATTACCATTAGTGTTACCGTTACCGTTAACATTACCATTAGCATTTGCGTTTGCGTTACCATTACCGATAGCGTCACCGTTAGCATTACCATTACTGTTAGTGTTACCATTACTGTTTGCATTTGCAGTACCATTACTGTTACCATTACCGCTACCATTAGCGTAAGCATTACTGGTACCGTTTACTTTTGCATTTGCGTTAGCGTTTCCATTACCGTTCATGTTTGCGTTACCGTTCACATTACTGTTACTGGTTGCATTTCCATTTCCACTTGCATTTGCGTTACCATTTGCATTTCTGTTTGCATTACCATTTGTGTTTGCATTTCCGTTTGCATTAGCATTACCATTAGTGTTAGAGTTACCGTAGCGTTACCATTACCATTAGCATTAACGTTACCGTTACCATTATCACTAGCATTAGTGTTAGCGTTACTGTCACCCTTAGCATGGCAAATCACTGTTACAAGGTTTCCTTGCACTACAGGGCTGCACTATGGCATCCTGCTTCTGTCTATGTAGGAGTGCAAGACCTGGAGAGCCCGCACTCCCACAAACACATGTGATTACAATGAAATGGACAGATTACCATTCACTATTTATAGTTCACATTCTCAAAAAGAAGGGAAATTCATGGCAAAAAACTCCATTAATGCATCAGTTAGGGTTGTTACACAGCAACAAAAGCAGGGAAATTCAGCGGTAGGGCTCAAAACCCTAACTCCGCATTCCCCCACCTCACCACCACACACATATACATGCAAGTAGGGGAAGGACCAAGGTAACACAACCAATCATGGACAACCAGCAGCAGGTAACAGAAATAGCATACAACTCTCTAAACCACAACATGTCACCCCCATGCACCCACCTTCAACACACCAACAGATGTAGGGGTGTGGCATGGGGTCGTCTGTCCTAACTCTCATCCCAGAAGTTCCATGCTCTGCCAAACACATATCATTATGGACAACTGGGCAGCTCGGGCCCCACGCTGCCACCAACACACAACACAGACTGCACATATGCTTTTTCATGATTTAGAAGCCCCAAAACAGTATTGTTTACATTTTCTTAAAATAGTTTCCCAAAACACTGTCACAAATGCGAAAGTTTTGTGCTTTACATTTGCAAAACTTTCGTGTTTGCGAAACTGTTTTGGGAAAGCACTTCACATACTTTTGCAAATACAAAAGTGTTGTGTCTTGCATTTGCAACACTTTCGTGTTTGTGAAAGTATTTTGCAAAACTATGCTCAGGATAACTGCACATCTTTGCCATCCTCCTGCAACCAAACGGTTGGGTCCTTTGGGCTGAAATTTGCAGGGTGGCAAGCCCTGTTCCCACAGATGTGCCTTTTGCTGGTTTGGTGCAAAAAATAGATAAGGATCACAAAGTTACAGTGTTCTGAAATTGAGCAATTTCCCATAGGCTAACATTGTGGTGCCCATCATGCCTTTTGGTACCCATTTGTCGAAAATGAAGCAAGAAACAGAGTTTTTGCTACTGGCAGCTTGGTTCACCTTTAGGTGAACTAACCTGTTGAAACAACTTTGGAAATATTATATAATACCTGAAGTTGAATTTTTTTCCCCCCATTTGCAACGGTAACGCACGTATAGACCTTCAGCTGGTTGTCTGTGATTGGTTGTGTTGCCTTGGTCCTTCCCCAACTTGCATGCATATATGTGTGTGTGTGTGTGTGTGTGTGTGTGTGTGGTGGTGGTGGTAGTGGTGGGGAATGCGAGTTAGGGTTTTGAACCCTAACACCACATTTCCCTGCTTTTGTCACTGTGTAACAAGCCCTAACTGATGCATTAACTGAGTTTTTTGTCATGAATATATATATACATGTACATATATATATATATATATATCTTATACGGGCATGGTCACACCCTTATATTTAGGATTATGAAGGCACTTCTATGTTAAACTTGAAATTTTGCATGTTAATAAGGACCCGTTCAACAGATTTGCATGAAATGTGGTATGCATAATGGGTCATGATAGATCTCTTGATTTGCCAAATTTTGCTTTGGTCAGACTTATGGTGTTTGCACACCAAAACACTGAAAAATGTACTTTTTGCCAGTTATGTGGGCAGTTTTTTGCATTTTGTCTGTGGAGCTGTATGGTTGCTGTGTGATGCGCCACTCTGCAACGTGGCTCATCTGAAAGAGCTTGGGTCAAGGAACATGACGCTTTTTGTTTGGTGAAAAAATATTAATCCATTCAAATGTTATTAAACTTTTAAATTCCCATTATAAGTCAATGGGAAAATTTATATGGTTATTTTGCGAACGAAGAATGGGGTTTTGACCATGTGGTCCCTCCTCACGATCTAAGAATTTGTAGGCTCTGATCAAAGAATCTTTGACCCTGAGAAATTCTTTGATTGCAACAGCCGCCATCTTGTTTTCACTTTCCAGCTGGGAAAAAATCTAATTTCTCAGCTCGGGGGGACTTCTGAAGTAAAGCTATGGTGGGGTTTACTTAGGGATCTTCCCTCTATTGAGCCATGCCCGTGGTTTTCTTCAAAGTGGTCAAAAATAGAGTTTTATACTTTTTTATTCTTTGATCGCAGCTCGCTAACAATCTTTGATTGCAAGTCTGCAAATTCTTTGATCATGAGATTCTTTGATTGCAATATTTGATCATGAGGTGACGACCAGATAAAAAATTTAAATTTCTCAGCCCGGGGTGACCTAGAAACACAAACTAGGTTGGGTTTTGCTCAAGGGGCTTTGTTTTATTGAACCATGCTGGTGGTTTCATGTATTTATGTGTAAAATTTGAATGTCACCATTTTTAATTCTTTGATAGTGAGTCTGCAAATCCTTTGATCGCAAGCTTGCAAGTTCTTTGATTGTGAGATTCTTTGACTGCAATCTTTGATCGCAAGCTGATGACCAGATGGCCAGATGAAAAAAAATAAAATTTCTCAGCCCAGGGGTGACCTAGAAACACAAACTAGGATGGGTTTTACTCAGGGGGCTTCGTTTTATCAAATCATGTCCGTGGTTTCATGTATTTATGTGTAAATTTGACTTTCGCCATTTTTTATTCTTTGATCATGAGCCTGCAAATTCTTTGATCATGAGATTCTTTGATTGTGATCTTTGAATGCGAGGGAGGGACTAGATGGCCAGATTTTAATGCAACAGATAGGCCAATTTTAACAATCTTAACATTAAATAGCTTGGAAACGGTTTTGTCTTTTTACTTAAAATTTGGAAAGTGTTCACAGGATGTCCTATACATGGGAATTATGATGTTTATGGGACAGACACTACATTTTTTGCAGAGACATTGCATGGCGCAGTTTACGTTTTGCAAACAGTGTTTTCCATTGTGGCAGTGGATTGAAATGTGTTGGGTAGCTGGCCTTACTGCCGTGGATGTACTTTTTAGTTGTTAGGTGTGTAACATGTCAACAGGTGTGGAATTCTACCACTCCAATGAATGAAAATCTCAAACTTTCAAATGTTATCTCTCAGAGATGGTTTGCTCTTTTACATTGAAATTTGGAGGGTCTTCAGTTGATGTCCTGTGCATCTGAATTATTGTGTTTAGCTGTTGCAAAATTAATTTGCTGCACAGATATTGCATAACACACTTTATGTTTTCCGTACGGCATTCTGCATTGTGGTAGTGGCTTCACATTTATAGGGTGCCTAGCATTACTGCCATGGAGATGATTATCAGTGGTTAGGAGTCTGACATGTAAACAGGTGTGGAATTATGCCACTCTGATGAATTAAACTTTGTTCTGTTTCAAGGCGGAGGTAGCATGGGGCCCTTTCCCATGCATATGTGCTACTGCCAATACATATTATATTCAGTAGTTGCACTGTTATGTTAGCCAGAAACTTACAAGTTGGTGGGGACCCCGCACTCCCACCAACTTACGTGACTTTCTACTTTTATATTCTTTCTCAAAAGTAAGGAACTTCTGTGCAAAAAACTGCATTAATGCATCCTTTAGGGTTAAAGCATAAAAAGTCAGGAAATTAGACCTTTAGGGTTGCCCTCTCCCCAACTTCGTGTAGCTCTTCCCTCCTCCTTCTGAGATTGATAGACAATGGGGTGTGTCATTGGGGTTGTAAGGCCTAAATGTCACCCCATTCTTCATTACCATGGCTTGTGAGTATGATTACACATGGAATGGGGTGACATTTAGGCCTCACAACCCCAATGACACACCCCATCATATGTCAATCTCCAATTGTTTAACCAGGAGAGACACACTAAGCTGGAAGCTTGTTTATAGGTGTGACCTGGGAGCACAGGGAAGTTAAGTGACTTGCTCAGGGTCACACAGTATATACAAGTGGGGGCTGTGGGATTCAAACCCAGGTCTCCAGATTTGCAGCTCAGAGCCTTAAACCACTGTGCCATACTGCCTCTTCTCGGGAGGTGGGAAGGGCTACACAAAGAGGGTAGAGGGGGCAATCCTAAAGGTCTCATAACTTTTTATGCTTTAACCCTAAATGATGCATTAATGCATGTTTTTGCATAGAAGATATATATATATGAAATGGGCAGACTCGGTGGGCCTAGCGGCTCTTATCTGCCATCCTGCCATCATATTCTTTCTATGTTTCTATGTTTAATAGCTGTTTTGGTTAGCTGACACTGTCTCCTGCACTGTACACTATTGATAATGATGCTGTTTTCTGTCACCACCTGTACTGCTTACATTCTGTTAGAGCGTGAATTCATGGCTGGCAGCAACACATAATACTGCCAATTTTGTGAATATGTACCTACTTATTGTAAATGTGCTGGGTGGAAGACAAATTCCTAAAATCAGAAAGTGGGGGAAACCATGCACAAATGGTAGTAAAATACTCTTCTACTCCCTTTATTAATTAATTAGTTAATTTATTTATTTCAAAAGTTTCACCAAGAGAGACATTCTAAGTTGTGAACAGCTCATTTACAGATGCATCCGAGGGGAAGGCTAGCAGGGAATATAAACATATACTTACATGTATATATACATAATATTTTCAGAGAAGAATATAGTCATATAGATTATACAATGAAATTGCACATAATAATTACAAAGGGTAATAAACAGTTCTGAACCAACAGCAGTAATTATGTAACACCCTTGTTACCCGGGGTTACTAGAATCCCAGTAAGACCTAGTGGTAGGCAGGGAAGGCAGCTTGTAAAACTCCAGTTAAATGGGTTTCACAGTGTCTCACTCTGTTCTCAGTCTCAGCTGAGACTGAGGGATGACATCACCAATAGAAATATTGCAGCTGCATGAGCCACATTGGAATTTGCAGCAAAGGGAGTTAGATAGAATGTTGGGAGGTTTTGAAGTCAGTCTTCAGTTGAGCGTGAGTCAAGGCAATGTGAAGTTGGGAGCTTGCTGAGAAAGCAGCTCAGTAAAGGCTCTAGGAGCCTCAGCCCTGACAGAGGGCTATTTTTAGTTTAATAGGGTGTGTGTCTCCACCTTAAAGAGAGACACAGAAGACTACTAAAGTGGTGGAGACCACTGTTTTCGGGTCTCAGTGTCCCTCCCTTTAGGGGGGCAGGAAAAGGGTTCCCTGCAGATTCCTGGGGCAACCCCCTAGTTCTGCTTGTAAAGGAAAAGCTGCCTATGTGTTCCAGTGTTTATTTGGGAGAACAAGAAGATTTGTGAGTCACCTGTGGGGCACCTGCAACGTGAGGGTGAGTGTCTGCTCTTGCTAAAAGGGCCTATGTTTTTCGCCCTGGGACTTGCGTGACAATATGGGGATTGACCTACTAAATATTGGGAAGCCTAGAGTAATGGGCTAAGCAAAGTAAAAGTAGGTTCAAGTCCAGAGCTTGTTTGGGATGCAAATGATATGTAGAGGAGATGTGACAGACGTCTACCCAGAATCTACATTTGAAAGTTCAGTAAAGGAATTGTTCAGTTTCCAGAGAAATGGCTGGGTATGGGCTTTGGGAGCTGGAGGTGGGTGGCCCCCCATCTTTAGTGACCAGGTCCACCTCTACGGATTTCTTCTGTGGATTTCTACTTTGCCTCAGGCGCTTGGCCAGTGATGAGGGAAGTACCCAGATGTAGGATTGTAAGGAAAATTCTCTCTAGGAGTCGAAGACTCTAGTGTGGTTTGGGGAGCCACAACAGGATAGTTGGTTCGTTCCTCAAATGGACTGCGGATCAAGTGGCCGGCCGGGGAGCCGTGCCAGTGGGGAAAACCCAAGTAGTGTACAAGTCGGGCTGTGTACCCAAAGCTGCGTGCAAGTCCGGGCTGTGTGCCTGGTGGGTTTAGAGCCTGAGGGCTGGAAATAGTGATAAAGTGTTCTGTAGTCTCTAATCTGCATTACCAGGAAATGTAGCCCCATGGGGGTCCGTCTATGCTTTGTTTGTTCAGCTTGGATGTGAATAAAAGCCACTCTGAAGAATCCCATTCTGGTTCTGGACATTACAGTTATTGCTTCCTGTGTTCGGATTTACTTGGGTGCCTCTGTTCAGAGTAGCCAAACCTAAGTCTGCTGTGCCGAGTAACCTCATCCTCCCCGAACCCAGTCCCCACCAGGTACTGCTGTCAGCTTCAACAGCATGCTACCTGTCATTTTGCTAAAAAGGCAGGGGTGAGGGGTTACAATTAGAAGTAGGCCTTCTTAGAAGGAGAGACCATTACCAAAAAGGAAAACTTCACAGCCAATAGGGCAAACCATCTATGGAAGGTCTGGTCAAGAATAGAAGTGGGAAGGAGAGAGGAGGAGTTGCCAGAAAGAAGCCAAGAGGCAATGGTAAGCTATATGAGGAGGCAGAGGGTGAGAGGGAAGGGGGGGAAGGTAGTTCACGAGTACAGAAAAATGAAGGGGAAAAATAAGGGAAGGGGGGAATGGAGGGAGAATGCTCTGGACGCAAGAATGTTTCTGGTGACTGCTAGCATAGTACTACTCTAATCTATTTAGATTTATTAGGGTTGGGCTTGCAAGGAAATGAAATCTCAAAAATATTTATAAAATGGCAAGAAAAATCTATAAATTTCCTTGGCCAAGAGGTGTCACCTGACCATGTAGTAAATCTCTATAAACACATGGTCAGGTGCTGAATCTCATTTTCCTCTCCCAAAAAACTATTTAAAGCTATTTTATAAGTGTAATAAGCCCCTTCCTGGTGTACATCATAGGAATTTAATGCATTTCCCAGAGCCATAAGGACACTCAGCCTTTGGTATCATACCTTACTACATCCCTGAGGCATGCATTAAATAGAGAATAAAGTATGGGTCAGGGTGTGTAACGAGATTTTACACACACCTGAGTTGTGGGATGCTACATAAACCCCGAGGGTGAAGCCTGAGGGGTTTGTGAAAAGCATCCCACAATAAGGGTGTGTGTAAAATTGAGTCTGACACACATCCAACCCATATTTTATTTAATATAATTGCTGGGTTTCCCTTTCTCACCTCAGCAATTATATAAAATAAAAGCTTCCAGTGCATCCTCGCTGGGGAGCTGGTGCTGCATTTGAATCGCATATTTAAAACATTTATTTTTGTCTGGTCTGTGAGGTTTTCACTGTGTGGGGGATAAAAACTTACCACCAAGTTCTTATGGCGGTGGTGGTGCTGTTTCGGGAGAGATGGAAGCGGTCAGCGGTCTTGAGTGGTGGCACTGTTGCATGAGGTTGCGTACAGCAAGGGAAACCGTGCGCATTTGCTGTTATAAACACTCCTTTATGATGGCAAATTATGCCACGGTTTCCCTATGGGAAAAAGGGGAAGCTGGTTATTATAATCCTATAATGCACACCCTATCATTGCTTATCACTTACTTATCTTGCTTTGGGAATAACCCTTGCTGGGTTAATGCTAGGTAGAGTTTTTTTTATAAAATGACTAAGCAGCAACTCTTATCTTTTACTATTGTAAAAGTGTTGGGAAGTGCTTAATAGGGATGCTCAGATTCTCAAGAAATTTATTCAATTTGCATTTTGTGGAATTTCAAAGATACTGATTCTAAGTTCAATTGTTATCCAAGTTCGATTAAGGTACCGGAACAGAACAGTGATTGAATCAGAAGGTCCAGTTCCATAATCTACATCCTAACACCTGCAAAACAAAACCCTTGCCTCCCCCTACCCCCCTCTAGTACTATACAGTTAAAAGAAAATGCAAAACATCACTGTGACTCTACACATAAACACAATTGTGTCCCCCCACCTTCACCCTATCACTGACTTCCTGTGTTTTACTCCTGTCCCCCTACTCTTCTTCATCCCTCCCTATCCATACCTTAACTAAGCAGCAGCTGGGACTAAGGGCCCTCCACCTGACTTCTGACTCCTGACTCTATCTGGCTTGCTTGCTTCTGTGCTAGTGGTCCATCAGCAACTCGGTTCTTGAAAATGTGTTTTTTTCACACCCATTTCCCACCCCATCCCAACCCACCACTATCCCTATCACCAATCAAATATCTTCCTGGTCCACAAAGTCAGAAGGCATTGTTGGACCATAATCCTTCACTCCATGCCAGAGAGACTAAATGAAATGGTAAATTAGTAATTTAAAAAAATATATATTTTTTTCCCTCCAACCAGCCAGCTAGCACACTACATACTGACATGAACTGATACTGCATTCAACTGAAGGCCAGTCTGGTATCACGCTCCTCTGTCTCTGCTGCGAAAATTGAGGATAACCAGGTAGACACCTTGCTCCCTGTCTCACATCTGCTGGTCTTTCCCCTGCTGCCACACACTGGTTCAATGCCTACCTGACTGGTAGGATGCAGTCGGTCAGTATTGCCGAAGCTACCTCACCTCCCCTACCCATAAGCACTGGTGTCCCTCAGGACTCAGTGCTTGGCCCACTTCTTTTCTCCAACTTCCTAAATGACCTCCCTCAGGTTTGCACATCAGCTTACATACACATGTATGCAGATGACACAATTATCTTTACAACTGGCAAATCCATCTCTGATGTCACCACCAAGCTTCAGTTCGATTTCATCAATGTCCAGTGCTGGTTTAGTTCTCATCAACTTTGACTAAATGCCAAGAAGACTGTCTCCATGACCTTTGGCACTAGGCAGAGACTTGCTAGGCTCAACCATATGTCCACCTTCCACACCCTTGATGGGACACCTCCTCCTTCAGGTACCTCAGTGTCTGGCTCTACCAATACCTAAACTTCTCTGAACACATCGAAGCCTTTCTGAAAAAATTGTGGCCCAAACTTGGTGCTCTATACAGAAACCGTACATGCATCCCACGTATGGCCAGGTGCGAGTTGGTACAGAAGACGAGCCTACTCATATTTGACTACTGTGACATAGTCTACAGTGCTGCCCCTCAGTCCTCCCTAGCTCGACTGGACACACTCTTCAACTCCTTCTTCTGCTTTGCCCTCAATGCCCCTTCTCTTACACACCACTGTGATCTCTACCAATCTCTGAAGCTCCTCTCTCTCACTAACAGATGCTCGCTCCATGGTGCCAAATTTATCTCTATGTTTTGGCTTGGCTCTCTTCCTTTGTATAGCTTATCCTCCATATCCACCCCTCCTCCTTCCCAATACTCTTTAAGCTCCTGTGACTTGTGGACTCTGTCAGTCCCTCACCGCTCCACTGCTTCTGGTCAAAATGCCTTCTCCTACCAGCTTCCGAAATTATGGAACACCCTCCCCCCTCAAATCTGACACTCTTCAACCCTAGGTTCACTATCTTTGGCCTCCCTAAATTACTTATGTGCAAACTGTGTGTGCAATTTGAGTACCTCCAGTGGTCAATAGCCAGCCTCTTTGATGAATTCCATCTGGCAGCCTAAGCTCCTAAGCTCTTCATGCACTTTCCTGCCCCCCAAACACTGTTGGTGACAAATAGCCACCAAGCTTCTTGGTAATATGCACTTGTTGTACCTCCCTATTTCTAGTTTCCTTACTATTCTGTTCTCATTCTAAGTCTGGTCTCCATCCAGTGCTATTTCCCCACATCCCTGGATGCCGGTATTATGGCTCATGTTGCTATTGTTTGGTTCTGCTCTGTCTTTTGGAAATGTACTATTTTGTATTAGCACTGATTTTGTCATTGTAACTACTGTGTAACCCTGAGATGTTCCTGTTGATGTATTTTTGCACTATTCCCAACTCCCTTTCCTCCAGAACACGCCATGAGATGAGCAACTTGTTTGTTCAGTGAACCTTTCCTGGTGAAACTTTTCAATAAATACATAAATGATCTACTGTGGCCAAACAAAACAGTGTTTAGGTGCTGGTAGTTCATTTTCCAAGAGACTCTGGAAAGGACTGGCACTGTGATGACCAGGAGGAACAACCTTTGTGCTCGGTGCCAGAAGGGCTGCTGCCTGCTCGGTGGACATGAGAACACACTGCTACTGAAGTCAGATTTCTTATTCATCTAAGAACTTAAATTTATGAGCTGATCGGGGGACCAGGATAAATGCACTGGAATGGGCAACAGAGGTATGGGGGGTCTCCCTATCTTGGCCGTGACTGGACAATAATCTGGACCTGTCATTTTCAGTGGTGGCAGTGGCAGGCTGCATGGGGGGATGAACACCAAGTCAGCAGGTACTACTGCCCATAATCCTTCACTCCATGCCAAAGAGACTAAATCAAATGAATATTTTATTTATTTATTTAATTCATAAATCAGATTTACAACCTTTGAGTCACAGACTCATTTACAAAGGCACCTCGTCGCAGGGAGGGGAACAACAAATAGTGAGGCAAGACAGGGTGGAACAATACAGGTGAGATACATACATTATACATAGCAGAAAGTTTCAGCGAGAATAAACATAGGCAGTTTACCAAGTACATAACAGTAATTCATTGGTAGGTCCTAGCAGGTCATGCAGGCAATAGCCAGTGGAAAATGGCATGGGGTAGGCTATCGAGCAGGCTGTTGGACCTGTAACAGTTTGGGGGCACACAGCAGGCCCTACAGTAGGCACATACATTTCCAAGTGCTAAGTAGATGCTTGCGTAGGGCAGCTTTGAACTGACCAATTTTAGGGGTGTTTGAGATGTGCGTGGGGAGGGAGTTATGCCAGGATGGTGCTCTGTAAGAAAAGGATCTTTGGGCAAGGGAGGTCCTGGCTCTAGGCACCTGGAAGGTGGCTTTGCAGGCGGTACGGGTGGCGGCCAAGTGGGAAGCAAGCTGGAGCTGTGCAGTGACACCAGGAGGACACAGTCCAAGAAGAGTCTTTTTTGCTAGTATACCAGTGTGATATTGCAGGCTTTCTTCCAGATTGAATATGTTCGTGGTGATATAGAGTCAGCATGTGTGGGTTCCACTTGGGGCACCGGTCAGGAGCCTGCAGGCTTTGTTGATGGAGGTCTGGATTTTGGTGAGGGCAGTGGGGCCAGCGGCTGCATAGATGGGGAGGCCATAGTCAACTAATGACAGGATGGAGGAAGTGATAGCCAACCGTAGGGCGAAGCCAGGGAGGCAGTCCTTGTGTCGATAGGGGAGCCCAATCCGGGTGTTCATGGCAGAGGATAGGGCACTGACATGGGCATGGAAGGAGAAAGCCGAATCAGAGGTGATGCCCAGATATTTGTATGTTAATACCTGCTCAAGGGGATGGAGGGTGTTGGGAAGGATGGAGAGGGGGGCATTTTTGGAGTTACTTTGGCAGTGTACAAAGATCATTGACTTTGTTTTCTTGAGATTCAGGACCAGGCGGTGGTTGAGGAACCATTTTTCAGCTTGGCTGAAGGAGGATTGCAAGTTGCGCTGGAGAGTGACCAAATCGGGGTGTGAGGAGAGAAGGACTGCATCATCTGCATATAATAGCAGTTTTCCTGAACAAGAGCTGGGAAGGGTGTTCAGGAAGAAACTGAACAATGTGGGGCCAATAACGGAGCCTTGTGGAACTGCAGAATGTACAGGCAGTGCCGAGGATAGGCCACCAGTTAACTTGACGCGTTGGGATCTACCACAGAGGTAGCTGGAGAACCAGGCTATAGGGCCGGATGATAGTCACACTTTACAGAGGGTGTCTAGCAATAATGGGTGGTTCACAGTGTCGAAGGCCTTGGACAGGTCAATGAACACTGAATATCAATAACTTAAAAAAATAAAAGTAATTTCTTCCCTCCATCCAGCACAGCTAGCATACAACATACTAACGTGAATTGATACTGCATTCAACTAAAGCCAGTCCGGTATCACACTCCTCTGTCTCTGCTGGGAAAATTGGGCATGGCCTACCAGCAGCAAACTCTGGGTAACCAAGCAGTCACCTTGCTCCATGTACAGGATGTGCAGTCAAAAAACCCAGTGTTTGGGTGCTGGTAATCCACTTTCTCAACAGACTCAGGAAAGGACTGGCACTGTAATGGCCATGAGGAACAACCTTTGTGCTCAGTGCCAGAAGGGCTGCTGCCTGCTCAGTGGATGGAGAGTACACTACTACTGAAGTCAGATTTCTTATTCATCTAAGGACTTAAATTTGTGAGCTGATCAGGGGGACCAGGATACGTGCACTGGGATGGGCAATGGTGGCATGGGGGAGAATCTCCCTAATTTAGCAGTGATTTGTTAACCATCTGGACCTGTCCTGGTCAGTGGTGGCAGTGGACAGGCTGCATGGGGGATGAACACTGAGTCAGCCAGTACTGCTGGTCCATGATCCTTCACTCTATGCCAAAGAGACTAAATAAAGTGAAAATTAATAACTAAAAAAAATAGAAGTTCTTTTTTTCCCTCCAGTCAGCCCAGCTGGCATGCAACATACCAACATGAATTGCTACTACATTCAACTGAAAGCCAGTCCAGGATCACACTCCTGTCTTTGCTGATGAAAGTGGAGATGGCCTACCAGCAGCAAAACTAGGTAATCAAGCAGACACCTGAGTCCCAGTCCAGGGTCTGCTGTAAAAAAAAAAAAAAAACAGTGTTTAGGTGGTAGTAGTCCACTTTCCCAGCAGACTCAGGAAAGGGCTGGCACTATGATGGCCAAAAGGAACACAATTTGTGCTTGGTGCTGGGTGGGCTGCTGCTTGCTAGGTGGACGTGAGAGCACAGTACTACTGGAGTCAGATTTCATATTTATCTTAGGCACGGGGTCATAATGTCGCAAGACATTATGCCACATGGCAAGAATGCGCTGCCTATACAGTGCGATTTCTACCATGTGGCATGTCTGTTTTGTGGAGGCTCTCCACACCCCCTGTTATGGGGGGGGCTGTGAACCCCAAAACCCTCCAATAAGGATTCTCAACTCGGGGGGTCAACTCAAAATTGCACAAAACATGCAAAAAATAAAAATGTCTGGGACTGGGAATCAATTCTGGTCCCAGAAGCAGCGCCTGTGTTCCTTGCTGCAGTGTCTCAGTCCATTGAGCCATGGCAGCTGCTCAGCAGAACCCAGTCCCAGCAGAGGTCTTATCCTCTGCCTGGGATAATGCGAATGGTGCAATACCGCGTACAGCAGCATTAGTGGTATTGCACCATTCGCTTTCAACTACAGCGCTATTCCAGGTTAGCTGGAATGTCATACGCTATTAAGTGTATGACATTCTTACCCAGTAGGTTTATGGGTGGGGGCTGATCAGGGCGACCAAGATAAATGAATCGGGATGGGCAGTGGCAGCATGGGAGAGAATCTCCCTATTTTAGCAGTGACTGGATGACCATCTGGACCTGTCCTGGTCAGTGGTGGCAGTGGACACGCTGCTTGAGGGATGGACTAGGAGGATCTCATACAGACCTGCAGCAGCATATAAGGTAAGGATGGGAGAAACAAGGGTTGCGGATAGAGGGAGGCTTTATGTTTCAGTGGGGGAGGGGGGTTACTTGTTATTATCTTGACTGAAGTTGAATGTGGAATCAGAATCAAATTCTGATTCCTGTTTCATATTGAAGCCCTCTTTTCAGAATTTGGATTTTTGACCTTCAATACCAAAATTCCAAATTTTGAAAAAAGAAGCCCAGTTTCCTGTGCATCTGATTCCATCAGATTGATTACAAGCAACCCTAGTACTTAACTAGAAATAAATGCATACTGCTAGAAAGCCAGGAATATTATAGTAGCAAAACCCTAGCTGAGTGGGACAAGGGCTTTTACACATTGGCTGAGCAGCAAGTCTCACTGTTTTCAGTTGTAAATGCGTTGGTAGGCACTTAACTAGCATGTTTTGCTAGAAACTTGGAAACAATAGCAAAACCCTAGCTGGGGTGGTGCTGTGTAGAGATCTTTACATAGTGAGTGTACAGTAAGTCCCCATCTCTGCTACAATGTGTGATTCTCATACTAATGGGATATTGTCAGCACCCTAACTGGGATACCCCATGCCAAAGGTATTGAGGTAAGACAGGGGTGTAGCCAGGAATTTTAAACTTGTGCTCGAGAGCTGATGAAACTTTTGCCCCTCTCTGTAAACACAAACTAAAAGTTGAGCTGCCCGTCCCACAAACATTGCCCCACCCCCACTTCAGTCAATAATATGCTGTAAGCCAATGATCCTAATAGATTCACAACATTTTATTTTATCTAACACACACACACACACTAACAATGAGACAGAAGTTGGCTGGCTTTCAATTACAGGGTTTAGGATACACTGTGCTAAACCTCTTTACCACATCAAGGTAGCCAGCCAGCCTTATAGAAGTCTATTCACACCAGCACTCATGCATGCATACTTGATCAGGTCACTCATACCATCTTGGCCTCTAAGTTTAGCATCTACACATTCCAAAGATCATTCAAAAATTAACACTAAAGCATCCAAGGTGGGGAAAAACAGTTCTTCAGGTACATCGGGCTCTGTTTGTGTTTGTTGCCCTTGCCTGAGGATCATGTTGCTCCTGAATTTTCCAGATTTTACTGTACTCAGCAAAGTACACTGAGTACAACTGTTGACATCCATGACATAAGGTATGTGTGTTAAATTCTTTCCTAAAGTGCATTAGCCTTAAAGTTAGTACACAGGGGACCTAAAATAGCCACACACAGTGGGAGGATGTGAACGCCACAGGAAGGAGATTTTGTTAGTTGGGTGCCATGCCCCTCCACTGTTAAGGTGTGGAGGACACATAGTCTGCCAAAGGTTAGTGGTTCTCTGCTCTGAGCTGGCTGCATTATGGGCTGTACTATGTCAGTTGAACAGCAGGTTGGAATGGGGATGGGGGTACCCACTGACTCCGCTCCCTCAGTGTCCTTAAGGGCTCACAGTGAAGGGTAGAATGTGATGGGCAGGGGGGACAGAGGGTGGCAACAACTGGGAAAGGAAGGAGCTCTAAAATAGCAACATGCAACTGCTTCACCCCTCTTGTCAAAGTACTACATGCTACTCCCCCTGCTAGAGGAGAGCACACCGTTGCTCCCACAGCCCCAGCAGCAGTGAAGTCTTCTGGGTGAGACTGTAGTCAGAAGGGGCAGCCAGAAAGAGGGGATAATGTGGGTTTCTTTACTTAGGGGGAAAAGAGGCTGTGGTCTGCACCTCAGACCAGGTGGAGAGAGTGGTGGCTAAGTCATATAGGGACAGCGGATACTGCACTCTATAGGATAGATGGATTGGTTAGAGAAGTGGAGGGGGACAATTGATGTTATTGTCCATCTTTAGATGAACAATGTGACAGGGAAGCCATTAGGAGCAGTAAAGGATAGCTTCAGGCTATTGGGATCTAAACTTAAGGAGGTGTGGGAAGGATGAAAAGGGACTTGGCAAGGTTGGAGGAATGGTCAGAAGTATGGCAGCTAGGATTCAATGCAGAAAAGTGCAAAATAATGCACCTGGGAAACAAGAACCCAGGGAAAGAATACACAATGGGTGGGGAGGTAGTAACAACAACCAAAAGGAAAGGGACCTGGGGGTAATCATATCAGATGACCTTAAGGTTAGCAAGCAATGTGAGAAGGCAGTAGGAAGGGCTGGGGGTATACTGGGATGTATAGGGAGAGGCATCAGCAGCAGAAAACAGGAAGTTGTTATCCCTCTGTACAGACAGTTGGTGAGACCCCATCTGGAGTACTGTGTCCAGTTCTGGAGACCCCATCTCCGCAAGGACATAGACGGATAGAGGTAGTCCAGAGGAGGGCAACTAAAATGGTGCAGGGTCTGCAAGAGAAGCCGTATGAGGAGAGACTAAAAGAGCTAACATGTATACCCTTGAGGAAAGAAGGGAGAGGGGGGACATGACAGAAACTTTTAAGTACCTCAGTGGAATCAACAAAGTCCAAGAGGGTAGCATCTTTCAGAAAAAGAGACATGCAAGAACAAGGGGACACAATTTAAAGATAGAAGGAGGGCAGTTCAGGGGTAATGTGAGGAAGTATTATTTCACAGAGAGGGTAGTGGATGCATGGAACAGCCTCACTGAGGAGGTTGTGGGGTCTAAAACTGTGGGAGAATTCGAGAATGCATGGGACAGACATAAGGCAATTCTTGTGGGGGGTAGGAAGAAATAGGCTGTTGGTTAACTAGGATCTGCGGCCTATCCTGTAGGTAGGGAAATGGGCAAACTAGATGGGCCAAGTGGTCCTTATCTGCCATCAAAGTCTATGTTTCTATGTTAAGGGGTTGGCTGGTGCTCTGACTCTCTTAGATGTCCTCACATTATATAGATAGGGAGAAATTAAATATCTTCCAATTCCTCAGTTGGATTAGGGAGTGTTGTGCTGAGCAGGGGTTTCACTTCCTGAGAAACTGTGGTGTTTTGGGGGGGTGGACTAAAAGCCTATTTCAATCAGATGACCTTCATCCTGCTAAGGAGAGGACAAAGGATTTGGGCTAGTAATTTGAGGCATACCTTTCAGAGCACTTAAACTAGTGGGGGGGGGAGCTGGGCCGAAGGTCATCCAAGGGACTAACTCAAGAGAGGGAGACATAGTTCACACTATCCTGACTAGCAGGTGCAGTCAGAGAGCAGGGGATGATATGACAGGGAACATGGGAGGACAATGTACCAGAAAGTAAGAACCACATCAGATGAGGAAGGTTAGTAGTAGCAGTATTTATTTCTTTGGTACTCAATCCCAGGAACTCTAAGCATCTTACAGCAGAAGCAATATACAAATATAATATGTTAAACAAACAGAAATAATCCAATTTAAAATGTGCAAATAGAGCAAGCAGATTGATAATACAATCAGCTCATAGCATGCAGGAAAGTGGTGGTAGCACACAGGAGGACAGTAGTCATTAATCCTCAAAAGCTTCCTGCGACAGGAAGGGCTTTAGGCACCTCTTAAAAGCCTCTACCTAAGATGTCTCTCATAAAGATTGTGACAGCCTGTTCTACAGGGAAGGTCCAGCCAGCACCTTATTAACAGGTGGTGTGCTCCCAGCATCAGTTGGATGGTGAGCAGCCAAGGTGGTGTGTGGAGGGATGTACAGCTCACCTTCCAGTGTGACAGCACTGACTTGGAAGTATGGGGGAACAGTGCATGGTGTTGTTGGTGCCACAGGGGGCCAATAACCACCAATGAGGGGGAAGGGGGCCAGGATTGGGGTTGGGGGGACATGCTAAGCATGAATGGAAAGGGGCCACCAGGACAGGGCTTTTTGGGGAGGCAGGGACATCAGTGACTTGTGGACTGGGGCCAGGGCTTTGTTGGGGGGGATATTTTCTTGATATTGGGACTGGGAGGGGGCACAGATGTGTTGGGGGGTTACTCCGTACTGCCGGGACCTGGTGGGGCATGGATGTGTTGAGGGGAATGTCTACTTGATGCCGGGACCAGACAGGGGGCACAGATGTGTTGGAGAGAGGTTACTTCTTACTCCCAGGACTGGGAAGGGACATGGATGTGTTGGAGGGGTTACTCCTTACTGCTGGGACCAGGTAGGGACATGGATGTGTTGAGGGGGATGTCTGCTTGAAGTCTGGACTCGGCAAAGACTCTCTGTGTGCATGAGCATGGCTGTGTACCACAGTTGCAGCAGTGTATCCCCAGCCATATCTGGTGCCCCTCCTACTGCCCCCTGCATGTGGTACTATGTGCCTCTGTGCATGGTGCATAGTGTGAGCAAACCCTCATCTCTGCCCCCAGACCACCCTAGCACGTAACTACCTGAGTGGCCAGGGAGTCAGGTGCTCACTTGGCCAGCGCACATTTGGTGAATGCCACTGGGGATCTGTGGGAAACCTGCTGCGTAGCATTCATGCATATGTATGCCAATGCACCCGGTTTATGCAGCATGTTGGCATGGTGCATAGGGCCCAATAAATGGAATTCACATGATACAACATCAGGTACAAGAGCACAATAGAGACAGCATCAACAATGGTAGTTACAGTTTGTACAATAGTCTTCACTCTGAAGAAGAGTAATCATTCATACATAAAGTTTAACAGGACAAAGTGCATTTGTGCAGTTCCACAACATATGGTGCATCACATTAGGCTCAGGGATACAGAGGCAGTTAGTCCCTGCATAGGCAAATACTGACTCAGTGGAAGCAGGTGTTAAGGGGGAGGGCACCCTCTGGGTTGTCCAGTGAAGGACTGGTAGGTATGGATTTCCTGTACAGGGACAGGAAGCTCATTCCAGAGCAGCGACATTCTGCGTGCAATGGACCACTACCCAAAAGTGGTTTGTATCCTGGGAACCTCAACTAGGGGTTGTGAGGTAGAGCAGAGATGCCTTCTCATGGGCTTCCCAGACAGTACACCTCTGAGACTAGATAGGTAGCTCTTTGTTGCCTTGTAGGCTAAGCAGATGGTTGGGTAGTGGAGTAAAAAAATCATAAAAAGACAGCGTGATCATTTATTGAATGTTTATGATCATGATCAGGGACAGCTTGTTTTCTTAATTTGTATATCTTAGCTATTAAAACTTTTGCCCAGAAAAGGCATGCTGAACAGTACTGCAGTGTATTTCTGGTTGTCGCATCAGAGAAGGGTTTACAATACAGAAAAAAGCAGAGGCATACAATAACTGGCAACAAAATAACAATGGAATTGAAACAAAACAGTAAAAAAATTTTAACTTTTTTTTAAAACAGTGGAAGAAAGCAAAAAGATTACATGGTCAGGCAATATAGCATGTAGACATTCAAATCTAATGGGGACAAAAAAAAGCAGAAACTTAGATAATAAATGGGGAGGGGCAGAAGACTTGGTTTGCTGGCCAAAGCACCTAGCTTCACCTCAGCTCTTTCCTTCTAGATTGCTTGAAAGGACAGAGCAGATAACCTAACCAGAGCAAGGGAAAGGATTAAGACTTCTTTTGGCTAAACAGATTTACTGTGTGTTGTTATTTTTATTTTGTACTCATAGGGATTACTACTGTTTGTTGCTAACGTTTCTTTGCTTTATTTTTCTCTGACTCAAATTGTTGTTGCTGGTATACCTTCTTCTGCATTATTACAAGGTATGCCTACAGGTGTGTGCTAACAGATTACTGCTGTAATCTTCTGATTCAAATTTTCTGCAAGGTATATCTTCTGTTACTGCTTTATTTTTCTCAGTAGCAAAGTGTTTCTTACAGGGTATATCTTCTCTGAAATTATTACAGGTGGTGCTTTACAGATTTTAGTTTTTATCTAACATTAGGATAAGCTTTCAGGGTTACTGCATTTGTTGTTGACTGATTGTGTCTGCTCTTACCTCCTTGTTCTTTCATCCATGGTTCTTCTTTTTTGACAGGGGAAGGGGCCAGCCAACCACCCCACACTACACTCCTTTTATAGGGTACCACAGTCGTGACATTTCCTGTGGCAAAGCAGGAAGGAGTGGATCAGTGGAGCATCCACAAGGTGAGCGCATTTACAGGGGCACTAGTAATTTAACTTGTCTTAACAAGTTATATGAACACAAAACACAGAATCAAACCATTACTTGCATTTTCTTCCTTCTAATTACTCTGACCAGGTTATAAACCCAGCAACTTATCTGGAATGGATATCATTAACTGCAGGTGCTGTGGAACACTTTTCAGAAGGACAGTCTTACAGGATTTAGGATACTGTCCTACATGCTGGGCCATTGGAGATCTTAGGGCTCAGCTCAGGGCAGCATGGGCAGAGATTGCGCGCCTCAAATTTCATATTCAAGAGGAAATACATTATAAGAACCACCCGCCATTTCCCCAACATCCAACAGAAGAACCTCGACCGCAGAGGGTAGTTGGTCTGGGAGGTTGGCAGGTGGTTAGGAAGGGCAAATCAAGTGCCCCATCACTCTGTGATCTCCAACATATTATCTCCAAAAACCATATAAACACTACAAACAGGTATCTGCCTCTATCTCCAAAATCAAACAAAGGGGCAGAGGACACTGCAGAGAAGGACACTGCAGCACAGGAGCTAGCACAGCAAAACTTGCCCAAATCAGTAACCATAACAAAAAAGCAAAAAGGAAATCCAAAAAACTTCTAATCATAGGAGACTCCATGATTTGGGGAGTTGATACCTATCTCCAGCCAGGGGTAATGGTCAGATGTCTCCCAGGTGCATCAGCGTGGAGAGACACTGACTGGATTGCTAAAATTGTTCAGAAAGCAGGAGAAAACATTGATGTCCTGGTACACATAGGGACTAATGATCTCGCCAGCCAGTCAGTTGTGGAGACCAAGGAACACCTGACCAGGCTGGGTGACAAACTATCATCCATTTCATCTGGCATCTCTTTCACTGAGATCCTGCCAGTCTGGGAGAGGGGGGTAGATGGACAGAAGGTCGGAGAAGGGGAGATAGGGGAGCTAAACATGTGGCTCAAGGGCTGGTGCCAGGAAAAAGGACACAGATTTGTAGGGAACTGGCAACAGTTTTGGGAGCGAAAGTTCTTTACATTTGATGGACTGCATCTGACTAAAGAGGGAGTCAGTGCATTGGGGCAGAAGTTTGACGTCTTTGCAGAATATTTAAACTAGCAAATGGAGAGAGGGGTGCAGCACCTCACACGTCAAATGGGAAGAACACCCCTCCCCCCTCAGCTAGTGGTCAAACCGGGATTCAGCATGTTTGCAGTTCAATTGCATCACCAGGTAAGAAAAAAGGTCCGTCTCCCCATACAACACACAGGGGAAATGCCAGACCTCACCCAACAACTAACACACCAAAATCTGGCCAATGGAAAATCATGTACACAAATGCTCACAGCCTGGGAAATAAGATCCCAGACCTACAGGCAATAATTTCAGAGGCTAAACTGGACATAGTAGCAATTAGTGAGACGTGGTTTACCAGTAACCACACTTGGGAGACTTCAGTACCTGGTTATGTACTGTTCAGAAGAGACCGAGGTGCAAAAAGGGGGGTGGAGTGGCCCTGTATATCAATGAAAATACCAAAGCTACAGAAATTCAGAATACACATAAGAAGCCAGAAGAACTGTGGGTCACCCTGGAAACATGAAATGGGACAGCCATAAGAGCTGGGGTTGTCTACAGGCCCCCAGACCAGGGGGAGGACATAGACACATTACTGTTAGAAGATATACAAAACATGACAGCTAAAGGGGAGGTTCTGATAATGGGAGACTTCAACATGCCGGATACAGATTGGTCAATACCAGCAGGAACATCTGCCAGAACTAGACACATGGTGGATTCCCTGCAGGGGGAGGGCCTCAAACAACTGGTACAACAACCCACAAGAGACAGGGTTATCCTAGATCTAGTACTGACTAACAGGGAAGGGATCACAGATCTCCAGGCAGAAGGTCACCAGGGGGCCAATGACCATCACATGGTATGGTTCAATTTGGCCACTACAACTAAATCATCCCATTCCAAGGCAAACATATGGGACTTCAGAGGAGCTGACTTTGATAAGATGGCCAACAGAGTTAAGCTAGCCCTGGCAAAAAGAAACACAGGTGAGGGGGTCCAGGCGAAGTGGACAAGCATTAAGGATTCAATACTTGAAGCAACATCCACTGTGTTAGACAGAAAAGGAAATGCAAAAGAAGAAGGAAACCACTTTGGTTCTCAAATACAGTAGCAGAAAAGGTCAAAGCCAAAAGGCTGGCCTTCAGGAAATATAAGGGAACACAGCAGGATGAAGATATGGAGGCATACCAAACTGCCTTAAGGGAAGCAGGGAAGGCAGTAAGGCAGGCAAAGTCCCAAACTGAGGAAACACTAGCACAAACAGTAAAAGAAGGTGACAAGACTTTCTATAGATACATTAGTGAAAGGAGAAAGTCCAGAGGGGGTATTCCTAAGCTCAAAGGAGAAAAGGGGGCATGTGAGGAGGAGGACCCTGAAAAAGCAACTAACCTAAATAGATACTTTTGCTCAGTATTTACTGAAGAGAAGGTAGGGCAGGGCCCACAGCTCAGCACCATGGACACAGGAGGGAGGGAGGGAGGTGAGCACTACCCCCTTCACAAAAGAAACGGTCCTACAAGAGCCCGCTATGCTCAGGGTGGACAAGGCAATGGGACCTGATGGCATACATCCCAGGGTACTAAAAGAGCTAAGGGTGGAACTAGCAGAGCCATTAGCAGAACTGTTTAGTGAGTCTCTGAGCACAGGAGAGGTCCCAGAAGACTGGAGAAGGGCTCAAGTGATCCCACTCCACAAGTGTGGTAACAGGGAGGAGGCAGGGAACTACAGACCAGTCAGTCTTACCTCAGTAGTGGGCAAGATTATGGAGGCACTCCTTAAGGAAAGGATAGTGCAACACCTGGAATCCATAGGGGGCATAGGATCCAAAACAGCATGGGTTTACAAAAGGAAGGTCCTGTCAAACTAATCTCCTAGATTTCTTTGACTGGGTAACCAGAGTGGTGGACCAAGGGGGAGCAGTTGATGTCACCTACCTTGACTTCAGCAACGCTTTCGACACTGTCCCACATAGAAGATTGATAAATAAGCTGGGTAGACTTGGGGTGGGTCAGAAGTTGGTCAACTGGGTGGCAAACTGGTTGATGGGCAGAAAACAGAGAGTGGTGGTAAATGGTATACAGTCAGAAGAGATGCAAGTCACAAGTGGGGTACCTCAGGGATCAGTTCTGGGACCAGTCCTCTTCAATATCTTCATCAGTGACATTGCAGAGGGACTAGAGGATAAGGCTTGTCTGTTTGCAGATGACACCAAGATCTGCAACAGAGTAGATGATCCAGATGGGGTGGGCAGAATGAGAAGAGATCTGGATAAACTAGCAAAATGGTCGGAAGAGTGTCAACTGGGATTTAATGCAAAGAAGTGCAAGATCATGCACATAGGGAAGAGAAACCCTGAAGCCATCTATAGGCTGGGAGGGGAGTTGCTGGCAGTCACAAAGGAAGGAAGAGCCTTGGGCATCATCATCACCGATGACCTGAAATCATCCAAGCAGACCTCTAAAGCAGTAGGTAAGGCTAGGGGGATGTTAGGGTATATTAGTAGGGGTATGACAAGTCATAAGAGGGAGGTAATAATCCCTTTTTTACAAGACACTGGTAAGGCCTCATCTGGAGTACTGCATGCAGTACTGGAGGCCACACCTTCACAAGGACGTTAACCAAATTGAGGCAGTCCAGAGAAGGGCAACCAAAATGGTACAGGGACTGCATCAGAAGACATATGAGAACAGATTAACGGAGCTCAATATGTATACCCTAGAGCAAAGGAGGGAGAGAGGTGATATGATAGAAACATTCAAACACCTTAAGGGCATTAACAAGGTGAAAGAGTCTATCATGTTTCAATATAAGAAAAATAGCAGGACAAGAGGTCACAGCATGAGATTAGAGGGAGGCCGATTAAGGGGTAATGTGAGGAAGTTCTTTTTCACAGAAAGGGTGGTGGATGCATGGAACGGCCTACCTCAGGAAGTGGTGGCTATGAATACAGTGCAGGGCTTCAAATAGGCATGGGATAGGCATAAGGGAGCAATACAGAGGAGTATGAATAGATAGTCCACTGACAGCAAAGGACGATGGCACATTTATAAAGTAGAAAAAGAATTGGGCAGACTGGATGGGCCTTGCAGTCCTTATCTGCCATCAACTTCTATGTTTCTATGTTTCTATGTTAAAATCCAAAGTACATGCTGCAGTAATGAAGCTCAGTTCTTTTTCCAAAAAGCTGTTTTCACGGGGTAATTTGTGCAGGGGAGAGGTTCCAGGAGACTGCTGTTTCTCAGAACAGTGCACATCAGGCTGATACTGGAGAAAAGAGCTTCTGAATGTCAGAGGGTTTTACTCAGGCCTCAGTGTTAGAATAGAGTGTGTGGAATTCTGCTGCCAGATACTTCTCTGCCCCCAGTCTTTATTTACACCAGTTCTGCACTGCCACGAAACAGCTTGGTCATCGTTTGCTCCAACCTTGACAAGCTGGATTTTAATCTCCTCTACAAAAAGGCTCTGTCAGTAAACCTGACAATTTAGGATCACTCAGATGGCTGTTGTGATTCAAAACTGGATATGTTTGTAAAGTAATAAAACTCCACTCTTGCATATTAGAAAAGAGACCCTAACCCCTGGGACCCTATGATTTCTCCCATTCTGTACCTATATCAAAGTAGCTACGGTACAATGTGGCACCAAGTTATGGATGTGTAATTTTTTAATAGAAAAAAACATACATGCTAAACAATGTACATGTAGACGACACACAGTACAAACACATACTTTCCAACAAGCATGCACACACACACACCCCTGACCATACCTCTCAACTGTCATACATTACAAGGAACAACTCCTTATTTCGCTTCACAAAAGCCCCTGTTCCACATTGAGAGGATTTGTCACACATTCATTGTCAAGATTTTAAAGCAAAAATCCATAGTAAATAATGTAAAAAATATATTATTCAACTAGCAAACTTTGTTAAGATAAGGATACACATCTTAACAGTATTCTGAGCTTCTTGGTTAAAAATTTGATAAAGTGTCCCACATTTCCCTATTTGTTCCACATTTTTAGAGGCAGTGTTACACATATGGGGACAACAGGTTGAGAGGTATGCACCTGACAACAAGAATACCCCACACAACACACAAACTCTGAACTTTGAACTTGTTTCAGTGTACAGTAAGGTGGACACCCTGTGCTCCTAGTGGATACTGCCTGCTCAAAGAACCTTGCTCCAGGCTGGGTACCTCTCCTGTTAACAGTACAGAAGGGGAGATGTTGCATTGTTAACTGCACAGTGATACCCCCAGCAGAAAATCCAATGCCATTAAACTGAAGTCAAGCAGTTACCTACCAGTACTGAATGGGGAGTGGAGGAGGGAGGGTAGTAATAACAATGACTATTTATACCCCCTGTTGACAGTGACTAAGCTGATACCATCACATTACCCCCCCCCCACCACCACCAACAGGTACTGGTTCTAACATAGCTCCCTGTTCAGAAGGGCGGGACCCAGTCAACAGATGCTTGACACATTGCCAGAGGACACGCTGCTATGTATAAGAAAGGGGTCAACAGAACTGCCAATATTCTGTGTCCCTATACCGCTGAGGGGGGGTCTATGACTGTCATACTGATGGTTTGGGAAAACAGTGAGACTAATATGCAGTAGTCAATAACTCCAGTACTGCTCTTTGCATTTTGGATGTATGTCCTAAATTTTGAGGTGGTGCCAAGATAAATCTTTAGACTTGTCCACCTCATCAGTATGACTGTCATGGATCCCCCCCCCCACCATCACCACCAGAGGCTCACTAACACAGCCCTAATCCTGATACCTCCTATGCCCCAGTACCTGCTTGGTGCAGAGGTTCTCTCAGACATGCATGGCTGTGTCAGGGACAGGAAGCAGCAGAGTAGCAAACCTCAGCCCAATCCACAGTGATGGCAGCAACACAGGCTCCATCTTCTGTGGCAGAACAAGAGATGCAGGCAGTGCATGCTCCCACTTGCAGGCATAGGGAATGAAGAAATCATGATCTCAGGGACAGGTAATACAGTGCACTTATGAAGAAAGGTGCTTTCCTAGTTAAAGAGGCAGGCAAAAAAGAGGTCCTCCACAAGATGAGGGGCACAGACAACCCCTCCTGCTTTTGAGAAGCCAATGGGAGAGAGAGGCACAGACAGGGCTTACACTCTTCCACAGACAGTGCATTACCACCCCCAAAAAAATAGCAGGGCCAGCATAGGGTGTGGTACTGGACAGGTTGGGAAGGAGGTGGCAGGTCCAGAATAAGCACTGTACCTGCTAAAAAATATATTGTCAGTCTGTGCTCCATCCGATTCCAAATATTCTCTACTGGGCATCTGCTCAAATCTTGCATGGCAATCCTCTCTCATAGTTTTACAATTCTAACAGTTCACTGGCTGCACATTCGCTGTACAGCTACATGATTCTAACACTTCACTTTATGGTTGTACATTCACTTGCAGCTAGGAATTAATTGTTTATTTTATATCAGTTTGTTTGTAATCAGGGAGAATAAAAACAGAAGATATGAGTTTAGTGAAAGTGATGTGAGTGAAAGAATCTAAACTAGCACCCACTTCTAGGAATAAAGCCAGAGTTTAAATTGGGAAGTAGCCCAGAAGAACTCAGTTCCACCACCTCTTAAAAAATGTATGACAGTTTCACCACCTCTGTCATCTTTCTCCATTGACTACTATAGGAGAGTTCCATCACCTACAAATGTCAGTTCCACCACCTAATAATTTAGATGTGAGAGTTCCCCCACCTAAACATTTCCAGTGTAACCACTGAAGTAAGAAAATCTAGAATGGACTGTCTCTAACAATAGAGTATTAACAGATGTTGACTTTTATGTAGAATACATAAAAAAAGGTGGAAAGACAATGAGATCCAGAGGGACAAAAAAAAAATAAATTCATCCTCTATGTTTACGCTCTATCAAACAATAAATGTAGGTCCTGGTAGCCAGGATCACCTATTCTGGTGTCAAAATTCTCTATATAGAAAAATCTTTACTAGGATGAGATTTGATATTCATTTGCATTATTGAGCACAAATGCTACTGTGGGAAAAAATTAAAGAACAACAAAAATGTAAGTGCAATAAAAACTGTCATCTAACTACTGACCATCTATTGTTGGATTGTAATTTACTAACTGATCTTACAACAAAATGGATTATGCCATTATTATATACTATCTCTGGTAAGAGATGGGAGAATATCATACAAAAATTTAGAGGGAAATTATATGCTATATTCCTATGCTGCTATTCAATTTCGTTTGGAAGTGTGTAATACTATGAAGTTTTAAACTAATTGTGATAAAAGTATTATCTGAATTCGATTTTTTGCTGTGCGATTGTATTTATGTATTTTGTCATATACTAAAAGTGTTTGTCCTTTGGAATATACACTTGTTTTCAATAAAAAATTACTTAAAGTGTAACCACTGGATAAAGCTTTCCATACAGAAATTCTGTTAATTGCTAGCTGTGAGTGAGTGTGCAGCCATATAGTGAACTGTTAGAATCATTTAACTGTAAAGTGTGTGTGCAGACATTAAACTTTTAGAATTGTGAAACTAAAAGAGGATTGCTGAGCTGGCCTGCCAGTGCAGTGGTAGTGCTACTGCTTGGGATGCCGTTGACCAGGGTTTGGGAATTAGCCTGGGAAGACAGAGGGCCGGCCGGGGAAAGAAGGCTTGAGTGTCCAGGGACCTCTCACCTTCTCCGGGAGGGAGGGATGATAGAGGCTCAGCACTTGGCTGACCTCTGGCAGAGGCCAGTGATGCAACAAGCATCAGTGCCAAGCGGCATGATGGTCATTGATGCTCGTGCCTTGAAGTCAGGTGCACATCATGCCCCCACAGAACAAGGAAACAATTGGCTCCTGGAGCACTGGAAGATGTAACGCCTAAGTGCAGACCCCGAAACTCCTGCCTGCCCAGCCTGGTACCCAATGCAGAACAAGAAGGACCTCAGGGTGAAGAGCCCCACCCTGTACCCACCTGGGGGGGTATATCCACGGCTACATGGGGGAAACCTCAGTGGGGTCAGGTAGGTGGAGAAGTAGGGCAGACACCATTGGTGACTCCCAATGAGGGGGGCTCTGGGAACAAGGGGGAGCATAAATAGAAAGTTAAAAAAAATAAATAAAAGAGAGGATTGCTGTGCAACATTTCAGAGCCACTTTTGTGACAATGCTAGTCACAGGGAGATGATAACCATGGCAGTCTCTTCTTGGGTGAGTGATCTCCAGTACGCCTCCACTGCACACACAGTACTTTCACCTTGGTAGGCATCAAATGAGGCTTACATGCTACTCCTCCCTGTCTGGCCCTGATTACCTGGCTTGTGAAGTTCAAATTTATGGTCATCTGACTCTCGGGGTTAGTCGGGCATTGGGATATGATGGGGCACAGAGCTGCAACCAAAAGACTGCTTCAGCAGCAAGTGTAGACTCTCATGGAGTGTTTTACTTTTTTTCTGTTGCAGCTGTGAGCTGCGGATGGAGCTGTCAGCCAAAATTTGGACCATAAGGTCAGGTCCTAGTGGTTCTACCATGTCAAACTGACAACTGTGTTGTCGAAGTTCAGTATAGTGAGATCCTCAATGTTGACAAGTGAAATTTTGCCTATCATATATTGTGTGTTTTCTATTGGGGGGCTATGCCCCTGCATCCCCTTCTAAAGATTATTAACTCTGAGTCAGACTTGTTTTGAAGGGGTGTCGAAAGATGGCGAAAGGGTGAAATTTTGCCCTCGGGTCGCTCACTATGACAATCTCGAAACCTGTTGGGATTGTCACTGTGAGGGATTTTACCATTAAAGTTTCATTGTTCAGTCAGCATACGAGTCCTAGTATGTACTTGGGGGTCGCAGCAGGTATTTCAGATGCTCTCATATCAGTATGCTTTCTATCTACCTTGGTGCATGGCACATCACTCACACAAAATGATGCTTGACAAATCACCTCATGCCAAATTTCCCCCATTTAAGAAAATACCACCAACAGCTTAATCTGGTTCAAAGTCAGTTGGCATTCATCTATATCCCCCTTCCCTGGTTTGTGCCTGAAAATAGGCAGAATTTGTCTAGTGCACTTACCTGGTCAATAAAAAATAAAAATCAATAAAATAAAAGGTCTCCTTAAACTTGACTGAAATGCATAAAAGAGAATGCATGACCACAATAGGTGTTTACAAGCTGCACTTGTTGATGCCTAAAAATCCTTTGAAAAAGGGGCCCCTGGAGGCCAGTACAATACATAAACAGTTTTTAAAATGTTTTCACTTAGGCTAGCTAGATCAAGGGGCATCCCCTACAGTGCTTATAGTCAAAAATCAAGTGCAAAATTACCAAAAGAAACCCATCCAGAAGCAAATGATTTGATACCTTTTAATGGACCAACATAGATGTAACAACAAGAACAAAGTGCTCTAGCTTTCGGACCAACCAGTCCTTTTTCAGAAGCTCATGGCAGTTGTAACCCAGACATGGTTACTAATCCCCTTTTACTTTGCACGTGTCTTATTATTATTATTATTATATTTTTGAAAAAGGGACTTTCAGTCTCAGTGGTCTTAACCAGTTAACACAATTCAATAAATAAATTTATTTATTAACCTGTATGATGTCTGTTAAACTGTATGTGTGTTTACCTGTTGTCTGTGCATTCCCTTCCAGGACCAAAACCCTAATCAAAATGTAATGCAATGTTTCATTTTAAATTATTTTGTTTATTGTATTTCTTCCCACCTTGTAACTCCCCAAGCAACCCCCAATCACACCTGGAAACAAGGTCTGGCTTGGTGCATCTCTCCCTGTCGACATGATTTAGCTAAATAAATAAAGTAAGCCCAACTGAAATGCAACATCATGTTTTTAGTGGAGTTCAGCATCTTCCCAGTGTTACAGCTGGGAGAACTCAAAGACAGGGGGGCTAAAAGACCTACTCAGGGACACATCCTTGTTCAGACGTTGTGATGGGATTAACAAGCATTTGTCAATGCCGAATGTTTGCTTGCTGGCATTGGCAGTGGTAGTGTAGAAGTTACAGAGCTCCGTAATAGGAATGGCAGTGAAGTACTGAACTGAAGCCAACCCCACCACCACCCTGCAGAGAGTGACAGGCATTGGGGTGTGCCTTTGGGTCATCAGGCATAACGGCCACGCCTTTTCACCACACCCCACCTTGCAGACACTGACAAGTGTCACGGTGTTCCTTGGGGTCTTTGGCCCTTATGCGCATCCCATTCCATGGAAATACGGTGAGATGGGTGCAATATAGGGGAATGGGGTGAACTTTGGGGCCGAAGAGTCCAAGGCATACCTCGTTGCCTCTCACTGGCTGCAGGGTGTGGAATGGTATGAGCATTACAGGCAAGAATCCCAAGTCACACCCCTGATGCCTGTCATTCTCTACAGGGTTGGGCGTTATGGTTGGAAACCCTAATACCTCAAGCATTCATTGGTATTTTCACTCCAAATTTTCCAACATGTTTTTTGTGACCCCACCTCCGTGAACAGGGGAATATCAGTTTGTTAGCCGAAGCTGCTTATGCACATGACTGTGGCATTTAGCACCACAGGTGCAACAACATTCGAACAGGATGTAAAAATGACAGCTGTACTGTTCATGGGAGGTGTAAAATGGCAATGTTGCAAATCTGCAGTAAAAATATTTTAAAAATGGTGAAGTCACAGCGGGCATATAGAAACTGTGCAATGCACACCCGTAATATAATTAGGTTAGGATTTTACAGCAGATTGTCAACTCAGGCATTTTGGTGCCTCCGATCATGAACAGTGTCACTGTGATTTTCTTTATCTGTCCCTAACAATGATTTCCCACAGCTACCACTCATCTCTGCGCTGAAAGTGTGAAAACACACTTCAGCCATGTTGTGAAAAATGACAGCTGTACTGTTCATAAGGAAGTGTGGAAAAATGCCACTGGTGAAAATCTGGACTGGAAATATTACAAAGTCATGAACTAACGAGGATGCGTGGAAACTGCACAATGCTCACTCGTAACACAGTCATTTTATGGACTTTTGTCACCAAATTTTCAACATAGCCATTTTAAGACCTCTGCTCATGAACAGCGTAACTGTGATTTTCTTAATCTGTCCTAAACATTGCTTTCACACACCAACAGCACCATTGTCAACAATGTGGCTTACATTTTGGGCGACATATGAAAACTGGCAGCTGTACTGTTCATAAGGAAGTGTAATAAAATGGCAATGTTGAAAATCTGGAGTGAAAATATTAAATTAAGAAACTTACGAGCATGCATAGGAACTGCGAATGCACGTCAGAAACAGTTGGTTTTAGGATTTTTTTCACCAAATTTTCAACATAGCCATTTTAAGACTTCTGCTCATGAACAGTGTCACTGTGATTTTCTTAATGTGTCCCATACATTGATTTCGCGACATCAACTGCACCATTGTGCGCATACATGGGCGAAACACATTTTGGGCAAGATGTGAAAAATGACAGCTGTACTGCTCATAAGGAGTGTGGTAAAATGGCAATGTTGAAAATCTGGAGGTAGATATTATTGAAAATTGATTTAATTCTACGTAGCCGCATATGAACTGCGCAATGCAAGCTCAGAAAACAGTCATTTTTATGAATTTTACCAAATTTTCAACATAGCCATTTTTAACCTCTGCTCATGAACAGCATCACTGTGATTTTCTTAATTTGTTCTGTACATTGATTTCGCACACCGACTGCGCCATTGTGCGCTGCATGGGCAGAAACACATTTTGGGCAAGATGTGAAAATGACAGCTATACTACTCATAAGAAGGTGTGGTAAATGACAATGTTGAAAATCTGAAGTGAAAATATTAACTTATGAATCCTAGAGCGTGCATAGAACTGTGATCGCACTGTGAAACAGTCATATTTTGGAATTTTTTCACCAAATTTTCAACATAGCCATTTTAAGACCTTTGCTCATGAATAGTGTCACTGTGATTTCCTTTAATTTGTCCATACATTGATTTCAAGACACCGACTGGCGCCATTGTGCGCTATATGGGCGGAAACACGCTTAGGTGAGATGTGAAAATGACAGCTGTACTACTCATAAGAAGGTGTGGTAAAATAGCAATATTGAAAATCTGGAGTGAAAATATTGAAAATTTGCTAATCTCACGAGCGCATGAACTGTACAACGCACGCCATAAAACAGTCATTTTTAGAATTTTTTCACCAAATTTTCAACATAGCCATTTTAAGACCTCTGCTCATGAACAGTGTCACTGTGATTTTCTTAATTTATCCTGTACATTGATTTCAAGACACCGACTCGCGCCATTGCGCTACATGGGCAGAAACACATTTTGGGTGAGATGTGAAAATGACAGCTGTGCTACTCATAAGAAGGTGTGGTAAAATGGCAATGTTGAAAATCTGGAGTGAAAATATTGAAAATTACGAACTACGAGCCCGCGAGGAACTGCGTTAACGACACTGTGAAATAGAAACAGTTTTGATTTCACCAAATTTTCAAAATAGGCTTTTTGAGAGCCCACCTCATGAACACTGGCAGTGTCATTTCATTAATCAGGCCCAAAAGGTGATTTCGTGCAGTGACTGTGAAATCACCCTTTGGGCCCGGATAATGCCATGACAGTGACATCATTCATGAGAAGGGGGTCCCAAAAACCCCATGTTGAAAATTTGGTGCAAAAATTCCAAAAAATGCCTGAGATATGCAACAAAGTTGAAAAAACCCTGTCTATCCCATTATACAGCTTACCGGCATTTCCTCAGTTCGCGGTCAGCTTTGAAGAGTGCAGACGTGTTCCCGGTCCACCGCAGATCGTCGCGCCGAGCTCGGAGGGTAAGTATGGGGTTGAGGTTGTGGGAGGCAGGGTGTGCAGTGGGTGGGTGCGGGTTGTGGGGGCAGGAAGACTGAGTGGGACCGCTTTTTTACAGGTATTTAAAAAAAAAAAGATGACGCGGACGTTTGCCAAGCTGGGGTGGGCTCCCAGCGTGGCAGAAGGACAGCTGGGGGGGCGTGAGCCGATGTGGGATTGGGCACTGGCCGGCCATGGATCTGTTGCCACACTGGGGTGGGCTCCCAGCGTGGCCACCCTGTGCTGGGGGGAGACAGTGAAGCCAAAGAGTTGGGCACCCCGTCGGCTACGTGTGTGCCGGAGGGCAGCACGCATTATGCGTGCATGCGTTTCTGTGTGTGTGTGTGTGTGTGTGTGTGTTTGTGTAAGGGAGCTGCGCATGAGCAGGCGATATCTTATCACTGCTCACTGAAGTGTAGCTTCCCCTTTCAACTGTATGCCACTGCATTTTGGAGCTTGTCATAGACAGCTCCAACATGCATTGGTGGACAGGGGTCGTGCCTGCCAACACACTGACTGAACTGGAAGAGGGGGTGACATACCTCCGAAAACTCGGATGATGGCACTATGTTTCTTGCACATGCGTGCAAGCAAACATAAAAAGTAGGATTTCCTGCTTCACAGCATAGTGCTCAGTGGCGGAACAAGGTTTGGGAGCATTTGGAAGCTGGGGGAGGGGGCATTCAGTCAATCATAGGCTCCACAATGGGCACTAAACAATGAATAAAGATCGTAGTGGGGCACCACTACTCACACTGGGGCAGCCAGGAGGGGTGACCATCCCCCAGCAGCTCTGCCACTGATTAGTGCCCTAACCACTGGTGCATACTGCCTCCAAACAAAATCCCCCATTAGCAGGTTCTGCCTCGCTGTACTGTAGCTCTTTGAGACTGCACATTTGGAAAAATCCCACCTCAAAAACAAAGAGAAAAGCTGATTATTTTGTCTTTGATTCATTTTTTTTCAAATTGCAAACAAGTTATTTTTGACTTTATGATCATAACTAAATTATAGATATTGAGCTTTATCTCAGATTATACAAAACAGATTGTTTTTTATACAGAGCATCTTTCTTGCAAAGTATCACAAAACGCTTTACAGCCAAGCAATCAGAGGAACATTCAGTTTGTAAATTAAAATGATCAATAGTAAAACTAATCACAGTCGATACTGTAATGCACCAAATAAAATGTTTGAACTAGTCAGTTCTTCCATTCAGGGTTATTAATATATTCCTGCTCCCTCTCCTCCAGGCTGCACTTGGAAACTAGCTGATTCAGCTCTGGGTGCCTTACAAATAATAAGCAGGTAAAATAGATGGGTAATTAACTGCATTTGCCTGTGCCTCATGCCCTCAGCTGATGAAAGTGTCTGCAGTGACTAAATCAATTGCTTAAATGCTACATTAAAGCAGCAGTGCAATGAAACTGCAAAAAATGAAAACATGACCCTACTGTTTTTTCAGTATAAAAGATTCCACACACCTTCCAGTTTTATTTGAAGGTAAAATTATTTAGGTCTACCAAAATTTTAGTATTTTATAAATGTTTTAGTTATTTATTTTTTTTTTTTGCAAGAAAAAAATATGGCTGCTACATTTGGCTTAAAAACAGCACTGTAGACCTAACAACAGTTAGGACTAAGACAAAAAAACTCATGATGCGCAACATAGGAGGTACTAAGAAAAGTAGATCTGACAGGTTTTTTTTTTAACTGTAGCTGAAACTAGCTTTTAGGAAAAAGTTTTTTCATTGTACTGCTGCTTTAATGCATATGATACCAGTCTGCAATTTTCCCTCACTGCAGTCTGCACTGATCTGTCAATGGCCCCTATCACTATCTAATAATATGACTGTGATGTTAGGGCACTGCCGGATTCTTCACAACAGCATCATGTGAATGCTGGACAGCACCCAGCATTACAAGGGCTTGCTATATGCAGCAGAGTTTTTATTTTATTTTTAGAAATAATTTATACTAACAAGTGATGTACAAGTGAGGTGCAAGATGTGTCAGTGGCAAGAAGGTTAGGTGGAGGGGGAGCTTGGGCAGAAGCTCTCCAGACAATAATTTGCAATACCAGATGATAATTGCTGCCACTTTAGCCTGTTTAACATTTTATAGATACTACATATGACAAATGGTCCCTGAAATCATCCCTCTATTGTCATAGATATTATATTCTGTGCTGTCTTTAATTCCAGAATGTCAAGTAACCCAACTGAACTGTATTTGATTGCTTCCTGGTTCAGTCTGATATTCCTGTCCATCTCCCTAACATCTTGAACAGTCTCACTCTCCCTACACATTTCTCTCTATGGTGCAGGTGAGGCTAGGGTGCTCCACACCATGGGATTCAATCAGTGGTTGAAAAACTGGTGCAGAGCTCAGGGATTTGGCTTCATTGAGACTGGGGGTCCACCTGGAGTGATGCAGGCCTATACTGGGGTGATGGTCTGCATCTGTCCAGGAGGGGAACCAGGATCCTAGGTGATAGGTTTAAATGCTTCATTGGTAAGCATTTAAACTAGCCAAGGTGGGAGGCACTGAAAAGGAGCAGGGAAATCCTAGCCCCCCCCCCAAAAAAAAGTCAGGGTAGTAAGTGAGGTAAACAACAAGCTAGAGATGTTGATAGGGAGAAGTGCAGGGGTAAATGGAGAAAGTGACAAAGGCAATAAGGACAGGGATGGGGCAAAAATGGGTACAGCCATCAGGAAATGGAGGGTAATGAGTACCAATGCCTGTAGTCTGGGCAACAAGCTCCCTGAACTGGTGGCCTTTATGGAAGAGGGATGCCTGGATATCATAGCAGTCACAGAAACATGGTACACAGAGAACCATGACTGGGATGTTAACATACCAGGGTACACAACCTACCGGAGAGACAGGGAGGGGAGAAGAGGGGGAGGAGTAGCTCTCTATGTAAGGGAAGGGATAAAAGCAACTAATCAAAAGAGTAAACAGGGAGGAGAGGAGGCACTGCGGGTCACCTTGGAGACTGGAAATGGCACCACAATCCACACAGGGGTTGTGTACAGACCCCCATGTCAGGGGGAGGGAATGGACAAGGATATGATAGAAGGCATTCTTAGGATGGAAGAGAAAGGGGAGATACTGTTGATGGGAGACCTGAATATGCCAGATGTTAACTGGAGCACATTTGCTGCAGCCACATCCAAGAGCATGGCCATTCTCGATGCCCTACAGGTGGCATGCCTCAGACAGCTAGTTTTGGAACCCACTCATGAGGAAGCAATCTTAGACCTCATACTCTCAAATGGGGAAAGTGAGAGGATCTCAGATCTAGAAGTGGGTAGCCATCTGGGAACAAGTGACCACCAAACAGTGTGGTTCACGATAAACTCAGCTACAGAGTCAAGCCATACAAAAGTGAGAGTACTGGACTTAAGGAAGACTGACTTTGGCAAGGTAGGAGATTGCCTTAGAAAAGCACTAGCAAACAGGCTAGAGGGAGGGGGTGGAGCAACAATGGGGAAACATCAAAACTGCCATCGCAGAAGCAAAAAGCCTTTGTGTGAAACAAATAAACACGAAAGAAACAGCCACTATGGTTCTCAAAAAAGGTGGCGGGGAAGGTCATGGAGAAAAAAGATAGCATTCAGGAAGTATAAGGAAACACAGAAGGAGCAGAACACAGAGCTGTACCAGTTAAGGCAGAAGAAAGGAAGGAAGGGAAGTCAGAATAGCAAAGGTCCAAACTGAGGAAAAGATAGCCAGCTCGGTTAAGAAGGAGGATAAAACCTTTCATAGGTACATCAGGGAGTGTAGAAAGACAAAGGGTGGGATAGTGAGGCTGAATAGAATGGACGGTGAGTGGGCAGAGAGGGACAGTGAAAAAGCAGGGATACTGAATAAATATTTCTGCTCAGTATTCACAAAAGATGAGGAGTGGGAGGTGCCTAATCCAATTAACAGACACACTCTGGTTAGGTGGGTTGATACCAGTCCTTTCACAGAAGAAAGGGTTCTGAAAGAACTCCTAAAACTGAAGGTGGACAAAGCAATGGGGCCTGATGGAATTCACCCAAGAATTCTAAAAGAATTAAGGGGAGAACTAGTGAAACCACTGACTACCCTTTTTAACAAATCACAGGAGGATGGTGTGGTACCTGAGGGCTGGAGGAAGGTGGATGTGATTCCCCTTCACAAAAGTGGGAGCAGGACAGAGGCAGGAAACTACAGACCTGTCAGTTTGACCTCTGTGGTAGGGAAAGTGATGGAATCACTTCTGAAGGAAAGAACTGTTGAGTGCCTAGAGGCCAGTGGGGCACAGGACTCAAGGCAGCATGGGTTCACAGCAGGAAGGTCATGTCAGACGAATCTAATTGATTTCTTTGACTGGGTGACAAAAGTAGTAGACCAGGGAGGGGCTGTGGACATGGCCTACCTAGACTTTAGCAAGGCATTTGACACAGTCCCACACAAAAGATTAATAGTCAAATTAAGCAGCCTGGGGCTCCCAACTCAGAAGCCGAGTGAAACTCCGTCCCCCCGGGTGGATGGCACTTCCATAGCCGCCACCTGAGACCACAAGCCCGGACACTCCAAGCAGAAAGATATGGCAAAAGCCGCCAGCCAACCGGAACGTGAGCACTTTTTCCAGCCTCGCCCTGATTGGCCCTTCTCTTGCTACTGTTTTTACTGATGTACTTTCTCTTAGAAAAGCTGTAATTACTGTTTTTAGGCTAATTTAAAAAATGTTTAGCTTCTGTTGTTAGTCTGCAAGCTTTGTTTTCACTGTGCCCCCCTAGTTTCCACACAAAGTGATCACAGCCCTTTCTCGGCGGTATTCCCTGACTGTAGACTGCTGGGCGCCAAGGGAAATCGGCCCCATTGTTGTGCAGATCTGCACTTCTAGCTGGACTGTGTGGCCTTTTGTCCCTGACCACTATTTAACCTTCTCTTGTCTCCTGTCCCCCCAGCAGAGAACCCTCCAGGGCTCCCAGCTCAGAAGCCGAGTGAGACTCGGTCCCCCCGGGCGGACGGCACTTCCATAGCCGCCACCCGAGACCACAAGCCCAGGCACTCCAAGCAGAAAGGTACGGCCAAAGCCGTACTTTTTCACCTGCCCACCCATCCCCCACCTCCTCCATTTATTAAATACGCTAGTGCTCCACCCTCTGTACTCCCAAGCCCCCCAGCCTCTATTCTAGGACCTATAGGCTTCCCAGTATCCCTCTCTGCCTGTCTTTGGATGATCACTGCTTTTTTTCATGATAGGTTCTTGCCTGATTCTAGCATCCTTACCACTGACACTCTCTTGGTACTGCCAGTCTTACAAAGATCCCTGTGAGGTGCTTATACTCAGCAATTGTGGCACGTCACTCCTGGGATCCTGACTTACACTGACAACGGCACAGGCTGCTAACTCTCACCCTATACCCCTGACCTCATCTGCCAGAATTTCAACAAAATAATTTATAAATATTCATCGATATCCTTACCATCCCTACTCTGTTGAATCCCTTTCTGTAGCAGGGTAGGTTGCCCATCTAGCTTTCAGGAAAGGGTCGGTGACCCCAGCCTCAACCACCAATTTTAAGGCACTACCATGTGGGTGCCCTCCTGGCTCCGTGTTCTGTTTCTTCTCCTACTTATGCCCTATATAGTGCCCAAACTCACCTGCTCGGATAGTAGGGCAGACTATATTCATCCAGTGGGCTGCCGTGCACATTGATTCCCCTTATACAGCTCTCTTTGTGCCCTCAGGCTCCCCTACCTGCAGCCTCTTATTACATCCATGCACACAGGTGGGACTGATGTAATACTGACACCCCAGACTATACTCACCACTTCTCCTAGCAATCACTCCCCTTTCCATCTGCCAGTCTGGGTATTGGTGTCTGAGGCACCAGGACAGTCCAGATCCAATTGTGGGTGCCTATTTACTCTGTCTGCCATACGTAGCAGACCAACACAGAAAAAAAATGTTCATAATATCCTTTGCAACCTTAAGAAAGCTTCTCCTTCTCCTACTATTATGCTCTGGAGACGTCGAGCTTAATCCTGGCCCAGGAAAAACTCTCTCCTCTCCCTCGGACCTTACAGACCTGAAAGGCATGCAATTCCTCCATATGAATGTATGCAGTCTGCTAAAAAAGTTCACATTCATCCAGGCCTGGGTATGTCACACCAAGCCGGATGTATTAGTGATCTCTGAATCCTGGCTCAGATCCTCCATGCCTGATAGGGAAATTAACATCCCTGAACACTCCTTATTTAGAGCCGACAGGCCCACGGGGTGTTGTGGCCATATATGTTAAGAACAAATACACAGTTACATGCCTAGAATTGTCCTCTATCACCAACTAATTCGAATGCTTGGCCTTAAAGCTGGAGATATCCCCATCATCTACACTATGTGTCATAGGCTTCTATAGACCTCCATCTGCTGGTCCCCAAGTCCTTACCCACCTAACCAACGTCATTGAGCTTGGCCCACCTGAAACAATTATCCTTGGGGACCTAAACTTTAACTGGTCGTCCCACGCTGCTGCACCCCTTAAGGAGTTCTGTGACGCTCATGGCCTAATGCAACTCATCGGAGAACCTACGCGTCCTAACAAAAAGTCTCCTGCCAATAGTACAGTGCTGGACATCATTCTAGTAAACAAACCGCACCTATTCTCCCATGTAGGAGTTTTTTTCATGGACTTTAGTGATCATTGTATCATTGCGAGCATAAGGTCGATTCAGAACCCACCCTCCCTGTCCAAGTCCACCCTTAAGAGGGACAGGCGCCACTTTGATTCGCCTGCCTTCCTTGAGGAGCTGAAATTCTCTGTGCATTCCAGGACTTCTACCTGGCCAAGTCAGTACAGTTGACCTATGAAATCTTCTCTGAAATTATGACTACGGCTCTAAATAAACATACACCACTGGTAAAAACCAGGGTAAGGGGAAGAACTTGTCACTGGTTCACAACTGAATTCAAATCAATTGTATTAAATAGGGACAAGCTATGGAAAAAAGCACGATCTACAAAAAATCCTATTGACTGGTGCAACTTTAGGAAAGCCAGGAATGAGTGCACCAAATTGACAAGAGATGCTAAGGCTTCCTACTTCTGCACAGAGCTGGATTCCGCCTCCAGAAGCTCCTCCAAATTTTGGAAATCTATTAAGGACATGTCTGGTCATACCCGGGTCAACTCCTTGCCTGCTAAGATCACTGCTGGCAGTGCCACTATATGTGACAAAATGGAAATCCTAGATGCTTTCAACAACCACTTCACCACTGCTGGCCTTGTTTTCGACAATTCACCTGCAAACTCCCTACACTCCCAATTGGCTCCCCAAAGCTTGGAACCTCCTCCTTCCAACTCAGTTTTCTTCCTCCAGCATACCTCTGTGAAGGAGGTTGAGGAACTTCTACTAAAATTGGACGTTAGGAAAAGCGCAGGCGCCGACTCTCTGGATCCTTCTTTTCTAAAAGTCGCCTTCCATGTCTTGTCCGCACCTATTACCCACCTCTTCAGTCTCTCTCTATCCCATGGTACCCTCCCATCATTATGGAAAACAGCCTATGTCATTCCTCTGTACAAATCCGGGGACCCTTGTGACCTAAACAATTACAGACCAATTTCATTGCTACCTACACTGTCCAAATTACTGGAAAACATTGTAAACAAGCAGTTGAAAACATGTAGAATCTATGAACCTTCTAAATCCCATTCAATCAGGCTTTAGAGCACAGCACAGCACCATCACCACCCTAGCTAAAGTCACCAACGATTGGGCGCCATGACCTGGAAAATAAGAATTTTGTCTGTGTTGTGTTTATAGACTTAAACAAGGTTTTTGACGTTGTCGACCACGTACTGCTCCTCTCCTCCCTCAAGGTCTTAGGTCTGGATCCACTGTCCCTTCACTGGTTTGCTGATTACCTCTCTGACCGGTGGCAGCAAGTTAAGTCAGATGGTGAACTATCCCCCCTTAAACCTCTGCTAAGAGGGGTTCCCCAGGGTTCGATCCTGGGTCCATTACTGTTTGCGATCTATGTGAACAACATTGATATGAATATAACCAAAGCCAGGATTCACCTATTTGCAGATGATAAGGTCCTGTACCTTAACCGCCCCTCACCTGAAACAGCCTGCAAAGACTTACAATCGGAGTTTAACATTCTCCAGACCCAACTCTACAAGAAAAAACTACTATTAAACACTAAGAAAACTAAGGCTATGCTGTTTTCTCCCTTCCTACTGAATGTAAACCCAGCCACTGCTGGCACTGTCCCACAGATTAGGACAATTCTGGGTGAAAACCTAGAATTTGTTAGCAAGTTCAAGTACCTAAGGGTATGGCTCGACAACAAACTCTCCTTTATGGACCACATTGAAGACCTCCTAAAGAAATTAAGACAAAGGCTTGGTCTCTTTTTTAGGATTAACAACTACCTCACTAGCAATGCCAAACAATGGTTGGTTCAAACCGTATTTCTCTCCCTGGTTGACTATGCTGACTTCCTTTATAGCAACTGCCCAGCATCACACCTTGCTAAACTGGATACATTGTACCACAGGGCATTGAGATTCATCACTGGTCTTCCTCATGCCACCCACCAGTGTGCTCTCTATACAGCCGTGGAGTGGCCCTCCCTTCACTTCAGGAGAAGTAAAAATGCCTTAATCTGGACACTCAAAGCCATCACCAAGAAACTTCCTCCTTACATCTCTGATTGTCTCCCGCTCTGCGAACCTGGAACCTATGTACTGAGAAGCTCATCCTTTATTTACCTTAAGGTACCCAGGCTAAAAACACGTCTCGGGAGAATGGCTATAACTTTTGCGCTACCATCCCTATGAAATACCGTACAAAAAACTCTGAAGCTTAGCTCCCCAATCAGCATATCCTCCTTCAAGACCCTCTATGGCCTTTTAGTTAAAGAAATCTGTAAATCTTTTCACCTCCACTAAATATCCTGCACGTTGACTGGCCATGGTTTAGACAACACCATCCATACTATTCTCCCCGGAATCTCCGGCTCTAAGACTCCCCACCCACACTTGTCTTTCCACATTGCAATTCCCATCACCCACCTTGTGGCCTCATCACCACTACTACCCTGTATCTCCTGCCCACCCGACCCTCCAGTGGGCAGACTTGACAACCTCATGTGCCACCCTTCAGTCCATGGTACGGCCATATCCACCCTGTACCCGGGGTGGCTCCATAGCCAGTATCATCCTGAATTCATTTATTTAACAATGTCTATGTACCTAATTGTTTATTGTGCCTATGTGTTCATTGTATTGTTTGAATCTGTATAGTTGTTTACATTGTTTGGAGTGTACTGCACTTAATTTGTATGTCTATGTATCAGGTCCATCTTGTAAAAGAGCTTGCTCAACGATGTCTCGCCTGAATAAAGATTTTGATTGATTGATTGAATATGAGGAAGTATTTTTTCACAGAGAGGGTGGTGGATGCATGGAACAGCCTTCCTGAGGAAGCTGTGGGGTCTAAAACTGTGGGAGAATTCAAGAATGCATGGGACAAACATAGGGCAATTTTTGTGGGGGGTAGGAGGAAATAGGCTATTGGTTATCTAGGATCGTTAGCTTATCCTGTAGGTACAGAAATGGGCAGACTAGGTGGGCCAAGTGGTCCTTATCTGCCGTCAAAGTCTGTCTGTCTGTCTGTCAGTCAAAGTCTCTCTCTCTCTCTCTCCCCCCACTATACCCTTCCTGGAGCTTCTTCTCAGTACTCAGTTCTCTTCCTTCTGCTCCTGCAGTTAATCCTTCTTTCCCCCACTTCTCCTTTTTTCAGTCTTTTTGCTTTCCCACTTCTCCCTTTTCTATTTACCCCTGCTGCTCCTGACCTACCATACCTCATTTTCTTCTACTTTAAGCATGGATGTCCTGTCAGCTGCATGCCAAGACAGCTGCAATCTGGGCCTTCGCTGCACCTTGTTACAATATCATACAAGCATAGACTGTGTCAAAAAAGACCCAGGGGTCCATCCAGTTTGCTACCATTTCCCTACCAAGCTCCATGCTCAGCCTAAAGATGAACTGGATTCAAAGATTCAGTTGCCCTAGTAGTGGATCGTTACCCCCTTCCCAAAATATTCCTTCTTCTGCTAGTGCACGTCCTACTATTCCCTTATCTTAGTGTGACTTTCTGGTAAAAAAAAAATCAAATGTATTTATTTTATTTTATTTATTTATACTTTACTTACCAGGTTGGTGGACTGGTGCAAGATGCCCTTTTCAGGCATGGCCGGGGTACTACAGGTACATAGCAAAAACAGTGAACAGAATGTACAAAAGCCGAAACATTATGAGAAATATAAATACATATACAAATAGCTATTCTGCCCTAGTTTAAAGTTTGTCACAGCCTTGACTTCTACTACCTCTCTAGGTGGTTTATTGCATGCATCCACCAGCTATGCCATGAAAATGAACTTCCTCACATCCGTCCTTAAACTCTTCTGTATTACTGTCCAGACATGTATTCTAGTCACTGTGCCCTCATTCCTCATGAGCAAGACCTTACAATCCAGCCTGTTAACTAATCATGAGAACTTATACATCTTACTCATATCCCTCCTTTTCCTCTTGGCCACCGGCATATAAAAGTTAAAGTCTGCCATCTTGTCCTCCTCCTACCTTCCCTGCTGCCCCTGTACCATCTTTATGGCCCTCCTTTGTATGGCCTTTATAAGATCCCTGTCTTTCTTAAGGCAAGGACTACAGGACTGTGCTCAGTACTTCATGTGTCAAATTACCAGAGACTTGTATACTATAACCTTCTTTCTCCTATTATCAAAATCCCTTCCTATACATCTATGCATCCTGTTTGCCTTCTTGTACACTTTTGGCACTGAGCCATGGACTGGAGGCTATTACTAATGATTACTTCATACATTAGGTCCCATTCCTCTGCTGCTTGCACCACCACCCTAATTCTCCCCCATCCAGTAGTCCATTTTAGGGTTCCTTCTCCTGATGTGCATTGCTTTGCATCTTTTCATGTTGACATTTGCCTGCCATAAACTGCACCACTTTTCCAAATTTCCAGGTACTTTTCAGTTCTCTAACTTCCTCCTCAGTGTCCACTCTGCCACAAATCTTAGTGTTATCAGCAAAGAAGCATGCTTTGTTCTGGATCCCCTCTCCTATACTGCATCCCAGATAAACGTATTTAGAAACATAGGTATCAGAATGTACCCCTGTGGTACCATGCTCATGACCTCCCCTGGGCACTGAGTATGCACCATAGATGTGACTACCGTCAGCATCCAGCCCATCAGCCAGTTCCCAATCCACTTAATAATTTTGTCCCCCAACCCCAGGTCACTCTGCTTTTCTATGAGCCTTCTGTGTGCTACAGAACCAAAGGCCTTGCTAAAGTCGAGGTACAGTACATCCACTGCTTGGCTTTTGTTGACTACCTTTGTAACCCTATCAAACAAACCAATCTGATTAGTTTGGCAAGACATCCCTGCTACAAACTCATGTGTTTCCTTTCCTGCAATCCATTTGTCCCACTATTCATGACATGTTCATCAAAGCTGGCTTTCAATAACTTGTTCACAACTGAAATTAGATTAACTGGTCTTTTTAATTTCTTAGGTCATCTCTGGCCCTGCACCTGTGAAGCGGCACCACATTTGATACCCTCCAGTCTGCTGAAAGCACCCCTTCCCCAAACTCTAGGGAACAATTAAGTAGATCTGCCAATAGCACTGCCAGAGACCGCCTCATCTACTTCAGCATCTTGGGGTTTCACCCATCGGGGCCAGGCATACCTCTCAACTGTCCCTGCTTTTCAGGGACATCCCTAATTTTACCTCAAAATTTTACTCTGTCCCTCCTAAAATGTGTGTTTTTGTGACTAAACTGTGGGGATTGTAAAGACAGATTAATGTCAACCATTAAAGTTACAGACTCGCTCTAATTTAGAAATTGCATTTTACACTAAACCTCTTATTCTTCCAGCTTCCTGAGTGGATATCACTAATTTAAAAAATGGGTCCCTGATTTTGGTCCTTTGTCCCTGATTTTTTCAAGCCTTGTCCATGATTTAGGAGGCAGGAGGTTGAGAGGTATGGGGCCAGGTGCTTTGTCTACCTTCAGGGTTTTGAGTACTCTTTCTTCTGAGATTGGTCCTAATTCAGTTCACTCCACCCCCGATCTGCACTGCACACTCTGGTATTGCCCCTCCCCCACAATGAATACTGAACAAAAGTATTCACTCAATATGGGAGCCTTTTCCTATACTCCTCCACCCATGCCCCGTTCTTCTTTAATCTGAGAATCTCCTCCTTAATTTCCTTTTATCTCTAATGTACTTAAAGGTGGTTTTCTTTTGCCACACATACCCAGATGTCCTGCCTATTCATTTTCATAGTATTACTAATATATTCCAATATTGATACATAATATGCGATGTTTTCCCTGCATTATCATTTTACTATACATAGTCTGCTCTGTATTTTGGGGGGTACTCTGCATTCTTTGTGCTGTATGCTTTATGACAGATTGCTTCTCCCTCCTCCTGGGTCACGCCTGGAAAACAGCCTTGGTTCAACATGCTTAGTCCAGTCACCATTTTAAACAAATACTGTGAATAAGTAAATCCTCCCCACTTTCTGAGGGAGGTGATGCTTCCTTAATTCTTAACCTTCACATCTAGGTTTCAGCTCATGTCCTTGTCTTCTCTTTTCCTGGTTGGCAACCAACAGCTTTCTTGAGTTTCACTCTCTCACCATGTAATCCTACACTGTGTTCTTCTCTTTTCTGACACTTTCTTTCTATCTTTCTCTCATTCATTTCCCTTTTTTAATAGCATAGCATTTGGCTTTATATAGTGCATGTCATACTCCAGAAATGCTTTGCCGCAAGAGTTACAATTGTTTCAACACACTCACCTACTGTCCTCTGTTTTTTTGAACCACGCACTATGTTGTACTTTTTAACATACTGTAGGAATACGGCAAACAAAATGTTACAGGAAAATCATTGTTTTCATTTTTCTTTACTGCATGAAAGAAAAAGCTAACTCAGATCAGGAGATTTGGGTTAATTAATGACCAGTATCAAACCTTGCCTTAATTGTCAAAGTAATAGAAAAGGTTTTTGGCAGAGGGAATGTGGGAAAGATTACTGGAACTAGCTAACTTTGATACCTTACAGTTAGGCCCGGACTTGGTGTTGAGGCAATGCATGTCTGGGTTCGGAATGATCTCTTTATTGAGCTGAATAAGGGAAAGACTTAGGGCCCAATTCTAAGTCAAATGTCGCAACTCGCCAGCATCTGTGAGCTGCCACATTCGCCACTAAGCCAGGGATCTTATGCTGCATTCCAAGAGTAGCAGGGTCCCGGCATTTGCAACATGTGGGATACCCCATGTGGAGGCTTATGCCTTGGGTTTAGCATAGATGCCTCACATGTCACAAGTCATGGCAAGCTACCGGCGCCCCCCCAAAGCCTCCCCACCCTGGAACACCACGGCACACACCGGGGAGCATGGGGGGGCAGGACAGGTGGCACAGGCATCCGGTGGGTGCACCGGAGATCAGATCCCATTCGGGGGGGGGCAGGGGTATGCCTGTGGGGGCACGAGGGACACTTCAGCGCCATTGTCCTGGCACCAAGGGGTGGGCAGCTGATGGATAGCACCGTTGGATGCCCCTTAGAGAAGCTCCAGGCTGCTGTAATGTAGCACCACCAGTGAGGCTCTCAGAATCACACTAGTGGGTTATGGCAGCCGCCCTCCTGGAATAGGGTGCAGCTGCTGCCGTAACCCACCCTTGTGCCATGTTGGTGCAGGCTGTGGCATAGTGGGTGGTGTAATCCATGGTTGTCATAGCCCATAGCCAACATGGTGCAAGGTGCCTCTTGGAATCCCGGCCGGCATACCGCTTGGCATAAGGCACGAGATACGCCAAGGGGTTTGGCATATCGTGGCTCACGCCAGCATACCTGATCTTGGAATCGGGCCCCTAGTTCCTTATTAATACTAGCCTAATGTTTTGGGGGGCTCCAGTAGCATTACTCATTGAGGGCTGTTGTGTGTACCTTAGTGAGTATTCTTAAAGAATTACGAGGCCTTTTTAGAAATTTCTTCCTGCCCCAGTGTCATCACTTGTGTGTTGTTTCAATAAGGCAATGAGTGAAATATATAAGTAAAAATAAATAAATAAATACATTTCAATGATTGATGGCCTGTGCAGCTTCTAGCTGCCTCCCCCAAAAAATAGGGGACTGTCAGAAGTGATAGACACTGGGATGCCAAATGCAGCCTCTGCTTCTCACCCAGTTAGATCCGTAGGTGGGCATTTAATAATATGTATCACGGACTGTTGCTTGGCAGCCTTGAGTGGTTGGTGTGTATGGATCAGGTGATCTTGGACTTGCCTGGTCATTTTTGTTCAACACAGTCTGAATACCAGGAAAATTTAAGATCCACCCAAAATGGCACTGAACTGTGGAGTATCGCATTGGTTAGTGTTGTCTCCCATGCTCTTTGGTATCTATTTGTTGCCATTTTTATGTTTGCTTGCGTGCATGGGTAAGAAACATTTTGTGGCATCTTGTGGTAGTAGCAGGTTTCAGAGGTGTGGCAGTATTGTGGCCACTTATTTTCTGATCTTGTATGTTTGGCACCAATGATTGAGCATGCGGTCTATGACAGCAGTTTGGAAGCATGCCACCAACTTGAAAGAAATTCACCGCCACAGTCAGGGAGTGCCCCATCATTGCAGGGCGTAATCCACCTATACGCCTGGCATGCCACATGCAGCAGACCGGGGGTAGCAGGAGTGGGGTGGCATGTATTCTGTTTTTTTTTGCACTCTGTCCTGGGGCCATAAAACTTTCTGAAGTTTCTGGGGGTGGGAGTCTCACCAGTGACACGCACGCCTGTGACCTTGTGGACCTGATTGAGACTGTATTCTGTGTTCTCAATCAGGTCTGCTTGTGAGGAAAAGAGGCATGGCTGGCAAGGGGCAGACTGGTTATTTATTTATTGAATTTTGTTAACCCGGTAAACCCACTGGGCCTAGAAGTCCCTTTTTCAGGGGCGACCGGAGGAGGGGGGGATGCAGATGGCAACCAACTGAAACGGAACCAGATTAAGCTGTTGGTGGTATTTTTAATGAATGGGAGAAATTTGGCCAGGACACCGGGGTAGTTCCCCTACTCTTTTTCGATAAATGCCATGAGATCTTTAGCATCCACATAAACTACCACCAATCCAGGCAGATGGGACCTCAGTTTAACATCTCATCCGAAAGGCGGTACCTCAGAAGTGCAGCACCCCCCTCATGCTGCACTACAGTGTCAGTATTGGGATATTAACCCAAGTGCCAGATGTGGGAACTGAACCCACAGCCCTCTGATTTCCCGGCCTCAGAGGTGAGTGTGCTACATACTGAGTCACTGACACTGCAGTTGAGAGCTACTGGGTGGTGGAAGCCAGGGAGGGAAGTCATAGCTGCTACGGTGCTGGGAATTGGATCATCAGTCTCAATCTTCATGCTCCAGTTGAGCCACAGTGTACAGCACAGACTAAAGTGCCAGTCACTGCCAGTTATGGACTGCCTGGAGGAGTGAGTCGAGGAGGAGCCAACAGATGGGTTGCTTTGCCGCCAGGCCCACCAGCCCAAGATTGGCCGGGGGATAGATCATTGGAGTCGGCTCACTTGGGACGGAGGAGAGACTGTAGTGCTTTGCTGAGCTCTAGTGCCACTATCAAGCAAGGGCCAAGGGGAGCCTTGAGCAGAACACCAGTCACCTGAGAGTTTTGCAGCCAACCAGCCAGCATCTTGCTGCCTGCACAACAGTCCAAGGGCATAGGCAGTGATACGCCGAGCACGCCGTGGCATGCTTACTAAAACAGCAGGAGTAGCAAAACAGCCAGCCAGCATGCATGCCTGTCCTTCTTTGTTTTTTTTTGTTTTTTTTTTCTGCAGGCTTTCAGCTTATGACATAACTTTGTTCTTTGCAACATGGGGGGTGCCGGGGGAGCGCCGGGCGTGATTGAGAAAATCAGGTATGCAAGTTACCTGAATTTCTCAATCAGGTCTGCCACTGGTGCCACACTTCAGCAATTGGCTATGGTGTCAGGTAGGAGGTGTGGCTAGTATGGGGCACCATGTTTAAATACCCCAGTACTGTGCAATACATTTCTTTTAGTCTGCTGATGAAGAAAACAGAAGCTTGGAGAACCTGAGAGGACAAAGGAAGGAATGGTTGGAGTGAAGACTGAAAAAGAGAAGATTTCTGTGCGGCTTTCTCATTGGACTGCTCACTGCCCTGCCCGTGTGTGTCTACCATGGTCCATGGAACCCAAGGAATCAGAGTCCTGTTATCGCCATGAGCCGTGACTGCATCTGCTGCTGCTGCAGCGTGCTGCTCACTCTGCGCTGCTGCCTGTTGCTGTTAAGTTTTGTCTGATTTGACTCTCAAGCCTCTTACCATCACCGCTGCCTGAAGAACCGAACAGGAGAACAAGTCCAAGAGGAGAAACCGACCCGAGTCCCCCAGTTGCAGGAGTACACCACAAGTTCCACAACAGTTGGAGGAGCGTCGCTATAAACATTGATCAGCAAGAGCCTTGGTAGTGAACTAGAGCGAGCCTGAGCTGAGCTGACTCACCGTAAGGTCCGAGCATACAGTAGCTAGACCAGTAGAGGAGAGCTGCGACCCTTCCTGTGCCCTGCGGAGGACAAGAACTTCTTTAACCCACAGTGTCTGGAGGCTTATTTGCATTTTTGTTTTACACTCCTCAGTTTTCTTTGGCATGGCTGTTCTTGGTGGCAACCAGCCGGGGTCTACTCTAGTCACTGGTCTGGAGTCCTGGACTGTCTTTCGATTGTCATAGTGCCTGCCCTGTCTTGAATCAGGCTTGAATCTGAATCTAGTCAGGAGTGGATGGAGTGATTTTTGGACTATTAAAGACTGTGACTGTGTGACAAGGAGCAACAAGTGCAGCCTAGCAGCAGAGGGGAAGACTTACTGGGTACTCAGCCAGGTATGTGAAAAGTTGTACTGTTTTGGTTTTCTGGGCTTCTCCATTTTTAGAATCATGATTCTGATAGAAATTTACAGTGTGTGTACTATGTTATATTCAGATCTGCAAGAAATACACACTCGGACGCTTAGAGATTTTAACTTGCTCTTTGTTTTGACCAAGGTAAGGTCACATTCACAATTTGACATAGGGTAGGTAGGTATATGTAGTAGCTATCTCTGAAGTTCAGAGCTACTACATATTCCTACTGTATCAAATTGTGAATGTGACTCTTATATTTCATAATGTAAGACAAGTTAAAAACTCTAGGCATCCAGTGTGTATTTCTTGCGATCTGAATATAACATATTACAGGTTTGAGCACTGAATTCAAGACTTGGCAACAATGAGGAGATCAGACCCAGTTCTCAGGTTCAGACTCTTCAGTTCAAGGTCTGAACTGCAGGGTCTGAACCTGAGAACTGTCTGATCTCCTTGTTGCCAAGTCTTGAATTCAGTGCTAAAACCTGTGGCTCTCTGACTTGTTAATTGTTTTTAATATGAAACCAGAATTAGATTTATTAAGTGTACGTGGGTTCACAAAGCCATGTTCTGCTCACGCTGACAGCCTGCCACAGGCTTCTAAGTTCATCATTTGGAGGCATTTGGAACTGTCATCCAGTCCTGCATAGGGACTAAAGGGAACAGAGGCATTGTGGGGGTGCTGGCAACAAAAGGGATGGTGGAACGGAGAAGGGAAAATAGGAATAGTATAATAGTTCATCTCTGCCTAATGGTTTTGCTGCCTGTCATGATTCTGATAAAAGTTTACTATCTGAGAATGTTACTGGGTGGATGGATCCTAGAGATTAGCCTTTGCTAAAATGCTACCCACCAAGTTGGGTATTTTGGGTTATTTTTCAATTTTGCATTTATTTTCATTATTTGTTTTGTCTGCATGAAATCTCTGAATCTTGTTTTATTTTACTTCTGTTATGATCAGGCAGTGCGTGTATCATGTTATGTTCAGAATCAGATCTTCAAGAAATACACACTCAGATGCTTAAAGATTTTAACTTGCTCTTTAAGTGTTTTGCCCAAGGTGAGGGCACATTCTCAATTTGACATATGGTAGGAATATGTACTAGCTCTCTTTGAAGTCCAGTATGTGCTAACTCTCTCTCTGAAGTCCCGAGAGCTACTACATATTCCTACTATATGTCAAATTGTGAATGTGACCTTACTTTGGGCAAAATACTTAAAGAGCAAGTCTGTGGTTAGTGTACATCATGGCTCATAAAATGCTGTTCTCTCTGATGACCAGCTTGTTGCTCTTTTCACTAGCAAGGCTCTCCTTGGTTCCATGCTACTATAGTAGTTCCTGCCAGCACTACCCAATGGAAGATTTTCACTTCTCAAACATGCTGGCCCGACCTCTTGTCTGTTTTGATTTCACTCCACTAGTAATTTCAAGGTTTCTCAACTATCTTTTGACCGCCTACTTAGATTATGGATTTCGCTCAAAAATCACATTTACTGCTTCTTTTATTCATCATAAGCTTTGGTATCTTATGATGCTTGCTATCCTGTTGGCAGGAGATGTGGAATTGAACCCTGGCCCCTCACAACATCAGCCATGCAACAATGTGTCCTGGGCTACTGCTACTACAGGTCTCTGCATAGCCCATCTAAATATTAGGGGCCTAATGTGTAATTTCACTGAGTTGGAGGCTTGGGTCTCTGCCTATTACCCTGATATACTGTGCTTATCCGAGATGTGGCTCAAGTCTTCCACCCCGGATTTAGTCTGCTTGTTAAGTAATTATAGTCTTATCAGGAATCATAGGATGGCTCTCAAGCGGGGCGGAGGTGTTGCGTTGTTTTACAAATCTCATCTCAACATCTCTCTAAATAATATCCTGCCAGCCTCCATGTGTGAATCCCTCCATGCCCTTCTCCGTCTGGGTGCTAAGCATCTACACATAATTGTTGCTTATAATCCACCCCATGGTGGACTGTCTGGCTTCACTAAATTTTTGGAAGATTTGGTAAAAGTAACCAGCCAGAATGAACTGCTTATTCTTGGGGATATTAATCTAAACTGGCTCAGACAATCTTATAGCTGACTTCTATCTCTAGTCCAAAGCTATAACCTGCATAAGGTTATAAGGATGCCCACAAGGATCCCCCCTAAAGCCACATCTAGCACATTACTTGATTGGGTGTTAACAAATAGGGTTGACAGGATTGTGGCTGCAGACATCCTGCCGGATAGTATATCAGACCACTCCCCCATTTTCTGTGTGTGGCAACACTCCAGCTCCCAGTCTCAGCCACCACGCTACATCACCTTCAGGTACTATGCTAATTTGGATCAGGTGACGTTCCTGTCTGAAGTCTTGTCTATTGACTGGTCTTACCTTTATCAGACCTTGGATGCCCAAGTAGCGCTTGACTGCTTTCTAGACCAATTTTATGCTCTACAGAATAGGCATACACCCCTTGTGACCTGTTGTGATCGAGGGAGACCTACAAGGTGGTTACACAAATATCTACTGGCTACATTGCATGCCAGGGATAAGAGCTGGAGGTGTTTCAGAAAATCTGGCCACACAGCCGACTACCAGACCTATAGAGCCCAGAGAAGTAATTGTAAAAAGCAGATCAGGCTTGCAAAAAGCTCTTACTGTAAGGGACTTCTGGTGGAAGCATCTGGTGACCCTAGGGAATTATGGGCACATGTAAAAACCTTCCTAGGGGCTAAGCAAACTCACTCGGCAGATGAAATGATCATTGGTGGAGTCCACTGTAATGATCCTAGAACCATTGCAGAAGCATTTAATAAGCAATTCTCTGACCTATCCAGCTTCACATCCGCTTTCCTCCCCACTCAGCTCTCACCTATATCTACTTCACCCATCCCTTCTGTACTGCACACTCCTTTTCACTTTAAGGTAGTATCTAAGTCTGACGTTATTAGATTACTAAATACCATTTCTGATAATACCAGCATGGGCTGTGATGGCATGGAGCCTAAACTTCTAAACTGGCTGCACCATTCATTACCCAGCCTTTGTCTAGGATTTTCACCCTCTCTCTTTGTAATGGATTCATCCCTGATATCTGGAAAATGGCCAAAGTCACACCAGTTCTGAAGAAAGGTGATAGAAGAGATATGACTAATTATCGACCAGTAGCTATACTTCCAGTCTTGTGCAAAATACTGAAAAAGATAGCATCAACCCAAGTTATAGAATTCCTGACTAAACAAAGTCTCCTCTCACCTATTCAACATGGTTTTCATAAAGGTCATAGTACCGCCACTGCCTTACTTCATTTCAAAAATGATACCTTAACGGCTATGGACTCTGGCCTCCTTACTGGTGCAGTTTTTATCGACCTGACTAAGGCGTTTGACCTTGTTGATCATCCTCTTCTTCTGGATAGCCTTCTAGCCCTTGGCTTCTCCTATAAATTGGTGGGTTGGTTTAATAGCTATCTATCAAACAGAACCCAGATTGTACTGTAAAATTCAACTCTGCCATGTCTGGCCCCATGGGCATTAACCTAAGTGTTCCCCCGGGATCTATATTAGACTCCTTTCCTTTCTCTATTTTTATTAACAGTATCTCATCCAATATCCCTGATTGCTTTGCTATCCTATACGCAGACAACCTGGTTCTGTACTATAGTGATAAAAATATATTCCACATCAACCATACTCTTGCTTCTGCCTGCATGTCTATCCAATCCTGGCTCTTCCGCCATAAGTTAATTCTTAATGCTAGTAAAATGCAAACTATGTTGTTTGGCTCTGCTGTCAAGTTAAAAAACAACTGGGACCTGTTTAAGGTATCTGGTCAGGGTGGGCTGGCCCTTGAATCAGTATGTTCCTTCAGTTACCTTGGAGTCCTTCTTGATGAAAATATACCTGTAAATCTGTTAATACTAAAATTAGTGTGGCCTACAAAACCAGCTATGTCCTAACACAGTCAGCTAGACTAGCCATACCCCATTGGATCTTGGTCCCATCACTATCCTATGGGATAGTCACTTATCTCTGTGCATCCAAAACTCTCCTTAGGAAGTGGGATACTACCTAAAACAATATCTGCAGGTATGCTTCTGCCTCCCCTTGGTCAAAACATCACTGCCAGCTTTATGCTGATCTCAATAGTCTGCCCTCCTCTTTCGTTTGGACTCTTGCCCTAGGCTCCCTGACTGACAATATTATTAGAGCACAGTCCCTGTATTGCTTGCCTCCCTGCTATCTCCTCTGCCCTCTTCCCATGGTCTTTGATCATCTGATAAATCTCTACTGATTGTCCCCAGGTGTAAATCTTCCAAAGAAGCCCTAGCCTTCTCTCTCTTGGTGCCCAAACTCTGGAACTCACTATCCCTTGATGTTCGCCTTGCTCCCAGTCATGCTCAATTCAAAAACAAATATCGCTCTTTCCTCTTTAGCCAGGTTTTCTGCTCCTGTTTCAAACCCACCTGAACTTGCAGTTATCCTGCTGGTTACTTCCCTCCTGCTGCAAACCGGTCTCCACTTATTCATCCATTGAGTTACTTTGTCAGGACTTACGTCATATTACTATTGTTACATCTGCACTTTAATCTGTTTTTGTTTTTCTATCTTTTTATGATATCATGACAACTGTTACTGTTTATGAACTCTTGACCTATCTTGTTTATATTCTCATGTACTGTTATATTTTGTTTCTCTTTGTAATTTTTTTTCCCTGTATACAAAATGTATTCCCCGTTTATCCTTCCTCATCGTATTCTCCCGGGTCGTGCCTGAAAATAGTCATGTTTTGGCTATGGTACTTACCCAGTAAACAAAAATTAAATAAATAAATAAAAATAAATAAAATCTCTAGGTGTCCAAATGTGTATTTCTTGCTGATCTGAATATAACATATTACAAGTCTGAGCACTAAATTCGAGACTTGGCAGCAATGAGGAGATCACACAGTTAGACCCTTCAGTTCAAGGTCTGAACTGCAGGGTCTGAACCTGAGAACTGTCTGATCTCCTTGTTGTTGCCAAGTCTTGAATTCAGTGCTCAAACTTGTGGCTGTCAGACTGCTTATTTTTTTTTTTAATATGAAACCAGAATTAGATTTATTGTAAGTGTATGTGGGTTCACAAAGTCATGTTCTGCTCATGCTAAGTTCATCATTTGGAGGCATTTAGAGTCCAAAATAGTTCTTTTCGTCTGACAACTGTTGGTGGTATGGCTAGTGGTGTGTGAATGGACCTCTGTGGGACTGGCTTCGTTGATGTGGTACAGAGGCTTGTCACAATGCACTATTGTAACCAAAAGCCAGTCTGTTAGTCTGACAACTGTTTGTGATGGTGTGGCTACTATTTTGGTGGCATGTCTAGTGGTGTGTGATTGGGTGAAAATTCAAAAAAATTACTGTGCTACGAGCGTGCGATGCACAGTTTCTACTCCTGCACCCTTGTACCTTCGCCACTTTTTCATATTTTCACTCCAGATTTTCAGCATTGCCATTTCTTCACACCTCCTCATCAACAGTACATCTGTCATTTTTCACGTCCTGCCCAAAATGTGTTTTCACACCTGTGGCTCTGAATGGCACATTCGCTGTGCGAAATCACCTTTTGGCATTGAATAATGAAATTATACTACCACTGTTCATGATGTGGGCACCCAAAAAGCCCATGTTGAAAATTTGGAGCAAAAATACCAACAAATGCCTGGGGCATTAGGATTTCCAACCGTAACACTCTCCCTGTACAGACTGACAGGCATTGGGGGGGGGGTGACTAAAGTTTGTCAGCCGTAATGCTCAACTCATTCCACCCTCACCTCCACCTTGCAGCCACTGACAGGCATCGAGGTGAACCTTGGGGTCTTCAGCCCTAACATTCACCCCATTCTCTTATACTGCACCCATCTCAGCTTATTTCTTTTTGAAATGGGGTAAATGTAAGGGCCAAAGACCTCAAGGCACTGCAGGGTTGGGTGAGGTGGAATGCCATGAGTGTTATGGCCAAAGACCAAAGGCACACCCCTAACGCCTGTCAGTCTCTGCAGGGTGGGGATGGGGGTTGGTATTACTTCAATACTTCACTGCCATTTCTATTATGCATCTCTCTAACTCCTGCACTACCAATGCCAATACCAGCAAGCAAACATTCAGCATTGACAAATGCTTGTTGGTTTATGGCATAATGGAACCACCTGATCTCCCACACCAAAAGAAGTCTCTTTCCACAACTGCTCAAATTTTGTTTTAACTTACTTCCTGCATGACCTCGACTGAATCGATTGGTCCTACCTAGATTCAGTACCAGATGTTGACAATGCTTTACATTTTTTCTCACACAAGTTCATGCAAGTGCTAAACCAGCATGCCCCTATCATTAAACGTGGGCTAAAAAATAAAACATCACCTTGACTCAACAAAGATCGGTTCAAGGAGATAAATGTCAGGGACTTGGCCTGGTCTGCCTGTAAAAATCCAGTGAACAGGCTGACTGTTTGACATATAAATGCCACAGTAATAAGAACAATAAATCAGTCAACAGGGCCAAAAGCGCAGACTTCAAAAATCAATAAACAGATAATTAAACAGATCATCTAAGAGGTCATCCCAAAAATTGGCACAGCATTAAATTGCTCCTAAACCACAACACCTGCTCTGCCCCCCTTAATATTGGATTGGGCAGTAGCAAATACTCAGAACCCACTGACATTGCAAATTTAACAGCCACTTCTGCAACCTTGGTAAATACAGACAGTCCTCAAACTCAGAGCTTCCTCTGATGACTCTCCAAGACAGTGTAACAAAACCCTGCTACCAAAATGTTACCTCAGAAAGGTAACAGTCACAGAGGTCCCTGTTCTATTCACAACCCTAAAAACTGACAATCCCGTGGTAGCCGCAAACTGGCTCCACAGTTCCTAAACTGGATGGCCCCCTAATTACAGCCCCTATAGCCAAATTCTTGAACCTGTCTTTTATGATGTTACAAGTGGCAGACATTTGGAAGTTGGCTTACATCATTCCTCTACACAAGGAGGGCAGTTGAACCTCTTTCAAGAATTACAGACCAATATTCATCTTATCTGCTCTAGCCAAGTTACAGGAGAGACTGGTATAAAACCAGCTGGTCCATTACCTGGACCAGTACAATCTCCTGGGTAGTGAACAGCATGGCTTTAGAAAAAAAATACTGCACATGCACAGCCTTAATGAGGTTCATGGACACGGTCTACCAAGCTATGGATAAGGGCATGTTAAAGAGGATTGGTGTTCGTAGACCTAACTAAGGCCTTTGATCTTGTAGATCACCAACACCTACTTCAGAGTTTGCATACCTTAGGTCTGGGAAACCCTCAATCTCTCAGTTCAAGGATTACCTAATGAATAGTAGACAAAGGGTTATGCTTGGTGCTGATGTCTCTGAGGTCAGTGTGATAAATGGAGAGTACCGCAGGGGGTGCATCCTTGGACATTGCTGTTCTCAGTTTTTATCCATAACCTGCCCAATTTCTGCAACTCAGCCACCACCCTATCATACGCAGACAATGCTGTACTACTATATGTGCATGGAAGGGACATCGATGTCATCAATGGCACCCTCTGCAGTAGCCTCCATATTCTGCAAGACTGGTTTCTAAACAAGAGGTTAAGCCTCAGCATACCTAAACACAGGTCATGCAGCTAGCCTCATCCCCTAAAATCAGGAAGTATACACATGATCTGTGTATCACCACCAAAAGGGGCATACAATTAGAGGCAGTGGAAGCCTTCAAGTATCTAGGAATCTATACCGACCCCTACCTTACTTTTGACACTCACTTGAACTACATCACTATCCAACTTCACCAGACAAATTGCTCCTTGTACAGAGTCCACAAGTACCTCACTGCTGGAACTAGGATTGTGATTATCCAAAGCAATCTACTGCCCCGATTGAAAATGGGGCTGTTCCACAAAAAAAAAAACTCCTTGCCTGTATTACTCACTCAATCTAGTTAACCTTTCTTGCTCGCACTCCACAAACAACAACCTGCTGTCCATCCCACTGTTCCGGACCGCTATGGGGAAAAATAATTTTGGTTACCATGAGGCATCTCTCTGGAACAAAATACCTTAAACAGTTAGGCAGTCCCCAGCGCTCAAGGTTTTTTAAAACAGTCACAATAAGCATTTGCTCTGTAACCATTCTTGCACTGCTATGGCTAGATACACAGATACATAGACAGATATATAGAATATGACAGCAGATAAGGGCTGTTTGGCCCACTCAGGCTGCCCAATTGTGTGTTTTTTTTTTTTTTTATTGTTGTTATTATTATTATGCTCTCTACCCTACCCTTCAAGGGTCAGGAGTATTAACCTAGCTAATGCAGTCTTTTTTTATGTATTTATTTATTTATTTGTTGACCGGGTAGGTACACTGATCCCAGGAACCATATTCAGGCACAACCTAGGCCATAATGATGGCATATACAATAAAAAAGAAACATGACATGAGTCGAGAGAACATACAGCACAACCAAGTGCATACATATAGAATCAAATACGTCAAATACAGAGGTTTGAAATATTAAGCAGTACATCAACGTACATATCGTACAATTAGAGAAACAAAGAAACATAGAAGTTGTCAGCAGATAAGGACCGCCAAGCCCATCCAGTCTTCCTGTAAGCCTTACACTTGTTTGTGGCATCTAACCCTACCTGGTCGATAGCTTTTCACCCCTTCTTCCCACCTCTAAGGTTCTTTATGCCTGTTCCAGTCATGTTTAAATCCCTCCTCTGTGCTCGCTTCCACCACCTCCTGTGGCAGACTATTTCATGTGTCCACCGCCCTCTCCATAAAGAAAAACATCCTCACATTTCCCCTCAACCTGCCACCGTCCAATTTCATATCATGCCACCTCATTCTTGTACTCCTCCTGTATTGGAAGATGTCTCCCCCCAATGCCCGTTTTTTTTCTGTTAAGGTACTTGAATGTTTCTATCATGTCCCCCCAGTCCCTTCTCTCCTCCGGCGAGTACATGTTGAGGTCCCTAAATCTCTCCTCATATATTTTCTGGTGCAAGCCCTGCGCCATCTTAGTCGCCCTCCTCTGGACCCCCTCCACCCTATCAATGTCCTTATGAAGGCGCAGTCTCCAGAATTGCACACAGTACTTCAGGTAAGGCCTCACCAGCATTTTATGCAATGGCCTCACTACCTCCCAACTTCTGCTAGTGATACCTCTGCTTATGCACCCCAGCATGCCAGAAGCCCTCCCTGCAGCCTTTGTACTTTGCTTAGACACCTTTAGGTCATCAGAAATGATAACCCCGAGGTCCCTTTCCTCTTTGGTTATTGTTAGCAACTATCCCACCCCCCCATCCTATAGCTTCCCCCTTCCCAGGTGTAGAGGTCTACATCTGCTGTTTATCTATTTTGACTATTGTATAACTGTTAACTTATTTATGCCTACCCTATAGGAGTGTACTCTGCCTACTTTGAACTATTCTACATGTACTTGCATTCTGTGCCTTATTGGTGCTTGGGTCATACCTGAAAAAGGCATCCTAGCATCGCCAGTGTACTCACCTGGTTAACAAAATGTAAATAATTAAATAACTTAGTGGAGATTATAAAGAAGCAAAATAGACTACCACAGCTATGCTGACAATACCTAATTGTATCTGTCACTAACATCTAACCCTGTTGGTACTGTTGAACACCTGCCCAGATGCTTGACTAAGAAGAGGGATTGGATGACAGACAGTTGGTGCTGATGAAAACCAGAAAAATCAGAAATTATTCCAATAGGTTCTGGGAAGGAGACAAAGTAATTGGTTGATCTTTCTTCAGTTGATGGGATCCAGTTGAAGAGGTCTGAGGTGATCTGTAGTTTGGTCATCTTCACGGACTCCAACCTGATAGTGGAAAACCAGGTAGCGGCTGTGGGCAGGAGGGGCATGTTTTTACCAGCAGAACATATTGAAAATGAAATCTTTTCACACTAGGCCCACATTTAAGATGCTAACAGATGTGCTTGTAGTAATGAGTCTGGAATATTGTATGCCACTCTGTGTTGCCTTTCCCAGACAGCAGAGGGGCTGCTTGAAAGCAGTCCAAAATGCAGCAGCATGGGTCATGTCGGGAGTCAGAAGGCATAAGGATGCTTCACTAAGTGTACATGTACTAGGCTGGCTACCAGAAGCTAAAATTACTATTTAAATTATAATTCTATAACTGACAAGGGGCTAAAGCATGGCAAGCAGTACCCAGCTGCTGTCAAGAGGGCTGGAAGTGGTGGGGTGCACTGAAAGGAGGTGACCCACAAGGAAAATAATCCTGCCACATTACGAGGCCTTGGTCAGGCCCCACCAGAAATACTGTGTGCATTCTGGGCACCCAAATTCAAAATAAACATTGAGGCGGTGGACAGGGTGCAAAATGATCAGTGGAAGGGAGGATAACAACTATGATGAGAGACTGAAAGCTTGTAACACGTTCAGCTGGGAGAAAAGTAGGTGAGGGGAGACATCTCAGTCTTCGACATACTTAAGGGTATCAACTTGATCAAACCGAATGAAATGTTTTATGTGGCGTGCTCCAGCAGGACACATGGACACGCCTTGAAGCTAACAGTGGTAAATTCAGGGGTAACATTAGGAGGCACTTTTTCTCCAAGAAAGTTGTGACCCTATGGAACAGCCTACCAATGAAAACAATGGATAGGAAGTCAGTACAGTCCCTTCAAGGTAGGCCTTGATACATTTTTGTTTACCAAGGGAATCACAGGGTAGCCTGAGCAGTAAGGCAGGTGGAAAATTAATAAAATACTACATGCTTGCACAGCATACTTGTTAGTTTCTGCTTATGAAGTTGGGAGGGGTGCAGACATGATGAATTCAGAGTCCCTTCCAATTTTATTATATTAATCTGCAACACTGGATTAGGGTCAGCCTGTTTGTGAGACATTAGGTGCCATACTCCTCATCAAGACCTCTGAGATCATCTAAAACAGGTATGTTGGTGTAACCACAGACACAGCAAAGCATAAGGTGCACAGGTTTTTGTCCCCCGACTCTGGAATGCACTGCCTCAGTGTCTTCATACTGCTTTGTCCTTATATAACTTCAAGAAATCACAGAAAAGGGCTGCCCTGGTGGCCCAGCAGCAGTATGTTGCATTGGTATGTCAGTGGCACCAATTCAGGAGTGAGCTCAGGACACCGCACTAGGGGTCAGGAGGCCAGAAGGTAGCAGTTGCCACTTGACAGAGTGCTGTGGTTGTGGATGGTCTGCACTGCACCAGTGGTGCTGCAACAACCCCTGTGGTGGCCCATGGGAGCTTGCACCCTCTGCAGAGAAGTCCCTGTGTGCATCCTAGACTTAGAATCAATGAACTTGCCAGGGGGAAGAGTGAAGCTGGGAGAAAAGCCAGGGAGAATCTCCATTGTACCACCTGTATGAGGCCTGGGTTCCTGACTCCCCTGGGTCCTAGTGTCTGCTTCACAGGATCCTGGCTCGCGTAGTGAGCTGCCTTGGGGCATCCCTCCCCCTGGGGCCCCTGCCATGGAGGGATAGCTGTGGGGGATGCCAGTAGGGGGTCCAGAGTGAGCTGAGCATCAGCGGGACCAGACCAAGGTACAATACCTGGAAGAGCATGGCAGGGAAGAAAACACAAATAGAAAACACAAAAAAAAAACAGACGTGCTTTCAAATTCAGCTTTAAAGTTTTGCAAACAGGTGTTGGAGATATTTTTCTGTATTTTATTCACAGTGCTTAGAGGCACATTACTTTGCACAGGGCTCTGACTGCTTGCATAAAGGTGCCTAATAATTTAAATAATAGCTACTTCAAGCAGGGTCTGTGGTGATAATATAGACAGGGAAAAAATGAGCAGACTGGATGGACCAAGTGGTCCTTATCTGCTGTCAAATGCTATGTTTTTTTGTTACGTGAATGTACTGAATGTGTGAACATATTATGCATGACAAAACTCTGTGTAAACTGTTGGAAGCATTAACTATAGCAACGGCCTTTAGAAACAGCTGTGGCGTATGCTTTTCTGCAAGTGCTATAATTACAGATTTGAGCCACATGTAGTACTGTAGCTTAAGAATAGATGCATGCCTTGGGATAGCCGCTTAAAAACCACAGTACCAAAGTGTAAACAAAGTAAGCCTGCCTACACCCCAACTAAAATTAGATAACTACTGTATAGTGATGGGTGTTACTTAAATAAACACAGCAGACATAGCAAACCTAAAAGCATTCACCCACATAGTCACAGACAATTGCAGAACAAACAGCAGGACTGTTGGCCAAGATACCATGGCTATCTTTCATTTGTTACTTCTAGAGCATAGGAGAAAAATATCTACTCACCTAGTTCAAGATTTAATAAATGTAATAGTACAGATAATAACTCCTGTATCCCCCCCAACGTTTCTGGGATAATAACCTTCTTCCTCAGAGTGGACAGGTAGATCCATTGTATAAACATAACTGCCACCGTAACTTAAATATTATCCCATTTTATGTATAAAATATACAGTGGAACAAGTATATCCACCCAGACCCCATTCACCATACCTTGATTAATGTGCCACAATATTCACACTGCAATTCTCATAATTTCATATGGGTGAAACCTAATAGTACCTGGGTTCTGTACTTCCATTGGTCACTAAAAAGTCCAAAAGACAAAAAATCCCTTAAATGCATCATATCTGCTGACAGAATTGTTATTCTGATTAAGTGCACCAACACCAGTTGTACTTTCATTCTTATTAGTGGTTTTATGTTTGTTTAAAAGCTGCAACATGAGCAGTTTAAACTCAGTTTATAACTTCATTCACACACTGCAACTGTAACTCTAGTGTGTGTGTACATTCTTGTACTTACTGCCTGTTTGTCTCTGGCTTTGCACAGCTTGAATATGGCAGCAGCCATGACAGCTAGTGTTTTTAAACCAGTAAGTGAATCCTACAATGGATAGATTTGTAAATACTTATAGGAGAAAAATAAGGTTTTAAAATAATGGTGCCTATCTGTTTACAGTAGGAAGTAAGAGAAAAATGAATAGCCTGTAAGTACTAGAATGTACAAACACACACACACACACACACACACACACGTGTCATAGTTACAAAGTTTGAATGAGGTTTTAAACTGAGCTCAGACTGCTCATTTTGCAGCAAAAGAGCATGAGACCACTAATAAGAATGAGTAAGTACAATTGGTGTTAGTACACAATCAGAAAAAAAATTCTGTCCACATCCTTTAGATACTTGACGTGAAACTCTGCACTTGCACTTTCATAAATAAGATGTTTCAGCTATTACAGTTTACTGGAGAATACTTTTTCAAGTTTTAATGTTCTGTAACTTCCCACTAAAAGTTTACATTACAGCACATCTTGGTAGTCCAGCTAAAATGTTTGTATAAAGAGCTTTGACCTCTCCCCAGTAAACCTCACAGTGCATTTGTTCATCATATTGTAATGCTAACGATGACAACAAAATGTGATGTCACAGACAGGTATTGTGAGGTCAGCAGGGGAGAGTTAGATATATTTTCAAAAAGATTCAGTGAAATAAGTACGGCATTATCTACAATATTTAGTAGACCAGCAATGGGGGAAATAAAAAAAATAGAAAACACAAACATTAAAACAGCTTGTGGTTTTAAGCGTTTTATTAAAGTAGATAGTTGCTCTTTAAGGGAGGTTGTTTTTTCTGTCTTTTGAACGTTCAGTGACAGATGGAAGCACAGAACCCAAGTACTATTATGTATTATTCTTGTGAAATTGTGAGAATCTCTCATGAATACTATGGCACATTGGTCAAGTTATGATGCATGGGGTCTGGGTAGATACGCTTGCTTTACTGTACTGATTATATACAAAATGAAACCATATGTAGGTATTTGTGGAATTTATGCTTGTAGTTCTACCTGTCCACCCCAAAGAAAGGGATTAAAGGTGATAGGAAACCATTTTGACATCTCTAGATGCCCTCCAGCTGTCCACTATTCTGATATCTTTTGACTTTTTTTTTTGTTAAATTAGTAAACTATTTTTGTTGCCTTTTAACTACCCTGAATCCCTCTTCACTCAGCTGTTGCTGTTCTCTTTTTTTCATACTGCCTGAGCATCCTATGACATCAATACCACCATTCCAGGCCATTCAGGTGCACAACATCTTAATAATATGAAAAGAAAGAGCAGTAGCTGGTCAGGGGACTGGAACTCTGTGTAGATCTGAGGGGCACCCCAAGGCTAGATTATTTATTCATCAGAAATTAGTCAAAGCATATCAAAATACATAACTAGCATAGAAAGAAAGATTGAAGGGCTATTAACAATGTAAAAATAATCTTCTATCTCCTTATCTCCTTTAATATCCCTAAAGTATTGTTGGGATACAGGAGATATCATCTGTACTAATTAATGTATTGAATTTTGAACCAGGTGAGTGAACACATTTCTCCTGTGCTCTGGAAGTATTAATGTTGACCTTCACTGGAGCAGACTACTCCCTGATGGAGTCTCTTATTTTCTCTGGAGTACCAGTGGCATCCCAGATCTTGAAGTGCATCTTTTATTCTTATTAAACTATCCCACGGGATCTTGAAATTACACTTGTACAAGCACCATCAGAGATGAACAGAAAGGACTTTACTTTTGCAAGTGAAATGAATAATAATAATAATTTTATTTGTAATGCGCCTTTCTACAACCAAGGCGCCTAACAATGGTTTAAAACAACACATAAAAACAATAAATACAGATACACATAAATGCTTATGAAATTCAATAACAAAACAGAATCATTTAGGATAGGCTTGGCTCCATAAATGTGTTTTAAGAGCCTGTTTATAGTAATATAGTAACCCCAGGAGTGCAGAATTCTCTAGTACTGTACAGCAGTGTTCGGTATGAGAATTGTTCTCTACTGTAGGACATAAGCCAATGACCTTCAAAAGTAGAGGCAAGGAAGTTACTGCTGGAAACACTTCTACCTTTCTCTCTCTGTTCTTCTCTTTCTCTCTCTCTGTCTCTCTCTCTCTGTCTCTCTCTCTGTCTCGCTCTCTCTATTTTTTCTTTCATTTTCTTTTTTCTTTCTTTGTTTTCATATTTCTCTGTTTCTTTCTTGCATTCTCTCTCCTCTTTCTTTTTCTTTTCTTTCTTCCTTTCAGTTTCTCTCTTGTTCTTTGCCTTTTTCTTATTTTTCTTTTTCTTTCTACTTTTTCTTCTCTTTCTTTCTTTCTACTTTTTCCTCTCTTTCTTTCTTTCTTTCTTTCTTTTCTCCTTCTCTTTCTTTCTTCTCTGTTTTATCCTTAATTTGCCTAACAATCACCATGTCTGACCCTTTTCTCTGGCCAGGAGGGAGTGATAACAGCATGCTGCTCCTTGCTTGACAATCAGGGGGTGCATAAATGCTGGATGGCCACCCCCCCTCACTGGAAGTTGAGCACCTCGCTTTTGCAATGTCCCAAGTCCTGGCTGGTTCCAGTGTGAGATTCAGGAGCTTGCATGCAAGCCCAGTCTCCTAGGTGGCAGTGCAACAGACTACCGCCACACCACTATGACAAACCACCTTCTTTCTTTCTTGCCTTTCTGATCTCAATTGTTTACTTGTTTGGTTTACACCAGCCAACCCTCTGAGATAATCATGACAATAAAGCAACTTACTGGCAAAACACGTTTTGTGATTATGATGTATATGTAACTGCTGTGTCTATTCACTCTTTACTTTTTTATTTTTAATTTTTTTTAGTTTCTATTGACTAAGTAAGTACATGAGACAAGTGCATGTCTATTTTCAGGTATGATTTACGTATCCCAATATATGCTCTCTGAGTGAGAGGACTGTGCTCTGGAGATTAACTGTTCGAGAACCCAAAAGATACAAGAGTCAACACTCTTAAAGACTGCAGAGCTGTCTCAGAATCTAAATTAATATTTTATTAATAGATTTATGAAATATTAATAACTTGTAAAACACATTTAAAAAATCACCCTTCTTCAAAAAGAGAATCAATCCACATTTTCAAAACTTGCTAGTGAAGCTCTCTTGTGGTTTCATGAGATACTCTCACACAAGTAAATCTTGGCTTTGATTGGTTGAATCAATGCCAATAATGTGTAATGCAACGGCAAGGAAGTGATATCTGGCCATGATAAATCCTGCAGTGGTTTGCCAATGGTCTAACAATGAAATGGATGTTGTACGGACCCCTATCACAGGTTACGAGTTATGGTGCCTTCAGAATTCAGTGTTCTGGGAAAGGGGAACCTGTTTAACCAGAAAAGGCACACTATGTCAAAGCTTGTTTCCAGGTGTGACCTGGGAGTACAAGAACGTTAAGTGACTTGCTTGGGGTCACACAGTATGCAAGTGGTAGCTGATGGGATTCAAACTCAGGTCTTCAGGTTTATAGTTCAGTGCCCTTAAACACTACACTATATTGTTTCTTGGTAAACACATAGTTGTAAAACACAATGTGCAAATATGTTCCCACCAGAACTGTGTGATGACAGATAGTGCTGGTTGGTTGTAAATGTACAATGAGTGAAAGTACTTTTTGTGTTTCCACTCCTACCTTCTGGAACCATCTTCCTAAATCTTTACAGAATATTGGTTCCTATTATGCTTTTATAAAAAAGGTATGTGGCAAGATTTGTTGAATGAATCAAAATGTAAATGTTGAACTACTGTATGAAACTGATGCTGTATTATTGGTACTGTATTTTTAATATGTGCTTCAGCCAGGGCCAAGTCTGAAAAAGAACCTTCAATCCAATGCTTCCACCCGGTAAACACATTTCAAATAAAGTAAATAATAACATTTTTTTTTGCTAATGATCACCATGTGGAATGGGGTGAGGATTCAGCTCACACATATTGAAAGAGCTTAAATGATGTTGTGTTACCTAGACGGGCCAGCACCAGACATTCTCATGTAGGAGCCGCAAGGTTCCCTAACAATTCCAGGATAGGCCAGACGAATCTGGAAGGAGAGGCAGGAAGCTTACTCAAGAGGTTTGTTTACCAGGGACAATAAAAACAAGACAACTGTTTCCTACAATGCTACAGGATAATAAAAATAAACAACAAAACAATATGATTAGGACTAACAGTTGGTCGAACCAAGAAGAGAGGTTAACCCCTTTTAGTCCAAGTCCTACGTGCACTTGGCCAAGATGATGAAACCTGATGAACCAAGCCTGGGCTTTCCTCTGCATTGGCTGATCAGCATGTGGGCATTGACAGCACAAAGCCCTCATCACAAACAGGCCATAAAGGGGCATCCCCTGACAGAACAGAACACAACAAGGAACACAGCTGGCTGGTCAATGAAGAACTTGGTGATCCTATGCAGCTCCAGGAAAGAAGCTGAAGACCTCTGGTTGGCAGGTGGTTCTCTAGATGATCTACAGCAATGGTCACTGGTAGGGCCCTGGCACCCAGGACACCTCTTAAGAAGAAGACTGCTGGTGATGTGACTCTCTGGAGGCCTCAATGGAGCGACACGGGCACATGCACACTTCTGGATGGTCAGCAAAATAAGAAAGGGGCATGCACGACATTAACTGGGGTCCCTCACACGTGAGCCAGGGTAATTCCTAAGCTGACTCACTACTGGATACCTCACTAGCAGCGCTCTCTACCCCTTACCAGTCATAGGACTGATGCTGGAACATGGTGGTGGAGCTTTGGAGTAGGTTGACATCACTGGAGATGGTTCTGCTGCAGATGGTGGGTGAGCCAGAGACCTCTCTGAGTCAGTGTCAGGCTCTGGTGAAGCTGCTTTTGGCAACAAAGGCAAAGCTGGAAGTCCAGTACACCAAGGTGCAATTCAATAACACAGTTCAGCTGCAAGCAAACAATTCCGTTTCTGGCAGACAATTCAGTTCTTGTAGGAAACACAGTCTGTTGTGGGACATTAGGCAGGCAATAGTGCAGTTCAGTTTGGGTGCTGGGCCATTTAGGCCATAGAACCATGCCCCCCCCCCCAAGGGCACTGCATCTTTAAAGGTTTTCTCGTTTTCTGGTTATTTTTGCAGATCCAACCATGTTATTAGTATTAATATCAACCCCTGGCCTTAGGTGGGGCCTCGTCTATTAATCCCTATGCTTGAGGGCCTGGATGATGGACTCTCACATCTAGCCCCTCCCTCCCTCCTGGCAGCCAGCCAAGGACCTTCGGTTTCTGTCCCTGCCTCTTGGTGCAGAATGGCACCCACACAGGCCCCCAAGGGCCTTAATCTCACTGTGCCCCTGGTCTGCTCCGTTCCCCAACCTCCTGGGGCTTTAAGTAGTGGTGCCCCTGTCCTCTTTTCTTGGGGTGAGCTGCTATTCAACTCAGATTGTCTTTTTCTGGGGCCACCTCAAACAAAACAAGAAAGAGAGAAAAAAATAACAAAAAACTAAGTTGGTAGGCCATGGCTAATCCTGCAGATGCTTTCTTTTTCTTCTGGGCCTTCGGCCCACTGCTCAGGTCCCCCTGTTCTCCTCAGGGCTGTCTGCCCTCCCTGCACGCTCACTATGCCTCCCTTACAACTCTTTGGGGCTCTGGCCCTGACAATTTTGCCCCTTAGCTGTCTGTTCCCTCCCTGCTTTCTGTCCAGCACCTGGAGCGAGTAAAATACAAAATTGGGCTCAAGGCCCCCTCATCACCACAGCCCGGTTCTTTACTCTACTGGCAGGGGGTCTGGGCAAGCCACTGGGAAGCCACACTTCCACCTAACCTCTCCTTCTGCACGGCATGGCTGTGGGGGCAGAACTACAGGTCTGGGGCATGTTTTCTACCCAGACATATTTTTGTGTGGCACCACTTGGTCCAGCGGCCCGAGGCTTTCCCCCACACCACTCAGAGCTCTGGGAGAAGGAAACGGATCATGTCAGGGACCCAGACTCCCACCTGGCAGACCCTGCTGCTGCTGAATTCACTAGGCAACCCCAGACTGAAGATAGAGGGGAACGATGCCGGGGGAGCCACAGACACTCTTCAGTTACTCTTCCCTTTGTCCATGCTCCTCTTGTCCTCCACCCTCCACGTCTAGTGGCTGACTCCCCCTAAAGCCACTCCCCGGCCCTATTCTAGGGTAGGGGAGGTCCTGGTATCCAGCCAGGAGGTTGGGCAGCACAAGTCCCATGGGGAGGGTCTTCTGCCCACAACCCCGCTTCACAGTGGCGAATGGCATGAAATTAAACAAAGGGATAGGGAGGGGTCCGTGGGACTGCAGGCAAGGGGGGTTGGAATGGAGGGAAACCAGGAGAGGAGAAAGGGAAAATAAAAATAAAAGGAAAATGTTTAGGTCGAGGAAAGAGACCCCAGTCCTTTACAGTGCCCCTAACTTTGGGGCACTGCACTCATTGATTTTTTAAGAAGTGATAACTGGTCCTTTAAAGCTCTAAACACCTTGACTGGATGAGTTTTATTTCATGGGGACAGGGTAGGTCCTTTGTGCCCCTTTCCTCCCATACAGGACATCACAATCAGGCTGGGCCTGTGGAGTTCTCTTTTTCCTATATATAGGAAGGTTAAAGAGAACTTAGTACCACAGGGAAAACAATAAAAATACAATATTTAGATGCAATTTCACCTTACAGTATATTTCATACATTTTCTACAAAGAAGTACAAAATTATATATACCCCCCAGAACAAAACATAATTGGCAGTATAATATGAAAATCACCATGAAGGAATTCTGGCTGACTTGGCTTTCATGAGGAATGAAAGGTGCCAACTGGCTTCAAAAACAATCTGTGCAGGGGGCGCTCGAAAGCATGTTCCAGGAAAGCAGTTTTTCACAACAGCTCCTTATCACAGAATAATTTAAACATTTTAAAATGAATTTAAACTTCTCAAAAAAGGGACATTTTATATCTTCCAACAGACCTAAGGACTAACTAACATTGAAACACGCTGCAAAGGAACACCAGAAGAAGGACTGAGGTAAAGTGAGAGCATGGTGGTGCCAACAGTGGGGCCTTCGGGCACAAGTGAAGCCATAAAGAAACATACTGAGCCTCACTGGAAGACCGTCTTGGCAGCAGTTAGAGCAATGAGCACAAAGATCAGGGTCATACTGCACAGAATGAGAATTCAGGAAGAAAAGATCACAGCAGCTGTGGCTACTGCTAATGCTGCCGATACTAATGCCACCAAAGCTCTTTTAGTAACCAACAAATTAATTAATAAAAGAAAACACAAACATATAATTTGCTGGCAGATAAGGACTGCTTGGCCCACCTAGTCTGCCCATTTCCCCTGCCTATAGTATCACCGCCCATTTTTTCTTGTGTGTAGTACCACCGCACAAATTTACATTATCACCTGGCAGCAGTTGAAAATGGGAAGTGGTCAGGAAAGAAACATATGCTAGGACTGCCAGAAAGGACTGAAGGAGAATGGGCAAGGGATTTTGTTCAGCAATGGTTCCAAGAATCTTCAACTTGCCAGATGAGGGACAGAGTTTATTTTCCAAACAAACCTACTGAGGGAACACTAACAAGCATTTGGCAATGCTGAATGTTTGCTTGCTGGCATTGGCAGTGGTAGTGTAGAAGTTACAGAGCTGCGTAATAGGAATGGCAATGAAGTATTGAACTGAAGCCAACCCCACCACCACCCTGCAGAGAGTGACAGGCATTGGGGTGTGCCTTTGGGTCGGCAGGCATAACGGCCACGCCATTTCACCACACCCCACCCTGCAGACACTGACAAGTGTCACAGTGTTCCCTGGGTCTTGGTCTTGCGCGCACCCATTCCATTAGGAAACACGGTGAGATGGGTGCGATATAGGAGAATGGGGTGAACATTGGGGCCGAAGAGTCCAAGGCATACCTCGATGCCTCTCACTGGCTGCAGGGTGTGGAATGGTATGAGCATTACAGGCAAGAATCCCAAGTCACACCCCTGATGCCTGTCATTCTCTACAGGGTTGGGCGTTATGGTTGGAAACCCTAATACCTCAGGCATTCGTTGGTATTTTCACTCCAAATGTTCAACATGGTTTTTTTGTGACCCCACCTCATGAACAAGGGAATATCAGTTTGTTAGCGAAGCTGCTTATGCACAGCAACTACGGCATTTAGCACCACAGGTGCAAAAACATTCCGAACAGGATGTAAAAATGACAGCTCTACTGTTCATGGGAGGTGTAAAATTGGCAATGTTACAAATCTGCAGTAAAAATATAAAAAAAAATGGTGAAGTCACGAGCGTACACAGAAACTGTGCAACGCACACCCGTAATATAATTAGGTTGGGGATTTTTTTTACAGCAGATTGTCAACTCAGGCATTTTGGTGCCTCCATTCATGAACAGTGTCACTGTGGTTTTCTTTAACTGTCCCGAACAATGATTTCCCACAGCGACCATGCATCTCTGCGCTGAAAGTGTGAAAACACACTTCGGCCATGTTGTGAAAAATGACAGCTGTACTGTAAATAAGGAAGTGTGGAAAAATGCCACTGGTGAAAATCTCGACTTAAAATATAACAAAGTCATGAACTTACGAGGGTGCGTGGAAACTGCGCAATGCTCACTCGTAACACAGTCATTTTATGGACTTTTGTCACCAAATTTTCAACATAGCCATTTAAGACCTCTGCTCATGAACAGTGTAACTGTGATTTTTCTTAATCTGTCCCAAACATTACTTCGCTTATCAACAGCACCATTATGTTTCATATGTGCAAAAACACATTTGGTGGCATATGAAAAATGGCAGCTGTGCTGTTCATAAGAAGTGTAATAAAATGGCAATGTTGAAAATCTGGAGTGAAAATATTAAATTGCAAACCATGAGCATGCATAGAACCGCGCAACGCACGCTCATAAACAGTCATTTTTAGGAATTTTTTCACCAAATTTTCAACATAGCTATTTTAAGACCTCTGCTCATGAACAGTGTCACTGTGATTTTTTTAATGTGTCCCATACATTGATTTTGCACATCGACTGCGCCATTGCGCGCTACATGGGCAGAAACACGTTTTGGATGAGATGTAAAAAATGACAGCTGTACTACTCATAAGAAGGTGTGGTAAAATGGCAATGTTGAAAATCTGGAGTGAAAATATTGAAAATTCACGAACTTACGAGTGTGCGTAGGAACTGCGCAACGCACGCTAGTAAAACAGTCATTGTTAGGAATTTTTTCACCAAATTTTCAACATAGCCATTCTATGACCTCTGCTCATGAACAATGTCACTGTGATTTTCTTAATTTGTCCCCTACATTGATTTCGCATACCGGCTGCGCCATTGTGCGCCACATGGGCAGAAACACATTTTGGATGAGATGTGAAAAATGACAACTGTACTACTCATAAGAGGTGTGGTAAAATGGCAATGTTGAAAATCTGGAGTGAAAATATAAAAATTATGGATCTCACGAGCGTAAGTGAGAACTGCATACGCATCGCTCATAAAACAGTCATTTTTAGGAATTTTTCACCAAATTTTCAACATAGCCATTTTCAGACCTCTGCTCATGAACAGTGTAACTGTGATTTTCTTAATCTGTCCCAAACATTGCTTCGCGCACCAACAGCACCATTGTGTGCTACATGTGCAAAAACACATTTTGGGCAGTATATGAAAAATGGCAGCTGTGCTGTTCACAAGGAAGTGTAATAAAATGGCAATGTTAAAGAAATTTGGGTGAAAATGTGGTCACGGACTTACAGGTGTGTAGGAACTATGCAACACCGTTAAATAAAACAATCGTTTTGGAATTTTTCCACCAATTTTCAAAATAGGCTTCTTGAGAGCCCACCTTATGAACACTGGCAGTGTCATTTCGTTAATCAGTCCCGAAAGGTGATTTTGCACAGTGACCGCGCGGTGACTGCGAAATCACCCTTCGGCCCGAATAACGCCATGACAGTGGCATCATTCATGAAAGGGTCCCAAAAACCTCATGTTGAAAATTTGGTGCAAAATTCCAGAAAATGCCTGAGATATGCAACAAAGTTGAAAAACCCTATCTAGCCATTATACAGCTACGGCATTTCCTCAGTTGCGGTCGGCTTTGAAGAGTGCAGACATGTTCCCGGTCCACCGCAGGTCATGGCGCCAAGCTCGGAAGTGGTATGGGTGAGGGGGTGTGGGGAGGTGGGGTGTGCAGTGGGCAGGTGCGGGTTGTGGGGGCAGGAAGACTGCGTGGGACCGTTTTGCTTTACAGATAAAAAAAAAAAAAAAAACAACGGGGGATGTTTGCCACGCTGAGGTAGGATCCCAGCATGGCGAAGGATGGCTGGGGGGTGGAGCCTACAGGGATTGGGACACCCCGTCGGCCATGGCATTTGTTGCCACGCTGGGATGGGCTCCCAGCATGGCACCTTGTACTGGGGAGGAAGCCGACGGGTGATTGGGTACCCTGTCGGGCAATAGCATGGGGGAAAGACAGTGAAGCCAACGGGGATTGAAAACCCCATCGGCTATACCACTGACTTGCCATGCTGGGGTGGGCACCCAGCGTGGCATTTGGAAAACTTGGGGGGCGCAGCACAGCGATGAAGTTGGGCACCCCATCAGTTATAGGTGTGTGGGGGGGAGGGCAGCACGCAGTATGCGTGCGTTTCTCTAATGCGTGCGTGTGTGTGTGTGTGTGTGTGTGTGTGTGTGTGTGTGTGTGTAGGGGGCTGCGCGCGGGCAGGCAATATCTTATCGCTGCTCACTGGCGTAGCTCCCCTTTCAATTGTATGCCACTGCATTTTGGAGCTTGTCATAGACAGCTCCAGCATGCATTGGCTTACAGGGGCTGCTCCTGCCAACACACTGACTGAATTGGAAGAGGGGGTGACACACCTCCGAAATCTCGGATGATGGCACTATGTTTCTTGCACATGCGTGCAAGCAAACATAAAAATTGTACAGCAACAAGCAACACCCTTAGGACTCAGTTGGTTATTCTGAGTGTATCAGAGGTACTGGGCTGTGAGCTATGAGCTGTAAAAGGGAAACAATATCTGTGATATGAATGACCAACCCAATAAGTATTTCAGTATTTGTACCCCCTGGATGGAGGTAAATGGTTTCAAAAGAGACATGCTGCGTTCGAGCTGGAGTGGGGGGGAAGGGCAGATTCAGAAGTATCAGATGGTTGAAGGACTTGCATGCAATTTACAATCTGGGACAATGTGAAATATGAGAAACGTGCTTTTGTTTCTTTTTGTAATACATTCAAAATGGGTAGAAAAGGATATCATACAAGTTTGGAGATAAGGAGTAATCTAAAATAGAATAAAAAATTATAGGTCTAAATTTTCACTGCTGTCATGCACTAGTCTTTCCAGCCACCTTAGAACTGCCAGTATTTGGTCCAGAATCCCCATCTAACTGACCCTGCTCATATTGAGTAACAATGTTCATGCTGTTTGCAGTGACCCCACTTTGTTAGCTTGCTTTGATTACTGTTTGGATGTACTTCACTCTAGAGCTTCTTTGTTTTTCCTGTGCATATTTTAGCCTGTATCGAATTATTGCTGCTGTGGTATGTTAACCAGCTGACTGCTGCTATCCTTCCTGGGACCCCCATGAAAATGAGACGCTGCATCTCATGGGGTTATCTCAATTTAGGTAATTTCAAATAAATAAATACATATGTAACCACCCCCACAAATGGGGGTTCCCAAAAAGTCTTCCTTGAGCTTGCCTAAATGCTCACTGCCAGGCTGGTGTCCTGCGTTTTAGCAGTTTAAATGTGATTACCAGAGCCTGTATAGCCTCTGTGTACTGTCTCTTTAAGAGCTGCCTGATTACAGCCTAAGTAATCTGAGAGGAAACTCTGCTGAAAGATGTAACTATTTGCTGAAAATCATTTAGAGTAGTAATGATAATGTAGTTTGTCTAACCTGCTTCTTTGTAGCAAGGACTGTTTTGTTTTGTCTCCACTATCTTGGTCCTGGACTGCAAATTGGACCAATCCGTTCTGGTGGGACCTAAAATGTAGCCGGACTACAGGAGCTGTCTGAAGTCAATATCTGAAGGAACTGTAGTTTTGAACTTTTTGCACCTTTTTTGCAACTGAAGGGAGAGCTCTTGCTTTGACTGACAGCCAAATAAGCCAACCAAACCTTTTGGATTTTGCGGAAGTCCCCGGGCTGCTTACTATTTTCAGTTAGCTCTGAGCTGGGAAGTGAAATGAGAAGAGCTCAAATGGATTTTGGGCAGCAATCCTGAATGGATTTGCATGGGGAAACTGTGAAAGGGCTGAGTTTTTGGCTTGCATGTCTGCTGCTGCTCCTGAGAGGGAGAGAAGAGAATTATTTTGGACTAAATCCAAGTTTGTGTGACTAAAGTAAGCTATTGAAGTGGGCCAGGCTCAACCTGAAGAAGACTAAAGATTTTGCTGAATGCGATCGGCCTGTCAGGAGCTCCAGCTACCCCTAAGCTCCCGGTGTGTGCAGAGACTTTGCGATTGTGACCGAGGAGTGCTTTGCCTGGTATAGTACAATTCCCATACATGTAAATGTGCTATGAGCTGCTAGTGGGTTGTGAGTTGGTTCCCCACTGTGTGAACCGTGTTCTGCTTGCTGGAAGCTGTATCCAGCCCAAAACAGACTGCATTCGAATTTGTCTCCATGCGGTCTGGGCCTTGCCAGACTGGCCCAGCCAGACTACCCACTGCACAGAGAAGCCATCGACGAGAGACCTGCCTGGGGATCAGCCCCCTGCTCCATGCTCCATGCTTGAACAGGAACAATGCCTCTGTGACTCGAGTGGGCCCTGCTTCTCCTGGCATTCCAGATCAACCACCTGCAGTCTCGATTTTCGTCCAGCCTGTGTCCAGTCTTGGGTATCGTGAGTAAATACCAGGGTAGCTCCCTGCAACAACAGCTTGATCTGAGTGCGTCATCTTTTTTTTTTATTTAGTTGTTTTAACCAGGAGTAGCACACTAAGCTGAAAGCTTTTTTACAGGAGTGACCTGGGAGTACAGGGAAGTTAAGTGACTTGCTCAGGGTCACACAGTATGCAAGTGGAAGCTGTGGGATTCACACCAGGTCTTGTCTGCTGGATGTCATCAGATTTCCAGCACAGAGCCTTAAACCACTGCGCTATACTGCCTTCCTACATCTGATTGTCTTGTTGTTTTGTTTCCTTTACGAACTGAGCCCTCTGGCTCCAGATTACAAATATTGTGTGCAGTGCATGTTGTGTTTTCCATCACAGGGCCCCAACCAGCTGCAACCCCGGGCAACAGTCCTGGCTAGCCCATCTGTTCTCCGCCTGGGTACCCAGAGATGTGACTGTGTGGGGGGACTCAAAGCGCATGCATAACTGCTTGATTGATATAACCTTTAAGCTAATGAACCTGATTTTGCCTCTTCCTTGTTCAAGTCCCCTGAATAAATCAGATCTAACTTTTTCTGCATGTAATCTGACTGTGGTTCCAGTTTGTGCTCAAAGTACTGTACTGTTGCTATTTGCTGTGCATAACTTTGTTTTACAGGGGGTCCCCAGGTCTAGCTAGAGGAACCAACTCTGGTGGTAAGTGCAAACAGTGTGGGTACTTGTGTGGTGTACCAGGGGTATTGTGAAAGTGATTACTGTACAGTGTTTAGGCCACTAGAGGGGAAAGAGGTGGGTTACAGTGTCCCGGAGGGCTGTGCCCAGGTTAGCTTGACCACTACAAACCCTGACCTCCGGGTGGAGGCACCTGTTTCAGAACTCATGCCCTTTAACCTGCTACTAGCCAAGCAGGCAGGGGTAGTAGCCCTTGGGATAGCACCACCTCGGGGTTACACATACAAACATAACTATAAGGAATGTAAACTGGATTATGTCTAAATATTGCATTTTCAAAATTTTTTTCCTGTGGTTTCCAAGGGCTCTTTAAAGTCCAGTCAGGTCCATTGTAATCTATAATGTGCCATTCCGAGAAAGCACACCCAGACTGTAGTACAGAATTATTAAAAATATAGATTTTGTCAGCAGAAAAGGACAGCAAGGCCCATCCAATCTGCCCTGACTTTATTGTTAGCTAGAGGCCATAGGTAGCCCCCAGCTTGTATCACCTTCTCTGAGTGAGTCTTCCTTTTACTGATACCCAGGTACCCATCTTACCCATACTTGAATCCCATCTCTGTCTTTGCCCCACCTCCTCTGTAGGTAACATGTTCCATCTATCCACCACCCTTTCCATGAAGAAACACTTCCTCACCACCCTCTAGAACCTTTCTCGCCACTAACTTATTTATTTATTTAAATTTTGGTAACCAGGTAGGTCCACTGAGATAACATCAGTCCCTTTTTCAGGGACGACCTGGAAGTGCACAGGAGAAATACAGTACAGAGCAAATTACATCAGTTTCACAGAAAGATAATCTCAATATGGTGCATTTCATAGAAAGATAATCTCAGCAGCAAAAAACATTTCACTATTAAAAGGTACAAAGGTCAACAAGCATAAGGTAAACAAATAACAGGCTAGGCATGTGCATTATTACAGTTTTAGAAAATGGGTAAAGTAAATCCTCTCCCCTGATTGGCTGAGACACGTTTTTAGGTGGGCATCTATCAGACAATAGATGCCCACCTAAAAACGAGAGCCAGCCAACAGTGCCCCTTTACCCACTGTAGTATCCCAGCACCCACGCTGTTTCCCAATTGCCAATATGAAAAAAATTTCAAACTCGGCGCCATTTTTCCATACAAGTTAGCGAGTGATTTCACACAATATAGCAGTACACGTAACACTCGCTATAATTAAATCAAAATCTAGCAGTTTAACGAGTGGTCCAAACGAAAGAAATCCACACAAGTTGAAAATTACAAACTAAACTAATCCGCTCAGCACAGCAGACGCATGATTACGAAATAACTGCGTGCACTGAGACATCTGACATCGCTTAGCGAGAGATAATGCGGCTCCCATCTGGGGTCCATAGTTCAGCGTCACCTACTACTGAAACCGAACACCAACATCGCTTTCATGTCATGTCACTTTTAAATTTTTACTGTACATGCTGCTGCCCTGATTGCTGACAGACTTCACAGTAAAATTCTCCGAGAGCTGACCATGCCTGCGTCCTTCTTTCTCCCCGTTCGCTCCTGGTCCCAAAACAGTTTAAAAAAATGAAAACAGTTTATGTAAGCGAGATGCAACCTAATTCCGTCTGCTCAGTGTCGCCCCGCCTATATTTCCAGCACCAGCCAAAGCTTTCTTTTAAATAAAAATAAACTCTTTCCCATTTTACCAGTCTCCCTCACTCCCGAGCCAGCAGTTCTGCTCAGTTTGCCGACGGCGCTGACATGCTTCGGTCTTCAATTTGCCGGCGGTGCTTTGACATGCTCTGTCTTCTCATCCCAATTGTAACAGCTCCCAGTTTGAAAGTAAAGTGTACTGCCACTGGAGGGGGGGCGACACAAAGCTATCAGAGGTGTCTGTGTAACAGAAATAGTCTTTCCATTTTATCGCGGCAGCAAACGAGCAGCTCCTGTGTGTGTGTGTGGGGGAGGTAACCATGACGACCAGCAAACAACAACAACAAAAAACATTCAAATCCATGCGGAGGAACTTTTTTATTACAATATTCATATTAAACTAATGTTATACTTAATTTGTTATTAAACTTATAGTTTTTACAGTGCCCATTTTCTAAGCGCAATAATACCCTCCAGGGTGGGCGGTATTGTGCTATACCGGACCTTCCAAGGGCTATAAGGCCCTCCGCCTGCAGCGTCGGGCCTCATTACGCCCCTGGGCGGTCCGGTATAGCACAATACCGTCCACCCTGTTGGGTATTATCGCTTACATACATAATCACATAAGAGTCAAAGCATTGAGATCATGTGCCAAAATGGTATACGAACATACGAAATTTGCCAGCAGATAAAGGCCCAGAGGTCTATCAAGTCTGCTCGAATGTGCAGCTAGCACCCCTTATTCTGCAGCTGCCCCTCCCTTCCACCCTTCCCCTTCATTAACCCTCCCCCTTGTCCTGTCCCATCCTCGCTTGAAGCAGTCCACTGTTCTACTGCATACCACTTCTGCAGGTAATGCATCTCCACCCAGCCACCACCCTCTCTGTAAAAAGTGTCTCCTCATCTCCTCCTGAACCTTCCTCGCTCCAGTCTCATATCATGGCCCCTGGTAGCCCTCCCCTTCCTTACTTTGAACAGCTCCTCTGTACCCGTCTTGTTTATTCCTTTCATGTATTTAAAGGTTTCAATCATGTCACCCCTGTCTCTCCTCTCCTCCAGTGAGTACATGTTCAACTCCTTCAACCTCCTCTCGTATGATAAGTCCCCCAGACCCTTGATCATCTTTGTCGCCCTGCACTGCACCCCTCCAGTAACTTAGTGTCCCTCTTCAGATATGGGCGCGCAGTACTGCACGTACTCAGGTGTGGTCTAACTAATGACCTATACAGTGGCAGAATCACCTCCTCCCTCCTCAAGGATATACCCTTGCAATACAACCCAGCATTTTGTTGGCCTTTGCAGCTGCCTTCCTACACTGTGCAGAGTTGTTCATTGACCCTGTAATGAGCACACCCAGATCCTTCTCCTCCTCTGTCTGGGCTAGCTGCACTCCCCCTAGCTGGTAAGTCCTCCTTGGGTTCTTTATCCCAAAATGCAGTACCTTGCACTTTTGACATTAAAGCCCAGTTGCCAGGTGTCTGACCAAGTTTCAAGCTTTGCCAGATCATCCTGCAACCCCTGCCATCCCCTAGGTCATCCACCACCGCACCAACCTTGGTATCATCAGCAAACAGACTGATCTTGCTCTTGATGTCCCATGATATGTCTGCAATGAATATCCCAAACAACACTGGTCCCAACACGAGCCCTGTGGGACACCGCTCGTCACTGCCCTTGGGTGTGAGCTCCCCACCCACCACCACCCTCTGTTGCCTTCCTGCAGCCAGTTTCCTACCCATCTCACCAGCTTTGCACCCGCCCCTGTGCCTACTAACTTCCTTCCCAGCCTTCCATGTGGCACCGAGTCGAATGCCTTACTGAATTCCAGATACAAGACATCCACTGCATGGCCCCTGTCCAGTTGCCTAGTTACCCAGTCATAGAACTCCACCAGGTTGGTTTGGCAGGATCTGCCACGTATGAAGCCATGCTGTCTGCTGTCCTGTAGTCCTTTGGCCTCTAGGAGGCCACCAGCCTCTCCTTCAGGATAGTCTCCATTAGCTTACCCACGATGGATGTGAGGCTTACTGGTCTGTAGTTTCCGGTTCATCCTTGGGGCCACTCTTGTGGAGGGGCACCACATGAGCCATCCTCCAGTCCGGAGGTACACACCCCGAATGTAGTGAGGCATTAAATAGGTCTGCCAAAGGTTCTGCAAGGACCTCCGCCAGCTCCTTCAGTACCCTAGGGTGGATGCCATCTGGGCCTGGTGCCTTGTCCACCCTCAGTGCCTTCAAACCCTCTCGAACTCTGCCCTCCATGATTTCCCCATCTGTCACCACATCCCCCGTGTCTGCCATTTCTCCCACCTTGGGTGTCACCTCCTCTTCTCTTTAGTAAATACTGAGCAGAAGTACTCATTTAGTGCTTCCGCCTTATACATCCCTGCTTCCACCCAACCCCCCTTCCTAATCCTTACTGTGGTCCTTACAGCTCCTTTTCTCCCTGATATACTTAGAAGTCCTTCTCCCCCTTCTTAATGCCTTGTGCCAGCCTGAGTTCTGTAGATGCTTTGGCTCCCGTTACTGCCCTTGTCACCTCCTTCGATTTTGTCAAGTACTCCTCTCTGTCCTCCCCCCTCCCTGTTTTCTTGTACTTCCTAAAGGCAGCTCTTTTCCTCCTTACCTTTTCCATGACCTCCTTGCTCAACCAGCTCGGTTTCTTAGCCCTAACTTTCTTGCTCTGGGCTTTGCAGCAGGTTTTGGTTGCCTCCACTATCCCCAGCTTGATGAGCTCCCATCTCTGGTTAGTATCCATACTTGATTGAATTCTGCCAGGTACCTTTTACCACTTCCCCATCCTCCCAAAGTCGGCCCTCAAGTCCAGCACTCTTGTGCCAGATTCCACTCCTTCCTTGCCCATATCTAATGTGAGCCATATTGGATGGTGGTCACTCCCTGACAGCGGTTCCTCCACTGTAAGTTCTCTCACAAAGTCCCCATTTGCCAGCACAAGGTCAAGGGTATTCCCTAACCTGGTTGGTTCACTGACCATTTGCAGCAGGAAGCTGTCCTGGAAGGCATCCAGCAGTACCTACTCCTTTCTGTTACTGGTTGTTGGGGTGCTCCAGTCCACTCCTGGCATGTTGAAGTCCCCCACAATCACCACACTACCCTTCTCGCAGGTCCTCCTGATCTGTCCCGCTAGTTCCCTGTCTAACTCCTCCATCTGAGATGGTGGCCTGTACACCACTCCCATTCTAAGAATCCTATTCTTGGAATCCTGGATTTGCACCCAAAGTGACTCTGTACTACCCTCCTCCCCTTCCTCCCTTACACACTTCAGTCCTTCCTTCACATATAGTGCCACCCCTCCTTTCCCAGTCACCCTGTCCCTACAGAATAACCTGTATCCTGGTACAGACAGGTCCCAGTCATTATATTGGGTGGCCCATGTTTCTTGATGGCTGCAATGTCACCTCTCCCTCTGCCATGAGAACTTGTAACTCTGCAGTTTTCTCCCAAGGCTCCTAGCATTAAGGGTAACCACCTTCCACCCTTTCCCCCCCCCATCCTGCCCTTCTTTCCTAGCATCACCAACAGTACTAGCCATTTGTCCTTTGTCACTGTTATGGGGGTAAGCTCATATGATTTCCCAACCTGTGGTCTCTGCATATCTCTTCCCAACTGCCACCCCCACTCCTAGTTTAAATTCCCAACTTCCTTATATATTCTTCCATCCTCTGTTTCAACACTTTCTTTCCCTCCTCACTCAAGTGTAGTCTGTCCTGGCATAGAGACTACTGTCCTCCCAGGTCCTCCCACCCCAACAGCCCATACCCTTTAGCGCAACACCAGGTTCTTAGCCATCCATTAATTCCTCTATTCTCAGCTTTCTTGTTGTGCTTGCCTTTGGCACGGAAGTATCTCGGAAAAGTTACTGATCTTCCTGCCCCTCATATAATTGTGCTAGTTCCTCAAACCTCCTCTGGACTATATCTACTGTCTTGTCAGCCAGGTCATTTATCCCAAGATGTATAATTAAATGAGGCTTGTCCCTACCCCTTCTAGCATATTTCAGAACAGACTGTCCCCCCTTTCCGCTGTCATTCCTGGCATGGCCTCCACCCAAATGCGACTATGCCTCTTCCCCTTGCTACCCCACCTAACTCCTCTTAGTATTGAGTCCCCCAGCACTAAAATTACCCCCCCTTACTCCCTGCTTGCTTCCATTCATCTCCCTCCCTCATTTCCAGCTCTTCTTCATCCTGCTCATTATTTCCCCCTTTTACCCTTGTTGCAGTTCTCCCAGCAGAACTTCCCGCCGCTCCAGTTTGGTCCAGGCATTTATCAATTACTCCTCTAATTTCATCATTTCCCTCCTCCACCTTCTTCCTCTCTAGCAGTGCAGAGCTGTTTTCTGAAGACCCTTCACAAATGCCCACTCTCTCTCTCTTCATAGTAACCTGTTCTGTCCTTTCCACTCCATGACTTTTGCCACTTCTTCGCCTCCCCTCACAAATCCCTATCGCCTCCTTCCGTTTGACTTTTGTCTCCTGACCTGGTTTCCCTGGAAATCGTTCTTCCTGGCCTGGGCCCCTTTGTCTCTGCTTCCCTTCTTCTGATCCTCTTCTCACCACTGTTGGGCTTAAATCACCCTCCTCATCTCCCTTCTTCCTCCCTCCAGTATTGGGCTAAACCTACCCCAATCTGCCTTGCCTGTCTTAGTTCCTCCTGCAGACCCTCAATCTCCTTTCTAAGTTTTCTATGTGTTTGCACATAAACATCCTCCACACTCCAGGCAATGTTTAGAAAGATTGGTGCACGCAGTTATTTGCAACCTACCACCGTACCCATTGCTGTCGTTGCCCTGGCGACCCCACCCTTCCAGATGCAGGATACAAACACTCCTCAAGTCTCCCTCTCCCCTCTATCAGTGCAAAACATTTTATTTCCCTTACCTCCTTTGTTGCACATGTTTAGATATATTGAGCAACTGCTTTTTATATTCCTATCCTTCCTATCCACACTCAAAATAGGCGTTAAGTAGCCATTGCACAACCTTCTTCAAACTCCTACTCCTCCTTTCCCAATGCAATATCAATGGGAAGAAGTAATAATAAGCTCCTAGATTTGCATTTACTTCCCTTCCACTGAGAGAGCAGTCACCTCTTCACTTGCTGCTGTTCCTTTCCTGGATGTCTGCTTCTGCTATGACAGGTGCATATCCTTGCCTGTTTGAGAAGTGATGTCAGACCCCTAACATAAAGAAATAATGGACCAGGGTGGGACCAGCCCAAGTCTTCTGAAACAATCAGCTAGCTGAGGCCTCTAGTCAGACCATTAGCACCCTTCCCCCCCCGTGCACTCAAACTTTGCAGCTAGTGAAGCCAGCAACAATGAATCAATTCTACCAAGCCCCAAAATAGGTTTGCTACCCAAAGAAACAAGACACCAATTCAAACAGCTTCACCAACAATACATCAAAATAGGCTTGGAATTAGAAGATATAGGTCTCCAATTCAAAGAAACAGACCCAGTTAAATTACACCAATTATGTTTAAAACAGAAGAAATAGGCCTCTACAAATGCAGCCTGCCACACAGTGAACCAAACAAATGAGCCCACATACAGCTACCAAAACAGGTTTCAAAATTCCAACAGCCCCAAACAATACCCTGCTAGCCCCTTAGTAGTAAGAAAGAAAATAAACAACTTTCTACCAAGTAGAATCCATGAAAAACAATGTAAAACAAGAAGCTACTGTACTGTAGATCTGATCCTGTCCCCCTTCTAGTCCCTTCTGAAGGAAGTATGAAGGGTTTGTCAGGATAGAGGGCAGGTGGAAGCAAAGATAGGGAGTCAGGTAGAAGAGGGAGGAGGGAGAACAGCAGAGTAGGGGTAGGATGGGCATCACCAAAAGCTGAAGTAAGTAGCAGCAGCGGAGAGAGTGGTGAACAAATTGGACTGGAATGAGGGAAGAGAGAGGCAAAAAAGGACGGAGGGTGGAAGGGAGTTCCAATCAGACACTGCAGCAAAAGTGAAGGACTTCTGGCAGTAGCAAGTCACAAAATCTGTTGTATGAGAAGTGGGAGGGAGGCAGATCTGAGAGCTCGAGGGGCTTGTCGACGGCAGACAATCTCACTGAGGCAGGAAGGGGTAGACTTATGGACCAGCTTCACTGTGTTTCTGTTGTAACCACTACTGTACATACATGGCTTAGCAACTGCTTATGAATAATGTGGCAGGCCAAGCGTATATCCTAGACCCAGAATGTCTGGAAAGATCAACTAGTCTGCTGTAGTTAATATATCACTAATTAATGTCGTCACTTATTTGAAACAGCTAGCTCAGTTAGTCTTATCAGAGCTCTTTGGATTGGAACAACATAAAAGAAGCACAAATAATGAAAACTGTAAATAACATGAACACAGTGCAGTTCATATACCACACTGAGTTATTGTCACAGTGCTGTCCACCAGGATTAAGCAATCTGTAAATGATTTCAGTGACCCTGAATAATTTTGGTGGTTCATCTTTGCGCCATTTCAATTGACCTAATATCTGTTGTTGTTTTTTTTTTTTTTTGTGGTAGGATTTCCAGAACTGCACACAATACTCCAGGTGTGGTCACACCATGGATCTGTACAGAGGCAATATGACCTCCTTCTTTCTGCTCGTGAATCCCCTGCTTATGCAACCCAGTATCCTATGTGCTTTCGCCGCTGCTAGAAAGCATTGCGTAGAATGCATTTGGGAACTGGTCATTGCAATATTTAGGTCAGAATGCTTTTGGGAACTGGTCATTGCAATATTTAGGTCAGAATGCTTTTGGGAACTGGTCATTGCAATATTTAGGTTGGGATACTTTTGGGAACTGATTATTCCAATATTTAGGTCTTTCTGCTCTTCAGATACTGTGACAGCCACACACCCCAGCCTGTACTCCACACTTGGCTTCTTTCTCCCCATGTTCATGAATTTGCACTTCTTGGCATTAAATCCCAGGTGCCAGATTCCAGACCAACTCTCACATCTTTTAAAGTCTTCCTTCATGTCCCTTATCCCACCATCTGTGTCCACTCTCCCACAAAACTTGGTGTGATCTGCAAGAAGGCCAATTTTGCCCTTAATACCATCTCCTGTGTCATTTACTATATGAACACACTGAACAGCACTGGCCTGAGCACATACCCTTGTGGTAACCCACTTATAACCTCCTACATTCTGGGGTGCTCTTCTCCAAACATTACTCTCTGTGTTCTCCCCCCTAACCAGTTTACCACCCACCTAATCATTTTGTCCTCCACCTCTAGTTCATCTCATTTATTTAACAATGTTTTATGGGAACTGAGTCAAAGTCCTTACTGAAATCCAGGTACTGTACAGTATGTCTACTACCTGACCCGTCAACTAGCATTGTGATCCAGTCGAACAAATTTACCAGGTTAGTTTGACACAACCTTCCTGACACAAACCAGTGCTGTCTGTTGTCTTGGAGCTTATTCACCTCAAGGAACACCAAGAACCTTTCCTTAAGAATGGTTTCCATTAACTTGCCTATGTCTGATGTCAAAGTGACTGATTTACAGTTTTTCAGCTCATGGCCCCACTCTGACAGGGCACCACATCTGTAGTTCTCCACTCATGTGGTACCAGACCTTAGTCCATGGAGCTGTTGTACAAGTCAGCCAATTCGGCTGTCAGTACTGATGCCAGCTTTCTCTGCCTCCTATGAGTTGTGGTCCTGCCTCTGCCTCCTTTTACTTAAACATATATACATGCAAAAGGATGTAATAGAAGAGGTGAGGACCTCTAGAGTGGAAGCCATGATTATGTTGGGATGGGCTAGAGAGGCAGAGGAGATGGAGAGGACAGAGAAAGAGAAGAGGGGATCAAATGGGTTGTGGCTATTAGGAGAAGTGTTTCCCAGAACCTGGGTAATCTTAGAATGAAAGCATGATGTGAATGTTTTACCCTAAGGGAAGAGGACAACAGGAGAGGGTGAGGAAGGTGTCTAAAGGAGGGAGTTTGGATAAGGAAGAGGGTGTGGGGACTGCTTGAGGACTGCAGGCACCTCTAGATAAAGTGACATGTAGAGTTTAACTTTGAGATTGTAACCAACATTCTGTCCCAGAAGGTAAAGGTCATTTCAGATTTTAGTTTTGAACTGATCTGAACACGTGTAAACATTTGCCAGTTTAAATTCATCATTTTCTATGTTTTAAATTATTTGTTCAGCTTTGCAAAATGTAAGCAATAAACCACTTCTACATGCTTGATAAATATTCCACTTTAACCTCTTGCCATCAGGAAAAGGTGGCTTAAGCCAAATTCGTACCTCCTCTTTACTGTTTTAAAAAATGTATTAATATATTCCTACCCAATAAAAAATAAAGAAGCTGCTCAGGAAATCTCATCTGGAAATCTTGTCTGCAATACTGGATTTCAACTGCATGTTATACAATATAAACTACCCCTACGATGTAAAAATGCCCTGCTTTAGATGGAAGTCCATTTTTCAAATCCACCTGCGAGATACACTATTGTCCAGTCTCAAGTTTAAAAGGTAACACTAACAAGATGCCAGTGGAAGGTTGTGCAACAGCAGAGGGATAAAGGCTGCACTAACAGGACACGGGTAATGGGTTTATTTCTGGAGCTTGCTCCATGCTTTATTAATCATCTTGTTTTATATATTTTTCTTTTTTGTATTGCAGTTTGGGTGCTCTGTGTCTGTGTGATTTTACATTACTCTGCTTAACTCATCATGTTTTTGTATATTTTGTTTCTGCTCCTTGTAATGTTATGTATTTTGTTTCTACTCCTTGTAATGTTATGTACTTTGTTTCTACTCCTTGTAATGTTGTATATTTTGTTTCTGTTCCTTGTAATGTTATGTGTTTTGTTTCTACTCCTTGTAATGTTATGTGTTTTGTTTCTACTCCTTGTAATGTTATGTATTTTGTTTCTACTCCTTGTACTGTTGTGTATCTTGTTTCTACTCCTTGTAATGTTGTGTATTTTGTTTCTACTCCTTGTAATGTTGTGTATTTTGTTTCTACTCCTTGTAATGTTGTGTATGATGCTAACATTTGCCATCTTGATGGCCCAGGTAATGCCTAAAAACAGTCTCTAGGATCAGTGTACCCACCCACTTATCCAATAAATAAATAAATAACAACTCAATGATTTGTTTCTGCTTCCAGAAGCAGTGCATTATGGAGAGCAGAGGGATAGAGCCAGCCAAAGTTCATGAGGCTTAGTGTCAGTTGCAGGGACTGTAGGGTGCTCCTCTCCAGGGTTACACTCTAGAGGAAGGGGTCACTGCCCCTTCTGCAGGATTTTTGTGGAGCTCCATGCTCAGCTGGTAGCAGCAAGGGAAAAGAGATCTCTCCTGCAGCACTGGTTCAGCTGGAGCCCACTCTGTCAACCCACTAGTGCGGGGGGGTGGAGGGTAGTGGGGAGGAGGAAGGGTGGCAGAGGCAGCCACAGGGAGGTCAATTGGCCCCACACCATCTGGACAGCAAATCATTTTGCACTTCTGGTGGAGACTCAGATATCTGACTCAAGCATGAGGACTCTGGGTCAATCAAGGAAATGGGAATGATGACCTGGTGGCACCCCGGGGTGAGAGTAAGAAAAAGGCAGCTAGGAAAGTTTTAGTGGTTGGGGATTCTATGATCAGGGGAGTAGAGGGGGGAAGAGGGTAAGGGATGGTCAGGTGCCTTCCTGTGGCATCAGCCATCTGGGACATACACAGAAGAGGGAGGAGAGCAGAGGGGTATGAAGCTGGAGGTGCTGGTACACTTGGGTATAGACAATCAGAAGAACCAGCCTGTGGAGCAAGTGAAGTGGAACTTTCAGAGCAGCAGGACAGACTGCAGGTCACTCGGTATCTCTGGCCTTTTCTGAGGTCCTCCCTGTGTGGTGTTGGGGGCAGGGAAAGATAACGTATGGAGGGCAGAGATAGAGGAATTAAAAGGGTGGTTAAAGGGATGGTTTCAGGAGAAGGGGTACCACTGTGTAGGGTACTGGGGGGACTTCTGGGACATGAGGCTCTTAAAAGCCATGGTCTTCACCTGACAAGAGAGGAGACCAGTGCACTGAGGTAGAAGTTTGATGCTTGCAGTAGACAAACTGACTGCAGGAACACTAAGGCTAGGGGAACCACCTTAAAGGGAGTGAGGGAGGGAAACATAGCTAGTGCTCCCCCTATACTGGGGACTGGTAGCAGTAAGGTGGATAAAAAAAAGACTGAGGTTAAAAAAGGAGCATTGAAAGAGGTAAAAGGGGAAAGGCTCTCAGGGTCTGTAAACAATAGGAAAAATAAGAAGGTAAGGAGAAAGGGAAGGAGTGCCAGTGTAAGATCACAAAATGACAAAAGAAGATCTGGAGCTAGCTGGACGGGGGTCTGACTTAATGCCTGAAGTCTGCGTAATATAATCAGTTAGCTCCAGACATTGGTGACAGTCACTGAGGTTGCCTCGTAGTCATCACAAAAACTCATGCCACAGAGAATAATGACTGGGACTTCTCAGCCCCAGGTTACACAATGTTTAGACAGGAGAGCGAGGGAAAGGTAAGGGGGGTGTACTAACCTTATATGTCAGGGGGCATAGAGGCTATGAAAGACGGACACATCGGGGAAGCAAAGAGGAAACAGGATCACTGTGGGTTTACCTCATGGCGCCCTCCGGTGTAAGAAAATATGGGTGGGTGTGATCTATAGACCACCAGGATAAGGGGAAGAGAGAGATAGGAGGGTTGAGGAGAAGCTGGCAAGGGGAGTAAAGATGGGGAAGTGATGGTGGTAGGTGATCTGAACTTGCCAGATATATCAAATGGGACATTCCAGTAGCCAGGTGCACTAGAAGTCAGGTCTTGTTGGATACATTGGAGAATTACTTGCTGGTGCAGCTGGTTAAAGGGAGGGTCCCCTCAGCCTTTTATTCTGTTTACCTTTGTAGTTTGTAGGCATGAACAACAATTGCCTCTATTGTGCCCTCCTAATTTCATCAGGATTTGAATGTAAATGAAGGAACTTAAGTTTGGTGTGAAAACCTGCTTGACTCCATTGCAAAGGCCACAACCCGACTCATGTAAGGCATCCTGAAATTTTATGATGTTTTAATGCTAAAGCCTGCAGTAGTTATACTGTATTAGCCAGTGCTGTTGCTATCCTCTGCAGTCCCTATGGCCATGAAACTTTTCAAGGCATTGTAAGTGTTCTGCTGTTTTCTGCAGTTTAAAGTATATCTCAGTTAGAAAAAAATTACTTTTAGAGAATTCAGGGACTTTACAAGACATGTAACTGAACTGAATAAGAGTATAATGTTTGCTGGCTTGTGCAGGTATGCATTATCAACTCCCATGATATCTTACACGAGTGGGGTCATAACCTTTGCAATGGAGACAGACGCATTTTCACACCAGGGCAAAACAGAGTGAAGCAACCTCATTTATATTTAAATTAGGATGAAATTAGAGGGATACAAGAAAGGGAATCATGGTTCATGCCTACAAACCACACAGCTATACAGAAAATAGGTTGAGGGGACTTTCCTTTAAGAAACCCACTAGAGAGGTGACCATTCTCGATTTGGTGTTCACAAACTCAGAGACAGCGAGAGGAGTAAGGGTAGGGGAGGCGCTGGTGTCCATTGACCATAACTCCATTTGGTTCAGGCTTGCCCACAGGATCAGAATGCCCCTATCAAAAACTGAGGTACTAGACTTCAGAAGAGAAGACTTAAACCAGATGAGGAAGCTGGTCCAAGACAAATTGACTACAGTGGACAGCATCAGAGGGGTAAAGATGGGGACAATGAAGGGGACCATTCTCGAGGCAAAGAAGACATGGATGAGAATTCTAACACAGGTATAAGAGACCAATATTATGCTTGGAAAGGGTAAAAGAAGCAGTGAGGGCCAAGAAAAAGGTTTTCACCAGGTACAAGGTGGCAGAGGAGGAAGGAGGAGCATACCAAATAAAACTAGGGATCCAAGAGGATGGTCAGGAAGGCAAAAGCAGACATAGAGGTACGTAGTGCAGAGGGATTCAAGGATAGGGGAAAACAATTTTTTATATATATTAAGGAAAAAAGGAAGCAGGGGAGGAATTGTTAAGCTATGGTGGGAAGGGTACTAAAGGAAATGAAATAAATGGAACCATCCTTAACGATTACATCTGCCTTGTCTTCACATGGGAAGACAGTGGGTGCTTGCCTGAAAGTGGCACCATGGTGGCTATCAGGAGCATTATTGAAAAGAGGCAGTTAATATTTACCATAGAAAGGGTTCAGAGGTGGCTTGAAGCCATATTGGTAGATAAAGCCCAAGGGCAGGAGGGGATGCACCCAAGGGTGCTCAAGGAATTGGCTGCAGAACTGGCTGAACTCCTAGTAAAGCTATTCAGTAGCTCATTTCAGACTGGGATAGTTCAGAAAGACTGGAGAGGAGGGGTATAGTCACACTACATAGCGTGGGGGAGACAAGGAGGAACCGGGGAATTACAGACCTGTCAGCCTTACCTCTTTAGCGGATAAACTGATGGAGTCACTGATCAAAGAGGACCTTGTGGACTACCTAGAGAGCAACAGTCTACAAGATATCAAACAGCATGGGTTTGTGTCAGGCAAGTCTTGTCAAACCAACACAAAAGTTCTCTCCGGTTGGGTAACGAAGGTAGTAGATAAGGGACATGCTGTGGAATTACTCTACTTAGATTTCAACAATACTTCTGACTTGGTGTCACACAAAAGATTTGCTTATGAAGTCTGAGGACCTGGGCATGGCTAGGGACATACTTAGATGATAGAAAACTGGTTGAAGGCGAGGCAGCAGGGGGTGGTGATAAATGGAGTCAAATTGGAAGAGAGGGAGATCACAGTGGGGTGCCAAAGGGAGTGCCCTGGGTCCTGTCACCTTCAATATGTTCATCAGTGACACTGAAGGGGTCATCTGGGCAAGCTGTGTCTTTTAGCAGATGACACAAAGCTCTGTTGTAGGATAGATAGCGACGAAGGTATGAAGGAGATATAGAGGGACCTGCAAAGGCTAGAGAAGTGGCCTAAGTTTTGGCAGTTGAAATTCAATGGCAAAAAATGCAAGGCTATGCACATACTGTAGGAAAAAAACAGGACAGAGTACTGGATGGGGGTGTTAAACTGAGCACTACGCAGAGGAAAGGGACCTGGCAATTATCATTTGTGACTCTCTCAAACAATCAAACCAGTATAACAAGGCCTTTAGTAAGGATAATAGGATGCCAGGGTGTATCGGAAGGGGTACTGACAGCAGGAAAAAAGGAGATACTACTACCTCTATATAGCTCACTGGTGAGGCTGCAGCTGATATATTGTGTTCAGTTCTGCAGTCCTCACCAAAGGAAAGACAGGGACAGGCTGGAGATGGTTCAATGAAGAGTACCAAGATGATTCTTGGCAACAAACGTCTGTGTCAGGCAGGTAAGCAAAAGCAAAAGGAAAAGGAGACGGCTTTGGTTTTCATAAGAGATGGCTGGGAAGGTAAGGACAATGAAGCTAGCATTTCAGGAGGTATAAGAGTACACAGACGGAGGAGGATAGAGAGGTGTATCAAGAGAAGCAGTAGGAGGCAGGAGAAAGCACTCAGGAGTGCAAAGGCACAGATGGAGGAGAAGATAGCACAGGCAGTAAAGAAAGGGGACAAGAGGGTGGGGTAGCACTCTATGTGAGGGAAGGGATCAGTTGTACAAGGGGGAGGAAGGGAGGACAGAGGCACTATGGATGCAGCTTCTGGACTCCAATGGTGGAAAGCTGAGGCTGGGGGTGGTGTACAGACCACCGGCCCAATCAGTGGAACTGAACAGGGAGTTAGCGGAGCAAATAAGGAGGGTGTGTAGAAAGCAGAGTGTGGTGATTGTGGGGGATTTCAATCTGCTGGGGGTAGATTGGAACATCCCTGCCACCTCCAGTGCCATAGAGCAGGTGCTCCTGGACATGATCCAGGATAGTCTCCTGACACAGCTGGTCAGTGGGCCGACATGATTAGGTAACACGCTGGACTTGGTGCTGTCAAATGGGGAGGTAGTGAGGGAGATAGGGGTGAAGACCCACTAGCTGGTAGTGACCACCAAACAGTGTGGTTCACTCTCAAGTTGGGCAGGGAGTCTGGAGAGACAGTGACAAAGGTGGTGGATTTTAGGACAGCAGACTTCGGAAAGATGAGAGAAATACTGCAACGGAGACTTCAGGGTATTAGGCCAGAGATGGATGCACAGCAAAAGTGGGAAATTATTAAAACTGGGCTAACAGAGGCTACAGAACTTGCACCAGGACTAAGCAAGAAATGTAGAGCCAGGAAACCATGCTGGCTGAACAGAGAAGTGTTGAAGGGAGTGAGGGTGAAGAGAGCTGGGTACCAGAAGTTCAGGAGAATGAGGAAGGAAGGAAGAGGACAGGGAGGCTTATATGAGTTGGTCCAAGAAGGTGACCAAGCAAATGAGAGTAGCCAAGGCCTCCAGGGAGCTAAGGTTAGTGCAGGGCATCAAGGGAAGGGAGAAGGACGTTTTTAGATATGCCAGGGAAAAAAGGAAGTGCTGAGACCGTATATTGAAAATAAGGTGAGGAGGGGAGTAGGTGGAAAAGGGAGAGGAACAAGCGGAAGTACTAAATGAATACTTTTGCTCCATTTTCATGAAGGAGAAGGAGAAGGATGGTCCACTACCACCATGGACTGGGAAGGTGGGGGTGGGAAGGGAGGAGATGATGGACAGAATGAATGAGGGGAGTAGAGTACTAGAGGATCTGAGGGCATTAAGGGTGGACAAGGCACCAGGTCCTGATGGCATCCACCCCAGAGTGCTGAGGGAGATGGCAGAGGTATTGGCCGAGCCACTGGTGGATCTGTTCAGCACCTCCCTGGACATGGGATGGGTGCTTCAGGACTGGAGGGTGTCCCATGTGATGACCCTAGGGATGAGCCAGGAAATTGTCAGCCTGTCAGTCTCACTTCCATAGTGGGTAAACTTATGGAGATGATACTGAAGGAGAGGATAGTGTTGTTCCTCAAGGGTAATGACCTCCAGGATGGGCAGCAGCATGGGTTTATCTCAGGGAGGTCTTGTCAGACCAATCTAATAGAATATTATGACTGGGTAACAAGAGAGATGGATATGGGTCATGCTGTAGATGTCCTGTACTTGAACTTTAGCAAGACCTTCGATTCAGTGCCTCATGGGAGGCTGGGGGAAGGGAACTGACTGCTGCAGGGGTGGGGACAAAGCTGACAAACTGGATAAAGAACTGGCTGCAGGGGAGGCTACAACAGGTGATAGTGGGGGGGAGCTCTCGATACCTAGACCAGTGACGAGCGGTGTGCCGCAGGGCTCAGTGCTGGGCCTGGTGCTATTTGGGCTTTTTATCTCAGATATTGCACATGGAGTTGGGAGCAGGGTTAGTCTCTTCACAGATGATACCAAAATGGGAGCAGTGGTGGATGAAGAGGATGGATGGAAACAACTACAAGGGGACCTAATCAAACTGGAGCTATGGTCAGAGAAGTGGCAGCTGGGATTCAGTGCGAAAAAGTGCAAGGTTATGTACTTCGGAGCAAAGAACATGAGGAGGGACTATGGGTTGGAAGGGGTGAGGCTGGGGATCACTGAGGAAGAGAAGGACCTATGGGTGTTTGTTAACAGGGAGCATGAACAACTCTGCCCAATGCAGGAAAGCAGCAGCTAAGGCAAACAGGATGCTGGGCTGTATCAGCAGGGGGTTTCTCATTCAGGCATAGAGAGGTGATCCTGCCCCTCTACAGATCTTTGGTCAGGCCAGACTTGGAGTACTGTGTGCAGTACTGGCACCGTATCTGAAGAGGGATATTAATTTACTGGAATGTGTGCAATGGAGGGCAACAAAAGTGTTACAGGGGGATGGAGGGCAAGTCCTACGGGGACAGGCTGAATGAGCTGAATATGTACACACTGGAGGAGAGGAGGAATAGTGGGGATATGATTGAATCATTCAAGTATTAAAGGGGAATAAACAAAGCTAGCACTGAAAGGGTGTTTAAACTGAGGAAGGGTAGGGACATGAGGGGGCACAGACTAAGACTGGAGAGCGGAAGAGTTAGGAGGGAGATGAAGAGGCACTACTTCACGGAGAGGTTAGTGTCTAAATGGAACACTCTACCAGATGGGGTGGTATCATGTAAGACAGTAGGAAGTTTTAAGAGGGCATGGGACAGAGCTCAAGGGAGGGTCTGGGTAGAGGGGGCTGAGGCCAGCATGGGAATGACAGATGGGGAGGGGGTTGGGGCAGCTGCAATCTAGGGGGCTAGCTGCACACTCGGGCAGACATTGATAGACCGGGTGGTCTGTTTCCACTGGCAGATTCGTATGTTTATATGTAAGACATTTTTCAGGTATGTTAACAAAAGGAGAAGGGGGGATGTGTGGAAGGGGACAAGGAAAAATCAGACATCCTGAACAATTATTTTTGTTCAGTTTTCACAAATGAAAGGGAGGGTGAGGGACCACAGATATGTGTCAGGGGCATCAAAGGAAAGGCAGTGGACACTTGTCTATATACAGAGGGGAGAGCCCTGAAAGAACTTGCAAATCTTAAGGTGAAGAAGACAATGGGACCAGACAGGATACATCCAAGGTTTTTGAGGGAGCTCACAGAGGTGCTGACTGCACCCCTGACAGTCCTGTTCAACCACTCACTGGAAACGGGAGTGATTCCAGAGGACTGGAGGAGGGCAGATGTAGTGCCATTTCACAAAAGTGGCAGCAGAAAGAAGGCTGGCAATTACAGGCCAGTCAGTCTGACTTTGGGGGTGGGGAAATTAATGGAATCGCTACTGAAAGAACAGATTGTGGAATATTGAATCCACTGATTTACAAAATATGAGGCAGCATAGATTCACTAGTGGGGTCATGTCAAACTAATCTTCCAGATTTCTTTGACTAGGTAACCAGGGAAGTAGATCAGGGTGGAGCAGTGGATGTGGCCTACCTAGATTTTGGTAAGGCCTTCGAAACTGTTCCACATAGGAGACCCATAAACAAGCTGTGCAGCCCAGGAGAGGGACTAAAAATGGTAAACTGGGTAAGAAATTGGTTGGAGGATAGCGACAGAGGTTAGTGGTAAATGGAGTTCACTCTGAGGAAGGGAGGATGACTAGTGGGGTGCTGCAAGGATCAGTACTGGAACCAGGCCTCTTTAATATCTTTATAAGCGATGTTGAAGAGGGACTAGAAGGGAGGGTGTGTCTTTTCGCAGATGACACAAAAATCTGCAATAGGCTGGACACTCTAGGGGGGTTACAAAAATGAATAGAGCTCTAGGTAAGCTTGATGAGTGGTCTAGAAAGTGGCAACTAAGTTTCAATGCAAAATCATGCACCATCATGCACCTGGGGCGTAGAAACCCAGTATCAGAGTACATAATAGGGGGAGTGGTGTTGGCAACCACCAAACAGGATAGAGACCTGGGTGTTATCATATCTAATAACCCAAAAGTGGTCAAACAGTGTGACATGGCCGTAGGGAGAGCCAGTGGGATGCTAGGGTGCATAGGGAGAGGTATCACCAGCAGAAAGAAGGAAGTGGCGATACCTTTGTATCAGTCTCTGGTGAGACCACACCTAGAGTACTGTGTCCAGTTCTGGAGTCCTCATCTCCGAAAGGACATAGACAGAGTTGAGGAGGTCCAGAGGAGGACAACTAAAATGGTGTGGGATCTGCATCAAAAGCCCTACGAGGAGAGGCTGAAGGACCTCAATATGTACAAATGGGAGGAAAGGAGAGAGAGAGGGGGGATATGAGAGAGACTTTCAAATATACCAAGGGTATAAATAAGGTTCAAGAGGGAAGCCTTTTTCAGAGACAAGGATGCACAAGAACAAGGGGTCATGCGATAAAGCTGGCGGGGGTAAACTCAGGGAAAATGTAAGGAATCACTTCTTCACAGAAAGGGTGGTGGATGCCTGGAACAGCTTCCCTCAGTAGGTGATGGGAGCAAAAACTGAAATGGGATTTAAGAAGGCATGGGATAGGTTTAAGGGAACCTTAGAAGCAAGGAAGGGGGGCGGGGGGTAAAGCCGAAGATCAAGTAGGGTGTACTGTGTGAAAGTAGGTGGGAACATGGGCAGACTAGGTGGGCCAAGAGGTCCTCATCTGTCATCAAATTCTATGTTTCTATGATTCAGTGATAGCATGGCAGATCTTATGAAGATTGTCTCAAGGCACTGAACATGTACTCACTTAAGACCAGGTGAGAGAGCAGGGATATGATAGAAACCTTCAACTTCCTGAAGGGAAGAAACAAGATGATTTGGGGGGGAACTATTTAGCAGGAGTATAGTCAAGAAGCCAAGGACATGAGTGGAACCTGGTGGGAGGAAGGTTTAAGAGGGATATGAGGATGTTCTAGTGTACAGAAAGGCGGGTGGAGCCGTGGAACAGTCTGCCAGTGGAGCTAGTGGGTACTAAGACCTTAGTTTCAAGCATATCTGGAACAGAGTAAAGGGTTTGGTGGTTACTCAGGTCAGTAGCAGTAGGGAGGGAAGCCGGGGGGGTGAACCAGAAGGAATAAAACCCCATATGGACAGTAGGTCCAGGGCAGATAGGGAACTCTGGGCAGACTAGAGGGACATACAAACATACGAACATATGATTGAGCCAGCAGAAAAAGGTCTTGTGATCTATCATGTCTGCTCGAGTTTGCAGACCCCTCAGTGTCTACTGAAGGTTCTGCCCCCACTCCCTATTATCTACTCTTCCCTCACCACTGAAGTCCTCCCTCCCTCCCCCCACTCCCCCGCCACCATATGCAGCTTTTCCCTTTGCTCTTTCCCAACCGCTTTTGAAGCTGTCCACTGCCTTCAAGGAGACTACCTCCTCCACCAACTCATTCCAGCTTGCTACCCTCTCCATAAATAATGCCTCTTCATTTCCCTCCTGAATCTTCCCCCCACCAGCTTGAGCAGTGCCCCCCCAGTGATCCTGTTCTCACTAAGGAAGAAGAGACTTACAGAGTTCACTCTGTTAAAACCCTTAAGGTACTTGAAGGTTTTGATCATGTCCTTAACTTTAAGAAAACAGTCTCTCTAACTTTTGGAATGAGACAAAGGATCTCCCGACTCCATTCTACCCCTACTTTCCTCACCCTTGAGGGGACACCTCTAGAGACTTGCACCTCCTTTAAATACGTTGGGGTCTGGCTGGACCAGCACTTTGACTTTTCCACTCTGACTCGATCCACAAGAAACTCCGCCCAAAACTCGGAGCCTTGTATCGGAACAAAGACAGCATCCCTCTGGCTACCCGTAAGGAAATTGTTCAGAAGATGATCCTCCCTATACTTGACTATGGTGATATAGTCTACGGCGCTGCACCCACCTCTGCCCTATCCAGCCTTGATCCGCTTTTCTGCTCCTTCTGTCGCTTTGCCCTTGACTGTCCCCCTATGACTCATCACTGCGACCTCTACAAGTCCCTTGATCTAACATCGCTCCAGGTTCATAGACACACCCACTGCATTAGGACCACAGCAAAATTCTGGGCAAAATCTCTTCCACCCTACCTCGAATCTGCCCTCTCAGCCCTGTCACAGCCCGCTTACTCCCTCAGGAGCGGAAACTCCTGTCTTCTCCATGTCCCGCACATGTCTACTGCCAAAGGCCAAGGAGCCTTCAAATACCTCATGCCAAAGCTTTGGAACGCACTTCCTGCAGACATTAGGGAGTTTACAAATACTTCCCATCTAAATCACCTCCTTAAGGAACATTTCCCCTCAACTTACAACTGCACATAGGGCCACCAAAGGCTCTTCTCTCTTTTGCCTCTGTGTTTTAATTTCCTATTATGCAATGCATTTTGTCTTCTCCACCATACATAGCCATGCATATGACTATTTAGTTGCTCCTGTTCTCTTGTTCCTTTCTATGTTCAGACTATTTTTCTGCATTTTGTATATATTGGCTGTACTTTGTATTTTGCCTGTCACTCCTATATAATTTTTGACTACCAACTGTTTGTATATATCTGTATCAGCATATCTTGTACATTTTACTGTGACTATTATTTGTATGCTCCGTGTCCCCCTCCCCCAGGACGCGTCTGGAATCGAACGGTATCTCGCTCAGTACGCCTTCCTGGTAAAACTCTTAAATAAATAAATAAATGTCACCTCTCTTCCTTCTATCCTCTAGGGAGTACATGTTTAGGTCTTGGAGTCTCTCCTTGTATGTTATAGCTTGCTGTCCATGTATCATTTTGGTTGCCCTTCCTTGGAACATTTCCAGCAGGGTGATGTCCTTCTGTAGGTAAGGGCACCAGTACTATACACCATCCTCTAGGTGTGGCTGAACTATGGATCTGCATAGTGGCAGAATGACTTCTGCTTTCCTACTAATTATACCCAAGGTGTGCAGCCCAGAATCCGATTCGCTTTGGTTGCTGCTTTCTCGCAGTGTACCGAGTGCTTAAGGTCACTCATGATGATCACGCCCAAGTCTTTCTCCTCTTCAGACCTGGTAACCTGCATAATACCCAGCCAGTTTTTCATCTTGAGGTTCTTCACCCCCGAGTGTACTACCTTGCACTTTTTGGTATTGAATCCCAGTTGCCAAAAAAAAAAAAGACCATTTTTCTAGCTTAGCCAGGTCCTGTCTCCCCTTCTCCATGTCTACTCTCCCACAGAGCTTTGTGTTGTCAGCAAATAGGCATATTTTACCCTTTATCCTATCTGCAATGTCACTAATGAAGATGTCAAACAATACCGGATCGAGCACCGAGCCCTGTAGGACCACACTAGTGACTGGCCTAGCCTCCAAGAAATTTGCCCCCCCCCCACCACGCTCAGATTTCAGTCCTGCAGCCAGTTTCTAACTCACATAACCAGTTTTCCCGCTACCCCCAGGTCCTCCAGCTTCCTGATTAATCTCCTGTGGGGAATAGAGTCAAAGGCCTTACCAAAATCCAGATACAGGATGTCCACCGCTTGGCCCCTGTCCACTGTCCTGGTTACCCAGTCAAAGAAATCAGTCAGGTTAATCTGGCAGATCGCCTTGCCACAAACCCATGCTGCCTCTTGTCCTGGGGCCCATTTTCTTGTGGTCTATTTCTGCCATCATTGTCTATGTTTCTATGTCAGCATTTCTGCCAGTCTCTGTTGGCCATGCAGGTGGAAACAGAAAAATACTGTTGAAATATTGCAGACAGACAAAAGATCAACAGTCCATCCAGTCTGCCCAAACTAAAAAGCCTAATGAAGCTAACAATCTTGTGGCACTTTTTTGATGAGAAGCAGGTACAGTATATCCAAACAGGTTCTTATGCAGTTGCCTACTGGATGCTGTTGTGAACATAAACACTACTTTGTTTGCCTTCAGATAATCCCTGCACTACCAATACCTACATTAATTCATTGGTTTGTAAATCCATTTGATAACCATTGTGTAGTGAAAACACGATATAAATCCATATTCTATTTTATTTAAAATATTTGTTTCCTTGAAAGCAGAGTTCTGTTTATACCAGTGAACCAAGGCAGTGTGAGTGTGGTACGTGGACTGTGGACTGTGTGGGGCCAGCCGCTGTTTCAGCATTGAACTTAGATTTGGCAGGTGTGATCTGTGGTGGCGGCAGGTGCTGCTGAAGTTGAGGCCTGAAGGTCTGCTGGGTCGCCTGGTATATCTGATTGGTGACTGCCCTCCTGAGAAGTATTTTTCCACTTCTGCAGTGGACTTGGCGAGTCTGGCCAGCTTGTCTCGAGGCGGGTTCCTGGCTTGAGCTGTTTTCCACTGGGGAGATCGGACGGTGCCCTCCGGGGGGGGGGGGCTTGTTCTGGTCATCCCTGGAGTGCTGAGGGATGTCTGACTAAAATCGGATGTGCATCAGCAGCTCTGGTGGGGGGGACACTTAGACTGGGGACTGGCTTCTGGGGTAAAGCTGACCGGCTCAGAGGATTTATTATCATTGGTCCAGGATCCTATTTTCTTGGGAGCACTTTAATATCTTAATTATGGTGGTGAACCTGCCAGGATTTAACATCTGGAGTACCGTATTTCTGCATGCTGAATCCTACTTCCTGGATGCACTGAAAACAATTATCAATTGAGACTGCTACTGGTACTGTGCATGTTCGCTTCTGGGAGGCAGTGAGAGGGCCTCTTTACGTTCTAACTTCACTTTACATTTTTATGTTGCTTGCACGCATGTGCAAGAAACATTGTGCCATCATCCGAGTTTTCGGAGGTGTGGCACCCATCTTCCAATTCAGTCAGTGTGTTTGCAGGCGCGGCCCCAGTTCCCCAATCACTGCTGCAGCTGTCTATGACAGTAGTTGAAAATGCAGTGGTCGTACAGTTAAAAAGGAGAGCTCCGCTTCAGTGAGCAGAGCTCTCCCCCCCACACACATGCAAGCACGCATACTGCATGCTGATGCGCTCCCTCCCCCACGCACACACTGTATGGCGGCGGGGTGCCCAATTCCCGTCAGCTCCGCCTACCACAAAACTGTCCAGGTGCCACTGAGGCCTAGTGTGGCAAAATCGTTATGAGCCGACAGGGTGCTCAATCCCCGCCGGCTGCACACCCCCCAAAGTTTTTCAGGTGCCACGCTGGGAGCCCACCCAGCGTGGCAAAGCTTGTTATTGCCAATGGGTGCCCAATCCTCGCTGGCTCCAGCTCCCCAACCAGCCTTTCCAGCTGCCACGCTGGGAGCCCACCCCAGCATGGCAAACATCCCACGTCATCTTAATAAAAAAAAAAAACTGTAAACAAAAAGGTCCCTCGTAGTCTCCTTCCTCCCCACAACCCGCACCCACCCACGTACCCTGCCTCCCCACACTCCCCACTACTTCCTCTGGAGCTCAGCGTGACGATCTTCGGTGGACCGGGAACACGTCTGCACTCTTCAAAGCCGACCGCGAACTGAGGAAATGCCGGTAAGCTGTATAATGGAATAAATAGGGTTTTTTCAACTTTGTTGCATATCTCAGGCAATTTTGGGAATTTTGGGCCCATTTTCCATATAGGGTTTTAGGACCCCTCCTCATGATTCTTGCACTGTCATGGCGTTAATCGGGCCCGAAGGTGTTTCACAGTCACTTTCGTGAAATCACCTTCGGGACCAATTAACGACACTGCCAGTGTTCATAAGGTGGGTTCTCAAAAGTCTATGTTGAAATTTGGTGAAAATATTCCTAAAATGACTGTTTTACGAGCGTGCGTTGCGCAGTTCCTACGCCGCTCATAAGTTCATGAATTCTCAATATTTTCACTCCAGATTTTCAATATTACCATTTTACTACACCTCCTTTTGAGCAGTACAGCTGTCATTTTTCACATCTCACCCAAAACATGTTTCCACCCATGTAGCGCACAATGGCACAGTCGGTGTGCGAAATCAATGTATGGGACACATTAAGAAAATCAATGTGACACTGTTCATGAGCAGAGGTCTTAAAATGGCTATGTTGAAAATTTGGTGAAAAAATTCCTAAAAATTACTGTTTTATGAGCGTGCATTGCGCAGTTCCTACATACGCTCGTAAGTTCGCGAATTTTCAATATTTTCACTCCAGATTTTCAACATTGCCATTTTACCACACTCCTTATGAGCAGTATAGCTGTCATTTTCATATCTTGCCCAAAACATGTTTCCACCCATGTAGCGCTAATGGCGCAGTCGGAATGTCTGAAATCAATGTATGGGACACATTAAGAAAATCACAGTGACACTGTTCATGAGCAGAGGTCTTAAAATGGCTATGTTGAAAATTTGGTGAAAAAATTCCTAAAAATGACTGTTTTACGAGCGTACGTTGCGCAGTTCCTACCCACGCTCGTAAGTTCACAAATTTTTAATATTTTCACTCCAGATCTTCAACATTGCCATTTTACCACACCTCCTTATGAGCAGTACAGCTGTCATTTTTCACGTGTTGCCCAAAATGTGTTTCTGTGCATGTAGCGCACAATGGCGCAGTCAGTGTGCTCAATCAATGTTTGGGACAGATTAAGAAAATCACAGTAACACTGTTCATGAGCAGAGGTCTTAAAATGGCTATGTTGAAAATTTAATGAAAAAATTCCCTTCAGCCATTCTGCAATGTTACTAATGAAGACCCTGCAGCACCCCACTGGTCACCCCCTCTCCCTAGACTGCACCCCATTAACCACCACTATCTGCCTCCTGTCTGTTAGCCAGTTTCTAACGCAGTTTACCACCCTTTCCCCCATGCCCAGCCTACCCAGCTAGTTTATCAGCCTCCTGTGTGGGATGGTGTCAAAGGCTTTGCTGAAATCAAGGTAAGCATTGTCCACTGCCCCACCCTGATTCACTTCCTTTGTCACCCAGTCAAAGAAATCAACCAGATTTGTCTGACATGATGTCCCCACTGTGAATCCATGTTGTCTATGGTCCTGGGCTCCGATGGCTTCTAGATGCCCCACTATCCTTTCCTTAAGCAGTGTCTCCATGATCTTCCTCACTACTGAAGTGAGGCTGAACGGCCTATTGTTCCCTGCCTCCTTCCTGCTGCTGCATTTTTGTAGAGGGACCACATGTGCCCTCCTCCAATTCACTCATGTTGAATGACTCAGTGAACATGGCTGCCAGAGGTACTACTATCTCCCTTCGCAGTTCTCTTAATATCCTTGGGTGTATGCCATCTGGTTCCATCGCTTTGTCCGCCTTCAATTTAGTGAGCTCCTGCAGAACTCTTTTGCCTTTGAATGGACTATTGTCACCTCTTATCCGCAGCTGCTGTACTGCTGTGGTCCTTGCCCCTCCCACTCTTCTGTGAATACTGAGCAGAAAGACACAGTGGATGACTTGGGAGGAAGGCATGGAACTACCACTTCCAAATACCTAAACAGCACATACAAGCAAGCAACATTCGGTATTGACAAATGCTTGTTAAATACTAAATCTGTGGCAGTGAGTTTGCTGCAGTAAATGGGCACATTTTACAGGTGGTGGTGGTGGTGAGAGCTCCCCCTTCATCTCTTGAACATTCTGTGGAGCCCTGGTGTGCTTCTTTGACTGTGTATCAATTACTTAACTCATTACATATTGTGATTATACTTAGACAGTGAAATGCCGTCAGATAGTGACCTACTTCACTTCAGTTTGCTATTGCTGGTCTGTTTTGTCACCTGATTAGTTGGGTCTATTTAATTACTATTAGTGAATTTGGACTTTTTTTTTTTAAGGGGTTGATTTTCTTTGGGGAGTCTGGAGGGACTGTGGGTTTAGTTTTATTATTGTGTATTATTATTTTGTTTTGTTTTATTTTATTTTTGTATTAGTTTGAGTGTATTTTATTGATTGGCTGCTGAGTTGAGCTCTCATAGGCATGTGCTGGCAGAGATCTCTCTCAGTCAGATGCTACTTTCCCTCTGAGCTCCACTGCCTCCGTCTTTTTGACTGTCCCCCCACCCCGCCCGTTGAGGTGTATGGGTGATATCGAGCTTTGGGCATAATAAAGCGGAGGTATGGGGGCGGGGGTCGTGGACCTGGAGGGAGGGTGGAGCCAGGTGGGTGGATTGGGGTCTTGGAGACAAGAAGACATTCTGGGGTGAAATGGGTTCTCAAGAGGGGTCCATCCTGTATGGTTCCCATACCCAAGAGCTCCACCTTGAGTGGGCAGCTGACACGGGCAACCTCAGTGGTCCATCCTACTTGGGCAGTGTTATGCAATGCCAGGTCTATCAAGAACAAGGCAGCAGTGATTGCTGATCTTGTTGAGTCATCTGACCTGGCTTGCATCACCAAAATCTGTCTGGATGATAATGCTGGCCCGGTTCTTGAATCAGCTGTTCTGGACAGTTTCTCAGTGATATACCATCCAAGGATGGATCATAGGGGCAGGGGTATAGCCATATGTTTTAGAATGGAATTGGGCCTTGTAGATGTGCCAGTGAGAGAGACCAAGTCCTTTGAGTGTATCATAAGTGCAGGTGTGGGGTGCAGAATTCTTCTCATCTACCATCTACCTGGGGGTGAGACACAATTCTTGCAGGAAGTCACGGACTTCATCATCGGGATGGTGTTGGAGTCCCCCAGATTGATGGTGTTGGGGGACTTCAATGCCTGGATCGATGATGAACTCTCATAATTTGGTCAGGACTTCCTCCAACTTATGAATTTGTCGGGCTTCACACAGATTATTAACTCTGTGACCCATATTCATGATCACTCATTGGACTTGATTTTCCTACTGGGTATGGAAACCTCCAATCTGGAGGTGGGGCCGGTCGGTTGGCTTGACCATTACACTGTAGAAACATAGAAATATAGAAGTTGATGGCAGATAAGGACCGCAAGGCCCATCCAGTCTGCCTGTTTCTTTTAGTACCTTATGAATGTGCCATTGGCCTTTGCTCTGTCAATGGCCTATCTATTCATACTCATCTGTTTTGCTCCCTTATGCCTATCCCATGCCTGTTTGAAGCCCTGCACTCTATTCATATCCACCACTTTCTGAGGTAGGCCGTTCCATGCATCCTCCACCCTTTCTGTGAAAAAGAACTTCCTCACATTACCCCTTAATCGGCTTCCCTCTAATCTCATGCTGTGTCCTCTTGTCCTGTTATTTTTCATATATTGAAACATATTAGACTCTTTCACCTTGTTAATGCCCTTAAGGTGTTTGAATGTTTCAATCATATCACCTCTCTCCCTCCTTTGCTCTAGGGTATACATATTGAGCTCCATTAATCTATCCTCATATGTTTTCTGATGCAGTCCCTGCACCATTTTGGTTGCCCTTCTCTGGACTGCCTCAATTTGGTTAATGTCCTTGTGAAGGTGTGGCCTCCAGTACTGCATGCAGTACTCCAGATGGGGCCTAACCAGTGTCTTGTAAAGAGGGATTATTATCTCCCTCTTCCGACTTGTGATACCCCTACTAATACACCCCAACATCCCCCTAGCCTTACCTACTGCTTTAGTGGGCTGCTTGGATGATTTCAGGTCATCGGTGATGATGATGCCCAAGTCTCTTTCTTCCCTTCTGACTGCCAGCAACTCCCCTTCCAGCCTATTGGTGGTTTCAGGGTTTCTCTTCCCTATGTGAATGATCTTGCACTTCTTTGCGTTAAACCCCAGTTGCCACTCTTCTGACCATTTTGCTAGTTTATCCAGATCTCTTCTCATTCTGCCCACCCCATCTGGATCACCTACTCTGTTGCAGATCTTGGTGTCATCTGCAAACAGACAAACCTTACCCTCCAGTCCATCTGCAATGTCACTGATGAAGATATTGAAGAGGACTGGCCCCAGGACTGATCCCTGAGATACCCCACTTGTGACTTACATCTCTTTTGACTGTATACCATTTACCACCACTCTGTTTTCTGCCTATCAACCAGTTTGCCACCCAGTTGACCAACTTCTGATCCACCCTGAGCCTACCCAGCTTATTAATCAATCTTCTATGTGGAACAGTATCGAAAGCTTTGCTGAAGTCAAGGTAGGCAACATCAACTGCTCCCCCTTGGTCCACCACTCTAGTTACCCAGTCAAAGAAATCTATGAGACTAGTTTGACATGACCTTCCTTTTGTAAACCCATGCTGTCTTGGATCCTGTGCTCCTGTGGATTCCAGGTGTTGCACTATCTTTTCCTTAAGGAGTGCCTCCATAATCTTGCCCACTACTGAGGTAAGACTGACTGGTCTGTAGTTCCCTGCCTCCTCCCTGTTACCACACTTGTGGAGTGGGATCACATGAGCCCTTCTCCAGTCTTCTGAGACCTCTTCTGTGCTTAGAGACTCACTAAATAGTTCTGATAATGGCTCTGCTAGTTCCACCCTTAGCTCCTTTAGTACCCTGGGATGTATGCCATCAGGTCCCATTGCCTTGTCCACCCTAAGCTTATCGAGCTCTTGTTGGACCCCTTCTTTTGTGAAGGGACTAGTGCACACCTCCGTACCCCCCTTTGTCCATGGTGCTTTCTCCTTTCACTAATGTATCTATAGAAAGTCTTGTCACCTTCTTTTACTGTTTGTGCTAGTGTTTCCTCGGTTTGGGCCTTTGCCTGCCTTACTGCCTTCCCTGCTTCCCTTAGGGAAGTTTGGTATGCCTCCCTATCTTCATCCTGCTGCGTTCCCTTTATTTCCTGAAGGCCAGCCTTTTGTCTCTAACCTTTTCTGATACGGTTTTTGGGAACCAAAGTGGTTTCCTTCTTCTTTTGCACTTTCTTTTCTCTCTAACACAATGGGATGTTGCTTCAAGTATTGCATCCTTAATGCTTGCCCACTTTGCCTGTACCCCCTCACCTGTATTTCTTTTTGCCAGGGCTAACTTAACTCTATTGGCCATCTCATCAAAGTCAGCTCCTCTGAAGTCCCATATTTTTGCCTTGGAATGGGATGATTTAGTTCTAGTGGCCAAATTGAACCATATCATGTGATGGTCACTGACCCCAAGATGACCTTCTACCTGGAGATCTGTGATCCATTCCCTGTTAGTCAGTACCAGATCTACGATAGCCCTGTCTCTTGTGGGTTGTTGTACCAGTTGTTTGAGGCCCTCCCCCTGCAGGGAAGCCACCATGTGTCTAGTTCTAGCAGATGTTCCTGCTGGCATTGACCGATCTGTATCTGGCATGTTGAAGTCTCCCATTATCAGGACCTCTCCTTTAGCTGTCATGTTTTGTATATCTTCTAACAGTAATGTGTCTATGTCCTCCCCCTGTTCTGGAGGCCTGTACACAACCCCATTTCAGATGGCTGTCCCATTTCCTGTTTCCAGAGTGACCCACAGTTCTTCTGACTTCTTATGTGTATTCTGAATTTCTGTAGCTTTGATATTTTCATTGACATAAAGGGCCACTCCACCCCGCTTTATGCACCTTGGTCTCTTCTGAACAGTACATAGCAAGGTATTATAGTGTCCCAAGTGTGTTTACTGGTAAACCATGTCTCGCTAATGGCTACTATGTCCAGTTTAGCCTCTGTCATTATTGCCTGCAGGTCTGGGATCTTGTTTCCCAGACTGCAAGCATTTGTGTACATGATTTTCTATTGGCCAGATTTTGGTGTGTTAGTTATTGGGTGAGGTCTGACATTTCCCCTGTGCGCCGTATGGGGAGTCGGACCTTTTTCCTTACCTGGTGATGCAAATGAACTACAAACATGTTGAACTCCTGTTTGACCACTAGCTGAGGGAGGAGGAGTGTTCTTCCCATTTGACATATGGGTGCTGCACTCCTCTCCCCATTTGCTAGTTTAAATATTCTGCAAAGACATCAAACTTCTGCCCCGATGCACTGACTCCCTCCTTAGTCAGATGCAGTCCATCATATTTAAAGAACTTTCGCTCCCAAAACAGTTGCCAATTCCCTACAAATGTGTGTCCTTTTTCCTGGCACCAGCCCTTGAGCCACATGTTTAGCTCCCCTATCTCCCTTTCTCTGACCTTCCGTCCATCTGCCCCCTCTCCCAGACTGGCAGGATCTCAGAGAAGGAGATGCCGGACAAAATGGATGATAGTTTGTCACCCAGCCTGGTCAGGTGTTCCTTGGTCTCCACAACTGATCAGCTGGCAAGATTGTTAGTCCCTTTGTGTACCAGGATGTCAATGTTTTCTCCTGCTTCCTGAACAATTTTAGCAATGCGGTCAGTATCTCTCCACACTGTTGTACCTGGGAGACATCTGACCATTACCCCTGGCTGAAGAGAGGTATCAACTCACTGAATCATGGAGTTCCAGGCTCCCCCCACAGGCCTGCCCCTACAGAGATGGTCCAGTACTGCCCTTTAAGGGGTTTGACCCCAGATGGCCTGATGGCCTGATGGTGGCACTGGACCATAGGTCTGCCCTTACAGAGATGGTCCAGTACTTCCCTTTAAGGGGTTTGACCCCAGATGGCCTGATGGCAGTGCTGGACCTATCGGGCTTTCCGAGTGCAAGCACAAATCTGGAGAATCTGCTTCAGGCCTATAATAGGGCTGTGGCCGAGGCTCTGGATTTTGTTGCTTCTGTCCATGCTCACCCCCTCACCCTCTGCCCTTAGTCCCCTTGGTTTTATGGGACTTTGAGGGAGTTGAGGCGAGTGGGACAAACGTTGGAACGGCACTGGCGGAAGTCAGGTCTTGATGCTGACAAATTTAGATTGATGGGTCATTATACTGAGTATCAATTGTCTATCTCCCGTAAGAAGGCAGAGTTCCTGTCCAGGGAGATCGCAGCTGCTCAGAATCGACCAGCTCAGCTCTTCTGAACTGTCGACAGACTGTGCAATCCAGCCTGTCTGCAGTCTCAGAGAGTGTTTTCACAAGAGAAATGTGACAAGTTTGCTTGATTCTTTGCAGATAAGGTTGCTGACATCAGGTCTGAGATCTGAGCAGCGTGTTCCAATGGGAGTGGTGATGATCGGTGGGAGGTTGCAGCCCCTCGGTTTGTCTGGTCTGACTTTGACCGGCTTTTGATCGTGGATATTGTAAGGCTCATCCAGAGCATGTGGTCAACCTGCTGTAATTTGGATCCAGGCCCAACCCACCTCCTAGTGGGGTGCATTGATGTTATTGGCCCGGTCCTAGCTGAGATAGTCTGGTGTTCATTAGAGACAGGTGTGTTTCCTGACACCCTGAAGGAGGCAGTGGTAACATCTCTCCTTAAGAAATCCACTCTTGACCCAGACTGCCTCACTAACTAAAGACCGGTCTCTAACCTTACCTTTGTGGGTAAGGTTATTGAGAAGGTGGTTGCGCTGCTGCTGGAGGATCACCTTACCATCCACGATGTCTATGATCCTCTCCAGTCTGGATTTCAGAAGAGGCATAAAGCAGACACGGCCCTTGTTCAAGTACACAATGGTCTCCTGATAGCAAGAGATCAGCAGAGCTGTTCCATCTTGGTTCTCCTTGATTTCTCTGCGGCATTTGACACCGTGGACCATGGTATGTTATTAGAGCGCCTGTGGCTGATCTGTGGACTGTCTGGTACAGTTCTCAGGTGGTTCCATTCTTTTCTCACTGGCAGGTCTCAGAGAGTGGTGTCAGGGATTTATTCCTCTGACCCAGTGTCCCTGCTTTGTGGGGTGCTGCAGGGCTTTGTTTTATCACCTATGTTGTTTGCGGTGTATATGCTGCTATTGGTAGACATTGTACGGTGATATGGACTGAGTTTTCACTGCTATACAGATGATACTTAGCTATACATGTCTTTTGTGCCCGAGCAGGATAGTGCTATCTCGACATTTAACAGTTGCCTCACCGATATCCAGGGCTGGATGAGTGCCAACTGGCTGAGGTTGAACCCTGATAAGACCAAGGTGTTGGTCGTGGACCCTGGTCATCAGGCAGAGGGACTTTCAGCTAAGCAGCCTTCTGGGCTTTGGCTTGGAGGCAGCCAGCTGATGGCCTCTAACCAGGTGAGAAACCTGGGCGTTATTTTTGATGATGGCTTGACCCTCAGATTTCAGGTGTCATCCATCGTCAAGACCTCATTTTACCATCTGAGGAATATCACCCGGATTAAGCACCTGGTCCTGCCTGTTGACCTACCAACTCTGGTCCACACCTTTGTGACTTCCCGCCTTGACTATTGCAACTCCCTTTACCTTGGACTACCAGGGATTGATATCAGTCACTTGCAGCTGGTGCAGAATGTGGCAGCCAGGCTATTGACAGGTTTACCAAGATCTTGCCATGTCACGCCTGTGCTCCTTAATTTGCACTGGCTGCCTATTCAGTGATGGATCACCTTCAAGGTCAGTTTAAGGACCTAAAAAAGGCCTACATATACAGGACCTGCGTTACCTGCAAGATCTTCTTTGCCCTTATCGCCCCCTCTGCCCACTCTGCTCTGCCGACGAGGTATTGCAGAAGTTTCCAGGGTCCATTTGAAGACCTCTGGTGCCAGGGCATTTTCGTTTGTGGCCCCAACCCTGTGGAACTGTCTAACTCACCAGATAAGGTAGTGCCTGACTGTGGAAAGTTTTAAGTCGGCATTAAAGGTGCATTTGTATAATCTTGCCTTTCCGGAGTTCGGATGAATTGACTTACAGATATATATTTTACTATTTATTGATATTTTTTAGCTTCAATGTTTTAATTGTTTGTACAAGTGCTTTGATACTCTACTGAATTGCGTTATTTTATAAATAAAGATGAGCTGAGTTGAGTTGGTACCATATATAGGAGGAAGTAGGGCTCTTTTTGTGCCATATGTCCATCACAGTGAGATAAGAACATTTATAAAATAGGTAGGGAAAATCCTAACTGCTGATTTGCCAGGGCAGGCTGGCACCTATGTATTTACCTTAGCCTAATGCCCAGTAAAAAAGGATCAGTGGGATTTGGAATTTGGGCAAATCACCTACATAATTCATGCCCAACTTCATTAATCCCTGATTGCCATCACAAACATGGCTGCCACCATTCTCACTAAAAATCTTTAAAAAGACCATAAAAAGTAAAACTCCTTTGAATTTTAGAAAATACATAAAAATAATTAAACATTATTTCCCCTTATCATCCTCTTGAGAAACATAAACACATTTAATAAATTAAGTAGGTATCACACTTTTAATTTCCGGTGTTTCTTTGGAGACCATAAAAAAATACCCTTCTAGTCTTACCAGCTTGCCAGGGCAAACTCTTCTGCTACCCTGCAACAGATGAGACCTTGGTTCTATATACGGCTTTATGCTGTATAAAAATGGGGTAACACTGTGCCAGATGAATTCTGCAGAAGTTTCAATTCCTGTATTGCATAATAAGCATTCCATCTATTGACTGTGTGGAAAGGCAAATGAAAAGATGATTGACAGGTGAAGGAATACTTTTTACAGGTTACTTTTAACGAAAGAAAATACCTGTTCTTAGTAATCAGAGTTGGCATTTGATTTGTTGCTTCTCAGATTACCCATTTTATAAGTGTGTAACTTCCCCCTCCGGCCTATGTTTAGGGGCCTGATGTTACTTTCCACTGGAGAGGGGGACAAGCAAAGGACGGCCATCAAAACCAGATAAAAACTCCACATACCTGAAAGATGGCATGGGTCAGGGTTCTTATTTCAGCTTACCAGCAGCTAGATTCAACATCAGCAAATGCTGCAGTCAGGTATGGTCCCAGAGTTTGCTGGGGTGAAGGCACGGTTCACACAGCAGCAATAGCACAGAGTGGAGGGCACACGTGGGTAAAAGAATAAAAAAGAATTAATTTATTTTAAATAAAAAAAAACAGCTCCATAGGGCTGGAGGCAACTGGAGGCAGGCACTGACAACAAAGAAAGGTATTTACTCAGTGGCACAAGGCCACAGAACAGACTTAGGGCCAAGCTGACCCTGTGAATGGACTCCATATACACTGAGCCGGGTGTCTCATAACTCGAGCAGCTCACCTAGACCTCAATTCCAGGATTCCCATTTCTCATGCTTCCTCCTTGGCCCTCACTCTTGGGCTGCTCTTCCACTGATCTATGCCACAGTCCACTAGGCAATCCTGAAAACCCAGGAGCTCTCAAAATGCTGGCGGCAACTCTATTGCTTCCTTTGCTCTCTCCTGTAACTGCAATGGGCCTAAGATCGTCCCCCACCCACCATCCCAGAGCAGGCTCAGCACGGGCGATGGGGGGGGCATCAAATATTACTCGATCCTGGCAGGCCACCGAATACAGATGGTGTGCCATACAGGTAGGACCCCAGAGGTGCTGCTACCACCTCTTGGGGCCACGCCTCAGTGCTGCCACCACCGAGGTGCCCCCACCATCTCCAGACTATATACACCTACCAGGCCTCAGTCAGCCCTGGTACCATGGAGCATAAGGCTGGCAACCAAACAAACACTCCACCGGGCCGCAGCTTCCAAACTCCATGTGGGGTCCCAGTCCCACTTATCGCATTCCCTGGTACCTCCCACACGCCAGTTCTTGAGCAGTTACACTTTGCCGCTGTGCCTAGACCACTCTCCCGGGCTGGGGAAAAAAACGTAGTCCACTGTGTCCATCTCTCTCTGTCAAGCTCTCTGATCCTTCCAGAATCTCTCCCTTTATCCCCTGGAGGGGCAGATGAACCCTGCTCCCCCCAACCTTACAAGGTCAAAAGTGAGGGGTGAGGAAACTTTAGTAAGCCCTCCAATAAAAGGGGAGCTTACACTCTCCTCCATTTTAAACCACTCCCCTCCGAGAAATGGGGCACCTGGCTAGTCATGGGAGGGGGCACCAGTGGGATATGCCCACTCTCCCACCAGATCACCCCCACCCCCAAACACTGGAGCAAACATTGAAAATCCCATACTAGTCAATAGGGGTAGGTGCAGCCCATTCAATATTACAGCACCCCTCCAGCAAATCCCCAACAAAGTTAATAATAAACAATCCTGCCAGGACTCAACAATAACCAGAAAACTGTCCCCGTTCTGTCACCAGCCACACCATTCACACACCACTCAGACACACGCACACTCAATCCATTCCACACACATACCTCACACACTCCCCCTTTTAAAACATTTGACATAAATACAGCTCTCAAAAGGTTGCATTTCTTTTCCATAGCAAAACATAAGCAGCACAAGGCTGGTTAATCATCTCACTATTTACAGTCACAGCAGCCGTCCCAAAGTCCAGGCCAAAACACAGGCACAGTCCTTTTACTCTTCACTTCTGGGCTTTCAATTTGATTAAAGGCACATGTTGCTTGAAGAACATATCAGACAATAACAGGAATAGTCACAGAGTAACTCACCAACAATTTAAGTGTTACAGTTCACCATAAGAATGCAGTCCTGGCAAAACAGTAACAGTCCACAAGTGCTCTTATTCATGAGGCAGGTCCACCATCACGGGGGTAGTAACAGCTAGGGTCCGGCTTGGTGGTCTCATTGACAAAAGAATCAGTCGAGATGGTATAGTATTTCATCCTGTGGCCTGCCATGTCTTGGACCAAGATGAAGTGTTGTAAAAAGGGTCAGACCGGCCCACTCCACTGAGTGGCACAGGGAATGGGCACGGCGGGTCACCTCCCCCATGGGGGGTCCAAGCTGGTTATTGAGCATCTGAAGCTTGTCAATCATCCCCTAGAAACCCCAGTCCACCTGTTTCTCCTTAACAAAGTCCCACAGGCACTCAGATAGGTATGGGTACTCCTTCTGTGGATGCTCCAGATGAATTCAGCACCGGATCCACTGTTCCACCTGTGACCACTCTGGGATTTCTCGAAAACTTGTCTGCTGAGCTTGTCCAGGCTCCAGCCAGACCCCAGTATGATATTGCAAGTTCATGGGGTCATCGCTCAATAATCCGTCCATCTTCACTCTGAGATCCTTAGACATCGCCGGGAGGCGAGGAATGATATCTGGGAAGGTAAGCACTGGCCTACAGTATGGCTGGAGGAAAGCCCCTTACATCTCCTGATCTGCAAACATACAGGAACACAGTGCTTGTCCATGGACAAGACAGGCAACTCTGTATACTCTGCATCACATGTTTCTCCCTTGTCCTCCAGGGCTACTAAAGACTCCTTTCCTGATGCATCTCCTCGGTCAGCTGGCACATTACTGCTTCTGGGGGGTGAGGGAGCACGATCTGACCTCCTGGGCCCTGGGTGATCAGCAGGTTTAGACAGCTTACCTCACCCCCTCCTTCTGCCATAGGGAGGCTCAGCAGGTGGTGGTGGGGAAGGACTGGGAAGATGTCTTTGCCCTTCCCCACTCTACAAGTCCTCTTCCTCCACAGACTCCACTATCACATCAGGGGCAGGAGCGGAGGGCTCCACAGAGGGAATTGCTGACTTAGTGTCTTCCCAGGCCTCCAAACTTCCTACAGAAAGAAGCGATGCAGTCCCCGCAGATGGTGCGGAGGGCCAAACCCAGTTAGCTGAATAGGGAGGCAACAAGTAGATACTGGGAGGTGGCCCCCGGGCACAGGCCAAACACATTGGCAGATGGACCATCCTTGACCCCTGAAAGTTGCTCCGCACACAATGATCATTAGCTGCTCCTTGACCTGCAGCTGCCCAGGCCCAGGATGACAAAGAAGCTAGAACCAGAGCTTGGGGCTCCTCTGAAGCAGGTTGTTCAGCCATTTCAGCACTAATGGCACACACTTCCAGCACAACCTGATCCAAGATGGCAACATCACTCACCACTCCCAAGATCAAGCGCTCTCCTCACAGCCAATCAGGAGCCAGCAGTAGTTCACTTGGTTACAGTTCATTAATATTCAGCACCATGAACAAGATTTCTGTGTCAGGAAAGGCGCAAAACTACCCATAATGGCAGCTCCCTATGATGGTGCAGATACCTTCCTCGGAACCCACTGGTGCTGCTGCCCCCCCCCACCAGAAACACTGACCAGACCACACAGCCACTGCAACAAAATACCGGATGAGCCCCCATGTTTGTAACCCCCCGCGGCCTATGTATAGGGGCCTGATGTTACTTTCCACTGGAGAGGGGCACAAGCAAAGGTCAGCCATCGAAACTAGATAAAAAAAACCACATACCTGAAAGATGGCATGGGTCAGGATTCGTATTTCAGCTTACCAGCAGCTAGATTCACTGGCAGCAAAGGCAGCAGTCAGGTATGGTCATGGAGTTTGCTGGGGAAAAGCATGGTTAACTCAGCAGCAATAGCACAGTGCGGAGGGCACACATGGGTAAAAGAATAAAACAGAATTAATTTATTTTAAATAAAAACAAACAGCTCCATGGGGCTTGAGGCAACTGGAGACAGGCACTGATAACAAACAAAGGTGTTTACTTGGTGGCACAAGGCCACAGCACAGACTTAGGGCCAAGCTGACCCTGTGAATGGGCTCCATATACACTGAGCCAGGTGGCTCATAATTCAAGCAGCTTACCTAGGCCTCAACTCCAGGGCTCCCATCTCTCATGCTTCCTCCCTAAATCTCACTCTTGGGCTGCTCTTCCACTGTTTTATACCACAGTTCACTCAGACAGCGTTTGCCAGTGGTCACGAGGACCTATGCCCCCCCCCCGGCCGGAGCCCTGCCGTTTGGATTCACAGCAGAGTATGGCTCAAGCGCTGAAAGCTTGTACAATTTGAACTGCACAGCATTTGCCAGTGTTCGCGGGACCTACCACCCCCGGCCAGAGCCCGTCATTTGGATTCACAGCAGACAGTGTTTGCCAGTGGTCGCGAGGACCTACCGCCCCGGCCAGAGCCATGCCGTTTGGATTCACAGCAGACAGCGTTTGCCAGTGGTCATGAGGACCTACCACCCCCAGCCAGAGCCCGCTGTTTCGATTCACAGCAGACAGTGTTTGCCAGTGGTCACAAGGACCTACCGCCCCTTCCCCGGCCAGAGCCCCACCATTTGGATTCACAGCAAACAGCGTTTGCCAGTGGTCATGAGGACCTACCCCCCCCAGCCAGAGCCCCAACGTTTGAATTCACAGCAGACAGCATCTGCCAGAGGTCGCGAGGACCTACTGCCCCCTTCCATCTGGAGCCCTGCCATTTGGATTCACAGCGTACAGTTCAGTGCTGAAAGCATACCAATTTGAACTGCACAGCATTTGCCAGTGGTCGAGGACCACCCCGGCCGAGCACGCCGTTTGGATTCACAACAGACAGTGTTTGCCAGTGGTCACAAGGACCTACCACCCCCCGGCCAGAGCCCCGCCATTTGGATTCACAGCAAACAGCGTTTGCCAGTGGTCATGAGGACCTACACCCCCCCAGCCAGAGCCCCACCATTTGGATTCACAGCAGACAGCATCTGCCAGAGGTCGCGAGGACCTACTGCCCCCTCCCATCTGGAGCCCTGCCATTTGGATTCACAGCAGGTACGGTTCAGTGCTGAAACGCACCCACAAATTTGAACTGCACAGCATTTGCCAGTGGCCACGAGGACCTACCACCCCCCCGGCCGGAGCACCACCGTTTGGATTCACAGCAGACAGCATTTGCCAGTGGTCGCAAGGACCTACCACCCCCCCGGCTGGAGCACCACCATTTGGATTCACAGCAGACAGCATTTGCCAGTGGTCGTGAGGACCTACTGCCCCCCGGCCGGAGCCCCGCTGTTTAGATTCACAGCAGGTACAACTCACCACTGAAATGCGTACACTAATTTGAACTGCCGTTTGCAAGTGGTCATGAGAACCTACTGCCCCCCCTTCCCGGCCAGAGCCCCGCCGTTTGGATTCACAGCAGACAGCATTTGCCAGTGGTCGCGAGGACCTACTACACCCCCCCCATCCCGCGGCCGGAGCATCACCGTTTGGATTCACAGCAGGTACAGCTCAGCACTGAAACGTGCCCACGAATTTGAACTGCGTGAGTGTGTGTGTGAAGAAACAATGGACTCAGCGTAATGGCGCAATTTTCAAATAAGAGCAATCTCAATTTCAGTTGGCAGAGCAATGCTGATAGTTTCTAGCTCCTGCCCTTCTAAAAACTTCTACAGTGCTAGTGCATGTTTAGTATTGGTCCTTTAATTATATTTCAGCCTGCTTTAACTAAATTCCTTGCACTTTGCTAAGAGCTTTAATCTTGATATAAAAAAGTGACTAAATTGCTCTGCCTGTACTAAGGATCCATTCTGCATACTGTTAGTGTTTAAACACGCTTTTAATTTAGGGACATAAATTGCTTCTTGGCACCAAGAAATGTCCTGCAAAGTGTTAGTAGCTCTAAGTACATATGAAATGCCAGTGCCTGAAGCTGCTTCAGCCTTTAGCAAAGAAGCTAGAAACATGTTTCAATTGTAAGAGCTTCCATGTCCTGCATGGTGTTAGTAGCTCTAAGCACGTTTTAAATTATATCCAGGAGCTTTAAACTACTTTCAGACTAAAGCAAAGAATGTCCTGCAGACTGTGTTTTGTGCAATAAGGTCCAATTAAATATAATCTGAATTGTGTACGTACAATCAACAGGCGAAGTGGTTTTGCACTGCATTGTGCCCATAAATAACGCACCTGCTTCTCTTTCCTTTTCAGACAGCATTTGCCAGAGGTCGCAAGGAACTACCGCCCCCTACCCCCGGCTGGAGCCCCCCATTTGGATTCACAGCAGGTACGGCTCAGCGCTGAAATGCGCCCATGAATTTGAACTGCGTGAGTGTGTGTGAAGCAGTCCCCGCCACCACCCTTGGCAGACTCTGACATATAGTCTTTGTCACGTGAAGGAAATAACCTATCAGCCCACTTTCCTACTAACAGATTATATGCTAGATCCTCTAATGGCCGCTGCACTCCAATCCCACTGCCTAACCCGTGCAGGCAACATGCTCCCTGTGTTTTTCATCATATTATGCCTGCTTACACCCCTAGCTCCCCTCCCACCTGTATCACATTCTCAAATGCAGCCAAACCCAATCTCCTTAGGCACCGATGCAACTCCCCCTTCCCATCTTATAGCATCCGCCCCAGTGCTGCAGCAGCAGCATCATTACTCCCAGACCAACGGGCTTCTTAGTGCCTGCATCCTGCCACCCTCCTTTTATGCAGGTCTATCAGTACTAATCACCTCCCCTCTAAATAGCTCTCTGCAAACACCTAAACAAGTTCCAACCCCCCGCAAGCCCCTATGGGGCATATTTAGATCCAAACAATTGTTAGTGTTGCTGCTCCTCCTGTCTGGGGACATTGAACTCAACCCTGGCCCAAGCCTCCCCAAATCCCACCTACCTATCATATTACCAAAGGGTCTACAAATTGTGCATCTCAACATTTGTAGTATCCTGAACAAAATCACAGCCCTTCAACCTATTATTCTATCTCTTCGCCCAGATGTTCTGATTATCTCTGAGACCTGGCTGAAGCCCCACCATTTGAACACAGAAGTTTCTATACGTGGCTACTCGCTCACTCGACAAGATCGTCTGGTTAAAAAAAAAGGGGGAGGCGTTGCCATGTACATCTCCAGGGACCCTGGTTTTCCATTTTTACCAGTAACACCGGTAACAATCACGGAATCCTGCTTGGTTTGCGGATTTTGAATTCTTGTACCGGTGCTTCACGGAAATGGCATGTCACTGCACAGAATCTCTAAGATTTCATTATCTTTTTAAATTTGTTTTATTTTCTCTTTTTATGTCCCCTTCTCACAGCATTGGTATCCCCTAGCTTCACCCCCAGGTCATGCTCAGGAGCTCCTGTGGGCCTGCCCCATCCTGCCTGGGTTGCACCCCTCCAGGTGGGAAGGGAGGGGAACCTAGGTCACTCCTACACACTCCCTTAGTGTGTGTTGGGCAGCCCAGTGGGTCTCTCATGGAGCCTAGTTTTGAAGTCTGGGGCACCTGGGTCCCTTCTGCCAGTGGCCAATGTGGGGTGATTGTTCCTGGTTTCCTGGTCTCTGTCCTTGAGGGCACCAGCACTAGAGATCCAAGGAGGTAGGTCACATCGAGACATGCTACTGGTTCAGATCCTGGCTAGTGTCCTCCCCTCCTGATCACTCTGCAGCACCATTGCACTACCACCCTGGTCACATCGGTGGTGGTACAGAAGCAGGACCTCTAGCCCACCCTCCCCAGAGAAGGAGAGCAGTCCCCCAGGTGCTCGATCCTACTCCCCTGGCCAGACCTCCAGCAACCCAAGTTTGCTTCTGACCCTGGGTCACTGACATTGCAGGCAATAGTACTACTGCAGTGCCAGCAGGCCGACCCAGATTTCAGTATCTTAAAATGAATGCTGCTGTGCTTTGCATTCTCTCTGCTTTGCTGCATATAGAAACAGTAAGGAAATCACCTGCACTGCTTTGTGTAATAATCAGCCATTCAGTTTAACCACTCATGTTTAGTGGTTAGAGTAACAGATGATGATTGAACTGGGTACATCCAGCAGACTTGGGTTTGAGTACCACAACCTCCACTTGCATCCAAGCAAGTTACTTAACCTCCCAAGGGCTTCTAGGTCACTACTTAAAACAGACAGTTCTGCCTAGTGGGCCTTACCTGCTTTACAAAGAATATCAAAAAATACCAATATATGTTTACTACATCATAGAATAGTAGTCAGGATACCATGTAATTTACTTGAGTTTTAATTGGGCTGCAATAATTTTGTATAGTAAAGATAAATATTCAGCTACATTTTATAAGTTTGTTTTTAGATTTTAGTCAGGTTTTTATTGTATTCTTTGCATATAAGCATCTAGGTTGTAGATTGCTAAAAGCAGGATCACTGTTACCAACTAACTTATTCAAGTTTATAATCAGCAGGGCCATCCAAAATCCTCAGTTGTTTGAATGAAAACTAGTCTGAATGAAAATATGTTAACAAAGAAGAAACTGCCTTACTACTTATGAAAAGACTTCACAGTTAGCACCCCATTTAGGTGAATTGGATCATTTGCACCTTTTCTTCCACCTGCTGGTTCTGTCTCTGTGACAACAACATGTTTTCTGATAGACTGCTTCAACAAAAAGCAAATGTTAAGTATTTAAGAGTACTTATGTTTGGCCAGTGGATTTTGAAAACACATTCAATGGCATACAGAAGGTAAGACCCCAGGGGCTGTATAATGTTGGTGGGCAGAGTAGTGCTCAATTCACATCTGAGCAAAGACATGAAAACTGGGAGACACCCTTTTAATGGACACCAAGTAGAGAAAAAAAGCATCCACATGTTTGGGAGATGCATGAATCCATTTGAAGGTCCTCCACTAATCACTTGTGGATTTTGTAGGTGAAAACACTTTATTTCAAAGCAAATTCAAGCAGGTTTTTGATCCTCCTACCCCTGGTCATCCTCCTTTAGGCCTGCCAGGCCCTACCACCACGCTGCTGAGTCCTGACCACAATCCACTGACCCTTACTGCTATGCTACCAGGTTAAGTAACTACATCATTGAGTGGGCTAACCCTGTGAGAGCTACAGGGATGAGAAATGCCCCAAAGAGCTTTCTGTGTATTCTGGGCATGTCGGGGGTCAGAACGGACACATGTCTGGGGCTTCTGGTGTATGGCAGGACTAGCAGCCATCCTTCAGTTGGCCAGCGGGTGCTTTCCCATTTTCTTGGGAGCTTGACAGGCTACATGATACAAGGTCAAGGTACAAGCCGACATCTGTCACACTCCTCCCGCAGTGAGGTCTGACGTGTTGTCGTGCCTCTGGTCTCCACCATTAGCCAGCAAATGCTGATCCATGAACCCACCCTTCCTCTCAGGAGAAGGGGAGTGGTCGTTGGACACTCAAGCCTTCACCCACCAGCTAGCCCTCCAACACCCAAGTTTCTTCCCTAACCCTGGTCAGCGGTATCACAGGCAGATATCCAGTTCAGGCAGTTATATTACAGATAGGAAAAAACCAAGGTAGTCCACCTTAGCGGTGATGGTTCAGATTAATTCACATCTGAGTTCTAACAAGCAAAGAGATCAAGTCATTTGTAACTTGTGCATGTGGGGTGTGAGTGTTGAAAGGGGATCATGGACTTCCGGTTCCGGTTGCCTGAGAGATGGACGCTTAGTCAGAGAGCTCCCCGACGGACTGAAAAGATCCAAACGAATCTAACTCACTGCCACAACTTTATCTGACACCGGAACTCTGAACAGATAGCTGAACATGTCACCAAAGCTAAAACAGAAGGATTCCTCCTCAGACGCGTACCCAAAACATAAATTCCCAACTAAACACACCCAGACGCAGGCCGCGTTGCGGGCCGAGATTTCAAGTTTAATTGATCAGCAATCGGTCCCCTCCAAGACTACAGAAGAAGAATTTACTATTACATCAAAGACACTTTGCAGTACACTACAACAAATATGTGATACCCTAACCAGAATCGAGCAGAAGGCATCAGAAGATAGGGGAAGCATTGCAGAACTGACTCGCCGAACGGAACAACTGGAAGACACAATGACGGAGTATACGGAGGTCTCCAATGTGCATAATGCCGCCCTAAAAGATCTACATCATAGAGAGTTACTCCTTCAACAACAGCTGGAAGACCTTGAGAATAGAAATAGACGTAATAATATTAGAATACATGGTTTACCAGAGGAGACAGAATCAGGCCCAATGCCTAAATTTATTGAAAGCTTACTTAAAGAACTGTTAGACCTAGACAAAGATAAAGATCTGGGAATAATTCGTGCTCATATGTCGCTAGTCCCTAAACCGAAAGACCCTAAAGCCCGCCTTCGTTCGATAGTTTTAGCCTTTCTGGACTTTAGAACAAAGGAAGAAGTGATCAGGGAGGCCTGGGCAAAGAAGCAAATCATTTTTGGGGACACTCGGCTCTACCTGGATCATGATTATGCCCCCCAGACCCTGGCCCGTCGGCAAAAAGCATTCCAGGTGGTGAAAATAATTAGACAAGCAGGTTTTTCAGCCCAACTTGATTACCCAGCAAAGATAAAAGTACTCACAACGGACGGCTGACGAAGATTTCCAGAGCTAGCAGAAGCCTGCAACTGGGCTAAGCAGCAAGGGATGATGATTCCACTAGAGGGCGCATCAGAGCATCGCACGACCGTCATGAAGAAATCTTAGCAGAAGAGGGGAACAAAAGGGACAAGATCTTCACATTCAGACGACACCATTTGGATGTGGGACAATGTGTGTAACAGAGCGGCTCCCCAACGCGGCTCTAACACCCTGTTATCTGGTACAGAGGCTCTAACAGAGGATATCTCCTAGCAGCCGATGGGGTGAACAGTACTGAAAAGGGAAACTACCTAAGTAATTTCTTTATGGTCTTCAATATGTAGACCTAAAGTCCGAAGAAATTGCGATGATTTAAGTCTTTGTTTTTTTGGATTGTGAGTCCAGAAACTCCTTGAACCCAGTCACGATTGGCCTACTAAGGACTCACTCGGCCCAGTTTTGGTTGACCTGTGGGTTTGCAAGTCCCGATGGGAGAGGAACTAAGTGGCTCTGTGGTATTTGTCCACAGTACTGGACTCCTGAACAACCTTAATTGGATTTTCATTATAAGTACTCAGAGACCCACTTCACTCCTTTCTAACATGAGAGGTCACGGATACTCTGGGAAGAACTTGGGGGGGGAATAAGCATTGTAGTTACAGCCTATTACATACTATATAAGGCTCTAAGGAGAAACAGAGTTATATTCGGGTGGATCACAAAGGGGAGGTAATAGCCTCTGTGGGTTAGGGAGGGGGACGTATATTTAATTCTTGAATTGAACTTTATAAAGGGGGGAGAGGTTCAGGAAGGGAGTAGGGGAATGGGGAGATGGTCAGAGACCACATAGAGCAATGTTTTGGGGTACCGAGGATCACACTCTCTCTACCTGCTGCCTTTAGGCCAATTAAGTCATAGAACAGGTATAGATAAATCCTCATCAGAATATCAGTTCCGCGAGGATTGAGTGAAAGGGGTCAGGATCCTCAACATAATCAGTTTCCTCCCCTGCGCACTCCCCCCCCCCATTCCCTCCCAGCATTGGCTCTTTGGCAACCAGATTAATAAATGTCGGGAAGTATTAATGGATAGCCCTACAGTCTCTCAGGCGACAGGAGTCATCCCAGTTGGGGAACCTACTAAATTTTTTTTAGTGTGGGATCTCCCTAACGAGGGGACTGAGAATTTGGCCCCCTGCCACACATCATAGATCACTCCTGAAGTGTGGAGTTGGGAATACAGACACCTTGAAGCTGTCTAGATGCCCCCTATTTATCTAGGAGGCTTTGTAAATAAGTTAAGTTTGGTTTACATGTTAAAAACCTACTTTATTAACCTTTTCTGTGACATATACAGGCTCCTCAATGTCATTGGTAAAGAAAATGCTCCTTTTTACAGGTTATATCAGTTTAGATGGCAGATCTTAAGCTGATTTCATGGAATGTCCGGGGCTTAAGTAGTCCGATTAAGAGAGCTAGAGTCCTGAGGGAATTGCAATGACAAGGGGTCAGCGTCGCATTCCTACAGGAGACACACCTGAATCAAGTGGAACATAACAAATTAAAGAGAAGTTGGGTAGGCGAGGTGTACGCCTCTGAATGAGTGAATCAAACAAATAAGAGAGGTACGGTGATCCTGATCAGGAGGGATACCCCCTGCACTATCTCACAGGTCCTTACTGACCCTGAAGGTAGATTTGTGAAGATAGCAGGAGAGTTTAAGGGCCAAAAGTGCACTTTCTTAAACATTTATGCCCCAAACGATGAACAGGAGAGGGTGTCTTTCCTGACCAGGATGTTAACGGAATTATCTCTGGATCCAGACAAGCTAATGTTTATCGGAGGGGACTTCAATACAGTGACAGACTTAGGCCTGGATAGGATTGGGTCCCGCACTACAGGTCCTGCTAGGTCCAGTAAAGTGCTCACGAGACTATGTGCAGAGCTTTCTCTAGTAGATGCGTGGAGGTTTATCCACCCCTCAGATAGAGATTACACATACTACTCTCCTAAATACAAGATATATTCCCGCATTGATCGCTGGTTAGTCTCAACAAATGCCCTATCTTCTGTGTTTGGAACAGACATAGGGTATATTTCGATCTCAGACCATGCCCCAGTTAAGTTGGAGCTAACCTTGGCTCCAAAACCCCCAGAGTCAGTTTGGCGTCTAAATGTTAGCTTACTGAATTTATCATAATTCAAACAATTAATACAGCGATCGATAAAGAAATACCTAGAGACAAACAGAAGGGAAGACACAGAGGCAGGAGTTAGGTGGGATGCGCTAAAATGTTACCTAAGAGGTATAGTGATTGCCTTTGCAGCGAAACATAAGAAAGCTCAGAGTAAAGAAAGGTTAGAACTCGAGGCGAAAATAGCCCAGCTGGAAAAGACCCACAAAGAGACATTAGACCAGAAATGTGAGACCGAACTGATTAGTTCCCGAACCAAACTGAACAAGATCCTAGACCTCCAGACGGAGAGACTTTTAACTTATGCCAGACAGAGGTTCTATGAACACGGTAACAGAGCTGGTAAAGTATTAGCCTGGCAGCTAAGAAAGGAAAGGGCCTCTAGGGCGGTACCTAAATTTAAAAGACAAGACTTTAAGGACATAACCTGGTCCCCTTCCCTAATTACTGCACAATTTCAAAAATATTATTCAACCCTATATGGCAGGGACAGGGACATAGAGCATGAAAAGAGAACTCAATCATACCTTAGTGGGCTTCGACTCCCTACCCTTTCTGAAACTCAGAGGAAAGAGCTTGAGACCTCTATTTCAATATCAGAAATAACTCAAAAAATTAAGAACCTAAAAAATGGAAAGGCCCCGGGGATGGATGGCTATGTTCCGGAATTTTACAAAACTTTTTTGGAACCAATTGTGCCATTACTGCATGATACTTATAATGAGTTGTGGAGGGGAGAGGGGGCAGCCCCTAAGTCCTGGAGCCTTGCCCAGATTTCTGTGATCTTAAAACCAAATAGGGATCCAGAGGACTGCAGATCATATCGGCCAATCTCACTTTTACCGGTGGACCTAAAAATCTTTACTGGGATACTGGCAGACCGACTCCAGAAAATAATAAGTTGCTTAGTACACAGAGATCAGACTGGCTTTATCTCGGGGAGATTTCTCCAAGATAACATCCAACGCCTGTTAAACGTAATCTCAGCACATAAAAGTACTAAACACCTACAACTGGCGATCAGTATGGATGCTGAGAAGGCATTTGACAGGGTAGATTGGGTATTTCTGGGTTAAACCTTAAAAAAATTTGGACTGGGAGAGAGGTTTGCCACTACAGTCAACAAATTATATAAAAACCCAGAGGCCAGAGTTAAAGTGAATGGGCACCTTTCCGAGAGATTCTCTTTGGAGAGGGGCACAAGGCAGGGCTGCCCCCTCTCGCCACTACTCTTTGTCCTATTGCTGGAGCCCCTCGCTATTGAGATCAGATCTAACCCAAAGATCCGGGGGGTTGAAGTTGAGGGTCATGTCCAAAAGATCGCGTTATATGCAGATGATTCTTCGCTCTTTGTATCACATCCTGAGACCTCGGTTCCAGCTTTAACCCACTCACTGGATGAGTACGGTGCTGTGGCTGGTTACAAGATTAACTTTCAAAAATCTGAAACACTGATCCTCAGTGGAACCCCCTCAAGGGATTTTAAGACATCTTTCCCCTTTGCATGGGCCAAAAATAACACAGTCAAATATTTAGGAATACAGGTCTCGGTCGACCTCTCCCTTTTATACAAAAATAATTATGCCTCATTATTTCAACATATACAGGCAGATATAGCCAGATGGCGTCTACTCCCCCTGTCGTTATATGGCAGAGTACAGACTCTTAAAATGAATGTTCTACCCAGATTCCTCTTCTTGTTCCAGACCCTCCCAGTCCAACCCCCTAGACTATTTTGGGCTAAATTACAAAAAGAAGTCCAGGCCTTTATCTGGAACAGGAAAAAACCCAGACTGGCTAGAAGAGTGCTGCAGGCCCCTAGAAATAGGGGAGGCTTGGCTCTCCCAAACTTTTATTATTATTTTTTAGCAGCCCAAGGAACCCAGATATGTTCCTGGATAAAACGTTGGATGGATTCGGGGTGGTATCATTTAGAGGAAGCCGCAATACATGGATGGGACCTATGGGCGACCCCGACAGGCAATATACCCATAACCTTGACCAGAGAGATTAGCAACCCCTGGATTCTGCACTCATTCTGGATTTAAAAAAAATTGAGGAGGCTTATGGGTACTCCAGAGGGACCGGGACCCCTTTCCCTAATAAGATTTGAAGCCTCATTTGCCCCACCGAGGGAAGACTCAGGTTTCCGATATTGGGCTACACAGCGACTTTCTACCTTTGCCCAATGTGTTGGCAGAGATAATTGCCACCCCTTCATCTACCTAAAGGATAAATTCCACCTCCGCCAGGAAGATCACTTTAGATATTTACAAGTTCGACATTACATTTACTCTGAAAACAGGTTACAAAAAATCATTAGAGAGAAGACTTCCTTAGAGGAATTCTTCTACTGTAATAGTAGGATAAGAAATATCCCGCACCCCTTGACTCAACTATATGTGATTTTAATTAACCTAACTAATCCAGACCTAGTCAAACTTAAACAGAGATGGGAAGCAGAGTTAGGGATTTTGATCCCGCAACAAGCTTGGGAGAATAGATTAACCAGAGGTTGGCAGGTGACGATATTTTCTAACGCCTTCTAAAACAAAATACTTTACAGCAGGGGGATCAGACCAATGTTGGAGATGTGGTGGGGTGAGGGGCACCCCAACACATATAATGAGGGAATGCTCCAAAATCAGAAAATTTTGGAAGAAAATACATGAATACATGCAAAAAGTATCGGGTCTCCGAATCCCCTTTAAAGGGGAAGAACTGGTGCTGGGACTTCCCTGCCTGGTCACAGGACCTAGACAGGTGAGGAGGCTACCACAAATGATGAGAGTAGCAGCACTGAAGACGATCACTTCAAAATGGCTTTCACCCCATCCCCCAACAGTAGAGGAATGGAAAGTCAGAATGAAGCAACTGGAGACAATGGAACAGATCGCTTATAATCTGAGACAAGGGAGAGAGGCATTTGAAGCTATCTGGTCCCCCTGGCGGGTCTTAGAGTCAGTGGAGGAAAGCCCTGGACATTCCAATTAAAACTAGGGAGCTTTATTTAGAGAATATGACCTGTTATTTTATCCTTATCGATTATTTTAATAACAAAACTATATTAGGAGCCACTTTTTAGAACATAGTTATGGATTGTAAGACGAATTAGGATGCCTGAGTTTAGTTCTGGAGGTTAGGTTAATTATTTAAATATAGTGTCCATTTGTTGGTTTTGGTCTGAACTACAGTATCTAGACAAGTCAGCATAGATCAAGGCTAAGTGATATTAACCACTTCGTTTGCACAGTGGACATGGAATACTCTACTTAACTACAAGAGAGAAGGGAAGGAGGCTAAATAAAACGGGTCTCTAAGTCCTACACTCTCTAATTAAACTAAACAAGAATTTATTGAATAATATGTATTGTATCTATTATACAGAATGGCAGAAGGATTGTATGGTGCAAACACTACATCAGTTAAAAATGTGATCTTACATAGAAATATGTGAAAACATGTAAAAAGTATATATGGACACCCAATAAAAGATGAAGTTAAAAAAAAAAGGGGATCATAGTGCTATCACTACTGCCATCACCACAGAGGGATGTGTACTGCATTGTTGCTACTGCCATCACACCCGAAGGGGTGGGGGCGGTAGTGTTTCTGCCATTACTACTGGTGGATGGGGAATGTAGGCCTGCTGCTGTTCCACCTGAGGGATGGGGGCCATAGTGCTGATACTGCCATCACACCTGAGGAATGATGACCGTAGTACTACTGCTATCACACCTAAGGTATGGGGGCCATATTGCTGCTGCTTCTGTCACACCAGAGGGATGGGGGCCATAGCGCTGCTTCCATCACATCTTAGGGATGGGGTTGTAGTGTTGCTGCTGCCATCACATCTTGTACCAAAAATAACTTTAAATTGGTACAAGGATGGAAGGATTTGCAATAGTGGAGGTCAAAATTGCTACAATGTATGTTAGGAGAGTTAAAAAATTGTTAAATAAAGAACACAAAACCAAACACCGGTAAAACCAGATTTTGGCTTAGCAGACACCGGTGACAATACCGTTTTTTACAATGTGCAAAACGGAATATGCCCTTTCTCAATCCCGGTAAACCAGTGTCCCTGTACATCTCCTCTATGCTCCAGTTCACCCCGGTACAGCTCTCCATGCCCACTCAGTCCATCAACTGCTTGCTAATCAAACTCTCCCTCCTCTACTCCATTCCACTATATATTGCAGGGTCCTACTGCACCCCTGACACCTCCCTGCCCGACGTGCTGGACCATCTGGGTACCCTAAAGTCAACTACTTCGGGGGGCGAGCTACATATTCTAGGGGATTTTAATTTCAACTGGCTCGCTAACAACAACTCTAAACTTCACAGCCTAGTCACTGCCCTAAACCTCAACCAGCAAATTTCGGAACCCACTGGCCTAAATCACAAATCGCAGAACCATCCCCTCTTGGATTGGGCACTTACCTCACACCCCCATCAGATCATTGAAACTGGACTTCTCCCAGACTCCCTAAGTGATCATCATATGATCTACATGGTAAGGAAAATATTCAGGCCCAAGGCACCTCCACCACAGACTTTGCTCACTAGGTCGTACAAAGACCTCAACCTTGAAGCACTGCTAAGCGACCTGACACATATTGATTGGTCCTTCATCCCACAGGCACCTTCCCTTGACTCGGCCCTAGAATTCTTTAAGGATACCTTCCTCGCTCTATGGAACACCCACATGCCCCTCAGAAGGACTCAGGTAAGGGGTGCCCACCTGCCCTGGGCCTCTGCCAATATCATTGATCAATTCCACACAAGGGACAATGCATGGAAAATGTACAAGGCAACTGGCACCCAGGTGGCACTCCAATTATACCGGACACTTCGTAATTCCTGCACTAGACAAATCCATCAGGCCAAAGCTAATTACTTCAAGGCTTCCTTCCACACAAACCTAAATCACCCTACGAAATTCTGGAAAACAATCAAGTCACTTTTCTCTCCCCCAGCCCAGCCATCCACCCCTACACTAAATGTAGATGGCTCAATTGTCTCTGAACCAGGGGAAGTGACATCTGTTTTCAATACTTTCTTCACTAGCTACACATCTTCTCTTCTACCCTCTCTACCGCACCCCTCCAAGTATGTTCCCCCCTCGAAGCCTACATCCTCCCAGGCTTCCAGCTTCTCTTTTTACTGGGTTACCCCACCCATTGTGCTGAAAGTCCTGTGGTCACTCAACCCCTCCAAAGGTAAATGCCCCTCAGGAATTGATTCTAAAATGCTACACCTATCTGCCCCAGCTATTGCCACCCCGCTGGCCGATCTGTTCAATCTCTCATTTTCGCTTGCCGACATACCTTCCAACTGGAAGCACACCACTGTCATCCCCCTTCCAAAAGGGGATGACCCCTCCTCACCAGGAAACTACTGCCCCATCTCCCTACTCCCCATCCTAGCCAAATTACAGGAGCACCTTATCCTAGCCCAACTCTCCTCCTTCCTTGACTCCTCCTCTTTCTTCACGCCCTACTAGTCAGGGTTCAGGAAATCACACTCCACCATTACCTCCCTGCTAAGGCTCACTGACGCCATCCTCACTGGCATGGATAAAGGGCACACCACCTCAGCCATTTTTGTCGACCTCGCAAAAGCCTTTGACACAGTCTCCCACTCACTCCTACTCTCCAAGCTCTCTAGTGCCGGACTCTCAGGTGCTACCACCAGATGGTTTCACTCATACCTGGTTGGTAGATCACTATCAGTAAGAATTGGACCTCACACCTCCACCCCCCTCCCCGTCACTACTGGGGTCCCCCAAGGCTCAGTCCTTGACCCATTACTCTTCTCTATCTTTTTAAATGACCTTCCCTCAGTCTGCCCTCACACATCCATTCACTTGTATACTGATGATGCCGTACTGTATGCATCAGGCCCCTCCTCCATGGGAGTGGCCTCTGTACTCCAGCAGGATTTCAAATGCGGTACAGCACTGGTTTCCCTCCAACTAGCTCTTTCTTAACTCCAAGAAAACAGTCTCCCTAACCTTTGGAATGAGGCAAAGGCTCTCCCGGCTCCACTCTACCCCTACTTTCCTCACCACCGAGGGGACTTCTCTAGAGACGTGCACCTCTTTCAAATATCTTGGGGTCTGGCTTGACCAGCACCTTGACTTTTCCACTCATATTGACTCAATCCACAAGAAACTGCACCCAAAACTAGGAGCCTTATATTGGAACAAGGACAGCATCCTTCTGGCAACCTGTAAGGAAATTGCTCAGAAGATGATCCTCCCTATACTTGACTACGGGGTTATAGTCTACAGCACTGCTCCCAAGTCTGCCCTAGCCAGCCTTGATCCTCTTTCTTCCACTCCTTCTGCCACTTTGCCCTTGACTGTCCCCCAATAACTTATCACTACGACCTCTACAGGTCCCTTGACCTAACATAGCTCCAGAATCGTAGACACATCCACAGCATCAGGACCACAGCAAAATTCTGGGCACAGTCTCTTCCCCACTACCTCTAATCTGTCCTCTCAGCACTGTCACAGCCTGCTTACTCCCTCAGGAGTGGAAACTCCTGACTTCTCCATGTTCCACACATGTCCACATCCAAGGGCCAAGCGGCATTCAAATACCTCATGCCAAAACTTTGGAATGCACTACAGGCAGGCATTCGGGAGATTACCAACACTTCCCATCTAAATCACCTCCTCAAGGCACATTTCTCCTCTACATGCATTTGCATATAGGGTCAACGAGGGACTGGTGCCCCAGGTCACCTTCTCTTATTTAGGGCCTCTAATTGTGCAGCACCCTATGCTACTGTCTAGTGCCCACAGCACTCTGCCCAAGGCTAGTAATTACGATTAAGTAGATCAGAGTTAGGGCTGTCACATGCAGTCTCCACACTGTACTGTGGTAATTTTGGTTCTTCTCATTTTTTGACTCTGTGTTTTTATTCCTATTGCACAACATATTGTATTAATCCACCATACATTGCCATGTAAATGTCCATATGGTTGCTCATGTACTGTTGCACCCTTCTATGCCCTGACTGTTTTTTTTTTCTGCATCTGTATATATTGGCTGTACTTCATATTGCCTGTTACTATCTGTATATTATATCTACCTATTATTTGTATATATCTGTATCTGCATACTATGTACAATTTACTTGTGACTATTAGTTGTATACTCCATTGTCCCCCTTCCCCAGGACACATCTGGAATTGAGTGGTACTCCGCTCAGTATGCCTTCCTGGTAAAACTCTTAACTAAATAAATAAATAGATAAGCCATCCTCAAAACCCTGGGCTTCTCAAAATGCTGGCAGCAGTTCTACTGCTTCCTGAGCACTTACTATTTACTGTACGTAGTCTGGGACTGATCAGTCGACGGCTGGCCATGGCAGGGTGAAGAGAAGTGTGCCAGTCACCGGCGCGGGTTGGGATGGGGGATGCAGGGTAGTGGGGTACTGCCTACCAGGGTGAGGGGGACCACTAGACACAAGAGAATGGGGATCGTGGGTTTTCACATTTCAGACAGGAATCGGGGCTGGGGGGGTCTCTATACATGAAAACAGATTGGGGATATCTTATTTAATTTAACACTGCTCAGGACTGGGAAGATGGGGTCCCTACACTATGGAAACAGGATCGGGGATGACTTACAAATTTTAACACTACTCGGGGCTGGGGGGTCCCTATACTATGGAAACAGGATTGAGGATGTCCTATGTATTTTAACACTGCTGTGGACTGGGGGTCCCTACACTATGGAAACAGGATCAAGGATGAATTATGTATTTTAACACTGCTCACGGATAGGGGGCACTGTGTAGCCACCCCTAGACTGTGCGTGGGGCACCACCAGACCCCATGCATAGTTAAAGTAGGGTTTGAAAAGCATAACTATGTGCCGGCACAGTCGGCCATAGTTACACATTTGGGGTTTTCAATATTGTGATGCATTGCATATGTATGAGGGACCCCTCATTTGCATAGGTGCATCACAAGATTGTGCTCGGCAGCACAGTTGGGGGGGTGTGGCACATTGGTGGCCTTTGAATATAGCCACACCTCTGATGGCCCGTGCAAGTCTGGAGATGCACGGCATATCCCTGGATGCGAGACACATCTCTTCTGAATATGGGGCCCCAAGTTTTAATGCTTGGAGAGATAGTAATCAAAAAAAGATTGACATATACAGAAAACAGATGCTAAGTAAACAGTAACACACAGTAGAGTGTGCATGAAAGCATCATAATAACTGGGTGATGTTTTTTCCATAGAAAAAAGTGTGTGATTTGCCATGATAGCCTGCCAGTTATATTGACATTTACGTGCCATATGATTGAACTCCCTATGAGACCACACTTCTCATGCACTAACAGTACACATATTTCTCCAATTAAACACTGATTAAAAAAAACCTCTTAAGTACATGACAGATGAATCTTTTTAAACACAGTTTCTCACTGGTGCCTGCATTCTCTACATTTGTTCCATATTAAGACATCCTGTAATCCTCAGTGGCAAAACTATATTACACAGCAATTATGGTATATAAAATAAGGCACAGGGTGGTGATTAGAACACGTTTCATACACTCTATTGGTGTGTGATACTTATCCAACCCCCTCCAGCTTCACTCTCAGGGTTTATGTAGCATCAAGCATCACACACCTCAGGTGTGTATAAATTCTCATTATGCACACCACACCATGCATTATTCTTTAGTTAATGAACAATCATGTGGCAGGTTTCAGCCAATCATGTTTGTGGATTTTCCAATGCCATTTTATAGGCAAATATTAATTTGGGAATGCTGCAGTGCTTCTCGTTCCCTTTAAAGCTGGGGCCACCTTCACTGAATTTAATTAGAGTACAACCGGGTCAGAGGACACCAGGCCCCAACCAGCTCATACCTCTCTGATTAATACAGTTTTGAAGTAATAAGTCCTATCAGAATGGCAGTCTTGCATAACTGAGATTACAAGGGCAGGATTTATGAGTGAGAAAAGGTTGAAAAATCCTGCTTCTGTTTCAGTGATGCTGCACACATGGCCAGCATTCCAAAGATACTGCACAAGATCTGGCAGGAGGTAGGCCAAGTTCAACACCAACAGTATAGCTAGGAATACCAGTGGGTTCAAACATAGTACAAAATCCAAATAGAAAGTACAGTCCTCTAGTACATGTCTGCAACATACAGTATACCTTTTAGATTTTTGTTTTATCTTTGTGTTTTGAAGTAAGCATTGAATGAAACGTGTAGATTCTTTGAATATATATTTGTAGGACTGAACTGTAAATGAGCCTAGGCTCAAATGGTTGTATTTCAGCTTTCATAAGGAGGCAGTATAGCGCAGTGGTCTAAGGCTCTGAGCTGCAAATCTGGTGACATCCAACAGACCAGACCTGGGTTTGAATCCCACAGCTTCCACTTACATACTGTGTGATTTTGAGCAAGTCACTTAGCTTCCTTGTGCTCCCAGGTCGCACCTGGAAACAAGCTCCAGGTTAGTGTGCCTTTCCTGGTTAAACAATTTCCCCTTCCCTTCTTGAATAAACAAACCTTGAAGAACCCTGAAACATAGTAGTTTATGTTTGGAAGGGATTTGTCCAGGTCCATCATGCCCACCCCCGCACTTCATAAGCAGGGATTTATTTATTTATTCAAGTCTCGGATTACAACCTTTGAGCTGGGAGCTCATTTGCAAAGGTTCCACATCCAGCAGACAATAAGCATTCATAAGGAACAATTAAGTTACTCAACAAGTTTCATAGGTGGTACAAGCATGAAATAAAAGATGCAGGCATTCGTTGGGTACATACAGGTTACAATCAGGGGTAACAATAAGTTACAAAGGTAGTACAAATGTAAATGTAGGATACAGGCAGGACTTTGGTTGTAGATGGTAGTATAGAAAACTTAGGATGATTGATTTGCAACACAGGAAGCAGAAGATCTTCCATGGAAGGTAGTAGGCTATAGGGTGGGTGAAGCAGGGACCGGGCAGGGCCGACTCCCGTTGTCGAGGTGAGATGGTTAGGGGGTACCAGGGAGAGTAGAAAGTTTAGGGCCTGAGTTGGTGGGGGAGGGAGAGTGGGGATGGGGAGGTTGAGGAGACAAGGAAAGGGTGGGTAAGAGAGATTGGAGGAGGATAGAGAAGATATAGGTATCAGAAAAAGGGTATAGTATAGGCACCTGATTGGACAGAGATAAGTGCAGAGAGGGCACATAGGTTAGTACGAAGTGAAAGGAAAGGTCAGGGCAGGTCCTTGACGTTAACACTGACATTATGTGGGGCAGGTACACCTCATACGGCTTGCAAAGTGGGTGCGGAGCATTGACTTGAAAGGACCAATTCTAGTTTCAGCACATAGCCCGCTTGGAAGGGAATTTAGTAGGTGAGGGGCTCAGTATTCAAATGACCTCTGGCCTAGGGAGGTGCGGTGGAATGGCACCTTGAAAGGGATAGTGAGTGTACCTTGAGTCGGGCGAGATGATGCAGAAGGTGTAATCATGTTCTCGAACCGGGGGGGGGGGGATGCCTATGGTAGCCTTTTTGACCAGGAGACTGAGCTGGTAACTAATTTTGATATCCAGGTCAAGCTAGTCTGTGAGGGAGTAAAGTTTGCACGTATGGGTTAGGCGGGGAACACCCAGGAGGAGCCTACAGGCTTTATTGAGAGTCAAAGCAATTCTCTTTAGTGCAGTAGCAGAGGCTGCACTGTTTATCACAAGCCCATAGTCAACCATGGAGAAGACTGAGTTTGTTAGCTCAAGTCTTAGAGCATCTTCTGTTAGGCAGTGCCTGTGTCTGTACAGTTGCCCTAGCTTTTTGTTGGCTGATTTGGCTACATAGTTGATGTGGAGGGAGCACAAAAGGGGACTGTCCAGCATGATCCCATGGTACTTGAAGTTATTAACCATATCTAGGATTTCATCATGTTTGTTGTGGACTTAAAGTTTGGCTGTTTTGAATCTGCTGTGCGTAGAAATGAACAACATAGTTTTCATTTTCTTGTAGTTGAGTAGTAAGCGTAAACGTAAGAACCAGTCCTCAACTTGCGTGATGATATAAGTATGTTGTGCAAACACTTATTAACTTATAGGAATTCCCTACTCACTCTGATACATAGACACATAGGAAACTGATGGCAGATGAAGGCCCTGTGATCTGTTCAGTTTGCTGAGTTACCTGCCTAGGGGAGGTAATTCCAGGGATTCTAATGGTCCATGCCAGTCCACCCCATCTTGTTCTGTCCAGTACACTTAACCAGTCCCTTGTGCCTGTGCCATCATCTTTTGAATCCCCCACCATATTTGTATTGGTGGGCAGTTCTTCCTCTTTTTACCACTTGCTGTGTGACAAAGTACTTTCTGATGTCCTTCTTACACCTCCACCCAAAGCAATTTTCTAATATTGCCCCTGATATTATTGTAGTGCCACAATTAATGAACCATTTGGTTGTGTCCACTTTGTTTGTTGTCTGCATGTATTTAAACAAGGTGAACAAGAGCCTATTTGTTGTCAGTTTTGGATTACGGATTAATCATTTATTCAGGAGCAGGGGAGTGGGGTGCTAAATAGGATAAGAGTAGTTTATAATGCAATTTATCACTTAATAACAGGCCTTCCATTTAAAACCCATCATTGCCTATTACTCGTTTACCAGGCTGCACAGCTACCATCACTGGATAACCGAGTTAAGGTCAAAATCTTATTTATTTTCCATGAAGTCATCCTGGGCAAGGTTCCATATTTAACAACAGAATTATTTACACTACAGCATAAATCTCGTGGTACTAGATCATGAGATTTAACCCTGTTTAATATCCCCTTTTGAAAGACTTGTTTTGGGCAAAGAGTTTATGATTATGTTGGTCTAAGAACTTGTAACTGTCTAATAGAATCGGTCAAGTCTATTAGATCTATACCTGTCTTTAAGAAACATACATCAAGTATTTTAGATGCGCAGACTACATTTTGTTGTAAATAAGTTGTATATTTAAGCAATAATGCATGACAGGGTGTGTGTCATGCTGGGATAACATCACGCCTTGGGTGGTTGGGTACGAGGCCACAGGCCAAGTGCATCCAACACCCAAGAAGTGACATTATCCCAGCATGACATGCACCCTGGAGTACATTATTGCTAATATACAATGGCTCCTCTGCATCCCTTATATTTTAACATGTAGACTAACATAGTCCATTTCTCTTAAATTAATTAAGTGTTATTTTGGTAGTGGTTGCGGTAGTATAGCAGGTAATATGCTGATTTGCATACAGCAACAAGGAATTCTGAGTATACTATAAAGTTAAATTTAAATTTTCCTTATTCAGCAGTGCAGTCTCCTTTTCTGGTAGTGGTGACTGCAGTATAGTGCCTTAATATAATGGTTACAGCAATATAACAGATATTATTCTGATTTACATACAACAAGGAATTTTGAGTAGACTACAAAGTTAACTTAAAATTTCCTTACTCAACAGTGCAGTCTCATATTTTGGTAATGGTGGCTAAATACAGCACATACTATGTAAATATACTGTATGTGGCAAGGAATTGTTGGCGCAATATAAAGCTGTGTTCCATTTTTCCTTACTTGGAGGTGCAGTGTCCTTTTTTGGTAGTGGTTGCAACAATATAAGATATCAGATATTTATTTTCAAAATGAAGCACTGTACACACACTGATAGCTGACAAGATTTCTTTACTGAGAGATGTACTCTCCTATTTCTGTAGTGATACAGGAATATAATAGCCTGTATACTGATTTACCTAGTGAGGGATTGTGGGTACAGTAAATAGCTAATTTTTCTAGCTCCCTAATCTGCATGTGGAGTGATTTTTTTACTGATGACATTCAGTCCTGTGTGCCTGGATTTGATACAGTGATGTTATACTGCGATAACATCAGTGTCCCAGGCACACACTGACTAATCAGAGCCCAGGATTCTTTCCTTGCCATTGTATAATTTGTATTTTTATGTTTGCTTGCGCATGCAGCATACAAGAAACATATTGAGATAGTAGAGCATTGCAGAGGTATGGCAGTGTTGAGGCCAATCCAGCAAATGCTTTAATGGGCGCATCCGTCAGCCACCAATTAATGCTGAAGCTGCCGATGATGGCAGTTTCAGAGTTAGCGCCACACTTGAAAGAACTCTGCCGCTGCAATCAGGGGCAGTTTCGTCAGTGCAGCAGCTGCCCCCCCCTCCCAATCAGTCACACAGCAGAACAACAAATTAGTTCCCTCCCGCTGCTGCTGCCTGCCCCGTACCCTCTGTTTTCCGTCTCCTGCAGATATCGGGGTGCTCAATCCCTGTGTCAGCATATATTCCCCCTTCCCCATTAATGTGGCACACTGGGAGCCCACTCCAGTGTGCCATAAAATACTTCTTTGATGTTTCCGACACTGGGATGCCCACTCCCGGTGTCAGATGCGCGCCCCCTCCAAGCCCCTATGTTCTTAGCTGACCTCAGGGTGCTCAATCCCCGGGTTAACATTGATTCCCCCCCTCCAGTACTCTGGCACACTGGGAGCCCACTCCAGTGTACCAAAATCAATTTTGTAATATTTCACCTGTAAAAAAGAAAACAGTCCCACAGCGTATTTTTTTCAAACCTGGAAAAAAAGAAAAAACATCCTCGTCATTCCCGTGACCCCCTTCCCCAACCCACACCTCCTTCTGCACCTCACCTCCCACACCCCGTCACCCATACTTAACTCCAGAGGTTGAGAACGGTGATCTTCTGTGGAAGAGAAACACGTCTGCACTCTTCAAAGACCAACCGGGAACTGAAGAAATTACGGTAAGCCCTATAATGGCAGTCGATAGTGGGGGGTGTCAATTTAGATTGATATCTCAGCCAGTTTTTGGAGTTTGGGTCTCAAATTTTCAACATGGGGTTCTTGGGACCGCACCTCATGAACACTGTCACTGTCATTTCATTTTTCGGTCCCGAAAGGTTATTTTGTGGTCGCTGATCGCAATCACCTTTCGAGACCAATTAATGAAATGACAGTGCTACTGTTCATGAGGTGGGGTCCCAAAAAGCCCTTATTGCAAATTTGGTGAAAAAAATCCAAAATATGACTGTGTTATAAGCCTACTTTGCACAGTTTCTACTCACGCTCGTAATTTCATCAATTTTTAATATTTTCACTACAAATTTCCAACATTGCCATTTTTTCACACCCCCTTATGAACAGTATAGCTGTCATTTTCTGCATCCTTCCCAAAATGTGTTTTTGCACCTGTGGCGCAGAATGGTGCGGTTGCTGTGCGAAATCAACTTTTGGGACAGATTAATGAAATCCCAGTGTCACTGTTCATGAGGGGAGGTCCCAAATAGGCCATGTTGAAAATTTGGTGAGAACATTCCAAAAAATTACTGCGTTATGAGTGTGCATTGCACAGTTTCTACACACACTCGTAACTTTGCCACTTTTTCATATTTTCACTCCAGATTTTAAACATTGCCATCTCTTCATACCTCTTCATGAACAGCACAGCTGTCATTTTTCACATCCCACCCGGAATGTGTTTTCACACCTGTGGTGCTGAATAGCACACTTGCTGTGCGGAATCACCTTTTGGGATTGAGTAACAAAATGATACTGCCACTGTTCATGAGGTGAGGTCCCAAAAAGCTTGTGCTGACATTTTGGAGCAAAAATACCAACAAACACCGTGGGCATTAGGGTTTCCAACTGTAACGCTCACCCTGTACAGACTGACAGGTGTCAGGGGTGTGACTTGGGGTCCTTGGCCGTAATGCTCACCCCATTCCACCCCCAACCCCACCCTGCAGCCACTGACAGGCATCAAGGTGTGCTGTGGGGTTTTCAGCCATAATGTTCACCCCATTCTCCAATCCTGCACCCATCTCAGCTTATTTCCTTATGGAATGGGGTGAGCATAAGGGCCGAAGACCTTAAGACACACTGCGACACCTGTCGGTGTCTGCAGGGTGGGGTGAGGTGGAATGGCATGAGTGTTATGGTGGATGACCCAAAGGCACTCCCCAATGCCTGTCAGTCTCTGCAGGGTGGGGGTTGGTGTTACTTTAATACTTCACTGCCATTCCTATTATGCATCTCTCTAACTCCTGCACTACCAATGCCAATATCAGCAAGCAAACATTTAGCATTGACAAATGTTTGATTACTATGTATTGCATGTTATTTTGCAAATGTTGGTTGCACTTGAAAAAAAGGCAAATTGCTCAATGTGCTTTTCCAGGGCAAACAATAAAAATGAATGAATGAATGAATGAAGGAATGAATGAATGAATGAATGAATGAATGAATGTCCCCCTTCCCCTCCTGACTGCCTATGAATACATAGCGAGCTCTCCAGTCTCTGCTCATACAACTTACCTTGTTGCCCATGTGTCATCTTAATCACCCTTCTCTACAATGATTCAAGTTAGTCTATGTCCTTCTTTAGGTGGCAGTTGTATGGTGTACTTTAGGTGCCTCTGCACCAGTCTATTTAGAGGCAAAATAACCTCTTTTCTCCTGCTGCGAAATCCTTTCCCAATGCAACGCAGTATCCTGTTTGCTTTCTCTTTAGCTATTTTTAAGCATTGCACAGCAGATCTGAGGTTGTCTGAATTTATTACCCCCATATTCTTCTCTTCTTCTATCTTTGCAATTATTATTTCTTCCAGCCTATATTCTATGCAAGGGTTTCTGCAGCCTGTGTGTATGACCTTACACTTCTTGGCATTAAAGCTCCACTGCCAGTTCCTCGACCAGTGTTCCTGCCTATCCAGATCCACTCTCAATTCATGAATACCCTCCTTACTATCCACTCTGTCACAGAGCTTGATGTCACCAACAAAAAATGCCAATTATTCCTCTAATGCTCTCCCCTGTTTCAGTGATAAAGATGTTAAAGTGAAACAGTCACCACCACAGGCCCCACACTTAGGTGTGGAGCTGGACCCAATGTGCACTTTGTGTGGAGAAACATTTTATTGTACTTACTGTTTACTGTAGTATAACAGATTGTATCAGATTAATTTTTGCTTTGTTCTAGGCTGACATCTTGTTACTACAAATCTTAGGATCCAATTCAGAGCAGTAGGCAGCAGTGGGAGATTGCACAGCCTACAGAACATGTTAGAGTTTATATAAGCTCTGATCTTTGTTTGCTGGTGCCACAGCCCTCCCTGGGCTAAGTAAACTCATAGAGGACTGTACTTAGTCCCTGGAGAAAAGCAGACCTGGAAAACATCTGATCAGAGATGATAAAAGATTTAACATGCACTTCAGGCTCTGCAAGATCTAATATGCACCATCAGGTTACGTTTAACAAATATGTACAGGGTGTTCTGGGGGTGAGAGCAACCCTTAGACCACCAGGATATATTACACAGATAAGTACAGGGTGATCAAGGGAGGGGGTCAACTCAGCACAGGTGTAGTTGGCTGCGGTACAGTCACCCTGACTTCTGGGGGATGAGGGTATGGGCTTAGCATTGGCACCCAGTTAAGATATGGTTTTCAGCAGTGGTAAACAGCCCAACTTAGGGGGAAGGGTTGTTTACCAGTGCTGCAAACCTTTGAATATGCTGATGCGCCCATATGCATGAGGGGACACCTTCATCTGTATAGGCACAGCAGCATTTTAAGACCTTGGCACTGCCGGCTTTGGGGGGTGCTCAGGGGGCCTCTGAATATGGCCCTGCCTGGAGTGCTAGTGCAAACTCAGGTTAGCACCAGCACTAACCACATTTACACCAGTGCACTCATTACCTCCAGTAGCTCCATATGAAGTCCGAACTAGCCATTGTTTACCTGACACAAAATGGCCACCCAGGAGGTAATGAGTTGAAGGGAAGGGGAAGGGAACATTGTTAAACCAGGAGTACCACACCAAGCCGAAGCTTGTTTCCAGAAGTGACCTGGGAGCACAAGGAAGTTAAGTGACTTGCGCAGGGTCATACAGAAAGCACCAAGGCGGCTGTGGGATTCAAACCCAGGTCTTCAGATCTACATCTCAGAGCCTTAACCCACTGTGCTATACTGTCACAGAGCTTGATGTCACCGACAAAAAATGCCAATTATTCCTCTAATGCCCTCCCCTGTTTCAGTGATAAAGATGTTAAAGTGAAACAGTCACCACCAGTGATGACAAGCAGGGCATGGTTGTTTTTTTCACTTTAACTGGCAAAACATAAGATCAGCACCACCACTGCCAGAGACAAAATAATAGTACCAGAGAAGGCCAATATTATGCAAACATACAAAATTTCAGTTCACATAATCAGAGCACAAAGGCAGCTGGATTGTCAACCCCTTGTGGAGATGCTGGCACTCCGTGTTTGTGGTGATTTTGCCTGCGTCTCCATGTGGGGCTGACATTCCAGATACCCTTATGCTCTGATTTTGTGAATTAAAATGTTGTATGTTTGCATAATTTTGACCTGCTTTGGTACCATTATTTAATCTTTAACAGTGGTGGTGCTGATCTTAGATTTTGCCACTTTCAGTTACTTGATCTTCTGCACACTGAGCAGTGCAGTGTTCTCCCTTTGTTTTTGGTTTTTACTTTACCAGTATGACTGCCAGAAAATTTTCAGGAAATTTCTGAGGGGCATTGATATGTGGATGTGCTGTGTCCTGGTTGATTGAAGTATTCATAGACATGTGGTTGTCACTGCATCAGGTCCTGGGTTCTCAATCTTCTTGGCCAATCAGGATACAAGGAATTCCCTACACATTTTACAACATCTTTTTTCACCCAGTTGAAGTCAATCAGGTTTTTCTGACAGAATCTGCCTGCCACAAACTTGTGTTACCTTCTGTCCTGTAGCCCATTTGCCACCAGGAACTCTACTAGCCTCTGACCCCAGTAGTTTGCTCACTATTTAGGCCAAACTGAACAGTTTATACTTTTCTGGCTTATCTCTTGTCTTCCCCCACTTTTGTGCAGGAGCACAGCATCTGTCACCCTCCAGGCTACATGCACCTCTCCTAAATCTAGGGCAAAGTTGCAGATGTTTGCCAGAGTTGCTGCCAGCACTTGGCACATCTCCGTTAACACTCTGAAGTGTAGATCATATAGGTCCAGAAGTAATGAATTTACCTTTCATCTATTTATTTATTTATAGTCTCGGATTACAATCTTTGAGTCAAAAGACTCTTTTACAGAGGTTCCACATCAAGATAATAAAAGACATGACAGTACACAGCAGTGCAAGGGTATGGGGGAGAGAAACAAAAAATAGAATAAGTATAAAAGAGACAGTAATATATGGACAAAGGCAGATGCCAGTTAAACACTGATGGTTACAACTGAACTTTTTACATTGGTGCAGGCTAAGGTATAACCAAAAGTAAAGTGATCAATGAATGTTGATCTTGTCAGAAACAATTAGAACAATGGCAGTTACAGACGTAGTAGTACAAATTATGCAGGATGTGGCATAACCATTAAAGGGCAGTCAACAGATGTTGAACGTGTCAATTAAAACCAGAATGGAGATGGTGGGCTAGGTGGGACAGTCACATCTACTGAGCGTCAAAAGGTGCTCCTTAAGCATCCGTTTAAAGCGGTCCAGGGTAGAGGTGTCACAAACGCACTCCGCAGGTCAGGCCCTCTGCTCCCATAGTGCCAACCTCAGAGTGCAATAGTGTGAACAGGTAACAGACAGGGTAACCCTCCTGTCTGCTTTTGGGTCCAAATCACCTTTAGTCTCAAGTTCTGGGGGGATTCAAACTGTGAAACTTATGCTAGCATACCCAAATGTACAGGCTCAGATAATAATCTCTTTTTGGGGGGGGGGGGATGCAATATATCTTTCGCCTAAGAGCACCTAACCAGGTATCCAGAATGAACCCTCAAAACTCTATAAGAGACCTTAGGTATATTATTACCTTTTACCAAGCTTAGTAACACCATCAAGCCCTTGAACAGTCATCAGACTTAAAAATACAGGCACTCCACATGCAAAAAACGAAAAACTGGCAAGACTCAGGCAGTAGCTTGAAAAAAGGTATTTTACTAAAAATATGAAAATAAGTAAGATAAAATACAGAACAAATATCAAGAGCTTACAATCTCAAAAGAAAATTGAAAAAGTTACAGAACAAAACTCCTACCACGATACATTTAGAACTTTTCTTTCGAATGTATTACCTCTATAAGTGTGTTTTTAAAGTTAAATCAGAGAGCTGTGTCTCTGTAGAGTCCCAAGATGATATATTAAACAGTTCAGGCACAAATATTAGTTTAACTCTGTCTCTCCAACCCCTTTGTGAGTCATCTAGCTCTTCCTGTTTAGAATTAAAAAATTACAAACATGATTTCTTACCAGGAGGTATGTTAATAATGTGACATCAGAAAAACCCCATTTCCCAAATTATGAGTCTTTGATCAACCAGTTCCTTTGAGGTTTACAACCCTGCAGGCCATCATGGAATTAGCTAAATGACGTCCTTTCCTGATGTAATAAAATTCATATTTAAGTTCTAACTTTAAAAGCAGCAGCAGGTGATGAGGGCCTTACACTGTCTCTCTAGAAGGATGTTCCAATTAACTGTTTCCTTCTGGTCTGTTTAATTACATCCTGGTTTTCAGCTATTGACACTTAAGGTTATAGGCCAAATCTCACAGACTGACATTTCATACACTGGCCATTTATTTATAATACCAGTATCATACAATAATCATAACCTGCTGGCCAAGCGTCACAAGAGGTATCAAGAATGTCAGGGGGGATGGCATTAAGCAGGCTGGGAGCCTGGTACCTGAAAGACCATTGGGCCTGGGAAGTGCAGCAAAAAGGGTTCTGATAGGACACTCTGGTGCCACTCCTGGTACCATGGACTTTAGTGGCCAGGTTGAGAAGAGGCTGGCAGGATGGTGCGACGAGACCACCTTTAGGGTGGTGTGCTCCTTGAGCACTCTTTCTGTAGCTATTGGTTCCATGTTTATTTCTGATCCACCTTCTGGTCTGGGGTTTGTTCCACCATCAGGCAGTGGACCTTCCTTCTCTCTTGTGAATAACAAACAGAGGTAGTCTTTCAGTATTTACACCTTCCCTGGGAACTATCCAGCCTACCCAGTGTTTCTCATGGTAAGTAGACATTTATCAAGGTGGACCTTAAAGTTTTGCACTGTCTGCATGTCTACTGTCTCCACTAGTAGATGGGTCCATAGGTTTTGCCACCCTCTGGTAGAAAAAGTGCCTCCTAGAGTTAGCCCTGAATTTACAACCCAAGCTAAGGAAGTGGCACCGCCGCATCTTGTTGCAGGACACTAGACCAAACATCTCTGACTACTCAATCATGTCAGACCTTTGAGTATGTGAAAGGCTAAGGTCATGTCCTCCCTCAGTCTACTTTTCTCCGAGGTGAACATGTTAAGGGTCTACAGGCTTCCCGTACACACCTTTTGTCACCCATACCACTAATCCTTTGATGGCCCGTATTGCACCCGTGTGACTACTTTAATGACCTTATTGTGTTGAGGAGACAAAAGCTGCATGCAGTGCTTTACATAAGGGCTGACCAAGGCATTGTAAAGTGGCAGGATTGCTTCTCTTGCTCTGCTGGTCATCCCCCTTTTGATGCACCCAAGCATTCTATTGGTCCTTGGGATAGCAGCTGTGCAGTTCTTATCTTGCCTTAGGCCCTCGTCTACTATGCTTACACTGGTACTCTCTCACTCCTTGACGGCAGCAAGAAGTGCCCATGCAGTGTGTAGGTCCTACTTATGATTCTCCTCCCTCAGAGTAATACCTTGATTTGGCTACATTGAAAATGAGTCTGAAAATAGCAAAGCAAAGAACAAGCACTTCAACTAACTGGCACTGCCACCCAGGCAACGGCCACTTAAACAAAGGTGGCACACACAGACCAGCTACGTAATTTACTTATTTCTGTGCAAAAAACAGCTAAACAGACAATGCACAGAAAAATCAGGATGCAGACCTTGGTCAATTGAGTGTCATCAGTGAAGATAAGTAACTTGCTCAGACCCCAGCTTTCAGGTCATCAATGAAGATGTTAAACCTAAATGGCAGTGGTGACTGCACTGATCCATAAGGCTTGCTACTTTGTACAAGTCTGTGATCAGAGTGGTGTCCGCCCACCACCACCCTCGGCTACCTACCCCCAAGCCAGTTAGCAATCCTCATTGAGTATGTTTTATGTATGCCAGACTGGATTACTCTTTCCAGAAGTTCGTTGTGTGCCATAGCATAAAAGCCTTGCTGAAGCTCAGCCCAGATAGACTACATCGATGGCCCTGCCCCTGTCTGCTTCCCTGGTTATCCATTCGTAAGAGGTTATTATGTTGGTTTGGCATGGCATAACATTTTAATTAAATCAGGATTGTCCCCCTTAGACTTCATTTGGACTTGTCTTGCTTTATTCTTGAAATCATAGCAATCTGCTGAACACTTCATCAACTGTTGCTATGGAACTTACTCTGATGTGAAAAGTAGAGGATTGTATGACGTCAGGGCAGGAAAAGCAGTAGAAACAGGTGATGTCTGAAAGGATAATAACCTGTTTTCCTAAAAAGATCTTTAACGAAAAAGGGAAAGTCCGGAATTTCAGAGTTTTGGGAATCTTATGATATATGAGCCCTGTGATGCCAACAGTGACGATTTTTGCAGGAAACTGAAAAGTCACTTGTGTTACCTTAAACAATTTCACTTTACCTCTGACTTTGCTGCCCCTGTTACTCAGCGCATCAGCAAACTGCCCTTAATAGAATTTTACTTCCAGAAATAAGATATAACTTTCAAAATTAAAGGGGAACTGTCATCATTCCCCCAGTGAAAACATAGGACCTATAGGTCCCAATTAGGTAAATCGCACTAGCAGTAATTTTTTTAAAATAAGTTACAAAGCTTTTATTTGTAATTTATCTGGTTGATCCTTTCCTCGGTTGATCTATGCTGGAGCTAGAAGTGCAAACATACACTGTATATCTTTTGATATTTCCTACCCACTGTACTGTCACACAGGAGTCCCCTGAGGCTTAGTCCGTTAGTCGTGTCATCAAAGGGCTTGCCACTGGGGACTCTGAAATAGTAATGGTGGGCAGAGCATCACAGGATCAACCAGATAAATTACAGGTCCCATATTTTTGCTGGGGGAATGCTGACAGTTCCCCTTTAAGAAGCAAGACATGTGTGACTCCCAAAAGGGAAACAAAAACAACTAGGTGGCATCCACTTCATGGCAGACATGGAAGTCATGAACTGTGGATTTTTTTCTGATTAAAAGTGCTATTTTATATTAAGTTGCTAAAGCTGGTCTTGACAATTTTGAATTCCAAAATTTAGGACCTGTGGCAGGAAGTATTTTGGCTTTCCAAAGAAAAGAGGAATGATTTCAGATTTGGAGCCATGGAATGTTATGGCTTCAACAAAAACAAAATTAAAGGGACTCTGTTAAACCCCTTAGGCCTCAACATGTCTCTAATTTAAACAAGCATGTGTCAATGCCGACTGTTTATTTATTTTTATTTTATTTAAACAGCAGTTTGGAAAACCTTTGAGCCATAGGCTCATTTACAAAGGTACCTTGTCACAGTAAGACAAACGAAAATACACAGTATAACAGTACAACACATAAGTATAACAGTAACTTAAGACATAGATACAAATAAGCTGGTACAGGTAGGATTGATGCAAACAATACCAGAGTTATGTTGTCCTTAGCAGCTTAGTAATAAGCTTTGTCATAAGTATTGAGTACGGCTTTGACTAGTGGCAATTACAGCATCGGGTGTTAATAAGGTGGTTACGTAATGAAGTTTTGAAGCACGATATAGTTGGAGCTTTGGAGATGGAGGGGGGCAGTGTTTTGAACCAGGAGGGGGCCCTAAAGCTGAAGGCTCTTTGGCCGTGAGAGGTCCTAGCTCTAGGGATAACAAGAGAGGTTTTCCCAGAGGTCCGAGTATGAACTAGTGGGACAGAGCGGCATATGGTGGTGGTCAATCCTGGTGGGGATAGCCCAAGGAGGGTCTTTTTTGTAAGGGTACAGGTCAGATATTTGAGGCACTCATCAAGATCAAGTACCAGCTCTTTAGCGTACAGTAGACAGGTGTGTGTCAGCCTAGGTGCTCCAGTAATTAACCTGCAGGCCTTATTCAGAGTAGTGCGAATTTTATGGAGTGCGGTCTGATCAGCAGCACCATACACCGGCAGTCCATAATCCACTAGGGACAGGATAGAGGAGGTGATCATGAGTCAAGAGCTCGGGGAGGCAGTGTTTATACCGTGTAAGATGCCCAATCAGATATTAGTGGCAGTGGCTAGGGCAGCATGTGTCCATGGAAGGAGAGGAGGGGTCAAAATGGATCCCTAGGTATTTATAGAGCAAACTTGTTCGAGTGGGAAAGAGGACCCAGAGTGAATGAGGAGTTTGAAGTTGCAGGACTTGTTTTGGGGATGAGTGAAGAACATGGTTTTGTTTTTTAAGATTTATCACCAATCTATGTTCCTTGAACCAGCCCTGGCTTCAGTGAAGGACTTCTGCAGCGAGTCCTGGAGGGCAATAGGGTTACGACTTGAGGCAAAGATGACTGCATCATCAGCGTACAATAGAATGTTCCCCGAGCAAGAGCGTGGAAGGGTGTTAAGGTAAAGGGAGAATAGTAAGGGGCCCAGAATGGAGCCTGGGAACCCCAGAAAAGATGGGACAGATGTCTGAGTAGGTCCCATTAATTTTTACACGCTGTGAGCAGTCAGATAGATAACTGGTGCACCAGGAGATAGGCTCAGCAGCAAAACCAGAGAGACTAAGGGCATCAAGAAGGAGGGGGTGGGAGACAGTGTCAAAAGCTTTTGAGAGGTCAATGAAGACAGCACCAGCCAGAGAACCAGTGACTAAGGAGGAGTAGAGAAAGTTGTCGTGCTGGCATTGGCAGTGGGAGTAGTGGAGCTAGAGACGCATAGTGCTGTGATTTTGTGAATGTGTCTCAAAAGGTGATTTTGCACAGTGAGCATGCCATTGTGCGCCACAGCTGCGGAAACACATTTTAGGCAGGCTGTGAAAAATGGCAGCTAGACTGTTGATAAGGAGATGTGCACAAATGCCAGTGGTGAAAATGTGGCATGAAAATATTGCAGATTGACGAAGTTACAAGGGTGCGTGGAAACTGCTCAATGCACGCTTGTAACACAGTCATTGGGAAGAACACCCCTCCCCCCTCAGCTAGTGGTCAAACAGGAATTCAGCGTGTTTGCCGTTCATTTGCATCACCAGGTAAGAAAAAAGGTTTGTCTCCCCATATGATGCACAGGGGTAATGCCAAACTTCACCCAACAACTAACACACCAAAATCTGGCCAATGGAAAATCATGTACACAAATGCTCACAGCCTGGGAAATAAGATCCCAGACCCGAGCAATAATGTCAGAGGCTAAACTGGACATAGTAGCAATTGGTGAGACGTGGTTTACCAGTAACCACACTTGGGAGACTTCAGTACCTGGCTATGTATTGTTCAGACGAGACCGAGGTGCAAAGGGGAGGAGTGGCCTGTATGTTAATGAAAATATCAAAGCTACAGAAATTCAGAATACACATAAGGAGCCAGAAGAACTGTGGGTCACCCTGGAAACAGGAAATGGGACAGCCATAAGAACTGGGGTTGTCTACAGGCCCCCAAACCAGGGGGAGGACATAGACACATTACTGTTAGAAGATATACAAAACATGACAGCTAAAGGGGAGGTTCTGATAATGGGAGACTTCAACATGCCAGATACAGATTGGTCAATACCAGCAGGAACATCTGCCAGAACTAGACTCATAGTGGATTCCTGCAGGGGAGGGCCTCAAACAACTGGTACAGCAACCCACAAGAGACAGAGCTATCCTAGATCTAGTACTGACTAACAAAGAAGGGATCACAGATCTCCAGGTAGAAGGTCACCTGGGGCCAGTGACCATCACATGGTATGGTTCAATTTGGCTACTACATCTAAATCATCCCATTCCAAGGCAAAAATATGGGACTTCAGAGGAGCTGACTTGATAAGATGGCCAACAGAGTTAAGCTAGCCCTGGCAAAAGAAACACAGGTGATGAGGTACAGGCAAAGTGGGCAAGCATTAAGGATGCAATACTTGAAGCAACATCCCATTGTGTTAGACAGAAAAGGAAGTGCAAAGAAGAAGGAAACCACTTTGGTTCTCAAATACAGTAGCAGAAAAGGTCAGAGCCAAAAGGCTGGCCTTCAGGAAATATAAGGGAACACAGCGATGAAGATAGGGAGGCATACCAAACTGCCCTAAGGGAAGCAGGTAAGGCAGTAAGGCAGGCAAAGTCCCAAACTGAGGAAACACTAGCATGAACAGTAAAAGAAGGTGACAAGACTTTCTATAGATACATTAGTGAAAGGAGAAAGTCCAGAGGGATATTGCTAGTTTAATGGAGAAAAGGGAGCAAGTGAGGAGGAGGACCCTGTAAAGGCATCTATCCTAAATGGATACTTTTGCTCAGTATTTACTGAAGAGAAGGTAGCGCCCAGGACCCACAGCTCAGCATCATGGACACAGGGGAGGGAGGTGAGCACTACTCCCTTCACAAAGAAAGGGTCCTACAAGAGCTTGCTAAGCTCAGGGTGGATAAGGCAATGGGACCTGATGGCATACATCCCAGGGTACTTAAGGAGCTAAAGGAGGAACTAGCAGAGCCATTAGCAGAATTGTTTAGTGAGTCTCTGAGCACAGGAGAGGTCCCAGAAGACTGGAGAAGGGCTCATGTGATCCCTCCACAAGAGTGGTAGCAGGGAGGAGGCGGGGAACTACAGACCGGTCAGTCTTACCTCAGTAGTGGGTAAGATTATGGAGGCACTCCTTATGGAAAGGATAGTGCAACACCTGGAATCCATAGGGGCACAGGATCCAAGACAGCATGGGTTTACAAAAGGAAGGTCCTGTCAAACTAATCTCATAGATTTCTTTGACTGGGTAACCAGAGTGGTGGACCAAGGGGGCAGTTGATGTCGCCTACCTTGACTTCAGCAAAGCTTTTGACACTGTTCCACATAGAAGATTGATAAATAAGCTAGGTAGGCTCGGGGTGGGTCAGAAGTTGGTCAGCTGGGTGGCAAATTGGTTGACTGGCAGAAAACAGAGAGTGGTGGTAAATGGTATACAGTCAGAAGAGATGCAAGTCACAAGTGGGGTACCTCAGGGATCAGTCCTGGGGCCAGTCCTATTCAACATCTTCATTAGTGACCTCGCAGATGGACTAGAGGGTAAGGCTTGTCTGTTTGCAGATGACACCAAGATCTGCAACAGAGTAGATGATCCAGATGGGGTGGGCAGAATGAGAAGAGATCTGGATAAACTAACAGAATGGTCAGAAGAGTGGCAACTGGGATTTAATGCAAAGAAGTGCAAAATCATGCACATAGGGAAGAGAAACCCTGAAGCCACTTATAGGCTGGGAGGGGAGTTGCTAGCAGTCACAAAGGAAGAAAGAGACTTGGGCATCATCATCACTGATGACCTGAAATCATTCAAGCAGACCTCTAAAGCAGTAGGTAAGGCTAGGGGGTGTTGGGGTGTATTAGTAGGGGGTATCACAAGTCGTAGAGGTAATAATCCTCTGTACAAGACACTGGTTAAGCCCCATCTGGAGTACTGCGTACAGTATTGGAGGCCACACCTTCAAGGACATTAACCAAATTGAGGCAGTCCAGAGAAGGGCAACAAAATGGTGCAGGGACTGCATCAGAAGACATATGAGGACAGATTAACGGAGCTCAATATGTATACCCTTGAGCAAAGGAGGGAGAGAGGTGATATGATCGAGGCATTCAAACACCTTAAGGGCATAAACAAGGTGAAAGAGTCTAACATGTTTAAATATAAGAAAAATAGCAGGACAAGAGGACACAGCATGAGATTAGAGGGAGGCCGATTAAGGGGGAATGTGAGGAAAGTCTTTTTCACAGAAAGGGTGGTAGATGCATGGAATGGCTTACCACAAGAAGTGGTGGCTATGAATACAGTGCAGGGCTTCAAACAGGCATGGGATAGGCATAAGGGAGCAATACAAATGACTATGAATAGATAGGTCACTGACAGAGCAAAGGCCAATGGCACATTTATAAGGTAGAAAAAGAAATGGGCAGACTGGATGGGCCTTGAGGTCCTTATCTGCCGTCAACTTCTATGTTTCTATGTTTCTATGTAGTTTCGGCACCAAATTTTCAACATAGGCATTTTAGGAGCTCTGCTCATGAATAGCGTCACTGTCATTTCCTCAAAATGTCCCAAAAACTAATTTCGCACAGCGGCCGTGCAATTCTGTGCTGGACTTGCAAAAACACATTTCAGGCAGCTGTAGTGTTCATAAGGAGGTATGGATAAATGCCGATGATGAACAGCTGGAGTGAAACTATTACAAATTCACAAAGTCATGAACGTGCATGCAAACTGTGCAACGCACGCTCATAAAACACTCATTTTATTGACTTTCGTTCCCAAATTTTCAACATAGGCATTTTAGGGCATCTGCTAATGAACAGTGTCACTGTCATTTTCATCATGTGTCTCAAACACTGGCTTTCCACAGCAACCATGCTATTCTGCATCGGAACTGCAAAAACAGATTTTGGTCAAGATGTGAAAAACGACAGCTGTACTGTTCATTAGGAGGAACAGAACAATGGCACTGTTGAAAATCTGGAGGAAAATATTAGAAGTTTGCTAACGATGAGCGCAGCAACCATGTGAATACACTTGTAACACACTCATTTTAAGGAGTATTGTCACCAAATTTTCAACACAGGTATTTTAGGACCTCTGCTCATGAACAGTGTTACTGTCATTTTCGTAATGTGTCCGAACACTGATTTCGCACAGCGAATGCGCTATTCTGCTCTGAAAATGCGAAAACACATTTCGGCCAGGATGTGAAAAATGACAGCTGTATGGATCACAAGAAGGTGTGGTAAAATGCCAGTGTTGAGAATCAGGCATGAAAATAGTGTGAATGTGCTAACTTACAAGTGTGCATTGTGCAGTTGCTACACACACTCGTAAAGCAGTCATTTTACGGAGTATTGTCACCAAATGTTCAAAACAGACATTTTAGGACCTCTGCTCATGAACAGTGTCACTGTCATTTTCATAATGTGTCCCAAACACTGATTTTGCACCATGACTGTGCTATTCTGCGCCGGAAGTGCGAAAACACATTTTGGCCAGGATATGAAAAATGACAGCTGTACGGTTCACAAGAAGGTGTGGCACAATGCCAATGCTGAGAATGTGGTGTGAAAATATTGCGAATTCACTAACTTACGAGTGTGCATTGCGCAGTTGCTATGCAGGCTTATAAAAGTAATGTTTTGGATTTTTCCCAACAAATTTGCAACATAGGGTTTTTGAGAGCCCCCTTCATGAACAGTGGCACTGTCATTTCGTTACATGGTCCTGAAAGGTGATTCCACGCAGTGACTGTGAAATCACCTTTTGGGACTGAATAACGCCATGACAGTGCAAGAATTCATGAGAAGGGGTCCCAAAAACCCCATGTTGAAAATTTGGGGCCAAAATTCACAAAAATGCCTGAGATATGCAGCAAAGTTGAAAAACCCTATTTATTCCATTATACAGCTTACCAGCATTTCCTCAGTTCGTGGTCAGCTTTGAAGAGTGCAGATGTGTTCCCTGTCCACCAAAGATCGTCACGCCAGACTCCAGAGATAAGTATGGGGTGAGGGAGGGTGTGGGGAGGCAGCGTGCGCAGTAAGTTGGTGCGGGTGGGGGGAGAGGGGCACGGAGACTACGAGGGACCATTTTCCTTTTACAGGTTCAAAAAGATAAAAAAAAACATTGTGGGACAGTTTTTTTTTTTGCAGGTGATTTGGCACACTGGGGTGGGCTCCCAGCATGCCATCTAACTGTTTGGGGGGGTTCTGTAGCTAACGGGGGATTGGGCACCCTCATCGGCAAACAACACGGGGTGGAATTTATGCTGACGAGGATTGGGCACCCCCATCGACACACAAAGAGGGGAGGTGCAGAGCCAAGGAGGATTGGGCACCCCCCTCAGTATTAAACAATTGAGGAGGTTATTTCTGCCGATGGGGAGTGGGCTCCCCCATCGGCACACAAGGAAAGGGGGGTGGGTTAAAAGCCGGGGGATTGGGCACACCCTCGGCATATCACAAATGGGGAGGATGCTTTATGTGGAGTAGGAGTGTGGTCCCCATCGGCACATTCTGAGGGCAGGGAGTGATGGCGACAGAGACTGGACACCCCGAAGTCGGCAGTTTGGCGGCCAGTGTGCTGCCATGTACATAATGGTGGCGAGCACGGCAAAGAAAGTGACATTTGGAAAGAAGAAGCTTTGCTCGGAATGCAGAGGACCTTTTTCTTAGATGTGCTACGCCACATTGCTCTTATGCATGGTATGCGCCGGCATGCAGGCTGATTAGAGGGTACAGGGGCGGCACCTACTGATGCGTGCCCTGCATGTGCCAACAGCGACCAGCGCCTCCAAAGCTGCACTGTCTCAAGATGTTGGCTACGCAAGCGCACCAACATAAAAAATACATGTTATGATTGCTCACATTCTGAGGAGATTGCTGATGCAGCTGATAGTTTCATTCTGATTTTTTTAAACCTGAAAAACAGACTACCTCCCATGTTGGTGTTACTACACAAAAAGTATGTTTATTTATAGTCCATGATCAACTCCCACTGTACCTTTCCTGGACTTGCTCTCCCCAACACAATCTAGCCACTCATGATGCAGTGTGATGAGAGGAGACTATTGCATCATGAGTGGCTACACTTTTTGGGAGTGTTCCTTATGTTCATGAAGTATGCAATAAGAGTAGATCACGGATTTGAAATAAAACGTGGTTGGATATGATTACACCATTAGCATGCATTCCAGTTCTACTAAGAAAGAAAGAAAGAAATAAAATAGCCAGTGACATCAATTAATTTTAGATAAGACAAGCAAACATAAAATGTAGGTTTTAAGATAGAAATTATATGATCCAGAGAGTCGACAGTGTACCTTTACGTGTGCTCCTACTTATAGTATGTCTGTATGGGATTGGTAGGTAGTCAGATTCACAAGGAACACTTATTTGGAAATAAACTAGGGACCCTGTAAGTCAGTGAGCAGGTAAAGGAGATACCTCCCTTAACTGGGACCTAGAAATGAGTATTGCTCCATTCCCATCCATATCAACCTCTTAGCTCCAGAAGCCACTTCTGCTATGGCCTTTTACCACTCACTGACTTTAATCACAAAGTACACTGCATGTACAACAGTCCCATTTTCCTTTTCAGCAGCCAAGTCAGTCTTACACTAAAGGATAGGATGTTTGCAGAGTAGAAGGGACTGTATAACTTTAAAATATCTCTCAAACGTTGTAATGGTGTCAAGGTTGTTTAAATGCAATTCCTATGCCCCACCTAATGGGGTAGTAGTGCTGGCTTCCTCTGGGGGTGCTCAGATTTGATCTTCGAGCCTGAACTCCCAGTCAGGTCAGCAGGAGTCTGTGTGTGATACCTGAGGGGCATAAGCTACCTTGGGATGGGGTATGCAATTATTGCACTGTTCCTGGTGGCCCTGAGGAAGGGGAAACATGTAGTTAGATAGAAAATACAAAAATCACACATGCCCCCACAATGCAAAGCATCATGGGCTGCATATGCAAATCACCACAGAATGTTATGCTGGTCCAACTTTAAGCAGAATTGCATGGTGCCGAAAGGCCTCTCACACAGTTTGCAAAGGATGCTAACAGAAGACATAGACACGTGTTTCGTCCTACCAGGACTCATCAGTATGCCTCATCTGTTTGACACCCCAGTGGAATGGACCAGCTACCCTAAGGCAGTGTGCCTGGGATATATTGTGGTGAACCCATTAAAATAAAACTATTTAAAAGACAAAGAACCTCTGTGCATAAACACTGAGGCAAGGGTTACCCCAAAGGGCATTTGGCTGGGAAGCCAAGTTTCAAGAAAATACAAAAATCACACATGCCCCCACAATGCAAAGCATCATGGGCTGCATATGCAAATCACCACAGAATGTTATGCTGGTCCAACTTTAAGCAGAATTGCATGGTGCCGAAAGGCCTCTCACACAGTTTGCAAAGGATGCTAACAGAAGACATAGACACGTGTTTCGTCCTACCAGGACTCATCAGTATGCCTCATCTGTTTGACACCCCAGTGGAATGGACCAGCTACCCCTAAGGCAGTGTGCCTGGGATATATTGTGGTGAACCCATTAAAATAAAAAACTATTTAAAAGACAAAGAACCTCTGTGCATAAACACTGAGGCAAGGGTTACCCCAAAGGGCATTTGGCTGGGAAGCCAAGTTTCAAGAAAATACAAAATCACACATGCCCCCACAATGCAAAGCATCATGGGCTGCATATGCAAATCACCACAGAATGTTATGCTGGTCCAACTTTAAGCAGAATTGCATGGTGCCGAAAGGCCTCTCACACAGTTTGCAAAGGATGCTAACAGAAGACATAGACACGTGTTTCGTCCTACCAGGACTCATCAGTATGCCTCATCTGTTTGACACCCCAGTGGAATGGACCAGCTACCCCTAAGGCAGTGTGACTGGGATATATTGTGGTGAACCCATTAAAATAAAAAACTATTTAAAAGACAAAGAACCTCTGTGCATAAACACTGAGGCAAGGGTTACCCCAAAGGGCATTTGGCTGGGAAGCCAAGTTTCAAGAAAATACAAAATCACACATGCCCCCACAATGCAAAGCATCATGGGCTGCATATGCAAATCACCACAGAATGTTATGCTGGTCCAACTTTAAGCAGAATTGCATGGTGCCGAAAGGCCTCTCACACAGTTTGCAAAGGATGCTAACAGAAGACATAGACACGTGTTTCATCCTACCAGGACTCATCAGTATGCCTCATCTGTTTGACACCCCAGTGGAATGGACCAGCTACCCCTAAGGCAGTGTGCCTGGGATATATTGTGGTGAACCCATTAAAATAAAAAACTATTTAAAAGACAAAGAACCTCTGTGCATAAACACTGAGGCAAGGGTTACCCCAAAGGGCATTTGGCTGGGAAGCCAAGTTTCAAGGAAATACAAAAATCACACATGCCCCCACAATGCAAAGCATCATGGGCTGCATATGCAAATCACCACAGAGGTTCTTTGTCTTTTATGTAGTTAGATCTCCATTTATGTGCAAGGTGCTGTCAAAGTACAGCGTGACACTGACACAAAGATAGCAGAATGCCCAACCCTAAGCTGATGTCAAGCATGATGTCTACAGTGCACACCCTTACTACTGTCAATGACTGAATCCTATTTCCTCCAAGGTCTAGCTATCCTGGAGTCCCCATCACTGATGGGTTGTTTTTAACAAGTTCTCAGTCAACATACAAGTTTCTTCATACTCTCAAAATGCCTCAGAATGTGGCAGTCAGAGTCACATGCTTTCTTTAGGTTCCCAAATCAGATGTACAACTCTCTTGCAAATTGGTAGTGCCCCCACACACACACACACACACACACCCACCATGTGCATTAGTGTAACAGTCTGGTGGCTATGGACCCTCCCTATGTCTAATGTATAAACAGTCATATTACCTTTCACAATTCTTTGTATTATAGAGGTGAGTCATTCATGCCTGAGGAACACCTTCCAGATATCAAAGAACCCTTTCTTTTATAAACCTGTCTGTCAACATTTATGATGAGGAAACACTCTTGGGAGACAAACACAATGACGCAAAATGACACAACAGTAAATGACAACTTTCCAGAAAATGCAATCTGGCTCAAGAATAGGTTCAGACTTCCTATTGCTGCCTTCTCCAAAAATATATAACCTACATTGGAGAAGGTAGGATATTTTGAATAAAATGTTTTAGTATTTTCTGACATGAGGTGGCATTAAGTACAGTCAACTGGGATATTTTTCATGATATATTTATCCAGGACAGCCCAGCTGAGTCATTACACCTAACTTCCAGTGAGGTCCTGCTTCTACCCATTTCTGCAGCAAGGTAGACTGGAGCGCTGAAAGATTAAATTACTTGCACAAGGTCTCACAGTTATCATTTGGCTCTAGTGAGATTTTAACCTAAATCTCCCAGTTCTCAAGCTAGTGCCAAACCACTGTTCCACAAAGCAAGCAAAGGTGGACACGTCTGAATCTCCTGCACCAGGATAGGAAAACTATGGAAAGGGGGGTGGGGTAGCTAAGGGGAGGGGATGGGGCAGCTGCAACTTAGGGCTGCTAGCAGCACACTTGAGCAGTTGTTGATAGACCAGGGTGTCTGTTTCTGCTGGTATGTTCGTATGTTCGCAGATAACAGATAAAATGTTTCCAAACACAAGGCTTTTTTTTTCTTCTGGCCTCTTGAATAGCAAATAGACGTGTACATTGTATATTTTCCTTTGTATTGCCCTGGATAGACCACAATATACCTGAGGATACACCCTTTACCTGGCAGACTAGACATATAGCCTATTCAATTTAATTTAATTTTATACATCATCTTTCATACTGTGTACAAAAGATTGCTTTACAATGAGTATAGAAACAGGTGAAATGACGTGCAAGGTTGACAGCATCAAAATCAGATACAGACATATTCCAGTCATTTGCTGTATATCATTTCACTACATACTCAGTAAAACAGAGTTTGCAGTAAGAACTGTGAAGTACACATTATGCAAGGGGCTGAATGTTAGCTGCCGCCCCTTTAAGAGCACTTAGAACTTGCATGTCGCAAATTGTTGCACTGCCTGGCAGTGCCATGTAATTCCAGGGACAATCTGAGAAACCCTGTCAGTCTGAAGCAGTACCTCATGGTGTGCTGATGCCTCTGTGGCATAAGAATAAACCCTATTTTCTACATTTATTTTATGCCTCTGTCAGTTATTTGCATTGTCCAGCAAGGCGTCCACCAGAGCAGCAAGAGATGAGCATGGTGGATCTGAAGAGAAAGTAAGAGTCCTTGTGGCAGACCAACACCAAAATGCCACACATGGTGGAGAATATGGCCCTTCTTCTGCCCAGATCCTATCTTGCCTACTTGCACCGACCTTAGTCCAGCGCCTTGAAGATCTGGACCCCCATCACAGCCAAGACTGATGAAAAACTGTCTCTTGCCTTCTACAGCAGTCCTCTTGCAATCTGCCACAGAACTAGATATAATAAATGAATGTGGGACACTGCTAGTCCAGACTTGTATTGAATGCCAGGCAGCAAATTAATTTTCTCCAGACCAACCACTATGGGAGCTCCAGAGACAACCTTCTACCCCTCCCCAGCAGCATTCACCTCATGGCTACAGGCCTACAGGGAACCCTAGCTAGTTTATATCTGCTCCGTTAATGGTCTCAGACTCTGCAGCTCCAAACTGCAACCCTCCCTCTCAACTACACAGCTCAACAAGCCACTCTAAATGGACCGCTTCAACTAACAGAAAAAAAAATCAAATAAATAAATAAAAGCTGCTTGCACCAAGCACTCCACAGCTTGTTGGCCCTCCTACAAACAGTGGCTTTGCTCCTCCCAAACAACCATTGCTCCACTCAGCCTGGGGCTAGACCATCATCACAAACTTTCCAGTGCATGAAAGGAACGAACCGAAGCTCTGCTCCTCCTGCAGGCTGGTCTCTTCCAGGCCACAGTATCAGCCTCCCTGCCCAACCAAACATTGCGGCTCAGGGCTGCATCACAGTCTGGCCACTCTGCTGCTCTCAACACATGGAGCCTTTCCCTCTTCATGACTTGGCTATGGTATAAACGGTCCTGCCTCCTTTAATTCCCCACAAGTGGGGACATGCAGGACTGCAGCTCGGTGCTTCTCGACTGCTCTGCCTCCTCGCAGCTGCGGCTTCCCTCTCACCACTGCAGCTACACAAAGCAATCCACTCCCCACAAAGCCACGCTCAAAACAGCCCAACAACAAACTGAAAAAGAAATCATAAAGACTGCAGGAGCCCCACAGAAGAAATCAGTCTACTGGGGCAAAGTATATCAAATAATAGGGACAGCCCAAGGAGGCATACAGAAATGGCAAGCAAAGAAAAAAAATCAGACATGAAACAGCAGCAAAATAAACAAATGGGGAGCAGTTAAAATAAAATACACGAAGCAATTCAACAAAACAGAGCCCTGGAGATACAAGGGATGGAAAGGTGCCAGCACCACACCAAATGAAATAAGTAAATAAATACAACAGAGCAGAGAAAATGAGAAAAAAAGTGAATCAAATAAAGAGAGCACAGCCCTGGGAGACACACACACAAAAAAATAACAAAAATAAAGCAGCATAAGCCAAAGCAGGCAAACATGGAAGCACCATATGTACACTGGGGCCAAGCAGAATCAAAAATAAATAATTCAGTAATAAAACAAACAGGGAGTGCAGCCTGAAACAGAAATTTCCCCTTGTGCCACTCACCCAGCTTGGAGACCACCATTTTTTCTATGCCAGCACTGGGGAAGAAGTACAGCAGCCACGGGAATCACCATTTTGGCCATTGCAGAGCAGCTACAGTCAACCTTGTGTCAAGAAGCAGCCATCTTTGTTTACACAGTGTAAACAGGAAGTGACCCTTCATCCACCTGTCAACAGCCATCTTGGTACAGGCAAAGTACAGGAACTGTATGTCAAGCTTGGCAGCCATGTTTGTGAGGGGCACCAGCTTGTTCAAAATTATCTCCTGGTACCTACCTTCCAGGTGGCCTGTCTGTGGCAAAACCAGCACTTTGCCCCGCTGGACTTGGGTGCTGTATTACCCTGTAGTGACTGGTCCTGGATGGTAATCTACCCGATTCTCCTCTTACCCCCTGATTCTGACTTATCCTGCTGCCGTGTACCTTGGTATTCTTCAAGATCGTTGAGAGTCCACTGTTGCCTATTTTTTCCTGGACTCGGCTGATGCCAATTCACATAGTTATCCATGCTACCCTATAGCTGATTTCCACTCATTATGCTGGGTCAAACGTGATCTCTGTACCTCAACCATTGTACCTTAATCGAATGTCTCTAAAGTGCTTTAATCTACATACCCTATTCGTACGATTTATCATGTTGCCTGAACCCAATGTATGTTAACCTTGTTTATACTATACCTGTATGCCTGATGTTCATGTATTGTTCCTCTGTAACCCTCCCGGGTCACGCCTGAAAATAGGCATTTGGCTGTCTAGTGCGCTTACCTGGTAAACTAAAGCAAATAAATAAATCTCACTCCATAGAAATCAATGGTGGCCATGTTTGTGAGGGACAACCCATTGAAATGAATGGACACTGAAACACATGGCTGGTTTTTGCAAAAGAAAACCTTTATTTACATAACAGATAACACAGATTGAGTTGGAATTGTTTATTAAATACGTCATTTGATGGAGTTTGCTTACAAATAACTGGACTTTAGTCTACAAAAATATTTCTGTGCAGCACTCCATCTACTCCACGACAACCCATCTCCTGCATGACGAACACTCCTTCTCATCCTTACGACCTTTGCTCGGTGAAACAAAGCTCATCTCCAACCACAGTGTCTGAAAAAGGTGCAGAAATAGGCGCTGGAGCATCCAGAGATCTACCTTTACCCACCTCAGAGGTGTAAAGCTACAAAATAGAAACCATCCTGCATGACATCCAGTCTTCCCTCTTAGCTTAGGAAATGCCAGCTATGCATACCATTCAAGATGACCTTGCCTACATTAAAACTATTTCACCTCAGTCCAAGGTTCATACCAGCCTACAGCCAGTACCCTTCTCAGCCTTGCATCATGAAGAGGCTATTGACTGGCTTGAGCAATTCCAAGCCTGGATTACCTTCAATGGTTGGACTGATCCTTCATGTATTTCCAATGCCTTGCACTTACTTCTGAGAGGAACTGCTATTTCCTGGTTTAACGCACTTCCAGAGCAAGTAAAAGGAGATACTGCTACTCTGTATACAACTTTCAAAGACCATGTATCCAAGCACATCCTCCCTGGTTACTGGAACAACAGCTGTGGGAACGCACCATGTAACCCTCTGAATCTTTTGAAGCCTTCATAGTTGACATTGAGTCATGCTGCAAACATCTGTAGAAAACAGAGAAAGATCAAATCACAGCCTTTGTCCAGGGACTGCTTCCTAAATTCCATACTTATGTAATTCAGCAAAAGCCAACAACCTCGATGGACATAATCCAAGCTGCATGACTTGAGCAGGAATCCAATCCATATCAATGTTCCAGTCCACCAATGTACAAGCACCTCAGTCATCACAATTAGCTGTACTCACAACATGTGTCCAGCAGCAGCAAGCAATGACAGACAATCTCATAACAACTGTCAATAGTTTACACCTGAGCTCAGCTTCTTCTTCTGCTACTTCTGTCAATGCTCTGCAACCACCTTGACAGCCACCTGATCCACCTCCACCTTCATGAGAGCCTGTGACCTGCCAGTTGTGTGGATTCAGAGGACACACTGCTGCTGTTTGCCAAAAGCTAAAATACAACAATAGAAACAAAAATAATGGGAACCAAAGATGCCCACCACAGCACTATCGGCAAGATGATCGCAACTACTTCCAGGGTCAAGGAAACAAGCACTGCCCAACAAACTAGGGGCTTTTGTTGGGCTGGGGAACACAGCAACTGACCGCCCCTCTGACCCTCACAATTCACACACCCAGCATCCTCCAACTGCCAACTCTAGCACCCTCTCACTTCCAGGGGCAAATGAATCTGTCATCAGATCACCACTACTAGCAAACTATGTCCCTGTAACCATCTGTGATTGGTCCATGCATGCCTCGGTTGACACTGGAGCAGAAAACTCAGTTATCAACATTAGTATTTTGAACAACAAAGCATCATTTACCTAATGTCTCTCCAGCTGACCTAAAATACATTATCACAGCAAATCCTGCTACAGTAACTATCACAGGCATGGCCCATCTCAAGCTACACTTTGGCTCACAGCAAACTAATGTCAAGTTCTACCTGGTACCAGAGCTACAACCACTAGTGATTCTTGACATGGGCTTCCACAAATCTCACAAAGCCATCCTAGACTTTCCATCTAATAAACTATCACTAGACCCTTGGAGGCAACTCACAGCTATAGACTCAGTCACTGTGCCTCCTGAGACAGAGATGGTTTGATTGCAAAGAACTGAAGTGAACCACTCCCACAATGTGTTGTTGACATCATCATGGGATCCCACTCTCTGCATTTGTCAGGTCTTCTCCCAGAAAACACCTTGTCTGCTGTGCATGGCAGCACAGTCTTCCAAAAATTCGGCAACTTTACAGTTGAACCAGTAGTCATCTCCAAGGGTGCCAATGTCGGGAAGTTTGTCTGCTTGTCTACAGGGGACCAGCTCCATCTTACACAAAAACCTCAGCCTGGTTCCACCAACTCTAGTCCTGTCAGTGCTATCATGAACACTCCAGCATCACCAGAGTTACTTTTCAGTATGCGACTATCCTCTTCCAAACTCCCAGCATCTCCAACAGAGAAATAACAGCTTTTGAATTTCCTGGAGGACTACTCAGATGTCTTTGTTGCTCCAGATAACAAGATCAGATGCTGTGATATCCTGCAACACACCATCAAAGTGCAGCCCAACCAGAAATCAATCCTTCAAAGAGCCTACAAAGTGGGACACGAACAGAAACAAGTCCTAGAGGACATGATCAAAGACATGCTTGAACAAGACATCATTGAAGAGTTTACAAGTTCCTGGGGTGCACCATGCCTGGACAAGGGGTATCGCTTTGTGGTGGACTGCAGAAAGCTCAATGCCTGCATGGTGCAGGATGCTTATCCCTTACCCACAACCGAGGATGCCTTAGAGAGTCTTGACGTGGCCAGCCCAGCTTATTTCAGCACTCTAGACCTTCAGAGTGGGTTCTACCAGGTCTCCATTGATCCAGCATTTGGCCATACATAGCCTGGCACTGTCACTTGGGACTTTTTCAGTTCAAATGACTGCCTATGAGACTTTGGAGCAGTCCAGCTACATTCCAGCTTGTTATGGGAGTCGTACTATGTGGATTGTCTTGGAAATCTTGCCTAGTTTACCTAGATAATGTTATTGTCTTCAGCAGAACTTTGCTAGAGCTCCTCCAACATCTCAAAGAAGTGTTTGAACATCTCCGACAAGCCAGTTTCAAGCTTCGCCCAGAGAAGTCTTGTATTGCACGGCATCAGGTTCATTAACTGGGACATGTTGTTAGTTTTCAAGACATCTCTCCAGACCCAGACAAGCTCTCAGCAGTCAAAGACCATCCAGAAGCTCACAATCTCAAAGACCTTAGAGCTTTCCTAGGTTTGTCTAGATACTACAGAAAGTTCATTTGTAACTGTGCCAAGACTGCAGCTCCACTGTACACCCTCACCAAAAAGGGATGTGAATGTTCATGGACTTCCAAGTGCAAAGAGGCCTTTGAAACCTTAAAAGAAAAATGAATCTCCTCTCCAGTATTGGCCTACACGAGGTTGGTTCTACCATGCCGAATCGGCAATAGTGTTGTCAGAGTTTGGCATGGCGAGATCCCCAATGTCAACAGGTGAAATTTCACCTATCAGACATTATGTGTTTTCCATCGGGGGCTACGCCCCCCTGAACCCCCTGCACCCCTTCTAAAGATTACTAACTCCGAGTTGGAGCTGAGTTGGGGGGGGTGAAAGATGGTGAAAGGGTGAAATTTTGCTCTCAGGTCCCTCACAGTGACAATCTCAAAACCTGTTGAGATTGTCACTATGAGGAATTTCATCATTAGGGTTTTGATGTTCCGTTGGCATACCACAAGGTTCAACCAACCCTTCAAACTCTATTAAGATGCTAGTTCCTTTGTAGTGGGCGCTGTACTATGTGAAATACAAGATGGAACAAAATGAGTTGTTTTCTATGCAGGGTGGACTGTTTCTTCAGCTGAGCAGAACTATGGCATCACAGAGAAAGAATGTCTAGCCATTGTATAGCCATGGTATTTGCCATAAAGAAATTTGACTGCTACTCCTCCTTTACAGCTATCATCTATCATTCTGCCCTTAGATGGTTATTCGAAATGAAGGATCCAGTAGGCAAGTTCGCCAGTTGGATTGCCATGCTGTAATGCTGAAGCTTTGAGATTCAGTATAGACTAGGTCCAATTCACTCCAATGCTGATGATGTAAGTCAGAGGCAATATCCCTCTGCATCATCCTCAACAGATGAAGAATCCTGCTTACAAGCCCTTTCTTTCCATGCCACAGATGTGCTCCCTGTGGACACTTCTACAGCACCTCAAGTTGCTTTGCTGCTAGCAAATGCTTCTTCAGAAAAAAAGCACAAATCCTCACTTAGTGCAAAAAGGCGAAGAGCTTCTCACCTCTTCTGCTTCTGATCTCTCCCTGTCAACTGTCAAAATGCAACAAAGAACAAATCCTCAGTTCTCATATATAATCTTTTACTTAGAGTCTGGAACCTTACCGCAAGTCAGAAGCAACATCACCTGGATGCACTTTTGTTTGCTTCTCAATACATCCTCAATGACAGTGTGGTTTTTCACATTTGGACCAAGAAAGACAAGGGCCATCACATGGATAGAGATCATGTAAAGTTAGTTGTGCCAGCCTCTCTAGTTAACCAAGTTCTTCTCTCCACTCATGCCTCTTCACTTTCTGTAGCTCATATGGGAATCCACAGAACTCTCAAAAAGACAAGGCTTCACTTCTTCTGGCCTCACATTAACAAGGACACTGTCCAATTTGTCAAATCCTGCCAGCACTGCTCCCAAAAAAAGCCTCCTGCCAAACTGACAAAGGTACACATCATTCCAATGCCTGTAGCCACTGAACCATTCCAAAGAATCAGCACTGACATTCTTGGACCTTTACCAACATGCTTTAGCTCTGGCAACAAATAGATCCTTGTTTTTGTGGACTACCTAACAAAATACTTGGAACTAATCCCACTAAAAGACATTAAAGATGCCACTGTAGCACATGCCTTCCTTAACATAGTTATTTGTCATCACGGTAGCCCGTCGTACCTGCATTCAGACAGAGGCACTAACTACCTTTCAACTATTGTTTGAGAAATGTGCAAACTTCTCGACATAAAAAAGACTCACAATGCAATAGACAAAGTGAAAGAATGATGTCTACCATTCTGAGCACATTATCCAAGTGCCTGGATGAAACTCACAACACTTGGACCACTTTGTTTCCTTTGTTCAATTTGTCTACAATACCAGCCCTTATGTCGACAGTACAGAGTACACACCATTTTTCTTGGCCCATGGATGCCATCCAAGAACTCCATTTGACAGGGATCTCTCACTGCTAGAGGTTCCAAAGTCAGCTTCTTCATTCATCATTCCTGTACTGGAACAGCTTGAACTTGCCAGACGTGTTGCAATCAATACATTGGGACAGAGAAAATCTGCCATGTAGAAAATGTCAGCAGCCAAGTCACACGAGCCTTCATTTTCTGTGGGGGACATTGTCTACCTATATCGACCTGTCCTAATTCTGGGTGCCACCAAGAAACTGCTTTGCCCTTGGACTGGTCCCTTCTACATTGTGGAAAACTTCCTCCAGTCCACGTTCTTGTGCGATGCACGTCTGATGGAAAGCTTGTACATAACCAAGTCCACATCAATCATCTGAGGCATGGGTACCTGAGTAACACCCTTCCAGATGATCTCAGTCCACCCAGTAATGAAGCTGCACTTGAGCCTGCTATCCTCTTCGGAGCTGAAATTCCTCCTGATAACTTGCAACCAGTTAATTCTGCTCTTCACATTCCTGACTCTCTACAGCTGGATTCTGTTGTGACTGATCAGCCAGATGAACTTCCTGGGACCTCTCAGCTTTCTTCGTCTTCTCAGGACTCTCTTGTGCACACCCTTGTGTACCAGATCTAGAAGATTCTAAGGAAAAAGTACAAAAATGTATCCATGGACTTACAGAGTCAAGTAGAGTGACTTTGACAGTTCACAGAACTCCTGGGTTACTTTTGACCACTTCACACCGTCCTGTCAAGAACTGGTGCAAGCTACATGTACCAGCATTCCCACTGACCAGAAAAATCGACAGAGGTCTTGAACTTTAGGTAACCTGACTTAGTGATAGGACTCTTTTTCTGGTGGTATTTTCTGTGTTGATTGTAAATATTATTATCTGTTATTACAGTGTTGTTTTGTAGTCTGGGTATTCTCCAGCTACTTTCCCTTTCCGCTCTTCCCTTCTCCCTTCCCTGTACTGTGGCAATTATCGCCCTGACCGAGCTTCAAGTTGCTGTGGTGTTTCCCTTCCCCTGGTACTACTTGGATTTGTCACCATTGTAGTCCAGATCCTTTCCTCCCCCCTCCTGCACAGTGGAGTATTGTTTTGTTAAAAGTGTACCATGCCTTGAAATAACTGGAAAAAAAAAACTCTTTATAGTGTTATTGCTTGTTTGAGTGGTACTCACTTTCACAACCCCAGGAGTGATGTGAAGTACACATTAAGCATGGGGCTTAACATTAGCTGCCACTGCTTAAAGAGCACTTAGAACTTACATGTTGCAAATTGTTCCACTACCTGGAAGTGCCATGTAATTCCAGGGACAGTCTGAGAAACTCTGTCAGTCTGAGGTAGCACCTCATGGTGTGCTGATGCCTTTGTGGCATAAGAATAAACCCTATTTTCTACATTTATTTTATGCCTCTGTCAGTTATTCACACAGTCCAGCAAGGTGTCCACAAGACCAGCGAGAGATGGGCATGGCAGATCTGAAGAGATGGATTCTTGTGGCAGACCAACACCAAAACACCACAGAACACATATTCTGCATTCATGATAGCACAGCAAAATGATGAGCTAACTTCAGCAGTTGTAAGCAACAGAAAAGAGAATGTTTTATTTAGTAACTGTGTAAAGTCTCTTCTCTGTTGTCACCCTGGCATCTGCTATATGACACCAGCTGACACATTTTACTTTCTGATGCCTCTGTCTGCCACTTTCTGCAGAGGCTAGATAGGGTGGGCATAGCCTGGAAAGATCCTTTGTGTCTAGGGATATGATGGTATGCTTGCCAGATGGCTCCCCTACAACAGTACCTGCTGTCACCACACATCCCAGATCCCCAGACTTGGAGTGACTACGCTCAAACCTCCACTCTGACAGGAATAAATCACTATAACACGGTGGATTAAGCAGTAGTCACACTTTTACTGAAGGATCAGAAGTTACATGTGAGAACCACAGCCCCCAGTCACTTTCCATGTTGAAATTGTATAGACAAGTTTTAACCTGAACCTGGAAAAGAGTCACAACCTTTGGAGCCCCTTGCTAGAGGTTGTACCCCACACACAAATTCAGTCATATGACCCCCTCTATTCCTTGTTTTTCATTTGGTTCACATACACCAGTGGGTGAGGTAATACCTTGGATCATAGCCTGATCTACTCTGCAGAAATTCATTATTGCTCCCACTATGCTACATATTTAGGATTACTGACAGATTTCACATCTTTGGACCCTTGGTGTCTGGTCAGTAAGTGATGGAGAAGGCATCCAAGGTTACAGAAACAGCTCCTTCACACCTGTACAGTTTGGTGGCTCACATAGCCTGGAACAGTGCTTGACTCGTTATTACAGCATCCTAATCCTGAGGGCAGTTCCTCCAATCCAGGTCAGTTTCCTCTCTGGTGCTAGAAGGTTAGTCATTTGGTGGGTGCCTTGCTCACAACTCTGCTATTTACTGGACTTTGTTCTTGGCACAATGCAGCAACACAAACTACAGCATGTTCCTGGCAGTGGTTGGCATCTCCCCAGTCCCTCTGCCAGTGGCAGCAACCCCTGTACACATCTTAGTTTAGGATCTCCTAATGCTTAGTGTAGGCATATCTTGCACCTTAGTCAACAGTCTTGTCTCTTTCATCAGGTCTCTCTCCATGAGCAGCTCAACTGGCAGCATCACTTGTGCACAGGACTAAAAAGGTCCCCAACATGACACCCTCTCTTCTGGGGGACCCTGTACTGCACCACAAGGCTGCCAGAAATGCCTCTTAATGGGAAGCCCCTAAGAGTCAACACACCCTCCCAGTGTACCCCTCACTTGATCCCCAGATTTACCAGCAAGCCATATTAAATGCTCTTAGATCTTTTTCTCTAGATCTACACTGCAGTCATCTTGGACCTGTCCATGGAGACTCCCATGTGGCTAGGTGTTGAGTGATCTTGTCTAAAAGTTCTGTATCCAGCAACAACTGGTAAGTGAAAGGTCATTGTTGCCTCAGGGCAAAGCTCCTTGAGGGCACCCTAGCACCCTCCTTTCTACCACTATGCCACTCCCCATGAGCCATCTAAGTCAGAATCACCCCTGAAAGTAGACTCTGGGTCTTGCAGTCTGGTAACCAACCAACCACCCACCTGTCCCCCAGTGGTGGGAAGTTTTTTTGTCTTTGGTAACCGGGTATAGCCCACCAGGCACAAGTGCCTATTTTCAGGGGTGACATGGGAGCACGAGGGAGGTTAAGTGACTTGCTCAGAGTAACACATTATGCAAGTGGAGGTTGTTGGAATCAAACCCTGGTCTGCTGGATGTGCCAATCTCATTCACAGCGCGTTACTCTAACCTCAAGGCTATACTGCCAGCCCCTCTCCTGTTACATATGAATATCCCTGTACTTGTGTACATATCTCCTCTGTATCTATCTGGTCCCTTTTGGACAGCCCTACGTACCCCTATGACTAGATGATATGCACATATGGATATCCCTAAACCTGTGTATGGATGAGTCATAAGATTTTATTTATTATAAGGTGGCTTTTAGAAGAACTTGGCATATTGTATCTTCCCACTACAGTATCCCAATGGATACACCTGTAATAGATCTGTACATCATCTTTGTATCCCCTTGATCCTTATGAAAGCCCCATGAACCCCTACGACTACATCCTGTAGCCCATTTAGGAAATCTCTGTACTATACCTTTAATCTCCCCTGTACCCCTCTGGTCCCTATGGATTGCTCCATGTATCCCTAAGACTAGATCCAGTAGCCCCCTACATCTCTGTACTATACTTGTACATTTCCACTGCATTTCCCTAGTCCTTATGATAGCCCCAGATACCCCTGAGACTTGATCCTATGGATAGCCCTGTACCTGTGTATCTCCCTTTTCTCCCTCGGGTTCCTATGCATAACCTCATACACCCCTAAGACTAGATATTGTAGCCCCCTTTGGATCTCCCTGTACTGTACTGCCCAGTACCTGCACTGTACCTGTACATCTCCTATACATCCCTCTGGTCCCAGTAGCTAGCCCCATGTACCTGTGAGACTAGATTCCACAGCCCACTATAGATATCCCTGGATTGTACCTGCGCTTCTCTCCTGCATTCCTCTGACCCTTGTGGATTGCTTCCTTGTGACCAGATCTGGCAGCCACAGTGGATATCCCTGTACTGCACCTACACATCCCCTTGGTCCCTATGATAGCCTCATATACCCTTGAGACTACCTACATCTTGTCATACCCTATAGATAGTCCCTGTACCAGTGTATCTTCTAGATACATTACATATGGTCCATATTGCCCCATGTACCCTTATGACTAGCTCCTGTATCCCTGAAAGTAGATTATGTACCCCTATGGATATCTCTGTATCTGTGTGTCTCTCTTGTATCCTTCCTGTCTTTTTTTGAATACCCCATGTACCCATGCCTCTGTGCAGGTACCACAGCTTGCTCCTGTCAGAAACATATGCTAACAGGAACAACCCCTTTCTGCAAACATTGTTAAAGATCAAATGCCAGTGTTCTACAGATTTACAATAAACATAGGAATTCAAGTTCCTGTGTCATGATTAGTGTTGCCTGAAAATATCATGCTGTTTGGTTTTGTGGTTTTCTTTAAATCAGCGTCTGTTAATGTGCTCTACAGTAACCGAAAACAATGAAGAAACAGTGAAGATTTTTCTGTCCCTATCAGTGAGTGATGACATCATTCCTGTCCAGCCTGTTGCTGCAGCAATGAAGTCCTTAATTGCCTGTAGTAGCTGTTGCACTTCCCAATCAGAGCAATCTGTAGGGCTAACTGTCTTTACTCCAAGTGTGTTACTAACCCATCTGGTTTGTGTCTAGATAGATTGTATCATTCTGTTCTCATGAAGAGCTGGTCATTTGTTTTTTTAGCGGGTAACTGAAGTGGTATAAATGAATGTTTGCAAGAAATCTCCTGTCTGTATCACAGCTGAGTTCTTTCACATGAAAACTTTGCATTGTTTTTTGGCTATATAATTACAGGGTTGTTTAATGGGTATAGAATAAATCTAAAGTTTAAGTCATAGAAGTAGTGTGTCTTTGATGTAGCCTCCCTACATATGTTCATGTGAGAACAATACTAGAGTTATGATAGATGGACAAACAGGTGCAGCAGAATCCAAAATATGACGTAACGTGCCCAGAACAACATGGTTTCTGCCCAGGACACAGTACTACTACTGCTGTCCTGGAGTTCCCTCAATACCTGCACTCTGCTCTTGACTCCAGCAACCTTGCCGGTGCAGTGTTGGTAGACCTCTCAAAGGCTTTTGGCACTGTTGTCACCCCCTCCTACTCAACTCCCTCCACCATCTTGGCTTTTCTGCTGGTCCTCTTGCCTGGTTCTCCAGCTACCTCTCTGCTAGATCCCAGCATGTGAAGATAAACGGCTCCCTGTCCAATACCCGGTCCATTCATTCCGGGGGAACCCAGGGCTCCATTCTGGGCCCTGTACTTTTCAGCCTCTACCTCAACACTCTCACCAGCTCCTGCACAGGAAAAATGCTCCAATATGCTGATGATGCGGTTCTCTTTGCATCCCATCCCGAGCCTTCTTCTCTCCAGATATCTTTCCAGTACATCTACAACCAAGCTGAAAAGTAGTTCATTGACCACCGACTTGTCATTAACCTAAAGAAGACTAAGTCAATGCTCTTCTCCCATCATCAAAACGAGGCCAAGAATGCCCCCCTCTTCATTCTCCCTAGCACTCTGCACCCGCTGGAGCAAGTGACCTCTTACAAATAACTAGGCATCACTTTCAACTCGGCTTTCATCTTCCACACCCACATCAATGCCCTATCCTCCACCATAAATTCTTGGATAGGCCTACTATACCAGCATAGAGATTGCTTCCCCCAAGTTGTCCTCCAGCTGGCCATCACCTCTTCTGTCCAGTCGCTAGTGGACTGTGGCTTGCCCATTTATGATGTGGCAGACAATACTGCCTTGACTAAAATCCAGCTCTCAATCAATAAGGCCTGCAGGCTCCTGACCGGAGCCCCTAGCTGCACTCACACTTGCCTGCTCTACTCCTCAGCCAACCAGTTCACCTTTGAGGCGCATCTGCGCTTCCAGACCTGCCTACTCACCATAAAATCTCTTCTATTGCTCACCTCCCAGGGTCTCTGCTTCCCTACGGCATCGTCTGTTGCCACCTGTAGCTCTGTCAAGGGCACCTTTCTGGTGCCCAGAACCAAGACCTCGCTAGCCCAGAGGCCCTTCCATTACCAAACCCTTGCTTGGTTCAGCTCCCTCCCACCCTGCATCATAGACATTGCCAAAATTGGTCCCTTCAAAATTGCCCTCCGAAACCATCACTTCAACACTCATTGTTGTAGATGCACCTAATTGATCCCACTGTGGGATCCTCCTGTCAGGCCTCCCTGACTTGACAACATCCTCCGGAGAACCTATCCTCTCCCCCTCCCTCCTACCCCACTCGTCATCCCTACCTCCACCCTCTCCAGGTATTATCTAGGTATGTCCAGGGCTGTATCCCCAGTGTAACCCTTGGGTACCTTGTATATGACTGTAACCTATTATAAGTAACATTATTATGTAACCTATGTGTACTCTGTTTAATGTTCTGCACCTGTACTGTTCTCACTGTTGTAACCACACTATGTAACTCTGTCTTCCCCCCCATGACAACGTGCCTTTGTAAATGAGTCCATAACTCAAAGGTTATAAATCAGACTTTTCTAATAAATAAAATAATTAAATAAACATACACTTCAAGCAAATAACATTGGTTACATACACTTTGGGCAAAAAAAGGCAGTCTATACAGTGCGGTTACATGATAATATGTACACACAGTATAACAGTGCCATTACATGATAATATGAACAAGTGGCTTAAGCTAACTGGCTCTTAACCTCAGCAGGGCTGGGCTGCATCAGGAGGATTGCTGAGAATGAGAGGGGGGAGCAACATGATTAGTCAATGGAGGGGAAGGGAGGTTCCAGGGTGAGAGGTGCTAGGAGCAGTCGCAGCCATTGGAGGTCTGGAGATGACATCTCAGCAGAGTTTTAAATTGTCTGAGTTTGCATTCGAAGGTTATAGCACCAGGTAGTGAGTTCATCCAGAGGGGAGCTCTGTAGGAGAAGGTTCGCTGCCCCAGTGAGGTTCAGAAGCGGGGAACAACAAAGATGGTTTTGGAGGAGCTCTGGGTATTTATGGTAAGAGGGGCAGGCTGCAGTAGGGAGGAGAGTATGGGGGAGATCACACCAGAGGAGATCTTTTTAGATGAGAGGCAGGTGTGGTATCGGAGCCGGTTGTCCAGGTTCAGCCAGTTGGACTGTTGGTAGAGTGTACAGGTGTGAGTGGAGCGGTCACACCCTAGAACAAGATGGCAGGCTTTGTGTAGGGTAACTCACAGTCTCTGGGGGGATGTGGTGTCAGCAGCCTCATAGACTAGGATACTGTAGTCAACAAGTGCAAGGACAGACGAAGAAACCACAAGGCGTAGGGCAAGAGGGGGTGAGGCAGTGTTTGATGCAGTAGAGTAAGCGAATCCGGTGTTGACAGCTGAGCAGAGATGATGAATGTGACTGTAGAAATTGAGGGCGGGGTCCAAGAGGATACAAAGATACTTAAAGGAGGTAACCTGGTCTAGGGGCAGCTGGTGGTCATTAAGGATGTATAGGGTGGAGTTCTTATGCTTACTCTGAGGGTTGGCGAATAGCATCACTTTAGTCTTTTTGGAGTTAAGAACTAGCCAGTGGTCTGCAAATCAGGCCTCTGTGTCTGAGAAAGATTTCTGCAGAAAGAGTTGGAGCTGAGAAGGGTCTTGGTGAGATGTGAATAGAACCGCATCATCCGCATAGAGTAGAAGTTGGCCAGAGCAAGATCATGAAGGGGTATTCAGAAAAAGACTGAAGAGAAGAGGTCCAAGTATGGAACCCTGGGGGACTCCAGACAGGACAGTGAAAGGAGGAGAGGGCAGCACCAATACAGACTTGTTGAGTTCTTCCAGACAGGTAGCTGGAGAACCAGGACAAGGCATCAGGGGCGAGACCGATGTTGGATATGGTGACGAGAAGGAGAGAATGGTTGACAGTATCAAATGCTTTCAATAGATCCACAAAGGTTGCCCTGCTACATGCCTTTGTTGAGGGCAGAGTGCAAGGAGGAGGTGAGTTTCAACAAGGCAGAGGTTGTGCTTTACCCATGACGAAAGCCATGTTGTTCTGGACAAAGGAGATTATACTTTGAGAGGTACTCTGTGAGCTGGTCAGAGGCAATTCTTTCTAGTTCCTTAGACGGGGAATAGAGATGGGATGGTAGTTACTATCAGAAGCATGGTCACCACCTTTGTGAATGGGAGTAATGATGGTAACTTTCCACTTAGTTGGAAGGACCCAAGGCAGAGGGGCGGTTGAGGATGGAGGTGGGAGGTGAGGACAACATCAAGGGTAAGCGAACCAGTTTGAGATCCAGAGTGTCAGCGCTGTGGCGGGCATGCCCCAGTGCCTTTAGGAGATATGGCCTGGGAAGAGACTGTCCTGAAGTAAAAGGGTGAGGAGGAGTGAGGTGTAGGTGGTGTGGTCAATTTAGGGGGGTCAAAACAGTTTGCAAGGTGAACCTGGACAGACACACATAAACAGTAGAACAATATAATACAATATAAAAGGTAGATGTACAACCAAAGATTACAAATGAAACTGAGAATAATAAACTAAATGCTGTAATAGGCAAGGTCTATACAGTAATACATGGTAAATGAACAGTAAAATAGCAATATATGCAAAAAAGCTCAAAAAAAATATAGTGCGTACAATACCACACAGTATATACATGAGTGACTCAGGGTGAGGGATAAGAGGGTGGATAGGGAGAAGAAAGGTAAAGGGAGAGGTAGAGATGGGCATAATAAGGCCCAATGACAGATGACTGGCACTTAATTCACCGGCCACCAGGGGAAGCAGTTACAGGATTCATTGAAGGAGTGTGAAAATATCTTTTTAAAGGAGAAAAATGTTGTTGGGGTAGCCAACTTCAGGTTTTTTGCAATTTGTTCCACAGGTGAGGAAGTACATAACCTATGGATGCTTTACCAAAGCGTGAGTTAACTTTAGGAATGGATAGGAGATGTAGGAGAGGCTGCGCAAGGAGTAATTGCCTACAGTGCATAGCAGCAAACAGTCAAAGATATACTGAAGAAGCTTATGGGTGACAGCTCTAAAAGTCCAAAAGTCCAAAAGGTGGCATTTCTTTGCCTTCTGAATGTAAGGGAGGTCAAGCCTACTGTGGAATACAGGGAGTAGTGGTGGGTGAGGTATGGTAAACCAGAGATAAATCTCAAGGCTCAGTGATAGAGCGAGTCTAGTTTTGAAATTGCGGAGGCAGGGCCTTGGCCATAAAGGAAGTCAGCATAGTCCAGTAAAGATAGAAAAGTGGTTTGACCAGTCTATTTTTGGCATCATAAGTTAGGAGGTGCTTAATCTGGAAAAACAGGCCCAGTCTTTGCCCTAGCTTCTTTGAAAGTTCCTCAATGTGATTAGAAAATGAGAGCCTGTGGTCTATCCAGAGCCCCAGATATTTAAATGTAGACACATATTCAACAGGTTCCCCTAGAAATGATAGAATTTGAGGTGTTAGCCCATGCAGAGAAGGATTTTGACCAAGAACAAAAGGTGAGAAAATATAGCCTATGTTATTTGCATTTAACAGTAGTTTTGGCTCAATAAGTTTAACTGCAGCTAATTAAAGTCCCATTGTAGGTCCATACAGGCCTGCTCTGGGGTGGGCCTCGCAATGTATATCATTGTATTGTCATTGAAGAGGTGAATATCAGCTGATTTGATTCCTGAATCAATGTTGTTAATATATAACGAAAAAAGCAGTCGCCCTTGAGTGGACCCCTGTGGCACACCTTTTTGGAGCAATTTTAGGGGTGAAAGATCCCCTTGTGCTTTAACCTGTTGAAATCTCCCAGTAAGGTAACAGGTGAACCATTTAGTGCAGAAGAGTCTAGACCAATGCTCTGAAGCATATCTAACAGCAAGACATGGTCCACTGTATAAGCCTTGCTTAGATCAAGGAACAAGGCACATACATATTTCTTAGCATCTAAGAATTCTGTCAATCATTGGTGACCTTTGAGTGCAGATATTGTACTGTGGAAGCTCTGAATCCTGACTGGGCAGGATTAAGCTGGTTGGTGGAATCCAAGTACTTTCTAAGCTGCATGTTAAGTAAAGATATTGGTCTGTAGTTGTTTAGGTCACTTGGATCACCAGATTTAAATAGGGGAATAACATGAGCAGTTTTCCAAATAGAGGGGAGGTCTCCTTGAGTTAGGGATAGATTGAAAAGGTGGTAATAGGCACAGACAATACGTGGGAGGTGAGCTTTAGAGAATAAGGGTCAATAAGGTCAGTACCTGCACTTTTTCTAGTGTCCAGGGCTAGAAGGAGGTTTTCCACTGGTCTCAGCGACACAGGTTTGAAGGAGAAGGCCATATCAAGGTCTGAGTTGACAATAGTTGGTCCAACACTGTCCTGGCTGCAATGTTGTGAGTGGAGGTTGTTAGCAGGCGGGGAGTCAAAGGCCAGCCCAGAGGTGGCAAAGTGATTATTGAGGAGATCAAGTATTGTGTGATTGTCAGTAATTACGGAGCCACCAAAAGAGATTTTGGCCGGGATGGAATTAGTCGACCTGTGACCTTCTATATCCTTAATGGTCTTCCAGAACTTAGCAGAGCACTTGGTGGAGGAATCCAGCTCATTCTGAAAATAGCTGGCTTTTCCCACTCTGACAAGTTTTGTGCAGAGGTTCTAGCAATTCTGAATGCTGACCAGTCAGAGGGAAGCTTGGTTTTATGTGCGTTTTTCCAAAGTATGTCCCTATTAAGTAAGGTAGCCTTCAGGTTGGCCATGAACTATGGGCTTGATTTTTTCTTTGAGCATGTTTTAACCAAAGGTGCATGCCTATCTATAGCAGCAAGTACAATATTTTGAAAGGATTCATAAGCTTCACATACTGTCTTGGCTAGATAGAAGTCTTGCCAGTGTGAATTTTGTATGTCTGAGAGGAACGCAAGTGGATCAAAGTTACGTTTGTGTCTTTTGTATGTATAGCTGCCCCAGTGAGGTTCAGAAGCGGGGAACAACAAAAATGGTTTTGGAGGAGCTCTGGGTATTTATGGTAAGAGGGGCAGGCTGCAGTAGGGAGGAGAGCCTGGGGGAGATCACACCAGAGGAGATCTTTTTAGACGAGAGGCAGGTGTGGTATCGGAGCCAGTTGTCCAGGTTCAGCCAGTTGGACTGTTGGTAGAGTGTACAGGTGTGAGTGGAGCGGTCACACCCTAGAACAAGATGGCAGGCATTGTTTAGGGTAACTCACAGTCTCTGGGGGGATGTGGTGTCAGCAGCCTCATAGACTAGGATACTGTAGTCAACAAGTGCAAGGACAGACGAAGAAACCGCAAGGCGTAGGGCAAGAGGGGTGAGGCAGTGTTTGATGCAGTAGAGTAAGCAAATCCGGGTGTTGACAGCTGAGCAGAGATGATGAATGTGACTGTAGAAATTGAGGGCGGGGTCCAAGAGGATACAAAGATACTTAAAGGAGGTAACCTGGTCTAGGGGCAGCTGGTGGTCATTAAGGATGTATAGGGTGGAGTTCTTATGCTTACTCTGAGGGTTGGCGAATAGCATCACTTTAGTCTTTTTGGAGTTAAGAACTAGCCAGTGGTCTGCAAATCAGGCCTCTGTGTCTGAGAAAGATTTCTGCAGAAAGAGTTGGAGCTGAGAAGGGTCTTGGTGAGATGTGAATAGAACCGCATCATCCGCATAGAGTAGAAGTTGGCCAGAGCAAGATCATGGAGGGTATTCAGAAAAAGACTGAAGAGAAGAGGTCCAAGTATGGAACCCTGGGGGACTCCAGACAGGACAGTGAAAGGAGGAGAGGGCAGCACCAATACAGACTTGTTGAGTTCTTCCAGACAGGTAGCTGGAGAACCACCACGGGAGGACAAGGCATCAGGGGCGAGACCGATGTTGGATATGGTGACGAGAAGGAGAGAATGGTTGACAGTATCAAATGCTTTCAATAGATCCACAAAGGTTGCCCTGCTACACTGCCTTTGTTGAGGGCAGAGTGCAAGGAGGAGGTGAGTTTCAACAAGGCAGAGGTTGTGCTTTACCCATGACGAAAGCCATGTTGTTCTGGACAAAGGAGATTATACTTTGAGAGGTACTCTGTGAGCTGGTCAGAGGCAATTCTTTCTAGTTCCTTAGACGGGGGGGGGGGAATAGAGATGGGATGGTAGTTACTATCAGAAGCATGGTCACCACCTTTGTGAATGGGAGTAATGATGGTAACTTTCCACTTAGTTGGGAAGGACCCAAGGCAGAGGGAGCGGTTGAAGATGGAGGTGGGGAGGGTGAGGACAACATCAAGGGTAAAGCGAACCAGTTTGAGATCCAGAGTGTCAGCGCTGTGGCGGGCATGCCCCAGTGCCTTTAGGAGATATGGCCTGGGAAGAGACTGTCCTGAAGTAAAAGGGTGAGGAGGAGTGAGGTGTAGGTGGTGTGGTCAATTTGGGGGTCAAAACAGTTTGCAAGGTGAACCTGGACAGACACACATAAACAGTAGAACAATATAATACAATATAAAAGGTAGATGTACAACCAAAGATTACAAATGAAACTGAGAATAATAAACTAAATGCTGTAATAGGCAAGGTCTATACAGTAATACATGGTAAATGAACAGTAAAATAGCAATATATGCAAAAAAGCTCAAAAAAAATATAGTGCGTACAATACCACACAGTATATACATGAGTGACTCAGGGTGAGGGATAAGAGGGTGGATAGGGAGAAGAAAGGTAAAGGAAGAGGTACAGATGGGCATAATAAGGCCCAATGACAGATGACTGTCACTTAATTCACCGGCCACCAGGGGAAGCAGTTACAGGATTCATTGAAGGAGTGTGAAAATATATTTTTAAAGGAGAAAAATGTTGTTGGGGTAGCCAACTTCAGGTTTTTTGCAATTTGTTCCACAGGTGAGGAAGTACATAACCTATGGATGCTTTACCAAAGCGTGAGTTAACTTTAGGAATGGATAGGGAGATGTAGGAGAGGCTGCGCAAGGAGTAATTGCCTACAGTGCATAGCAGCAAACAGTCAAAGATATACTGAAGAAGCTTATGGGTGACAGCTCTAAAAGTCCAAAATTCCAAAAGGTGGCATTTCTTTGCCTTCTGAATGTAAGGGAGGTCAAGCCTACTGTGGAATACAGGGAGTAGTGGTGGGTGAGGTATGGTAAACCAGAGATAAATCTCAAGGCTCAGCGATAGAGCGAGTCTAGTTTTGAAAATGCGGAGGCAGGGCCTTGGCCATAAAGGAAGTCAGCATAGTCCAGTAAAGATAGAAAAGTGGTTTGACCAGTCTATTTTTGGCATCATAAGTTAGGAGGTGCTTAATCTGGAAAAACAGGCCCAGTCTTTGCCCTAGCTTATTTGAAAGTTCCTCAATGTGATTAGAAAATGAGAGCCTGTGGTCTATCCAGAGCCCCAGATATTTAAATGTAGACACATATTCAACAGGTTCCCCTAGAAATGATAGAATTTGAGGTGTTAGCCCATGCAGAGAAGGATTTTGACCAAGAACAAAAGGTGAGAAAAATATAGCCTATGTTATTTTGCATTTAACAGTAGTTTTTGGCTCAATAAGTTTAACTGCAGCTAATTAAAGTCCCATTGTAGGTCCATACAGGCCTGCTCTGGGGTGGGCCTCACAATGTATATCATTGTATTGTCATTGAAGAGGTGAATATCAGCTGATTTGATTCCTGAATCAATGTTGTTAATATATAGCGAAAAAAGCAGTCGCCCTTGAGTGGACCCCTGTGGCACACCTTTTTGGAGCAATTTTAGGGGTGAAAGATCCCCTTGTGCTTTAACCTGTTGAAATCACCCAGTAAGGTAACAGGTGAACCATTTAGTGCAGAAGAGTCTAGACCAATGCTCTGAAGCATATCTAACAGCAAGACATGGTCCACTGTATCGAAAGCCTTGCTTAGATCAAGGAACAAGGCACATACATATTTCTTAGCATCTAAGGAATTCTGTCAATCATTGGTGACCTTTGCGAGTGCAGATATTGTACTGTGGCAAGCTCTGAATCCTGACTGGGCAGGATTAAGCTGGTTGGTGGAATCCAAGTACTTTCTAAGCTGCATGTTAAGTAAAGATATTGGTCTGTAGTTGTTTAGGTCACTTGGATCACCAGATTTAAATAGGGGAATAACATGGGCAGTTTTCCAAATAGAGGGGAGGTCTCCTTGCGTTAGGGATAGATTGAAAAGGTGGTAATAGGCACAGACAATACGTGGGAGGTGAGCTTTAGAGAATAAGGGTCAATAAGGTCAGTACCCGCACTTTTTCTAGTGTCCAGGGCTAGAAGGAGGTTTTCCACTGGTCTCAGCGACACAGGTTTGAAGGAGAAGGCCTTATCAAGGTATGAGTTGACAATAGTTGGTCCAACACTGTCCTGGCTGCAATGTTGTGAGTGGAAGTTGTTAGCAGGTGGGGAGTCAAAGGCCAGCCCAGAGGTGGCAAAGTGATTATTGAGGAGATCAAGTATTGTGTGATTGTCAGTAATTATGGAGCCACCAAAAGAGATTTTGGCCGGGATGGAATTAGTCGACCTGTGACCTTCTATATCCTTAATGGTCTTCCAGAACTTAGCAGAGCACTTGGTGGAGGAATCCAGCTCATTCTGAAAATAGCTGGCTTTTCCCACTCTGACAAGTTTTGTGCAGAGGTTCCTAGCAATTCTGAATGCTGACCAGTCAGAGGGAAGCTTGGTTTTATGTGCGTTTTTCCAAAGTATGTCCCTATTAAGTAAGGTAGCCTTCAGGTTGGCCATGAACTATGGGCTTGATTTTTTCTTTGAGCATGTTTTAACCAAAGGTGCATGCCTATCTATAGCAGCAAGTACAATATTTTGAAAGGATTCATAAGCTTCACATACTGTCTTGGCTAGATAGAAGTCTTGCCAGTGTGATTTTTGTAGGTCTGAGAGGAACGCAAGTGGATCAAAGTTACGTTTGTGTCTTTTGTATGTATATCTTGAGGAAGAAACTGGTTTAGAGGTGGACTTCGCATAAGTAATGGAACAATGATCACTAAGGTTGGTAAAAAAAACAGCTGAATGGGTGAAGAGGTGGGGGGTTATTAACTAGGATAAGATCAAGTAAGGTGCTATTGGAAGGGTTCTTCTTGTTGGAACATGTAGCTTCAGAAATTAGTTGTGTAAGCCCAAAGATGTCGCATATTTCCTTAAGGGGTTCAGAGCTCGACGAGAGCCAGTCAAAGTTGAGGTCACCCATAATGATGATCTCCGAAAAGAGCGTGTTCAGTTCATTATGCAGATGATCTAGCACCTTTAGTCCCACCAAGGGGGGTTGGTAACATCCAATGATACAAAGTGATAGGGAGGAAGAAAGCTGAACCTTTAGGGTCAGGCTTTCAAATTCCTTAGACAGAGAGGTGGAGTTAGTAATGGTCGCCAGTGTATTGTGAATGTACATGGCTACTCCACCCCCTCTGGTTAGTCTGTCAGTTCGGAAGGCATTATAGGAAGGAATGTTTATGGCAAGATCCAGAATAGACGGTCTGAGCCAAGTTTCAGTTACTACCAGAACATCTGGCTTAGCATGAAGGATCCAGGACCGTAGGTAGTCAAGTTTCTTCAGAAGACTCCAAACCTTAATGTGAAGGAGTTTTGCACCCTTGAGGTGAGCCAGTTCTGAAGGAGCTGCAATCGAGGCGATAGGACCAGGGTCCAATTCAACATTACCCAAACAGAGTAATAATATCAGCAATATTTTTCTTAGAGCACTTAAGAGCAGTATAAGGGTACAGATACAATCCCTTTTATGACAGGTGGAAAGAGCAGGTGATGTATAGGCAGCTTGGTTACTGAGCTAGCCCAATGCTGCATTAAGCAGCATCCTAGCCTCACAAAGGACTGAGGTAAGAAGGGGCGGATGTGGCAAGACTGGAAAGTTAAAGTACAGTATATAATAAATAGGAGTGCCAGGATTCCATGGCGGCTGAATAGTATAACCATTCATAGGGGTTATACTGGTACCAGTTTAGAAGTGTGTAATGTGTTAAAACCTGATTGAAGTGAAATGCTGGTGGGAGGCATGCACTGAATGTTTTACATGCAAGGTGAATGCTTTCCAAATGCCAAATGAATTGAAATGTTAACTCTGTTCTCTTTGTCCAGTCCTAGTCCTCCCACATGTAAATAAATGATGTTTTATTGTTTTGGAAAAATACCTGATTTGTGAGCATGTTAATAGCGGAGTCTTTTATTGGAAAACTTATTGAATGTGGATTTTTGGTTTCAGGAATGTCATGGCTGTGGGATGACTGTCAGGGGAGGTGGGGAGGTGCAGCATCCCAGAGGGTTGTACTGCTAAAAACAACATCTGACCCACTTTATATTTAACTCTGGATGGAGGCACCATGCTATTTACCTAACCTTTGGCAAAGAACCCCTTCTTTCCATCAGAATCTGATCTCAGGCCCCTCAACCTTGTTTGAGCTTGTCTGAGCTGACAAGGCAGGGGTAGTAGCCCTTCTCTTTTTTAGACCACAGCGCCAGGGAAGGAGTTACACAAATGGAGGCCACTGCTGGGATTTCCTGTTCCAGTCATGCCCAGCATGCAGCCTGTTTGCTCACTCAGTAGTTTGATGACCCTGAAAAAAGTCATCAGAACAGCCAATGTACTAGGGAAAGTATTGGTGCCCATTTTGTCCAAGACTGCTTCATTGCTGGTTGATGAGCTGGGGGTCACAACCCCAGGTGCAAAGGAGGCAGAAGGGGTGCCATTGTGTTGCCCTGACAGTACTAGTGGCAAGGGTTTGTTGAAGAATATTGTCACCGTTTCTTAAAAAGCTGACTTTTTTTTTGTGATTGGTTTATTACTGTGAAGATAGTTGCATTTGTCTAGACTAGGATGTATCTGATCACCTATGTAGCTAGGAATCATATGTCTAGTTAGAAAATGCTTAGTGATGGTTCATATTATTGGTGCCTGGCCATGGTGCAGGCTTGGCAGGGATGCCAAGTATTTAAGGCATGGGGGAGTGTAAACTCCCTGACCCCATGGTGGGGCTTACGGTATCACCTCCCAGTGTCGCGCCATGTCCCTGGATCCAGACGGTCCTTAAGTGCTTCTGCTGATCCCTTTGTCCCCAGTTTTGCTAAAGGGGACCAGCAGAGCAGAAAATAGAAAAGAAAAGCTGCATGCTGAGGCGGGTTTAATGATCACCACACAGCTCCTGTGTGAGTTGCTGTGGTTGGCTCCTTCCTCACTCTTTCTTCCTCTTGCACTATGCAGAGCACTGCGATGCTAGCAAATGAAAGCCACTCTGTGTGACTAAATCAGCAGCCTGTTTGTGTGTGCCCCTGCCCCGATTGAAAGAAAAGTGAATGGGTGTCCAGAGGCACTTAGGGGAGCAGAAAATAAATGTTTAAAAGGTGCTCTTAAGCACTAGTATTTAAAAGAGGCACCTATTACTTTAAGCCGCAGCCGAGGCTGCTCATAAATATTAGTCAGCCGGATGGAACCCGGGGGGGTGGGTAATGCTACGGGGGTAGCGACGGGTTCGTGCAGCCCTAGTTTAAATATTTTAAGCAGCTGCTAGAAAGGGCACATTAGCAGCTACAGCTGCATTTTATTGAATAAATGAAAAGCTCTACAGTTAGCCTGTATTTTAAATGTAAAGTTGTGATGCTGTTGAGACTGTTTGACTGGCGGCCATGTTTGCCAGTCTGGTAATGTTGAACAGGCCAATCAGAATGCCAGGATCCCAAGAAGATGCTGTGAAGGCTCCTGGGAAAAGGAGATGGTGCCAGCTTTTGCCACCAACACTGCCAGCCAATAAGGCATCGAGGAAACCCATTAACTGCCTTTTCCCTGACTGACAGCTGGCATAAACCAATCAGCAGCTGCCAGGCTTCCCCCATTGTTCTGCTAAACCAATCAGAGACTGTGTTCCTTTTCTGAAGCTCGTGAGGAGGGACAATCAGTTCTAGTTCTGCTCAGTTACTTGAAGTGAGAGTTTGAATTCAGTCAGTGTGTTAAAAGGAGCCCCCTCCTGAGGGGGGGGGGGCTCCTGCCCCTTGCTCACTGAGCTTGTGGGGGCAAAAGAAATAGAAATGTCTAAGATTGTCAGTGGAGTAGCAGTTCCAATGCCTGGAAGGTGCTCAAGTTTAAAAAGAAAAGTGAGTTTTATTGTCTGAGAAAGGGAAGTTGCCTGACAGTTATGTTCTCTTGAGTGAAGAAAGAAAGGACTGCCTGGAGGTTTGTACAACCCACAAAGCCCACAATGTGCCTGCACATCTCCCACTGATGGGAAAGAAAGTATTTCTAGTACAAGATGTGGCTGAAGCAGAGTCAAGGTAATCGGCTGGGGTTCCTGAAGGAAGAGGAATTGCTCGGATGCCTGTGAGGTCTGAGAAATGTATGGTCCTCCTGCCTGGGGCTTGCGAAGCCACTGACTGCTGAGAGGAGCCTGCCTGAAGTTCCAGTGTGATGGAAACTGAGTTTGATGCTGCACCTGATCGGTGAGTTCTTCATGTTCATCAGCACCTGCGCAGTGAGAAATAAAACAAAAATGTGCCTTCTGTTAGCCAGACACTGTGTGTTAAAATGAAGGGGCCACAGCTGCCATGCTGCAGGTGGTCGAAAATGCATTTCCAGTCACTGGAATGTGACTACAGCTGTCTGCTGAAGTGAATGTAACAAGTGTCAGTAAAGCTATGAGAGACAGCAAGCTGCAACCTGAAGCCAGGTAGGGAACCTGACAACCCCTATCAAGTGGGGCAGACAGGGCCACAGGGAGCCACGGGTGTATGCCCAAGTGCTAGGGCACTCTGATCCATCAGAGGAGCCAGCCCATGGGATCACTCCTGGGTCTGGGTTCTTTGTGGTCTGGGATGCTTTGCATTGCACTCTGCATCTGGCCTGCTCAGTGGGCTGATGGGGACAAGCTGCTAGAGGTTGCAAGCACGCTGCAAGATGCCAGTTTCTCCAAGCTGCAAGATGCCTGTTTCATGCCTCTGATCCAAGCTGTAAGATGTCTGTTTCAAGCCTTTGTTCCAAGCTGCACGATGCCTGCTTCATGCCTCTGTTCCAAGCTGCACAATGCCTGCTTTATGCCTCTGTTCCAAGCTGCAAGATGCCTGCGTCACATCTCAAGCTTCTCAAGTCTTCAGGTTTCTGCACGTTCCACCACCCCGGAGCTACAGATTCAATGCCACCCGAGCTTGTCTACAGAACTGTGAGTAAATGCAGGGCTTGTCCTGCCAATGGGGAACTATACATAGTTTGATTTCAAGTTACGCCCCACAGTTTAGAAAGTTAAAGAAAAGGGTAAAATGCCATTTTCACAATTGCATGGCCTTTGGGGTTGTGGTTTGTGAATCTGATTTTAAAAGTACACCAACTGCCGGCCAACCAGCTGCATCGTACAGGCCTGCAACTACATCCTGGGTACCCAGCTAGAACTCATAGGGGTTATACTGGTACCAGTTTAGAAGTATGTAATGTGTTAAAACCTGATTGAAGTGAAATGCTGGTGGGAGGCGGGCACTGAATGTTTTACATGCAAGGTGAATGTTTACCAAATGCCAAATGAATTGAAATGTTAACTCCATTCTCTTTGCCCAGTCCTAGTCCTCCCCCCATGTAAATAAATGATATTTTATTGTTTTGGAACAATACCTGATTCGTGAGCATGTTAATAGCTGAGGTCTTTTATTGCAAAACTTACTGAATGTGGATTTTTGGTTTCAAGAATGTCATGTGTGTGGGATGACTGTAAGGGGAGGTGGGTAGGTACAGCATCCCGGAGGGTTGTACTGCTAAAAACAACATCTGACCCACTTTATATTTAACTCTGGATGGAGGCACCATGCTATTTACCTAACCTTTGGCAAAGAACCCCTTCTTTCCATCAGAATCTGATCTCAGGCCCCTCAACCTTGTTTGAGCTTGTCTGAGCTGACAAGGCAGGGGTAGTAGCCCTTCTCTCTTTTAGACCACGGTGCCAGGGAAGGAGTTACACAAATGGAGGCCACTGCTGGGATTTCCTGTTCCAGTTACGCCCAGCATGCAGCCTGTTTGCTCACTGAGTAGTTTGATGACCCTGAAAAAAGTCATCAGAACAGCCAATGTACTAGGGAAAGTATTGGTGCCCATTTTGTTCAAGACTGCTTCATTGCTGGTCGATGAGCGGGGGGTCACAACCCTAGATGCAAAGGAGGGTGAAGGGGTGCCATTGTGTTGCCCTGACAGTACTAGTGGCAAGGATTTGTTGAGGAATATTGTCACCGTTGCTTAAAAAGCTGACTTTTTTTTGTGTGATTGGTTTATTACTGTGTAGATAGTTGCATTTGTCTAGACTAGGATGTATCTGATCACCTATGTAGCTAGGAATCATATGTCTAGTAAGAAAATGCTTAGTGATGGTTCATATTATTGGTGCCTGGCCATGGTGCAGGCTTGGCAGGGATGCCAAGTATTTAAGGCATGGGGGAGTGTAAACTCCCTGACCCCATGGTGGGGGCTTACCTGTATCACCTCCCAGTGTGCGCCGCCATGTCCCCGGATCCAGAGGGCCCTTGAGTGCTTCTGCTGATCCCTTTGTCTCCAGTTTTGCTAAAGGGGACCAGCGGAGCAGAAAATACAAAAGAAAAGCCACATGCTGAGGCTGGTTTGCTGATCGCCACACAGCTCCTGTGTGAGCTGCTGTGGTTGGCTCCTTCCTCACTCTTTCTTCCTCTTGCACTATGCATAGCACTGCAGTGCTAGCAAATGAAAGCCACTCTGCATTACTAAATCAGCAGCCTGTTTGTGTGTGCCCCTGCCCCGACTGAAAGAAAAGTGAATGGGGGCCCAGAGGCACTTAGGGGAGCAGAAAACAAATGTTTAAAAAGTGCTCTTAAGCACTAGTATTTAAAAGAGGCACCTATTACTTTAAGCCATAGCTGAGTCTGCTCATAAATATTAATCAGCTGGATGGAACCCTGGGGGGGGATAATGCTACGGGGGTAGCGACAGGCTCATGCAGCCCTAGTTTAAATGTTTTACTGTAAGCAGTTGCTAGAAAGGGCACATTAGCAGCTACAGCTGCATGTTATTGAATAAATGTAAAGCTCTACAGTTAGCCTGTATTTTAAATGTAAAGTTGTGACACTGTTAAGACTGTTTGACTGGCGCCCATGTTTGCCAGTCTGGTGATGTTGAACAGGCCAATCAGAATGCTAGGATCCCAAGAAGATGCTTTGAAGGCTCCTGGGAAAAGGAGGTGGTGCCAACTTTTTCCACCAACACTGCCAGCCAATAGGGCATCGAGGAAACCCATTAACTGCCTTTTCCCTGACTGACAGCTGGCATAAACCAATCAGCAGCTGCCAGGCTTCCCCCATTGTTCTGCCAAACCAATCAGAGACTATGTTCCTTTTCTGAAGCTCGTGAGGAGGGACAATCAGTTCTTGTTCTGTTCAGTTACTTGAAGTGAGAGTTTGAATTCAGTCAGTGTGTTAAAAGGAGCCCTCTCCTGAGAGGGGCTCCTGCCCCTTGCTCACTGAGCCTGTGGGGACAAAAGAAATAGAAATGTCTAAGATTGTCAGTGGAGTAGCAGTTCCAATGCCTGGAAGGTACTCAGGTTTAAAAAGAAAAGTGAGTTTTATTGTCTGAGAAAGGGAAGTTGCCTGACAGTTATGTTCTCTTGAGTGAAGAAAGAAAGGACTGCCTTGGGGTTTGCACAACCCACAAAGCCCAGGATGTGCCTGCACATCTCCCACTGATGGGAAAGAAAGTATTTCCAGTACAAGATGTGGCTGAAGCAGAGTCAAGGTAATCGGCTGGGGTTCCAGAAGAAAGAGGAATTGCTCAGATGCCTGTGAGGTCTGAAAAATGTATGGTGCTCCTGGCTGGGGCTAGCGAAGCCACTGACAGTTGAGAGGAGCCTGCCTGAAGTTCCAGTGTGATGGAAACTGAGTTTGATGCTGCACCTGATCGGTGAGTTCTTCATGTTCGTCAGTACCTGCGCAGTGAGAAATAAAACAAAAATGTGTCTTCTGTTAGCCAGACACTGTGTGTTAAAATGAAGGGGCCACAGCTGCCATGCTGCAGGTGGTCGAAAATGCATTTCCAGTCACTGGAATGTGACTACAGCTGTCTGCTGAAGTGAATGTAACAAGTGTCAGTAAAGCTATGAGAGACAGCAAGCTGCAACCCGGAGCCAGATAGGGAACCTGCCAACCCCTATCAAGTGGGGCAGACTGGACTGCAGGGAGCCATGGGTGTATGCCCAAGTTCTAGGGCACTCTTATCCGTCAGAGGAGCCAGCCCGTAGGATCACTCCTGGGTCTGGGTTCTTTTTGGTCTGGGATGCTTTGCGCTGCACTCTGCATCTGGTCTGCTCAGTGGGCTGACGGGGACAAGCTGCTAGAGGTTGCAAGCTAGCTGCAAGATGCCAGTTTTTCCAAGCTGCAAGATGTCTGCTTTATGCCTCTGTTCCAAGCTGCAAGATGCCTGCGTCACATCTCAAGCTTCTCAAGTCTTCAGGTTTTTGAACGTTCCACCACCCCAGAGCTACAGATTCAATGCCACCCGAGCTTGTCCACTGAACCGTGAGTAAATGCAGGGCTTGTCCTGCCAATGGGGAACTGTACATAGTTTGGTTTCAAGTTATGTCCCATGGTGTAGAAAGTTAAAGAAAAGGGTAAAATGCCATTTTAGCAATCGCATGGCCTTTGGGGTTGTGGTTTGTGAATCTGATTTTAAAAGTGCACCAACTGCCAGCCAACCAGCTGCATCATACAGGCCTGCAACTACATCCTGGCTACCCAGCTAGGACTCACAGGGGTTATACTGGTACCAGTTTAGAAGTGTGTAATGTGTTAAACCCTGACTGAAGTGAAATGCTGGTGGGAGGTGGGCACTGAATGTTTTACCTGCAAGGTGAATGCTTACCAAATGCCAAATGAATTGAAATGTTGTTAACTTTGTTCTCGTTGTCCAGTTCTAGTCTAGTCCTCCCCCATATAAATAAATGATGTTTTATTGTTTTGGAACACTACCTGATTCGTGAGCATATTAATAGCTGTAATCTTTTACTGCAAAAGCTATTGAATGTAGATTTTTGGTTTCAGGGATGCCATGTGTGTGGGATGACTGTAAAGAGAGGTGGGTAGGTACAGCATCCAGAAGGGTTATACTGCTAAAAACAACATTTGACTCACTTTGTATTTAACTCTGGGTGGAGGTACCATGCTATTTACCTAACCTTTGGGAAAGAATCCCCTTCTTTCCATCAAAATCCGATCCCAGGCCCATCAACCTTGTTTGAGCTTGTCTGAGCTGACAAGGCAGGGGTAGTAGCCCTTCTCTCTTTTAGACCACGGTGCCAGAGAAGGGGTTACACTGGTTCTCTCTGGCAAGGTCGCTGGAGGCCAGAACCCAGTTGGGGTTTCATTGGAAGGACACCCTAGTGTCTCCAACTAGGAAGAGGCACAAAACAGCAGCCTCAGTATCCAGGGAGTTGTGGAGGGCCTCCCCTCAAGGAAGGTCACCGGCATCCATGACAATCTGCTTCTGCCATGAAGATGCTTGAAGAGAGCACTGCTTGAGAGAGAGAGAGAGAGAGAGAGCGCACAGTTGTAAGTAAGTCTGTCCTGTGTGAATGAAAAAAAAAACCTAGATAAAATGTGTACTCTTGGCATGGTAGCCAAATGAATAGGTTGTCAGGAAGAGGCTGGCTTGGCAAGATTTGGAACTGGTAAGTCCCTGGATTGGGCCAGGCAAGGGAGCCTGTTCTTTGGACCACTAGGATCATCAGGGATGTAGCCAGAGGGGGGTACACACAGCCAGAACAACAAGTTCAAAATTCACATGTGGGCCATAGTCTGATTTACAGTCCAAATTGATGGCACCAACTGGCATAGATACCCCAAGGTAGTGCTCGCCCTGCCTGCGAAGATGCCCCTGCTCAATGGTATGACAAAAAGCAGCATGAAAGTCTTTTAGATCAGAGGGAGGTAAACTAAAATTCTAACTGTGGATACAGACAAGTGCACCAGTCATGAAAAAGTTAGCCTGAGCTCTACCTGTGGGTACAGTGAGGGTGTACTAATTGTAAGAATTCATTGCACTAAATGTGAGAAGTGGTTGGCAAGGGTGATGGAGTACTAATTGTGAGAATTCATTGTACTAAGTGTGAGATGGGGTTGGCACGGGAAATGCCCTTCATTTGTTATGTGACACCAGAACAGCATAATAAATGCATCCAGCTTGATCCCTGCTGCTGTCTGGATCTCAGCTTGTGTGTTATCTCTCATTATTGGTGCTCTTGCATTATAAAGGTACCCTGGTCACCACCACCCCTGACCCAAAGAAGCAAAGGTAGTGGTAAAGGTACTAGTTTTTTTGGTGTAAGGTGGGTGTTCCTCTGATGAGAGATGCTGCCAAATACCCCTAGACCCAGAGAGGTGCCAGGCCCTTACATTTGGAATTTCAAATCCTGTTTATGGCACAATAAAAAAATGCCACATGTAGAGACTGTGACTCGGATTTTCAAAGCCCTGAGGAGGATGCAAGGTGCTTGCGTCAGACTGTTGTGACACAACTGGCACCTTGCATCAAAAGATGCGGCATTCCTGATTCTGAAATGTGGTCTGCATCTGAATCGGGAGCTGCTGCATCAAACTGGAACTGTGCACCCCCTTGCAGCACACAGCAGGGTGCGGGAGGTTTCAAGTGTGCTTGCACTATGGTGGGGTTGCACCATCCCCTTTTCTGGGATTCAGAAATCCCTGCCATGGGTGCAGCAAGGTGTTCAAGTTAGACCAGCACTAAGCTGATCTAAGCCACTTGTGCCAGGGGCACACATGCTGGCAACTCATTGGGGGGGCCCTGAGCATTGGGTCTGAGGGTAGAAGTGCTATAGTGGGTGTAATGGTGGCTGTAGGCATTGACATCAGTAATGTTGCACCTGGCAGGGGTGCTGGTTATATCACAAGTACACCGATGGCTTGGTACCATGGAGGGGTACAGGAACACACAGTGCCATGGCCCCATGTGGGCCCCACGTGGGCACAACCCTAGCAGCAGCTGAAAGGCTGTGCTCACATGGGGCCATGGCACTGTGTGTTCCTGTAACCCTTTACCCCGCAGTACCAGGTCATCGGTGTGCTTGCGATACAATTGGCACCCCCACCGGGTGCAACATCACTGATGTCAATGCCCATGGCCTACACAACAACTACTATGGCACCCTGTGCCTCTTCCATCCCAGACCACTCCTTCGTAGCATGTTGCATACCCCCCCCCACACACACACATGATCCAGGCTCCTTTCATGTTGCTCCAGGCAGGGAGCAGACTGGATCCTTGAGGCATTTCCCGCAGGTGCGTGATTGATTTGGCACTAACCTGCAGGTGTGGCAACTCCCAGGTTTGTGGCACAGGAACTCAGTTCTTCCTGAATTAGGCACAGGGTGCCTGACACAGCCAGAGTGTGCTGCAACCATAGATCACTATAAATTGCAGCGACCTACGGGTTCTTTGAAAATCCAGCCCAGTATGTCTTAAACTGAAGTGGTCCGTTGAAAAATATGGGTCTCACTTATAGTATTAAAGCCTCTCATTGGTAATGAGAGAATTTGGCTTGTAGTATAGACTACAGGCTAGAGTGATGAGCTGTGAATGAGCTTGGTACATCCAGCAGTTCTGGGTTTGATTCCCACAGCCTCCTCTCCATACTGTGTGACCATGAGCAAGTCACTTACCTCCCTGTGATTCAGGGTCAGGTTCCAGGAGGAAATGCAGGGATAAAAACAGATCCATCATATACTATCCATCTACAAAAAGAGCTTTGACCAGGAAATAAAATGCCCAGCAAATTTTTGTCAAACATTTTATCCAAAAGGTCCCCGTGAAAAGTGAACGCTGCTGAATGTGGATATAGGGTCCATTTAAGCAAACAGACTTATTTAAAAAGGCATCTGCATCTTTCTTGTTGGACAAAAACCTCATCTTTCCAAACATACATATACTCAGAGCTGCTCAGTGGCAGAGAGAGTCAATGGAATTCTTTTTTTTTCACTCCTCCCCAGTGCATTTGGCAGAGAATGCTTTGACTTGTTCCAATACCATGATGAGGCAGACTTAGCTGTCACTTTGGCCTCACATACTGCAAGTTTTTCTGACTAACTCTGATGTCATCCAGCAGCAAGAAGTGGTTACTTGTGAAGAAATCTGGCTGAGTTTTCCCTGCTGTACACATGCATTTCTACACGTTTTACTATGTCTACCTGACTTGCCTAATCTCCTTGAGTTACATTCATGCTGAAATCCCCATGGACTGCGAGGGATTTTTCATGGGGGTTTAAGGAGTAGGCGCTATTGCATGGTGAGTCTCAGACAGATGAAAGAAAGTCTTGAAGAGGTGAGAGCCAGCAGCAGTAAGCAAGGGACGTGCCAGCTCCCTTCTGGTTTTAACCCTTTCAGTGTCCTAGTTAAAGCCTCAGGTCCTAATACTGTACACAAAGAAAGCTTGGCCCACTGGCCTGCAGAAATGGTCCAGATCAAGCAGGCAAACAGGAAAAAGTACAGGGCAGCATGCACACTGATGTATTACTTTCAGCAGAGTCAGTGTGCGCTATGCACATGCAAGATAATATAAATGTGTATTTTTAAACTAGAGGTAGGGAACCCACAAATGATTCTGAGGTCCTGAAAAGTTGGATAATTATATGAGCGTTATTATAACTTTCAGAACCTTTGAGTTTTTTTAGAGTTCTAGTATAAAAAAGGTTTTAAACTTAATTTCCATCCATAAACAATTTCGAGTAAAGAGAACATCTGGCAAAAGCAACTTAAAATTATGCTACATATACTTAGTGTTGTACACGGTAGCTAACTAGTACCCCTTGAAAAATAGGGTGTTGTACACTGTAGCTAACTAGTACCCCTTGTACAATAGGGTGTTGTACACTGTAGCTAACTAGCACTCCTTGTATAATAGGGTATTGTACACTGTAGCTAACTAGTACCCCTTGTACAATAGGGTGTTGTACACTGTAGCTAACTAGCACTCCTTGTATAATAGGGTATTGTACACTGTAGCTAACTAGTACCCCTTGTACAATAGGGTGTTGTACACTGTAGCTAACTAGTACCCCTTGTACAATAGGGTGTTGTGCACTGTAGCTAACTGTACCCCTTGTACAATAGGGTGTTGTACACTGTAGCTAACTAGTATCCCTTGTACAACAGGGTAGATGGAACTGGCTATAAAAAGATTAAAACTCTTTTACGGCCAAGGGGTTCGAGTTTTAAATTAGAATTAGAGCACCCATGGGTTCTGGGTATTAAGGGTTCTAAATACTAAATATAATACTTTTTTGTTCAGACATTTCAAAAACAGGAGATGGAAGCCTGGAAAACATAGAGAATAATGTATGGTCCGTGATCTATAACAAGCACGTGCAGCCATCGAGAGGTTGGCATGGTGACAGTTTAAACCTCAGGAACACAGCTTGAGAGATTTTGGTCACCATTCCAACCTCAAGATGGTTACACTAGCTGCATAGATTGTGGACCATACATTGTCTTTTATACTGTATGGTCCATGATAAAAAAGGAGAAATTAGCCAGCACTCACTTTTGTACTAAGCTGCTCTCTTCCAGGGTAATTTTCCACTGCCGTGGCCATTTCAGGAAGAGCGGGGATTGTGGAACACGCATTCACGAACATGCTCCAGTCTGCGAAACGTGCATGTACGACCACGTTCTATGTTGTTGTGCTGCAAGGCTATGTATCTAGTGCAGCACCACAGTTGAAGTGACGTAGCTACTGCAGCACAACAATCTATTCTAGGGATGGATTTCCATCCCTAAAAACATTCCAGCATATAGTATAAACTAAAAGTGCTTGGCAGAACGCAATTGTGTATGGAGATCTATATGCCATAAAAAGTTGTTCTGCTGCAGTAGTGATGCAAACACTAATGCAGAATGACTTTTCATTCTGTGTTAGTATTAAAATCACAATGCAAGTGACCCCATCAGTGCTTGCCATTTGTCAGTGGTGGGTGAAGAGTTGCGAGCGTGAGCTGGCCGGCAGGTGGTTGTTGGTGAACTGCAGGCGGCAGAGCGAAGAGACTGAGTGCCGAAAATGAAAAAAGTAAGTGATTCTGGGCTTTTGTTCACCATACACTATATAGAATAGGGTATGGTAGTCCCAATACACAACAACGCTCTTCTGACACCTCGTGGTTACTATGACATCAAAGGGACTTCTTGAGCTTTGCTCTCAAGGTCCTTGACATCATAGTAACTGCTCAGTATAAGAATAGCATTGCTGTGTATGGGCTATCATGCACTATCCTATATATTGTTGTGAATTACATCCTAAAATGTTTTAGAGAGGGACACATTTAGAATATGCTGCTCATATGCAGATGTGGCGAACACATGGAATTGTGATGCATTGCATTTGCATTTTGAAAGGTACAATATGTTTCTCTTTTCAACATGTGCAGTGAAACAATATGATTGCTGTGATGAGAGGACTGGTATTTTGTTAAATTTTTTCTCCTCTCATTATCTTTATCTTTATCTTTTTCTGCAGTCCTACAGTACACACAAGAGAGTTCAAGTTCTAAAGAAGATTAGAACCCCAGAATGATTTACAAAGTTCTAGATCAGAACCAGAACCCAGAACTTCAGTGGGTTCTGACAACCCTGCTGTGCAATACTACTTGGAAGATTAATTCTATAAGTTTATAGAGATGCTGAGAGGGCCTCTTATGGAAATAAGAGTGTTGCCACACGTGTTCTTAAGGCAAGAGACCTGAAGACTGAAGATAAGTATTTCTGGTGCCCAAGGGCACAAGAGGCAACACAGTTATATCCATAAGAGGCCCTCATAGCATCCCTGTAAAATTATTATAGATTGTGCTAGTCCCAGAGTGTACAGCGGAAGCAGCGCTCAAGAGTAGCCCATAGTACGCTACAATGTGTGAGACACTATTTATAAATAAGAATATCTCACGCACAACTGAAAGAAGCATTGTGATTGGTCTGGAGCATCACATGACACCCACACAATCTATATTTTATTTATTTGAAAACTGGTGACCGGGAAAGGCAAGCTGATTCAAGGCTTGTTTCCAGAACGTGCATCCTAGGGAAGGAGGTACAGGACTGAAAATAACAGCAAAGTGGAATTAAGTACTAACAAAAATAAAAGAGCATAGACATTTACAATGAGTAACATTGTTTATGAAAGTGGCATAAAATTGCATTAGTGCAGCACAGATGAGATGCAAAATAAAGAAACGTGACCAGTTAATAATGGCAATCTGGATCACTGGGCACTTTCTTCTCCTTCATCACTAGCTTTCTTTTCTTGGTATTTTAATTACCACCAAACCTTCTTTCTGGTTGAAGACCAGCTGAGAAACTAAGTTAAGCATCCACAACAATGTTTTAAATTTTATCAGGTCCTAGTAGAGTACCTTAAAAATTATCCGATAAGGTCCTTTTAAAGAGAATGGTTCAAGATTTGGAAGATTTTAAACTTATCTGACCTTGTTTCCCCATTCCTATTAGAAATTCCTGGAATAGGATGGGCTGGGGGTGAGGGTGGGTCCCCTCATTAACCTATATGCACTGGAGTGAAATGCAAGAGAATGGCTGCTCCATGCTGTGCAAAAGGGCAGCTTCTTCATTTATATTACAGTATTTTCTTCTGCTCTAAAGAACTGCTTTGTTGTTTTGTTTTTTAATATTTTTCTCCCCCTTCTCCAAGCAGCCCCGTTCATGCCTGCCAATCCAGCCCCATCACCCTAACTTCACCAAGGACCTTCCTGCCATGTCTTCCCCCAGGGCTTCCCCCCGGGTGGGGATGGTGAGGTTCCCCAACCCCTTCCTTGACACAGATCCAGTTCCAGGCATTGCCTGGGTTATCACGTGTGGAGCCTGTGGGTGACCAGAGTCATCCTGCCAGTCAGTATTTTCCTGGATTCTTTGCCCCAGGAGGAACATGCATACAGTATCGTCATGACGCATGCATGCACTTATGCACAACATGCATGCAGCGCTGTCATGATGCATGCATGCACTTATGAGCAACATGCATCAGTGGCCACCACTCTCCCTACTCTGTACACACTGCAGTCTGAACTGCTTTCTCCTTAACCTCTGCTAGGTGCCATGCAGAACCAGGCTGTGTGACCCCTCATCAGAAGAGGAGAGCTGTCCTATAGATGTTCAATCCTTCTCCCCTGGCTAACCCTCCAACATCCAGAGCTTGTTCAGGAACTCGGATCATTAGTGCCATAAGCAGTAACACTACAGCTAAGCCCGCAGGCTGACCCAAGAACTGTTTTGTTTAAATATATATCAGTATGAAACAGCAGAAAGATGCCACGCATAATGCATATCAATGTAACAGACTGCACAACCAAGTGCATTGTATTGCTGAGGTACGCAATTTCTATAGGAGGAAGGCTGGGCGTGGCTGGCATTGTGCAGTAAACCAAGGAGCAGCATGGGCTGTGAAGGTCACAAGCAATCACTTGCCAGCCCTTCCAGCCTGAGGAAAGGTACAGCAGTGGTGATACTAACTGTTGGGGGCAGGGAACGGGGGCAAATGAAAACAATGGGCTAAATAAAGTAAAAACTGGCCCACCTGACAAAGGAGAGACTATCTTTGAAAACAAAATAATGTAACCATGTAAGACAGTGAACTAGTGGCTATGAGTTTTGTACCAGTTTCTTCTCACTCACAGCTGTGTGCTCTCACCACCAAAGCACAGTGCATTTGCTACAGGCTGAGTATATAAAAATATGGAACTCCTAACCACCCCCATGGCTGGCATTGGGACCCCATGTGGGAGTAAAGTGAAAAGAAATGTTTGCTTTTTTGGTGCCTCCTGCACCATTCTTCAGCAGCAGCTCCACATCACTTAACCAAGCAGCCATCCATTGCCGCTGATGGAGTGCTGTGGCAATCCTGGTTAACCCTTAGGCTGCCAACAGAATTAGAACATATAGGAATGTTGGACTGATATATCAGTCCGTGGCACAGCAAAGGTTAAATAGGAACTTCACCGCCAGCTTTCCAACCCACCCGGACTACAGTACGCAACCAAGCACAGCACTCTAGGAGCACAAAATAATTGTTTATGGGCAGAAGTCTTATGAAATAAAGACTTTGGGGCGAGTGCCCCTACACTACAAAATGAGCAACTACCTTAGCCACCTCTACTCTACGGAAATGGCAACAGGGTCAGAGGGTGGCAGCATAGCCAATCAGCTCCAGAGCCTGCTCAAGAGCCACAGAGGGTTCATGAGACACTGGAGAACTTCATTATTCACCAGGGAGCAAGACAATCAATGGTGCATTGAGCGACAGCCAGATGAACCCTCCCAGTGACTGACATATGGACTCAACCAATCAGAGTGCTGTATCCTCAAGTGAACAGCAGGAACTGTTCCAGAACTTTTTAATTAACCTCACTTCTTGGAGGCAGAGCTGCTGCTGAAGCATACAGTGTGGGAGACCTGCCTGGGATTTTCACATCCAGGGCACAGGCCACTGTAGTCTGTAGATGAAGGCATCAGACTACAAGAGTAGCCAAGTTCCAAATGTCCGTGCACTCTTGCAGAGCTCAGAAATGATGATTGAGAAATCACTTATGTGTTCAAAAAACAAAATTGTTTGTTACTCACATAAAACAAGACAGCTTTGAATGTAAAGAAGAGTGTCTGGAAGCAGCAAACAAATGCTCAAAGAGATTTATTGAACTTATCTCAAAGGAGATTCTAGATATAAAGATTTGGACACAGCTCTTCAGAAAAAAGATTGATATATATGAAAATTATTTAACTCAAAGGAAACAAAATAAACTTAATAGGGATGAGGAAGACGATGAGACAGACAACATACTAAAGTGGGCAAGACCAAGATCTAGGAGCATAGGGCGGTCATGTGAGAGGTCAAAAGTAAGATTCCGAAACCATTGCAAATCAAGCAACCGACAAACAAAGGAAAGAGAAAACAAAAATAACACTTGCACTGAACAAACATCTCGCAAAAAGAGCCTTTTTAGAGAAATGAAACCAAACAAAAGGAGAATTATAAGGAGGGGCAAGTTGGGGGTCAAACACAAGTACAGAAAGAACTTCGAGGAACAGCACCAAGAAAAAGAACTATAAATAATTAATCTAGCCAGTGATACTCTCACAGCTCCCCAATCCTCTGTTCTAAAGAAAAGTATGTCCTTTATTCCAACACCCAGGGTGAATGACTTTGAAATATTTGTGGATTTACACAACTTTTCCCATAAAATTCAATTAAGGTACCATTTGGATATTTTTCTGGAAAGGGCAACTATGGGTTCGGAGAAAAACAATTACAAACTGAAGATCTGGATTGCCTCCTGGATCTACTGGTTGAAGGGGATGGAGCAAGGGGGCTACAACACCTAGAAGAAAGTGGCTACGGTAACACTCAGAGTGACCCTAGGACAGTGACAGACATACTCGGCCTAGCTTCATTGTTGGAAGAAAGCACTAACATGGATGTAAGTGGCACTGTGGCAGACACACAGAACAATATGGACGTCCCTAACCTGATGAGAGGAGGGGAACTGATACCGATTAAAAAGCAGAGAAAATTGCTATTCAGAGGTAAATCTTTTTTTTGTCCAAATACACATAATTATGTTATAAATACATTTGAAAAAAAAAACAGTATCTAAACAAGTTAAAGAACGTTCACATGCATCAGATACACCAAAGAGTTATAATCTAAGGTTGAGAGATTGTCAATTAAAGAATTAGCCAAACAGCAAAATCTGGTGATAACTATATGTTCCTCTACATGTACCTTGGTATGCTGTGCTGTTTGACAATGCCTATCTGGGCAGAACCCGTTTGCTGCTGGTGTATGATCTGTCCTAAACCACTGGTTGTACTTGTTAAATACTGCTGAATGTTGTATAATGTAAATGTAAAAAATGTAAATCTAATGTAAATAATGTATACCTCTGTAACCCTTTGAACTGATGTGGAGCCTTTGTAAATGAGCTGTTTGCTCAAAGGCTGTAATCCAAATTATCAAGAAATAAATAGAAACAGGCTAAGGGATGGAACATTGTCCTGATGGACAGGAGTCGATGTAGGCTAATTGTCTTATTTATAATGGAAAATGTAAATAAACATCAGAAATTGCCACTAAACCATAGAGGAATACTAACAAATGAAGTTCAGAACATGTTGGACAGAGCATTACAAACAGGAGAGATTACAGAAAAGGAATTTAAATTCATTTGGCAGAAAATCCAGTAACTGCTAGTGTTTACATCCTCCCTAAAATATATAAAAACATGGAAAATCCACCAGGGAGACCCTTTGACCCTGGCAATTGATCAGTAGCTGAGAATATAGGAAAACATGTTGACGTTTTCTAACAGAAATGTGTACCTAGCCTCCCATCTTATGTAAAAGACTCGACCGATGTTTTAAGAAAATATAACAACCTAGAATGAAGGAGTAGCTACAGTGTGTGCGTGAGTGTGGCTAGCTATAGACATTGAAACATTTTATACCTCTATAAGACATGAGCAAGGTATACGTGCCTGCAACTATTTCTTAGAAAATAACGATGAAAGTGAATTTATGCCCAACAACTTTATTTTGGAATCCCTGGAATTTATTTTAATGCACAATGTGTCTGAGTTTAAAAAAAATATTATTTGCAAACATGTGGCACAGCCATGGGTGTAGCTATGACCCCCAGCTATACCAACCTTTCCCTTGGTTGGTGGGAAATGGTAACAGTACTAAATGAAACTAACAATCACTACTTCCAGCATATTGCTCGCTGGTTTCATTTTATTGATGACACTCATTATTATTGGACCCAGTACTCACCAACAGGGACAATGTTGTGGACGTCACAGTGGGTGACCACCTGGGGTCCAGTGATCACTGAACGGTGTGGTTCAGTATAAGAACAGGGGCTGAGTCTTACCACGTGAAGGCGAGGGTCCTGGACTTCAGGAGGGCTGACTTTGCAGAGATGGGGAATGCCTCAGGGACGTCCTAGCCGGGGGGGTGGGGGGCTTGGGTGGATTAAAGAAACAGTAGGAGAAACTAAAAGAGGCCATAGTGAAGACAGCAAACCTCTGCATTAAGCAAGCAAGCAAAAGCAAGAGGAAACAAAGACCACTGTGGTTCTCAAAGGAGGTGGCGGGGAAGGTAAGGGCAAAAAAGTTAGCATTCAGGAGGTGTAAGGAGACTCAGAGGGAAGAGGACAGAGAAGTGTATCAGGTGAAGTAGAGGGAAGCAGGGAAGGCAGTCAGGTGCACAATAGCCCAAACTGAGGAGAAGACAGCCCATGCAGTAAAGAAAAGAGACAAGGTATTCTTTAGGTATATACACGAGAGGAGAAAGACCAAGGGTGGGATTGAAAGACTAAGAAAGGAAGGAGGGGAGTCTGTGGAGGGAGACCAGGATAAAGCAGACATCCTAAACAAATATTTTTTCTCAGTATTCACAGAAGAAGAGGAAGGAAGTGGACCACAAATGATTAACAGGAACATCAGTGGAAGGGAGGTAGACACCAGTCCATTTATGGAGGAGAGAGTCCTGAAGGAATTAGCAAAACTGAAAGTGGATATAAGGTAATAGGCCTGGACGTGATACATTCTAGGAATTTGATAGAGCTTAGAGAGGTGTTGACAGCACCACTGACAGTCCTGTTCAACCACTCGCTGGAGACAGGATTGGTTCCAGAGAACTGGAGGGCAAATGTAGTCCCGCTTCATAAAAGTGGGAAGGGTGGGGAAAGTAATGGAAACACTGCTGAAGGAAAGGATTGTGGAAGATTTTGAAACCAGCGGCTTACAGGATTTGAGGCAGCATGGGTTCACTAGGGGGAGGTCATGTCAAACAAATCTGATAGATTTCTTTGACTGTGTGATCAGGGAATTAGATCAGGAGGGGGGAGTGGATGTGGCCTACCTAGATTTCAGTAAGGCCTTTGACACTGTTCCACACAGGAGACACGCACACAAGCTGGGCAGCCTGGGAGTGGGTCCCAAGGTAGTAAAATGGTTTTGGTTGGTTGAAATTGGTTGAGGGATAGGCGACAGAGGGTGGTGGTAAACGGAGTTCACTCCGGGGAGGGGAAGGTTACTAACAGGGTTTCACTGGGATCAATACAGGGGCCGAACCTCTTTAATAGCTTTATTAGTGACATTGCAAAGGAGTTAGAAGGGAAGGTATGCCTTTTAGAAGATGACACAAAGATTTGCAACAGAGTTAACACTTCAGGGGTGTGTGGAAAAAATGAGTAGAGATTGAAATAAGCCTGAGGAGTGGTCTGGAGTGTGGCAACTAAGGTTCAATGTGAAGATGTGCAAAATCATGCATTTGGAGCACAGAAACCCAGGGACAGAGAACATGATGGGGGTGTAGTACTGGAGACCACCAAAGAGGACAGGGACCTGAGGATAATCATATCTGATGACCTAAAAGTGACCAAGCAGTGTGACAAAGCAGTGGGGAGAGCCAGTGGAATGTTGGGGTGCATAGGGAGGGGTATCGCCAGTACAAGGAAGGAGGTGGTGATACCGCTATATAAATCATTGGTGAGACCTCATCTAGAGCACTGTGTCCAGTTCTAGAGGCCACATTTCTGGAAGCACATAGATAGAGTAGAAGCGGCCCAGAGGGGGCAACTAAAATGGTGTAGGGTCTACCCCAAACGCCCTATGAGGACATACTAAAGGACCTCAATATGTACACCCTGGAGGAATGAAGGGGGAGGAGGGATTTGAAGAGACTTCAAATACTAAAGATATAAAGTACAGGAGGGAAGCATTATTCAGAGAAAAAGATGTTTAAGAACAAGGGGTCATGCTATGAAGTTGGAGGGGGCTAGACTCAGGGGAAATGGGAGAAAGTACTTCTTCGCTGAAAGGGTGGTGGATGCATGAAACAGCCTCCCAGCAGAGGTGGTGGGGGTAAAAATGATAATGGAATTAAAAAATGCATGGGAAAGCCATAAGGTAACCTTAGTGGTTAGTAAGAGGGGGATGAAGGCCAAGATCAAATAGGGTCTGCAGTATCGCAGTTGATGGGGAAAATGGGCAAACTAGGTGGGCCAAGTGGTCCTATCTGCCATCAATTTTTATGTTTCTATGACACAATTTGTGTATGGAAGGGAAACCCAGGCCTGATCCCAGAATTCATGCAGTGGCTAGGCAATAACGATCTCAGTCTTAAGTTTTATTATAACACCAGTTATTTAGTTTTTAGATTTGACATTATGTGCAGCACCAGGTGAGCTAGTAAAAACTAACTACGGAAAAAACACTGCTACAAATTCATTATTATGGGCAGATAGCACACACACACTCCTTCCCTTAAGAAGTCAATACCCTACAGACAATTTCTTCAATTATTTAGGAACTGTAGCTCATTAACTGATTTTAAAAACCCTAACTGATTTTGAAAACCAGGCACAAAAGCTTAAAGGGAGATTTCTAAGGAGAGGGTATGATGATGAATTACTGGAAGCAGCTAAAACTAGAGGTAAATCTAGGGACAGACAGTAGCTACTTTCAGAAAAGGAATTTACAGTACAGGCAGAATTTGGACCTGTGACTTTCATTACTGAGTACAGTGCTCTAGCATGTCATTTTGGCAATATCATACATAAGAACTGGCCTATTTTATTGGTGGACGGTAAAGTAGGTGCATCTGTAGGCAGCAAACCAAGGATATTCTTTAGAAAGGGCTAGAAATTTGAAAGACCAGCTGGTTCACAGTAGATTGCACACTGTAATAAACTAAGGCAGTGGCTGGTTTCCTCCTAAACCACAAGACTTTTTTAAGTGCTTGAGGTGCAGTGTTTGTAAATTCACAGATCCTGGGCTGGTTGATGTTCAAGTATTCATGAAAGAATGCATTTCCTGTGATACAACATTTGTAATATATGTTTTATGCTGCACATTCAGTCTTTTGGACGCAGGGAAACAGTGAGGTCACTTAAAGTTAGGACCCAGGAACATGTATGGTCCATCGTAAATGAGAGACAGGACACACCAATGGAAGTCCACTTTAAAAATATGCATAATTCAAATCCAGATGTAATGAAATGTGTGGACATGGAACATGGTTTTCTTCCTCAAAATGGTAGGGGTAGGGATAGGCAGAATCTGCTTCTCAAGAGAGAAGGTTTTTGGATTTTCAGACTGAGAACTGCGAAACCGCTTGGTCTAAATGAGCATTGGGACTTGAAACCTTATTTATGATTCACACTGATATTGTTGTCCAGCATGTTTAACTCCCAGTTCTTAGGAATTGCTTGGGGTTGTCAACTCTAATGCTCGCCTCTCCCCCCCCACCCTGTAGCCCACAAGCTGAAGCACAAGGTACAGCTCCAAGTCACTGTCTCATAATTATACACTCTTCAAAGATAGAGAAGTATGTCTCGCCGCAGGCTGCCAACACAATTTCTTGTACCTTTCTTCAATCTGGGCCCTGTGGGCCCTGCATGAAGAAAGGAGATCATGTGTGACATTTGCCCATGGAATGGGGTGGGCATTAGGGTTGACAGTCCTAAGAAAGACCCCACCACTGATTTGCCAAGACTCCATAGACCCAGAACCCTAATGTTTTTTTCCTTTGCTGCTTGGGGTGGGAAGTTGGGGTTGGAAACCCTAGAGCCACTTTTCCCTACTTTTGTGGCATTAAGTTACCCTAACTGGTGCATTAAGTAAGCAATAACCCATTACAGGGTATGGGGTTATAGGCATTTATTTCCATCCTGACAGAGAAAGAAGCACAGAGAAAAATTCAGTGAGGAGTGAATGAGAAGAAATGAACATGTAAATGGTTATGGACTGAGCGTATTTTAATGTAAGGAATGCTTCTGGCAAGCAGTTACCACCTACCTGTAAGTACAGAGGGTTTCTCCTGATATACCCAACCCACTTTGTCCCTCCATGGCACAGAGAGAGGGCTATAATGTTGTATCAGGCCCCAGCAGAAAGAACAATGACAGCAGTCACAGCTCAGTGGATGTCTTGGACTACACGTCACCTAGGCTGGGAAGGAGGGAACAGTGGACAGACTGGACAGTATAAGATCAAGTGGCACCAGAACAATGTGTGGGCATCCACTCAATGTGCTGGAAGACAAAAGTTTCATATTTTATTCTTTAGACTCAGGCTTTTATTTACTATACCGCCGTCAACCCAAGATGATGTCTTTTATATGACAATGACTATTAGCTTATTTTATATATATATATATATATATATATATATATATATATGTTATTCATTGTTTTAATTATTTATTCACTTATTCATAGGTGTGGCCTGGGGGAAGGGTACATGGGAGAATGTAACATATGGACATAAACAAAATACCAGTATAGATACAGCACAAACAAATACAAGTTAGTGCAAGTGGAAAACAATAAGGACCTAAAAGATGAACACCAACAATAGTGCCATGGCACATAATGATAAATTACATGACAAGCAAGGTGAAAAATAACTAAGGCTGGCAAAAAATCAGCAGTCTTAGATAAACAGAATATCGTATGAGCAGTTTGAGTTAAATGAAGTTGTTTTTCTTTTGCGTATGTAACCCCCTGGGGTGGGGGGCTTACCTGGTGTCCTGTGTGCCACTATGAACCTGACTCCCATCTCTTAACTTGCTCTGGCTCCAAGAATGCTGCTAGAAACGAGAACAGAGGAGCAGCAAACAAATCTGCCGCACTTGCACACTGCAGTGTGCCCACATTTGAGTGGCTCCAGCATGAATGTTTCTCAGTGCTGGCTTGCCCACCAGGAGTGTTAAGAGCCACATCAGTGGCTTACACAGCCCCTCCCCTAGTGTGCTCTGGGCCCCAGGACTTAAGTGGACATCAGAGGGCATGGACGCACTGGGGGGGGGGAGGATGGATATTTGTCATGCTGCACCTTTAAGAGAGCAGCTTCTGGCCTCCTTCTGAGTCTGCCAGCTATATGGGGGGGGGGAGAGCAGAGAATGGAGCTCCCGACAGGGAGCACAAGAGCTGTTTTCACTCCATGCCCCCACCGGATAACACTCCAAAGGGCTGCAACTGAATTCGGGACAGCACACAGAAAAGGGGCTACCTGGATAATAATGAAAATTAAGACTTTGGGAGCATAAGGGCTCCATTGCCAGAAAGAGGCCACCATCTTTGTGACCTATGACCTGTTCAGCCACCAGTCAGAGGGCAGCAAGACAGAGCTATGTATTGTGGGAGGATGATGCAACAGATTCCTCCTAACTGGACTGGTGGCCTTTTTAAGCCAATCAGAGGGCAGGACAGGACAGAAGGACTAATGGACAGCCCTGTCTGCCCAATTAGAGGTGGAAGGAAAAGAAAGAAGTTTGTGAGCCCTTCAGAAGCTAGGGGCAGTTTGACTGGGATGCTGAGTAGGGCAGTGCTGCCATACTGTTAGGGAGCTAGGGCCACCCCAGGGCCCACTCCTTGGAAGTTCTGTGGGCTGTCTCCTGGGTTCAGATCCATCAGAGAGAGAGAGAGAGAGAGAACTGAAGCATGTGTGCCAGAAAGGCACTGACAGAGCCAAAGTGACTGTGCCAGAAGGGCACTGACAGAGCTGAAGCGTAAGGAGAGATTGTGCTAAGAAGGGCACCATGAGTGGAAGAGAGTGGCCTAGCCAGGCCATACATCCTCCGAGTCCTCTCCTGGGCTCATCTTGAAGATTTATTGAGGTCCTCTCCTGGGCTTATCCAGAAGAATTCCGGTAGTCCTTTCTAGGGCTCCATCAAAATTTTCTGTGTGAACCTACGTCTGGGTTCACTTATCACCAGAGACTACTCCAGAGCGCTCTGCAGAAAGTGTGGATTAAAGGGGACCTGCTGCATTCATGAGTTGCTCAGCTGATCCAAGAGAAGACAGAAACTGTATCCAGTTCAGGTACCTCAGAGAGAGAGGTAAAGGGTCAGCTAGCCCTTAATAAGTGGTATGGATCGGGGAACAGGGAGCCATGGGCGTGGGCCCGAGTGCTTGGGTACTCTTGACCCATTGGGGGAGTCAGACTGTGTGTCTGATAAAGGTAACAGCTATTGGTGGTCTCCAGGGGTGTGGTCTTGTCAGTGTAGGGAGGAGGGTAGGTACTGGTTCCCAGAGGGTGGTACTGCACACAATATGTGGCCCACTTATTATCTCTGGGTGGAGGCACTGTGATATTTACTAATTTGGGATGAACCTCCCCCACTACAGGAGAACAAATGAACCCAGCCCCCCCAACCAGGTGTGCCATGCTATAGTCTCCAGGCAGGGATGTGAACCCTATCACCGTGCTGACTGGAGGGGTTCACACAAACTAATCTTACCAGGTCAAAACCAGTTTAAAAGCAATGAGCCATCCCAGTGGCATGGAGGGCTGAGGCACTGGGCACCTCACCTCTTGCCATGCTAGCAATCCAGGTTCAGAAATGGACTAGGGTGTTAGTTGGGGGGAGGGGTGCCAGGGGAAGAAGGAGTAAGTATCCAAACACAGCTTCCTCCTTTTGGGGAGGGGAGCCTGTGCAAGTTGCTGCCAGGTCATGACCTAGCAGAGGCTTGGTGGCACAGCAGGGCCTGCTTCCAGGTTGGTGGAGGGCAGGTGCTGACCGTGTGTGGAATCTTTACAGCATATGTCTGCATCATTGCATGTCATCAGTTGGGGCAAGGGGAGAAAAATTGAAGCATAGGACTCTGTTGACATATAAAGCTACTGCTCATCAAAGGTCCCCCACCACTGACTGGGTCCTGGCCTCCACTCTGGATATGGTCACTGGGGTTGGGGAGGATGGCCCTCCCTCCCTCCCTCTCCTGACTCCACCATGGGAGGGGCAATCTGTGGGGAAATCATCAGAGGCTTGGTATGCACCAATCTGTGGGGTATCATCAGAGGCTGGGTATGCCCCAGAGATGATGGGTGATGGGGCTGGGTGGGCAGGAAGCAGAAGTGGGGCAGACGAGAAAGGGGGCATAAACACATCATGAAAAAAACAATGAAATCATTATTATTCTTCTTGGTGCATAATGTTATTTCAAGAGAGGGAATTCTATAAGGGCCAAGTGAAATCAAACTAAGACCAAGCACAGGACATCAGTCTAGCACTGATAATTAACTACCAACATTTGGAACTCTGAAAGCTTCTTTTTTTTTTTTTTTTTTTTTACTATTTTTCCCTCCTGTCACGGCTCGTGGAACCACTCTCAGGCATCCTGTTTCCTGCCTGCCTGAGGCCCCTCCGTACTGTGCCTCCTCTCCCCCCCTTCCTGCAGCCAGCACCCCCGGTTTAATCTGCCTGGGGTGGGTCGCCCCTCCTCCAGGGTGTTCTTCCACATCAGATTACGGCTGCAGGTAAGGGCCTGGGTGGAGGACCCAGAAGGCTAGTAGGAGAGAGCCCGGCAGTGGACATGGGAGACAGATGCCATCACTTGTCCCATGTGCTGGTGTTTTCCCTGTTCTGCGCTCTCCCCCCATGCATGGCACACCCCCGATGCTCTGGCAGACAGCAACCCTGCCTGCGTCAGCCACGCTAGTTACATGCCGCCTGGCTGACTACAGTGCTCCCGGTCTCCACCTCGGGTCGCTGGCACACCGGGTCATCATCATCCCTCTGCTTCCCAGGGAGGAGAGCACCACAAAGGCACTCATCCTCAACCCTGCCCCTGCCAACCCCCAGCACCCCGAGTTCGCTCCTGAACCTTGGTCGCCGGCGTAGCAAGAGGTGTGGCATCCAGCGCCTCAACCCTCAGCGCCACCGGGCTGACTGAAAGCTTCTTAAAGATCAGTGTCAATGTTTGTTTTCACTTTTTAGTTGGGACAGTTCAAATTGCTTCAATGATGGGGTGCCAAAAATTTTGAAGTAATAGGTATGGGTCTGGGGGCTGCCTAGGCCCCAAGATAATTTTAATTTTTGATGTGTTCTGTTGCATTTTATTGGTCTTCTGGAGTATTGCTTTTTTATAAAATATAATCCAGGTCTTGAGTTGCATTTTACTAAAAAAATAGTACTCCGGAAGACCACTAAGGTTAACCAGAACCGGTACCAGAACACATGAAAAAAAACAATACATTTTTCTAATTACATAGGAGGGTCACTGTCCACCACTGATGACAAATTCAATCCAAATGTTAATAAATTGGCCCAACAACTACAGTCGCAGCAGAATATCTTATAGTTTTTATATGACAGGCACAACTGACCCGGCAGATGTTTGGACACTTCCCTTCACCACAGGCACTAGTGTCCCAGCAGATCCACATCTGCTGGGATTCTTTCCTTACCTAAGTCACTAGTGTACCAGCAGCTGAGGATTTGCAGTAGTGCTTGTGGTAACACAATTCTGCCAGCATCTGCTAGGAGACTTGAACAAGTGGTGAAGGTAAGTGTCCCAGCATGTACTAAGACAGTACAATCTACCCAATAGGCAAGTCTTTGAGCCAGGGTATGGATGAAATCTGGACCCCTGGACAGCACCCAAAACAGTAAAAACTGGACCAGCTGGACTGGACACAACTTGCACTGTCCGGCTGTTCTAGAGGGACCAGTTTATCCGTTTTTTACAGTTTTGGTCTGTCCATTCCAGCTGTTCTGTATTTCATTTAGGGTGAGGGCATGGGTAAAATCTAGACTGCTGGATTCAGACCATACCAAAACCATCAAAGGTCCGATCTGGGTCTGGCAGTCTGGATTTCACCCATATCCTCACCCTAGATGAAATCCAGAATGGACAGACCAAAATGGTAACAATAAAATCTGACTGGTCTGGCTGGAGCAGTGAGACTGGCAAGGTGCACCTGGTCTGGTGGTCCGGCCAGACCAGCCTGTCTGATTTCTACCATCTTTGGGTCCAGTGTGGCAGTGCAGATTTCACCAAATGCACAATCGACACTCCCTATTAAATTATTGTAACCCCTAGATGGCGCTATCCTAAGGGATACAACCCCTGCCTGCGTGACCAAGTGCAGGTTGAGGGACCTGGGTACTGAAAACGGGTGCCTCCACCCGGAGCACAAGGTTAGTGGTAGTGTAGCTGACCAGGGTACAGCTCTCTGGGACACTGTTACCCCACTCTTTCCTTCTAGTGGCCTAACTGGTTCACAGAATACACAATTGCAATTAACACCTGACAGCAGTTTTAACCACACACTTGTTGCACTTACCACCAGGGCTGGTTCAGCTGGCTTGGCCCTGGAGACCCCCCCCCTGTAAAATAAGGTTTAGAACAACAACCAACAGTGTTTCAATGCTGTTCGTACAGAGGTACACCACAACCAGTTTAAATGCAAAAAGATTTAGATCTGATTTATTCAAAGGGCAGTAACAAGAAAGGGGGCAAAATCTAGTGGTTGATTCAAGATCTAAATAAGTCAGGTTATAAGTCATGCACTCAAAGGTCCCTGTATCACAGTCACACACTCTGGGTACCCAGTTGGAACTACGGCTAGCCTGAAGTATTGCCCAGGGTAGGCCGGCATTGCAGCTTGTTGGGGCCCTGTGATGGAAAGAAAACATGCATGCACATTAACCCACCATTTGTAATCCAAAGCCAGATGGCTCAGTCCCAAAATGATTAGCAACAATTAAATCAGTTGACACACTTTGACGTGAGCTTTGTTGCAGGGAGCTATCCTGGTGTTTACTCACACTCTCCAGTACAGGATGCAGGATGGATGAAATGGAAACCTCATGATGAAGTGCTGGATTGCCAGGGGAAGCAGGGCCCACACGAAGTACCGTGGTGCCGATCCTGTTTATTGGGGTTGACCAGGGAGCCGAATCCCCAGGCGTGTCTCTCATCAGTTGTTTCTCTGTGGCATAAGCGGTTGTCTGGGCCGAGGTGGCAAGGCCCAGACTGGGTGAACAGTTCGGAGACAGTCTGGTAAGTGCTGGATACAGCTTCCAGCAAGCGTGACACATTCAAGCAGTGGGGAACCAAATCACGACCCACTATCAGCATTCAGCACACTTATGGTAAAAGCAAGGTAAATACCACAACTCGGATGACAGTCCGGTTGCAATTCACAGTGTCTGTGCGCAAACCGTACACTCTGTGGCAGTCTCAAGTCCTGACAGGCCGAACGCACTGAGGTAAATCTTCAGTCCACTTCAGGAGGATTCAATATGTCACAAACTAGGATCTGATTGCAAAAGCTGCAAATTTGGAAGAAGTCTATTATCAGGCTCAAGGTCTCTTCACTTATGAAGATGGTAGCAGGCAGGTCAAACACAGCCATCCCGTTGATTTCCCCTTTGCACCACACAGGAGCAGCTGCTCAAATCACTCAAGCTGTTCACTCTTTCAACTCTAACTCCAGACTGACTCACTGCTGCAGGCAGCTTGGGACTTTCCCAGAGATCCAAAAGGTTTGATTCGTTGATTCATCTGTCTGTCACAGCTAGAGCTCCCCCTCCAGATCAATTTAGGCACCAAAGGGCAAAAACTACAATTCCTACAGAAATTCACTCCCACAAGACCTCTGGGGACAAACTCCATTTTAGGGTCACCAAAGGTACTGATTGGTCCAAACTAGCAGTCCAGAACCAAGATGGTGGTGATTAACAGAAATGTCCATGCAGCAAAGGAAGGCAGGTTAGACAAACTACAATATCTTTACTACTAAAGCAGATAATCAGCAAACAGTCACAGATTATTGTAGGGCTCCCTCTGTGCAAATAGCGATGGCAGAATGCAGCGATAACACTGCAGCCCAGGCGGGACAACAGCCTGAAACTACTCTGGCCCTACCCAGATTAATTATACACTATGAAATAGACAGCTCTTAAAGAGACAGGCATGGAGGCTAACAGGCCGTTTGGACAAAACCTCCTCCAATTGATGGAATCATTGGGCCTAACACGGGTTATTACCACTGCAACCCATGAGAAAGGGCACTCACTGGACTTGGTGTTCCACCTGGGGATGGAGATCTCCGATGTGGAGGTGGAGCCAGTCGGTTGGTCTGACCATCACATCCTGAGATTCAGTTTCACAGCCCCCGGAATAGGCCTGCCCCAAAGGAGTTGGTACAGTTCCGTCCTTTGAGAGGAGTTACCTCAGAAGGCCTAATGACGGTGCTGGACCTCTCGGGATTTCCAGGGGGATTGCACTGAGCCGGGGCCTCTTGTGTCAGCCTATAACAGGGCTGTTACTGTGACCTTGGATATCATTGCTCCTGCTCGTGTTCGCCCTCTTACCCCTCATCTGGGTGCTCCTTGGTTTAATGGGGAGATCCATGAGTTGAAGAGGCAGGGGCAAAGGTTGGAAAGACACTGGTGGAAAACTCGCCTGGAGGTAGATAGGCTTAGATTGATGGATCATTATCAGATCTATCAATCAGCAATTTCCCATAAGAAGGCAGAGTTCCTGTCCAGGGAAATTGTTACGGTGAAGAACAAGCTGGCCCAACTCTTCCGGACTGTGGACAGACTGTGCAGTCCAGCCTGTCTTCACTTCGGGCAAGCATTGTCACAAGTGCAGTGTGAGGAGTCTGCACAGTTCTCCGCTGATAAGGTGTCCATCATCAGGAATGAGATCAGCCAGTGCCTTCCCATTGGACCTTGCATTGATCAGTCGGGTGGTACTAATACCCGACAGACCAGGTTCATCTTTAGTCAGCCAGTAGTCATGGATATAGTGAGGATCATCCAGACTCTGCAGCCAACTTACTGTAGTTTGGATCTGGGTCCTACACACCTACTAGTGGGATGTGTAGAAGTTATCGGCCCAGTCCTTGCTAGGATAGTGGGAGTTTCATTGGAGAGAATGATCTTTCCAGATCCATTAAAGGAGGCAATAGTACGCCCCCTTTTAAAAAAATTCTCTTGATCCCGACTGCCCAGCTAACTACAGACTGATCTCCAACTTACCCTCTGTGGAGAAAGTTACTGAGAAGGTGGTCGCTTTGCAGCTGGAGGACCATTTAACTAACCTCAATATCTATGACCCTCTCCAGTCTGGCTTCAGAAAAAGGCATAGCGCCAAAACAGCGGGTACAGGTACTTAATAACCTTCTGATGGTGAGACATCAGAGAGCCCATTCTATCTTGGTTCTTCTTGATCTCTCAGCAGCATTCGACACCATGGATCATGGGGTGCTGCTCGAGTGCCTGTGGTTCTTCTGTGGACTGAGGGGGGGCGGTCCTCAGTTGGTTTCAGTCTTTCCTCGAGGGTACAGCCCAGAAAATGGTATCTGGGATTTATTTCTCGGCCCCTCATGGGCTACCCTGTGGGGTTCCACAGGGCTTGGTACTGTCCCCATGTTATTCGCGGTTTACATGCTCCCATTAGTGGACATTATAAGATGGTACGGTTTGAGTTTTCATTGCTATGCCAATGATTCTCAACTGTGCATGTCTTCTGTGCCTGAACAGGAATTAGATTCTGCTGTGGTGTTTAATAACTGCCTACTGGAGAGTCAGAACTGGATGAGTGCCAGCTGGCTTCGGTTGAACTCGGGAAAGACAGAGGTATTGGTGGTGGACCCTAGTTATAGGACGACAGGGGCATGGGCGGGAAAACCCTCAGAATTAAATCTAGGGGAGACCCCGCTTATTGCCTCGGGCCAGGTGCAAAACCTGGGCATGGTGGTTGATGAAGGTCTGACCCTGAGGGCGCAGGTTTCAGCTGTAGTCAAATCTTCCTATTACCACCTAAGGAACATAGCCCGGGTGAAGCACCTGGTCCCACCTGAAGATCTTCCTACCTTGGTCCACCCTCGTCACCATACGTTTTGATTACTGCAATGCCCTCTACCTAAGGCTACCAGGGGTAGATATTCACTGCTTGCAGCTAGTGCAGAATGCGACAGCTAGGTTGTTGACTGGAATTGCTAGATCCAGTCATATAACACCTGTGCTGAGTGAACTGCACTGGCTGCCAATACAGTGGCGGATTACCTTCAGGGTCGCGCTGCTGAACTATAAAGCCCTACATGAACAGGGACCCCACTACCTGGAAGAACTCTTATGTCCTTACTGCCCCACCCATTTACTCCATTCCTCTGGCAAGGGATTGCTAGAGATTCCCAGGGTATCCCTAAAAACATCAGGAGGAAGATCTTTTGCCTTTATGGCACCTACCCTGTGGAATTCTCTACCTCGCCAGATACGAGAGAGCCAGACCGTAGAGGGTTTGAAAAAGTTATTGAAGACCCATTTATTAAACCAGGCTTTCGGAGGAATTTATTAAGTGCACACCGATTTGTTTTATTTGTTTTTAAACTGTAATATTATGCTTTTTTATTGTGTACTATATAGGCTCCCTGAGCAAAGGAAGGGCGCCTTATATAAAAAAAATGTTGACTGATTGGTTGATTGCACATGCAAACACTTTTAAATTACTAGGACACATAATACCAGCCTGGCAGTGGGCATTTAGGCAAGCCCAAGGAAGACTTTTTGGGAACCCCCATTTGTAGGGGGGTTACATTATAATATTTCAAATCCAGATGGGCAAGCCATGCTGCACTATGCAATTGAAAACTACCCAAAGTATGATCTTCTCTCTAGTTCACTTCATTGAGTATATTTATTTATAATTTAAGGATATGCCAAATAAGACTATCAAAAAGTATCCAAAAAAATCCCACACTTTCGGTCTCATAATATTATTGTTCAAAACTCATAATACTATCGTTCTGAGCTTTCAGTGATAGTACTGTGAAACCCAAACAGGACGGCGTGCTGATCGGTTCCTCATGCTCAGCGTGAACCAGCATCTACTGTGACTGCTATATACAGTAAAAGCTGACATGCCGCTGACCACCACATGCGATAAAACAGAATAAGAGCTATGCTGTGGAGGTGCAGGGGCAGAATGATCCTACCTTGTGCAGCCCCTCAGTAGCAGTGATGCCAGTGGTAAATCCAGTAAAGGAGCTCACAGAGACAGAGGGAGACCAGCAGTTTTACATCTCTCTCACTCTCTGCCTTTCAGCTCACTAACTCAGGTACTGCAGGTGCCTTCCTAATAGATGGATCCATGGCACAGGAGGCAGGCCTTTGGCCACACTGCCGCAAAATTAGAGGAGGTTTCCAGCAGAGCAAACCAAACCAGCAAGCTGAACTAGAACTGACCCCCAGTGAAGGTGCTCTCCTTATCTGGAGGCACTGTGGAGGTGCAGGGGAAGGACACTCCTGCTCTGTGGAGCCTGTCTAGACCATTCAACAGCGGCAATGCTAGCCATGAAATGACAGCTCACAGAGCCAGGGTGATACTGACTTTATAAGCAGATGTCTGCCTTTCATCTTAATAGGGCAGCACCCTCAATGCCACTGACTACTTGAAAGTCCTTGAATCCATACATTACAAAAATAAAAGACAAGGGACTGTGATTTATTGGCTATAACATTTTGAGGTTCTGGGGACATGTTGGAACCTCTTGAGCTTTGCTCTCAAGGTTCACATGTCCCCAGAACCTCTCATTGGTATTATAGCCTCATAATACACAGTCCGCTATCTGTTATTCTATCTGTATACATAATTCCACAACATTTATTTGGTACCAAGCATTAGCATAATAACAGAAAGTCAAGTGCAACTTCTCAAAGCAAATGTTTGGAAAAGCATTGTATTTAACTTAACCTATCATTTTTGCTTATCATAGTAACCCTATAAAATAACAGCAGCAGGAGTAAGTATGCACAGTTCAATGAGAGACTCACATTTTTTCAGAGTCAGACTGCAGTCTTACTCAAGTCTCCCTTCAAGTGAAATTTCTCACAGTGGGCTACTGCTACCCTGGACTGGCAACAAACTAAAAATGTCACAATAGATCGCAGTTTAGAAGGAAAATGAAAAGTCTTCCTAAGCAAATTCCCAACTATACCATACCTTCTGTTAAAAATCCTCCTGTTCTCCCTAAGTGCCACTGCTCATCTGGTTGCCCACATCAATGGTATCCCAAACATGCCAAGCTCCTCACACTCTACACACGGTGACTGCTAGCCATGCTACTATGTAATTAACCACCAACCACATAACCATAATAGGAGCATCAGTCAATAGATCAGTCAGAGCAAGAATGCCCATTTAGCAGCAAAGCAAGTAACACAATATGCCTTATGCCCATGAAATCCCCAGGCAAATTCCAGTGGTGTGCAGGTATACAGTGCTGGCGAGAAATGTAGAACTCCGCCATGCAACTAAGCGTGAGCATCACCAGCACCGTGCACCAAACTGACCACTCACTTTGCACCAAACTGATCACTCAATGTGCATGTCTGCAGTCTTTATTTCCATGCTCATTGCTCCTATCCTCAGTCTACTTCAGTCCTCCAGATCATCCCCCTAGTGCCAACTAACGATGTGATGAATAGTCCTCAGTCGACAATTTGGCTGAAACTTAAGCTAGGGCTATGCCCTACTGGCCCACATAAAACCAGAGGAGAAACAAAAAGAGAAGCAGTTTGCTAGATGAAGATAATACCTTTCTTAAGCTTGTGAACCAAATAATGGTATTACTGTATCTTCACCTAGCACAAAAATCTTCTTTTGTTTCTCTCCTTCTCAAACTTAAAAAAAAAGTCAAATAAATGTGTATGTGTGTGGGGAGGGGGGCAAAATACATTACGGACCACCCAGTATCACAGTTGGGCTTATAGGCAGTCTGCTTTCCTTTTAGCAGTCCTAATTACAGACCTATCAATCTTACCTCCATGGTGAGTAAATGTAGTGCCCTACCTGGAAAGCAATGGGCTCCAGGACAGAAAACAGCATGGGTTTGTGTCAGGGAGAACTTGTCAAACCAGCCTGATAGTATTCTTTGACTGGGTTACAAAGACGGCAGACAAGGGACAAGCAGTACAGTTACTCTACTTCATTTTCAGCAAATCTTTTGAGTTTGTACCACTCAGATGGCTGTTGAAGAAGTAAGAGGACCTGTGAGCAGCAGAGGACTTGTTTAAGTGGGTGAGACGTTGGCTAGGAAGAAACAACTGAGGGTGCTAGATAACAGGGTAAAATCAGGTGCGAGAGAGGTCATGTGCTGGGTGCAGCCAGGGGTCAGTACTGGGGCCTGTCCATTTCAATACCTTCATCAGCAACACTGTCGAAGGTATGCAGGCAAGATATGTCATCTTCACTGATGGCACTAAGCTCTGTGGCAGGGTAGACAGTGAGAAGAACATGAGGGATTTGCAGAGGCTCTGAACACGAGTGATTTAAATGGATTATAACCAGCTAAAAGATTGTGATTTCTTTTTGCGATTTTTGCAAATAAATAACTGGACTATAAAGACATTTACTGGTCTAAATCCTTTATGGCACATTAAACTGGAGTGCACTTCAGTCCTGAAACCTGAGTTGCAGAGACACCTGCAAAGGCTAGAGAGAGGGTCTAAGATTTGGCAGTTGAAATTCAATCTCAAAAAGTGCAAGGTGATGCACATATGAAGTAGGAATCCCAGGATAGAATGCTGGATGGGAGAGTTAGGTTGGCCACTATTTCAGAGGAAAGGGACCTAGGAGCGATCCTAAGTAACCCCCCTAAAACAAACTAGCCAATGCAACAGGACCTATAGAAACATAGAAACATAGCCTTTGACAGCAGATAAGGACCACTTGGCCCACCCAGTCTGCCCATTACCTATTGGATAAGCTGCAGATTCTAGTTAACCAACAGCCTACTTCCTGCAACCCCCCACTATAATCGCATTATGTCTGTCCCATGCATGTTTGAATTCCCCCACTGTTTTAGACCCCACAACCTCCCCAGGAAGATGGTTCCATGTGTCCACCACTCTCTCTATGAAAAATAATTTCCTCACATTACCCCTGAGTCGTCCCCCCTCTATCTTTAAATTGTGCCCCCTTGTTCTTGCACATCTTTTTTTCTGAAAGATGCTACCGTCCTGGACTTTGTTGATTCCCTTGAGGTACTTGAAAGTTTCTATCATGTCCCCCTGTCCCTCCCTTCATCAAGGGTATACATATTAAGCTCTCTCAGTCTCTCTTCATATGATTTCTGATGCAGACCCTGCACCATTTTAGTTGCCCTCCTCTGGACTGCTTCCATCCTGTCTATGTCCTTCCATAGATGGGGTCTCCAAAACTGCAGGCAGTACTCCAGATGGGGTCTCACCAACTGTCTGTACAGAGGGATAACCACTTCCCTTTTTCAACGTGTGATGCTCCTCCCTATGCATCCCAGTATCCCCCCCCCGGCTCTCCTTACTGACTATGGTCAGGCAATGAGAATGTTGTGGCGTATTGGAAAGGGGTTTTGATTGCAGCAGAAAAGAAGTAATACTGCCTCTCTATAGATCACTGTTGAGATGCCATCTGGAATATTGGTCCCATTTCTGGAGTTCCTACCTTAGGAAAGGTATAGACAGACTGGAGATGGTACAACATAGGGTACCCAAGATGAGTCAGGGCCAACAGGGCGGAATCCTATAAGGAACGGCTTAGTGCACTGAACATACACTTGCTGGGGGCCAAAAGGGAAAGGGGCGACATGACAGAGGCCTTCAAGTACCAGAAAGGAATAAACAGGGTAAAGTGTGAAGAACTATTGAACAGGAATAGCAGATAAGTAACAATGGGGCATAAATGGAAGTTGGTTGGGAGGGGGGGATTCAGGAGGAGAAAATGTTACTTCCCAGAGAGAGTGACTGAGCCATGGAACAGCCTACCAGCTGAGATGGTAGGAGTACAAACCATAAACAGGTTTAAGCATGGGACCATTTAAGTGGAAGCTGCGTCAATTCCTAGTTTCCAGAGCATCTTGTGACTGCTATACCTAATCTCTGCTGACAGCTAAATGCACTAGGACCTCCCTCTTTTACCATTTGCCCCTGTATAGCCCTATGCTGTTGCTGCACTATTCCACTCACAGCACTTCCTCCCTTATCCCTTTCCTGCCCTCTTTTCATCCTACTTCATCCCCCCTTCCTTTACCCTTCACTCCCACTTCCTCCTTCTCTCCTCTGTTTCCTCACCTTGTTCTCTCCCTCTACCCCCCGTCCAGTGGGTCTTTCCTGCTTAAGCTTCATTGTGGAATCTCCCTCCTTGCTCTTATTTTGCTCCTTCCACCCCCCCCCCATTCACCCCCTGTACTTTCTGTCCTTGTAATCCCTTTCACCCCTCTTCAGACAGGGCTACTGGCTGCACTTGACAGTATTTATCTTGCCATATTGTTCTTTTGTTTATGTAATTACTTTCCTTGTGTTGTACTACTTACTGAAACCATTGTAATTTGCTATTCTTGTGACTTGACGTGGAACCTCTGTAAAAGAGCCCTTGGCTCAAAGGTCTTTCTGATTTGTTAAATAAATAAAATAAAAATAGTTATGTGGGGGGGGGGCAGCATTAAGGCAGGGAGCAAGGGGGGAAGCAAGGGTGAAAACCCCATCTAGACAATAAGTCACGGGATAAGATAATAAAAAAATAGGGCTGATTGGATGGACAAATGCACTTTTTCTGTCAACAGTGTCTATATGGTGTTTGACGAAATGCTCTTCAGCATGGAAATCCATGTCTGGGGCACTATTGTTATGCTGCAGTAGTGACATCAAAATGTTGTTGTGCTGTGGCAGGGATGTCACTACTGCAGCACAACACAGAACATCATCACACATTCACTTTCTTCTCAAGTCATGCTAGTAATCACAGTGAAGGTGTGCTTTTGCTGAATCACACCGCTTCATAATTGGATTGTCAATAGCATGAAAGGAGGCAGCTTCAAGTGAGAATGCTTTTTTTCTGGTTATTTGGCACTGATACTTTGGAGAACACTGGCTGTTAGGTACTACTGTTTAAAAATACTACATTCTCAGTTTTAGAAATAGTTACCAGCTCTTCGACGACTCAGCACGGAGTTGTATAAATCAAGTTAGTTCAAGAATTTGGCTTTGAGACTAATTTTTTTCTGTGTATTTGGGACCATACACTATTAAAGATTGCGTACGGTCATCCATACACATACAAGCCTGAGTCTGAATCTAGAGGTTGCCGTGGCAACCAGGGGACCTCTCAGGCTGCACTCCTGAGGTCACTGATTGCCACTGTGACCTCTCGAGTTAGACACAGGCTCACTGTGTATGGATGACCATCCACAATATTCTCTGTTTCTGTCACTGTAAGTTTACAGCTCATGAATGAGCCACTTGTGACTTCAACGCATCATCAGAATAGCGTGAAGCATCTAAAAAATATCAGGAAAGGAGAAGCAATGGAAAAACATTAATTGACACAGCCCTAATATGGTACTGTATGTCTGAGTAATTTTGTAAAACTTAAAAGCCTTATTTTATCATTAAAATATGTCACTACATGTAAAAAAAAAAAAAAGACATAATATGTTGCCACGTAAGCATTAAGGCACAGCAAGGAGTTGGGTTACCATCAGTTAATGGCAACCATATCGGGGTCAGAAGATATGAGGAATCAGTTTAATAAAGAATAAAGCAACCTCTGAAATGCCTTAATGGAGTTAATGCTATCATAAAATTAAAAAGAGGTGGTGTGCTGGAGGGAGCTCTCACAGGATCTATAGTGGTGGTTATTAGAGGGTAGCATCTTTCAAAAAAGAGATGTGCAAGAACAAGGCGCACAATTTGAAGATAGAGGGGGGAACTGCTCAGGGGAAACATAAGGAAGTATTTTTTCGTGGAAAGAGTGGTGGATGCATGGAATGGCCTTCCTGAGGAGGTTGTGGGGTCAAAAACAGTGGGGGAATTCAAGAATGCATGGGACAAACACAGATCAATTCTGGTGGGGGTTAGGAAGAAGTAGGCTGTTGGTTAACTAGGATCTGCAGTGTATCCAATAGGTAGGGAAATGGGCAGACTGGGTGGGCCAACTGTTCCTTATCTGCTGTCAAAGTCTATGTTTCTATGTTGCCACCCCCCACCCATTAAAATGAATAGGAAAGGAGAGGTAGAGATCCTGTTGTTAAATTCTCTTGCCTATTGTTAAACATTTGGCAGCTCAGAAGTTTTTATTTTTGTCTGAATGTGTGTTTCTACACTTTCATTTCTAATTATTTTATTGTACATGATGGGTTAAAAGTCAGTCAATCACAGTAGTCTTTTTTTTCATATTCTATTTATCTCCTGGTTGTCCCCCTGGCAGCTCCCCTTCTGATCAGCCCCCTTCCCAGCCCCATCACCCGGCTCCCCCAGGACTTACCTTAACTGTCGTCCTCTGCCACAGGACTTGTGGTTGTGCCTGGCCACCGGTGAGTGTCCTGCGAGGGGTTGGTCATTCATCCTGACACCTGGAGTGGTTTTTCCTCCATTTTCTTCCCTGGGCCCACAGATGTGCATTGAGCGTGATGTCTGAGCTCTGCTTCCGTAAAGATGGCCCCGGCACTCTGAACGTGGGTTCCCTTCCCTGCATCGTGACGTGAATGTGCTGCAACCCAACCATCACTGGGTGAAAGACAAGCAGTGTGCCACTCTAACCCCCCTCCCTGAGGCTGGAGAGCTGTCTTGGAATGCTTGCTCCTTCCTCACCCTGCCAGCCCCTGAGCAACTCAGTTCCATTTCCAGCTCCGGGTCACTGGTGTGGCTGGTGGTAAAGCGACTAGCACCTTAGCCCTCCACACCACTGGGCCATCTCAATTATTCAGTTTTTAGCCTCCATGTTATGATTAAGCAATAATTCATAACAGGGTGTGGTATATGACAGGATATTGCCACACCACTGTTGCCTCATGTGCCAGAGAAATGTTGATGTAAAGTACAACAACATACCACATTTTGGATATATCACTGCTATTATGAAATAGATCTTCAATGTCTTTATCTGTATTGGTACAATTTTAAAAAGCAGTAATTGCTTTCAGTCAGGACAGAAGGTGGAGCTGTTGTAGAGAACATGAGTTAGGTTGGATCTTCGGGGCTGGCCTTTGGATTCTGCACACATCTCCTATCCCCCCGCTCCCTATACTACTAAGCCATAATGTTTATTCATGAATTTGGGAGAGAGTTTATTTATGTTCATAAAGCAGGAGCAGACTGTTGTGTGATGAGCAGGACACAGTTTGTTTATATTGCTGGAGGCTATAGCAGGAGTGAAAAACCAAAGAAGAGCGCACTTGAGGAGAAAAAAAAATCACTGCTGAAGTTCAGTCAATGCTGTTTTATTGTGTGCTTTCCAAAGACCCTGACTCTTGTGCCCCTGTGTCAAACCCAGGGGTCTTCCCTTAAAGACCCCTGTGGTCCAAGCACCAGGGCACAAGAGTCAGCATCCTTTTGGGAAAGCTCACAATAAAACAGCATTGACTGAACTTAAGCTGTCAGTGGCTTTTTCTCCTGGAGTGCACTCTTCCTTGGTTTCTGATTAGTACTGCAGCTGGGTTCCTTTGAGCAGCACCAGCCTGACATCCTTGAGCACTCTGCAGCTCATTTTCTTTAGAACAGGAGGACAGTACGCAGACAGAGTTTTGAAAGTGAGCTTGGGAGTGGGCAGACTGCTTTTTTCAGCAGGCAGGTGGGGAGTCTGGTGAGGTTGTGGAGTGGCAAGGTGTGCACTGAAGTTGGCAGACTGGAAGGAAAGTATTTTTTTCACCTCATTGTTGAGGCAACTAAAATGCAACAATAAATTAGGTTTAAATGAGCGGGCGGGAGTTTGGAGGATCTGTGACAAAACCACCAACGTGACTTAGTAGACAGCATTTATGTGGAAGAGTGGCTGAAAGTTATTTAAGCCACAGGTGTGGCTTTTTAGTGAAAGAACAGGACATCTGGGTGGGTTGGGCAGTTGTTTTGTAGGGACCGATTTCAGTAAGTGTGTGGGCAGGAGGATGTAGAGGCTACCTGGAAGAGATTCAGAGGGTGTCAGGACTATCATCTTATTTGAGGGAATCAGAAATCAGGAACAGAGGACTGATCCCAGGAAGTGAAAAACCTGGTGGCAGGGGCTAATTATAGACTGTGGCTATGTGCTGGAACATTGCCACAGCTGACAGTAGGCCTATGCCAATCATTTTATTTCCCAATTTAATAACAGTAAGGATGAACTACTCCTTGCTGCTGTATTACTTACCCCCTTGGCCACTCATGAGAAATTAAGTGATGCACCTAAATTCATTTATCCTGGTGTTGATAGTTATATAGAGCTGCAAAGCTGAAACCCATCCTGGTACCCATAGCAACTCCACTGACCTGCTGAAAAAATTGCTAGTAAAAGAAAAATCAGTCAATTTAAGAACATGTTCAGCCTGTTGGGTTAATATGTGTGTGTGTGTGTGTGTGTGTGTGGGCTGCTGCTAGACTACCCACTTATTCAAAAAATGCTGCAGAACTTCTTCAACAAGTTTATCACGGCACATCCTTCCCTTCAGTACACTGTCAAAGTATCCTTCTCCACACTGCCTTTCTAGAAATCAAATTGTCAGTGTACAGCACTGGTCTGAAGACATTGGTTTATTACAACCCCATTGACTCAAACAGCGTTCTCCTCCACAGATCCTTCCATCCCAACCATATTCACAGTTTCTGCAACTTTGCAGGTTATGCAGTGAAGATGATGATTTTCATGAACAGGCTCAAATAATGCAGTTTTTTTTGGTTCATGGGAGATGCACATAAAGCACAGTAGACAGAGCACTCTCCCAGGTCATTAATGTGCCACATAATCTTGACCCTTACAGGAAGGATGCGCTCCCGGAACAGTAATGATGCATTCCTCTGGTGCTTGTCTTCCAAGCTAATACCACTTCTCTTTACAGGAACATCACTAGGAGCTTCCCTATACTGCAAACCGACCATAATAATGGAGCTTCCTTTACAGAGCCACCAACTGCCTCCTACCGCAGACCACCTAACCTGCGGAATTTGCTGGTATGAAGTAACATACATACTCCTAACAATTCCTCCCTACCAGGTATGAAAGTTTGTAATAACACTTACTGTTACACCTGCAAATTTATTTATAGCGTCACTGAAACTAAAATTCTTCCTCAAGTGTTTTTCACAACACCAAAATGTTTTCATGCACTGCCAGTAATGTAATAAAGTCTATTCTTTGCAGGAAATATATAATATCTAAATCAGAGAAACAGGCACATGCCTGGCTGACAGATTCAGCTAACATCACAGGGCAATGAGGAATGGAGACACTGATAAACCCATTGCATCCCATTTTACCTCCAGGGACCATAATGTTAGTGATCTTTCTGTTTGTTTCCTTCAACAGGGTTTCTGGGATGCTGACCAAAGCAAAAACATAGAAACCAAGTTGATCACCCACATAGGCTCCCAGCAGCCCTATGGTTTAAATGACAGACGTATTTTCTACAAACATCTTTCTGCTACCATATGGTTTACCAGTGTGGTCTGTCCTTTTTAACCCACCCCCGACACATCTGTGCTTGCATGTGTGCTTGGTACATTTGCAGGTGTAAGGATGCCTACACACACTTCCATCCAGTGTGTATGTGTGTGTGTGTGTGTGTGTGTGAGCATACTCACATGGGAATTCCAGCTATGTGTGTATATCCATTTTCATTTTCTCCAGATGTCGCTATCTCCTCCCACCACATTTGTCACCTTTCAGCCTTCTTACTATGCCCTGTTAATTAGCCCCCACTTGATGACTCCTCAGCTCATTCACACCTACGATGCCTTTTCATACCCATCATCACCTTTTTTTTTCCAGCTTCCATTCTCACCTTCCCTATTACCACTTTTTCACCTAGATCCTCCCCCTATTTTCTTTCCTCACATATATACTGTATGTTCCCTAGTTCCCCCTCACCTCTCCATTAACTTTACTTTTTGTCTGTTTTAAATAGTTCCTGAAGAAGTCCTATGGTCAGAACATTGACTCTAACTCTATTTTTTATTTCCAGCATGCATTTAATATTACCTTTTAGTTAGTTTAAATATTTGCACTACTGCGACTAACAGGATGCTGCTGTACCATTGATCTGACATCAGAATGATACTACGGTACCACAATATTCTGATGTCACAAAAGTGGTGCAGCATGGCTGTAATGTTACTGCTTCCCCATTTGAAAAGTGACCAGCAACACACTATAGTGGTGCCGTAACCTCTTGCCTTCTCGCAGGTAAGTATTACAATGTGAATAAGATGCATCATCTCACAAAGCTTGTTCTGTATCAAAATGTATCAAACACAAACAGTAAATAAGAGGCTGTCACACCTGTGAACTATGGGATTTTTCATATCACTATAGTGATTTTTTTTTTCAGTTTTGCAGGGCTCCCATATCTACAGAGAAATGGAGACATCTACAGGGAAACTGTTCCCATGGACTTACATTGGTTATATGGGAAAACAGAGCAATCTGACTGCAATAGGAAATAATGTAATCTACAGTAAAATTGACCTGGAGTTTCAGGGAAATGCCACAATGATCTGGGAGCACTGCTTGTCTAGGTAACTGTTTGTTGTTAATTATTTAGATGACTCCATGTGCAATATCGATTTCATGGCATCATGGAGTAGGAACAGTGCATGACAAAGCATCATTGTTCCAACTTGCTTTCCAGTTTCTGAAAAAAAAGGCCGTGCAGTACTGACACCATACTCACATAATTTGCATAATTACAATGAAAGGTGTAATTCTGCACTCTGAGAAACCTGCAGCACACAACTATGTATGTTCCGGGCATAGCTTTCTCGATGCTGGCAGTACATGTTACGTGTACTGTACTTCCTCTAATACAGTGAGTGCAAGTGTTTCAAAATATGCACTTTTCAGCTTAGATCTCTCTGAGTAAAGATCTTCAATCAACACATACTTCTAAATTGTATTGCTGACTTCTTTTAAATAACGGGGTTATCTGATAAGACTTTTTCTGTTATACTTTTTATCCAAAAAGCCCTTGTACCTCCTGACATTATCTTCTTCAGTTCACTGCTGGTATCTGCTCCTTGCTGGGTCTGTCATCAGCTGCCCTCCTGCTTATACCTTGAGCCACCCACCACACAGGTAACCCTGCCTTGTGGTGGGGCCCAGTGACCCAGGGCTTGGGACTCGCATATGATCAGTCAGCTGAGACAGGGAAGTGCATGTGGAAAGTGGATGGGGTTATGTGAGAGTCAGGCCAATGTTATGCATGGCGGCACATTGATTGGTATTGATTTTATTGATTCCATAGATTTGGAGATATGCCAAATATTTGCCATCTTAAGCAGCTCAGAAAATGCCAACCCTAGCTCTGTGGATTGCCAGGTGCTCAAATAATTTCTTGATCCACCTGCAAACAGCCACTTCTGGATAGTAGGTACCTTCCCTGGTAACACAGAGCATACACATGGACACAGTGTAGAGGTACAGAGGGGCCTCAAAGTATCAGGAGTGCATTTTTAATGCAAAGGATTGTACAGTACTTCTCAAGCAGTATATATTATGGAAATACAATCAGAAGAGTTTGCCTGCAATTTTGATCACAAAGGGTTTGTAATATACCTATACTGTGTCCCGTGCTGTGTATACCTACTGTTACTATACAAGAGCCAGTGGAAAAGTCTCATGGTATCAAATCACAGAAAATAAAAGGAAAAACTATAGGAGTAGGTCAGCTAGGTTCCAGTAGGTGGTACTGTAACCAAACACTGCTGTGTGAGTGTGCCGCTGTGCCTCCTTTCCTTGTCTCTCAAAGTCACAGTTTCCAATTCTGCACACACCTCTAGGCCATGAAAGACTATCTGCTGTAACTGACAGAGCTTTTAACTGCAGTGTGGCTGCTGTCTTGGAAAAAAAAAGAGCTGCTACAGCCAGGCCCTTCACTGCTGATGCTTTTCATCAGAGTTGTATACATTATGTGGAAACACAAGTACCATGGGGAACATAATGAAGCTGGTGGAGGGGTTTTAGGAGGAATATAAGACCATATTTATGGAAAAGGTAGTGGAAGGGTTGAATAGGCTGCTAAAAGAAGTAGTCTATGAAAAATCAATGGTGGGAACTCCTTGAGTTCCAATACATGGATAAGAGAGAATTCACTAAAGCTGCAGGGGGAGATTCAGCAAGGATGCCTATAATCTTAGCACTTCTTCATGGAAAGGGTGGTGAACACGTGGAACAAGCTGCCAGAGGAAGGGGTACAGGTCACACTAATCAGCAACTCCTAGCAGGGACTGGACAGGCACATGAGTTCATTTAGAAAAGGGGGGATAGTAACAAAGAGGTGGGTTGCCACTAGGACAAGGCTGAATAGACTGGTAAGGTGGGCAGACTGTGAAGACAGTGTCAAAAGGGAAGGAAGGAAGGAAAGGGAATTGAAGGGTCACTAGGGGTACCTCACAAAAACAACAGTAGAAAGGTTGGACTGGACAGACTCGATTGTATACAGGGCCTTTTCTTTTGCTGACAGTATCTATGTTTCTGTGATTTTCCCCCCCTTTGGTTGCGTGTATAGTCCCGCCTCACTGTTAGGTCACGCATTCTGTGGCACATGGGGGGGGGGAATGCATGGTGGCTCTACCTTGCTGTAGCTCACAACACCACCAAGCCTCTACAAGGAGCCACTCCAGAGTATGCATGAAGCCCCCCCCCCTCAGGAGAGGACCATTCAAAGGATGCCCCATCACCCTCTTTGCCTCTTCTCCTGACATCCCAAGCTCAGGGCACAAACCTTAGTTGCCAAAGAGCCTACTGCTCAGTAAACATAGCTTGACACAGCTAGTAAGACGTGTATCAGTTTCAGTTGATGTAGGGCCCCCTGTAAAAAGAGTCTGATGAGTCCCAACAAAAACATTCAATGTGCTTCTGTCCTTTGTCCTCCAGAAGTGGGAGTAGAGGCCCACCAACAACCACATAGAGCAGTATTATCCATGCAACAGGAATAACCCCCCCTTCTGCCAATAATTTGAGTCTAAGAGCTTTCTTTTGACACAGACAGCGGTAGAGAAAAGCAAGCACAAGCCCACAGTGGCCTTAAAAAACAAGTTGCCAGAACACACTTAGAATCCAGATTTGTAAGCGGCTTGTGTATGCTGTATAGTTTAATTAGGCAGATTCAGGGATCCATAATCACAGCAAATAATCTAACTAAAGTCATTCTACTGTTCCTCTGACTGGAACTTTCACAATCTCCCTAGACACAACCTGGGGGGGGTGGCTGGAAAGTCACAACAGAACACACAAACAATCAGAAAATGTCAGACAGAAGCAGGTAAAGTGGAGCTCCATCAAGTGACTCTCTAGCCCATCAATTCCACTCTTGAAAGTCAACACTACACTGTATGCTTCAGTGGGAATTCGGAATATGTTATAGTTATCAAATCAAATCAAACTTTATTTGTAAGCGCAATTCCAAACTGATCAAAGCACTGTACATCAAACAATAAAATTCATATAGACAATAAATAAGACTTAAAAAACTAAGACTTAAAACAATCAATGATAAAACTAATGGCAGTATGCTAAACAGTACTTGAATCTAGAAATGCTAAGTAGAAAAGATGTGGCTTTAAGGCAAATTTAAAGCTCTCAATGGTCAGAAACTCTCTAATTCAATGAGTTAGAGAGTTCCACAGGGTACGGGCCACAAAAGCGAATGAGTGGGCCCCCAAAGTCTGTAATCGAACCCTGAGAATCTTTAGCAAACCCTCGTCAGAGGAACGGAGTGAACACAGGGGGACACAGAAGATCTTGCAAGTAGCGAGGTCCCTGTCCATGTAGGGCTTTAAAGGTCACAACTGGATGAAGGCAAAAAGAGGTGTGCTTCACAGTGTCATGTGTGTGTGTATCTGTCCCTACCACAGTGATAACTGTGCCACTGTGGAGTGAGTGCCACTGTGAGGTGTATGTCACCGTGTGATGTGTGTGCCATAATAAGGTGTACAGTATTATTATTTTTTTTTACTTGGTGACTGGAACAGGCACACTGAGCCCAGGGCTTATTTCCAGATGTGATCCAGGTGAGGGGATGTAATAGGGAGCACAGCAGCAATAACAGCATGGCAGTAATATGTGCATGAGCATATACTGTACAAGCATCTGTCAATGCCGAACATTTGCTTTGGAAGATGTCTGCTCCTGCACCTTGTTTATGTTCTTGAGGTACTTGAATGTTTTGTGCCGTGTGCCAGACTACCCATCTTGTTAATCAGCCTTCGATGTTGGTGGGTGTCGAAGGCGTTCCTGAAATCAAGGTAGGTGACATCCACTGCCCCTCACTGATTTACTTCCTTACTGAGGTATTAGGGTTTCCAATCGTAATGCCAATCCCCACCCTGCAGAAATTGACAGGCATTGGGGGTGTATCTTTGGGTCATCAGCCGTAAAGCTCGCACCATTCCACCTTACCTCGCCCTGAAGACACTGACAGGCATTGCAGTGTGCCTTGGGGTGCTTGACCATTACACTCACCCCATTCCATAAGGGAATAAGCTGAGATGGGTGCAATATAGGAGAATGGAGTGAACATTAGGGCCAAAGACCCCAAGGCACACCTTGATTCCTGCCACTGGCTACAGGGTGGGGTGGAGGTGGAATGTCATGAGCAGTATGGCCGACGACCCCAAGCCACACCTCCAATGCCTGTCAGTCTCTACAGGGTGTGGGGCAGGGCATTACGGTTTGAAACCATAATGCCCCAGGCGTTTGCTAGTATTTTTGCTTTATATTTTCAACATTGGCTTTTTGGGACCCCACCTCATGAACAGTGGCACTATCATTGCATTACTCAATCCCGAAAGGTGATTTCGCACAGCGACCATGCCATTCGGTGCCACAGGTGTGAAAACACATTTCGGGCAGGATGTGAAAAATGGCAGTGTTCTAGGGACATGGATATGTTGTTCATCCACACTCATTGGCAGGTATCCTTGCCGCTTTAAATCTTGCCGGAAGGTCTTCAAGCTTGCTCCTCCCACCCACCCGGTGGTATAACCTCGGCTCCGCCCCATGACGCCAGATCTTCCTTACACGCTTGGAAGCTCAGGTTCCTCCTTAACGCCTCGTGCTTTGTGACTGGTTCCTATTTCTCCGCTTTATGGATTTAAAATAAATTTTGCAAAAGACTTCAGTCTTCTATCCTCGCGCTCGATGGACAAATCGACTCCAGATTTGAGATGCCCATGCGGGCAGAAGATGTCTCGGACGGATCCACACTCCGCGTGTCTACTGCTTAGGCCTTGAGCACGACCCGCAGGCTTGCGACCTGTGCTCATCTTTCTCGGCCTCGTCCTTGAGAACCGTGCTGCCCGGTGCAACTGGGCCGTCCGAGCGTTCCCTCTGGTGAAGTCAAGGAGGCCCGGTTGGCGTGTTCATGTGGCGGCGGTTTCAAGGGATCGCTCGAGCGGATGGTCGCCTCAAGAGAGTGCGCGCGGGCCGTCATTCTCCTCGCCGCTGCATTTATCCCGCCTTCTCTGGGTTCTTCCTTACATGCTTCTTTTATGAGCTTTGTTGTCCCTTCCACTAAGGGAGAAGGGCCTACGCCTGCTGGACCTTATTCTCGGTCCAAAAAGAGGGACAAGGGTAAGTCCCTCCGTCGACGCTCTTGGGAGCGGGAAAGGTCCCTTTCCCCGGGCCGTCGACCGTCGGCTTCGGTCGACCGCTCGGCTTCGGCCACTGGCCTCACGGTGTCCCCGTCAGGTCAGTTGACCGAGACTCCCACTGATGAAGTCGAGATTTTCTCGACCCATTGGACGGCTGTCGCTTTTAGCAGCCGAGATTCCTCTCCCGTGTTCCCCGGGAGGAGTTGAGATCCCGTGGCTCGCCTTGTGCCTCCGTTCCGAGCCTCGGATGGACCATCCGGAGCCGGGCGGAGGCCGTTCCGCCGACACCTCCCCGCACCGACCTCGGAAATTCCGTGTACTCGGTCTCGGGTCCCGGCCTCTTCGGGTCCAGCCGATCCCACCGTCATAGGCGGTCTCGTGCCTGCACCGCTGGTAAGCGGCGTCGCTGGCTGGCCCCTCGCTCCCTCCTCCTCGGATGAGGGAGGCTTCGCGAAATTACGCCGGCGGTACGAGACCTTATGTTGCAAGAAGTCTTCCTGGCCGGGAATAAGCCACCCGCCGCTTCCCCGGCCATTAAGTGGCTGTCACCGAACGTCGACACAACCCCTCGACTTATCCGAGGAGCTCTATACCCAGGCCGTTGTTCGGCAAAACCAGCTGCTCCACCGATCCGTGGAACCTCCGCCCACAGCCACCAATTGGGGCTCCAACCAAGATTCTCGGTCGCTAAGGTTTACCCATCGGCTGTCAGTTACCCTCACTCCCGACCGACCTCAGCAGGTGAAGGGTGGCTCAGGCCAGAGGCAGTTTTGAGGACTCTTCCGAGTCCAAGATGATTCCTCCTTTTTCTCCAAGCGACTGGACTTGGAGTCTTCAGGAGGTCAGTCAATGGACGATAGCCCGTCGTCCTTCCTAGGACTGCTTCGGCTCATCTCGAGTCTACGGATGGAGCTCAACCCGCTTCCAAACGGGCCAGGTATCCCTCACGGAGATTCTGGACCGAGGGATTCTCCGACGGAGGCCTTTTCCGTGGCCGAGGCCATAGTGGGTCCGCACTGGAGCTTTGGCAGCCCCTGCTTCCTGCCCTGCGCCGGCCAGGATGGCCAGGAAGTATCGCGGTCCCTACCGGTTCCTTGTCCGTTTTCTGAACACCCTCTGCTGAGGGGTTGGTTACTGACAGCTGCCGGCCACGGCAACGCCAGGGATGTGGACAAACCTCCTGACAAGGAGTCCAAGAAATTGGACTATGTCGGGTGAAAAGTCTACGCTATGCCTCTCTCGCTCGCCAGGCCAGTTCGGCCGCCTCATGGCACATTTTTCTCATGCCCTGTTGGGCTCCCTGGATGAGGTCATCCCTCATCTTCCCGCCGATCTGCAGACTACGGTTAAGCAGGTACGGGACCAGGGCAGGGCAGTGGCCAAACAGCAGCTCCAGACTGCTTTGGATATAGGGGACTCATGTGCCAGATCGGTGGCGGCCGCAGTGGCTATGAGTCGGCGGGCTTGGCTGAGGATATCCACCTTTACTGGATACCCAGCACAAGTTGGCGGATGTTCCTTTTGGGACTGACCCTTCGGCCCTGGGGTGGAAGGTCACCTGCAGAGGATCGAGAAGTCCAATGCCACCTTGGACTCGGTCTCTTCCGCTCAGAAGGACAAAGGCCGCAAACCACAGCCTAAGCCCTTCGTCCTTCTGTGCCTCGGCGCCTGCCCAGCACGTCAGGGCCAGCAGGCTCGGCCTTGGCATCCCAAACCTAACGCCGCTTCCTCTAACAGGAGGCAGGAGGAAAGGGCCCAGGAGGTCCCTCGGCCGTCCCTCCTCCAAGCCTGCCCAGTGACGGGCTGAGGGTGTCGCCCCCATTCCTCACCTTACCCCTGGGTCCCCGTGGGGACGGCTCCGCACTTCCGTTCCGCCTGGTCGCTGTTACCACGGACAGGTGGGTCTTGGAGGTGGTGGGAAGAGGCCTGCCTCTGGAATTCGAGCAGGCACCACCTTCAGAGCCCGCCTCGGGGCTTCGGGATCCCCAGCTCACTGGCGGCTCGCCGAGCCGACATCGCCTCCTCCTCCAGAAGGAGGTGGTAAGAGAGGTGGTGGACCCTCCTTCAGACCCAGGGTTTGTGTCCAGGTACTTCCTGGTTCCGAACGGACGGGGTTGGCGCCCATTCTCGACCTCCACACACTTAAACAAGTTCCTAAGGTCTCGAACCTTCAGGATGGTCACTCTGGCTCAGATAATACCATCCTTGGAACGCGGGCGGTGGTTCTGCTCTCTGGACTTGCAGGACACGTTTTCACGTCCCTATCCGTCCGTCTCACCAGAGATTCCTTCGCTTCGAGCGGAAGGATCCCTCTTGAGTTCCAAGCCATGCCCTTGGCTTGTCTCCAGCTCCCAGGGTCTTCACCAAATGCATGGCTGTGGTGACAGCATTCCTGGCGGCCGAGGGTCCGGTGTACCACCTGGACGACTGGCTGATAGCAGCTCCCTCCAGGAAGGAGGCAGAGTGGTCCAGAGATCTGGCCCTCCAGGTCTGCTCTCAACTGGGCCTCCTTATCAACGAGGCCAAGTCGAACTCGAGCCAAGCAGGTGATTCTATTCATCGGGCGCAGCTCGGACTCTTCGAGCCAGAGCGGCTCCCGGCGGATAGGGCCGAGGTTCTTTCCTCCTTTGCCCGATCATTTCTGGTTGGGCAATTGCCTGCCCGGGACTTCCTCGCCTCCTGGGTCTCATGGCGGCCTGCACCAGCGTGGTCCGTTGGGCCCGCTAGAACATCGTCCCCTTCAGTGGGGACTGGCCAGCCAGTGGTCACAACGCTGCGATCCCTTGGACCAGCTTAGTCGGTGACATAGGGATGTGGAACGCCTCCAGTGGTGGACCGCCCAGATCATTTGCAGGAGGGCATCCTGCTCGTCCGCCCTGAGCCGACGGTTCTCTGTCGACCGATGCCTCTCTGATGGGTTGGTGCCCATCTGGGGAACACCGGCTCATGGCCTCTGGTCCCGCGGGAGTCCCGATGCCACATCAACCTGCTGGAGCTCGAGCGGTCCGCCTAGCTCTCACCGCCTTTGCTCCGTCTCCGGGGTCAAGTGGTCCGAGTCCAGACGGACAATACCACGACCATGTACTATCTAAACCGCCAGGGCGTGGGACGCCCATGCTTCTATGCAAGGAAGCTCCGCATTTGGTCATCAGGCGCAGCCTGGAGGCAGATCTCCTAGCCATTCACGTGACAGGAGCCTCCAACACCCTGGCCGATGCCCTGAGCCGGATAGGGGCTGCATCCCACGAGTGGTCTCTCCTGCCGGAGGTAGTACAGCATCTGTTCTCCTTTGGGGCACACTCAGGTGGACCTGTTTGCCTCCAGGGAGAACGCTGGCTGAGTCTGTTCCATGCCCGCCCCTCAGCAGGGCTCGCTGCAGGGGATGCCTTCTGAGGCAATGGACCCGGCCTCTTTACGCCCTTTCCCCATTTCCCTTGATCCACAAGGTGCTTCTCAAGGCGAGGAGGACAAGGCGCAGGTGATTCTGATAGCCCCAGACTGGCCTCGCCAGTTCTGGTACCCAGATCTCCTCAGTCTCAGCTCCAGGACCGCTGCAGCTTCCAGCTCGCCCGGACCTGCTCTCAGTCAATCAGGGAAGGTGTTCCATCCGGACCTTCAATCCCTGCACCTGGCGGCCTGGTTCCTGAGCGTAGAGTTCCAGGCCTTGGGTCTTTCCGACGAGGTCCTCAATGTAGTTGAGGCGTCCCGTAAGGAGTCGACCAGAAAATGCTATGCCTTCAAATGGAAAAGGTTTTCCATTTGGTGTCAGGGCAAGGGCTTGGACCCTTCCTCCTGTTTCTTGGCAAGCATCTTGGACTATTTATGGTCCCTTTCTAGTCAAGGGCTTAGGTCGACGACCCTAAGGGTGCACCTGGCAGCCATCTCTGCTTACCGGGCGCGGGCCGGGAAGCAGTCGGTGGCGCAGGAGGGAAGGTGGTCTGGCGCTTTCAAAGGCCTTGATCACATTCCCTCCAGTGCGGGAACCCCCACCTCCATCTGGGATCTACTGCCAGTACTAGCAAAGCTCATGGGCAAGCCATTCGAACCTATGCACAGGTGTGCTCTCTCTCACCTGTCGTGGAAGACCGCCTTCTTGGTGGCTATCACGTCAGCCAGAAGGATGGGAGAGCTCCAGGCGCTTTCCATCGAGTCTCCTTATCTGGTCTTCCACAGGGACAAGGTTGTCCTGCGCCCCCACCCGAAATTCCTTCCGAAGGTGGTGTCGGAGTTTCACCTTAACCAGGTGTTGACTCTGCCGGTGTTCTACCCCAATCACACCTCAGGAGGCCGAATATAGGCTCCATACTTTGGACCCTAGAAGAGCGCTCGCTTATTACTCTGAGGAGGCGCCACGGCTGAAATCGGGAGAGTTCGCCACGTTTGTCACCCACGCTGAGCCATCTGGCAGACCTGCAGCCAAGCGGACTATAAGCAGGTGGGTAACTCCTGCATAGATCTCTGCTATAAGTTGGCGGGCATGGAGCCTCCCAGAGGATAAGAGCTCATTCTACCACGCCATACTGCACCTGTGTGGCTGCTTCAAGGGACGTCCCTATCAGGAAATCTGCAGGCTGCTACCTGGAAGTCAGCAAACACCTTCATTACCCACTACCACATCGACCTTGAGTCACGTCGGGATGCTGGTTTGGGGCCTCGGTTCTCAGTCTCTCTTTCCCAAGTAAGTATTGGGGGTGTGTCTTGCCTCCCTCCTCCCGGAGAACTGCTAGGAGTCTGCCAATGAGTGTGGATGAACAACATATCCATGTCCTAGAAATACAGGTTACTCACCTGTAACAGGAGTTCTAGGAATGGTATATATTGTTCATCCCTACATTTCTAAACCTCCGGCTGGCGCACAACCTGAGCTTCCAAGCGGGCCAGATCTGGCGTCATGGGGCGGAGCCGAGAGTTATACCACCCGGGTGGGTGGGAGGAGCAAGCTTGAAGACCTTCCGGCAAGATTTAAAGCGGCAAGGATACCTGCCAATGAGTGTGGATGAACAACATATACCATTCCTAGAACTCCTGTTACAGGTGAGTAACCTGTATCTACTGTTCATGAGGTGGTGTGAAAAAATGGCAATGTGGAAATCTGGAGTGAAAATATGAACAATAGGTGAAGTTACAAGCGTGCAAAGAAATTGTGCAACACACGCCTGTAATGCAATCATTTTTTGTAATTTTTTCACCAGATTGTCAACAACGGCATTTTTGAACCTCTCCTCATGAACAGTGGCACTGTGATTTTGTTAATCTGTCCCAAAAGTTGATTTTCCCACAGTGACCGTTCCATTCTACGCCACAGGTGTGAAAACACGTTTCAGGCAGATGTGAAAAATGTCAGCTGTACTGTTCATAAGGAGCAGTGAAAAAATGGCAATGTTGAAAATCTGGAGTGAAAATATAAAAAATTGTCAAAGTTGCAGGGGTGCATAGAAACTGCGCAATGCACACTTGTAACGCAGCCATTTTTTGGAATTGTTTCACCAAATTTTTATTTTTATTTTTTTTATTTTTCTCTCTTTTTGCCCCCACAGCTGACCACTGTACTGTACATCAGCCTGGTCATGGCACCCCCGAGCCTCCACCTCCAAGCACCCCTTATGCTCTTTGCCCCCAGTACCCCTGGCTTACCCCCCAGAGGGCCGGGATGCGGCACCCAAGTGCCGCATGACAAGTAACTGCCTGGTGGAGAGCGGGGTCCTGGAGGCTAATTGAAGTCAGGGGCGGGCTTCATAAGTGCAGCCAGCTGTAGGGAGAGTTTTTCCTGATTTGTCTGGGGTGGGGACGTGCAATGACATCCAGCATCCGCCCCACCCCCTCAGGTGTTGGCACCGGTAGCTGCGTGAACCCCCAGCCTCCACCAAGGGTTCATTGAGCACCGAGTGTGACCCCCCCCGGAGAAGTAGAGCAGTCCGTAGGATGCTCAATCCAACTCCCCCTGGCCGGCCCTCTAGTGACCTGGGTCCGTTCCCAAACCCTGGTTGCCAGCGTCACAAGCAGAAATCCAACCACTGCACCGGCAGGGTCTGTTTCACCAAATTTGCAACATTGGCTTTTTAGGACCCCACCTCATGAACAGTAGCACTGTTGTTTTGTAAATTGGTCCCGACAGGTGATCCTGCACAGCGACTGCCAAATCACCTTTCGGGACGAAGAAACAAGATGACAGTCACAGTGTTCATGAGGTGGGATCCCAAGAACCCCATGTTTAAAATTTGGAGCCCAAATTCCTAAAAATGGCTGGGATATCAACTTAACTTGAAACCCTCCCATTGAGTCCCATTATACGGCTTACCTTGGTTCCTCAGTTCGGAGTTCAGCTTTGAAGAGTACAAACACATTCTGGTCCACAGAAGATCACAGCGCTAGACCTCTGGAGGTAAGTATGGGGTGAGGGGGTGGGGAGGTGGCACAGAGGAGGGTGCAGGTTGGGGGAGGGGATTGGGAAGATGGACGTGGACCGCTTTTGTTTTTACAGGGGAAAAGACTTTGGGGACTGTTTTCTTTTATAGGTAAAGACTTCGGAACCATTTTCTTTATCTTACAGGTAAAACTTAATTTAAATTTAGGCACACTGGGTGGACTCCCAGTGTGCCACAATCTGAGGGGTATGCTGACATGGGGATTGGGCACCCTGATGTCAGCAAAGAACGGGTTTGGGAGGAAGGGGGTGCATCAAGAAAACTTTTTTATTTCAGCACACTGGGGGTGGGCTCCCAGTGTGCCACATAATGGGGGGGAACATGCTGATACGGGGACTGGGCACCCCATTGTCGGCTTTTTAGAACTGTGTGGTAGGCGATAGGAGTCGCCATGTTTTGGCACACTTGGGTGGGTTCCCAGTGTGCCACATAATGGGGGGGACATGCCAACATGGGAATTGGGCACCCTGATGTTGGCTTTCTGGGGATTTTGTGGCAGGCGGCAGGAGCAGCTGACTGCTCATTTTTTAGTTAAAATGTTTCACCAGAAAAGACTCACCAAGCAAACAAGTTGCTTGTGGAGCTAGGCCTGGGGACAGAATGCTTGGCGCAGGAGCTGACAAGGTTGGGAGGGAGGGGGCAGGTGCTGCTGCAATGATTAAACTGTTTGTGGTTGCAGCAGCAGATTCTTTTCAACTCTTTGGCTCTCTTTGAAGTTCCTCATCACTGGCAGCCTTCTGTTGATTGGTGGCTGCAGGACATGCCCAGTAAAGCATCTGTTGCATTGGGTGGCAGTGCCACGCCTCTCCATTGCCGTTATTGTCCCAAAGCATTTGGTGCACAAGTGCGACAAACACATAAAGTACAGTACAAGTAATGAATTTTAGGGACAGAGAAAAACAATGTAAAAAATGTGCATGTATGTTGGTTATATGGGGTAACCAAACTGAGAGCTATGGGAACATGCTGCCAATGTAGGGCAGGAAATTTGCACAGAACCAGTAGGGCATAAAATCCAGATTACAGAATGCATTGAATTGTATGCTATACAACTACATAGGCAAAATGAGTAAAATGGGTAAAATTGCAGAGCGAGATAGACAGGACATGGGTGGTTGTAGTGTGGAGAGAAGAGGAAGAAGCCTAGCTGCGGGTGCCTTCTTTTGTGAAGGTATATGTTACAGGGTGGTGTACGTGTGAGGTGTGCATGTCATGCTGAGGTACCTGTCACAGCGAAGTGCCTGTCTCAGTAAAGTGTGTGTCAAAATGAGCGGTGTGGCAGGGGTCTATCACAGTGAGGTGTTTGTCACAGAGGGATGTGTGGCACCATGAAGTGTGTCACAGAGATATTGCCTGACACAGTAATGTGTCTGTTTCAATGAAATATCTGTCACAGAACACAATCTGTTTTAGCAAGGTACATGGAATAGTGAGTTGCCTGTAACAGGTGTGTGTGTGTGTGTGTGGGGGCTCACATGGAGTGTTTGTGTCACACTGTGGGGGGGTGACCCATGGAGTGTTTGTGTCACATTGTGGGGGGGTTTCACTTGGAGTGTTTGTGTCACAGTGTGGTGTTTGTTTCACACTGAGGTGCATGTCACATGAGGTGTTTGTGTCACAGTGGGGTGTTTGTTTCACACTGGGGTGCATGTCACAGTGGGGTGTTTGTTTCACACTGGGGTGCATGTCACAGTGGGGTGTTTGTTTCACACTGGGGTGCATGTCACAGTGGGGTGTTTGTTTCACACTGGGGTGCATGTCACAGTGGGGTGTTTGTTTCACACTGGGGTGCATGTCACGTGGGGTGTTTGTGTCACAGAGGCATATGTTATATGGAGCTTATGTCAGAGGGAGGTGTGCCAAATGGAGTTTGTCTCACAGTGGGGGCATGTCACATGGGGTGTTTTTGTCACAGAGAGGCATGTGTCCGATGGAGTTTTTGTCACTGTGGGGTGCATCACACGGAGTTTGTGTCACGCTAGGACTGACTGAGGTGCATAACACAGCAAACTGTATGCCATAGGTGTACAACATATTGTAAAGTTCCAGTTCAGTGTGACAGTCTCCTTTTAGCTCCTGTAAACCGAGGCTACTTCTTCAGCTTACTTGGCAGCTCTTGCCGGATTAACATACCTTTCAAATGTTGCCATTTGGCAAAGTGCTATTCATTTTGCCTCTAAACATTCTCTAACTCCACAACAATATGCTGTTCCACACTGTTCCTGGGCTATTTCTGGCCATGCAGTGTTCCAAGATGAAATTACAGTAAGTCAGGATACTATTTTCAATCGTTTGTGTCTTTAAATTGTGAAAGTACTACACTTTATCACATGTGCTGCACTTTATCACATTATCACACACACACACACACACACACACACACACACACACATACATACACACACACACACACATAGAATGCTACAAATAAAATAAAAGCAATAGATGAAATGCAGGTTGAAATCAGAAAATAATGACAAATTAAAGTTTTATGACCATGACACATTAAGAGGGTTCAGAAAGGCATGAGTCTGACTCCCTCCCTGAAGTTTCTGTCTGTTATTTTGAGGTTGCACAAGTTTGCACAACACAAAAAGTTACAATATGTGTCACAGTGACATTTGTCTCAGCAAGAGGGACAGCAGGATGGATTTTCTTGCAGCCCGCATCCAGATCAGACACAGGGGGCTTGCACAAAATCTGGTCACCCTTCCTGGAATATGTAAGTGGAGTGCACCCACAATCCACACTTGGGGTCTGTAGATTGCTAGGATCACTCAGCTAAATAAACACAAGTGATAAAATGTCCTATATTTTGGAAAATCCATATAGTGAATAAACAAAGCCACTTGTAATTTGCAGAGGGGCCCACTCCCAGTCATTCACTAGCTGTGGCAATACAATAAAACTGTCTGGTGATTTCCCACATTTTATAGATAATCTTCAAACACTGCTCTGCAGCCATGTAAGTGACATTTTAACAGGCTACCTGCAATGATATCTGGTGTGTTTTGCCTTCAGAAAGCTAAAAAAAAAGTACTCTATATTAATGTCTGGAATTGCAGCTAGCAAACCTCGTATAGAGAAAACTCCCTTACCAAGTAACCATGCACTGCAGAGCTCTACCGATGCTGTAAAGGTCAGACAGTTTTTTTTATTTTATTTTATGATTGCAGAAATCTGAAAACAGCAGTAGAGTCCAGAGTACTCAGTGTACCTGGCTCTTTCCTAAAAAGCAATACAGCAATAAAGCAATATTAAGTTCAGCAGACGCCCTTGGTTTTAGGTGCTGCTACTGGAGAAATATGCCACATGCTAGAGGAGAATGGGTTGAGGGCTTACCTTTTTGGTGATTATCCTCACTGAGTGGTTCTGCAGCTTGTACTGCTGTTCCCAAGAACAGGAGCCTCAGGAGTGTGTAAGACAGCACTGCAGTCACCATCGCTGGTCAGTCCTTCTGAAGGGCAAAGTAAACCTACACTTCCCTCTCCAGCAGGCAGGCAGAGAATGAGGGAGTGACAGAGCGAGAGGGATTGCACTCAGACTAGAATGAACTCAGATTTTCAAACCTCTCTCACTCCTCCCTTCCTCTGGGTCACGGATTGTGTCACTCACTGTTTACCTATTCCAGCACTTTTGGCAAACTCTGTACTAGCTCAGTGGATGAGGTAAAGCCTCTAGCTGTTACACCAGCATTTTCTTGTTCTAAGTACCATCAGTTAGAGTGACAGAGAACAAGCAGTTTCAGAGTCAAGTAACCTCTCTCTCTCTGTTTCCATCCCTCACTCCCTCTTCTTTGTCTGTTTTCATTTTCTTCTCTTTCTGTTCATCTTCCTTCCTCTCTCCTCTGTTTCACTCCCGCTCTCATCTTTTCTTTCTTTCTTTCTTTCTTTCTTTCTTTTTCTTTCTTTCTTGCTTTCCTTCCTTCCTTCCCCTCTCTCCTTCTGTCTAGCTCCCCCCATAAGCCCAGAACCCTTATTATCTTGCTGTCATTATGTTTTCGTTAAAATATATATATATATATATATGTGTATTGGCCTGGCACTAAATAATGGAACTTCTTTGGTGGAAACCTCCAGTTCTCAAGTCCTGACTATGGCCCTACTCCTGTCTGTTTCTCTTCCTCCCTCTCTCCTCTATCTTTCTGTCTGTTTCCGCCTTCTCTCCTCTTTCTATCTGCTTCCTCTCTCTCCTCTCTGTTTTATTCCCTGTTTTATTCCCTTTCTCCTCTATCTTTCTGTCTCTTGCCTCTCTTTCTGCCTGTTTTCCTCCCTCTCTTTTATTTTATTTCCCTTCTGTACTTTTCTTTCATTCTGACTGTTTCTCTCCCTCTCATTTCTCTGTTTTCCTCCTTCACTACTTAATCAATAATGACCAAACAGCTGGCCTAAGGTGCAGCTAAGGGCCAATCACCTCCAGCAGGTCATTAATACACAAGGAATGACCAGCTGTTCAGTCATTAATGCGATTATAAGTTTAATGACATCAATAATGGTTAAAAAACACTTAAAAAAAATATTTACAGATGCGTGCACTCCTCTGAGCTGTGCAGAGCAATTCTGAAGGATTAATGCCTGGTACAGCAGCCAATTAGAAAGAGCGTTTGCCCCATGAATAATAATACACATTTATAATCTCTGTTGCAGCTTGTGTCCTGCCTTCTTTCCTCTCTGTTTGTCTGTTTCCACCTCTCTCATCTTCCTTTCTGTTTCCCTCCTTCTGTCCTCGCTCTTTCTGTCTTTTTCTCTGCCTCTTTTTCTGTTTACCCTTTCCTTTTCATCCCTTTTTCTGTTTCTCTCTTCATTCTCATTCTATTTTCCCTCTCTTTCCTCTCTCTGTCTGTCTTGCTTCCTCTTTTTTATCTCATTTTGTGTCCCCCCCCCCGATTTCTTTATTTCTGTCTGTTTCCCTCTGTCTTGTATCACTGTCACTTTTCACTTATTTATTAGCTTGTATTGACCAGGTGAGTACACTAGCCACAGTTTTGCCTATTTTTAGGTACAACCCAAGGAAGCTTCAAGACAGTAAATACAATAGTGACAAGCAAACAATACAGTAAGGACCATACATACATACAATAATTACAGCACAATAAGGACCAATGCAACAAATTAACAAATTAAACAAAGCATGTTGTGGAGCAGAAAAGATAAAAACACAAACATAAGGTACAATAGTTCATGGAAAATACATAAGCAGACCAGAAAGCTAGTGAGCTACAGGCCAACTTGAATGCCTAGCAACAAGAACTGAGACAGCAAACAAGATGCACAAGTCTTATAGCACATTTTTCATTGATGTGAAATGCGCATGGACTGATTTAGTTTAGACTTGCTAATCGCAAGCCTAAACAGCCTGAGGTCAGGAGATCCCCTGGAAGATCACGCGCAAGTACAACTTGAGTAGACCATTAGGTGAACCCACAAATACTTTTTAAATTGAGGGTGGGAAGAGGAGGAGCGATGACTGCAAGCAGGAGAGAGTTCTCCACAGTTTGGGTGCAGTAGCACTGAAGGCCAAGTCCACCATGTGGGTGGATGTTTTGGGGACAATGAGAAGGGATTTGTTGTTGGATTTCAGGGGGTAGGACAAGTGGGAGGACCTGTGCTGAGCCACAAAGGAGGTGGGGAACCAGTCCTAATTATCTTGTCTGTGAAGCAGCCTAGAACAAAGTGATGATAATTTATGGGGAATAGCCAGCCTTGGTGGCTATAGAGGTTACAATGATGTGTTGCTCTGTTTAGTGAAAGGGAAAATCTGCAGATGTTATTGTAGGTGGTCTCCCACTTGGTAAACAGTGACTTGGACATGCTAGAGAAAGATTATGAGCCCATAGATGAGGGAGGAAATAGGGGAAATTGTTTAACCAGGAAAGGCACACTAAGCTGAAGCTTGTTTCCAGGTGTGACCTGAGAGTACAAGGAAATTAAGTGACTTGCTCAGGGTTACACAGTATGCAAGTGGGGGCTGATGGGATTCAAACCCATGTCTCCAGTTTTGCAGCACAGTGCCCTTAACCACTATGCTATACTGCCTCCTCAAAATAGGACACCCCTAGCAAGGGGTAGGGAGGCATTGAGTGTAAGGCAGTTATTAACCCTATATGCCAGACCAAGCTTGGTATTTACTGTCCTTCAAACATTGTGGATGTGGTGGGAAAAGTCAAGGTGCAGATCAAATGTAACCCCAAGGTATTTAAAGGATGACGCCACCTTCAGGGGAGTTCCATCTGTGAACTTGATAGATAGGGGGTGGGGCACGTTGTTATTTTGGCAGGGGACACAAGAAGGATAGCTTGAGTCTTTTTAACATTCCTATCTAAGTTGTTTTTGATGAACCAGGGTTGCAGTTTGGGGAAGTCCTCTGTATGACGGGAGTTAATGAGATTTATGTTCTTGGAACTGTGGAGGAGCACCAGGTCATCAGCACACAATGTGGTGCTACACTTAATGATAATGGTAGGGAGGGCGTACATAAACAGTGAGAAGAGAATAGGCTCATAAATTGAGCCCTGGGGGAACTCAAGTTTAGCAGGCACTGACTCAGAAATGGAGCTCTTAAACTTGAACACCTGTCACTGGTTTGAGAGGTCATGCCAGAACCAGGTGACATCTTGAGTGGAAAACTAAGATGTATCTGCACCCGAGGATAATCCCTCACACTGCAACACTCCAAAGTTAATTCCAATTACTGCTTATTTTATTGCAAATCAGACAAAAAAAGGGAAGGTGCAACTAGCTGCATGCAACAAAAACCCTACACTTCGAGTACACAGACTCTCCATCAGGTGACATCACACCAATAAAATAAGCACTGATTGGAATTAAGTTTGGAGTGTTGTGGTGTGAGTGATTCTCCTCGAGTGCGGGAGCTTCTTGGTTTTCTGCTTAGCATTTTGGGCTGGCCACCTCTCCTTTGCACCAACCCATCACTGTGATGTTCACAGTCCTAGCTGTCCAACAGCTTGAGTGGATAGGCCCATGCCCTGCACACTGGAACACATGGGACTGTGGTCAACCACATCAAAGGCTTTAGATAGATCAACAAAAATGCCCCCAGTGAGTTGACACTGATCCATGTCAAATTTAATGCTGGTGACCACAGTGGTGAGAGCAGTGGAGGTGCTATGGTCCTTATGGAAACCATGTTGCTGAGGTGTTAAAATATCATGGGATCATGTGCGTACGGGTGGTCGGTGACTTGGTCGGCCACAGCACACTAAAGTAGTTTGATAAGGGCAGAGAGTATTGTTATGGGGCAATAATTTTCAAGACATCTCATATCCCTAGCTATAGGTACAGGGACAACTATGGCAAATTTCCAGCTGTCAGGGACAGTGTCAATCATGAGCAAAAGGTTGAAGATGTGCTTGACCACATGGGTGATGATGAAGGCACCGATTCTCCATAGTTTATATTCAAGGTCATCACACCCAGCACTCATATACAGTATGGACAGAGGCTATTTAGGAGCTTGAAGATGGAATCGGTTTATGACCACCTTGAGGTAAAATGGAGACTGGGTGTGAGGTGGAATCAGAGGGCCATGAGCTGCCAGTTGTGTCCTCACACTAGAAAATGGGAACTGGGAGGTGAAAGCCATAAGGTCTGTACATTGCCAGTTGAAAGCATCGGCAATCATCTTTGTATTGCTGCTGTCTACTGCTTCTACCAGAATGTCACCGGGATGCTGCTTAGAGGAGCGTCCTACTTGGCCCCTGATGTTTCCCCAGGAAGACCTTGAATCTTTTCCAGAAGCAAGCAGGGTTTCATGGCAAAAAAACACTTTTGGCAGTATGGATTTCACTCTTGCAAATGTTCCACAGCCTTCTGTACTCATGGAGGTCAGATAGTGATTGGGACGCCTTATAACAGTACCACTTCCTGACTCTCTACTTGATAAGCCTAATGAGGTCACTGTGGAGCCATTTTGTTGCTGCCCCTTTTACTCTCCTTCTGAACAAATGGGCATTGGCTTCCTGTAGAAAGACAAAGGCCTGGGTGGATGAAGGCAGCCAGGGCAGTGGTGACAGAGATGGAGGCGCAGATACAGGACCAGTCAGTGTTCACAAGGCCTGAGAGGAAGAGCACTGGGTCAAATTTCGAATCGTCATGGAGGCTTAAGGATTTTGGGTTACACTTTAGAAAGGATAATTTTCCAGATGCAGTAGACTTAGAAGTGATCTGAGATGGTGTCAGGAAACACACCAGCTTGCAGGATTCTATCGGGCCTGTTTGTCATGGTCCAGTCAATAAGCATGTTGGCCCCCCACCCCACAAGGACAGCCTAGTTGGGTTACATAGGATTTGAGTGAGGCCAAGATCAGACAGCATGTTTGAAAAGAGGCTGTAACTTGACTACAGCTAATTTAAGTTAAGGTCCCCCATGATAAGAACCTCATTTGACCCCACCAAGTTTCTGACATGAGCAAGGAGTTGAGACAGGTCATTAAGGCTGCAGGTGGGAGGGTTATACACCCATATGAGGTGGATTTTCTTGGTGTTCCCCAGGAGTAGCATAGTGTGAGCGCACTCATCAGGTGACACATCTGACCAGGTGGTCAGAACCAAAGAGACTTTCAGATGGGATTTATAATAAGTAAACCACCCCCACGTTTTGTCCCATGGCAATCAAACCTATCATTATAGAAGCCTGGTAGGGTGTAAGCCGCATCATCTGTAGTGGGTTTGAGTCATGTCTCAGGCCAAGAATGTCAGGTTGGTAGTTTTTTGCCCAGACTGTTAATGCCACCTTGTTAGTAAGCAGGCTGCAGATCCTTAAGTGGGCCACCTTTAAACCATTACAAGAGGTCCAGTTTGTTGAGGTTGCGGCAGGCACGGGCAAAGGTCCTGGTTCAGGGATATGTCACCAGTAAGTGTGAGGTGGAGGAATGCCAGCCATAGGGGAAACTTGTGAGGCACAGTGTATAGCACTATAGGGAAGGTGCAGCTTGTCCATAAGGTGTTGACCCAGTGGAAAAATGAGGTGACAGTGAAGTAGCCCAGTTGTAGGCAACTTACTGTATCTACTCTACTGCATAACATGTTGGAAAAGATGAACTGGTCGCCATGGGTATTGTCTGGTGTGCGGGATAGCAGGACCGGGGGGGTGGGGACCAGAGAGCCTGGCATATAAGTAGAGAGGCTGTAATACCAAAAGACAGAAACACTGTGAAATGGGATGCAATAATTGTGTTATACAAAGTCCTTGAGGTCAGAAATAGGGACACATGGACATCCAGTTAGGGACCAGCTACAAGTCCCCACAGTAGTAACAGTTCCACAGGATAGCAGGAAGATCAGTCCATCCACAGACTGCCGCAACTGGCAACTCAGACAAAAAAATCCAACACAATATCAGACCAGAACACAGTAGCTATAAGCAGGAAGCAGTAAACATTAAGTGGGAGAACCTGAAAGTGGACAAACGTTAGATAGGGCATTGGCTGGATACTACAAAATCAGGGCAAAAAAGCAGAATTTCTTTTTAAATGTATTTAAACATTTGATAACCGAGAAAGGCACACTGAGCTGAGGCTTGTTTTCAGGTGTGACCTGGGGAGGAGGGGAATGGGAATATAAAAGCAGAACTACATAATAGATACATGAGATCATATATACAGTTGCATAAATAATACAAAGGATTTATTTACATTCAGTTGAATATATGCAATTTGTAACAGATTATAACATACAATTCTGAGGATTAGATATCATCAACTATATGTCTGGTGAAAAGCAGGGCCTGGGGACAGATAGGAGCAAGTACAGGTAGGGAGGAGGAGTTGACGAATTTGATGTTTGATGGAGTTGTGAGAGGGTGAGTTTCTTAGGCGAGGAGGAAGTTGGATCCATAAAGAGGGGAGTCTGTATGTGAAGACAGAGTTGCCACTGGATGAGGAAAGTTTGTCGAGGGAGAAAGTGCGGAAGACCCCTGAGCATAGTGAGTAAGGAGAAAAGCCTGCTGGTGTTAGCCTCTCAGCCAGGTAAGGGGGGAGCAGATTGAACCAGAATTTGGATATAAAGGAAATGGAGTGGCTGAAACGATGATGGGATGGGGTAATATCCCAAGGGAAGAAAGGAGAGTGCAACAGTGGGTTCTGAGAGGGGAGTTTGTGGCAAAAAGGCAAAAAGTGTAAAAGAGGAAGTCAAGCGTGGATAATGAGGAAGAGGGGGCAGTGCTGTACACTATGTAGTAGTAGTAGTATTAAAAAGTTTATTTCTGATATCAGAAACAGGATAACCCAATTTAGCAAAAATCTAATTTACAATGGGGTCCGACTGTACAAAAAAATATCAGTTTCATTTTAAAAATAATATGACATATATATAAATAAATTCACACATAGACAAACACCAATTATTACAACACATACAAAACTTTCAAATACAATGATTTCTTGGTAACAATTCCACCTTTACAAGTCATGATCCTAATACATTCCAAGATATCATATACTATGTCAGCGTAGTCAAAGATGGGAGTGATCATTTTCACTAGTAATATGCATCTAACTGATAATGGGAGGGAGTCTCTGTTTCTGTATAGTAGTCCAAGCTTCGAGCGGAGCTTCCACATGATAGCATCAATGTGGTTGAAGAAGTTTAACTGGGTGTCGAGCCACAGTCCTAGATATTTGTAGGAAGAGACAGCGTTTAGTGTGGTACCATCTAGGGAGGTGATAGCAAGGACTGGGCTTTTTCGCAAGTTTTTGGGCAGACCTGAAAGTCATGGAAACAGTTTTGGATGAGTTTATTTTGAGATAGTTTGCACGAAACCAAGATTGCATGTTGTGATAATCGTGCTGTAGTATTGAGTGAATGTCGTTTAGAACTGGGCAAGTACCCAAGTACAAAATCCTAACCAGAATCCTGCCGCTACAGGCAATTTCCAGTAAACTTTAAGTGGGAGAAACCTGAAAGTAGGCAGACCATAAATATGGTGTTTGCTGGACACAGCAATTTATCGAGGGGACTGCTGTGCCCTTTCGGGCTGCCCCTCTCAGACAAACTGCACCTGCAGTTTGAAAACCTGCCTAAGGTGAAGCCACCTGCTTCACCCTCAAGAGAAAGGATCACAGACCTCCCCGGCTGCCTCCTCTCAAACAAACTGCACCTGCAGTTTGAAAACCTGCCTAAGGTGAAGCCACCCGAAGCTCACCCTACAAGAAAAGGGACTGCTGTGCCCTTTCGGGCTGCCCCTCTCAAACAAACTGCACCTGCAGTTTGAAAACCTGCCTAAGGTGAAGCCATCCAAAGCTCACCCTACAAGAAAGGGGACTGCTGTGCCCTTTCGGGCTGCCCCTCTCAAACAAACTGCATCTGCAGTTTGGAAACCTGCCTAAGGTGAAGCCACCCGAAGTTCACCCTACAAGCAAGCAGACTGCTGTGCCCTTTCTGGCTGCTCCTTTCAAGCAAAGGTGAAGCCACCTGAAGCTCATTCTACAAGCAAGATATGGGTTGGAACACTTTGGATTTTGGCATCTACCCCTGGAGGAATCTCACTTGCTCCTGTTTGCTAGCTGAGTCTTTCCCCATACTTTGTGCATCAGTCCAGAAGTCCTCTAGGAACTGCTGCCAAACAATTGATGCCAGGACTGCTGTCTGCTTGAATTTTATTGATTTCTCACTTTAAGCAATGTTTAGTTTGATGTAGAGATTTGTTAGAGTTGATTTAAGTTTTGATAGAGTTGTTTTAAGCTAGTGTGATGCTATCTGCCCTGAGCTCTGTGCCCCTTCTCTTAGAGCTGTTATAAGTTTGTGAGCTGCAACTTTGAGCTCTGTGTCCCCTGCTGTTACAGTTGTTTTAAGTTTCTGGGCTACAGCTGGAGCACTGTGCCTGTTTAATCTGAGCTGCTTCAACAACTCCTGTAGAGGCTACTGCAGTGCAACCCCCCCCTCACAAACATGCTTCAGGACCTCCCTGCCTGTTCTCCCTTTGTTTAATTTTCAGCTATGTGACCCAGTTTAAATCAGAGCTGCTTCCACAACTCCTGTAGAGGCTACTGCTTCCTCCTGTAGAGGCTACTGCAGTGTCCTCCCCAACCCCAACATGCTTCCGAACCTCCCTGCTCATTCTCCCTTTGTTTAATTTTCAACCCCTCCCATCATGTTCATTCTCCCTTTTGTTTTCTGATTCTCCTTCCCTCCAAGCCTGCTATTTAATTTCATCCTCTCCCCTTCTTTCCTCATTGGACTGCTGTGCCCTTTCGGGCTGCTCCTCTCAAGCAAACTGCATCTGCAGGTTGAAAATCTGCCTAAGGTGAAGCCACCCAAAGCTCACCCTACAAGCAAGGTACAGGTGGGAACTCTTTGAATCTTGGCATGTACCCCGGAAGAATCTCACTCACTCCTGTTTGCTAGCTGAGTCTTTCCCCACACTTTGTGCATCAGTCCAGAAGTCCTCTAGGAACTGCTGCCAAACAATTGATGCCAGGACTGCTGTCTGTTTGAAATCTTTAGATTTCTCACCTTAAGCAATGTTTAGTCTGATGTTGTGATTTGTTAAAGTTGATTTAAGTTTTGATAAAGTTTGTTTTTTTACTGCTGCAGTAGGCGGAGCCTACAGATGTTTTGCATGTACAAAAGGAGTGATGTCATGTTTTCTGTCCCTGGAACTGACTGAAGGTGTAAATAGTCTCCTTCGCTTTACCCTCCTCCAAGAAATGTTTTCCGCCCTCTAATGAATATGCATTCATGTTAGTCAATGGTTGCTGGGTACTATTTTCTTTCTTAAATGGGTGGCACAAGAAATGGAACTTGAGTAATGGGAGGCAACATTGTTTTTGGGGGGGGAGTAAGATCCACCCCACCTCCACCCAAGAAGCTCCTAAAGATCCACCCCACCTTTTTTTTATTCATGTGGGAGGGGCATGAGGTGAAGCTATCATGTTGAAACAAAACTCACTAGTTTGGGATCTGGACCAAGAAACAGAACAAGTCTGTGGAGTCCCTGCATTTTGTTAAGGACTAGAAAAACAGAAGATACGTAATGCCTTCAAACTGACCTAAAAACCGTTGGAACAAATGATTATCAGAGTCACCTGGTGTCTCAAAAGGAAAGACTAAGAAGTGTCTGAAACTACAGCTTCCAAGAAAAATAGACCTCTTTCTGGTTGAAAGAGTCAAAGATATTTCTTAAACATTTATATACTAAAAACAAAGTTCAGCTTTTGGGGTTAACAATATTTGTTTACCACATATATATATATTTACCATATATTTTCTCTTTTAAGTTTGAGAAGTGGAGTTGCCTTGCACATGTTAAAAATACCAGTTGCAATTAACAACTACTTGTAGAAACAAAAGGCTGTTTTTTTTTCATACTTGCTTTTTTCCTGACTCAGTTTATATTATGAAAAGAAAGACTTGAACAGCTATCAGAGCTGCCATCCCCCTGGACAGGCTATTCATCACTCATTTAAAATAACACAAATGTAGTTTCACATTTTTACCATGAGGGAAGCAAGAAGATGAACCAGCATGGTTAACAAATACATTCATTGACACAGTGAATGAATGGGAAGGGGTAGTTTTTGTAAAATTCCTGGTGAGTTTATACTCCTTGGAACCTGTTATTCATGTTTTTTTTTATTGCATCTTGTCTGAGGCAATCTTCCCAGAGTGCAGTTTGCTCTATTGCTTAACATCTCCAGTACAGGCCAGTGTCTTGTTCAATTTTTTGTTTCATATTAACCATAGACATCATGGCAGCCAAAGGAGACACACTGAGTTTTAGGGTATGCACAGCATAATTAACAGAAAAACAATGAAGTGGAGCACCAGGCAATTTACTGTGGTGCTCATTTTGACAAGAAGTAACAGAGGAAGTGGTAAAAGCACCAACCAAAATCACAGAGCACAGGACTTTGATGAAAAAAATGAAGTCCTTTTCTTTAAATACAAAACTGCATATTACATGTGCACCAAGTCCCACAAATAAGTGGTAAAAGCTGTATCAACACTAATGTCTCCCCTGACCACTGTCAGGCATTATCAGAGTGAATCTAAAACATCACAACATAGAAACATAGAATTTGACAGCAGATAAGGACCACTTGGCCCACCCAGTCTGCCCATTCCCCTACCTACTGGATAAGCTGCAGATCCTAGTTAACCAGCAGCCTACTTCTTCCTACCCCCACCCCTAGAATGGCCTTATGACTGTCCCATGCATGCTTGAATTCCACCACTGTTTTTGACTCCACAACTTCCTCTGGAGGCTGTTCCATGCATCCACAACCCTCTTTGTGAAAAAAATCCTTCCTTACATTACCTCTGAGCCGCCCCACCTCTATCTTCAAATTGTGCCCCCTTGTTCTTGCACACCTCTTTTTTTGAAAGCTGCTACCCTCTTGGACTTTGTTGATTCCCTTAAGGTACTTGAATGCTTCTATCATGTCCCCTCTCCCTCCTTTCCTCAAGGCTATACATATTAGCTTCTTTAGTCTCTCTTCATATGTCTTCCGTGCAGACCCTGCACCATTTTAGTTGCCCTCCTCTGGACAGCTTCCATCCTGTCTATGTCTTTGCGGAGATTGGGTCTCCAGAACTGCATGCAGTACTCAAATGGGTCTGACCAGCTGTCTGTACAGAGGATAACAACTTCCAGTTTTCTACTGGTGATGCTCTCCTATGCATCCCAGTATCCCCCAGCCCTCCTTGCTGCCCTCTCACATTGCTTGCCCACCTTTAGGTCATCTGATATGACTAACCTCAGGTCCCTTTCCATTTTTGTTGTTGTTAGTATCTCACCCCCATTGTGTACTCTTCCCCTGGGTTTTGTTCCCAGGTGTATTACCTTGCACTTTAGCATTGAATCTAAGCTGCATACATTTGACCATTCCTCTAACTTTGCCAAGTCCCTTCTCATCCTTTCCACCTTCTTGTGCATCAACTCTGTTGCAGATCTTTGTGTCATCTGCAAAGAGACATACTTTTCCTTCCAGTCCCTCTGCAATGTCGCTATAAAGACATTGAAGAGGACCGTCCTACTACTGAACCCATGCACCCTACTAGTAACCCCCTTTCTTCTGAGTGACTCCATTTACTATTACTTCTGTGTCCTATTCTCCAGCCAATTCTTTACCAGGCTGTCATCTTGGGACCCACTCCCAGGCTGGCTAACTTGTATATTAATCTTTGTGTGGGACTGAGTCAAATGCCTTGCTAAAGTCTAGGTGGGCATGTCACAGCCTCTCCTGATCTACTACTTTGGTCACCCAGTCAAAGAAATCTATCAGATCTGCCTGGCATGACCTTCCGCTGGAATCCATGCTGCCTGAGGTCCTGTGCCCCTGGCCTCTAGATACTTGACAATTCTTTCCTTCTGAAGTGATTCCATCATTTTCCTATCACTGAGGTTAAACTAACGGGTCTGTAGTTTCCTGCTTCTGCCTTGCTCCCACTTTTGTGAAGGGAACATCTGCCCTCCTCCAGTCCTCGTGTACCACCCTATCCTCCCATGATTTGTTAAAGAGGGTAGTCAGGTAGTCACTAGTTCTACCCTTAGTTCTTTTAGAATTCTTGGATGAATCCCATCAGGCCCCATTGCTTTGTCCACCTTCAGTTTTAAGAGTTCTTTCAGAACCCTTTCTTCTGTAAATGGGCTGGTATCAACTTCTGTATCCAGCGTGTTTCTACTGTTTGTTTTAGGTACCTCCTCTTCATTTGTAAATACTGAGCAAAAATATTTGTTTAGTATCTCTGCCTTTTCACAGTCTCCTCTGCCCACCCTCCCTCCCTTTATTAAGCCTCACTATCCCTCCCTTGGTCTTCTTCTCTCTTGATGTACCTTTTAAAAGGTTTTTATCCCCTTCTAACTGGAGTTGGATATCTTTTCCCTGGTTTGGGCCTTGCTGTTCAGACTGCCTCCCAGCTTCCTTTTTTGGTTTAACTGACAGTTCTCTGTCCTGCTCCTTCTGCGATTCCTTGTACTCCTGAATGCTTTTTTTCTTGAACCTTCACTGCCATCTTTTGAGAACCATAGTGGTTTCTTACATCATTTTGTTTTGTTTATTTGCTTCACACAAAGGCTCGTACCTCTGTGATGGCAGTTTTATTATTCCCATTGTTCTTCCACCCTCCTTCCTGCCCATTTGCTAGTGCATTCCTTAGGCACTCACCCATTTGGCAAAGTCAGCCCTCCTAAAGTCCAGCACTTTTGCCTTTGTATGGCTTGACTCTATTGCTGTGTTTATTGTGAACCATACTGTTTGATGGTCCTAGTCTCCCAGATGGCTACCCACTTCTACATCTGTAATCCTCTCTCCATCTCCATTTGAGAGAACCAGGTCTAAGATTGCTCCTCTCGAGTGGGCTCCAATACTAGTTGTCTCAAGGCATGCCCCTTAGGGCATCTAGAATAACCCCACTCTTGAAGTGGCTGCTGCAACTGCACTCCAGTTAACATCTGGCATATTCAGATCACCCATCAGCAATATCTCCCCTTTTTCTGCCATTCTAAGTATTCTTTCTATCATTTCCTTGTCCATTTCCTCCCCCTGCGATGGGGGTCTGTATACAACCCCTGTGCAGATTGTGGTGCCATTGCCTGTCTCCAAATTTACCCACAGTGCTTCTTCTCCTCCCTGTTTACCCTTTTGTTCTGTTGCTTTTATTCCTTCCCTTATGTAAAGAGCTACTCCTCCTCCTCTTTTACCCTCCCTGTCCCTCCTGTAGATAGTGTATCCTGGTATGTTTGCGTCCCAGTCATGGTTTTGTGTGTACCATGTTTCTGTGACTGCCATGATATCCAGATGTTCCTCCTTCATCAAGGCCACTAATTCAGGAAGCTTGTTACCCAGACTACGGGCATTGGTACTCATTGCTCTCCATTTTTTGATGGCTTTACCTTCTGTTGCAGCATCCCCCACTGACCTTTCTACCTCAGTCTTTTTCTCATTTAGTACCCTGTTTTGTAGGGAGAGGCTGGGATTTTCCTGCTGCTTATCAGTGCCTCCCCCTTTGACTAGTTTAAAAGCTTGCCAATGAAGCATTTAAACCGATTGCGCAAAAGACCGATTGCTCAACAGTGCCTCCATATAAATAATGATTCAATTACATGTTACTAATTAATTCTAACCAATCATAAACTAAAAACAATTTAGTTTTATTACTAAAAGCAATTTTTAATAAACAACTCTAGTAACCATTAATTCAGACTTGAAATAGCAGCAAGGTTTGTGAGGTACTTTATATTGCACATTTAAATCACACTGTTGTCCTTTACATGGGTTACCACATTCATATATTGATAGCTGCAGCACCTAATTCTATTTCATATTGCTACCTCATATTTCATTTAAATATTTCTGGCCTACGATCCATATAAAGAATCAAAAACTGTGAACAGAGGAAAAAGAGGGTGCAATTACAGCAGATATCTTGGGCTATTTGTTGTGAGGTTCGGATAAAAAAACTATGTTGGGCTCCAACCCATCTGTTTAAATTGCACTATTGCCATTTAAAACTAAAACAATTACCATGCTCATGCATTGCTAATTTCAACACCTCATTATATTATGTTTTGCCACCTCATATTTTATTTAAATATTTCTGACCTATGATCCATATACAGAATCAAATAAATCCATAACTGTCCTTTTGTGACTACATATTCCAAATGAAGTGACAAAATAAAGGAAATTATAACTAATAACTGGCCCATACTGCAATTAGAGCTGAGATTAAAAGAATTGGTACAGGAGGGTCCTAAAATAGTATTCAGGAGGAGCAAAACCCTAAAAGATTTAATGGTAACTAACTCAGTTCCAAGTCCAGAACCTTTACGCAAGCAATTTAGTCTGCTCCCCCCCCCCCGAGGGCACACATAGATGTGGGAGGTGCATTTATTGTAAATACATGCACACATGACAGGAATTTGTTAATCCACGTATAGGACAGTGTGTACAAACTAAAGACTTTATTAACTGTGACACCACATGTGTAGTCTATTTACTTCAATGCAGTTGTGGGAGTTATTATGTAGGACGGACAATAAGAAGTTTTAAAATAAGGGTAGGAGAACTAATGTGCGTGCCCTAGCTAAAAATGACATGACTTATGCCATAGTCCAGCACATAAAAGGTAATAATAGAGTGAACCACATGATTAAGTTTGTTGGCATAGAAGTGGTTAGACTTGGTTTGAGAGGGGGACATCGAACAAATGATTGGCAGATGAGAAAGTTTTTGGATTTATGAACTGGGGAGCAGATATGGATAGGATTTAAATGATGCCATTGATTTAGCATAACTTTCAAAGAAATTTAGGAAGAAAACATTTGCGCCATGAAGTTGGGGTGAAATAGCTAATATATAAAATGAGTTCCAATAATTCCAGAATGTTTTAAGGAAAATATTTCATGTATGTCCAGTTCTTTTGTGACTGAGGGTGCAACATGACATGTGATGGTGACCTTTTTATTTTGGTTTAAGGCACAAAGGTTAATAAATATAAAAAATGTTTTGTGGATATTGCATATTAATTTTGTAAAGTATGGTTGCATCCTCAACACAGTAAGTGCAGTGCCTGTAATAGCAGCTTATTTTTGTGTATTGTAACTGCAAAGGATTCATGATTTATAAAATGGGGTTGTATTTGAGGGAAATAAAACAAAATAATTCATTGGTAACTTTGTTGAATAATATATATTATACAGATGGGTTGGAGCCTAACATAGTTTTCTATTTAACCCTCATAGCAAATAGGTAGCTCAGGACATCTGCTGTTGTTGCGCCCTCTTTGTTCTTCTAGTTATGGATTTATTTGATTCTGTACATGGAACATAGGTCAGAAATATTTAACTAAAATATGAGGTAGCAAAACACAATATAATGAGATGTTGCAACTAGCAATACATGAGCGTGGTAATTGTTTTAATTTTAAATGGCAATAGTGCAATTTAAACAGGTGGGTTGGAGCCCAACATAATTTTTTTATCCAAAACTCACAACAAATAGCTCAAGACATTTGCTGTAGTTGCACCCTCTTTTTCCTCTGTTCACAGTTTTTGATTCTTAATATGGATCATAGGAAAGAAATATTTAAATGAAATATGAGGTAGCAATATGAAATAAAATTAGGTGCTGCAACTAGCAATACATGAGCGTGGTAACCCATGTAAAGGACAACAGTGTGATTTAAATGTGCAGTTTAAAGTTACACACAGACCTTGCTGCTATTTCAAGTCTGAATTAATGGTTACTAGAGTTGTTTATTGAAAACTGCTTTTAATAATAAAACTAAATTGTTTTTAGTTAATGATTGGTTAGAATTAATTAGTAACATGTAATTTAATCACTATTTATATAAGGCACTGTTGTGATGTTTTAGATTCACTCTGATGATGCCTGACAGTGGTCAGGGGAAATGTTAGTATTGGTACAGCTTCTACTGCTTATTTTTGGGACTTGGTGCACATGTAATATGCAGTTTTGTATTTAAATAAAAGGGCTTCATTTTTTCATCAAAGTCCTGTGCGCTCTGATTTTTGTGGGTGCTGTTACCACTTCCTCTGTTACAGCATAATTAGTAAGTTTTCATGTGCATAATCTTTCCATTCATGTAATTGCTAGACATACTGCAGCTAGCTTGGCTTGAGAAAAGGCGAACATGTTTAGGACCCCTTAGCAACTGAGATGCATATGCAGCAAATAAAGCCAGATTTACTAACTGCCTGCTGAATAAGAAAGGGTTGCAGGAACCCAGGGAATGATTACGGGGTGGGGGGAGGGGGGCTGATGGTCATCAAAATGGAAAGGGATTTTGGGGTAATCATATTGGATGACCTAAAGGTGGCTAAACAACGTACCAAAGCTATGAGGAGAGCCAGGGGAATGCTATGGTGCACAGGAAGAGGTATTACCAGCAAAAGGAAGGAGGTGGTGATGTCACTGTGTAGATCACTGGTAATGTCTCATTTGGAATATGGTGTCCAGTTCTGGAAGCCGCATTTCTGTCATGCAATTTTAAAGCACAAATGGGTTAAATGGTTATATTTTAGATTTTTGTCCCTTTCCCCTCCTTCTCCCACTAATTAGCCTTATGGAACGCAACCAGAACATGTCTTGGCTAGCATGATGAATGTACCTACACAAGGTGCTTCTCAGTCTACAGCACTGTCTTTTTAAAATGCTAACTTCTTGTTGAAAATATGGCATAATTTTTCCGTCCATGTTATTGTTAAACATCCTGTAGCTAGCTTGGCTTGAGGAAAGGTGAACATGGTCAGGACCCTTTAGCAATTGAGATGCATATGCAGTAAATAAGTCCAGATGTGCTAACTTACCCTATAACTCTTAAATGTCACAGTTTGCATTTTCTTCTTGAAATAGTTACTTTTGCATTTATGCTTATTTTAAAATATTTAATATTCTAATCATGTGGTTATGTCATGGACCATAAATGATCTCCAGCCTTAACCCCCTCCTCCCCCGTGCTCCAACTTACATAGAAAATAATGCTTGTAGACAAATCTAATCATTTTGCTGCTGTCTTCTGGTGTGTTTGTGTGTGTGTGTGTGTTACTGTTACTGAAGCAAGAAATGTACAGTTGTCATTTTTTACATCCTGTTCAAAATGTGTTTTTGCACCTGTGGTGCCAAATGGCACAGTTGCTGTGTAAAATCTCCTTTTGGCTAATGAACTGATAGTGTCACTGTTCATGCGGTCACAAAAAGCACATGCTGAAAACTTGGAGTGAAAATACCAAGAAATGCCCAGGGTATTAGAGTTTCTGACCATAGCACCCTGCACTGTAGGGACTGACAGGTATCAGGGGTGTGACTTGGGATTGTCAACAGTAATGCTCATGCCATTCCACCCCCATCCCCACCCTGCAGCCAGTGACAGGTATCGAGGTGTGCCTTTGACTCTTCAGCCCCAAAGTTCACTCCATTCATTTATAGTGTACCCGTTTCAGCATATTTCCTTATGGAGTGGGGTGAGTGTAAAGTTTGAAAACCCCAAGGCACACCTCAACTCTTGTCTGTGTCTGCAGGGTTGGGTGAGGTGAAATGGCATGACTGTCATGGACAATGACCCAAAGGCACATCCCAATGCCTGTCCATGTCTGCAGGGTGGGGGTAGGGTTGGTGTCACTTCAATACTTCGCTGCCATTCTTATTCTGCCTGCCTGTCTGTGTCTCTCTCTCTCTGTCTCTCTATCTATATGGCTATGTAATTATCTATCTTTCTATTACTTGCATGTATCGCTATTTTTAGCTGTTTCTAAAACAAACCTGCATATCACATTTGCCTGCACTCTGAGCACATACTTATGAAACTGTGCATATTTGTACTCCACTTCTGCGTAGACCTCATACTTTCCTAATATTTCCATTATCACAAGCATAACTACCTTGCCCTTATCAAAAGCGACCCCATCTGAAAGTTAATATCACATTTTCTCTAACAGTCCATCATCATTACACCTGACTTCCTGACATCAACACATTGCTTAAATATAACTTACATCACCTCATGGACAAAAACCCCGTTTCTCTTGGGAAAAAATAAATAAAAATGTGTAAATAATCCCAAGGCTGAACATATGCCAGCCATTACTTTTTCATATACTGCCACCTTCTGTACAATCATGGGGAGTTGCATATGTTTCCCTTGATGCCTTGCATTATTGGGATATGTGCAATTATGTTTTCTTTAAAATTTGGCTGTATATCAATATCATCCGGGATAACACATACATCAATGGCATTTGCTCTGGGGTTCTTTTCTAAGCTTCCTATTCCTTCCATTAAAATGTACACCTCCATATATTTTCCTAATAATGTGTATGCCTTCCTTAGAACAGAAACTAAAACAAATCTTACTACTTACAAATTGTTGTGTTGTTTCTTCATACCTCCTTAACAATTCCACACAACTTCACTAACTTCATTATGCAGCCGTGGTGGATCTGACCAGATTTTGTTTTGTGTGCAGTTACCTATTAGCAGTTTATAGAGATCTGCCACTAGAGGGGCCTTGTTTTTTTCATTTAAGGAAGTTAAATTATCTTAAAGTGACAGGAGCCAAAACACCTCCAAAATGAGCTCCCCACAGCTGGTGAATGTGATGATCTTTTTCCTCCTTAACTACCTGACAATGGGTCGTGAAGGAAAGGGTAGTGTGACCCTCAAAAATGGCCAGCCAGCACCCACCTCCACTCCCCTTAGTGATCTGCTAATAAACTGAAGTACACAAGCAACTAGTTCAGTCACTATAGATATCCAGCTCGAAATCCCTATTGACACATACCTGTTTTATGAGTTTCACAGGATAAACTGATGCACACCTATCTCCCCTGTAACCGTTCTGGCTCTAATGTGCTACAACATCTCCTCCAAGGATTCCCACACACCCAGGCCCCACAGCAGTAGGCTAACTCGAATAGCAAGTACTTGGTGGAAACAATACCTCACCAGATTAATTATTATCCTCCTGCTCCTGTCTGGGAATATTCACCCCAATCTTGGACCCACAAACCACCACAAACCACCACAACCCCCAGCCTACTGGTTCTACAAAAAATGCCACTATTAACATTTGTAGCCTCCTGCACAAACTTGCCCAACTCCAAGTTTGGGTAACAATTCATAAACATGATGTTCTCGCTCTCACAGAAACCTGGCTGTCCTCCAAGGTCCCAGACTCCTCAATCTCTCTGGATGGTTACACCATCTTTCGTATGGACAGGCTCTCCAAACGAGGGGGTGGGTGCCTAGTTTACCTGAGGACCAGCATCTGCAGCCAAATCATGCCTTACAATACAAATGCCAGTGAAGGAAGGAAGCTCAGATACTATCCATTAAACTTTCAATTGGCCAACAAGCAGGGTTGCCAGTTTTTTATTTTTTTTAATTTCTATTTTTCCCCTCCTTCTGCCCCACAGAGCCACATCCTTCAGGTGTCGCCCATTAAGCCTGCCCCTGCCAATGCCTACCTTGCAACCTCTGGTCCCTCCATCTAGCCACGGAAACCTCCCCCGGGCGGGGGCAGGATCAGGGCGACCCCCCCAAATCTTGAATTCTCATCAGGGTCCTGGGTCACAGGCAGGCACTGGCACATCAGGACCCGGCTTGGCGCTCCATCATCCTGGCTCTGAGGTTTTTTTTTCCCATGTTCCTTATGGGACACTATGGGCCCATGCGTCAAGGCATCTGCCGGTGTCTGCAACGTCTCCCCCCTCCTTCCACGAAGAAGCAGCCCCTGAGGCTGATTGGCTGCTGGCCTACGCCTGCAACCAATCATACCTCTGAGACTCCAGCTTGCTGTCACTTCCCCCAGCCTCTACCAGGGGTCGCTGCTTGCCAGGTTGGATACCCCCCTGTTCCCCGGAGAAGGTGAGCTGTCACTGGACGCTCCAGCCTATCTCCCCCCGGCCAACCCCCAATGACCCAAGCTCATTTCTGAACCTGGGTCTCCGGTGTGGTGCAATGTGTGGCATCCAGTGCCTCAATCCTCAGGGCCGGCTAGGGGCACCAGGTTTTTAAAAAGTTTTTGGGTGCTCAGAGTCCTAATAAAAGGCTGGGGGTCTGAGGGCTGCCTAGGCCCCCAGAAATTATAGGGTTTTTCATGCTTTCTGGTGCATTTGGGGGGTTATTTTGATACAATTTGGAATGAGTATGCTGCCATCACAACTACTCCAATGTAGAGGATGCCAGGGTGACATTGGGGGCTATTTGATGCCTGGGCAGGTGCTAAGATGTGCCCTGGAGGGATCTTTCATGCTCTCAGTTTTGCAAGCATGTCAGAGTACTGATATTAGGTTGTAGTGCCACCACTCAACAGTGTGCAAGTGTACCCCAAAGGGCTCTTAGATGCCTCTAGTTAAGGACCCATGGAAGAGTGCCAGGGTGGTGGGCTCTTTGATGCCCTCATATGCTTTAAGGATGCCGTTAGTGATGGTTAAAGTGTCACCACTCCACAGGGTGCAACAGTGCCTCAGAGGGCTCTTTGATGCCTCCATCTGCTCCAAGAAGACATGGAAGAGTGCACTTGCTGGGCTGTCTGATGCCTCCAGCCATGTGCTGCAAGAAGACATGGAAGTTCCTTGTCTTTTTCCCAGTATCTGGTAGATGCAAACTAAAATCTTAAAGGGCATCCTTTTAGCAGTTGGAGGCATCAAACAGCCCTCCAGGGCACTCTTGTACCCTGTGGGGTGGTGACACTGTCTGCAACCTAAAATCATAAAGGACATCCTTAGAGCACCTGGGGGGTATACATGAGCCCTCCAGGGCACTCTTCTATGTCTTCTTGCAGCACCTGGAGGCAACAAACAGCCTTCTAGGGCACTCTTACACCATGTTCAGTGGTGGTGGTGCTGTGCTCTATAACCACAAAGGACATCCTTAGAGCACCAGGACATCACAGAGCACTTAATGGCACTCTTCCCTGTCTTGGAGGGCTCTTTGATGCCTCCATGTGCTGCAAAAAGACACAGAAGAGTGCTCTGGAGGGCCCTTTCATGCCCCAGGTGCTCTAAGGATGTCCTTTGTGATTTTAGGTTACAGACAGTGCCACCACTCCACAGGGTGCAAGGGTGCCCTAGAGTGTTCATTGATGCCTCCAGGTGCTGCAAGAGGACGTGGAAGAGCCTTGTCTTTTTTCAGCACTGAATGGAGGCAAACCCAAATCTCAAAGGGCATCCTTTTAGCACCTGTAGACATCAAAAAGCCCTCCAGTGTACTCTTGCACCCTGTGGAGGGTGGCATTGTCTGCAACCTAAAATCACAAAGGACACCATTAGAGCACCTGGGGCATAAAAGGACCTTCCAGGGCACTCTTCTATGTCTTCTTGCAGCACTTGGAGGCATAAAAGAGCCCTCCAGGGCATTCTCCCATGTCTTCTTTCAGCACCTGGAGGCAACATAAAGCCCTCTAGGGCACTCTTGCACCCTGTGGAGTGGTGGTGCTGTGCCCTAAAATCACAAAGGACATCCTTAGAGCACCTGGGGGCATTGCAGAGCCCTCTACAGCACTCTTCCCTGGGTTGGAGGGCTGTTTGATAACTCTATTAGCTTCAAGAAGACACTGAAGAGTGTCCTGAAGGGCCCTTTCATGCCCCCAGAAGCTCTAAGGATGTCCTTTGTGATTTTAGGTTGCAGACAGTGCCACCACTCCACAGGATGCAAGGGTGCCCTGTAGGGCTCATTAATTCCTCCAGGTGCTGCAAGAAGACTGGAAGAGCCTTGTCTTTATTCAGCACCGAATGGAGGCAAACTCAAATCTCAAAGGGCAACCTTTTAGCATCTGGAGACATCAAAGTGCCCTCCAGTGCACTCTTGCACCCTGTGGAGTGGTGGCACTGTCTGCAACCTAAAATCACAAAGGACACCATTAGAGCACCTAGGGACATAAAAGGACCCTACATGGCACTCTTCTATGTCTTCTTGCAGCACTTGGAGGCATAAAAGGACCCTTCAGAACATTCTCCCATGTTTTCTTTCAGCACCTGGAGGCAACAAAAAGCCCCCTAGGGCACTCTTGCACCCTGTGGAGTGATGGTGCTGTGCTCTAAAATCACAAAGGACATCCTTAGGGCACCTGGGGGCCTTGCAGAACCCTCTACTGCACTCTTCCCTAGGTTGGAGGGCTGTTTGATAATTCTATTAGCTGTAAGAAGGCACAGAAGAGTGCCCTGGAGGGCCCTTACATGCCCCCAGGTGCTCTAAGGATGTCCTTTGTGATTTTAGATTGCAGATGGTGCCACCACTCCACAAGGTGCAAGAGTGCCCTGGAGGGCTCTTTGATGTCTCCAGGTGCTAAAAGGATACCCTTTGAGATTTTAGTTTGCCTTCATTCGGTGCTGAAAAAAGACAAGGAACTTCTATGTCTTCTTGCAGCACCTGGAGGCATCAAACAGCCCTCCAGGAAACTCTTCCTTCCATGTCTACTTGCAGCATCTGGAGGCATCAAAGAGCTCTTCAGGGCACTCTTAAATTTCTTCTTGCAGAACCTGGAGGCATCAAAGAACCCTCCAAGGGAAGAGTGCCATGGAGGGCTCTTTGATGCTCCCAGGTGCTCTAAGGATGCCCTTTGTGACTTTAGGGTACAGTGCCACCACTTCACAGGGTGCAAGAGTGGCCTAGAGTGCTCTTTGATGCATCCAGGTGCTGCACAAAGACATAGAAGAGTGCCCCAGAGGGCCATTTCATGCCCCGAGGTGCTCTGAGGATGTCTTTTGTAATTTTAGGTTGCAGACAGTGTCACCACTCCACAGTATGCAAGAGTGCACTGGAGGATTCTTTGATACATCCAGGTGCTGTAAAAGGATGCCCTTTAAAATTTTAGTTTACCTCCACCAGGTGCTGCAGAAAGACAAGGAACTTCCATGTCTTCTTGCAGCACCTAGAGGTAACAAAGGGAACACCCCTGCGCCTTCTAGAGTGGTGATGCTGTACCTTAAAATCACAAAGGGCACCCTTAGAGCACCTGGGGGCATAAAAGAGCCCTCCATGGCACTCTTCCCCTGGAGGTCTCTTTGAGACCTCCAGATGCTGCAAGAAGACATGGAAGAGTGCCCTGAAGGGCTCTTTGATACCACCAGGTGCTCAAACGATTCACTTAGCATGTTATTTATGTATTTATTTTAAAGTTAATAACTGGGAAAGGTACCATGAGCAGAGCTCATTTCCAGAAATGACCAAGGGAAGGGGGAAGCAAGTGTCAGTGTAATGGTATTACAATTTTTTAGGACTAGCCATGTCAAAAGCAGGAGTAATTGTAAGTTGTTAGAGGCCGTTGCTGATGATTTTCAACAGTAAACACAACTGCAAATGCCATGAATGATTACACATCATTTGACCATGTAGAAGGCATTCTTGCAAACTGTTGTTCTCCCAATAAACTCAACAGCTATTTTGTCCATGTCTATTGCACCAGTGTGTTCCTAATGAATGTGAAGCAGAGCCACACTATTTAAGCATCTCTGTGACATAGTTGATCTAAGATATGTTTTCAATCTCCTTAGTCCTGAAAAAGAATGCTCAGTTGTGCAAGTTGATACTGGTACTGTCAGTAAGATCTGACTAAATTTTACAAACTCTGGCAGTAAATCATGAATGGATTGTCTTTCTGTGATGACACAGCACACATCTTGCAGTGAATCAACAGTTTTCCCACTAGCTTTTGTTATGTCAATGAACATGTCACGGTGTAGTTGCAGACGTTCTGCATCTAAGTCATTGGCATAAAAATTAGATATGGAATCTAATGGCCCTTGTCCTATCATAAATCTTTCTGCATCTAACATGAGCTTCTGAGCTGGAGTCTGAAATCTATCTTTGAGTGAAACAACAACCTGATCAATCACTTGGAAACATATTCTCCTGAAGTGGTCTTTTGGGGATGCATCAGTAACTGATTGAGAGTCATCATCTATGCGCCGAGGAACTTTGCATTGACGCAGAAGAACTGGTTAATCTAACTGCAGTTCCTCAGCTCTTCCTTCCACTGTACTCCAGAAGTTGTCAAACTGTCCTCTGTATTGATGCATAGTATCAAGAAGAGTTTGAATCATACCATTAGCTTTTAGAAATTGAAGAGAGGTTGCTTGAAGGGCTGTGTTTACACTGTCACAGTGAGAGAAAACCTTTAAGACAAGAATCAAGAAGAAAAACCCTTTAAATGATCATAGCTTTGCCAAGAACCCTCCTGCTTTTGCTCCACACTTCCGAGTATTCTCTGAGGACATACTGTCCAGAAATTCCAATAACACTAAATAGTTTTCTAGAATTGAATTTAAACTAATTGCCCTGACTGTCCACCTTGTTGGAACAAATGGTCACAAACAGCCAGGCCTAGTGTCTTCCATACCACTTTATATGTTTTCAAAAAAAGTTAGCCATTTTGGAGAGTCTCTAATGAATGTTATGAGTTCCCGTACCTGATTTAGCATGTCTCAACATTCTTGTATTTTGCTGATGCAGTCCTGTACTACAAGGTTCAAAGAATGTGCCAAACAATGTACGAAAAGGGCCCTAGGCTCAATAGCATTTAGCCTAGCCTGCACTCCAGAATGAATCCCAGCCAGAGTAGCAGCCCCATCATAACATTGACCCCGGCATTTATATATATCTAAGTCAAAACATAACAGAACATCTTTCAGGATACCGAATAGTGTAGCAGCATCTACAGCTGGTGATTCATGAAATCCTAAAAATGCTTCCTCAATTCCAAAATCCTCACTGACAAATCGAAAACATATTGAGACTCATGAACAATAATGTCTTTTGTCTCATCCATCATTACAGCAAAATACTGAGCTGCTTTGATTTTGGAAATAATTGTGTTTTGCACATCTTGTCCCATAATGTCCGGCATTTCATTCATTATGTCATGAAACAACCACCTGTAGCTATCCCTTAACAACCACTGCTGCAACTGTGGACAATCAGTGGCTCGCACTTTTAGCACTTGCATGTAATCTGAACTCTCATCTGTACAGCCCCGTATAGCAAGCCCCTGTCGGGCCAATAATCTTAAAGTTGTCATCATTTTCAAAAGTGCAATCCTTGCATCTACTGCTCGCTGCCTACTGGCATCAGACATAATGCTGTACACATTTTGCTCGACCTGCGTTTTCATTACAGTCTCACTGTGACAGCTACATTTCTCATGGGATTTGAATCTTTCTATTGCCTTATGCCATGCACTATAACCAGTAACTGAATGCTTCATCAGCTTTTGTGGAAAATGTGAGCAGTTTTTTCACTCTTGCCTCTTTACACACTGAACAGAAGGCCTTTTTTGATTTGAATCATACAGTAACCATTTAAACCAGTCAAATCCACCTTTCTTGAAAGGTTCTGCCTTTTCCTTGGAGACTACTAATGATTCCTGTCTTGGTTTTTCTTTTACAGACAGAGTGCTGCTGCTGCTACATGGCTCCTCAACATTGATCATGTGCACATCCCTAGCAACGTGAACTTTTGCAGCTGCTGTTTCCTCAGCTTCAGTCTCAGAACTTGCTACATCACTTGTTAGTGCTGCTGTAGTGCTGCTTGCCTCACCTTGTTTAGCCCATCTTTTAATAAACTTGTCCATTTTACCTTACAATCAGTGTTTTTTTGTGTTAATAGGTTACACTGTTAGTTGCTGGTCTGGACAGAATGTGATGATTACAGAGTCAGTGGAGGTTAGAGTAGCACTAGACAACCAGTACTTTGTTTTTGACACAACAACCCCACTTAAATCCCAACAGTCTGACTTTATTTTAATTTTTTTTTTTCTTGTTTTTGGACAGTCAGACACTCGTACAGACTGTATGGACAGAACAGGAGGACTGTGACAGACTAGATAAGTCTCAGCTGCCCAATCTCATACAGTTCACAGGCACACACAGACAGTAGAGCTGGCTTCAATATTTTATTTGTATTTTATTGGCTTTCAGATGGTCAGACACTGGTGGTACAGACAGGACAGAAGGACTGTGGTAATGTGAGTGCAGTACTAAATGGATATAGGTCACACTTACAGTCTCACAGTTAAGAACTTAATAAGGCAACATGTTTGCTCACAAATTTTAAAAGCACAGTTAAGTACTACTAGTAGTCTATCTGGGACTAGGGAGTCACCTGTTAACCCCAGTCACACTCTGTCAAGCACCTAATAAGACAACAAGTTTGTTCACAAATTTTAAAGGCACAGTTAAGTAATACTAGTAGTCTTATCTTATCTGGGACTGGGAGGTCACCTGTTAACCCCAGTCACACTCTGGATTTTTTAAGTAAATATAAACAAAATGATTATGCTGGCACAGCACTGGCAGAAGCACTAGTATGTGTCATTCTGGTCTGATTCAGAGTGTTAACATCACACTCTAGTCTCTCGCATTGAGATTTTGAGTTATGCTGGCCTGGCACTGGCAGAAGTTACGAAATTTTGACCACCGTCCCACCCACGATGACTAAGTTTGTCTGTCTGGCTGAGGGTTATGTTACCCCACACACACTCTCTGGTAGTAGTCAGTCACCCGGACTCTGATTCTGAGATTTTATTTAATCTCTTAAAATAAATATTAACAAAAATCTTCTCTTTCAGACAGTTTTTTATTCCAATTTCCAATACCCACAATTTAAATCACAAAAATTAGTCGAAGTTCAATTAACTGGAGGAAAGGAACGAAGGAAGGAATGGGGTGGCCCAGAATCTGGGATGCTCAGGAGGAGGAGATGAAAGTTAACAACAGTCAGTCAGTCAGTATCTGTGGTTGAACTTGTTGTAACTAGTAAGTTTGTATTACTATTTGTACTTCTCTTTTTTTCTCTCTCTCAGTCACTCACACTTCTCCAGTCCCCAGTTCTAGGGACATGGATATGTTGTTCATCCACACTTATTGGCAGGTATCCTTGCCGCTTTAAATCTTGCCGGAAGGTCTTCAAGCTTGCTCCTCCCACCCACCCGGGTGGTATAACTCTCGGCTCCGCCCCATGACGCAGATCTTCCTTACCGCTGGGAAGCTCAGGTTCCTCCCTTAACGCCCGCGCTTGAGACTGGTTCTATTTCTCCTCGTCATGGATTTAAAATAAATTTTAGGCGATAAGACTTAGTCTTCTATCCTCGCGCCGCGATGGACAAATCGACTCCTGGATTTGGAGATGCCCATGCGGGCAGAAGATGTCTGGATGGATCCACACTCCACGTGTGTCTACTGCTTAGGCCTTGAGCACGACCCGAGCTTGCGACCTGTGCTCATCTTTCTCGACCTCGTCCTTGAAGACCGTGCTGCCCGATTGCAACTGGGCCATCCCGAGCGTTTCCCCTCGGTGAAGTCCAAGGAGGCCCAGTTGCAGTGTCAGGGGCGGGTTCGGGCGGATCAGCTCGAGCGGATGGTCGCCTCGAAGAGGAGGTGGCACGGGCAGATCTTCTCGGCGCATGCATTTATCCCGCCTCTCTGGGTTCTTCCTACATGGCTTCTTTTAAGAGCTTTGTCTGTCCTCTCCACTAAGGGAGAAGGCCTCGTCTTCTGGACCTTATTCTTGGTCCAAGAGGGACAGGGTAAGTCCCTCCGTCGGCTCTTGGGAGTGGGAAGGTCCCTCTCCCGGGCCGTCGACAATCGGCTCGATCGACCGCTCGGCTTCGGCCACTGGCCTCACGGTGTCCCGTCAGGTCAGTTGACCGAGACTCCACCGATGAAGTCGAGATTTTCTCGACCCATTGAATGAGCTGTCGCCTTTAGCAGCCGAGATTCCCTCTCCCGGTTCCCGGGAGGAGTTGAGATCCCGTGGGCTCATCTGTGCCTCCGGTTCGGAGCCCTCGGATGGACCATCGAGCAAAGTGCGGTTCCGCCGACACCTCCCCGCACCGACCTCGGAAATTCCGGGACTCTGGTCGGTCTGGACCTCTTCGCGGTCCAGCCGATCCCACCATCATAGGCGGTCTCGTCTCAGCACCGCGGTAAGCGTATCGCCGCTCATCCCCGCTCCTCCTCGGATGAGGGAGGCTTCAAGAATTACGCCGATGGTACGAGGACCTTATGTTGCAATAGCTCCTCCTGACTGGAGTAAGCCGATCCGCCACCTCTCCCCGCCATTAAGTGGCTGTCACCGAGCGCCGACACAACCCCTCCACTTATCCGAGGAGCCTATACCCAGGCGGTTGGTGTCGCAAACCAGCTGCTCCACCGATTCCGGTGGAACCTCCGCCTCCACAGCCACACAATTGGGGCTCCGACCAAGTTCGATTCGGCTAAGGGTCTACCCATCGTTTGTCAGTTACCCTCACTCCCGACCGACCTCGGCAGGTGAAGGGTGGCTCAGGCCAGAGGCAAGTCTCTTGAGGACTCTTCCAGTCCGAAGATGATTCCTCCTTTTTCTCCAGCGACTGGACTTGGAGTCTTCGCGAGAGGTCAGTCAATGGGCGATAGCCCATCGTCCTTCCTAGGACTGCTTGACCCATCTCCGAATCCACGGGATGGAGCTCGAACCCGTTCAAAATGGGCCAGGTATCCCTCACGGAGATTCTGGACGAGGGATCTCCGACGAGGCCTTTCGGTGGCGAGGCCATGATGGGTCCGGCACTGGAGCTTTCGTGAGCGCCCTGCTTCCTGCCCTGCGCCTTCGGCCAGGATGGCCAGGAAGTATGCGGTCCCTACCGGTTCCTTGTCCGGTTTTTCGGAACACCCCTCTGCGGAGGGGTTGGTTACCGACAGCGTTTTCCGGCGCGCCGGCAACGCCAGGATGTGGACAAACCTCCTGACAAGGAATCAAGAAATTGGACTATATGAGCGAAAAGTCTACGCTACGTCCTCTCGGCCTTCATCAGGCCAGTTCGGCCGTCCTCATGGCACATATTTTCTCATGCCCTGTTGGGCTCCTGGATGAGTCATCCCTCATCTTCCCGCCCGATCTGCAGACTACGGTTAAGCAGGTGCGGGACCAGAGGCAGGCAGTGGCCAAACAACGCTCAGACTGCTTTGGATATAGGGGACTCATGTGCCATGGACGGTGGCGGCCGCGGTGAGCTATCGTCGGCGGGGCTTGTGAGATATCCACCTTTACTTCGATACCCGCACAAGTTGGCGGATGTTCCGTTTTTGGGGACTGACCTCTTCGGCCCTGGGGTGGAAGGTCACCTGCAGAGAGAGAAGTCCAATGCTACCTTGGACTCGGTCTCTTCGCTCAGAAGGACAAAGGCGCAAACCACAGCTAAGCCCTTCGGTCCTTCTATGCCCCGGCCCGGCCCACAACGCAGGGCCAGCAGGCTCGACCTTGGCATCCCAAACCCAAGCTGCCGGCTTCTCTAACAGGAGGCAGGAGGAAAAGGCCCAGGAGGTCCCTCGGCGGTCCCTCCTCCAAGCCTGCCCAGTGGCGGGCTGAGGGGTGTCGCCCCCACATTCCCGTCACCTTTCCTGGGTCCCCATTGAGAGGCAGCTCCCGGCACTTCCGTTCGCCTGGTCCGCTGTTTCCACGGACAGGTGGGTCTTAGAGGTGGTGGGAAGAGGCCTACCTCTGGAATTCGAGCAGGCACCACCCTTCAGAGCCGTCGCCCCTCGGGACCCGGGATCCCCAGCCTCACTGGCGGCTCGTCGAGCGCGCATCGCTCTCCTCCAGAAGGAGGTGATAGAGAGGTGGTGGACCTCCTTCAGACCAGGGTTTGTGTCCAGGTACTTCCTGGTTCGAAGCCAGACGGGGGCTGGCGCCCCATTCTCGACTCTACGACCTAAACAAGTTCCTAAGGTCTCGAACCTCAGGATGGTCACTCTGGCTCAGATAATACCATCCTTGGAGCAGCAGTGTGGTTCTGCTCTCTGGACTTGCAGGGCCCGTTTTTCACGTCCCTATCCGTCCGTCTCACCAGAGATTCCTTCGCTTCGGCGGAAGGATCCCTCTTCGAGTTCAAGCCATGCCCTTGGCTTGTCTCCAGCTCCCAGGGTCTTCACCAAATGCATGGCAGTGGTGACAGCATTCCTCTGGCGCCGAGGTCGGTGTACCCTTACCTGGGACGACTGGCTGATAGCAGCTCCCTCCAGGAAGGATGCGGAGTGGTCCAGAAATCTGGCCCTCAGGTCTGCTCTCAACTGGGCCTCCTTATCCAGCGAGGCCAAGTGGACTTTCGAGCGAAGCAGGTGATTCTATTCATCGGAGCAGCTCGACTCTTGAGCTAGGCGTGGCTCTGACGGACAGGGCGAGGTTCTTTCCTCCTTTGCCCGATCATTTCTGGATTTGGGCAATTACCCTACCGGGACTTCCTGCGCCTCCTGGGTCTCATGGCGGCCTGCACCAGCGTGGTCCGTTGGGCCAGCTGGAACATCGTCCCTTCAGTGGGGACTGGCCAGCCAGTGGTCACACTGCGATCCTTTGGACCAGCTTGTGTCAGTGACACAGGGATGTGGGCAGCTCTCCAGTGGTGGACGTTCAGATCATTTGCAGGAGGGCATCCCGTTCGTCCGAGCAGCGGTCTCTCTATCGACCGATGCCTCTCTGATGGGTTGGGGTGCCCATCTGGGGAACACGGGCTCATGGCCTCTGGTCCCAGGGAGTCCCGATGCCACATCAACCTGCTGGAGCTCCGAGCGGTCCGCCTAGCTCTCACCGCCTTGCTCCGTTCCTCCGGGGTCAAGTGGTCCGAGTCAGGCCGGACAATACCACGACCATGTACTATCTAAACCGCCAGAGGCGGGAGCGCTCCATGCTTCTATGCAAGGCTCTCCGCATTTGGTCACTGTGGCGCAGCCTGGGCGGATCTCCTAGCCATTCACGTGGCAGGGCCTCCAACACCCCGGCCGATGCCCTGGAGCCGGATAGGGGCTGCATCCCACGAGTGGTCTCTCCCTGCCGGAGGTAGTACAGCATCTGTTCTCCCATTGGGCACACCTCAGGTGGACCTGTTTGCCTCAGGGAGAGCGTGAAGCTGAGTCTGTTCCATGCCCGCCCCTCAGCAGGGCTCGCTGCAGGGGATGCCTTCCTGAGGCAGTGGACCCGGGCTCTTTACGCCTTTCCCCATTTCCCTTGATCCACAGGTGCTTCTCAAGGCGAGGAGGGACAAGGCGCGGGTGATTCTGATAGCCCCAGACTGGCCTCGCCAGTTCTGGTACCAGATCTCCTCAGTCTCAGCTCCAGGACTCCGTGGCAGCTTCCAGCTCGCCCGGACCTGCTCTCAGTCAATCAGGGAAGGTGTTCCATCCGGACCTTCAATCCCTGCACCTGACGGCCTGGTTCCTGGCTAGAGTTCCAGGCCTTGGGTCTTTCCGGCAAGGGTCCTCAATGTAGTTGAGGCGTCCGTGAGAGTCGACCAGAAAATGCTATGCCTTCAAATGGAAAGGTTTTCCATTTGGTGTCGAGAACAAGGCTTGGACCCTTCCTCCTGTTCCTTGGCAAGCATCTTGGACTATTTATGGTCCTTTCTAGTCAAGGGCTTAGGTCAAGCGACCCTAAGGGTGCACCTGGCAGCCATCTCTGCTTACAGGCGTGGGCGGGAAGCAGTCGGTGAGTCTGCAGGAGAAGGTGGTCTGGCGCTTTTCAAAGGCCTTGATCACATTTCCCCTCAGTCTGAGGAACCCCCACCTCCGTGGGATCTACTGCTGGTACTGGCAAAGCTCATGGGCAAGCCATTCGAACCTATGCACAGGTGTGCTCTCTCTCACCTGTCGTGGAAGACCGCCTTCTTGGTGGCTATCCGTCAGCCAGAAGGATGGGAGAGCTCCAGGCGCTTCCATCGAGTCTCCTTACCTGGTCTTCCACAGGGACAAGGTTGTCCTACGCCCCCACCGAAATTCCTTCAGGTGGTGTCGAGTTTCACCTTAACCAGGTGTTGACTCTGCGGTGTTCTACCCCAATCACACCTCGGGAGGCCGAATATAGGCTCCATACTCTGGACCCTAGAAGAGGCTCGCTTATTATAAGGCGCCTGGCGGCTGAAATTCGGGGAGAGGTTTGCCAGCTGTTTGTCACTCACGCTGAAACCGCATCTGGCAGACCTGCAGCCAGCGTGGACGATAAGCAGGTGGGTAACCTCCTGCATAGATCTCTGCTATAAGTTGGCAGGCATGGAGCCTCCCAGAGGGATAAGAGCTCATTCTACCCGCCATACTGCTGCATCGGTGGCTGCTTCCAGGGACGTCCCTATCCAGGAAATCTGCAGGGCTGCTACCTGGAAGTCAGCAAACACCTTCATTACCCATTACCACATCGACCTTGAGTCACGCTGGGATGCTGGTTTTGGGGCCTCGGTTCTCCAGTCTCTCTTTCCCAAGTAAGTATTGGGGGTGTGCGTCTTGCCTCCCTCCTCCCGGAGAACTGCTAGGAGTCTGCCAATAAGTGTGGATGAACAACATATCCATGTCCTAGAAATACAGGTTACTTTCACCTGTAACAGGAGTTCTAGGAATGGTATATGTTGTTCATCCTACGACCCCGACCTCCCGGCTTCGACGCACAACCTGAGCTTCCAGCGGGCCAGATCTGGCGTCATGGGGCCGAGCCGAGAGTTATACCACCCGGGTGGGTGGGAGGAGCAAGCTTGAAGACCTTCCGGCAAGATTTAAAGCGGCAAGGATACCTGCCAATAAGTGTGGATGAACAACATATACCATTCCTAGAACTCCTGTTACAGGTGAGTAACCTGTATTTCTCGTCCTCCTCTTCAAATCACAATTTTTTTTTTGTTGAGGAGGAGTCTAGAGATACTTAACTGTACACTACTGCCTGACTGGTCTGCCTAACCAAGCTAGCTGTAGCTGATGCTATCTACTCTCCTCTTCTAATTATGCCACCCACAGCAGCAGACACTTCTCTCTTCTCTTCTCTTTTTTCTCACTTATCCAGTCCTCTCAGACTAGTCTCAGCTCAGGAAGTTTTTTTTTGAAGGGGGAGAAAATGAGAGGAGGAGGAGGAGGAAGAGACAGTCTCATCTCAAATTAAGCCACCATGGGCCCACAGCTCAGCAGCCATCAGCAGTGACTCAGAGAACTCGACAAGAGAGTAAACTACTCTCTCTCTCTGAGACTGTCAGTCTCCGTGTCCATGGTTTCCACTCAGTGGCTCCCTCCCTCTCCTTGGCCCGCTCTCTAACACACAAAACGGGACAAGCAGCCAAAGTGATTGCTCCCTCCTGGCTGCCTCAGGCTCAGACAGTCCCTCAGCCTCTTCCCAGACTAATCCCTTGCCTCACTCTCCCAGACAGCAACAGCACGCACGTCCTGACTCCCGAAAGTTAACTAAACTAAAATCTGTTCTTTAACTTCTTTCTGTTGCAGGCTCTGCAGCCTGCACTAACTCTCTCGCTGACTCGCGCTCTTCCTAATCGTCACACCGTGACTGCTCTCTCGCTCGCTCTCCTCTACTCTAGACTACAGGTCTACAGCCCTGCTCAGCCAGCAATGAAGATACAACAGCACTGCCCACAATTGGATGAGCCAACAGTCGAGCCGCATGAAGACACATGACCATCTGCTTGCAGGTCATGTGTTTCTTCTTGCACTCGGCACGGCTCGGTGATGGTCGGTGTTCTTCGTCTGATGACTCACTCCTGACTTGTCATGGGAAGCAAAGGAGGAGTCAGGAGCCTGAATGACTCGGGATGCATTGGAGCCTTGGAAAGTCTCCCAGAGGATGTCCCAGCTCCCACTCCCATCCGAAACGAAACCAGCAAGCAAGTGACTGACTCGGCAACTGACGGGGGGTGCGGTAGTGGGTAGGAGGAGAACAGAATGGGCGGATGGGAAGCGGGGGCTCACAAGGTGTGGGAAAAGCCAAGGGGATTAATTCTGAGGGTGCCTGTTTGAACTTTGTGGGTGGCCAAGCACCCAAGCACCAGCACTGTCAGCGCCTATGCCAACAAGGTAAAACTCTGTTACTTAAAACTGTTTACATACCCCAGGAAAACAAGGGCCAGGACTCGAGTTATTCACTGAACACATCAACAAAGCAAAGCAGGGCTGGGAACAGGTTATCCTTGGGGACTTTATTTCGAACTGGCTAGCTAAGAATACAGTTAATGTCAGGGACAAAATATGTGCCCTTTTCCTAACGCAGATGGTAAATCAAAAAACTAGGATGAACTATCAAACAGGTACTAGCACACTCATTGATTGGCTCCTGGCTACTTGCCCCAAGCACATAAAAAATATCATCATCCTGTCAGACACCTTGAGCGACCACCCTCCCATTATCTGCTCCTGGTCTAACAAGTGTCCTAAGGACATACCGCAAACCAGAAAAAAACACTCCCTGAGGAAAGGGCAACTTGGCCTCTTCAAGAGCTACCTGAGAGATGCAGACTGGTCTCCCTTTGTCATTTGCCCTGACCACAGCCAGGCTCAGGAATACTTTATTACCATCTTCAATAATGCCTTCAACTTATTCACACCATTCAGAACATCCAAAACAAAAGGGGCATCCAATCCTTGGCTTAATGGCCCCCTCTTAGCAATAATGAAGAATAGGGACAACCTCTGGTATGTAGCGAGAGCTACTGGAAGACAGGCAGATTTTATGGCATACAAGACTGCAAGGAGTAAATGCACCCAGTTTATAAGGAATACAAAGGCCTCTTATTACAGAAAGGAACTTCAAAAGTGCTGGGGGAATGGGAGAGCATTCTGGGAGAGTGTAAACACTAACTGGGAAAGAATCAAAAGCTCCACCAGATCTAATTGTCACCCCTGCGGGCCCACTTCGGCAACACAAAAGTTAGCTAATGCCTTTAATCTGGCCTTTACAGACCTCAGCTCCATCAACCCTCCAGAGTTTCTTGTTACTGACCCTAACAGCTGGCCCCCAAACCCCGCTACTATTGCAAACACCACTCAACCCTCATTCTACTTCAAAATGATCATGAAGGCAGATACTATTAAATATGTGAAGAAGATCCTTTGCAAAACTAGAATGGGTAGTGATATGCTTGACATGAAGCTTCTCGCCATCACCCTAGAAGAGCTTGCCCACCCACTAATGCAACTATTTAACATATCCCTTAAGTTGAACATATTCCCTGACAAGTGGAAAACTGCCCTTGTCACCCCAGTCCTTAAAAGTGGAGACAAGACCAGCATAAGCAACTACGGCCCCATATCTATTTTGCCACCCCTCTCAAAAGCCCTAGAGAGAATTGTGTCAGATTAGCTCATGTATTTCCACAACAAATATAACCTACTCTGCCCTCAGCATTATGGGTTCTGTAAATCCCACAGTGTCACAAACACACTCCACAGGTCAGGCCCTCTACTCCCACAGTGCCAACCTCAGAGTGCAATAGTGTGAACAAGTAACAGACAGGGTAACCCTCCTGTCTGCTTTGGGTATGAATCACCTATTAGCCTCATGTACTGGAGGGATTCAAACTGTGAACCTTACGCTAGCATACCCAATTACAGGCTCAGATATGAACCCTCTTCAGGACTGCAGTACAATCTTTCACCAAGGGAAACCAGCCAGGTCTCCAAAATGAACCTTTAAAACTCTATAAGAGACCTTAGGTATATTCTTACCTTTTCCAAGCTTAGTAACACCATCAAGCCTTTTAACAGCTGTCAGACTTAACCCCATATACATCACATGCAAAAAGAAACTGAGAAGACACCCAGGTAGTATTTCAAAGAAATTCTTGTTTACTAAAATATGATAAAAATGGTAAAATTAAACACTGAACAATATATCATACAGTTTACAATCTTGTAAAACAAAAAGGAAGTTTCAGAACTTCTACCAAAGGTAATTAATTATTTTCTAGCTATTACTTTTCCAAGTGCTTTCCCAGTCAGAGTCTAGAATCATATGTCACAGTCCCATATACAATGTTTCATTTTTAACTCTATCTGTCACCACCCCCTTTTGAAGAGATCAGCTAGAACCTTCCTTAAATAATTTCTGACATGAATGTATCTGAGAATGTGTCATTGCTTTTGAAAAACCTGTAACCAGCCATTTCCCAAATATGACAGTCTTTAATTAAACATTTCTCTTTGAATGTAACAGTCCCACACTCATGTCCTCTTGGGCTGATTTCCTATGCTAGTGTGATCTGAGGGATTTTATGACTCTTCACACATTTCTGGTTATATACTAAAAGGAGAGGAACTATTCCAACTTCCCTGCCTCCTGTAATGTCATAAAACTCACATTTAGTTTCAACTTTATTTATTATTTTATTTATTTAGCTTTTGTTGACCGGGTAAGTGCACTAGACAAATCCTGCCTATTTTCAGGCACGACCCGGGGGAGGGGGAATACAGATGAATGCCAACTGACCTTGAACCGGATTAAGCTGTTGGTGGTATTTTTTTTTACTGAATGAGGGAAATTTAGCCAGGACACCGGGGAAATTCCCCTACTCTTTTCGATAAGTGCCATGGGATCTTTAACATCCACCTGAACTACCACGAATCCAGGCAGATGGGACCTCGGTTTAACGTCTCATCCGAAAGATGGCACCTCAGAAGTGCAGCACCCCTCTCATGCTGCACTACAGTGTCAGTACTGGGATATTAACCCAAGTGCCAGATGTGGGAACTGAACCCACAGCCCTCTGATCTCCCGGCCTCAGAGGCGAGTTTGCTACCTACTGAGCCACTGACACTGACACTTCAAAAGCATGGGCAGGTCACAAAAAGGTAATAAAATACCCTTCTGTAAGGAAGTCTTCATTAACTGGTTCTTCTGGTCTGTTTTACAACATCATGTGGTTTCAGCTACTGACTTTGAAAGTTAAAGGCCAAATCTTTCACATACTGACATTCATACACAGGCCATTTATTTATAAGATAACTATCATACAGGTTACCAGAAGCAGGGGCACAGCGTCACACTCCTCCCAACCTAGACTGAATTTAGGGGGCCTATCCCCTGCATTGGATGAGCTCCACAAGTCAGTTCATTCCTCATATAGACATGACAAGTCAACTGCGTTCTGATTGGTTGCTCCAGCCCTATGTGAGATTGTCATGTCATACCCTTGCAAGGCAAGATTTCATCTTAATAGTCTACCATTCATTTTTCCCGTTTGTGTCAGCCAAACCAGGGGGATGTGGCCAGTTTGTACCTCAAAATGATGCCTGTATCAGTATGGCTCTAACTTCTTTATGGCCCACACTATGGCAAGACACTCTTTTTCCACAGTAGATTATGGCTGCTCCCTGGGAAGTAACCTTTTACTCAGGTACACAATGGGGAGATCCTTCCCTTGGTTGGATGTCTGGCTCAGTACTGCCCCTATACCCACAACTGAGGCATCAGTCTGGACTATAAAGGGTCTGCTATAGTCAGGACTTGTTAACATAGGAGCACTGCACAGTGCCTCCTTCAGTCTAGGAAAGGCTTTTTCACAGGCTGGTTCCTAGATAATTTTCTTAGGCCTCCTTTTCTTTACCAGGTCAGATAGGGAGTAGCCAGGGCATAATAACTGGGTACAAATTTCCTACAGTACCCTGCTGTCCCCAGAAAACTCCTGACCTGCTTCTGCATTTCTGGTCTGGGCCATGCCTTGATCACCTCTATTTGTAATTGGTTAGGACGGAGCTGTCCCTGGCCTACAACATGCTCAAGGTATGCCACTTCAGCCATGGCAAAATGGCACTTCTCAGCTTTTTCAGTGAGCCAGGCCCTCTATATCCTTCCCAGCACATCCCTAAGGTGAGATAGGTGTTCCTCCCAGCTGGCACTAAAGATGGCAATGTCATCCAGGTACACCACAGTGTATTCCTCAGCACCATTTAATACCTGATTCACCTATCTTTAGATGGTGGCCAGGGCATTCTTTATTCCAAAAGGCATTACTTTGAATTCAAATCACCCTATCAGAGTGATGAAGGCCGACCTCTCCCAAGCTCAGTCAGTTAACTCTACCTGCCAATACCCCTTTGTCAGGTCAATAGTTGTAAGGTATGTCACCCCTCCCAACTTGTCCAGGAGTTCATCCGTCCCTGGCATTGGGTTGGCATCTGACTTTGTGACTGCATTCAGTCTACAATAGTCTACACAAAAATGAGTAGAGCTATCTGGCTTGGGCACAAGAACTACGGGTGAGGCACAAGGGCTGTGGGATTTCTGGATTACCCCTAAATCCAGCATTTCCTCCACCTCTCTCCTAATATCCTTTTGATCAGCCTCTGACACACGATATGCTGTTTGCCCCATTGGCATCTGTGTCCCTGTCTCCACATCGTGCATTGCTAAGGGGGTTAGTCCAGGCTTGGCGCTAAACAATGGGGCAAAGTATGCTAAAATCTCCCTTACTTCCTGGATTTGGTCTGGGGCCAGCTGGGGTGACAATTTAACTGCCTGCACAGAGAACTTCAACTTGCTTTCTTCCAGCAAGTCCAGGAAGGGGTCTCCTTCGTCTGTCCCTTCCCCAGGACTACACAATGAAAACACCATGTCAGCCGTATTAGCATATGGCTTCATCATGTTGACAAGGTACATTCTTTCTGTATCTCTTCTGTCAGGTAACTGTATGACATAGTTCACATCATTTACCTTTCTGACTACTTTTTATGGTCTTGCCCACTCAGCCTGTAGCTTGTCTTTCCAGACTGGGATAAGGACCATGACTTTCTGACCCACCATGTATGAGCGAGCTCTGGCTCTGCGGTTGTACCACACTTTTTATTTTTGTTGGGCAGCTGCCAGGTTGCTCTGGGCTGTCCCCATACTCTCCTTCAGCCTTTCCCTAAACCTAAGGACATAATCCGCTATGAGAATTCCCTGGGTGGTGTGCTTGCCCTCCTAGTCCTCCCAGATCAAGTCTAGGGGCCCACGTACCCGATGTCTGTATAAGAGCTCGAAGGGGAAAAACCCTGTCAACTCTTGGGGCACCTCCCTGTATGCAAACAACAAGTGGGGAAGGTATTTCTCCAAGTCCTTCCCATGCTGTTCAGCAAACATTTGCAGCATTGATTTAAGGGTACTATTAAATCTTTCCACAAGCCTATTGGCTTGCAGGTGATAAGGTGTTGTGCATCTATGCACCACCCCACACTTCTCCCACAAACATTTCATCAGGTCTGACATGAAGGAACCCCCTCGATTGGTGATAACCTCCTGCGGAAAACCCAACATGGGAGAAAATCCCAAGTAAGGCATCTGCCACTTTGTCTGTCCTCAGTAAGGATAAGGTGAATGCCTCTGGATAGCGGGTAGCATAATCCACCACAAACAGGATGAACCTCTTCCCGGAGGAGCTGGGGGTGTTTAAAGGCCCCACAATATCCATTCCCACCCTCTGGAATGGCTCCTCCGCTAGAGGCAATGGAATTAGGGTGGCTTCGGTTCCTTAGCTGCCTTCCCTATTTCTTGGCACCGGTGACAAGACTTGCAATACTCCTTCACCTGCTGCATGAAGTTGGGCCGATAGAGATTCTGGGCCAACTGCTGCACAGTGCACATGATTCACAGATGACCAGACAAGGGAATATCATGTGCAATTTTGAGCAATTGTTCACGGTACCGCTAGGGAATGACAAGCTGCCTGCCTATCATCCCTCCCTCTGTCTTAGCATCCTGTGTATACATCAGTCCATTTTCCTAATAAACCTTATGTTTCCCATCACCTCCCTGTGCTCCATCGGAGTCTGCCCAACCCTCAGCTTCTCTAGACTAGGGTCACTTTTCTGGGCAGCTTCAAACTTCTTACATATTCTCAAGGCATGGGACGGTCCCCTTCAGTATCTAAACTAGGGTCCCTAACTCTAGCATCAGGGCACTCAGGCTCACTGCCATCCCTAACCCTCTGATAATGGGTCACCCTTCCTTCCTTGGAGTAACCCTCCGTAGCTGTTTGGGTAACTGCTACTGGAGAAATTTCTACCCCCCTTTCATTAGTCTCCATAGCAGGAGGCACATGCTGGGGAACCAGCCTCCCAGTGGGTTCCACAGTGGCTTGTATGGAGTCTGGGGCAACACAATTTTTCTTTTGCCATTTGGCTGCAGGTAACTTCACACACCAACCCCTGTTTCAGACTGTTGCCAATGATTACATCAACTGCTAAAGTTTTGGTTACGGCAACCTTTTGTACAGTCCCCCCGTTTCACCCCAGTCTAGGAGGACACTAGCAAGTGGCAAGGTTTTCTCCTCCCCAGTGAATCCTCATACAGTTACAAATTGATTGGGTATAAGCTGACCAGGCTCTACCAGATCCCCATTTACCAACATCAGGGATACCCGTGTCTCTTAACCCTTGTGTCTGTACACCATTCACAGTGACTGGGTACATGTATTCCCTCATGTTTACAGGCATGTTTTCAGGTACACAAAAAACAACTCACTTATTTCCTAGCACCACTTTGCATATTGCTCATCCTTTTGGGACACTGTCTAGCAATATGCCCAGTTTCTTTGCAAACTCAACATTCATTTCTTTTCTCAGAAGACTCTTTTCTTTGAAACCTGGGGCTAACTGGTTTCAGGGGAGGCAATGAGGGTTTTAACTGCCCTGAAGGTGCACTTTTCCCTTTCTGTGCTGCCATGCCCATCCCATTTGATCTCAGAGCAGGTCTGCTCTTGGCATAGCAGTCCAAGAGTTCAGCAACCTCTTGCACTGTTTTGAGATCTCAGTCCTCCAGCCAGGTTTTCAGCTCTGCTGGGCATGCCCCCCAAAAACTGCTCTAACAATACAGCATTTCCAATTTTATCTACAGAGTTTGCTTCAGTTCCTTCCCACCAATGTTTTAAAAACTGACGTTTCATGGCTAGCTCCTCATAGCTCATGTCAGGGCTTCTCCTGAGCGTATGGAATTTAGCTCTGTATGCTTCTACAGTTAATTCATACTTTTTTAAATGTGCGGCTTTAAGTTTGCTGTAATCATTGTCCATTTGTCCCAATGCATCCCAAGCTTTCCCGGTAAGTAGCGGGGATAGCGGGAAGCTCCAGGACCCTCTAGGAATATTTGCTGGAATACAAACTTTTTCAAAGGAATTTAAAAAGGCATCCATATCCTCCCCCTCTTTAAATTCAGCTATTAATTTTGAATTTCATTTGTAACCCAGTCCTGTAGTTCCAGTTAAACCCAGGCCACGTACCTGCTCTGGTGCTGGTCATTGGAGTTGTAGCTTCTCTAGTTCAAGTTGCGTCTGGCGCTCACACTCTTCATGGTCAGCTTCTCACTGTTCTTGCTCCCTCTTCTCCTCTGCATCTCACTACTCTTGCTTCTCCTCTCTTTTGAAGTCCCGCTTCCGCTGTTCGAACTCCAGTTCCATCCTCCGTAGTTCCATCTGTAACCTGATTGCTTCTGGCTCCAGAATGCTGGTGACCTTCCTCTGCTGCTGTGGCCCTTGACTTGCACTGGCCCTGCTGTCCTCCTCACTGGATCTGGACACTGCACTAGACTCTGGCCCCTCCACTCCCAAGGTTTGGTCCTTTCCAGTCATGGACTGTGACACAATGCTCTGGGCATCTGCGGCCATCAGAGCATTTATGAGGATCTGCTTGTTGGCTTTCCCCTCGTACTGGACTCCACTGTCCTGGCACAACTGCCTCAAGTAGTCTGCAGTGTACCCACTGTAGTTGGAAGCCATCTTCTTCCCTAACTATAGCTACTCTAACTTGCAGTTGGAAAAAAATTAAAACCAGTAGGACCTTTGACTGTAAGCAAAATTATATTGTTCTGTTTACCTTTTTAAAATAAATCACTGCCTTCTTTTGCAAGTGAGCTGTACAGTATTAAGCTGAACTGTTAAAACTTGTGTTACCAATATTTTAAATCACACCACTGCCAACCAAATCTGTCACAAATGTACTCCGCAGGTCAGGCCGTCTGCTCCCACAGTGCCACCCTCAGAGCGCAATAGTGTGAACAGACAACAGACAGAGTAACCCTCCTGTCTGCTTTGGGGCCAAATCACCTGTTTGCTTCAAGTTCTGGAAGGATTCAAACTGTGAACCTTATGCTAGCATACCCAATTACAGGCTCAGATATGTACCCTCTTTGGGACTGCAGTACAATCTTTCACCAGGGGCACCCAGCCAGGTCTCCAGCGCGAACCCTTAAAACTCTATAAGAGACCTTAGGTATATTCTTACCTTTTCCAAGCTTAGTAGTACCATCAAGCCTTTTAACAGCTGTCAGACTTAACCCCATATACATCACATGCAAAAAGAAACCGAGAAGACACCCAGGCAGTATTTTAAAGAAATGGTTATTTACTAAAAGATTATTAAAATGTTACAATTAAACACAGAACAATATATCATACAGCTTACAATCTTGTAAAACAAAAAGGAAGTTTCAGAACAAACACTCCTACCACAGATAATTATTTTCTAGCTATTACCTTTCTAAGTGTTTTCCCAGTCATAGTCTAGAATCATATGTCACAATCCCATACACACTGTTTCAGTTTTAACTCTATCTGTCCCCACCCCCTTCTGATGAGATCATCTAGAACCTCCCTTAGATAATTTCTGACATAAGTGTCTCTGAAGATGTGAGTCATTGCTTTTGAAAAATCTGTAACTAGCCATTTCCCAAATATGACAGTCTTTAATTAAACAGTTCTCTTTGAACTTAACAATCCCACACTCATGTAATCTTGGGCTGATTTCCTGTGCTAGTGTGATCTGAGGGAATTTATGACTCTTCACACATTTCTGGTTATATGCTAAAAGGAGAGGAACTAGCCCAATTTCCCTGCCTCCTGTAACGTCATGAAACTCACAGTTTCAACTTCAAAAGCATTGGCAGGTCACAAAAAGGTAATAAAATACCCTTCTGTAAGGAAGTCTTCATTAACTGGTTCTTCTGATTTATTTTACAACATCTTGTGGTTTCAGCTACTGACCTTGAAAGTTAAAGGCCAAATCTCTCACATACTGACATTTCAAACACAGACCATTTATTTGTAAGACAAATATACAGGTAACCAGAAGCAAGGGCAGAGTGTCACACACAGTACTATTACTGCACTCACCAACTTTACTTCACACCTATATGACTCCCTGAATAGTGGAAAATGGCTGGGTCAATCTTTATTGACCTAACCAAAGCATCTGACACCATCAATCATCACATCCTGCTCAACAGCCTTGCAGCCCTTGGCCTCTCCACCAATACATTGTCCTGGTTCTCAAGCTACCTCTCGCACAGGTCCCAGTGTGTTAGGATAAAAGGTGTATCCTCTGAACCCCGGAATGTCACTTTGGGTGTCCCGCATGGATAAATTTTAGGGCCCTTACTATTCAGCTTCTTTATCAATTCCCTGCCAAGCACATGCCCTGCTAAGATGCTGCTTTACGCAGATCATGCAGTGATCTCCATACCAGGAACACACCTCCATAAAATAACAGCTACCCTTCAAAGTAGCTTTACCAAACTGGAGTCATGGTTTTCTCACAACAAACTCCTCTTGAACTACAGAAAAACAAAAGTAATGCACTTTACCCTACAAAGCTCAAAAAAGCAGGGTGGCCCACTTACCATACTAAGTAACAAAAGTGACATAATCGAACAGGTTACTACCTTTAATCCTTAGGCTGCCAAAAGAATTGAAATATATAAGAATTCTGGACTGATGTATCAGTCCACGGCCCTGTAAGGGATAAATACCTGGGATTATTCCTAGACATCACCCTTTCTTTCAACACCCATATTGAGCATGTCATGAAAATAGTCAACATCAGACTCTGACTCCTTTACTGATACAGAAATGTTATGACTACTGAGGCCCTCAGCTTTGTCACCAAAAGCTCGATACTGTCCATTGTTGACTATGGACTGACTGTCTATAGTGCGGCCACTGAAACTGCTCTCAAAAGGGTCAACTCCTGCTCAACAAAGCCTGCCAACTTGTTCTAGAGCTAATCACTAAGTCCCACTCTTGCAGTCTCTACTCTGCAACTGTCTGGCTTCCTTTACCTCTTAGGTCCCAGTACCAGGCATGTATCATAGGGAAAAAATCCCTCCTAGGACTGGTCCCAGAATCAGATTTGAAGCCTTTCCAACATAACCCCAACACTAAAACAACTCGAAGCTCTTCTAGAGGGGTACTGCATGCACCTTACAAATGAACCTCCTTTGCCCAGATGTCCCTCTCCTATCGAGGCCCTCTCTGGTTGAATGACATACCCCTCTCCCTTTTTCACTTTAAGAAACTCAACCAATTCAAAAAAGAACTCCATTGCCTCCTGGTAGAATCCCAAGAGTGCAACTGCTGTGCACAATGATAGGAATTCCGCCCCCTGCCCTAGACTTCCAACCCTTACCATCCCACCTTCTTACCCCTCTCACCCCACAAGTCCTCACCCCTTCCCCTCCACTTGGTTTATACTTCCCCTAGGCTGCCCCCATGCATATAGCACTTATCAGCTTGTTCTCCATCATCACCATACCCCATTCTCCTATCCCCTAATAACATTGTAACTCCCCTACAAATGAGGATTCCTAAAGTGTCTTCCTGGGTGTGCCTAAATGCCCACTGCCAAGCTGGTGACCTGTGTTTTAACCATTTAAAAGCTATTTTATGAGTGTGCCTTAATAGCCTCTGTGTCCTGTCTCTTTGATAGCTGTAATCACAGTATATAATTAATCTGGGTGGGGGCTGACTGTTTCTAAGCTCGAGTCCCACCTGAACTGCCAGAGAATTGCTCCATTCTGCCATCGCTAATTGCACAGAGGGAGCTCTGTTAGAAGCTGTACTTATTTGCTGATTATCTATTCTAATAATAATGATATTGAAGTTTGTCTAACCTGCCTTCTTTGCAGTATGGACATTTCTATAAATCACCACCATCTTGGGTCTGGACTGCCTTTGTGGCCCAATCAGTACCTTTGGGGGCCCTAAAATAGAGCCTGCCCCCAAGGGTCTTGTGGGAGTGAATTTCTGTGGGAATTGTAGTTTTTCCACTTTGGCGTTTATTTGGACCTGGAAGGGGAGCCCTTACTCTGACAGACAGATGAATCAATGAATCGAACCTTTTGGATCTTTGAGGAAGTCCCGGTGCTGCCTGAAGCAGAAGTCAGTCTGAGTTTGGAGTTGAGAGAGTGAACAGCTTGAGATATTCGAGTGGCTACTCCTGCATAATAGCGCGGGAAACCGGTGGGAAGGCTGTGTTTGGCCTGCCTGCTTCATTTTCCCTCAGTAGGGAATCCTTCAGTTAATTGTAATCGGACTGAATCTGAAAGTGCTGTGACCAGAATTACCAAATTGTGACTGCCTTTTACCTGAAGAGGACTGAAGATTTGTTCCACGCGATTGGCCTGTCAGGAAGCTTGAATCCACCGCAGAACATACAGTTTGCGTAGAGACACTGTGATTGTGACCGGACTGTCATCAAAACTGTGTGATATACCTTACTATAAGTGTGCTGAATGGTGTTAGTGGGTCATGATTTAGTTCCCCACTGCCTGCTTGTGTCACGCTTGCTGGAAGCTGTATCCAGCACTACTGGACTGCCATCCGAATTACTTCACCCGGACTGGGCTCTGCCCCCTCAGCCCAGCCAGCTGCTCATGCCACAGAGAAGAACATTGACGAGAGACCTGCCTGGGGATCAGCCCCCTGCTCAACATTACAAATAGGAACAACACCACAGTGAATCTTCTGGCCCTGCTTCTTCTGGCAAACCAGCAAGTCATCCTGCAGTCTCCATTTCATCCATCCAGTGTCCTGCACTTTGTAGCATGAGTAAACACCAGGGTAGCTCCCTGCAACAACAGCTCAATCAAAGTGTGTCATCTGATTTAGATGTTTTGCTTTATCATCACAAACTGAGCCACCTGGCTCTGGATTACAAAGTGTGGGTTACAGTGCATGACTTTTTCTTTCCACCATTAGGGGCCCCAACCAGCTGCAACACCGGCCTACCCCAAGCAACGTGTCAGGCTAGCCTACCTCAACAACTGGGTACCCAGAGTGTGTGTGACTCTGTTGTGGGACTCTGAAGTGCATGCATTGTGGCCTGATTAAATCAGTTGCAAAACCAATCAGCCGGATTATGCCCCTCCCTTGTTCATTCCCCCTATATAAATCAGATCTGAATCTTTTTGCACTTGAATTGTTTGTGGTGCATCTCTGTACAAATAGCACTGTATTACTATTGTTTGCTGTGTCTAACCTTATTTTACAGGGGGTCTCCAGGGCCAAACTGGTGGAACCAGCACTGGTGGTAAGTGCAATAAGTGTAGGGGCATATCTGCTGTTTGGGGGTTATTGTACCTGCATGCTCTGTACATTGTTTAGGGCATTAGAGGGGAAAGAATGGGGTCTCAGTGTCCCAAAGGGCTGCACCCAGGTCAGCTACGCTACAACTAACCCTGTCCTCCGGGTGGAGGCACCCATTTTCAGTACCCAGGCCCCTTAACCTGCAATTAGTCACACAAGCAGAGGTAGTGGCCCTTGGGATAGCGCCACCTAGGGGTTACAACACTATACAATATGCCTCCTCTGTACCCATGCCAATACTCTCCATACCTCCTCCCTCCTCCCGTTTTTTTTAACAAAGACAATTTTGGCTGCCAACTACAAGCAATCTGCACTTAGTAACTAGACCTATAGACTAGAGATATTTCTGTAATAAAAGCATTTGTATTTGAGGTTATGCTCCACATTTATCTTGCTTGTAAAATAGTCTTGTCACTTGGCTATTGTATGTTCTCATCACATGATGTAAATTGTACAGTTTTGTCTGTTCTTCTACTGACTTGGAGCCTTTGCAAAAGAGCCAGTTTGGCTCAAAGGTTGTAATTCCGAAACCGAAATAAATAAAAAAATAAAATAAATAAATCTAGGCAAAAAGCAGAAAATATCTCAATACAGCACCTAGCCAGAACACAACATCTATAAGCAAGAACCAGTAAAATAAGTGAGAAAACTTGAAATGTAGGCAGACCCTAAATGGGGTGTTGTTTGGGTATTACAAAAACAGGTTAACTTATGCAACTATGGAAACAAACTCAGTAGTATAAGATTGGTCAGTAACTACAGTCTAACTGCAGGACAGGAGTCAGTAATTACTTAATGAGAGTACCTTACAGGCTTGTTTTGCGGCAGATAAAACACCACAACCAGCCCCCAGCAGCCTCTCTTTGTTAACTCCCTGGCAGACTACTCAATGTCCTCTACACTTGGTCTTTAGCACAAGGGCTGCAGCACAGAAGGGCCAAGGGGCTGCACTGCAGAAGGATGACTGTGATTTGAAGGGCTTCTGGCATGCCCTTGAGCCTCCTGACTGGCTAGGGGAACTCTGTATCAGTTTTTGGCTCCTTGTTCTTTTTTTTGTTTGTTTCCCTCTCTCATTTCTTATTCTTTCTGTCCTTTTCCTTCCCTCTCTCCTTTCTCTTTCTGTTTCCGTCAGTTTCCTCAATCTCTCTTTCTGAGTGTTTCTCTTCTTGTCTTGCTGCTGTATACTTTCTTCCCTCTCTCTCTCTCCCTGTTTACTTCTGCTCTATTCTCACTTCCTCTTCTCCATCCTCTCTCTTTCTGTCTGTTTTCCTCCCTCTAATTCTGAAAGTTTTCCTCCATTTCTCTTTCTGTCTGCTTCTCTTCCTGCCATTATGTTTCTCTCCCTCTTGCTTCCTCTTCTCCCTCTGTTTCTTTCTCACAGGGGCAGGTTGCCCCTGCAAGATCTGCTTCTTGCTAGTAATACCACTGCTGGAACCACTCTTAGGGCTAGAAGAGTGGTCTCACTTATAGCCTTAAGGTATCAGAACTGCTCAACTTCGGTTCTCAGGATTGTAACTCCGAGACTTCAATAAATAAATTTAAATAAAATCTGCTTCTGGGTGTCACAACAAGGCAATGCACAGAGGCCACTTGTAGTGCTGTACTGGATATTGTAGATTCCTTCATTTTTGGCATTTTAATTTTTTTTTTTACATTAATAGTTTATTACTTTCCACAACTATGAAATACTAGTCGCATGCACATGGGTGCATTTCTGCTATTGTTGCAGATATCAATATGTTATGGATATCAATACAAATCACCTGCACATGGGTGCATTTATGCTATTACAGATATCAATATGTCATTATAGATCGAGGGAGCACTCCCACCCAATGGGGATACTCCTTTTCTCTGCATGTGAGACATTATTCTTCTGTAAATAGTGTCTCACATGCAGCTGCCCTGGAAACAGGTATGTTCAGGGCAGTATTTTTTTTTTATTTAATATATTACTAATTTTATAAATTTTAAAACATTTTTATAAATGTTAATGTATTATTACTGAATCTCAGTCAATAATATATTAATACCACTGCCAGGACCACTCAGAGTTGGAAGAGTGGTCTCACTTACAGCCTTAGGGTATCAGAACTGCTCAGCTTCGGTTCTCAGTTCACATAAAATGGTGGAAGCGGCACAGTGGCATGCAGGGCTGAGGCACTGAGTGCCTCACCTCCTGCCACACCAGCCATCCGGGTTCGGAAACAGATGCGAGTCATTTGGGGGCTGGCTGAGGGAGGGAGGGAGGGAGGATTGAGTGTCTGTAAGACTGCTCTGCTCCCTTGGGGAAGGGAGTTACTGTGGCTGGCTGTTGACTGCCACCTGGCGATATCTGGGTGGCAGCACAAGTGAATCTCATAGCGGGAAGGGTTCTCACACACAGAGTGCTGAGGGCACCTCCACAGAGATGGAGCACGCACATCATGGTAACTGCATGTCCATGAACCCTGGGAGAAAGTAGGAGGAAATAATGGAGGATGCGCTCTGTGAAGCCCTGCTCATTGTACTGTGGCCTGCTCTGATGCTCCATTCCATGATGGAAATCTGAATATGTGTGACCAGAGGGGAAGGATGGCTCTCCATTCCTGGCCCTTCCACAGAGGAACATCTGCAGGGGATAGGATCCCTGCCTGAAGCAGTAAAGGATGGCTGCAGGTACATGGGAATAAAGCTAAGAAGCCACCCATTCTGCTAAAGAGGATAAAAACATTTATGGAAGAAGCAAGCACATGAGAAGCCAGCCCAGTTGTGTGGAGGGCTGCAGCATTGAATGCCTTACCTCCTGCCACACCAGCGACCCATGTCCAAGACTGAGAATGGGTTGCTGGGGGTGTCCCAGGTGGAGAGAGGATTGAACATCCCATGGAGTGTTCTCCTCCTCTCCAGGGGTGGAGGCCTAGTGGTAGTGCAAGACAGAGTCAGCAGGTAAGGGAAGTGAGCTGCGTAGTACTTGTGATGTAAGTGCTCTCCACACACATGTGCCAACATGCTGTGCACCCCAGCTATGGGGAATAGGGATAAACAGAGGAAAATGGACAGAGGGGCAGATGTATATGATGCTGTTCATGCTGACCCCCCAACCGCACCACCACAGGGGCTCCTGTTGACTGATCCAGATGTATGTCTCTGGGGGGCAGAGTGGAGGATGACAATAGTAAAGCTGACATACCGAACAGATATTTTTGCTCAGTCTTTACTGAGGAATGGGGAGGGTATCAGGCCTAAAGGGAGCACAAGGAGTGGGAAGGGCACAGAAATGGACACAAGTCCTTTTACATAGGAAAGGGTCCTAAAGGAATTGGAAGGAATATGAGTTGATAAAGCAATGAGGCTGGATGGGGTGCACCCCACGGTCCTAAAGGAACTAAGAAATGAGGAGGCTGAACCTCTGGTAGTCCTGTTTAGTCAATCACTGGAAACAGGGGAGACGCCCAAAGACTGGAGGATAGCAGATGTAGTCCCCTTAAACAAAAGTGGGAACAAAGAGGATGCAGGGAACTACAGACCAGTCAGCCTGACCTAGGTAGTGGGAAGATCATGGAAGCACTACTGAAGGAGAGATTGGTAGAACAACTGTTTGCCAGCGGACTACAGGATCCAAGGCAGCATGGTTTCACTGGGGGGAGATCATGCCAGACCAGCCTCATTGAATTTTTCGACTACGTGACAAGGGAGGAGGATCAGGGGAGGGCAGTGGATGTGGCCTCTCTGGACTTCAGCAAGGCCTTTGACACTGTGCCGCATAAAAAGCTGTTACACAAACTGGGGAATATGGGAGTCAGTAGGACAGTAGTGTGGAGGGTGGGTAATTGTCTGGGGGCAGAACACAGAGGGTGGTGGTAAATGGCTGTCACACCACAAAGGGAAGAGTGACTAGTGGGGTGCCACAGGGATCAGTGCCGGGACTGGCCTATTCAACATCTTCATCAGTGACATTGCGCAGGACCTAGAAGGCAGAATTTCCCTGTTCGCTAATGACACAAAGCTCTGTAACAGATAGGACATGCCAGAGGGTGTAGACAGAATGAGGAGGGACCTGCAGAAGCTTGAAGAATGGTCAAGAGAGTGGCTGTTGAAAGTTAACACAAAAAAGTGCAAAATAATGCATATAGGGCACAAAAACCCTGGAACAACATATCAGTTGGGGGGCTGAGGATACAGTATGCACCAAGCAGGAAAGGGACCTTGGGGTTATCATCTCTGATGACCTCAAGGTAGGGAAACAGTGCAACAAGGCAGCAGGAAAAGCAAATAGGATGCTGGGATGAATAGGCAAGGGTATCACCAGCAGGAAAAAGGAGGTCATAATTCCATTATACAAGACACTAGTGAGTTCCCACCTGGAGTACAATGTCCATTTCTGGAGACCTTACCTACATAAGGACATAGACAGGGTGGAGAAGATTCAGAGGAGGGCAACAAAGATGGTACAGGGATTGCATCACAAGTCCTATGAAGACAGGCTGAAGGACTTGAATATGTACTCCCTAGAGGAGAGCAAGGAGAGAGGGAATATGATAGAGACATACAAGTACCTTACAGGGAGGAACATGATCCAGGAAAACACTATTTTCCAGTGAAAAAGATGTTGCAGAACTAGAGGGCATGGGATGAAGTTGGAGGGAGGGCGATTCAGAGGAAATGTGAGGAAGAATTTCTTCACAGATAGGGTGGTGAACAAGTGGAACACCTTGCCTGAGGAAGTGGTGGGGGCTGAAACTATCAGAGGATTTAAGAATGCATGATATATATAAGGGAATCCTGGAGGTCAGGGGTAAGGGGCATCAGACTTCCAGAAAAACTTAAAGTGATCTTACGAGCTGAAATGGACAGACTGGGTGGGCCATAGGCCCTTATATGCCGACAGTATCTATGTATCTATGTATATTTTGTAAGAGTAATTTCAACCAAACTAGAGAGACAAGCCAGCAGTATTACAGTTAGCAACTCACTCTATACTCTATATTGTTGAACATATAGAAATAAGAAATAGAAACTTGATAAATGTGAACCACACATGAAACTACTGGCTTCTAATAGCTGAACAAGGAGACATATAAACATGATTTCGGCCACTTTTTAAAGAAGAAAGCAAAGATGACCAGGAAAGAGAATGAGAAGCCCCAAAACAATTTGAAATGGCATTTTTGGGAGGGCTTTAAGCCCGAGGTTCGATGGGCGGAGTAACCACGCCACTCCCCCATCAGGCTTCAAAGGTCACCATTCTGGGCCTCTCAAGATTCGCTTTTGTTGCAGCTGGAGGTGCTATGCTCATTCACCTGTCTGGAATTCCATTGGGTTCCCCTCATCTCTGCAGCTGCCTCCGGCTGCCCATTTGTGTTTCCTCAAATTATTTGGCTCGTTTCGCCATGCCTTCTCTATTCCCGCAGCTACTGCTGCTTTATCTGTTGGCCCCTTCTCTATCGGCACTTTTGATTGCTCTTTTCCCCTTCTCTATCAGCACTTTTGAGCACTCCTTTCCCTTTGCTGGCTCGAACCCCCCCCCCCTTGCTCATTTCTCAGCTCGTCCCTTCCTCGTCGTTTTGCTCCACCGCATCTGCTCTGTCCTGGGCCCCTTCCATCTGTCGCGGGTGTTTTGTTTGCCCACCCTTCCACAGTGTACTTCTGCTTGTCTTGGCACCCTCCACCACTGCTGCACCACCTCAACCCTTCTGTCTGCAATCGACATTGGTGCATGGGTTCGCCACCTACTGGTAAGCATTGAATAAGAGGATTGGCAGGGGTTAACAGTCACTAACTGGGTGGACGTTTTTGAGGTTCAAATTATAATCACACAGTTTCTCTGTTTGGTTAATATGTGCTCCTCCTCTGCTTCAATGAGATGGCAGTTGTGGTGCAAGACTGCCAATTCTTAGTAAACACTTAGGATGCCACTTTCTGCTGCAGAGACTGTGGGTCAAACTGATGAATGGGGTACGCTATTTTGTTTACACTCTGCTCTGCCTCTGTGCTATGGTGTTCCCACTTGGACTCTGGGGACCATTCCTGAGCTGGCCACTGGCCTTCACTTCCTGCTCTTTCTTCTGGGTTCATGCCGCTCCTTACATTGCCATCCTGCTTCAGCTGGCCCCTGCCATGCACAACCCATTCTCACTCAATTGATTTCCAGCAGTAGTACCACTGCTTATTTTTCTTCATTCACTGGTTTGTTCTGTCTTCCAGTTGCCCCAGGCTTCTGCCTCGTGGTTGGACCTAACTTTAGTTTCCCTGTATAGCTTATTGAACACATGCTATCTATATAATTTAACCAACAACCTAGCATAATGAGAAGGTTCACTATATATTTTCAAGTACTTTATCAATGCCCATTTCCCCTCCCGGCTTCATTAGCTGCTATACTACGCAGCATTTTCAGAAAACTCTTCTCTTTCCCCTGAGAACGGTCATTCTTTGCTGTGTGTCCTGCCACCATAAACTGGCACCATATGTCTCATTGTACAGCCCTACCTGGCTGTTCTCTCTCTACCAGTCTGGTACATGCAGTCCAGCTGAAATCTGAAGGATTCTTACTCTATCACAGGCGGTTCTTCTATTGGCCAGAAGGTGGCACTAATTGACCATACCTGATCAGCTTCAGGCAATTCCTGCCTAGTTTTCAGTCTGGTATCATACCCCTTACCTGTTCTGGCCTTCTGGGCTTCCTTCCTCATCGTACCTTGTCCGTTCCTATTTTACCTTACTCATGCCAGCCATCGAGGCTTCATTTCAATCATGGCTTCACTCCATTGCCATCCCTCATCCTGGGCTACCACCGAAAATCTCTAGCCTATTACAGCCCTGTAATTGTCATTCTCCATCACTTCCCCCTCACCCTTGCCGCTGATGTCCTGCAGTTCTCATCCAGTGCCGTCCGTCCTGAATTTGCTCCAATCTAGGCCTATGATCGACATTTCTTTTGGGCATACCTATCGTTAACATATGATACCTATCATGACTCATATGCTGGCTTGTTCAGTCTGCCACTTCAAGTCCCTTCCTTCGTTACTCCCTCTAGTGGGTGCTCTCCCTCCTTCCTTGTCCAGTACCTTCTTTTGGGGGTTCCCCTATCCTGTATCTGGCTACCTATCATTAATCATATGCCACCTCATCAAACCGCGGGCATCCTGCCGCATGTATCAGGGTCATGACTCCAGTCATCATTCACCACTTATCATCTCGTACCAGCCATCAAGGATTTACTCCAATCATGGCTTCGCTCCATCATCATCCATCCATGACCAGCCATCAAGGATTTGCTGCAATCATGGCTTCCATCTATCCTCATGCTTCCATCTTTCATCCTACCTTTTCTCATGCCAGCCATCACAGAGTCACTCCACTCAGGGCTTCACTCTGCATCTATTCCTGCTACCTCGATTCGACTCTATCTCCACTCAAGCACCATGCCTTCCTGTCCGTTGCCCTTTGCTAAGGGCTGGCTGGAGGATCTCCACTATTGTTCAAGTTTCCTTTCAATTTAATTTCCAAATCTACCTCCTTTTGAGGAGCCCACTTAATCACATCACTCTATTCATTTCTGAATCTACCTCCTTTTGAGGAATCTCCTTAGTCACATCATACCACTGTCATCCAAGTTCAATTTCAAGTTAATTTCCCTCATTCAAGTTAATTTTCAAGTTCCTTCCTGTCTCCTCTTCCTCAGTCTTCTTGTATTGGCCTGCTGCACATCAGAGGCAATCATCATCATCAGTCTGCATCATCCTCGGTCTTCTCGTGAGCGCATCTGGATACCCTTGCTCCTCTGACCTCTATATGGATCTATGCTTTCCCATCGCCTACTCGAGCATACCCCTCTCGGGTCCCTGCTGCCTCATGTTCCGTCTTCGATCTGTGCTTTCTTTTGGGGTTTTCCCCTATCCTGTCATCATCCTTCCTACTCATCACCTTCTCTTTAACGAATCCTTCTCTTTAACGACATACATCCTTAAACCAAACTTAGTCAGCCTGGAGGGAAGGCAACCTAGGCCTTGGATCCCTAGAGATTTCCTCCTCAAAGGTTTTTTTTTCCTCTCCTCCATGCCAATGGTCATAATATTAGATTTAGAACTTTCTTAGGTTAATTAGTTAAGTTCTGCTGTTGGATGGAGGTGGATGGTGGCCTCTGCTTTCCCCTCTCTCCTTAGGAAGCCCGGCCTTATTTTCTCAGAATTCATTAATTCATCATCCTCGCCTCTTCGATGCTCAGCACCCGATTGGGTATTTTTTTTGGGCTTCTTCCTAAGCTACCTTTAGCCAATACAATCATTCCCATGGTACCTGTAGGGGAAACTCTCCTCTAGGGTTCCTTGTGTTGTACCCCTACAGGGTGGTATATCCCACGGATTGAGAGGCGGAAAGTCACAAAAGTAAATCAAGTCACACAAGCATCATCTCCTCTCATCTAGTTACGTAAGCACATTGAATGGGAGGGCTTTAAGCCAGAGGTTCGATGGGTGGAGCAACTACATCACTCCCCCATCAGGCTTACAAGGTCACTCATCCTGGGGCTCTCCAGGATTCATTTCTCGTTGCCCACCATCCACCCCTCCTCCTCCTCCTCCTCCAGTGGCTCATCTCTCTTACCCGTGGGCTTCTTTCTAAGCTACCTTTAGCCAATGCAATCATTCCCATGGCACCTGTATGGGGGGAACCCTCCTCTAGGGTTCCTTGTGTCGTACCCCTACAGGGTGGTATATCCCATGGATAGAGAGGCGGAAAGCCACAAAAGTAAATCAAGTCACACAAGCATCATCTCATCTCATCTAGTTGTGTAACCACATTGAATCTATTTTATCAAGTTTTCAACAACTTGAAACCATTACTTTCCCCTAGGATTCATAGGTTCATGATATTCTTTATTTGTCAGTGACCAGATAAGGACCATTAGGCACAAGTGCCTATTTTCAGGGGCATCCTGAGAGCACTGGGGAAGTTAAATGACTTTCTCAGAGTTACACAGATATTATGCAAGTGGAATTTGTGGTAATCAAACTCAAGTGTGCTGGGTGTACCAAATGAATTTGCAGTTTGTTATTTAACCTCTAGGCTATACTGTCAGCCCCTGACCACTGTTGAAAATATCCAGCTGAGATCCATAATAACTCCTCTCTAAGAGGGAGTTCATTCCTTAATGACACGTCTGCTTTTCACTATCCTTGAGTGATAGTTCCTGAACCATGCTGCATCTCACTGCGATACATTTTCCCCTGCAACCTTTTCAATGCTCATAAATCCTCACGGATGAATAATCCTCTGCCATCCTATTGGCCCATGCACAATCGTAAATCTTTTGGTCTGCTAGAGGCCAATCCCCCGACTTCAGCCAGAAGAACCAGTTTACTTCGTGCACCTAGAGGTCGGTCACGATCTAGATCATTCCCAACTTGGGTAATTATTTCCTTTTGTTTCCTTTACACCCAGTGCACTATCTAGCTATGCTCGTAGTCAGTAAGAAACGTGTATGAGCTTAGGTGCTTCTGATACTAACATGCATACATTATTGTGAAAAATAAAGATGAAACAAGAAGGCGAGAGAGGTGCAAGACAGCTAAACTCTGCAGGAGCAAGAGCAGAACACAGGTGAAGCCAGACCCTCCCGTAGCTTCTGGCTATTACCCCTGCTCCAGTTGGTGACGCTCAAGTAGTATCCCCAACCTCACTGTACCATGGAGTGGTCCCTCAGGTAGCGTCCACTCCAGAGGTACATGAAGCAGGGAGACAAGGGATGACATAGGCACCTTGTCTATCTGGGGGAAAAAACCCAGCCTCTAAGTCTGGCAGCAAGAGGAGCCCAGCAATCCTTGCCCCCCCACCCCCTTCCCTCTTGTTCCCTTATGCTCTGAGGAATCTCAGCACACCTGGAAAAAAAGAGGTCATCTGCCTCTGCCCAGCACTGGGATCAGCTCTTCGGGGCTCCGGTGCCTCCCCCAACCCTCCGACGGTGGGGCTTGGATTGGCTTGACTCCCCTGTTAGTGCTAGGGTTCAGGGTGAGTTCACGCCATTCCCGAGGCAGTCCCTTACTCCCCCCAAATTCCAGAAGCTGCCATGCTGCTCCGAAGTCTCTTGGCTGCCCTGCAAGATGGTGGCTCTCACAAGACATGCACCCAAAGTCTTGCAAAGATGGTGGCTCAAGTGAGAAAAGGCAGGGTGGAGCAGAAATGCCCAAACAAAATGGGGAGTTATTTTGGTGGTCCCAGAAGGGATCAGGCAGCAGCGGGGGGGGGGAATAACTAAGCCCAGGCATAGGAGGGTGCAATAAGGGGCACAGAAGTGCTGAAGAGGCAAATCTCATCATGAGGAAACTCCTGCAAGAGGAAGTGGGCTTCCACGAGACTTCAGTCGGCAGGGAGACTACCTCTCATGTAATCTCAAGAGACCAGCGGCCATCTTAGGAGGAATGCAAGGAGACTGCCATATTAAGGGCAATTTTGCAGGCTCAGCCAGCACAAATATCAAAATAGCACCCTGGCACATCCCGGTGGCCATCTTTTGAGTGACTGATGCAACCTTAAAAGGGCCATGCCACACAGCAATACCTGATATAGCCGGCACCGGATACAGTCTGTTGCTGTTGATAACAGAGAGGAAGTTGAGAGCCATGTTCTTCATTCAAGTTTTTTCTGTCTCCCACCTACAGATCTGAAAGCTCACATCGAATGATTGCCATGCCTGCCTGCTTGGAATGCGGCTCTGCACTCCCAGAAACTCTTGTGGGGGAGGCTGTATGTGTCATTTGTACAGTGTCAGAGAACGGGGCCCCACAGAATCCCAGCCTGGATGAGGTTTCCTCCCAGAGAGAGGTGGTCCACCCTGCAGCACCCTTGATGTTGAATGCTGCTCAAGCGAGCCTGCTTTTTTCAATGGCTGGAAAAGCTGCAATCTCATCAGCCACAGGAGCAGCCGCAAGATACAGCCACAAAACATTTGGGGTCAGCCCAGGCCCGGCATCCGGCGAAGAAATGGTGCATGCAGGCAGAAGGGACAGAAGACTCCTCAGAGGTGGAAGAGGCCAAGCAGGACTCTGGACAAGCTACGAGCAGACTCTGCCCACAGGAGGACAGAGCAGAATTGCTGAAATTGGTTTGTGAGGTACTGCAGATCCCAGAAGAGCCAGAAACACCTCATGCCTTGACTGACCCTCTTCTGTCATCACAAGCAAAGTCAGCGGGGCTAGACTTCCCCCACAAGCACAGCCCTCAGTGCTACACTGGACAAAGAAGTGGAAGCACTGGACCCTTCTAGGATCCTGGAGAACAAATCCATTCAGAGACTATACCCACTTTCCCAACTCCATCAGATGGTATGGCATACGGTGCCGAAGGTGGACACACCAGTGTCAGTCTTGGCCAGGAGCACAGTCATACCGGTTGAGAGCATTGCAGCCCTCAAAGACCTGATGGACAAAAAAGTCAAGTAGTCGCTGAAGAAAATCCATGAGGTGACAGGAATGGCCCTGCCAGTGGGTACTGCTGCCTGGTACACTAGCAGAGCCCTGTTAAGATGGGTAGAATGCATCGCAAATAACCTCCAAGAGGAGTCCCCTCGACAGGACATGCAGACTGTGCCATACAGGCCACCCAATACCTAGGGGAAGCATCATCGGACATCATGAAGTTTGGCATCAGGGCCACGGCCATGACTAACCAAGCCAGACAGGCCCTCTGGCTCAAGCTATGTCAGGTGCATGCCAAGTCTAAGGCGACGGAGGAGTCACGTGATGCAGTGTGCCTGAAAGCAGCTCTCTCCTGAGCTCCCTGCCTCTTCCTACCAAAATCACTATTTTCAACTACAGAATCGATATCTTCTTCAACTTTAGCGACCCTAAAGGCTTCCTAACTGCTTGCAGTATCCTTGGGCTGATTTTTAGGGTGCTTGAAGCTGTTTCCAGAGACTAACATCGATGGAGGCTGAAATGAAAACAGCCAGTGTGAAACACACTCCACCATCAACGCCTGAAAAGGCTTCTAAAAAAAGGTAGAAATGCCAATCCTGTTTCCTCTACCAAACAAAATACATCTACTGCCTCAAATACACCATTAACTGAGGATCGTTTTCTTCAAATTATGGCACCTTTCAAAGAAACACTACAGGAGATTTCAGGAGAAATTAAATTTATTAGAAAGGACTTCTCAGACCTATCCAGACAAGTTGGAGATCTAGAAACCAATGTCTCTTCGATAGATTGTTGGAGAAATAAAGTTGATCCAGAGATTACCAAATTAAAACAACAAATACAAAAATTATAGGCTAAAACAGAAGATCTCGAGGGAAGGAGCAGAAGGAATAATGTTCTCATCTTGGGACTACAGGAATCGGAAGAGAGAAATTACACCATTAAATTCGTCCAACATTTCCTAAATAAAGTTGTTGGTCCCTCTCCGATAAACCAATCCTACCATATCGAGAGAGCCCACAGATCACTGAAACCCAAACATCCACCGAGCGCTCCTCCTAGACCAATCATCATTAAATTCCTAAGTTACATTGAGCGTCAACATGTCCTAATGAAAATCAAGGAATTGGACTCTGTACAATGGTCCCACGTTAAGCTGAGAATCACCCAGGATCTACCTTTTGAGGTCCGGAAGAGGAGAGCAGCATTTCACCCAATCGTTAAAAAATTAATCGCTGCTGATATTAGATTCAAGATGGTTTATCCGGCGAAATGTGGGGGTCTCCCTGGACGGCAGCTGGCAGTACTATGAAGATCCGGACTGTGCTTTGGCCGACTTGTCGAAGAAACTCCCCAACCTGCTTAAAGGGGACTGAATGGCTCTGTCTTACTATAAACTGTCTGGGACTTTTGCATCCATAACTATTTTAACTCCATGTACTTGTTTTCATAGCTTTCCCCCCAGTGAAGAGCGATTGCGCTAGTCTGGCTTACCTCGGTCCTGGAGGGTCGTGGTCGAATTGGGGTAGTAGGTCAGGGTAGGCCGGAATAGGCCGCGAGGCCTATGCAGTTTATTAGGCCCGGAAGATCGGTGGCTCCACGCTTGTTGGCTTAGTCTGGGGCAGGAACATAAGGATGGGTTGGTGTTTCCGGGAGGAACCTTTTGCGTTCGGACCGTTAAGGTCCGTCCCGGTTATTTCCGACTCGCGCTTCCTTTTAATGGTTGCTCCAGTCCAAGAGCTAGGCCTCATAGGGATTATTCACTAGCTAGTGTGCTCGAAGGTCTCCCTGCAGGTAAAACTCCATTTTAGGGGGGGGTTTCTGTTTTGATATAGCGCCTGCTTGCCGTTAGGTTGCCTCGATCTGGGTTCAAGGGGAGGTTGTAGCACTCCTTCCACTTTCTTGGCTTATGTGGCTGATAGGCCGAATCCTGCTTAATTTCAAGATATCGCTTTCTCGGTTTGTAGTTGGTGGGGGGCGGATTCGACTTTTAGAGCCTGCCTCACGACTGTGGATGTTTTTTTTTGGATACCATGGCTTCTCTATTTCAGCAAATCTAGTGGTTACAGTCTTGAGTTAAAGAGCCTCGGTAAGGGGTATTTCAATCTTCCTTTTGTTCGAGTTTTCAATGAACCAGGGGCGACGCCATGGTATCGAGGGGAGGGGTTTTTGTATATAAGTGTGTTACTTTTGGATTTTCAGTGTTATTGGGCACGGGGGGGGGTTTGTACATAGTTGGTTGTGCTTATGTGAGGGGTTAGGGAGGGGCGGGCTTGAGACTAGAAGGGTAAATTCCAAGCTTTCTATACCAATTATCTCTGGGTCTAGAACTTGGGGGATACCCTGTTTTATCATTCTGTGTTATACTTAAGTATGTTCTGTAACTGATGATATATTCCAATACAAATGTTTTGAATGGGTCCGAGTTCTGTACTTGGAGGATGCCCGCCACTGATTCTTTTAAGAGGTTTCAAATGTTAATCTCTAGGTCAAATAGCCCGTTTACTAGTAACAATGGCGTTAAATCAAGTTAAATTTGCTACCTGGAATGTGAGGGGATTAAGGGAGAATTCCAAGAGAGGTCGGATCTTGTTGAACTGCTCTTTAGTGGGGGTAGATATACTTTTCCTTCAGGAGACTCACATTATGGTAACGGAAACGAACTTACTAAAGTTTAAAAGCTTCTCACAAGTTTTCGCGTCAGGTCAGTCGACCAACAGTAAAGGGGTTGCCATTTTGATCAGACGCAATTTACCCTTCGTGATGAAGTGCGTACAAGACCCAAACGGAAGATATGTATTTGTTCAGGGCACGCTCTATAATACTGAGGTTGTTTTGGGTTCTATATATGGTCCTGTTGGAGGGGACTCCACATTCTTGATGGGTCTGGCTGACCTGCTGAGTGTTTTTCTCCGATCCAATTTTGTTTTGGGGGGGGACTGGAACATTGCACCTTCACAGATACTAGACAGATCTGGTGGTTGCTCTAAAATCACGTCCACCCGCTCAGTTAGCTCTAGCGGATCTATGCTCGCTTGCTGGGTTTAGAAGATCCTTGAGACTCCTGAATCCTGCTACCAAGACTTATTCCTTTACTCTCCAACGATAACTCTTGGTCACGGATAGATTACATTTTAGTGAGCACCAGCTTGTTAACTAATATTTCCTCCACCAACATTGAACCTATTGTTATTTCGGATCATGCTATGACATGGGTTAAGCTGGCTCAGGGTCCTCCTGGTCAACGGACACTATCTGAACTCAACAATCAGATTTTGAAGGATGAGCGGACTACCTCATCTTTCAAAGCTCTGATTTCGTCCTTCTTGGAGACTAATCAAGGCTCGGTCTCCAGATACGATTTAGTTTGGTGCTCACTGAAATGTTTTCTCAGGGGTGAATTCATTAAAGAAGCATCTAGACGGAAACGACTGAGAGTAGAGAAAGTTAATTCCTTAGCTAGTCAGATCAAAGACGTTGAGGAGAAACTCTCTGCCTCATACTCTCAGGGGGCTCTGGAGAATTTGTATAGGCTCAAAGACGAGTACGAAGACTTAATCAGAGAGAAGACAGAATACATCATTTTGAAATCCAAAACAAAATATCTCGAACAGGGTGAGAAGCCAGGCAGAGTTCTAGCTCTTAGGCTCAAAGAAGTGGAGAATTCGAGACTGATTCCCGGTATCAAGGCTAGTGATGGTTCCATCAAAACCAGCCCGAGGATATTGCTGGGGTCTTTGAAGATTTTTCAAGAACCTTTACAGGACTGAAACCCTCCAGAGGTTTTCCAGTATAGTAGAGTTCCTTGAGAATTCCCTCCCTAGGCTTAATGCTAATCAACGTGAGGTCCTGTTAGGCCCCATAACTCTAGAGGAAGTCACAGAAGCCATCCATGATCTCACCCTGGACAAGGCCCCTGGTCCAGACGGATTTTCCCCAAACTTCTATAAATCCTTTTGTACTGAGCTAACTCCTGCATTACTAAAATTGTTTAACTATATCCTGTCTTCCGGACCTCTAGACCCCTCTTTATTAGAAGCAACTATCATCCTAATACCTAAATCAAATAAGTCGGCTTTAGACCCCGCTAGTTACAGGCCAATTTCCTTGCTTAATTATGATGTTAAGATTCTGACTAAAATCCTTTCATTGAGAATTAAACAAGTATGGCAGATGCTCCTCAGTGTGCAGCAAGTGGGCTTTGCTCAGGGGAGATCTGCAGCTAACCATGTGAGGACCCTTGCACACATTTTTCATACTGCTCAAGACTCTCAACTCCCTATGGCTCTAGTAGCCTTAGATGCCGAAAAAGCCTTTGATCGGGTGAGCTGGAAATTTTGTGGGCTACCCTGGATAAAATGGGCTTTCCGGCACAATTTATTCAGTGGGTTAAGGCGATCTATGGCTCCCCTTCCGTGAGAGTCTACTGTAACGGGGTACTCTCTCCCAGATTCCCTCTATATTCCGGCACTCGCCAAGGTTGTCCGTTATCACCGTACCTATTCAATCTCTACCTAGAACCCTTACTGGTGCGTATCAAGTCCTCACCTGACATTACGGGCTGTATTATCGGTCAACAATCACTAGCCATTTCTGTATTTGCAGATGACATCCTGTTACATCTCATGAACCCAGTTAAATCTATCCAAGGGGTGCTAAAAATTATCGCACAATTTGGGGAGGTTTCCAACTACCGGCTGAACCTGTCTAAATCCGAAATCTTTCCGCTTAACCCATTTGTTTACCAGGCTGAGGGTAGCCCATTTTGGTATGAAATGGATGCTTGATCATCTTAAATATCTAGGTATTTATCTAGCCGAGATACTAACACAATTAAGAAGCTTAATTTGGATGATCTGATGGATAGGTTCGTGTGACCTTAGTAGATGGTCAATCCTGCCCTTAACTATAGGTGGGAGAATTAGTATAATTAAGATGAATATACTCCCGCATATTTTTTATCCTTTAAGCCTGCTAAACATATGGCTACCGAAATCCTTTTTCCAAAAAATCCACTCTGCTATAGTTAAATTTATCTGGAAAGATAAACAACCAAGAAGGTCCTTCTCCAAATTGTGTGTGCCTAAAGCTAATGGGGGACTCCGCTTACCCAACTTTGAACTTTACTATAGGGCTAGTCACTTGGCGAAAATGAGCAAATGGCTTTGGCCCCCTCAGAGTTCTTATAAGCCTAGATGGTTGCAGCTTGAGAACGAACTTCTCAAGAATTATAATATTGACCCCCAATCCTTGTTCTACTGCAACCTTTCAGTGCTTCCAACCCGGATAGGTTGCTCCGTGATTGGGACCTCAGTTAAGGTTTTTAACCAACACTGCAACTCAGTTAGAATGAATAATTCCAAAGATCCAGCCCAACCTTTAGTTTTTAATCCTAATATTAAGCTTGGTTCATGCTGGTTGCTCCCCTCCTGGCTACTGCAAATCCATGATTGTGTGGTGGAAGACTTTTATTATCAAGATTTACTTGGTTCCTCAGGTGATCTGATGACCAAATTCACTATCCCTTCGCAGTATATTTTTAAAGTATACCAATTGAGACACCTCATAGTTAATGGTTCGGTGAAAAGGACGTCCAGTGTTCGGCCCTTGCTGGAACTGCTCAAATCTCTGGCAAACGAACCCCATAGTATAGCCAAACTCTACATGCAGCTCCTTCTTAGTAAAGTACCTGAAGCTTTATCCGGCTCCAAGGTGTGGGAACCATTGATTGCCAGTTCTCTTTCGCCCTGGAAACAGGTGTGGATGGATTTGCATAGGTTTCTTTCTCTGGATAGGTACAAGCTCACACAATTTTATATAGTTAACAACATGTATTATACTCCAGTGAAACTATTTAAATTTGGGAAAGTAAATTCTACTAATTGTACAAGGTGTGGAGAGGATCAGGGTGATATATTGCACATATTTTGGACCTGTGAGAAGGTTGCTCCCTTGTGGAAACTCATTCAGGGTAACTTAGATCCATTGCTAGGCTTAAAAGACTTATTCACACCCGAAATTTGTATACTAGGAATTTGTTCTGGTATCAAAGTTAAGGAAAGGAAATACCACATGGCCCTAATTTCAATGGCGGTCAAAAGATTAGTTCTTCGCCACTGGTTAGATCAATCCGAAATCTCATATCAGGATTGGATAGCGGAAATGTCCCAATGCTTCAAAATTGAAAAATTAATCGCCAGTTCCAGGCATGCCCTGTCAGCATTTCACAAGAAATGGGGCAAGCTATATGCCCTGTATCTCCACTAGGATCCTATTGGGGGTCCCTTATTTTCCCTCCTCCTTGTTACCGGCTTTATGATACCCGACCTGGCCAGTTTTTTATGTCCCTTTGCCCCTCTTTACACCCAGGCACTATCTGCCTTATTGAGGTTCATGGGCTGTTGGTGGCGGCATCCTCCTAGGGGTGAGGGGTGGGGGTGGGGGGTTTGTATTCTTTTTTGTTTGTCTTATTCTCTTGATGTTTTGTTACCTTACTAACTAATTGCTTTACCTAGCTGTTGGTTATGAAAATATTCTTACGTATGCTTGTTTATCTGCTTGTTAAAACTAATAAAATGCGAATTTCAAAAAAAAAAAAAAAGTCTAAGGCGACATGGATGAAGCTCCAATATAAAAGGGGCCATCTCTTCAGTGATACCCTGATCCCATTCCTTCGAGATAAGGCTGGGACAAAGTAAATGGCAGAAAAGAAGGATATCTACCTTCCGTCAGGCCATCCTTTTTGTTCCAAGTTCAGGGGCAACAAGGGCCAAGCAAAGCTGGCACAGAATAACCCCCAGAGAGGCAGAGCATCCAAGGCTAGGTTCCAGGCCAAATTAAAGTTCAGAGGTAACTTTGTGCGGAAGTTTCCACAGCAATCGAACCGGCGGAGGCTCTGCAGAGAAAAGCCAATGAGATCAGGAGGGCCCTGGCAGACAGCCCTTCCACTGGGGGACAACTTCAGCTACTCGCCAATCAATGGGACCAAACCACAAAGGACAGGGGGTACAGATGCTGGTAGCTTTTGGCTACACCATAGAATTCACACAAAAGATAATTCCACACAAACTGATGATTTCCCAGATGCCCAAGGAGCCTCAAAGAGTAGCAGCAATGCAGCAGGCCCTGCGTGACCTTCTCCAGAGCAGGGCCATCTTGCCCATGCCACCCCAGGAAAGGAACACTGGGGTATATTCTATGTTCTTTATGGTCTCTCAAAAATTGGGGGGCCTACACCCAGTGCTTAACGTTTGTGGTATACAAAAAGTTTAAAATGGAAACGCTCCAGTCAGTTCTGATGGCTATTCAGCAAGGGGACTTCCTAATTTCAATAGACCTAAAGGACACTTTTTTACACATTCCAGTCCACCTAGTCACCACTGCTACCTCAGGTTCCAAATCAACGGGGGTCACTTCCAATACATATGCCTCCCTTTCAGCCTGGCTTTGGCTCCAAGAGTTTTCACAAAAACGCTGATAGTGATAGCAGCACTCCTTCAACAATGAGGTGTTCACATCATCCCTTACCTAGACAATTGGCTTATTTGAGCCAGGTTGCCAGTTCAAGCCCAGAAGGACACCAAGGCCATGGTCAAGTGCCTGCAATGGCATGGCTGGATCATCAACTAGAATAAGAGCCAGTTGACTCCTGAGCAAGAAGTCACCCACCTGGGAGCCAAGATCAACACCAGTGTGGGCAGAGTCTTCCCGATGGAGGAGAAGGTAGTGAGTATTTTGTGCCTCCTGGAGTCTATTAGTTACAGTCTCACAGACCAGTCTGCTCATACCTGCAGTTGCTGGGCCTGATGGCCTCCATGATAGCAATGGTACCATGGGCTCGACTGCACATGTGGATGCTTCAGAGGTACATTCTAGATGTGTGGGATCAATTGTCCCAGGACTCCGAGTGCATACTCTAACCAAGCCGGGACATATTGGGGAGCCTCAATTGGTGGTCGGAGAGGAGCAACCTGTCCAAGGGCACCCTGCTGTCATTGACTCCTGTTGGTAGATTATGACCGATGCCAGACTCCTGTGTTGTGGAGCCATGGTGGGTCTCCGTGTTACCCAGGGGAAATGGTCCCTACAGGAGTCCCTTCTTCCCATCAATGTGCTGGAAATGCGGGGAGTATACAGAGCCCTGCTATTTTTTGTGCCATGGCTGACAGGTCTGCCGGTGCTGATCTGAACTGACAATCAGGTCGCTATGGCCTACATAAACATGCAAGGTGGAACACGCAGCAGGGCAATGCTCAGGGAAGCATTATGAACCTTGCTTTGGGTGGAGAGTAATCTGTCGATGTTATCCGCCACATACTTAACTGGGAAACTGAACTTACAAGCTGATTGGCTAAGTCAAGTGACCCTCAGCCAGGTGGAATGGCAGCTGCACCCTCAGGTGTTTCAGACTCTGGTCTGCAGATGGCGCCCTTTCCAGGTGGACATGATGGCCTCGCGTCACAACAAGCAACTGCCACGTTTTCCCTCCCACCTTCCCAACAGCCAGGCCGAAGTGTTGGACATGATGGCGGCCCCGTGGACATCTTAAAAGGCCTATGTCCCACCCCATTCCAATGATTGCAAAAGTTCTTCTGAAGATCAGGGCCACAAGGGCAACTGTTCTTCTGGTGGCTCTGGACTGGCCGAGGAGATCATGGTACTCTCTGCTCAGGGCGATGTTGATAGACTCTCCTTGGCGACTGCCAAACAGACCAGACCTGCTGATTCAGGGACTGATTCACCATCACAGCCCCCAGATGCTGCAACTAATGGGTTGGATGTTGAAAGGTCAAGACTGTTAAAGGAGGGATACCTTCCGAGAGTGGTGGACTGTCTCTTGCAATCACGAATGTCTTCAACTAATAAGACTTACCAGAGACATTTGCTTGTTTTCTGTAAGTGGTGTACTGCAAAGGGTTTGTCGCCTTTGATGGCAGGCCTACCTCAAATTCTCGATTTCCTAAATGATTGGGCGGACAAGGGTCTAGCTTACTCCTTCCTGCAGATCCAGGTTTTAGCTATCACAGCGGTTAGGGGCCGTCTGCCTCGGGTGGGCGACATAGGGTCACATCCTGATGTAGTTCGCTTACTTAGGGCAGTGCAGATTGCGTCCCCCAGGGTTCACCCATTATGCACTCCTTGGCATCTTAACTTAGTGCTGGATGGCTTACATAGGTCCCCATTTGATTCCCAGTCACCTTATTGGGTTACCCTGAGAACAGTGTTCCTCATGGCTGTGTGTTCTGGCAGGCGTGTGGGCTAATTACAAGCGCTATCCTGCCGGGAACCATTCCTGACCTTCTACAATGACAGGGTATCCCTGATGATAGTCCTATCCTTTGCACCGAAGGTGGTCTCACAGTTTTATGAGGAGCAGGCAGTCCACCTGCCATGAGAGGGACACAATGGGTCCCGAATGGGAACACTCACCCTTTGGACATGGTATCCATCCTAAAGGCTTATCTGTCAATCTCTGAAGGTTTTCGTAAGTCAGACAGATTGTTTGTGTTCTTTTCTGGAAGGAAAAGGGGACAGGTGGCTTCTAAGGAGGCCATTGCAGGTTGGATCAGGGGGGTGATAATAGCAGCTTATCAAGGGGCGGGTCAGGATCCCCCAAAATGTATTAGGGTGCATTCCATTAGAGTCTCATCAACCTCTTGGACTGAGAGGGGAGGTGCCTCCATACAAGAGATTTGTGCGGTGGCTACTTGATCCTCTGTCCACACGTTTGTTCACCACTACAGATTAGATGTGTCGCCTTGGCAGATAGGGCCACATTCAGCAGGGCAGTGCTTCAGGCTGCAGCAGGTTTGGGTTGATGGCGGGGTTCATCCTTTTTACCCTCCCATAGGTCTTTTCTGGGTACTGCTACAAAGTCCTATTTGTGAGGATTTATAAGCACTGCAAAGGTTGCAGAGGATAATGATATTTGCTCACCTTGTAAAGATGATTATAACTGCAACCTTTACAGTGCTCATGCTCCCTACCAAATGGATGGACTCCAGAACCCATGGCAGTGGAACCGCTGTGTCTCAGCCATACTGCTTCAATCCTAGGGACCCGGTTGAAGGGTTCTTTTTGTTCACAGCAAGAGGGCTTAGCTGCCAGTTGACCTCGCTGTGTATTACTCACTGGGGGGGGGGAGTCACTTCTTATGCTATGGCTCAACATGACCAATATATAGACACTTTTCCATATATATGCTTTTTTTCAAGTTACAATGTATTATTCATTAAGCATGCCTTGTATTAACTATTGTGTTTATGGTTGTTTGTGTTTACCATGTGCAGGCATTGTCACCTTGCGTATTATGACATCTGATCATTTCCGCTGAGTAAATGACATTGTCTTTTCACGTTCTGCAGACACTTGTTGGTCTGGGTCATTTATTGATTGAGTTATTTATTTTCTTCTTTGTGTTTTTTTTCTTGGGGTGTTGTTTTTTCCTTTTGATTTCTGCTAGGGATGTTTCAGACTGGTTCTTCTTGCTGGAGCCAGGGGATTGGCCTCTAACAGACCAAAAGATTTACCAATGTGCATCGGCCAGTGGATTGCAGAGGATAGAAACATAGAAACATAGATTTTGACGGCAGATAAGGACCACTTGGCCCACCCAGTCTGCCCATTTCCCTACCTAATGGATAAGCTGCAGCTCCTAGTTAAACAGCAGCCTACTTCTTCCTACCCCCACACCCTAGAATTGCCTTATGACTGTCCCATGCATGCTTGAATTCCACCACTGTTTTTGACTCCACAACCTCCTCCGGAAGGCCGTCTCCATGCATCCACAACCCTCTCTGTGAAAAAATACTTCCTTAAATTACCTCTGAGCTGCCCCCTTCTATCTTCAAATTGTGCCCCTTGTTCTTGCACACTCTTTTTTGAAAGATGCTACTCTCTTGGACTTTGTTGATTCCTTGAGATACTTGAAAGTTTCTATCATGTCTCCTTCTCCCTCCTTTCCTCGAGGCTATACATATTCAGCTCCTTAAGTCTGTCTTCATATGTCTTCCGGTGCAGACCCTGCACCATTTTAGTTGCCCTCCTCTGGACAGCCTCCATCCTGTCTATGTCCTTGCGGAGATTGGGTCTCCAGAACTGCACGCAGTACTCCAGATGGGGTCTCACCAACTGTCTGTACAGAGGGATAATGACTTCCTGTTTTCTACTGGTGATGCCTCTCCCTATGCATCCCAGTATCCCCCCAGCCCTCCTTGCTGCCCTCTCACATTGCTTGCCCACCTTTAGGTCATCTGATATGACTACCCCAGGTCCCTTTCCATTTTGTTGTTGTTAGTATCTCACCCCCATTGTGTACTCTTCCCTGGGTTTGTTTCCCAGGTGCATTACCTGCACTTCTTAGCATTGAATCTAAGCTGCCATACATTTGACCATTCCTCTAACTTTGCCAAGTCCCTTCTCATCCTTTCCACCCCACCTTGTGCATTAACTCTGTTGCAGATCTTTGTGTCATCTGCAAAGAGACATACTTTCCTTCCAGTCCCTCTGCAATGTCACTTATAAAGACATTGAAGAGGACGAATCTAATACTGAACCCTGCGGTGCCCACTAGTAACCCCTCTTTCTTCAGAGTGGACTCCATTTACTATTACTCTCTGTGTCCTATTCTCCAGCCAATTCTTTACCCAGACTGTCATCTTGGGACCCACTCCCAGGCTGGCTAACTTGTATATTAATCTTTTGTGGGACTGTGTCAAATGCCTTGCTAAAGTCTAGGTAGGCCATGTCCACAGCCCCTCCCTGATCTACTCTTGGTCACCCAGTCAAAGAAATCTATCAGATTTGTCTGGCATGACCTTCCGCTGTGAATCCATGCTGCCTTGGGTCCTGAGCCCTCTGGCCTCTAGATACTCAACAATTCTTTCTTTCAGAAATGATTTCATCATTTCCCTACCACTGAGGTTAAACTAACAGGTCTGTAGTTTTCTGCTTCTGCCTTGCTCCCACTTTGTGAGGAGAATCACATCTGCCCTTCTCCAGTCTCGGGTACCACCCCATCCTCCATGATTTGTTAAAGAGGGTAGTCAGTGGTGTCACTAGTTCTACCCTTAGTTCTTTTAGAATTCTGGGATGAATCCCATCAGGCCCCATTGCTTTGTCCACCTTCAGTTTTAAGAGTTCTTTCAGAACCCTTTCTTCTGTAAATGGGCTGGTATCAACTTCTGTATCCAGAGTGTTTCTACTGTTTGTTTTATGTACCTCCCCCACTTCCTTTGTAAATACTGAGCAAAAGTATTTGTTTAGTATCTCTGCCTTTTCACAGTCACCCTCTGCCCACCCTCCCTCCTCTTTACTAAGCCTCACTAGCCCTCCCTTGGTCTTTCTTGCTCCCTGATATACCTATAAAGGTTTTATTCCTTCTTAACTGAGTTGGATATCTTTTCCTCGGTTTGGGCCTTTGCTGTTCTGACTGCCTTCCCAGCTTCCTTTGCTTTAACTGATACAGTTCCCTGTCCTGCTCCTTCTGTGATTCCTTGTACTTCCTGAATGCTTTCTTTTTCTCTTGAACCTTCACTGCCACTTCCTTTGAGAACCATAGTGGTTTCTTACATCGTTTCATTTTGTTAATTTGCTTCACACAAAGGCTTGTTACCTCTGTGATGGCAGTTCTTATTATTCCCCATTGTTCTTCCGCCCCTCCTTCCTGCCCATTTGCTAGTGCATTCCTTAGGCACTCACCCATTTTGGCAAAGTCAGCCCTCCTAAAGTCCAGTACTTTTGCCTTTGTATGGCTTGACTCTATTGCTGTGTTTATTGTGAACCATACTGTTTGATGGCTCCTAGTTCCCAGATGGCTACCCACTTCTACATCTGTGATCCTCTCTTCATCTCTATTTGAGAGAACCAGGTCTAAGATTGCTCCCTCTCGAGTGGGCTACAATACTAGTTGTCTAAGGCATGCCCCTTGTAGGGCATCTAGAATAACCCCACTCTTAGAAGTGGCTGCTGCAACTGCACTCCAGTTAACATCTGGCATATTCAGATCACCCATCAGCAATATCTCCCCATGTGTGAGGATTTATGAACACTGTAAATGTTGCAGGTATAATCACCTTTACCAGGTGAGTAAATACCATGACAGAGCTACTAAGCCATGGGATGGTTCACATTTATGACAATGTGTAACAACTTTCACAGAGTTTTCATAAATTTTTTTCTCATTTTAATCACAATTGTCATATCATGATTCCCATCAAATTACTGTGAGAACACCACAGCCCTACCCTTCCAGGCATTGCCAGTGAAACTACAGAGTTCAGCTGTGAATATCCATATTTAAACTACTTATCCTACCTACACAGGGATTTTCATCTCACAATCCATTTGGGGTATTAGTGTGTGTATGTGGTTGCGAAAGAAACATAAAAATGAAATACACATTGGCATTTGCCTTCTCTCCCCCTGTAAACCTGAATTATAGGGATACCCGGAGGAGTAGGCGACGATCGTTCACTATGGCTATTGGATCTCTAAATCCGGCAGCCCCGCATTAGGTCGAACATGGAGCTAGGTGGGGAATCGGGCAGAGTGGATGAACTTCTGGGTCTTTTTATGCTGGGACAATCTTTGTTCCTATGTTTATTCTGTTCAAAGATCCTATGTGCACCCTTTGCATAAATCATAGGAAAAAAAAAGTTCAACCCCACACACACACACACACTCACATATACACTCTCCTAAGTGGCCCTGTGGTAGATCATCCGGTTTCTGTTCCTCTTAAAGGCTGAAGTACAATAGGCATTGGTACTACAGCAATACATGACCTCTGTCACATGTAGTTTAACCTCAATAACCCTTGACAAATTGGTCATTAGCAACAAATGATCAGTTTTTTAGCAAATAGACCAAGATTAAGTTACAGTAACAACCACTCTGGAGTGGATTTTTATTCTTATCAAGTGATTTTAATCAGTTTTTACATAAGCATTAATCACCGAGACAGGAGGCATTTCCCAGGAATTAATGCATGGCTGGGGGGGCGAGGTTGAAGGCCGAGGGCTTCCCACCACCCAACCATGCATTTATTCCTGGGAAATGCCTCCTGTCAAGGGGATTAATGCACGTGTAACATGGCAAGTGCAAGCTAGGTGTGACTTATATTTTTTGTACTGTGACACCCATTAAAGATAGCTCTGAGAAATAATTCTGTGTTACTAAACATTGCTGACTTGTACAGTTGGAACATGCTGTGTGTATCTGTCAGCAGGCATGTGCACATTCAATAGTTGACATACATTTATGTTGTGCCTCACAAGCACCTTAATATGTGATACAGCTTTATATGTTACATTTACTCACGTGAAACACATACCAATCAAAATTTTGCTACTTCTAGTGGAAACTTTCAGTAGCTTCCGTTCCATACGTATGTCACATTTCTGTTTTCAGATTTCATTGATGAATGTGGTGCATTGTGGTCCGTGTGCTGTCGTTTGCATAGCACAATAACTAAATAGATATCTACTTTTTTTTAACGATTGCGATGAACGCAACTCTTTCTATACTTACACTAAGCATGCAGACGGCCACGAACTTTGACATCCCCCAGTGTCGCCTACAATAACCGCTTTTTTTGTCAACGTCCGTTGAATGTTACTTTTGGAAACATTTATCATCTGAGACTGCCATGTACAAATAGAGAGAGAGGCAGTGATTATTCTACTGTCTCTTTCTGTTTTGTACTGCTCTCAATCACCATGCTGTGCTCAGATCAGAGTAAGGTGTATGTGCTACTACAAACAACTCGCTAGGATCTCAGCACTCTCACGTCGGTTGCTGCCAATTTCTAACACAGTTCTACGTTCAGCAGTCTACTATTGCAGTGCAGTGACAGGTTTAGTGGCTAGTCTGGATACTGCTCCACCGTGCATATGTAAGGAATTAATGCATGGTTAGAAAGCAGTCATGTGGTTCGTTTCTCCCAATCACTTGTCTTGTTTTCTGTCTACTTATTTATGCCATGTTACAAAGATACTTAAGTTATTTTTGAAACTTTACTACCTAACTACACCAACATTAGCAGGCTTGTCACATACCAATCAAATCTGGTCTCACCAGGGGTTTTGCTAAACCATGTGCTCTGTACAGTTGCCTTCCCCTAAACACTAGAAAGAGAATTGTTGAACGTATGATTTTTCCTACACTGGATTATGGTGATGTGGTTTTCTCTGCTTCCTCTCCGTCTTGCATCTCCAACCTCAATACCTTATTAAATGCCATTTGTGGGTTTGCCCTGACCTGCTGTCCTTGTATCCATTTCTATGCTCTGTAGAGCACATTTTGGTTGGCTCCTCCTGAACTGAGGACTGCTCTTCATACTGCCCTTCTGGGAGTTAATTTCTGAGCAGGGAAGCTCCCAGCATACCTAAATCAGATACTGCCTCCTGCCTCCAATGTCTCCAATTCCCTCTGATAATAATTAAGCAATAAGACATGACAGGATGTGCATTGTGGTAGAATAATGACACACTTTGAGGGTGTTGTGAGGCACAGGCATTGCCAAGTACCTTCAACCAACCAAAAAGTGCCATAATCCCACTGCAAATCACACCCTGGAGTGTCTTACCGAGATTATAAAATGGGCCCAATATATTTGGGGGGGGGGGTGAAAAGTGCACAAAGATAAAATAATATTAAAAATGTTAATGATTTTTTTATAAAACATTAATTTACCCTAACAAAATAGTCCTAACACATCCCAACACTGGCATGCCATCTGTTTCAAATATTATACACAGCAAAATATATTTTTTAATGAGCCCTTAAGCCCTCTATTTTCCTCAACCCACCAACATTTATCTGTTTCCTCACCATTCCTCCATCTTCTTTATATTATTTCATCCCTTTTCCCCTCCTTGTTTATTTTCTTTCTTTCTTTCTTTCCTACAATCAATAGATGGAATGTTTACTATGGATGGAATACAAGAAGTCAAATCTCTGCTCGGTAGTGGGATCAAGACTGTGAGGGTGGCCTCAGAGAGTAAAGTAAGTAAAAGTAAAGTAAAACTTAATTTTTTAAGCAGTTTTCAAAACCAAAGCGCTGTACAGGAAAATTAAAACTAACAATTAAAAAGACAACAAACAATTAAATAAACATTTATAAAATCATTCACTGTAGGCTTTAAAAAACAAAAAAGTTTTGAGCTCCGATTTAAAATTCTCAACGGTCAGGCATTCTCTTATCTGACGAGGTAGAGAATTCCACAGAGAGGGTCAAAAGAACACTGGACCCGGCAGCTATTGGAGCAAGCCAACCCCACATGACTGCAGCCAGCCAGTTATGCAACTGAGGTTATGGGGGGTATAAATAACCAAGCACTGGACTTGCTTTCCTCTTCTACAGCCAGCTGCTGAGCCAATCGAGTGACTCAGGAAGGAAAGAAGAGATTTTTGTTTCATTGAAACTGTGCAGCTTGCATTAATTGTGCAGCTGATAGTGAGTCACTAAAATGTTTTGTGCCTGATTCTATGGGTTAGGGATTTGAGAAGGGGGGAAGCAGGAAGGAGACTGTGAGTACAAGCTTAGGGACAAAAGGATGTTGGAAACTGCCCCCATTAGAGTGGGCTGAAAGAAACCACATGACTGCAGCTGGCCACTAGTGTGGCTGCAGTCAGAACAAGGTTATTTTCCTGACAATAGCACTTTAGACTGTCAACAGATTGTTATTGCTTTGTAATGTTGCTAAAATTCCACCTTTTTTCAATTCTCTGTAAGTGATATTGCTGATTTTTGCACTATTAAAGAATCATATGTGCAATGTCACATGTCTTGAAATCAATGCTAAATTGTACGATGTCCTGAAAGTGTATTTATTTTCTCTTTTTGTACATTGTATATAATGCTACCTCCATTATATGTTGCCCTTGTTTGGAATGGTTGCAGGTAAAAGGAGAGTATGTGCTAGAAACAGATAAAAAAAAATCCAGTTATGAAACAAAGCTGTAGGAAATAATCAGCTTTCTGAATACCTGCTCACAACTCTTAAGTTCCCATATAGAAACTGGAAATGTAAGTGCATGCTTAGGACTCTGCAAGCTCTTTCCAGCCTTTTGTGTTCTCTCCAACCCTCCCCAGTTCAGGATCCTATTAATTCTCTCCCTCCCTTCCTCCATCCAGGCTCTCAAAGCCCTGATCAGGCTGAATCCAAGGCTCGGACTACCACTGTGATTCAAAATTGCTGCCAAAACCGGACACCCACGCAGGAGCTGCCAGCCACGCCTGTAAGTTGCCCAGTTACAGACACAGCTCTTGAAGAGCACTGCAGCTTCTGCACTTGAATTTTGGCACTTTTTTCCTGCTGCCTACCATTGGCCCCAGCACTAGCTTGCCCACTTATTAGTGGTCACTCGCTTGTAGCTGAATGTCTCTTTTTTTCCTCTTTTTATTAATGTTAAGCTGTTTTCTGCTGTCCTGCTTTTCTTTTTATACTAATATTCATGCAATTGTTAGTGCTAGCCAAACTGTGTTCGAATTTTGTCTGGAACTTAGCCGTAGAGTTTAATGTCTACATAAGGTACCTTAGAGCACTGAAGCAGAATATAGTGCATCGCTGTACTGCCTATGTTTTAGTTTTTATTTTGGGGGGAGGAGCTCACAGTTTTCCTTTCTCTTTGCTGCTCTAAGTTATTTCTTTCACCCTCTCTGTACATGAACCGGACCCTTGTCCCCTGACACTCCCCTAGAATAAGTCATTTTCTTTTGTAATTGTTTCTCTCCCTGCCCAGCCTTTTGTGTTCTCTCCAACCCTCCCCAGCTGAGAATCCTATTAATTCTCTCTCTCCCTCCTTCCATCCAGGCTCCCAAAGCCCTGATCAGGCTGAATCCAAGGCTTGGACTACCACTGTGATCCAAAATTGCTGTCGAAACTGGACGCCCATGCAGGAGCCACCAACCACCCCTGTAAGCTGCCCAGGTATGGACACAGGGCTTGAAGTGCACCGCAGCTTCTACAATTGAATTTTGGCCCACCCAGACACCCCCAGCCTCAGTTAAATGCATTAAATCTCTACCCCTTCATTCCTTTATCTCCTATTGGCTGCTCCAGTTAGGCTAACTTAAGGGAGCATCGTCTCATCTTAATCTAATTCATTTTCCTGAACTACGACACTCTGTTTGTCACAAGCCATGGCATCATCCCTCCTAATACCATGCTTGCTCATGCTGCTCACCCTGACTAGCTTCTCTCTTACAGGCAGAGAGGTTTCTCAGCACCCTTCCACATACTACACTGAAGAGTACCCCCTGTATATCTTAAGTACCATAACCACCAGCATCAACACTAATTTCAAGTGGAGCAATGACAGTTTCCAACTGCCCTCCACGAATAGGTGCCAACAGTCCCTGTACTTGAGTGCATTAGTTCTTTTCAGATCTACACAACCCTTGCAACTCAAACTTGAGCTAGAACTCCATAATACTCTTGCCAACAGCATTAGGACACCTAGGGAAAAAGAGCTAGTACTACTACTGCTCCTGTACTCTGGTAACGTGGAAGTAAACCGTGGACCCCAATCAAACTTAGACTCACCTACAGAATTTGCCTCAGCCCCAGTCATGAAATTCATGCTTGTTAATGCATGCAGACTCCTTAAAAAGTTTGATCAATTACAAATCTGGGCCGCCCATGCCAAACCAGACATGTTAGTAATCACAGAGTCCTGGTTAAACAGCTCCATCACCGACAATCAGATTGCACTCCCTTCCTATAATACATTCAGAACTAACAGGCCCACAAGGGGTGGCGGGGTGGTTATCTACCTTCACACTAAGCTTACTGCCACTGAGACACTCTCAACATCCAAGCCAAAGCATTTTAAGTGTGTCATGGGTAGCGGTGTAAAGGAATACACAGACAACAGGCAATACAGAACAACACACCAAGCAGGCGTGATTTTTATTAAAAATTAAAATAATAAATGAAAAAAAGAATAACTTCAACATTTTCAATACAGAAAAGGAAATCAAAAACAAGCACAGCTCAGGGAAAACAAGTAGCTATCTTAGTAAAATCTCTGTGCCTGACCTCCCCTTTGGAGATCTAACCTGGGTGATCCTCTCAGGATAACTCCCAAACTGCATCTGAAGTCTGGGTTCTGAGATCAATCTTTTATGGCTGGATAACTCCTCCCCAAAATCCAAGCTCCACCTTCATTTTATTCAATTAGTTCAATATTTCTTTCAGAATGCATCACACTCAGTACATAATCACAAAAACATATAGGAACTACAGAATAATCAGTACTGTGTCTTATAGATAATAATAATGACGTGCTTTTTATACAGAAATTCCAGTTTTAAATAAAAATGGGCTGTATTATAGAAAAGCCCCACCCATATTTCATTTGATGGGCATCTGTTAACCATATATAAGGAGACAAAAAGGTGCCACTGACTCTCTATAGGAGCTTGCACCATGCTATGAGGAGGACACTGATTGGGACCTTGCAAAAAACCCAGGACAGACAGCACACAACTCTGAGTTTTAGTGAGGGGTGTAGAACACAGAGTGATAATTCAGGTATGTTGTCCTTTACTTCATGTCAGTTCTCTCTATAGGTATTCTAAAGATTCCATTACTTGGCAAGGGTATTTTCTTTCTAAATACCCCTGAATGGAGCTACTCCTGTCCAAGCTGGCAGTCATTTTGAAATGTGTACCATGAAGAACCCTCAGCAGTACAACTAGACCAGTAAATGACTTCTTCAGCCACATTATATGGCAAAACCAAACTGAAATGGTACAACAGTATCAGGACTGTTTGTTGGGTATGACTCACCTCCCTCGGACACTCGAGAGGAAGCGAGCTGCCTCCTGCACCTTGCGGTCATCAGGAATGCTGGACCCACAAAACATTACTCCTTAGCAGGGTTTTTGCAGAATTGACTGCCCGGGAAATAGTCGTGTAGGATTAAACAAGGTTTTATTCTCGGGTCAGTCGGTTGGGACATACGGGGGGGTGGGGGGATCAACTGAAATTCCATTTACAAATACAACCTTCTGATGGACAATACTTCAAGGTTTACATAGCACTATGCATATTTTCAGTTTATTACCACCCAGTAATCACAGAGACTCGTTTTCAGCTAGGTGTGGTCCTATAATAACAACAAGGTTTGGGAAATAAAGATAGAAATGAGAAAACAGTCAGAGCAAGAAGAAATTACAGTAGGTGGACATTCTACTGCAATAGATAATAAAGCTAAGATAGAGATAAAAATGATAGTACAGGGATTGGTGCTGTTGTGCAACAGACTTTCGGGGAGGTCAAACCCATACAGACTCATACCAGGAGGAAAGGTACCTCTGTTACATACCTCCTGCTCAAGTGAAAACCAGTGTAAAGTTACTGGTTTTAAACCACATTCCTAAGCTACCATTTCCAGTAGGGAATGGGATGGAGCTTCCACCCACCCACCCACCCTCACAGAAGCTGCACCACAGGGCACCCTTAAACAATATAAAACAGTCATATTTTCATTACTATAACTGTCACGATGCTATTTGCCCTGGGGTACATAGGTACTATCTACCCGTCATCATCAACACGGACAGCAACACATATTTAGGTATATGTACTAACCTTGGGGCAGAGACACTTATCATATCATCATATATACTATGCTTCAGAATACTATTGCTCATTATTGGAACAGAATGCCTCAAAGATTGAAGATTATTGAAAACGTACCCAATTTAAGCATAAAATAAGAGAATATTTGAAATCAACATGTACCTGTTTTAAGTAACTATGATTGTGTATTGTAAATGTTTTTGTATTTTGTATTTTTTTTTTATTTTGTATGACAGGACTTTGTTGAAAATGGGACTGTTTGTCCCAACAAATGTATTTCCTGTATAAAAATAAATGTTATCAATCAATATAAGCATAAGTGTCAGGATTTGTATTCTACTGTACTTTACTAATGCATATTGTGCTTCATTGTATTTTTATGATGTATCTTGCTACTGGGAGAGGTTATCAATTATATTTTATTGTATAATCATAAGTTAGGCAACAGTGCCATCTTTAGTGCTTGTGCACAATTGTAACCGTAAGTGATCTTGAACAGTCATAGCAGACCTTATTGTTCAGTTATCTTCTGCAAGCTAAGCAACTTCTCATGTTAGTTAGGATGGTTACTCACACCACCTGCTACAGTTCAATTATATACTTTTTATGTATTTTCTTTAGTAGTAACCATGACAATTATCGGGGTACAAGACCCCTTGCAGCACATAGTTTTTCTGAGACTAGAGACTGTGCCTATGTAGGTAAGGAAGCTGGATACTCTCCCAGTGATTATACTTTTAGTTGTAAGCCTGTATCATTATAATTTGCCAGTAATAAATTACATTTATTATCTGGACACCACTTGTCTGTCGTCTCTTCTTTTTGTGCCGTTCCAACAAGAACCTGAGAAAGGTAATTTTATTACCCAGTTACAACCAGCACCATATCTGGACAGATAGCATCTTTATGTTGACTTCCAGGTTGATGCTTGATATCAAATTTATAGGGTTGAAGTGCCAGATACCGGCAAAGGATTCGAGCATTTTTGTCCTTCATTTGGTTGAGACAACATAAAGGTATGTGGTCAGTGATCAATGTAAACTGATTTCCCCACAAATAAAACTTTAAGGTCACAATGGCCCACTTTACAGCCAAACATTCCTTTTCTATAGTTGCATATTTGTGCTCTCTTGGATGTAGTTTCTGACTAATATAAACAATGAGATGTTCTTCTCCACTGATGGTCTGGCACAACACTGCCCCTAATCTTGTTTCAGAGGCATCTGTGTGTACCTCAAATGGCTGGCTGGCTAAAATCAGGGGATCGTAAGACTGGTGATGCGCATAGTGCAGCTTTAATAAAGCGGAAGGCAGTATCACAAGCTGAGGAACTTATTAGGTACTTTCTTTTTTGTAAGGTCAGTTAGAGGAGTTACAATTGTAGCAAATTCAGGGATGAATCACCAGTAATATCATGCAATCCTAAAAATGATTGAACTTGTTTTGTTTCTTTCAGGAATAGGACAGTTAGCCACAGCCTCAACTTTTTCAATCTCGGGTGTACCACCCCATTACCGATTATGAAACCTAAATACTTTGTTTCTGTCATAGTCAAGGTACATTTAGAGGGATTAATGGTTAAACCAGCTGTTTGGATAGCTTGTATAACGTTGATTAAGTGTAGGAGGTGGGATGACCAATCTGCACTATACACAACTACATCATCAAGGTATGCAGAACAATACCCTGAGTGTGACGTTAATAGCTGGTCCATATACTGCTTGAAGGGTCATGGTGGCTCCATGCAAACCAAAAGGCATGTACACAAACTGGTAGAGACCATTTGGAGTACTGAAAACTGTTTTTGCTTTTGACAGTTCCTCCAACGGTATCTACCAGTAACCTTTTGTTAGGTCAAGAGTGGAAATAAACCTAGCCTGTCCAATGTGGTGGATAATGTCATCAACTCGGGGGATGAGATAACTGAGAAACTTGGTTTAGTTTCTGAAAATCCAGGCAGAGGCGTATTCCCCCTTCCTTTTTTGGGACTATAACAATGGGCGATGACCATGGACTGGTGGAGGGATCAATGATGCCTAACCTTCTTAGTTTGTCTATCTCATGGCTGACATTGGCCCTGATTTTCTCTTGGAGTCTATACACCTTTTGCCTAATGGGGGCAGAGTCCATCTTGATCTCATGTCTAACCCCAATAGCTTTTCCTGGTATACTAGTAAATGCATCAGAAAAGTGGTGAAGAAGATGGGCTAGCACAGTCCTTTCTCTATCTGACAGGTCAGGATTGATTTTAATGTCTTGTATAGTCTCAGGGTCCTCTAATCATCTGCAAGCTACCTCCATCTCTGTCTCAGGCTTTTCAGAGAGTGCATACAGACAGGGTTTATTCTCTGGTCTGTCATTCCATTTTTTTAACAAGTCGGCATGGTATATCTTGGTGGCCAATTGTCTGTCAGGGGTCTCAACTTTGTATGTGACAGGGCCAGTTTGTACTTTATTGACATAGGGACCCTGCCATTTCATTAACAGCTTATTCTCAGAGGATGGCAAAAGTAATAAAACCTTATCTCCCTGTTGAAATGTTTTTTCTTTGGTTTTCAGGTCATATATCAACTTCTGTTTCTCTTGGGCCTGTACACAATTCTGGTGTGCTTGCTGGGTATAGGTAACTAACCTTTTTGGTAAATGAGTCATGTACTCTAGGATATTGGTGTACTTGACTATAGTGTCACCCTCCCAGGCTTCTTTGACTGCGTCAAGTGGACCATGGGGATTCTGTCCATACAATAGGGTAAAAGGTTCTCAAAAGAGGAAGGTTAGGGAGAAAAAGATAGTATTCAGGAAGTATAAGGAAACACAGAAGGAGCAGGACAGAGAACTGTACCAGTTAAAGCAGAAGGAAGTGGGGAAAGCAGTCAGAATAGCAAAGGCCCTAAACTCAGCTAAGAAAGGGGATAAAACCTTTTATAGGTACATTACAGAGTGAAGAAAGACCAAGGGAGGGATAGTGAGGCTTAATAAAGTGGAGGGTGGGTGGGTAGAGAGGGACAGTGAAAAAGCAGGGATACTGAATGAATACTTCTGCTCAGTATTCACAAAAGAAGAGATGGGGAATATATCTGATCCAATCAATAGAAGCACTCTGGATAGGGGGTTTGAAACCAGTCCTTTCACAGAAGAAAGGGTTCTGAAAGAATTCCTAAAACTGAAGGTGGACAAAGCAATGGGACCTGAGGGGATTCACACCAGAATTCTAAAAGAACTAAGGCAGGGAGAACTAGTGACACCACTGACTACCCTTTTTAACAAATCATGGAAGGATGGTGTGGTGCCTAAGGATTGGAGGAGGGAAGATGTGATTCCCCTTCACAAAATTGGGAGTAAAGTAGAGGCAGGAAACTACAGACCTGTTAGCTTGACCTCAGTGGTCGGGAAAATGATGGAACCACTTCTGAAAGAAAGAATTGTCGAATACCTAGAGGCAGCAAGGCACAGGACCTAAGGCAGCATGGATTCACAGTGGGAAGGTCATGTCAGATGAATCTAATAGATTTCTTTGACTGGGTGACCAAAGTAGTAGACCAGGGAGGGGCTGTGAACATGGGCTACCTAGACTTTAGCAAGGCATTTGACACCGTACCACACAAAAGATTAATAAACAAGCATTTGTCAATGCCGGATGTTGTCTCGCTGGCATTGGCATTGGTAGTGCCAGAGTTAGAGATGCATAATAGGAATGGCAATGAAGTATTGAAGTGATGCCAACCCCACCCTGTAGAAACCAACAGGCATTGGGGTGTGCCTTTGGGTCATCAGCTATAACACTCATGCCATTGTACCTCACCCTACCCTGTAGACACTGACAAGTGTCGTGGTGTGCTTTGGGGTCTTTGGGAATTACACTTACCCCATTCCATAAGGAAATACGCTGAGGTGGGTGCAGTATAGGAGAATGTGGTGAACTGTGTGACCGAACAGTGCAAGACACACCACGATGCCTGTCTCTGGCTGCAGGATGATGGGGTGGGGTTAGAATGGTGTGAGCATTACAGCCGATGATCCCAAGTCACACCCCTGACACCTGTCAGTCTCTACAGGGTGGGGTGCTACAGTTGGGAACCCTAACACCATAGGCGTGTGTTGGTATTTTCACTCCAAATTTTCAACATGGGCTCTTTGTGAGCCCACCTCATAAAAAGCGGCACAATTAGTTTGTTAGCTGAAAGGTGGTTTTGCACAGTGGCTATACCATTTAGTGACACAGGGATGAAAACATATTTTGGGTAGGATGTGGAAAATGACAACTGTATTTTTCATGAGGAGGCGTAAAAAATGGCAGTGTTGAGAATCTGGAGTGAAAATATGAAAAATTGGTGAAGTCATGAGCATGCATAGAAACTGCACAACACACATATGTAACCCAATTATTTTAGGGAGTTTGTTAGGCACATTTTTAACATAGGCATTTTGGGACCTCCCCTCATGACCAGTGGCACTGTGATTTTGTTAATCTGTCCCAAAAGTTGATTTCCCACAGTGACCACGCCATTGTGCGCCACAGGTGCAGAAACACATTTTGGGCAGGATGTCAAAAATGACAGCTGTACTGTTCATAAGGAGGTGTGAAAAAATGCCAGTGTTGAAAATCTGGCATGGAAATATTGCAAATTTGCAAAGTTACAAATGTGCGTGGAAACGGTGCAATGCACACTTGTAACACAGTCATTTTATGGACTTTTGCCACCAAATTTTCAACATAGGCATTTTGGACCTCTGCTCATGAACAGTGTCACCGTCATTTCCTCAAACTCTCCTGAAAACTTATTTCGCACAGCAACCACGCTATTCTGTGCCGGATGTGCGAAAACACATTTCGGCAAGGATATGTAAAATGACAGCTGTGCTGTTTATCAGCAGGTGTAGAAAAATGGCAATTATCAAAATCTGGAGTCAAAATATTACAAATGCAGGAAATTACGAGCGTGCATGGAAACAGCGCAACGCATGCTCGTAAAACAGCCATTTTGGGGATGTTTTTCCACCAAATTTGCAACATAGGCTTTTTGAAAGCCCCCCTCTAGAACAGTGGCACTGTCGTTTCATTACTCGGTCCTGAAGGGTGAGTCCATGCAGTGACCAAACTTATGAGGAGGGGTCCCAATAACCCCAATTTGGTGCAAAAATTCCAAAAAATGCCCGAGATATGCACCAAAGTTGAAAAAACCCTATTTATGCCATTATACTGCTTACCGGCATTTCTTCAGTTCATGGCTGGCTTTGAAGAGTTCAGACGTGTTCCCAGTCCACCGAATATTGTTGCACTGGACTCCAGAGGTAAGTAAGGGGTGAGAGGGGGTGTGGGGAGGCAGGGTGCACAGAGGGTGGGCACGGGTTGTGGGAGCGGGGCAGGGAGATGGCAAGGGACTGTTTTCTTTTTTCACAGGTTAAAAAAACATTGCAGGACTGTTTTTATTTCTCAGGAGATTTGGGCCGCTGGGGTGGGCTCCCAGCATGCCACCTAAGTGTTTTTTTGGGAGGATGCTTTAGCCAATGGGGGATTGGGCACCACCATCGGCACACAAGGAAAGTTGGTGGAGCAAGAGCCGAGGGGGATTGGGCACCCCCTTGGCATATAACAAATGGGGGGAGTGCATTATGCCAACAGGGAATAGGATCCCCTGTCGGCACATACATAGGGAGCAGGGCATGCCGACAGGGGGATTGGGCACCCCTGAAGTCAGCATTATGGTTGGCAGTGTGCCGCCATGCTTTTTTTTCTGTCTCAGCAGGGTAAGCACATCAGGAGGTCCGCTGCATGTGATGAGCTTTGCTTGCATTGCAGCTGACCTTTTCTTAGATGTGCTCACCTGCGTGGTGTGGCACTGGCATGCAGGCTGATAGGGGAATGAGGGACGCACCTACCGATGCATGCCCTGCATTCGCCTAACAGTGACCACACTTCCAAATGTGCTACTACCCCAATATGTTGGCTGCGCATGCGCGAGCCAACATAACAAATTAGCCAGTCTGGGAGTGGATCCCTGGGGGATAGCCTGGGTAAAAAATTGGCTGGACAACAGAACACAGAGGGTAATAGTAAACAGAGTGCAGTCCAAAGAAAGGGGAGTTACTAGTGGTGTATCGCAGGGTTCAGTACTGGGTGCAGTCCTTTTTGATGTCTTTATAAGTGACATTGCAGACAGACTGGAAGGAAAAGTATGCCTCTTTGCAGACGATACAAAGATCTGCAACAGGGTTGATACACAAGGGAGGATGGAAAGGATGAGAAGGAACTTGGCAAGGTTGGAGGAATGGTCAAAAGTATTTTAATTTTTTATTTTATATTATTAAACTCTAGGGCCCGGATATTCAAACTGCGCCCAAAAAGTGCACAACAGCAGGAGCAAGCACAAACCAATTGCGCATATGCGCAACAGGTGTGATATTCAAACATGGAGCAGAACAAATTGCGCAAGCAGCCAACGTCTGAATATTGCACTAACTGCACCATAGCGCAACCAGGAAGGAGAAGCTGAGCAGAAATATTGCGCTATAGCGCAACCAGGGCAGCCCAGCTGAGCAGTCCAGAGGTGCCATAGCGCAAGCAGAGCCTCCCCAGAGCAATGGAACTGCACATCCAGGGAGGCAGGCTGGGGCCCACCGCCAGCCATGTCACACATGGGCACAGGAACACACTGCAGAACCAACAAGACACCTGCACACCCCAAGCACAGCATCACTGGGGGTGTGACGGATGATCTACTGGCCCATGGGGACAAGCCAACATAGCACAGCAGAGCCATGACACCCAAGCACAACCACTGGCAGGCTGAGAGTGCCACACACAGGGGGTTGACAACCACAGTGCACATCATCCCCCATACGCACAGCACACCCTGCACCATGACCCCAAGACACCACCCATGTGCAGTGACTGGCACTGCAGGAAACCATGCATCCCCCCCTGCACACGTCAACCCCGTGCAGCACAGAAGCATACAAGCCAGACACACCTGTGCACCCAGCAGTGGGTGGCAGCAGACGCAAGACCAACAGAAAGTCACTGCCATGCCAGAGATACCTCCCATGCACACACACACACACACACACACACAACACCCAGGACCATACCACCCAGATGGCATGTACACCACTGCAACTGAGCACCATAGCCAGCTGCAAATCAGAGACCAACACAGTATTCATATCAAAATATAAATATGTATTTTCAAATTTTCAAATAGTAAATAACAAAACAATAAACAAGAACTATTTACAAGAGGGGGACGGGTACAAGGTAGGGGTGTTCAAGGGTAGGGATGAACAACTTGGAGAGAGGAGGCAGGGTGGTAGGGATGGGAGAAGTGGGAAGGTTGTGTGGCCTAAGGCCCAGCTGGCTGGTCATCCTGTGCCTGGTTCCGCTGTCCCCTGCGATGCCTCCTCCATGAGCCATGTCTCCTAATGGACTCCAGGATGGCCTGTTATCCAGGGACACCTGTGTCAGGCCCGTATGTCCGATGTATTCTCCAGAGAACTTGAGGCCTAGGAAAATGGGAACACAGTCAATGGCTGTGACTGACCACAACCCTGAACACCACCCAACCTGCAAGCCATATAGCCCAATGTCCCGCACCTGGTCATGCACCCACCCACAGTGAACATGCACATAGCCATCACAAACAGGCGGCACCAGCTATGTGCACCACTGCACACACACACACACTGCCCATGTTCATCACAGCACAAACAAGGCTGTCAAGTGACGTGGCAACGTGGTGCGATGCCAGTTACACAGCTATGTGCCCAGTGCATGCATGGACCACCAGTGACGCATACACAGACGTGCTGTGATACTGGACAGTGATGCATGTCACCTGTGTCGTGCATACATACATAGATACATAGACAGTGTTGGCAGATAAGGGCCTATGGCCCACCCAGTCTGCCCATTTGAGCTTGTAAGTTCACTTTGTTTTCCTATAAGTCTGTTGCACATTAACCCTGACCTCCAGAATTCCTTTATGTCTATCCCGTGCATTCTTAAATCCCGTGATTGTTTCAGCCCCCACCACTTCCTCTGGCAGAGTGTTCCACTTGTCCACCACCCGTTCTGTGAAGAAATTCTTTCTCATGTTTCCTCTGAATCGTCCTCCCTTCAACTTCATCCCATGCCCTCTAGTCCTGGAACATCTTTTTCGCTTAAAAATAGTGTTTTCCTGCACCCTGTTCCTCCCTGTAAGATACTTGTATGTCTCTATCATATCCCCTCACTCCCTCCTCTCCTCCAGGGAGTACATGTTCAGTTCCTTCAACCTGTCTTCATAGGACTTGTGATGCAATCCATGCACCATCTTTGTTGCCCTCCTCTGAACCTTCTCTACCCAGTCTATGTCCTTACATAGGTATGGTCTCCAGAACTGTACACTGTACTCCAGGTGGGGCCTCACTAGTGTCTTGTATAGTGGAATTATGACCTCCACTTTCCTGCATGGTTGTGTTGTGCATGGCTGGTGGTCTTGCCCCCCCCAGCATGCAATAGCATCCATGAAGTAATGATACTCACACTCCTCAAGCAGCTGGGTCTGCCGCTGACGCTGCTGCTGCTGCTGCTGGGGTACAACACCCACCGGCACCGGGGCCCTGGCATGGCCCTCCTCACCCCATGCCTGCATCCTCACATCCCAGCCTGTGGGAGACATATGTTGAGACAAACATCAGTGTGACTCAAAGCAGACTGCCCCTGCCCCAGTGAGAGTGCCTGCCCACACAGCCAGACCCATGCATCTCACACCTGCACACACTGACACAGCCAACCATGGCAGAGCCATCACCTATGCACAGCCACCAAAACACACTCACACCCCTACAGAGAATACAGGTGCATAGATGGTACACCCACCTGGCCTAGGCACCATGCCCCACCTGGCACTTGACTGCAGCCGATCAAGAAGATCCGGATCCCTCTGGCGGAGGTCACCGTACCGGTGCCGGCACTGCTCAGCTGACCGGCACCGTCCAGTGACCCCCACCAGGTCAGTGGCCACTTGCTGCCACACCTGCGTCCTGGCAATGGTGAGGGGTGCCTCACCATAAAGTGCCCCATAGTGGGGCTCCACTAGGGCCACCAAGTTGGCCAGTTTGACTGGGCTCCACTGAACTGCTCTTCTGTGAGCCATGGTACCAGCTTTACAGCAGGCAATATGGCGCCCTGCTGCACCGTAACCCCACGTGGAGATGTTGCGCAATAGACCACCACAGGTTCCAATCGCGCTGTTCGAACAGCGCCATCACTTCACATAGCACTGTCACCAGACAGCGCAATAGGGCCATACACATGGCAGCCGAACAGGGCCAGGGGGCAAAGGTCGGACACAAGGTCATGGGCAATGGCGCAGGCCACGCACTGCGCATGCATCGATATCGCATCTCTCGCGACCGACCAGCTGCATACCAGTGCCACAGTGGACTATTGCGCAGTAGTGCCACAGCGCCATATAGTGCCCAGTGCTGTAGCGCCACTGGCACAATGGTGGCCATGGCCTGAATTGCTGATCGCGCACAGCATGTCAGCAGCGCGGCAGATGCCTGCGTAAGCTATCTGGGCATGCGCAATGCAGTGCACCACACAGTCACAGATCTGCGCCATTAGCTCAGCCGACTCAACCATATTGTGCAAAGCGCAAATTCGCGATATTCAGCCGACACATGCAAATCATCAGATCAGCCATTCAAAGGTGCAGTGGCGCGATTTGCATGTCATTATAGTTGCTCCACTCCTAATTTGCATGCATTGTGCTATAAATGTGCGACATTGGGCTGCGCTGGCCAGATTCGGGTACTGCAGGTGAGAGGTGAGTTGCATGCTGTGTGATGTTCTGGACAATGGTCATGGGAAAATGCTGTAGACTGCACAGTGACAGGTGTCCACTTTACCCTAACAGATCGCCATGACCGAGCAGAGCCAAGGTGAGGGTGAGGGCGGTGGGCGTGGAGGAGGCCCAACTTTACCCAGCAGAGACAGAGCCCTCTTCCAGGCCTACCTGGATGAGGAGCCAGTACTGAGTGGATGGAGGGCACCCTCAGTCCCGTCTTGACTGCATGGGAGGGGTAGCTCGGGCCGTGAACCTGCACGGAAGCCCAGCGCTCCATGCAGGAATGCAAGAAGAAGATGGGGACAGACCGCGGGAGGTTGAAGGAGAAGGTGGCAGCCTTCAGGCGGCACGTGCTGGCACTGGCGGGGCCCACCAGTGGTGTTGGAGCTGACCCCGGCTGAGGAGACACTGGTTGCATCAATGCAGCAGAGCGCTATTGAGGGCATACCAGGAGGTGGATTCCAGACAGGTGGAAGCCCATCACTGCACGGTATGACATGGTGGTGGTGTTGGGGGTTGGGGGAAGGTTGTTCACATGCACTCACATGTACTCTCTTTCTGTTACAGATCCTGTTCGTCTTCAGGAGACAGTGGTGGTGGGTCCAGGCAGTGATGATGACCTGCTGGACATGGAGGAGGGTCCATCCACCTCTATCACCAGCCAGCAGGCACTGCAGCAGCATGCACGCTGGGCCGCCAACTCTGGTTTCGGTGATTCGGGTGCGGGGGGTGCACAGCCTGTGTCTCAGCAGTCTGGCATGCAAGCATGCCAGCATGCTGTGACTATGGCTGTAGCACGTACCTGCACCATTGATGATGCAAGGACTGCAATGGGCAGTGATAGGTGTGTGTCCCATGATGGACACATAGCAGGCCAGCACGTGCCCCTGGGCCTTTCTGGTTCCAACTGTGTACCAGCATGCTGGCACAGTCCCAGGCTGTGCCTGTCAGCACCGGTGGGGCAGCACTGGTGGCTGTGCAGGTGTCTGGCACTGTTGCTAGCACAGCAGTGGAACGAGTGGACCCTGGGGCACAGCAGTTGGTGGGGCAGCAGCAGCATTCACCCACCAGGTCTGGGGGTACAGTGTCAAGCGGTGGCACATGTCCGCAACCCTTTGATCCGCCCATTCCTGGTCCTGGCGAACAGCGCCCACCCTCAAGGGGTGTTGTGCATCAGGACCTTCCACACCCTGGGGGACAGGATGCCGTTGGGGCACAGTACCCATTGGACGAGCACACCCGCCTGCTGCGGGAATCAGTACAGCTGCAGAGGCGGGTTGCAATGTCCGTGGAGGCACTGTCTGTGGCTGTGGAGTGGCACAGCAGGGAGTGTGCTCTGGACCGTGCAGAGCTGGTTCGTATGCGGACGGATGTGACTGCCGCCATTGACAGGCTGACCCAGGCAGTGGTCTCTGTCGTGGATGCATTGGGTACACAGTCAGGTGCCCCTGTACTGCACACCCCACACAGTTCACTCTCCACTCCCCATTCCCAGCATCGTGTGACACCAGGCCTGTCGATGCCAGGTTCTGCTGTGGCCATCCCGAGCACCCCTGGTGCAGGTTTGTTTGGCATGCTGCAGACCCCTGTGCGGGCAAGGTCGCGTTCGCGCAGTGGGACCCCTGGTGGTGCAACAGTGCCACCCCATGTGGCCCCTGCTCAGCCTGCCAGTGCTGTTGGGTCACGGCAGGGCTGCCCCCACGTATCCGCGGTGGCCGTGGGACAGTGCTACATGACTGAGCTGTCTCCCAGTGCGGGCCCTGTCTGGTGCTGCCATGTGTGCAATGTGTGTCATGGTGGGCAGTGCACTGCTGGGTGCTCTGCTCACCACGTTGACATACGGACCACCTGCACACTCTCCCAACTGCTGTCCACAGGTGCGTGTGCATGATGATGCCTGCATTGTACTGTACACCAGGTGCCAGGGTGCCCAGCATCTGACACACGTACTTGGACAGTACAGGTGGTGGGGGTGGTCGGTGGTGCTGTGTGTTAGCAATGTCGGTTCTGCTGTGCTGTGCATGTGCCCATGTACACTCTGTGCCTGGTGTGTGTGTGTCCATATGAGTGCTCACCCCTCCCTGATGGTGTGTTTGTATGCCTGGACCCTTCCACTCCCCTGGCCGTCATGCACCCCTGGTGTGTTACCCTGTTTGCCTGTGGTTTGCGCGTGGACAGTGTTGGTTGCACATGTCCCCTTGACTTACCTGTGTTCTGCATAGTGCTCCTCTGTGATGGTGTCCCGGTGCAGCTGGGCCTGCCGGATCAATCGGGGGTCCCGCTGTCCTGGGGGGGCTGCTCATCACAATCAACACCGGCGACACTGGCGTTCCCATCGCTGTCCCCCTCTTCAACCTGTACGGCTATCCCATAGTCTTTGGCCATGTTGTGCAGGATGCAACAGGCCAGGAATATCCCACAGGCCTTTTGGGGGCTGTACTGTAGGGCAACGCCGGAGGTGTCTAGGCATTGGAAGCGTGACTTGAGCATCCCAAACACCCACTCTATGATGTTGCGTGTGGAAACATGTGCCTCATTATAGCGTTTCTGCGATGGGGTCATGGGGCGCCGGTATGGTGTGAGCAGCCAGGGACAGAGTGGGTATCCGCTGTCACCTGTGTGGAGATAGTGGAGATCAGTCTCATGTTCAGGTCCATATTGCCCATATCTCTGTGTGCCACTACCATGGAACCTGTGGCAATCCCACCCTTGCCCCGAGTTTGCATTCCATACATGTGTACTCACCCACTAGACGTCCTGTGGGGATGTCCCCACTCTCGAATCGATGGCACAGTGCGGACTGATACCATATGAAGGCATCATGTGCTCCACCAGGGTGTGTGGCACAGACATTGATTATGCGCCCAGTGGCATCACACACCACCTGGCAGTTGACACTGGAGAAACCCTTTCTGTTCCTATATGCGACCCCATCGGGGCCAGGTGGCATGCGAATGGCCACATGGGTGCAGTCTATGGCCCCTGGCACACCAGGCATACGTGCTACCCTGTGGAACTCCTGCATGTTTGCTGTACGCTCTGCCGCGGTGCTGGGGAAATGGATGTACTCCGCAGCATGTGGCAGCAGTGCGCTGAGGAATTGGGTGAGGAAGCGTGACGTGGCCGACTGTGTGATGCCTGTGGTGTCCCCTGTCGGCCTCTGGAAGGTGTCTGTGGCCAGCAGGCACATGCAGGCTGTCACCTTGGTCTCCACCGACAGAGCGTGACTCCGTCGTGAGGGTGCCTGCATCACATCACTGCACAGCTCACAGAGCCGTCTCAGTTATGCACTGTTCAGGCGGTACCGGCCCACGATCTCTACATCTGTGTACAGCTCAAAGCTGATGCGGGCATGGTACTGCCTGTTGGGGGCATACCGCCGACGGGCCCTTCCACGTCCACGTCCCCCTGCAGCATGCATTCTCACCCCCCTCATTACAGCTTCCATGTGGAAGCTGCCACTGTCCTTCTCCCTGGCTTCTGCCCCCCCGGCTGGTGTTGCTGTGTTACCCCCGCTGTCCTCACTGCTACTTCCACTGCAACGGGCACACCCCGCTGGCCTCTACAGCCTATGGCCCACGCTTGCCTTGCCTGCCCTAGCCTGTCTCTGTCTGTCTGTCTCTCTCTCTCTCTCTCTCTCTCCCCACTTGGCAGCCTTGTAGCGTTCTTGCGCCGCTTCCTTGAGCCTTTTTATTTTGGCTAATTTCTGCTAGTGCGCAATTTCCGGCTGTGCCGCTATTGCGCATCGTGCAAGTCTTTGAATATCGCATTGCGCTCTTTATGCATGGATCCACCCCCTTCGGTTGCGCATGCCTTCATTTTCATTGCGCTGTTGCTCAGCATGTTTTCGGTGGCGCAACTGCCTCCTTCTGAATATCGCAAAATGGCGCATTTTTGGACTTGCGCATGGCGCAACCCTTTTGAATATCCGGGCCTAGGACTACAAATACCTTTGAGCAGGAACTGCTCATTTACAAAGGTTCCACATCAAAGGATATAGGGTAACATACATACAAAGGTCAACAATGGTTACAGTCTTAAAACCACAAAGATGTCTAAGCATTTATTATACAGCCAAAAATGGAGACAGACAACATGAGCCAGCTTCAGACAAGTTTCAGGTGAACAGTATATAGTTAGTATAGGGTAGGAGGGAGTCAGGAAAAAGTAGGCAGGCTAAAGGGCCATTGTCAGCGGGTAGAGGTGGGTGGCAAAAGTGCAAGATGGATGAGCTGGAGGACCCCATATCTGAAAGTGCCATTAGAGAGGGGAAGGGTGGGTGAAGCAGTGTGGTGTGGGGGGGGTAAGGGGTGAGAGTGGGGGAAACTGGTGCCAAAAAAGTGGAGCTCTAAGGGAGGTTACAGGTCACCTTCAATTAGAGTAAAATGAGGAGGCAGTTACTTAGGAGAGGCAGTCACACTGAGTGGTAGAGGCGAGAAATAGTCGGTTGCCTTTTAAAAGGACCAAGCGTCACAGTTGTAAGTGTTTCTTTATTAAGGGTATTGTACCACTGAGGAGCCCTGTGCGTGAATGACCTCTGACCCATTGTGGTCCGGCATCTGGGGACCTGGAGGGTTTGATATAGAGCACTGCGTGTAAGCTGGGTACTGCTGTTGGCAGTAAGGAGCTTTGCCACTCCTGATGGCATGAGCCCGAGGAGAACTTTTTTGGTTAACAAGCAGGTCTGGTATTGTATTCTACTAAGGAGTGTTAGCCATCCGCCTGGGCGTACAGGTCACAGGTGTGCGTAAGGTGGGTGGCACCCGGTAGAAGCCTATAGGCCTTTTTGAGTGTCACCGATATCCTCTGGAGGGCAGTAGGGGCAGCAGAGCCATAGATGACTAGACCGTAGTCAACAATAGAGGTGACGGAGCTGTAGATGGCCAGTCTAAGGGCATCAGTGGTCATGCAGTGTTTGTGCTTGTGGAGCAGGCCGATCCGTATGTTGGCGGCCTTAGCTACATTGCCAGTGTGTCGTGTGTAAGAAAGGGAAATGCCCAAGGTGATGCCGAGATATTTAAACTCAGGAACTGTTCAAGTGAAGTCTCCACATAGTTCTTGATGGGGCGGAACAGAGGTTTATACTTGTTCCACGCATTGCAGAATGTCATAACCTGTTTTGCTGTAGTTCAGGACAAGTTTATGTGACCTAAACCACTCTTCAACATGCCTGAAATCACACTGCAACTGACTCTCAAGTTGTTTAGAGTCTTGGTTGCTAGTAAACAGTACTGCATTGTCCGCATAGAATAATATTCTCTGTTGGCAGATGCTAGGGAGACTGTTCAAGAAGAGAGAAAAAAGCAGTGGCCCCAGAATAGACCCCTACGGAACACCTGAGAGGACTGTTTTTTCATCAAAGGTGACGCCAGCAATCCTAACACATTGGACCCTTCCCCCGAGGTAGCTAGCAAACCAGGGCAGTGCATCCTTGGAGAGCCCGAGAGTGGTCAGTTGCCTGAGTAAGAGTGGGTGGTTAACAGTATCAAAGGCCTTTGTCAGGTCAATGAATATTGCCCCACCCCACAGATTCCTTGGTTGAGGGTGTCATGGATGAATCCAGTAAATTCCAACAGTGTCATGGTGGTACCATGTCCTTTTCGGAAGCCATGCTATTCTGGGCACTGGATTTCATATTTGTCCAGGAATTCAACAATCTGGTCCGAGACTATTCGTTCCAGAGCTTTAGATGGGGGGGGATGGAGATGGGCCTGTAGTTGGTGTGCAGTGACTTGTCTCCACTTTTGTGTACAGGTGTGATAGTCGCCTGTTTCCAGAGTGATGGGAATAGACCCAATCTTAGGGAAAGGTTGAAGATCTTTGTCAGGGTTTCAAGGATTTCATCTAGGACTAGTACAAGCAACTTCAGGTCAAGTGCATCACCACTGTAGCCAGTTTTGCAGATGGCCTTGTATATATAGGTTCTGGCTAAGTGCTTTGGGATCTCTTTGAAAAAGAACTGCAGAGCTGTGTGTACTTGGGACTCAGGTGGGGCATTGAAAAAATCAGGTGGAAGGACACTGCCAAGGTTGGAGAATGCATTGTTTAACATATTGGGATGGTACCTAGGTCTAGTGTAGGTGTTCCATCAATGTTGAGCATGGTGGGTGGTGCCTTAGTATCCTTGTCTGTGAGGTCCTTCAAGTTATTCCAAAATATTTTCCCATCACCCCAGGAGTTGGAGAGTGCCTCCCTAAAATACTTGCTTTTAGCCTTCCGTATAGCTCGGGTACAGCCATTTCTTGCAGATTTGTATTTTTGAATGTCCCCTTGTGTTGATGCGGCTCAAGCACAGTGCCAGAGGTGGTCCCTTTGTTTGAGCCGTGCTACAAGCTCGGAGTTTATCTATGGGTTAGACCTGCCTTTAACCTTCATCTTTTTAAAGTATGACTGCTTACAGTCAGTGCAAAGAAGTACAAAGTAATGCACCTGGAAAACAAAAACCCAGGGGAAGAGTACACAATGGGGGGGGGTATTAACAACAACAAAAATGGAAAGGGGCCTGACGGTAGTTATATGCATTGTAAAGGCATCTATCCTAAATAGATACTTTTGCTCAGTATTTACTGAAGAGAAGGTAGGACAGGGCCCACAGCTCAGCATCATGGACACAGGGGGGAAGGAGGTGAGCACTACTCCCTTCACAAAAGAAAGGGTCCTACAAGAGCTTGCTAAGCTCAGGGTGGATAAGGCAATGGGACCTGATGGCATACATCCCAGGGTACTTAAGGAGCTAAAGGAGGAACTAGCAGAGCCATTAGCAGAATTGTTTAGTGAGTCTCTGAGCACAGGAGAGGTCCCAGAAGACTGGAGAAGGGCTCATGTGATCCCGCTCCACAAGAGTGGTAGCAGGGAGGAGGCGGGGAACTACAGACTGGTCAGTCTTACCTCAGTAGTGGGCAAGATTATGGAGGCACTCCTTAAGGAAAGGATAGTGCAACACCTGGAATCCATAGGGGCACAGGATCCAAGACAGCATGGGTTTACAAAAGGAAGGTCCTGTCAAACTAATCTCATAGATTTCTTTGACTGGGTAACCAGAGTGGTGGACCAAGGGGGAGCAGTTGATGTCGCCTACCTTGACTTGAGCAAAGCTTTTGACACTGTTCCACATAGAAGATTGATAAATAAGCTGGGTAGGCTCGGGGTGGGTCAGAAGTTGGTCAACTGGGTGGCAAACTGGTTGACGGGCAGAAAACAGAGAGTTGTGGTAAATGGTATACAGTCAGAAGAAATGCAAGTCACAAGTGGGGTACCTCAGGGATCAGTCCTGGGGCCAGTCCTCTTCAACATCTTCATTAGTGACCTTGCAGATGGACTAGAGGGTAAGGCTTGTCTGTTTGCAGATGACGCCAAGATCTGCAACAGAGTAGACGATCCAGATGGGTGGGCAGAATGAGAAGAGATCTGGATAAACTAGCAGAATGGTCAGAAGAGTGGCAACTGGGATTTAATGCAAGAAGTGCAAAATCATGCACATAGGAAGAGAAACCCTGAAGCCACCTATAGGCTGGGAGGAGTTGCTAGCAGTCACAAAGGAAGAAAGAGACTTGGGCATCATCATCACTGATGACCTAAAATCATCAAGCAGACCTCTAAAGCAGTAGGTAAGGCTAGGGGGTGTTAGGGTGTATTAGTAGGGGTATCACAAGTCGTAAGAGGAGGTAATAATCCCTCTGTACAAGACACTGGTTAGGCCTCATCTGGGTACTGCGTGCAGTATTGGAGGCCACACCTTCACAAGGACATTAACCAAATTGAGGCAGTCCAGAGAAGGGCACCAAAATGGTGCAGGGACTGCATCAGAAGACATATGAGGACAGATTAACGGAGCTCAATATGTATACCTTGAGCAAAGGAGGGAGAGGTGATATGATCGAGGCATTCAAACACCTTAAGGGCATAAACAAGGTGAAAGAGTCTAACATGTTTAAATATAAGAAAAATAGCAGGACAAGAGGACACAGCATGAGATTAGAGGGAGGCCGATTAAGGGGGAATGTGAGGAAATTCTTTTTCACAGAAAGGGTGGTGGATGCATGGAATGGCTTACCACAAGAAGTGGTGGCTATGAATACAGTGCAGGGCTTCAAACAGGCATGGGATAGGCATAAGGGAGCAATACAAATGACTATGAATAGATAGGTCACTGACAGAGCAAAGGCCGAAGGCACATTTATAAGGTAGAAAAAGAAATGGGCAGACTGGATGGGCCTTGCGGTCCTTATCTGCCGTCAACTTCTATGTTTCTATGTTTCTATATCACATGACCTAAAGGTAAGCAAGCAATGTGAGAAGGCAGTAAGGAGGGCTGGGGGATACTGGGATGTATAGGGAGAGGCATCACAAGTAGAAAACAGAAAGTTGCTATCCCTCTGTACAGACAGTTGGTGAGACCCCATCTAATGCAGTTCTGGAGACCCCATCTATGCAAGGACATAGACAGGATGGAGGCAGTCCAGAGGAGGGCAGCTAAAATAGTGCAGGGTCTGCAACAGAAGCCATATAAAGAGAGACTAAATGAGCTTAATATGAATACCTTTGAGGAAAAGAGGGAGAGGGGGGACATGATAGAAACTTTCGAGTACCTCAAGGGAATCAACAAAGTCCAAGAGGGTAGCATCTTTCAGAAAAAGAGATATGCAAGAACAAGGGGACACAATTTGAAGATAGAGGGTGGACAGCTCAGGGGCAATGTGAGGGAGTATTTTTTTTCACAGAGAGGGTGGTGGATGCATTGAACGGCCTTCCTGAGGAGGTCATGGGTCAAAAATAGTGGGGAAATTCAAGAATGTATGGGACAGACATAAGGCAATTCTGGTGGGGGGTAGGAAGACATAGGTTGTTGATTAGCTAGGCTCTGCAGCTTAGCCAATAGCTAGGAAAATGGGCATACTAGGTGGGCCAAGTGGTCCATCTGCTGTCAAAGTCTATGTTTCTATGTTTCCTGTCCAAGCAGGTGGTCATTTTGAAATGTGTACAACGAAGAACCCTCAGCAGTACAACTAGACCAGTAAATTAATTCTTCAGCCATGTTATGCGACAAAACCAAACTGAAATGGTACAACAGTATCGGGACTGTTTGTTGGGCGCAGCTCGCCTCCCTCAGACACTCAAGAGGGAGTGAGCTGCCTCCTGTACCTTGCAGTCTTCAGAAATGCTGAACCCACAAAATGTTACTCCTTAGCAGGGTTTTTGCAGAATTGACTGCCCAGAAAATAGTTGTATAGGATTAAACATGGTTTTATTCTTGGGCCAGTTGGTTGGGACATATGGGGGGGGATGGGGCCAACTGAAATTCCATTTACAAATACAACCTTCTGATGGACAATACTTCAGGGTTTACATAGCGCTATGCATATTTTCAGTTTATTACCACACAGTAATCACAGAGACTCATTTCATCTAGGTGTGGTCCTACAATACCAAGAGGGTTTGGAAAATAAAGACAGAAATGAGAAAACAGAGTGAGAAGAAATTACAATAGGTGGCCATTCTACTGCAATAGACAAGAAAGCTAAGATAGAGATAACAATTATAGTACATGGATTGTTGCTGTTGCGCAACAAACTTTTTTGGGGGAGTAAACACCCATACAGACTCACACCAGGAGGAAAGGTACCTCAGTCATACAGTGTTTGGCATTAATGGAGGTCCTGCCCTCCACTGAAGCTGTTAATATAGTGGGCTGCTATAGACCACCTTCAGGTGGATTAGATTTACTATCTCAGCTCAGGGACATCTCAAATCACATTAAAGAATCATGCAATGAGCTTGGATTTACTCAGCTTGTCAATGAGCCAACAAGATTAAACTCAAAAACAAAGACCACAGCTCCAACCTTGACCTAATCCTTAACAACTGACCATATACAATAGGGCACTCTGCTGACTTTCATAATGACATGACAGACCATAATATTGTAGTTTGCACATGCACACACAATAAACATCACTCCGACCCCAAATTCATCTCCAGCCAAAATTTCCGCAAGTTTGATATCCATAGATACCTGTTGGGCCTGAACAGTATCAACTGGCAATCTTTTTATCTGGCCAGTACAGTTGAGTCTGCTGTCACTATTTTTATTACAGTCATCACAGCCTTTGCCAATAAACATGCCCCATTATGCAAATGCAGAGTCAGGAATTTTTCGTACCCCTGGTTCTCCCCTGAACTAAAGGCAGCCCTTTTGCGACGCAAAAAACTCTGTGCCCAAGCAAGGCATACTAAATCTGCATCACACTGGCAAGACTTTAGAACAGAAATGAATGCACCAAACTTATAAGGAATGCCAAAGCTAACTATTATGTTAAAACCTTGGAAGAAGCAAAAGGTAACTCAGCCAAAATCTGGTGCATCTTCAAGTCAATCAAGGGTTGCAATCCCCCATCTCTCCCACTTAATGTTAATTCAAATGGTTCACTGATCACTGACCAGCGTTCCATTCTGGATTTACTGAACGCCCACTGCACCACAGCTGGCATGGCATTTGACTCCTCACCTGCTGCAGAGCTGTTCAAGAACTCTACTACTCCAGATTGCCATCGACACATGATGTCACATGCCTCCTTTCAGCTTTCCCCAGTAACCGTCCAGGAAGTTGAACAACTTCTAAACAGGCTAGATACTAGAAAAGGGGCTGGTGCCGATGGCATAGAAGTGTTCTTTCTAAAAAGTGGACGTTATCTGTTAGTGGCACCAATTATGCACATCTTAATCTAACCATCTCTATGGCCACTGCTCCCCCCAGCTGGAAATCTACACACGTTCTCCCCTTATTTAAGACTGGTGATCGTAGTGACCTTAACAACTATAGACCAGTCTCCATTTTGCCAGTTTTGTCTAAACTACTGGAGAAACTAATTCACTCACAAATAAAACATTTCCTAGAGAACACCAATCTCCTTAACTCTCTCCAATCTGGGTTCAGGCAGAAACAGAGTACTATTGCAGCTTTGGCAAAAGTGACTAATGACTGGTTCTCTGCCATTGATAATAAGCAATCCACTGGTGCTATGTTCCTCGACCTAAGTAAGGCATTTGACATGGTGGATTATACCCTCCTCTTGCACTGCCTCTCATCCCTGGGAATGCATGACATTATAGTAAGCTGGTTCACCAGCTGTCTCCCAGGTAGGTTGCAAAGAATAAAGGCAGATGGGACCATCTCAGATTCAATGCCCATCACCAGAGGAATTCCACAAGGATTCATCTTGGGGCCCCTCCTCTTCACCATTTACATTAACTCGCTAGATAGAAATATTCAAAACTGCACTTCTCTGCAGATGACACAGTTCTGTACACATCCAAGCCATCGATATGTGAAGCTTGCCTTGAACTACAAGCTGATTTCAACCAGCTGCAACTCAATCTGGCTAGCTCAAAACTCCTCTTAAATGCAAAAAAAGACAAGAGTGATGCTATTCACCTCAACACATGTGGCCTCCTCTCTTACTAACAAGAAATCAGTCCTACCCATCACAACTATATTCAGGGACATCCTCGAGGTCATGGATCAATTCAAGTACCCGGGCATCTGGTTGGATGCCAAACTATCCTTCATTGCTCACATTGAATGCCTAACTAAAATACTAAAGGCTAGGCTGGGATTCCTATTCAGGAACAGATCCCTATTCATGTTGGACTCTAGGCGTAGACTGGTTCAGGCCACATTTATGCCACTACTAGACTATGGTGACATTATCTACAACTGTAGCACCACAATCCACACTCATAAATTAGACACCCTATACCATTGGGTGCTACGCTTTGTGCTTAATGCACTGCCCAGGACACACCACTGTTCTCTCTACTCTGCTGTAGGCCGGACCTCTCTAGCAACCCGACGTATGTTGCATATTGGTCAATGGACACTGAAGTTACTGTCGGAAAGCTTTCTCATTACATGTGCTCTATGGCCCATAAGACACACAGCACCTATTCCCTGAGCAGCTCTGACCTTCTCCTATTGGATGTCCCCTGGACACGCACCAAGCAGGGTAGAGATGCTATTAGTTACGCATTTCCATCAATATAGAACTACCTGCAAAATACATTGAGGATAACCAAGGTTGTTTCACTAAACTGCTTCAAGACCATGGCCAAAAATGCATTCAAGATAGTATGCCACTGTCCCACTAAGTATCCAGAATTCTTGTTTTCTGGCCCACCATCCAGCTATTTGTTACCACCATTTTTCACTGACTCTGTCCCCTATCTTTTTTCTTTTCTTTCTTTTTATTTCCTTTCTTTGCATTTCCATCACCAACATTACTGCCCTGACCTCACCCCCCCACCCATCTGCCAACTATCCTCAATACGTAAAAGTCCAAAAGTAAAGCACTCCATTAGTAATATAAATAAATGCACTGACTCACAAAATAATGCAAATAAAAGAGCTTTATTGCTGGAAATCAAGTGTGTCTCCTGAACACACCACACTCGACTTGCTCTAGCCTCAATAATATTTTTGCACTTATCACCATGCTCTTAAACTGTCTTTCCTTCCTTTGATTTGTAGCAGAATTATAAATGAAAATTGCCAACCAGATTGTATGTTCCCTATAATTAGATACTTCCTATGTATTAGCTTGTTAGATCCTTGTTAGATCCTACCTATGTATTAGCTTGTATGCTGGTCTATTATTCTTGCCCCCTGTACTTTTACACTACAATACTGTATACTGGTTTTACTAGAGCGCAGCGACAGCACTCTCACTGACATCCCCCACAGTGACGGACACAATGCTGAGTGTCAGCATTGTGCCATTTGGGATGCCGGTGTGTGTCTATTGGGGGGCTGTGCCCCCTGAGCCCCCCATGTGGGGCTCTCCACCCCCACAACCCGGGTCTCTAAATGTCTAACTCAGAGTCGGAGTTGGACCGGGGGGCGCAATGCTGGGAAACACACCACTGGTGTCTTTCTCGTTCCAGCACAGTGACTCAACACAGACAGGCAATTTCTGTCGATGTGCTGGTGTTCACTGTGCTTGTGTCGACTTTGTGTCGGCACACCCTGTATACTATGTGCAAATTTATATGTCTGTCTAACGCACACTTGTTTGTAATTGTCTTGTCATGCCAGGACCTCTTTGTGAATGAGCCCATTCAATGGAGCCAATCCTGTAATAAAGTTGAATTGATTTGAATACAAACTTTAATGGGACTACAATGTAATTAAGTCTACTCAATATTTCTTCTTTTTTAAAACTAGAAAAGAACAAGGGAAGAAACTCTCTTCGATATTTTGAAATAGTGGGCTTTACTGTTTTTTAAACAGTTTTACACCTCAGCATTTTAATATATAGCACTTTTATATGTAAGCACTGTGAATTAGTGTCTTTACACTTTAACATAACGCTATAATGATATCAGTCTGTTGTCAGTATAAAAGGGTGTGGCTACAATTGAACCTTCCCCTTAAGAAAGTACAGGTCACCGCACGAAACACGTCATGAGGTTCTACAGGCTGGGGTTGAACCACTTTGTGATATATGCCAGGCACGAGTGGATCTACCATTTGTGGGTAATAAATCTTTTACTGCCATACATTTGGTGCTGTAGCTTTTTCTAAGCGGGTGACTGTGCAGCCTTTAGCAATTTCATACAGTTTTGTGGTGTCCAGCACACCACATTCCTGAGGGCAACCCCCTGTCTGAACATGTGTTACATTAATTGTGCAGCTTAGAGTTACTGACTGAAATGTTTTGTGCCTGATCCTATAGGTCAAGATTTGGGAAGGGGGATAGTAGGAGAGAGACTGAGGGCAGGCTGGAGGAAGGATGAAAGGACACCAGACCCAGCGGCCACTGGAGCAGGCAGAAACCATATGACTGCAGCTGGACACTAGCGGCTGCAGCTAATACTTATTTCCCAGACTCCAAAGCACCCCCTTGCATGACAGACTCTGAAGCATGAGTGCCACGAAGCAGGAGTGTGGTGTCTTACCAAATGGTGTCTGCAGGGATTCGGCAGAAGATGCTGCCCATGAAGGATCAGGTGAGGTGGTAAGGACAAGGTTAGGATAGAAGGTTGAGAGGGGTAGGCAAACAAGGACGATTATTTATTTATTTATTATTTATTTATTTATGTTTTTGGTGACCGGGTAGGCAAGCTGATCCAAAGAACCATTTTCCGTTGCGACCCGGGCCATACAGTGGCAGACAATACAAGGTTGAAGTAATAGGCACAGGTTACATTACAGAGAGAGCAATATACACTGAGTAGCATGCAATCAACAGCAATGAAATATTTTCCATCAAATCCAACACATAAGTTTCATAAAAAATACAAGAGTACATGCCTGGGTCTCAGATACATGGTTGATCACTCGTGGAGCCGTCAAATTATAGATCCACACATCACTTGATCAGTCAGGACATGCGACAGTGCAAGGTGGAAATGCCTTATGGGGATCCATGTGAACCCAGGAAGGGGCAAGTAGCACTAAGAGGTGCAAAGTAGTGGTCAGCGTCCAGGTGGTAAGTCGAGCGATACAGTATGGTTTCTATGGAGGCTGCTTGATGAAAGGGTTACCTAGGGAGCACTCACAGATGGCCTGGGACTTTAGCCACTCTCTCAGTTGCAATTTGAAGGACTGATGAGAGGGTGCAGTTCTGATGACAGGTGGAAGTTTGTTCCAGAGAGAGGGTGCAGAAATAGAGAGGGACTTACTCCCCATGACAGTAGATACATGGGGGACTACTGGGGGGGGGAATGGAGGAGTCTCTGAGAGAAGCAGTAACCACACGGGCAGTGAGAATCGGTGATAAAGGCAACTTCTGAGAGTTTCTGAGAGAGGTGTCGACTAGCTTGCCCAAGGCATATTCATAACGACCATGAAGGGATAGCCAGCCTAGTGACTGATAAAGAGAGCAGTGATGAGTGGAGTAAAGAACCTAGAGGACGAAGTGACAAATGGAGTTATATGTGATACTTAGCAGACAGAGAAGTGAGGCAGAGGTGGAGGAGAAAACTGGAGAATAATAGTAAAGAAAAGGCAGGAGATTTCCCTGGGCGATAGCAAGGCGAGCTTCAGGGGTCAGGAGGTGTTTGACCCCAACTTCTGATGGACCCTTTTTACAGTATTATCAATGTGGGCATTAAAAGTAAGGGAAGGACTGAGAGTCACTCCTAGGTATTTGAAGGAGGATACTACATCAAAAGGAGATCCAGCAGGGGTTTCTATCAGAAGTGTGTCATTTGTTTTGGCAACCTTTGCGAGGAATGGCTTTGAGCCAAAGAGTATGGCCTTTGTTTTTTTCTCATTTACCAGGAGATTTTTGGAATGGAACTAGTTTTGTGCTGCTCCATAGTTATTGCTGAGGGTGGAGGATAAGGTTTCGAGGGAACTGGCACTATGGTAGATGACGAGGTCATCAGCATAGAGGAGGGCATTGCAGTTCATGCTCTCTGTAGGAAGATTATTTATGAAAGGAGAGATCAAGCGAGGCCCCAGTATGGAGCCCTGGGGTACCCCAGTGTGGACTGGCAGAGTGGCAGAAGTAACCTTGCCTATCGTGACCGACTGGGTTCTGTTTGCTAGGTAGCTGCTGAACCAAGCAGCCGCATCCATGGAGCAGCCTAGGTTAAGTGGGGTGGCATGTAGTAGGTGGTGGTCCACATGGTCAAAAGGTTTTGAAAGGTCCACAAATACTGCACCTGTGGCCAAGCCAATGTCCATGTTTCTAAGGACATGGTTGGAAAAAAAGGCCAGGGCTGTTGAGGTGATGTGGTGTTTGTGGAAACCATGATGGAGTGGGGTCAGAAGGTTGTAGTTTTCCAGATATTCGGAAAGTTGGTCGTGTATGATTTTTTCTAATAGTTTGCTAAGGTGCAGGAGGAGGGAGATGGGACGGTAGTTTTCCGGTGCAGTCGGGTCACCAGCTTTGAAAATAGGTACCAAATGCACATGTTTCCATGAGTCAGGCATCATGGAGGATGAGAGAGCGAAATTGAAAATGTGGGTAAGTGGCCTGACGAGGGCTATGGAGAAGACTTTCAAAAAGGAGGGATCCAGGCCATCACTGCCTGGGCTGCCCTTAGCAGGTAGCCCTCTTAGGAGTTTGCCAGTGACCCTGTGATCAATGGCCCTTAGGTAGAAAGCAGGGCAAGGTGGATAAGGATGTCTTTGGTGGTTATTTTGGACAGAGGCAGCCTGAGGAGGGATTTTGGCTGTGTAGGATGTGAGGTCCATGAACATTTTGTTGAACGTATCGGCAATGATACCTAGACCATTTGTGGGACCATCGGGGAGGTGAGTTCAGTTATTGCTTTATTCGGCTTCAGGTTCATGATGGTGTTTATGGAGGCCCAGAATTTACAAGGGGGACTAAGAGACATTTTGCAAATTAGTAAAGTATTTACATTTTAGTGTTTTTAACGCCTGCTTACAGGAGTTACGAAGTGACCTGTAGGCGTTCTGTAGAGGAGGGAAAGGGGATGCCTTGAAGGCTCTCCATGCTTTGTCCCTGGCTTTCATTTGGGCCAGCAGTTTGTGTGATAGCCAGAGGGTGTTACCTCCTTTAATTCTCCTGGTGGTGATTGGGAAATAGCTGTCCTGTAGTGTGCGAAGAGCCTATGAGAAGGCTGCCACCTCCACAGAGACATCTTTAAGTTGGTAGAGTGAGGACCAATTTATATCCCAGGCATCCCTTAGCACTAGGTTCAAGTTGGAGGTTTTAAATTTCCTAAAAGATATTAATTTGTGTGATGGCTGTATCTATTTGGTGGTTAATGCAATATACGTAGGGGTGTGGTCATTGATAGCATCTGCCATAGTGCCTGCTTGGAGGACTTGGTTTGGACAGTTAGTGGCAATCTAATCTATGGTGGAATGGTTGGGTGAGCGAGGATTGTATCTGGCTGGAGAGGAGACGACTTGCTCAAGGTGATGCGACTTTAGGAGGTGTGCATATTCAGTGGCAGAGGATTCAGTCCAGTGGAGGTTAAAATCCCCAACTAAAATGGTGTCCCTGGTGGAAGGGGTAGAGGCTAGGCCATTCAGGAAATGAGATAGTCCACCTCCTGAGGGGGAATTGTAGCAGCAGTCTTTATACCATTTTTTAGATACTCCCAGGACAATTTCAGTAACGAGCCATTCACTAACCTCAGAGGGGGCAGAGTGGGCAATAATGGTGGCATTAATATGGTCCTGCACATATAATGCAACACCACCACCCCTCTTTCTGCCTGATCTATCAAGTCGCAGAAGGGAGTAGCCAGAGATTTGGTAGGAGGCATCACTGTGGTATGGTTTGAGTCGTGTTTCAGATAGTCCCAGGACATGTGGCTTGCATAAGCACACCCATGCTTCACGCTCCAAAAAATTTGCTGGAAGGCTACACATGTTCAGGTGTGCAACCCTTAGGCTTCAGAACCCTATACAGACCACATTGGCATGGTCAATATGGACGTTCGAGGGACCAGGGTTGATTTCCACATCCCCTGCTAGCAGGATAAGTAAAAGGAGGTGGCAGGTAGAGGGGTGCCAGCAAGAGCACAGTACAGTGTGGGAGTGCAGAAAGAGAGCAAGGAGATACTGATCATGCTTAGTCAGGACAGCCAAGATTGCAGGGCCTATGGGAAAGAGCTGGTGTGCATTAGGTTTGGGTTGGGGGGTCATTGAATGATGGTGCTTCACTAAAGAATTGTAAATCAGCCTGGTCTGAGGCGAGGATGATGGCACAGAAATCAGTGACAAGTAACAGGCCTATTAGGGAGCATAGACAATAGAGGACAAGGGAAAACATTTTTGTGTGTACTGACAGGTGGAAAAAAATATCTATTTCTCAGGAGACCAAAAAGATAATAGCTGCAGGGGAGATCGCTAATATTAGCTGGGTTAAATAAAGACCCAAGTCTGATAATTAGTAAGCATCAGTATAATTTGAAAACCTACAGCAGCATCTGCTTCTTTAAGGAGGATTTGTAAAATGCAGAAGGGGAAGGAGATGTCCTGGGGGTAGAGCCAAGGTGTACTTAATTAAGGTACAAGGTGGGGGAGGGCAGGTGGGCTGAAAAACTTGCTGCAGAGAAGTCAGATTGCAATGTTAATGTTTCAAAACAGATCCTGTTTTGGGGCCAAGAGGTCAAGATTTGGAGTGGTGAATTCAGATTGGCTGAGGGGCCTTGGAGGGTGCCAACCGACCAATGCAGAGCACAGTGTCCGCTGCAGTCACCAATCACATTGGTGACCTAAGAGTCCAGCAGAACCAGCCTCTGTGGTAGATTAAGGGTGGGAAGAAGGAATAGGTACAAGGTAGGCCTCCAAAGGCAAGGAAACTAGGGGACTGAGACTACTCCCTATCTGAGGTAGGCCTGCAAGGGTAGGTGAACTAGCTCATTCCATCCTGAATGGCCATTTTGTCTCAGGTAAGCAATGGATGGTTCGGACTCCATATGAAGCTTATCGAAAGTAATGAGGGTAGACCTCTGAAGGAGGGTGAAGTAGAGGATTATAACTACTCCATTTCTGAGGTAGGCCTTCACAGACAGGTGAATCAGGGGGATTGTTACTACTCCCTATCTGGTATAGGCGTGTGGCGGCAGGTGATCTAGGGGATTGCATCTACTCCATATAGGGCGGAGGCAGGTGAGGGATAAGTTTTGGACTACTGCTTATCCGGGGGAGGTAAAAGGGTAGTATAAGGTAAGTGCTAGCCATCTCAAGGGGTAGGCTCATGGGATAGCTAGGGAAAGAGGCAAAGAAGAATTCCCAGGCAACAGGCAGGAAGGGGTAGGGTGATGAGCTGCTAAGGTTGTGGGGCAGCAGTGTTTCTGGGGACAATATGTGAGACACGGACTTGCCAAGTGTGCAGAAGGATAAGTGTTTTGATGGCTGAGGTACAGATGCTAGAGTAAGAGGTGGAAATATTGGTAGAGAGGCATGAGAGCTTTGACTGAGGGAGTGGAGAGAATAAGAAGTAGTGAAAGCCCAGAGGGAAGCGGGTCCAGATGAGGGGATCCTCTTCCCCAGAGGGAGAGGGAGAGGAAGACTTGGGGGGAGCTTGGAGGACTATTGGAGGAAGAGGAAGGGTTCAGCAGGGGGCCAGGGAGGGTGTAGCCATGCTGGTGAAAGTAAAGAATCATTTCCAACCACTCGGTCAGGTAGGAGATTGGGGTGATCTAGATGGGATGCAGGTGAAGGAGGATCAGATTGTCTATGGAGGGGTTCAGAGGAGGTTGCAGTGGATGAGGAGGGGTAAGGGGTGAGGCAAGGGAAACAAGAGTAGGAGACAGTGTTTTGGGGTGTAGGGAGGAGGGTGAAGTGGAGAGGCAGGGAGAACAGAGTCCAACTGAAGCAGGGAAGGAAGGGGATAATTGAGCTGGGGAAAGGGTAATCAACTGACAGATACAGTAACACAGGCAAAGGGAGAGGGGCATGGCAGTATAACGGGGTAGCAGGGTAGGTGAAACATGAATGAGCAATTCTAAAAAGTAGGGGGTAGGTGAAGGGAAGTGTAGCGGTAGAGTCATAGTACTGGAGGATTCAATAGTGAAGGTGGTGAGATGAGCTAAGAGATGGCGAGGGCAGGAAACGGTGTACATATGCCCAATGGTATGCCCACTAACACAGCAGATGAGGAGAAGCCACAAATGGTAGTAATAATAATAATAATAAAATGTATTTATATAGCGCAATTCAAACATATATCAAAGCGCTGTACAAGAATTAAAACACAAATAATTATTAAGTATTAAAAACCAGTATAATACAATGAAATAACATCCAACAATCCCCACAGGCACAGTTAAATAAATATGTTTTTAGAGCTGTCTTAAAGCTCTCCATGGTCAGGCACTCTCTAATCCAATCTAATCTAATAGTACACCTAGGAACCAATGATCCAGAAGGTTGTGAGTTAAGGATAGACCAGGAGAGGTTCTGGGCAGTGTGGCAGGCTTTTTTTTAGGGAGGGGGCTAGGTTAGAACCCTTTCAGAAGTGCTGCTGGTGCATAGGGCCAGCACAGATAGGAAATGCAGGACAGAGGATTTTCATAGCTGGCTGAAGGAATGGTACAGAGAAGAGGGATTTGGATACATAAGGAACTGGGGCAGAACCTGGGAAGATAAAACCCTATATGCACCTGATAGGCTGCACCTAAGTCAGAATAGATACAGGATACTCAGGGAATGGATTTGGAAATATATAAGCAAGAGCTTTTTTTCTTGTTAACATTCTTTGGTAACCAAGTAAGGCCCACTAGGCACAAGTGTCTGTTTTTAGGGGCAACCTGGGAGCAGTGCAGTGGTTAAGTGACTTGTTCAGAGTCAGACAGTATGCAACAGGAGGTTGTGGGAATCAAACCCAGGTCTGATGGATTTACCAAGATCATTTATAGCTCATTACTCTAACCTCTGGGCTGTAGTGCCAGCCTCAGAATTTAAGCTGACGGGGTACCAGAAAGGGTCACAGCACCCAAGGTTTCCTGGAAGAGTGGGAAGACCCCCCCAAGTTAAAAACATGGAGGGGTCAGGGAAGGAAGGGATTAGGAGTAGCAGAAGGGGGCATGGGGTTGGAACTTATGAAGGAAGGGGCAATCAGATAAAAAGCACAGGGGGGTCAGAAAAGGAAGTGAGTTAGGGGAACAGAGGAGGGCTGGGGGAAACCAAGGGAAGAAGTGGGATTGGGTGGGTGGTTAGGTAGGGGAAAGGGGAGGCAAGTAGTCAAATAGGAAGGGATAGAATCAGGAGTGGTGGAGGGTAGTGTCCTTCAGTGCTAAAAGTCTTGGAAACAAAATGGACAACCTACAGACCATGATAGCGGGGGGAAGGTGGATCTGGCAGCAGTTGCAGAGACATTGGATACCCCACATCACAACTGGGACCTTTCCATTCCAGGGTGTAACCCTAAAGAAGTGACAAGGAGAAAGGAAAGGAAGGGAGGGTGGGTTGCTGTATACATCAGGGAGGTCATTACTGGCACCAGGGAGAAATTAGTGGAAGGGAATGTACAGGTGCTGTGAGTACAACTTCGAACAGCAACTGGAAGAAAATAGAGGCTAGGTGTACTGTAATAGCCCCCAAATCATGTCGAGGACAAGGACGGAGAAGTGGGTACCATGATCAAGATGGCAGCAGATAGGGGTGAGATGCTGGTATTGGGAAGCCTCAGTTTGCCTAAGGTAGATAGAAGTGTTCCATGCACTACCTCTGCCAATAGCCAGTTGATCGTGGATGCAGTCCAGGATGTGTTGTTCCTGATTCAGGGAGTGCAGTGACCACCAAACAGTGTGGTTCCAGGTTGATATGGGTAAGGAATCAACAGGCACTAAGATGAAAGTGCTAGACTTCAGGAAGGCTGATTATCGTAGCAGTTACAGAAACATGGTACACAGAGAACCATGACTGCGATGTTAACATACCAGGGTACACAACCTACAGGAGAGACAGGGAGGGGAGAAGAGGGGGCAGAGTAGCTCTCTATGTAAGGGAAGGGACAAAAGCAACTGAACAAAAGACTAAACAGGGAGGAGAGGAAGCACTGTGGGTCACCTTAGAGACTGGAAATGGCACCACAATCCGCACAGGGGTTGTATACAGACCCCATGTCGGGGGAGGGAATGGACAAGGATATGATAGAAGGCATTCTTAGGATGGCAGGGAAAGGGGAGATACTGTTGATGGGAGACTAAATATGCCAGATGTCAACTGGAGCACCTTTGCTGCAGCCACATCCAATAGCAGGGCTGTTCTTGATGCCCTTCAGGTGGCATGCCTCAGACAGCTAGTTTTGGAACCTACTCATGAGGGAGCAATCTTAGACCTCGTACTCTCAAATGGGAACAGTGAGAGGATTTCAGATCTAGAAGTGGGTAGCCATTTAAGAACAAGTGACCACCAAACAGTGTGGTTCACGATAAACTCAGCTACAAAGTCAAGCCATACAAAAGTGAGGGTTCTGGACTTCAGAAGGGCTGACTTTGGCAAAATGGGAGAGTGCCTTAGAAAAGCACTAGCAAGCAGGCTGGGAGGAGGGGGTGGAGCAACAATGGGGAAATATCAAAACTGCCACCACAGACGCAACAAGCCTTTGTGTGAAGCAAATAAACCAAAATGAAAGAAAAAGCCACTATGGTTCACAAAAGAGGTGGCTGTGAAGGTTAGGGAGAAAAAGATAGCATTCAGGAAGTATAAGGAAACACAGAAGGAGCAGGACAGAGAACTGTACAGTTAAGGCAGAACGAAGCAGGGAGGTAGTCAGAATAATAAGACCCAAACTGAGGAAAAGATAGCCAACTCAGTTAAGAAGGGGATAAAACCTTTTATAGGTATATCAGGAGCGTAGAAAGACAAAGGGAGGGATAGTGAGGCTGAATAGAATGGACAGTGGGTGGGCAGAGAGGGACAGTGAAAAAGCAGCAATACTGAATGAATACTTCTGTTCAGTAGTCACAAAAGAGGAGGTGGGGGATGTGCCTAATCCAATTAACAGAAGCACTCTGGATAGGGGGGTCGATCTCAGTTCTTTCACAGAAGAAAGGGTTCTGAAAGAACTCCTAAAACTGAAGGTGGACAAAGCAATGGGGCCAGATGGAATTCACCCCAGAATTCTAAAAGAATTAAGCAGAGAGCTAGTGACACCACTGACTACCCTTTTTAAAACATCATGGGAGAACAGTGTAGTACCTGAGGACTGGAGGAAGGCATATGTGATTCCCCTTCACAAAAGTGGACCAAGACAGGCAGGAAACTACAGACCTGTCATTTTGATTTCTGTAGTAGGGAAAGTGATGGAATCACTTCTGAAGATAAGAATTGTTGAGTACCTAGAGGCCAGTGGGGCACAGGACCCAAGGCAGCATGGGCTCACAGTGTGAAGGTCATGTCAGATGAATCTAATTGATTTCTTTGACTAGGTGACCAAAGTAGTAGACCAGGGAGAGGCAGTGGACATGGCCTACCTGGACTTTAGTAAGGCATTTGACACAGTCCCACACAAAAGATTAATAGTCAAATTAACCAGCCTGGGAGTGGGTCCCAGGGTGGTAGCCTGGGTAAAACATTAGGTGGACAACAGAACACAGAAAGTAATTGTAAATGGAGTCCACTCTGAAGAAAGAGGGGTTACTAGTGGGGTACTGCAGGGTTCAGTACTGGGTCCAGTCCTTTTTAATGTCTTTATAAGTGACATTGCAGAAGGACTGGAAGGAAAAGTATGCCTCTTTGCAGATGACACAAAGATATGCAACAGGGTTGATGCACAAGGAGGCATGGAAAGGATGAGAAGGGACTTGGCAAGGTTGGAGGAATTGTCAGAAGTATGGCAGCTTGGATTCAATGCAAAGAAGTGCAAAATAATGCACCTGGGAAAAAAAAAACCCATGGGAAGATTACACAATGGGGGGAGGTAGTAACAACAACAAAAATGGAAAGGGACCTGGGGGTAATAATATCAGATGACCTTAAGGTTGAAAAGCAATGTGAGAAGGCAGTAGGGAGGACTGGGGGGAATACTGGGATGTATAGGGAGAGACATCACCAGCAGAAAACAGGAAGTTGTTATCCCCCTGTACAGACAGTTGGTGAGACCCCATCTGGAGTACTGCATCCAGTTCTGAAGACCCCATCTCCGCAAGGACATAGACAGGATGGAGGCAGTTCAGAGGAGGGCAACTAAAATGGTGCAGGGTCTGCAAGAGAAGCCATATGAGGAGAGACTAAAGGAGCTTAATATGTATACCCTTGAGGAAAGGAGGGAGAGGGGGACATGATAGAAATGTTTATGTACCTCAGTGGAATCAACAAAGTCCAAGAGGGTAGCATCTTTCAGAAAAAGAGATGTGCAAGAACAAGGGGACACAATTTGAAGATAGAGGGAGGATGGCTCAGGAGCAATGTGAGGAAGTATTTTTTCATACAGAGGGTGGTGGATGCATGGAACAGTCTTCCTGAGGAGGTTGTGGGGTCTAAAACTGTGGGAGAAATCAAGAATGCATGGGACAGACATAAGGCAATTTTTGTGGGGGGTAGGAAGAAATAGGCGTTTGGTTAAATAGGATCTGCAGCTTATCGTCTAGGTAGGGAAATGTGCAGACTAGGTGGGCCAAGCGGTCCTTATCTGCCGTCAAAGTCTATGTTTCTATGTTTCTATATTATAGAAAGACGGATGTGATACTGAGGACACACATGACTAACTTTAAGAATGGTATGGGGTGGATCAAAAGTAGACAGTGATCAAGGAAGGGACAGCAGCTGCCACTAACACCTGCATTAGACAACAGAAGAAAAGAAAAGTTCCAAAGCCAGGAGACCAAGTTGGTTTGATAAGGAGGTGGACCAGGCAGTAAGGTAAAAGAGGGCCAAGTAAAGGAAGTTTAGGAATTCCCAAAAGTGGGACTACTTGGAGAAAATTAAGGAGGCTGGTAGGATGGTCAGGCAAGATAAGGTAAGAATGCTGCAAATTGCAGAAGGGATCAAAGAGAAAGAAAAAGCCTTCTTCCAGTATATGAGCAAGAAGTGGGATACATAGGAAGGAATAATAAAGTTTAAAAGGGGGTGATGGGTGGAAGGCAGAGGTATTGAACAAATACTTCTACTCTTTTTTTTATTAAAGAAAATGATGGACCAGTTCCATACAGTAAGATGGGGGAAGGGTCAGGAGATGCCATAAGACTAAGGACAGGTTAATATGGGACAGGGTTAGGAGGGGCTCATGTCACTGAAGGTAAACAAATCCCCAGACACAGACGGCATGTGCCCAAAGATGTTGAGGGAGCTGGTGGAGGAATAGGCAGGTCCATTGGCAGATCTCTTTAAAAGCTCACTAGACATGGGGTAGTACCGCAGAAGTGGAGAACGGTACATGTGGTGCCATTGCCCAACAGTGGGCCCATAGATGAACCTTGGAATTACAGGTCAGTCAGACTGACCTCCATTGTTGGTAAGCTAATGGAGACCATTCTGAAGAAAAGGTCAGTTGGGTTCTGTGAGGCAAATGGGCACCAGGAGAAGAGGCAACATGGGTTCATGTCAGGAATATTATATAAAATCAACTTGATCAGCTTGTTTGACTGGTTAACAAAGGCAGCAGCAGACAAGGTTGACATTCTTTGCTTGGATTCAGCAAGGCTTTCGATGTGGTGCCTTATAAGAGGTTGAGCAGGAAGTTGTAGGATTGAGGACCACGGGGCAGGAAGCAAAGTAAGAAGGTGGATGGAAGACTGGCTTAGTGGTAGAACACAAAGAGTGATGGGTGATTGTCCTGTATGAGGGAGGTCACCAGTGAGGTCCTGCAGGGGTCAGTACTCAGCCCAGTGTTGTGTGATGTGTTCATCAATGAAATAGAAGCCAGCATTAAAGGCACAATCTGCCTATTTGTGAATAACACCAAGCTCTATAGGAGGGTGGACACAGATGAGGGGATACAAGACCTACAAGAAGTCCTGGTGAAGCTGGAAAGGTGGTGTGGCAACTCAGGTTCAATGCAAAGAAGTGCAAAGTCATGCATATAAGAGGGAAGAACCCAACGACTGTGTACAGTCTAGGGGGGTCAAGGTCACCGAACCAGTGGAGGAAAAGTACATGGGGATAGCCATCACTAGTCACCTGAAACAAGCTATGGGTAGGAAACTGGCTGCAGGAAGTAAACAGAGGGTGGTGGTGGGTGGGGGAGCTCACACCAAGGGCAGTGTGACGAAAGTAGGTCCTACAGGGCTCGGTGTTGGGGACCAGTGTTGTTTGGGATATTCATTGCAGACATATCATGGGACATCAAGAGCAAGATCAGTCTGTTTGCTGATGATACCAAGGTTGACGCGGTGGTGGATGACCTAGGGGATGGCAGGGTTGCCGGATGATCTGGCAAAGCTTGAAACCTGGTCAGACACCTGGCAACTGGGCTTTAATGCCAAAAGTGCAAGGTGATGCATTTTGGGATGAAGAACCCAAGGAGGACTTACCAGCTAGAAGTGCAGCTAGCCCAGACAGAGGAGGAGAAGGATCTGGTGTGCTCATCACAGGGTCAATGAACAACTCGGCACAGTGTAGGAAGGCAGCTGCAAGGCCAACAAAATGCTGGGTTGTATTGCAGGGGTATATCCTCAAGGAGGAGGAGGTGATTCTGCCACTGTATAGGTCATTAGTTAGACCACACCTGGAGTACTGCGTGCAGTTCTGGCGTCCGTATCTGAAAAGGGACATTAAGTTACTGGAGGGAGTGCAGCGCAGGGCGACAAAGATGATCAAGGGTCTGGGGACTTATCTATGAGAGGAGGTTGAAGGAGTTGAAAATATACTCACTGGAGGAGGGAGAGACAGGGGGGACAAGGATTGAAACTTTAAATACATGAAAGGAATAAACAAACGGGTACAGAGGGGCTGTTCAAGGTAAGGAGGAGGGCCACTAGGGCCATGATATGAGACTGAGCGAGGAAGGTTCAGGAGGGAGATGAGAGACACTTTTTACAGGAGGGTGGTGGCTGGGTGGAATGCATTACCTGCAGAAGTGGTATGCAGTAGAACAGTGGACTGCTTCAAGCGAGGATGGGACAGGACAAGGGAGGAGTTAATGAAGGGAAGGGTGGAAGGAAGGGCAGCTGCAGAATAAGGGTGCTAGCTGCACATTCGAACAGACAATGAACCTCTAGACCTTTATCTGCTAGCAAATTCGACATATGTTCGGTATGTTACGTATGTTCGTATGTAGTGTAGCAAGGAAAAGCCAAAGGCAAGCAGAAGTCTGGGCTATATTGTGAGGGGGTTCATGTGCAGAAGGGAGAAGAAGTTCCCAGGATCAAGAAGTTCTGGCTACCAGGCCTTTAATGTCGCTGGACTGGTCCTGTGGAATTCCCTACCAGCTGATGTCAGGGAAGCCCCATTGGTTGAGAGGTTCAAGAGTGGCCTGAAAGCTTACTTATTTTCTCTGGCCTTTCCTGATGTAATGATCTGACCAGCCCACAAATATGTTAATTTTATATGCTGTATCTGATGTTTTATTGTTCTATCTGTGTGGATTTATTTATATCTGATTTTGACCGCTAGATAGCTCCCTACCTCTCCTACCGAAATTTGGCTACCGACAAATCCTTGGCTCCCTGTGTACTAACTAACCTCTATTGACTGTTTCCTCTGTACAAACCGTCTTATGTTTTTTTGAATGACCCATGGACTTATGTACCCCACTGGCAATGAAATTTCTCGGAATCTGTTACTTGCTACGTGCTTTCTGTCTGTGTCTTACTGTTGCCCAACCTCTTGTTCAAACTGTATATGTATTTTTGAAGCTGTATACTGTACCTAATGTAAAGTTGGTGGTGTACTCACCCCAGGTCGCCCCTGAAAAAGGGACCTCCGGTCTCAGTGGATTTACCTGGTTAACAAAATCTAAATAAATAAATAAATAAATTTGATACCCTACCTGTTGTGTTTTATGTAAGTTGCCCAGAGCCTCCAGGATTGGGCACCATAGAAATAAACTTTGCCTTGCCTTGCCTTATATTGCTACTTTACAGATCCTTGGTGAGACCACACCCGGAGTATAGCATGCAGTACTGGAGCCCCTATCTGAATAAGGATATCAACCAGCTCAAGACAGTCCAGAGCAGAGTGACAAAAAGTATTCAGGGATGGCACAGCAAGGCATGCGATGTCAGGCTGAGAGAACTCAACTTGAACTCATTGGAGTAGAGGAGGGAGAGAGGAGACATGTTTGAAACCTTTAAGTACCTGAAAGGTATAAACAAAGTGGATATAGGGGACCTTTTTAAGTCTCAGAGGGAACAAGACCACAAGAGGACATTGCTATAAGCAGGCAGGGGAAGACTCAGAAAAGAGGTCAAGAGATACAGTACATCTTTACAGAACAAGTTTTGATGGGGTGGAATGAACTCCCATCTAAGGTTGTCACTCAAAAGATGGTAGGAGGGTTCAAGAGAGAATGGGACAAGGTAAAAGGGAGGGTCAAAGTAAGTGGGATGGGGGGGCTGCTGGATCAGAGGCTCTGCAATTGAGCAGACTCAGACTGTAAGGCCATCTTCTGTTGGCTGTATTTGTATTCTACTGGCAGAATATTCACCACTATACTCACACAACAGAAGGCTTCAAATGAAACCAGGGCTTCTGTTTTATCTGTAACAGGTTAAACAGCAGTTTGCCCTGGTAAGCAGGTGAGGATAGGATGGGGATATTTCATGGTCAACAAAGAAACAAACACCAACCACTTTGGAACATGTAGCTACTATTCAGGATATTGAGCATGGCTCCTTCCATCTTTCGGATTACTCTCCGAGCCTCATTCTTTTCTCTTTGGAAAACCTCCATGTCGCTCTCTTTGGCGATGTGATCCCACTCCACAAGAGTGGTAGCAGGGAGGAGGCAGGGAACTACAGACCAGTCATGCTTACCTCAGTAGTGGGCAAGATTATGGAGGCACTCCTTAAGGAAAGGATAGTGCAACACCTGGAATCCATAGGAGCACAGAATCCAAGACAGCATGGGTTTGCAACAGAAAGGTCCCGTCAAACTAATCTCATAGATTGCTTTGACTGGGTAACCAGAGTGGTGGACCAAGGGGGTGCAGTTGATGTTGCCTACCTTGACTTCAGCAAAGCTTTCGATACTGTTCCACATAGAAAATTGATTAGTAAGCGGGGTAGGCTCAGGGTAGGTCAGAAGTTGGTTAACTGGGTGGCAAACTGGTTGGCGGGCAGAAAACAGAGAGTGGTGGTAAATGGTATATAGTCAGAAGAGATGAAAGTCACAAGTGGGGTACCTCAGGGATCAGTCCTGGGGCCAGTCCTCTTCAATATTTTCATTAGTGACATTGCAGACAGACTGGAGGGTAAGGTTTGTCTGTTTGCAGATGACACCAAGATCTACAACAGAGTAGAAGATCCAGATGGGGTGGGCAGAATGAGAAGAGATCTGGATAAACTGGCAAAATGGTCAGAAGAGTGGCAACTGGGGTTCAACGCAAAGAAGTGCAAGATCATGCACATATTGAAGAGAAACCCTGAAGCCACCTATAGGTTGAGAGGGGAGTTGCTGGCAATTACAAGGGAAGAAAGAGACTTGGGCATCATCATCACAGATGACCTGAAATCATCCAAGCAGACCACTGAAACAGTAGGTAAGTCTAGAGGGATGTTGGAGTATATTAGTAGGGGCATCACAAGTCGTAAGAGGGAGGCAATAATCCCTCTTTACAAGACACTGGTTAAGCCCTATCTTGAGTACCGTGTACAGTACTGTAGGCCGCACCTGCACAAGGACATTAACAAAATGGAGGCAGTCCAGAGAAGGGCAATCAAAATGGTGCAGGGACTGCATCAGAAAACATATGAGGACAGATTAACAGAGCTCAATATGTATACCCTAGAGCAAAGGAGGGAGAGAGGTGATATGATCGAAACATTCCAAACATCTTAAGGGCATTAACAAGGTGTAAGAATCTAACATGTTTCAGTACAAGAAAAATAGCAGGACAAGAGGACACAGCATGAGATTAGAGAGAGGACGATTAAGGGATAATGTGAGGAAGTTGTTTTTCACAGAAAAGGTGGCGGATGCATGGAAAGGCCAACCTCAGGAAGTGGTGGATATGAATACAGTGCAGGGCTTCAAAAAGGCATGGGATAGGCATAAGGGAGCAATACAGATGAGTATGAATAGATAGGCCATTGACAGAGTACAGGCCTACAGCACATTCATAAGGTAGAAAAAATGGGCAGACTGGATGGTCCTTGCGGTCCTTGTCTGCCATCAGTCAGCTTCTGCCATTGCACCTGGGCCTTTTTTGCAACCCGGCCCTTCTTGATAAATTGATAACCCTTATTCCTCAATTTCTTCAAGACAATGATGAAAGTAATGTTTCTCCTAGTATTCTTTGAGACACTCTTAAGTCCATCCTTTGAGGTACCATCAAAGCCCATGCTTCAGCCTTGCATACGGTGCATGAACATAAAATGCAGGATCTGTATAGTGATTTACGTTTTCAGCAAACAGCTTGGATGCATGGTGCTAAAACAGTTCATTAATGAATTCTTGAGACCCAGACACACTTTCAAAAGCTCAGAAGCTTGAGCAGGCATTATTTTACCTTTGACAGCAGTGTTATGAAGGAGGCTCCCTCCAGTGATGCCCATCATCTGGCTCAGCACCTTCACCTTCATAGAGTTGCAGCTACTGTTCTTAAATTGCATCATCCTAGCACAGGCCTTCCTTCCTATCAGCATACAGCGATTATGTCTATCTTTCAGTCTTATTACTCCTCTGTTTACACCCCTGATGCTCCACGGCCTTCTGATCAACATATTCTGTCATTTTTGACCCAGGTCTGTCTCCTGTCTTTTTCAACAGAGCAAGCCCAGCTTTTAACTTCTCCTATCTCCATGAAAGAACTTCGCTGTAGTATTCTGTCAGCAAAAAATGCTAAGTGTCCGGGTATGGATGGATTTCCGTCATAATTTTATAACTCTGCTTCCCTTGCAAATCTTTTGACTCCTCTTTTGCTCCTGCTTTTTTGCTCTTTCTAAGCTGGGAATGGTCCCCTACCCTCTTGGTTCTATGTGGTCATTGCTGCTCTTCCAAAATTGGGTAAAGATCCCTCTTCTCTGACTTCCTATCACCCTATTTGTATTCTGAACTCTGATTATAAATTGTTTATGTCTATCTGGGCACCCCAGTTGGAGGGACTTCTCCCCAGCCTGCTAGACCGGGGTCAGGCTGGGTCCATACACGCTCGGCAGGATCACAATAATGTCCATTGCACTTTACTTCTTTTTGATTATGCTTACCAGCACTCAATCCCTCTGGTCCTGGCCAGCTTAGACATGGAGAAGGCTTCTGATAAGGTGACCCATTCTTTGGTCTACTTTATACGTTTTTGGTTTTCTTTGTGCTTTAATTTCCATGTTACAGCAGTTGCATCACTCTCATCTTGCTTTAGTTAAAGTTAATGGGTTACTTTCTGCAATGTTATCCCTGAGGAGAGGTACCCGACAAGGTTATCCCCTCTCCCCGGTGCTGTTTGCTCTCCACATTGAACCCTTAGCTGCTCATATTAGAAATTCATCTCTCATTCAAGGTATCCCTCTTGGAGGCCAACATTAGAAAATTGCTCAGTTTGCAGATGATATTCTTTAAACTTTAAGTGACCCTGCTACTTCTTTAGCAGCAGTTTTGCATATGTTTGCTATGTCTTTAGCTGGTTCCGCTTCAACAAAACCAAGACTTAACTGTTAGCCTTTCATTATTCCTTGCCTTCACAAATTATTGAAATATTGCTGGTCCGTTGGAATCAGAACTCTTTGAACTGTCTTGGGATGCATATTCCCAAAACCCACATCAGCTTGATTTACTTAAACCTTTGTCAGATGCAATAGCAGATGATTTTAGCCATTGGTCGGTGTTTCATTTTTCCTTTTTTCAACGGGTTGAAAGTATTTGGCTTAATGTTTTTCTGAAAATCTTATTCTTTCTCCAAACCCTTCCTCTTTATCCTTCTCATTGTTGTTTCTGGGATTGGCATCGGGTGATTTCCCATTTTATTTGGGGAGGGTGGAAACTTTGGATACGCTTTCATTGTTCCATTTATCTCCAGCTCAGGGAGCTTTGTTGACTGTTAATGTCTCCTGATGTTACCCCGGAATAAGACAATTATGAATCAGTACACTATTGTGTGCACAGTACTACTGCACCATTATCTTACATTGTATAATTGCAGATCTGGGTGGAAGGGTCAGACCCAAAATGTCACATGGTCACACTGCACGATAGCTGAGTTCTGAAAAGTTTCTCAATTGAAACAGGTAAGTAGGTAGGTAAAAATGTATTTTTATACAGGTAGAGTTGTTTTACATCATTGCGTCATAAAACCGTTTTCAAGATGGACCTGTTACAATTAGGCTAAAAAGTTTACAAACAAACAAACACATTAAACAAGCAGTTTTACACTACTTCATGCATTAAAAACATGCATTCAATAACTAGGTTAATCCACATTCCAGCATATCAGTGACAACACATTAAATTACACAATTTGAGTCTGAGTTTTAACTTATAACTATATACCTAGAAATTTTAAGGAGAACCTCTACACATTTTCTTGCACAGGCAGACATTACATATAATTAACAACACAGTAAACATTTAAATTCAAGACATAATTTATGACTATATTACTAGAACTTTAGGGGGAACCTCTACAAACATTCTTTTACAGGGTGCTTTAACCATTCAAGATTAGGTATATCATCCATTACATATACATTCCATTTTTAAATCATAACCAATCAGTCTCATAAAGTTTTTTTTTTTTGAGATTTGCTTGTTTCCTTCATCGATTGGGGCCCAGAGTTTAATAACTTTCATTCCAAAGGTCATATCACCATATTTATTATATATTTTAGGCATAGAATATTTATTTCCCCCCTTTCCTCTTAAATTATAACCATGTATATGCATTGAATATTAAATTTTATCAACAAGATACTTCGGACTTTGGTTGTGTACCACCCCATGAATTTGTTTCAACCATTTTTGATCTATTTTTTGTTCTAAGTGAACCCATTTTAATGTCATAAACAACTCGCAGTAGTGAGTATGGTAATCACAATTTAATATAAATCTAGCCAAGTTGTTATAAAGAACTTGAATGGCTCTTAAGTTTGACTTACTAGCCATACCATAGATATGAATTCCACATTCAATGCATGGGATGATGAACTGATTTATTATATCTTTTCTCATTTTCTGATTTAGACAATATTTTGATCTTCGGAAGTCCCCAAGTTTGTTATTTGTTTTACAAACCAGATGTTTTATGTGGGAATCAAATTTCAAATTTTAGTCCACAATAATCTCCAAATACCTGTACGACTCAACTTGATTTAATAATTCATTTTTAACCGTTTTAATTAGAATATTAGGAAAGGTATTTGTGATTTTCCCATTACTCTAGAAAACCATAGTATATTTTTTTTTAACTATTTAGAACCAATCCAGACTGGTATAGCCATGTTTCCATTTTACTAAAGTCCTTTTGAAGACTTTTCTCCATTTCCTGTAAGGAATCACCGTAAGCTAATAATACTGTGTCATCTGTATACATTCTCAGAACTGTAGACTCTGCTACTTTTGGAAGCTCATTCACATACATTATGAACAATAGAGGGGCCAAAATCGAGCCTTGGGGAATTTCTCTTCTTACAGGGACTGACTTTGATGAAGTACCCCTAATATGTACTTGTTGGACTCTTTCTGTCAGATATGATTTAAACCAGGGAAGTATTTCGTTATCTATACCCAAACCCACCATTCTATCAAACAATATTCTATGGTCTATAGTATCAAATGCCTTGGAGAGATCCACGAACACGACGCCTACAGACCTGCACCCATTTAAATGGGAAGCGATGTTATCTATTAGATTGGTGAGCGCGGTGTATGTGGAATGTCCTTTACGAAAACCTGACTGGTAATAAGACAGGATGGAATTTTCTTCTAAATAACTATTCAGCTGACTCTGGACCAATCTCTCCAAGACCTTCGATAGACCAGACAACAATGAGATCGGTCTGTAATTTGTTGGCTCCACAGAGGAAGATCCCTAATGAATCGGGACAACTTTTGCTTGTTTTCACAAGGTTAGAAACCTGTTTTCAGTCAGGCTGCAGTTTAAGAGTCTGGCTAATATTGAGGCAATTACCTCAAGAGAGTCTTTTAAAAACCCATTCTCTAACTGATCTAGTCCTGGAGCTTTATTTAAGTGGAGCTTCCTCAGTTCATTCTTAACCTCTCTATAGGAAATAACTTTAAACCTGAACTTTGTTTTGTTTGGTGGCCAATTTTCCCTTATACCAGTTTCTATGTAAGTATGTTGTGGTATATCAATATCTGGTAATGAGATGAAGTATTGATTTAACCTCTCTGCAGAGTCAAATGGTGGCAGGAGGGTGTCTCCCTCCCTGATCTGAATGGGCTGCTTGTTCACCACTGTTGTTTCAAAAGATTTAATCAAATTCCAGTATTGTCTGGGATCAGTACTTTGATCAACCTTGTTTTTATAATATTCTTTTTTTGAAATTCTAATTTTAGTATTAAGTTTATTTCATTCATTTTTATATTTTTCTCAATCTTTAGGATCCAATATTTTATTACCTTTTTTCCATAATTTATCTTTACAGGTATATCTAATATTATGTTTTATTTTATCAGTAATCTAAGGTGCATTTCTTTTTTTACATACACTCATTTCTAAAGGGGCAACTTTATCACAAGCCTGAACATGCAATTTGGTGAATTCCTCAACAGCAGAATCCAGGTCAGGGATTAGGAACAACCTGTCCCACCTGGTCTTTTTTAATTCATACAGGAAGGCTTCTTTATTATATCTTTTAAGGTTTTGAGGCCTTACTATTCTAGGACCTGGATTAATAAAACCCCCCCCTTTATCAATAACTTCACCTTCACATATAATAGAGGAATGGTCCCCGAATATGGGTTGCTTCACTATCGCTGTCAGAATTTTAATACCATCTGAGGTAAAGACAAGATCCAAAGTATTCCCTTCATTGTTGACATATGTTTTTCTAGCAGAAACTGCAATATTTTGATTCAAATATAAGGGGTTAAGACTAGTCCTGAGGGAATTACCTCTTAATTGATTCCATGCTGCATTGAAATAAACTACCAATAATAGGTCCAATTCCATTGCATGCTATTACAGTAAATAAGCCAGTTTATCAAATTCTACTGTTTTAACTTTTGAGGGGGAGTAAATTAATCCTAATACCATGTTTAATTCTTAATATGTACCAACAAACATTCTATCATCCCAACTTCTCCCGAGTAAGCTATAGTAGTTTGACCCAGTTCCCATTTTAGGTATAGTAATAGCCCACCTCATCTCTTTCCTACCCTGCTTCTCCTATACATGGTGTATCCCTGTAGCTCAATTTCCTCTCAACTTATTTTAGGAGTCAACCAGGTCTTGGCCAAGGCTAAAATATTAGGATTTTCCAAAGCCTCCCAAGCTCTCATCAAATCTAACTTGTTTTTTAGGCTCCTAGCATTGTTGTATACTAATTTAAATGAACAAGCGGAGGGGGGGTCCTGGATTTGTTTCAATATCCCTCCCATTAGTAAAACAAAGCAAATATTAGTTTGCAAGTCTAGATTCTTAAAGTGCACATATATTTTACAATGATTCCCAGCTAAAATGGAACCTTTAATGATAGAAAAGGAATTTCTTCTTTTGCAACCCAATTGCTGTGTATTAGCCTCCTGAGATCTCTTCCTCTGTTGTCTTAAATAAACTGCTGGAATTAAATCATCAATGTCCTGCCTTATTACCTTATTTCTAATTATAGGACATAACACTATACATAATGCAAAAAAATAAAACCAAACATTTAAGGCCCCTATTTTATATCAGTGCTAAAAGTCTCCTACAATATAGAACACTAGTCTGTTCAGTCACATGACTTGAAAATCCTCTGGTGAGAAAGAGATCAAATAGAAAACTTCACACAATTTCAAACAGATCTAGGCTTAATCTAAACTTTTTTCCACAGAGTGGCGCTCGCACCACTCACGCTCACGCTGTGAGCAGTGCGGCTCTTTTGAAATGGCCTGCCCCTCCTCCTTTGTGATGTGTTCTGCACATTTCACCGGTCAGGCTCCGGTAACTGGGAGCAACGAGAGCAGGCTGGAATACACAGGGGGGAGCTTTGTCACAGTTAGGCAGTTTATATAGGCAGTGTGTTTCTCCACTATTTGATATATTGCTGATAGCATGCTGTTCAAAGGGTGCCATGTTCACATGTTTGTGTTTATGACTGTGTCATATGACAGATCATTGCAACACAATTTCATGTGTCTAAGTACCTACTGATCTTACCATGCCATAAGAAAAAATTGGATCAGTACAGTATTATCTACAAAGTCCTTCTCCACTATTATTTGAACCTACACAGCTGTATATGGGACTGTGTCACCCAAAGGATTCCATGGTACCACTTCACTCTCTTTGCCTTGCTGTGAGTTTGTCAGTGCAAATGCATGTTTCTGTTTCTATACAAATTCCTACCTTTCTGGTAGCAGAGGTGGCCAAACACACCATGCTACCACTTCTGTACCTATGAATGGATAATATCAGACAGCATTTACACTGACCTTTCATTTGTGTAAATGGCTCCTAATGTTATCCTAACAGTAGCAAATAATGTATCAGAATACTATTATATACAGTGTGCTGCTGCACTGTAATCTAATCCTGTACTGTTTGGCAGCTACGTGGTACCTACCGTAGGTCACAAACTGTTAAATATCATCATGGCCCATGGTTGACATTATCGCACAAAGCATTTCACATATTTACAGGAAAATGACTAATATCATAGGCTGAAAACATCATGCTGCATTTATACCACTGTTAGTTCTGTGTTAGTGCTTCTGCATGTGGCAGTATAATAACCAAATATTCATTCTGCATACTATATTGGGTCAAAAATAACAGAGCACTGCATGTGTTCATAGATTTGTGATCAGGACTTGTTATTCATACTACGTGTGTGTGTGTTAACGTGACCATGCCCATCTTGATTTGACCAGGGGTACATTGGATGCTGCATGTTACTGAAAGGGTGCCATGCTGTCATTTTTTTGTGTCTATGGCTACATTATATAACACATTATTTTATCAATGCTTTCTTCTATGTTGATACATCATAATATTATCCCAGCATAAACATACAATGCATATCATAGTTATTCTGTGTAGATCACTACTGTTCTGCCATGTAACCCTGTGGAGATGTGTACACAACACTGTGTACACCCATGTCTGCTCAAATGCTACAGTTGGTGGCCCATGATGATGGATGTGTCTTGTAGTTCGTTTAGACAGTTGTATGTTATTTCTGTCACCTGCTGCTGGTTGTCGGTGATTGGTCGTGTTGCCTTGTCCTCCCCCCTACTTGCAAGTGTGTGTGTGTGTGTGTGTGTGTGTGTGTGTGTGTGTATGTGTGTGTCTTGCTGGGGGTGGGGAATGTGGAGTTAGGGTTTTCAACCCTAACACCGAATTTCCTCGCTTTTGTCACTGTGGAACAACCCTAACTGATGCATTAAACAGAGGTTTTTTTTTTGCCATGAATTTCTTGTCTTTTTGAGAAAGCATAATCTTATACTACATTGTATATATTGGTGACAGTGTGGCTCCCTTTGTGGCTTTCCCATGCTCTGATCAAGATATATATATCTTTATCATAATATGAGTTTGTCTTATGCTATTTATGTGCCAATAGTTCATGTGCTACACCTTAGACATGAAAATGAACTCATTCATAAATGAAATAGGAAAGTAATATGTGCAACACATGGACCAATAGTACATGTACTCTGCTAAGTAGAAAATATGCACAGATTTACCTCTTGTGCTTTCTTTATATGCAGTAATATACCAAGACCAGTACAGATATCAGCACTGTAACTTAATATATAATAAAAGACACAACAGTTAGATATGGCTTAAAAAATATTTATTGCCAAATTAATAGTTGACTAAAAAGGCCGAATTAAAAGTCAAATTGGTACACAAAATCAGTCTCACAAAACAATAAAAAAAGTATTACATCAAACTTTAAAATACATGTAAAACAGTATGACAGCTACTTGATGAAGAAGTTGTGACAGTATCACAGAACACATGAACACAGCTCTCACGATAGTCTCTGTACACTGCTTATCATGTATCAAACAGTGATGATGTTATTGTCATTGTGTGACTGATAGTGTGAATGTCCCTGGGGTGGGTGAAAAACCAGATGCTAACTGTTTAAATAATAGCAGCAGAAACACATTCTGTTATGTAAAAAGATATACTTATTAAAGGTATTTAGATACATTTAATTTAAATATATTTATGTGTAGACATACGTATATGGGTCTATCCACAGTAATAGGGGACATATGTGGGACATGACTGTGGAAAAATAAATGTTGTCATTTCTTTCTTCTTTCACCATCAATACTTTACCCTTAATGTCCTTTACTAAAAGTATAAACAGGAAGATAATGTAACTTGGGGTTTTCTGAGTACAGTCCCTAATGTTTGGAAACAGTATCCAGGTAACGTATGCGTAACAGGGACAGAGAATATGTTCACTAGGAAAAAGTTATGTATAAATATTTTGAATCTCTACATGAATTTGCAGTACTTTAACTCATTTGGTTAATTCATTAAGCAACACCAAAATATTTGATGCAAAGAATGTGATATCCCATCAATCTAACAGCGTGTGGCGAAGAATTACGGTTGCAAAGTAATTTGATTTTTCCCTCTGCAACATTTCTTGGGTAGTCACAGATTAAAATACATTTGTACATAACTGGGGATAAGGTAGATGATATTTAAAACTTTTTTTGATCACTTTAAACATTAAACTCCAAAAATCTGTGAAAAAGTCTTTCATTAACGTATGTAACAGGACAGAGAAAAATTCAAAAACTTCAAGAAGTCCCAGAAAACATTGTGGAAAAAAGAAAATCAGGTAATTGGAGTTGTTTATTCTTTTCCACTTTATGTTTAATGTCTAAAGTTATGACTCAATCAGCATAAAGGTTCTATGGTTGCATACCACCACCACAAAGGAAGTTCATAATACAACAAATTCACTATACTAACTAGAAATACCAGCCACACTAAGTAAAATTAACTAAAACCCTAACCATAACACCACGATATACACACTATATACACTGCTTATTACCAGACCTAATACCTCCAACAAATGTACATATGTATATCTGGCAGAACCCCATGTGACAGCGTAACTGAATCCACCAGACATGAGCATGGACAGCCTACAGTGACTCACTCAAGCCAGTGTGCACAGTATGCCACTTGCAAACACACCAGCACCCATGAGAGATTGACCAGGGACCTGGTACACCCCAGGTGACAACGTAACTTGAATCCACCAGACATGAGCATGGACAGCCTACAGTGACTCACTCAAGCCAGTGTGCACAGTATTCCACTTGCAAACACACCAGTGCCCCATGAGAGATTGACCAGGGACAAGGTACCCCTACAAAAACAAAGTATTGGACTTTAGGAAGGCTGACTTTGGGAAAATGAGAGGTGCTTAGAAAGCACTAGCAAATGGGCAAAAGGGAAGGGTGGAGGAACAATGGGGAATAATCAAAACAGCCATCACAGAGGCAACAAGCCTTTGTGTGAAACAAATCATTAAAACAAAATGAAGGAAAAAACCACTATGGTTCTCAAAAGACGTGGCAGGGATGGTTAAGGAGAAAAGGATAGCATTCAGGAAATACAGTATAAGGAAACACAGAAGAAGCAGGACAGAGAACTTTATCAGATAAAGCAGAAGGAGGCAGGGAAGGCAGTCAGAACAGCAAAGGCACAAACTGAGAAAAAGATAGCCAACTTTGTTAAGAAGGGGGATAAAACTTTTTATAGGTACATTAGCGAACGAAGAAAGACCAAGGGAGGAATACAGAGACTTAATAAAGGGGAGGGAATGAGGGCAGAGGGTGATAGTGAAAAAGCAGGGATGCTGAATGAATATTTCTGCTCAGTATTCACAACAGATGAGAAGGGGGAGGTGCCTAAACCAAACAAGGGGGGAAACTCTGAATAGAGGGGTCGATACCAGTCCATTCACAGAAGAAAGGGTTTTGAAAGAACTCTTGAAACTGAGAATTGGACAAAGAAAGCAGAGGCCTGATGGGATTCACCCAAGAATACTAAAAGAACTAAGAGTAGAACTAGTAACACCACTGACTACTGTCTTTAACACATCATGGGAGAATGGAGTGGTACCTGAGGACTGGAGGAGGGCAAATGTGATTCCACTTCACAAAAGTAGGAGCAGAGCAGAGGCAGTAAACTACAGACCAGTTAGTTTGACTTCAGTGGTAGGGAAAATGATGGAATCACTTCTGAAGGAAAGAATTGTTGAGTACCTAGAGGCCAGTGGGGCTGGGACCCAAGCAGCATGGTTTCACAGCAGGAAGGTCATGTTAGATGAACCTAATAGATTTCTTTGACTGGGTGGCCAAAGTAGTAGACCAGGAGGGGCTGTGGATATGGCCTACCTAGATTCAACAAAGGCATTCGACACAGTCTCACACAAAGATTAATATACAAGTTAGCTAGCCTTGGGTGGGTCCCAAGGTGGTAGCCTGGATAAAAATTGGCTGAACAACAGGACTAAAGGTAATAGTAAGCGGGTCCACAGTAAGAAAGGAGGGTAACTAGTAGGGTACCGCAGGATTCGGTACTGGGACTGGTCCTCTTTAATATCTTTATAAGTGACATTGGAGAGCACCTGGAAGGAAGGTATGCCTCTTTGCAGATGACACAAGATCTGCAACAGGGTTGATACACAAGGTGGGGTGGAAAGAATGAAAAGGGACTTGCCAAGGCTGGAGGAATGGTCAAACACGTGGCAGCTCAGATTCAATGCAAAGCACGAGTAATGCATCTGAAACAAAATCCAGGGAAGAGTACACAATGGGGGTGAGTTAATAACAACAACAAAAATCGAAAGAGACCTAGGAGTAATTATATCAAATGACCTAAAGGTGGGCAAGCAATGTGAGAAGGCAGTAAGGAGGGCTGGGGGGATACTGGGATGCATAGGGAGAGGCATCAACAGTAGAAAACAGGAAGTTGTTATCCCTCTCTACAGACAGTTAGTGAGACCTCATCTGGAGTACTGTGTGCAATTCTGGAGACCCCATCTCCACAAAGACATAGACAGAGTGGAGGCTGTTCAGAGGAGGGCAACCAAAATGGTGCAAGGTCTGCACCAGAAGACATGAGGAGAGACTAAAGCAGCTTAATATATATACCCTTGAGAGAAAAGGGAGGAGAGGGGCATGATAGAAACTTTCAAGTATCTCAAGGGAATTAACAAGGTACAAGAGGGTAGTATCTTTCAGAAGAAGAGATGTGCAAGAACAGAGGGCACAATTTGAAGATGAGGGGGGACAGCTCAGAGGTAATGTTAGAGTATTTTTCACAGAGAGTTGTGGATGCATGGAACAGCCTTCCTGAGGAGGATGTGGAGTCAGGAACAGTGGGCAGGTCAAGAATGCATGGGACAGGCATTGAGGCAATTCTAGTGGGGGCAGGAGGAAGTAAGCTGTTGATTAACTAGAATCTGCAGCTTATCCATCGGAAATGAGGGAAATGGGCAGACTGGGTGGGCCAAGCGGTCCTTATCTGCCATCAGATTCTATGTTTCTAGGTGACAGGGTAACTGATCCATCAGAGCAGAACATGGGTGCTTGCCTACAATGACTCAATCTAGCAGGTGAGTACTGTACACAAACTGCACACCACCAGAAGCACCACGAAGATTGATAAAGGGATCTAGCAGACCCCAGGTGATGAGCTAACTAAATCCACCAGATGAGAACCTGGCACTGATCCATTGTGACTCAAGTCAAGCTGCTGTGTGCAGTACGCCATTTGCACACCACAGGGCCCCATGAAAGATTGACCAGGGACCTGGCAGACCACAGGTGATGACATAACTGGATTCACCAGATGAGAACAGATGATAATGTAGGCAACCCACTGGATTGGAAAGAAAATGGAGCGATATGGACACAACCACTGAATTTGCCAAACAAAATATGTACTGTAACGAGGCACAGACAGAAGCACTGGATTGCAAACAAAATGAAGGCATGCACAGACACCCATTGGCTTGCAAATCAAATGGAGGCACACATGACTGCAGCAACTGGCTTGTAAACAAAATGGAGGTAAGCATGGACACCCACAGAATTGCAAACAAAAGGGAGGCATGCCCGGACACCCACAGGATTGCAAGCAAAATGGAGGCAGTATACCCACCCCCCTCCAGATCCATGTCAGCAGTCCCTGGGGCTTGGTAGACCATTCTACAATTTTCCAGCCCTGTCAGTAGCCTCCTGGGACCCAAGATCAGTCCCACCCCCTCCCAATCAGCCCCTTGGTATATGAGGTCAGTCCCATTTCCCTCCCCAGTCCCTGGAGCCATGTGGCACACTCCTAAAATGCTCCAGCCATGTAAGCAATCCCATGAGACCCAAGGTCAGTAACACATCCTCCCCATCAGCCCTCTGGCATATGAGGTCAATCTCATCTATCTCCCCAGTCCCTGGTGGCAAAGTCCTAAAATTCTTCAACCCTGTTAGCAGTCCTGTGGGATACAAGAGCAGTCACAAACCTTCCCAGCAGCCCCTGGCACATGAGGTAAGTCCCATCACATTCCCAGTCCATGGGGCCTGGTGGAACACTCCAACAAATCTGCAGTCCAATGGAATCCAAAGTCACTCCCAGCTTTCCTCATTAAGACCCTTGGCACATGAGTTCAGTCCAATTCATCTACCATGTCCCTGAGGCTCCAATGGCACCCCAACAAATCCACAGTCCCATGGAACCACAGTGAAGTCCCATCCTCCTCCCCATTAGCCCCCCTTGCTTGTAAGTTCAGTACCATCCCCCTTCCCAGTCCCTGGGGCATGGTGGCACACTTCAACAAATCCACTGTCCCATGGAGCCCAAGGTAAGTCCCACCCTCCTCCAAATCATCTCCCTGGCATGTAAGGTAAGTCTTATCCCCCTTCCCAGTTCCTGGGGCCTGGTGGTTCACTCCTAAAACTCTCCAGCCCTGTCAGCAGTCCCATGGTACCCAAGGTCAGTTCCACCCCCTCACCATCAGCCCCCTGGGATGTAAAGTTAGTTCCATCCCCCTACCCAGTCCTGGGGTCTGCTGGTGCACTCCTAAAACTCTCCAGACCTATCAGCAGTCCCATTGTACCCAAGGCCAGTCCCACCCCCCCTCCATCAGCCCCCTGGCATGTGAGATTAGTCCCATCCCCCTTCCCAGTCCCTGGGGCCTGTTGAAATGCTCTATCAAATCTGCAGCCAATGGGATCCAAGATCAATCCCACTGCCCTCCCTATTGATCCCCTAGAATGTAAGGTCAATCCCATTTCTGTCAGCAGTTTCATGGGTCCTACTTAAATTCTCTAGCCCTGTCAGCTGTACCATGGGACTTATGGTCAGTCCCATCCCTCTCCATATCTTGTCAACAGTCCCAAGGGTACCTGGTGCCAACTGTCTCCCTGCCCGCTACCCAATTAGCCATACCTTGGCCAGAACCAGTTTGTAAATTTAATTGGTGCCATTGTGCTTCCAAGGAGCAAAGTTACCACTGCAGTCTTTATTTTATAACATACAGAAGTCTTTTAGTTGCAAAACTTTTTGTTCTAAAATGTTGTCATTGGCATTTGTCTATTTTAAATAGTAGGAAATTACTACAACACTCAATATGTCTATTGTTTTTAATGTCAGACTTTGCAAGAAGCATTCAATTTCTAATTTACTTTCAGATCAGCTGGCAGCCCCCCTCCCCCAAAGCATGTGGGTGACTATTTTAAAACAAAAGTCCTTTGTTGCAACCCTAAAATGAATGCTCAGTCAAAACAAACAAGTCTTATAGAATATCTTAATAGTCACCATTAAAAAAAAAAGGTACCACTAGAAGTCCCATCCATTTGTATCAGGGACCACTTGTTTCCTCAGATCCATGTTACAAACATAGAAACATCGAATACAGAAGTTGACAGCAGATAAGGACTGCAAGGCCCATCCAGTCTGCCCATTTCTTTTTCTACCTTATGAATGTGCCATTGGCCTTTTCTCTGTCAATGGCCTATCTGACATGACTGAACTTGGTTGTAGGCTGTTAGGCCAACTTTTGAAAATGCTAAAACAGGCTTTTTTCACTTTAAATGCATCAGTAAATGACTACAGCCCCCAATACTTTTATATTTTTATCTCAAACTTTGCAGCAAACATTCCATTTCTAATTTACTTTTGGATGAACTGGTGTCCCAGCCCCCCAAAGCATGTGAGTGGCCATTTTAAAATAAAATTCTTTGTTACACCCCTCCCAAACAAATGCTCACTCAAATCAAACCAAAAACCATGTAACATCTCTTAATAATAACAATGAAAAATAAGGCACCACCAGAAGTCACATTTGTAACAGGGACCGCTGGTTTTCTGAGGTCCCTGTTACAAACATTATTGAACTTGGTTGTGGGTTAAGACAACTTTTGAAAATACTGATTTAGATTCCATGATATTTTCACTTAAAATGCATCAGTAAATGACTACAGCACCCAGTACTTTAATATTTTAATCCCAACCTTTGCAGCAAACATTCCAAAAATAATTTACTTTCAGATGAACTGGCAGCCCCCCTTCCCCAAAACATGTGAAAGCCATTTTAAAACAAAATCATTTTGCACCCCGAAACAAATGCACACTAAACAATCAAAAATCTCATTAAATCTCCTAATAATCACAATTCCAAAATAAGGTACACCAACAGTCTTGTTTGTAACTGGGACAGAGATTTTAAGGAGGTCCCCATTACAAACATTAGCATGCTACCGCTGTTCCTGTTACAATCAGGACAGTACCATAAGACCACTAAAAAAAGATGTTTGGAAGCCTGCAAAAGTCATACATCCACAATGAACTACACAGCCTTATACACCTGTTTAGCACATTGCAAAACTATGAAATTCACAGCATGTCTGGCATACAGAAGGCAGTTATTAGAGCCATACAATAGATAACCTTGAACAATATGTCAAATACGTGCCATTTTCAGACATAAATAGATATATTTAAACAGCAGTCATGAACCCCAGTAAAATACGTTATAAATTCAAACTTTATTTAACACAATTAATCATGTCCAGTAGCTCAATCCTGTCATAACAGGGACAAATGTATTAACTCTGTCCCTTGTTACAAACATGATTGACCTTTTCTCTGTCTCCAGAAACCTTACTGGATGCCAATCTGTGCACAGCATTCTCCCATTTCAAATCCAGCAAACAAATGCAGTCAGATTTATAGCAGACAGTATAAAAAATCATTATTTCACTGCAACGTAGCCCCATTCATGTCTGCTTACATTTCTGACCAGTTTCCACATTCTTGTTTGTAACACAGTCACACGTTTGTAACGGCAAGTTTGGAGGAGACAGAGAATGTTCTCATTTGGTGTTTGGGAAGAAAATTGACTGATCCGCTGGCAAAGCAAAGTTTAAAGGACTTAATCTGGTGTTATGATTGGCTTGAAATAAGTCAATGACACTGTAAAAAAAATCACGCTCCTCAGACATGATAAACAGCTGTTACATACATAGATAGGGGTGAGACAGAGAAAGATAGCCTGGTTCTACTTTTAAAGGCAGCCAGAGCATCTCTGCAGTTTTGAAATTTTTTTTCAGCCAGAACAGCAAACTAACTGAGCCTCCTTCAGTTCCTGGCATTCAGTGCCCCAATTCTTGCACAGTTTCACATTTATACCAGTCAATCCCATATGTAACCTAGGGGGACAGAGAAGGTTACATACAAGATTGTCACTTTTTAACTCATTCTGGAAAAAAATTAAAATATATAAAGGCACATACAAATGGTGATGTTACAGGGCTCTTTATGTGAAATGCATAGGAAGACTTATTTTTTCAGCATAGCATTTTGGTAGGTAGAAGGAAAGCATATAACATGTGGTGTCTTGAAATGTCCCACCTAGCCAATGCAAAAACCAGGGGACAAATCTGTAAGTTTCTTACAAAAATATTTTTTTGTAAGTATTAGGTGGCTGAAGTTATTTATATTATCCCACTAACTTCTATAGTAGACAACGGTGCAGTTTTGAAATATATTTAAACACTCTTTGCAGAGTTACTGAGTGTTAAAGTGCATGTGATGGAAATGTACCCATTTAGTATGGACGTGCCCATATCTATACACATTCAAATACATGTAAAGACATATAGATATATGGATGCATTTAGAAAATTCCCATCCGACCCCCCAATTGAGGCTATCAAGAAATATTATCAGGAACATAAAAATCAGTTGATATCAGTGAAAGTGTCTGATTTACAACAGTGCACAATTGTATACATATATTTAATTTACTTCTTACGCAAACCAAAATTAAATGGGATATGCTAACAGGTACTATATACATCACAAAAAATCATCAGATCTGTAATCAATATTCATAGTGAATTTATGAAGTATCTACATCACGAAAAACTTTAAGTTAATAATAAGTAATGGTTGAACACAATACTAAGAATATTAAATTATCTGTTATTGAGAAAATGGCACCTCTTGTTAATAAACAAAGATCTACCACAATACTCTTTATTACTGTTAATGATACCTATATGAACTCACTACAAACTAGAAAAGTTCTACTAAATATCTATGTAATATTAATTAATATATTAAGAATATGTTTAAATACATGTGAATTAAAAAGTGTAAAACAGCAAAATATTTAGCATTGTTTAATGCATTCAGTTAAATAGCAATTAAGATAACTGCTAAAAAGCTAACAGTATTGACTTTAACTAAATAATCTATTAATAATTATATATACAGCTGGCCCTGAGGCTCTGAGGGTTGAGGCGCTGGACGCCACACCTCACGTCACACCGACGACCTGAGTTTGGGAGCGAGCTCGAGAGTCAGGGGTTGGCAGGGGAAGGAGATGGATTTTGCACCCACAGGGCAGTGCTCCTCTCTGGGTGGGAGGGCATGGGTTATCCAGTTGTCTGGTGACCCCCGGTGGAGACCAGAGGGCACTATGAGCTGCCAGATTGCATGTAAGGAGCATGGCTGACACAGGCAGGATTGCCGTGCATCACAGAATCAGACGTACACCACACGGGGGGGTCCTGGGCTTTCACAACAAGACATACTCCTCAAGCCCTGGATAGGCGATGGCCCCTGCCAGTGCCACTGCCACACTCCTAATGCTGGTTCCCCGTCACTGCCCCCCGTGGTCTCTCCGTGTTGACCTGCCTGACCCGGGGAACTGCAACAAACTTGAAGATGGTCGGGGAACACAGCAGGAGATAGAATAAGCTGGTGAGTGCAGGGGACCTGAGAGAGTTCAAGGCTGAGGGCTACAAACATAATTGGAAAGAAAAAAAATTATGTATACATATATACAACACAGATATACGAAAAGAAAACAGACATAGTAGTACACTGTTGCGATACAATATGGATGTATTAAGTTAGGTCGCAAAGGGACAAAAAAACACAAGCCACACCTGGTAATACTCAACATGTCACAGAGTGATGTATATATCAGAGTATGCTACTCTGAGTACAGGCCAGCAGATCAGATAGAAAACAGTGTGCAATTGTGCTAACACAGAAGTGGCACAAACAAATGTAGGATATCTTTTACTCATAAAAGATCCAAATAATATAACGACGCATCACAAGTGTTTAAAAAGACATGTTATACGCAGTTTTGCCATGCACATGGACAAGTATTGTGCCTAAGTAGAGGCACACAGTTGGCAACTGTGCCAAGTAGTACTTGTTATGGCTGCATACGAGTTACTCAGAAGAAAAGACAATGACAGAACAGGAGGACCAGATAGCCATATCTCTTTTGTCATCTCAAAGTCTTTCTTAGACATGAAGTGTGGTTTCTCTAGTGACTGTAAAGGCAGTTGGCACTGATTGAAGACTACTGCAACTATTTTCACTGTGTCACTGATTAACGCAACTATCTTATAAGTCAGTTTGAGTAAACATATGCATGTAAACCATGCGATGTGCTAACAGTGTAATACTGAACGCAGATTTGTATAAAAAACAATAGTGCTAATGTAGCAGAAGACACTCTGTAACAAAATGGACAGCAAGTTATGTCACATGTTGTGTGACTATTCTTCTGATCCATGAAGATTGTAGTAGTTCTTCAATATCAGGACATATACATTTTTTAAGTGTCATGGCAGCCTCTGTTTAAAAGTGCTTGTGGAGTCATTGCATTCAACCCAGCCAGTTCTGCACCTCAACAAAGAACTGTAATGTCCAGAATGTACAGACTGGCCATAGTGGTAGATCACAGCTTGAGTATCAGACACTGCTTGGTTAAATACAATTCTACCAGCTGTGAAATCTGTGATAGGTGTGTCAACTCTGAGCCAGTTAGAGTCAAATCTATGCAATACAAGTTAAGATATTGAGATGAAGTCCTGAGACATATAGACTGAGTACTTGTCCCTCCACACCTAACACATAGTTGACCACTTTCTGCATTGGTTAACAGCTGCCGGAACTTGACACTTTGAGACTGAGGCACAAATAAAGAAACCCAAAGCATGCCCTCAGAGGCTTCTCATTCTGAATGACCTCATCACATATATACATATCTGGTAACATATGAGACAGTGAAGTATTGTCGCATTGGAATCCCCTCTTCATCCAAACTGTTTATGATGGCCATCAAAAACTCAGTGATATCCTGCTGCATGTTAGCAGCAAACATACTGCACCCATCATATGTACCTAAGACCTGTCGTAGAGGTGTCAGTGACTGTACATTGTGTAACTGATCAGAAGTCATGTTGACAACTTCCTTCAATGCCTTTGATAAGTGAGTGTCTTGTGAAGCTGATGTTGCCTGCACAAAGTGTGGCATGTTGAGAAAAGCTTGCATAGCTGAATTAGCATAGCAGTTTACTCTAGTACTGTTATCAAACACTGGGACAACAGCCATACCAAGTGACTTCTTAGTAACAGCTGATTCTGCATCTGTATTCAACATACAGACCTTCTTATTACTGTGCACAGTTGATTCAGTAGTGGCAGCTTGTTTTCTCTCATTGCCAGCTGAAGCTGTGACTATGGGATGTGAGACAACCACATACATAGGTAGTGGAATGAGAGACATCTGTGGCTGATACAGAGTACATAATCTGTTGTACTCCACAATACATCACTTGTCAGTGCGTATCTTCTGTGGTGCGAGTGTTATGATGTGCAACCCAGAAAGACTGCAGACACGTGAAAGTGCAACACAGCTCATTCCATCTTTGAAAATGTCTGTGCCTATGTCAGTCATTGCTGAATCCAAACTCAAGCCCTGTGATTTGTGAATGGAAACAACATATGCAACACATATTGGAAACTGTTTCCTGTTAACATAGATATCCTTAAATACCTGGAACTTAACACAGGTACGAGCAATCTGCACAGACTGCTCCATGTTGTCAAACTGGACAACAAGTGTCTCGATAAACGTCTTCTGAACATTGTATATGAAGTCAATAATGTGATCCATGGCACCATTTACCATGACATGCTCAACATCAAGATTATGCCGTAGCATGACACGTGCATTCTTACAAACTGTAAGAACAGCTTCCAGGCCAGCTGTGCGTGAAACGTCCAACTTCAGTTTAGTCATTCAGTCATCTTTGCTACCAGCTTCCAACTCAGAATTACACCATCAACTGTATCAACAGCATGCAGTGTGATAATTTCTTGATTCTCTCTCTCTGCAACATAACACTGTTGAACTCAGCACATTTCTTAAGACATGACATAAGACACACAATCCGTGTGCCCTTGGAATACACATCACTGAAAACACTGCATGCTGTATGTATGGATGTAGTATCCATTGTGATTCTTAGACCATGTAATATTGAAAGATGTTCTGGTGACAAAGAACCTGTATGAGCTTGATCCAACAGTGCCTTGTAAGCCAGATCACCACTCTGCCACATGTTCTCACACAACTCGACATAGGTAAATAACTCCCACAGGTTAAAACCTCCAGTGCAGCCTAGTGTATTCTTAGCCTGCTTGACAGTCAGAGCTGTAAAGACATGTTCCACATTAACTGGTGCAAGTTGTAAAAGGTCTCCAAATACAACAATGCTTTTACCACCAAATGCATCTCCATAGTCAGTGCCCAAAATCTCCTGTAGACATAGGTGTATACAGGCAAGCATCAAATTAGAGACCATGTTAATCTCATCAATGATTAGTAACTTCATCTTAGTAAACATAGAACGAAGCTAAGATGCAACCTCAAATGACAGCTTACGATACTCTCCTGCTTTGCCATGCTCCACTGGCAACATGAAGAGACAGTGTAGTGTAACTCCACCAATGTTGTATGCAGCCAGTCCAGTGGGAGCACTAACAGCAACAGACATTGATGAGCCTGTCAGTTTCCATATTTCAGCCATAATGGCCTCTACAAGGAAGTTCTTACCTGTACCTGCTGAGCCACTAACAAACATCAGTAATGGCTTGTGGTCAAGACAGTCACATTTCTTCTGTTCATGTAGTATACCATGCCAGACAGCATCGGTAACTGCAGAGTGCACCACACATTGTTACTCATTGAGTCACTCTCTCAATTCTGCTGGATCAACAGTGCAGTGTGTGCCATGTTCAATAGTACTCTCCACTTCTGACAAGAGTACTTCTGGGACATTCAGAGGCAGAGGTACTCCAGGTATACCTTCTCCTTCTGGATCAAGGTTGTCCTGTGAACTAACAGGAGTGTCCTCTTCAAGTTGTTTCTGTGCCTTTTCAAGCTGTTCCTTCTCAGCGTCCAGTCTGTGTCTATATGTGTCAGAGTATTTGTGGAAGGGTAAGATTCCCCCCCCCACATTTATTTGTTTCATGAGTTCCCTTATAGGAATGATAATGACCATCCAATGTACATCTGTTTATGTGTCCATGTCTTTAGTGAATTAAATGTGTGTTCGTTTGGCTGGCCATCCATTTTGTTATAACTGTATGTTTGTCCCCTGTCTGTTACTGTGAATCTTTCCCTTCTGTACATTGAGATTTCATTATCATCCTCGTAATAAAGGAAACATAGCGGTAAGCTACTAACGTTAGGATTAAAATAATATTTTGCCACATTGAGAATTAAAGCCCTTTTTATTTTAAAAGATTAGTTTCTGCAGAAACATTTTTTGTCTTTCCCCTATACTTATAGAACTGGGCTTCAGTATTTTATATTGGTACTTGTAAGCAGTATTCCCTATTTTGTTTTCCCCTTCCTTTCTTTGGTGCTAGTTGTAAAAAGACATAAAACCCTAATAAAATGTAAACTGAAGATAGGGCATAAAACAAGTTTAATGAAGTCCAGTTATTAGGGTTTTAAACCCTGTAAAAGAGCCTATGCTTTAAACCCTTTACAGTTCCCTTTTTAATTGTATGCCAAGTTAAAAGTGGAATATAGGCAATGCATTTAATTCACATATTCCCCTGGAGTTGTTTCTCCTTGGAACGCTTGAGAAAATCATTGCCTTTCTTTTGAATTTGTAGGCAAAACCTTCATGTTAAAACAAGCAGTTTGAATGTAAATTGGGTTAAAATCACCCCTGCATACCTGAAGATTGAAATTTAGGAAATATAACCTTCATAGGGACAGCTTGAAGAAACGAGGAAGTTTGTAGGGAGAAGCTGGTGTACTGTGGTGTTCCTCTGCCTCCCTATGTATTCAACGAGCTCCTTAGGGACTGGCCGGCCTTTCTGTAGCTAGTTTTATGGGCTGACTTAAAGGGGCAGTACCTGTTTTTGCTGCTTAAGCTCTAAAATCATTAAAAGGAACTGTTTATTGTTAAACAACTCTAGAAAAAGCTTTTATCATTAATGGAAAGATTGTAATGTTGTAAATAAAATAAAACATGCTGTATTTAAAAGATTTTTGAACCAGAAGAGACTTAAGGGGAGGAGTTGGGCAAGCACATGACTTATGAATTGTATAAAAATGCTGTGCTCCCAACTCAAGTCAGTCAGTTGGTTCTGAGAAGTCAGACCAGGAAGTGCTGTTTGTAAGCCTCCTATGGAACTAGTGTCTGCTAGTTCTTAAAGCTGTTATTTTTTTTTTGTTATTTGCTTCTGTTATTTTGTCGCTTTGAGTTCACTCTTTATGAAAATAAATAAGTTTTATTTGGATTTACTTCAACATCTACTGCCTCCTTGGTCCATTATTCTCACAGCCTGTGACAGTATTCAGTTTTGAATGTGTCGTAGCTGTGATTGAAATCTTCCTCAAATGTATCACAGTCACCTTTCAATTCAGACTCATTCCTCCAGGGTTTAAATAAGAATAGCAGAGCAAAGTAGTAATACTCTCTGCTCTCAGATGTGCCTAGATGTAATTTGCAGTGGTCAATGAGCCAAGGCTTATGTCTCTTTACGAGGCAGCCATCCACTCCTATGACCTTGTAAATGTCAAGTGTGCAATCAGGTGAGACATCTTTCTTGTAGTCGTACCATTTAGCCACCTCATATAGACATATACCATCCATGTCACTGTGTCTATGGGGGTAGTACGTGTCAATGAGGTTATTCTTCAATATACGTTTTGAAGAGGGTCTGTTGAGAGCCAGTTCCTCAATCTCAGTGTGAGGAATAAGTACACGTTTGCACTTCTCTTTGCAGTTAACACTGAGAAATCGCACAGCATCAGATTTGCTGTACAAATGTGTACCGATCAAGCGATCGCCGGCCTCATAAGCACCACATTCTCTGTGTGATAGGGTCTTCAATCCCAGTGACCACAACTGAGATGTCAGTGACTTGCTTGAACTGGCAATATCTTCCCAAAGATCTTGCAAGCTAGTCTGTTCATGTTTGGTGATGTACGAAGTGAAGTACCGAACCAAAACCAATGAGGTGTCAGCCACAAACTGAACATCTATGTTTGCTTGCCACATTAGAAGAAGGGTGGGGTTGTAGTCATTGATGTACATGTCATTCTTGTCCCTGGATAACTCATATACCCTCTTGGTTGATTTTGCCCTCAAGTGGTGTTGCATAGCTGAAAACAGTTCATTCATGCGACCGTTCTGACAGAAATGTCTGGGAAATCTGAAGCGACATCTTGTGTACCAATCAGATTTGCCCTTCACTACCTGGTGGCAGTATTTCACACAAATATGGTGTTGGAACTTCTGCACCAACTTCCACAGCATAGGACTGTCATACTTGTCCGGTATGCAGCAAGTGATGTATCGCTTAATGAACGCAAGCATTTCTGCTGCTTCATGTTCGCCTATGCGCAGGGCATCCTTGATCCACAGTAACATATGAATATGAGGAACACCTTGTGCCTGATATTCCATCCTCCAGAAGTAATGCTGTATAATAGCAAGAGGTGGATTGTCCTTTGACAAAATAAAAGTCAGAATATCATGGAATCACTTGTGAAAATGTCTAGTCACAGACACTGGGTCAAGTGAACACATTTCTCTGAGAGTCATTGATGAAATGCCCTCTACATCACAATTTGCCCACTTCAAGAGTTCAATCACCTCCTCCCAGGTGTACTTGGCACAGGTGAGTGTGACGAACCATGTCGCTGCACCATACTCTTGCAGCATAGTCATCACCTTACAGTGTCTGCAATACCAGTATTCTTTGGTGCCACGTAGACTTGACAAAATGGAAGACAAATTGACCTGCACATTTTCATCCTTTTGCTTTAATTTCTGCAAAAACTCAATGGCAGTAATTCCATCAAGTGGAGTCCTGAGCTGTATAGTATGTGCAATCGATCCAGACAGTATGCTAAGCTCACTTTCCCAGAGGAGATGGAACAAGTACTGTATGTTGCGTCTGAATTTGCGATCCTTACTTAGCACGTGACTGGTACAGTATTCAGCACCTTGCACACACACTTCTCTATCATCTGGATGTCCACCTGACCCTTTTGAAAATAAATCCGGAAAACAATGTGCTTCCAATGTCACCTCCCAAATGCTGACAGGAGCACCTTCCACCTGTTTCATTTGATACAGATCAATGTTATCCCCAACTGGGTCTCTGTCATGCAGTGAATGTATTGTATACTGTTCATACACATTATCAGTTGTCTCTACATTGACCTTCTCAGTCATTGATTTTGTGGTATCCAACACATCGTGTTCAGCAGTCACGCTAGTCATGTGATCAATGTCAAGGTCTGCATAAAAGGGATTGTTGCTCTTCAAGTAAGTAAGAGCAAGCTTCACCTTCTCTACATTGACAACATCCAGCCAGATGACCTTTGACTTTGTTAGAACACTGTTGACAAGAATCACGAAACTGTTCTCACTGGAGATTGTGTCCACATTTTCCTGCAGAGGAAGTGGAAGATACATCACGGAACCCTTAAGAGACCTAATGAGTTATTTTTGTGGAATGTTCCATGTTTTTGTATTCAGCCGTAGAATAGTTTGAAATTGTTTCATAATCTGAATAAGAATCCATTTAAACATATTCAATGTGGCAATCTCAGCAGGCATAACATGTCCCTCCATATTGTTCAACAATGACCTTGGTGGCAGAGTGTTACTCTTCACCTTGGAGAAACAGTGCTTGCACATCACAATGATTGGCTCTAACTGGAAGTCACACTTTAACAGCAGAAATGCTGACAGTCGAAACCACATGTCATTGTATGGTGACAAGGTTTCCAGGTTCACTGTGACCGTTTGTTTCTGGTAACAGAGTCTATCACATGACATACGTACAGAGTCAAATTTCTCTTTCTTTGCCAACTCAGATTTGGCAATGGATTTCCCAAACTGCTAGAGAATATCTGTTTCTAAGACAGAGACAGAATTTCCATCAGCAATTGAAGACTGGTCAATCACAGTATCTGTGACACTGCTGACATGTTGCAGCTGTTTCAGAAATGTCATGGCACCATGCATGTCACCAGACTGCAGTAACTCATTCAGACGAGTATACTGCGCAACAACTCATAGCACCTCATAGACCCTATACACAAAGTTCTGCATCACTGACTGATGCACTGCCAACATCCGCATGTGGTGAAATACACTGTCACAAACACCACTATCTAGGCATGCAAGTGAATGACCCATAAGTCAGAATGTGGACGGATCTCACAAAGGTCTATAGTCTCAAACAATTTATGTCTGTCTTTACGATCAGTAATGACAAACAGATTGATAAAGTGCTCAACTTTGTCAAATGATGATTGCCTCCAGTGGCAAGTCGCATCACATGTCCATGCCAGACAGTGACGCTTACGAGGCTGAACAGTTGACTCAGACTCATCATCTGTCTCAGTTGTCATGTCATCACATACAGTCAGCACATTACACAGTTTACTAGACTCATCAATGTAGAACTTGCTGTCGTTTTTCTGTGAGTAATATGACTCCTCCCAGAAATATGCCTCTGAGTGCTGTGTGTGTAGCAAGCTACCTGTGAAAACGTCACAGAAGTTGTGTTGGTTCAAGACGGGATAGCGTTGTAGCCTCATCTTAGAGGTGTACACAACTTTTCTGAATTGTTCAAGTACATGTGCCAATTTATGCCAGAAGCACTGAAGAACAAATACTGCTCTGTTGACAAATGTACGAACTCTGAAAGCAAAATTTCATCAAAGACAGATGAGTCTTTAGTTTTTTGCACTCACATCTCATCACAGCTGCAATAAGTCTATCTAACTTATCTTTATAAGCTAGTGATTAGAAGTACTTTTGTTTCCTCAGGTGAGCATCAGCAGCCATACCTTTATGGCGTTGCTTAGTACGTTTCTTCATGCTTGCCTTTGCAACATTATTCTTCCATCTGGAAGATTTCCACAACTGTTGCTAAGCTGTGCATATTTGGCTTGCAGTTGAACAAGTGTGTACAATTTCTGTGGAGCGCTCAACCTGTGAAGTCACTCCTTGAGAGGAATGATAATTCAGTTTACGTCTTGATGTAGCATGTGTGGTTTTCATACCACTCTTAAGCAACAGTGTACTACTATGATGTCTGTTTCGTCTCGGCATAGAACTGCGTCTCTGCTTAGAAGGCATCTTTCTTCTCTACGAATTCACAGTAGTGTGGGAAAATGTTTCATAAGTATCAGACACCTGTATAAGAAATAGAGAAAAATAAATATTTAGTGGTGAGCAAACATTTTTTAATAACATTGCATAGTCACACACACTGTACATCTGCCATATTACCTGAGCAGATAACATTGCTAACAAAGAGCAACACTAGTGAAGACAACACACAATGCTTTTAGATGTCGCACAATAGAAGCTGACTTATAACATGACACAATATCTGAAAATATGGCATAAACTTATTTTTTTTTAAGTTTTAACTATCCACACTATATTTCTCAAAAAACATTTTTGCGACATTTTTGCAAAGTAGTGTCGAATGTACAACAGTGTCACAAAAATTGATGTCATCAGCACAACAGTGTCGAATAATAGTGTCGCAAAATAGTATCGAGTGCACGAAAGTGTCGAATAATAGTGTTGAATATACAGTACATGATAGTGTCCCAAAATGATGTCGTCAGCATGGAAGTGTCGAATAATAGTGTTGTGAGCACAAAAGTGTTGAATAATCACATTAAAACACACCCTCTTTAAGGCTAAGCAAATCAGACACTGCTTTGTGTTTGAATGATGGACGCTCACACCAATGGAACATAACATTGATCAGGCCATGTCAGGCAACCAATCACAAATGCTGAAGACTGGAGAAGAAGGACATAGCAGCCATCTTAGGGAAAAACTCAAGACTCTGCATTACTCTGTGTAAGTACATCACATTTTCTATACAATTTTACTAGCATTATACAAGCTGATAATGACACAAAAATAGCATTAAACAAAATGTATTTTTACTCCTCTATTTGATTATGGCAATATAAATAACCTGTTATGATGTGGAAAGAAGTTATAACTATTTAAAGTCAGAGTGTCAGTGAGTACTTACTAGCACAGATAGAGCTGCAAATGGAGGCAGAAAGCAGGCAGCATGTGTATCATAAAACAAGAGACAACTAATGATAGCTATCTATTTACTTGTGATTGTTTGAACTAGCCTATCAAAATGTAGTATTTTCCAACCTAGAAACCTTGCAACATTTCTGCTTGACAGGAGTTGTACCCATTCAGTGTAGGCATAGTGCATGCATCCACTGTATTGGTTAACCATGAGAAAGCATTAGCCAATTATTTTGTTTTTTCCTGTGTTTTGGGACAGCCCACCAAAGCAACATTGAAGCAGAGAGGGAAATCCCAATTTCATATTCAGTCATGACTAGACACTGCAGGAGAAACAGTTTTTTTTTTTTGGTAGCTCTCTGTCCACTTCTCAATTTAAAAGCTTAGAATGGCAGAAAACAGCAAATGGACTATGTGGGTCATTGGCAGCAGCATAGTTCAACGAGCTTCAGAGTATTCTCAGAGAAGACAGTTTGGTAAAAATCTGCAGCTTCCAAATTGCTCTTTAAAATGGTTTGGCAGAAGAGGCATGAGGTGGGAGCACCTCATGCCACCAATGCACAGACTACTGAGCACTCAAGCTCGTCCAGACATACTGCTGATTCATCTCAGAGGCAATGATTTAGGCAACAAATGATGAGTAGATTTAGTAGCAGAAGCAAAACTGGACCTTGCTTCTATTATGAGTATGTTACCTGCCTGTAAGATACTGTTTTCAGACATTACAGAGTGTAGGGTCTGGCAAGCAGAAAAGCACATGTATCTGCTTGACAGGGCATGAAGAAAGGTAAACATACAAATTTCTGGATATCTGCGCATGTCTGGGATGCACACCATATGTCACTCTGAAATTAAGTATTGTAATGATTGGCTATACCTACTAGATGGTGTGCACTTCTCTCATGCTGGTAATTGCCTTTTCATGGGAGACCTTAGAGATGGAATCCTCATAGTGCTCTAAAAATATCAGACTGTTTAAATGTACCCCTTGAAAAAAATGGTTCTTTAAAGAGCCACAAAACCTTGGTCAAAAAATAGGCAAGCTGCATACATAACACACATAACACACACACACATGCAATCTGTGCTGCCACAGTACTTTCACAGATAGTAACTACCAAGTTGAACTATGACACGTAACAGCTTTTCTGTGACTGTGCACTCATGTCACAATATATGTCCTTGCACTGTCACCACTGCTTTGTCAACACCATGCACATCCTTACTGTACTCAGTTGAGTGGAGGACGGTGTCACCTGACACATGTAGCGTTAATCTAAATCAGTCTTTATCAGATGTGACACACTGTCATTACACAATATCTGTAATTCTGTTTTGTGACAAAAAAAAGTAGTGCATGTTGCCAGTCAGCTGTTCATTAACCAGCTTACCCTTGAATTCTAACTATACATTGTACAAATTATGAGACTTGTACTTGGACTATGGCCATGGACTGCAGTGTAAAGTACCATAGTGGGAGGGGGAACGGGGAGGAGAAATTGATCGTCCATGTGACTTACTGTAGCCATCAGTGCTGTAATATTTAAAAAGTTAATATCAGAGATGTTCAATTGTTCTGATCATCTCTGTCCACACAAACTGTCAAAACATTTTTTAAATCTCAATCTACCTAGCCTCAGAACAACACATATACAGACATATACTAAATCACTATTATCTATCTTCCTATTTATTTCAGCATTACAAGAACTTTGAAAAAAGAAACATGCGAATCTGGACCATCAGGGATGTGTGTTGCCTGGTCGAGGTGGCACAGACAATGGGCAACATGAAGGTGCTCATGCAGAGCACCAACCGGAAGCTGGATGCCATGTGGAGTCACATAAATGCACATCTCAGCTACAGGTTTAAAATCAAGAACAAAATGGCTGAGATGTGCAAGAGGAAGTGGAAACTTCTGTGCCAGCATTTCTACACACTCAAACAATGTGAGGAGATACCGGACAATGATGTCGATTGATACTACCTCGTCCACGAGATGTGGGAATCAGCTGGGAAGCCTGCAGCTGGAGAAGCACCTACAGAGTCGTAAGTATAGGGAAAACAATACTAAACTCAACATGTTTAACAGTTGTAACAATGCTGCACAGTGACATTTGGCAGCAGTGTCAGTGATTCCTCAGTTTTAGTTCAGCTGTAGCTTTCCAATCAGGACCCAGTACCTCATCTGGGGTGAGGGGCATTGACTGGCTGAGGGTATGCAACTCCTCACTGTCCTAACTAGTGTGCAGCTGCTATCATGGAGGTATCCCAGTGAAGGCCATGGCCTTAGTTGGGCTGTAGCTCTCCACTCAGGATCCATAACCTGGTCGGAGGGGGCATTGCCTAGCAGAGTCCGTGCAACTACTCAGTGTCCTAACTTGTCTGCAGCTGGCATCAGAGATGTATACCGATGATGTACATGGCTTTAATTGGGCTGTAGCTCTGCATTCAGGATCCAGTGCCTGGTCTGGGGGGGCATTGCATGGCTGAGCCCGTGCAACTCCTCAATGTGCTAACTTGTGTGCAGCTGGAATCAGGAATGTATACCATTGATCTCCATGGCTTTAGTTGTGCTGTGGTTCTCCACTCAGGATACAGTACCTGGTTTGGGGGGCATTGCCTAGCTGAGGCTGTGCAACTAGTCAATATCTGAACTACTGTGCAGCTGGCATCAGAGATGTATACCAATGATCTCCATGGCCTTAGTTGGACTGTGACTCTGCACGCAGGATCCAGTACCTGGTCTGGGGGGGGCATTGCCTGGCTTACGCCTTGCAGCTCCTCAGTGTGCTAACTTGTGTGCAGCTGCAATAAGACAGGTATACAGTTGATGTCTATGGCTTTTGTTGTGCTGTCGCTCTGCACTCAGGATCCAGTACCTTTTTAAGTCCTGCCTCAAGGCATTCTTGTATGATCAGGCATTCCTGGACTATGTTTTATAGTTCATAGTTGTTTATAAAAAAAAAAAAAAACATTTTAAGGTTTATTTTAGTTTTAGATATTTTAAACATAGCTGTAGCTGAATGAAGCAAATTGTGTAGCAAATTTTGTTTTAACTTGTTTGGAGCAGTGTATTTAATAGCTGTATCATCAGATGAAAATAATTAATGTAATGTTATCTGTTTCTCTTTGTCATCACTGAAAATGACTGTACCTAGCTGTATACTGTTCAAATGTTTGTTCTCACCTCATGCTGCGTCATGAAATACTCTTTAACATTGACTCTTGTCTCCCCTGCCTGTACTCTCCCGGGTCGTGCCTGAATATAGGCAACATTGTTGTCTAGCGTACTTACCCGGTAAACAAAAAACAAATAAATAAATTAATTATTATTGTGCTGTGCTGTTTTTATTTGATTGATGTACGGTGCCCAGAGCCTCCAGGATGGGTGTCTTCTTAAATAAAGTTTGCCTTGCCTTGCCTTACCTGGTCTGGGGAGGGGCATTGCTTGGCTGAGGCCGTGCAACTCCTCTGTGTGCTAACTTGTGTGGAGCAGCAATCAGGCAGGTATACTGTTGATGTTCCTGGCTTTGGTTGTGCTGTGGCTCTGCACTCAGGATCCAGTACCTAGTTTGGGGGGGGGGCATTACCTGGCTGAGGCTGTGCAACTCCTTAGTGCACTAACTTGTGTCCACCTGGAATCAGGTAGGTATACTGTTGATGTCCATGGCTTTAGTTCTGCTATGACTCTGCACTCTGGGTCTAGTAGCTAGTGTGGGGGGCATTGCATGACTGAGGTCTTGTGCTGGATTATGTTTTATTAAATTTGACTGAAGAGACCTCAGTGTAATCTTAAGTACTAAACAAAAGGTAGTACACAGGTATTGAGAAACTAACAGAAGAAAAAACACATAAAAATTAGTAATTAATAGAGAATATTAGCAATAATTAAATTAATATATACTGAAGTGGATGGTGATGTATACAACACCGTTAATATTTATTATTATTAATTGACAGAACATCGTAGGCGTTCTCCACCTCAGACCGAGGTAGTACTGGCTGCGACGGAAGCTGTGGAGGGCCATGCTTAGATGAGAGTGTAATTCTGGTTGAGTCAGAAGGTAAGAGAAATTCATTACTACACTACCAATAACAGATAACCAGATGAATGTGAAAGGGGGAACATTTCCTTAATGAGTTAATACAACTCAGCAATACCTCACCCCAATAGGTTCTGCATGAGTGGTATCAGTGACATATTATATAAAAATACATGTGCTAAATTGAACTGTGTCAACACTTAGTTTACAATGCCTGGTCAGGGGTGGGGGTTGGGGAACTGCCAGGCTCTTCCGGTGCAAGTCCTCAGTCTACCAACCTGTGCATGGGTGCTATCAATTAGCTATGTCATTACTGTCTATGAGTTCAGTGGATCTGTTGCTCAGCACTCTGGATCCAATAGATGTTCTTCGGTGGGGGTGTGTGGGGGGGTGGCCACTGGTTGACTAAGGGCATGGAACATGGTACTACACTAAATTGTGTGCAGCTGCAGTCAGACACCTATATCATTGATATCCATAGCTTCAGTTCAGCTGTGGGTTAGCAGTCAGGATCCTATACCTTTTGTTTTAAACGGAGGGAGTGAGTACCATTGCTAGCCAGGGTGCACAACATCTCACTGTCATAAGTAGCGTCCATGTGCAAGCATACACCTATACTGTTGATCAACAAGTATTTTCTTGGTTACTCTCTCACCACTCAGCATACAGCACATCTTTTTTGGGGAGGCATGGTCAGGGCATGGCATGGCCAATGCTGCGCAGCTCCCCAATGTCCTAACTAGTGCACGCCTGCCTTTGGTAAGTAATAGCACTGATATCGATAACTTCAGTTTACCAGTACATCTGTTACAAAGATACAATACATAGACAATAATGCACGGGCAATCATATACAACAAGGCTTGTTTCCATCGAGTGGGTTGAGATGACGGCATATACACTTCGAGAGAGAAGCTCGAGAGGTCCATGTTGTTATCTCAACCCCAAGATGGAAACATATGCTGAGTTGTGTGTGGCTGACATATTCTATTTTTTAATACTGGAGTGACAGACCTCCAACTGAAGTGAAAAAAAAAAATCTAGCCATTTCTTTGTTCTACTCACATAGAAAAATCACATTTCTAGAACTTTTGAAAGGTAAAAGGTAGGACTTTCGGCACTGGATGGTTAGTGATAGCTAGGTGTAGAATAAATGAGAAATTAAAAATCATATGACCTTTGAACTGTGCATAACAACTGTTTGGAATGTGCATAAAAACACTTTAAAATGCGCATACCGGTTTATAGTGTGCTTAACAAGGATTTTGAGCAGGCTGATTTTTATACATAGCAAAGGGTAGTCATACACTATATGCTCTTTTTGGGATTTGCTGGGGGTTGCCTAGCTGACCGTTCAACTTCTCAGTGCACTACGATCTGCGCAGTTGGTATTGTAAGGTTCACTATTGATATCCATGAGTTAAGTTGTCCTGTAGCTGACCATTCAGGTAACAAAACCTGGTCTGTAGGGTGGAGAGGAAAGGGTGTTACGTTGCCTGGCTCAGCCCATGATACTCCTTACTGTCCTAATGTGCACGCAAGTGGTATCAATGAACTATGCCATACACATTGTGAGTTAAATCCACCTGCGGCTCAGCACTTGGGATCAAATACCTAATTTTCCCAGGGTGTGTGGGGGGGAATGGAGTGGGAATGGCATTGCTTGGCTAAGGGATAGTGTTGTACACTACCCAGACTTTTGTGCAGACAGTATCAGGTATTCATTACAATGCAATAAATTCCTTCACTTGGGCTGTGCATCAGCACTCAGGATACAGTATCTGTGAATTTCTTGGGGGGAAAACAGCTGCATTGCCTTCTTTAACACATGCAACTAATAACTGCTGTAACTTGTGTTCAGCTGCTATCACAAAAGAGTAATGTTAATGTCCAGTAGTTTACTTGCCTTATGTCTCACTACTCAGCATGTAGCACATAGTCATGGGAGGGAGCTTGGAGAAGTCATTGCCTGTCTGACACCATGCAACACACCATTCTCCTATCTAGTCTGCAACTGACATCGTTAAGTAATAGGGTTCACATCCATTACTTCAGTTCACCAGTATCTGTACAATTAAGATACAATTCCTTTTTTTTTTTTAACTGGGGGTACATTGCCTGCTATGTCCACTTGTGCTGTCACCCTTCACTGATATATAAACACTGCTCAGAGTGGCACTTGTGTACATCTACTGCTATCAATGTGCTGACATAACTGTTGTAAGCATACGAAACAACAAAACAAATCTCACACGTTGCTATGACAGTGTTACTAATTATGGTTCGTGTTATAATGTAATAGTATAATACAAAAAAACATGAAAAACAATACCATTCTTAATAAACATAGAGATAGCAATACGATCTAGTATCAAAAATGTATTTATTTTTTTCTTAGCTGCCAGGGAAACTGGATCAGATCAGCCGCTGCATGCGGTGAAACAAGAGCCAGCTGGCGGTGCTGAGCGTAAGTGTTGCAACATAGTACATGCATTAGTGATATACAGGAGAAATAACACTTCTACATCTTCCTCTCAATAAACTTGTGCAGCTGGCATCAGAGGCGTATACCAGTGATGTCCATGGCCTTAGTTGGGCTGTGGCTCTGCACTCAGGATCCAGTTCCTGGTGGGGGGGCAGGGCATTGCCTGGCTGACACCATGCAACTCCTCAGTGTACTAACTTGTCTGCAGCTGCAATCAGGGAGGTATACCATTGATGTCCATGGCTTTAGTTGTGCTGTGGCTCTGCACTCAGGATCCAGTACCTGGTTTTGGGGGGGGGGCGTTGCCTGGCTGAGGCCGCGCAACTCCTCAGTGTGCTAACTTGTGTCCACCTGGAATCAGGGAGGTATACTATTGATGTCCATGGCTTTAGTTCTGCTGTGACTCTGTACTCAGGGTCCAGTACCTAGTCAAGGGACACGGGGGCATTGCCTGGCTGAGGCCATGCAACTCCACAGTGTGCTAACTTGTGTGCAGCTGAGATCAGGGAGGTATACCATTGATATCCATGCCTTTAGTTGTGCTGTGTCTCTGCACTCAGGATCCAGTACCTGGTTTGGGGGGGCATTACCTGACTGAGGCCATGCAACTCCTCACTGTGCTAACTTGTGTGCACCTGCAATCAGTGAGGTATACCATTGATGTCGTGGCTTTAGTTGTGCTGTGTCTCTGCACTCAGGATCCAATACCTGGTCTGGGGGGGCATTGCCTGGCTGAGGCCATGCAACTCCTCACTGTGCTAACTTGTCTGCACCTCAAATCAGGAAGGTATACTGTTGATGTCCATGGCTTTACTTCTGCTGTGGCTCTGCACTCAGGATCCAGTACCCGCCCTGTGTTGGGGGGAATGCATTCCATGGCTGAGGCTATGCAACTCCTTAGTGTACTAACTTGTGTGCAGATGTTATGAGACAGGTATGATCATGATGTCCATGGCTTTAGTTGTGCTGTGGCTCCGCACTCAGGATCCAGTACCTGGTTTTGGGGGGTGGAGGGGGGCATTGCTTGGCTGAGGCTGTGCAACTCCTCAGTGTGCTAACTTGTGAGCAGCTGCAATCAGGGAGGTATACCACTGATGTCCATGGCTTTAGTTCTGCTGTGCCTCTGCACTCAGCATCCAGTACCTGGTCTGGGGTGGTGGGGGGGGCTTGCCTGGCTGAGGCTGTGCAACTCCTCAGTGTGCTAACTTGTGTGCAACTGCAATCAGGGAGGTATACCATTGATGTCCATGGCTTTAGTTGTGCTGTGGCTCTGTACTAAGGATCCAGTACCTGGTCTGAGGGGGGCATTGCCTGGCTGAGGCCGTGCAACTCCTTAGCGTGCCAACTTGTGTGCAGCTGCAGTCAGGGAGGAATACCGTTGATGTCCATGGCTTTAGTTGTACTGTGGCTCTACACTCAGGTTCCAGTACCTGTTTTTATAGAGGGGCATTGCCCGGCTGAGGCCGTGCAACTCCTCAGTGCACTAACTTGTGTCCACCTGGAATCAGGGAGGTGTACCATTGATGTCCATGGCTTTTGTTCTGCTGTGGCTCTGCACTCAGCATCCAGTGCCTAGTCATGGGGGGCATTGCATGGCTGAGGCCATGCAACTCCTCAGTATCCTAAGATGTGTGCAGCGGGTATCCATGGCTTTATTTGTGCTGTGACTCTACACTCAGGATCCAGTACCTGGTCTGGGGGGGGTCATTGCCTGGCTGAGGCCATGCAACTCCTCAATGTGAGAACTGCTGTGCAGCTGTCATCAGAAACATAAACTGATACTGTACGTGGCTTTAATTGGGCTGTAGCTCTGCACTCAGGATCCACTACTTGGTCTGGGGGGGGCATTGCCTGGCTGAGTCCGTTCAGCTCCTCAGTGTCCAAAGTAGTGTGCAGCTGACATCAGAGACATATACGATCATGTCCATGGCCTTAGTTGGGCTGTACTTCTGCAGTCATGATCCAGTGCAGTGGTCTGGGGGGGCATTGCCAATGCAACCGGAAACACAAACACTAAGGGCAACAGAAACGCAAACAGTGACAAACTGACAAACAGTAACGGTAATGCAATTGGAAATGCAAACAGTTACAGTCACAGCAACAATGATGCCAAAGCGAACAGTAACGCAAACGGAAACGCAAGCGCATATGAAAATGGAAATGGTAATGCACACAGTGATGCGAAGTGAAACACAAACAGAAACAGTACTGGAAACACAAATGGTAACAGAAACGCAAATGAAAACATAAACCGTGACACACACAGTGGCATAGATGGGAACGTTAATGCAAATGGTTACATAAACACAAGTGGAAACGCTAACTGTAACAGTAATGGAAACGCACAGCCTTTTTTCCCCCAAAGGCTGCATTGAGAAACACAGTGAATACAAATAATGTGTGCAGAATAATGGACCTCAGAGCAGAAAATGAGCACTTGGAATGCTAAATTGTTTATAACTCAGGAACTGTACGACGTAGGAAAAAATTAACATTTCATATAATTCATGACTTTCCTGGCTACTTTTGTACTTAGCCCCCTAGTGGGGGGCTAAGTATTTTTCTGATGAAAAGTCAGTATCTCGAAGCGTTTCTGAGTTACGGGCCATGAGAGGCGCTGCGGGCGCCATAATGTTAGTCTATGGGAATAATAGTCAATTCTGAAGTATCACAACTTTGCCGCCATGTAATATTTTGTCACCAAACCACCAAAAAGCCCATCTCTGGGATGTTGGCTTTCTGCCCTCCAAATTTCAGCCCAAAAGACCAAACTGTTCTTTTGCAGCAGGGTGACAAAGAATTCTGATTATTTTGGGCATAGTGTCACAAAGTAGTGTCGCAAATCACGACACTTTTGAAAAAAAATCATGAACGTGTCAAATGTTCGACACTAATTCATGACACTACTTTTTTCAAAAATTTCAAAAACATATTTCTGGGCTGTTTAACCCCACAAAAAAGACATGGCTAGCATCCTCAGGGCTCGACTAGGTGAACACAAAAATAATTATGTCCCTAGAGGGTCCCAATTTTAAATGGCAAGCATTTCTGTGACCAGCAACTGAAAACCAAATGGCAGATTTGCGACACTACAAGGGTCATTTGCGACACTAAAATCTGCATTTGCTACACTGTCTAACTTTTTGTTAACTTTTCCCATTGACTATAATGGGAAACATGTTTTTGAATAACTTTTGAACTGTTTAATATTTTTTCATGAAATCTTTGAAAGGCACATCAGGGACCCTGGCTGCATGCTCCCTGAAGTTTTTTGGACTGGTCGAGGAAACCGTGTGACCTGTAGGCGCGAGCAAAGAATGAGAAAAAAAAACTTAAATGCGACTTTCTATTGCACTTTATAGCTCCACAACTGTATATCTGACCATTACAAAACTTGGCACATCCCAGGATCTTTGGTACCACTCTGTGCTTGCCAAATTTCAGGCAAATCCGTCATACAGTGGCAAAGTTATTATGCTTCAAAATGTCACACTTTAACCTTAAATGGGGTACTCAACCCTAACTATAGTGGCACTACCTACAACTATAATATATACATATATGTGCATGTATATATATCTTTAAGTTTTTTTATAATTAGCATAAAACAGCAGAAAATTCAATTTTTTTTCACTTTTTTCAACAAAGAACTGCAAATAACTTTAAAATGAAAAATGATAGCATGGTACTTTGAGCACAAAAGTTATTCAGCATAAAAAATCTGCGAAAGGAGTGGTGTTTCATTTATAGATACCTTTTAGATTTTTTTTTATAATCATCAAAAATGGCGGAAATTATTATTTTTTTCACTTTTTTTGAGGTATGGCATAAATGGAATATGCTAGCTCACTACTGGAAATATTGTTGATATTTTTTGTTTGTGTGCCTTCCTCCAGTTAACCAAACTGCAATTTGCTTTTCAAATAGCTCCCACCTGCCGGTCCGGTGGCGCTGAGGGTTGAGCTGCTGGACACCACACTTTATGCCACGCCGGCAACCTGGGTTTGAAAATGGACTTGAGCTGCTGGGGGCTGGCAGAGGAGAGGAAGGATTGAGCATCCCAAGACTGCTCTTCTTCCTCTGGGGAGGGTAGGTGCAATGCATTGCACTGCAGCGGTGACTGGCAGACACCAGCCACACTACAGTTGTGTGCATAGCAAGGGGAGGAAATGGCGGGCATCAACAAGGATGTGCTCTAGACTCCATTGCACATCCAGCTCCCTGGGAGAAAAGTAATGCAAAAAAAATAGCAGGGTGATCTCAGTGGCTGATGGCAGCACCCTGCACCTCCAGTCATGAGAGGCGCCTTCACTGGGGTGCAGAGCAATGAAAGGCCGGCCCTGTGTGTATGGGGCATATAAATCCACGCACCACACCTGGTCTGGGGTTGTGGGTGCTGGTGGCTGGAGATCGCTAGGGGTCTGCTCTTCAGGGGGTGAAAAAATAGGAGTAAGATAAAAAAATAACTAGCTCCCACCTTTCATTTTCAAACGGGGAGAGGCGGTGCAAAACTGTTGTACCCTTAATATTTCCATTTCTATTTTCCCCTGCTCTGTCAATGCTGCCTCGCTGTGGCAGTGTGACCACAGATTCTTGTATTTCCACTTTACATTATCAGGCAAAGTGATCTAGGGCACGCTATATTTCTTATGCAGCCACCCATCGACAGTTCCTTTTCTTCCTTGCATTTAGTCAGTGAGCATGAAAACTGCCTTTGCCATACTACCCCAGAGCTACATCTTGCTCTGCTGCTGTTTCCCTTTTTTGGTTTCATTTTATATCATTCAGCTGTGTGCCATTTATGTTAGAATGTTACCTCTGTTTCCAGGCAAAGAAGCCAGGTGCCTGGTGCTCATCAGAGAAGCCCCCTGCTGACTCTCCCATATCCTTAGCATGCATTTTCATGGCAGCATAGGTGCCTTTGGCATCCTCAGTGAAGACATCAGCACTTGTCAGGTGGTTGATGGCACTCAGCTACACCTCATACCTCACAACCCACCAGGGGCATGCAACAATTTAGCCTTGCTGCTCTCCCTGCCATGTGGTATTGATCACTTAAAATTTATAATATAATCTTATTCGAATTATATACCGCACTTCCCAGGTGGTTGAAGGCACCCAGCTGTTTCTCATGCCTTACAATTCACCTGGGGCATGCAGCAATTTAGCATTGCCGCACACCCTACAATGTGTTATTGCTTACTTACAATTTACAATATGATCCTATGGGAATTTTATATCCCACTACCCAGGTGATGTGCAAGTGTGCATGTGTATCCATGGCTACAGAAGTGCCGGACCATGATGATGGATGTCTCTTATGTCATTTGGAAAGAGTTGTATGTTGTTTGTCCTACCTGATGATGGATGTTTGTGGATGTTTGTGTTGCCTTGTCTCCTTTGGCTGCTTTGGGGGGGGGGGATACAGAGTTAGTGTTGAAAACCCTAACATTGCATTTCCATACTTTTGCCACTTTAATAGCAACTCAAACTGATGCATTAATAGAGTTTTTTGCAAGGACTATATAAGGGATATGCTACCTCCCTACTGTTTTTTTTATGATCATAAAAAATGGCAGGAAATTCAGTTTTTTTTTACTTTTTAGGAGGTATGGCATAAATGGAATATGCTGCCTCCCTACTGGAAATATTGTTGATATTTTTTGTTCACATGCTGATTGACCTGATGACATCACGAGTGGCGAAGCCAAGAATGATGTCATCAGGTTAATCAGCATAAGAACGAAACATATAAACAATATTTCCAGTAGGGAGGCAGCATATTCCATTTATGCCATACCTCCTGAAAAGTAAAAAATGTTGAATTTCCTGCCATTTTTTCTGATTATAAAAAATCTAAAAGGTATCTATAAATGAAACACCACTCATTTAGTAAGGCAAGGCAAGGCAAGGCAAGTTTTATTTTTCTGGTGCCCAATCCCAGAGGATCTGGGCACCGTACAAAAAACATGAGCTCAATTTACAAACACAAAACTATATCCTCATACAAGTCCCATAAATATATAAAACCCTCTAAATTTAAAAAGGACTGATAACACTAGTGTCAAACAGAGTCTGAAAATGCCTGATTGAACAATAGAACTTCAGGTGGGTCTTAAAGGCCTCCCTCACCAACAATGGGAGCGAATTCCATAATACAGGACCAGCGACACTGAATGCTTGATCACCTGCAGTTTTTAATCTTGTCCTCAGAATTGTCAGGAGGCCCCTTGAGGAGGACTGGAGGGGCCGAACCGAGGCAGCAGGTATAAGAAGGTCAGCCAGGTAACAAGGTCCCAGTCCATGTAGGGCCTTATAGGTGAGCAAGCCCACCTTGAAGAGTCCCTTTCTTTGAACTGGCAGCCAGTGCAGTTCTCGCAGCACCAGGGTGACATGGCAATATTTCCTGGCAGCTGCATTCTGCACTAGCTGCAATCAATGGAGGGTGCCTCCAGAGACCCTGAGGTAAAGCACATTACAGTAGTCTAACCTGGTTGTGACAAATGCATGTACCAAGGTGGAGAGGTCCAGGGGCGGAATCAGGTGCCCAATCCTGGTGATATTTCTTAGATGAAAAAAACTTCCCTTGACAACGGCAGACACCTGATGTTCCATTGTCATACCACTGTCACATATTACGGCAAGATTACGCACCTTAAAGGATGTTCTCAAAGGGACTGGCCCTAGAACAAGTCCAGAGTCTGCCCCCAGGGGCAACCCCACCCGCCTCCTGTTCGACTCCACCACCAGTACCTCCGTCTTATCAGGGTTCAGTCGCAACCAACTGGAGGCCATCCAGTCATTGATCTCTGCAAGACAGTTGTTTAATACATCCACCGCAATTGATGTTCCGGGGCAAAGGATAAGTACAGCTGGGTATCATCGGCATAGCAATGAAATCCCAAGCTGTACTTCCTAATGATCTGTCCCAGGGGTAGCATGTACATGGCGAACAAAATCGGAGACAACACCGAGCCCTGAGGTACCCCACAAGACAGAAGGCTAAGAGAAGAGAAAAAATTTCCTATCACCACCCTCTGTCTTCTGTTTTTCAAAAAGGACTCGAACCAGTGAATGACAATGCTGATGAGTCCACAGAAGCTCCTCAGGCGGTCCAGCAGCACCCGATGGTCCACCGTGTCAAAAGCAAAGCAGAGATCGAGTAGAATGAGAATTGTCCCCTCCCCTCAATCTCTCACCCTGAGGAGATCATTTTGCACCTGAACTAATGCAGTTTCTGTTGAATGTCCTGCATGAAACCCCAACTGGAGCGGCTCAAAGATATCAAATGCCATGAGGTGATCACCCAACTGACATGCCACAATCTTCTCCACCACCTTTCCTAAAAATGGAAGGTGGGAGACCAGTCGATAATTCACCTTGATGTCAGGGTCCAATGATGGCTTCTTCAGGAGGGTTCTCACCAGCGCCTCCTTCAAGGCATCTGGGACAACCCCCTCCAGCAAGGAGCACTAGACAATCAAGGTGAACACTGGCCCAACACTGTCGACGCATCCCACTAAGAAACGTGTCGGCGCCGGGTCCAGTTCACAATATGTGTGCTTCAGTTTTGAGATCACCTCAATGACATTGGCCACTGGTTTAAACTTCCCCCAACCGGGCAGAGTGCTTTGTCGACCTTCCCGGTGACCACTGTCAGCCATAGTATGTGCCACTGGCGGAACACCCTGCCTGATGGCAGGCACCCTGTCTGAGGAAAACTGAGCAAACCCATTGTACGAGGCCTCAGAAACTGCTATTTCAAACAACATGAAGTCTTGCTATAATATAGACATTAGCAGTTTGATCCAGCTCTAGAACTGCTCCGGTGTGAAATGGTTAAAACCATTCCAAAATAGAATTTTGGCACAAGAGCAGCTCTATCTGTGTCATTTCAAACTTGAACTGTCAGATTCTTTACTCCCTCAGTGAACAGTCGCCCGAGATTTCTCCTTCTGCTCGGTTCATTTCGGTTTAAAAGTGTTTTCTCGTTGGATTTAACCGAGAATAGTTTTATTTTAACCGCAAAACCGTTCCGTTCAAGCTCTATCTGTGGTAACCATAAGTAAATGAAGATTTTGTCTGTGTGGAACTTGAAGTTATCGGTTCGGTTTTGAACCGATCAGTGGGTTTAAAACTCATTTAAAACTAAAAGATACTATTTTAGAGTGCGGTTCCCAGTTCTTATCGGTTCTAAAAAAAACGGATTTATAACGTTTTTTTCCAATACCCGTGACACGGTTAGGAACCGATAAGGGTGTCTTGCCTGGCACTGCCGTTAAAAGGGCAAGTTTTTGGTTAGGCTGGCATTATGTCTGAGAAACCCAAAAGAAAAACCGGGCCCACTGGGTTTCAACACTGTGATGTTTGTGGGGAAGTCTTTGCCAAGGCTGACCCACACACCACATGTGTTTATTGTCTGGGTTTGACCACCTCAGTCAGACTGCCAGGTATGTAAGAATTTCCTCAGCCACCCTGGAAAAAGATTGGGCAGGCTCAGGAACTAGAGGCTAAAAAGTCCGCTGACCAGATGCCAGCCCGTTCGGTGCCAACCAACCAGAGGGAGTGCCCTCTGACCAGGCCCAGACTTCCTCGGGCCAAAGAAAAGCTGGTTCTGAGGAACCAATTCCAGTAAAGAAAACAAGAAAATCAGCAGGTCTGGAGTCAAAATTCCTTCTCCAACTGCTGCAGAGATAGCAAAAGCCATACAAATTGTCCGGTCACTGTCTCAGGGTCCGTCCGAACTACCACTATCTGGTAAAAAGTCAGTTCGTCCGGTCCCAGTGGTTCAGGATTATGATATTGAGGAATTTTATGAACCAGAGGAGGGGGAGGAGGATTATGAACAGTATGAATGTGGCTGGGAAGGTCTGGGTGTGCCCATTGAACGGACATCTCCCCAGACAGACCTTTAGAATCTCCCCTATGCTGTCTGAGTCCCCATCTCATTTTATGTTTTATAAAAGTTGCTGAAACCCTCCAGCTTCCTTTAAAAGAGGCTGTGGATGAGCAAGAGGAGCCTGATTTTGTAGAAATGATGGATATTCCAGAGTCTAGGAGATTGTCTATTCCTTTACATAAGTCTTTTAGGAAACAAACAATAAAATTTTAAAAGCTCCTAATTCTGTGCCTCCTGTAGATAAAAGATGGACAGAAGGTATACATTGTCAGGCCCTGATACAGAATTCCTTCTCAGCAATGCAGTCATGTTAGTAGTTCAGGCTGCTGCCTGTGATAAAGCTAATATTCCTTGGCTTCACATCCTCCTGACAAGGATTCCAGGAAGATTGATGCCATGGCAAAAACAGTATATGGCAGCCTCTCTGGGACTCAGGCAAGCAAATTATATGGCTTATGTAGCTAGGTATCAGAAATCTAGATGGGATACTGTTATGCAATTGGCCAAGCAGACCCATGGCCAGCTGGCTAGTGAACTAGAACAGGTGGCTGCTGATGGCATTGAAGCCTCTAAGGTTCAGTTTCATGCTGCTGTGGATGTTAATGATGTTTCGTCTAGGGTCATGGCCACATCTGTAGCTTTTCGTGAGGTTGGCCTGGCTCAGGTGTATTAGTTTGTCACAGGATACCCAGACTAAGGCTATGGATTTTCCTGTGGGGAAATTCTCTGTTTGGAGAGCAGACAGAGAACTACATAAAGAAGATGGATGAATATAGGACTACTTACAAGAGTGCCCAGGCTAAGGAGCAGCAAGCCACTCCTCAAAGGCATGCCCCCAAGGGTAGGGGTAGGCCTTTTCACAGACCTTTCTACCAGAATCAGGCCTCCTCTGCCTATGCTCAGAGGGGCTTCTTCAGAGGCAGGGGCAGATGAGGGGTGGGCAGACCTGCTCCCACCCCCCAGCCTAAAGCTCCTGCGAAACAGGCATCCTGATGGGGTGCCCAGGGCCGATTCTCCTGTACCAGTGGGGGGCAGGCTGGCTTACTTCAGTCAGAATTGGACTTCTTTAACCTCAGACAAGTGGGTTCTGGAAGTAGTAAGCCAGGGTCTGGTTCTCAGCTTCAAAAAGTTTCCCAAGTTGAGAAGCAGACTTTTTCTACCTGCAAGTGCTTCAGAGACCCTTGCTCTGGAAACAGAGGTCTCATCCCTGTTAGCTCTCAGAGCAGTAGAAAGGTTCTCCCTGCATCAGGGCAGGGTCTGTATTCAGATACTTCCTTACCCCAAAAAGACAGGAGAGTGGTGGCCCATTTTAGATCTCAGATATCTGAACAAGCATCTTTTGAAACCAAAGTTCAAAATGGTAACTCTGGCAATGATTTTACCTTCCTAAGGCCAGAGGACTGGCTAGCCTCCCTGGACCTCAAGGATACCTATTTCCATGTCCTAATCAGAAGATCCCATTGAAAGTACCTCAGATTTGAACTGCCCTCAGGTCATTTCCAGTTCAGAGCAATGCCCTTCGGCCTTACTCTCTGCTCCAAGGGTATTCACAAAGTGTCTAGCAGTGGCAGTGGCTCACTTAAGGAGGCAGAGGATTGCTGTTTTTCCCTATCTAGATGACTGGCTCATTGTAGGCCAGTCCCAGAACAGGTAAAATCTCACCTGCAGGTCACCCAGCAGCTTCTCACCCTGGGTTTTCTGCTAAACCTACCAAAGTCGGTTCTGGAACCAGTCCAGGTACTCACCTTTATAGGGGCAGAATTGGACACAAAGCTAGCCAGAGCCTTTCTTCCCCAGAAAGGGTAAGGAATTTAGTGGCTCTGGCCTCTTCCTTCACTATGCAGGTCTCGACCAGCAAGACACTTTCTGAAGCTCCTGGGGCACATGGCTGTATCCACAGCTGTTGTGCAGGGAGCCAGATTTCAGATGAGAGACATTCAGTTTCACTTGAGAACCTTTTGTCTCAGAGAAGAGACCCCTTCCAAGTTGGTCCCAGTGACTTGAACCTTGATCCTAGCTCTCCAGTGGTGGCAGGATCAGAGCAATTTAAGAGCGGGGGTCCCTCATTTCCTTCTCACGACTTGACTCTCACTACAGATGCTTCCTTCTGGGTTGGGAGCCCACATGGGTGACCTTTCCACTCAGGGAGTTTGGTCCCCCCAGGAATCTCTGCTCCACATCAATTTGCTGGAACTCAGAGCTGTCTTTTTAGCTCTTCAAGTTTTTTCTGCATCTGTCCACGACAAGGTGATACAAGTCAGAACAGACAGCACCAGAACAATGTGGTACATCAACAAACAGGGGGGCACTCGGTCTTCGACCTTGGCACCGAGGCAATGAAGTTGTGGTCTCTGGCCTATTCCCTGAACACTTCCCTCATAGCAGTTCATCTTCCAGGGAAGGACAATGTCCTAGCGGATGCCCTCAGCAGGATTTCCCACGGCCATTTCGAATGGTCCCTGGATCCTCAAGTGCTGGGGATAGTTTTTGCCAGGTGGGGCATCCCTCAGATAGATCTTTTTGCAGCCCCAGACAATCACAAACTTCCTCTGTTCTGTTGCAGGCCTCCAGTGCTGGGCTCAGTTCCCTGGATGCCCTTCTTCTGGATTGCAGGGAAGTTCCTCTATGCTTCCCCTTTCTCTCCTATTCAAAGTACTAGTCAAAATCAGATCTCAGCCTTGCAGGATGATTCTGATTGCCCCGATTAGGCCAGGCAGCCCTGGTACCCACTCCTTCTGTCTCTGACAGTCCATCTTCCCCTGTGCCTCCCCAGGAATCACAATCTGTTGACTTGTGCCCAGGAAGGGTTTGGTATCGGACCTCAAATCCCTCAACCTCAAGGCCTGGCTCTTGAGGAGTTAGAGTTTGCTGATTTACACCTCTCTCAGGGTGTTCTTGAGATCCTAAAGGCTTCCAGAAAGCCTTCCACTAGGGCTACTTATAGTTCTAAATGGAAAAGGTTTTCCATTTGGTGTGCTGGGAAAAATATTTCTCCAGAATCTGCTGAATTGCCCATTCAAACAACATGAAGTCTTGCTATATTGTAGACATTAGCAGTTTGTTCCAGCTCTAGAACTGCCCCGGAGTGAAATGGTTAAAACCATTCCAAAATAGAATTTTGGCACGAGAGCAGCTCTATCTGTGTCATTTCAAACTTGAACTGTCAGATTCTTTACTCCGCCTCAGTGAACAGTCACTCCGGAGATTTCTCCTTCTGCTCGGTTCATTTCTCGGTTTAAAAAGTGTTTTTCTCGGTTGGATTTAACTGAGAATAGTTTTATTTAACCACAAAACCGTTCGGTTCAAGCTCTATCTGTGGTAACCGTAAGTAAATGAAGGTTTTGTCTGTGTGGAACTTGAAGTTATCGTTCGGTTTTGAACCGATCAGTGGGTTTAAAACTCATTTAAAACTAAAAGTTACTATTTTAGAGTGCGGTTCCCGGTTCTTATCGGTTCTAAAAAAAACGGATTTATTACGTTTTTTTCCAATACCCGTGACACGGTTAGGAACCGATAAGGGTGTCTTGCCTGGCACTGCCGTTAAAAGGGCAAGTTTTTGGTTAGGCTGGCATTATGTCTGAGAAACCCAAAAGAAAAACCGGGCCCACTGGGTTTCAACACTGTGATGTTTGTGGGGAAGTCTTTGCCAAGGCTGACCCACACACCACATGTGTTTATTGTCTGGGGTTTGACCACCTCCAGTCAGACTGCCAGGTATGTAAGAATTTCCCTGCAGCCACCCTGAAAAAAAGATTGGGCAGGCTCAGGGAACGAGAGGCCAAAAAGTTCACTGACCCGGATGGCCAGCCCGGTTCGGTGCCAACCGAACCAGAGGGAGTGCCCTCTGACCAGGCCCAGACTTCCTCGGGCCAAAGAAAAGCTGGTTCTGAGGAACCAATTCCAGTAAAGAAAACAAGAAAATCAGCAGGTCTGGAGTCAAAATTCTTCTCCAACTGCTGCAGAGATAGCAAAAGCCATACAAATTGTCCGAAACATCGTCTCAGGGTCCGTCCAACCACCATCACTACTGGTAAAGGTCGGTTCGTCCGTCCCTGTGGTTCAGGATTATGATATTGAGGAATTTTATGAACCAGAGGAGGGGGAGGAGGATTACGAACAGTATGAATGTGGCTGGGAAGGTCTGGGTGTGCCCATTGAACCGGACATCTCCCCAGACAGACCTTTAGAATCTCCCCCTATGCTGTCTGAGTCCCCATCTCATTTTATGTTTTATAAAAAAGTTGCTGAAACCCTCCAGCTTCCTTTAGAAGAGGCTGTGGATGAGCAAGAGGAGCCTGATTTTGTAGAAATTATGGATATTCCAGAGTCTAGGAGATTGTCTATTCCTTTACATAAGTCTTTTAGGAAACAAACAATAAAAATTTTAAAAGCTCCTAATTCTGTGCCTCCTGTAGATAAAAAGATGGACAGAAGGTATACATTGTCAGGCCCTGATACAGAATTCCTTCTCAGCAATGCAGTCATGTTAGTAGTTCAGGCTGCTGCCTGTGATAAAGCTAATATTCCTTGGCTTCACATCCTCCTGACAAGGATTCCAGGAAGATTGATGCCATGGCAAAAACAGTATAGGCAGCCTCTGGGACTCAGGCAAGCAAATTATATGGCTTATGTAGCTAGTTATCAGAAATCTAGATGGGATACTGTTATGCATTGGCCAGCAGGCCCATGGCCAGCTGGCTAGTGAACTAGAACAGGTGGCTGCTGATGGCATTGAAGCCTCTAAGGTTCAGTTTCATGCTGCTGTGGATGTTAATGATGTTTCGTCTAGGGTCATGGCCACATCTGTAGCTTTTCGTAGGTTGGCCTGGCTCAGGTGTACTAGTTTGTCACAGGATACCCAGACTAAGGCTATGGATTTTCCTGTGGTGGGAAATTCTCTGTTTGGAGAGCAGACAGAGAACTACATTAAGAAGATGGATGAATATAGGACTACTTACAAGAGTGCCCAGGCTAAGGAGCGGCAAGCCACTTCTCAAAGGCATGCCCCCAGGGGTAGGGGTAGGCCTTTTCACAGGCCTTTCTACCAGACTCAGGCCTCCTCTGCCTATGCTCAGAGGGGCTTCTTCAGAGGCAGGGGCAGATGAGGGGTGGGCAGACCTGCTCCCACCCCCCAGCCTAAAGCTCCTGCGAAACAGGCATCCTGATGGGGTGCCCAGGGCCGATTCTCCTGTACCAGCGGGGGCAGGCTGGCTTACTTCAGTCAGAATTGGGCTTCTTTAACCTCAGACAAGTGGGTTCTGGAAGTAGTAAGCCAGGGTCTGGTTCTCAGCTTCAAAAAGTTTACTAAGTTGAGAAGCAGACTTTTTCTACTTGCAAGTGCTTCAGAGACCCTCGCTCTGGAAACAGAGGTCTCATCCCTGTTAGCTCTCAGAGCAGGAGAAAGGGTTCCTCCCCTGCATCAGGGCAGGGGTCTGTATTCCAGATACTTCCTTACCCCAAAAAAGACAGGAGAGTGGCGGCCCATTTTAGATCTCAGATATCTGAACAAGCATCTTTTGAAACCAAAGTTCAAAATGGTAACTCTGGCAATGATTTTACCTTCCCTAAGGCCAGGGGACTGGCTAGCCTCCCTGGACCTCAAGGATGCCTATTTCCATGTCCTAATCAGAAGATCCCATCGAAAGTACCTCAGATTCGAACTGCCCTCAGGTCATTACCAGTTCAGAGCAATGCCCTTCGGCCTTACCTCTGCTCCAAGGGTATTCACAAAGTGTCTAGCAGTGGCAGTGGTCCACTTAAGGAGGCAGAGGATTGCTGTTTTTCCCTATCTAGATGACTGGCTCATTGTAGGCCAGTCCCCAGAACAGGTAAAATCTCACCTGCAGGTCACCCAGCAGCTTCTCACCTCCCTGGGTTTTCTGCTAAACCTACCAAAGTTGGTTCTGGAACCAGTCCAGGTACTCACCTTTATAGGGGCAGAATTGGACACAAAGCTAGCCAGAGCCTTTCTTCCCCCAGAAAGGGTAAGGAATTTAGTGGCTCTGGCCTCTTCCTTCACTATGCAGGTCTCTCGACCAGCAAGACACTTTCTGCAGCTCCTGGGGCACATGGCTGCATCCACAGCTGTTGTGCAGGGAGCCAGATTTCAGATGAGAGACATTCAGTTTCACTTGAGAACCTTTTGGTCTCAGAGAAGAGACCCCTTTCCAAGTTGGTCCCAGTGACTTGAACCTTGATCCTAGCTCTCCAGTGGTGGCAGGATCAGAGCAATTAAGAGCAGGGGTCCCTCAATTTCCCTTCTCACGACTTGACTCTCACTACAGATGCTTCCCTTCTGGGTTGGGGAGCCCACATGGGCGACCTTTCCACTCAGGGAGTTTGGTCCCCCCAGGAATCTCTGCTCCACATCAATTTGCTGGAATTCAGAGCTGTCTTTTTAGCTCTTCAAGCTTTTTCTGCATCTGTCCATGACAAGGTGATACAAGTCAGAACAGACAGCACCACAACAATGTGGTACATCAACAAACAGGGGGGCACTCGGTCTTCGGCCTTGTGCACCGAGGCAATGAAGTTGTGGTCTCTGGCCTATTCCCTGAACACTTCCCTCATAGCAGTTCATCTTCCAGGGAAGGACAATGTCCTAGCAGATGCCCTCAGCAGGATTTCCCAGGGCCATCACGAATGGTCCCTGGATCCTCAAGTGCTGGGATAGTTTTTTTGCCAGGTGGGGCATCCCTCAGATAGATCTTTTTGCAGCCCCAGACAATCACAAACTTCCTCTGTTCTGTTGCAGGCCTCCAGTGCTGGGCTCAGTTCCCCTGGATGCCCTTCTTCTGGATTGGGAGGGGAAGTTCCTCTATGCTTCCCCCTTTCCTCTCCTATTCAAAGTACTAGTCAAAATCAGATCTCAGCCTTGCAGGTTGATTCTGATTGCCCCGGATTGGGCCAGGCAGCCCTGGTACCCACTCCTTCTGTCTCTGACAGTCCATCTTCCCCTGTGCCTCCCCAGGAATCACAATCTGTTGACTTGTGCCCAGGGAAGGGTTTGGTATCCGGACCTCAAATTCCTCAACCTCAAGGCCTGGCTCTTGAGGAGTTAGAGTTTGCTGATTTACCCCTCTCTCTCTAGTGGCTATCACTTCTGCCAGATGCATAAGTGAATTGCAAGCCTTGTCAGTGGAGACTGACTTTATTTCTTTCCACAGGGATAAGGTAGTCCTTAGGACTAATAGGAAGTTTTTGCCTAAGGTGGTTTCAGATTTCCATCTTAATCAATCTATCTCCCTTCCAGTATTTTTCACTTATCACTCCTCTTCAGGTGAGAGGAGGTTGCACAGCCTGGATGTTAAGAGAGCTCTTAGTTATATATAGAGCGTACCAAAGGTCACAGGTTCAAATCCCTCCAACTTTTCCTTACCTATGGTGAAGTTGGGAAAGGCAAACCTGCCACTAAGAGATCAATAGCCAGGTGGATTGTCTCTTGTATCCAATTTTGTTATCAGAAAGTGGGCGACCCCAGTTTGAGGCTCATTCTACCAGGGGTACAGCTGCGTCTCTAGCTGCTGCCAGAGATATCCCTTTATTAGAGATTTGCCAGGCTGCTACTTGGAAAACGGTACACACTTTACCAAGCATTACTCCTGGATGTCCAGGCCAGAGAGATGCTCGTGTCTGGCACAGCTGTTCTTCAGAGCCTATTCCCTAAGTAGGTTCTGCCCCTCCTCCATGGAGGTACTGCTGTGTATTCTGCTAATGTCTATAATATAGCAAGACTTCATGTTGTTTGAAGAAAAAATTACTCACCTTAGTAATGTTGTTTCTTCTAATGGAGTCTTGCTATATTATAGACCTCCCCCCAACCTGCCCCTCTCAGAACCTCTACTTGGTGGGGTGCGGGCAACTTAGTGTGGGCACTACTTATGTCCTGTTAGCATTTTGTCCCCTTTGGGACTTTGGGGGTGTGTATGTGTATGCGTGTATGTTTTATTATACTTATGTTCCATTTTCATATTATTAGAATGGTGTTAGTATTTCTGGTCCCCTGACTTGAGTCTTGGGTGTTGGGACCATCAATGGTTGTTATTATTTAGGTAGCCATTTGGCTAGTGTAGGTTACAGCTTCCACACAGACCTTAGTGAGTTTGGCTCAGAAAGATCTGACAGTTCAAGTTTGAAATGACACAGATAGAGCTGCTCTCGTGCCAAAATTCTATTTTGGAATGGTTTTAACCATTTCACTCTGGGGCAGTTCTAGAGCTGGATCAAACTGCTAATGTCTATAATATAGCAAGACTCCATTAGAAGAAACAACATTACTAAGGTGAGTAATTTTTTCTTTCAGCTGAAGATAGTCAGGATGTAATAACCTTTCCACAGTCCGAAAAAGGATTGCTGGTTGGTTTCTCCCAGCAGCAATCTCCCTGGACAGGAACACTGCCTTCTTACGGTTGATTGCCCCCTGGTACACACAGGGCCAGTTTGTCTGCCTCCGAGCCGGACCCCCACCAGCAGCACTCCAACCTCTGACCCTTGATCTTCAAAGCCTTGAGCTCCCCATCAAACCATGGGGACCTCAAGTGAGAAGATCTAGATTGTACATGGATCGGTGCAAGAGAGTTGAGTGCCTCAGTCACTGCCCTATTATAGGCATCAACTGCCTCACCCACACCTCCCCTGCATGCACTGTCCACACTAGATAGGTTCACCACCGCCAAAAAACCCTCCAGGGTCAAACCCCTCAATGGACAGTAGTTCACCATCTCTGCAGAGGGAGGGATCTCGGAGGGTGCCCTGAACATGAACTCCACCGTGCTATGATTGGACCAAATGACCCGAACAGTTCTGTGATTCTCAATCTCAAGCCCCTGTGAGAAGACCAGGTCCAACACGTGTCCACCCTGGTGAGTCACAGTAGTAACTGCTTGTGACAGGCCCAGGGATATCATCAGCTGAAGGAATTGATAACTCAGCCTGGATGACTCGTCGTCGGCCCAGACATTGAAGTCCCCCAGAACTAAACATCTGGAGGACTCCAATGTCTCACCAACCACCAAGTCCCCCACTTCCTGCAAGAATTCTCCAACCACCACAGGAAGATGGTATATCAACAGAATTCTACAGCCCATGCCAGGACCCCATGGATGGCCACACATTCGAATGAACCCAGTGTTCTCACTGGGTGCATGGTGAAGCCCAGCTCAGCTCTAAAACAGATAGCCACACCTCTGCCCCTGCATTCCACTCTGGGGCAGTGCACTACGGAATAACCTGGGGGGTTGGCAGCCTCTAACACTGGCCAGCTACATCTCTCAACAAGGTTTCCGTAATGCAAGCCAGGTCGACCGATGAAATCAGATCTGCAATAATTATAGTCTTATTATTGATCGACCTGGCATTGTATAGCAACACCCTCAGGGGATTGGTGGACAGTGCAGCCCTTCTAGCTATCTGCCCACTAAGTCCCATGGGAACCCTGGGGATAGGGATTAATTCCATCTGGCATCTTTCCAACCCCTGTCTCAACCCAGGGCGTCTTCTGCAACTAATTACCTCAATCCTATTCCCTTCACCCGTGTATGGGGCTCCCTGTCAACTTCTGCCCCTACGTCTCCTTCCAATTCCCACCTCCCAGCATCGGCAAGCTGTTGTATCAGATACCAGAGAGTAATAAAGGGATGCAAATCTTGAAGCTGGGACACCCCATACACAAATCTCACCTGCCACACTTTATACACCCCACAACACATATTTATCTGTCCTAACACCAAAACTCACCCTCCTTTATTTAATCATCATAATCAAAAATAAACCCCCTAAAACACAGAAAACGGCCCCCCACCCTCTACATAAAACACAAAAGAAATCCCCCAAATGCCAAATACAATAGTCCAATTGATCGAAACCAGGAGGATTTCACCCAATCATAGTCATAGGATTCAGCAGGGCAACAGTCAATTTCGTCTTATCACCCACTGATAATAAACTCTTCCAATCTATTATAGTCCAAATTTCACAGTTCGAAATAAACAATTTCAGTCTCACCAGTTCTCAAGGAACAGAAACTAACTCAGCTAAGAAACACAGGGAGGTTGTCATATACTCACATATTCCTCTTCAATCTTCATCACAATAGTCCATCAGCACAATTCCATCCTAGGAACTCATTCGACGAGCGTAAGAAGGCCGCCTTCTCCAGCCCAGGATCCACCATACATTTCTAATGCTCTCCACAGCAGAAGACAGGTTAGGTTCTCCCGACAGGCAGAGGAGCTCCCTCCTCCTACCCACCAGTTACCCACACCACTCAACCACTGACCAGCATCGCAGATCCCCTTAGCCCGCAAAGCGATCTCCAAGGTAATCCAGTAATACAGTTCATCTTCTTCCTACTTGCTATTATTTCCGCTTAATCCACTGGTCCCAGTACACAGTGAACTGAATACTTCCTGCAGCTCGGTCCAACTGGGTTCTCACCCCAGCCGAAATCCGCCACTCCAACTGCCGTTCCTCCACACCAATTCCACCAACTGTAATCCTTTCCACACTCCCTGTCATGCTCTGAAGCTCTGGATTCCTTGAACAATGACAGTAAGCCACAATATAAAATCAATTCCTTCCAGGGCTATTCAAACAATACAAAATAACGTTATACAAAAAAAACCGCTCAAACACTAACAATGCTAAAAACGCTCAGCTCAGCTCCACTGCAAGCAACAGCCCAGTACATATATTTGTGCTGCACAATTTTTGTGCTCTAAGTATCATGCAATCATATTTCATTTTAAAGCTATTTGCACTTGTTTGTTGCAAAAAGTGAAAAGAAATTTGAATGTTCTGCTGTTGTTCACTAATTATAAAAAAAATAAATAAAAGGCATGTATAAATGAAACTCATTTTGTAGATATTTTTGTGCTGAACAAATGTCATGGTCAGAGTACCATGCGATCATTTTTTGTTTTCAAGGTATTTGCATTTGTTTGTTGAAAAAGTGACAAAAATGAATTTTCTGCTTTTTTGCTAATTAAAAAAAACTAAAAGATATCTATAAATGAAACACCACTCATTTTGTACATATTTTTTGTGCTGAATAACTTTTATGCTCACAGTACCATGTTATCATTTTTTATTTTAAAGTTATTCGCATTTGAATATGGTTAGTAGAGCTAGCATACATCTGCACAGCTAGCATCTCTCTCATGATTGATATCATCAAGCCAGCCATTTTAGGATTCTTACAGCAGGATTTTTGAATCAGAAGAGGCTGTAGTTACAATTTTCAAATGCTATGAAATGGCATTTATCCTACTTTAATAAATACAGTTTCAGTATAAATGTAAACAACAGCCTCTCTTTTACAAGCCTATGGAGTACTTTAAAAAAAATGTGTAAAAAAGATTATTTAGGTGTCCTTTAATACTTCATGTTTGTTTAAATTTGATACTTTACAGCTTTGTCTTTTCAAATATGTTTTTTTAAAATGGTTTGCTGATTATTTCTGCTTGTATTGCTGGTTCTTTTTTATGCATTTTTTATTATAGAGAATAATGTATGGGCAACCATATGCAACAACGCTGTGTTTCCATTGAGGGGTTGAGATGACAGCATATGAACCTCGACAGCGAAGCTCAAGAGGGCCATGCTGTCACCTCAACCCCGAGATGGAAACACATGCCTAGTTGTGTGTGGTTGACCATATTTTATTTTTTATAGTATATGTTTTTTTACACTAAAGTGACAGACCCTCATTGAAGTGAAAACAAAAAATATTGCCATTTCTTAGTTCTACTCCGATATCAAAATCAAATTTCCAGACTTTTGAAAGGTAAAAGGTATGACTTTGGGCACTGGGTGGTTAGTAAGTAGTTAGGTGTAGCATAGATGAGAAATGTAAAATTGTATGACCTTTGAACTGTGCATAACAACTGTACAGAATGCGCATAACACTTTAGAATGCGCATAATGGGTTAAAATGTGCTTAACAAGGATTTTGAGCAGGATAATTTTTATACATAACAAAGGGTAACCATATACTATAAAGTTGTTATCAAAAACATCAGAAATTAACACTGTAAGTACTGTTGTATAGTACTTCATTTTTTTATTTATTTATGTGCATAGGAAGAGGTTTATGAGAGCAGATAGCATTTAATTATTATTTTTGAAGGTTTTTAGGGAGTTATGGTGGCAACCATGTTTATAATGGAAAACTGTGGTTGACAAGCCTCACTATTTTTTTTTTAATTCATTATTACTTGGGCCGCCATTTTGTGTCTGGTAAACAATGGATAGTTTAGAGTTTATACAAAGCTGTTGGAAGTAATGAGTTAAAGTAAATAGCCTGATGGCCAGGGTCTTTTATCAAGTGTGCTTTTGTACTGTGATACAACTACTGTCTAGAATGGTTTGTATTGTGATACAACTACAGTCTAGAATGGTTTCTAACCAATCAAGGGCTTGATTCACAAAGCTTTGCCACAGCGCAAACCCCGTTTGCATGGCGCACACTGGGTTTTGTGCCATAGTGTTATTCACAAAAGCCCAGTCTGCACCATCAGAATGGGCTTGCACTGGCACACAGTTTTCAGGGGTCTGCAATGCCAATGATGGTGAGGGGACCTGCATAATGGCACTGTGCCATTCACAAACTATTTTCTCCACATAAGGGCTTTTTGCAGAGGTCCCTTTTGTGGAGAAAATACCACCGACCAAGACCTGGCAGTATTCCACACAAATCTGTAAGCAGAAATAGCCACCTCAAATGGCTGGACGCTGGGATACAAATAAGGCAGCAAAGAACACAAAATCCCTGCACCATCTATCACCTCAAATAAAGCACATTCAGACAAAAATAGACATATAAATACCAGTTTAATTCATAAAGTGCCATAAAACCACACACCTCACAAACAAGGGGATGCCAATAGGGAACACCCAGCACTAAACTCCAACCGGTTTTGCTCAGGGCACCATCAAGGAGTGCCCCAGGTGTGGTGTTACCTTTATTTTAAATCAGTCTCTTAAAGTGCCATACACCAATTAAGGTTCATATAGAGTGATATATGTTATAACCAAATAATCAATTTAAAAGAATATTCAAACAAGAGACACACACACACACACACTTAGACATCTGATCACCTAAAAATAGTAAACATACTAACAGTTAAAATGTATATTGAAATATACATAAATCAGAAATGCAATCAATAGTTGCACCACACAGAATAGGTATGTATCAATACATAATTCAGTGCATCTAAACATACAGTATATATATAGATATATGCATAATTCTTGTGTTGACATAAAATCACAAGACACCAACATCAGAACAACAGCCATATCAATTCACATAGAGAAATTAATTATTAGTCAGACAGTATGTGGGAGAGGGAAGGAATTAGAAAAAGGAATTCAAACTTGGAAAGGTAAGAGATACCATAAATGGTTATTACATCTTTTATCCTTTATATTCTGCACAACCCTAGTGGCTGCCTGAGGTACTGAAGTGGTTCCCACACCCACAACACTGTGCCCCTGGTAGTCTAGTGGTCCCTCCCCCCTTCCTGGCTTCTGATCATTGTCCCAGAGGTGTAAAAAAATAACATCCTGTTGCACCATAGAAGTACAGAAGGAGAGAGGCAGTGCTCGTGGCCCCCCCCACGTACCTCCGATCACCGTCCCTTATGTTAAAAACATGTACTGTCCTGTGATAGAAATACAGGAAGAAAGAGGCAGTGCCAGTAGTATTACCTGCCCCCCCACCTTGTCCTCCAATCACTGGCCTATCATTAAGGAAGGAATCTCCCTGGTGGCTACTGCCCCCACCTGATCACCCCATCCAAAATATAGAACACAGTACTATTGGTGACCAGTGCCCCCCCCAACATCCCAATCCTTTGTATCAGACAGTTCCCCAATTTCCTGGTGGTCTAGTTGACCCTCCACCGTATCAGACATTGGCCCCCACCCCGCTCCCGAGCCTGATCCCCAGTGACCAGCACAACCCTCCTTTCACCACTGTGGGTGGTCACTGACTGAGTTCTCAATGAGCTCATACTGTATACAGTAAATGCTCATTGAGAGCTCAGTTGGTGGCCAGCCACAGAGGTGAGAGGAGGGCTGTGCTGGTCACCAGCTGGGGGTCTGGTTGGGGGGGTAGGGTGGTGGGTCCATCCCTCACAGGGTGGGTGGTTGGGGGATCCACTAGACACTGGGGAAAACCATATGGTGCCCTATACAGGCAGCTCAGAAATGGGTGGGGGGATCTCTAGACCATCAGGGTAATTTGACACTTTATGGCAAGGAGGGATAGAGGATAGGGTGGGGGGACCACCGGACTACCAGTGGGATTTTTATTGTTCTACAGGCACAGCACTCAGGGATCAGGGGAGGGGGAAAGGTGCCACTAGACTTCCAGGGAATCATTTTCTTAACTGTCAGGATAGCAATCAGAGAACAGGTTGAGGGGAAGGAACCACTACCACCAGGTAACAATGTACTTTTGTTTTGTAAACTATAGGGATGGCAATCAGTTCTGGGGGATGGGGAGGGACCACTATACCACCAGGGAGATTTTTTTTCATTAATGAAGGGACAGTGTTCGGTGATCAGGGACAGGGAGTGACCACTAGACCACAGGAAGCTTTATTTGGTCTACACAGGAGAAAGCCAGTCCGTGTTGGGGGGATGGGTGCAAAACTCCTTTGCAGCCCATGTAAATGGGCCCATAATGGGCATGCAAATGACCAGCTAGCGCCTTGCATGCCAAATGGGCTCAATTGCATAGTTGCCTTTGTGAATAACACATAGCGCACCAGTGCTATTCACTGTGGGGACATTTCAAGGTATGCAGGTCAGGGCAGTGCTAGTGGGGCTAGAGGTAGAAGTAATGGGCTTACTGTGGCCTCTACCTGGCCCTATTCACAATCGGATAGCACCCTACGCTATCTATCTGTGAACAGCATTTTTTACCACCTGGGCAATCGCAAAAAGCAACACAGACTTCTGTGCTACACTTCGTGATTTTTTTTGTGAATCTAGCCCCAGAAGTCAGAAAAATCTCATGTCATTTTATAATCTGGAAATAGGATTGAAACCCCACTGTACAAACACAATACAGGCCAAGCCTCCATTTGTTACAGACTCCCCCACTTGTGGACTGTTCTACCCATTACTCTGTCCACCTTGCCTGAGCTTTTGGTCTGCCAAGACCTGGCTCAAGAAGTCTCATAGGGCCCCTTAATCTTGCTACAGCTGCCCTCTCCTATGTGCTGCTTGGATGTGCTACTCGCGGCTTATTCTGATCTCTGACTGCTCTGATTATCTAAGCCATGTCATGCCAATTCCTCATGCTGTTGATTTTGCTTATGGCTTTAGCATTATGTATGCTGCTTTTGATGCCCAAAGACACTACTGTCTGTAACTTGCAAATTCTGTTCCACTGATTTTTCTTCAGTGTCAGTTGTACTTCCAGTTGTTTATGTGCTACTCATTTCCTACGCTATGATAATTGCTTGTTGAATGTATACCTCAAATTTCTCTGTCCCCCCCACTCCCCAACCCCAGTCTCAAGTGGAAGCAAGTCTTCCAGTGCTCTTGCTAACCTGGTAAAATATGTTTAAATAAATAAAAATAAACTCCATTCCCCTGCCCCATCAGAACAGCGTATCTGAGAAAATACCTCAAACTTTAACAAAAAAGAGTATGAAAATGTGCTAGTCTAACCTTCTTCTCATTCAGTAAATATTGTTTTCAAAAGGTAGTTTTGATTTCTAAAAATGTTTTTACCAGATTCCACCACAGCCTCTGACTCTGTCATGATGTAACCTTGAGCAAGTCCCTTGACCTCTCTGTACTCGTAGTCAGTCCCAGATTTGAAACTGGGTAGAATAGAAGCTGGATCCCACCGACATTGAGATGCTGCATATTTGATTGATTGACTGATTGATTGATTAATTTTATTTTGTAAAAAAACTGGAGCCAGATTTTCAGTGGTTCAAGGACTAAGTCCTACTCCACAGCCACCTCTGCATTAGGAAATCTCTGCACCTGTGGAGATTTCAATCTTTAGCCCGTGCTCTGCAGGAGTGGCAGGCACAGCTGCAGGAGATGTTACACTTGGTCCCACCATGTGCAACATTTTGGCACAGCTGCACTGAAAAAGGTGGTCAAATGCTGTCATAAATCATGGAGCTCGTCGTAAACCAACTCCACCTTTGCAAATATGATGGCTGCAGGAAAAACTGCAGCTCCTCAAGTGGGGAACCACTTGTGCCAGTTTTTATTCCACACCCACGCAACATTCAGGGTCTTTGAAAATCTAGCTCCTGGTTAGCCCATAAATAGATGATTATCCATTGTCAAAAATCTCCGTCCTTAATTAGTACACATCAATGGTATTTCAAAGAGAGTTCTTTTTTAAAACAGCTGACTACAGAAGGCCGGGTTCAGGGAAACCGGTCACTGACATTCCCAGGCAAACAGTTGTAATTAGCTAAACAGAAGACAAGCCATCTGATAACTATTGTATGCCTCTGCCTCACAGACAAACACTACCCAATATTTGGTAGTTAACAGTGATGGTACTTCTAGGTTTGTGTAACAAAACGTATTTTATTTAAGAGAATATCCACTTAATCCAGTGTTGTCTTACAGGCAGAGCCATAACAAAGGAGGCCGCAATCTCTTACTGAGAATAAAAAGCTTAGTTCAGTCTGCAGAAGGGGATGAAGAGATTACCTACAGGCAGATGAAGTATTTGAAAGGCCTAGCTGAAAGTAAATCCACCATTAAAACTTGGGATCTTGGTGGTGGCCTTCTCATCATGCCCCCTGTGGGGTAATCCCCACAGTATACTGATTCTTGAGAGGAATCGTTTTGTATTACAATCAGATAAGTGCAGCTTCTGAAGAAAGGAACGTTAAACTGATTAACTTATTCAGCTTGAGGCAGCCATGCTGAATATGGTTAAGCATGGAATGTTTCAACTCATATACGCTGTGGGAAGGAAAAGAAAGAATTAGTTAAAGTACTGTGGTGACTCCCTATGTGTGATACACCAGGAGTTCTGGACTTTGCATCTCTTAGAGGAGACATGATTGAGACCTACAATTACCTCAAAGGGGTGAACAAGGTGCAGGTGGGGTGTCTCCTTCACACAAAAGAAGGCACTAGAATACAGGGGCATAGAATGAAGCTCGGGAGGAGGGAGTTTAGGAGAGAGGTGAGGAAATACTTCTTCACAGACAGGGTGGCGGATGACTGGAACGGCCTTCTAGAGGAGGTAGTGGGGGCAAAGACTGTGGGGAGCTTCAAGCACGCATGGGATAAGCACAGGGGTTAACTGAGTAGAGGAAGGGGTGGAGGGAGGGATGCCAGTGACCAACTAGGGTCAGAGGTGCCTGAATAGGTAGAGAAAAGGGGCGGACTAAGTGAGCCTACCTGTCCCTTTCTGCTGACAGAGTCTATGTTTCTATGAGTAACTGAGCTGTTGGTTTCCCAGAGGGGGAAGCCCACATAGTCATTTAATTTGGAAATTACTAGATCCTGTATATCTTGGCAGATGTAAGGGATTGATGCAGCACATGGGATATGAGTGTAGACTATGGGGATGTGCCAGGTTTGAGAGATATACCCAAGGGTCCCTATGGCAGCAGTCACAGGGTCAATATGGTAACAATTGCTGTGGGAAAAAGTGGGTTTTCGATGGGCCAGTGGCCCTGAAGCTCCTCATGTTGTCTGATTGGACCTTCTACTGGACTGACTGTATAAAGGAACTGTGAGGACAATTGGTCCTGCTAAAAGTGTAATATCCCATATTTAAATTCCATCACAGTATCACTGTGAGACAGCATGTTCCAGGATAGTGAGAGAGCCCTGAGGGTTGTGGGAGAACCCACCTAGGATAGCAGCAGAACCCTGTAAAATTGACTATCAAGCTCAGTATGTAACTGCGGACAAATTATTTCTGTTTCCTCTAAGTAACTGAAGCCCTAAAGGCGCAACCTGTTTGAACCTGCTGGAATATGGCTACAGCATGAGATCTGGTCTAGTCCCTCAGGAGGCGGACTCAAGAAAGGAGTTGTTTCATGTAATTTAGCAAGGACCTTCCCCTCTACTAAATTCTTGCACTTGCTTCAGAAGGGACTGTTCCTCCTACTAAATTGTGGATATCCCACCATATAGAAATCCTCAAGGGAAGTTACTTTACTCACAAAGCTAACTGAACAGCCTCTGAGATAAAATGTAGTCTTTCTGAACACTGAAAGAAACTGTGTAAGATACCTTGATACCTCCCTTCCTACTGGGTAGGAAGGAGGATACCCTGTAATGTGGTGGTGCTAGCATTTGACCCAGGATCCTTTGCTCCATGGCAGCTGGCAGAGTAGAGGGTGGAGAGCCAGGACACATGACAGCTGCAGTCCCCAGTGAGTAGGACTCCTCTATAACCCATTTTAAATTGTGTGCTGAGCCACAATGGCCCTGAAGTAGCTGGGACTGAATCATAGAATACGTGGAGATTATGTAGGCTCCAGGGCCTCTATGCTGGCTTCCAAAATTCTACAGGGAGCTTGGATGCACCAGAATCCTCAGGCTATGGTGCACTGTCCTGTGGAGGGCAGTAGTGAAGTAGGTATGGAGTCAAGGCTAGCAGCTAGAATCCCCACGTAGCTCCAGAGCAGAATACCCCTTAGTAACATTTATATTTCATTGCTGGTGCTTGTGAAGCCCCAGCCTGGAGTCTGAGTTTAGATCTACCTTATGCTGGGTCCTGTTTAGTACTGGGGGTATGAAACACACTGCTGTATGAAACAAATGTGCCCTTGGGTTATACACCACCCCTAAAGTACTCTGACTCCGATATATGTGGGTAGCAGCCTTGAAGAGATTTCCCATGTGGAACATGAACTTTGCTTTGGACTTTCATTTCTTGGATCCATTGTACTGTGATTAGTACCATACTCTAATAATAGGTTCATGAGCTTTTCCTTTAAATAAATCAAGTGGCTGGACTTTAACCAAGGTATGAACATTCCATTACTGCTGAGGACTGTTTGTTTGCTAAACCCTGTTGTTTGCAGCTCTGCATCAGCCTGAAAAGCGTCCAAGCTACTGGGAAGTCAAGTAAGTTCTTTTATTATTTTTGTGGGCCCTCTTTCAGAAAATGAGTTTCTGTTACCTCTAAGTTGAGGAGAGGGTTACAATTGTTTTTGCTTTTCATGATCAGCCAGTAGATTACAAGTGCTTTATACATAAAGATGGCTTGTATCGTGCAAAGCAACATAATTAATAGGCTTGCCTGTAATTATGTAGGGGAAGAGCTCCTTCCCCACAGCCTATTTAAGCAGAGCAGCTGTCTCCCACTCTGCTCAGAGTGAGTGCATTCACTGTTCAATTGTGCTGGTCCGTGGCTGCCTGTGAGCTGTTCTCCGTTCGTCCTGTCATATGTTCTCCTATCTCCCCCCCTCTGTTTCTTCCCTGTTACATTTTTTGTCCTCGCTTCTCCTCCTGTCGGTCTGTTTTTCTGCTCCTTTTGCTGCCTTTCCTACTCTCCCTCCCCCGTTTGTTTCCTTCCTGTGGCTGTTCTCTTTGGCTCCGCTTTCCATTGTTGTTTTCTCTACCTGCTCCCTCGTTCTTTTGTTCGTCTTCTGGCATCTCCCTTCCGGCAGCCCAGTTCCACATTTAGTTCGTTGCCGCTTTTCCTTCGCTTCCTGTGGTTTGGATTCCCTTGCTGCCACCCAGATGCCTGCTTCTACGCTTGCACAGCCTGCACTACCTCGCTCCCCTCAACTGCTTCCTACCTTTACCGACCGACTGTACTCCACCAACAATCACTGGGGGTGTAAATTTATGAGCACTGCGTGGCACTCCATCACTGACATGGAGCTTGTTATTACATCCTGACATTGGGGAAGGCTGGAGTGTCCTGGACTTGCCTCAGTTTCCTGTTGGTACGCCTCGCCTGCCTCCTTGTTTTGTTTCCTCTTCAGACCTTCATGTGTTGTTCTTCAGAGCTGCTTCCCAACATTCGTTTCGTTTGCAGCTTTTGGATTTTAACTGTCAGCCCTTACAGCAGCCTCTATGTCTCTCAACCGCCTTGGGTTTCCCGATTGCTTCCCTGGAGGCTTGTATATTCATATTCTAGCTAATTACTCTAGTACTGCATCCTCCAGTCATGGGTGTTGCCAGGCATACTCAAGTATTCCATGGTGTTCAATTATTAAAGGGGTAGCTAATAGACTCTGAACAGTTTCCTTTTGTATGAAACCGAACCTAAAAAATGCTGAACCTTTCTGAACTTTTCTTCATAGGAGTCGAAACTGGAAAGTCTAGTCCCTGTCATTGCATCCAAGGACAATACAACTTTGCAGGCTCTGGGCTGGTATGTATCTGCCTTTGGGAGCAATGCATGGCATTTGCATTACCCATGCAATGGGGGGGTAGCACACCAGCACAATCTCACAGGGGGGGTAGCTGTGCGTCCTCTTGATGTGCAGACCTGTAATCCCTGGCTACACCCTGCCTCCAACTGCTTCACTTTCTTGCCTGCATCCACAGTTGCATGCTTCTCCTGGTCCATTCCTGTCCCCATTTGCCTGGAGCTTATCTATCTGGCAGCCCTTCTTGGCAGTCCTTTGCTCTTGCTAGCCTATGGGCTTAGCTCACTCCATTCACTCATATCGTCTGGCCTTCATCTGGTTCAGTTGCCATCCTGGCCTTTGCGGCTTAGCTGCCCCTCTCCAGTACCTTCTGTTTGCTCGGACCCTGGACTCACTGCTTACCTTGCTGCTCGCCCTTCCTACTATTCTTAGGATGCTTCTGCTTTCTACAGGATTTCCTTCAGATTACATCAGTTTGCCTCCAGTTCCTGGGATGCTTTTGCCTCAATGCCTCAAATCCTTGGACTTCACTGTCAAGACATGCTGCATGCCTTTTGGCTGCCACTTGTCCTGAATCACTTCAGTTCATGATGCTCCTTCCCTCTCTTCGAGATGCCAATTCCTCCTAGGTCTCTTCGTTGCAACCCTTCCATCCTTGACTTTCAAGGCATCAGTCTACAGCCATCCTGCTTCATATCTGCCTATGGTTCTACTCCACATTGGACTTATTCCAGATGCCAGTTTCCTGTGTTTGCACTTGCTCCTAGTTATTTCGCTGCTTCTGCACTACATGCAGTTCAACATTTCTTCGTATTCTACCTGCTCTGCACCCTACTTCAATGCAGGCAGGTGATTGGCCATTGCATTAGTCAGGCCTGCGCCCCTCTGGGTTGGGCGGTCCTTAATGCCTCTGTTTTTATTGCACCATACTCACCTGCTTCTTTGACCTGCCTTTGCCCACCAGGCTGGGAAGTTTGCATACTACTCGCTTGCTTTACGACCTGCCTTCGCCCATCGGGCTGGGAGGTTTCTCTCCTTCTACCCTATGCCTGCCTCATTCAGCTCAGAGCATGGAAGTTCAATTCTACTCCCTGCCTTCGCCCATCGGGCTGGGAAGATTCCATGCTACTCGTCTGCTTCATGACCTGCCTTCATCCTTCGGGGTGGGAGGATTTCATACTGCTTGCATGCTTCTTTGACCTGCCTTAGCCATTGGCTGGGGGTTTCCTATGGCTCGTATGCTTCTCCGACCTGCCTTTGCCCATCGAGCTAAAGGGTTTCCTACTCCTGCCTCACCTAGCTCGGGGCCTAGAAGTTTCCTTCATTCTACAATACTCATGCCTGCTGCTTCGTCGGCCAGCCAGACTCGCATTATTATGGATTCGCTCCTGGCCGTTCTTCGTTCCTCCTTTATTCTTGGATGCATGCCCTGCTGCTTCACCCGAGTGCAATTGCTGCTTCACCCTTTTCAGGATGCTTAGTTGCGCCTCTCATGAAGATCTTCTCCTGATTGTGCTTTACCGTCTTTAGATCCGTGACATCGCTACTCCAATTGACTTAGCCTCTTCAGTTGTCTCCATCCAGGACTCTTCTGCTTGATTATTCGGGTCTTGTCATGTTATTGCTGCCTCAAACTCTGCCTACCTTCAGTTTCGACTGTTATTCCTCATCAAGTTGTCAGCTATGCCACGATCTCTCCAAGGCGATCCCTGCCATCCTTGATCTAATGGATCTGTCAGTCCTCAACTCCATTTCATTCTCTACGTTTGCCTTACAACTACAGTATTACTCTGCTCTGGACTGCCTCAAGCTACATCTCTGGGACATGTATACAATGCACTATTCCCGCTGGCTGCCTTCAGTCGTCTAGCTGCCTTTTCCTGTTACCTGAAGCTCCTCGCCTCTCTACTTCCCTCTCCGGTGGCTGACCAAGCTGTGCTTTGTCGAGGGACAAACTGTCGAGTTCTACTCTCCTGCCGACTTCCATGGGTCTGACTACCCATCCCTTACCTGGAATCAGCCGCCTCTCTCATACCTCACCTGCTATCGATTCAGCTACACCTTCCTCAGGGGCTGGTTGCCACATCTGGTTCCTTTCTCTGCCTACATCGATGTGATTCTGCTCCTCTCTCTTCGGATTGGCAGTTCCCCTGGCTTACATATTTTGGGCTCCCTATTATACTACTTGGATGCTCATAGCCTTGCAACAGAGTCTCCAACTCCTATGCAGCCTGCCATTATTCCAGCTCAGCTCTACAGCAGTTGTTTTCATATCAGATTCTAAAGACTATACGTACTTATCAGAACTGGATTTGTCACTCAATAACCTAGCCTCAAACCTTCTCTCATTTCTCGTACTTTACAGGCCTCTATTACTAGACAACTCAAAGTCGTATTACTTTCTTCGTCCTGCCTCATTGGCGTCTAAGTTTGGATTCAACTATCTTTTAAGTATTTCTTATTGAGTTCATCAGTCATCAACGTCATCTCTACTATCAATCTCATGGATTATGCCCTTTATCAACTAAAGTTCGAAAGATGGTTCTTCAAGATATCCACTCTCCATCATTCAATTGTACATGGATTCTGACTCGGAGTTATTAGGAGGAAATTACTTCTCTGGACATTTACAATTCAGTTCTTGCTCAAGCTCCAATTATCTGGATTAAATTCTAATATTAGAATTCAGATTAGCTGACTAATTAGTTTAATTAGGATCTCTCTCCTTTAGTATGCCCAGAAGGACGGGCAGGTCAGTAGCCATGGGTCCTCAAAGGTTTCCCCCCAAGGGGGTTTTTCCCCTCCTGAGTGCGACTGGTCACATTCTCTGGAGTTGGAGGAGGTGATCATCATTTCTTATCATTAAGGTGTTATGCACGTCTTTTCAGCATTCAGTTACTGAACAATCGTTGATATTTATTCTTTTTGGGGCTCCATAAGTCTAATCAAGCTTCCTTCCTTCCTTCCTACAGGTGGGATACAGAGAAAGGCCAAAACCATCTAATATTATTAAAGATTCAGTTCAAGCATCCAAGTACCTAAGCACAACTCATTCTATGCTGGCATCTGTATCCAACAACCATCTACTGCATTCCATTATGTTACATAAGCACTGAGCTATGAACTACACATAATCAATAGGCTTGCCTGTAATTATGTGGGGGAAGAGCTCCTCCCCCACAGCCTATTTAAGCAGAGCAGCTGTCTCCCGCTCTGCTTAGAGCGAGTCGCATTCACCCACCATCCTCCCCGACACCTCCTCCTTCTGTGGCACTCTTATCCCACCGGGGGGCTCCATAATTCTAATCAAGCCTCCTTCCTTCCTACAGGTGGGATACAGAGAAAGGCCAAAACCATCCAATATTATTAAAGATTCAACTCAAGCATCCAAGTACCTAAGCACAACTCATTCTATGCTTGCCTCTGTATCCAACAACCATCTACAGCATTCCACTATGTTACATAAGCACTGAGTTATGAACTACACATAATACACATTCAGTACTGTCATTCCTAGCTGTCAACAATGGAATTTGTTGAACAGCATAGAAACATAAAAACATAGAATGTGTCAGCAGAAAAGGACCGGTAGACCCATCTAGTCTGCTCTGTTTTCCCTGTCTAACACTACATCTGGACTCTGTTTGGTTACAGGTGTCCCTCCTGCCTCCCTCACCTCCGTTAATTATACCCTGTGCCTATTCCACACATGCTGGAAACTCCCTACTGTCTTCGACCCTACCACCTCTTCTAACAGGCTGTTCCAGGCATCTACCACCCTTTTTGTGAAGAATTATTTCCTCACATTCCTCTTAAACTGCCCCCAAGCTTCATAGCATGCCTCCATGTTCTGGCGTTCCTCATCTTGTGAAAGAGACTCCCCTCCTGCACCTTGTTCACCTTCATGAGGTACTTCCAGGTTTCAATCATGTCCCCTCTCACTCTCCTGTCCTCCAGGGAGTACACGCTTAGCTTCCAAAACCTCTCCTCATATGGTGTCTCGTGCAACTCCACCCCACCATTTTAGTAGCTCTCCTGTAGACTGTCTCCACCTTATCAATGTTCTTACGGAAGTTCGGCCTCCAGAACTGGACACTCTGTTCCAGGTGAGGTTTCAAAAGTGAATGACACAGAGGCAACACCACCTCACTTCTACTGCCACATATCCCCCTCCCTATGGACCACAGCATCCAGTGTACCTTGCCTACTGCCCTCTTGCAATGCCCTGCCACCTAGAACTCATCAGATATGATCATCCCAAGGTCCGTTTCTTGCTTGGTAACTGTAAGTACCTCCCATCATGTTATACACAGCCCCCCGGGCTCCTCCCCCAGGTGCACTTTTTGGCATTGAAACCCAGCTGCCACTCCTTAGTTCACTCTTCTAGTTTCCCCAGATCCTTTTGCATTTTCTCCACCCCCTTCCTGTCACAGAAAAACAGAAAGAGACATGGGGGGGGGCACTGATTCATGCATACTCATTATGTGAATCAACTCCTCTGTCCATGGAGCAAACATCTATGATGTGTTCAGTATCCAGTCATGCCCTTCCCGAGCCCCCTTTTCTCTCTCCTCCTCTGTCAGCATAGCTCTCGATATGCAGCCATAAAAACAAAGGAGGCAAGAGGAACACAACCTTGAGCTACAGCAAGTTACCTAGCACTAAACAATTCCAGAATCTGAACCTTGGAAAATTCAGTTTGCACAATACTGTCTGTGTCAACTTTTGTTAGGGCAAAAGAGTGAGACAATTTGATAATATAAGAGGAGCCGAGTACTATATGCAATGTATAGCAAGACTACCATTTCCACCAGTACTCAGCTAGTTATCGTTGGACTGTAGGAACCTGTCACCATAGTGCACTGTGCTTCACATGATTACAGCATGTCTGGTTGAACATGTTTGATTCTCACCTCATAACAGACATTATTATATTTTACGAAAACTGGTTTGCATTTTATACAGACTTTCTTTTGAACAAATGTATTTTTATAACTGCAAGCATGGAACAAGTTTTCTAAGCAGTAAGGGCTTTATTTAAGACTTTTTACTTGGGAAATAAAGAAAATTTAGATGGACTATTCTGAGTTTTGCAGGTTTTGTTGATTAAAAATATATTACTCCCTTGCCACATGGGACCAGAATTCAAGTCCAAGTCCAGCATCCTAGTCTGGGGGTCTGCAAAAAGTGTGTCTTAGACGTGTGCTAGGAGGTGCTGCAATGCTGAATGAACAGTAACTGCAGCCTTTGCTTGGCAGGGAAAGGTGTGTGTGTGTGTGTGTGTGTGTGTGTGTGTGTGTGTGTGTGTGTGTGTGTGCAGGATCTCATCAGCACCTCGTGTATGGAGAGAGAGAGTGTGAGAGAGAGAAAAAGAGAGAGAGCACCAGATACTGGGATTGCACATTTCACTGAGAGGAAAACTACATTCCACACTATTACTCAATTATCAGAAGAGAGCTGGAGAACACAAAGTGAAAAGACAGAGTCCTTACTCTGCAAACCACCTCCCAAGTTAAGATGTAGAAGGATATTCACTAGGCATAGTCACCAGATGAGGATATTTAAGGAGATACAAGGTGTGGCTTTTCTTTACTGCCATGGGGAGTAATCCTCCACCGCTGCCATTCTTGAATCACCTAGGAAAGGAGAAAGATTGGCCCTCACCTATCTTTCTCTACATACACTCAGTTTGCTCACTGCTCTCTCTCTTTGTGGTACCGTCTCCTTCTTTCTTCTAGTTCATGAAGAGTTTGGAGAATTGTTTGTGCAACTGAGGTAGCTTCTTTTCAGTAGTCCCAAAGGTTGTACGGGCATGGGTGTAGGCAAGCATACTCCAAGCACTCCATGGTGTGCACTTTTATTTAAGGGGGGTAGCAAATAGGCTCTGAACTGCTTCCTTTTTCCATGAAAACTAGCAAAGAAAATACTGAACCTTTCTGTAATTTTATTCATAGGAGTCGAAACTAGAAGGACTGGTCACTAATACTCTCTTTGCATCCTAAGGACAATACAACTTTACAGGCTCTGGGCTGGTATGTGGGTGTCTTAGGGAACAATGAATGGCATTTGTATTTACCCATGCACGGCAACAACCACTGTCATGAGATACAAAAGTTGTATTTATTGTGCCAAATGAGGCAACAAACACTGTCCTGGTGTACATTTGTATATTGTCTGACTACATCCGGGGGTAGCTCACCCTAACAAGGGTAGCAGTGAGTCCACTTGGTGTGAAGATTTGAAATCCCTGGCTACGCCCCTATGTGCGGGCAGCAATACATCACTGTCATGAGTTTGTATTGTGGATCCCAGTCCAAGCTGAACACTCTGTGACTAATCAGCTGTTCTTGAACTGCCTTTCCACTGTGATCAACTGTGCAAGCATTCATTCACAGTTAGGGCCACTTGCTGGTTAAATTAGTTACCAGATACATTGCCCAATCTTCCTGAATTTGATCAGTTTAAGAGAGCACTATGGGCAACCATAACAGTTCAATGCAACTGTAGCTGCTAATCATCCTAACTAATGTCCTTCTCTATATATACGCTGCTAGGGCACCAGCTATGAATAAACACAGGTGGAGAGGGATCTTGGTGTAATCATATTACAGATGACCTTGGGACGAGCAAGCAATGAGAAAGGGCAGCGCAGAAAGCAAATGGCATCCTCGGATGCATCGGAAGGGGTAGAACTAGTTGAAAACGAGAGGCGATAATGCCACTCTACCGATCACTGGTCTGGCCGCACGTGGAATATTGTGTCCAGTTTTGGAGGCCGCACCTGAAGAGGGATCTCAACAGACTGGAGGTGGCACAGAGGAGGCGTACAAAGATGGTGCAGGGTTTGCACCAGGAGCCATATGAAACCAGACTAGCTGACTTACAGCTGTACTCACTTGAACAGAGAGGAGACAGGGGGTACATGATAGAAATGTTTAAGTGTATGAAGGGAATTAACATAGTGCGGAAGGAAAACCTGTTTCAGATTAAATCAGAGTCATAAAAGAGGCCACAATCTATGACTGGCAGGAGGCAAATTTAGGGGAAACATCAGGAAGCACTTTCTTTCCAAGAAGGTGGCTGACCCTTGGAATAGCCTACCGGAAGAGGTAGTAGACTCAAAAAATGTAAGGGAATTCAAACTTGCATGTGATAAACACTACACGCAAAAAAGGAAATAGTCTAAGAGGAGGGGGGTAGGTATTCTGGGTAGACTAGATGGAGCAAGAGGTCCCCTTCTGTCAGCAAATTCTTATGTTCTTATGTTCATATACTCTTTGAACTGTGTCAGACTCTGGCTCTGAGGCCATGTACTGTTATGCTTGCACAGCACTGATTCTGTCTACCTGCCTTATTGTAAAATTGTATCCAATTGATCCAGCCTATTTATTTGTACTTGTTTGACTATATGTGTACTTGTTTGACTATATTTGTACATGTTTGACTATATTTGTACTTGTTTTACTATATTTGTACTTGTCTGACCATTTTGTACTTGTCTGACTTCATTCCACTGGAATTCACTTATTGTATTTGTTATGCTACTCTGCAGTCTTTGTTATTGATGTGGAACCTTTGTAAAAGAGCACTTGTGCACAAAGGTAGTCTCTGAAATTTTCAGTCAACCAATTAATCAATCAATAAATTCTGGCCATTGAAACTTTTAGCAATACTGTATGTCAGCGTAGCTCTTGCAACCATAAAAATCCCATTAAAAGTAATGAGCCCATCTGATGTATTGCTGATGGAGGAGAGAGAAAAGGGATTCTGGAAGGGTATGACTGGATACTGACTGCATCACAAATGTTTGCTCCGCAGACAGTGAAGTTGAAGTACATAAAGAGTATGCATGAATAAGTGCTCTGTCTCTCTTATCCCCCCGCACTCTAAACGATAAAACTTTGCAAGGAACATGTTTGCCTTGTTTCTAAGACTAACAGTGTTGACTAATTTTAAATTAACTTGGCAGCACTTCATCCACACAAGCAACTCTGTGTTACATTTTCCAGCAGAAATCCAACCATAAGCGCTATGCATACAGTAGCTGCATCCTTGCACTCCACACCTACCCCATGCTGAAGCCATGCCCATATCCATCTTCAAGAGCCTTGCTGTACTGCACTTCTTGTATTCTCCATGTTATGATGGTACGACCACCTCCACCACTGTCGCTTCTCTGGGACAACTCATAGGTGTAATTTGCATCTAAATCATGCCCAGAACCAGAACGGCCAATTTGTCACAGAGTGTCAGCATACTAAGAACCATACTAAGAGCTGAAAGAAGCAAAGTGCTATAGGCCCATAGAGCTTTAAGGCTTACATATAGAAATTTAAGAGCTTTCCTGATCTCATGAAGTTGTCAAGTCTATTTTTAAAAGTAGTTTTATTATTACTAATAATAATATCCAAAGGAAGCAGATTCCATGGTCGGACAACTCTCTGTGAAAAGAAATAAGCCCTTTTCTTGGAATCACATTTATTTCTTGTAAGTTGCAGTGGATGTCCTCTAGTAGTTAATAGAATTTGTTTAAAATCCAGACCACAATCAGTTAATAAATAAGGGTCATGAATGATGTCCCAAACGAATAAGAGATCACCTCTCAGTCTCCTATTCAAACACCATGAAGTCTTGCTATATTATGACAGAAGCAGTTAGCCACAGCACTTGAACTGCCCCGGAGAGGAAACAGTTAACTCCAGGCAGACTGGAGTTCTAAAGCGCGAGCGCTGCACCCAAAGCTCTATCTGGCTAGTTTCAAACTGAAACTGTCAGATTCTTTACTCCGCTTCACTGAACAGTCGCTCCGGAGATCAGCTCCTTCATCTCGGTTCATTTCTCGGTTAAAGTGAGTATTTTCGGTTCATTTGAACCAGCAATAAGTATTTTATTTTACCGCATTTCGGTTCAAAGCTCTATCTGGTAAACCGTAAGTACAGGATTTCAAAGTCTGTGTGGAAATTAGTTATCGGTTCGGTTTTGAACCGATCGGTTTGCTAAAAAAAGTATTTTAAACATTATATTGGGCTTTTAGAGTGCGGTTCCCGGTTCTTATCGGTTCTAAAAAAACCTATTTATTTCAGTGGGTTTTCAAATACCCGTGAAACGCTGATGAACCGATAAGTTGTCTTGCCTGGCACTGCCATAAAAGGGCAAAGTTTTTGGATAGGCTGGCATTATGTCTGAGAAACCCAAAAGAAAACCGGGCCCACTGGTTTCAACATGTAGACATCTGTGGGGAAGCCTTTGCCAAGGCTGACCCACACACCACTTGTGTTTATTGTCTGGGGGCTGACCACCTCCTGTCAGACTGCCAGGTGTGTAAAAATTTCCTGCAGCCACCCTGGAGAAGAGATTGGGCGGCTCGGGGCGAGGGCCAAAAGTCCACTGACCGGATGGCCAGCCAGTCCAGCACCCACTGGACCAGAGGGAGTGCCTCTGACCAGGCTAGACTTCCTCGGCAAAAGGAAGGCTGTTCAGAGGAACCAGTCCCAGTAAAAAGTCAAAGAAATCAGCAGGTCTGAGTCCAAAATTGCCTCTCCAACTGCTGCAGAGATAGCTAAAGCCATACAGATTGTCCAGTCACTGTCTCAGGGACCGGTCGAACCACCAACAGTTGGCAAAAGGTTGGTTCGCTCGTTCCAGTGGTTCAAGAGTATGATGTTGAGGAATTTATGAACACAGGAGGGAGGAAGATTTTGATCATTATGTATGTGGCTGGAGGGTCTGGACATGCCCATTGAACCGGACATTTCTCCAGACAGACCTTTAGAATCTCCCCTATGCTGTCTGAGTCCCTTCTCATTTTATGTTTTACAAAAGGTTGCAGAAACCTCAGCTTCCTTTAGAAGAGGCTGTGGATGAGCAAGAGGAGCCTGATTATGTAGAAATGATGGATATACCAGAGTCTAGGGGGTTGTCTATTCCTTTGCATAAGTCATTTAGGAAGCAAACAACAAAAATTTTAAAAAAATCTCATTCTGTCCCTCCTGTAGATAAAAAAATGGACAGAAGGTATACTTTATCAGGCCCTGATATAGACTTCCTCACTGAGCAGTGTAGTCATGTAGGTGTGGTACAAGCTGCAGCCTGTGAGAAGGCTAATATTCCCCTGGCCTCACATCCTCCTGATAAGGATTCCAGGAAGATTGATGCCATGGCAAAAACAATATATGGCAGCTTCTTTGGGACTCAGGCAGGCAAATTATATGGCTTATGTGGCTAGATATCAGAAATCTAGATGGGACACAGTATCAGCAGTTAGCCAGCAGGCCCATGGCCAGCTGGCTAGTGAGTTGGAACAGGTGGCTGCTGATGACATTGAAGCCTCTAAAGTTCAATTTCATACTGCTGTGGATGTTAATGATGTTTCCTCTAGGGTCATGGCCACTTGTGAAGCTTTCCGAGGTTGACATGGCTCAGGTGCACTAATCTGTCCCAATATACTCAATCAAAAGCTATGGATTTTCCTGTAGTGGGAAATTCTCTGTTTGGAGAGCAAACAGAAAATTATATGAAAAGATGGATGAGTACAGAACTACCTACAAAAGTGCCCAGGCTAAGAGAGGCATGCCACTCCACAAAGGCACACTCCAGAGGTAGGGCAGGTCTTTCCACAGGCCTTTTATCAATCTCAAGCCTCCTCTGCTTTTGCACAGAGGGTTTTTTCAGAGGCAGAGGTAGACGGGGCGCAGGTAAACCGTCCCCCTTCCCTCAGCCTAAGGCTGCTGCTGCCAAGCAGGCATCCTGATGTGGTGCCCAGAGCTGATTCTCCTGTACCGGTGGGAGGCAGGTTGGCTTATTTCAGCCAGAACTGGGTGTCCCTAACTTCGGACAAATGGGTTCTGGAGGTAGTAAGCCAGGGTCTGGTTCTCAGCTTCAAACAGTTTCCAAAGACGAGAACCAGACATTTTCCACCTGCAAATCCTTCAGAAACCCTTGCCTTGGAAGCAGAGGTTTCTTCTCTTCTAGACTGCAATGCAGTGGAAAGGGTTCCTCCTTGTCACCAGGGCAAGGGGCTGTACTCCAGATACTTTCTTACCCCCAAAAAAGACAGGAGAATAGCGGCCCATTCTAGATTTAAGGTACCTGAAAAAGCATCTTTTGAAACCAAAGTTCAAAATGTTAACTCTGGCAATGATTTTGCCCTCCCTGAGGCCAGGGGACTGGCTAGCCTCCTGGACCTCAAGGATGCCTATTTTCATGTCCTGATCAGGCCTTCTCACTGAAAATACCTCAGGTTCGAACTGCCCTCAGGCCACTACCAGTTCAGAGCAATGCCCTTCGGCCTTACCTCTGCTCCAAGGGTATTCACAAAATGTCTAGCTGTGGTAGTGGCTCATTTAAGAAGGCAAGGGATTGCTGTGTTTCCCTACCTGGACGACTGGCTCATTGCGGGTCAGTCTCCAGATCAGGTAAAATCCCACTTGCAAGTCACCCAGCAGCTTCTCACTTCCCTGGGATTCCTGCTGAATTTACCAAAGTCAGTTCTAGAACCAGTTCAGGTACTAACTTTCATAGGTGCGGAATTGAACACAAAGTTGGCCAGGGCATTTCTCCCTTCGGAAAGGGTAGAGAGACTCATTGCCCTGGCATCCTCTTTCACCCTGCGGGTCTCTCGACCAGCAAGGCATTTTCTGCAACTCCTAGGACACATGGCTGCTTCCACAGCTGTAGTGCAAGGAGCAAGATTCCAGATGAGGGACATTCAGTTCCATTTGAGGGCCTATTGGTCTCAAAGGAGGGACCCCTTTCCAAATTGGTTCCAGTGACCCAAACTCTGATTCTGGCTCTCCAGTGGTGGCAGGATCAGAGCAACTAAGACAAGGGGTCCCCTTCATTCCTGTTTCCACTCTCTCACCCTCACCACGGATGCCTCCTTGCTAGGGTGGGGCTCACTTGGTGACCTTTCCACTCAGGAGTGTGGTCCCTCAGGAATCTCTGCTCCACATCAACCTATTGGAACTCAGAGCTGTCTTTTTAGCTCTTCAGGTTTTCTCAGCATCTGTCCAGAACAAGGTAGTTCAGGTCAGGACAGACAACACCAGACAATGTGGTACATCAACAAGCAGGGGCACTGTCATTAGCCTTGTGCACCAAGCAATGAAGTTGTGGTCTCTGGCTTATTCCCTGAACACCTCCCTAATAGCAGTTCACCTTCCAGGGAAAGACAATGTCCTGGCGGATGCCCTCAGCAGGATTTCTCAAGGCCATCACGAATGGTCTCTGAATCCTCTGGTGCTGGGGTCTGTCTTTGCCAGATGGGGCACTCCTCAGATAGATCTTTGCAGCCCCAGACAACCACCAACTTCCTCTATTTTGTTGCAGGCCTCTGGGCTCAGTCCCCTGGACGCCTTTCTGTTGGATTGGAAGGGAAGTTCCTATATGCCTTTCCCCCTTCCCCTTCTTTTCAGGGTATTAGTAAAAATCAGATCCCAGCCCTGCAAAGTGATCCTGATTGCACCAGACTGGGCCAGACAGCCCTGGTACCCACTGCTTCTGTCCCTTTCAGTCCACCCTCCCCTGAGCCTGCCCAGGGTCCACAACTTGCTGGCCTGTGCCCAGGGGAGAGTGTGGTATCCGGACCTCAAATCCCTCCACCTCAAGGCTTGGCTCTTGAGGAGTTAGAATTTGCTGATTTACACCTTTCTCAAGGTGTCCTTGATATTTTAAAGGCTTCAAGGAAGCCTTCCACTAGGGCCACTTATAATTCCAAATGGAAGAGGTTTTCCATCTGGTGTTCTGGGAAGCAAATTGTCCCAGAATCTGCTGATTTGCCCATTTTACTGGACTATTTGGTCCATCTAAATTCCTTAGGCCTTAGGCCAGCTACCTTAAAGGTTCATCTGGCAGCTGTCTCTGCTTTTGTATCAGCAGGGAAGCCTGCCTCCCTTTCTTCTCACCCTGTGTTTTCCAAGTTTTTTAAGGGGTTACTTCACACTAACCCTCCTTTTCGGGACCCAGCTCCTGCCTGGGACCTGAATGTTTGCATTGCTCAGTTAATGCAACCCCCTTTTGAACCTCTGTCTTCAGCAGATCTCAAGTTTCTAACTTGGAAAACTGTTTTCCTAGTGGCCATCACTTCTGCCAGATGCATAAGTGAATTACAAGCCCTGTCAGTGGAAAAGGATTTTATTTCTTTTCACAGAGATAAGGTAGTCCTCAGGACTAACAGAAAGTTTTTACCTAAAGTGGTTTCAGATTTCCATCTGAACCAATCCATCTCCCTTCCAGTATTTTTTACTGAGCACTCTTCCTCGGGTGAGAGGAGATTGCACAGTTTGGACGTCAAAAGAGCCTTAAGCTACTATTTGGAACGCACCAAGGGTCACAGGTCTGAATCCTCTCCAACTCTTCCTTACCTATGGTGAGGTTGGCAAAGGAAACCTGCCACTAAGAGGACAATTGCAAGGTGGATTGTCTCTTGTATCCATTCTGTTACAAAACTAGGTAGAGAACCCCCTCAGGACTGAGGGCCCACTCCACCAGGGTACAGCTGCATCTCTAGTGGCTGCTAGGGATATTCCCATTCTGGAAATTTGTCAAGCTGCTACCTGGAAGACAGTTCACACTTTTACCAAGCATTATTCCCTGGATGTCCAGTCCAGGAGAGATGCTCAGTTTGGCACAGCTGTGCTTCAGAGCCTATTTCCTAAGTAGGTTCTGACCCTCCTCCATGGAGGTACTGCTGTGTAATCTGCTTCTGTCATAATATAGCAAGACTTCATGGTGTTTGAAGAAAAAATTACTCACCTTAGTAATTGCTTTTCTTCTCATGGAGTCTTGCTATATTATGACCAACCCCCCATCCTGCCCCTCTCAGAACTTCTACTTGGGTAAGGGTTGGCAAATTAGTGCAAGCACTGTGTCATGCCATTTAGTTCTTTCCTTCCCTTTTCTTTAGGGTTAGGGAACTAGGTATTTCTGTTTTTGGTAATATGTTGGCCTCCTCCTGGACTTGAGTCTTTTGGGGAAGGGGGCCTAATAGTGCTTGTTGGGGTGATATTATTAGTATTATTATTATTATTATTGTTGTTGTTTCTGTTATTGTTTTTCCTACTAGTAGGTAGCACTTGGCTAGTGTAGGGTTTTCCACACAGACTTGTTGCTTAGTGTTAGCTTCATAAAGATCTGACAGTTTCAGTTTGAAACTAGCCAGATAGAGCTTTGGGTACAGCGCTCGCGCTTTAGAACTCCAGTCTGCCTAGAGTTAACTGTTTCCTCTCCGGGGCAGTTCAAGTGCTGTGGCTAACTGCTTCTGTCATAATATAGCAAGACTCCATGAGAAGAAAAGCAATTACTAAGGTGAGTAATTTTTTCTTCTCGAGTGTCATTAAATTAAATTTAGCGAGTCTATCCTCATATGACATGGTTTTGTTGGAAATAATAGATTTAGTCACCCTTCTCTGTACCCTTTCAATTCTAACAATGTCCCTCCTTCTGGAAGGATTCCATAATTGTGAGACATAGTCAAAATAGGGTCTTACATACGGCCTGTATAGGGGTAACAAAATATCAGAACTTTTCTATGTTAAATTATGGCGAGTAGCCCACCAGGTTTTATTTGCTTTACTAATTGTATTTGTGATATGTGTGTCAAAATCTAGACAAGAGTCTACCATAATACCAAAGTCTCTTTCACTGTCTTTGCTTAACAGAGGAGTGTTATAGAGATGGTGTACATATTTAGGATTGTGTCTTCCAAAATGTAGAACACTACATTTGGATATATTAAAATGCAAGTTCCATTTTACTGACCATGCTTCTAACCTACTTAAATCCTCTTGAATAACCATGTACTCTTCAGAATTCGTACAGATGTTAGCAATTTTACAGTCATCCACATATTTTGTGAAGCTACTTTGAATGTTAAAGGATAGATCAGATATGAAGATCTGAAAGATTATTGGAGCTAGGATAGAACCTTGTGGAACACCACTTTCTACATTTTTCCAAATAGATGTATGGCCATTGTGATAGCAAATTCTCTCACTGTAAGTATTACCTGAGCAACCACTCCCGTCGTCACGGGGCAAAAACCACACCACTGGGTTTTGTCTTAACGTCACTTTATTTGATCAAACCTTACACATGCATGCGGGAGATTCTGCAAAGGAGAAAGCTCCCTGATTGAAGTTTACAGCAGCTTTTTATAAGCTAGATTTTGCACTTCTTATCTTGAAAAAATACCAACATTTCAGTATAAGCCAATCATAAGACAGCACAATAAGTTTTCAGCAATGTAACAGAAAAACAAGTTGATACCAATGTATGAGGTACTTTTCCACTGCTTATTCCATTTCTTTCCCAATACCTCTTGATACATATGCTGGGTCAATCTGACCTGAGAGAAACAATGAGTTTCACTCATACCATAGCAACGCATAGCTTGCCTTCAATGCCTCAACGTGCTGTTATCTTTTATTTTGCCCAAGCATGCTGTTATCTTATATTTTGTCCGAGCCTGTTATTCAGGCTGGTACAACCAGTTCTACTCAGTTTTATCTTGCTTTCTGTTTTTACAAATGTACCTCAAGTAACCTCAGTATCATTCTATAACCCTGTAAAAAACATGAACTCAGAAATTTCTACTACATTCATTATGACTTTGTTACAGCATGGCTTTCAAAGCATGCATAGCTTCAAGGCATATAATAGCAAATATAGCTTTAGGATATATAAAAATTCCCTCACACCATCGATAATCACTCTCTGCTTTCTATCAGATAACCAATTTACAATCCACTTAATATATAAATGATTGATGTTGCAAAGCAGAAGCTTTTGAATTAAAGTCTAGGGAGGAGCCGAGTCGAATACTTTTTTAAAATCTGAGATCCACCATGGTGGCAATTTACTGCTGCCCATCAACCACTGGGGCTACCCGAAAGAAGTGAGACTACTGGAAAGAAGTAAGAGTGGGTCCATATATATTTTCACACAGGAAATAGGTGTTTGCGGACTGTGCTTATACAGTCTGTAAATACCTATTTCCAGGCAGACTTGGAAAATGACACCCATTGTGTTCGTGGGAGTGAGTCCATATAAGAGTGTGACTTAAGAAAGTAGAAAAAATATTGCAAGGTTAAAGTTATAAGTATAAGAAAAAAATCTCCATTGAAATGATTGGGCCCATTCATTTCAATGGACCCTTGCATTTCAATGGGGATTTTTTTTCTTAGGCTCATAACTTTTTGTCTTGCAGTTCTTTCTACTTTCTTCTGTTGATTTCTTATATGGACCTACTCTCACAAACACAATGGGTGTCATTTGTTAAATCACCCAGGAAACAGGTGTTTGCAGACTATGCTCATACAGTCTGCAAACACCTATTTCCTGGGAGAGTTAAAAAATTACACCCATTGTGTTTGTGAGAGTGGGTCCATATTAGAACGCAAAAGAAGAAAGTAGAAAAAATATACTGCAAGACAAAAAAGCTATGGGTCTATGAAAAAAATCCCTATTGAAATGCACGGGCCCTTTTGAGATGAATGGATCCTTTCATTTCAATGGGAATTTTTTTCTTAGATTCACAATTTTGTACAGCGAGCATGAGAGAGAGAGAGAGAGAGAGAGAGAGAGAGAGAGAGAGAATGAGCCAGACTCTGCAGAACTGCTTCTAACTAACCAGATGGAGAGCCGGGTTCTTAGATTTATTTGTTTATCTTCTCATAGACTAGCAAATCATATCGTGGGGGTGAAGTCCAGAACACACAATCAGTACTGATGCTTCCAGAAACTGACCATAAGTTAGCAACTGGCATGTGTAGTAAGCTTTTGGATTTTTGCTTCAGTTCAGCTTTTCTGCTTCAAGAACAGCATAACTGAAAACAGAAGGTAATACAGAAGTAGTACATTTTTAGAGTAGGCAGAACATTTCACAGAAGGACAGAGACAGACTGGGTGGAGCAGGAGCACACTGATTCATGCATACTTGATGATGTGCTTCATAGAAACATAGAAAGTGACAGCAGATGGGGACCAAAGATCCATCTAGTCTGTCCTGAGTGCTAACCCCACCTTAGAATTTCTTAGAGACAATCCCCTTATGCCTATTCCAAGCAGATTTGAATTGCCCTACTGTTTTGGAGTCAATGACTTCTGCAGGTAGGCTATTCCATGGAGCCACCACCATTTCCGTAAAGAAGAACTTACGCATGTTATCAGGAACCTCCCTTCCCCTAATTTCATTTCGTGACCCCTTGTCCTTGTGGAGCTATTGATCAGAAAGAGTTCCTGGGTAGGGACTCTGTTTATGCCCTTCAGGAACTTGAATGTCTCTATCAGGTCACTCCTGTCTCTGTGCTGCTCCGGTAAGTACATGTTGAGTTGCAATAATCTGCTTTCATATGGCAATTCATGGAGCCCTTGTACTGTTTCTGTTGCCCTTTCTGTACCATCTCTAGTCTATCCATGTCATTCCTGAGATAAGGCCTCAAGAACTGTACACAGTACTCAAGGTGGGGCCTTACCAGAGACTTGTATAGTGGCATGATGACTTCCCTCTTTCTACTTGTGATGCCCCTTCCTATGCATCCCAGCATTTTGCTGGCTTTCTGTACTGCTTTTTCACATTGTCTGTCCACTTTTAAGTCATCAGAGATGATGATCCCAAGATCCCACTCCTTTTTGGTGGCTGTTAGCTGCTCCCCTCTCAGATAGTAGGCTGTCCCAGGGTTGCTCCTGCCCAGATGCATCAATTTACCTTTTTTGTTCATTAAATTTTAACTGCCACACGTTGGACCATTTTTCTAGCTTGAGCAGGTCACTTTTCATGTGTTCCAGTCCCTGAGCAGTGTCCACTCTGTTGCAGATCTGTGTGTCATCTGCAAACAGACTCACCTTCCCACCTAGCCCCTCAGTGATGTCACTTATGAAAATATTGAAGAGTAAAGGACCCAGGACGGACCCCTGTGGCACCCCGCTGGTCACCCTCTGATGCTGCTCCATTGACCATCACTGACTGGTTCCTCTGACTAAGCCTCCACTCTCCATGGAGGAAACAATTGTAATGCTTTCAAAATCTGGTCATGCCCTTCCAGAATCCCCTTTTCTCATTCTATTACATCAGCCATATGTCAGTATAGCTCTCACTGTGCAGCCATAAAAAAAACTTCTTTTCTACACATATTGCAACGTGGTCTTTTATTAATTCTCAGTTCCTCGAGTGCAGCACCTATCTGGATTCTTTGGTAGCACAGAAAGGAACTCATTGAAAATGGAGATAGTCTATTTTCAATTAATTCATTTCTGCACTTCCCATGCTTGTTTCAAAATGGGACTTCATTTGTCTACATCATGCTGATGTCAACAATCAGCCATGTGTTTTGTTCATCATGTCAGAAAAATGTGAACTAGTGTCCCTTATATATTGGGGAAGCCAGAAACAGAACAAGTGAAAAGCACATACAGGAACAAGCTGTGGCTGTGTTGTGTAACATCTCTGCTGCTCTCAGGTGGCAAAGAAACAAACTGCTCAACCTATCACATGAGCGACACAAAAAGCACAAGAAATGCTGCTAGTATGAACCAGAAGCTGCTCCAGAAAATGCACTTCCACTCTACTATTTCCAGCCTTCTGATTGGCTAAGTACTTTGAAGCAAAAATAGAAGGTAGCTGAAGAGAAGGCAGAAAATGGACTAAACTGGGGTAGAGATTGATGATTTTGAAGCTTTGACAGGCAGAGGAGGCCCAAGCCCCCAAACATCCTCTCACAGAGTGATAGCAATATATAGCATATGGGAGAGCCTTATTGCTGGTGGAATTCAGTGAGTGGAATCAGCTGGTTGTGCTGCACTCACTGTGTCACTAGTGCAGCACAACAACATAGAACATCTCTGCACATGCGTGGTAGTGAATTCACTGCACATCAAGAAGGGGCCGGGGCGGTGTATTTCAGATTCAGATTAAATAACTTTGAGCCATAGGCTCATTTACAAAGGTTCCAAGTCATTTGCAAAACAGAACAGTACAAAACACAAAGTACAGAACAGTAAAAAAGATGGTCACAAATAAATAGTAAAAGGACAACACAGCAAGTGTTACAGTGTGTATTACATTCACAATTGGTTACAAACTACAATTACAGTTTGAGAAAGTGCAGAATGATTTTGACAACACTAATTAGTGTGGCTTCACTGCTTTGTAAGATCTTGCAGTCAGAGACACATCTCAGACTAAGACGATTAGAATGTAGGGCATAGGAGCCGCCAGGGGTGGCTTTGTCAGGAGCAGGATGGGAGGGGCGAAGGGGGAGGGGTGGGGGAGTGGGGATGGGGGGATAGATCATACACAAGCCTCTATATAATGTATAGTAGAGCATTGTTCTGTATTGAATTCTGTCTTTTTCAAAATGCTGTTGTACCACAGTTCAAAGATAATGGAATATGATTGTACCCTCCTGTGGTACAACAGCCTAATGAAACCTCTAGAGACTGCACAAGTCAGTTTCATTCTGAAAGAACCACCATGCACCCTTTTCACTTAACACTATACACTATAAAAAATACAGGATGAGCAACTTTATGCACAACTTCGCTCTCGAGGTCAGAGGGAATCAGAACCCCTCTGTGGCAGAACAAACTGGTTGTGCATAGTTTCCCATCCAGTATTCTCTATGTATACTATGCCGTTAGCAAGCAAACATAAAAACTGCCAAAGCAGACTTAGAATGGAAAAAGAAGGGAACTGTGCATGACAGGAGGTGAGGGGCAAGTTAAAATGGAATAAAAAACATGTTAAAACTGTTCACTGTGACATGCACTGTTGATTTAAGCTGTTTAATTTTCCTGCTGCATTGCTTGACACTTCATTTCATTTTCTAGCATTCACTCAGAGATTTTCTGATGTACTATCCCTGGAGTTGCCTAACTTGCCTTGTATGAATTCCTGTGACCAGTAGTTGATCAACAAACGGTTCACCTCATGTAATCAGCTGGTGGCTCTCTTGCTCATTCTAGTGTGTTATGCTGAGTTAGTAAACAAGTCTGTTGGTTTCTGATATCAGACTCAGTTTTTCACCACACTGCTAAACACATGCTAGCTACTTCCTGGCTCTGCAGTTTTCCTATCACTGTGCATGGATGGTGAATGATCTTCAAAGCACCATGGGACAGCCTGCTGCTGAAGTATGGGATGGGGGTTGTTGGACATCAGTAACCATAGGCTCATTCACACTGCCAATTCTTAGGTATTCTTGGAGGTGCACAGCAGCAAGATCATTGTCACTATGCATGTCTGAACACTGCAGTTTGGCCGTTTCAGGTTCCGTTTCATTGTGGCCGCAATCCCTCTTTTCCGGAGATCGCAAAGCGGTGCGGGCATTTTGTGGCAATTTACTTTGCTGTGTGAACTGCCTGCACCACCTATAACTTTGTGACAGGCTTTTCCCAGCCTGCTCTTCCCATTGTCATGGCAGCACTTACATTAATTTTTCTGACCTGAGTTCAGCTAAACCTTTTTCCTGGCACTGTAAACAAAGTTGAACTCAGGGAAATGGTTATTTTAGTCAATCAAGTGCTAAAATTGGAAGACTACATGGGTTCAGTGTCGAGCCGTGACACTGGGCATCCATATATGCATATGCATAAGTGCATACCCAGTGTCACAGATCAACTCTGAGACCATGTTTTCTTCCAATTTTAGCCCTTGGTTTACTTAAATAACCACTTTCCCGAGTTCTGCTTTGTTTATAGTGCCACAGAAAAAGTTTTGCTGAACTCAGGTTGGAAGATCCATCTCCGATTGTTGGCCGCAAACTAAGGGAGCCCGACCCACACCCATGGCCCCATCCTGGCCGGAACCCTCCTAAAATCACCAGAATGTCTTGGCAGCATATGCATCGGTCCCATGGCCATGCTGTCTGAATGCTGATCCACAGCGTTTCAGAAAGCATGGCCAAACTGATCTACACGGTGCAGATGCTGTGTGAAATGAGGCTCACGTTTTGCTGATGCGTACAAACAAGTAAGTATAGCAAGCTCAAAACTGAGCAAAAGACAACCTCTCAACAGGGTTTAAACTTGGACTTGAAACACAATTTCAGAATGTTACAAGTATGGATTCAAAGAATGTTTCACATATTAAAATGTTTGAATTTGCCAAAAATAGTTTAAGGGCCACAGTGGGGAAAGGGCCACAGTATAACTTAGATAATACCCCTCCTTCTAGCTACTGCTTCTGCTAAGGGGAGAGAAGCAGGAAGCAAGGCCTATATTGCCTTATTCTCCTTAACTCGTAGGTTACTCTTTCAAGTGGCAATACTTAAAAGTTCTCACCACTGGTGTACTGTTGGAATGATCTTAGTGAGCCATGAATTCTGTACACAACAACAGGCCAGGACCTGAGTAACACTAATATTCATAGGAAATGGTACCAGTCCTCTTCATCCCTGTTTTTAATTCCCAAGAGCCTCTGGAGGGCTTGGGATAGGGCAATTATGAATTCTGGCAAGTTCTCCTGCTACTTTGGCCCAAAATTGCTGAAGTGTTGTACAACTCCAAAAACAGCAGAAGTGCCACTTTCTTGATTACATCTTCCACACATGGGGGAAATATTCTTACCGAATTTATGGACCATGTTGGGAGAGTGGTATACCATCTGGAAATGTTGTATTGTGCTTTCTTATTTTTTATTGTTATATTTAATATTTGTATTATTATAATAACTGGGCTCCGGTTTTTTCCATAGGGAAATCTGGTTATAATTTGGCATTATAACCAGCTGGTTATAATGGCATTTCCCACACACCAGGTTTCTGTAAGAGCCCACAAGCACACTCAAGTTGCTGCAGTGTACACAGCTGAAAAGTGAAAGTGCCAGGCGGTGCTTTCAGCACACAGTCTGTACAGAGCTCAGGCTGTGGGTAGGACAGTGAGCTTGTGGAACAAAAAAAAAAAATAAAAAGGCAGCCCAGCTGTTTTGTAAAACAAACCCTGGGGGATAGTGTAAAATTTGAATTTTATACACAACCTCGGTGAGACATGCTATTATAACCCCTCAAGCTTCACTTGGGGTTTATGTAGCATCCCACACTTCAGGTGTGTATAAGATTCTCATTATACAAAGTCCCCCAGGCATTATTCTATATATATAATATAAATCTTTTTATTATTTATGATGATTATTATAAATGACAAGGCAACCTCTTTTCAGGGTTTAAACTTGGATTTGAAGCTCAGTTTAAAAATGTTACAGGTTGCAAAGACTATTTCACTCACATTTTTAAAATGTTTTAACCTGTCATAAACAATTTAAAGGTCACAGTGTGGAAAAGTCCATAGACATTTCCTGAAAAAGAGCATGTCTTCTTGTCCATATTGCAACCAGAATGCCAGTATTATAGGGGTGCGGTCACGCCCCTATAGTTAGGGTTGAACGGTCACTTCAATGTTAAACTCAAAATTTTGAACTTTAATAACTTTGTAATTGTTCAACCAATTTGCACGAAATTTTGCATGTGCCATCAGGGGGCAAGGATGTCTTGATGTGCCAGGTTTTGTTCTGTCGGATGTGTGGTGTGGAGATGCGGAATGTGAAAAAATGTGAAAATTACATTTTTTTTTTTTGCCACACTGCACTACAAAAATGGCTTGGGATTTTGGTCTGAAATATTTAGGGTAGAAAGGTCTTGGGTTCCAGATGTGTCTTTTAAAGATTTGGTGAAAAATAGTAATCCATTTCAAAGTTATTAAATGTTAAAGTTGCCCATTATTTTCAATAGGAATTTCACATTACAGTTAGATGTGAGCTTCAAAAAAGGATACTAGCTGGCCCAGTGGTGCTGAGGGTTGAAGCGCTGGATGCCACACATCGTGCTATGCTGGTGACCCAGGTTCACGAATGACCTTGGGTCATTGGGTGCCGGGAGGGGAATGGTGGGAGCAGGATCGAGCATTGGCTCTCCTCTCCCAGGAGGGGGGTAACCCATCCATAGTCCTGCCACCACCAGATGGAGGTCTGGTGGCTAGCACGGATGGTAATGGAGGGACTGGTAGGGTGGGGCATCCCGTAAGGCACAATGTGCGCGTTGGGGATGTGCAGGTAGGGAACAGGACAAAGTGAAAAAAAAAGATCTTTTGTTGCAGATGGGTAATCCTTTTTCACAAAGGGCTCATCCTGAGTAGCAAATGGGAAATCTTTTTTCATGCAGCTGCCATTTTGGTGTACAGTTAATGAGGGAAACAAAATTAAATCACTGAAAATAGTTATGTGTCGAGTAGAAACCAACACATGTAGCTTGCTTATCAGGACTCCCTCAGCTGGGTTTTGCACTTATCCATTGAAGAAATGCCCTTGAATTTTTTTTCCAGATTATAAATCTTTCTTCATGACTCATGATATGAAAAAAGATTATTTTTCATATCATGAGTCATGAAAAAGGATCCTTTTTTGTGGTGTGAAATCCTTTCCCTGGTGTCTAGTGACATCCCCACCCTCTGATCACTATTCCCATAATTTCCCTGGTGTCTAGTGGCACCACCCACCCTTCGATCACTGGCCCCATTGTTTCCCTTGTATCTAGTGGCACCCCCACCCTGTGATCGCCATCCCCAGTATTTTTTTTTATTATCCCTGGTGTCTAGTGGCACCCTCTACCCTCAGATAGACATCCTTATTATTTTTTTAGTATCCCTGATTTCTAGTGGCAACCCCACCCTCTGATCACCATCCTCATTATTTTTTTTTTAATATCCCTGGTGCCTAGTGGCACCCACACCCTTCGATCACCATCCCCATTATTTTATTTACTATCCCTGGTGTCTAGTGGCACCCTCCATCCTCTAATCCCTGTCCTGATTATTTTTTTTATCTCTGGTGCCTAGTGGCATGCCCCCACCCATCGAACGCTGTCCCAGCTGGTATCCAGTGATGATATTGACTATAAATGAGTGACTCATTTACAGAGCTACCCTGATGAGCTACCCTGTAATGGTAGCAATGGAATGGGAAGGCAAAGATAGGGATGTGCGAGGGAGGGTTATGAGGGCAACTGGAAGGGCAGGTATAGAGAGGAGGGTTTGTGTGGAGTAGTGTGGCCTGCTGCTCCCAAGCTAACCTTGTGGTGTGGTGGTGAGGGTGGCTAGCTTTGGTGCAGCATGTGCTGGGTTCAGGGGTAGGGACCAGGAAGTATTTTGTTGCTTGTGCTGTGATTTTCTTTTTCTGACTGTCTCCCTCTCCCCGACATGAACCCCACCCTGAGTTGGTTATATTAAATCAGGGGGATGCAGGAAATGATTACAGTGATACATCCTATTTTCAGTTGCCGGATGTGGTGCCACCCAGAAGTGTACATAGCTGTTGTGCTTTTCAGCACTGCACAATCATTCTAATGGCGATCACTCTTTTGCGGTCAACATTATGACGTGGAACCATCCCAGCCTGAAATAAAAAAAATGGTTCCTGCTGTTTGTTTGTTTTTGTTACCTACAAAAAAGAAAATGGTCCCTCACCGATCAGACTCCCACAACCCAACCATCCATTCAGTACCCACCAACCCCCACTTCGTAGTACACCACCACATACCCTCTCTCACCTGAACAGGTCACGGGGTAAAGATCCACTCTCCGATTGAAGACACGTCTTGCTGCTGGAACCGGTGTCTGCAATATGAGAAATTAAGATAAATGCATTTCAATGTATTTCAATAGGGTGTTCAACTTTGGGGCATAACTTTGTCATTTTTAAAGATTTTGACACCAACTTTTCAACATAACCTTTTTGAGAACTCTCCGCATGAACAATGTTGGTGTCATTTCAAAAATCCCTGCCTGAAAGGTGATTTTGTGGTTGGTTGGCAAAATCATCTTTTGGGCCAGATTTCAACATGTTCACTGTACTTGTTCATTAGGAGGAGCCATAAGAAGGACATGTTGAAAATTTGGGGTCAACATATGTTAAAATGGCAAAGTTGTGTGCATTTGCTGATATTTTGTTATGCTCGCTCATAACTTTTGTAATTTTCAATATTTTAACCCCAAATTTTCAACACAGCCAGTTCTTTACATCACCTCATGAATAAGACAGCTGTCAGTTTTTAAATCCTGGCCAAAATGTGTTTTCTCACCTGTGGCGTGGAATGATGTTGCAGTGGCGCGGAATGACATTTCGGCAGGGGATTTGAAAATTGTCAGCCCACTGTTCATGAGGTGGGGTAATAACAAGACTATGCTGACAATTTAATTGTTGTTTTGGCTGAAATTCTTCCACAGCAACAGACATGTGCTCCATCTATGGAAGGATGGAAGCAGGGCCCAGATGATACTGCGCCCCCCCCCCCACAGCCAAATGAGGATACAACTACACTATCAAAAAAAGTAAGGAAATTCTTTGCAAAACACTTCATTAATGCACTAGTTAGGGTTGATTACAGTGACAAAAGTAGGGAAATGTGGAATTAAGGTCTCCAACCCTAACACCCTCCCCCCAACCTGCAGGCAGCTTCAGGGGTGGGGTGTGCCTTGGAGTTATTAACCCTAATGCTCATCCCATTCCCATATACTGTACCCATCTCAGCTTATTTACTCATGGAATGGGGTGAGCGTTAGGGCTGAGTTTCCTAAGGCACACCCCACCCCTGTTGCTGCCTGCAAGGTGGGAGTGGAGTGTTGGGATTGGAAACCTTAATGCCACATTTCCCTGTTTTTTATCACTGTAATTAATCCTAACTAGTGCATTAACAAAGTTTATTGCAAAGAATTATTTTATGTATTATTTATTATTACAGTAATACATGATATTAATTATGTATTTTTATATGATTAAAGCATTCTTATTTATTATTATTATAAATTTATACACTTATTGCAGATCTGATGCCCCGAATGGGACTCACAGAGTGTCCCCCATCCTTTCTCAGATATGGGTACCAGCAGGGCTACCTTCCATACTGTTTCAGCAAGCTCTTGTTTTCAATTAAAGCTATTAATATCATCTGCCTTGGGTTTTGGCACTTACTGAATATGACTTGTTCCTGGGATCCTGCTGGTGATTCAGTGGGATCCCTCCTTCCCAACCCCACCACATTGTTACATTCTTGCAGATATTTCAAAAGAGGGGTACTGGGAAAGTCTAACTACTGACTCCCATCAGCTAAGGACCTGATTCCTTCTGATGTTACCAAGTCTCCTATACACTGAATGCCCCTATATTTCCATTCTTCAAATCATAGCCATTGCCAGGGGGGTCGTCTGGTTTGAAAGAACCCCCTTTTTGAAACTACTCCTTTTTTTCATCATTCGTAACATTTTTTTCATAATTTCTATTTATTTTGTGACTGTCACAGAGTGCTAATGTACACATGATGAACCCCAGCACTTTCTTTCTGCATGGGCCCCCCCATCTGCTGCCAGTCAGCTCCCTCAGTGCCAGTAAGAGAACTGGAGCCACTTTGTGAGTCTTTCTCCACATCCTCCCCCTATAACTGGCTGCCCAATTGGAGCTCATGTCAGCATCATGATTATGACCGGAATACAGCACGGCTGCTGCCCACAATTCACACTGTCATCTAGCACTCAAGGAAGATGTAGCTTGGTGGCAGGCTCAGAGACAATGTCTCCAGGAGAGCAAAAAAGAAGTAGAGGACCTTGACTTATAATATTATCAGTCACCGGCAGGTAAATTTTGCTGCCCACTATTACTGAAGATGTGTCCCTTAATAATTGTATATCAAGGGATAGGCTGAGCAGCTGGGCAAGGGAGCTGTTTGGGTGGGCAGGCAGAAAATTTAGAAATAAATTACTTAAATCCCCCTCTATACAAAAAGCAAAGTTATCATGTAATATATGCCAGTTTTAACTTTTCATAAGTTAAGCAAAAGAGGTACCACAGTGGAAAGGCAATGCATGTGTTTGGAAGGGTCTGGCTGGGATCTACACTGCCACCTCACTAATTGTACTGTTCTGAGAGGTCTTCACTGTGGTCCCATTTTCATTGACATTCAGTTCCACTTTTGTTTGTCATCTGTGCCAGACGCCATTAAAACATACTAACATACATACGAACATACTAAAATGCCAGCAGAATAGGCCTAATGGTCCTTCATGTCTGCTTGTTTGGTCAGCCCCCACCCTGGGAGCTGACCTTTCTGCCCCCCCTCACCCTCTCTGGTTTCTCCCTTCCCAGTCCCGGATATTCTTGCTGCACAGGACTTTGCTTCCAGAATCCTTCCCCTGTACCTGTCCCACCGCGTCTTGAACCCTCCACTGTCTCTGCCTCCACCAGCCCCCTGGGCAGCACATTCCATGGTTCTACCACCCTCTCAGTGAAATAGCCCCTTCTCCTTTCTCCCTTGAATCTCCCCCCTCCAGTTTCCACCATTGCCCTCTAGTTGCCTCCACTCCTTCCTTCGGAGCACCCTGACTGCTCCTCCCCTATTTACTCTCTTCATGTACCTGAAGACCTCTATCATGTCCCCCCGGTCCCTTCTCTCTTCCAATGTGTACATGTTTAGCTCTTCAAGCCTCTCCCCATATGTCCTGTCCCCCAAACCCCAGATCATTTTGGTTGCCCTCCTCTGGACCCTCTCCAGGAGTTCGACGTCCCTCTTTAAGTGTGGCCTCCAAAACTGTATGCAGTACTCGAGGTGTGGCCTCACCAAGCAGTTATACAGAAAACAAGTAAGTTGTGATAGCCAATTACTCCAGATGACCACATGCGTCAATAGAATGACATTTGTTGCCACAGTTCAGTTTTATGAACATACCCACTATAATTTTGGAATCATGGTGGGGGTGGGGTGGGGGGTAGAAATTTAGGAGATGGTAATTTTGCACTGGGAATCCACGCCAATGTCAAATTCCCCTCACTCTCTTTGTCATGCCTACCACTTTGGAGACTGGAGTGGGAGAGACAAGTGTAGTACCCAATATCAAACTAAGGATTATGTTACAGATTTTTTTCCAAGCAGGGTGCCTGGTATAGAAACACAGAAACATAGACAATGATGGCAGAAAAAGACCAAAGGTCCATCCAGTCTGCCCAAGTTCCTTATAATCCCTGGAACCTACCATTTCTCCAGGTTACTAATCCTCCCTATCCTGTCTTTGTTCTCCTCCTTGGTCCTGTCACCCCCAGTAATCACTATTCCCTTCATTATGTCCCAGCCTGCTTGAATCCTCTGACTGTTTTTACACCCACCAGTTCAACTGACAGACTGTTCCAAAGGTCCACCACCCTTTCCGTAAAGTAATACTTCCTCACATCCCTCCTGAACCTACCTTCTATTAATTTCCATTCATGTCCATGTGACCATGAATTGGTGTGCACTGTAAATAATGAATGGTATGTGGTGGCCCCGCACTTCCACCATGCTTCCCATTTGTGTGTAATAACCCTTACAGTAATGGTAACGCTAATAGTAATGGTAGCTGCAACAGTAATGGTAGTCCTAAAGGGAACGTTAATGCTAACAGTATCACAAATTTTAATGGTAATGGTAACAGTAACAAGAACAGTAACTGTAACAAAAATGCAAATGTAAATGGTAAGGCAAACAGTAATGAAAATGCAAATGGTAATGGTAACCCAAACACAAGCAGAAATGATAAGGCCAATGGTGACGCAAAAGGAAACAGTAATGCAAATGGTAACACAAATGCAAGCGCAAATGCAAACAAAAATGGTAATGCAAATGGTGATGGAAACACAAGCACAAATGTGAGCACACAGATGGTAATGCAAATAGCAACAAAAACAAAAACGGGAAGGGTAACGCAAACGGAAATGCAACTGCAAGTGCAAATACAAACACAAACGGTAAACGCACACTGTGATGTAAATGAAAACGCTAATGAAAACATTACCAGAAATGCAAATGGTACTGGTAAAGTAAATGCAAGTGGTAACACCAACGGTGACTCAAAAGGAAACAGCAACGCTAATAGTAACACAAATGTAAGTGCAAACGGTAATGCACACGATGATGCAAAGGATTATGCAAACAGTAATGGAAACGTAAGTGCAAATGTAAATGCAAACAGTAATGTTAATGCAAATGGTAATGGAAATGCAAACAGTAACAGTAATGCAAACGGAAATGCAAATGGTAATGGCAATGGTGACGCACAAGGAAACAGTAATGCAAGGGACAATGGAAAAGCAAGTGCAAATGCAAGAGCTAATGGTAATGGAAATGCAAACGCAAATGGTAATGCAAACGGTAATGAAAACACAAATGGTAAGACAAATGCAAACAATAACGGCAATGGTGACGACAAAGGAAAAGTAACGCAAATGGAAATGCAAACGCAAGCGAGAACACAAACATAAATGGTAACGCACTCAGTAACGCAAATGGAAATGCTAACGTAAACTGTAACGGAAATGCAAGCAGAAATGTGAACACAAATGCTAATGGTAAAAGTAATGCAAACACACACACTTTGTGCCCAAAAAGGGGCATTGAGAAGCACAGTGAATAAAAAGAATGTGGGCATAATAATGGCCCTCGGACCAGAAAATGAGTACTTGGAATACTAAATTGTTTATATCTCAGGAACTGTACGCCGTCGAAAAAAAATTTTAATCTTATATTATTTATGACTGGGGCTAAGAATTTTTGTGATGGAAAGTATGTATCTTGAACCGTTTTCGAGATACGGGACCCGAAAGGCGTGGCAGATGCCGTAATGTTATCCTATGGGAAAAATTGTCAACTTTGAAGTGCCAGAACTTTGCAGCCCTATTATATTTTGGCACCAAACTACCAAAAGGCACATCCATGTGATGTTGGCTTTCTTCCCTGCAAATTTCAGCCCAAAAGACCAAACTGTTGTTTTGCAGCAGGGTGGTAAAGATTTCCTATTGTTTTGGGCATAGTGTCGCAAAGTACTTTTGCAAATCACAACAGTTTCGCGAAAAAAAATTACGAAAGTGTCGCATATGTGAAAGCACTTTGCGACACTATTTTTTACAAAACATTTAAAGAACATATTTCTGGGGTGTTTTACTCCCAAAAAATACATGGGGGCATCCTCAGGGCTCAACTATGTGAACACAACAAGAATTGTATCCCTAAAGGGTCCCAAATTTAAATGCTAAGCATTTCTCTGACCACCAACAAAAAACAAAATGGCGGACTCATGAAAGTAAAAGGGCAATTTGCGACACTAAAAACTGCATTTGCGACACTTTTGCATATTTTAACTTTTCCCATAGACTATAATGGGATTCAGTGTTTTTTGAATAACTTTTCAACTGTTTAATATTTTTTCATGAAATCTTTGAAAGGCACATCGGGGACCCTGGCTGCGTGTTCCCTGATGTTTTTGGACCAACCACGCAAAACATGTGTGCTGTAGGCGTGAGCAAAGAAACACACAAACACCCTTAATTTATGCATTTCTTGGTGCTATGCAGCTCCACAATCATACATCTGACCATAACGAAACTTGTCAGGTCCAGAGATCTATGGTATCAGACCACGCATTCCAAATGTCAGGCAAATCCGTCATACAGTGGGAAAGTTATTAAGGTGCCAAATTTCAAATTTAACCTTAAATGGGGTACTCAACCCTAACTATAGTGCCACTACTGTGGCACTATAATATATATATATATATATATATATATATATATATATACACACACACACACACACACACAATCTCAGCCACCCAGATAGTAATAATTGTCCCTAGAGCAGGAGGTGGAAGGGAGCTCACAGATATGTTATTTTGGGTTAAAATAAGCCACAGAGCATCTAGTACTCCAAAGCTTCTGGGGGCCTGGCAGCCCCCAGACCCTTTACCTACACACCAGCAGATATAGTTGCAGATAATAAAGCTGATAACATAATATATCTGAGACAATGCCTTAGAGATATTACATTAACAGCATCTTGCTGCCCTCTGGTACTGAATACATATGTTTTCACCCTGCAGCCAGCCAGATAATAATTTTTTTTAGAGCAAGGGGTGCAGGAGATCTCAGATATGATTACTTTACCTTCAAAATGAGCCACAAAATGCACCACAGAGCATCTGGGACCCCACAGCTTCTGGGTCCTGGTGGCCCCAAGACCCACAGCTTTTTTTAAAAGGTTGCAGACTGCATGAAAAGAACCCCCCTTATGAAAATCCTGGCAATGGCCCTGTTTAAGCATTCTGTCCTCCAACCCTGACTGCAAGTTTGGATTGGCCACCAGTGAAAACAATAGGGTGTGTTTCTCCACTGCTGGTCCACCTTTCCTGAGGGCAGCCCATGTCTGAAGCATTAAACTTAATATGGGGTTATAATTAGGGAGTGCCCTGAAGCCTTTGTCCCCCCCTTGCCACATACTGTATATACATGAGGTGCAAATAGTAAGGCTGCCAGTTCCAAACCTAACCCTGGCACCCTTTCACTTTTGGCCACCCAGACCTGGGCATTTCTGGTCTGTGCCACCATATAATAATTCCTCCAGTCAGGGGATTTGAGCTCCCCAAGCAGTGTTTCTTTTGACTCCAGCTAAAGTAGCTTTGGGTTTATTCTGACCCCAAATAAATTTATAGCTAGCTATCAGCAGCCACTGGATGCCTTTTATTTATGTAACCCCACATGCATTATCTGCAGTAAGCACATCTTGTGGATCACATTCAGTTTAATTAGATTTATGCAGCCAAACCAGGATACAGAGCCTTTCATCTCTTTTGGTCAGCAATAAGCATCATATAAAGGGGGTTATGAATCAAGGAGTGTAGATTTTCCACATTATTCCCTACTTTAATTATTAGGTTGATACTATATCACTCTGCTACTTTGAGTGAGAGTTTCATATTATGTATAACACCCCCCCTCCCCAATACCACCCCTACCCCAAGCATCTCAGATTTGGGAAGGTTAATCATATAACCAGAAAACTGAGTGAAGGTGTCTATCACCTGAATTATCTCAAGAATGGTATGACCTGCGTCAGTGACATACAGCAACAGATCAGCAGAGAGTGTAATCTTATGCTGGACTCTTCTTGGTGACAGTAGATACTGTACTTAATGTTTCCACCAGTTCTAATACAAATTGCTAGCACCTCAACTGCCAATGCAAAAAGCAGTAGGGAGAGGAGGGCCACCTGCCTTGTAACATGTGATAAACATAGAAACAGAGAAGTTGACGGCAGGCAGATAAGGACCGCAAGGCCCGTCCAGTCTGCCCATTTCTTTTTCTACCTTATGAATGTGCTATAGGCCTTTTCTCTGTCAATAGTCTATCTATTCATACTCATCTGTATTGCTCTCTAATGCCTATCCTATGCCTGTTCGAAGCCCTGCACTGTATTCATATCCACCACTTCCTGAGGTAGGCCATTCCAAGCATCCACCACCCTTTCTGTGAAAAAGAACTTCCTCACATTACCCCTTAATCGGCCTCCCTCTAATCTCATGCTGTGCCCTCTTGTCCTGCTATTTTTCTTATATTGAAACATGTTAGACTCTTTCACCTTGATAATGCTCTTAAGGTGTTTGAATGTTTTGATCATATCTCCTCTCTCCCTCCTTTGCTCTAGGGTATGCATATTGAGCTCCGTTAATCGTTCATATGTTTTCTGATGCAGTCCCTGCACCATTTTGGTTGCCCTTCTTTGGACTGCCTCCATTTTGTAACTGTCCTTGTGAAGAAGCGGCCTCCAGTACTGCACGCAGTACTCCAGATGGGGCCTAACCAGTGTCTTGTAAAGAGGGATTATTACCTCCCTCTTCCGACTTGTGATACCCCTACTAATACATCCCAACATCCCCTTAGCCTTACCTCCTGCTTTAGTGGTCTGCTTGGATGATTTCAGGTCATCTGTGATGATGATGCCCAAGTCTCTTTCTTCCCTTGTGATTGCCAGCAACTCCCCTCCCAACCTATAGGTGGCTTCAGGGTTTCTCTTCCCTATGTGCATGATCTTGCACTTCTTTGAGTTAAACCCCAGTTGCCACTCTTCCGACCATTTTGCCGGTTTATCCAGATCTCTTCTCATTCTGCCCAAATCAAAGGAGTCCAAGATCTGGCCATTTACCAGGATCCTAGTCTTGGTCTGATGAAGTGTATGTAAGCAGGGTCTAAGTCAAATCTGCATAGTAACTCAAATAAGTACTTTCCCTATATGCAGTCAAAGACCTTCTCGGAGCCCGGGAGAGCAGAAGTGCTACCCCTAGGATGCTGTGAGCCATGTTAGACTACATTTATCACCTGGGCATGTTATTATATGAGAGGCAACTCTTAAAAAAAAACAATTGTATCCAGTTGAGCACCAAAGGTAAAAAGTAGAAGAAGAAGCATCAGCATTTATGGGACTCAGGTTGGCACAAGTAGTGCTGGTTGTAAGGTTATGTCCTGATAATAATATGACTGAAAATCTGTTTTTGCCAGTGAGAATTCAGGATTTCTTTTGCCCATTTTATAACAGCAAATTATAACTGTGTTTCCTATCGCAAAAAGCATTGGCCAGTAATTATAATTTAATTATGCACAACTCCTCATACATTATTCTAAAAATAATAACGTTTGGGAAGATGGTAATGTATGAAACTAACATTTTTGATATGAACTGGAATTTAGAATTCCATTGCCCGGCTCAGCCCTCGTTGGTATAAAGGAAACTAAACTGTATGACTGGAAAAGCACCCAAACCAATCACAGCTAAATTTACCCACTTGATAGACTGGAATAACAGGCCACTCACTAATTAATATTTTCAAAAAGGTTACAGTTTATCTAAAGGTGATCTTCAGACTTTTGAACTAAATTTCCAATATTTCTGTATATCCCCATCACTTCATAATGGAGTCTGCTACAGAGCTATAATTTAAAAATTGTATATTCTTGTATTCTGACTGTAAAATATCCACTCTAAAAATGTTACTATTTACAAGATAAACACATTAAGTGAGGACTGCATGTTTTACAGTTAGTCATATACTTCTCTGACGTTTTCTTGTTATATACAGCTAAATATATAATTTTTAAGATATTCAGTCTCAATTTTTCACTAAGCTTGTCTTGTTTACTTATCTAATTTCTCATATGTATTTTAGAGATTATCCTCCTTATTTTAATGTTGCATAAAGATAAGGCTTTCTCTGTTCATGAGTTCTGTTTTTTTCCTTTGCATTCTTAATAACATTGGGCTGTATGCACTAAGGCAAGCTGGGTATGCGTGATACATGCATACACAGCCTGCATAGCTACACAGCTATGGACAGGTGCCCAATGGCCAGCATTCACTAATGCCAGCCACCTGTCTGTGGCCTCCCTCTGGTGTGCAGCTGCATGGGGGCAATTGCAGGACACAGGTGGGCATCCATTCAGATGCCCCTCCTGGGTCCCATAGTGGATCCCCTGCTACACATGAGCTGGGGATTCTGGACAGGCATGGATCCCAGGAATTTTAAATGTACGGTGAGTGCCTGAATGATTGCCTCCTGCAATACCATGCAGCTAGGTTGACTGGGGCATCACAATGGGGGAGGCATTCCATGTCCCACCAGATCCGGCAGGTGTTATTAGTGGGGGCATGCACTGGTTACAGTAGGATCCTCCCTGCCATATGTCATGCCCCCAGTGCCCAGCAACCCCCCCTTAGTGAATGGCATAGAGTGCAGGCACCCCCCAACACTCTCTCTGGACTGGCCGTGACATGTGGCTGCGTGAGCAACCAAGGAATTGAGTGTACAAGGGGTTTATGCACCTGCTGTGAATGCCTTCACTGCGTGACATTCTGACTTAGGGTTGTCTATGCACCTCACATACACAGTGTGTAGGCAACATGCCCTTTAGTGCATAGAGCCCATTGTCCTTATAACCCCTTTCCTGGAACCTTTCCTCCATGTCATCACTTGTTTTTTTTTTTTTTAATCAGCCTCCTCTGATCAGTTTCTTTTGGCTGTAAGAAACTGGTTAAAGGGTGTAGAGGCCTGGGATGGTTGCTACTAGCTAGTGGCCTGTAGTATGACGCTACAGTTTGTCAGTTTTCTGTGTAATTTGATACACAATTTTCCATCTTTCATGAAAATACACATGTCTAAAAAGGGATCTGTGCTACATCCTGGTTCTTCAAGAGGATCAAGTGGTCAGTTCTCATATTTAGATAATCATGAAACCCTTTCTGTTTCTGAGCCCTTCCAGATGACCAAAACTGCCATCAATAAAATGTCTTCATATCAAAATGCTACCCTGAAATGGATTGTTTTCATGGATAAACCACCTCTCAAAGCTATCCGCACATAAATTTGTGTATGAGGGCACCATACTGCTCCCCAAAGCTGTGCTCTTTGTGCCAAAAATTCTCTCTCAAATCTAAAATAGTTCTAAGAGAGAACCATTTCTGCTAGGTTTACCGAGAACTAATTAGGCAGTTTTGATTCAAACCTGTCTCTTTGTAATGCCTCATTTCCCAAATTGGGGGGGTATAGGGAAAGGGGAAATTGTTTAACCAGGAAAGGTATACTAAGCCAGAACTTGTTTCCAGGTACAACCTGAGAGCACAAGGAAGTTAAGTGTCTTGCTCAGGGTCACACAGTATGCAAGTGGGAGCTGATGGGATTCAGACCCATGTCTCTAGCTTTGCAGCTCAGTGCCCATAACCACTATGCTATACTGCCTCCATATGGAGTATGGGTATGGAGGTGTATAGGTCATTAAGGCTCCCATGTCACTAGTAAACATTCAGTTTATTCAGGGTGTCATTTGTAAAATATGCCCATTCTGTAGAAGATCCATTTTTTTTTAGGTATAGTGGCTTGATGGTAGTGTGGGGTTGATGGGGATACTGCCAGAGAAAAATTAGGTATAGAATGACGTGCCTTTAGGTTACATTGACTGGGCAGAATTTATGATTTATTAAGCAGATAGTGCAATCTGATATATCAAATAATGTATATGTGACTGAGTGATACAAGTTTTATATTTTAATTCTGTTTATTAAAAAAAATGTTTTTGATATTACAGCATACAACAATACAAACAGGTCCAGCTTTCAAAGTTACATAGCATTTTGGATTTCATTGTGATGGTACACACATAAAACAGGTGAATAAATATGTCACTTCATCTGTACCTAAAATGCTGGTACACCAACTAAATAAATTCTACAAGCATATACAACAAGACACGCATGAATTGCAAGGACTAAAACTGCTGTGGTTCAGATGAGGGAATAAATTCATGGTTCATACAGTACATTTCATGTACTGCCCTACTGAGTGGCAAGTACTCAGCGACAGCAATACCGGGATAAAAGCCTTTGTCCAGGGCTAAAGGGAACCAATCCTGGCAAGGCGAGCCTCTTAGTCTGATAACTACTTGCTCCACATGGGGGAGTGAATTCACATAGAACACTCTCTGCCTCTTGAACTTCTCTTTCCACCATTTAAGTTCAAAGGTAAGATATTCAAGCTGAAGCATTTTAAAAAGTAAGTCCCTCCACATCTGTATCATTGGGCAGAGATGGGAAAACCAGGTGTTTTGGATACACCATCTAGCTGTGACTAGCATGATTCTTATTAACCTAGGGAACAGGTCCCACCAATACTCATCCCTGGATTTCACCCCAAACAACAATATCCTAGGTTCATCTTCTATCCTGAGACTAATTGTCTGTGAGATACATTACGCAGTTAAGTCCAGAGGGCTCAGACTTCTCGGCACTGCCAAAAATAGTGCACACCTGTATATGTGCCCCTCTTATCCCCACATCACCTGCACATTGAGAAGATGCCTTCATTAAATGTACTCACTATATAGCAGGGGGCATGTTTAGCCTATGGAGAAACTTGTATTGAGCCTCTTTGGAATGATTACAGATAGTGAGCCCCATATGGGATTCACATAGTTCCCTGCATGCTACGAGATGTTTTTAAAACACCCAAGGTGTGTTTTGCCACATTAACCATGAGAGCAAAGCTTGAATGGATTATAACTGCTGCTGGACTCCTGCAGCTCTATTGGGGTTCATGAGGGCTTTGCTTGACTCTCTCCAGCCCTCCCTCACACTGATCGCAACATCGTGGGCACCGACTGCACTGGAAAGAACAGGAACTGACCCACCTCCCACCTCCCACTGACCTCTCCAGCCAATTGAGGCTCTGAACTGTGCCAGGAGGTGGAGCTCCATTTGAGTGCCAAAACCTGTGCTCTTTAAATCTACAAACAGTACCTGGTTTTTCAGATGCCACCAGACTTCTGCTACTCTGTTGGGGGTCATGAGGGTTTGTCTGACTCTCTCCAGCCCTCCCTATACCGATCACAGCATCATGGACATGGACTACACTGGAGAGCCCAGGAACTGACCCACTTCCTACTGACCTCTCCAGCCAATTGGGACTCCGAACTGTGCCAGGAGGTGGAGCTCCATCTGAGCACCCAAACCAGCGCACGCTCTTTAAATCTTCAAACAGCGCCTTTTTCTTCAGATGCCGCCAGACTCCTGCAACTCTGTCAAGGGTCACGAGGGCTTTGTTTGACACTTTCTCCACTCCTCCCTGTACCGATCACAGCATCATGGGCATAGGCTGCACTGGAGAGCCCAGTAACTGACCCACTTCCCACTGACCTCTCCAGCCAATCAGTGCTCTGAATCATGCCAGGAGGTGGAGCTCCATTTGAGCACCAAAACCAACGCTCTTTAAAACTACACATAGTGCATTTTTCTCAAGATATTGCCAGACTTCTGCAACTCTGTCAGGGGTTATGAGGACTTTGTTTGACTCTCTCCATCACTCCCTCACATCGTTCACAGCATCATGGGCATGGACTACACCGGAGAGCTCAAGGACTGACCCACCTCCCACCCTCCCATTGATCTCTGCAGCATGCCCGGTTCTGTTCCTAAGAACTCAGAAGTGGCTAAGACTGAATCAGTATTCAAAAAAAAGGTGCTTCTAAGAGCCTAGATAATTATCAACCAATAGTTATCCTGCCTGTCCTTGGCAAACTGCTTGAAAAGCTTGTGGTCCTACATGTCACAGATCACCTTCACAAATATAACCTGCTGTCCCCTCCCAAATATAACTTTAGGCAGGCCCATATCATCTCCGCAGCACTCACCCAATTCACCAACAATGTTAAACTGGGTATGGATAGGAGAATGTCTACTGGCTCTGTCTTTATTGATCTCACCAAGGCCTTCAGTCTTGTAAACCAGTTCCTCCTCTTATCTAAACTATCATCCCTGTGAATTTCCCCTATGGCCATCATTTGGTTCTCTAGCTATCTTAGTAACAGGCAACAGTATGTTAAATTTAATTAGGCCAAATCTTCCTTAACAAACAAACAAGAAAAAAACCTTGCACAGGATAAACAGGAAGATAGACAGACATGTGGGAAGTAGTGCAATGTACTGGCTGTGGGGCAGCAGTCTTCCGGGAGTCTTTCTGGAGGCTCAGATGTGGTCCTATTTGCAGGCAACTCTCTGCCCTGAGGGAGGAGATTGCCCGTCTTCGGGCCACACTGGACAGTAGTAAGGGAACCTCTCCCACCCAAGGAGCACCGTTTATCCACCCGACAGCGACAGTTCGACAGCGAGGTCCCCCACAGCGACTACAGTGACATGCCACTGTAGGGAACATGCTGGAACTGGGCACTGTCTGTCGGTGGTCCTGAACCTCTCCAAATCAACTCTGACTCGGAGTTGATAATCCTTAAGTGGGGGGGTGCTGGGGGCACAGTCCCCGACGTCGGGGGTTCAGTGGGTGTAGCCCCCCATAGAAAACACAGTCAGCAAATAGAAACCAGCAGCTGACTGCAAAATGTGGTCAACCTGCCGGTTTCACTGTTGGGGTGGTCAAAAGGAAATTTGTTGACCACCTGTCATGGATCCAATGAGCACTAGGGCCCCCACCACTGCCTCAGATAGTGCCAAGAAAGCGCAGCAGTTGGACCACAGTGGGCTTAGGAAGGGTGAGGGTGGTGGAACAGAGGCACACCCAGTCAGTTGTACCACTCCACAATCCGTACACCATTCTGGGGAAGCAAAGTTCCCCTATGAATGCACCCGCAGAGGAGACTAAGGAGGTTGCAGACAACTGTCAGAAGGGAGGCCCACAGGAAGGAGGCAGAGGACACCACAGGAAAAGGGAGCAGCTCCTGATGAGGGATTCAGTTATTAGGGGGATAGAACTGGGGGGAGCAGGGAGAACTGAAGTAAGGTGCCTGCCTGCCTAGCGCCATGGCTTGGAGGGACAGGAAGCACATCCTCAGGATCATGAGAACAGCTGTACGGGAGACTGATCTGGACATCATTGTCCACCTAGGGATGAATGACTTGGCCCAACATGAGATTAGAGCAGTGCAGGAGGACTTTGTGGAGTTGGGGAGGGGCCTAAGACAAGTAGCGCACACAGTATCTTTCTCAGAGGTGCTGCCTGTCTATGGCATGGGTGAGTCGAGGGTACTTCGCACCATGTGAGTCAATGAATGGTTGAAAAAATGGTGTGGAGCACAGGGGTTTGGCTTCACTGGGGACTGGGATTCCACCTGGAGGGATACCAGCCTATACTGGCAGGATGGTCTGCATCTGTTCAGGAAGGGAACAAGTATTTTGGACAATCGGTTTAAATGCTTCATTGGCAAGCTTTTAAACTAGTCAAGGTGGGGGGCACTGATAAGCAGCAGAGAATTCCCAGCCTGCCCCTACAAAACAGGGTACTAAATGAGGAAAAGACCAAGGTAGAAAGGTCAGAGGGGGATGTTGCTACAAGAGGTAAAGCCATCAAAAAATGAAGAGCAATGAGTACCAATGCCCGTAGTCTGGGAAACAAGCTTCCTGAATTAGTGGCCTTGATGGAGGAGGAACATCTGGATATTGTGGCAGTCACAGATACATGGTACACACAGAACCATGACTGGGACGTAAACATACCAGGATACACTAGCTACAGGAGGGACAGGGAGGGTAAAAGAGAATGAAGAGTAGCTCTCTACATAAGGAAGAAATCAAAGCAACAGAACAAAAGGGTAAACAGGGAGGAGAGGAAGCACTGTGGGTCCATTTGGAGACAGGCAATGGCACCACAATCCGCACAGGGGTTGTATACAGACCCCCCTCCCAGGAGGAGGAAATGGACAAGGAAATGATAGAAAGTATACTTAGAATGGCAGAAAAAGGGGAGATATTGCTGATGGGGGATCTGAATATGCCAGGTGTTAACTGGAGTGCAGTTGCAGCAGCCACTTCTAAGAGTGGGGTTATTCTAGATGCCCTACAGGGGGCGTGCCTTAGACAACTAGTATTGGAACCCACTCGAGAGGGAGCAATCTTAGACCTGGTACTCTCAAATGGAGATGGAGAGAGGATCACAGATGTAGAAGTGGGTAGCCATCTGGGAACTAGCGACTATCGAACAGTATAGTTCATGATAAACACAGCAGTAGAGTCAAGCCATACAAAGGCAAAATTACTGGACTTTAGAAGGGTTGACTTTGCCATAATAGGTGAGTGCCTAAGGAATGCACCAGCAAATGTGCAGGAAGGAGGGGTGGAAGAACAATGGGGAATAATCAAGACTGCCATCACAGAGGCAACAAGCCTTTGTGTGAAGCAAATAAACAAAACAAAATGATGTAAGAAATCACCATGGTTCTCAAAGGAGGTGGAAGGGAAGGTTCAAAAGAAAAAGAAATTATTCAGGAAGTATAAGGAATCACGGAAGGAGCAGGACAGAGAATTGTATCAGTTAAAGCAAAAGGAAGCTGGGAAGGCAGTCAGAACAGCAAAGGCCCAAACTGAGGAAAAGATAGCCAACTCAGTTAAGAAGGGGAATAAAACCTTTTATAGGTATATCAGGGAGCAAAGGAAGACCAAGGGAGGGATAGTGAGGCTTAATAAGGGGGGGGGGGCAGAGGGTGACTGTGAAAAGGCAGAGATAACTAAACGATTATTTTTGCTCAGTATTTACAAATGAAGAGGGGGAGGTACCTAAAACAAACAATAGAAACACTCTGGTTACAGGAGCTGATACCAGCACATTTACAGAAGAAAGGGTTATGAAAAAACTCTTAAAACTGAAGGTGGTCAAAGCAATGGGGCCTGATGGGATTCATCCCAAAATTCTTAAAGAACTAAGGGTAGAACTAGTGACACCACTGACTACCCTCTATAACAAATCATGGGAGGATGGGGTGGTACCTGAGGACTGAAGGAGGGCAGATGTGATTCCACTTCACAAAAGTGGGAGCAGGGCAGAAGCAGGAAACTACAGACCTGTTAGTTTAACCTCAGTGATAGGGAAAATGATGGAATAACTTCTGAAGGAAAACACTGTCGAGTACCTGGAGGCCAGAGGGCCACAGGACCCAAGGCAACATAGATTCACAGTGGGAAGGTCATGTCAGACAAATCTAATAGTTTTCTTTGACTGGATGACCAAAGTAGTAGTTCAGGGAAGGGCTGTGGACATGGCCTACCTACACTTTAGCAAGGCATTTGACACAGTCCCACACAAAAGATTAATATACAAGTTAGCCAGCCTGGGAGTGGGTCCCAAGATGGTAGCCTGGGTAAAGAATTGGCTGGAGCACAGGACACAGAGGGTAATAGTAAATGGAGTCCACTATGAAGAAAGAGGGGTTACTAGTGGGGTACCTCAGGGTTCAGTACTAGGACCGGTCCTCTTCAATGTCTTTACAAGCAACATTGCAGAGGGACTGGAAGGAAAGGTATGTCTCTTTGTAGATGACACAAAGATCTGCAACAGAGTCAATACACAAGGTGGGGTGGAAAGGATGAGAAGGGACTTGGCAAGGTTGGAGGAATGGTCAAATGTATGGCAGCTTAGATTCAATGCTAAGAAGTGCAAAGTAATGCAACTGGGAAACAAAAACCCAGGGGAAGAGTACTCAGTGGGGGGGGTGAGACACCAACAACAACAAAAATGGAAAGGGACCTGGGGGTAGTCATATCAGATGACCTAAAGGTGGGCAAGCAATGTGAGAGGGCAGTAAGGAGGGCTGGGAGGTACTGGGATGCATAGGGAGAGGCATCACCAGTAGAAAACAGGAAGTTTTTATTGCTCTGTACAGACAGCTGGTGAGACCCCATCTAGAGTACTGCATGCAGTTCTGGAGACCCAATCTCCGCAAAGACATAAACAGGATGGAGGCAGTCCAGAGGAGGGTAACTAAAATGGTGCAGGGTCTGCTCCAGAAGACATATGAAGACAGACTTGAGGAGCTTAATATGTATAGCCTCGAGGAAAGGAGGGAGAGGGGGAACATGATAGAAACTTTCAAGTTCCTCAAGGGAATCAACAAAGTCCAAGAGGGTAGCATCTTTCAGAAAAAGAGGCGTGCATAAATAAGGGGCACAATTTCATGATGGGAGGGGCAGCTCAGAGGTAATTTAAGGAAGTATTTTTTCACAGAGAGGGCTGTGGAGTCAAAAACAGTGGTGGAATTCAAGAATGCATGGGACAGTCATAAGGCAATTCTAGGGGGTGTGGGTAGGAAGAAGTAGGCTGTTGGTTAATTAGGATCTGCTGTTTATCCATTAGGTAGGGAAATGGGCAGACAGGATGGGCCAAGTGGTCCTTATCTGCCATCAAATTCTATGTTTCTATGTTAACCTGGATCAATATAGGTGTACCTCAAGGCTCTATTCAGGGCCCATTACATTTTTCAATCTTCATTAATGAAACCCCCAAAGTCACATCTTTCTGCAGCACCCTCCAATACGCTGATGGCATGGTATTCCAATCAGCTCCAGAAATGTAACTGATATCAACTCTAAGCTGAATGCAGATTTTGGTAGCATTTAGACCTGGGTTATACAAAATTGCCTTGTTCTAAACTCCAGTAAGACCCAGACTATGATCCTGGGGTCCATATCAAAACTAAGGACTTGTCCCAATGGCTTAACCATCCGCTGCTTAGATGGCTCCCTCCGCTCCATCATGAACTCTTTCAAATACTTAGGTCTTACCCTGGATCCTGCCCTTGACTTTACCCTGCACATCTCGAACATCTATAAGTCAGTAAATACTAAGCTTGGACCAGCATATAGAATCAAGGATACTCTGTCACCCACTGCTAGGCTTGCAATTGCACAAGGAGTCCTCCTACCTTACCTTACATTCAGAGTCACCTCCTTCTGTCAAACCAGTGCATCCAACCTCACAAACTGGAATGTCTCCTATAATAACATCTGTTGGTTTGCCTTATCCACTATCACGTTGACATGTCAGTGTATGCTTTACTCTAAACTTGGGTGGCTATCCTGTTCCTTGCACTGCCTATATGCACTTGGCTGCATAACTGATACATATATACAAAGGTTACATAGGTTAATACAGAGTGTTGAAGACTTCAGTCCATTTAGCTTGGCTATATCTGTTACCCATATCCTCTGATGTTATTACCCATACAAAAGGCATCTAACTTCCTTTTAAATTCTGCCATGTTTGTACTGCCTGCCACTTCCTCAGGAAGTGAATTTCATAGTGTGACTACCCTCTGGTTGTACCAGTTAGATCTCTTATTCATATGGCAAGTCTCCCCTCTTAGCTGTAAAGTGTGAGCTCTCGTACTGTATGTCAGATCTCTCATGTCCAGCCCCAGGCAGTCCAATAGATTGTGACTGGATAAGGCATGATACAACAGGCACATGTCTCCCCTCAGTCTCCTATACTGAAGTAAGAACATACCCAGTTGTCCCAATCTGCTTTTGTAATCGCAACCTCTTACATCCTTTATCACTCTAGTTGCCCTTTTCTGTACTCTTTCTAGAGATTTAATCTCAGATTTTTTACTAGGCACCCAGACCTGAACACAGTACTCCAGATGGGGACGAACCAGGGAAACATACAGAGGAACAATTACTTCCCTGTCCCCACTATTAATATGCCTAACTATACTATTTAATAAACCATTTGCTCTTTTTGTAATAGTATGGCAGTGACTTTTGAAAGTCAACTTGTTAGAAATATATGACCCCGGGATCCATTTCCTCAGCTACCTCCCTCAGTATGTGATTACGCAGTTTGTATTTTGCCTTGATGTTCTTATTTCCCATATACTGTACATAACATAACATTTGTCCATATTTCATTTTAATTTCATTTTTAATTTTTATACTTGTTAGCTGATGAGTGATTTTGGCCAATTTCACAAGCGACAAGTTTAAAAAAAGTCATATAACATGACTACAATACAATACAGTACAGACCCCCAAAAAACACAGCATGAAAATTATGTCAATACTAGTGAAACAAACAACGAACATTAAGTGCATGTACATTCATTCCTTGACAACAACCAATGTTTCAGTTTAGTACTGAATGTTCTAATGTTTGTGCAATTGGCAATTTCATTGGGTATAGAGTTATAAAATCTAGTTGCCCTATACAATACTGACTTTTGCCAAATCACTTTTTTAAAAAGGAATTTTATACACATATTTACTCTGGGATCTAGTCCCTTGCGAATTCATAGCTCTGGGAAACAATGATAGGACTGTCTGAGGTAAGTGGTCTAATGTTCCTTTATGTAACATGGTACCCATCTTTAAACTGGCTTTATTTTCAAGTGATAAACAACCAGCATCCTTTAACAAATTACAATGATGGGTCCTACTTGGCAAGTTAGTCATAAATCTTACAGCACTGTTATATGCAACTTTTAACTTATTTAACTTATCAAACATTTTGTTGCTAGTGGCCGAATACACACTCAACCCAAAATCAAATTAAACTGTAGCCTGTGTTTTATGACCCATTTTTTAGATTAGATGGACTCTCTGTAATTTAACTGAGTCATCCATAGTTTCTACTATCATTCCAGTCATGGAATCGTCGGCAAACTTTGTTACCCACGCATCCTCCTCACTACCCATAGAGGCAATACGTAAATTAAACAGACTCAGTCTCAGTACCCAACCTTGGGGGACTGCACTACAGACATCTGCCCAACCGAAGCACACTCCATGGGTGCTCACCCTCTGCTTCCTGTTGGTCAACCATGATATAATCCAATCTGTAATACTTCCATGTATACCTGAATCAATCAACACATCAATCAATTTACTATGGGGAACCATATAGAAGGCCTTTGTAAAGTCCAGGAATATCATATCCACAGGTTTCCCCTGATTTAAGGCATGGCTGACATGACAATAAAATTTAAGCAGATTTGTCTAGCATGAACCCCCTTTTGTAAATCCTAGCTGGCTGTTGTCATTCTTACCGGCTACCTCTATATGAGTGCTTATATAGTTATAACTCACTCTCACAGTGATGTTGACTCTCCTGCACCAATTCTACCCCTTGCAATCCAGTGACCAATCACTCTTGGCTGTACCCAAGTGTGCCACTAAAATGGGTGAGCAGGCTGTCACCATCTTTGCCCTCAGAGCATGGAATACCCTATCACTTCATCTCCGAGGCTTTCGGTCTCACTACTGTTTCAAGAATGCACTCTATAAGTTCCTAAACCTCTCAGATAATTGTTCTTCCTCCTGACTCCCAGTGATATTTTTTGCTCAATTTGTACTCTGTCGCTGATGTTTTATTGCCTGAAATTGTTTCCTTATTCCTTGACATTTTTATTGCACCTTGGCTGTACAATATATGTTGCAATGTATCTCTCCTGGTTATGCAGATAGTTCACCATTGTAATATGAACTCACAGGCTCATACAATGTTCCATGTTGCCTTGTTTTACATTCCATCTTTTGCTGTACACTATATAGTTGTTTTTGCTGCTTTTGACTATCTTTGTAACCTCCTGGGTCATGCCTGAAAATAAGGGATCTATTGTCTAGTGCATCTACCCAGTTAAAAATCAGTCAATCAATCAATCAATCAATAAATAAAGGCAAAATACACTGAGGGTGTGCAGAAAAGGCAAGTGCCCATACATACTTTTTTTTTCCATCTGTTTCTCTTTCTGCATCCTTGGTCCTGGCAGAATCCCCCAGCCCCATCACCGACCTGTCCTGTGGTCTTATGGTTTAACTACCACCTACACAGAGCCATATCAGTGGGTGGCCAGACACATAGGGTCATGCAGTGCCTGTGGAGGACGTCAAGTGAGCCAAGGCATTTTCCTTTGTTTTTCTCCCCTGGCAATCTGCAAGTGCTGCACACATGCATGTACATATTGATACACATGCATGCTGTGTCAGCATGCATCTCCCCATGCCTGTTGGTCCTGCCAGTGCTGCCACCCAACCTGCACTGGATGGCAGGCAAGCTGCTGGACTTGGAGTCCTCCCTCCTTAAGGGAGGAGAGCTGTCCAGGGACACTCAATCCTCCATTATTCAGCCAGCTCCTGAGAGACCCTGGTCCATTATAGAACCCAGGTTGTCAGCATGGCTGGAAGTAAAGCACCAGTGTCTCAGCCTTCCAGACCACTGGGCCGGTCACCCATACTTTATTTTTTATAATATCTGCTATGATCTGACTTCACAGTTCGAGTAAGTCAACAGACACTGTCACAGCTGTTTTCAATAAGTGTGACAGCATAGTTCCAGGCAGTTGAATCAACTGTGACTATTCTTATTATCCTGGTGTGATGTCACACCCGGTTAAAAGAGAGAATATAGGATCGTATTTTTGGTTGAAATCAGCACCTGTCACTTAATATAATTATCTATGGGAAGGTAATATAATCTGATGTAATATACTATGATATGATATATGAGCAGATAATATATTTTAATATGATATACGAGAAGGTAATATACTCAACTATAACATCTGATAGAATAATGTAATCTGATATATGATATCAAATGATATGCTACATGAGAAGATAATATAAGATAATATAATATGAAATAAAATTATACTTAAATGAAATATAGAATCATTGATTACATTTGTATTTTTTATTACTAATATTAATTATTTGTATATGCTACAAAAGCATGAATTATGAAACTGAACTCATGATTTTGGCTTGCCTGTGGACTCCCCGCTCTCATACTGTTTTCAGACTCTGTTACTACTGCTAGTGACAATGGGAGTGGAGACTTTGAGCAACTGGGCAGCATATGCAAGATTACTTTTTCCCAGTTCTGAATGTATTACTTCAGTGGAGAAGGAGGAACTAGAAGCACATTAATAAGGAAGATAGGGAAATCGGTGTACTTCTGGATTGTTCAGGACTGTTTCATCATCAGATGTACTGGGTGACCAACAGGGAAGGCTACTTGCACTGCAGTAGCAGTGGAACTAGTGGATTCCTGGTGGCTAATGAACAACGGTTTCTTTAACTATACACAGCCTTATGACCATGACTCCCTGTTCCATCAGTTCCAGAACCTTCTCCACAACCACAGCTTGCAGAACTTGTACTTGGTGGAACCCTCCTCCCCCTCCATTCATTTTCCTCCTGTTCTTCTCTTCATGTTGTCTACATGCCTCAACAACACAAGCACAACAGAAATTGACATAATGGAGCCACTGCTGGATGCTAATAATGTTGACTTTCAATAATCATCAGTGAGTTTTAAATGCCCATGTGATACATACTCAGCACACAGTGCACAAATCTTTTTTAACTAATTACGGGTGGAAGCAACAGGGCATAGAAATATATATTTTGTCTGCGTGTGTGAGCCTGCCAGCCAGTCAGTGAGTAAAAAGTAAAGTACTGTAGACTGCTGTTGGAGATGTAGAGTTACAAGGTCTCTCAATGGGATGGGGGTTGGCAGAGTGGGGTAACTCTTCCCTATCACTTTATTATCAGTTTATTTTTCTACAGTAGTTAGACCAGTAGTAGAACATGAAGCAGCAGTTTGGCATAGTGGACTTACAAAAAATGAATCTGAAGAATTGGAAAGGGTACAAAAAAGGGTGCTTAGAATAATGGTAGGATGGGAAATGAGTCATACGGAAGCACTACTTAAATGTGGACTGGAAAGGTTGGATATTAGAAGGGAAACAAGCATTTGTCAATGCCAAATGTTGCTTGCTTGTATGTGCTGTTTAGGTATTTGGAAGTGACAGTTTCATGCCTTCCTCCCAAGACATCAACTGTATCTTTCCGTTCAGTATTCACAGAAGAGTGGGAAGGGCAAGGGCCACAGCAGTACAGCAGTTGCCAAGGGGGTGAAGAGGTGGACAATAGTCCATTCAAAGGCAAAAGAGTCCTGCAGGAGCTCACTCAATTGAAGGTAGACAAAGCGATGGAACCAGATGGCATACGCCCAAGGATATTAACAGAACTGCGAAGGGAGATAGCAGTACCTCTGGCAGCCATGTTCACTGAGTCATTCAACATGAGTGAATTGGAGGAGGGCACATGTGGTCTCTCTACACAAGTCTAGCAGCAGGGAGGAGGCAGGGAACAACAGGCCATTCAGCCTCACCTCAGTAGTGGGGAAGATCATGGAGACATTGCTTAAAGAAAGGATAGTGGGGCATCTAGATGCCATCAGAACCCAGGACCATAGACAACATGGATTCACAGTGGGGACATCATGTCAGATAAATCTGGTTGATTTATTTGACTGGGTGACAAAGAAGTGAATCAGGGTGGGGCAGTGGACAACGCTTACCTTGATTTCAGAAAGCTTTTGACACCATCCCATATAGGAGGCTGATAAACTAGCTGGGTAGGCTGGACATGGGGAAAGGGTGGTAAACTGGGTTAGAAACTGGCTAACAGACAGGAGGCAGAGAATGGTGGTAAATGGTATGCAGTCTAGGGAGAGGGGCGACCAGTGGGGTGCTGCAGGGATCGGTCCTGGGGCCAGTTCTGTTCAGTGTCTTCATTAGTAATATTGCAGAACATCTGAAGAATTTTTTCACCAAATTTTCAACATAGCCATTTTAAGACCTCTGCTCATGAACAGTGTCACTGTGATTTTCTTAATTTGTCCCGTACTTGATTTCGCACACCTACTGCGCCATTCTGCACTACAAGCGCGGAAACACATTTTGGGTGAGATGTGAAAAATGACAGCTGTACTACTCATAAGAAGGTGTGGTAAGATGACAATGTTGAAAATCTGGAGTGAAAATATTGAAATTTTGCAAACTTACGAGCCTGCGTAGGAACTGCGCAACGCATGCTAGTAAAACAGTCATTTATTGGAATTTTGGCACCAAATTTTCAACATGGGGTTTTTGGGACCCCTTCTCATGAATGATGTCACTGTCGTGGTGTTATTCAAGCACAAAGGGTGATTTTGCACAGTGACTGCGAAATCACCCTTCGGGCCCGAATAACGCCAAGACAGTGACATCATTCATGAGAAGGGGTCCCAAAAACCCCATGTTGAAAATTTGGTGCCAAAATTCCCAAAAATGCCTGAGATATGCAACAAAGTTGAAACCCCCCTATCTAACCCATTATACAGCTTACCGGCATTTCCTCAGTTCGTGGTTGGCTTTGAAGAGAGCAAACTTGTTCCCGTCCACAAGATCGCGCGCCAGAGTCCGGAGGTAAGTATGGGGTGAGGGGGGTGGGGAGGCTGGGTGCACAGTGGGTGGGTGTCTGTGAGGGGGTTGGGAGACGCTGCGGGACCGCTTTTGTTTTACAGGTTTTAAAAAAAATGACTATGTGGATGTTTGCCATGCTGGGTGGGCCCCAGCATGGCACAAGGACATGAGGGGGCGTGCCAGCCGACGGGGATTGGGCACCCCGTCGCCATGTAGATGCCACGCTGGTGGGCTCAGCAAGGCCTGCGATCGGGGGCGCCAGCTGACGGGGATTGGGCACCGGCCAGTGATCACTTGCCATGCTGGGGTGGCTCCCAGCGTGGCACTTACTACTAGGGGGATGCAGCTCAGCTGACGGGATTGGGCACCCTGTCGGCTATACAGTGCGTCTTGAGGGGCGGGGGCGCGCCCTGCGGGTGTCTGTGGGGGCAGCGTGAGCAGCCGATATCTTATTGGTGCTCACTGAAGCGTACTCCCCTTTCAACTGTATGCCTACTGCATTTTGGAGCGTGTCATAGACAGCTCCAAAATGCATTGGCTTACAGGGGCCGCGCCTGCCAACACACTGACTGAATTAGAGGAGGAGGTGACACACCTCCGAAATCTCCGATGATGGCACTATGTTTCTTGCACATGCGTGCAAGCAACATAAAAATGGCAAGGGAGACTTTCAGGAGAATTTGTGATCCTGGTAATAAACTGCACTGTTTATTTGTACGAAAAGATATCACTGGATATAATTTACAGAGACGGGGGATGTGGGAAAGACATTCGGTAAGGACTCAAACCTATAGTAAATCTTTGTTTGTGTGTTACCTGGATATGGTTTAATGAACCTGTTTTCTGAAATGTAAATTTTATGAAATGCTATATTTGTGTGTAATATATGTGTAAAATGGGTTTTATTATTTTATGGTATAAGCATTATGTATAGTGGATGATTTATGTCTTTTTATGTAAAAGTGGAGTTTTTTTTTTAAATTGTATGCAAACTTCAACCTGTGCCTTTGTGTTTGGTTGCAATATTAATAATAATAAATTAAAATTGCCTTGTGAGTTGTACAACAGAGCTGTACCCCATTGTATACTTGCTAAACAGCACCGGTTGTCTGAACACTGACCCTTCTAGAACCCTGCTGGTAACCACCCTAATCCATGAATATTCTACCACAACCACTACCCTTTGGGTTCTCCCCCCCCAACCAGTTTGCTACCTACATAGTCATTTACCCCTCCCCACTCCTGGGTCCTTTAACTTTCTGATCAATTAGTCAGAGGCCATGCTGAAATCCAAGTAGAGCATGTCCACTGCCTGACTTCTATCTGCTGCATTTGTTGTCCAGTCAAATAAATTTATCAAGTTTGTTTGGCATAGGGGGCGTGGCCTGGCCTAGGACCAAGATGGATGTGTAATCTCAGAGCTCCATGTCCCACCAGAGACTATCTAAGCCATCCAGCATCTAAACTCGCTAAAAGCTCTCAAAATAACAAAGAGAGGAAAGCTTCATATGGCATCTGCAAAAAAGTCCAAAAAGAAACAAGATCAACTCAATTTACAGGTGACAACAGCTACAAAAGGAAAAGGCCCTGCTACAGCAGCAGTGCAAGCTGCCATCACAGATAGCATGGGGGAGCCTCATTCTGCTCCCTCTACCTTAGAGCAACAACTCTTGGCACCCTGGATGATCAAAAACCTGATACAGTCATTGAAGTTTGACCTCACACACCAAATAAGGCTGGGCTTTGAAAATATCGGGGCTCAATTGTCTCACCTGCAACAGACTGTAAATACTCTCAGTGACACTGTGGAAAACCATGCGGGTAGACTAGAGGAGGCAGGGACACACATTGGAGCCCAGGAAGATGCCACCTCCAGAATGGATTCCTCACTGCAGCGTGCCCGGCAAGAGATAGATGCCCTAAAATGACTCTAGATGATCACGCAAACTGTGAATGGCAGTGCAATGTGTGGGTGGTCAGTATGCCAGAGGGGTGGGAGGGCTCCAATTGCAGAGCCTACATGGCCAAATGGCTGAAAGTTACCCTCAAATTGCTTGAGGCAGAGTCCTTGAAGATACAGCGAGCACATAGATCCCCAGGAAAGCGTCCAGAATCAGATGATCGTCCCAGACATATAATTATTAAATTCTTGTGGTACCAAGATCGACAGCTGGTGTTGTCTGCGGCCCGGAAGCTGGTCTCTATTATTGAAGCTGGGAAAAGAGTCAGTATCTTTCCAGACTTCTCCCGGAAGATTCAGCTAGAATGGCAAGCTTTTTCAGGCGTTAAGAAGCTTCTCCATGACATGAATTGCCCCTTCACAATAGTGTACTCTGCATGTCTTATTGTCCACCTGAACATTTAGGACTCAAGAGCCTTTACAGATCCAGAGGCGGCCCGGCAATGTGTGGAGAAATTAAAGGAGTGGCATGAACAAAACCAGGAGTGGCAACAACACAACCCTTGACTGAAATAAATAAGGTTCTGTGATCTTCTTGAATGCTGGGTTCTGTTGCTGGGAACCAGGCTAGATGTGGGGAGTGGGGGGAAGAGGTTCGTGTGGCTTGGCCCATAATGGAGGTTTTCTCCAGCCCAGCATGGCTGGGTTGAGGTGGCCTTTCCCCCTCCTGCGACCTGATTTGGCTGATCAGTTAATCACAACAGCCAAAACCCCACTGGAGATCTGGTGAAAGTTGCCTGAAGATCTTATTCTTGGTTTGCTGAAATATATTGACTGTGCTGTTAAATACTGCTGCACGATTGGAATAGCATTATGATTTGGATGTACTCCGTGGACATGCTTCCATTTATTATGTTGCAGTTTTACTGTTCTCTTCTTCAGTACCTGTGAGACCTAACCAGCAATCTTAAATGTTTTAGTGTTGGACTTCAGTTAATCTCTTAATTGTTCTATATTATTTCTCCACAAGTATAAGGTGGGGAGGTAGTCTCTTAAGTTGGAGATGAATAAGTTTCTTGAATACGCTTGACACACAAGCACCTTGGATGGTAGCAATGATTTTAGTAACATAGTCCTCGGGCTCAGGGAGTGGGGATTTTATATTATATTATACGGGATGGGGGGATGGCCCAGTGGTCCTCCCACATAGAGTAAATAATTGAACTGGGTGGGCTGGTGGGGGTTAAAACCTCTCCACGAACATTGGGCCGAATGAGCAATGGAAAGTCAATCTGTGCATGCATTCCTTCTGGAGGAGTGTTTTTTTCAGCTTGGGGGCCCCACACAGGGGGATCATAGGGCAGCATTCTACCAGAATGAGGGGGGGGTTCTGGCACTATTTCTTATGAAGGGCAGTACCCCAGTCATGTGACCTAGGCACAGGAGTATGTAACTGGGAGATGGGCTGGTGCCTGTGCCCCCCGACCCTCTGTCCTGATGACACAGTGAGAGGATATTGTCTCTCCCCTCGGACTCCGGGCTAGGGACATGGGACAATTAGGGGTGGGACCCCAGGCTCAGCCGTGAAGAGTAGTGGGATTTGGGAGGTGACATCTTAATATAGGAGGGACATGGGTGGAGACCTAAGATTGATCTTTTTTACGGAGGGGGGAGGGCTCTGTTGGGCTTAAACAGTTGTGGAGAGAAGGAGGGGGAGGAAGGAGGGGGGAAATGGGTTATGTTTCTGAAGATAAAGTTTAAAGTTGAAATAGTTTTGCTTGGTTTTGTAGTACTGTTAAAAAAGTAAATGTACAGCAGATGGCACTGTTCCACAAAAGGAATATAGCACAGTGAAAAATGTTCTATGGCTACACTAATTGCCAGAAAGATCAAACATGGGTACTTTAAACTGTTTATCATAGAATGTAAGAGATTTGAGGGCATTGATTAAAAGGAAAAGGGGTTTGGAGCTATATCTCTTATCAGAAGGGAGATGTGGTCTTCTTCCAAGAAGTGCACCTAACTAGTGAAGATGCCAGGGAGTTGTCGGGAGCTTGGGGTGGTTAATTATTGGTGGCCCCTTTTATGTCTCAGGTGAGGGGGAATGGCAATATGGCTGAGGCCGAGGTTGAGAGCCAAGATCCATGCCATGATTGCAGACCCCATGGCAGATATATCATTTGTGATGTTACAACTGATGAGGCCAGGTATACACTGGTTTCTCTGTATGGCCCGAATATTGACTGCCCAGATTTCTTCCACAACATGTTGGTAACATTGGCCCCCTTCCCAGACAACATCATTATCGGGGGGGACTTTAATACCTACTGGGATAAGGAGGTGGATCATTCTGCCCCCTCAGGTAGGCCACTGCCTAAGAGCTCATTAGCTTTGAGGAGCTGGCCAGGGAGAGAGCAATGGTAGAGGTCTGGAGACATCTTCACTCAGGCACGAGGGAGTTTTCATTCTATTCATCAGTATATAAAATATATACTAGAATAGATTACTTTATGGTCTCCCCGGACATCCTCAGAGTCACCACAGATGCACAGTTTGGTCCTATTTGTATATCTGACGAAGCTCCATTAACAATTTATATTCATGCTGGCATATTCCCTCCTCCCCATAGGCAGTGGAGATTTGACCCTACCCTCCTGACCTCTACAGAATACAAAGCCTATATTTCTGAAAATATTTCGGAATTCCTAACCCATAATAAATCTTCAGACACTTCAATGTTCACTACTTGGGAGGCTCTTAAGGCATACCTGAGGGGAGCCACTATTGCCTTCGCCTCTCATAAAAACAGAGTAGAGGAACAGGAGGAAGAAACTTTAGAAAAGGAGATCACCTCCCTGGTAAGGGACATAAAGGCTGGCAAGGCCTACAATAAAGAGTGGAGCTAAAAAAATGAAAGGATCTGTTTTACCTACTTGCTAGCTGCCAGATAGAATGAAATATCTTAGAGGCGGGTTCGCTCACATACTTCAAGGGGGACAAGGCAGGGAAGTAGTAGGCCTGGAGGGTCAAGAAACAGATGGCAGATAGAGTCATTCTGGAAATCGAAAAAGCTAATGGGGAAAAATCGTCCGACCCTTTACTAATTAATGGTGCCTTCAGAACCTTCTATGAGACTTTATACACCACCGAAAACTACTGCTCAGCTGGAGCCAGTGGGTTTCCTAGGTATGATCCTCCTTCCATCCTTGTCCCAGACAGAGAAGGAAATACTTGACGTGCCTATCTCCCTAGAACAGCTCAGGTGGGCAGTGCGGTCCTCTGGCACAGGCAGGGCTCCTGGGCCGGATGGTCCGCCTATTGAGTTCTATAAGGCCTTTTGAGCAGATTTGAGCCACATCCTATTGTTAATGATACAGGAATCCCTGGAGGCCAGTGGACTTCCCCCTTCCCTTCAACTGGCCACTATCACTGTTCTCCCCAAACTGAATAAGGACCCCACTAAGTGTGGGTCGTATCACCCCATCTCGCTGCTAAATGCATATTATAAAATCGTAGCTAAAGTTGTAGCAGCTAGGTTGGAGGACGTCCTTCCATTTAATACAACAAGACCAGTGTGGCTTTGCCAAGGGCAGACGGACCAAACACAACATATGGAGAACATTAAATATCATGCATGGCTGATTGGGGGGGGATTGTGGAGGTGGCCTCCTAGCATTAGACTCCGAAAAGGCATTCTATAGGGTGGAATGGGCTTTTATGTTCTCCTGTCTGGAACACTTTAATATTGGCCCCAGACTGTGCTCTTGGATTCATGCCCTGTATTCCTCCCTTAGGGCCCAGATTCTAACCAACGACAACCTCTCTGCTCCCTTTGCCTTAACTAGAGTCACCAGACAGGGCTGTCCCCTAACCCCTCTACTTTATGTCCTGACAAAAGTGCTCACCTTGGCCATACTTATGAACCCCAACATCAAGGGGTTTGATGGTAGAGGGGAGAAATCAGGTCATTTAGTTGTTCACCGATGACATCCTCCTTTTCCTCCAAGACCCAGAGACTGCATTACCGGCCCTTACCACCCTCTTTGAAGAATATGGCCCTTTATCGGGACATAAAATGAATTGGGCGAAGTGTGAATGGCTCCCATTGGGGAGAGACGCCCCTCTGAATATCCAGCGCTTCAACGTCCAGCTGGTGATCTCCTTGAAATACCTGGGAATATTCATCCCCAGGAAGCTCTCGAGCCTGTACAAGGCCAACTATCTTCCTCTCCTCAAAAAAAATACAAGTGGAGTGTAAGAAGTGGAGAAGCCTACCCCGGACCCTAATTGGCTGGGTGAATTTGATTAAGATATACATTCTCCCACAATGTTTATACTTATTCCAGACCTTGCCAGTATGGATTCCAAAACACTGAGGAGTGCCACCACCTCCCTGCTCTGGGGAGGCAAGCAGCCCAGAATAAAACAAGAAACTCTGTGGAGACCAGTAAATGAAGGAGGTTTAGGTCTTCCCAATCTATATTTATGCTATTGAACGGCTCAGATTTCCCCTCTGGTCGACCTCCTTCCGAGTGCTGTTGAGCGGAGGACTTGGTCGGCCTTGAAGTTATCCCCCCCAGGCCTGTCACATTCCTTTGCATATTTTGAGGCTGCAAAAAGTCAGAGGGTGATAAAAGTATATAGTTAACCCTTTCACCAGAACCACCATGACAGCGTGGTTAATGGCTCACATTTTGGTGGGCGGTTCAGCCTCAATTTCCCCAGTTTCCTCCATAGCACATGTGCTCTGTGAGGAGAGTAACTAACCCCCACAGGTGGCTAGAGTCCTTACAGAGTGGCATCATAGTGGCCTACAATGTATCTCTCAGCTACTGGAACAAGATGAAATCCACCCATTCCAAGCACTATCCAAAAAACATGGTCTCCACCCCTCACAGTTTTCACCTACCTGCAAATTAGGCAAAGGCTACAAGGAGAAGTAGGCCAAAAAATCATGGCTATCCAGCTCCATAGATCCCCTTTCGAGGAGGCATTGCATGCATCCTTAAACCGAAAGGGAGTAAAACCATTAACAGGCTATTACAGAATCCTTCTGGGCAGCACCCCATCTGATTTAGAATCTTTAAAGCAGAAGTGGAGCAGGGATATTGGAGATGGGGCCCTTACTGAGGGGACTGGAGATCAGCTCTCCATCAAGGAATGCAGTGCTCAGTCAATAATAGGTTGCGAGCAATCGATTACAAGATATTACATAGAGCATACTTTACTCCTGCCCTGGCCAATAGGCTTGATCCTGCAGTATTGGATACTTGCCCTAAGTGTAAGGCTCACCGGGGTTCTTTCAAACATATGGTCTGGGCATGCCCCAAGGTGTTGCATTTCTGGCAGGCTATTTCGGAAATTTTACAAAGGACTCTGGGGTTCCAACAAAACATAGACCTAGGAATAATCATACTGGGGTTCCTGGGCACATCAAGAACTGGGGAGGGTCTGGATCAACCCTTTAGCATTTGGCTGTGTCAGTGGGTAAGCAGGCTCTGGTATGTCACTGGGGAATGGAATTGACCCCTACTACGGCAGAATGGGTGGGGAGATTATTACAATGTATGAAATTGGAACATACACAGTATAAAGCAAATGATAGAGAATACCTGTTCCAGAGAATATGGCGGCCACTGGAGCGGGTCCCTGGGGAACCGTAGTTTCCAGCTCTTTGACTTTTTAATAGGTTGGTATTATGCACTGCTGGGAGGAGGGATCAAGGAATCGTATATTCGGGGAGGTCAGCCTCTGGGGGTGGAGAAACAGGCTGAAACGAATTAGCATACATCTGTCCCTATATCTCTGAGAACAAACGACTGTACCTAACTATATAACATTATATAATATACAATAGTTGTATATAATAGTGGTTTATTAGTACTCTGGCCTGTGCAAGGTAGGGTGATAAGTAATCCAACTGTACCGTAAGAGTGTAAGTACTGTGTAAACACTGTATGTAAAGTGACAAGCTATATTTCTGTCTTGTGCTTGCAAAATAGTCGAGTGGAAGTGTGTGACTGCTGGCATCTTAAATAAAGTCTAAAAAAAAAAAAGATTATTTGGCATGAGCTCCTTGTCACAAATCCAGGTTGCCTGTCGTCTTTCAGCCCATTTGCCTCAAGGAACTTGACAAACCTTTCTTTGATAATGGTTTCCATCAGTTAGCCAACTAATGATGTCAAGTTGATTGGTTTGTAGTTCCCCAGCTCATCCCTTGCCCTACTCTTATGCAAGGACAATGCATCCACAGTCCTCCACTCATGTGGCCTCATGCCTGTGTCTAGGGAGATAATGAACAGGTCAGCCAGAGGGGCTGCCAGTTACTGCTGTAAGCTCTCTAGGCACCCTTGGGAACATATCATCTGGCCTGGTTTTCTGGTTTACTACCTCTTCTGGTAGCCAATACCAGCCTGTCATGATTCCCTCTGTGAGGAAGTTCCCCCTGGCCTCCTTTCAGAACTTGCCTCCAGCTAGTTTGTAACTGTGCCTCTTTGTGTTCTTGTTATTGCTGATTTTGAAAAGTTCAGTGGGGTCAACCTTGTTAATGCCTTTAAGGTACCTGAGGTCTCTATCATGTCCCAAAATATACATCTATCCTGAAGCGAGTGAAGTGGATGACACTGTCCTTTTTCTGTCTGGCCCCTCAGTCCAATCTGTCCAATCCCCCCTTCAAAGTGATCTCTCAGTGGCTACAGCCTGGTTTAGTGCCAATTGCCTCAAGCAAAATATTAAAAAGATTTGTTATGACCTTTGGCTCTAAACAAAAACTTGCCAGGCTCCCAACCCTTCCAGTTTTCTTCTCTGCAACTGCCACCCCCCTCACCAGTGTCTCCACCTACAAGTATCTTGGTGTCTGGCTCAACCCCTCTCTCGACTTCTCCTCCCTCTTCAGTGCCCTACACTTAAAATTATGGCCTAAACTAGGGCTGCTATGTCATCATCACAAGGGCTACCTCTCCCTCCCAGTTGGACACAATCTCTTAGTCAAGTGGATCCTCCCAGCCTTTGATTACACCAACATAGTCTACAGAGCTGCCCCGCCACCTCCCTGGCCAAACTTGATGTCCTGTTTCATGCCTTCTGCAGGTTCACCTCTAACTCCCCTTCTTTAACTCACCACTGCAACCTATACTCCACTCTTTCCCTCCAATCCCTCACACAGAGACACTCCTCACACTGCTCCACCTTCATAGCTAAATTCTGGTTTGGTACCCTTCCTCCCTACATTGCCTCTCTCCTAAATCTGGCCACACCCTCACCCTACAACTCGTGTTCAACCTGCACCTTCCCTTCCACGCATGTGCGCCTCAGCTGGCAAACTTTCCTTCTCTTATAAACTTCCCTCCCTCAGGAATAGTGCTCCCCTCCAAGTGCTTCTCTCACCCTCCTTCCCTGCCCTCAAATGCCTCGTCAAGCCTATCCCAACTACTTCTTGTATCTGCTCTCTTTCCTAAAACCCGCTCAGCTCCTTTCTCTCTTCTGCCCACCTGTTGCATCTCATTGTACATATTCCTTGTATATATTGTCTGTACATAGCCTTGTAGGTATTGCTTTGTATACAATTGCTTTACAGTTTTTAGTCACTCCTGTATTGTATATAGTGTTCCTTGCAATTCTCTGTATGATCTCTATATCTTGTTACTACTCTGTTATTATGATGCTGTATTTTGTCTTACTGGACTTCCCCCCCCCCCGTGGGTCACACCTGGAAACAAGCTTCTGCTCATGGTGCCTTTCCCGGTCACCAACTTTTAAATAAATACATTTTGGTTCTCTAGCCTTTGCTCACACAACTGCCTTGCTGACTGAATCATTTTTGTGGCCTGTCTCTGCACTGCTTCCAGTTAGTTAATGTTCTTCTTGTGGTAGGGGTTCTAGTGCCGAACACAATATTCCAGGTATGGCCTCACCATGGATCTGCACAACAGCAGTATGACCCCCCACTTCATTCTGCTGGTGAACCCCCTACTTATGCAACCCAGCATCCTATTAGCCCTCCCTGCTGCCTTTTTGCATTATGTAGAGGGGTTTAAATTGCTTGTTATTGCAATCAATCCCCGGGTCTTTCTGCTCTTCAGGCACTGTAATGGTCACCCCTCCCAGTCTGTACTCTACCCTAGGGTTTTTCTCCCTGTGCTCATGACCTTGCATTTCTTTGCAACAAACAATCTGACAGATTCTTACCAGCTTTGCAGCATCTTCCCTCAAGTCCCTGGCCCTGTCCTTTGTGTCCACCCTTCCACACAGCTAGCCCTTAATGCTGTCACCAATGTTATTTATGAACATGTTGACCAGCACCTGTCTGAGCACCAACCCCTGTGGAGCCCTTCTGGTAACTGCTCTCATTCCTGAGTATTGTACCCCAACCACTACCCATCGGGTTCTCCCCCTAACCAGTTTGCCACCCACCTGGTCCTTGTGCCCCCACCACCCCTACCCCTGGGTCCTTTAACTTTCTGATCAATCAATCAAAGGCCATGCTGAAATCCAGGTACAGTATGTCCATCACCTGGCTTCCACATTTGCCACCCACTCAAAGAACTTGATCAAGTTTGTTTTGTATGACCTCCCTGTCACAAATCCATGTTGCCTGTCATCTTGCAGCCTGTTTGCCTCAAGAAACTTGACAAACCTTTCTTTGAGAATGGTTTCCATCAGCTAGTCAACTAATGATGTAAAGTTGATTGGTCCGTAGTTCCCCAGCTCATCCCTTGTCCTGCTCTTATGCAAGGGCACCGCATCCACAGTCCTTTACTCTTGTGGCCTCATGCCTGTGTCTAGGGACCTATTGAGCAGATCAGTCAGAGTGGCTGCCAGTTATTGCTGCAAGCTCTCTTGGCTCCTTTGTGTGCACACCATCTAGCCTGGGAGATTTACCCACCTTGAGGGCTTGTCTTCCATGATTGCTTCCAAGCAGATCCACACACTCCTCACTCCCTCGTCCTACTCTGCCCTGTGGTACTGTTCCATTTTTCTCTTTAGTGAATACTGAGCAGAAGTATTCATTCAATACTTCTGCCTACCCTCTATTGTCCTACACCCACTCTGCCCCTTGTGTCAGTTTGACAATACCTTCCTTCATTGTTCTTTTTTTGTGAATGTACCCAAAAATGGCTTGTCACCATCCTTTTCCTCACTGCTATTCTCAACTCCACCCCCACCTTGGCCTTTCTTACCTGTCTACTAGCTGTTTTTAGTTTATACAGGTATCCCACTCTGTCTTTCTTGCACTCGGTCTTGTTGTATTTTTTCAATGAAGCCGTTTTCTCTCTCACATCATTTACTGCCTCCCCTGTGAACCAGAGTGATTTCTCATGCTTGCTAATACCCTTCTGCTTCAAACAGGTGTTTGTCACTTACTGGATCCCTTCTCAAATTATGGATAATTTTTCTTCCACCCCAATAACTTCCTTGAGCTTGCCCAGGTGTACTCCCAGATTCTCCCCTGTTTTGATGCCTGGCCTTTTTGAAGACCAGAGCATGTGTCTTTGTGTTCAAGACTTCCTATTCCATATTGAGTTGAAACCATACTGACTAGAGATCACTGCTTCCCAGGGAATTATCCAAACTGATGCCCCTGACATGGTTGCTGTTTGTCAGTACCAGATGCAAGATAGCCCAGTCCCTAGTCAGCTTCATAACCCCCTGGGTTAATAAGCCATCTTGGACTGTGTCCAGGAGCGACTGGCTTCTGCTGCTGCTGGCTTCAGGAATGCTCATATTTACACCAGGTAGATTGAAGCCACCCATTAGTACCACCTCCCCATGCACCGAAGCCTTTTGATCTTTCTTTCCAGCACCTGGTCCATGGCTTTGTTCTCATTCAGAGGTCTGTACACCACACCATCCCTCTCATTCTCTCTGTCACTGTTTGAACCTGTACCCCAACTGACTCTGTACCCACCCCATATATTCAAGGACTCTGGGTTTCCATTTTTACCAGTAAACACTGGTAAAAATCATAGAATCCTGCTTGCTTTGTGGATTTTGAATTCCTGTACTGGTGCCTCACGGAAATTGCATGTCACTGCACAGAATCCCTAAGATTTCAGCATCTTTTTCGTTTTTTTATTTTCTCTTTCTATGCCCCCTTCTCACAGTATCAGTCTCCACTTTTCAGGGATCCCTAGGTTGGGTATCCCCTAGCTTCACCCCAGGTAATGCTTGGGAGCTCCTGTGGGTCTGCCCCCATCCTGCCTCGGTTGTACCTCGAGGGGGGAAGGAGGGGACCCCAGGTCATCCCCTCAACAGTCCTTTAGTGTGCATTGGGAAGCCCAGCCAGTCCACCATGGAGCCTGGTTATGAAGTCTGGGGCAGCTGGGTCCCTTCAACTAGTGGCCGATGCAGGGTGTTTGTTCCTGGTTTTCTGGTCTTTGTCCCTGAAGACACTGGCACTCTAGGGGATTCAAGGAGATAGGACATGTAAAAACATGCCACCACTCCAGATCCTGGCCAGAGTCCTCTCCTCCAGATTGCTCTGCAGCCCCATTGCACCACCACCCGTGCTCACCCAGGTGGCAGTAAAGCAGTGGGACCCAGAGTCCACCCTTCCCAGAGGAGGAGAAAGCCCCCCGGTGCTTGATCCTACTCCCCCAGCCAGCCCTCCAGCTACCTGAGTTTGCTTCTGACCCCAGATCACTGGCACTGCAAGCAGTAGCACCACTGTACCACCTGTGGGCAGGCCCTGATTTCAGCATCTTAAAATGAATGCTGCTCTGCTTCACATTCTTTCTGCTTTGCTGCATATATAATCAGTAAGGAAATGACCCACACTGCTTTGCTGTAACCAGTCATGCTTCAGTTTTGCCACCCATGCTTCCCACCAACCTTTCCATCAGCTGAGGACTGCTTTCCTTCCTGAAAGCACAGTTTTCATTTAGTATGTGCCTAAATGTCTTTTATTATGTTGTCTTGTGCTTGCACAAGCAACATCTTGTGGTAGTAGAAGAAATGCAGAGGTATGTCAGTGTTGGCAAATGCGGGGCATGCTTTAGTAGATGCGTCCCTCAGGGTTTGACCTTAACTTTTTTTTGCACTAGCCAGCAGGACAAGTCAGTCTAAAACTGCACTAGCCAGCAAGTGATTTGCACTAATCCACAGTCAGAGTCACCATGTGCTTTCTACCCACAATACAATGAATAAATGATGAAAGCAGCACAGTTTAAAAATGAATTTACATTTATACAAAGATGACACAACACACAAAATGATCAAATGACCAATTGTTTCAAAATATAGGTGTAACCCCCCTGCAAATGGGGGTTCCCAAAAGACTTCCAGGAGCTTGCTTGAATGCTCCAAGCCTGAATGGTGTTTGGCGTTTAAGCCATTTATCAGTGAGTGTTTTTAGAACCTCTGGTACTGTCTCTTTAAGAGCTGTCTGCTTGCAGACATAATTAGTTTGTATGGGGGACTGTGTGTTTCTTTGATTGAGTACCACCAAGCTGCTGCCAATTCACCCCATTTTGCAGTCACTAGAGTGCAAAGGGAACCTGTCTGAAAGATGTAACTGATTGCCAGAAATCATTTACAGTAATAATAAAATTACAGTTTGTCTAACCTGCTTTCTTTGCAGTCAGAACTGTCTGCCTAGTTCCCCATTCTGGTTTTGAACTGCTGAACTGGACCAATCAGTGTGGGGTAAACTAGCTCTAAAATGATGCCTTGGACGAATCAGAACTTGGGACTCATAATCTGAGCCAGCCACAAGAGGATTGTATGGGCAGTGACTCTGGGAGATGTAGTTTAGACTTCGGTGCCTTTTGGACCAACAGCAGCAGTCTATTGTGAGTGACAGCCAATCCAGTCAAGAACTGGGAGGAACTCAAAGGAAGTGCCCGTTTTTGTCTGTTGGGAGTTTCAGTTTGAGATCTGAAAGTGAAGGGAAAGAAACCTGTGCTCCTTCAGTGCACAGTTTCAGTCAAAACGTGTGCAAGGCCCAGAGTTCGGTCTACAACTTGTGTAACTGCTTGTTAGGACTGAATCTGTCCTGTGAAAAGAATCAAAGGATCTCTGAAGAGTAGAAACCAGGCTCACCCTGTAGAAGACTGAAGAAATTGTTGAATTACACTCGGTCTGTCAGGAACTGAATCTGCTGTGTGTTCTCCTGGTTATTGTGCAGTAATTGCGATTGGGATACAGATGCAGCCTGCCTGGTATAGTGCTTTCTTTTTACCATATAAATGTGTGAGAGTCTCTTGGAGATCAAAAGTAGCCCTGCTGACATTGAAGGACCATATCTTCTTTGGAGGTCGTGAGTACTAATTGGGTCGCTCCTGTTGAATTGCCACATTAAATCCAAATGGAATTACTGTACTGCTGACTGTTTAATTTTCCTTTTCTCTGTGTGAAAGGGCCCCTACCAGCTGCCCAGGTTTGGACTAGCCACTAGGGCCTGGGTACCTAGGACAGTAACTGGTAGGGATAGGCCTGTGCACAGAGCCATAGGTAGATAGTAAAGTGATAAGCTAATTAACCTGATTTCCCCTGTCCTTGTTATATCCCTAAATAAATCAGAGCTGTTTGTTTCAACAAAGTTATACTGCCTGAGGTATTTGTCTATGTTAAAGTACTGTACTGTGATTGTTGCACTGTATCTTATTTTACAGGATGTCCCGGTGCCTGAACCAGCCTTGGGGTAAGTGTATACTGTGAAGGTAATTCTGCTATATTGTGTGGGCCACTAGTGGGAAGAAGAGGGTTGCAGTGTCCCAGAGGGCTGTGACCAAGTAAGTTTAACTATTGCAAACCCTGACCTCTGGGTGGAGGCACCGCCATTGGATCCAGGCCCCTCAACCTGTTAGTGGCAAATCAGGCAGGGGTAGTAGCCCCTGGGATAGCGCCATCTAGGGGTTACATTTGGAGGCTCACCGCTGGGATTGTGTGTCCTCTAGTGGCCATATTTACAAACCACTGTTAAGGAAAAAAATAAATAAATAAATAAATGGGTACCCGACAGAAGTGGCTGTGCACCGGCTGGTGGAGTGGTGTACTGGGAGGAGATCGACCCCAAAAATGCTATGCTTATCCTGGACATCCCCTGGTATCCATCACGGACACTGTGCAGGGAGTACTTTCCAAGGTGGAAGGTTTACAAAATCCTGTGGTGGTGGGTCGGCACGCTAATCTGCTCACCCACACTTTCCTGGCCCTAGTAGAGTTTAAGATCCCATAGATAGCTCCAAAGTACCACAGACCATTACCCCAGAGGGAGCCCTCACTGCTTGGAGAGTGATAACTAAGGACAGTAAAGACCCGGGGGGGAATGAGCCCCCACCACTATCTGAAACTTTTGAGGAGAAATTTGCTAAATGGTTGCTGGGAGAAGGGAAAACTGTGGAGGACTTGAAGAAACTATTCTTGCCACCTGGGGGTGTTCCTCCCCCAACACCCTCTCCTGCTCCAGTACCCGTAATGGTGGCTGAACCAATGCAGACTCCTATTTCTGCACCTGCCATTAGTCACGACTCTTACCGAAGGTTGAGGATCTTCTGGCACCCTCCCCACCCCCAAGGGAGGATGACTGGGAGACCTGGATAGACTATGTTGCCCCCAGATGCTAGAATGGCAATGCTCGGGCTTGGCGAAGAGAGGGTTAGTGAGAGCCTCCGAGGTCCTGCCCTGGCTACCATCCGTGCTAAACGGGCCAGTAACCCTGAAGCGACTGCACAAGCTCATCTTGAGGCCTTGGAGAATGTGTATGGGAGCCCAGATTCTGATGAGGACCTATGGTGGAGAGTAAGAAATGCACAACAGTACCAAGGGAGGAGTTGTCTGTGTATGTCTCGCTGGAAAAATTGTTGCAAGAATGCCTCAGAAAGGGTAGTTTGCCAGCGATTGAACTGGACCGAACCAGACTGGACAGAATCCTTAAGTCTGCCCCTTCTCAGAACTGCTGTTGCTTCAGTTACGCCTGGCAAATCGACTGGAATCCCCACCCTCCTATGATGAGTTAATGAGAGAAATTGAGGAGTTGAGAAAAGGCACTCCGGGAGGGACCTGCACCAATAGCTGTGGCTATGACCGAGTGACTGAGGGTGGCCCATCAAGTGAAGTTCAGGGCAGAGGTTGGCAGTCAATGAGTGCTCTGATAAGGAAAAGATATGCCACAATGGGGCGAACTGTTGAAGAGATCGAGAATTCAAAAACAGTCCCTTTATGAAGGCCACGTCTGCAAGTGCAGACGCCACCTATATCCGACTGCATCTGCTATGGGGTGGGGATACCCACCCATGTATCTCCTGCTGATAACAGCTCCGAACTCGATTCCTTGACCATGGAAGTGGAGAAACTGACGAGATGTCTCCAAATGCTTATCACCGCAGACAGAGATGGCACCAAGGTTTCCAGTTAGTAATACCCCCGCCCTGGCTCCCAGTGTGGCACCTCGGCCAGCTCAAACTCCAAAAAGTATGTTTTGCTATAATTGTGGGAAGGATGGGCACATGAAAGGGAATGCCAATCCCCAAAAGACACTGACAAAGTTGCATATAGGCTACAAGGAGAGCTTGGAGAACAAATCAGTGGTTAAGAGGTGCACGAAATGATCCCAGTGAGGGCACCAAAATGCTAATTCACGTCCTTTTGTGGCAAGGTCAATTGCCCAGGCCCCCACTACCGCCTCTCAGACTGGTCCAGAATAGTGGGTCCCTCCATGGAGACCACTGTAAAGGTAAATGGAGTGTCTACAAGAGCTGTATTAGACAGTGGCTCCCAAGTGACAATTATGTTTCAAGATTGGTATCAGAAGCATTTGTCAGCACTTCCTACAACCATTAGAAGGACTGCATGTATGGGGGTTAAGTGAGAAGGCCTACCCCTATTCTGGGTATATCGAATTTGGCTGTCTTTCCCCACCTCCGTGGCTGGAGGGCGTAACAAGTAGAGACCCTAGCCTTAGTGTGTCCCCCCACTGGACTGTATGATGGTGTCCTTTGTTGATTGGAACAAATGCTCATATGTTCAGAAGGCTGGCACATTGGTGTTATGAAAAACAGGGGTCAAAGACTAGTAGAGCTTTAAGAGTTCCGGCTTTAATTAAGAAGGCCTATGAGGCACAGAGAGATGCTGAAAAAACAGAACCAGAGGAACCGGTCGGAATTGTATGGAAGAAGGATCCTGAGTCTCTGATCCTGGCACCAAATGCCCAGTGTACCTTACAGGAGAGGTCCGTATCAGAAAGGATGTTAAGAATAAAATATTAATGTTGGATGCACCAGGCGATGGAAAATTGCCAGAGGGACTGCTGGTCAAGCCTAGTATTTTGCCCGCTAGAGCCCATGCTTATGCCAGAAGGGTAATGGTCCAAGTTCATAATGTGTCTGAAAGAGACATTCGAGTAAATAGAGGTTGCATCCTGGCTAATGTGCATTGTGCAGACACTGCAGTGCTACCCAGCAGCAAGAGTTCAAGGAAGAATGACAGAGTAACGCCTGACTTGTTTGATTTCGCAACCCCCGCTGCCAGCTGAATGGAAAGTGAGGATCAGTGAGAAGCTTGCCCAGAGAGACCAGGTGTTTTCTTTAAAGGAATGGGACGTAGGATGCGTGCAAGGAGCTGAGCACAATATCCGGCTGCATGGACGAAAGACCATTTCGTGAGAGGTCTCGACGCCTGGCACCTGCTGATATAGATGATGTGAGACGGCATCTGCAAGAGAATGAGAGGGCTGGTGTAATACAAGAACCAGAAGCCCTTATGCTTCCCCATTGTGGTAGTGAGGAAAAGAATGGGACAGTAAGGATGTCGTGGATTATCGCACCTTAAACCGGCGGACTATCCTGATCAGTACACAATGCCCCGCATTCAGGATGCTTTGGACTGCCTAAGCAGGAGCAAGTGGTTCTCTGTGCTGGATCTCCATGATGGGTACTACCAGATCCCGATGGCCCCAGAGGACCGTGAGAAGACAGCCTTTATCTGTCCGCTTGGCTTCTATGAATTCATGAGGATGCCTCAAAGGATTTCAAGTGCCCCAGCCACTTTTCAACGATTGATGGAGCGTGCAGTGGGGACATGAACTTACTAGAGTGCCTGGTATACCTAGATGATGTTATTGTGTTTGGCAGCTCACTGGAGGAACATGAGAGCAGATTATTTAGGTATTGGATCGACTGGAGGACTTTGGCCTTAAACTGTCCATTGATAAGTGTCAATTCTTTCAAACATCAGTAAAGTATGTGGGACACATAGTATCCACCGAGGAATAGAGACCCACCCAAGTAAAGTTGAGGCCTTGACCACCTGGCCACAGCCCAAAATCTAAAAGAACTGCAAAGATTCCTGGGATTCTGTGGTTATTATCGGCGTTTCATCAAGGACTATTCAAGAGTGATCCGCCCTTTACTTAACCTTACTCAAGGGTATCCCCAACCCACAAAAATACCAAAGTCAGCGTCCTCAAGACTGAAAGAGTGTATTTTCATCCGAGTGAAGTATTTGGGGCCCGCTGGACTCCTGATTGTGAGACTGCTTTCATGAGATCATATATCAACTTACCCATGCTCCAGTGCTGGCCTATGCCGATCAAGAAAACCTTACGTCCTGCACACTGATGCTAGCTTGCAAGGGTTGGGGGCTGTGTTGTACCAAGACACGAGAATGGCTGAGACCAGTGGCCTTTGCCAGTAGAAGCCTGACCCCATCCGAAAAGAACTATCCTGTACATAAGTTAGAGTTCCTAGCTTTGAAGTGGGCTATTGTTGACCAATTCCATGAGTACTTGTATGGGGCTAAAATACTAGTAAAACTGACAATAATCCTTTGACCTATGTGCAGACCTCAGCTGTTGGATGCCACTGGCCACAGGTGGCTTTCTGCATTATCTACATATGACTATGCTCTCAATACCGAGCAGGTCTGAACCACATAGATGCTGATGCTCTCTCCCGAGGCCTGTTCCCCAGAATGATTGGGTCCGATTGGCAGAACCTGACATTCGGGCACTCTGCCGAAGTTTGACAGGGAGGAACAAATGTCCACGGACGCAGTGGACTGCATGGTGGATTGCTTGGGACCCTCTGAGAATTGCATACCTGCTGCTTATTGCCACTTTTCTGCAATAGACATTGGTGCACTGCCTCAGCTGGACAATGACAGTATTCGGGCGGCTCAACTCCGCGATCCTATGATCAAATCAGCTTTAGAAGCCCTCTATGCAGGAAAAGATGTGTCCAAATTACGCTCCACTGATTTGAGAACTGCACTGTTATACAAAGAAGGTCCTAAGTTGAAACTGATCAATAAACTGTTATATAGAGAAACAGTAGACAGAGGGGACAAGTAGACAAACAACAACTGGTGCTGCCACTGCCTTCGAGACTCAGTATTGAGTCCTTGCACAACCACATGGGGCACCTTGGTATAGACAGAACACTTGACTTGGTGAGATCCAGATTCTATTGGCCTAAGATGGGGCTGATGTGGAGCAACACATACTGAACATAGTCGCTGCTTACAGAGGAAAGCTTTGCCCCAGAGGGCTGCCCCTTGTTAACATAACCACCAGTGCACCCATGGAGCTGGTCTGTATTGATTTTCTGAGTTTGGAGTCAGATCAAAGAAATATCAGTAATGTGCTGGTGGTCACTGACCATTTCACGAGATATGCCCAAGCTTTCCCCACCAAAGACCAGAAAGCATCCACTGTAGCCAAAGTACTCGTAGAAAACTTTTGTTCACTATGGGCTCCACAAAGAATCCATTCTGATCAAGGAGAGACTTTGAGAGTCGTCTGATCAAAGAGATGCTTTCTGTGGGGAGTGAGAAAGTCCAGAACCACTCCTTACCACCCCAGGGGACCCACAGCCTGAACGCTTTAACCGCACTTGCTAGATATGCTAGGCACCCTGCACCCAAAGGACAAGCCTAGATGGAGCCAACAAATTAGCACCCTGGTACATGCTTATAACTGCACAAAAGTGATGCCACTGGGTTCTCCCCACCGCCTGATGTTTGGAAGAAGCTCGACCACGGTAGATGTGTGTTTTGGGGTCTCTCCTGATGGGGTTCAAGCTGACAACTATTTACAGTATGTGCAAAAGTTAAAGGCCCAGCTAACTCATGCGTACCAACTGGCTCAAACCATGGCTGCCAAAAGAAATCTGGCCAACAAAGAAAGGTATGATAAAAGGTGAAAGCACAGGAACTCCAGGAGGAGATCGGGTATTGCTAAGAAATCTGGGACTGCATGGCAAACACAAGATTGCTGACAGATGGCACCATCTCCTCACATTGTAGTGGGCAAACTAGATGATCTGCCAGTGTACAAAGTAAGGCCTGAGAACAATTCAAAAGATGTAAAAACAATGCATAGAAATCATTTACTACCCATTGGACAAATCCTGATTGAGTCTGAGCCCCAGAAGATGCCCCTCTGGACCAGTGACTAGAGCTGCTGCTAAGAAAAGATCAAGAAGTCTGCACCTACAGAAGCAGAGTTAAAGTGTTCCCCTGCACAAGTCCCAGTTGAGCATGACTGTCAGTCCATATCAGAAGAAAGTGAGAGGACTTTGAATACTATCCTTACGAACTGAGTCAATTGTTTCGGGCAATCCTCAGTCAATACTGGAGACAAAGTCGGCCTTCTGACTGTCTATGCCCCCAGCTTCATCCCTGGAGCCAATGCTCCCAGAAAGTGAAGTGCAAAGCATCAGATCAGATGAAATGGAATCATTGTGCATGGTTGAACTGTTTGAGCTTTCAGGAGAAAATGATAGATTGGGGCAGACTGGTGATACACCCGAACAAGAAGAGTATTTTGAGTGCCCTGACAGTCCACTGCCAGTGTCCGAAAAGCTCTCCATGCGAGCCAAATGTTGTGGACTCAGAAACTGTAACTCCTGGAGCTGAAAGTGCCCCAAGTTCTAGCCTCTCTACCCCCATGGAGACTCCCCTGACAAGTGTGGACAATGCTGAAAATGAGGCTCAGAGTGCAGAGACTGTAACAGTTCCCCCTAGAAAGACTGGTCGAGCTGTAAAGCCTGTGGTGCACCTCAGTTATGATTCCCTTGGGAGGCCTGTGGATTTGCCTCTCAATGTTGTCCATAAAGGAGTGTATGTGTCCCCAGCTCACTGCCCAAACTGAGCATCAGTGCTAACTCCAAGTTACTTGTGTTGCCCTCTCATATGGTGCCCTTGCCCCATCCAGCCCCAAGGTAACTGATAGGGAAGGGTCCCCTCTCTTCAGGTTTCATGTACAAGAGGTAATAACTTGAGTTATGGTACAATGTGTGTGTTATACTGTGTAAAGAGTGACGTACTGCAATGTTTCAGAAATGGTTCTTGGTAAAATGATGTATTGACTGATGATTACATGTGTGAGCCTAATGCAAATGTATATGGTTGCAGTTGAAACTTATGGGGGTACTTGCTTGACGCGGACGTCAAGCTTTTCCCAGGCCAGGAAGGGTGTAACCCCCCTGCAAATGGGGGTTCCCAAAAGACTTCCAGGAGCTTGCTTGAATGCTCCAAGCCTGAATGGTGTTTGGCGTTTAAGCCATTTATCAGTGAGTGTTTTAGAACCTCTGGTACTGTCTCTTTAAGAGCTGTCTGCTTGCAGACATAATTAGTTTGTATGGGGGACTGTGTGTTTCTTTGATTGAGTACCACTCAAGCTGCTGCCAATTCACCCCATTTTTGCAGTCACTAGGAGTGCAAAGGGAACCTGTCTGAAAGATGTAACTGATTGCCAGAAATCATTTACAGTAATAATAAAATTACAGTTTGTCTAACCTGCTTTCTTTGCAGTCAGAACTGTCTGCCTAGTTCCCCATTCTGGTTTTGAACTGCTGAACTGGACCAATCAGTGTGGGGTAAACTAGCTCTAAAATGATGCCTTGGACGAATCAGAACTTGGGACTCATAATCTGAGCCAGCCACAAGAGGATTGTATGGGCAGTGACTCTGGGAGATGTAGTTTAGACTTGGTGCCTTTTGGACCAACAGCAGCAGTCTATTGTGAGACAGCCAATCCAGTCAAGAACTGGGAGGAACTCAAAGGAAGTGCCCGTTTTTGTCTGTTGGGAGTTTCAGTTTGAGATCTGAAAGTGAAGGGAAAGAAACCCAGCTCCTTCAGTGCACAGTTTCAGTCAAAACGTGGTGCAAGGCCCAGAGTTCCGGTCTACAACTTGTGTAACTGCTTGTTAGGACTGAATCATTCCTGTGAAAAGAATCAAAGGATCTCTGAAGAGTAGAAACCAGGCTCACCCTGTAGAAGACTGAAGAAATTGTTGAATTACACTCGGTCTGTCAGGAACTGAATCTGCTGTGTGTTCTCCTGGTTATTGTGCAGTAATTGCGATTGGATACAGATGCAGCCTGCCTGGTATAGTGCTTTCTTTTTTTACCATATAAATGTGAGGAGTCTCTTGGAGATCAAAAGTAGCCCTGCTGACATTGAAGGACCATATCTTCTTTGGAGGTCGTGAGTACTAATTCAGGGTCGCTCCCTGTTGAATTGCCACATTAAATCCAAATGGAATTACTGTACTGCTGACTGTTTAATTTTCCTTTTCTCTGTGTGGAAAGGGCCTACCAGTTGCCACGGTTTGACTATTACTAGGGCCTGGGTACCCAGGGACAGTAACTGGTAGGGATAGGCCTGTACAGAGCCATAGGTAGATAGTAAAGTGATAAGCTAATTAACCTGATTTCCCCTGTCCTTGTTATATCCCTAAATAAATCAGAGCTGTTTGTTTCAACAAAGTTATACTGCCTGAGGTATTTGTCTATGTTAAAGTACTGTACTGTGATTGTTGCACTGTATCTTATTTTACAGGATGTCCGGTGCCTGAACCAGCCTTGGGGGTAAGTGTATACTGTGAAGGTAATTCTGCTATATTGTGTGGGCCACTAGTGGGAAGAAAGGGGTTGCAGTGTCCCAGAGGGCTGTGACCAAGTAAGTTTAACTATTGCAAACCCTGACCTCTGGGTGGAGGCACCCGCCATTGGATCCAGGCCCCTCAACCTGTTAGTGGCAAATCAGGCAGGGGTAGTAGCCCCTGGGATAGCGCCATCTAGGGGTTACATAAGCATTTTGTGACTCATAAATATCAAATGTATTCCCACAACTCCCCCCAATATTCTTTTTCAAGGATTGCCATGACATGAGGATCAGATTCATGCATCTACATCTTGGAAGTCGGATAGATACTCAGTCACACTACTAATGTCACTCACGTCACTGTCACAGTCAGTGTTATAGTCACTTTGAGAGTCTGCTGAATAGTCATCCTGCTGTCGTGCCACAACTGTTCCAGTCTGTGGCCGCCTCCTCCTTTGTCCCCCACTGTTCCCAAGGCAGATTGCTTCTTGGGGACTGAACTCGTCAATGTCTGGGGAGTTCAATTGTACCACTATGAGGTCTGTCACTGTGTCCGACTGCAGCTTGGAACGCAGGTTGGACTTTGTCAGCTTCAGCTGGCTGAAACCTCACTCTGCCTTAGCCGAACTTGCAGGCAGTGTCAACAGAAGATCCATAAGAGCTAGGATGTTGGGGTACTTCTGTTGGTAAGCAGCATTCACCTTCTCCCAAGTCAGACTGTGAATCTGCTCAAATCTGGAAAATAAAAAAAGAAAAGCAAATGAGAAGCATGCAACACACTGACAACTTACACACACATTAACGTTCTTTCTCCATAAATATGACAACAAGTTCTTTAAATATACATTTGACTCAGAAAGAAACTTTCACATACCTTGTATACAGTTTGGATTTCAACATAGTCCACTCTGTCTCGATCATGTCCGTTTTCACAGTAGCACCTTCCAGGACTGGTTCGTAGTGTTCTACAATCAAGGCCACTTCCTGGTTTCCAAATTCTGAAACCCCCAAAAATAAAAAGTTAGATTTTTTTTTGTCCCTGCCATCCCATTCCATTCCCAGCACAATTATTTAATTGCCCACGATAAATTCTGTTCTACCTTGCTGACTGTCCTTGTCTGGCCATAAGGTAAAGCTGGCAACTGTTGCAGAATGTAAAAGCTGTGGGCTTGCATCAAGGAAACGAGCCTGCAGACTTTCCTCCAAATGTTTGAGTACCTTTTCGTGGACAGCAGTGATGTCTGAATTCCCTACCAGTGTTTGTCCATGCAGCTCTACGACACCCTCCACTTGTAGCTCCTTTGGTGCAGACCTAAAGGTGAAAAAAAAAAAAAAGAAAATACGTTGAAAAATACTACTAGACTAGCTAGACCCCGGAGCAGTTGTTGGCAGTTGAAATTCAATGCAGTTGCAATCAGTTGCAATTGCATTGGATTGCAGTCATAAAACAATGGAGTTGAAATCAACTGCAGCTGATGATTCCATGACCCTTGCAGGTTTGTTTTTGTGTTGCACTGCAGTGTGTTTTCTCCTTTTTTCTTTCCTGGGGGGGGGGGAGAGATGCTGGAGGACCACGAATATCTGACAGTCCCCAACCACCGGCACCGAGCCTTACAGCCAATAAAATGCATCTCTAGCTCCTGGACATGAAGCATCCACCAATTAGGAGAGCTAGAAGGAGGAGCCAGAAGGTTGAGAGTGTCTGTGACTGGCTGCATGAGGTGGCAGGGAGAGCATGCCTAGGTAGGCGATGAGAGTGTCAGGAGAGGAGGCATATGTGTTGGTGTGTGGGCAACGGAGCGAGCAGTGTTTTTCTGCAGAGACAAAGTTTGGTTCTGCCTTTAATTTAAAAATAAGTTAACTTTGTCCACTTTTTTGATGTGTCCGGTGCCTGGAGAGAGACTAGTGTGTGGCTGTGCAGGTCCCAGTCAGTCCTCCAGCAAAGTCAGGCAGCAATCGTGTGAAGGCAGCAAGTCAGTGGTCTGGTCATGGTCGGGATCAGCCCATGACCCCGTCATCCAGGCCAGTTGGGTGACTCTCACTCAGTCTCAGTCAGGTCTTAAGAGTCAGCGAGGAGGAGGAGTGGTGGGTGCACTAGTTCCACTGCGTGGAGTAATGGAGTGGGGATGTGGGTCTAGGTTGTAGACCAACTGTTTGGGTTGGGAGAGGGAGCACATAGCTCCAAATAAACACTGGCATCACCACTGAGTAGAGCAGCAGTGGCAGCCTGAGCCTTGCAGCCACCTGACGATGCTGACCGAATCATCACCCGACACCTGACAGAACTGGCAACAGACTACTACAGTGAGCAAGGTACTGTATGGGATGTGTATGTAAGGCTCTCCAGGGCTGGGCAGTAGGAAGAAGGAGGATGATCTCTCACAGACTACTCAGTCTGCCTGTGTGTCTGCTGCATGCTGTGTTGGCTTGTCTGGCTGGTTGAGGGCTTGGGGGCTGTGGGGTCGGGGGGGCCGAATTTGAAAAGCCAAGGCGATCGGTCATCATTGCTCTACTGCTGGTGGCCTGGCATGACTCTCTCTGACTGTGGTGGCATTGTGAGTAAGTCTGACTCCCCACAAGGTCGTGGAGCAGGCCAGGCACAGGTGGTCGGTTCGTGAGTTCCCGGACCTATAGGGTGCTGGAGCACCGAGCATGATCGGTCAGGTCCAATGGACAAAATGTTTGTTGTTTGTCATTGTAGGAATCGAACAGACTAAATATTAAAGTCCTCACGGCAAGATGAATAAAATTTAAAAAAACACATTAGTATACATGCTGAAAGCCAAAACTAGTTCAGAAACTGTGTCAGAAAATATTTTTTTAATATGCATGAGGTTTTTTTAGCTTTAAATTTAAATTATGGATACATCTCGGTTCTGGTATACCATACAGGAGGTATTTCTAGGGGTCCTCCATTAAACTGTTTTTAGTCTTACAGATTCTACAACTACTAGTAAACTAGCATATATTGATAGTTAGCTCTGTTTGCAAAAAGGTACTTTCTAGTTTCTGTGGGGTGTTTAAGAGGCTTTACCTATACTGTATTTTAGACTCACAGTTCTTTTTCTAAGTAACTAGTATTACTGCTGCTTATTTTTTCATACTGTATACTGTTTTACTGCCCTGCTTCAACTTGTTACTTTCAGGGACTTAGTATATTTTGTTGTTGTTTTGACTGGTTATTGTGCTTTAGTGGGTCCCCACTGTGTGTAGATTTGCTTCACTGCACTTTGTATTTGCATTTTAAAGAGCAGCCAGCTTCTTAGCTGCTGCAGACTAGCTGCTGCTCCCTCCAACATATGCAATACCTCACCTGCCCCAGAGTTGGGGCATAAATATTTCCTTTTGTTTCCGACCTTTATAAAGTTATAATGCTACTAATCCCAAATGCTAAAACGGAGCTGCTTCCTGACCGTAACCCAGCAACACGCCCCCACATAGGCACATGCAGCCCCGTTTTGTGATGTCAGAAGGCAAAGGCTATGTGTGCATGTGCCTCATTGATTTGGGGGGAAGGACTTTTCCATACATTTTATTAACTTTTATAGTCGAAATTGTAATAAAAAAAAGATACGAAGTTAAAAAAGTGTGACAAACTACTACACATTAAAATTTAACGATGGTGAAAGTTGAAAAAATTGGTTGGATTTTCTTCAGTTAGTTGAAGTCAGAAATTTCAAACTAATTGAAAAAATCAGTCATAATGTGTGGTAAGTCAGTCATAATTGGTTTTTCAACTGACTCCGGGGTCTAAGACTAGCCGCTAGCAGACCATGCTAGCAGATCATTGCATCCTTCTTTAGCTCATACCACAGTACTCACCTTGTATTATATGTTTTTAAAGTTTCCAGGGTTGACTGCATGGTCGCAAACACATCAGCTACAGTTGCATCCCTCTACTGGGCCACAGGGGATAGAACTGAAAGAACACCGATGACATCAAACAAGAAGTGTGCGAATTTCATGACATCTGCCTGCCGAAGGATCTTCAGTTACAGTATGCCTGCAGCTTTGTTTACCTGCTCCAGATTTATACCCTGCCTTTGTTGCATCTGTGACACAAAACAGAAATATTAAAAATGCACAACAAAATGTACACAAATTAAAACCACATCATGTGTTTACAGAATCATGTTAAAATTACCTGAGTCATGTGTAGAACTATAGCGGGACATCTCTTCACCAGAATCTGCAGAGCCGTTTGGAGGTGAGGAAGCCATCGTGTGCCACCAATGCTAGTCAGAAGTAAAGGATGCATCTGTAGTGCTTTGTACGCTTCTTTTAGTTTGCTCCTATTTAGTGGTGAGTTGTGGTAGAAGCAAAATACATGCAGCAACAGATTGCTTAATCTGTTGTAAATAGGGATGGTTTTCAAAGCTCCCTTGTAGGCTAACTCAAGGCGATGTGCAAAGCAGTGTACTGATTGCACACAAGGCTGCATTTGTTTGAGAAGGGTAGCTACCCCATTGGTCTTGCTGGCCATCACAGCTGCTCCATCACGCAAAATCCACCAGTTTTCTTGTCCACCCCTCAGTTGGTATATTGAGCTTTGTTTCCACAACTTTTTGAATAGCCCCTTTTATTGACTGGGCATCAGCTTTTGCCACGGTCTGCAGGCCCATCAGCTGGTTACACACTTTGCCTGCAGTGGCAAACTGCACATAGACAATTTCAGCCTCTGTAACTGAAGAGTCAGTGGTGCCATCGCTGATGAGGGAAAATAACTTTGTGCTGTTTATCTTCTCTCTCAGGGAGATCTGTTCCACCTCTGCAATATAGTGAATGAAACGGCATGCATACTTGTCATTTCGGTATGTTGAGTCAAGGTCCAATCCTTTCATGTCGTCCAGACTGCACATCCATGCAAAGTCTCTGAAGGGACGCCCTTTCTTTGCAATGACGCGACAAGTCCGGAATAGTTTTTCCAGCCGATCTAGAGTTGCCTGGTTCATAGTCTTCAGCATGCACTCTGCAGTGCTCATACCTGGCATGGCGGAGCTGGCATACTCTTTTTTTTTTGGCCGTAATGTGACAGTCACTAATGCCATGTGAAGTAACCAATTCCAGTCTAAAGTTGTCAGTTCTATGGCGAAAATTATTTTTATTTCCCCCCTTGCCTGACTGTAGATCATCATGCTTCTGACACAAAGTACAAAACATCATGGCCCGGATATTCAAACTGCGCCAGGCTGTGGTGCAAGCCTGGGCGCAGCTCAACTTTGTTGCGCCGGGGTGTGGCCTGGGCGATATTCAACGGAGCTGCGCTATAGCACAGCAGCTTTGAATATCGCACCCTGGCCACCCCCACTGTGCATGGCACAGTGGCACTGTGCCAGCGCAAAGTGGCCAGAGTGGAGCATGGAGATGCGGCTAAGCGCCAAGCGTGCCATTCTTGGCAGGCACAGCACCTCACGATATTCAAAGGGACATGCAGATGGAGCCATAATTTATGCAAGGCACACAGGGGGCCATTTGCATCTCATCATGGCCCCATTTGCATGCCATTAGCTGTACAAGGTCGCGGATCCCGAGGACTTGCGCCTGGCACCCTGCCAGGCAGCAGCTATCAGGGACCGATGCCCCCTGCAGCCGATCGTGAGGCATTCATGTAAAAAAAAAACCGTCCTATATCCCGGGTGGTCCAGTGGACCTCTATGTGCCTGATCACGGGCATTCGTCCTAAAGATTAAGCCCCCCAAGTCCAATATCCCTGGTGGTCCAGTGGACTGATCGCTGCCTGATCGCTGGCATCAGTACCTCATCAAATACCCCTACTACCCTGGTGGTCTAGTGTCCCCCACCCGCCCACTGAGCCCCACCGCCCGCTCCCCCATCAACCGGCGGTGGCAGTACCCACCACCGCCCGCCTCCACCGACTGACAGCTCGGTGGGGGCTGCCGCCATTGGTTCTGGCGTGAGCCAATGGGCATACAGCTGATCCCGTCTACTCAGTTCAGATATGTGAATGGGTCATTCACATATCTGAATGACTCAATGACATGGGCTTTCTGCCGCCCGATAGCTCATGCGCAGACCAATGGTGTCTGGCACTACTGACTGTCGTCGACGATGTGGCGAGTAGCTGGCGAGTGAGGCGTGCTGCCGCCGCTGGCTGGCGGGGAGGCGGGCAGGCTCGGTGAAAGGCTACCGAAACCCAGCAAGGTATTGATGGGCCTGATGCCAGCGACCAGCGGCGATCAATCACTGAACCACCAGGGCGTGAACTTAGTGAAGTTCTATTACTGATGCCCGTGATCAGGCCAGTGCAGTCCACTGGACCACCAGATGGACTGGGGAGGGTTCTATTACTGATGCCCATGATCGGGCTCAGTGTGGTCCACTGGACCACCAGGGATATTGGACTTGGGGGCTTAATCTTCAGGACAAATGCCCACGATCGGGCACATAGAGGTCCACTGGACCACCAGGGATATTGGACAGGGGGGATTTCGCTACACGGATGCCCGCGGTGGGGCATGGGGGGGCGCCGCCAGGTGCGGCAGGAACTCGGGTGGCCACCCACAGGTGGCAGCTGCTGTGTTGCGCTCTGCAATGCGGCAGCTCACCTGTGGGTGGCCATCACTTGTTCCTTTTTTTTTGGCTTAACTTTGTGCAGGCGCAGGTAGGGGTTGCGCATGCATGACTCTGCACATCCCGGGCTGAATATCGGGCTGTACAGGTTATGCATGGGCACCCCCACCTGTGCCTGCAGACATTACTGATGCACTCCGGTGCATCGGGATTTGTGCGGCGCACTTTTCCATTTTGAATATCGCACCGAGGCGCATCAGTGGGTTGTGCATGGCGCAACACTGTTGCGCCATGCGCAACCCTTTTGAATATCTGGGCCCACATCTTTACTGGCATTGTATCTAAGCCAGTCATATTTTTCTAGCCAGGCTGTATGAAAGCGACAGCTTCTATTACTTCGATCATATTCCCGATCTATAATTGTTTTTTCTTCTTCTGTTTGCTTTCTTTTATTATCAGCTGGATAGCTCACTTCCTTGAAGTATTTCCACATTGTACTGACTCTTGTTATGGATGGTGCGGGTAATAAAATGTTTTGCTCTGTGTATTAAGTGTCTGTGTCTTTTTTGACTGACTCCCCAACCGCAGGCCCCTGCCCACACCACTCCCTTACACTGACTTTGGTGAAGATTCTATGATGTAAAAAAAAAAAAAAAAAAAACAATTTATAAAATAAAAAAGTTCACCACTAGCTCTACAAAATGACAGAACCTCACTACAAAAACACCACCCCAAACTCCGCAAAACATACCAGGATACCACACTTTGTAACTGTAGACATGAATGATTCAGCTAAGCAGTACATTTTAGGTCAGACACGAATTGCTCTGGCAGTGGCACCCCAAAGCAACAGCCCCACAGCAAGCCACAGACATGCCCAGCCCACCCACTCCCCTTTTGCAGTCAACATAACAAACTGAGGGAAAAAGCAGTAAAGCAGAACAAATGTAACTAGCCAGTGTGACATGTACTGTTTTGCAAATTGCAAAATATATTTAATATGAGACGAGAACAATGGCAAACCCAGACCAGAAGACACTTTCAGAGAGTTCCCCACTGCGCCCACACAACCTCAGAAAGTCCAGAGCTACTGTGATTTAAAGAAACACACTTACCTGAGCTTGATGTAATCAAGGATTTGAAGCTGCAAAGAAAAAGACGGGCGCACTGACAGTTTGCCCTCAGTCCTACCCCCCACACACAACTTCACAACAAAACACCACCCCACTCCCCCACGACTCCACACTCAGTAAAACAAATCAATGCCACCTTACAACTCAGACATGAAGGAACTAAGCAGCACATTTTGTGTAGGAAAATAATTGTTCTTCTGGCCCCACAAACCAACAGCCACACAGTAAGCCACAGACATGCCCACACCTACCCACTCAAGCCACATGCCAAGCAGCTCCGCCCTTTGCAGTTACTGGAACTTTCATTAAAGGCGTCAGCAGGAAATGGTAAAATTAGAACAGCAGCCACTCCACCACCACACACTGTAAGCAGGCATGAACTCATGTTTGTTGTTCTTCCCCAACATCACCAGCCACACAGCAAGCAAGACAATCCCCACAAGAACTTCAAGAAGCCACATGGACAGCCCCACAACAAGTCACAGTCCCCCATTTACAGGAAGTGAAGAGAACCCCCCAAGGCTTTAGCAGAAAATGGTAAAATAGAACAGCAAGCAAGTCAATCATGCCCATCACTGGAAGCCATGGCCAGCCCATAACAAACCACCCCCGTTTGCAGGCAGTGGACCCCCGTTTGCAGGCAGTGGACCCCCCCATTTGCAGGCAGTGATCAGAAGAAAAAATGCAGGAAAATTGCACAACCAGTGATGCAACCCCCCCCCCCACTGCAGTTACTGGGCTGGCTGGCTGGGGCTTTTAATGGCAAGAAGTTAGCAACAAATAGCAATCGGGGAAAAAATAGGCATTAAAAGAAAAGCACAGCTATTCCTCTCCTAAAACCTGCCCACCACATTGCCGCCAAAACCTCTGAAAATAAATGACTGTACCTGACTGAGCCTAGCGTTCTTCTGTGGCAGTCGAGTGATCCAGCTCTCAGTCTGCCCGTCTCTGATTTTCAAGTCCACAGCCCCAGAGAAGATGCCGAACTCCACAAAACAGTAGTCATGAGTCCCAAAACTCATCAGACGGTACACTGCCGCAACCGCCAATCTCCTGATGCTGAACTTCCTTTGCAAGATCCTCTGATGCCAAAGAGCGCTCGCTGCCTGTCCGACTGTCCTCAATCAATTCGCCACCAGCCCTCGTCTTCCTCCTTCTTCAAATCTTCCATGGTTTGGCCTTCCAAATGCCACCCTTTATTCTCCATTCCAGCATATTAAGCCCCTCCCCATCCCTGCTTGCATCCAATGACCAGGCTCACTGTAAACATTACCCAATCCCGTTATCAGCCTGTGTGCTGTGTGCCTGCCCATCCATGTCACCGCGCTCTTCTCCTGCTCCTACTCCCTCTGCTGCTGCAGCTCAAAATACAATTGGTGGCCTCTGTTCTGACGTCGGCTCCCAGTGCTGTTCCTGCTGACTTGTGAAACATTATTGGCTAGCCAAACAGAATATTGGGTACAACTTTCCTAGCCAATATGCTGCCGTAACACAAACCGGTCAGGAACTTGCAAGGCACTGTGGAAGTACTGGGGCCTTTTATCTGTAGTAGTGGCCAATTAGAGCTCCATGCTCTCGGTGTAATTTTGCTGCCATGCACCGTGAAAGCTGCGTCAGACGCCAAACCACACTAGTCCACATGGACAGGTAGGGAGGCATCTGCACTAGTCTGAGGCAATCTGCACTGTGCCCCGGACTAGTAATTCTATGTTAAGGTCAAACCCTGGCGTCCCTCATTCCCCAATAGCCAGCATGCTAGCACTCACACAAGAGTTATGTAAAGTGAACACAATTTGTAAGAAAAGTGCCACTGCAATCAGTCTTGGGACCACACATCATGAACAGTGGCACTGTCATTTCATTATTTGGTCCTGAAAGGTGATTTTGCTGTCACTGTGCGGAATCAGCTTTCAGGACCGACTAACAAAATGACAGTGCTCACTGTTCATAAGGTGGGGTCCCAAAAAGCCTATGTTACAAATCTGGTAAAAAAATTCCAAAAATATGATTGTTATGAGGGTGAATTGCGTAGTTGCCATGCACACTCGTAACTTCAGCAATTTTTTTTTATTTTCGCTCAAGATTTTCAACATTGTCATTTTTTCACACCTCCTTATGAACAGTACAGCTATCATTTTTCACATCCTGCCCAAAATATGTGTTCACACATCTGGCGCACACTGGCACGGTCGCTGTGGGAAATCAACTTTCAGGACAGATTAACAAAATTGCAGTGCCACTGTTCATGAGCGGCAGTCCCAAAATGCCTATGTTGAAAATCTGGTTAAAAATTCCTAAAAATAATTGCGTTATGGGCATGTGTTGCGCAGTTTCTACTCACACTTGTGACTTCACCAATTTTTCATATTTTCACTCCAGATTTTCAACATTGTCATTTTTTTTACACCTCCTTATGAACAGTACAGCAGTCATTTTTTACATCCTGCGTGAAATGTGTTTTCGTACCTGTGGTGCCAAATGGCATAGTCGCTGTGCAAAATCACCTTTAGGCTAATGAACTGATAGTGCCACTGTTCATAAGGTAGAGTCACAAAAAGCCCATGTTGAAAAATTGGAATGAAAATGCCTGGGGCGTTAGGGTTTCCAACCATAATGCCCTACCCTGTAGAGACTGGCAGGCATCAGGGGTGTGACGTGGGATTGTCGGCCATAATGCTCACACCATTCCACCCCCAACCCCACCCTGCAGCCACTGACAGGCATTGAGGTGTGCCTTGGACTCTTCAGCCCCAAAGTTCACCACATCCTCCTATACTGCATCCATCTCAGCATATTTACATATGGAATGGGGTGAGCATACAGCCCAAAGACCCCAAGGCACACCGCAACACTTGTCGGTGTCTGCAGGATAAGGTGAGGTGAAATGGCATGAGTGTTATGGCCGATGACCCAAAGGCACACCCCCAACGCCTGTCAGTCTCTGCAGGGTGGGTGTGGGTTAGTGACAATTCACTACTTAAAGGAGAAGTCCACTCAAAACTTGAAAAAATATATGTTGTGCAGAGTGTTTTAATTTGTAGGTGAAGTTCTAGTGTTTCCTTCCCTCTGACTGGTATTAGGAGTTTTTCCTAAATTAGCCTGCTAGCTTTATACTAGTTTTACGACCCCTGGTAATCTTCATCCCTGACAGCTTAATTGTATTTCTTGTTCCCACAGTGCATCTTGTCTCATGTGACTGTGATGTAAGAGAGACCCAACATTCAGCACACACATGCTAAACAAATTAAATATCTTGGAAGCTTTACAAGCTGCACAAAAATTACCAGCAGCAAAGTTTTTCAGGACAGTAAGACCTTTACGATGAGGGTGGTCACCAAGCTGAATTCTACAGATTTTAACATTTAGCCATCTCTACTGTTGTGAACTGATTGTAAAGCAATGCTTTCTGCTGGATTTATGGTCTCTGCTACATCACCGTCACATGAAACAAGGTGCATTGTAGGACAAAGAAATGCAATTAAGCTGTTTCATATGGAGATCTCTAGGGGTCGTAAAACTACCCTAAAGCTAGCAGGCTAATTTAGGACAAATTCTTCTTGGCAGACAGAGGGAAGGACACAAAACAACTCAACATACAAATCAAAACACTCTGCATAACATATGTTTTTGCAAGTTTTGGGTGGACTTTTCCTTTAACTGCCATTTCTATTATGCATCTCTCTAACTCCTGCACTACCAATGCCAGCAAGACAACATTCAGCATTGACAAATGCTTGTTTATATTACACTGGATGATACAAAAAAAAATTACAAGTATCAGCTCACATGGGCAGGGTCACTGGAAAATTGCAGAAAAAATAACCTGAAATTGCAGAGATTGTTTTGCAAAAATTGCAGGGAAATTATGGGAGTTGTACTATAGACCCTGAGTACTTCACAAAAAATCCTTTACTGTTTTCTGCAGCATATATTAGTTAGCATAAAATGCTAAATGAATACACTGACTCTTGAATATGTTTTAAACAAGAAGAAAAGCTTATGTTCCTAAAATGAATCATAAACAGAAAAGATGTGTTGCCTGTCTTCCAAAATTTAAAAACATCTGCCTCTTACAGTGGTAAACAGATTCTATTTAATGAGCCACATAAAATCAATATTAAATAAATCCAGAATAAACAAATGTCATCTGTTTCTGGTTGTAGAATAATGAAGCCTGATCAAAAAGCTATTTACAGTGCTCTGTCAACAAGTATTCAACTACTTTGGTGTAAGAAAAAATAAGCAGATGGAAAGGTGAATAATTCAGGTTTAGTAAAATGCTGTAAAGTGTTTTCATGTTCATAATTTGCATGTAGGAACTGTACACTATTATTGAAATCACATATTAAAACATTATATCTGGGGGTTATTGTGACTGACAGTGTAGCCTAGAGGCTAGAGTAACAAACAAGTGAATGAGCTGGATACATTGGGCAGGCCTTCAGTTAACTCCATTTTGGGAGTTTTTGACTTCCAAAAATAAGGCAAAAACTTCCAAAATAAAGAAGAAAGAAGTCATTAACTTTCAGATGTAAAACCAAAAATTAGATGACTTCCAAAATTGCAGGCATGGAAGTCAGAAATGATGGATTTTTATGTTTGCTTGCACGCATGTGCAAGAAACATAGTGCCATCATCCGAGTTTTCAGAGGTGTGGCAGCCGTCTTCCAATTCAGGCAGTGTGTTTGCAGGCGCGGCTACAGTTCTCCAATGTCTGCTCGAGCTGTCTATGACAGCTCCAAAATGCAGTGGAGTACAGTTGAAAGGGGGCGCTACGCTTCAGTGAGCAGCGATAAGATATCACCTGCTCATGCGCGCTCCCCCCACACACACACACACACACACACACACACACACACGCATGCATACTGCGTGCTGCCCCCCCCATGCACACACTGTATAGCTGATGGGGGTGCCCAATCCCCATCGGCTGTGCTGCGCTCCCAAAGCCTTCCACATGCCACGCTGGGTACCACCCCAGCGTGGCTATCATGTATAGCCTCATGGGGTGCCCAATCCCCGTCGGCTCCACTGTCTCTCCCCAATGCTGTCACCAACAGGGGTGCCAATCCCCGTCGGCTCCACTGTCTCCCCCAAGCATCCAGGTGCCATGCTGGGAGCCCACAGCGTGGCAAAATGTGTTATAACCCGACGAATGCCCAGTCCCCCATCGGCTCCAGCCCCCCAAACAGCCTTTCAGCTGCCACAGTGGGAGCCCACCCCAAGCGTGGCAAATGTCCTAGTCGTCTCAGTAATACACCTGAAAAAATAAAAAACTGTCCTCGGCTTCTCCTGCCCCCTCCACAACCCGCACCCACCACTGCACCTGCCTCCCACCCCCACCCCATACTTACCTCTGGACCTTGGCGCGACAATCTTCAGTGGACCGGGAACACGTCTGCACTCTTCAAAGCCGACCCGTGAACTGAGGAAATGCGGTAAGCTGTATAATGGGATAGATAGGGTTTTCAACTTTGCTGCATATCTCAGGCATTTTGGGAATTTTTGCACAAATTTCAACATGAGGTTTTGGGACCCCTTCTCATGAATGCTGTCACTGTCATGGCTGTGCGTATTCGAGCCGAAGGGTGATTTCGCAGTCACTGCGCAAAATCACCTTCGGGACTGATTAACAAAATGACACTGCCAGTGTTCATAAGGGGGCTCTCAAGGACCCTATTTTGAAAAATTTGGTGAAAATTCCAAAATGACTGTTTTTTATTAAGCGTATTGCGCAGTTCCTACGCATGCTCATAAGTTCGCGAATTTTCAATATCTTCACTCCAGATTTTCAACATTGCCATTTTACCACACCTCCTTATGAGCAGTACAGCTGTCATTTTTCACATCTTGCCCAAAATGTGTTTCCGCCCATGTAGCGCACAATGAGCGCAGTCGGTGTGCGAAAATCAATGTATGGGACACATTAAGAAAATCCACAGTGATACTGTTCATGAGCAGAGGCCTTAGCGGCTATGTTGAAATTTCTGAAAAATTCCTAAAATGACGCTGTTTCGGCGTCACGTTGTGTGCAGTTCATCGCACGCTCGTAAGTTTGCGAATTTTCAATATTTTCACTCCAGATTTTCAACATTGCCATTTTATTACACTTCCTTATGAACAGTACAGCTGCCATTTTTCACGTCGCCCAAAATGTGTTTTTGCAAATGTAGCGCACAATGGTGCAGTCGGTGTGCAAAAGCAATGTTTGGGACAGATTAAGAAAATCACAGTTACACTGTTCATGAGCAGAGGTCTTAAAATTGCTATGTTGAAAATTTGGTGACAAAAGTCCGTAAAATGACTGTGTTATGAGTGAGCATTGTGCAGTTTCCACGCACCCTCGTAAGTTCATGACTTTGTAATATTTTCAGTCCAGATTTTCACCAGTGGCATTTTCCACACTTCCTTATGAACAGTACAGCTGTCATTTTCTACAACATGGCGAAATGTGTTTCACACTTTCAGGCGCAGAGATGCTTGTCGCTGTGGGAAATCATTGTTGGGACAGATAAAGAAAATCACAGTGACACTGTTCATGATGGAGGTCCCAAAATGCCTGTGTTGACAATCTGCTGTAAAAATCCCAAACTAATTACATTACTTGAATTGTCGTTGCACAGTTTCTATCTGCCTTTCGTGACTTCACCAGTTTTTCATATTTTACTGCAGATTTGCAACATTGCCATTTTTTACTCCTCCCCATGAGCAGTACAGCTGTCATTTTTTACATCCTGTTCGGAATGTTTTTGCACCTGTGGTACTAAATGCCGTAGTCGCTGTGCATAAGCAGCTTTCGGTTAACAAACTGATATTGCCACTGTTCATGAGGTGGGGTCACAAAAAAACCATGTTGAAAATTTGGAGTGAAAATACCAACGAATGCCTGAGGTATTAGGGTTTCCAACCATAACGCCCAACCCTGTAGAGAATGACAGGCATCAGGGGTGTGACTTGGGATTCTTGCCTGTAATGCTCATACCATTCCACACCCTGCAGCCAGTGAGAGACATCGAGTGATGGCTTGGACTCTTCAGCCCCAAAGTTCACCCCATTTTCCTATACCACCCCATCTCACCGTATTTTCTGATGGAATGGGGTGCGCATAAGGGCCAAAGACCCCAAGGCACACTGTGACACTTGTCAGTGTCTGCAGGGTGGGGTGTGGTGAAATGACGTGGCCATTATGCCTGACGACTCATAGGCACACCCCAATGCCTGTCCCTCTCTGCAGGGTGGTGGTGGGGTTGGCTTCAGTTCAATACTTCACTGCCATTCCTATTACGCAGCTCTGTAACTTCTACACTACCACTGCCAATGCCAGTAAGCAAACATTTGGCATTGACAAATGCTTGTTCTAAAAGAAATTGTATTTCACCACTAATTTACTATATCAACAGCCATAAATTTGTCCGCCCTAGAATATTGACTTCCAAAAGTGGGATCCTGGAAGTTTTTTGACTTCCAAAACATTGTAATGGCTTCCATATTTCGACTCCTGGAAGTTTTAGACTTTCATTGAAAAAAAATTAACTGAACCCCTGGTACTGGGCTTGATTCCCACAACCTCTACTTGCATACTGTGTGACTCCAAGCAAATCACTTAACTTCCCCAGAGCTCCCGAGTCATCTCTGAAAACAGGCAGTTCTGTCTAGTGGGCCTTACCTGATTTTTAAAGAATATAAAAAAATACCAGTATATGTATACTGTATCATACAGTAGTCGGGGTACCTTGTAATTTGTTTGAGTTTTATTCAGGCTGCAGTGATTTGTTTAGGTAAATGTTCAGATACATTTTATGTTTTTTTAAGTTTGTTTTAAGACTTAGTCAAGTTTTTATTGTATTCTTTGCATGTGAGCATCTAGGTTGTAAGCACAGGATCACTGTTACCAACTAGCTTATTCAAGTTTCTAATCAAAAAGGCCGTCCAAAGTCCTCAATTGTTTGAATAAAAACTAGTCTGAATGAAAGTATGTTCACAAGGAAGAAACTGCCCTACCATTTACAAAAAGGCTCCACAGTCAGCACCCCATTTAGGTGAATGGGATAATTTGCACCTTTTCTCCCACCTGCTGTGTCTGTCTCTGTAGCTGATTACCTGCTTCAACACAAATCAAATGTTAAGTGTTTAAGTGTACTCATGCTTGACCAGTGGATTTTGAAACCAAACCAGACAAGGATTCAAAAGAAAGCAGTGTAACATAAAACCTTTACTCCGTTGAACTGTATTGTTTCAGCCAAACCCAAGTCTGCATAGCAAAATTGTCAATATATTTGAGAGTATTACATTGAAAATGTTAACATTGTTTACACAGTTCAAAGTAAACACTTGCAGGTGCAGTTTTTTTAGTGGCCCTGCACATGGGGAATCGGACTAGGCAGCAGGGGTGGTGGTGTTGGAGTTACAGTTTAACTGCTCCTGCATGTAACCCTTCATTCCCTCAGCTGATGTGACTGCTCACCAACCAGCTTTTTTTGTGTAGAAAAAGTGTATGCCTAAACATTTTTTACACTAGGTGATTTAAAACGACATTAAAAGCCAAGTCCAATTGGGCTGGACAGTATGGGCAGGAGTATCTGGTTTAAAGTTTAGCTGCTGTGCATCTAACCCTTTGATCAGCTGATGCAACTGCTCTCTCACTGCATGATTAAAATCCGCCAAAAGCTTAGTATCAGCATACTTGAAGAATCAGGCAGGGCGGGGCAGGTGGGGGGTGTTCAGTCAGGTGTTGTTAACTTCAGCATTTATTTAAATATGTGTATCAGGGAAGTTGTACCGTTAGTCTTGCTGACCTAGGAGTCTCAAGGGATACTTGCTGACCTGGGTGTCTTTGTGTGGGATCAACCAATCCAATGGGGTCTTACAACACTGTAGTCACCCACATTATAAAGGCAGCTCCCACAACCTGCTGAAATATGCCCCCCTCAGGTCAGCACGCAGTGCCTCTGCATCACACTATAAACCTCACCAGCCCAGGAAAGGGGAGTCTGAAGTAGATCAGCTCACAAACCCAGATCTCCCAAATGCTAGAGTTGCAAGCCACAAGCCTACACCACTATTTTGTTTTTAATTTTGGGAGTGTTCTTTTTAAGCTGGGTGGGCAAGCTGGGCTGCTGACTGTGTAAGAGCTAACAGTTGTCCCTGCTGTTGTTGTTAGTTGTGTGCCCCTGAGTAAGGGGGATGTAAGTTCTGAGTACCCCTGAATTGCTGCATGACTGGGTGCTGTTGTTACCCTACCTGCCAGAGCCTTATGCCAATGTTGGAGGGTGGGGTGCTGCAACAGCACCCAGGCCAGACTATACACTAGCGAAGCACTACATGTAAGGTGTCAGATACTGTGTGATGCCTCTCACAAATCATTGCTGTTCCCAACCGCCTTAACCTAAAGTCTGGTAACCACTCGCTTATCAACTGGGTCCTTACCACACCCCCTCCACTGGGTCAAACAAGCCGGTATTCTTCCTGATTCCCTCAGCGACCACCACGTAACCTTCTTAGTGCGTAAAATTCACTGCCCAAAATCCCCCATTAGATTTGTAGTCCAACGCTCCTATAAATCCCTCAATCTAGCCCCTTTATTAGATGACCTTGTGCTAGCAAACTGGGCCCCTGCCCCTCCTACGATCTCCATTGATGATGCCTTCCTACACTTTAAAAACACATTCCTCAGCATCTGGAACACACACACCCCACTGCGTCGTACAAGAGTACGAGGAAACCACCTACCTTGGATCACCCAAGAACTGATTGCTTGCCAAATAGCATGGGACAAAGCCTGAAAAACACAAAAATCCTCACGCCTCCCACAACACCTCTCCACATACCACATGCTCCATAACAAGTGCACCAGTGCCACTCGTCTTGCAAAAGCAGAGTACTTCAGCAGCTCCCTCCAGTCAAACCTAAAGAAACCCTCAAAATTCTGGAAGGTCATTCACTCCCTTTTCACCCCACTGGCTGCCAATCCCACTCCAATGCTAAATGTTAATAACTTTCTCCTATCGGAGCCCACAGCAGTCGCCACTGAGTTCAATGTGTACTTCTCCACTTGTGCTGCCACCCTCCTCTCTTCCCTGCCCAACACTACACCTCTCACACCGCCTACAGACATAAAGACCCAGACTAGGCCGAGCTCCTTTTCCTTCAGACACATCTCGGCAACTGAGGCCCTAGATGCAATACTTTCTCTCAACCTTTCAAAAGAAAAATCCCAAACTTCTATACCTCTCCGCCCCCACTATAGCAATTCCGCTTGCCAAACTCCTAAACCAATCCTTTGCTGCCACTGCTGTCCCCCATGCATGGAAGCATGCCATTGTCTTCCCTCTGCCAAAAGGAGGTGTCCCTACCTCCCCCTCTAACTACCACCCTATCTCCCTCCTCCCAGCCCTAGCAAAACTACAAGAGCACCTTGTGCTCACCCAACTTACCTCCTTCCTCACTGACTCCAAATTCTTCACGCCATTCCAGTCTGGCTTCAGGAAGGGACACTCCACCACCTCCTCCCTGATAAGGCTTACAGACACTATCCTGAAAGGCATGGACAATGGACTGATCACCTCAGCCAGTTTTTGTCGACTTTGCAAAAGCCTTCAACACCGTCTCCCACCCCATATTGCTCTCGAGTCTCGCTGAATCAGACCTCTCTGTCGTTGCCACAAACTGATTCAGATCATACCTCTCTGATAGAACTCAGTCCGTTAGAGTCTCAAATGCAATCTCCACCCCCCTTCCCTTAACTACCGGTGTCCCACAGGGGTCGATTCTTGGTCCCATTCTGTTCTCTACATTCCTAAATGACCTGCCACTCATCTGATCTGCTTCCTCAATCTGCATGTATGCAGATGATACTGTACTCTTCTACTCGGGCTCTGCCCCTGATGTGGTACAATCAAACCTCCAAGCTGACTTCAACAAGGTACAGCAATGGTTTAGCTCGCACCAGCTCTCCCTAAATGGAAAGAAAACTGTCACTATGACCTTCGGCACACGACAACGCCTGGCCAGACTCCCCTCCCTTCCCTACTTCGCCACAATAGATGGCCAAAAACTTGAAGATGCCTCCTCGTTCCGTTACTTGAGGGTCTGACTCGACAGCCATCTCTCCTTCTCTGACCACATCGATGCCACTGCAACCTCTACTGAGCCATGGCACTACCGTCCCTTGAAAACCACCGCATTTCTCACTGTGCTAAATTTGTCTCCAACCTATAGCTTGGGTCCATCTCCTCCTACCTTGCCATCGTGCTTACAGATACCCCACCCCCCTCCCATCATCTTAGATCCAGTGACTCCCACCAACTTTCAGTCCCTAGATGGAAGAGCTCTGTCAGTCAAGCTGCCTTCTCACACCAGCTACCCAAGCTCTGGAACGCCCTCCCACCGCAAATTCTGCACTCCTCCTCTTCCTACTCTCTGTCTACCACCCTAGCAAACTTCCATACTCCAAATTGCTCCTGTCCCTGAACCTGCCATGCCCCACTATCCCCTCCCCAATGTCTGACCAGCAGCCTTAACCTTGCTACAGAAGCTGGCATAAAACCCCAACCTTGCACTTATGTCCTGGGCCTATTTTTCCCTATGCACTGTGTATAACTGTATAACTGTGATGTCCTCTGTTGTTTACCCTATGTACTGTGCATAACTGTATAACTGTGATATATGTCCTCTGTTGTTTACCCTATGTACTGTGTATAACTGTATAACTGTGATTTATGTCCTCTGTTGTTTACAGCTGTTACTACTGTGCTAATTTACCTTGTCTGTTGCTTCTTGTTACAAAACTGTTATTTGATACTACAATATCCTAAGCATTCAATGTGCACTGCTTGTATATTCATGCAATCATGTATCCTTATGCTGCTTTTTATTTGCTTCTGTTAACTGTTCACTTGATAACCTGCGTGTTATCATATCCGTGTGTACCCCCCCACAGTCGCACCAGGAGATGAGCATCTTGTTGCTCAGTGTGCCTTTCCTGGTGAAACAATTGCAATAAATAAATAAATGCCAGAGGGCAGAGTGGGGCTGCTGCTGTTTGTGTCTTGTTTTCCCTAAATGAGTTGGGGGGCCTTAGCATCTGTACGGCCTTGAATTTGCTATATAGCCCAATTGCTGTTGACACTCTACCTGTCACTGTATAATGCCATTAGGGGTGAGTGGGTTGCTGCAAACACACCCAAGCCAGAAAACATACTCAAAAGGCACTTTTACACATAGGTTTTTAAAATGAAATAAGCGTTACCTGTGTGGCGCCGTTGTACTCTGTTGCGTTCTGGTTTCCTCTTACATCCTGCGAGTATTCCGGCCAATCCTGCCTCCATTTGTTTCAGCTCCCCCAGAGTTTGCTGCTCTAATGGCAGTTTCTGCAGTGCTACCGGAATGGCAGTTTTACACAGCCAGATGAAACAAAAAACACGTTGGTGCAAACCGCGAGAAGCAGAGATTGCGGTTTGGACGAACGTTCACCAAGGGAATGAAACAGATGCACTTTACACACAAGGGATATAACGGAATACTGTTTCCGTAACAGTTATTCCGTTACATAAACCTGTGTGTAAAAGCACCTAAAGACACACAGACGTTAAGACCCCAGGGGCTGTATGATGCTAGTGTGCAGAGTGGTGCTCAATTCACATCTGAACTCAGACATAAAAACTGAGAGACACCCTTTTCATGGAGACCAAGCGAAAAAAGGCATCCACATGTTTGGGAGATGCATGATATTCCATTAGAAGGTCCTCCACTATTCACTTGTGGATTTTTTTAGGTCGACACTTTATTTCAAAGGAGCAAATTCAGGCAGGTTTTTTTTTTTGCTTATCCGACCCCCTGGCCATCCACTCCTTCAGGCCTGCCATAGCCCCCTACCACCACTGCTGAGTCCTGACTGCCATGCACCACCCTTTATTGCCATGTTACTGGGTAACCTGACGTCACCCTTCATCAGGTGGGTCCCTACCTCTGTGGGAGGCTACCAGGGAAGGAGAATCACCCTGAAGGGCTTCCTGTGTATCCTGGGCACAGCAAGGGTCATCACTGATACATGTGTCTTGTTCTTCGGGCATATGGAGGGAACAGCAGCCATCATCCAGTTGGCCAGGTGGGTGTATTCCCATTTTCATTGGGGCATGATGTGCCACATGACATCAAGGCATAAGCCAATGTCCCTCATGCTCCCTCTCGCAGTGAGAGCTGATGTGTTGCCCTGCCTCTGGCCTCTTCCAGGAGCCAGCAAATGCCAAGCTGTGAACCCACCCTCCCATCCAGGAGAAGGTGAGTGGTCATTGGATGATACAGCCTTCTCCCCCGGCCGGCCTTCTGACACCAGAGTCCATTCCTGAACCCGGGTCAGCAGCGTCGCAGGCAGAAATCCAATTCAGGCAGTTAAATGATAAATAGAGGAAACAAAGTGGTCCACCTTAGTGGTGGTGGTTCAGGTTAATTCACATCTAAGATCTAACAAGCAAAGAGACCCAGTAATTCGTAACTTGTGCATGTGGGATGTGGGTGTTGAAGAAAGGGGATTATAGTGCTGTCACTACTGCCATCACCCCTGAGGGATGTGAACTGCATTGTTGCTACTGCCATCACACCTGAGGGGTGGGGACCGTAGTGCTTTTGCCATCACCACGGGTAGATGGGGAATGTAGTACTGCTGCTGTTCCACCTGAGGGATGGGGGCCATAGTGCTGATACTGCCATCACACCTGAGGTATGGGGAATGTAGTACTGCTGCCTTCACACCTGAGGGATGGCGGCGGCGGTGCTGATACTGCTTCCATCAAACCTGAGGGGGGGGTCATACTGTTGTTGGTTCTGCCATCGCACCTGAGGGATGGGGACCATAGTGCTGCTTCCATCACACCTTAGACAGTTTAGTGCAGTGGGTTAAGGCTCTGAACTGGAAATCTGAAAACCTGGATTTGAATCCCACAGCTGCCTCGGTGCATACCGTGTGATCCTGAGCAAGTCATTTAACTTCCTTGTGCTCCCAGGTCGCATCCGGAAACAAGCTTTGACTTAGTATGCTACTCCTGGTTAAGCAATGTTCCCTTTCCCTTCCCTTAGGGATGGGGGCTGTAGTGCTGTTGCCATCCCATTTTGTACAAAAAAAATATCTTTAAATTGGTAGATGGATGGATGTACAATATTGGAAGTCCAAGTTGCTAAAATGCATGTTAACAGAGTTAAAATTTGTTAAATAAAGTACACAAAATCAACCACCAGTAAAACATATTTTGGCTTAGCAGACACCGGTGACAATACTGTTTTTTACAATGTGCAAAATGGAATTTGCCCTTCCTCAATCGCGGTAAACCAGTGTCCCTGCATATCTTCTCTTGTGGCTGTAATCCCTTCTTTGACACTTTGTGCAACCCCTGCTCCCTTCCCTCCTACCCTATCCTTTCTATAGAGTGTGAACCCCAGACTACAGAGATCCAAGACATGACTCAGGGATGGCCAGGTCTTGATAATATGGATTTTTGTGTCCTCTACACCCCCAGCACTCAGTAAAAACTATTTTAAAAAAAAAACTTAAAAAAATTCCCCATCATGTTTCCGAGCCTGCTAAATACACTCTGTCATGCTCTTGCTGCAGGACCTGAAGCTGCCAGTGAAGGCTCACACTGTACACTCTTCTCTTCTCCTCTCCTCTCCTCTTCAGTATGATTTCAATAGCCTGTCTGAAATGACAGTTAAATACATTGAGAACTAACTAACTGTAATGATAATGGAAGATTCTCTGAGGATTTCTAAAGTTTTCTGCTCAAAGGTCACCCTTTTTCACATGAAAGGACTAGGAGCTCTTTCCTGCCTCTGTGAGACAGAGACCTGGAAATGGCACTGAGATGTGTGCAGCTCCTGGAGTTCTGGGTCACTAGCTTCACTGATTGACTGCTGCAGGTCATGTGACTTGTCAACAACTTGGGCATGGTCAGTGTGTACTACCTGTAGAAACTGCTGTGTCATGATCTCAAAGTGCTGGCATGCTGAAGGGAAAGTGAGTTCATTCACATCTGCTCTTACGGTGTTTAAATGCTGGATTTTGGCGCATTCACCAAAAGCAAATTTAGCATTGGCTCATCCTTAAGCTAGGGGTTGTTGTGCAGCTAAAGTGGTACTGTGAGCAAGGATATAAGTGACTAAGGTAGACTGTATGTATGTATATATTTAGTTATTTTAATTTAAACATATTTACCAGGTAAACAAAGAGTGCTCAGGAGGCTTATTTCCAGTTGTGACCTTGGTGGGGAAGGGGGTAAGAAGGTTACAGGGAAAATACTTTTACCAAACAAGGGTCTTGGGAGTAACAAAATACAGTGATATGACTACATAAATACAGGAATTCATTTTTTCCCACATGGGGCCTTATAAAACAGGAGCAGTACATACTAGAGGTTACAATGCAATTAAGAGGCAATATAGGGCAGTGGTTTAAGGCTCTGAGCTGCAAACCGGGAGCCCTGGGTTTGAATCCCACAGCCCCCGCTTGCATGCTGTGTGACTCTGAGCAAATCACTTAATTTCTTTGTGCTCCCAGATCACACCTGGAAATAATCTTCAACTTAGTGTGTCTCTCCTGGTTTAAAAAAAAAATGCAGTTGCATACAATGTGCAATAACTGACAGGTGAACTAGATTCTGTACAATAGATATTCATTTTATCTACGATGCGTGTTATCAAAGTAGCATACATCAGCTGGTGTGCCAAGAATACTTGGGTTGCAAAAGGGGAATTTTGATGCCCAGTGGGCCCACTAAGTGGTGTTAGGTCTACAGTGTAAGGGATACTAAGGCAGCTGGGGAATGAAGTCAGGAAGGCATGATGAGCTTTGATTTGTCCTTTGCATGAAAGAAAGAAAGTGTCTGAACTTACTTCAGCAGGCAAACTGTTCCAAATGGAGGGAAGCCTATATGTGATTGAGGCGTGCCCTAGGTTTCTCCTGCAGCATGTTAATCTGAAAGAGACAACTGTTTTCGGACCTGAGGGAGAAAGGGTGATTTGCAGCCAGTGTGGATAGGCCTAGGAGGTAACTAGAGAGTTTTCCTGTCCACTACATGACCCCCACTAAAGCAGTGTGCAGAGATTGCCTCTTCAGGGGAGTAGCCACCCATGTTCATTATACATTGGACAGTGATGTGTTTTGGGGGGGACAGGCCAGAACGAATCAGCACAGGGCCTTGAATAGTGTGGACAGTTTGGATAGGGCGGTGGCAATGGAGCCTGCATAGACAGTGTCCCCATAATTCAGCAGGGGGAATATGGAGCGCTCGACCATCATCTTCTTGATATGAGGCTGAAGGCAGCTTTTCACCCTGTGGAGGGCTCCAAGTTTGGCATAGCACTTGGCTGCTCCCTGGGATATATGGCCAGAATATTTGAGATGCTGGTCCAAGTGCACGCCTAAGTATTTGTAAGAAGACACTGGTCCTGAGTCAAGGCTTACTCTTTGTGAGTTATGTAGGTTAATAGTGTCAGGAACTTAACTTAACCAGCAGTTTGACCCAAACAGAATGGATGCCATTTTCTTACAGTTCATAACTAGTCAGTTTTCCTGAAACCAGTTTTGAACAGCATAGAAATCCTTTTGCAGGGGCTCTTCAGTGAAGGGGGTAGCAGGGCCAGAAGCTTGTAACAAGCAACAACTGCAACGTTGACATACATGTGTATGTCACAGGAAGAGATGGCTTGGGGGAGGTCATTTATAGATAGTGAACAACAAAGGAACCAGAACAGAGCCTTGGGGGACACTAAGAGTGACCTGGAGTCGGGGGGGGATGGGACATGGTTCCAGCTAGGTTGACTGACTGACCTTGGTTGGTTGGTTAGGTAGGAATGGAACCATGCTATAGAAGGGGGAGAGATGTCAGAGGCCATCAGTTTTTCCATGAGTAGATTGTGTTCTATGATATCTAATACTTTGGCAAGATCAGTGAAGATGGCCCTTGTGCCCATGCCTATGTCCATGCTAGAATGAATGTGACCAGTGACACAAAGGAGGAATTGTTCGAGCAGAATCCATATGGGTTTGGGGTCAGAAAGCCTGAGCAGGAATAGAAGTTGGTGAGTTGCCTGCTCACCAGCCGCTCAAAGACCGTGGATTGGCTCGGTAGGAGGGAGATGGGTTTGTAGTTGGGAGAACATCTGTGGTGCCACCTTTGTGGATGGGGATGACTATTGCACATGTCCAATTACTGGGAACGAACTGTCTGCATGGGACCAGTTAAAGATGCGGGCGCTGGGTGCCACTATAGCAGGGGCATGTATTCTCAGGAACATGGGGGAGATGCAGTCGCCTTCACAGTTGGATGAGATGATCAGTACAGAGAGCTCCTTTTGTACCTCATCAACTGGGATGGCCTGGAAGCAGAAATTTTGAGTTGCTGGGTTGAGGATTCCTGGTAGACCAGGTTTGGGGGATTAGAGCTCTTGGACACTCATTAATGTACTGATTTAGGTCTTCAGCTGTCAGCATGAAGCTAAGAGTAGCCTGGTCCCTGGCCGGCGATGAGAGAGAGTTAAGGACGCCGTGGATTGATTTCCAGAATTTAGGCAGATCTGACCCTTCATGCTCAAGCTTACAGTGGAAGTAGGTGACTCTGCCGTTCCTTATGAGCTTTGTACAAAGGCTGTGGAGTGACATGAAGGTATACCTATCCAAGGGGAGCCCTGAAGATTTGTGTCTGGCCCAGGCAGCATCTCTGCACCGGAATCTATCAATTAATTCAGGGGTTATCCAGGGTAGATGGCGACCTCAGACTCTGGATCTTTTAACAGGAGCATGCTGTTATGAACTAGAGAGAAGGTTGTGGTACAGAAGGTAGATGCCTCATCTGGATCAGTAGCTGCTGGGTAGGGGCCTAGTTTGCTGAAAATAGGTCTTATATGAAACATCTAATGCTTTGGCAAGGTTAGTGAATTTGACAAGGGGCTTTAAACTTTTCAAAGGAGCTTGCTAGTGTAATCATGGGGGGCTTTGACTGTTTTGACCTTCCACATGACTCTTCTGTACCCTCATCATCAGTGTAGCTGGCTGTTTGTGTTTGTCTCAGTCAGTAGTTTAGTTTTTGTGGTTTTTCATGTGTTTCTACTTGGAGGAACCGGACTATTCTTGGACATAACATCTATGAACATTTCCTGGACTAAGAAACTACAAAACATCACCACCAGGTATAGGCATTCTCATCATAAATCAACTTTTTTGGAAGACATCAAAAAGCAAAAGTGAGGTCAGTAAATCTTTTATACAAGTTTCTGGGTTGTGGAGTGCTGCATTGAATCCACATTTCCGTCTGACTTTCTTAAAGGATGTGTGCTTGTCTTTGAGGTCTATTCACAACTGTTTTGGAGAACAAAGGGAAGATTCTAACAAAGGATTTTTACATCCTGCATATGCCCTAAGCTAATGTTCATCACCTTCAGGAATTTAACACTTTCTGGGTCTTTGATCTTCAGTAACAATCAGTTTTCTGGTCCACAGTAGCTCACCATGAGTCACTCAGGAACACTCACCCTTGCTACAGTAAACATTTGCAGTCTCCTCTACCTCTCACACTAACCATTCAAGCTCAATACCAGCAACCTGGCACTATGGCAAATCCTCCCTACCCTCACTTGTGGCACCCTCCTACAAAGGACTGGGTGCAAATGACAGCTCACGCAGCTGGAAAGTTGACAAATTGACACCTGCTCCTAGCCATTACCGTATGCTGGGACCCTAAATGACTACACTGTACTCAAACTAACAAGAAACAGAGGCGTTACATGTCATACTACGAGCTGCGGCAGATGTCCCTTAAACTCCTGCTCCTCCTCCTTCTGATGTCAGAAAGTGTCCATCCAAACCCTGGCCCTGTTTCTACCAGGGTAACAAATCTAGCAAAAATGGAGGGAGGTCTCACCATCGCCACCTTAAATATCTGTAGCCTCCTTCCAAAACTGGCATCCCTTCAAGTCTTTGCCAGTCAACACAATCCTGACATACTAGCCATTGTTGAAACCTGACTGACACCAAGCACTCTGGACCATGACATCTCACTACAAGGCTACAATATTTTGAGACTGGACAGGACTAATAAAAGGTGGGGGTTGTGCTATTTACATTAAGGACAACCTCTCTAGCCACCCTGTCTGCTTTTCCACCACTAACTCCTCTGTGCAATTTCTCCCTGTCAAGCTACTACTTGGTGCCCAAAATAAAGTGCTTACTGTGGCTGCTGTCTATATCCCTCCTAAAGATCCAGGGTCTGGCCTCCAGACTGTTCTTGAATTTGTATAATCGCAACCACCTGACACCGAGCTCCTTCTCCTTGGTTACTTTAATATAAATTGGCTCACATCAGACATTGGGTCCCTCAAGGATGCTATCCTAGCAGCTAACCTAACGCAGATGGTGAGCTCCCCCACTCGAAAAAACTACAAAACTGGAACTTGCACTCTCATTGACTGGATCCTTGCTAGCCACCCAGCCCGCATAAAAAACACAGTTGTTCTCCCGGACTCTCTCAGTGACCACTCCCCTGTGATCTGTACCCGGACAAATAAGTTCCAAAAACCATCTCAAGCAGAGTGCTACCCCATGGAAACCTTACTAAGCTCAAGACCTGTCTTTTACAGCAAGACTGGTCCCCAATATACAATACTCTAGATGTTGACACAGCCCTAGATTATTTTATCACAACTTTCAACACTGACTGTGACACCTACGCACCGGTGAAAAAGCGTAAAATCAAAGCGCTCTCAAATCCCTGGCTCACAGCCAAACTACTGGCCCAACTCAAAGCTCAGGACCACCTCTGGGCCATAGCCAGAGCCACAGGCTCCTTGACGGATATCCAGAAGTATAAACAGGCACGAAACCAATGTACCAAACAAATCCGACTAATGAAGAGCTCCTACTTCAAAAATGCCCTCGCAAACTCCTGGGGTGACGGGAGATCATTCTGGGACAACATCAGAAATATCACGGGTAAGCAGTCCAAATCCTCTCCCACTATAATGACTGTCGATGGAACCACTACCCTAGACCCAATGGTCATGGCAAAGGCCTTAAATAAAACTTTCACTGACCTCAGTGGGTCCTCCCCGGACTTCTTTCTGACACGGACTCGCAAACCAACATCTCCTACTGCCTCACCTGCCCAACCGCTTCCACTTCAAAATAGTTAAGGCACATGAAGTCTACAAATATATAAAAAAGGCTATCTCTAAGTCCAGAGCAAGCAGTGATACTATTGATCTTAAAATTCTGTCCCTTACCCTGAAAGACGTGGTGCACCCACTCACCAAAATTTTCAATCTCTCCCTCTGCCTTAGTCAATTTCCCAGCAAATGGAAGTCTGCTATAGTCACACCAGTGTTCAAAAGTGGTGACAAGTCCCTACCAGGAAACTATCGGCCTATATCTATACTTCCACCCCTCTCCAAGGCCCTCGAACGCATTGTGGCTGACCAACTCTCAGACTACCTGCATAAGTATAACATACACTGCTTGCAGCAACAAGGATTTAGGAAAGGACACAGTACATCGACCGCCCTACTGGAATTCTCAGGAGAAATTCACACTGCCTTGGACAAAGGATATCAAACCAGAGTTGTTTTCATTGACCTAACAAAGGCGTTTGATACTGTTCACCATGGCTTACTTATCACACAACTACACAGTCTTGGGCTCTCAGAAGGACCAGGTGCCTGGGTTAAAAGTTGCCTGGCCCAACGCTCTCAATCAGTAAAAATCTCAGAAGTTCTCTCAGACTCAAAACCGGTCCTCTCAGGTGTTTCACAGGGGTCAATCCTAGACACCCTCCTTTTCAGCCTTTTCCTAAACTCTCTCCCCAAATCCTGCCTGGAACAAATAATCCTTTACGCTGACGATGCCGTGAGTCTCTCTCTTCTCATAAGGACCTAAAACCCTTACTCCAGAGCCTGCAACTTGCTTTCTCCAATGTTGAAAAGTGGTTCCTAGATCACAAGCTGGTCCTAAATCACAAAAAAACAAAATCCATGCTTTTCTCCGGTCCAAAAAACAGAAAAAGACAAATTCCACTTACTATCAAAACATACCCAGGAAATACCCTTGAACAAGTGTCAACATTTAAATACCTTGGAATCACATTTGATCAAGGTCTTACCTTTGTGACCCACATTGATAACACAGTGAAAACGGTGAACCAGTGCATTGGTATCCTGTTCCAAAACCGGCAATTCCTTACCCAAGCTGCGCTGAGGATTGCTATCCAAAGCTCTGTCATCTCAATCATAGACTATGGCTTAATTATCTATGCTCTGCCACTACCACTGCACTAAGGCTCATCACAACCACCCCAACAATGAAGCGCCTGTCGGCTGCTCACTGAGCACAAAGACGTACTCACATGTGAGCTCTACACTGAAACAGGATGGCTGCAACTCTCAGATCGCATAAGGTACCTCACATGCTTGATGGCAAAAAAATCCATCTTGGGCCGCACTCCTCTGTGTATCCAAGACCTACTTTGCCCGAATACCAGCATCCGTCCCACCAGAAGATCAGAACACCAGCCTCTCCAGGTCCCCAAATGCTGGACCACACAGGGCCAAAGATCTTTTGCCTATCGTGCCCCAAGCTGGTACAATGCCCTGAGCTCACTCATTACATCCTCCACGTCACTAGGCGCTTTCAAATCTATGCTTTACTCTCACCTCTCAGCCTCTAGCTCCTGTGACTGCCTTGACTAATGATTCTTCTCTCATGGCTGTTTTTACTGTTTTACATCCTCCTCCTCCTCCTCCTCTGCTCCTTCCTTGACAAAGGCATCTGAGTACCTCTAACTACTCTAAGTCTGCTCCCCTCCCCATATCTCCTCCTACCCTTCCCCCCTTGACCATTCCTACAATGTTTTGTTTTTTTCCTGTGATGTACTGTATTATACTGGCTTATTGAAACCTTTATAATTTGCTGACCATTCTATGTAACATGTCTTGTTTGTTTGTACATTGATGACGTGGAACCTTTGTAAAAGAGCCATTGGCTCAAAGGTAATAATTCCTAGAACAATAAACTAAACTAAACATGCAGAAAGTCATGCAGTGATTATTAAATATGTCTGAGAGTGTATCTGCAGCCAGGATTATCTGTAGATGGGACAACAGCATCCAGTCTATTGAACTGTGGTTCTTGGACCTGGCATTGAATCTGGTAGGAGAGGCAATCAGCTGACTGAGGCTCAGGGCTTTAATTTTTTTTAACATACCATACTTTTCTTCGCCTTGGTCAGAGTGTCCCCTCCCTGACCTCCGGCTACCAGCACCCGCACCCCTGGAGTCAGTCAGGCATGCAAATTTGGATGCCCCATCACACTTGTCCAGCTGATGGCAGGCTCCCCCCCCATAGGGATCCATGGCACAGAACTGGCAAAGATGCCACGTGACTTCAGGGGCGCAGGGCTGTTCATCAGCCACCAAGGTTGCCCCACCAGTTTTTCCTCCATTTTTTTCTCCCACTTGAGGAGCCGGTTGTGCCATGGTGTCAGCTCACATATGTCCGGATGTCCGCTGCGCTCCTCTCCCGAGTATGCCGGTGTCTGTGGAGTGCCTAGCCACCGCTAGGTGTCGCAACAGTGTGGTGCATGTCCCACTCCCCCCGAGGGAAGGAGAACAGTCACAGGACACTCAATCCTTCCCTCCCCCTACCAGCCCCTGGCAGCCTGAGTCCGTTCCCAAACCCGAGTCACCGGCGTGGTGCAAGGTGTGGCATCCAGCGCCTCAACCCTCATAGCCACTGGGCCAGCCAGGGCGTTAATTTTTAAGTGGAGATTGGAGGGAGTGGAGGGGTTAGCCCCAGCCAGCCAGTTACAGTTAATGTCCCCAAGTATGACGTGCTCTGCCTTGGGCAGGGGGTCAACCACTTTTGAAGGAAGCATGTGACTGCATCAGGAGAGGACCTGGGTGAGTAGTATGCACCATTAATGACAATAGGAATGGCATTGGGCATACTAAGGACCCCCAAGATAATCTCAGGAGATTGGGAATGGTGTCTTGAGAGGAGTTGCTGATGTTGTGTTTCAAGGTTGAGTATATAAGAACTCCACCTCTGCTCTCAGAGCGATCCGTGGCGGGAGTGGTAGCTGGGGATGTCAATGACTAAGGAGAAATTACAGGGAGAAAGCCATGTTTCTGTAAGAATAAGGAAGTCTGGGTTGTTCAATGTAACCCATGTCTTTACTAGGTTGAGCTTTGGGAGGAAACATCTGATGTTAGTATTGAAGATTTTGAGGCCCTTGGGTAATGTGATAGCCAGCCAAGAAAAGAGTTAGCTGCCCCAATGACTGATAGTGTGCCTGGGTCAGGAAATAACCATGATCAAGTAGAGAGAAAAGACACTGCACCTATCAAAACACCAAAAGGAACCCTCACTCCAAAAATATCGGAGTTAAAACCATTTACTTCATTAAATATAAAGTCTTAAAAAAGCACCAAGTACGTGGCAATTATATGAAAAACAACCCATAGTGCAATAACAACTATCCCAATGGTGTTTCGCTCCCCTGTGGGTGCTTTATCAAGGGTTAGTGTGGCTAATGCCCCTACTGGTATTTATACTAGCAGCAATAACTGATAATTAATTTCTTATTAAATGTACATTCATTTTTAACGTGTCCCTCTCACACCCACAACATATTATTCTTGAGAATTCCCATTACGCATAATCAAGGCAAATCAAACCCCCTATATCAAGAGCTAAATCCAATTATAAACTTCAGTTCAACATATCATCAATTCTAATAGTCCTTACACAAATTTCTTTGTAGTTCATTCCATCAATTGCATTCATGATTAAATACAGAATATCTTGTATTGGAGTCCATTGGCTTGAACAGTGCTTCTTGGGGGTTGATAGCTTCAATATGAGCACATCCAAGGATCCCCATCAATGATCATAATAATAGTATCCAAAAAAGATAAAAGACACACAATTAATACATCATTGTACCAATATCATATATCATTCTAATATAAATATACATAAATGCTTTCCATCAAATTTATTTCTTTAAAAACGGTTTTATCTCAAACTTTCCATTTAGTCCAGGTCTCCTAAGAGCATTTAATTTTAATATCTATTTAGCTTCAGTGCATAATGTTTCATTACTAGTTTAAGACTTTATATTTAATAAAGTAAATGGTTTTAACTCCGATATTTTTGGAGTGAGTCTCAGATCCTTTTGGTGTTTTGACAGGTGCGGAGTCTTTTTTTCCCTACTTAATGTGATAGAGCCCCTGACCAGCTTGTGGGGTGATCCAGGGTTGCCTACATGTCCCCACTCAGTAGAAACATAGAAAATGATGGCAGATAAGGACCACTAGGCCCATTCAGTCTGCCAATTTTCCCTGCCTACTGTAAAAGTCACAGACCCTACTTGATCTCTGGCTTTACCCCCTCATTCCTATTTCTAGGGTTCCCCTATTCCTGTCCCATGCATGTTTGAATTCCCCCACTGTTTTCCCCCACCACCTCCACTAGGAATCTGTCCAATACATCCACCACCCTTTCCGTGAAGAAATATTTCCTCATGCTACCCCTTAGTCTAACCCCCTTCCAACCTCATGTCATGCCCTCTCATTCCTAGACATCTCCTTTTCTGAAAGGTGTTACCCTCTGGTACCCTATTTATGCCTTTTAGATATTTGTAGGTTTCTATCATATCTGTCTGTCTCTCCTCTCCTCCAGGGTATACATATTGAGGTCTTCCAGTCTTTCCTCATATGACAGTATAAGCAGAATGAGGATTATGAGGTGCCTGCCCTGCTGTGTGGGTTTATTGTTACACCAAATTTTCAACATGGAATTTTTAGAACCCCACCTTATGAACAAGTGTAGTGAAAATGTTCAAATCAATTCTGAAAGGAGATTTCACGATCACTGTGGGAAATCCCCTGTTGGGCAAGATTTTAAAATGTTCACTTCCCTTGTTCATGAGATGGGGTTATGAGAAGGATATGTTGAAAATTTGGAGTACAAATATTAAAAAAACAACAAAGGTATGAGCATACGTTGATTTTTTTCAATGTTTGCTCATATCTTTGGTCATTTTAAATTTTGACCCCAAATTTTCAGCATAATCATTTTTTCACACCACCTCATGAATGCGAGAGCTGTCATTTTTCAAATCCTAGCAAAAATGTATTTTTGCACTTTATGACAGGGAGCTCCTGCCACTCTTGAGGACCGACCTTTTCTTAAATCTGTTGCCACAGTTCTTTTATTTCTTAGTCTAATCTATCCTTTACAATTTCTAGTCCATAAGGTTGGCCACCTATGGGCACCCCTTCCCTTTCTTGACTATGCTATAGTGTCCTCTTTAATTTTCCTTTTCCCTTTCAAGTCTTCATACAGAGAGGTTGTTGTGATGACCTCAGAGCGTATGTAAAACAGGTTGTGTTTATTGTTGTTGGATTTAGTATGTAATAGCACTATGTCATAAAATACCTTGATATATATATACCTGATGTTTATGAAACCTGTAAATGTTGAAAATACCATGGCACTAGATGTTTTTGATAATGGTAAAAAGTACTAGGTGACTATTATAGAAATTTAGTTAGTTGTGCTATTTAAAATGCATGTAAATGGCTGTAAACTGAACAAGTCTGAAATTTCATGGTGATTTGCATATATCCCATGATACTTTGCACTATGGAAGTATGTATGATGCTGTATCTCTTTGAAACTTGATTTGTTGCCAATGCCCTTTAGGATAACCCATGTTTTAATGTTTCTGCACTGAGATTCTTTGTTTTTAGCTTGTTTTGTTTTTTTCCTTTTGAGCTCCCACTACCCAAGCAAACGGGGCCCATATAGAGATGAAGGGTTTTCACTAAAATGTGGTTAGATCAAAGATCAGTGTCAGTAGGTGCTGGCTAAGTGCAGAGAAAGGACATACATAGTCTGTTGCTGCAAACTGATGTACTCAAGAAGGAATATGACATTGCTGAGGCTTATTTCCTGCATTTTGAATAAACATAGAAACATAGAAGTTGACGGCAGAAAAGGACCACAAGGCCCATCCAGTCTGCCCATTTCCTTTTCTTCCTTATAAATGTGCCATCTGCCTTTGCTCTGTCAGTGGCCTATCTATTCATACTCATCTGTATTGCTCCCTTATGCCTATCCCATGCCTGTTTGAAGCCCTGCACTGTATTCATAGCCACCACTTCCTAAAGTAGGCCAATCCATGCATCCACCACCCTTTCTGTGAAAAAGAATTTCCTCACATTCCCCTTAATCGGCCTCCCTCTAATCTCATGCTGTATCCTCTTGTCCTGCTATTTTTCTTATATTTAAACATGTTAGACTCTCTCACCTTGTTAATGCCCTTAAGGTGTTTGAATGTCTCAATCATACCACCTCTCTCCCTCCTTTGCTCAAGGGCATACATATTGAGCTCTGTTACTCTGTCCTCATATGTCTTCTGATGCAGTCCCTGCACCATTTTGGTTGCCCTTCTCTGGACTGCCTCAATTTGGTTAATGTCCTTGTGAAGGTGTGGCCTCCAGTACTGCATGCAGTACTCCAGATGGGGCCCAACCAGTGTCTTGTAAAGAGGGATTATTACCTCCCTCTTATGACTTGTGATATCCCTACTAATACACCCTAACATCCCCCTAGCCTTATCTACTGCTTTAGAGGTCTGCTTGGATGATTTCAGGTCATCGGTGATGATGATGCCCAAGTCTCTTTCTTCCTTTGTGACTGCCAGCAACTCCCTTCCCAGCCTATAGATGGCTTCAGGGTTTCTCTTCCCTGTGTGCATGATCTTGCACTTCTTTGCATTAAATCCCAGTTGCCACTCTTCTGCCCATTTTGCTAGTTTATCCAGATCTCTTCTCATTCTTCCCATCCCATCTGGATCATCTACTCTGTTGTAGATCTTGGTGTGATCTGCAAACAGACAAGCCTTACCCTCTAGTCCATCTGCAATGTCACTAATGAAGATATTGAAGAGGACTGGCCCCAGGACTGATCCCTGAGGTATCCCACTTGCGACATGCATCTCTTCTGATTGTATACCATTTACCACCACTCTCTGTTTTCTGCCCATCAACCAGTTTGCCACCCAGTTGACCAACTTCTGACCCACCCCGAGCCTACCCAGCTAATTTATCAATCTTCTATGTGGAACAGTATCGAAAGCTTTGCTGAAGTCAAGGTAGGTGAAATCAACTGTTCCTGCTTGGTCCACCAATCTGGTCACCCAGTCAAAGAAATCTATGAGATTAGTTTGACAGGACCTTCCTTTTGTAAACCCATGCTGTCTTGGATCCTGTGCCCCTATGGATTCCAAGTGTTGCACTATCCTTTCCTTAAGGAATGCCTGCATAATCTTGCCCACTACTGAGGTACAACTGACTGGTCTGTAGTTCCCTGCCTCCTCCCTGCTACCACTTTTGTGGAGTGGGATCACATGAGCCCTCCTGCAGTCTTCTGGGACCTCTCCTGTGCTCAGAGACTCACTAAACAGTTCTGCTAATGGCTCTGCTAATGTCCACCCTTAGCTCCTTAAGTACCCTGGGATGTATGTCATCAAGTCCCATTGCCTTGTCCACCCTGAGCTTAGCAAGCTCTTGTAGGATCCTTCCTTTTGTGAAGGGAGTAGTGCTCACCTCCCTCCCCCCTGTGTCCATGGTGCTGAGCTGTGGACCCTGCCCTACCTTCTCTTCAGTAAATACTGAACAAAAGTATCTATTTAGGATAGATGCTTTTACAGGGTCCTCCTCCTCACATGCCCCCTTTTCTCCTTTGAGCTTAGCAATACCCCCTCTGGATTTTCTTCTTTCACTAATGTATCTATAGAAAGTCTTATCACTTTCTTTTACTTTTTGTGCTAGTGTTTCCTCAGTTTGGGACTTTGCCTGCCTTACTGCCTTCCCTGCTTCCCTTAGGGCAGTTTGGTATGTTTCCTATCTTCATCCGGCTGTGTTCCTTATATTTCCTGAAGACCAGCCTTTTGGCTCTGACCTTTTCTGCTACTGTATTTGAGGACCAAAGTGGTTTCCTTCTTCTTTTGCACTTCCTTTTCTGTCTAACACAATGGGATGTTGCTTCAAGTATTGCATCCTTAATGCTTGCCCACTTTGTCTGTACCCCTCACCTGTGTTTTTTTGCCAGGGCTAGCTTAATTCTGTTGGCCATCTTATCAAAGTCAGCTCCTCTGACGTCCATATTTTGCCTTGGAATGGGATGATTTAGATGTAGTGGCCAAATTGAACCATACCATGTGATGGTCACTGGTCCCCAGGTGACCTTCTACCTGGAGATCTGTGATCCCTTCCCTGTTAGTCAGTACTAGATCTAGGATAGCCCTGTCTCTTGTGGGTTGTTGCACCAGTTGTTTGAGGCCCTCCCCCTGCAGGGAATCCACCATGTGTCTAGTTCTGGCAGATGTTCCTGCAGGCATTGTCCAATCTGTATGCGGCATGTTGAAGTCTCCCATTATCAGAATCTCCCCGTTAGCTGTCATGTTTTGTGTATCTTCTAACAGTAATGTGCCTATGTCCTCCCCCTGGTCTGGGGGCCTGTTGACAACCCCAGTTCTTATGGCTGTCCCATTTCCTGTTTCCAGGGTGACCCACAGTTCTTCAGGCTCCTTATGTGTATTCTGAATTTCTGTAGCTTTGATATTTTCATTGACATACAGGGCCACTCCACCACCCCCCATTTTACACCTTGATCTCTTCTGAACAGTACATAGACAAGTACTGAAGTCTCCCAAGTGTGGTTACTGGTAAACCATGTCTCACTAATTACTACTATGTCCAGTTTAGCCTCTGACATTATTGCCTGCAGGTCTGGGATCTTATTTCCCAGGCTGTGAGCATTTGTGTACATGATTTTCCATTGGCCAGATTTCGGTGTGTTAGTTGTTGGGTGAGGTTTGGCATTTCCCCCGTGCGTCATATGGGGAGACGGACCTTTTTTCTTACCTGGTGATGCAAATGAACTGCAAACATGCTGAATCCCTGTTTGACCACTAGCTGAGGGGGGAGAGGTGTTCTTCCCATTCGACGTATGGGGTGCTGCACCCCTCTCCCCATTTGCTAGTTTAAATATTCTGCAAAGACATCAAACTTCTGCCCCAATGCACTGACTCCCTTCTCAGTCAGATGCAGTCCATCAAATTTAAAGAACTTTCGCTCCCAGAACTGTTGTCAGTTCCCTATAAATCTGTGTCCTTTTTCCTGGCACCAGCCCTTGAACCACATGTTTAGCTCCCCTAGCTCCCCTTCTCTGACCTTCTGTCCATCTGCCCCCCCTCTCCCAGATGGGCAGGATCTCAGAGAAGGAGATGCCAGATGAAATGGATGATAGTTTGTCACCCAGCCCGGTCAGGAGTTCCTTGGTCTCCACAACTGAGTAGCTGGTGAGATCATTAGTCCCTATGTGTACCAGGACATCAATGTTTTCTCCTGCTTTGTGAACAATTTTAGCAATGCAGTCAGTGTCTGTCCACGCTGATGTACCTGGGAGACATCTGACCATTACCCCTGGCTGGTGATGTGTATCAACTCCCCAAATCATGGAGTCGCCTATGATCAGAAGTTTTTTGGATTTCCTTTTTGCTTTTTTTGTTTTGGTTCCTGATTTGGGTGAGTTTTGTTGTGCTAGCTCCTGTGCTGCAGTGTCCTGCTCTGCAGTGTCCTCTGCCCCTTTATTTGATTTCAGAGATAGAGGCAGATACCTGTTTGTAGTGTTTATATGGTTTTGGGAGGTAATATGTTGGAGATCACAGAGTGATGGGGCACTTGATTTGCCCCTCCTAACTACCTGCCAACCTCCTGGACCAACTACCCTCTGCAGTCGAGGTTTTTCTGTTGGATGCTGGGGAAATGGCGGGTGGTTCTTATAATGTATTTCCTCTTGAATATGAAATTTGAGGCGTGCAATCTCTGCCCATGCTGCCCGGAGCTGAGCCCTAAGATCTCCAATGGCCCAGCATGTAGGACAGTATCCTAAATCCTGTAAGACTGTCCTTCTGAAAAGTGTTCCACAGTACCTGCAGTTAATAATATCCATTCCAGATAAGTTGCTGGGTTTATAACCTGGTCAGAGTAATTAGAAGGAAGAAAATGGAAGTAATGGTTTGATTTTGTATTTTGTTTTCGTATAACTTGTTATAACAAGTTAAATTACTAGTGCCCCTGTAAATGAGCTCATGTTGTGGATGCCTCACTGATCTGCCCCTTCCTGCTTTGCCACAGGAAATGTCACAACTGTGGTACCCTATAAAAGGAGTGTAGTGTGGGGTGGTTGGGGATGTGGGTGGGTGGCTGGGCCCTTCCCCTGCCGAAAAAGAAGAACCACGGATGAAAGAACAAAGAGGTAAGAGCAGAAACAATCAGTCAACAACAAATGCAGTAACCCTGAAAGCTTATCCTAATGTTAGATAAAACTGTATAACCTATAAAACACCACCTGTAATAATTTCAGAGAAGATATACCCTGTAAGAAACACTTTGCTACATAGAAAAATAAAGCAGTAACAGAAAATATACCTTGCAAAAGACAATTTGAATCAGAAGATTACAGCAGTAATCTGTTAGCAAACACCTGTAGGCACACCTTGTAATAATGCAGAAGAAGGTATACCAGCAACAACAATTTGAATCAGAAAAAATAAAGCAATGAAATGTTAGCAACAAACAGTAGCAATCCCTGTGAGTACAAAATAAAAATAACAACACACAGTAAATCTGCTTAGCCAAAAGAAGTCTTAATCCTTTTCCCTTGCTCTGGTAAGGTTCTCTGCTCTGTCCTTTCAAGCAATCTTAGAAGGAAACATAGAAACATAGACTTTGATGGCAGATAAGGACCACTTGGCCCACCCAGTCTGCCCATTTCCCTACCTACTGGATAAGCTGCAGATTCTAGTTAACCAACAGCCTACTTCCTGTGGAGCTCAGGTAAAGCTAGGTGCCTTGGCCAGCAAACCAAGTCTTCTACACAGAGATGGTGTGTTGAACCTGAAGTTTGGTGTCTGGTCCATCTGTTATCCCTCAACCCCTCCACAGACATGGTGTCAGTTGTGGGATAACTTGCTGGAAGTGTCTGGACTGGCAAAAAAGAGGGATGTTTTCTGGTGGATATCACTTAGATATCCCAGGTGGACTGATGCACCAGGAGTTGCCAGAGGAGAACCCGGAGAAGAAAGTCTGTGGAGTTCCAACCAGAACCATGGCTGACAGACGGAGAGAAGCTGTTGCCTGGACTGGACCTGGGAGCTCAGAGGAAGGCCAAGCCTGAAGATGACAAAGAGATGCAAAGGGATGAGGAACTACCATGGGGTAGAGGCAGACTGGAGCTGCGAGAGACAACACCCCAGAGGTGGATACCCTGATGATGATGATCCACTGGATGAGTGAGCAATGGCTGGAGGCAGACTGACTATGCAGAGAGGTGGAACACTGGTGCCAGGTGTTCGAGAAGCTTCTGCTGGAGAGTTTGGATAAAGAATCAGAGGATGATTTTTTGTGGGCTCAGTTTGAAGAGGACCCCCTCACTAAGCAGAATATTCCTTTGTTTCCTGTGTTCCCAGGATGTTACCTATTGGAGGTCAGAGATGCAAGTATGGAACTTGAATGCAAGACCCCAGGTAAGATTGTGCCTAGTGATATTGTGCTGGGGTTGAAGACTCCAAGCAAGCAAGAAGAAGCCTATCAGGCTGAAGGTATTTTTTCTTGTATTGAAGCAGCTAAATCTATTAACAGTATTGACGGGGATATACTGCTAGCTAAAGATGCTAATATTGCCAAAATGTTACAATATGTTGAGATCAAGGAGGTGGTATGTGTGTTTTATTTATTTCTTTTTTGATGGAAAACCTACAAAGGAGGAGGTGGGTGGAAAATGGATTGGAATCTGTGTTGGGGTAACAACAAAAGAGTGTCTACCCTCAGGTGTCTGTATCTGTAGCAAGTGAAATGAATCATGAGACATAGTGGGTTTATATAGAGGGGTTGAACCTGGGACTGGGCCCCTGCTTAAAACTGACATGTCTGGTGGGGTTGGAGCAGGTAATTACTCACCCCAAAAAAGTATTTCTATGGTACTGTAATTTACAACCGTCCAGATTTTTTGGTTAAGAAATATGACAGACTTTCCCTAAAAGGAGATGGGATGATACTGTTAGTCTCTATTTAGAAATGTGTAAATGCCTCAGGATAAAGAATGATGATATCCACTATGTTTATGATAGAATGTTTATTATTGTCGTTGCCTCAGAGGTTTCCAAGAAAGAGGAGCGGTTGAACCACAGTGGGCTCAGGGAGGGTGAGGGTGGTGGAACAGAGGCGCATCCCTCCAGTTGTACCTCTCCACAATTCCTATGCCATTCTGTCAAAGTGTGGTTCCTCTATGGAGACGCCTGCAGTGGAGACCAAGGAGGATGCTGGGAACCTCCACAAAGGAGACCCACAGGAGGGTGGCATGGGAACCCACAGGGGAAGAAAACAACTCCTGGTGGGGGACTCCATTGTTAGGAAGGTAGAACTGGGGGAGGAAGGGGAGAGGGATGTAAGGTGCCTGCATGGTGCCATGGCTTGGAGGGACAGGGAGCAAATCCTCAGGATTGCTTGAGCAGCTGCACAGGGGAGGGAGCTGGATGTCATTGTCTACCTAGGGACAAATGACATGGCTAAGAAAGGGATTAGAGCAGTGCAGGAAGAGTTTGTGGAATTGGGGTGGGGCCTTAGACAAGTAGCACACAGGGTAACCTTCTCGGAGGTGCTGCCCATCTATGGCATAGTAGAGGCTAGGGTGTTCTGCACCATGGAATTCAATCAGTGGTTGAAAAACTGGTGCAGAACTCAGGGATTTGGCTTCATTGGGGACTGGGGGTCCACCTGGAGTGATGCAAGCCTATACTGGCATGATGGGCTGCATCTGTCCAGGAGGGGAACCAGAATCCTAGGTGATAGGTTTAAATGCTTCATTGGCAAGCATTTATACTAGCCAAGGGGGGAGGCACTGGAAAGGAGCAGGGAAATCCTAGCCCCCCCAAAAAAATCATGGTAGTAAGTACAGAAAACAACAACATAGAGGTGGTGATAGGGAGAAGGGTAGGGGTAAATGGGGAAAGTGACAAAGGCAAGAAGGACAGGGATGGGGCAAAAAGGAGTAAGGCCATCAGGAAATGGAGAGTAATGAGTACCAATGCCTGTAGTCTAGGCAACAAGCTCCCTGAGCTGGTGGCCTTGATGGAAGAGGGATGCCTGAATATTGTAGCAGTCACAGAAACATGGTACACAAAGAACCATGACTGGGATGCTAACATACCAGGGCATAACCTACAGGAGAGACAGGCAGGAGAGAGAGGGGAGGAGTAGCTCTCTATGTAAAGGAAGGGATAAAAGCAACTGAACAAAAGAGTAAACAGGGAGGAGAGGAGGCACTGTGGGTCACCTTGGAGACTGGAAAGGCACCACAATCTGCACAGGGGTTGTGTACAGACCCCCATGTCAGGGGGAGGGAATGGACAAGGATATGATAGAAAGCATTCTTAGGATGGCAGAGAAAGGGAGATACTGTTGATGGGAGACCTGAATATGCCAGATGTTAACTGGAACACATTTGCTGCAGCCACATCCAAGAGCAGGGCCATTCTCAATGCCCTACAGGTGGCAGGCCTCAGACAGCTAGTTTTGGAACCCACTCATGAGGGAGCAATCTTAGACCTTGTACTCTCAAATGGGGGCAGTGAGAGGATCTCAGATCTAGAAGTGGGTTGCCATCTGGGAACAAGTGACCATCAAACAGTGTGGTTCATGTTAAACTCAGCTACAGAGTCAAGCCATACAAAAGTGAGGGTACTGGACTTCAGGAGTGCTGACTTTGGCAAGATGGGAGAGTGCCTCAGAAAAGCACTAGCAAACAGTCTAAAAGGACAGGTGGAGCAACAATGGTGAATCATCAAAACTGCTATCACAGAGGCAACAAGCCTTTGTGTGAAACAAATAAACAAATCAAAATGAAAGAAAAAGCCGCTATGGTTCTCAAAAGAGGTGGCTGGGAAAGTAAGGGAGAAAAAGATAGCATTCAGGAAGTATAAGGAAACACAGAAGGAGCAGGACAGAGAACTGTACCAGTTAAGGCAGAAGGAAGCAGGGAGGGAAGTCAGAATAGCAAAGGCCCAAACTGAGGAAAAGATAGCCAACTCGGTTAAGAAGGGGGATAAAACCTTTAATAGGTACATCAGAGAGCGTAGAAAGACAAAGAGAGGGATAGTGAGGCTGAATAGAATGAATGGTGGGTGGGCAGAGGGGGACAGTGAAAAAGCAGTGATACTGAACAAATATTTCTGCTCAGTATTCACAAAAGAGGAAGGGGAAGTGCCTAATCCAATTAACAGAAGCACTCTTGATAGGGTGGTCAATCCCAGCCCTTTCATAGAAGAAAGGGTTCTGCAAGAACTCCTAAAACTGAAGGTGGACAAAGCAATGGGGCCTGATGGAATTCACCCCAGAATTCTAAAAGAACTAAGGGAGGAACTAGTGAAACCACTGACTACTCTTTTTAATAAATCATGGGAGGATGGTGTGGTACCCAAGGACTGGAGGAAGGCAGATGTGATTCCCCTTCACAAAAGTGGGACCAAGACAGAGGCAGAAAACTACAGACCTGTCAGTTTGACCTCTGTGGTAGGGAAAGTGATGGAGTCACTTCTGAAGGAAAAAATTGTTGAGTACCTTGAGGCCAGTGGGGCACAGGACCCAAGGCAGCCTGGGTTCACAGCGGGAAGGTCATGTCAGACCAATCTAATAGATTTCTTTGACTGGGTGACCAAAGTAGTAGACCAGGGAGGGGCTGTGGACATGGCCTACTTAGACTTTAGCAAGGCATTTGACACAGTCTCACACAAAAGATTAATAATCAAATTAACCAGCCTGGGAGTGGGTCCCAGAGTGGTAGCCTGGGTAAAACATTGGCTGGACAACAGGACACAGAAGGTAATTGTAAATGGAGTCCACTTTAAAGAAAGAGGGGTTACTACTGGGGTACCACAGGGTTCAGTACTGGGCCCAGTCCTTTTTAATGTCTTTATAAGTGACTTTGCAGAGGGACTGGAAAGAAAAGTATGCCTCTTTGCAGATGACATGAAGATCTGCAACAGGGTTGATACACAAGGAGGCATGGAAAGGATGAGAAGGGACTTGGCAAGGTTGGAGGAACGGTCAGAAGTATGGCAGCTAGGATTAAATGCAAAGAAATGCAAAATAATGCACCTGGGAAACAAGAACCATGGGGAAGATTACACAGTGGGGGGGTAGTAACAACAACAAAAAAGGAAAGGGACCTGGGGGTAATCATATCAGATGACCTTAAGGTTAGCAAGCAATGTGCGAAGGCAGAAGGGAGGGATGGGGTATACTGGGATGCATAGGGAGAGACATCACCAGCAGAAAACAGGAAGTTGTTATCCCTCTGTACAGACAGTTGGTGAGACCCCATCTGGAGTACTGCATCCAGTTCTGGAGACCCCATCTCCGCAAGGACATAAACAGGATAGAGGCAGTCCAGAGGAGAGCAACTAAAATGATGCAGGGTCTGCAAGAGAAGCCGTACGAGGAGAGACTAAAGGAGCTTAATATGTATACCCTTGAGGAAAGAAGGGAGAGGGGGGGACATGATAGAAACTTTTAAGTACCTCAGTGGAATCAACAAAGTCCAAGAGGGTAGAATCTTTCAGAAAAAGAGACGTGCAAGAACAAGGGGACACAATTTAAAGATAGAGGGGGGCAGTTCGAGGCAATGTGAGGAAGTATTTTTTCACAGAGAGGGCAGTGGATGCATGGAACAGCCTTCCTGAGGAGGTTGTGGGGTCTAAAACTGTGGGAGAATTTGAGAATGCATGGGACAGACATAAGGCAGTTCTTGTGGGGGGTAGGAAGAAATAGGCTGTTGGTTAACTAGGATCTGCGGCCTATCCTGTAGGTAGGGAAATGGGCAGACTAGCTGGGCCAAGCGGTCCTTATCTGCCATCAAAGTCTATGTTTCTATGTTTCTATGTTTCTATTAATAGGGACCCTAAGACAGAGTTTCTGAAGATGGATGGGTGGAAGCTCCATCCCTTCCTGAGACAGGAAGGTGGTAAGCAGTCTGTAATAACTGCTTCCCGCTTAAGGTGGGGGATATGTGACAGGGAGCTCCTGCCACTCTTGAGGACCAACCTTTTCTTAAATCTGTTGCCACAGTTCTTTTATTTCTTAGCCTAATCTATCCTTTACAATTTCTAGTCCATAAGGTTGGCCACCTATGGGCACCACCCTTCCCTTTCTTGACTATGCTATAGTGTCCTCTTTAATTTTCCTTTTCCCTCTCAGGTCCTTGTACAGGGAGGTTATTGTGGTGACCTCAGAGTGTATGTAAAACAGGTTGTGTTTATTGTTGTTGGATTTAGTATGTAATAGCACTATGTCATAAAATACCTTGATGTATATACCTTATGTTTATGAAACCTGTAAATGTTGAAAATACCATGGCACTAGGTGTTTTTGATAATGGTAAAAAGTACTAGGTGACTAATATAGAAATTAAGTTAGTTGTGCTATTTAAAATGCATGTAAATTGCTGTAAACTGAACAAGTCTGAAATGTCATGATGATTTGCATATATCCCATGATGCTTTGCATTATGGAAGTATGTATGATGTTGTATTTCTTTGAAACTTGATTTGTTGCCAGTGTCCTTTGGGGTAACCCATGTTTCAGTGTTTCTGCACTGACGTTCTTTGTTCTTAGCTTGCTTTGTTTTTTTTTTTCTTTTTGAGCCCCCACTACCCAACCAAACATGGGGATGAAGGGTTTTCACTGAAAAGTGGTTAGATCAGAGATCAGTGTCAGTAGGTGCTGGCTAAGTGCAGAGAAAGGACATACATAGTCTGTTGCTGCAAACTGATGTACTGAAGAAGGAACATGACATTGCTGAAGCTTATTTCCTGTATTTTGAATAAACATCACACAGAGATTGTGTGTTGAACCTGAAGTTCATTGTCTGTTCCATCTGTTATCCCACAACCCCTCCACACACTTGTGGTGTGAAATGATGTTTCAGCCGGGATTTAAAAAATTGTTGCTATGGGGTTCATGAGGTGGTGTCAAAAGAAGGCTATGTTGAAAATTTGGGGTACAACTGTTAAAAAACAGCAGTTGTAAGTGTACATTGAAATTTTTCTACACTCACTAAGAACTTTGGTAATTTTCAGTTTTTGACCCCAAATTTTCAATATGCCCATTTTGTTTACACCACATCATGAACGTGATAGCCATCATTTTTCAAATCCTGACCAAAATATGTTTTCACATCTGTGGTGTGAATTGACACTTTGGTGAGAATTTTAACATTTTCTCCTACCGGGTTAATGAGGTGGGGTAATAAGATGGCTCTGTTGAACATCTGGTGTACCAATATGGACAATGAGCAAGTTATGCGTGAACATCTAAATATTTCAACATTCACTCATAACTTTGCTAATTGTCAATATTTTTCTACAAACTTTGAACACAGCCATTTTTTCACACCACTTCATAAACCAGACAAGTATCATTTTTTTCAAATCCTGGACAAGACGTGTTTTTGCACTTGTGGCGTGAAGTGCGAAGAAGGTATGTTGAAAATTTGGTGTAAAAATATGGTAAAATGACCAAGTTAAGAGTGAACTTTGAAATATATATTTTTTTCCAATTGTTTTAACCAGGTGAGACACACTAAGCTGAGAGCTTGTTTACAGGTGCAAACTAAGAGCACAAGCAAGTTAAGTAAGTTGCTCAGAGTCGCACAGTATATAAATGGGGGCTGTGGGATTCAAACCCAGGTCTCCAGGTTTGCATCTCAGAGCCTTAAACCACTGCACTATACTGCCTCCCAAAAACCATATTTCAATGTTCACTCAAAAGTTCTGTTGTCAATATTTTTCTCCAAACTTTGAACATAGGTATTTTTTTCCAGCCACTTCATAAACTTGACAGGTGTCATTTTTCAAATCCTGGGCATGACATGTTTTTGCTGTTATGGTGCAGTGACATTTCATCCACTATTCAATAAATGCCACATGTCGTGTTTATAATGGGAGTTATAACAGACCATCTTGAAAATTTGGGAATAAAATTTTAAAAAAGAAACATTATGTGTAGCACCAGACGTTATCCCAGTGGGTAGTGCTTTGTGATCATGAGCTAGTGAGCTAAGTTCGGAAGCAAGCTCAGTCAGCCAGCTGGATGGGGCAAGGGTGGGGGAATGGCATTATAGTATGACACACACGCCTCAGCTAGGGAAGGAAAGATGTAGGGTTGTCCACATGGGCGCAGGTTCCATAACTGAATACAAATCTTCTCTTGGCATATGGCCATGCATCCCTTTCCTTATGGGTGGCAGAGGGCCCTGTGCATTGGCTGAGAGATGGACTCTTTGCCATATTTGTCTGTAACTGTGGCCGCATGGAAGCACAGAGCCCAGAAGGCCCTGTGCTTCTGCAGCCTACTAGACAGCCCAATGAATTCTTGACATCCATAGCTGCACAGAAGTTCAAGGCCAGCAGGGTCCTGCACTTCCATAGACATACAAAGTTTTCCATTGACACAGGGTCCTATCTGCAACTGTTCACAATACAACTCCACTATCTCAAAAAGAAAGGATATTCTTTGAAAAAAAACTGCCTTAATGCACAAGTTAGGATTCAACTTAATGCAAAAAAAAAATTGGGAAATGTGGCATTAGGGTTTCTAAACCTAACTCCCTAGCCACCCCCCAACACACAAAGCAGCAAAAGGATAAAACCACACAAGCAACCACAGACAGCTAACATCAGGTAAGACAAACAACATAAAACTGTTTCCAGATCACACAATGCGGTAGCACTAATGTGCTACCTTTGTGTATTTAAGCATAGGCCTCATAGAGGACAGTGCTTACAGTATGTAGCCACCCCTGTGGGCTTATGTTGCACTGTATGCATGAATATGTGCGGCTATAGAAGTGCAGGACCCTTGGGGGCCCTGTCCTTCTGTAGACAGAAGTCTCAGTGGAGCATGTGCCTCTGCAGTCAAAGGTACAAAGGCACCAGCCAGGGTGCAAAGCAGTAATTCTGCAGTATATCACAAAAATGCTACAGTATTCTGCAGAGAACAGTGTAATTAAATGGTAATTAAGCCATTCTTTTTGGCAGCATTTTGTGACGTGTAATTTATTGCAAGTTACTGCATTGCATCATGGCTCATTCCACTGTATTCATGCATGCTGTACAAGGTACCTTACTAGATAGCATGATCTGTTAGTACATGCTTTTCTATATGAATTTGTATAACTGAAAAACTGCTACCCCCTTTAACAATTTCTAGATCTGCTGCTGAAACCATTATACCCACATTGTGACAGTACTTCTGTCTGCATAACTGCAGGCCCCTGTGGGGCCTGCCCTTCTGAAGCCGGAAGTCAGTTTGTATGCCTTACACCTGTAGCTGAAGAAGCGCAGGCTCCTCAGAGGCCTGCACTTCTGCAGACAGAAGTAGTGTTGCAATTTTATTATCATGGATTTTGTGGCACCTGCGCTTTTGCAGCCAGAGGTTGGTGTGTGTGTGTCTTACACCTGTGGCTGCAGAAGTGCAGGCCCATGAAGTGTGTGAATGTCTTACAGTGTGCATATGTTCCTGAGGCTGCAGAAGCTCTGCCGCAATAAGGGCATGCACTTTGGCAGACAAAACAACTCCTGTAATTTGGGTATCGTGTATTTGTATCTGTGGCTGCAGGGGCCTATGTTTCTTTACACAGAAGCAGTGTTGTGATTTGAATATTGTGGGTTTGTATCCGCAGCGACAAGTGAGTGTGAATGTGTATATCTTGCAGTGTGCATGCCGTAGATACAAATCCATAAAGGTAGCACATCAGTGCCACTGTATTTGTGTCATCTGGAAACAATCATATGTTGTTTGTCTGACCTGATAACAGCTGTATGTGGTTACTCGTGGGGTGTTGTTCTCCTGGGGGGGGGGGTGTTAGGGTTAGAAACCCTAACACCACATTTCCCTACTTTTGTTGCATTAAGTTGAACCCTAACTTGTAGTCAGCATGTCAGCATGGCTCAGTTGGTAGCACATCCACCTCTGTACCAGAAGGTTGTGGGTTCTCATCCCACACCGAGATTGGACTTGCACCTAAAAATCGCTCGCATCTGAGTGCAGTATTGGGGGGTGCTGTACTCCTGGGATGTGCCGTCCTTCAGATGAGATGTTAAACCGAGGTCCCTTCTGCCCATCCTGGTGTTGTCTTGGTGGGTGTCCAGGTGGAAGTAAAAGAACCCAGGGCACTCTTCACAAAGAGTAGAAAACATTCCCGGTGTCCTGGCCAACATTCCTCTTCCCATAAACCGGTTCGTGCAATTATCCAGGCCATGTGTGGGTGATGATGTGTGATATGGCTGCCACCACACATTCAGTTACTTCACTACCATTCTAGCATTGCTTGTAAAGCGCTTTGGGATACCATGTGCATGAAAAGCACTATATAAATGCTGATTATTCTTCTTCTTGCAGATTAATGCGGTTTAAAAAAAAATTATTATATATATTTATATTTGCAGAGCAGAGGGGTGGAGGGAGGAGGGTGCTAGCAGGGGGATGGGAGGAAGTTGAGATTTAAAAGTGCTTGGGAGATGGGAGGGAGTGGGATTACACCACAGTGGGTGGGGTGAGGGATTTTATGCAATATTAAAGTTTTTAAAAACATATAGAAAAATGTAGGCATCACCCCACAACAGTGATCTTTTCACAGTGAACACCACCACAGTGCCGAATCTTGCCAGGTTGCTGTGGTGGTGTGCTATACAACAGCACCACAACTCCTGGTGTTCTGCCCCACCCCTGAAACAACTCCGACTCAGAATTGTATATTTAGAGATGTGGGGGTGTGGAGGGTGAAGCCCCCCTGCAGAAAAAGACTGTTTTCTGACAGGAGCAATGCCAACAATCGGCATTGTTCCTGTCGCAGTTGTGGTTGTCGGCAGAATTGTCCACTACGTAAACTGGTGGAATCAAAAATTTACTGGCTAAGTTGGCACGTCCACTGGGAAACTCATGAAGCTTTGCAAATTACAAATTTCCCAAATTCGCACCAACTTTGCTGCCAAATTAAAACTTCCCAACATCTCTAGTTCGGACAGTTGCCAACTCGGAGAACTTTTGTTTTGGTCCACCTAACCTGGAGCCCAGTAAGGATGCCAGACTCTTATAGAATATCTAAAACTATGACTAGGAACCACTCAACCTGGGACAAGGAGGTCTTCTGTATGTAAGAAGTCCTTGTACATCCCACCACCCACTGTAAAACCTGCTACCTCCTCCATTTGCCTAATTTTATCTGCCAACAGCTCCAAGGCTAGCAGAAAAACAAGACGGGAAGGGTGACAACCTTAATGGGTCCCTTGCAGAGTTCAAACAGGGATGAGATCACTCCATTCATCACCATGGTAGCTGTGGAACAGTTAGAGTTCATATCTATTGTATAACATTAGGGTCTGTACCTACATGCTTGATAACCTGGTATAGAAAATCACATTCTACAGAGTCAATGGCCTTCAAGGCATCGATTGCTGTAGGGGCACGGGAGATCTTGGATCTCCATGCAATTTCCATAGAGTTTAGCACTGCCCTGATATCATCAGCACCTAACTTTTCTTTCATAATCCCAATGTGAGATTTATCTAAAATATGAGGCAGGGTCTGCTCTAATCTGGGTGCTAAGATTTTTAGCTAGTACCTGGACATCAGCATTAAGCAGTCAGATGGGTCTGTAAATTGTCACATTGAGTGAAATCTTTATTGGGTTTTGGCAAGACAGTAATAATCCCTTCCTGCACTGAGTTGGATAGTCAAGTGCTCTCATGGGCTTTAAGGAATGCAGCTTGTAGGTGGAGGGCTACCAGATCAAGGAAAGTTTTTGTAGAACTCTGCACTCACGTCATCTGAGTTAGGGATCCCATTTTTTACCAGTGACTGTATGGCCTCCTCTACCTCCCTTTGGGAGATAGGAGCTTCTAATCTGTCAGAGACCTATGCAGGTAAACAAGAGATTAACATGCCCTCATGCAATTCTTACAATGCCCCTTGAGAGACAATCTAGAGAAATACAGGTGCAAGTAAAAGTTTGGAAACATGACATTAATAAGCCAAGTATAAGCAGTGAGTGATCTATCCTCCATTGCAAGTTGGACTATAGTTACTTCTGCCTTTTTCTTCAATCTATAAACCAACAGTTAACTAGTTTACTCCCCAGGCACAATACATATGGTAATTTTTCTTTTCTGTTACCTCCAACATTGTCAATGGGCATTTAATACATATGGGGTAATGTGAAGTACTGGTACAGCTCAAAGCTGTTCAGCAGCACAGAACTCTGCGCAAATGAAACATTACAGCAAGGATTCTCCAGTCACCTCTGTCCTTGCAGTACCTAGACAGTTGCATGTAAGCAATAAAGCACAGTCTATAACGCAATGATGCTCGGATAGTGCTTTTGTGGATCCAATTGTATTCCATTGGATAGTGGCAGTATCAGGCCTGGGATCTGACCTGGGATGGGATCTGACCAAGTCAGTGGTCAGATCCCAGGTCGGATCCCGCACTATGTGACATCGGATCCCACACTGTCCAATGTCAGATCCAGGGATCCGACTGTGGATTTGGGACAGTCAGATCAATGGTCGAATAGCACTGCTATCCGACCAGATCCACTATCTGGCCGAACGTCAGGTACCTGGTGGTATCCTAATTCATAGGATACTACCAGAGCAATAGTACCATAAAGTTTACCAGGTATTCTCTCCTGTATTTGTTTCAAAATATTCCATGCACAAATGCATTTACCTTAAGTAAAGAATGTCCTGCCTTACAGCGGAGAACACAGGACTGAAACTTCTTCACATCATCACTAGATAAAAGTGTCACGTCGTCAGTCGAGCTGGTAACATAAAGGTGTACAACACACATAACAATAGTAAGAATATATATGACTAGAAAACAATGTAAGCACTAACCTGCAACAGGGAAGCATCATTTCATATTCAGAATATCAACCTGTTAACCTGTGTGCTTATAATCCAGTAAACTGCAACCTATTTTCATGTTAGCAGATAATTCAGTATAGAATGTCAACCATATTTACAACTCATAATTTCTGAAAAAACAGACATTCCATATGCATACTCTTTCTGGCATGGATCAGGGATGCATCTCCTCTGCCATCTTTGTCGACCTGGCCAAAGCCTTCGACACTATTGCCCACGCCCTTCTCCTCAAAAAGCTTGCATCAGCTGGTTTTTCTGAGACCGCCACTCGCTGGTTCCGTTCCTATCTTTGGGTAGGACCCGATTATTCAGGACTGTCAATTCCCTCTCCCCCCTTCCCATAAACACAGGTGTCCTGCAAGGTTCATTACTTGGACTGATGCTCTTCTCGATATTCCTAAATGACTTACCTGCTATCTGCTCAACTACTGACATCCACATGTATGCAGATGTTACTGTTTTGTGTGCCTTCAGTACCTCACCCTCTGATGTGGTGACCAGCCTCCAAATGGATTTCAATAATGCCCAGCACTGGTTTAGCACAAATCAAATGTCACTAAATGCCAAAAAAGATGGTCTCTATGACTTTTGGCACCAGGCAAAGCTCACCAGGTTTATGGCCACCCCTACCTTCCATACCCTTGAGGAGTCCATATTAGATTATGTCTCCTCCTTCAAATACCACAGGCTCTGGCTCAACAGGAACCTCGACTTCGCTGGTCATGTGGATGCAATCCACAACAAGCTACTTCCCAAACTAGGAGCTCTGTAGAGACACCGCAGTTACCTTCTCCCACCGGCCTGCCACGAGATTATCCAAAAGATGATCCTCCCAATCTTTAACTTTGGAGACGTAGTCCATAGTATTACCCCTAAGACCACCCTTACCAGACTGGACACTCTATTCAACTCCTTCCGTCACTTTGCTCTTGCCTGTCTGCCATGTACACCACTGTGATCTTTACATCACTCTCTCCTTCCCCCCACTTGGGGCCAGATGCCTTGCCCACAGTGCCTCATTAATTGGAAAGTTCTAGCTTGGCTCCCTACCACCTTATCTCAATGCTCTCCTCTCCATACCTCCTACCCCTACCTACTACCTCCACAACTCCCCTATAGGACCCTTGCCTTTCCTGTCCGTACTTCCACTTCAGGAAGAGCTGCCTCTCCTATCACTTTCCAAACATTTGGAACTCCCTCCCCTTAGATATCCATTCTAGCCCATCTACTCGATCATTGTCCTATCTGCTTTGATACTGCATTTTCCCATCCTGCTGTTGCACCTGACCCACCTCTTTTTCACTACCCCTCACTGCCCACTCTTCTGTTTTATTTCCACTGCTCTACCCCATTCTACCCATCCCTAGGCATGCCACAGCCTATAACACTAGGTAGGTTTACATTAAATAGTGTTCATATCCTTGGGGCTCAGCTCCTGTGGGGAAGACTTGCTGTCTACCCCTTCCTAAGCATGCCAATAGCCGATATCACTAGCTGGGTTTACATCGAGTAGTGTTCATACTCCTGGGGTACAGCTCCTGTGGGTAAGGTTTGTCTTCCCTCCTACCTATCACTCCTCTTCGATTCTTCCCTTTCATAATTTCATCTCACCTCCTCATATCCCCCTTATTCCCTGCCAATCTCTTTGTGGAGTGTGCATCCCGGATGGGTGAAGGCTCACCTAATCTCCAACCTTCTCCCAATCCCCCATCCAACTAATCTGGCAAAGTTCTCGTTTGATATCCCAAGTGTTAAAAAAGCAAATATATTTGTGTTGATGTGTTTTGTATATATGTATATGATTATGTACATGAGTATAAACGTAAGTGCGTGTATATATGTATAAAAACATATATATGTGTATATGTATAGTGCATATTTGTATATAGTCTATATCTGGATGGCATGTACTGCCGGTCTATCCTACAAAAATGTTTTGGTATAGCTTTAAATGTATTCAGTTGTATGTACAAACTTAACTCTAAGTATATTTTTATTTGTATCTCGCATTCAAAATTGACCCCCTTTTCCCCAGGACACTTCTGGAAATGAACTATTGTAGCTCGGTATGCCTTTCCTGGTGAAACTCTTCAAAATAAATAAATATCGAACAATATTCTCCAAAAGAAGCCAAGGCTTTCAGGAGAGGCCCCACTGACAATGTCGGAGACAACAGGAGAGGAACTTACAGTAAGTAGGAAGGAATTTCTTCTTCCTGTAGTGCTTCACATTATCAATAGGTATTTAATATATATGGGTTCTAAAAAGCAGTACCCATTTCCCAGTTGAGTGGGGGATGTATACTGTAGCAACAGCAAAATTTCTACATCGAAGACCATTAGAGTGACAACTTCAAACAAATTTGAAATTGTCGCTGTAAAGGTCCTGATGTACAGCTACGCTTACCTTTTGCCGGTGTTTCACTCTCTCCAAGTCAACTCCGCTCAGGAGTTGATATTTAAAATAGGGGGGTGCTAGGTGCATAGCCCCCAGCAAAAAAACAGTGAATGTCTGAAAGGCAAAATTTCACCTGTCGGCATTGTGGATTTCGCTGTGCCGCATTTCAACAACTTCATTGTCGATGCGGCTTGGTGGAACCGCTGGGGGAGAATACTGTCCCATATATAAGCCATGCAGATGAAACTAATTATCTGCTAACTACTGCCTGCAAAACTTTGACCAAAAGCCACATTGGTGGAACTCTGATCATCCAAGCTGTACTGCTTAATGAATATGTGGACGTAGCGCCCATTGCTGCCTTGCACAATTCTAATGCAGATGCCTCCCTTCTCTCCATTCAGGAAGTTGCTAGAACCCTCGTGGAGTGAGCCTTGTTAGGCACAGGAACTTTCTTTTTTTCTACCACATAGGGCCTTTGTGATACAAGCTGTCACCCACCTGGCCAAGGTGGCCTTGCATGCTTTTTGACCCTTCCTCACTGCTCAGAAAATGTTTTCTGACATTGTGAACCTGCATTTCATTTGAAATACATCCTGACTGCCTTGCATAAATATATCTTGGGCATTTCATGCTCCTTAGCATAATTTGGCTTCAGACAGCAAGACAGCAGACGAATTTCCTGATTTACATGAAAAGCTATAGGTAGTCTAGGTACAAAGGACAGAACTATCCTCAGAACTAACTTTTCCTTGTGGATGATAAGGTAAGGCTCTTTATGGGACAATGCCTGAAGTTTGCCAATCCTGGCTGAGCAGATTGCAAGGAAGGAGGGCTGACTGGGAGGGGGAGGAAAAAAACATACCTTGTATGACAAAGTGTCCAGTGGCACTGATGACAGGGGCTCAGAGGGAGGAGCTTCACATAGAGCATTCAACACCAGATTCAGGTCCCATGGTGTACTGAAGACCAAAATGGTTGTCTGCTTCTGCCAACCACTCTTAGAAATCATATAACTTCCCGATTTGTCATCAGTGATGAACCCGTGGAGGTCCCTAGTGTTGCTTCCAGTGCCGAGATCTGACCTCTCAGGGTACTCAGCACAAGCCTTTTGTCTACTCCTGCTTGCAAGAAGTCCAAAATCTGCAGATCCATAACTTTAGAGGGCCTGATGCTTTTCTCTGTGGCCCAAGCTGAGAAGGTATTCCACACCTGATCATAAACTGCAGACGTAAAAACCTTTCTGGCAGCCATCAGGGTGTCCACTGCTTTCACAGAAAAACCCTGCTTTAACAATCTCCTCCTTTTAAGAGCCAGGCTGCCTGCTGCACTGCCTCTGGATTTTGAATGCAGAATGGATTATTGGTAGAGAAGATCATCCCCAGAGCATGAGCCGAAAAGGTGCATGCTGAGCTAGATTTACAAGGTCTGAGAACTACGGTCTTCTTGGCCATTCTGATGCTATCAGAAGAAAGTTTTCTTTTTGAGTACCTTCTTTTGTGAATGACCTTGGAGAGAAGCGGTATGGAATGAACTAATATGCTGTGGAAAAGTCCCACGTCTGGGACACGCCATCCACCACTTCCATCTGTGGACACCAGTACTGACTGAAGAATCTCAGTACCTGAGTATTTTGACTTGAGGTGAAGAGGTCGATCTGAGGATGACCAAACCTTCTGCACAGAAGACAACTACCTCCAGATTCAACATCCATTCTCCTGGATGAACAGTCTCTCGACTCAGACAATCTACCTGAATGTTCAGTTCTCCTTGCCCCTTGTGCCTCCTTGATTGTTTATGTATGCCGCTGAGGTGGTATTATTTGACCTCATTTTTCTGCTTTTGACCATACTAGATTGTGAAAGTGAAGGTGGGCAAGCCATACTGCCCTCATCTCCAGTACATTTATCTGTAGCTATTGTTCCTGCACACATTGAATGCCTTGGATCAGTACTTGGTCCAGGACTGTGCCCCAGACTGACAAGCTGGCATCGGTTGTCAGAATCAGTTCTGGCAAGGCTTCTAATGGGAACCCCTTGCTTAGAATTTCAGGACTCTTCCACCAATTCAGTGATTGTCGAATTGACTGAGTCAGTGTGACAAGGTCTTGATAACCCTATGAGGACAGATTCCATGATGCTAGCTGTGGCGATGTGGCCACTGGTGTCATATTTCTCTACAATTTTTTTTATGTTTAATTTCCCAAAGGCCAGGACACAAGTTTTTTTCAGAAAAGATGCCACTTTCCTGAAAAGGTACATGGGAAGAGCTGATGTGTATTCCAATGTCTGACATCTCCCTTTGGGATAAAAGTCTTGCCTAAGGGATAAATAGGAGCTGAAATGTAAACAAGGGATTAGAGTTTCCTGGCAGATTATTAAGCAGGAAGATTTCATAAAATGACAGGAGATGGGAGGGCCATCTCCTCTATGTTAAAATTTTGAATTTCAAAGAGAAATGGTTTTACAGTGGGTTTATGCAGACGCTCAACCTAAAAAACAACTATTGTTAAGTTCTAGGAACTGCCACAGGCTATTTTCATTTTTTATAGAGTCAGCAAGGATAACGTAGATTAAAGGCCAGCCAAGAAATTGGGGTGGTGAGAAAAATCAAAATACTGAATAATTTGTTTCACTTGCAACTTGGAAAGGGCGAGAGAGAGTCCCCTGCTGGCCTAGATATGAACAGTTTTAAGGCCTAGCCAATCTCAGGCCAGTATTGCAGGCTGCAGAAATGGCTATAAGCCCTCCAAAACAGACATTCTGAGCTTAAGCCAAATTTCCTGACACCGTGAAAGACTGCAAGATTCCACTGAAGACACTACAGGAAAACTTGGACTCTGATTTACAGCAGAGAGAAAGAGAGACTTTACAAAACACTTATTTTCTGGACTTTGATTTTTCTCTATAGAAAAGGTAGAAATTATCCAGTTAATACATTAGTTTGTTTTTGTATGTATTTTCCAACTTTTTTTTATAGTTGTCCTGCAACCAAATATCTAGATTATTTATCTATATGTTCATATGGTAATTATTTAAGTAATCAGTAAAAGCACTTGCTTTTATCTTAAAGTATTTGCCTGGCAGTGGTTTGTTGTATGTGAAGGTTTTGGGAAGGTTTATTAAATCTGTAACACCCCTGCTAGTGCTAAACTGTCACACTACTGAAACTAGGATCCTGGAAGGTACTCTGGGGGCCTAATGTAGGGAAAGTACACAAGGTCTCTGGAGGGGTCTGTGGGGTTTGAAATAGATTCCTGCACCCTGTGGTAAAAGAAACAAGCAGGGTTATGAGGATAGCCCCAAAGAGCTCGTAATGCCTAAATTATTCCCCAGCGCAGCAACCAAGGAGGGTTCTCACCTGGCTACAGACTCAAGACTGTATTTTACCCTTACTCAGATAGAGAGGAAGCTCTGGGCCCTCATGGCAAGTGTTCAGTTATTTTCTGACTCTTCTGTCATGGGTTGCACTTAGGGGAGGGCACTGTGAGCTCAGTGGATCCCACCTTCAGGAGTGGGTTTGTGACACTAGCATCCTGAGTTGGAGGGGCCACATGTATAACTGGGCCCATGGTACTAGTTCTATCACTGCAGTCATCAACCCCAATTTTGGAGAAGCCTGCAAGCAGAGGCCGATGACTGGCTCCTAACCACTGAATCTCTTGCTTTAGTGTCCCCGTCTTCCTTGCCATATGGGCAGATGATGCTCAGATGAGTACGTCATCCAGGAAGGGATATACATTAAAAATCTCCTGTCTCTGTTGTACCACAAGAACTGTAAAGACCTTCAAAACCACACTATGTGCTGTTGCCAACCCAAAGAGCAGTGCCCTGTATTGAAAAAGACTGTCCCTGAATTGGAAGCTCAGAAACTTCTGGTGAGACTGGCAAATGGGAATGCTGAGATATGCATCCCTCAGATCTACAGATGCTAGATAATCCCCTGGCTGGATTGCCCTTAGGATTGACCTCAGGGACTCAATCATGAAGGTCTTGTGCCAGACAAACTTTGTTAGATGCTTTATAACCAGAATTGGTCTGAAACCCTCTTACTTGTTGGAGACCACAAATTAAACTAAGTAGAACCCCAGACCTTCCTCATGTGAGGGTACCAGAGCAACTGCCCCAATTTGTATGAGGTGATCCAAGGTTTGAGTCACTACTATCTTTTCACTGGATCTTCTGGCATCAGGGAACTGCAGGGAATGCTCCTTTGTGCGTAGTGTGGCAAATTCTATTGCGTAACCTAGTGCCAGTATCTCTAGTATCCATGTGTCTGACGTCATTTGGGCCCATCTCAAATAAATGTTCTGTGAGGGCCGGCCCATCAGTGCAGTGGTTGGATTTCTGCTTGTGACGCTGGCAACCCGGTTCAGGAATGGACCCCGAGTTATTAGAGGGCCAGCCGGAGGGAGAAGGATCGAGCATCCTAGGGACTGCTCTCCTTCTCTGGGTGGAGGGCTGGGTGAATGGTCAGTGCTTGACAGACCCCTGGCGGAGGCTGGAGGTACTGCAGCAATCGGCATTAGGAAGTGGCTGGAGGGATAGGATGGATGCTGGATGTCATTGCACGTTCCCGGCCCCCACATACAGAGGGGAAAAATCCTGGCCACTGTCTGTATGAAGCCCTGCCCCGGGCCTCAATTGGCCTCCGGAGCTGGCTCACTGACTAGATACTGGTACTGCCGAGCTGATGGGGGGGCGGCGCCATGGCCCTGCCCTCTGGGGGGAAGGTCAGAGGTGACTGGGGAGAGTGCAGGCACTTCTGGGGGTGGAGGTACAGGGCTCTGTAACCAGGGTGGATCCCAGGCGGTAAGGTCAGACAAAAAAAAAAAAAAACTAAATAAAAACAAAAAAATAAAAGTTCTGCAGTCTTCCTCTGAGGGAATAGAGGCTGAGATGGCCCCTCATACCTGCATTGTGAGTTGCCTCCTCTTCATCCTGCACCCCCATTGTGCCTGCAGGCAAAAGGATCCTCTGTTATTGTTGCCATTAAACCCAGAATAGGCTTTCTTATTCCTTGGTTTCCAAAATTCTGAGAGGGATGAAAACCACCTTGAAACTGCCGCTGGCAACTGTGCTTTTGTTGCGATACTGGAAGGTGTCCCTTCTTATCCTGGATGTCTTTTAAGATATCATCCAATCTGGATCCAAATAACAGTCCTCCCTCAAGGACAAGTTAAACAGTTTTGCCTGGATGCCTGGTCTGTGATCAATGTCTGAGCCATACACCCTGCATGGCTGACCCTATGTGATAAGTGGATCAGGCTGATATTCATCATTTGTCCACTGTGGCATCCCCTAGAAAGGTGGAAGCCATAGCCACTAGCTGTAAAATATGTGCCTCTTCAGAGACTGGGGGGGGGGACAAAACTTCCTAGAGCCATAATAAGTTCAGGACTCTGGGAACAATAAAAGATACAGGAGGGGCAGAGATATATGCCATTCGAGGCAAAAACAGTTCTGCACGTGCTGTCCAATAAATTATCGCGTGTATAGATTAGGGCCAGCGACCCTTCAGTAGGAATGATTTTGTTCTCAACAGAATTATGCACAGCCTTGTCTGCCATTGGATGGGTTTCCCACTTCTGGGGATTCTCCTCCATAAATGCATAACATCTCGCCTGTGGCATGGGTAGTTGTCTCCTCTGGTCTGTGCCTGTCCCTTTCTGTTCAATATTTTTTTTCTTGCAGCACGAAAACACTTTGGTGATGAGAAGAATGCAGACAATATCAGATTCATATCCAGAGCCTCCATATCTTGCGCTGTATGGTGCTATAAGCCTCAGATATGAGGCAGGACAGGGATTTTGTATCAAACAGGAGAGGGATCGGAATCTTTCTCTTAGGCTCTGTCAACTCACCTTCCTCCTCCTCCTCTTCAGAGTGGTCCTCATCAAAAAGCCCATCTGGGTCAGGATTTTCCTCATGATCCTTTGTACCATCATCTTGATCATCTATATAGTCAAGGCTGGGGTCTGCCTGTGGATTTGGGAGAGCAGTCTTATCCTGCTCTGCCGCACGTGGATGTGCCTATATGGGTCCCCAACCGGAGGGGCCCACCTTAGGTCTGGGTGTCTTGGAGGGGATGTCCTGCAGAACATCAGTATTCAGTAGCTCATTTCAGAGCAACATAAAGGATTTGTGCAATTCAGTTCACTGCTGCCAGTCAGTACCCCAGGTGTCGCCGCCCCCGCAGTTCGGAGGTTTGAGAGGGGTGAACTGAAATTGAAATGTCAGATTACATAACACAGTTAGGGCAATAACAGCCTAAAGGTGATGATCTCATCACCCTCCTGCAGGTCTTACATGATTTAAAGAGCACCTTTCCTGACTGACAAAATACAGCAATTACAGTAAACTCACCGGCAGCAGTGTATAGGTCCCCAACTGAAGGTGCAATGCTGAAATGTGCTGGATTGAGTCCCATTTTACAGCCTTTACTGGTTTTAGTGGAACTGCGCTTCTCCCCCTGACCTCAGACTTTCACTGTTTAAACAGTCCTCACGAGCGCTCACGTGATGTCACTGTATGGAGCATTGATTAGTCTTCCCCATGAGCTTGCCTGGATCATGCTCACCACTCCTTCTGCAATGCGATGCTGTCGACTGAAACATGGATGTAGAGAAGAATGAAACGTGTCTATTAATAAATGGATTTGTACACTCTTGAATGTGTGTGGCTTGCGATTACTAATTCACTGGTACTCATTCAAAATTGTCTTTGTCTGCCCCCCTTCCGCCACTCCACTGGCCAGCTATGTCACTATAATGTTGTGAGTTTTTTAATCTTTATTTCAACTAATGATGTGGTAGGCATGAGCAAATAATGAAAGAAATACAGAAATAAATATGCATAAAATGTACTGGTTGTCTGTGGCTGTAATAGAGAGGTCCTGTATCCTGTGTCAGACTGAGCTGCATGACAGTAAATATAGTATTTCCTATGGTGTTTTGCCATGTGAACCTGATAACCCCCCCACCACCACCACCACTGCCACCTTATACTGTAATTCTGACATTTGTTGTTTAGTGTGGGGAAATTTAACAGTACTTCATCATATATGTAGTGTGTAAGCCATGGTGCTCCAGGGACATTACTTTTTATTACTTGAGTAACATCACAGAAGACACTCATTCCCAAATGTGAACTGCAGATAGTGGCAGGAACGGGTGTAATTGGTAAGGTCTGTAGCTCAATGAGTGACACAGCTCATGTCCTGGGTGATATTGCGAACCATAGAAATAAAATTAATTCTGTATCAGGAACCCTAGAGTTCTGTTGTCAAGAACGTCAAGAGGGGAGCAGATGTGTGACAGAACACAACTCTAAAAGTGCCCTTATAGTAATGTAGCTGAAGGAGAGTCGGCAGGTTGTAGCCTGAAGGCCTAGGTCTTTATTTGGGCACAGAATCATAAACATTTTGTTTTTTTCGGGCAGATGATGACCATAGGTCCATTCAGCACTCACTCAGTTCTGAAATTTCTCCTTCCTGACTCCTCAACTCACAGCTGCAAATGCCACTCCCCCACCACTAAATGCAGCTCTATAGCCATTCCCTGTTTATTTATTGATTTGACAGTCGGTAACCGAGAGAGGTACACTAAGCCAACACTCATCTTCAGGTGTGACCAGAGGGAAAGGGGAGGGAAGAGTACAGTTACAAAAATACAAGCCAGGATGATACTAGGAACATAGACGACGAAGGCAGAAAAAGATAACAAACAATGCAGACAATCTGCCCTCAAGAGGATTGAATGCAGTGCTCACATCACAGGATACTGCTGATGTACAATATACAGCCACAGCACTGTGCATCCTGTGCTCTGACAGACTCCATATAATGACATGAAGGAGAACAGCAGCACTGCACTGAGCCACTCAATACAGGTGCTCTGTAGTGACACTGAAACACGGTTTTTGCTATTTAAAATATGCAACAAAGAACTGTCATAAAGGTACACATTATGCAACACAATTGATTTTATACATGATTGCCAAAACATCTGGGAAAGGTGCTCTTTAAAAATAACAGGTCTCTGATAAGCCATGGTGCCACTAGCTTGATAAAAAGGCACCAGTAAAGCAGGATTTCCCAACAGAATATCAAAATCCAAATAAGGTTATATGTATATGCCTTAAGTGGGGTTCACTGTGCTGATCCTGCTTACTCCCCCTCTAAATACCAATAATAGGGCTGTCTACAGACCAGCACATCCAGCTGGAAGTATATACACCAAACATTTTTTTATCTTAAAAACAAGTTCCTTCTATCCTGAAAAACAGCACTAACATTCTCCTAGGTGTTGCCCAGCCAAGATAAGGATCAGGGAATGTGCGCTGTTGTGAGCGTGAAAGGGGTGATGTCATGTCACCATGCTACTGGGAGCACACCCCAAGGCAAGGGCACAAAATATCAAGGAAGAGAGTAGCAAGAACACACCTAGTAGTTGTGAGGCACGAGACTAGTTCTGGCTAGCTGCCAACAACTGGTTGATTCCCACTCAGCTTCAGCAGAGCTGACAGAAAATGCCTCTGGGGTGCTAACAGAAAACAGAGAACTTAAGGCACCAACAATAGCAAACAAAACACTTCAAAGCATTAGCAGAGGTTGGGAAGTCAATCCAAAACAACAGACCTCCACACACTAGTCTATAAGCCCAGCAGATCTGACAGAAAAAACAGATCTTAAAGCACCAACGAACAACAAATAAAACACTTCAAAAGCACCAGTCGAGGTTGGAAGGCTGACCCAAACCAAAGCACCTCCAAATACCAATCTGTGAGCCTAGAAAAGGCTCCCAACACACAGCACCCGCAAACAATTCTACCACACAGCCCAGTTCACAACATAAACACTACACTGAAATGAAGAATCTGTGAGCCTAGAAAGAGGCTTCCAATGCACAGCCACAACAAAAATTTCACCAGGCAGCCCAGTACGCAACAGAAGCACTACACTGTCCTGAGAGATCGTGAAAGGGGTAGGGGTTTGTCAATCCAGAGCCAAAGCGAAGGGGAGAGAAGAAAGAGAGAGTTAGTAAGATCGAACATCTTCCCCTAACTAGTAAATCCCCCTTTCTAATTAATATGTTCAATTACTTTCCTTAGGCACCACTAATACAAATAAATGGAGACTTGAACACCCGAATATAGAGGCAAGTGGTCCCCAATCCATGCATTAAGGCAGTGGAAAATAGGAAGAAATTTCAGCAGATTAGTCAATTTGAAAACAGCAACTTAAAAGGCATGATTTCTAAATTTAGGGGGCTCCCTGTCATCAAGTAGCCTCCATCTGCTTAACAGTGTGCAATCCTGAAAAAAAAATAAAATTTCTAAAAATCTTCCTCAGAAAGAATTTCCCTTGCTGCTTATCCCTCAGCGACACAGCAAAAACTAAAGCGTCCTTGCTGGAATGTTCCATGTGTAGGGTTCTGTGAAATTGAACAGCTTTGGACTGTACCACTACCCCTAGTAGGAGAGCATATTACCCCAGGTATATTGAATAACCATTGACAACGTGGAGTGCTACAGAAATGAAGCTTAATGTAGAGCGGTGCTCTCTGAGCCTGATGATGAGGATATTAGCAATTTTATATCTGATACCCCGGATACAATGGAGATTTATCTGTGACTGCCCTATGTTGGTTAACACTGTGTAAGTTTTCATCTGCCAGCTCTTTTTGAAGAGAAACATCTTGCCGTCACTGCTTATTCTTGTGTGCTAAGTAACTGATTATTTGGCCATGGGTGAAAGATTTGAGAGCATCCCAAACCACAATGGATGAGGCTTTCCCAGTACTATTTAGGGAGAAGTATGTATGTACCTTCCTAGTGATCCAGGAACAAAATTCAGGAGAGTGAAATAAAAAGGGTTGAGCCTCCTGTGTGGCATTTTATTGTTGCTTTGTGGAAATGCCATGGAGAGAGACACTAGAGCATGGTCCAAGAGAAGGACAGGATCTACATGGGTGTCACAAACTTAGGGCTGAAGCCTTGGGCAAGTCAAAAATAAATCTGTTTTATGCATCATGTTATGCCTAGCTGACTGATGGATGAAGTCCCTGCCTTGGGCATTCAAAAGTCAACAAGGGTCAGCAAGGTTGAACTCAATACCCCATTTTTCTAGAGCTTTTCTAGAGTGCCAGTTGAAATAACAGTGGTATCCTGTGAAGTCGGCTAGCCGCAAGTGGGCACCTTTCAAAACGGTGACCCACTTGTGGCACAGGTAGAACAGGGAAAGGGTGTGAGGAGGGCTACAGGATGGGGGTTGCTCACACATATAGCGACAGGACATTGCTATATGTATATGTGCATGGGGGGAGTGAGCATGATGGAAGGGAGGAAGGGTTGGCCTGGCATGGGGCTGCTGAGCTGGCCCTGTAGCGTGGTGGGTAGATGACAGCCTAAAGCTGTGAGAGTTCTGGGTTTGGGTCCAGGTATGCCTACATTTTTGTGCACCTGGCCCAAAATGTACATTTTTTCCAGAATTTGCACCCCCCCCGACATGCACACCCCTGGAGTTAAGAATCCTTTATTAGGGGAGTGCAGGAGCAAAGGACCCCTTGGGGTGAGTGGGCGGCACAGCCCCCCACATTAACATTTACATTCTAAGTCCCTGGTGCCATTTTCCTATGTGCCAGTGGTGTACATTGCCGAAACTGAATTTTAGCGATGTACCCTGGCCATAATGACGGTCACCTTTCGGCAATCACCATTATGACGTAGAACCAATAACAGTTGACCTAGCCTTTGAAACTTTATCCAATAGGGGATCCCATATTAAGTTAAAAAACTCCCCCTACCAGCACTGCAGAATCAGCAGGCATGAAGTTCTCCACCTCCTAGGCTACTAGCGTTACTACTAGGGATCAAAGGACATAAGGGGGCACTAGGCCCATCAGAAATGTCCTCCGCATATGTGGGCCAATTATACCAACAATTGGTTATTGTAGTAGAGTCTATCTAAGGTATTTTTTAAAGTGCTTAAACTTGAACAATTTACTGCTGTCTGTGATAGTCTATTCCACACCACTGGAGCTTGAACTTTAAAGAAATGGTCTCTTTTAACTATTTGTGTTGATTGATAGTTTTTTATTATGGGATCTTAGGTTGCCTCTCATATTTTGCTAAAGTGTAGATCACAGTCATACATGAGATCATGATTTTGTATTAATTTATACAATAGCAATAAATCTCCCCTTTGTCTTCTAGCTTCGAGTTAATGTAAGCCAGTTTTCAGTAGTCTGGTGTGGTAATTAAGCCTTTTGAGTCTAGGAATCTTTTTAGTTACAGCCCTTTGTACACCTTCTATTATTTTAATATCTTTAAGCAAATACAGGGACCAAAACTGAGATCCGTAGTCTAGTACAGGCTGAACATATGTTGTATAAATGGGTAAAATTAGTTGTTCTGTCTTGCTTACAAATGAGCATTTTATTTTAGTTACCATAGACTGAGTAGTTCTTGCGCCTGTCATACAGTGATCAGAGGAAGAGAGGGAATTAGTTACTATTATACCCACGTCCTGTGCTATATATGTTGATTTCAATATCGTTTGGCCTAAAATATAAGAATAATTGGGATTATTTCTACCTAGGTGGAGTACTACACATTTATCGATGTTAAGGATCATATCATTTTGCTCTACCCACAGCTCAATGTTGGCTAGATCGACAACTAAAGATAGGAGCTTGTTGATGGTGTTTACCTCTCCGCCTAGTTTTGTATCATCTGCAGACTTGACAAGCATGTTATTTATATTTTTGTCCATATCCTGGATGTATAAATTGAAAGGTATAGGCCCGAGTACTGACCACTGAAGGACACCACTGCCCACTAAGCCCTCTCCAGACATTGTATCATGTATACATACCCGTTGAGTTGTATTTAGCAGCCAGTTATGAATCCATCTAATTATATCATTATTAACCTCTAGTTTTATCGGTTTATCTATCAGATTATCATGAGATATTTTATCAAAAATACTAGGCTAGTGAGGGAAAAGAAAGTGCATCATCTACGCTGGGCATACATTCAGAATAGTAATCTGCACTGAACGTAGGAAGGCAGAGATCTACCCCACAGAGCAGTTTTATGGGCTACAATTTTGTTTACTGATGATGGGCACTGTTCCCCACAAAGACTGAAATCCCCCATTTGTTGTAGAATACTAGCTGGAGAACTCCACCCTGACACATTCTCTAACTAATTTATTTGTTTAATCTTCCAGAAGGTGAGTCTTCTGTGTAGGAAAGCTACACATCTTCGAGTCTTGAGAAGGGATAACATTTTCATATGCTTAAGGGGTAGTTAATCCCCTGGACATTCCATGAGACACACTTTATCTGACATGGCACTACAGTAACCGTAATTGTACTGATTCACATGAGGAGCATCCTACCTGTGAACCCAGACAGAAAGAGGCAGCATGCCCACTTACAAACCTAAGGAACTATAACTAGTCCTGCCCAACAACACGAGGACTGAGAGAAAGGAGGGAGAGGTACAACTAGAGCAGCATGCAGTACTAAAAAGAGATAAGAAAGTGACTATATTAAACAAGCATTTGTCAATGCCGACTGTTGTCATGCTGGCATCGGCTTTGGTAGTGCAGTGCGGAAACACATTTTGGACAGGATGTGAAAAATGACAGCTGTACTGTTCATAAGGAGGTGTAAAGAAATGGCAGTGTTGAAAATGTGGCATGTAAATATTGCAAATTTGCGAAGTTACAAGGTTGCGTGGGAAATACGCAATGCAGGCTTGTAACGCAGTCATTTTATGGACTTTTGGCACCAAAGTTTCAACATAGGCATTTTAGCACCTCTGCTCATGAACAGTGTCACTGACATTTTCGTAATCTGCCCCAAACACTGATTTCCCACAGCGACCACGCTATTGTGCATTGGAAGTGAGGAAACACATTTTGGCAAGGATGTGAAAAATGACAGCTGTACTGTTCACAAGGAGGTGAAGAAAAATGACAATGTTTAAAATCTGGTGTGAAAATATCTCAAATTCGCGAAGTTACAAGCATGCGTAGCAAATGAGCAACGCACGCTCGTAACACAGTCATTTTATTGACTATTGTCACCAAATTTTCAACATAGGCATTTTAGGACCTCTGCTCATGAACAGCGTCACTGTCATGTTCATAATCTGCCTCAAACACTGATTTCCCGCAGCAACTGTGCTATTGTGCGTTGGAAGTGCGGAAACACATTTCGGCCAGGATGCAAAAAATGACAGCTGTACTGTTCACAAGAAGGTGTAGAAAAATGACAGTGTTGAAAATCTGGTGTGAAAATATCGCAAATTCACGAAGTTATGAGCATGTGTAGCAACTCCGCAATGCACGCTCGTAAAACAGCCATGTTTTGGATTTTTGCCACCAAATTTGCAACATAGGCTTTTTGAGAGTCAACCTCATGAACACTGTCACTGTCCTTGTGTTAATCGGTCCTGAAAGGTGATTCCGCACAGTGACTGCGAAATCACTTTTTGGGACCGATTAACATCATAGCAATGACAGAATTCATGAGGAGGGGTCCCAAAAACACCATGTTGAAATTTGGTGCAAAAATTCCAACAAATGCCCGAGATATGGATCAAAGTTGAAAAAACCCTATTTATTACATTATACAGCTTACCGGCATTTCCTCAGTTTGCGGTCGGCTTTGAAGAGTGCAGATGTATTCCCGGTCCACCGAAGATTGTCACGCCAAGTAAGAAGTATGGGGTGAGGGGTAGTGTGGGGGCAGGAGTGCGCAGTGAGTGGAGTGCGGGTGGTGGGAAGGGAGGCTACGAGGGACCGTTTTCTATTTACAGGTGTAAAACAAAAAAAAAAAACATCGTGACGGTTTCTTTTGTTACAGGTGTTTTTTTGGGGATACAGTGGCCAATGGGGGACTGGGCACCCCGTCGGCAAATAGGGAGTGGGGATGGATGCCGATGGGGATTGGGCACCCTGTCAGCAAACAGCAGCGGGGGTGCATGAGCTGGCGGATTGGGCACCTCGGCAAGCAAGAAGGAGGGAACAGTATGTCGACGGGGAATGGGCTCCCCCATCAGCACATAGATGATGGGCAGGGGAAGCCGACCGGGGGATTGGGCACCCCCGAAGTCGGCAGTTTAGCAGCCACTGTGCCACCATGTTTGTAGCGGCAAAGCACGTAGGAAGGTCCGCTGCATGTGGTGAGCTTTGCTCGCATTGCAGTGGACCTTTCCTTAGATGTGCTCACCACATTAACTATGCATGGTGTGGCGCCAGCATGCTGGCTGATTGGGGAATGAGGGACGCAGCTACTGGTGCATGCCCTGCATTCACCCAACAGTGACCGCGCCTCCAAATCTCCACTGCTGCAAGATGTTGGCTACACAAGTGCGACAACATAAAAAACAGATCAGAACAGAAATCTATTTAGTGAGAAACAAACATAGGTTCTTTCTGCCTTCTAGTGGCCAGAAAGAGAATGCAACTTGCCACCTTATTATAAATTGTTACTGACCTGAGCGGGTAGGACAAACTGAAATCAACAGGAGCCCCATGACCCCTAACCTCCACATGTCCACCCACACAGCACACCAACATCGAGTGCCATTTGGATGTAACAGGTTCAAACCACCCAGTCAAACCCCAAATAACAGTGCCATAAACAAGAACTTCCACTCTTTAGGAATGGGGGACTCTCCAAAATCGAACCTGTCAGGAGTTACTTCACCATCCTCCTCAGTACAGCATTTGCTTAGTAACACAGCAGTATCTGCACAATATACCGTAGCCAGGGTACAACCTCAGTTGACTTTAATATCCCAGTCGGACACATTTTGGATTTGGAAAACCACCCTCTGGGCATATGCATATAGCAGCAGTCGCTTTAGGAGCGACTCCCTAGATCTGAAACTACTCCGGCTCACCTTGCATGAAGTACTCAACCCCCTCACACATATTCTAAATCGCTCCTTGTGCCAGAGTAAATTCCCCTCCCGATGGAAATCTGCTTCCATTACTCCGATATTTAAAACTGGGGACCGTACCAGCACCAACAACTACCTCTCCATCTCCATCCTGCCCCACCCCCAAGGCCCTAGAGTGCATTGTCTCAGATCAGCTCACCGACCACCTCAACAAATACAACCTCCTCTGAAAACAGCAACATGGCTTCCGCAAGGGGCACAGTACCACTACTGCCCTCCTGGAGTTCACTGCCCATGTTCACTCTGCCTTAGACAGGGGCCATATCACTGGTGCCATCTTCATAGACCTCACTAAGGCATTTGACACTGTCAACCACTCTCTATTACTAACCACACTTGCTAACTTCAGCTTCTTCCAGGATGCCCTCTGCTGGTTCACTGACTATCTCTCTAACAGATTCCAACAGGTCAAGATAGGTAACACCTTATCCGGTAGACTGCCCATTCTCTCCGGCGTCCCACAGGGATCTATTCTTGGACCACTGTTGTTCAGCCTCTTCCTTAACTCCCTTCCTATGTCCTGAACAGAAAACCTGCTACTTTACCCGGACGATGCTGTTCTATAACTCCTCCAATTCTGACCCCATTCAACTCCACCACTCCCTTCAAACCTCCTTTAATGATGCTGAAAAATGGATCTCCTCACAGCACCTCACACTGATCTATAAAAAGATGAACGTTATGATTTTCTCCCACCCACAGAACTCCCAGAGGGAACGATGGCCCCCTCTACTAACTGTCAATGATTCCCCTCTCGAACTAGTGGACTCCTTTAAATACCTGGGCATTAACTTAGACCCAGCGCTGAGCTTCCACCAGCACATACACCTTCTATCCACCACCCTCAACATCCATCTTGGGATACTGCATCACTTCAAACACTGCCTCACTCAAGATGCCCTTAGGCTCACTGTCTCCTCTTCGGCACTCTCCCTACTTGACTACGGCTTACTTATATATGGTGCTTCAAGCACCTCAGCCTTATCCAGAATATGCCTTGCCCTTAATAAAGCATGTCGCCTCACCTTGGGTTGTGACCGTCTCACCCACACTTGCTCGCTATACACTACCACCAACTGGCTCAACCTCGAAAACAGAATCGGGTACCACGCCTGTCTCATGGCAAAAAAGGTTACCCTTGGCCTCCCCCGGACTCACCCCTCTAATCTGCTCGGCCCCAGCACTCAAGTGCACCCGAAGCTCTATTAAGCAGCTCCTCACAGTACCCCACAGCCGTACCTCCCAATTCCAAAGGTCCTTTAGCTATAGAGCCCCCTCCTGGATGAATGGCCTACCCACCTCCCTTATTAACGAAAACCATATCGGCGCCTTCAAAACTCAGCTTAAGAAACACCTCCAGTCCTCTAATAACTGTGATTGCCACTAATTACCTTCCCCTCTCTAAGACCCCTGGCCAGATTACGTCCACCCCTGTTGAGCCCAGCCTAGATCCGTCAGGCTCAGCTGGCCCAGTAGAGTAGTATCAATGTATTGTTTAAGAACTGTGCATATTATTCCTAGTATCAAACTGTTAGTCTTATCCCTGCTCTATGTCTATGCCTACCTGTACCCTGTGAAGACGAATGACCATGTATTGTTTGTTTTGTATCTGACTTCTGTGACGTGGAACCTTTGTAAAGGAGTCTCTGACTCAAAGGTACTTTTCCAAAACCTCAATAAATAAAAATGCCTGAACCCGGGCAGGTAGTATACTAGGTTTAAATAGGAGCCCATCCAGCAGCTTTCCTTCCTCTGAAACAGCCAGCATAAGGATCTTGTTGGTTATATCCTTTTTCATCCGCACTTCACCGCTGACACTACACTGTGCATTAGGTGGCAAAACAAGAGGTGCTGGGTCTCTTCCACAAAAAACTCCAATGTGCTCATCCTTGTCGGCCTCCTTAGCCTGCATCGGCATTTCATATGCTCTTTGCACCATGGCATAGATGTGTAGAGTGCATCCATTCTTTCAGACTTGTCTCTCCTGACACAGCTGAGCTAATCGGCCAAACATATGAGCATTAGTGCCGATTAGTAAAGGGATTCCATCATATAAGCCGGTTGGTGGGCAGATCAAGACCAGAGTCTCCATGGAGTCATCCATGCCAGCAATGGTAGAAGGAAAAGATAGCTATATTCATAAATATCCAATGTAAGCATAGGATTTATCACTTAAACCCCATGCATGCAGTCCCTCGAGGGGATGTAGCAGGTGGTCAGACATGTGTTGGTCATACCAGCAGTTAAATATTATAGTGACCTGAGATTCGCTGTCCAATAAGGCTCGGGCCGGATACCATTAATGTGTGCTGTGGTCTCCATGGAGGGGCCCACCATCTCTGACTAGTCTAGAGGAGCAGTCTTATTAGGTTTTTTCACAGTGGCTTTAGAGGAAAAGGACTTGCGGGATGGCCCATACTGCGGCTTTATGTTGCTCTGTCGAACCTGATTGAGCAGTTTGGCAGTTACCCAGCGCAGGTCCTCAGGAGCATGGCAAGATTTTTCAGTGTGTCCATCTTCCCCACACTGGTAACAAAACATTTGAGTTTTGGGTTCAGGAGGACAAGCAGAATCATCTCTGGGTTTATGGTTGTCAGGAGGTGGGGACCAGTACTGTTCCTTGGGCCTAGACTCAGACTCTGCTCCACCATAGTTTTTCCATAGTACTGGCTGTTAGGACGCATGAATGAAGTCTTGCACCATAGCTCACAGCTCCCTCATCTCTTCAGCTACATCACTGCCAGATCTGGGTTCATTAGCATGGGCACTAGCCCCCTTCTTGGCAGGTTGAGTCTCACAAACAGCCTCAGCATTGGAAGTGCAGGTGTCATGGGTTTTCGCATTTTCTGCAGTGTTCTGGTTACTGGCTCACAGCTCTTTCAGTTCTTTTAACAGCTCACTGATTTGCTGAGACTCAAGAGTATTCTCCCTCTAACTGGATTTCTCAGGGGCAGTTCGGGCAACACCAACATATGGGTCCCAACAATCATCTTCGGTCTCGGCTTCCCAAATTTATTTCAACAACCAGCAATATGCAGGGGGATTGTCCTTACGATCCTGACATTTTAACTTTAGCATAAGCACACTAGAGTAGCGAGCAGATTTGAGAATGTGTTCTAACCTTACTCAGTTCAATTTGCTAGCAGGTACACTACTCTTGTGGTGTGTTCTCTGAAGAGCCCTTTCTACTCATCTCTACTCGAGTCACATAGGCCGATAAACATCCTTCCATTGCTTGGTGGATTTTAACTTCCACATGAAGTCCTCCCCTGACTCAGTACTACCAAACTCCTTCTTAGGCAGACAGGTATTCATTAGCAGAGGCCTCCAGGTTTGGGGACTGGAGGAACCTGATAGCTTCAAATGCAGGGCCCCTTAAACTCTCCACTAGTCTCTTACACTTCTCACCTTCTGAGCATTGCCACTCTTGGGTCAGAGGGGATGCATAGTCCATCCAAGTCTCTAAGTCATCCTCCCCTAGAGGGGTAGGGACAGTGCCCAAAAACAGTGTAAGCCTGATGTAAGAGTCCAGATTCACAGAGGGTACCACTATGGGGGACACTGCAAGGGGAGACGGCATAGGCAGGAGTGTAGAAGCTGAAGAGGAATTCACCGGAGTAGCCCCCCCCCTGCAGAATTCTCTATGGCCCTTTTCAAATCCTCAAAGGTCTGCCCCTCAGCTGCTAACAGTTTTCCCAATCTCTCCTTTAACCCTTCCACTTTGTGAGACCCCCCCCCCCAAGGAAGACGCTCCACTGTGCATAGTGATAACCCACCACCCCACCTGGGATCCCTCAGGCATAATAATGTAGGGTACAGTCTCTGGGTCAATAGAATACTACATTCAATAAGAGCCACTAACGTCTGCACAAACTGATCAGCATTTCGCCCCTGCACTGTAACTTTGCCCAGATGCTTAACCTTACTCACTTCCTCCTCTATAGTAGCTTTAGTGGTCCCTAATGGGATATACAATAACAGTAAAGCATAATGAGGATTAACATCTTCTGCCTCGCTTTACCCCAACATATGGTGCACAGCCATTTTGTGGGAGGAAATTTCGAGTTTAGCCGTAGCGAGGTACTCCATCTTGTATTTGGCACCAAATTAACAATTAACTGCAATTTTGTATTTTGGCCATTGGGGACACTAATTTCAGCGGTGCCTCCAAGATGTAACCCCTAGGCAGCGCTGTCTCTAAGGTTACGACCCCTGTCTGTACTTCTAACTACAGGTTGAGGAGCCTGGATTCAATATTATGGTACCTCCACCCAGAGTAATAATAGTGGGGGTATCTACCCAACCTGGTATAGCCCACTGGGAAGTTATAACCACCCACAAACCCACCTAGTGACCAAATACCTTGTAATAAGAGATAACCCTCTGCAGTAGTTGCTACACAGTGTACAGTGATAATTAATTATATGCACACACCCCTTGCACTTACCACTAAGGACTGGTCTTCAGCAACTCCCCTGGAATCCCCAGTAAAGACAATGTTAGCAAGGCAAGCATGCATTTTCAATACTGTACACCAACTAAGAATATACTCATAAGACAGTTTAAATGTGAAACAGCAAATCAGGTTTATTAAGGGGATGTGAACAAGGATGGGGCATGAATCTAGAAGAATGATCACTGATTTGATGCAGGTTACAATGCATGCATGCACTTTAGTCCCTCAGTAAACAGTCTGACAACACTGGGTGCCCAGATTGTATGCTGGCTGGCCAGAATTGATGCCCGGGGGTGGCTGGCATTGCAGCTGTTGTTGGGGCCCTTGATGGAAAGAAAAAGCAGTTAAACATGCATAAACAAGGCTTTGGTTATTTGTATCCAGGGTTGGTTGGCCCAGTGCTCTGTAACCCTGAAACACTCTGGAGCAAACAGATGGTACCACAGAAAAATTCAAAAGAAAGTTGCAGGGAGCTACCCTGAGTTTACTCATGACACCAGTTGGTTGAGGAAGGTCTGGCGAGATGAAGACCTGCTGCTGGAAACTGAAGAGCGTAGGGAAGCTGGGCCTGCACAACTCACCTCTGCTTCATGGCCTTTCCCTCCAGGAGGCCGCAACCTGTGATTTCTTGCTGCGCAAGGGTTAGATCCCCAATCTGGTCTCTCGCCAAGAAAGCAGTCACTGGTACAGAAATGGATGACTCGAGATGAGTTTGGCACAGGCCCAAGACAGGATAAACACTTCTGGCAAAGTTCCATTTGTTTGCTGGTGAAAACCTTCAGCTGGCAGACAGTTCGGTCACTGGTAAGAAGGCTCCTTCCTGGCAAGCAGGAGTCCCTGACGAGTAAGCCATGACCCACAATAAACATTCGGCACATTTAGCTCCTCTTGCTCCAATATCTTAAGCTGCCTTCACAGAGTCTCGGGCAAACTGCCACAGTTCAAAGATTAGCTTCAGATTAGTCCGATTACTGCTATCAAGCAGTCCAATACTGGAAAACAATGGCAGGAAGGCAAGTCAGGCCTTTACCTGCCGAATCACCGCAGCTACTTTTCTGGAGCTGCCTCTCGAGCTGCTCACTCTCTCAGCTCTAACAGCAACTGAAATCTTTTTTTCTAGCAGTTCTTGAACTAGTGTGGTTTTCTAGCAAACAGATTGACTAGGGGAGATGTCAATCACAGTTCTGGTGCTCTCATCAGTCAGCTTAGGCGCCAACCTGTAAAACTACAAGAACTACAGTTTTTCTTCTCACGAGGCACTTGAACTAAGGACCCCCAAGTTCCCCTGTGTCCCAACTGGTCCAACTATCTGGAAGTTCCGAACCAAACATGGTGGTTCCCATTCAGATGCATAAGCTGCAATAAGGCAGGTTAAAGTAAACACTCTAATACAAATATAACAACAGATCAGAAAAAAACATTTACAGTAATACCTAGAGCTCCCTCTGCTTCACTATTGACCACAGAGTGGAGCAAATTAGAGTGACGCCTGGCTGGTCGCAAGCTTTGAAACACTCGGACCCAGCCCAGACCATTTACTGCATACACACTGTCTATAGTCTTAAAGGGACAGGTGCAGAGGCACATCATGGCACTCTTACGCAAATCAACAGGATCAAACAAATAACCATGGATTAATTACCTCTGCAGGACATCTGCTTGGCAGTGGGCATGCCTGGAGTCCAGAAAGACACTTAAGATAAGCCCCAAATTGTCGAGGGGAGGATTACAAGTATGCTAATGAGAAGAGAAAAACAAGGGGAGGGATAGAGAGGATCAAAAAGGCAGAAGGGGAGACTGTGCAGAAAAGGACTAAGAAAAGAACAGACATTTTAAACAATTACGTTTGCTCAGTCTACACAGTAAAAGAAGAAAGGACTGACCACCAGGGAGAAGCAAGAATGGGTGGTGGTAGATACAACCCCATTTTTAGAGGAAAGAAACATGAAAGGACTTGCAGCTCTGAAAATGGATAAGGCTATTGGACCAAATGGGATACACCCCAGGGTACTGAAAGAAGTCAGGGTGGTGCTAGTTGCCACACTGACAGCCTTGTTCAACTCTGAAAGGAATGTGTATACCTAAGGGACACACCTAGGTAGGCAGCATTCTGTACTTGAAAGGATTCAAACAACTCAAAAGGCTTGATTCAGTCATTTACTATGCTTTGTGAGTCAGACATACACAAATACAGTGCAAATAGTGCTAGAAAAAATCGCCAGTCGATTTTTAGCCAGAATTTACACTGTAGGTAGCTTGCACTTATCTCTGGCCCTGTCCTTGCACTCCATGTTGCAGGAAAGTTCTTTTGCTTTTACTTCTTGGCTCAATTACCTATATCCAGTTTCCTCACACTCTTGGATAGAGCTGCAACTTAAAATTCAATGATTCCCAAAGTGCATACCATCAGGGGAATGATGTTTCCGTCTTGCTATTTCATGTTACCTTTTACTTGGTTGTGAGTGATGCAGACATCCTAGACATGCCATAATGTGGTCAACACCACAGTAACCAGCTGACGTTGCTGACGTTAACACGTCCTCTTTAGAGCTCTAACAACAAATCAACTGGTGATTCCAACCCCTAGGAGCGGCACCTGTAGTTGGCTCTGTAGTAGTAATCATTATTTTATTTTTTCCCCTTTTGTTTAACCAGGAGAGAGACACACTAAGCTAAAAGCGTGTTTACAGGTGCAGCCTGGGAGCACAGAGAAGTTAAGTGACTTGCTCAGGGTCACATAGTATGCAAATGAGGGGTGTGGGATTCAAACCCAGGTCTCCAGATTTGCAGCTCAGAGCCTTAAACTACTGCGCTACTTAAGGTTTCACAAGATTTTGCTTTTCCATTAAGCGTACAAACAAACTTTGTTCTGACTCCAGCTTTGTTCAACAGGTCACTGGAAACAGGTATGGTTCCAGAGGACTGGCAAAGGGCTAATGTGGTCCCCCTACATAACAGTGGCAGCAGGGAGAAGGCAAGCAGCTATAGGTCTGTGTCAGTCTAACTTCTGTGGTGGGGAAATTAATTGTACTGAAAGAAAGACTGGCTGAGCATTTTGAGTCCAGTGAGGTGTAGTACCATAGGCAGCACAGAGTCTTGGGAGGAAGGTCATGCCAAATGAATCTGATAGATTTATTTGACTTGTTGGCCATGGAAATTGATAAGGGAGGGCACTGGAAGTGACCTATCTGGACTTCAGGAAGGCCTTCAACTCTGTGTCACACAGAAGGACAATATCTAAGTTGACCAGCCCAGGAGTGGGGTCTAAACTGATAAGCTGGGTTAAAAACTGGTTTACAGATAGCAGAAAAAGGGCAGTGGTTAATGGCACTCACTCTAAGGATGGGAAAGTGACCAGTGAGGTACCACAGGTTCCATTCTGGGACCAGTCCTTTACAATGTCTTTATAGGGGATATTACAGAAATATTGGAAGGAAAGCCAAGCCTTTTTGAAGATAACACCAAAATCTATAATTGATGGACACTCAGGAGGGGTAGATAAAATGCAAGGGATCTTTGAAAACTTGTGGAGTGGTCCAAAACATGGCACTTGGGGTTGAATGCCAAAAAGTACAAAATCATGTACCTAGGTCATACGAGCCACAGTGCTGAGCATAGGATGGGGGGTACTGACAGTCACCAGACAGGAAAAGGGCCTTGGGAATGTTATATCAGAGGACCTTGTCGCAGGTACGTGGGTATAAAGATAACACTGGACACAGCAATAGGGTACAACACACCCACAGTGTGTTTTATTTTATACAAAAGTAGAAAAAAATAGAAATGAAACAGTTCAAATAGAACAAGAAAATAAACAATAGCTCAAGGCTATTTCACCTTACATCAGGCATCTCAAAACAATTCATCAGCTTTCCTGCTGTTAGAGATAAATTCTTGTTCATGCACAGGTCCTTTTGCTTATCTTCCTTCAGGTAAGTGAGACTGGCTATGCAGCAAATCTGGCTTTTGGTGTTTGAGGAGGGCTTATATAGCCCTTCCACTTATGGGACAGTCCCTCCCAAAACATCATATTAGTTCTAGAATGGTCCCTAAATAGGGAAACTCCTCCTCTATTACATAATGAGATTTTACTTATGGGAAGTCCCTCTATAGGAAATCCCCTTCCCGAGGTCTTGCTAACAGGTCAGCACCTATTTTCTACAGTATATAAGCAAACAGTGCAAACATTAATTACATTTATACATGTGCTGTATTGTTATAGTATACAGGCACTAGCCCTTTAAATTATATCTCAGGGCTCTGTACATAATGGGGCTCCTTTAGAGCCCTGCAGTTTCTCTTTATTCTTTAATTTGTTTAGTTTTGTCATTGTGTTTAGTTTATATTGCAGCCCTCTCCTATTCTGAGGGCTACTTCAGCTGTATAGCATTTCCTCATACATGGGGACGTTCCTGCCCATTTAAATCATTTGTTTTCTATGTTGTAGCAGAGCGGCAGACTGCTAGACAATAATTATCTAGCTGCTGTGCTTTGGGGCTCTGTATAGCTTTCATGTCCAGGGACATCATAGTCCCTTTTTATTTTTAAGCACTCGTTTTTCGGAGGACTCAGATTGCTCAGGGAAGCCTGCTTTTCTAGCAGCCTAGACTGGCTATACACATGCCATGGACTCCTCCATGGCTAGCTGGCACAATTCTACAGCATATTCTATACAAAGCCAGCAGCTGGGAGTCCTAATAATACAGGGGCATCAGTAATTATTTACACAGTTACAGAGTGGCAGCAAAAGTAAAAGCCAAAGTTTGCCGCTTGGTTCAAACAGTCCCTGCTTCGATACAAGATTTCTTTGGATAACATTCTACACAACAACGGAGCGGCAGCAAAATAATTTAAACAAGGGAGACATAATGCTGCTCCGTTATTCTCATATTCCATCTAATGGAGTGAACATTATTTTGTATTTAACTGCCATTTTAAACATTTCTAAACATTCCTGCACCATATACATAAAAATGGCATAAGCATTAACTTAATTAAGCACTGCAGCACTTTAAACTCATAATATAGCACAGAATGCACCCTATGCACTTTTTTCAACTAGCACCTTATATACTTAAAGGCACTTTATATCTTTTGACAGTAAATGCTATAAATGCACCCTATTTCATTCTTGCCAGCTGGCCTTAACTTGGTGCATTATTTTGCAGAGTTCTTGGTGAGGATGGATATATGGAAATTAGAAATAAAAGATGTAGGAAAAAAGTTTAGTGACAGATAGAAAAGACTGATGTAGGTGACCAACCTAGGCCACTAGCGGAAAAAGGTAAAGTATGGTATAGGAAGATACTGTTGTGCAACAGATTTCAGTAGGAATAAGAAGAAAATAGGAAAGGCATCCCTCCACTGGGGTTATTGGGCTTTCTGCCACAGATCTTAAGGTGCCAGCACAGTGTGACAAGGCTATGGACAGGGCTGGTGGGATGATGGGGCATATAGAGAGAGGTATCTCCAAGGAGGAGGGAGCTGGTACTGCTGTTAAATCATTCCCTGGTATGCCCTACATGAAGTAATGTGTCCAGTTTTGGAGACCACACCTCAGAAAGGATATAGACAGGGTACAGTCTGCTCAGAGGAGGGCAGATGAAATGATACAAGTTTTGCATGGGAAGCCCTATGAGAAGAACAGGAGGGATTGCAACATGTTCACCCTGGAATAGAGGAGAGAGAGGAATGATATGATCGAGACCTACATGTACCTCACATGGGTACATAGGGTGCAGGTAGGGAGTCTCCTTCAAATCAAGATGAGCACCAGGATCAGGGGCATGTGATGAAGCTGTGTGTGGGGGGTCCAAGAAAGATGAGAGGAAATATTTTTTCACAGAAGATGTTGTAGTGAGCTGGAACAGACTGCCAGCAAAGGTGGTAGAGGCTAAAATGTGGGGGGCTTCAAGGATGCATAGGATAAACCTAGGGGATCATTAGAAAACAGGCAAGGAGGGGGATGGTCATGGGAGACCAAATAGAGTCTGCTGAGGTGGAATAGGTAGGTAACACTTGAGCAAAATGAGTGGGCCAAGTGGTCCTTTTCTGCCAACAAATCCTAGGTTTCTATGTACTGTACCCCATACCAGATGAATGTATCTGGCTAGTCCCTCTCCCACCACCACTGCTGCAGCACACCCCGGAGCTCAGACCACTATCATCCTCTGGGAAAGGGAAAGCAATGAGAACAATAGATGGATGGAGAATGTATATCAGGATTTTAACAACAGCAGAGCCTGCACAGGGTGGGGCTGTTGGAGAGGGGAATCAGGAGCATATCAGAGGAGTGGAACTCAAATTCGGGGCTGAAGCAATTCACCTTCCTCTGTTGTTGCCGCCCACCACCCCCAGTGTCATGAGAGAAAAAAGGGTAAGGGAAAGAGAGGGTCTGCAACCTGCCAACAGATGAGGGAGGGGGAATGACCTTTCACAAGAATTAAATGATTTTATACTACACACACAAATGAAGTCCAAGAATCAATGACACTAGCAAACTACAAACTATAATCATGTAAATTGTCCAAGGAAGCCATGTGCTTTTCAGTCAACTACCAATTCATGAAGCAGTGAAAGCTGGTGTGCTGTACTATCCATTATCCTTTTCACCATAACATCAACTCAGGTTGGTCAGAGGGATATCTCAGAATCCTGTGGTGGTGGTTATCCCATACCCTGCTCTGCAAATCTTGCTGGGCTGCGTGTGCTCTGTCGATGGAGGAGTTGTATCTTGAACTGGGAGCCACGTTATTGAGCAGAATCAGCAGCATCAAAAAGTATGATTCTGGGATATGGCACCTTGAGTTACAATCGCAGCTCTGATTGTGCTGGAGATGTGGAGAGTGGGAAAGAGGAGAGTGGTGCTCCTTGTCCCACTAGCTCACTGACTAGCCCACTAACTAGGTTAGTCTGTGTAAATCCTACCTTGTTCAAATGGTTTGCTTTCCACTTCTGTAGTGTACTGTGTTTCCCCTTGTCTTTAGAGTGTATAATCCTGTTCCATATATACATTTTGTGGAGTATTAAATATTATATTTATATACTTTATGCTATTTGTGGTTGTGTTTTTAAAGGTATAGAAAACCCGAGGTAACTGGCAAGTCTGTGATTCATTTCCAAAGCACCAGGCTACTAAACCATATAAAGCAAAGTGTGCTCAGCTGTGACTAAATGGGTTGGTTACTTGCCCTTTGGGAATGAATACTGTACTGGGTGAGCGGTGGCTGTGGTAGGATTTTGATCTAAAGATACCCTGAGTGAGAGTCAAGCTGGGTGGTGGCAGCGTATCAGGGTGACCGTTCAAGTGCCTGAAGGTTTGGGAGAACTGGTAGCAGTGTGGACTGAATTCTGGGAGTGAACCTGCATGTGACAATTGAATACATTTCATACAGTACAAAAATCACAGCACTCTCTGCTTTGGACAAAGGATGCAGAAGCAAAGTCTTTTTACTTTGTATTTTAGTTACCAAAATGCCAGACTTCACAGATATAAGACAGCAATGGGGTAGCTAAATCCTCCTGACCTCATTTCGCCTCTCAGCTTTAGCAAAGGAATAATACCCTAGAGGGCATTATTCCTTTGATAAACCTGAAAAACAAAACAACATCAGGAGGATTTACCTGCCCCCATTGCTGTCGTATATCTGTGAAGTCTGGCATTTTGGTAAATAAAATACAAGGTAAAAAGACTTTGCTTCTGCATCCTTTGCCCAAAGCAGAGAGTGCTGTGATTTTTTGTACTGTCTGGATTGATAATTGTCACTGGCACCTGGTCTTTTAAGCGGTGTTGGTGCTTCCTTTTGTACACATTTCGTGTTGCTTACTATGTACCATTATTTCTTACAAGATATCCTCCCTTCATATTATAATTAACTATCATAAGTCGGGGGCAGCAGACTTCCAGTGACATTGTGATGGCACCTGTAGCCAGATCCATCAGCTCTTTCTAACTGCTTCTAAACAGCCCCGTGCAGCAGAGTACTTTACGGGGGCACTTACCTCATGATAAAAACTGGCCAGCAGAAACTAATCTCCTCACAGATGGATGACAACAGATTGCGAGACGATCTTACTGACTCTGACATGTCTCGACCATCCCACATGTCCCAGGCCTTAGAGGCTGCAACTTCCCCACAACAACAGGCTAAATGGAAGCAGGTGAAGCTGAAAACCATTCTCACCAAGCTACGGGCTTCTGAGCACATCTGAAAGCCACAATATCTGCCATGCAGAGGCATTTCCACTCTTAAATCAAGGGCTGACACAGCCAACCACCCGCTCTGTGCTATGGATGAGAGAGGAGATTGCCTTGAGGTGGCAGTCGTTCAGCTCACCACAACCCAGGCATAAATCATCAGACAGGAGGAAGATGCTGAGAACAAGGCAAGATGGAGAAATATCCTTCTATATGGACTCCTCAGAAATAACGAGGGCTCTGACTTGAAAGACTTTTTGGACAGTTTCCAGCATACATCACTAGAACTGCCAGTAGATCTCAAACTGGACATCGAGAGAACACACCAGGCACTGGGCTCAAAGCCTCACTTCTGAGAGCCCCACCCCCGGACAATCGTTGTCAGATTTCAGTGTTGTGCAGTAAAAGACCAGGCGCCACAAATGGCTGGGAGGACAAAAACTGTGTACTGTGGTACTACCCACATCTTTTTCAACAATGATTTCTCCAGCAGTGATGCAGTATCACAGGGAGTACATTCTAATCTTGCAAGCCCTCCACCAGCAGCAAATGAAATTTAAAACCCTGTATCCTGCCCTACTCATAGTGCAGCTACAACATGGATAATGATCCTATGGTTCAACGTGGTAGGTAATGGATCTACAGGCAAGAGTCATGCTGGTTCCAGATCTCCACAGTGAGACATGACCTCCACTACAGCTCCATTCCAGATGGCAACAATAGGGCCCACGCCAGCAATGATGCCAGCAAGTCATCCACGCTACTGCAGAAAGAGTGCAGCAACTACAGTTCATGAGAAAGGAATCACATGCTATCAAAACCTGACTAACTGATTGAAACACTCCTATATTTACAAAAGGAGGGAGTGAGTATCAAGGGTGACTTATGGGATAATGGTGAGGGCATCCAATGTTTGCAGGGGGCCAGGGGTGAGTGGTGCAGTCACTGAGACCACACTGTGCAGTTCTCTAGTTTCTACTATGCCTTTTCAAGCTAGAGGTGGCAGAAGGTCTGGGGAGGTTACAGTAACTCTGGTTGCTGGGCTCCTCCTCTCAAATGACAACACAATCCAAAATTCTTTTACCTTTCACTACTGCACTATTTACAAACTCATGGAGCATGATACATCCTCAGCAGTGCAAAGCTCAGGGACAGAAGGCTCAGATGACATGTGGCCATTTCATTAATGCCTTTTCCTGGGCTCTCCCCTTGCCTGGGGCTCCCCCAAGAGGTGTCTTCACACTCTGGTGCCCCCCTAAGTGGGGGAACCACATACTTTATCTGATGTACCTCCTTTTACTGGAGGGACATCACTACTACTGCTCAGCCCTGGTTTTGGGGACAGTGACCATGTCCAAGAGACACTCTAGTACAGCTCTGAGAGTAAGATTGGGAATTTCTAAGTTTTCCTTATTCATTGCACATCAGGCTATTTTCTACGGCACATAGGATCCAAAGCAGCACCTGACAGCATCTGCTACACCTCATATTTGCCTGTACTTAAGGACTCTAACACAGTAAAGCCTTGGACTCTGCCATATGACTGACTCAGGTGTCCCAGAGGCCAGCAATTTCTGCCTAGCCCCTACCTGGGACCTTTACCAGAGTGTCTCACTGATGGAAACACTATCCTGGACATTAACAGCATGCCACGTTGCTTCTGTAAAATTAGACCAAACTGAACAAGTGTATATACTGCACAGAAACTAAGCTTCCTAGCCACGCTGATGCAAAGGGGTACCTCAGTATAGTGAATCCATCCTTTGAGGTGTATTGAACTACTGGACCTCTACGACTGACCATCTGACATTGTCCAGTCCACCAAGGTTTCAGTAGGGGGGGTTGACAAGACAGGAGATAGGAGATAGGAGAAGTACTTTGTTGCCAACAGCAGTTTTTTTTTCTTCCTTTCATTTCATTTCATTTTCTTATGTATTCTTTTACGTTCTCCTCCTGTTCAACCAAGGATGTTTTATCCCTGCATAGCCCCACACTCATGGGATGCAGGATGAACCTCCCCATCATGGCTTCATCTGTTTCCATCGATCAGCAGCCATGAACTCACAAGGTGGGTGTCTCTTTCCACTCTTCCCTTGGAGGGTAGTCTTTTCCTCTTCTTCCCTTGCACTGCTGCTGCAGCGCGGGCGAAGATAGTTCAGGAATGTGGAGCCCAGATGGCTCTGAAGTTCATGTTCATGCCTGGCAGAGGTTTTTGTATTCACCCCAGGGGTTTTGGGAAAGGAGGGTGACCAGTGGGGTGCCACAGAGATCAGTTCTGGGGACAGTCCTGTTTAATGTCTTCATAAGTGACATTATGGAGGGGCTGGAAGGGAAGGTGTGCCTCTTTGCAGATGACACAAAGATCTGCAACAGGGTAGACACTCCATGAGGGGTGGAAAAAATGAGAAGGGACCTAGGTAAACTGGAGGAAAGGTCTAGAGTATGGCAGCTGAGATTCAATGCAATAAGGTGCAAAATCATTGATTTGGGGTGCAAGAACCCAGGGGAGGACTTCATGATGGGGGGGGGGATACTGACAGTCACCAAACAGGAAAGAGATTTGGGGAAATCATATCTGATGACCTAAAGGCAACCAAACAATGTGCAAAGGCTGTGGGCTGCACCAGTGGGATGTTGGGGTGCATTGGGAGAGGTATCACCAGCAGAAGAAAAGAGTTGGTGATGCCACAGTACAGATCATTGGTGAGACCTCATTTGGAATACTGTGTCCAGTTCTGGAGGCCTCATCTCCATAAGGAAATAGACAGGGTGGAGGCAGGTCAAAGAAGAGCAACAAAGATGGTGCAGGGCCTGCACAAAAAGTCATATGAGGAGAGACAGGGAGACCTCAATATGTATAACCTGGAGGACAGGAGAAACAGGGGAGATATGATAGAGACCTACAAATATCTAAAAGGCATAAATAGGGTACCAGAGGCTCTCATTTTTTCTGAAAAGGAGATGTTCAGGAACAAGGGGGCATGATATGAGGTTGGAAGGGGGTAGACTAAGGGGTAACGTGAGAAAGTATTTTTCATGGAAAGGGTGGTGGTGGATGGATGGAATAGACTCCTAGCGGAGGTGGTGGGGGCAAACACAGTGGGGAAATTGAGAAATGCAAGGGGCCGGCATAGGGGAACCCTGGTGATAGGAACAAGACAGTAAAATCGGAGATCAAGTAGGGTCTGTGACTTTTGCAGAAGGTAGAGAAAATGGGCAGACTGGATGGGCCTAGCAGTCCTTATCTGCCATCAGGTTCTATGTTTCTATATTTAGGGGCCAGGATTTGTAAAGTTTCCCCTAAGGTTCTTGGTTTTGTCATTCGGGGGATTTTTAACTTGCACAGGAGCCAAGTACAGCTCATTTCTACCACAGGCACTTATAGACCACTTCAGGCCAGAGGCTGGGACAGTACTCTTTTTTTAGAAAGAGGCGTGTAAGTATGGGTTAGATGGCAGGTGGGAGTCCCCAAAAATGGACTGTCAAGGGGGTCCCAACTGCTGTCTTATAGTTGGTCATATGTGGAAATGATGCATACTAACCTCACTTATAAAGTGGTTTCACAAAACGTTAATGTTCTTAGTAACCCAGGGAAATGCACAAAACGACTTATTTAAAAAGCAACAAAGGGCTAAATTATTCTCCTAGAGGAGACCCGTATGTTCACAGCAGAATGTGCTAAATTGGTGAACTATATGGCTTTACCTCAGTCATGACTTCTGATTACCAATATGGCAGACAGAGAGGGATGGTAATTTTAATTCCTCATCATTCCCTGTTCAGTCTTGACCGCTTCTACACTGAGAAAGGTGGCCAACTGGAGCTGGAAATTGGTTCCATGCAGGGAGCTCCATTGAAGTTAGACAGTGTGTACTTTCTCCTGGGACAGACGCAACAGCCTCAATGGTTATTTGATAAACCTGTGGAATTGAAGCAGGGTCCCTTGCTTTTAAAGGGATTTTAGCCTTTTACTAGATCTGGGTATGGACAGCGCCAGCCCCTGACTTCCACCATCTATGGCAAGCCAGAAATATGGTGCTGGCTTATCAAAGAACTAGAATTAATACATATTTGGTGCCACTTCCATCCCCAAACCTGTTCTTACACTTTTTATTCAGTTGTCCACTCCCACTATTCGAGAATAAACTATTTCTTCATAAGCTTGGAACATGTGGAGAGAGTGGAGAGCGTTAAGATAGACCCAATACTCCTCTTCGACCCTGTGTCTATCAGTGTGGAACTGGAACTGCTGCCAGAGAAAAGCCTAAAACAGTGGCATTTTAATGTCTCATTTCTGTGAAACCCAGAGTTTCATACCACGGTGAAAGAGTGCATCGAGGCAATCCTTGCTGTCAATGCCTCCGCAGGTGTCTCAGAGGCAATCCTTTGGGACACCCTAAAGACAGTACATAGGGGTGACATAATTAGTTATGTGACCTGGAAAAAATGGCAATGAGATCAAAGACAGACTTAACAACAGGAGACCATAAAATTCATGCAGCAAGCCCATATGCAGGGCGACTCACCCCTGCTTCCACAAATTTATACAATGAAAATGGAATTACAAGACATCTTAATGAATTAAACAGAACAGTATATTAAGCAATGATATTATGAGGGGGATGGATGCCTTAAGAATATTAGTCTATAGACTTTGATAACAGAAACAGGCTGCGATTACCAAACTCTGTCATGGTTCTACTGGACAGGTTCATTATCACGTAAATTAGATCACGGCTATGTTCCATACCTTCTATGTTACTCTTTATGACCAGGTCCCCAAACCACCCCCAGGACAGCTATGCTGCCCTTTTTGATAACCTTATCTTATCTGCCTTGACCAGTGCCCAATAGCAGCAACTGAAATTTACTGTGATCACTAAATTTTAAGACAACTAAACATCCCAGCCCAGATGGACACACAGTCAAATGTGTTAAATCATTTAAAACACTTTTACTGCCCACCCTCCATATTACCTTCCAGGCAATCTTGGAGGGGCTACAGCACTACCCAGTTGGAAATATGCAAATATTTCTACAATCTAAAGCCACATAAAGACCCCCTGAATTGTGAATCTTGTGGTCTGATCTCAGCCCCAATATGGGCTGTAAACTATTCAAGAGCATACCGGTAGCCTGTTTGGAACAGATCCTTCCTGTGATCCATAAAGATCAAGCAGGGTTTGTATCCAAGATGACAGATAATATAAAATGGACGCAATACTTGATAGAACATGCCTGCCGCAATAACACCCTATCTGTAATTCTTAGTTTAGATTCCCAAAAGACATCTGATAGGCTCTCCCTGCTTTTTTTTCTGTAATGTACCATTACTAAATTTCAATCTCCAGAATTGACCAGAGAAGTTATACAGACCCTTGCCACCCCGGCCCTCCACCCTCAAAGACCCATGAGGAAGAAAGCGATGGTTCAGGCTTGAAGTAAAGCATAGCACTGGAGCAAAGAATGGGCCTGTCAGTGCAAATGGGAGCCGGAGCCCAGGAAGAAGAAAGAAAAATGGAGGCCCACCAAGTGAACTTTGGTACCTTGGTAGGGTAAGCACCAATGGGGCCTGTAGCCAAAAGAAATTTTGCTTGTAGGTGTGTTCAGCAGTGGGTCAGAATGTGTCATGACAGTGGGTCCACTATGGCAATGGGGCCTGGGGCGTGGCTCAGAAGTGGCAGCCAAGCAGCTGAAGGTGTAGTAGTGGCAGAACTACCCCTGTTCCCCAGGCCAGTGGCAACTACAGAGATGGGACTCCCTGTTTGAGCAGTCTGTGGTAGCATGGGAAGTCCATTTGGGGGTGTGATGTTTGGGACCCAGGAAGGGTGGCAGCCCATTGGGTGCTCTGGTGTGGCACTAGTAGCAGTCCCCCTGATGAATCAGTTCAGAGACTGGAATCACTGCATGAGTGGAAAATGCTGGGAATTACTGGGAAAAGCCCGGGGGTACCCACAACTGCCTGGAATAGGGTCCAGCTGCTGTGCATTGGCATCAGTGTTTGGATGTCTGAAAGGGTCTCTGGTGGTTCAGATCTTGCTAATGGAATATTGTATGAAGTGTAACAATGTCAAGATCTTAAAGGAATGAATAGGCTCCATGTTCTGTGGCAACCCCCTTGGGAAGTTCAGAACGTCGCAAGGACAGTGAAAGGACAGGGGTCAGGACAGTAGAAACATCTCGTGCTGTCTTGCTCCCTATGTAAAATGATGATTAGGAGTGCAAAGCTTGGAAAGGAAATGTCTGACTAGAAAGTTTGAGGAAGCTAGAAGCAATAAATTTAAGGTGCTGCTTGATACAAGAATTGGTGCTGGGTGTGGCCTAGTTTCAGCCTGCCATGGTATTGCTGCCAGGAATTTAGCCCGCACAGCTTAAGGGAGGTCTGCATGAAATGAATCAGTCTGTTAGTTCAAGAGACTGTTAAAGTAGATTTCCCAGAGTTGGCTGTGAAAGAGAACCCACCAAAAAACTGCCCCCATGCTCCATGGAGTGGTTGTTACTGTTTAAAGTTAATTAAATCATTTTTGCATTTTTGATTCTGGAGTGGACAATTGACTTAATCAGTGTAAATGTGTTCCTTCCCTGCTAACCAGTCTTCCCCCTGCAGAATCCTGGAACACCCAGCAGCAGACTTTGTTCCCCCGTTCCTGCAAATTCCATTCACGACCAATCAACGAACCAGGTAACAAGCTGTTTCTGTTTCTAATTCCTTGGACTGTGGTTACTTGGGTTGTATAGTGCCTCCCTCCCACCAATTTACCATCTGGATACCCCTAGATGGGGAAGCATCTTGCAACATTGGGGACACATCCGAGATTTGATAAAAAAAAAATGAAAGAACTGTTGGGGACATGTGTCATGCCTGAAGTTGCATTTAATAAAGCTGTAGGGAGATATCTAGCCCTTTAGGTGCCATCTTGGACTTTTGCAACTTTGCACCTCACAGCAGTGCCATTTTGTACCATGAACTATTTATGCATGCCTTTAATTTATACAGAATATTAAAGACCTCTTGGGACTGGCTGAGGCCCCAGAGCTGGGACTGTGGGGTCACATTGCAGGGAGTTGGCAGTGGCATTGTGACTGAATTTTGCAAACTGTGCCACAAGTGTTTGAACTCGAACACCAACTTCAGTCCTATACTAAGACATTGTATTGGAACTATCATGGCTGAAACCCCAGAAAACCAAATGGTTCTTGCGGTAGCATCAATGCTGTCTTGGTTCTGGGAGGTAGCCCAGCGAGGAGGTATGCAGGAGAAATGTGTAATCTGCCATCAGTCTGGAGATGTGGTGAAGGATCTCCCTGTATGCCTGGAGTGTGCTGGTAGTGGCTCTGTTCTTCTGCCTAGGCTTGCTATTGATTATCAGCCTGCCTGGAGTTTGGTTACCACCCTTGCTTTGGCAAGTGTCACATCGTTGAGTCTGGAGAACTGGGAGCAACTGGAGGGTGTATTTGGTGAGGTACATCGCAGAGAGAGGGGCGAGAGATGCCTGCCCAGCCCTTCTCCTCTGGCAGTGCCTGATCCTCCCCATGGCAGAGGGAGAGGCCATGGGGTGGCAGGTAGGAAAAAACTATCAGAGTACCCTGCATTGGACCCACACACCCGGGTGACAGGTACCATGAAGAAATCATGAGGATCACCCTCTGTAGCACGGGAAGCTCTTCAAGCCAGCAAGCCTGATGTGATTGTGGAAGAGGTTGTTTCAGAGGGAGAATCCAGTGAGGATGAAAAAGAGTGTCCTGTGCCTCCTCCTCCAGTTATGCCATACAAGTCATACACATTTGATGACCAGTTGTGGGAAAGGGGTATTCCAAAGCCTTATTGATTTCCCAGCCAGAGATTTCCCAATACCATTCCCCAACTGCGACAAGTGTGTGTTAAAAAGAGAACAGACGTGAACACTTTAGAACCTTCTGACCCCCACTACCTTCACTACAGAATCATAGAATTATAGAAATCTGATGGCAGATAAGGACCGTCTGGACCATCGAGTCTGCCCCTTTCCCCCTCTTACTCATCACCTATGTCACAGGACCTCCCCTTCCCGCCACTTACCAACCCCTTATGACTATCCCACACCCTCTTGAATACCTCAACCATTTCAGACCACTTCCTCTGGTAGTTTATTCCAGGCCTCCACCACCCTCTCCATGAAGTAACACCCCCTCACAATGCCTCTAAATCTTCCTCATTCTAATCTTAGACTATGCCCTCTAGTTTTAACCCCCAACTTCCTTTCAGATAAGCTTCCCTCCCTCACCTTATTGATCACCTTCACGTACTTAAATGTTTCTATCATGTCCCCCTCTCCCTTCTACGCTCCAATGGGTACAGATCCAATTCCCTCCACTTCTCCTCATATTGCTTCCCCTGCATACCATGCACCATCTTGGTTGCCATTCCTTGAACCCTCTCAGTCCCATCTATGTGCTGGCATAGGTGTGGTCTCCAGAACTGGACCCCATACTCCAGATGCGGCCTCATCATGGTTTTATAAAGAGGCATCAGTACCTCCTCTTTCTGCTTGTTATGCCCCTCCCAATGCACACCGACATTCTAGTTGTCTTTCCCACCGCTTTGCTGCATTGATTACCTACCTTAAGGTTGCTTAATATTGTAATCCCCAGATCCCTTTCCTACTCAGCTGGCTTAATTACCTCCACCCCGTCATCAAGGCACAGGTCAGGAAGCATAGGAAAACCAGGAGCAGTTGTAGAATTCACCCAACACTATTTATTTACACTAGCAGTATCATAAAATAAATTTGTTCAGTATAACTATTTACAAAGGCAAAATAAAATAATGTTTTCTTTCAGTCTCTGTGTCCCTTGTTCTCCTAATCTTTCTTGCAGTTGCAGCTTTGCTCTTATAAGTCTTTTCAACCCCCACTCTTGGCAAGCATCCTGTTATTGTAAGTGTTCTGTTCTTGTGAGTTTCAGGAGCTGCTAGAACACAGTGTGCTTGCTGAGGCCCCTACTGCTTTTGTAAAAAGCTTAAAATATTGCACTTAGGGTAATTTCTGGAGTGTTCCATTAGCTTTTTACAATCATCTCAAATTATAATTATATACATTTCAACAGTAATATTATATATTTTCTAAATAAGAGATGCCAATATCAGTTTCATTTCCAAAGAATGATTTGCACATATTTTTATATTAGTAAACATGCAAAGGAGGAAAACCAGACAGCAAGGGAATACTGAGAGACAGTGTGAGGCAAAGAATTGCAAGACTGTTCGGGTTGATCAAATCCAAGGTCTCACAGGAAAATGTGGTTGCGCAACCAGACAGAGAAGAGACAGAGAAGGAAAGATCCTTGCTTTTAAACACTTTCTTTCTAACAAATGGGACAGGGCCCTATTTCACCCTTTCATACTCACACACACACACCCAGCGTGTGAGCAGCTTGTGGGTTTTTACGCCCCATGTGCATCACTGCACACTTTTTGGCATTGAATTTCAGCTGCCAAGTTTCTGACCACCCTTCCAGAATCTTCAGGTCCTCCATCATGGCCTCCACCCCCCCGGGTGACCACCCTATTGCAGATCTTCATATCATCTGCAAATAGGCACACCCTCCCCTCCAGCCTGCCTGCCTGCTATCTCACTGATATAGATACTAAAAAGAGGGGTCCCAGTACCGACCCCTGGGGCACCCCACTCATCACCCCCATCTCCCTGGAATGTACCCTATTAACCATCTTCCTCTGGCTTCTGTCCTTCAACCAGTTTTCCACCCACCTAGTTATCTTCTGTCCCGCCCCTAAGCTTTCCAGCTTATTTATCAGCCTTCTGTGAGGGATGGTGTCAAAGTCCTTCCTGAAGTCCAGATAGGCCATGTGCACTGCCCTCCCAATCAACCACCTTTGTCATCCAATCAAAGAACTCTATTAGATTCATCTGACATGACCTCTCAGTTGTGAAGCCATGCTGCCTATCGTCAAGTAGTCTGCTGTCTATCAGGTAGTTTACCACTCTTTCCTCTAATAGCATTTCCATCACCTTCCCCACCACCGAGGTGAGGCTGACCAGGAAATAATTTCCCATCTCCTCCCTGCTGCAACCTCCTTATTCAGTGGCACCAGGTCTGCCATCCTCCAGTCACCTGACACCCATCCAGTATCCAGGGGACAAGTTAATCAGCCTTGCCAGAAGTGCTGTCAGCTCCTCTCTCAGTTTCCTGAGTACTCTAGGATACAAGCCATCTAGGCCCATTGCCTTTTCTACCTTCAACCTTCCATTTTCCCAGCCAGAAATTTCCCAGTACCATTCCCCGGCTGTGACAAGTGTGTGTTAAAAAGAGAACAGACATGAACACTTTAGAACCTTCTGACCCCCACTACCTTCACTATAGAACCATAGAATTATAGAAATCTGATGGCAGTAAAGGACCCTCTGGACCATCAAGTCTGCCCCTTTCCCCCTCTTACTCATCACCTATGTCACAGGACCTCCCCTTCCCCCCTACTTGTTAACCCCTTATGTCTATCCCACATCCACTTGAATTCCTTGACCATTTCAGGCTCCACCACTTCCTCTGGTAGTTTATTCCAGGCTTCCACCACCCTCTCTATGAAGTAACGCCCCCTCACATTGCCTCTAAATCTTCCTCATTCTAATCTTAGACTATGCCCTCTAGTTTTAACCCCCAACTTCCTTTCAGATAAGCTTCCCTCCCTCACCTTATCGATCCCCTTCACGTACTTAAATGTTTCTATCATGTCCCTCTCTCCTTTCTACTCTCAAATGGGTACAGATCTAATTCCCTCCACCTCTCCTCATATTGCTTCCCCTGCATACCATGCACCATCTTGGTTGCCATTCCTTGAACCCTCTCAATCCCATCTATGTTCTTGTGTAGGAGTGGTCTCCAGAACTGGACCCTATACTCCAGGTGTGGCCTCATCATGGTTTTATAAAGAGGCATCAGTACCTCCCTCTTTCTGCTTGCTATGCCCCTCCCAATGCACACCAACATTCGAGTTGCCTTTCCCACCGCTTTGCTGCATAGATTACCTGCCTTAAGGTTGCTTGATATTATAATCCCCAGATCCCTTTCCTACTCAGCTGGCTTAATTACCTCCCCCCATCATCAAGGCACAGGTCAGGAAGCATAGGAAGACCAGGAGCAGTTGTAGAATTCACCAAAAATTATTTATTTACACTAGCAGTATCATAAAATAAATTTGTTCAGTATAACTATTTACAAAGGCAAAATAAAATAAAGATTTCTTTCAGTCTCTGTGTCGCTTGTTCTCCTAATCTTTCTTGCAGTTGCAGCTTTGCTCTTATAAGTCTTTTCAATCCCCACTGTTGGCAAGCATTCTGTTTTTGTAAGTGTCCTGTTCTTGTAAGTTTCAGGAGCTGCTAGAACACAGTGTGCTTGCTGAGTCCCCTACAGCTTTTGCAAAAAGCCTAAATATTTGCACTCTAGTAACTTCTGGAGTGTTCCATTAGCTTTTTACAATCATCTCAAATTATAATTATATACATTTCAACAGTAATACTATATATTTTCTAAATAAAAGAGATGCTAATATCGGTTTCATTTCCAAACAATGACTTGCACATATTTTTATATTAGTAAATATGCAAAGGAGGAAAAACAGACAGCAAGGGAAAACTGAGAGACAGTGTGAGGCAAAGAATTGTGACACTGTTTGGGTTGATCAAATCCAAGGTCTCACAGGAAAATGTGGTTGCACAACCAGACAGAGAAGAGACAGAAAAGGAAAGATCCTTGCATTTAAACACTTTCTTTATAACAAATGGGACAAGGTCCTATTCCACCCTATCACACTCACACACATACATCCAGTGTGTAAGCTGCTAGTGGGTTTTTACACTACATGTGTATCACTGCACACTTTTTGGCATTGAATTTCAGCTGCCAAGTTTCCGACCACCCTTCCAGAATCTTCAGGTCCTCCCTCATGGCTTCCACCCCCCTGGGTGTCCACCCTATTGCAGATCTTCATATCATCTGCAAATAGGCACACCCTCCCCTCCAGCCTGCCCACTATCTCACTGATATAGATATTTAAAAGATGGGTCCCAGTACCCACCCTTGGGGCACCCCACTCATCACCCCATCTCCCTGGAATGTACCCCATTAACCATCATCCTCTGGCTTCTGTCCTTCAACCAGTTTTCCACCCACCTAGTTATCGTCTGTCCCACCCCTAAGCTTTCCAGCTTATTTACCAGCCTTCTGTGAAGGATGGTGTCAAAGGCCTTCCTGAAGTCCAGATAGGCCATGTCCACCGCCCCCCCAATCAACCACCTTCATCATCCAATTAAAGAACTCTGTTAGATTCATCTGACATGGCCTCTCAGTTGTGAAGCCATGCTGCCTATCATCGAGTAGTCTGCTGTCTAGCAGGTAGTTTACAACTCTTTCCTCTAATAGCATTTCCATCATCTTCTCCACCACCGAGGTGAGACTGACTGGGCAATAATTTCCCATCTCCTCCCTGCTGCCCTCCTTATTCAGTGGCACCAGGTCTGCCATCCTCCAGTCACTTGGCACCCATTCAGTATCCAGGGACAAGTTAAACAGCCTCGCCAGAAGTGCTGTCAGTGCCTCTCTCAGTTCCCTGAGTACTCTAGGATACAAGCCATCTAGGCCCATTGCCTTGTTTACCTTCAACCCTCCTAGTTCTTCTTTTACCCTGTCCTCACTGAATGGGCTAGGATCCACTCTTTTGTCATCCCCTTCTCTCTTCTTTAACTCAGGTCCCTTCCCCTCCCCTCCCCTTCCACCATATATACTGAGCAAATGTAGCTATTCAGCACCTCTGTCTTCTCAAAGTCTCCCTCCACCAGTGCTCCCCATCCTCATTATCCCCTACCTTGTCTTCCCCCTTTCCCCAACATATCTAAAAAAAGTTTTATCTCCCCTTTTGGCCTACCTAGCAATTCTCTCTTCCATATCCACTTTTGCCCTTCTAATCTTTTTCCTTGCCACTCTCAGCTTCGGGGAGCTGGCTGTTGAAAGGCACAGCCCCTAAAACCAGTGTGCGCATATTTATGACTTGTCTCAGGCTGAGCGTTGGGTCCTTCACTGCATCCGTAGAGAGTACCCTGAGGAGAACTTCCCCTATCTGACAGAGCTCATTTGAAATGTGATCGAGGAGAAGCAAGAGGACTGAACATTCCAGGCTGCCTTGGACAAGGTAAAAACCAAAAGCCTTGGGAGTGCTTTGGAGTTGGATGCCAAGAGCAGAAAGCTATCAAGAAAGTTCAGCAGATGTATTTGTCCTCTGTATGGACTGGTGTGACTTTATTTAAGACATTTGCCATTGTTCAGAATTGTGGAAGGGCAGCAAACCAAATATTATACCATCTGTGAGAACACCAACTGAGAAAAAGGTACAAAGCTGGACCCCAAGTTGTATTCTGCTAAAAATTTATGCCCCATGCCATTGCCCATTTCCACCTAACCAAATCCAAGACTGTTTAAAATGTTCCCTCTGGGGTTCATCGTGCATCCAAAGAAGCATTTTCTGGACTAACCAAGCTGGGACTCCCACACTCTGGGGGAGATCTATCCCTTTTAGTTACTGTTTAAGAAATGTTTAAGGGGATTTGACTCTTCCTTCGCTTTAATGGTGACATTTTTTCTTTTCTTCTAATGGATATTAATGTTCCGTGGTTTCTGAAAACACAAAAAAAAGAAAAGAAAACAAATAGTTTCATAAATTCATAGATATGCATTGGCAGAAGAGGACCTTCTTGGCCCTTCGAATCTGCCCATCCCTCCCTTTACTTGCCCCCCTCTTACATAGATTCCACCCTCCTCTCCCTAATCAACCCCTTATTTTGCCCATGCAGTCTTGAATCCCTCCACAGTTCTGGCCCCCACCACTTCCTCTGGCAGACTGTTCCAGGGCACCATGACCCTCTCAGTGAAGAAACGCCCCCTCACATTCCCCTTAAACCTACCTCCCCACCCTCAGTCCATTCCTTCTAGTTCTAACTTCTACCTTCCCTGTAAATAAGCTCCACCCACTTTATTAATCCCCGTCACATAGTTGAATGCCTCTGTAACCCCCAGGTGGTGCTATCCCAAGGGCTACTACCCCTGCCTGACTGATTACTGACAGATTGAGGGGCCTGGGTCCAATGGCGAGTGCCTCCACCCAGAGGTCATGGTTTGCAGTAGTTAAACTAATTTGGTCACAGCCCTCTGGGACACTGTAACCCCCCCTTTCTTCCCACTAGTGGCCCACACAATGCATCAGGAATATCTTCACAATGTACACCTACCCAAAGGACTGGCTCTGTCGACTGGACACTGGGGACCCCCTGTAAAACAAGATAATAGAATGCAAAAGCCACAGTACAATACTTTAACATAAATGAATACCTCAGCCGGGCATTACCTTTGAGTTCCTCCCAGTTCAGTTGGCTGGTCTGGCTGTCACTCACAATAAACTCCTCCTGTTGGTGCAAAAAGGCGCCGAAGTCCAAACTACAATCCCCCAGAGCAATAAAACAGGTTAGATAAACTGCAATCTCACAAATGTTGCTAAATGATTACAGGCAAACAGTTACAGCTTTCAGATGGGCTCCCTTTGCACTCTTAGCAAATGCAAAAACGGAGTGAATTGGCAGCAGCCCGGGTGGGATTCAGGCATTAGAACACACAGTCCCCCCTCCTCAATTAATTATGGTCACAAGCAGGCAGCTCTTAAAGAGACAGTACCAGAGGCTCTAAAAGCACTCACACTCAAGCAGCTTAAACGCTGAACACCTCCAGACTTGAAGCATTCAAGCAAGCTCCTGAAAGACATCTGGGAACACCCATTTGCAGGGGGGGGTTACACCCTTCCTGGCCTGGGAAAGCTTGGCATCCGCATCAAGCAAATACCCCCATAAATTTCAATACAACCATATACATTTTCATCAGTATCACATTATGCTAATACATGTAATCATCAGTCAATATAACCAGAAACACATTTCTGAAACTTTGCAGTACGTCACTCTTTATACAGTATTACACACACATTGTACCATAACTCAGGTTATTACCTCTTGTACATGAAACCTGAAGAGAGGGGGCCCTTCCCTATCAGCTACCTTGGGGCTGGATGGGGCAGGGGCACCATACCTAGAGGTCAACACAAGTAACTTGGAGTTAGCACTGATGTTCAGTTTGGGCAATGAGCTCGGTGACACATACACTTCTTTATGGACAACATTGAGAGGCAAGTCCACAAGCCTCCCAGGGGAATCATAACTGAGGTGCACCACAGGCTTTACAGCTCGACCAGTCTTTCTAGGGGGAACTGTTACAGTCTCTGCACTCTGAGCCTCATTTTCAGCATTGTCCTCACTTGTCAGAGGAGTCTCCATTGGGGTAGAGAGGCTAGAACTTGGGGCACTTTCAGCTCCAGGAGTTACAATCTCTGAATCCACAACACTTGGCTCACATGGAGAGCTTTCTGACACTGACAGTGAATTATCAGGGCACTCAACACACTCTTCTTGTTCTGGTATGTCACCAGTCTGTTCCAGTCCATCATTTTTCTCCTCTGAAAGCTCAAACAGTTCAACCATACACAAAGATTCCATATCATCTGACTTAATGCTTTGCACTCCACTTTCTGGTAACATTGGCTCCAGGGACAAAGCTGGGGGCTTGGACAGTCCAGAAGGCCCAGTTTCATCTCCAGGATTGACTAGGGGATTGCCCCAAAACAATTGACTCAGTTCGTAAGAAGGGTAGTATTCAAAACCACACTCACTTTCCTCTGACATGGACTGACACTCATGTTCAACCGGGACTGGTGGAGGGGGACACTTTAACTCAGCTTCTGTAGGTGCAGACTTTCTTGATTTCTTCTTAGCAGCAGCTCTAGTCACTGGTCCAGAGGGGGCATTTTCTGGGGGCTCAGACTCAATCAAGATTTGTCCAATGGGCAGTAAATGATTTCTATGCATTGTTTTAACATCTTTTGAATTATTCTCGGGCCTTACATTGTACAGGCAGATCATCTAGTTTGCCCACTACAATGTGAGGGAGATGGTGCCATCTGTCAGCAATCTTATGTTTGCCATGCAGTCTCAGATTTCTTAGCAATACCCGGTCTCCCTCTTGGAGTTCCTGTGCTTTCACCTTTTTATCATACCTTTCTTTGTTGGCCAGATTTCTTTTGGCAGCCATGGTTTGAGCCAGTTGGTACGCATGATTTAGCTGGGCCTTTAACTTTTGCACATACTGTAAATAGTTGTCAGCTTGAACCCCATCAGGAGAGACCCCAAAACACACATCTACCGGCAGTTGAGCTTCTTTTCCAAACATCAGACAGTAAGGGGAGAACCCAGTGGCATCACTTTTGGTGCAGTTGTAGGCATGTACCAGGGTGCTAATTTGTTGGCCCATCTAGGCTTGTCCTTTGGGTGGAGGGTGCCTAGCATATCTAGCAAGGTGCGGTTGAAACGTTCAGGCTGTGGGTCCCCCTTGGGGTGGTAAAGGGTGGTTCTGGACTTTCGCACTCCCCACAGAGAAAGCATCTCTTTGATTAGATGACTCTCAAATTCTCTCCCTTGATCAGAATGGATTCTTTGTGGAGCCCCATAGTGAACAAAAAAAGCTTTCTACAAGTACTTTTTCCACAGTGGATGCCTTCTGGTCCTTATTGGGGAAAGCTTGGGCATATCTCGTAAAATGGTCAGTGACCACCAGCACATTATTAATATTTCTTTGATCTGACTCCAAACTCAGAAAATCAATACAGACCAGCTCCATGGGTGCACTGGTGGTGATGTTAACAAGGGGGGCAGCCCTCTGGGGCAAAGCTTTCCTCTGTAAGCAGCGACTACAAGTTTGAATGTGTTGCTCCACATCAGTCCCCATCTTAGGACAATAGAATCTGGATCTCACCAAGTCAAGTGTTCTGTCTATACCAAGGTGTCCCATGTGGTTGTGTAAGGACCTCAGTACTGAGACTCGAAAGGCAGTGGGCAGCACTAGTTGTTGTTTCTCTACTTGTCCCCCTCTGTCTACTGTTTCTCTGTATAACAGTCTATTGATCGGTTTCAACTTAGGACCTTCTTTGTATAACAAAGCAGTTCTCAGATCAGTGGAATGTAATTTGAACACATCTTTCCCTGCATAGAGGGCTTCTAAAGCTGATTTGATCATGTGATCGCGGGATTGAGCCCGTCGAATACTGTCATTGTCCAGCTGAGGCAGTGCACCAATGTCTATTGCAGAAAAGTGGCAATAAGCAGCAGGTATGCAATTCTCAGAGGGTCCGAAACAATCCACCATACAGTCCACTGCGTCCATGGACATTTGTTCCTCCCTGTCAAACTTCTGGCAGAGTGCTCGAATATCAGGTTCTGACAGTCTGACCCAGTCATTCTGGGGAACAGACCTCTGGGAGAGCATCATCATATCTATGTGGTTCAGGCTTGTTCTGTATTCAACAGCATAGTCATGTGAGATAATGCAGAAAGCCACCTATGGATGGCATACAACTTAGGAAGTCTGCACATAGGTCAAAGGATTATTGTCAGTCTTTACTAGTATCTTAGCCCCATATAAGTACTCATGGAATTGGTCAACAATAGCCCACTTCAAAGCTAGGAACTCTAACTTATGTACAGGATAGTTCTTTTCGGATGGGGTCAGGCTTCTACTGGCAAAGGCCACTGGTCTCAGGCCATTCTCGTGCTCTTGGTACAACACAGCTCCCAACCCTTGCAAGCTAGTATCAGTGTGCAGGACATAAGGTTTTGTTGGATCAGCATAGGCCAACACTGGAGCATGGGTAAGTTGATATATGATCTCATGAAAAGCAGTCTCACAATCAGGAGTCCAGCGGGCCCCAAATACTTCACTTGGACAAAAATACACTCTTTCAGTCTCGAGGGATGCTGACTTTTTGTATCTTTTGTGGGTTGGGGGATACCCTTGAGTAAGGTTAAGTAAAGGGTGGATCACTCTTGAATAGTCCTTAATGAAACGCCGATAATAACCACAGAATCCCAGGAATCTTTGCAGTTCTTTTAGATTTTTGGGCTGTGGCCAGGTGGTCAAGGCCTCAGCTTTACTTGGGTCGGTCTCTATTCCCTCGGTGGATACTACATGTCCTACATACTTTACTGATGTTTGAAAGAATTGACATTTATCAATGTACAGTTTAAGGCCAAAGTCTTCCAGTCGGTCCAGCACCTTGAATAATCTGCTTTCATGTTCCTCCAGTGAGCTGCCAAACACAACAACATCATCTAGGTATACCAGGCACTCTAGTAAGTTCATGTCCCCCACTGCACGCGCCATCAATAGTTGAAAAGTGGCTGGGGCACCTGAAATCCCTTGCGGCATCGTCATGAATTCACAGAAGCCAAGCAGACAGATAAAGGTTGTCTTCTCACGGTCCTCTGGGGCCATCGGGATCTGGTAGTACCCACTGTGGAGATCCAGCACAGAGAATCACTCGGTCCCAATTAGGCAGTCCAAAGCATCCTGAATGTGTGGCATTGTATACTGATCAGCGATAGTCCGCCAGTTTAAAGTGCGATAATCCACACACATCCTTACTGTCCCATTCTTTTTTCTCACTACCACAATGGGGGAAGCATAGGGGCTTCTGGATTCTTGTATTACACCAACAGCTAGCATCTCTTGCAGGTGCCATCTCACATCATCTATGTCAGCAGGTGCCAGGCGTCGAGACCTCTCACGAAATGGCCTTTCATCTTGCAGCCAGATGTGGTGCTCAGCTCCTTGTATGCATCCTATGTCCCATTCCTTTAAATAAAACACCTGGTCTCTCTGGGCAAGCTTCTCACTGATCCTCACTTTCCATTCAGCTGGCAACGGGGAGTCACCAAAATCAAACAAGTCAGGCGTTACTCTGTCATTCTTCCCCGAACTCTTGCTACTGGGTAGTACTACAGTGTCTGAACAATGCACATTATCCAGGGTGCAACCTCTATTTACTTGAATCTCTCTGTCAGATACATTATGAACTTGAACCATTACCCTTCTGGCATAAGCATGGGCTCTAGCAGGCAAATACTAGGCTTGATCAGCAGTCCCTCTGGCAATTTTCCATCGCCTGGTGCATTCAACATTAGTATTTTATTCTTGACATCCTTTCTGATATGGACCTCCCCCTGTAAGGTACACTGGGCATTTGGTGCCAGAATTAGAGACTCAGGATCCTTTTTCCAGACAACTCCAACCGGTTCCTCTGGTTCCACTTTGTCAGCATCTCTCTGTGCCTCATAGGTCTTCTTGATCAAGGCTGGAATTCTTAAAGCTCTACTAGTCCTTGACCCCTGTTTTTCATAACACAACTGTGCCAGCCATCCAAACATATGTGCATTAGTCCCAATTAGTAAAGGAACACCATCATACAGTCCAGTAGGGGGACACACTAAGGCCAGGGTCTCTGTTTGCTCTGCCACCCCAGCCACAGAGGTGGGAAAAGACAGCCAAATTCGGATATATCCCGAGTAGGGGTAGACTTTCTCACTTAACCCCCAGACATGCAGCCCCTCCAACGGTTGTAAGGGTACATCAGACATATGCTTCTGATACCAGTCTTGGAACATAATTGTCACTTGGGAGCCACTGTCTAATACAGCTCTTGTAGACACTCCATTCACCTTTACAGTGGTCTCCATGGAGGGACCCACTATCCTGGACCAGTCTGGAGAGGCAGTAGCGGGGGCCTGGGCAACTGACCTTGCCACAAAGGGACGTGAGTTAACATGTTTGGGACCTTCACTGTGGTCATTTCGTGCACCTCTTAACCACTGTTTTGTGCTCCAAAGCTCTCCTTGTAGCCGGCTCACCACTCTCTCCAAGTCTTTCCAAGACCGGCATTCCCTCTTCATGTGCCCATCTTTCCCTCAATTATGGCAAAATATGTCAGCTGAAGTTTGGGGTGACTGAAGCATCACATTGGGGGCTGCGGCATTGATACTGTCAATAGAAAACCTTGGTGCCACCTCAGCCAGTGGTGGGGTGGACATTTGGAGACATCTCTTCAGTTCCCTCACTTTCATGGTCAAGGCATCAAGTTTTGAACTGTTGTCAACATGAGGTGCCTGGGTGGGCACCCCCACCCCATAGCAGAAGCAATCGGGCAAGTGTCAGTGCCCATACTCATAGGAGCGGCCTTCATGATGAGACTGTCTGTTGCTTTCCTAATCTCCCTCAGCAATTCACCCCATGGTGGCACACCTTTTCCTTCTCAGAGCACTCATTAACTGCCAACCCTTGCCCCTGAACTTCACTTGACAGGTCACCCTCAGTCACTCGGGTTGTAGCAGCTATTGGTGCAAGTCCCTCCCGGGGTCGCCTTTTCTCAACTCCTCGAATTTCTCTCATTAGCTCATCATAGGAGGGTGGGGATTCCAGTTGATTGGCCAGGCTTAACTGAAGCAACAGCAGTTCTGAGAAGGGGGCAGACTTAAGGATCCTGTCCAACCTGGTTCGGTCCAATTCAATCGCTGGCAAACTACCCTTTCTGAGGCATTCTTGCAACAATTTTTCCAGCCGAGATACATACATAGACAACAACTCATCTTGATACTGTTATGCATTTCTTACTCTCCACCACAGGTCCTCATCAGAATCTGGGCTCCCATACACATTCTCCAAGGCCTCAAGATAGTCCTGTGCAGTCGCTTCAGGGTTACTGGCCCATTTGGCATGGATGGTAGCCAGGGCAGGACCTCAGAGGCTCTCACTTACTCTCTTTCGCTTTTCTGCTTCTGAGCATTGCCATTCTAGCACTTGGGGGCAACATAGTCTATCCAGGTCTCCCAGTCATCCTCCCGTTGTGGGGTGGGGAGGGTGCCGAAGAAAATTTTCAACCTGCGGTACAAGTCATGACTATTGGCATGTACAGACATAGGGGCTTGCACTGGCACAGAAGGAGGGGCAATAACGGGTGCTAGAGGGGGAGAGGGTGTTGGTGGAGGAACATTCTCAGGTGGCAATAATAGTTTCTTTAAATCCTCCACAGTTTTCCCTTCCTTCAGCAACAATTTAGCAAATTTCTCCTCAAAAGTTTCAGATAGTGAGGGGGGCTTGTTCTCCCAGGGGTCTTTACTGTCTTTACTTATCACTTTCCAGGCAGTGAGGGCTTCTTCTGGGGTAATGGTCTGTGGCACTTTAGAACTGTCTAAAGGGTCCCTACACTCTATTAGAGCCATGAAAGTTTGGGTGTGCAGATCAGCCAGCCGCCCCACCACCACAGGGTTTCGTAAACATTCGACCTTGGAAAGTATTCCCTCTACAGTGTCCGTACTGGTACCCAGTGGGATATCCAAGACAAGTATAGCATTTTGGTGGTCGATCTCCTGCCCAGTACACCACTTTACCAACTGGTGTACAGCCGCTTCTGTTGGGGTACCCATTTATTTTTAACAGTAATTTGTAAATGTGGCCACTAGAGGACGCTAATCCCAGCAGTGCCTCCAAGATGTAAACCCCAGGTGGCGCCATCCCAAGGGCTACTACCCCTGTCTGACTGACTACTGACAGGTTAAGGGGCCTGGGTCCAATGGCGAGTGCCTCCACCCAGAGGTCACGGTTTGCAGTAGTTAAACTAACTTGGTCACAGCCCTCTGGGACACTGTAGCCCCCCTTTCTTCCCACTAGTGGCCCACACAATGCATCAGGAATATCTTCACATTGTACACTTACTCCCAGGACTAGCTCTGTTGACTGGACGCTGGGGATCCCCTGTAAAACAAGATGATAGAATGCAAAAGCCACAGTACAATACTTTAACATAAATGAATACCTCAGACAGTGTAACTTTGCTGAAACAAACAGATCTGATTTATTTAAGGAGCTGTAACAAGGAAGGGGGAAATCAGGTTAATTAGGTTAAACACATTAATATTCACAGTACTGTGTGCATAGTCAGAGTCCCAAATTGTCACTTTCACTGGGTACCCAGGATGGGGGAGGGCTAGCCAGGATCGGTGCAGCTGGTTGGGGCCCAGTGATGGTAAAACACTGGCACAACATCCGGAGCCGGTTGGCTCAGTTCGTGAAGAAAAGAAAAAAAAAAAACAATTAGATGACACATTTGCAATTCGATAAACAGATGGCAGGGAGCTACCCTGCTTTGTACTCACAAACTCAATGCTGGGAACTGGATGGAAGGCAGATTGTCCTGGATTGCCAGGAGGAGCAGACCCTGTGGACAAGGTCCTTGTGACTGGACCCCACTGCAGTTTAGAGCAAATGGATGTAGTCTGGATTAAGCTGGGGTTTACTTCCAGCTTCATGCACTCAATTCACTGTACAGGGGATTTGAAAACGATTCCCACAAGCACTACACACATTTATATGTAAAAGGAAGTACTATACCAGGCAGGCTGCTTCTCTATCCTGATCGCAATTACTGCACAATACCTGGGAGAACACACAGCAGATTCAGTTCCTGACAGACCGAGCGTGATTCAGCAATTTCTCCAGTCTTCTACAGGGTGAGCCTGGTTTCTACTCTTCAGATCTCCTTGATTCTCTTCACAGGTCGGATTCAGTATGAACAGGCGCTTGCACAAGCTGCAGACCGAAACTTAGGGCCTTACACATGCATCCCGCACGAAACTATACACCGCAGAACCACAGAGCTCCTTGTCTCTTCACTGCCAAAACTCATCTGATCTTTCCAGTAGACAGAGCCTGGCATTTCCTTTGAGTTCCTCCCAGTTCAGTTGGCTGGTCTGGCTGTCACTCACAATAAACTCCCCCATTGGTGCAAAAAGGCCCCGAAGTCCAAACTACAATTCCCAGAGGCATCTGCCATACAGTCCCATTGTGGCTGGCTCAACTTAAGAGTCCAAGTTCTGATCTGCAAGCAGCAGGCTCCATTTTAAAGGTCCCCCACGCTGACTGGTCCAGTTCAGCAGTTCAATTCCAACATAGAGGGGAAACACACACAGAGTCCCAGCTGCAATAAAACAGGTTAGATAAACTGCAATCTCACAAATGCTGCTAAATGATTACAGGCAAACAGTTACAGTTTTCAGATGGGCTCCCTTTGCACTCTTAGCAACTGCAAAAACAGAGCGAATTGGCAGCAGCCCGGGTGGGATTCAGTCATTAGAACACACAGTCCCCCCTCCTCAATTAATTATGGTCACAAGCAGGCAGCTCTTAAAGAGACAGTACCGAGAGGCTCTAAAAGCACTCACACTCAAGCAGCTTAAACGCTGAACACCTCCAGAATTGGAGCATTCAAGCAAGCTCCTGGAAGACTTCTGGGTACCCCCATTTGCAGGGGGGTTACACCTCTATCATGTCCCCCTCTCTCTCCTGATCTCCAGTGGGTGCAAATCCACCATCCTCAACCTTTCTCCATATGGCTTCCACTTAGTCCATGCACTATCTTGGTGGCCCTTCTCTGTACTCTTTCCATACCCTCTATGTCTTTTCATTGGTGAGGCCTCTAGAACTGAACCCCCATACTCCAGAAGGGGCCTCACCATTGATTTGCAAAGTGGCATCAGCACCTCCCGCCTTCTGCTAATTATCCCTGTCCCTATGCACACCAGCATTCTGTTCACTTTGCCCACTGCCTTGAAGCATTGTGTCCCCACCTTGAGGTTGTTTGTGATTATGATCCCTAATCCTTCTCCTGCTCAGTTGTTTTCACCCCCACCAGTTTATACTTTGCTTGAGGATTATTCCGCCCCATGTGCATCACTGTGCATTTCTTGGCACTAAATTTTAGCTGCCATGTTTCCAACCACCTCTCCAGCAACCTTAGATCTTTCCTCATAGCCTCCACCCCCTCTGGGGTGTCCACCCTGCTGCAGATCTTCATATCATCTACAAAAGGAAGACCCTCCCCTGTAGACCCTCCAATATGTTGCTGATGTAGATGTTAAATAGGATGGGACCTAGCACCGACCCCTGGGGGACCCCACTCGTTACCCCTACCTCCCCTGAATGTTTGGTTTTATTCTAAAGTTAGTAGTGTGTGTGAGGGGTGTAACTGGAAGTTGCCTGTTAATCATGTAGGACAGCAGTACATAGGTGAGAATGGGTTTGTGGGTTAGTAAAATTGATTAGTGCCATTGCCATGATTAGCCTTGCTCATGTTTTATGAAAAAAAGAGAAAATAGAATCATATTGTGCATGTTTCTGATAGTATTGGACATAGTATTATAAGTAGCTGCTAAAGCACATTTGGGGAAAATTCTAGAAGTTTGTCCCTATTCCTGGCAGCAGCACCTTAGTTTTTAGAGTTAGAAAAAGAGTAGTGTTAGAAGAAAAAAAAAGTGTGGGGGAGGGCATGCCACTGCTGCAGCACCTGGCAGGTGACCATGGGAACTGGTGGTGGGTTGCCCATTTTAGCCTCTGTATGGTTTAAGAAAGTATTTTGAATGTAAGTTTAGGATTTCAAGACTATCAGAATTTTGCCACTCCAGAGGTGAAACCAGCAGAGTGCTCTGATCATTGAGGGGAAGGACAGCGGCTATATCTCTCCTCTGAATGGGTCAGTAGTGCAGCCTGGTTGGCGTTCACTAGGAGGTGAACGTTTTAAGTTGGGGAAAGTGTTAGCATCCTCTGGGTACTTACTATTTAAATTTCTGAAAGCTACGGTAGTCCAGGAGGAATCAGGAGCTGTGATGCCTGCGAGTCTGGGAGGTGGGGCCTCTTTGCTGTCAGCAGGGGGCCTCTCCCTTGTGATATAAAAGAGAAGTGTCTGGTACCAAAGAGTTTTTCTTTTGGGGGATGAGACCCAAGAAGAGAGCGGTGGGGGACTGTGGCCCATACGTTTGGTCAGAGGGCCATGGCAGGGCTGGGGTTGGATGCTTTTTACTTCGGCCCTCCACTCTCGAAGATCCATGGGGTGGAAAATGATGGTTCTGGCTTGAAGTAAAAGGGAGCACTGGTGCAAAGAATGCGCCTTTCAGTGCAAATGGGAGCTAGAGCATAGGGAGAAGAAAGAAAAATGGCGGTCCATCAAGTGAACTTCAGCACCTTGGTAGGGTAAGCACTGATGGGGCCTGTAGCCCAAAGAAATTTTGCCTGTGGGTGAGTTCAGCAGTGGGTTTAGAATGTGTCCTGAAAGTGAGTTCACTATGGTAAAGAGACATAGGGTGTTGCTCAGAAGGGGCAGCCTGAGCAGTTGAGGGTGTAGTGGTGGCAGCACTACCCCTATTCCCCAGGCTGGTGCCTGCTACAGAGTTGGGACTCCCTGTTTGAGCAACCTGTGGAGGCGGGGAAAGTCCATTTGAGGGAGTGACATTTGGGACCCTGGTGGGGTGGCAGCCTGTCAAGTGCTCCAGTGTGGTACTAACAGCAGCAGTCCCCCTGAAGAGTCAGTTCAGAGGCTGGAATTGCTGCTTGAGTAGAAAATGCTAGGAGTTACTGGGAAAATGCCAGGGGTACCCACAACCACCTGGAACAGAGCTCAGCTGCCGTGCATTGACATCGGAGATTGGATGTCTGAAAGGGTCTCCGTGTTTTGGTTCTTGCTAATGGAACATTGTATGAAGTGTAACAATGTTAAGGTCTTAAAGATCTACTGATGCCTCATAGAAAACTTTAAAAAATATAATAATTAGGTGCAATTCTGCTTGCATTTCATTTATATTTTATATATTTCTCCTTCCCATAATTTATTACTAAAGAAATGTGCATGAATATGTGATTGTTGTCCCTTACACTTCATTTTGAGTTCATCTGCCTCTGTAGCTTACTCCTTACTTCAGGTCATAATCATCTGTGGTGACATCACAATCTGTTGCCATGGGATCAACTGTGAGGTCACAAGCAGTGCTCTATGACTTCAGATAGAGAGAAAGCAGCAGGAATAGATGAACTGTTAAGGAGAAAATATCCTGTTTTCATGTAAATTACCTCACTACTAAATAATGGGGAGGAGGAATACAGAATTAATGGGAAATACAAGCTTGGCAGTGCCTAAATATTATGTTTTGTTAAAGTTTTCCTGAATGTGTCACTAGCTCTTTAAAGTAACGAACAGGTTCCATGGTGTATGGCAGCCCCCTGGCAGGTAAAGAGCAGGGTCAGAACAGTAGAAACATCTTGTGCTTTAATTCTCACTATGTAAAGTGATGATTAAGAGTGCAAAGCTTGGAAAGGAAAAGTCTGTCTAGGAAGTCTGAGGAAGTTAGAAGCAATGATACAAAAAGTGGTGCTAGATGTGGCCCAATTTCAGCCTGCCACTATATTGCTGCCAGTAATTTAGCATGCACGGCTTTAAGGGAGGTCTGCATGAAATGAATTAGTCTGTTAGCTTAAGAGACTATTGCAGTTGATTTTCCAGAGTTGGCTGTGAAAGAGAACCCATCAAAAAACCTGTCCCCCCCCCCCACCATGCTCCATGGAGTGGTTGTTACTGTTTAAAGTTAATTAAATCATTTTTGCATTTTTGATTCTGGAGTGGACAATGGACTTAATCAGTGTAAATGTGCTTACTTCCCTGCTAACCAGTCTTCCCCTTTAGCTTCCTGGAACACCCAGCAGCAGACTTTGTTCCCCTATTACTGGGAATCCTATTTGCAACCAATCAACAAACCAGGTAAGGTGCTGTTTCTGTTTCTAATTCCTTGGACTGTGGTTGCTTGGGTTGTACAGTGCCCCCCTCCCACCAGTTTACCATCTGAATACCCCTAGATGGAGAGGGGGGCTTTTAATTTGTTATCAGGAAAGGCGCACTGAGCCAAGGCTCATTTCCAGGTGCAACCCAGGGATTTGGGGAGCAGGCCATAACAAAGGGTGGCAAATACACATAAAATACAAAATACAGAGTGCTGAAGTAAAATGTACATTATGACACATTTAAATAAACACAAAGTTACATAGCGTAGGTACAAGATGCAATAGTTAGGCAGATTTCAACCAAATACAAATAAAAATAATAATCGCAAGGGAGGACAAGTGAGCCAACAGGAAGGGAGGAGTCAGGGGACTACATTTTAAATGGTTGGAGGCTTAGGGGCAACTGCAGACCATTTTCATTGACAAATGGCATGCAGCAGGGCTGTCTTCTCCCCCCACTCTTGATTGCAATACACATGGAGCCCCTGGCCCAGTCAACCAGAACAGGTTCAGCCATTATGGGGACCATGTGACAAACACTGAGTATAAAGTAGATTTTTATGGAGACAACCTGGTGATGTATGTTACAAACTCAGCCAATTCACTACAGGCTCTCTTTCAGAGGCTGAAAGAAGTAGAACAACTGGTGGACCATAAATTTAATGAAGATAAAACAGAGGTCCTGCAACTGACTTTCTTTCCCTCGAATGACCTGCAGAGGCTGTTTCCATTTAAATGCACACAGATGCACTATACAATATTTGAGAGTTGTAATACCTAGTGACCTAACACAGCTATATACCCTTAACTATCAAAGAGTACATCCAGGAGGACTTTGTGTGCTGGACCCCACTACCAATAGTAGACTTAGTCAGAATGAATCTGCTGTCGAGGCTGCTTTACTTATTCCAGACCTTGCCCATTTTTCCACCTACTGTAAATCAGACTTTCAGACCTGGATCAAGTTAATTTCATGATTCCTGTGGTATGGCCAAAGACAATGACTTGCATATGCCAGTTTACAGCTTCCTAAACCAAAAGGAGGGCTGGCACTTCTGGATCTGCAGGGCTACCGCAGAGTAGGACATTTGACATTTGGCACATGCTCTGTGTTGGATCCATGGTGGGACCACACCACACTGTAAACAAATTGAATTACCTCATATTCAACTGTTCCCTGTCTGGACCCTTTGTCTCTTCCAATTGCAGAAAACCTCAGTGGATGATCTGGAAATTTCACAGCCACAATAATCAAAAACTGGTCACTGCTTATGTGGATCCCAGCAGTGAAAAAAAAAGACTTCAGGTATCTGGCAGTACTGTAGTGGCCTATGATCCACCGTCTGCTCCAGCTGGCATTGACACCACCTTTAAAAATACCACTGGGTAGGGCTCATACACAGTTTACAGTCCTACACTGTGGGCATGTTCAGATCATTCCAGCAACTCAAGCAATAGTACTGCTTGCAATGCACAGACTGCTTTAGGTATCTTCTAATTTGCCATTATTTAGGAAACCACCTCTAAATAATAATAATCCCTCACAGGTTGTACAAGAATTCAAATATCTTGGTCTTATTTTCGATTCTACATTAAAAGTTAAATCTCATATAGATCATGCTATTCTTTTTAAACTCTTTACTTAAAGGTTTTCCAACTGTAACATGAACAATACAATGGGTCATGCTTGTCATTTAAGAACAAAATAATCGTGACACAAAATACAAAAAGGGCTGGTTATATTATTATACATCTCTGCATGTTATACAGTTCATTCAGCAGGAATTTATAAATTGTTCCAATTTAATATTTTCAACTTTATAGTTAAAATAAAGGTATCTAATCCTGCCTTATGTGTAATTAAATAACATCATATTACATCAAGAATAAACTGGACTATACACACATTCCTCCTTAATTCATCTCTTGGGGTGCTTATAACATGGGGATAGTATGAATACCTCTCTGGGTTCTAAGATCTATAATGTGTTATTGGGTCTTAAGGGACAAAATCTCTTCTGTGGGCCATAACACAAAATACCCATTTTCTCCATTGGATTTCAAAACTTTCCAGATTGTGGTTAACTAATGCTGTGAGTTTTTCCATTTCATGTATTTGGATCATAAGATCCTGCCACTCTTTGATTTGACCTCCTTACTTGTTAGATGTACTATTGTGTTTATGTATCATTTGTATAACTGCCGTTGTATTGATAATGTCCTCTGTGTCTTCCAGGACCATCTTGTAAATTAGCCTGCTCAAAGGTGTATAGCCTGGTTAAATAAAGTTTGATTGATTGATTGATGGGGGTTCCACCAAAAGCCATTTCTTAGTTATTGATTTCTTGGCAGTAAGAAGGCAAAGCTGAATAAGCTTTCTACTGGATATGTCCCTCATCCCTCTCTCCAATTCAGAGAAAAAGAAGAGGACCTTTGTTAGCTGGACTGGAGCTCCCATCAACTCACTCATTGCTGTCTGTAATTTAGCCAGGAAGGGTTCAAGGATCAGGCCCTTCCAAAATATGTGGGCATGTGTAGCTGGTGCATATCCGCATTCCCGCCAACAGGCTGATTCTTGGGTAGGATTATATTTACCTTGTACTGCAGGGGTCCTAAAGTACCTTAAGGTCACTTTCCAGGAGAATTCTTTCCAAATATATGACCCTGTGCCGAGATACATAAAGTGAACGTGGGTGTCCCACACCTGAGAATCTATGTTAATGTCCAAGTCTTTCTCACATGAAAACTTTACAGAGTTTAAAATATGTTTATTAAGATGGAGTAATGCTTCATAGATATAGGATATCATGTGCTGTTGAGGGGCAGCACCTTGTAGGGCTAATCTGAATATTTCTAATACAAAAGGGTGATCCTTCCCCAGGGGGAAGAGGAGTGGGAAGTGTTTTGATGTAATTAATTGCTTGTAAATATTGAAATCTATCTCGGGGTGCTATGCCAAATCGAAGTGCCATGTCTTCAAAAGATAATAGATTCCCCTTGTGATAAAATTGAAGGAGAGATTGAATTCCTACCCTCAACCAGATCTGTAAACCGTGGTCTAATTTGGCAGGATGAAAAGACTGCAGATATGACAGCAAGAACTGGAAATGTTTATACTGTGTAAGTTGCTTAGAGGCCCAAAGTTTTCTCCAGCAAGTCAATGTGTTCCTTGCGTGTGGATTGTGCGTTATCTGGTCAAGGGGTATTGGGGGTTGGCTTAAAAGTATTTTATTAAGGTTAGTCAGATCTTCTTCTCTTTTTTCCCAGCTCATTCCATTTCACTGCATAAGCATGATGCTTCCATAGAAAAATTATCCTGATTTGTGATGCTATATAATAACTATAAAGACATGGTAATGCCAGTCCTCCTGCCCTGGATGGCAATTGTAGGGTTGTATATTTCACCCTGGTTGGGGGGGGGATTCCCATATGTAGTGGGATATCTTTTAATTTATTTCTTTGAAGAAGGATTGCGAAGGAGATTCAGTGCCAAATATAAAAATCTTGGTAACAAGTTCATACAAACTGCTTCCACTCTCTGTATCAACGTAAGTGGATAGTGCTCCACTTCTCTAAGTCAGATCATGCTATTCTAAGAACCAAACGGTGCCTGGACTGTTTAAAATGAACCCTTTAAAATGAGCCAGGCACTGTCTGCTTTCTATGGTTAGTAAGTTAATTGTGACCCAGGCAATCTTGCTCATTTTAGATTATGGTGACACAATCTATCAAAATTCTAACGTTTCCAGCCTTTCCTCTGTCAACACTATTTACTACAGTACCAGCTTTTGTGGTTAATTTTGAATTCTAAAAGGACAGAACACCATTGCACGTTACTTACTCAACTGAACTGGCTTTCTCCTTCATCTCAACGTACCCTTCATTGGTTATCCATGATTTATAAAAATTGTAAACCAGGGAAACTATGTGATGCAGAGTGCTGGCTAACAGCTCGTCCTCATTCCTCCAGCCACCCAACTCCTTTCTATCTCATTTATTTCTTGAAAAACCTCTAATAATCTCCAATTTATTATGCTGTGCTGAAGATCTAACCTTTAGTCGCCAGTTGAAGCAGCCAGAAATGTCCATGGAGGTCGAGATGAGGAAACACACTCCTTTGGTAACTCAGGAGATGGCCCTGAAGAAACCACAGACCTCTGGCTCAGCGACAGGGCCAACCACGTTGCTAATATCCACAGATCAGGACCTGCTAACACTCCACAGGTTCCTGGGGGAGTTTAAACCCTTCCAGGAAGACCTGCACAACATTGCTTCTGAGCTGAGATCCCTTATCCAGGCAATGGAAGATGTCTCTCAGCAGGCTTTGGGTAATACTGCCAGAATTAGCTCTCTTGAGAAGAGGGCCGATAGACTGGACCCAGTGCTTGTGGCCACTAGACAAAGAATGTCCCATCTAGAAGTGAAGGTGGAAGACCTAGAGGGCCACAGTCGTCAGAACAATACAGTCCTCATAGGTCTCCCAGAGGGAGAGGAAGGCCAGGACACTATATTGCTTATACAGAAAATGACTGAGAAGATAGCTGGCCCCTCTCCATTCTGGCCTAAATATATAATTGAAAGGGTGCACCAGGCTTTCCATCCAAAACCGCTGTCAGAGGTTACACCACATCCCCTAATCTTTAGATTCCTGAACTTTCTTTAGCGACAGCATTTTATACTTAGAATAAGAGAGCTGTAGGAAGTGTGGTGGGAAGGCAATAAAATTCGAATTGCACAAGACCTCCCAGCCATGGTGCATCAAAGGAGAACAGCATTTCATCCCTTGGTGTGCCAAATTATAGCAGCTGGAATAAAATTCAAGATGGTTTATCCCACAAAACTCCAGATCTTAATAGCTGGGACCTGGACATCCTATGAAGATCTGGAGGCAGTGGTAATCAGGCTCAAATCTGCCCTTCCTGATCTCTTCTGTGACCCCCTGAGTAGTATGAGAAAAATATGGGGACCCAGCTTGAAGGAGAGGATAGAGTGACCTGGTTTTTATTTAGTATTTGTAATACCACACGCTCCTTCTTCCTACTAATTATCAACGTATTGGTAGTGACTGGCTTTACCTAATTCGACAATTGACAAATGGCTCCTGTATTCTGGGCTCACTGCGGAAGGCATGCTTGTCGATGAGGTAAGTGTATGGACTGAAGAGAGCTAACCAATACATTGGATTTCCCAGATTTCTTTTGCTGGAAAGGATCTCCCTTTTTGCCGAGTGACCGGGGTTTCAAGCGGTTCCTCCTTCCCTTCTCGACAGTGCGCATTGCCGAGCGGCCACCTCTGTGAGTTCTCCCTCATCTGCAGTACATGGCTAGAACCATCGGGGGAGGGGGGCGTGTCACATTCTTGCCTCACCAGCCTGTTTTGAGTACCTGGTGCATAGCTTGCCTGTTGCAGCTTGCTTTAGAACAGTGAGAATGCTCTATCAGAAGTCAAAAAGGAGATTCAGCTGCTCCAAATTTACTATTTCTTTTTTGTTAAGAGCACCATTTATTATTGTATGATTTTTGAAGGTAAGATCTCACATATGTTTTGGTCCTCTGAGTGGCATACCTCTGCTCTTGTTTTTTTACACACTTGTTTGAACTGTCAGAAATGTACTACTACACCAACTGTCCGGGAGTAAGCCAAGGAGGTGTTCTTATTTTGAATATTTTCCACTGACTTTGCTTAGGAGAAAGCCCCAATATTTACTTTTAGTCGTGGGCCTGGTGACTGACTGGTTCCCCAATCATGTGCAGGCTGCAGAATTTTGTTTCAGTTATTTGCTTTAGGATTTCACAATCTGTTAGTGGTTTTTAAAGCTCCATTTTCATAAGTTCTGATAATGAAAGTTATTAAAGGGAGCTTGCTGTTGCAAATATATATAGTTTACTGGGGGCATGTAGGTCTTGTTAGAGCCCCATCCTACTTTGCTGGAGGGTAAAGCCAGAAAGTTATGTGCAGCAACCTATCTTTAGGTAATAACATGTTTAAACTATTTTGATTATTGATAACTCTTTAGCTTCTACAGATACAGGGGTATGGTTTTGACAAACTGCATCCACAGATCTTTTGCTTTTAGTAATGTTTTCCTGGGGTTATTTTAGCCCTTCGCTAACTATAGGGATATTTTAGTTCACTCAAAATTTTGGTCCGTAGATGCACAATTTAGGGGTTTATCTCTACCTGTTCCTTATGACTTAATTATGACTTTTATTTGTTTCCTTCTACACTATACGGTTTAAGGGTTGGCAGAGAAGAATAGAACTACACTGGGAAAAAATGTTTTATTTATTTTCTTTTCCTTTTGTTTCCTGGTTTCTGCCACCGAAATGGTTTCAAGTTATCTGCTTACATTTAACGGGGGTTAATATAGGGTGACTGGAGGGAAGGGGCAAAGTAAAGTGGTGTGCTGCAATGCGCAGTTCGAAATGAAGAGGGAGGGTGTAGGTTGGGGATTTATGGGAACACAGGGACTCAGTGCTTATGACTGCAGAATTACAGGGTTTCTTGGGGCTTTTTGGATTCTTTATGGGAGGGGCTGGGGGAAGGTAGCACAGAGACAATGCAAACTGAGGTACAAGGGTGGATTGGGTGCATTACCTGCTCAAAGAGCCTACTAGCTAGAATATTCAGGACACATGGCTAGGGATTTAAGAATTGCTACTTGGAATGTTAAAGGGGCCTGGCAGAAAAGTAAGCAGTACAAAGTTTAAAGCACTTAAATCTGCTGAAGTCTGATATTGTCTTCATGCAAGAATTCCATTTGTTTAATTCCAAGTTACCTCAACTGAGGAGTCAACAAATATGGAAGGTTTTCTCTGCAGGAGGAAGTACCCACAGTTCTGGTGTTATGATCCTAGTAAATAGGTTGATTCCATTTTCCCCGGTCCAGACCATTTGTTACCCTCAGAGTAGATTCCTACTGGTTAAGGGTAAACTATATACATCAGGCATTCTTCTGGGTAGTGTATATAGTCCAAATATTGACACTCCTGGATTTTTTACAGAGTTAATTACAAAGCTGACTCCCTTTCTGTCCATCCCAATAATCACTGGGGATAATCTGAATTTAACCTTTCACCCAGATCTGAACCACTCTGGAAATTCCCAGAAAGGTCTTTCGCCAGCTCAGCGGGCACTTCAAGAATTGGTAGATCAAGTCAGCCTGTGTGATATTTGGCGAGTCCTTAACCTCAATATTAGACAACATACGTTTACGTTCTCTGTTTATGGTACTTCCTCCCAAACTAATTATCTCGTTATTTCACAAATACTTATTCCTGGGGTGTTAGCCTCATCTATTCACCCAGAGCCCCCATCTAATCATTCATTGGTCATCTGCCAGATTTTCTTCTCATTTCTTCCCAAAATGGGAGGGCATTGGAAGATTAACAACCAGCTTCTCAATGATCCAGGACTAGTCAAATACATTTCGGACCAAATTACTAAATTAATTTCTGTTAATCAAGATTCCACAGGTAGACTAGATGTGGAATGGTGTGCTTTAAAAGCTTATTTGAGAGGGTTACTTATTGGTGTAGCCTCCAAAAGAAAGAAAAAAGTGAGGGCCATCTCATGTCCCTCCTCTCACAAATTAGAGACATGGAGACCAACCTCACTCCTTGTTCAACTGTACAATACAGGCAGGACCCGGTGAGACTGAAAAATTTCTACCTAGAGTTTCTGAGAGAGAAGGCAGAATAGGTAATTCTGAAAGCTAAGGCTTCTTATACTGATCAGGGGAAAAAGCTGGCTGCCTTAAGACTCAAGCGGCAAGAATCCTCCAGGTTAGTTCCTGTTATCCATTCCTCGGGTGATCATTCCTTATTAACATCCCCAGAAGACATAGTTAATGAATTCAGGGATTATTATAAACACTTACATAGTCCCATGGCTCACCCTCCCCCCCCCCACTGAACAATACTTGGATACCTATCTAGCGGGATCTCATCTGCCTTCTCTCTCCGAATCGCAACAGCTTTCCCTGACAACTGACCTTTCTAAGGCTGAATTACTTAAAATAATTAAAGATTTCCCCATGGACAAAACTCCTGGACTGGATGTGTTTTTTCCTAACTTTTATAAAGTTTTTGCAAACAATTACTTCCTGTCCTAGTACCTCTTAATTAACGTATTCTTTCTGGAGCTGATTTGGACAACTCTCTGTTTGAAGCCCTGATTGTCCTCCTATCCAAACCTGGCAAGCCTCTGAATTAGTGACAAGTATTAGACAAGATATTAAAATCCTGTCTAAACTTTTAGCTGATCATATTAGTAAGGTTCTCTCAGATCTTATAGGACCAGAACAGGTAGGTTTTATGAAGGGAAGATCCTCCGTAGATCACTTGTGCACTCTGGCCTATGTCTTCCTGGTCTCTAAGGACACCAATTTTCCAGCTGTTCTGGTCTCCCTGGATGCTGAGAAGGCATTCAACAGAGCTAAGTGGCATTATCTATTATGCACCCTGAATGCATTCCATTTCCCCATGGCCTTTCAGAAATGGATAGGTGCTCCGTACAAATCTACAACAGCTTGTGTATCCAGCAATGAAGTGATTTCAGATCTGTTCCTTCTACAGTCAGGCACAAGGCAAGGCTATCCCCTGTCCTCACTTCTCTTTAATTTATATCTTGAACCCCTCATCCATAGACTGACGGATTCTCACGAAGTTCAGGGCATAACTATTCAGGGTCAAACAGTCAAAGTTTCGGCCTAGGGGAACTTCAACTATCTCACCCAACTTTGTCCATCCCTCCCATGTTGGCCATTACAGAGGCCTTTAGCAAGCTTTCTAACTACAAATTAAACATTGAAAAGATGGTTGTGTTCCCCTTAACCATAAGTTTATGAGGCACACAATCACTGTACTGGGGCTCTTCTGGAAATCTGATTCTTTGAGATACCTAGGAATAGAACTAGCAAGGACCATGGCCAGCCTTCTGATGTTAAATTTGGAATCCCTTATTCACAAACTCAATCAGGATTTGAAGAGATGGTCCCTTCTCCTCATATCCCATTGGGGTAAAATTAACCTGATTAAAATTAATGTTTTCTCTTGCATTTTTTATCTGACTAACCTTCTAAATATTTGGCTTCCCCTTTCATGGTTTAAAAAAGTTCATGGGCTCATTAAAGATTTTATTTGAATAGGCAAAAGACCATGGCTGGCCTTTCACAAATTAGCTGCCCCTAAACTGAAGGGTGGGTTACATTTGACTCATATAGGTGTCTACTATTGGGCCAGTTATGCCACCAAATATCTCAGATGGATATCTGCTGGAGACCTCCAGTCTCCTCTCCCTTTCCTCACTGTCTGGTTCAAGATCAAGCTAACTGAAATAAAAAAAACATGATCTTTCCCCTTCTGCTCTTTTATTCATGAAGCTGAGCTCCCTCCCTTCTCAATTGAAGGGACCCACCCCCCATAGCAACATCCATTAGAATGCACTCCCAGCTTTGTTCTTGTTCTTTCTTAAAATATAACCATATTCAGGATCTGGCTTAACCCTGGAGGGGTAACCCAAATATTAAAATAGCAGGTCAAACTCTCTCATTGGTTTGGCTTTCACAGTCAGAGGATTGCCCACTCGTATACTTTGTCAAGGAACAGGGGACATGACTTTCTTCCCTAGAAATCTTGAACAAAGCTAACATCTTGAACTCCAACATTTTTAAGGTTTATCAGTTACGTCATCTTCTGACAAGACATATGGAACTCTCCATGATTGGATCTGTCTAGATAGTTTTGGACCCACTGCCTACTGGTTTTCCCTTTTCCTAAACACAACCATAAATTAGCATCTCCTATGGCATAACTGTCACAAATTCATCACCAAAGACAGGCTCCGGCTCATGCAGTTCCAAATATTGCATAATCATTATTACTCCCCTCAAAGACTGGCCAAATTTGGTATTGCACTTTCCCCCACCTGCTCTAGGTACATGCAAGGAGATGGTAATCTGCTTCACATTTTCTGGTTTTGTCCAAAAGTGTCCCCTTTGTGGTCTCTCATTAAACAAAGAGTAGACCCCCTTTTAGGCCTGAATGATTTATTCTCAACAGAATCTTGCCTGTTAGGGGACTTCTTATCTATTTCAGTTCTTAACTAAAAATATTGTATGGTTTTAATTTCAATGTCTGTTAAAAAAGTGATCCTGAGGCATTGGAAAGACGGTATTGAAATCACCTAAACAGAATGCCTTTAAGAACTGCTGGCAAACCTCAAAATGGAAAAGGCTATAGCAAGCCTATACAATAGACTTAAAAAGTTTAACAGAATATGGGGTCCCCTGCAATCCCTTTATTCCCTACAGCCAGTTGGCAACGCTACCTCAGACTTATCTGGTTGATGCATATATCTGTACTCTGTGCTGGGGAGATGGAGGGTGGGTAGTAGGGGTGAGGGGAGGTTGGAGTAGATCTCTTAAAGACTCCCATACTATTGTTCTATGCTTCATGTCAGATGTTGATCTATTCTATGTATTGTTTTGTAAAATCTTTAATAAACTCTGAGTGAAAAAAAAAAACAACTGTAAACCACCACACACCACCATATTTATCAAATAGACTTTTAACTTCTACTCATAGTCATAATTTGCATGATGTTCCAAATCATGGCCTAGTCCTTCCCCGAGTCAAAACCCATTTTGGATGGAACAGTTTCTCATATGATGGCCCCTTTTCTTGGAATAAGCTCCGTCACTTCACTGCAGAACTCTTGGTCCCTGAATGTTTTCAAGGAAAGCTTGAAGAAGTTACTTCTACTGGAACAATCTTGTACTTGCTTTAATTAATTGCATTTGATTCAGCAACTTTTTTTTGTGATTTATGCTTGTTATGTCTTGTCTGTGTATATAACTTGTTTGCACTGGTTTGTCTAAGATTTTACGAGCTGTACTTATGACATGGGATGTTCTGTAAATGAGGTTTATTTCTCATAGAACTTAACCTGTAAACTATTAGACTTTTAAATACAAAAATAAAATAAAATAAAAAAAAAAATCAGGCTCTGATGGGATCTGTGAGTGTCACACCCTCTAGTAGCCCTGATCGATCTTGCAGGCAAAGGGGGAAGGAGGGTTTTTCCCAGATCATCTAATTTCAGTGAACTGGTCCAGTCCTTTTTAATGTCTTCATCAGTGACATTGCAGAGGGACTGGAAAGAAAAGAATGCCTTTTTGCAGATGACACAAAGATCTGCAACAGGGTTGATACACAAGGAGGCGTGGAAAGGATGAAAAGGGACTTGGCAAGGTTGGAGGAATGGTCAGAAGTATGGCAGCTAGGATTCAATGCAAATAAGTGTAAAATAATGCACCTGGGAAACAAGAATCCAGGGGAAGAATACACAATGGGTGGGGAGGTAGTAACAACAACAAAAAAGGAAAGGGACCTGGGGGTAATCATATCAGATGACCTTAAGGTTAGCAAGCAATGTGAGAAGGCAGTAGAGAGGCTGGGGGTATACTGGGATGTATAGGGAGAGGCATCAGCAGCAGAAAACAGGAAGTTGTTATCCCTCTGTACAGACAGTTGGTGAGACCCCATCTGGAGTACTGTGTCCAGTTCTGGAGACCCCATCTCTGCAAGGACATAGACAGGATAGAGGCAGTCCAGAGGAGGGCAACTAAAATGGTGCAGGGTCTGCAAGAGAAGCCGTATGAGGAGAGACTAATGGAGCTTAATATGTACACCCTTGAGGAAAGAAGGAGAGGGGGACATGATAGAAACTTTTAAGTACCTCAGTGGAATCAACAAAGTCCAAGAAGGTAGCATCTTTCAGAAAAAGAGACTTGCAAGAACAAGGGACACAATTTAAAGATAGAAGGAGAGGCGGTTCAGGGCAATGTGAGGAAGTATTATTTCACAGAGAAGGTAGTGGATGCATGGAACAGCCTTCCTGAGGAGGTTATGAGGGTCTAAAACTGTGGGAGAATTCAAGAATGCATGGGACAGACATAAGGTAATTCTTGTGGGGGGTAGGAAGAAATAGGCTGTTGGTTAACTAGGATCTGTGGCCTATCCTGTAGGTAGGGAAATGGGCAGACTAGATGGGCCTAGCGGTCCTTATCTGCCGTCAAAGTCTGTGTTTCTATGTTTCTATGAAAAGTAAACATATAAAAAAATCAAGCTGTTAGACATATCGTAAAAACCACTACACTGCCAGTTAGCTATTAGTGGGAGAAGGATATTTATTTATTTATTTACTTATTTATTTCGGTACTCAGAAAACCATTTGAGCTCAGAGCTCTTTACATGGGTTCCATGTCATGACATTTCAGTACAACAGATAGGTGAAATTATACAAAGGATAGCAGAAATACAAAGGTAAACAAACAGGATTATATGTCAAAGTACAGGTCACAGGAAAACACAATTTACAGTGCTCAACGGTGAAACCAGTTAGCTGTCAGCAAACAAGAGGTTGTCTGGAGAGTTGCTAAGTGCTAAAGAAAAAAAAGGAAAAAGGGGAGTGAAGGGGAGGAGCCCAAGTGCAATGTGCAAAAGGAGAGCGAAATGGGTGTGCCAGTCTTGGAAATGGACTGGTACATAAGTTGCCTCAGACAACACAAACTCACAACTTTACACACAGCGAGAGTTTTGATGAAAAAACCTTACTGGGTACTTCCACACCCCTTATCTCAGGTAAATATGATACTGCCAGAGGGATGGCATGTTGGAGAGACTGCAGATGCAAGAACTCTATACCAACGCATATATTCTCAGACTGCGCAGGTATAAGGACCTATTGGCAGTGCATGGAACTGACCCGAAACAATCTGGTAACAAACATTGGCCCAGTGACCCCACATGCGGTTTTGCTGCTGCTTCTTCCAGACCACATTAGAGCAACTCTCCATAGCAAGCAAGTGGGAATCTGGCTGACAATAGCCAAGAAGGTGATTACCTGCCTCTGGCTACAAAAAGAGTCCCCCCAGCAGGAACACTGGGAAAACGTTATGCAAGAAATATATCAGGTGGACAAGCTGACAGCAAACCAGCAACAAAAAAAGATACATTTAGGAATTTTAACCAATGGTTAATGGAACACAGACCAGAAATTGTCCCTTAAGGGCCACACTCCAAATAGATTACCTAGGAGGCAGAAATGGTAAGCAACAAATGAATGACATATATATCAGGTTGTATTATAATATCAGTTTATTAAATTGGAAATGTTTGTGAGATCATGTACTTACTTGTGTGTATATATATATATACATTATGGTAGCACGGTAGTGCTACCATAGTTAGGGTTGAGGAGCCATTTCTATGTTAAACCCCAAAACTTTGCACCTTAATAACTTTGCAATCGTTTGACGGATTTGGCTGAAATTTGGAATATACAATCAAGAACCATAGGCCTTGGGATCTGCTAAGTTTTGTACTGGTTGGATATACAACTGTAATTATTAAGCATGATCTGTGCCGCATTTACGCTTTTCTGGAATTCTCGGTCGCCATACAGGTCGTGACGGTTTATGCTGACCAGCCCGAATCTTCAGGGAACATGTGGCCAGGGTCCCCAATGTGCCTTTTGAAGATTTCGTGAAAAAATATTAAATGGTTCAAAAGTTATTCAAAAAACAGTTTCCCATTATAAGTCAATGGGAAAAGTTAACAAAAAGTTCGACAGTGTCGCAAATGTATTTTTACTTTCGCAAATGGGCCTGTTACTTTCGCAAATCAGCCATTTTGTTTTCAGTTTTTTGATCAGAAAAATGGTTGGCATTTAAATTTGGGACCCTCTAGCAACCTAATTCTTTTTGTATTCACCTAGTCGGACCCTGAGGATGCTTGCCATGTCTTTATTTTGTGGTAAAACACCCCAGAAATATATTTTTCAAATTTCTGGAAAAAGTACTTTCGCAAATTACTTTCGTGCTCACGAAAGTGTCGAACTTTTGAAGCTTTCGCAAATTGCGACAGTAGTTTTCCATCTGTGGGAAAGTGACAGCGATTCTTTGGCACTGCGCTGCAAAAGAACCGCTGGGAGTTTTGGGCTGAAATTTGGAAGGAACGGAGCCAACTTCTCACAGATGTGCCTTTCAGTGTTGTATTGAAAAAATATTACATGGCAACAAAGTTACGTCACTCCAAAGTTGATGGTTTTTCCCATAGGATAACATTACGGCGCCCGACGCATTACAGAAATCCTTTGGATTCCTGCTGTAAAATAACGGTTTGGTCTTTTTTCCTGAAATTTGGAAGGAAGACAGCCAACAGCCAACAGCCCACAGATGTGCCTTTCAGTGGTTTGGTGAAAAAATATTACAGGGAGGGAAAGTTATGGCACTCCGAACTTCTCTTTTTTTCCCATAGGCTAACATTATGGCGTTCGCCGCGCCTTTCAGGGCCCGTATCTCGGAAACGGTGCGAGATACAGACTTTTTGTGGGGAATAAGTACAAAATTAGCCAGGACAGTTGTAAATAATATGACTTTTAAATTGTTTCCCTACGTCGTACAGTTCCTGAGATATAACCTATTTAGTATTCCAAGTTCTCATTTTCTGCTCCGATACTCATTATTATGCATACATTATTTGTACTCACTGTCTTTCTATATGCAGGTTTTGGGGAAAACCAGCCTGTGCGCTTACATTACTGTTACTGTTGCCCTTTCTGCTTGTGGTTCTGTACCGTTTTCACTCTACCTTGACGCTCATGCCACTGTGTGCGTATCCTCATGCGTTTTCATTTGCGCTTGCATTTCCGTTATTTTTTGCCATTTGTGTCTACAGTACTGTTTCTCTTTCTGTTTTAGTTTGCGTCACCATGCCCATTGAAATTTCCATTTGCAGGCACCATGTTACTATGTGACAACACATCACGTGGCAGACCGTTCCTGTCTACGCCACCGTGAGCGTTACCCTTTCTGTTCTCACTAGCGCTTGCATTTCCATGTACACCACTGTTAGCACTTCTGTTTGCATTACTGTTCCTGTTACTATGCCTCAAGACATCACGTGGCGGGAGCGCGGGGCCCTCTCCCACCGCCGCATTACATTCACTATTTCTCATTATCATTCTCAAAACAAGGAATTAGGAGGCAAACTAGTTTAATGATAGTTAGTTGTTCATTATGGCAGTGAGGGAGACTTGGCTGTTAACTTTCTAGCTCATCCCTTTCAACCGCATTGGGGTGTATTGGTGTCGCCAGTCTTAACCTCACCCCATTCTCCTATACTTCTGCTGCTTTACACATGTGATGAGGTGAGAGTTAGGGCTGACGACACCAATGCACACCCCAATGCCGGTTGGGGGGGATGGGCAGGAGGTCCAAGGGGGGTTTTTAACCCTAACAGCGAATTTCCTCACTTTTGTCGCTGTGGAACAACCCTAACTAATCCATTAAACGGAGTTTTTTGCCTCATATATATATATATATATATATATAGATATATATATATATATGGCACTGAACCTTTGGACCAGTATTAAACCTTATGATTGTATGATGATCATCCTGTAATGCTTCTTTTAACTGTGTACAACTCCTGGAAAACTTTAATAAACACAACATCTAAAACAGGGGGCCATATTCAGCCAGTCACACTTGCACTGCACTTGTGCTAGCACTAGTGCCTGCACATGGCAACAGAAATATTCCAAGGAGTGCCCCTGTGATGACACCTTTGAATATTGGGCCACAGCACTGTGCACACACACAGCACGACAGTGTAGTGCTGACCCAACAGCACAGTGCAGGGTGCAAGAGCATCAATAAATGCAGCACTGCACATAGGAGCAGCACAAGTAGCACAGAGAACATCGCAGGGGAGGCAGGGGGATGGGATAGGCGGGTACCAAGGGAAGACAGCATGGCAGCATAGGTATCAAAAATAAACTTTACTGTACAAAATGGGCATGGCCCGTACATAACAACAAAATAAAATACCAACAAAAACAAGGGCAACCATTCACATAAAAGGGGGGAGAAACAAACAAAGGACAACTGCTTGTGTAAGGGGGGGAGAAAGACAAAAGAATATGGGAAACCACCTGTAAAAAAGGGGGGAGGAAGAAACAAAAGAATATGGTAACTGGCCATGGAAAAAGGGGGTGAACAAAAGATTATGGGCCACCACCCATAGAAAAGGTAGAGGGAGAAGAAAAGCAACTGCCCAGTTGAAGGGGGGAATCAAAAACAGAAAGTCCACCCCCTCAAGGGGCAGCTGCAGCAGGTGGTGATGGCTGACAGCCAGGTCTTGAATGGCCCACATATTCTCATCCATCCATTGTATTAATATGTGCTGCAGGTGGATCAGCCTTTACAGCAGGTCATCCCAGCCTTCATTTAGCATGGCATATCATCTGCCTCCAGGCATCTATTGAAAGAAATACACTGAACTCAGCAAGCTGTGCATGCAGAGTGAGGGATACAGGAGTGGCATACTGTGCACAACAGATGAACAACCAGACTACACATGGACCAACAAGCCACACACAGGTGGATGGAGTCACACAGCCACAATGGATATGCATGGCATATCAGAAACAGTGCTTGAGTGTGCCGTGCTACAACATAGCAGGACCAAGCCATACAAGGTCCACATGACACTAGAGGCATGCACATGCTACAGCAGCGCCAAGCCAGAGTGCAGTTGCAGTGTAATGGCCCAAGTGGCTAGAAGTTGCGCCCTTGCAACCTACTGTAGCATCTTGCGGTGCCAGGCATCCAGCACACAGGTTCACTGAGGTGTGCATGATAACAGACATCCATGAGCCATCGCAGTCAGCAGGGGTGGGACACACACACACACACACGTGGTATACACAGCACAGCTCTATATGGATGGACTATCATGCAGCACCGTGCGCAGCAGGCAGAATAATAAATGAGTACAGCAGTGTTGTAGGTGAGTGAGTACCTGACACACTGCACTGTGTTCAAAAGTCACCATAACATTGGTGTGATGTACAGGTCAGCCTGTAGCCCCCCTCTATCCCACTGGACTCTGGTCCCACCCTAATTATAGGGGTCCCCCACACAGAGGCTATGCAGGTCATCGGTCCTGCGACTAGCCAGTTTTGTTATAATGTATGGCACACACTAGGAAATACTGCTAAACAAGTTTACTTTATTGCCATCAGGCAATTTACAAAATAACCACAGCAAAAACAGATACAATGAAAAATCATGTGCTAGGAAACAAAAATGGCCAATCACAGCATGGAGGCTGTGACACACAATTTTTGCACTGTATCTGTTTTTGCTGTGATGATTTTGTGAATTGCCACATGGCAATAAAGTAATCTTATCTAGCAGCATTTCCTAGTGTGTGCCATAGTCTAAAGCATGAACTCTTACTGAGTGCTGCTGGTTCCATGGATCTGTTCATACTGAATCGATGCGGCTAGCCACCCCTTCCAGCAGCACCACTTGGGATTTCACTTGAGTGTGGCCAGACTACACGTCCATGTTGTAATGTATGCATGGCACTGCTTGTATACCATGGAATGACCACACTATGAACATCATTGTGTTGAGCAGACATTACTGACTATGCATTACAATATCAAACAAACACATGATATGGTCCATTCAAGGGCCATCAGTGACCCCTGCCTATGACCCAATGCCCCATAAGGCCAGCTCTGGTGAAAGGCAATGGCATGACACATAATGCATACAGCACTAGAGATTTCACCGATATGGGCAGACTGTCACAGGTGCCGTAACCACACATAGCATGTCGCAGAGGTGTACTGGTACAACAGTGGCCCACACCTACCACCACCAAACAGATACACATACCTTGGCCCAGCCATGTGGCAGAACAGACCAGAATAACAATGACAGGCACACCACCTCAGGCAATGAGCATTACTGCCAGTGTCCTGGTGTACCAAGGCTGCGGCATAGGGGGAAATGCCCTCTCACAATGTAATACAAGTCAAGGCACAGGAAACACACAGGGCAGCATGCCTGTCACAGTGACAAACCAGTAGATGGTACAGTCCTTGAAACACCACAGTGTCAGTGGTGGGGCAATGCCCCAAGGGCCAGGTGAGGGGCCAGAACCACAACCACCTAGGTGATGCCCCCCAGGCATACATGCAACCTGTTGAGACACACAATGGACATCCTTCCCCTAGCAGAAACATGTGGCATAGTGCATAAATGCAACCCATACTGCAAAACATACAATGCAGGGTAATTATGTGGCTGCATATGTAAGAACTGTTGTGCCTTCCTCAGTCCTCTCCAGGCCCCATCACAGCCAGGCATTCTTTCCCTGTGTCTGTGGCCCAAGTGGACCCACTCCACCAGGCTGGCCCTGGGTTGCCTTGCTGGGTCCTGTTGTCTGTGAAGGGGTGACAGAGGTGAGATGTGATGAACGGTGTGCAGTGGAACACATGGCACATTACCGTGCACCCTAAACAGTAAAAATACCTGTATACCAGCACTACGCCACGGCAGCCACGTGTGCATGACAGAACACAGAAACTGAACTGCACACAGGAGTGCTGAATAAATATTAATTATGAAGTCACAAGTGCATCAGTGCAGAAATCTACTCGCTACAAACATCTCCCCATGCACATTGCTCCTTCATCAGGGAGTGGAGCCTCGGTGCTTGAATAAAAAATATATAAGCAGAAAACAATCACAACACAGAAATTATAATATGCACAGGGAACCCATTTGACTTTAGAGATTAACAGATAGTGAAAATGTAAAGACATAACGCCCTTTGTGAAGTGTTTATATGTGGCTATGGAGAAAACTGCTCATATTCAATCCTGTTTTAATACTTTGACAACTTAATAAACACATAGAGCTGTTTGTCCATGCCACAAATAAAAGATTAAACACAGACACAAACAAAGGCAGCAGAGCCCGGTTAAGCACAAATATTCCAGCATGGGAACAAACATGAAAAAGTGCAGGGAACAGAACTCCAAAATGCTCTAGATGCAGGAGGCATAAAGTCATGAAATCCCATGACTCCTAAATATCATCACTGTCACATCCCTCGGTTAACCAAGCCCATAGGTAACGTAGTAATGCAAGTAGTGCTATACAGGTATCTCATGCCTAAAGTGAACATGATCTAAGACAGAAAGTTCAATGCCATAATTTAAAACTACAGTTTTAAATCTAAAACCTTGTCAAGGCCCCGTGGAGATAAGCTTTTTAGGTGGAATATCCACCAGGATTTTCTTTGTAGTAATCTTTGTAATCTGTTTCCTCCTCTAGAAAACTGTGGTGCATATTTCAGATCTATAAATTTGAAGTCACAGGGTTTTGTTTTTTTTAGTTCTTTGGTAACCTGGTAAGGCCCACTAGGCACAAGTGCCTGTTTTCAGGGGCGATCTGGGAGCAGTGGGCAGTTAAGTGACTTACTCAGAGTCACACAGTATGCATGTGGAGGTTGTCAGAATCAAACTCAGGTCGAGTCTGCTGGATGTACTAAGCTCGTTCACACCTCGTTCCTCTAACCTCTAGGCTATACTGCCAGTTTAATGCATTCCTTATAATGTGCCCCCTATAGTATTTTTCACAACACCATTTTAATGGCCCTAATACTGTATGTTCTAACAGTCTCACTTTCAGTTGCCTAGTGGTCCTGCCCACATAAATCTTTTAGCAGGCACACCAGGCTGCATAAACATCATGATCTGAGCAACAGTTTACAAGCTGTCTAATATCTGCTGACTTATCAATGTTTCCTGTTTGCACCTGTTTTCCTTGCCCCGCATATTTACATGCAGAACATTTTTTACACAGATAGAAAACAGCTAGTCTGCTGCATGACAGGGATGGACAGGACCGTGCAGGAACACATCTTACCAGTACGCACAGCCATGCTGCCCCACAAAAACAGGTGTGACACTGGACTGGGCACAGCCTCCAGACAACATGCTGTACCACTATTGTAGCCAGGGGCTAGCACTGTGTACGCAAGGCCCATGTGGTGTCCTCACCACATCTGTTCAACATACCCATACATGTCAGCTACACACAATGTACACCTCACATGATTTAATAGGATGCATGTGGCCTAAGATCACATGGAACGGGGGCACAATGATCATACCATTACAAGAGTAGGGGCGGATAATATATCATAGGTGTAGCCCAAGACAATGGCAGGTCCTAGACTGGCACTCCCACTCCAGTACAATTGTAATTCATGCATTACATGGCCTATGCATACCTGCAGCTATGCTACATACCACAGACAGTGTACATGGAACAAACACTAGCTGCAGCAACATGCTGTTCTGTACACCTAACATCCTAGCTATCAATACCCCCAATGCACATGACATATTCCTGCAACCAGACACAGCACCCAAGAACATACATAGTGATCACGTGTCAGTGTGGTATCACATACCCTTGGCATTATGGCAAGCAGCAGAGCTCTCTGATCCACAGCAAGTCCTGAATTGTGTAGGGCAATGTGGGCATCTACAGGAACAGTGGTCCCATAGACCTGTACTGGCTATATAGGACAATACAGCAAAGCAACTTCCATAGGAAATAGTGCACCCAACAAGCAAACACAGGTACTTTATCCTGGAGTCTCAGAGAAAGCAACAAAGCAGTATTCAAGCACTAAAACAGCACTACACATCACACACCACAGCAACCATACATACACCTGAATTTACTCACCTGGGCATGGCACACTGCCACTATCCACCACTGCCCTCAGTTGCTGCAGGCAATGCAGCTCCCTCTGAGACAGGTCACTAAATCTGTGGCAGCACTGGTTACCTGTATGAACAATGCCCATCCTGAGGGCCAGGCACCACCCCACTGATGCCCACACCTGACATCTGGGCCCGTTTGCTGCTTCAACCCCCCCAACACACACAGTAGCAGGTCTTCCCTGGTGACCACCAAGTCAACCAGGCTGGCCAGCTCAACAGCCACACCTGGTGTCCATCTGTCATATGCCCCCTGACCCTCAAGTGCCTGTCCACCATCATGTTGTCTTTCTAGTATTTTCCCTTACACTCTTCCAGCTGCTCTTAGGACTGCCTTTGTTCTATTGAGTAGGCTGGCTGTTAGCACTGTATGTTTTGTTGTTTGTGTTGTGCTAACGTCAAACTGCGCGGCACTATGCATGTTTCTAGAAGAGGGATGACTGACAGCATGTAGACAACAGTGTAAATCAGTGTGCATGGGCAGCACTGCGCTGCATATGTGACATGCCATAGTGCAACATCATAGCATGCACACTTGCACAGCACTGTGATGCTGACAGATACTGTGCGATCCATGTCTGCTCCAAGCTGGACGTAGTGCTAGCACAATGCAAAGGTTATGCAGAAACCTGCACTATTCAAACCATGTATACAAATGAGCTAATTTCTCAGTCTGTGCCCTAAATCCACATTTGCATGACATTACTGGAATGTTTTCAGTCATTTGCATGCCATGAGCTTGGAGCATATATAAGGCCTACCTCACTTCGGGCTGTCCACCCCCACGGAGCTGCTCTCCCGGATCACTTGCCTGTCGCCAAGCCGGCCTCCCTTCCTTCAGGCTGTCCGCCGCCACGGAGCTGCTCTCCCAGATCACTCACCAGTCGCCAAGGTACGGACCATCAGCTGTAAGCGACCTGCCTCAACTATGTTTGAATTTTGGCACCATTTTAAAGTTGCGCCCAGGACTCTGCAATTTTGTCCACGCAGGGATTATATTTAAAAAAAAAATTAAAAAATAACCCAAGAAATGGACCACACTCATCCCCATGCTACTACTGGCATTATTCTACTTGTTTTCAATTGATATTCTAGCAGCCAGTAGCAAATCTTAACAAATTCTTTGCACTCAGAAGCTGAGCTTTTAATTTAAATTGTCTGGCCACTGCTTTAAATTAATTTTCGCCTTAAACCAGTCTGATCACTGTGGTTTCATCTAAACAAGGCTACTTAAATTAAATAACAAAAAACAAAACATTACAGAGGATCCTCACAAGCGTACTTTTTGCTTACTAGCACTCTGTGAGCCCTCTTAACTGTTGTGTGTACTTTCTGCTAAACAGAGGATCCTCACAAGTATACTTTTTGCTTACCTGCACTCTGTGAGCCCTCTTAACTGTTGTGTGCACTTTCTGCTAAACTAATTCAGCCTAATGGTGATTTTCTTTAACTGCTTTACTACGTTTACTTTTTTTTAGACTTAGTAGATTGCTGTTTATATTGTGTTTTTTTTCTTCACTGTAAAATTGTCTACTAGTGTACTGATTGGTAGAGATAATTAGTTTTTTCTCTCTCTTCTTATTTCAATGCTCCCTTTGCTCTCTACCCTCTGCTATCTTTCTTTTTTGTCCGTTTGTGCTCATCCCCCCTTAATTGGCCATCCCTAATGCTCTGTCTTTCCTAGTCTTGCTCTGCACCCCCTCTCACCACTCTGTTTTACCTCCTCCTGTAACCTGACAGATTCCTTTGTCTCTGCAACCTATCCCTTTCTGCCTCCTCCCACTAAAATCTCTTTTTTTTGAGTATTAAAACACGCTCAACTTTCTCCCCAGCTAGCCTCCCCCCCTTCGAGCTGTCTGCCCCATGGAGCTGCTCTCCTGGATCACTCACCTGTCGCCAAGGTATGGACCATCAGCTGTAAGCCTCAACTACGTTTGAATTTTGGTGCAATTTTAAAGTTGCACCCAGGACTCTGCAATTTTGTCCACACTAGGATTATATTTAAAAAAAAAAAAAAACCACCCAAGAAATGGATCGCACTCATCTCCATGCTGCTACTGGCATTATTCTACCTGTTTTCAATTGATATTCTGGTAGCCAGTAGCAAATCTTAGCAAATTCTTTGTACTCAGCCAGAAGCCGTGCTTTTAATTTAAATTGTCTGGTCACTGCTTTAAATTAATTTTGGCCTTAAACCAGTCTGACCATGGCGGTTTCGTCTAAACAAGGTTACTTATATTAATTAACAAAAAAAAAACATTACAGAGAATCCTCACAAGCACAATTTTTGCTTACCAGCACTCCGTGAGCCCTCATAACTCTTGTGTGTACTTCCAGCTAAACAGAGGATCCTCACAAGTATACTGTTTGCTTACCTGCACTCTGTGAGCCCTCTTAACTGCTATGTGTACTTTCTGCTAAACAGAGGATCTTCACAAGTATACTTTTTGCTTACCTGCACTCTGTGAGCCCTCTTAACTGTTGTGTGTACTTTCTGCTAAACTAATTCTTCCTGACGTTGCTACGCGATGTTTCCCCACCACCCACCTTCCTGTCCTATTTGAGCAAGTAGCCTCATACTGTAAGGGAGCTAATCACATTCAAAGACTATCAGCCCTATTTCCCATTGGTTCCTTATATTCCCTTAGCACTAGAGGGACTTACTATTTATGCACACTGCTGAAATCTTACACTCATACCAGGTGACATATTAACTTCCCTAGACCAGCTCTCAAAGCAATTCAGTTTCAAGAATTGTGTATCCGGCTTTTTATGCCCCTCTCCCTCCTGCCCCTCTTCACCTGCAACTTTTTTACACTCTTGGTAGTGTGTGGCCAGAGTCATTCATCTACCTTCTTTATCCAACCCCATGGCCCCTCTTGGCACCTCATGTTTACTGATACTACTTCTCCCCCTTCCCTTTACCCCCTGCCTCCACCCCACCCCACTCCATCTCGCCCCTACTGATTCCTATCCACTATGCAACACTACTGCCCCTTCCCCCATCTCCTTTCACCCTCCTTATTTCCTACACTCTACCTATTACAACTTTCTGTTTCACCCTGGTCTTCTCAGTGCCCCCCTCATAAATTTTAAAGCCATTCACCAACTATGCACCTCTACTCCCAAATCGCGACTCCCTCCCCAAGGCTATCAACTCAAGCATAAACACTATGCCCCTCACTTTCACCTTCTGGTGCTCCTCCTAATATTGGCAGGCGATGAGCTAAACCCTGGTCCCCTCACTTCCTCTCCCCCTGTTTACCCTATGATTAGCCCAAAAGGCCCGTGAATATTTAAGCAATAAGGCATGACCAAGGGTTATGTTATTGGTCTGTTAATCACCTTCTAGGGGTGTACTGTGGCATGAGGTGTAGCCGAGTGCCACATGCCCTTAGAGGGTGATTAACTGACCATTAACATAATCCCTTGGAGTGCCTTATTGCTATTATAATAAAACATGTTTTTAAACAGTGTTAAACCTTGCTCAGCATATGGCCAAGCTGTACATGTATGTTAATAAAAGATTAACATAAGGCTGTTAGAATGTTTGCAGCCAATCAGAAAGCTCCATTTCTCAGACCCTTTTTATAATCCACATTAATAGCCGCAGCCTGCTTCCCAAGCTCGATAACTTAAAGGTATGGGTCACTCAGCACTCCCCTGATATACTGAGTATCTCTGAAACATGGCTGTCATCCTGCATTCCAGATACACAGCTGGCCCTTCTTGAGTTTAACCTCCACCGGCAAGATTGCAGTAAACGACGTGCTGGCATAGATATTTATCTCCGCAACTCCTTATCCTGCACTATTTCCCACAGTGAATTGAGCCCTCGTTCCCAAGAACTCCTATTAGCCTCTCTCCATTTTCCATCCTCATCGCCCATTTTTGTGGGTGTCCTTTATGCCTCTCCCCGAAACTTCCACCATCCTCCCTTGTCACCTGTGTCTCCGCAGCCTCCTCCCTCGCCTCATCAGGTGAGCTCATCCTCTTTGGTGACTTTAATTTAGACTGTCTCTCACCCTCATCACTCAGCTCCCATCTACAGGTTGAAGCCCTAAACTTGTCCCAGCTAATAAAAGAACCCACATGCTCTAATCCTCGCTCCCAGTCTTATTCCCTGCTCGACTGGGTGCTTACAATTCACCCCCACTGAATCTGCTTTTCTGGTATATTACCCGACGCACTCGATGACCACTGCCCCGCCTTCTGTATCAGAAAAATCCACAATCTTCCAAACCCTCCTAAATATATTTAGTACTGACCCCTCAGATCACTCGACTCGAGTAAACTGCTTCATGACCTGGCATCTGCCAACTGGTCACCTGTCTTCTCCTCCCTCTCTGTTGATGCTGCTCTTGCACACTTCACTTCCATCATTTTAGATGTGTGGGATACCCATGCCTCCCTAAGCTCAGTCAGAGTTAGGCAGTCTCATCATCTTTGGATCACCCCTGACATCCTGGCTATGTGCAAATCCCAAGATCTCTCTTGGTCTCACTTCAAAAACATACATGACTCTGCAGACCTGCAAACCTATTGTACCCTCCCTAATATCTGCACCAAGAACATTCGACAGGCCAAGTGCGAAATTTTCAAAACTGGTCTGCAAGACCCTGGCAACACTCCATCAACTTTCTGGCATGACATCCAATCAATCAATCAATCATCTTTATTTTATCAGGTAAAAAAAAGCATTGAGACATGCTTATTTGCAAGGAAAACCTAATGGGTCAGAACTGGTTCACAAAAATAAATTTTTACAGGCAAAAATACAACAGGCAGACATCCAATCTCTCCTCCACCCCTTCAACGCTCCCCCATCACCCATTCTCATTGAAGCAGGATCCCTCATTTCTGACCCCTCCCCTGTGGCAGAAATTCTAAACAAGTTCTTTGCAACAGTACCGCATAAACCACCTTTCTCCCCATCCAGCTCCCCTCCCTCTACCCCACTCTCCCCTGCTTTCCAGTTGCCACCATTATCCCCCTCTAATGTCCTGAGAGCACTGCTCTCTCTCAACCCAACCAAGTCTAGCCCTGATGGCTTGCACCTTAAGCTCCTACTGATCTCTGCTCCCTCCATTGTCATGCCCCTGACCTTTATCTTCAGTTTATCCATCTCTTCTGCTACCGTTCCCTCTGCCTGGGAGTTTGCCATGGTCCTGCCTCTCTTTAAAGGAGATGATGCAACCATCCCTGGTAACTATCACCCCATATCACTTCTCCCTTCACTTGCCAAGCTACAAGAGTCCCTTATCCTCTCTAGGTTAAATGATTTCCTCGGGGCCTCAAACATTCTATTCCCAGTCCAATCAGGGTTCAGAAAGAATCACTCCACCATTACCTCCCTTCTACACTTTACCGATGCCATCCACTCCACCATGGACCAGGGTCTGTTCGCATCGGCCATTTTTTTTTTTCCCATTTGTTTAACCAGGTGAGACACACTAAGCTGAAAGCTTTTTTACAGGTGCAACATGGGAGCACAGGGAAGTTAAGTGACTTGCTCAGGGTCACACAGTATATGCAAATGGGGGCTGTTGAATTCAAACCCAGGTCTCCAGATTTGAAGCTCGGAGCCTTAAACCACTGTGCTATACTACCTCTATTTTCATAGACCTTGTGAAGGCCTTCTACTCCATGTCCCACCCTCTCCTCCTGGATAAACTTAGCGCCCTGGGCCTCTCTTCATCTTCTGTGTCCTGGTTCAGATCTTATCTCTCAGGCCGCTCACAGTATGTGAAAGTTAGCAATGCCCTATCCTCTCCCCTCTCTGTCTTGGCTGGCATACCCCGAGGTCGATCCTTGGGCCCATTCTTTTTTCCCTGTTTATCAACAGCCTCCCCACTGTATGTTCCCATGCCAGATTATATAAGTATGCGGACGGCACCGTCCTCTTTCTTTCTGGCCCATCTGTTTCCACCATCCAAACACCTCTGCAAAATGACTTCTCAGCAGTTACCTTATGGTTTAACACTAATTGCCTAAAACTAAATATAAAAAAAACTGTTGCTATGACTTTCAGAACCAAGCAAAAACTTGCTAAGTTCCGAGCCCCACCCTCCTTCCTCTCCGGAACATCCACTCACCTCGAAAAAGTCCTCATGTACAAATACCTTGGAGTCTGGCTTCATCCATCACTTGATTTCTCCTCCCACTTCAGCACCCTACATTCCAAACTGCAGCAGAAACTTGGGCTACTCTACCGACACAAGGCTAGCCTTCCCCTTCCTGTTAGACAGGACTTACTAGTTAAATGGATTCTCCCTGCCTTCGACTACACCAATGTTGTTTTCAGTGCTGCCCCTGCAACCTCTCTCTCCAGAGTAGATGTGCTGTATCATGCCTTCTGCAGATTTGCCTCAAACTCTCCTTGTCTGACTCATCACTGTGACTTCTACTCCTCCCTTTCCCTCCAGTCCCTCTCCCACAGATGCTCATCCCACTGCATCACCTTTATATCAAAGTTCTGGTTTGGGACTCTACCTTCATACCTTGCCTCTCTCCTCAAACCTGCTACCCCCTCACAATACAACTTGCGGTCAGTCAGTGCACATTCCTTTGCCCTCCCACATTTTCGCACCTCGACTGGCAAACTGGCCTTTTCCTACAGACTCCTGTCACTCTGGAATAACATCACCCCCAAAACCCATTGTACCCCCTCCTTTCCTGCCCTCAAGCATCTACTAAGGCCTACCCCTTCCATATCCTGCACCTGTCCCTCTCTTTAATGTGCTTTCTCCCTTGTCTTTGACTTGTTTCTCCCTACCTGTGCCTCCTGGACCCCCTTGGGTCCAGCCCCCCTTATTTTCTAGCCTCCTTTACCTGCTGTCTCTTTATTTTGCTACATACCAAAAAACATCGTGTCTATGTTATTGCATATAAATACCTACTCCATTTTGTATACTATGTAAACATCCACTTCTCATTACATTTACCTGTTTTTGTTTGCGTGAAATGTTTTATTGTCTGCTGTTAATCTTGTACAAAAAATTGTACTTAATTTATCCTCTATCGTTTTGTTCCCCCAGGTCGCACCTGGAAATGTGCCTCGGCTCATGGTACTTTCCTAGTTATCACATTTTAAATAAATAAACAAGGGGCCAAGAGCACCCCACGGCTTCCACAGAGATACTGCAGTTATCTAGAGGTACAGTTGCAGCCAAAGACATGGCTAGATGTTTCTTTTTTTTTTAATTGTACTTTTTTCCCCTCCTACTGCCTGTCAGCCCTGACCATTCAGGGCATCCAAGGGGTCATCCTCCTACCACCTGCTCACCGATACTTAACTCCCAGTCCCCCATGTAGCTTCGGCTTACCCCCCTCCCTGAGTGGGGATGAGGTGGGGCGGACTCCCGTAATTCTATCTTTCATCGGGTCTGGAGGTAGTCAGCGAGCAGTGGTAAATCGGAGGCATGCCCCAGGAAGCCAGTCCTCCCAGAGTCGACAGGGGTTTTTCCACTTTTCTCCTCCCCCACACAGTGTTAGCCCCTGACGTCAGGGCACTAAGACACTGACGTCTACTGCGTGCCTGGGCCACCCATCTCCCTTTTATTGGGAGCTTGCATTCCCTTGAGCCTCCACCTGGAGTCGCACAAGAGCGGTGGGCATCGACCCTCCCCCCTGACCCTGCCTGGAGATGGTGAGCTGTCATGGGACGCTCAAGCCGTACTCCCCCCGGCTGACACGCCAGTGACCTGAGTCTGCTCCTGAACCCAGGTCGCCGGTGTGGAGCGAGGTGTGGTGTCCAGCACCTCAACCCTCAGAGCCACCGGGCCGGCATGGCTAGATATTTCCAAGTTTACATGCAGTACCACTGTAGGCCACCAGAGAGAATCTCTTTAGATATATCGCAAATATCTGGAAATATCTGATCCTATCTATGGCTGCGACTGTAAGCGTATTGCAAAATGGCCTACATATTTACGTTAGAGATGGGGTGATCATAGGAATATGTTTATGCTATATCAGGACTGTACTTTTGTTGTATCTGCACATGGCCTCAGGTCAGTGATAAGTAGGCAGCTCACTGTGTGTTTGACCCTGCCCTTCAGGGACACATATGTGTCTGGGACAGGGGGCACTGGGGCCTGCATGCCACTGTACTTGTGCTCTGTTGTGTGCATACAATGTTTAATGCTGTCCATCCTCCCCTTACCGACAGGTATCATGATGGAGTAAGAGAGGATAAAGTAGTGGTGTTTCTCAGATAAGGAGCTGTTGGCCCTGGCCCATGCTTACATGGCCACCGTGGACGTGATTGGCAGATGCAGGGGGACAAGGTCCAAGATCAGACAGGCCTGGAATAACATCATAGAGGCACTGAATGCCATCAGAGCTACTGGCCTCAAAAGGAGGACAAAGGATGTGATAGCCAGGGCCTAGTCAGACCTCCAGTCCACAGGAGATGGGCCCAGGACTGAAGAGTCCTTAGCCCATGCAGAAATGGTCATGGCTGGTACTATGCAGCCCGTGTTGATAATTGGCTTCCGGGGAGGTGGCTATGAAAGTCAGGTTGGACCAACAAAGCCATGTGAGTGACTGCAGTAGCCCTATCACATTGAGCTTGTGTGTACGCATGCACCAGTGGTGTTAGGGGCTATATGCTTGTGAGGGGGTTCATGCTATGGAGACATGGGCCACAGCCAGCCAAGTTCAGACAGCATGCACAGGATGTACATTCTAGCCAGATGACACCACATGGTGTCATAAAAAACATACATCGTTTTGCCTGATGATGCCATATGGCATCTCAATAGCTCTGTTATATCTGCCTGAGGATGCCATTTGGCGTCCTTGTCTTTTACATGCTGCAGCATGAACGTTTGTTTACAAATGATCAACTAAGCTGTACCAACCAATAGAGGACTCTGTACCATTTACGATTTGAATAAGAAAAACATGTGTTCTCCCTGGTTAATTTTATGAAAAAATGCCTTACTTCCCGATTTGCTGCCTTTAAGAAGATTGTACACGTCACTATTTGTATGGCCCAATCAGAGTGCACGCTGGTGAAGGGAGAAAGTGATGGCTGGAAACTTAGCTTCAAGATGGTGGATCTGCAATCAATCGAATGTACTTGGTATGTTTTGCTGTTAAAACACTGTATGCATTTATTTTACTAAATGTGTCCTTGTTTGTTTTTTTTTTTTTTTAAGTTTCTGACATCTGTTATTTGTTTTCTTTCAGGTAAATATCCCAATGACTACAGTGTTCATATTTGACCATGCTGACTTGCGTTCTGGATGAACGAGATCCTCTGAGTATTGCAGGTGCCTGGATATTGTTATTAATGATGTCTGAACCCTTATTTTGGCTGTGAGACCCTGTGACATGTAATTGCTATTGTGCCTTGTCTTTATCTGGTTACCGACTGCTGTTCTGAGTGCTAATATGATTGTGGGGCTTTATTTAAGTAGTGTGCGATTTTATTTTGCTGCTAGTGTTTTTTTTGGGTTTTTTTGTGGCCAGTGTGGTATAGCCTTCTGAGCACTAACTGCTGTACTGCTTGTCTACAGCATAATTTGTAAGAACCTACCTGCTATACACTTGTTTCTCCATCTCCCCCACTGTATACTGTCTCTCGTTGTCATTCTCTGTCTGTCCCCCTTCAACTCCTCCCTCTCTCCATGATGCATACAGATCGCAGTATACAAAACATTGCAGTCTCATTTGGCACGCTTGCTGTGCACTGTAGTCAGCTACTCATCCCGGTATTGTTTCTTTAGCCAAAAATAAGATTTTTTGTTTGATCTACAGTATATCATGGTCACAGTGTATGCAAGCGTTAGAAGGCTTGCCCATGCAGTGTGTAGAAGTGGAGATCCCTAAGATTTAGGTACTGTTAGGCAGGAACACTGACACACATACTAGGTAAAGCATGGTACTAGGTAAGCTATTTTAATCCTTTTTTTTGTTCCCCAGCCCAAACTGATACCAACATTGAGCTAGTGGCACTATTTATTAGATTTGTACACATCATTTTGACAATGACCTGATGTTCAGTGTTGATTACTGTGGCGGGTAGGGTGTTTGACTAGAGATCTCCTGATGTAACCTATATGCTTATGCTGTGTGAATTCAGACACAGAAAGAAGGTACATCAGACTTATTGTTGGTGGTATTTTGGTTATTGTATTTCTTGTAGAAATGCCCCCCCACCAACTCCATATAGCACCTCTTTAATCTATTTGCTGCTGGAATCTAATTTCTGTGGCCACAGATATTTTTTGGGCAATCTGTGTTGGTTGGTTGATGTTTTGTGTAATGTTCACTCAAGATAAAAAAAATTGTATTGTGATAATAACAAGTTTGAAAAAATAATGCATCTGCTTGTATACAATTACAGTGGCTTTTGTATGTTTATTTATATTCGCATGGCATTCAGCTTATATGATTGAATCAAAATAATGCTTTTGATGTGGTTCATTATGTGGGTGTGACAGCTTTGTGTATTTGCAGTCTGAAAATTGACTTGGTATTTAAATTGCTGCTGCTGTTAGTAAAGAAATATGATGTAGGCAGATTTCTATGTAATGTCTAAGTCATCATGTACTGCTAATAGGAGGGAAGGAGGGAATTACTGTCTGAGGTAAATTAGTGATGGTGATGATTTTATGGCCTATTTGATTGTGGTTGGTGCTTTCAGCCCTGTGGAACCTAGTGATGTCATTTTGCTGGTGTGTGATTGGTTTACTCATCGATGGTTGTGACATCATGAGTTTTGTCCCTGTCAGAACTGATTTGACTCATTCTTGACAGGATCCCTGACTGGAAAGAGTTGAAGTAGTATTGTGTTCTGTTGAATTTGATATTCTGTGGAAAAAAATGTGGTCAGCCAGAAGCGAGAGCGATTTTATTTGATTTACAGAATCACATCTGGAAGACCTGCCTCTGATTTACTTCGCAAGAAAGGATAAGAGGGACATTTTGATGTCTAGTTACTATTCAAAAGGTGACTGTGAGAGGGAAGTTGGTTCCCCTGAGACAGAAATTGAACATAACTGTGTGTATAATGAGTCACGTGTTCACCAATGGATGAAGGATGTGACATCAAAATCCATCCAAGCTTTTACAGAAAATATAGGAGACTGTTACCATGGATAGCACAAAAAGTGAACTTGATTTTCTACTGTTGTTCCTAAACCAGGAAGCTATTGACAATTAGCAGACTAATCTGTATGCTGATAGACTTGTTCCGAAGTGGTGTCCTACCTGTGACGAGGAGATACGGTTCTACTCGAACTTCATGTGTGCCTGTTTATTGTTGATTTGCCCAATGTTAGGATGCTGTGGAGCAAACATACATTATTTGGAAACTTCGCTGTGAGACAATGTATGTCCACAGACTGCTATGATAAGCTGATGCAATATCTGCATTTAAATGACGTTTCTTCCAACCCTGGCAGAGGCAAACCAGGGCACGATAAGCTGGCACATGTGTGACCATTGTTAGACAGTGTTTTACAAACTTGCACCACTAGATACATGCCTCATTGTGAAATCTGTGTGGACGAGGCAATGGTTGGCTTCCATGGCAGGTTGGGATTCAGGCAGTACATGCCTAATAAGCCTGTTAAATATGAAATTAAAGTTTGTGCTGCAGCAAACTCACATAATGGCTACATTAAAAAATTCCAGATTTATACCGGAAAAGTTTCAATGAGTGTCAAAGCCGGGCTTGCAGAGCGCGTGGTAAAAGACCTTGTACTACACTTTGTAAATCATAACCATCATGTTTATAATGACAATTATTTTACATCTGTTAAGCTGGCTGAGGACTTAGAAGAAGTGGGTATATACAGTTGCAGCATAATCCTTACTAATCGTGTGGCACGGCCTGGTGATCTGAACAAGATAACAATGGGACGAATGGATAGAGGGACGTGTAAACATCTCCAGTCTGAAAGTCTCTTAGTTACTGCAAGGAAAGACAAGAGACTGGTGTTTCTACTCTCCACTAATTCAAATCCAACTCTGCCTCATACTGTAGTTCCCCAGTTCCCCATCAGCTGCATGATGGTATGTGCAAAGAAGTCAACTGCCCTGTTGTTTTGAAGAACTACAACTGCTCTATGAATGGGGTAGACAGATCTGACCAACTAAGTGCTCAGTATCCATTGGGCTACAAGTCCAATAAGTGGTGGCGATATGTCTTTTGGTTTATTTTTGACCTCTGCATTGCAAATGCGTATGTGTTGTTTCGGGAGTCTGAACAGCACCAGAGGAAGACAAAAGCAGGAAACACAAAAATTGTTAGCAACTATTTACAAAATGAACTCTGCTGACTGTTGTTGATGTCAGCTGGACTTGTTAAGAGAAAGCACACCCTTGAGCAGCTTACAGCAAGCCCTAATGATGGACATTGGCCTGAGAAGGCACCTAAAAGGCATTGTCATTACTGCTATTCTTGAAATGTTGGGTGTGAAACAAGGTGGCAATGTTCAGGGTGTCAGGTTCCTTTATGCTGCAAATGCTTTTGACCAGACCATAGAGACTTGCCAAAGTCACAGTGAATACCATGATGAATGTTTTTTTTATTTTTTCTGTCATTGTGAAATTTCTTTATTCTTCATCACTGGTTTAGTTGCCACTCTGTGTTCACGCCTTCTCAAATATTCCCACCCACCCCTGTTCCCAGATCTGAATACCAACAAACTGGGTCACCCACTGATATTGTCTTGTGAGGTGCCACAAGTATTATTGTTTCTGTGCCCACTTCCACCAGTCTCACCAAAAGACGTGGTCTTACCATGCCACATAGCACAATCGCAGTTGTTTCCACTATCTTGTGTTCTCGACTTCTGTGACCTCCTTCTTCACTGTGCACTATTTCACACTCTCCATCCCATCATAGTAAAGCATAGTATCAGTGGACTGATACATTCCTCACTGTCTGTTCCTCACTGGCCCGAGTTAACTTCCAAACCCGGGTCATCAGCATGAATGTGGAGAGGCTGAAGCATTAACCCTCAGTGCCACAGCGATTGTCATATGTTGTTTCGTTGTGAATACTCTTATCTAGTTATTACTTAGTCTTACTGTAAATATGTTTCAATAGTAGCAAGTAGTGGTAGTATGTTCTTAGTAGTGCTGTTATGCACATCGTCCTCAATGTATGTGTAATTTTTATCTGCATGTGTTTCAGACTCTGACATGAATGCGAGGGCTATAGCCCAGGTTTAATGTGGGGGAATAGCTCCTGCCACATCCCCTACAAAGACCAGCCTCCCTCAGAAGTTCTTCACTTAGCGCATTGTGTCAGCAGTGCTCTGGGCTCCTATGTGGCTCGTGGGCTGAGCTTAATTCCTGTTCTGCTCCCTACTCCTTTTTTAACCCCTGTGCTTCCTCTTGCTCTTTTCTGGCATCCCATCCTTGTGCAGTCACACTCCCTGAACGTCTACCGTACTGCAAAGCTGCTGCTTGGAGCCAAATCCAGGTACTGTCTGTGATCTTTCTCCTCGTAGTTTCGACCCCATGCTGCCTTTCAATGTATAGCTCCTTCCTACATATAATTCTGTCTGACTAAACATCTCCACAGTGTTTTACTGGGTCTGAGAGCAATGCCCATCCACATGACATTTCGAATTGTCTTTGCTACTGGATCTGTTCAACCCATCTGCAGGTACATGACCTTCCATGAGCTGTTGGCACTACTATTCCTGATCTGATGTCCTCTTGACCCTACAACTCCATTATTTGGCCCACTTTTTACCATCCCTCACCAGCAAACAATAGGCTGCCCTCTATAAAGTGGAACTTGGTGTTTCTGGCAAGGCTTATCCCTGGATGTACTATACCCCTTGTGTGTGCTTGTTTTCCTTTTGTTTTTCCCACTGTTTCATCTTAACATCATCTGCTCCACTGCAAGCTCACTTTTTTGCAGTATTCTCTTCATTTCTTTCTTTGTCACATATGGCTCCTGTGATTAGTTGCTTACCCCATTCTGCACTGCACATCAAACTAGCACATGTTCTCCGCTGCTGGAGATTCAAGAGCTCCACTGCCTTAACCGCTGACTGCATACCACCCATACTTCTAACCTGCCATTCCCCGGCCTTTCCTACCCTCCCTTCCTTTATCCCATGGCTCCTTGTCTGCCCCTGCAGCCTCTTCCTGAGCCCCCCTTCCCTGCTGCTCTTCCCCCATCTCCTGTTCCTGCCCTTGTCCCTTGCTCCCTTGGTTCCTTTTGGGCCTTTCACTCCTCACATCATTCCATCCCCATTTACCCCCCTTCTCCTGTCCTGACTGTGCTACCTCTACCCCTAGTCTGGTGACTGTACCCCTTGCCATTTTGCTCCTGGTACCTATACCCTGCTCAGCTTCCAAATTCTATTTCCGTTGTACCCTTGGTGCTTCCCCTCTTCTAGCTTGCCAGTTACCTGTAATGTCTGCACCTGCTCCCTCTTCCACACCCTTGTGGTTCATAGGTTCATAGGTTCATAGAAGTGTACGAGCAATGAAGGCATATGTAAGGATGCCCATTGTATGCTCGCCACCCATATGTCCTATGGGTGGAAATCAAATTTTTTGTTTCCCATATGTTTATCCAATCTTTGCTTAAAGGTATTTAAATTATCACTATTAACAACACTCACAGGTAAGTTATTCCACAAACCCAAAACTCTCTGTGTGAAAAATAGACTCCTTCTAGTGGATATACATTTTTCTCCAATGAGTTTATAACCATGGCTCCTAGTTGATTTGAGGTTGGAGGCAGTAGTAAGTCCAATTGTGGTTCTTAAATTATCATTTTTTAAGGTTTGATATACCAATATTAAGTCACCCCTTATTTGTCTGTATTTTACAGAAAATAGGTTAAGTTTTTTTACTCTATCTTCGTAACTATTACTATGTAAAGATGATACTTTTTTAGTGAATTTACGCTGAACACCCTCAGCGAGTTTTAAACCCCTTATAGAAGTTAGTGCACAAAATTGAGAGCAGTATTCCAAGTGGGGACGTACCAGACTGGTGTAGAGTGGCATAATAACCTTGGAGTCTCTACTTTTGATATTTCTTAAAATAGAGGCAATTATTTTATTACATTTTTTAACTTTAATTATATTATTTTTTTTGGAAGTTAAATTACCTGAGATTATGACACCCAAATCCTATTCTTCCAAAATACTTTTTAGATAAACATTGTTTAAGGAATAATTGAAAGGGATGTTATTTTTGCCCAAATGTAAGACTTTACATTTGTCAACATTAAAAAACATACCATAAGCCTTTGCCCAGTTTGATAGGTTGTTTAAATGATTTTGTATGAGCATTTATCATGAAAGGTGCTTACCAAACTACCAATTTACAGTCATCAGCATATTTTGCGACCCATATCTTATCAGTAGTAGGCAGTGTAGAGACCATAATATTAAACAGTATCGGACCCAGGACGGAGCCCTGGGGAACACCATTAGTCACCACACCCATTGCAGACAGGTGACCCTTGACTGATACCTGTTGAGTTCTGCTTTCCAACCATGACTGTATCCAGTTTATAATATTAGGTTGCAACTTAATTTTGACCAATTCTTGTAGTAAGACTTTATGTGATACTTTATCAAAAGCTTTGGAAAAATCCAAAAATATTACATCTACTGGAATACCCAAGTCCAAGGCAGCGCTTACTGGTTCAAAAAAATGTAGTAGGTTGGTCAAAACTGATCTTTCAGTTACAAAACCATGTTGAAAGATATCTACTATTTTATTTATTTCTAAATGATCTATAATATGGGCTTTAAAAAATCTTTCCATAATTTTGCCTATGATGGAAGTCAGGCTTATGGGCCGATAATTGTTAGGGTCATGTCTGGATCCACCCTTATATATGGGTGTAACTATAGCCTCCCTCAAGCCTGAACAACTTTACCTTCTCTGATTGATGAATTAAATAACACGCTAGAGGACCAGAAATTGAATGACTAATTTTTTGTAAAAATCTGGGTGGAATACCATCAGGACCAGGAGAGCTGTTTGATTTTAAAGATTTAATTTGTTTTGCAACCTCCATTTTTTGTAAAAACAGGAAAACTAGAATTATTTACTAGAAGAGGAGTATTTGCAGCTTCCTTAGTTTCGAAAACTTTTAGAAATGTCTCATTTAGAATTGTAGCAGTAGTTGTTTCATCTAAAATAGGTATATCATTGATGTTAAAGGGTCCAATTTTATGATTTCTTTCTTTCATGGAACCAATGTAATTATAAAATTGTTTTTTGTTGTCTTTAACTTTAGTAACTAAGTTGAATTCAATTTTAGATTTAGACGATTTAATCATGTGTTTTAATTTTTTGGCTGCAATTTTGTATTTTTCCAGGAGACTGTAGGAATTAACTCTTTTATATTTTCTATATAGTTTTCTTTTTTTTTGTAATTGTTTCTTAATTTTTGAGGACCACCAAAGAGGGACACGTTTATTGTTGCAGTACTTCATTCTATAAGGAACCCAATTTGAGAGACAAATATTGATTTTGTTATTAATTAAATCCCAAATTTGTAATAAATTTAGGTTATTTAGTTCCGTCTCCCAATTCCATTTAGATAAAAAATCATTTATTTTTATAGTTTGCTTTATTAAAGTTTTTGATTTTAGTAATGCCATTTGTGCTTGGAAAGTCTGCTATGTATTCATAATTGACCATGCAATGATCACTATCACCCAGAGGAGGAAGTATTTTGATGTTATCAATTTTCTCATTAACATTGGTGAGTACAATGTCAAGGATATTGTTACCATGGGTAGTTTATTAACTATTTGTTCCAGGTTAGATTCAAGAAAAGTATCCATAAACATCTTTTCAGTATTTGAAGCTGATGTATAATTGTCCCAGTTGACAGTTGGAAGATTGAAATCACCCATCAGTATATAGGAGTATCAATGTGTACCTCAGATATTTCTTCTATTAAACTTTGATTTTCATCATTAGTTAAACTAGGAGATCTATATATTAGCCCAATTACTAGTGGACTATGGGGGAGAAACATTTTGACCCATAAGCTCTCATTATTACTTGTTTTAGTTTTAATTGTGTTTGCTTTCAAGTGTTCATCAATGTATAATACAACACCTCCTCCCTTTTTATTTTCATTTCGATTTTTGTAAAACTTATTATATCCCTTTATGTCAGTGTTCCAGTCTTCATCCTTATACCAAGTTTCAGTAACTCCACAAACTGATATTTTTTGTGCTTGAAGGATGTAAGTAAGTGCCCCCTAAACTGTCATCATTGGCTCTCCTCATCCATTCATTTCATCAAGCATTATCCATTATCTGTGACTACCGCAATGTTTGCTTCCATTCCCCAAATTACCTATGGCTTCTCCTTCCCTAGGCCCTGGCTGTCCAGAAACCTTTTTCAGGTTCCTACCCTACCAAAGTTCAGAGGCTTATGGCAATGCTGGCCATGCACCAAACAAGTGGTTTCTGTCATTCATTGCATTTCATCACCACTAATATGCTCCCCTTCTTACTGGCATTTCTGATGACTCCTCCTCCTCCTCCTTCTGTTCTCCTACTCTGCCTTTCTTCTTTCCCATTTATACTGCCTCACAGTTTCCCTACCTAAGACTATGCAGCCAGCTGCCTTTTCCTTGCTCAGCCTAAACCAGCAGTTTGTCCAGATTCCATCCCTAACTCATACCTTCTGAGGTACTGAGCAAAGGTAGACTTGCCTTGTCTACCGGGGATGGGATTCCATTACATTCACTACTACCTACTATTTACAAACCTCACATCCTCTGTCCCCAACTTTGTCTGGTGGCATCAAGCAAAGGTTAGCTCACCCCAACTACCAGGAATGGGAGCACTGTCTGCAATCTACCATGTCATACTTCTGTATTCTCTACTTGTTACCAGTTGCACTTCCCTTCGGGAATGGATCTTTACCCCATGTGTCTTCAACAACCTACCTCTGCCTGGTGGCATTGAATGAAAGTCATCTTGCTACCAGGGCTGGAAGCCTGTGTCTGCAATCTGCTGTTTAAACCTTATGCATCTGTACCCTGAATACCTGGTTGCTGCTTCCCTTCAGGAATGGGATCACAATACTCATTTGTCTTCACATCCTACCTTTGCCTGGAGGCATTGAGTAAAGGTCTTCTCACGTTGAATACCTGAGATGGGAGCCCGTGTCTGCAATTGACTGTTTCAACCTTATTCATTCTCTACCTGATAACCAGTCACCACTTCCCTTCCAGAACAGGACCTCTGTACCCCATTTGCCATCACCATCCTACAGCTGCCTGGTGGCATTGAGTTCTGGTCATCTTGCCTAGACTACCAGGGATGGGAGCCTGTGTCTGCATTTGACTGTTTCAACATTCTGCATTCTTTGCCTGATAACCAGTTGCCACTTCCCTTCAGGAACAGAACCACTGTATCCCATTTGCATTCCATGTTTCACTTTGCCAGTCTACATCCTGTGCTTCCATGGGCTCATTATACTCATCACCACCTTGGTCTCCTTGCATTTTGGACTTGGACTCTGCCAGCTTGTTCAAACTCTACCTCCATTCAGTTTGACTGCCTCCTGGACTTCCTTACTGCTGGTCACCCCTTCCTGTCTACCATGCGATTTCATCTTCTCCTTCAGAGGTAGGAACTTCATGCCTCACTGCTGCAGCACTTCTGTTCTCTGTACTTGCTGTTCAACATTTTCTGTGAACATGGGACCTTCATACATCAGCTTCATAGCACTTGGTATCTGGATTCACTTCTGGTCTTCCTTGGATCTGCCACTTGTAGCCTGCAGTGGCTTAGCTACATCCTACTTCAGGTTGCTGTGGTGCTGACCCCAGTCTTGTTCCTTCCTGCACCTGCAATGTCAGTATGGCTTGGCCTTTGTTGTTTTCTTCTAGGACTCCTTCCTCCAGTTTTCTGACATCCATCCTTGGACTGCTGCCTTCTCCTTGCCACCCTAGCAACTCAGGGCTTCGTCCTGTTTGCTGTGGCTCTTTTTGGGCATTTTACCCTATCCCCAGCCAACATTCCTACCCAATCAACTACTCCTCCTGTTTAGCTATCTTATACTCCTACCCTAGCCATTCTAACACCTCCCATCCACTACTCAATGGAACATTTATTAATTTCACCTGAGGAAAACTACTTCTTGCAAACATCTCTTGGACAACATGCCTCATACACTCTTACATCACCACAGAGTTATCTATACATCCCAGTCATCTCCCCAGGATCAGGTCCAGAATCCCATTCGACTGGACTACAGAAAGATCTTATCCCTCATCCAACTCTACTGGATACTCCCTACACATCCTGTCAGTTCAAGCACTATGGCTTCCTTATCTACCATGTCTCATAGGATATCTTTTTACATGGAAAAGTGAACTAATTCCTACCATGATGCAATGACTCTGTAATCATCATCATCACTGTTACAGATAACAAGAATGGCAAGATACCTTTTAGCAGTACTGACATCATCCATTTTACCTTTTCATAATTTCTCCTATGAGCACTGACTCTGTTGCTCACTTTACTAGACTAGTACTTCCTCAATAGCCATTGGATGTCCTAAGACCTTCACAGCTACTTTCCCAGAACTCCAGTTGTTGGATCTCTGGTGCCTAGCTGCCTTACTAAAGGCATTCTATCTAAACCTCTGTTTTCCAGCTTCTGGAAGTCACCATACTTCATTCAATCATCTACATTCCTTCATCAAATTACCATCAATCAGATCAGCTGCCTATCCAGTGGTCCTTGTTGCTCATCCTCATGATACACCTCCCATACTCCCTCCAGTGAAGACTTTTAGCGATAGCAGGTTTTCATTGATTCTCAAACTAAACATCTGCAACTGATCTGGTTCTCTCACTATCCCAGTCTTGCCTCTCAACAGATCTATATACAACTACAGTGCTAGGCAACCCTGGCATTCTACACCGCTCTTGACTTCCCATTGCCACATCAGTCTATGGACTCTTTCATGTAACCATTTCTGGGCTTCCCACAATATTTAGACAGTGGATTACATGTAAGGCAAAATGGTCATGACTACCTCAATGCATGTCATGGGCAATTATGCCACAGAATTATAAGATAGGTAACCAGTGGGGTCCCACAGCGATCTATGCTGGGGCCAGTGTTGTTCAATGTCTTCATCAATGATATTGGGGATGGCATTAAAGGCAAAATGACACCAAGCTCTGTGAGAGAGTGGACACAACTGAAGGGATAAGGGACCTTCAGGAAGATCTGGAAAAGTTAGGGAGGTGGTCCAGGATCTGGCAGCTTGGCTTCAATGCCAAGAAATGCAAAGTTATGCATATTGGAGCCAAGAATCCCAGGACAGAGTATTACCTGGGTGGAGTCTGAGTATCTGCATCAGAGGAGGAGAAGGACCTGTGAGTGATGATCACTAGTGACCTGAAGCACTACACACAGTGCAAGAAAGCAGCAGCAAAGGCAAACAAGATGCTGGGATGCATAGCCAGGAGGATCAGTAGTAGGAGAGAGGAGGAGAGAGGAGGTTATACTGCCCTTGTACAGGTCACTGGTAAGGCCGCATCTAGAGTGTGGAGTGCAGTACTTGTGCCCACACCTCAAAAAGGACATTAACCTGCTGGAGAAGGTACAGAGGAGGGCTACAAAGACAATAGCCAGTCAGCAGGGCAAGGCATACGAGGAGAGGTTGAGGTCACTGAACATGTACTCTCTGGAAGACAGGAGAGAGAGAGAGAGAGACATGATTGGGACATTCAAGTAGTTTAAAGGAATAAATAAGGTTGATAAGGAGAGTCTCTTTAAGCTGAGTGGCAACCATATCACAAGGGGGCACAGTCTTAAGCTGGAGGGTGGGAGGTTTAGGAGGGATGTCAGAAGCACTTCTTTACAGAGAGGGTGGTGGACACTTGGAATGCTCTGCCAGAAGAGGTCATCTCATTGAAGACATTGGGCAGCTTTAAGAGGGGCTGGGATAGGCATGGGGGAAGGTAAGAATCATGGGTAGAGAGGATGGGAGGAGTGGGGTAGGAGGGCAAGGACATTAGCTCAAGCTGTGGACTCTGCAATGTGAGCAGACTTGATACACCTCCCATACTCCCTCCAGTGAAGACTTTTAGCGATAGCAGGTTTTCATTGATTCTCAATCTAAACATCTGCAACTGATCTGGTTCTCTCACTATCCCAGTCTTGCCTCTCAACAGATCTATATACAACTACAGTGCTAGGCAACCCTGGCATTCTACACCGCTCTTGACTTCCCATTGCCACATCAGTCTATAGACTCTTTCATGTAACCATTTCTGGGCTTCCCACAATATTTAGACAGTGGATTACATGTAAGGCAAAATGATCATGGCCACCTCAATGCATGTCATGGGCAATTATGCCACAGAATTATAAGATAGGTAACCAGTGGGGTCCCACAGGGATCTATGCTGGGGCCAGTGCTGTTCAATGTCTTCATCAATGATATTGGGGATGGCATTAAAGGCAAAATGTGCCTATTCACAGATGACACCAAGCTCTGTGAGAGAGTGGACACAGCTGAAGGGATAAGGGACCTTCAGGAAGATCTGGAAAAGTTAGGGAGGTGGTCCAGGATCTGGCAGCTTGGCTTCAATGCCAAGAAATGCAAAGTTATGCATATTGGAGCCAAGAATCCCAGGACAGAGTATTACCTGGGTGGAGTCTGAGTATCTGCATCAGAGGAGGAGAAGGACCTGAAAGTGATGATCACTAGTGACCTGAAGCACTACACACAGTGCAAGAAAGCAGCAGCAAAGACAAACAAGAAGCTGGGATGCATAGCCAGGGGGATCGGTAGTAGGAGAGAGGAGGAGACAGGAGGTTATACTGCCCTTGTACAGGTCACTGGTAAGTCCGCATCTAGAGTGTGGAGCTCAGTTATTGTGCCCATGCCTCAAAAAGGACATTAACCTGCTGGAGAAGGTACAGAGGAGGGCTACAAAGACAATAGCCAGTCAGCAGGGCAAGGCATATGAGGAGAGGTTGAGGTCACTGAACATGTACTCTCTGGAAGACAGGAGAGAGAGAGAGAGAGGAGACATGATTGGGACATTCAAGTAGTTTAAAGGAATAAATAAGGTTGATAAGGAGAGTCTCTTTAAGCTGAGTGGCAACCATATCACAAGGGGGCACAGTCTTAAGCTGGAGGGTGGGAGGTTTAGGAGGGATGTCAGAAGCACTTCTTTACAGAGAGGGTGGTGGACACTTGGAATGCTCTGCCAGAAGAGGTCATCTCATTGAAGACATTGGACAGCTTTAAGAGGGGCTGGGATAGGCATGGGGGAAGGTAAGAATCATGGGTAGGGAGGATGGGAGGAGTGGGGTGGGAGGGCAGGGACATTAGCTCAAGCTGTGGACCCTGCAATGTGAGCAGACTTGATAGACCAAATGGCCTTCTTCTGCTGGCTTCTTCATATGTTCATTTGTTCATATATCTACTTTTCTACCGGCAGACCAGCAAGAGCCTATACAAGTATCATTATGACATCAATACCCAATCAACTCTTGAATTCCTAGTACTGAACTTCCACTTATTCCTTATACATTCAGATACCATTTTTACTGCATATACCAACTTTCCTTCATTTGTTGAAAATCTTACATGTCACTTCTCCTACCTGACACATAAATACTCCATCCGACTCCTCCATCTGCTTCATGGATGCTTATATTGCAACTTATCACTCATCACCATAGGTGCCGGAACAGGGGGGCCACTAGGGCCATGGCCCTACCACTTTCATAAGTGGCCCTATCAGTTTTTGCAATCACGTTAATGTATTTAATAGGGGAGAATTTACCTCTTACATCTTTGGCCCTACCACTGTTCAAACCACTTACTGTAACTCCTGACCTCCAGACTCTAACTTGAATGTCAAACCTTCTGCAATTTTATTTATTTATTTAGTGATTTGGAAAAGACATTTGAGCGCAAGCTCTTTTACAATGGCTCCATGACATAGATTGCAAAACAAAGAACAATAGGAGAAAGCAAAGGTATATTACAATGAATGATACAGCTTGGATTCAGAACTTACAGAATAACTCAAAACATAGGTACAAGTTAAACTAACAAGAAAAACACTTTATGAGGGTGGAGGGGGGGATAATCAGCCACTGAGTGCCTTGTCAGTAGTTCAGAGGGATGGGGCTAGCTAGCAGTGGGGTGAAGAAAGGAGGTATGAGAAAGAGGTATGTAATGCGGTGGAGATGAAGGGTGGGAGAAGAAGGGTGATAAGGTATAGGGATAAATGATGGGATGAGGAGAGGCTGAGTGGAGAAGACATGCTAAAGTAAATGGTGGGGTGTGAAGGGGCATGGTCAGGTAGCCTGCATTAGTAGTGACTGTTAGGAAACTCACGGGACTGTGAGTTGGGGAGGGGTGTAGGGTGCCAAAGGAGCATGGACGCAGACTGATTGCTGAGGCAAGTCATGAGAAGGGACAGAGGGAGGGGGTACCTGAGCCTGTCCAGTGCTTGCTGGGGGGCACAGAGAGCAGGTGTGACTGGACTCAGGGGCAGGTGCACTTAGAGAGTGTTGTTAGGTGCTGTTTGAGGTCAGTTTTGAATTGTGCCAGACAATTGGTGACTAAGAGGTTCCCAGGGAGTTCCTTCATCCACAGGGGGGCCTGGTAGGCAAATGCACATTGCCCAAGTGAGGCACGATGGAAGGGGATAGCCAAGGCCCCCTCTAGTCCTCCCTCTGGTGATCAGTAATGAGTTGGCTGCCTTGATCAAATTTCCTACATAAGGTGGTGTTTTACCCAATAGAGCCTTCTTCTCTAGGATGCAAGTCTGGAATTTGACCCTGTTTCTTAATGACAGCCAATTTGCACATTCATACAGAGTACAGGTGTGAGTGCCATGCGCAGCACCCAGGGTGAGTCTGCAGGCTTTGCTGAGTGCAGTCAGAACTCTCTTGAGCACTGTATCCATTGCTGCCCCATAGATCACTAGTCCATAGTCAATAGTAGATATAATTGAACTGTGGACTGAGAGGCAGAGGGCCCCTGGAGAGAGGTGTTGCCTGAGCCTGTACAGGACACCAATCTTGGTACTGACTGTCTCGACCAAAGAGTCAATAGGTGCACAAATGTGAGGGTATCATCTATTATGACCCCAGATACTTGAACAAGTGAACTTGTTCCAGCGACTCACTGCATGAGTTGGAGATGATGAGGGGTGGTGCTTATTTTTGTTGTGGGGGCTGGACATAAGCATGGCCTTGGTCTTTTTGTAGTTTAGTAGCAACTTATGACTACAGAACCAGTCCTCGAGTTTGGAGAAGGAGTTCGCAGCTCACATTGTAGGACAGCCTGAGATGTGCTGCTGCTCAGGAGCACAGCATCATCTGCATATAGTATGAGTTTGGTGTCGCAGGCTGTGGGAAGGTCATTTAAGAAGAGGCTGAAGAGTGGAGACCCCAGTATTGATCCCTGGTGTACCCGTAATGATACCTCTCTTGCACTGGATACTGTTTGCCCAATTTTGACTCATTGATTTCTCCGTAACAGGTAGTCTTGGAACCAGCAAAGGACATTGGGCGCCACACCCATGTTTTGCAGTTGGGTCAGTAACAGGGGGTAGTTGACTGTATCAAAGGCTTTGGTGAGGTCAATAAAGACAGACCCCACCAGTTTGCCTTCATCCAGGGCCTTATGTGCATAGTTCATGTAGTCCAGCAGGGCAGTGGTGATACTGTGATTTGTCTGAAGCCATGCTGTTTGGGGCATAGAAGATTATACTTACTGAGGTAGTCAATGAGTTGACCCGCCACAATCTTTTCCAGTGCCTTGGACGGGGGGAGAGGATCGAGATGGGTCTGTAGTTGGCTACCAGAGACTTGTCGCCTCCTTTATGCACTCGCGTAACTAGGGCCTGCTTCCAAACCACTGGGAATTGGGCCAGGGCCAGGGACTTGTTGTACAGTATGGTAATGGGTACTATAAGAATGTCCAGGGTGAGGGACAGAAGTTTCATGTCTATCCCATCACTGCCCAGTCTGGTCTTACCTAGTATTTTCTTGACCATAGTAAGGGCATCCTTCACCATCACCCTTTTTGAAGTAGAAGGTTGGGTGAGAACACTTGGTAGATACCTCGTCAGAGTGGTTCAAGTCAGGTTGAAAATAGACAGGTGGTAGCACTGGGGTAAACATAGAAACATAGAAACATAGAATTTGACGACAGATAAGGACCGCTTGGCCCACCCAGTCTGCCCATTTCCCTACCTGATGGATAAGCTGCAGATAAAAGTTAACCAGCAGCCTACGTCTTCCTACCCCCACCCCTTAGAATTGCCTTATGACTGTCCCATGCATGCTTGAATTCCACCACTGTTTTTGACTCCACAACCACCTCTGGAAGGCTGTTCCATGCATCCACAACCTTCTCTGTGAAAAAATACTTCCTTAAATTACCTCTGAGCCGCCTTCTATCTTCAAATTGTGCCCCCTTGTTCTTGCACACCTCTTTTTTTGAAAGATGCTACCCTCTTGGACTTTGTTGATTCCCTTGAGGTACTTGAAAGTTTCTATCATGTCCCCCCTCTCCCTCCTTTCCTCGAGGCTATACATATTAAGCTCCTTAAGTCTCACTTCATATTTCTTCCGGTGCAGACCCTGCACCATTTTAGTTGCCCTCCTCTGGACAGCTTCCATCCTGTCTATGTCTTTGCGGAGATTGGGTCTCCAGAACTGCACGCAGTACTCCAGATGTGGTCTCACCAGCTGTCTGTACAGAGGGATAATAACTTCTTGTTTTCTGCTGGTGATGCCTCTCCCTATGCATCCCAGTATCCCCCCAGCCCTCATTGCTGCCTCTCACATTGCTTGCCCACCTTTAGGTCATCTGATATGACTACCCCCAGGTCCCTTTCCATTTTTGTTGTTGTTAGTATCTCACCCCCATTGTGTACTCTTCCCTGGGTTTTGTTTCCCAAGTGCATTACCTTGCACTTCTTAGCGTTGAATCTAAGCTGCCATATGTTTGACCATTCCTCTAACCTTGCCAAGTCCTTTTCATCCTTTCCACCCCACCTTGTGCATCAACTCTGTTGCAGATCTTTGTGTCATCTGCAAAGAGACATACTTTTCTTCCAGTCCTCTGCAATGTCGTTTATAAAGACATTGAAGGGACGATCTAATACTGAATCCTGTGGTACCCACTGCTAACCCCCTTTTTTCAGAGTGGACTCCATTTACTATTACTCTCTGTGTCCTATTCTCCAGCCAATTCTTTACCCAGGCTGTCATCTTGGGACCCACTCCCAGGCTGGCTAACTTGTATATTAATCTTTTGTATGTGACTGTGTCAAATGCCTTGCTAAAGTCTAAGTAGGCCATGTCCACAGCCCCTCCCTGATCTACTACTTTGGTCACCCAGTCAAAGAACTCTATCAGATTTGTCTGGCATGACCTTCCCGCTGTGAATCCATGCTGCCTTGGGTCCTGTGCCCCTCTGGCCTCTAGATACGCAACAATTCTTTCCTTCAGAAGTGATTCCATCATTTTCCCTACCACTGAGGTTAAACTAACAGGTCTGTAGTTTCCTGCTTCTGCCTTGCTCCCACTTTTATGAAGGGGAATCACATCTGCCCTCCTCCAGTCCTCAGGTACCACCCCATCCTCCCATGATTTGTTAAAGAGGGTAGTCAGTGGTGTCACTAGTTCTATCCTTAGTTCTTTTAGAATTCTGGGATGAATCCCATCAGGCTCCATTGCTTTGTCCACCTTCAGTTTTAAGAGCTCTTTCAGAACTCTTTCTTCTGTAAATGGGCTGGTATCAACTTCTGTATCCAGAGTGTTTCTACTGTTTGTTTTAGGTACCTCCCTTTCCTTTGTATATACGGAGCAAAAATATTTGTTTAGTATCTGCCTTTTCACAGTCACCCTCTGCCCACCCTCCCTCCCTTTATTAAGCCTCACTATCCTCCCTTGGTCTTCCTTTGCTCCTGATGTACCTATAAAGGTTTTATCCCCTTCTTAACTGAGTTGGCTATCTTTTCCTCGGTTTGGGCCTTTGCTGTTCTGACTGCCTTCCAGCTTCCTTTTGCTTTAACTGATACAGTTCTCTGTCCTGTTCCTTCTGTGATTCCTTGTACTTCCTGAATACTTTCTTTTCTCTTGAACCTTCACTGCCACTTCCTTTGAGAACCATAGTGGTTTCTTACCTCGTTTCATTTTGTTTATTTGCTTTACACAAAGGCTTGTTACCTCTGTGATGGCAGTTTTATTATTCCCATTGTTCTTCCACCCTCCTTCCTGCCCATTTGCTAGTGCATTCCTTAGGTACTCACCCATTTTGGCAAAGTCAGCCCTCCTATAATCCAGTACCTTTGTCTTTGTATGACTTGACTCTATTGCTGTGTTTATTGTGAACCATACTGTTCGATGGTCGCTAGTTCCCAGATGGCTACCCACTTCTACATTTGTGATCCTCTCTTCATCTCCATTTGAGAGAACCAGGTCTAAGATTGCTCCCTCTCGAGTGGGCTCCAATACTAGTTGTCTAAGGCATGCCCCCTGTAGGGCATCCAGAATAGCCCCACTCTTAGAAGTGGCTGCTGCAACTGCACTCCAGTTAACATCTGGCATATTCAGATCACCCATCAGCAATATCTCCCCTTTATCTGCCATTCTAAGTATACTTTCTATCATTTCCTTGTCCATTTCCTCCCCCTGAGAGGGTCTCTCTAACCCCTTGTTGGATTGTGGTGCCATTGCCTGCCTCCAAATTGACCCACAGTGCTTCTTCTCCTCCCTGTTTACCCTTTTTGTTCTGTTGCTTTGATTTCTTCTCTTATGTGAGAGCTACTCCTCCTCCTCTTTTACCCTCCCTGTTCCTCCTGTAGATAGTGTGTATCCTGGTATGTTATATCCCAGTCATGGTTCTGTGTGTGTACCATGTTTCTGGTGACTGCCACAATATCCAGATCTTCCTCCTCCATCAAGGCCACTAATTCAGGAAGCTTGTTACCCAGACTACAGGCATTGGTACTCATTGCTCTCCATTTTTTGATGGCTTACCTTCTGTAGCGGCAACCCCACTGACCTTTCTACCTTGGTCTTTTCTCATTTAGTACCCTGTTTTGTAGGGGAGGCTGGGATTTTCCTTCTGCTTATCGGTGCCTCCCCTTGACTAGTTTTTAGGCTTGCCAATGAAGCATTTAAACCGATTGCCCAAAGACTTGTTCCTTCCTGGACAGATGCAGACCATCCTGCCAGTATAGGCTGGTGTCCCTCAGGTGGAACCCCAGTCCCCAATGAAGCCAAACCCTGTGCTCCACACCATTTTTTAACCATTTGTTAAACTGCATGGTGCAAAGTACCCTCGCCTCACTCATGCCACTGACAGGCAGCACCTCTGAGAAGGATACTGTGTGTGCTACTTGTCTTAAGCCCCTCCCCAACTCTACAAAGTCCTTTTGCACTGCTCTAATCTCATGATGAGCCAAGTCATTTGTCCCTAGGTGGACAATGATGTCCAGCTCAGACTCCCGTGCAACTGTTCTCGTGATCCTAAGGATGTGCTTCCTGTCCCTCCAAGCCATGGCACCAGGCAGGCACCTTACTTCAGTTTTCCCTGCTCCCCCCAGTTCTATCCCCCTAATAATTGAGTCCCCCACCAGGAGCTGCTTTCTTTCCCTGTGGTGCCCTCTGCCTCCTTCCTGAGGGCCTCCCTTGTGACAGTTGTCTGCACCCTCCTTAGTCTCCTCTGTGGGTGCATCCATAGGGGAACTATGCTCCCCCAGAATGGTGTATGGATTGTGGAGTGTAACAACTGACTGGGTGTGCCTCTGTTCCACCATCCTTACCCTCCCTGAGCCCACTGTGGTCCAACTGCTGTGTTTTCTTTGCAACCACTGAGTAGTGGTGGTGGCTGTGGTGCTCTCCTGGATGGGGAGGTTCCTTGCCACTGTCCAGTGCGGCCTGAAGATGGGCAACTTCCTCCCTCAGGGCAGATAGTTGTCTGCAAACAGGGCAGCATCTCAGCCTCCAGAAAGACTCCCGGAAGACTGCTGCCCCACAGCCATTACATTGTACTACTCCCACATAACTGTCTACCTTGTTTAGTTTTTTTTTTTTTTTTTTGTGAGTGTGTGTGGGCGTTATATAGAAATATATGTATTTATATAATGTGTATGCTTATATTGTCAGTGCAGTGTGCTAGACAGGATATGACAGTGATGTGTACCTTGCCCTCTTGAGGAAATGATGTCAGAACCCCAGGTATAAATGAACTATTTCCAGGGGTGGGAAGGGGTTGGGCCTAAACTGTGCCCTCACAAAACAATCAGCTAAATGCTCTGACCTACCGATGCGATGAGTGCCTTCCTATCAGCAAGATGCCATACACAACAATTTGTAATACTGCTTCAAACCAATTTGACAGAGAAAATACCCTGCTAATCAAACAGAGAAAAATCCAAACATCCAAGTCAGATACAGGTAAACCTCCCCAGCCCCAAAAGAGCCTGGTGACTTGTGCTCTGAAAACAGTCAGCTCCAAAACATTTCAGCTGTGCAGAAGGGCAGACACAGAAAACAGTATTTAGCCTATGTGGGTTTAAACTCTTCCTGCACTGAAAACCTTAACACTTGTAACACAAGTAAAGCAAACTCCACCTCCCTCTGTTGATTGAAAGGCTGCCTTTTCTGATAATTCTAAGTTGCTTATTTCACCCTTCAGTTAGAAGTATCCTCCACCTGAAGAACATTAACTTTCCTAAGGAATCTGCTTCAAACCAAAGACAATTGTAAATTGTAAAGTTCACCTCCCTCTGTTGTGAGCACTACTCACTTTCTTGCAAATCTTAAGTCCAGTGTTGCAGCTTGCAGCCAGAGGTAGCTTCACCTGAAGACTATGAGGTTATCATAGATCAGTGAAGGCCTTATTGAAGGCTTCTGCAATGACTAGAGGGTCTGTAGTGTGGGTGTTACTGATACTGAGCAGCTGAGGGCGTTTCTTGTCCTCCCTTCCAAGGATGCTTTTGATGTTATCCCAGAATATTTTCCCATCACCCCAAGAGTTGCAAAGCTAGGCCTTGTGATAGTTGGCTTTGGCGAGCCGGATTAGCTTGGTGCAGTGGTTCCTGGCTGTTCTGTAACACTAGTAGTCATGCTTGCTACCTGTGTTTCTGACCTTCTCCCAGAGTATGTCCTTTTCTTTCAGGTGGCAGAGGAGCTCCCCATCAATCCAGCCATTTGCCTGCCCTGAATTTTTCTTTTGGTGAGCGTGGCGTAGATGTCACAGATGTTTACCTTATGACTTCATAACCTATCATATGTCCCACCGTTCAAAGTTTGGTAGCATCGTCTTTTGGATGAGATGATAAACTGAGGTCCCATCTGCCTGTTCTGGTGGCATTTCAGGTGGATGTTAAATTTCCCATGGCACTTCTCAAAAAGAGTAGGGATTTTTTATTGCAAATAAAAGAAATACATTCTGGAACATATCATTCACATTCCACATTGTAATATTACTAATTATACAGTACACTGACACTAAATTGTAGCCACATAAATATTTCTCTGACTGTTCTTCATCCTTCTCCTTACCCCTTTCCCTGTCTACAGCTTTACAGTTAAATTAATTGGTACCTGTACAGTAGGTATCCTTGATCTAATCCTCTCAGTCCATTTTAGATAACAGAATTCCCTTCCACCGCTTTTTCCATTGTTCCCAGGTTAACTATTTTTTATCATACTGTGCTTGCAATTTAATTTCTTTCTCAAGCATACTAACCAATACTCATGGTACAATCTCTTTCTGTTGCAATATATATTTACATCTTGCTTGCCACATCACAAATTTTATACATGTAGATATTGCTCTTACTGTACCCTCCTCCACACCCTGCAGTTGTTGCATTGCTTCCGTAATTACATTTTCATAAGGCACTTTTACCCACCACAAGTTTTCCCATCTATTCCCGATTCCTTGCCATACTGCTGTAGCATAGGTACACTGTATAAAGAAATGTTCCAGTGTTTCTATTAGTTGTCCACATTGTTCTCTTGGACAGTACCTTTCTGTAATAATCTTATGTTTAGCATTTCCCTTCACCCCAAGTCTGCCATGTACACTCAGTCATACCACATCCCACATACGCGGAGGAGTTCTCAGGTCTACTAGATACCTTTCTAGTTTTTGGCTTTCCTCTGGCCTGATGTCCTTATAAACTATGGGGGTCATATAAGCATTGTCTTGTATTGTACAGTATATGTTTAATACTGATTTTTGTGTTAAGGTTGGTTTCCATTTTCTAAGTTTCTCAATTGAATAGATCATATACTGTGGCCAAATCCCTTGTTTCCTCACCAGTGATGGTCCCTGTCTTCATTTTTGTAACAGAGGCGTTATCCAAATGGCAGCAACTTTTTTCCATTCCGCATTCCCTGGCATTAATAAGGCTGAAATGGTGTTAAACAGAAAGATACTATGAAAATAGCTAATCGGGTTACTCGTATTCAAACCTCCATATTTATATGGCATGTAAAGAACATCCCATTTTATAGGATTTAGCCTACTTCCCCATATAAGTTGAAATGTCTGACTTAGTAGGGAGACATCTAGTGAGCTGGGGGGTGGATATTGAGCTTAAATACGTAGATAAAGGAAGGAAAAAGGTTTTAACTACAGATACTCTATTTTTTTCTTTGTCTGTTACCACTTGTTCAGTTTTGTGCTTTTTCATTGCTTCGTTCTAATTTGTTTTTCCAGTTAACCATTGCCATATCAGTTTTCCCAAAAGTAACTCCTAAGATGTGTATGGAAGTATCTGACATCCAGATGTTCTGAATATCCATTACTTGTTCTGTTTTGTTACTTAATATATACCCTACTCACTTCTTTATATTTAAAGCAGAACCTGTAAGCATTGAGTACTGTTTAACTATATTCAATGCCCTTTCTGCTGACCCTTTATCTGCAATCAAAAGACAGATGTTGTCTGCATAAGCCACAGTTTTTGTTATGCTCACATTCCCCTATATTCTAATATCATTAATCCTGTCATCTTGTTGTAGGATTTTCAACAATGGGTCCAGACAAAAAATATATAATATGGGGCTCATGGGGGACCCTTGCCTTACCCCTCTAGAAATGTGCACTTCCCTTCCTTGGTGAACATTTATCAATGGTGTCATTGATGCTATACAGTACTACATAATTTCATAATCCAGTTATTAAAAACCTCCGGGATACCATACTTTTCTAATACCACTTTTAAATATACATGAGATACTTTATTGAAGGCTTGTTCCTGATACAGGTTTAATATATATATATATCATGTTAGATTATCTTGGTTCCCTTGTTCAACTATTTCTCTTAGTAGGAGCAGATTGTCCTGTATTTTCCTACCTTGGATAGTACATGCTTGACTTGGGTCAGTCACATACGGGGCTACCTTCCCTAGCCTTTTTTGCCAATATCTTTGTTATAATTTTTAAATCAGTGTTCATAAGACTCAGGGGCCACCAATTCTTTAGGTCTTGTCTATCGCCTTTTTTATGTATGAAGAGCTGTGTCGACTGTCCCAGTTGGGGGACTATGTCTTCATTATCTAGTACAGTGTTACACACCACCTGTAGTACTTCTACCAGATAAGACTCAAAAGTTTTATAAAATTCTGAGGTCAAGCCATTCAGCCCTGGTGTGGTGTTGTTATTCAAGGAATGGATAGCTTCCTTAATTTCTGGTTCTGAGATTGGTACTACTAGTTGGTTTGTCACTTCTTTTGGTATCTTAGGGATCCTATAGTGTTGTAAAACCTCTACTGCCTTCTCCTTTTTAATGTTTGGATCTGAGTACAGCTTTTCCATATATTCAGTAACTTCTTCCATAATTTCACTATTAGTGGTAACACTTTTCCCTTCCTTAGTCGGGATAGAATCCATTGTTTTCTGTTGTACTCTTGTTTTGCAACCCTCAAAGATGTCTCCTGTTGTTGCTTTCCCTGGGGTGCCTATTCTGTGTTCATACAGAAGGGAAACCGCCATTTTGTATTGCAAGCTCTCCATTTGTTTCTTAATATGTTGTATCAGATCTGCATATTCCCTGTAACCCTCATTTATCAAATATATTATTTTTTTGTACTAGTTCCTTAATGTTAAGTATTTAAAATATTTATTGGTTTGCTTTTTATATGATTGGGTTTGTAAGACTTGTTTAATTTCTATTTTAGTTTGAACCCACCATCTACTTAGGTTCGCCTCCAAATAAGCTACAGATTATTTTGCATTCAGTAGTTCTTTTACCCGTTCTAAACCCGCCATCTCTTTAAGCAAGGTGTTATTCATTTTCCAAATCCCTTTCCCTCTTCTAATCCCTTCTCCTAAAGTCACACTAATTTTTACCATTAGGTGCTCTGAGTTTTCTATCTGGACAGTAAAGGCCTTCAAATTCTTTAGTGTAGGGGAAGAAAAAATGTAGTCTATTCTTGTGGCTAGAGTAGATTTATAAAATGTATATCCTCCTTTTTGGTGAATAGCTCTATATGTGTCCATGAAGCCTGGTTGGTTAAGAATTCTATTTAAGGCATTTGTGTCACAGAATTGTTTATTTGTTTTAGCCCCCCATCCCATATATTGAGAACACAATTAAATCCCCCCACCCATATCAGGTGTCTTGAAGTAAACAGGGAACGTTTAACTGTATTCAGTAAGTCCACACTCTCTTTTTTTGTTTGTGGAGCATTTAAATTAATTATTCTCCATACCTTTATTTTTATGGTTAAAATCTATCATGGTTACCCTCCCAGGGCAGTTATCTAAAACTTTGGTGACTATGTAATCATAGCCAAAAAAGAGAATCTCCACTCCTTCACATCTCTACAAAGTAATTAAAAAAAAAAAAAGGATGGGCCCCAACACCATCATTTTTTTGTGTTTTCTATTTCAGTTTTGGTATGCAGTCTTATGACTTGTAAACATGTAATATCTATCTTGTGATCTTTTAAGATAGAAGAGGTTACCAACTGTCTGCTACAGCTCTTCCCGCTATTAACATCCAATGTAGCAATATTATAAGCATGGGGGTGAGACATTTAGTATTTTAAGATAAAAAGAATCCCAGTATTAGTTTCACTTGTCCTTAATAGCTCTAACATTTCATCAGGTCCCTGATTGCTTCCCCAATCTTCTGCTTCTTCTGGGTGCTGTATCCAATTGTTTTTGGTTTTGCTTGGTTCATGCTTCTTGAACCTTGGCTACCAAGAGCTCCTCATCAGAGTCTGATGACATTCCTCTTTGTGAGGAGAATGTCGAAGAAGATTCTGAATCTTCTCCCAAATCAGACTCCTGGGGTTGCAGTACCTCTTAAGAGTTTGATAGGAGCGGCGTGGCCTGTATCCCTCCCATCTTCTGTACTTTTTCCTTCAGGTTTTGTTTCTTCAAAGGCCTCTTTTTTGATGCCACCACTGTTGTGTCTGGCCATGGCATTTCCTGTGCCTCTTTATATTGATCCAGTGGTACGGAAAAGTCCAATCTAGATGCCTGCATCAGATTTAGTATAGTCATATCCATTTCCTCCTGATCTTCTTGTGCGTCCCACTGGTCAATCTCTTCTGTGGCGTCCTCCGTTGATTGATGCTGAGGGAGTGGATTTTCTTCAGTTACATCCCCTGTTACCATGGGAGGTGGGTTCTGCTTCTGTGCAGCTTGCTGAAGTTGTTCTGTCACTCTATTTTTTTCCTATGACTTTCCTTTGGATGTGTATACTCTGTTTTTGTGCTTTTTCCACAAGGGTTTCTTGGTTTGGGTGATCCTATCTATTATGAGTTGCCCATTCACAATTACAATATGCACGTCCAGTCTGTTCACATAAATTGCATTTCTTTTCGTTAAGGCATGTACTGCTATTGTGCCAACATTTCATACAGAGAGTACATTTGAGTCTATCACATGCGCTGCTTAGGTGCATATGTGATCCACACTGAAAGCAAGTTTTAGGTTGGCCTTGGTAGAAGCAGTGGCCTCTTTCAGTACCCAGAAAAAAAAGCCACTTAGGAGATGTTTCAGGCCTTGTGAGCCGGATCTTAATCGAACCTTAAATTTCCAAACCCTAGTCCAAATATGTTCCTCATCCAAGATGGGGGAGGCTTCTCCCAACAGGTCACATTTCTGCTGTAACCAGTACTGAACATCATGTACAGCCACCCCTTCATTTCAGAAGAGGATGGTCACCATTTTTATTGCTGGGTTTGTGAGTGGTATGGCCGTAAATGGAAGCCATAGGGCCAAGTGGTGTTTATTTTCATAAGAGGACCAAAATCTATTTAGGCCTGCTGGGGTTTTAAAGCTAACATCATACAGCTCATCCCCTGATGCCTGGATGAGTGCATAAATTTCATTTGAGAAGAAGTGCAAAGATTCTTTTATCAGCGTTTTCCCTACATAAATCCTGTCTGGTGGGTGGGACAGGCCCTCTAGGTATTGTATGCAGACTGCAATCTTTCTTTGTGCTGGGGTATTTGTGGAGAAGATGTTATCCTCTCTCGAAATTGTGTCCACAGCTGTGAAGCCTGTGTTCATGTAGTGCCCATCGTGTTTCTAGATTCTTCTTGATCCACTCTGTCCCCCCCCACTGTCTTGTCTCCTTCTGTTTATTTGTGCCAGTTGTCACTGTTTCTGTTAGTTCTGGGATGGGAGGGGGTCTGCTCCATTACCTCTATTATATTTACTGTATGTCTTCAGGCTGTGGTACCATATTATTTGTTTTACTCTGCATGTCTTCCCTTTGGATACTTTTTGGGACCCCTGGTATGGGTAAATCCTCTGGGTCTGGTATCCACCCCCCTGCATCATTATGTTTCCATCCAGCACCCTTCAATGCATTACCTACTGTCCATTGTTCATTTTCTTTTGTTTTTGTCATTATTTCTCCCTCCTCCCTTCTTCCCCTTCTTAATCCCAAATTATTTCCTGTCTGCTGCCTTTCCATCCGAGCCGACGCTTCCAACTGCTGTGTCGTATCAATTGTTATTACATTAATATCATCCAATATGGCATCCCCATCAATTTCAGTGCCCAGTGTACTTACTGTGATGGGGTCCTGTGATGTACTCAGTTGCAACACTTTCGGTACTGCATGAACCTCAGCCTGAATTTCTTGTACTTCTGTAGTAGGCCGCTGGGGCATTGCCTGCCCGCTTCTCTGTTCCTTTGATGCTCCTGCGTCACAAATTTTGACACTCAGCATGCTGTCTGTGCTGATAGCTGTACTTTGACTGATATTTTTCTCCGGTGTCTGTGCACGTTGTTTCAAACCTCTGCCTGGAGTTGAAAGCACCTGCAACAATCGTTGCTGTTGCTCTGCACTCAATGCTTGCACAAACTCCACTTCATGTTGTAATCCTGCCGCTTGCAAATCTGGATTCACCTCATCAAGTTGTTCCTCTGTATTTAGGTCCATTTTCTCACTCTCCGCTGCTACACTGTTTTCAGCAACAATCTCCAATCCTGGACCTGCAGGGAGGGAGATCTGCTCCCCTACAGGTCTTCCAGCCAACTGAACATTCTCCTGCTCGTCGTCCATAGCTCACCAGCGCCCCCTACGAAGAGTAGGGGAATTTCCCCAGTGTCCTGGCCAAATTTTCTCCCATTCACTAAAAATACCACCAACAGCTTTAATCTGGTTCAAGGTCAGTTGGCATTCATCTGTATCACCCTTCCCTGGGTCGTGCCTGAAAATAGGCAGAATTTGTCTAGTGCAATTACCCCCAAAAATAAAAAGTGTATAAAATCATGCTGTTCCTGCTCATTAGTCTCTGTAATCCCTTTGGATAGCATCCATCATCACCTTGGAAACGTGGACTACATTCACTCTTTTTTGACTGGACCTACTCCACTCTCAGGATTCAGATGCTCCTTCAGAATAAACCTACCTCTTCAACCTCAGAATCATCCCTCCAGAATGCATCATCCATGGATTCAAGCAGTTCACCATCCTTGGAAAATTAGCTTATGGTTGCTAGAACCCAGGTTCCTCTCCGATTAGTTTGCCCAGAGGACGGGCGAGTCAGTAGCCTTGGGTCCTCAGAGGTTTCCTCCACCTGGGTTTTTTTCCTCTCCTACGCGCTACTGGTCCTACTCTCCGTGATTTGGAAGCAGTAAACATACTCTTTTGAACATTCATTTGTAGTTCTTTCGGGCTTTCTATTCCCTACTCACTACCCAGATTACCTACCAAGGGCGGGAATAGAGAAAAGCCTAAAGTAAACTACAGTTACATAAGCACTACTAACCCCATACTCTATTCACCCAAACATTGAATGGGAGGGCTATAGCCCAAGGTTCAATGTGGGGGAATAGCTCCTCCCACATCCCCTACAAAGGCCAGCCTCCTTTGGCAGTTTTCCACTTAGTGCATTGTATACCACCCATCATCCACCCCTACCTCCTCCTTCTCTGGCACTCTACTAACCCTTGGTGCTGGGCTTTTTATTCCCTACTCACTACTCAGCTGACCTACCAAGGGCGGGACTAGAGAAAAGCCAGAAAGTAAACTACAGTACATAAGCACTACTAACCCCATACTCTATTCACCCAAACATTGAAACATAGAAACATAGAATTTGATGGCAGATAAGGACCGCTTGGCCCACCCAGTCTGCCCATTTCCCTGCCTACTGGATAAGCTGCAGATCCTAGTTAACCAGCAGCCTACTTCTTCCTACCCCATCCCTAGAATTGCCTTATGACTGTCCCATGTGTGCTTGAATTCCACCACTGTTTTGACTCCACGACCTCCTCTGGAAGCGTTCCATGCATCCACAACCCTCTCAGTGAAAAATATTTCCTTAAATTACCTCTGAGCTGCCCCCCCTATCTTCAAATTGTGCCCCTTGTTCTTACACACCTCTTTTTTGAAAGATGCTACCTCTTGGACTTTGTTGATTCCCTTGAGGGTGCTTGAAGTTTCTATCATGTCCCCCCTCTCCCTCCTTTCCTCGAGGCTATACATATCAGCTCCTTTAATTAGCTCTTCATATGTCTTCCAGTGCAGACCCTGCACCATTTTAGTGCCCTCCTCTGGACAGCTTCCATCCTGTCTATGTCTTTGTGAAGACTGGGTCTCCAGAACTGCATGCAGTACTCCAGATGGGGTCTGACCAGCTGTCTGTCCTGGAGGGAAAATAACTTCCTGTTTTCTACTGGTGATGCCTCTCCCTATGCATCCCAATATCCCCCAGCCCTCATTGCTGCCCTCTCACATTGCTTGCCCACCTTTAGGTCATCTGATGACTACCCCGGGTCCCTTTCCATTTTTGTTGTTGTTAGTATCTCACCCCCCATTGTGTACTCTTCCCCTGGGTTTTTGTTTCCCAGGTGCATTTCCTTGCACTTCTTAGCATTGAATCTAAGCTGCCATACATTTGACCATTCCTCTAACCTTGCCAAGTCCCTTCTCATCCTTTCCACCCACCTTGTGCATCAACTCTGTTGCAGATCTTTGTGTCATCTGCAAAGAGACATACTTTTCCTTCAGTCCCTCTGCAATGTGGCTTATAAAGACATTGAAGAGGACCGAATCTAATACTGAACCCTACGTTCTTACCCTAGTAACCCCTTTCATCAGAGTGACTCCATTTACTATTACTCTCTGTGCCTATTTTCCAGCCAATTTTTGCAGGCTGTCATCTTGGGACCCACCCAGGCTAGCTAACTTGTGTATTAATCTTTTGTGTGGGACTGTGTCAAATGCCTTGCTAAAGTCTAGGCAGGCCATGTCCACAGCCCTCCTGATCTACTACTTTGGTCACCCAGTCAAAGAAATCTATCAGATTTGTCTGGCATGACCTTCCTGCTGTGAATCCATGCTGCCTTGGGTCCTGTGCCCCTCTGGCCTCTAGATACTCGACAATTCTTTCCTTCAGAAGTGATTCCATCATTTTCCCTACCACTGAGGTTAAACTAACAGGTCTGTAGTTTCCTGCTTCTGCCTTGCTCCCACTTTTGTGAAAGGGAATCACATCTGCCCTCCTCCAGTCCTCGGGTACCACCCCATCCTCCCATGATTTGTTAAACAGGGTAGTCAGTGGTGTCACTAGTTCTACCCTTAGTTCTTTTAGAATTCTGGGATGAATCCCTTCAGGCCCCATTGCTTTATCCACCTTCAGTTTTAAGAGTTCTTTCAGAACCCTTTCTTCTGTAAATGGGCTGGTATCAACTTCTGTATCCAGTGTGTTTCTACTGTTTGTTCTAGGTACCCCTTCCTTTGTAAATACCGAGCAAAAATATTTGTTTAGTATCTCTGCCTTTTCACAGTCTCCCTCTGCCCACCTCCCCTTTATTAAGCCTCGCTATCCCTCCCTTGGTCTTCCTTCACTCCTTGATGTACCTATAAAAGGTTTTATCCCCCTTCTTAACTGAGTTGGCTATCTTTTCCTCGGTTTGGGCCTTTGCTGTTCTGACTGCCTTCCCAGCTTCCTTTTGCTTTAACTGATACAGTTCTCTGTCCTGCTCCTTCTGTGATTCCTTGTACTTCCTGAAAGCTTTCTTTTCTCTTGAACCTTCACTGCCACTTCCTTTGAGAACCATAGTGGTTTCTTACATCGTTTAGTTTTGTTTATTTGCTTCACACAAAGGCTTGTTGCCTCTGTGATGGCAGTTTTTATTATTCCCCATTGTTCTTCCACCCCTCCTTCCTGCCCATTTGCTAGTGCATTCCTTAGGCACTTACCCATTTTGGCAAAGTCAGCCCTCTTAAAGTCCAGTACCTTTGCCTTTGTATGGCTTGACTCTATTGCTGTGTTTATTGTGAACCATACTGTTCAATGGTCGCTAGTTCCCAGATGGCTACCCACTTCTACATCTGTGATCCTCTCTTCATCTCCATTTGAGAGAACCAGGTCTAAGATTGCTCCCTCTCGAGTGGGCTCCAATACTAGTTGTCTAAGACATGCCCCTGTAGGCATCTAGAACAACCCACTCTTGAAGTGGCTGCGGCAACTGCACTCCAGTTAACATCTGGCATATTCAGATCACCCATCAGCAATATCTCCCCTTTTTGCCATACTAAGTATACTTTCTATCATTTCCTTGTCCATTTCCTCCCCTGAGAAGGAGTCTGTATACAACCCCTGTGCGGATTGTGGTACCATTGCCGGTCTCCAAATTTACCCACAGTGCTTCTTCTCCTCCCTGTTTTCTCTTTTGTTCTGTTACTTTGATTCCTTCCCTTATGTAAAGAGCTACTCCTCCTCTTTTACCCTCTCTGTCTCTCCTGTAGATAGTGTATCCTGGTATGTTTATGTCTCAGTCATGGTTTTATGCGAACCATGTTCGAGTCATGAACCAAATGGCGTGGTGGTAGAGGATGTCTAGTTTGTTGAGTCTGAGGCCACTGCAGAGGAATAGATTAGATCTCCATAGTCGAGTAGCGGCAAGAAAGTGGCCTGAACCAGCCTAGTTCTGGTATCCAATGGAAAGAGGGACTTGTTAGGGAAGAAGAAATTTAGCCTAATTTTTAGCCTCTTTGCCAGATCGTCAAGGTGGTCATGAAAGGAAAGCTTGTTGTCTAGCCACATACCAAGATATTTGAATTTGGAGGTGATTTCAAGGGGTTCACCTAGGGACCTAGGAAGGTAGTGATGAATTCTTTGTGCGTGTTTGCAAGGGAAGTGGAGGTGGTGTTTGGGGCAAAGATCATGGCCTTAGTTTTCTTGGCACTGAGGAGTAGTTTGGCATTGATTAGGTTGATTTCTAGTTGTGCAAAGTCGGCTTGGTACATCCCTCACTTCAGCCCGTGTAGGGGCCTGATGTATACAGTACAGTATTATCATCAGCAAGAAATGCAGATGAGACTGGGATATATGTGCGTCATGGTTATTGATGTACAGGGAGAAGAGGATGGGACCTAATATGCAGCTTTCAGGGACTCCCCTGACAACTAGGAGGGATGCAGAAAAGAGGCCACTAGCCTATACTTTCTGAGTCATTCCAGATAGGTAGCTGGTAAACCACTGGGCAGCAAGGGGGTGGCGCCTTTTTATTAGGCTTGAGACTAACAGATTGTGGTCGACAGTGTCAAACGCTTTGCTGAGATCTAAAAATACTGCACCAGTAACTTTCTTGGAGTCCATGGCTATGATCCATTCATTGTAACTTTGGCTAGAGCAGTGACTGTACTATGGTTGGGCCGGAAGCCAGATTGCGCAGGGTTGAGGATTGAAGATGATTCGATATGGGAGTAAACTAGCTTTTCAAGGACTTTGGAGAGGACAGGTAACATTGAGATGGGCCTATAGTTGTTTAGGTCACATGTGTCCCCTGATTTGAATAATGGGAGGACGTGGGCAGATTTCCAGCAGGAGGGAACAGTGGCAGTGGAAATGGAAAGACTGAGTATATGGAGGATAGGGGTGGTGAGGTCAAGATAGCCTAGTTTAAGAAAAAAAGTTTCTAGACCATCATCCCCTGCACTTTTTCGAATGTCTGTGTTAAGAAATGAATTTTTGACTTCTTTATAGCTAAGCGGCACAACTGGAGCGGGCAGGTCGAAGTTTGCGAGTCAATGTTATTACAGTCTTGGTTGCTACCACAGGCTACATAAGGCGAAGAGTTGAAAGCTAGGCCAGCAGTTACAAAGTGATTGTTGATTTCCTCGAGGATTAGGCAGCTGTTTTCCACAGCCCTACCATTGCTGAGGATCTTCAGAGGGATGGAATTCTTTTACCGATTTAGCCCCCACCACTCCCTCTGGTAATCTGTTCCAGGGCTCCACATCCCTCTCAGTGAAGAAACACCCTCTCTCATTACCCCTGTATCTTTTTCCTTGTAGTCTTGAGGCTGTGCCCTCTAGTTCTGACCCCCTCCTTCCTCTGATGTAAACTCTCTTCTCCCATTTTATTGAGTCCCTTTACATATTTAAAAGTTTCAACAATGTCTCCTCTTCCTCTCCTTGTCTCCAGCATGTACAGATCCAGCCCCATATACCTCTGCTCGTGTGACTTTCTCTGCATACCCTGCACCATCTCGGCTGCCCTACTCTGAACCCTCTCCAATGCATCTTTATCCTTGTGGAGATGTGGCCTCCAGAACTGAACCCCACACTCCAGGTGGTGCAGCCTCACCATGGCTTTGTAAATGGGCATTATTACCTCCCTCTTTCTGCTAGTAATGTCCCTGCCTATGCATGCCAACATTCCATTGTCCTTTCCCGCTGCCCTGCTACATTGGATTCCTACCTTAAGGTTTGTGGATACTATGATCCCAGATCCCGCTCCTGTTCTGTTACTTTGATTTCCTCCCCACCTAGGGTGTACCCTGCTCTTCTGTTCCTACTCCCCAAGTGCATCACAGTACACGTCGTAGCATTAAATTTCAGCTGCCACATCCCAGACCATTTTTTGAGCATCTTTAAATTCTCCCTCATGTCTTCCACAACCTTAGGGGTGTCCACCCTATTGCTTATTTTCTTATCATCAGCAAATAGGCATACCCTCCCCTCAAACCCTCCGCAATATCACTGATGTAGATGTTGAAGCAAAGTGGACCCAAAACTGACCCATGTGGCACTCCACTTTTCACCCTCGTCATCCCGGAGTGCACCCCATTTAGCACCACCCTTTGGGTTCTTCCTGCCAGCCAGGCCTCCACCCAGCTTGTTATTTTCCCACCAATACCTAGGCTTTCCATCTTGCTCACCAGCCTCCTATGGGAGATGGTGTCAAAGGCCTTACTGAAGTCCAGATAGGCCACGTCCACCGCCCCCCTGGTCAATCACCCGAGTCACCCAATCAAAGAACAGAATTAGGTTTGTCTGGAAAGACTTCCCCTTTGTGAAGCCATGATGTCTGCAGTCCTGCAAACCACTCTCCTCCAGGTAATCCACCACCCTCTCCTTGAATAATGCCTCCATTACCTTCCCCACCACTGACCATTGAATCTAATGTTTAGTGTATATAAGTTGATACATTGTAGATAAACTGTTATAGATATATAGATATGGTTATGTTCATTTAAAATCCGTAATTAAAAATGTTTGGTTCATGATTAATTTAAAATTTAGTTGCAATATTATATTGTGTTTTGTTTCTGTGTTAACTGATGATCTTCCAATATGTTCTGTTTTATAATTTACTAAAACTTTTTATTCTTTACAACATTTTCTTTTGGTTTTCATCGCAGGTATCATGTCACCATGTTCCACCCTAATGTATACGACTTCATGTGCTTGATGTTCACAGTGCTTTTGGAAAAATCCTGAAGGTAAGATGAACCATGTTTTATTATTCTCAAATGTTTTGAGGGTGGTATGGGTGCATTACTGCTCATGAAGTGGGGAGCCAGACTACATTTGATCCGGGCCATGTCTGTTGTGGTGGCATTACTCACCATGGGGGGGGCAGACTACCTCGGTTTCTGGCAAGGTCTGGTGTGGTGGCTGTGTTACCCGCCATGGGGAGCGGGGGGCAGATGATGTTGGTTCCCACCCAGGTCTGGTGTTGCGGATGTGTTCCCATCATACGAAGGGGGCAGGTGACATTGGTTCCTGGCCAGGCCTGGTGTGGTGAATGTTTTACCCACCACTGGGGGGAGTAGACTACATTGGATTCCCGTCGTGCCTGGTCTGGCAGATGTGCTACCTGCCATGGGGAGGGGGGCAGAGCATGTTGGTTCCTGGCCAGATCAGATTTTGCAGGTGTGTTACTCACCATGGGGAGTGTGGCAGACCATGCTGGTTCTGGGCAAGGTCTGTTGTTACGAGTGTGTTGCATGCCGTGGGGAGGGGTGACAGAGTACGTTGGTTTCTTGCCAGGCCTGGTGTGGTGGATGTGTTACCTGCCATGGGGGGGGAGATGACATTGGTTACTGGTCAGGTTTGGTGTTATGGATGTGTCACCTGCAATGGGGAGGGGAGTAGGGCAAAGTACGTTGATTCCTGGACAGGTTTGGTGTTGCGGGTGTGTTACTCACCATGGGGGAGGGCAGTCTACATTGGTTCTTGGCAAGACCTGGTGTGGTGGATGTGTTACCCACCATGGGGGGGGGCATACCACATTTGATTCTGGCCATGCCTGGTGTGGTGGGTGTACTACCCACCATGGGGAGGAGGGAAGAGTACGTTGGTTCCTGGCCAGGTCTGTTGTTGCAGGTGTGTTACTCGCCATTGGGAGGCGGGGCAGATGATGTTGGTTCCTGGCTAGGTCTGGTGTTGAGGGGTGTGTTTTCCGCCATGGGGGGGCAGTATATGCTGGTTGTTGGCCGTGCCTGGTCTGGTGGATGTGTCACCCTCCATGGGGGGGGGCAGGGGGAGCAGTCTACACTGGTTCCTGGCCAGGCCTGGTGTGGTGGATGTGTTACCCACCATGGCGAGGGGGGCAGACTACTTTGGATTATGACCATGCCTGGTGTGGCGGGTGTGCTACCCACCGTGGGGGGGGAGAGTACATTGGTTCCTGGCCAGGTCTGTTGTTGTGAGTGTATTACCTGCCATTGGGAGGTGGGGTGGATGATATTGGTTCATGGCCAGGCCTGGTGTGGTGGATGTGTTACCCGCCATGGGAAGGGGGTAGAGTACATTGGTTCCTGGACAGGTCTGGTGTTGCAGGTGTGTTACTTACCATGGGGAGAGGGCAGATAATGTTAGTTCCTGGCCAGGTGGATGTGCTACCCTCCATGGGGGGGGCAAACTACGTTGGATTCTGGCAATGCCTGGTGTGGTGGTTGTGTTACCTGCCATGGGGAGGGTAGCAGACTACATTAGTTCCAGGCAAGGTCTGTTGTTGCGGTGTGTTACCTGCCATGGGGAGGGGTAGCAGAGTACATTGGTTTCTTGCCAGGCCTGGTCTGGTGGATGTGTTACCCACTATGGGGGGGGCAGATGATGTTGGTTTCTGGCCAGGTCTGGTGTTGCGGGTGTGTTTCTAGCCATGCCTGGCTTGGTTGGTGTGCTATCCGCCATTGCCAATTTTTGCGGTTGCGGGTGTGAAATTGCTTATTTATTCACATCCCTAATGCCATTATTTGTTTTACTTGCATTTTTTCCTCCCCCCCAACCCTCCAAGTGACGCACCATTGGAAGTATGTTATGGTGTCTGCCCCTGCTCTTACACCTACCTGGAACCCTCTGGTACCCCCATGAAGCCATGGTTCTTACCCACAGGTGGGGATGAGGTGGGTTCCATACACCCAGAACTTTCTTGTTTCATCAGGCCAGCAGGGGCAGGCAAGTGTGAGCTATGGGTCTGCACCAAGTGCTCCATTTTCTCAGTGTCTGGAGAGCCATTATCCATTTTTCTGTGTGGACACGATGTGCACCCTGACATCAAGGTGTAACCACTGATGTCCATTGCATCCTTCACCCTTACACTGGCTAGGCACTTGCTGTGTCCCAGGCCTCCACATGGGGCCAGGCGAGTGCGGAGCCCCCCCCGGAGAAGGCAAGCAGTCATTGGCATGCTCAGCCTCGTCCCCCCCCCGGCTGGCCCTCGACTCCCCAGGCTCATCATCAGTGTCACAAGCGGTAGTGCTAATACTGTGCCAGCGGGCCAGATGTTTTGTTTTTTTTCAGCTATTCAAGCATACAGATAGATGATACATGTCATGATTTTCCATGCCCTGCACTACAACAGATAAGTATTGTTTTAATTTTTTCTGTGCATTTATGTCAAGTAATATAATTTATGAACATATGATACTTTGTGACATTTTCCATTATTGTTTCCGTACAGGTATGCTTGATTGGCATATTGTCAATTGAATACTGTGTCTGTCCGAGCTTGAAGTACTAACCATGATATTGTCTGGACAGGTAAGTATAAGTTTTTATATTGAAATGTAAAATGATGTGAATTGCACATGTAATGTGAGGTTGTATTGTTGTTAGAGCAGGGTGAGAAGAAGGTGAGTACTAAAGGGTGAGGTTATAGTACATGGAATAGGGGTGACTGTAGACATGTGAATGTGTTGAGTGCACCAAGGTAGATGTTGGAGATGAGGGTGCATTCAGTGTGGGTGAAGTGGGATAGTTTAGAGTCCCTCGGGATCTTTTGTTCTGCACCCGAGGGGTGCTGCACACAGGAAGACACATAAGCCAAATGAAGAACTAGTAAGTTGTACTATTTACTGAAAACACACATATGGAACAACACCAATGTGACGGGAGGGGGTTATCATTCACCCATGTTGTACAGTTACCTGAACACAAATAGGGAACAAAACCAATGGGTTGGCTTGAGGTCAGTTGTGCCCAGGCATCAGAATGGTAGACAAACCAAGGAGTCAGTATACATAAAAACTGCACAATGCACAGGTCACCCTGCCAAGGTAGTGTCCTATGACTTTGACACACATTTTAAATAAAAACATAGAAACACAGAATTTGGCAGCAGATAAGGACTGCTTGGCCCACCCAGTCTGCCCATTTCCCTACCTAATGGATAAGCTGCAGATCCTAGTTAACCAACAGCCTACGTTCAGTGCTTGCATCACTTTGGCCAATAAATACATATCAATTAGTCAGCAGTGCACTGTGCTTCATGTCGCTATGCCGACATGCTGTTATGTCCAGACTGGTGATTCTGATGCCAACATGATACAAGTACTCAGCACCATTGTTGTTCAGAAGGTGTGTCATGTTCTCTGGTTACATCCTCGGGAGGATGGACAGTACACTGTGCAGTGAGAGCGCCTATGCTGTCGCATTTGTATGTATGCCATTATGATGCCTGTGCACCAATGACTTGTAAAATACCCAACAGGTGTTGTTCTCTTGGCGTGTTTAGGTACCTGTACCCAACTGGGGAGTGGGAGCAGTGCCCTGCGCAGCTTCTGTCTCCATCTGTGCTGATAGAATGTTATGTCTGACTAGGTGATGTCTACATCCCAGTGATGCAGACACCTAGAACCATTGCTGTTTACAAGGTATGTCATGGTCCTTGGACCATGCCTGGAGTGTGTGCACAATACACTGTGCACTGTGTCTATGCTGCCACCTTATTTTGTCTGTCATGGTGATGACTGGGCAACAATGTCAAACATCCAACCAGAGTTCTTCCCTAGGTGTGTTTGGGTAACTGGAACATGCATGGGGTGGGGTCCAGGTACACAACCTCACATAGAGAACAACACCTGTGTGTGTGTTCTGTAATGTTGGTGGGGCACATGTATCATCATGGCAGACATATCACGGTGTTAGCATGGAAACACATTGCACAGTGCACTGCCCACCATCCACAGGCAGGATCCAGGGATCATGACACACCCTGTGTAGGAGGGGCAGAAAAGGCTGGATCCCCGGAAGGGAGTGTGTGTGTGAAGGGAGTGTGTGTGTGAAGGGAGTGTTACCAGCCATGGAGAGGGGTGAAAACAAGGTTGGATCTTGGATAGGTGGTGTGTGTCGGATGTTTTACCAGCCGGATTGGGGGGACAGACAATGTTGGATCGCCGAAAGAGGAACAGAACAGTAATGAGGAACAGAATAGTAAATAGGGAGTGATGGATAGATATATTAGTGTAGATGGGTCAGTGCTGAGACACAGAAGTCAAAGGATGAAGTTGTAAGTTGTTCTAGGTACACAAACAAACTTATGGTACAACACCAAATGGGCTGGGGTGGAGGGGGGATAGGCTGTCATTTACCCACTGTGTTCATGTACTCGAATACACATATTGAACAATACCCATGTGGGGGCTTGATGGCAGCAGTGCCCAGGTATTACAACAGTTGTCAAACCAATGTTGCAGCATACATACAAACTGTGCAGTTCAATGGTAACGCATACCAAGGGGTTGTCCTGTGACCATGACACATCTTGTGAATAACAGTGGTGCTTGGTGCTTGTGGCAGTTTGGCGTTGGACTAAGCAATATAGACATACCAAGGTGCCTATGCCGATACGCTGGTATGTCCATATTGAGTATTCTGACAACAAAGTTCTGCAAGGACCACTGATGTTCAGAAGGTGTGTCATGGTCACTGGATCCAGCATTGAATTCGGGTCATAATGTGTAACACTAACATTTTCCAGGGTGACCATCAGTATGCATTATCTCTATTGGTTGGTGGTGTACTTGCAAGTAATTCCTAGATTTGTTTGCCATTTGTTCTCAATTCTCACCTAGGTTGAGGTAGTGCATGCTGATGAGTACTCTATAGACAGCAACAGTATTGTACGGACTTGCTTATCTGAGTATGCAGGCTGTACTATACTGTTAGTCTGTTAGTCTGATTTAGGTGGTATTTGGAACCTAATTTACAACACTAGCATTTTCCAGAGTGACCGTCAGTATGCATTATTTCTATTGGCAGTTGGTGTACTTGCAAGTAATCCCAGATTTGTTTGCCATTTGTTCTCAATTGTCACCTAGGTTGAGGTTGTTGCAGTGATTGTCTATGCCAGTTCCTTGGATTATGTACCATGGTGATGTCCATGCACCACTGACATGGTAAACCCCCTCACAGGTGTTGCTTTCTAGATGTGTTTGGGTACATGTATCCCACCTGGGTTGTTAGGGCAGTGCATTATGCAGCTTGTGACTCTGCTGCTAAAATAGTATATCCATCTAGGGGATGCTATGTCCAAGTGATATAGGCACATAGTACCGTTGTGAATCTCAATGTGTGTATATGCTGTCACCTTGATTTGTCTGACATGGTGGTGTCTGGGCAACACTGACAAACACTAAACCAGTGTTCTGTGTACACTTTCCTACCACAGCTGTATTCATACATCCTGCATAGGCCTCAGTACACCACGAACGTGGGCCACCACTGCTATATGTACTGTCAGTAGTGGTGTACCTGTTGGATGAGTTACACAATGGGTGCAGGCTGCACGGTGTTATCCAGGTATCTTGGTGGTGTGGATGTCTGCAGGGGAAATCCCATACTGTGACACATAGGTGTCATATACTGCGTGATCAGTTGTGATAAGAGGTGAGTGTTGGGTACAGTACTGGGGACATATGGGCACTGCACTACATGGGTGGTATGTTTGTGATGGTATACAGTATGCTGGGCCTCCATCATGCCATGGTCAGGCCACATGTACGTGCATTACTCAGCAGTATAACTCTTCTCTCAACAGCCCAGGCCATGGTGGAGGACACAGTGAAGAAAGAATGGACAGGACTGTATAGATGGCTGCTGCCCCTGAGGCCAACCCCTGCTGGGGCACAACAGATGGACAGCTACATCAAAACCTGTATGCAGGAGTGGCAGCAACAGGAGATCTCCAGGTCTCGCTTAGAACCTGAAGGGTTGGCCATCTCTACTGGCCCTATTACCAACGGGGCCCAGCCACCCTCCTTTCCCAGAGCAGCCATTGCTGTGCCACCCTCAGTTAATGCCTTGACCCAACCAGCCACTGTTGTACTGCTCCAGGGTAATGCCCCCTGACAGGTCACTGCTGTTCTTACCCAGGCCCATGGCCCTGACCAGGCCACCACCTTGCCACCTCAGGCCAGTCCCCCAGTCCAGCCACCACTGTGCTTTCCAGGACACATGTTTCAGGCACAGTACTGACCACAGTGCAACCCCTGCCCAAACGACAGGCTAGAGTGCAGCCCAACCATGTCCCCTGGGACAGTCCATGCCAACAGCAGGCAGCAGCCAACCAGCAGCTGCTGTAGTTTGCAATGAGGGCTGTGGTGGGGCTTCAGGCCAAGATGGACTACATGCATCACTTGATGCAGGACCACAAACAGTGTGTAGAGGTTTGCCATGTGGAATACATGGTGGCCGTGGATAGACTGGAGCAGTACCTTTCGGCCAGCTTTGATGCTAGTTTCAAGAGACTGAAGCAATCACTTGCTGCTGGCTTTGGTGAAGTGTCTGCTACTGTACTGGAGGCTACAGCCATGGTCTCTGGAAATGCAGGTGCTGGCTGCAGCATTGGCTGTTCCAGTGAGGAGAATGTCACCCAGTGACAGGCACCTCAGTGATCTGCTACCCTCCCCCTCCCCCCCAGTGAGAGCACATGGATGCACAGGATACCAAAAACACCTCCCATGACAGAGAATGGCTACCAGATGCAGTGCACCTGCTCCTTGGAGAGGTCAGTACTCTGCAGAGCCATGGCCATGGGTGGCTTACATCATTCCACATCCCTCCTCTAATGCATAGATGTCATCCCCCCTGCTGACTACAAGGACACATTGCCTGCACCAGCCCCATGTCTATAGGGGGTATAGGAACCACACCTAGGCTGCTTGTGATACCTGTATCTTACCCCAGCTTTGCCACCTCATACCCCTGTCGCACAAATTATGTTTCCCAACCCCCCCAAATGGTTTAGTTTATTTTGCATCTCCCTGTTTCCTCCCCTGCCTGGATATCTTATATTTACTTTGCATCCCCATTCCCCCACACTAGGCTAGTTCTTATTTTGTTTGGCTTCCCCCACCTGGATGGCTCTTATTTTGTTTGATTCCCCCTTCCCCCACCCAGATGACCTATATTTACTTTGCATCCCCCCCACAGATGGCTGTTATTTTGTTTGGGTGCCTTCCCCAGCTGGAATGGCTCTTACTGTGTTGCAGTCAAAAAATACCTCCACCACACCTTAGGCAAATCCAAGCAGAATAATGACTCCCTCAGTTTAAATTTGATTGCCCTCACCCTGGACAAAGTAAAACCACCACTCACAAAAATACTTAATTTATCACTCAGACTAGGACAATTCCAACAGAGATGAAAAGCCGTAATGGTTACCCCGGTTCACAAAAGAGGCGACCATGCCTTCCATGATAACAACTGACCCATCTCAATCCTACCCCCAAAGGCCCTAGAACATATCATATCTGACCAACTGATAGACTACCCTGACAAATACAATATCCAATGCCCACAGCAACATAGAGTTCAGAAATCACACAGTACCACCACAGCACTAATTGAGTACATCGACATTCTTCATGAGACCCTGGACAGGAATTAGCTTGTGGGGGTGATTTACATCAACCTCACTAAAGCCTTTGACACCGTTAATCACAACTTACTACTTAGCAAACTACACTCCACTGGACTATCACTTGAAATCATTGGGTGGTTTAGAAACTATCTCACCAATTCAACGCAACAGGTAAAAATAAATGATACCCTCTCCAACAGAGATAGGTGCACACAGGGGTTCCGCAAAGGTCCATTCTAGGCCCACTCCTGTTCAGTCTGTTCCTAAACCAATTCCCCCCTATTATGCAAGGAAAAATTTTGCTTTACGTGGATGATGCAGTCATTTTCTCAAATAATCCAGATCCACACACACTTGCAAGCCACCTTCAAAAAAACTTTGCCACTATTGAAGAATGGTTCTCCAAAAACAAGCTCCTCTAAACTATAAAAAAACAAAGGTGACAGTGTTCGTGAGCCCACAAAATAAACATAAATCCTATCAACTGACAATAGTTAATAAGAAAAAAGCCCCTCTGGAACAAGTGACTTCATCTAGGTATTTAGGTGTTACACTCGACAGCTTTCTGTCCTTTACCCATCATGTTGATCATGTAGTCAAGGTCGTGAATACCCGAATCGTCCCGTACTTGCTGTAAAAAGTTCAGTTCTCTCAATTATTGACTATGAGGTTGTGGTCTATGGTGCAGCCAGTGACACTACCCTTAAAAGAATCAGAACAGCATTAAATAAACAAAATCAAAAACCCAGGGCACAACTCCCCCACCCCCAAAAAAAAAAACATGGCACATATTAGAATTTAAACATTTTAACAGCCCAATGGCTTTTCTTACTTTAAATTCCATGACAAAAGGGGGTCCTCTTAGTTTTCAGATTGGAATTCCAATGTGAACAAGCCAAGCCGCCATGTCACAGTGGGACCCACAATTTGGTCCCTACACTAGCTTTTCAGTCCCTAAGGTCCCTTTTTCAGGGGCGACCCAGGATAACAATACAAGTTATAAGAATGAATGAGGACATAAGGAACATTTGAGGCATTGTGAGTTACATCATGAGGTGGTTACAGTAAAGAAAAATAGTGGATACAGGCATGGTTACAGGCATGGTAAAAGAAAAGCAGTGGATACAGGCATGGCTTACAGGCACGGTAAAAGAAAAGCAGTGGATGCAGGCATGCGTACAGGCATGGTTATCATGACATGTAAGCAATTGGTAGTACTTTGCATATAGTTTATTCAGGGGTTACACGTGGCCTCTGGCAAGCAGTCTGTATAAGGCAGGTAGTAGGAAGGTTAAGCTAGGAGACGGGAGTTGGAGATGAGGGGAGTCCCTTAGGAACTTTAAGTGCCATGACAGTGGCATGCGCTTGAGGTCAGCAGATGGGACTTAAGCCTGGTGCGGAAGTTCATGAGTGAGGAGGAGGCCTGGACCTGGGGAGGGAGCTTCATCCATTGGCAGGCTGCTTGGGAGGAAAAGGATCTTCCGCCAGCGTTTGTCCTTACCCTAGGGACTTCTAATAGTGTTCTATCTGAGGTCCTTAGGTTCCTTGGGTTGTGTTTGAGGGTTATGGTCCAGGCAATGCTTTATGGATCATGGGGTTTGAGAAGCTTGTAGGCCTGGACAAGTAAGGGTGCTGAGGCTGTCGACCAATGTGGGCCAAATCCTAAGATTGGCCAAAGTGTCACAGTGGTGATGTCTCGGGTGGTCTAAGGTTGCGAAATGAGCTATTTTATTATATAGGGTTTTCATCCTGGTAATCTCTTGTTTAGCCATGCCCTGTATAATAGGGGCCACAAAGGTCAGGTTGGGTAGAAGGACACTGGTAGCTATGGAGAGCCTGGCTTCAGGGATGAGTTGGTCCCTGAGTCGGTACAGAGTGCCAAGTTTCTGATGTAGAGTCCTGGTGGCCTGCTCCACGTGTTCCTTGTATGTGATATTCTGATCCACCGTGAGGCCTAAGTATTTAAGGGAGGGGACTACGTTAATGGCTTTACCAGAGAGTGAGGTTAAGGAGAGGGATGAGGACCTGTCAAATCCCAGGGATCTTGGCCCGAATAGCATTGCCTTGGTCTTGTCGGCATTTAGTACCATTCTGTTCTTACATAGCCAAGTCTCTAGTGAAGTGAGATCCTTTTGGAGTAGAGGGCCTAGGGCAACCATGTCACACAGGGGTCGGAAGATGACAGTATCATCAGCATACTGCACAACCGAGCTCTCCCCGCAGTGGGTACGCAGGTCATTGGTAAACAAGGAAAACAGGAGGGGGCCTAGAATTGAGCCCTGAGGTACACCCTGATTTAGGGGTAGTGGGTCAGACATGGTCCCTTTCCATGAGACCCTCTGTGCCCTGCCTGATAAGTAGCTCCCAAACCACTTCAGGGCATGATTGTCTAGGCCTATATTTTGTAGCTTCTGTAGCAGCAAGTCGTGGCCGATGCGGTTGAACACCTTGGATAAGTCTATAAAGACTGCTCCAGTGGGTATCCCTTTGTCCATTGCCCTGAGAACTTCATCCGTGAAGTTAATGAGGGCAGTGTTAGTACCATGGTTTGTTCTAAATCCATGTTGGGAGGGGGGCAAGGAGCTGATGAGCTTCCAGGTAGTCCCTGAGTTGATTGTAGATGGCCCTTTCTTGCACCTTAGCAAGTGAGCAGAGGAGGTAGATGGGTCTGTAGTTTTTGAGTTTTTCCCTGAGCCCCCCTTTGTGAATAGGGACAACATTGCCATGTTTCCATGGGTCAGGGACTGCTCCTTCCCTCAGTGATTGATTGAGGAGCATGGTTGTAGGCCAGGCTAAGGAGATAGCTCCTGCCTTGAGTAGCCGAGGGTTGATACTGTTGGGTCCCCCTGACCCTTTCGGTTTCAGGTTCCTTAGGAGGTTTAGTACTTCAGTGTGTTTAGCCAGTCTCAGGTGAAATGGGGGTCTTTCCATGTGAAGTGGTTCATCTGAGGTAGGGGGGAGAGTCTGGGGAGACAGGCAGGTCTTGTAGACCTCGAGGTCTGAGAAGTGCCTGTTAAGGGCCGCTGATATTTGAGAAGGGTCAGTTGTGAGCTGACTGTTAATCTCCATGGGACAGGACTCAGGATTTTTGCTGCCCTTGATCAGGTCATTGATATGATTCCAGAATTGCCTGGGGTTGCCCAGGCTGGTTTTCTGGAGATGTGTTAAGTAATCTCTCTTAGCGAGTTTTATGACTCTCTTGGCTTTGTTCCTCAGGGCTTTGTATTTAGTGAGATCTGCCGGGAGGGAGGAGAGCCTAAACTTTTTCCATGCTTTTTCCCAAGTAGCCATTAGGGCTTTGAGGGAGGGAGAGATCCACTTGTAGCAGTTGCCTTTAGCCCTCATTCTCTTCATTGGAGCAAAGAGGTTGGCTGCTGTGGTTAGTTCATCCTGGAAGTATTGCACAGCCTCAGTAAGAGTAGAGAGAAGATTTATGGGGTTCCAGTCCAGACTACTTAGGTAGCGATTGTATTGTAGTTCAGAGAACTTGGAGAAGTCACGGGTTGAGAGAATTCTAGGTTGAACCTTCGGTGGTTTGTTTTTCCATATATAGAAGATAGGGGAATGGTCACTCAGGGAGTCTGCCATTGTGCCCGCACTCTGTATATTATTGGGGTTAGACACCAGAGCCCAGTCAAGGGTGGTGTGGTTCCCAGTTTTGTAATTAAGTCTGGTCGGTTCAGAGATGACCTGCATCAGACCTGCTTCATGGGTAAGTGACTTTGAGGCATGACCAGGGTCCTGGGCCAAGTTAATGTTGAAGTCACCCAGGATTAGTTGCTCCATTGTTACCTTGATAGCCGTATCATTTGTGAGGGCTTCAAGGAATTTGAGGGCTGATTTTGGTGGGTGGCAGACACAGCCATTTGTTAGTTGTTTGGCGTGCCCTAGGGTTATCCGGATGTATATGCTCTCTCCCTCAGCAGTAGGATTAGTCTGCAGGGGTAGAGGTGACACGGAGAGGTCATCTTTTGCATAGATTAGGACCCCACACCCTTTTTTGGTTTCTCTGTCATTGCGGTAGCTATTGTAGCCCACAACCTGAATCTTGTGGTCATGGATGTGGGCTTTTAGCCAGGTTTCAGAGATGGCTAGTAAGTCAGGTTTGTAGAGGTCCAACCAGGCCTGGACTTTGTGTATTTTTGGTCTAAGACTACATATGTTCATATGTGCTATCTTCAGACCCTTGGTGGCCGCCCATTGATGGTTCTGGGGGGATGCTACCAAGGTATTGGGTACGTATGGGCCAGAGTTAGGTTGGATATCACCTGATAGGAGAAGTAGCAAGACTAGTAACCTGAGCAGCTTAGTGCTAGATATTGAGATGAGGTGTCTTCGACGAGCCCTGCTCATATAGTAAAGCAGGTCATAGCATACACCCTATTTTATGATCTCATGCTCTGTTAAGAGACTAGATATACTTGAGATAGGGTAGCTGCTAAGGAAGTCATGTGAGGGGATATTATGTAGATTGCTCACTGGTTCTGGGGGGAATGTGTCTATGAACCTGTCCACCCAGAGTAGGGTCAGTGAGTAGATTATGGCAAGCAGTACACCCCTATCAGGGGGAGGAACACTTGGGTTCCTAGCACACCAAGGAGGGCGGAAGGAAGCATATACTAAGTAAGGCATTATTATTGGATGATGTCAGCGAGCATAGGTAAGAATAGGGTGCTCAGAGTCTATCTGACTTGAGTCTGAAGGGTGGATGGCAGACACTGAGGGCTTCCTGTTTTCAGCTGCAGAGCTGTCGCACAGGCAGTTTTAAGGAAATTGTCAGCCTGTTCAGTGAAGCTTAGGTGAACCTCAAACTACAACCTCCCCTTGTAGCAGCACTGGAAAAGAAGTAGAATGATAATGCAGGCCATATTGCCCATGACTGAGTACAGTGATTTGTGTAGGAAGACCAAGAATCCCTCTAGTGGCAGGTCTGTATAACCTAATTGGCTCCTTTTAATAAAGTGCTTCCACCCAGGAAATTTCAGGAAATAAAACCAGACAGCTTGTTTTAGGTGCACATAGACAAACCCATACATGTGACCTCTATGCCCAAACCAAATGGCTCAACCTCCAGGACAGGGTGAAGTACCTGGTCTGCCCCCTAGGGAAAAAGACTCACCTTGGTTTAACCCCTACATGCATCTAAACCTCCTTAATTCTTCAGCCCACCCTTACAGGATGAGAGGGTGAGAGGATGGGCAAAAAACTCTATACAAGTCCCCTTCTGCCACATGGCACAGGCACAAAGATCCTTTGCCTACAGAGCATCCTGCTGGCTAAATGACCTCCCCCCTGACATCACTTGAAATCATTGGGTGGTTTAGAAGCTATCTCATCAATTCAATGCAACAGGTAAAGGTAAATGCACCAAAATGTGGACCGTTTAAGAAAAAACATCTCCTTCACCTCCCCTCACTAAGTAACTGCGACTGTCAACCATAGTTGCATCACCCTCCCAGTCCTGGTTCTTCCCCCCTTTTCCTTGCCCCTCTGCACTAGCACCAACTACCTTTCCCCTGCTCTAGCTACCCCACCCCTTCTTCACTCTCTTTATCCTGCCTACTCTTCTGCTCCACCCCTCTCTTCCTCCTGCCAATGTCAACACTGGCTTCGCTTTTGTATATAGCGGTACTGATTAATATATTGTATATTCTCCTGTTTTTACCCTATGATTGTATTATGACCTTTGACTGTATTTGTTATGATGTGGAAACCTTGTAAACAAGCTTCTAGCTCAATGGTGTTACTCCAAGATATTAAATAATTAAAAAAATTAAAAGTAAAATATTTTTGTTTGGCCCCCCCATTCCCCCCTTGCCAGTTACCTAGAAAATGGAAGTCATCACTGGCAATAGGTTCCATGTCATAACGGTGATCGCGGATGTACACTCCCGGCACACGGCAAAAGGACCCTGTCCAAAACGGAATCATGTACTGCAGAGTAGACAATAAGGCCACGATCAATAAGTAATAGAATGGAACTCGCCACGATTAGGTGTCGTGCCTCTGGGAAATAGTTTCATTTTCAGAACAGGGCACCCAACCTACAGGTGACTGTCCAAACCAAATTGTCAATATGAGGAACTCCAGCAATGAATTAATGAAACCATTCTGCAAAACCAAACAGGGTTAGCATTCCTTTTCTGTTAGGGCTGCTGAATGGCTAAATGATCTACCTGATACAATATTCAATGTGTCCTTTCTGGACCAATTTATTTATTTTTTTCAACTTCTTTTTATTGTAAAGACTTTTTCACATGAAAAGGCATGTTACATTCTAATTTCCGTAGTTTCAGCTTTCTGTCGTAAACATTTTTTACACATTAAGCTGCCACCTTTAAACCTTAGTATGCCCAGTAATAGTGACCCTATCGGGTCCGCATACACTGAAACACTTGCAATACAACTGACTGGTATTTAAATACTATTAAAAAGTTTTGCATTCATTGTATTGTTAATATTCTCTTACTTTGAGCTACGCTACTATACAGTAAGTCTCTAGTATAAATTTTAATATTCAGCTGGTCTTCAAACTGACCAGGGTCTTAGGCCAGTTAAAATATTACTATAAGCTTATTTTATAACCAAGTTTAACTGTATAATAGTTGTTCTAAGACTCCTGTGAAAGTGGTTCAGTCCTTCAAATACCTCAGTGTGTGGCTGGACAGCAAATTTGGCTTCTCCTCCACATTGACACCATCCACGCCAATCTCCTTCCTAAACTTGTGCCTTGTACCATAATAAAGACTGCTTGTATCTGCAGGTATGCCATGAACTTGTCACCAAAATGGTGCTCCCAGTATTTCACTATGTGGATGTGGTCTTTGGTGCCACTCCCTCCACCTCCCTGGCCAGACTGGACACGCTCTGCAGCTCCTTCGGCTGTGTTGCCACCAGATCCCCTTCTCGTTTTCACCACCATTGCTCACTCTACTCCTCCTTATCCATTCTTCCCTTACCCTCATGCCAACAGAACCACTCTGCTTCATTCATATCCAAATACTCGTTTGGGTCCCTTTCCTCTCACCTCTCCTCACTTCTCTCCCTCATCCCTTTTGGCTTCTGCTCCCTCTGCTCCAGAGATGCTTGCACCTTTGCCATTCCTCATTCCCACTCCTCTGCTGGGCAATCAGCCTTTTCCTATCATCTTACTTCACTCTGGAACCAACTCCCCTCTAGCCTCAAATTCATTGCCTCCCCTGCCTGCCTTAAGTACCAGCAGAAACTCCTACCCTTCCCCACTCCTTTTTCCACCCTACCTGACTGCTTCCCTTGTTTTTGTATCCTACCCTGGTGTAAGTATGGTTGACGTGCCTGATTTTGTTGCTAGCTCATTTTGTACTCACTCCTGTTTTAAACCATGTTCTCTGGTTGCGCTTTATTGTCACTGTGAACTGTGTCAGTCCTATGTATTTTGCATCTCCTGTTCCCTTCCACAGGTCACACCTGGAAATGAACCCTTGGCTTAGTGTGTCTTTTCCAGTCACCAATTTTCAAATAAATAAATAAGGAAGTAGGAAATTGCTTGCCTGCCTTATGAAGCACAGCTGGTAGCACACTGGGCCTATGCCAAGCAGCCATAGCAGCATCTTCCAAAGTTGAATGGAAAGGAGGAACAGTGACTATGGGTAGTAAAGGAACATACGGAAATTCATACAGGTTCTTCCGCTTAGAGGAGTGATCTTCCTCAGAAGTAAATCTAAGAATGAAATGAACTTGTCTGATGAAAGCCTAAAAAGAGACATACTCAGGAGGGGATGGCGCTATGTCAAGACTGCGTGCACCATGTAGTCAATAACCACACCACGTGGTCGGTACAAAACCACAAGTAGTCCAAAATCACACTACAGTAAATATACAAACTCCAAAACTGCACAGTTCTCTTATGACTGGGCGGTTTGGACTGTGCCTATTTGCTGTTGCAGTTTTGACCGGACACTGGCGGGGATGTAGGAGTATGCTGCACACTATCTTAACTACAGGAAGATAAAGTAGAACTGGAGCCCACAACATTGGGGGGGGTCAGTAAGTCCTCTTCCTCTTCATATTCTTCCTCCATTAAATCTGCATTTTAGTCCAGTTCCTCCTCTTCATCAGCAGTGGGTCAACAGCAGGAGGATGCAGCTACACAGGAGGCAACATCAATGGCAAAGGTGTCAACAAAGAAAGTCCTATGCCTGGTTATGATACAAGAATAGGGACCACTGGCGGCATTAAAGAACAGGCCCACCAGGAAGCATCAACAGGGTTAGCATTAATGGTAGAGCCTGAGGCAAGAGCTATGCAAAGAGTGCAGACATACTCTGAAGTAACAACTGCACATTGATGGGCCCTGAAGAGGTTGTTGACTGACAATAAAACAAACCAAAGCTAACATAGAAACATAGAAACTGACAGCAGAAAAGGACTGCAAGGCCCATCCAGTCTGCCCATTTCTTTTTCTACCTTATGAATGTGCCATAGACCTTTTCTCTGTCAATGGCCTGTCTATTCATACTCATCTGTATTGCTCCCTTCTGCTATCCCATGCCTGTTTGAAGTCCTGCACTATCCACCACTTCCTGAAGTAGGCCATTCCATGCATTCACCACCCTTTCTGTGAAAAAGAACTTCCTCACATTACCCCTTAATTGGCCTCCCTCTAATCTCATGCTGTGTCCTCTTGTCCTGATATTTTTCTTATATTGAAACATGTTAGACTCTTTCACCTTGTTAATGCCCGTAAGGTGTTTGAATGCTTCAATCATATCACCTCTCTCCCTCCTTTGCTCTAGGGTATACATATTGAGTTCAGTTAATCTGTCCTCATATGTTTTCTGATGCAGTCCCTGCACTATTTTGGTTACCCTTCTCTGGACTGCCTCAATTTGGTTAATGTCCTTGTGAAGGTGTGGCCTCCAGTACTGCACGCAGTACTCCAGATGTGGCCTAACCAGTGTCTTGTAAAGAGGGATTATTACCTCCCTCTTCCTACTTGTGATACCCCTACTAATGCACCCCAACATCCCTCTAGCCTTACCTACTGTTTTAGAGGTCTGCTTGGATGATTTCAGGTCATCAGTGATGATGATGCCCAAGTCTCTTTCTTCCCTTGTGACTGCCAGCAGCTCCCCTCCCAGCCTGTAGGTGGCTTCAGGGTTTCTCTTCCCTGTGTGCATGATCTTGCACTTCTTTGCGTTAAACCCCAGTTGCCACTCTTCCAACCATTTTGCTAGTTTATCCAGATCTCTTCTCATTCTGCCCACACCATCTGGATCATCTACTCTGTTGCAGATCATGGTGTCATCTGCAAACAGACAAACCTTACCCTCCAGTCCATCTGCAATGTCACTGATGAAGATATTGAAGAGAAATGGCTCCAGGACTTATCCCTGAGGTACTCCACTTGTGACTTGCATCTCTTCTGACTGTATACCATTTACCACTACTCTTTGTTTTCTGCCCGTCAACCAGTTTGCCACCCAGTTGACCAACGTCTGACCCACTCCGAGCCTACGCAGCTTATTAATCAATTTTCTATGTGGAACAGTATCGGAAGCTTTGCTGAAGTCAAGGTAGGCAACATCAACTGCTCCCCCTTGGTCCACCACTCTGGTTACCCAGTCAAAGAAATTTACGAGATTAGTTTGATAGGACCTTCCTTTTGTAAACCCAAGCTGTCTTGGATCCTGTGCTCCAATGGATTCCAGGTGTTGCACTATCCTTTTCTTAAGGAGTGCCTCCATAATCTTGCCCACTACTGATGTAAGACTGACTGGTCTGTAGTTCCCCGCCTCCTCCCTGCTACCACTCTTGTGGAGTGGGATCACATGAGCTCTTCTTCATTCTTCTGGGACGTCTCCTGTGCTCAGATACTCACTAAACAGTTCTGATAATGGCTCTGCTAGTTCTACCCTTAGCTCCTTTAGTATCCTGGGATGTATGCCATCAGGTCCCATTGCCTTGTCCACCCTGAGCTTGTCGAGCTCTTGTAGGACCCTTTCTTTTGTGAAGGGACTAGTGCACACCTCCCTCCCCCCTGTGTCCATGGTGCAGAGCTGTGGGCCCTTCTCTACCTTTTCTTCAGTAAATACTGAGTAGAAGTGTCTGTTTAGGATAGATGCTTTTACATGGTCCTCCTCCTTGCACACACCCTTATCCCCTTTGATCTTAGCAATACCCCCTCTGTACTTTCTCCTTTCACTAAAGTATCTATAGAAAGTCTTGTCACCTTCTTTTACTGTTCGTGCTAGTGTTTCCTCAGTTTGGGCCTTTGCCTGCCTTACTGCCTTTCCTGCTTCCCTTAGGGAAGTTTGGTATGCCTCCCTATCTTCATCCTGCTACGTTCCCTTATATTTCCTGAAGGCCAGTCTTTTGGCTCTGACCTTTTCTGCTACTGTGTTTGAGAACCAAAAGTGGTTTTCTTCTTCTTTTTGCACTTCCTTTTCTCAGTAACACAATGGCATGTTGCTTCAAGTATTGCATCTTTAATGCTTGCCCACTTTGCCTGTACCCCCTCACCTGTATTTCTTTTTGCCAGGGCTAATTTAACTCTGTTGGCCATCTTATCAAAGTCAGCTCCTTTGAAGTCCCATATTTTTGCCTTGGAATGGGATGATTTTGTTCTAGTGGCCAAATTGAACCATACCATGTGATGGTCACTGACCCCCAGGTGACCTTCTACCTGGAGATCTATGATCATTTCCCTGTTAGTCAGTCAGCTGGGGAAATTGGCTGCAAATCCCCTATAATGGGATCAGAGTCAGTGCCAAACCCTGATCTTGATGTTTGCGAGACAGTTTGGGTGCAGCAGAACCTGAGGGCTTAGCCTGGGTCATATTTATTTTTCTACAGACTTATCTCTTTCTTTTAGAGGAGATCTGGATCTGGTAAGATTGGCATATTTTTCTCAGTGCCATTGCTCACCAGTGTGGTGGTGTTTCTTCACTGAATTTGCTGATGTCTCCTTTGAGTTATTCTTTTGTTTTGCTGGTTCCACCAGCAGGAGCATCCTGCACAGGGGTACAGTCTGTCAATGGTGAGCTAGGATGAGAAGGAACTGGGGAAGTCGGCAACACACCTTGTGATGCACCCTGTTTGTCTTCCATGGCCTTGGTTTCAAGATAAGTTTCCCAGGCCTTCTTTTGATGTCTCTGTGTATCTTAGCTAAAACCCTGGAAAATTTATTTATTTATTTTATTTAGCTTTTGTTGACCGGGTAAGTGCACTAGACAAATCCTGCCTATTTTCAGGCATGACCCGGGGGAGGGGGATACAGATGAATGCCAACAGACCTTGAATCAGATTAAGCTGTCGGTGGTATTTTTGTGAATGGTGCAGGCCTTCACATGATGAGCAAGGCCTATGCAGCAGACACAGAGTACGGGCATCATCTTTATATAGCTTGACTTTGCTGCAGTGACAGTAATTGGCTGCATAAACAATGTTTAAAGTATTTTAAAACAAAAGAAGCAGTAGATAATGATATTTGTGAATTGTGACAGCATTCTTCAGCAGCAGTGGACAGACAAGCAATTGACGGTGGGAGAAAGAACTGAAGCATGGTAGGGCCACACATGTTCAATAGGCAGTGATTACACATGTCAAAGTGGACAACTCCAGCTTGCAAAAGTTTTCAGGTGTTCCTAACACCATTGGTTTACAATTTCATGATGTGGCACAATGGAAGGAGATGTTCTCAAAGACGTTTTGCATTAACAAGAGGAAAAACAGATAATGTTGAAACACTGGCAAAAACATATAGCAACAGGTGAAAGTTTCAATCTTTAAACTGCTGAACTGTGAAAGATTACTGAAAATGTAATTGTTGATAATAACAAACTTTTCTTTCATAGTGGGAATAGGTATCATTAGATAGTTCTCAAAAAAAGTGCAATTAAGTATTTTTTCCCTCTTTTTTTATCTTAAATATTTTTTTAGTTGTTCTTCCGTCTACCACTAGGCCTTTTGCCTTCCAAGATGGTGGCTACACTGGGCAGCCATCAGTTTAGTGCAGTAGTTACCTGTTTTAGCCTGTATTTTTAATTTTATTTTATTGCATTTTAATTTTATTGCATTTTATTTGTTGTTTTGTTATGGTTTGGGATTTCTTTTTCGTCTCTTCCCAAATACAACATTAGCGTAATTTGTAAGTGAACTGCAAGTGAAAGCCGCGGTCGCGTTTTCTATCTTGACCAATGGCTGTTGGATTGCTGACTGCTCGTTTTAAGATTTTCGGCAAACTTTTACTTACTTCTGCCGCTATTCTTGTGTTGGCAGTTTTGGGTGCATCTTACTGGTACTTTTAGCGCAGTAATAATTTACCAGCCGCTGGAATTTGTGAGTGGACTGCCTGGAAAACTGTTGGAGCTGGGCCACTGTGGAGGTAGCTATCTGGGAGATGCTGCCCAGTAATCATTGGAATTGCTGGGGGATTCCTGAGTGGAGTCAGAGAGTGCCTGGTGTAACGGAGGAGCAACCGGGAGTGGAAGGAGCAGCGAATCTGATGGGATTATTGGGCTGCTTTCTGTGGATTATGCAGAAACTGAGTCTTTTTTAACCAAGAAGTATTGCTGCTACTGTCTGGTGGACTGGTTAGCCTGGACGCTGACCCTGAGGTGGGTGTCAGGTCTGGGGACCCCCTGTGGGGACTGGGAGTGCTGACCAGAGGGTGAACATTAGATTTGTCCCCTGGAGTCACTGTGGGCTTCCCATCTAAGGTCGGGTGGCTCCGGTGATTTAAGGGGGGGGGTCCAGTTTCAGGCACCTGCCTAGGAGAGGCTAGGGGCTGGCTGTGTGAATTCTGGAGGATCCATTTTCTCTGGAACGGCCCAGTAGGAAGATCTTAAGAGCCTAGTAAACTGTAGCAAGCTTTCTCTCAAACTTCTTTGAACTGGCTGATATTTTGAACTGATACAAAACCAAAGGTGGAGGCAGTGAGAGTGCCTCTTTGCTGATTTCTAACTCTTTTATATAACAGCATGGCAGTGAGAGGGCCACTGCACTTTGGACAGTTTTTCTGAGTGAGGGGGTAGGTGAGAGCTCCCCTGCTCTATTGAAAGTTATTATGGAGTAATGGTATGATCTGTTGGACAGTTCTAAGGACAACACTTTGATTACAGTGGACAATATAATTTTACTTCCAATAAACCAGAAAAATTTAGTGCGCTGTTGTTGTTTTTGGGCGATGGGTTTATTATTGTGTGAGTTTTAGGATTTGGGTTATGTTGGAGCAATAATTGGGGTTAGTTTTTTGTTGAGTTAGAGGACTTTTTAAGAGAGTGCGAGTGAATGTATGGCTGATTGTGTGAGTGCCTGATAAAGTGTAACTACTGATTTTTGGGTAACGGCAGGATGTGTTGGCAGAGGGCTTTGGCAGGCGGGCACTACTCCTCCACCAAACTGCAGGCTCACATCCTTTTGAGTGTCCCCCACTTCCAGGAGAGGTTTATAGGTGCTGCCATGCCTTGGGTATAGCGTGGGGGCATTGTGGAGGTAGGGGTAGGTGGTTCGGGGGGGGAGGGGAACGGGATGGATGAATTGGGGTTGTGGGGTCAAGGAGGCACCCTGGGGTGAAATGAGCCCAGGAAGGGGTACATCCTGCCTGGTTTCCATACCCAAGGGCTCCATTTTATGTGGGCAAGTAACGTGGTCAACCTCGGCTGCTCATCCGACTCAGGCAGTGTTATGCAATGCCAGGTCAATTAGAAACAAGACAGCAGTTATCGCTAATCTTGTTGGAACATCTGACCTGGCGTGCATCACTGAGACCTGGCTGGATGAGAATGCGGATCGAGGTTGGATTGTAGGGACAGGGAGGTTGCTATATGTTTTAAGTCAGAACTGGGTCTTGCAGATGTGCCACTTGGAACCACTAGATCCTTTGAATGTATCGTGGGTGCAGGTGTGGGTTGTAGGATACTTCTCATATACCATCCACCCAGGAGCAAGAAAGATTTCCAATAGGAAGTTGCAGACTTCATCGTCGAGATGATGTTGGAGTCACCCAGGTGGTTGGTCCCGGGTGACTTCAATGCCTGGGTCGATGATGAACTCTCACATTTTGGACAGGACTTCCTCCAATTGATGTTAGCATTGGGCTTTACATGGATGATTACCTCTGCGACCCACTCACAAGGTCATTCGCTGGACCTGGTGTTTCTGCTGGGGATGGAGATCTCCAACATGATGGTGGAAGCCATTGGATGGTCGGACCACCACACAATTGGGTTCAGTTTCACAGCCCTTCAATAGGCCTGTCCCTATGGAGATGGTCTGATGCCGCCCTTTACAGGGATTGACTCCTGATAGTCTTATAGCGGTATTGGGCCTATTGGGAAGTCCAAGTGTTAGCAGGGATCCAGAGGGGCTACTGCTAGTTTGTGCACTAGCCTATAATAAGGCTGTGGTGACTGCCCTGCATTCCATAGCTCCTGTCTGGGTTCACCCCCTCACTCTTCGCCCTCAGTCCCCCTGGCTTGATGGGACCTTGAGGGAGTTGAGGAGAGTGGAGAGAAGGTTGGAGAGACGCTTGTGGAAATCTGTCTTGATTGATGACAAACTTAGATTGATGTCCCATTATAAGTACTATCAATCCATGGTCTCCCATAAGAAGGCAGAATTCCTGTTCAGGGAGATTGCGGCTGCATGAAATTGACCAGCTCAGCTCATCCATACTGTGGACAGGCTGTGCAATCCAGCCCTCTCCAGAATTGGGGAGCTTTTTCACAGAAGTGTGATGAGTTTGCTCAATTTTTCATGGATAAGATTGCCAACATCAGATCAGAGATTGGTACAGCTTGCTCAAATGGGTAGAGCCGTGATTGGTGGAAGATTACAGTCATCCAGTCTGGCTGGTCTGGCTTTGACCAGTTGGTGATCATGGATGTTGTGAAGATTATCCAGGGCTTGCGACCGACTTACTGTAGTTTGGACCCAGGTCCGACGTGCCTCCTGGTGGGGTGTGTAGAGGTCATCTGACCGGTCCTGGCTGAGATTGTTGGGTGCTCGTTAGAGACCATGGTATTTCCGGATACCCTGAAGGAGGTGGTGGTACACCTTCTCCTGAAGAAATATTCTCTCGACCCCAACTGTCTCACAAACTATAAGCCTGCCTCTAACCTGCCTTTTGTGGGCAAGGTTATTGAGAAGGCAGTCGTGTTGCAGCTCGAGGAGCATCTTACTACTCACGATATCTACGATCCTCTCCAGTCTGGTTTCAGGAAGAGGCATAGTACTGATGCGGCATTGGTTCAGGTACTTAATGATCTCCTGATAGCGAGAGGTTGAAGGAGTTGCTCCATCTTAGTCCTCCTTGGTCTCTCTGCAGCATTTGACACCATGGACCATGAGGTGTTGCTTGAGAACCTGCGATTACTCTGTAGACTGGCTGGTACAGTTCTCAGATGGTTTAGATTTTTTCTCACTGGCAGGATGCAGAGAGTGGAGTCCAGTGTTTTTTCCTTGGCCCCTCCTGCCCTGCCATGTGGAGTACTCAGGGTTCTGTGCTTTTGTCCATGTTGTCTGTGGTGTATATGCTGCCGTTGGATGACATTATAAGGTGGTATGGGCTGAGTTTTCACTGCTATGCAGATGATACTCAGCTGTACATGTCCTTTGTACCGGAACAAAATGATGCTGTCTCAGTCTCTAATAACTGCCTCTCTGAGATTCAAGAGTGGATGAGTACCAACTGGCTCAGTTTAAACCCAGGTAAGACTGAGGTGTTGGTTGTGGACCAAGGTCATCGGGTAGTGGGGTCACTGGCTGGGCAACCCTCTGGGCTTTGGCTTGGAGGTAACCAGCTGGTGACCTCTGACCAAGTGCAGAATCTGGGCATTGTGCTGGATGATGAACTGACACTTAAATATCAGGTGTCGGCCGTCATCAAGACCTCATTTTACCATCCGAGGAACATTGCTTGGATAAAGCACCTAGTCCTGTCTGATGATCTTTCTACTCTGGTCCACACCTTTGTGACCTCATACCTTGATTACTGCAATGCCCTATACCTAGGGCTGCTGGGGGTGGACGTTTGCCACCTATAGCTGGTGCAGATTGCATCTGCTAGGTTGTTAACTGGCTTGTCAAAATCTTGCCATGTCACACCCGTGCTTTGCAGACTGTACTGGCTGTTGGTGTGGTGGAGAATCACCTTCAAGGTCGGTTTGCTGACCTATAATGCCCTACATGGACTGAGACTGTGGTATTTGCAAGATCTCCTTCGCCCCTACCGCCCCCTTCTGCCAATGAGGGATTGCTAGAGATTCCTAGGGTCCATCTGACTATGTCTAGAGCTAGATCTTTTGCTTTTGTAGCACCGACCCTGTGGAATTCTCTACCTAGTCGGATTAGAGAGTGCCCATCTGCTGAGGCCATTAAATCTGCCTTGAAGATCTACCTTTTTAGTTTTGCCTTTCTTGAGGCTTAAGTCCTGCTGATTTTATAACTGATTTTGATTACGTGTTTTATGGTTATTATGTTTTAGTTATGTTTATGTACAATGCCATGGTCTTCTGGAATGGTGTTTTAAAAATAAAATTTGCTTTGCTTTGCTTTGTTTCTGTTTCCCAAAAAATGGATTGCCACGGCAATACTTAATCAGGCTGACAATCATTGCACTTTGCACATGGTCTCAGTCAGAAGGCCAGCATGTTTTTTTTATTTGTTTATTTAGATCTAGGATTACAATTACCTTTGAGCCAAGGCTCTTTTACAAAGGTCCCACATCAGGAGAGTACATACATGTTAAACATGTTAAACAAGGGCATACAACATTAAAGAGAGCATACAACCATATTCATCAGTTCAGGTACGGCATCACGGTAAATAGGATACATGAATAACACATACAAGGAATCATTTCAGAAACCTAGAAGAAATCAGGGAGGAAGGGTGAGAGGATAGGGGATGGCAGCCGAAAAAGAGACTAGAGCAGCTCACGGCATTGTCAAAGAACATCAGATGGTTGGTTGATCTCAGTGGGGAAGGGGGAAGTTAGGGGTGGCAGTCACATGAGCTGGAGGCCATGACAGGATGATGGAGGCTTGATTTGAATATGCCCAGTGAGGCGGTGTGAGTGCTGAGGGCATTCATCCAGCTTGGTGCATGGTGTGCAAAGAATCTTTGGCCCAGAGTGGTGCGGCATCGGGGGACCTGTCGAAGCTGACGTTCAGACCCTCTGGTGTTATGAGGATTAGTGTTTGGGTGCAGGAGGGCTTGGACACTAGGTGGAATAAGGCCCAAAATAGTTTTTTTCGCCATCAAACAGGTAAGGTACTTTATGCGGTTAGCGAGTTGAAGCCATCCCGCTTGAGCGTAAAGCTCACATGTATGTGTGAGTCGGTAGAATCCACTAAGCAGTTGACAGTCCTTATTTAGGGAGGTCGTTATGCACCTGAGGGGGTAGTAGAGGCAGAGCCATAGATTATGAGGCCGCAGTCTATGACGGAGACTACAGAGCTCTGGTTAGCAATCTTCAGTGCTGCCTGGGTAAGATGCTGTCTATTTCGGTAGAGAATTCCAATGCATGAGTTTAACACTCTGGCAACACTATCAATGTGAGTCCCATAAGATAGGCAAGGGTCAAGTGAGATTCCAAGGTATTTAAAAGATGACACTTGTTTGAGGGTTTTACCAGTGCTTGTATTGCTATCAAGGGGGTATTGTCTGTGTTTGTTTTGTGAGCTGCAGAAAAGCATAGTTTTAGTCTTTTTGTGGTTTAGAACCAGTTTATGTTTTGCGAACCAGTTTTCAACAGTGGAGAAAGCAAGCTGTAGGTTGTGAAGTAAGGGTTGTGGGTCTTTATGGGGGGTGAGAAGCACAGCGTCATCAGCATAGAGGATATTTTATTCTGGTCAGGACAGTGGAAGGGAGTTCAGGAAAAGGTTGAAAAGTAGTGGGCCCAGTATGGATCCCTGAGGGACGCCTGAGCAAACAGGTTTGGAGTCAGAGTACTCCTGAGATTTTTACTCTTTGTGAATGTCATTTTAACCAGCTGGTTGTAACTTCAAATTACATTCAGCTTTCCATATAAACAAAAGCAGCCAATCAGTAATTATGCTAGCAATAACACACAACAGCTTGTGTATTGTGGTAGATTGACTCATCCTTGTTTGTGATTGTTACACCCACACCTGCTCCCTCTACAGGGCCACAGACTGACTGAACCTAGACAACAGGATCGGGTACCACACCTGTCTAATGGCAAAAAAGATTGGACTAGGTCCCTTTCTCCCTGCTCTCTCCTCCCTTATGCATCCTACGTCAGCTGTCATATCCACCCGTAGCTCTGGCAAGGCGTTGCTCCGGGTACCCCGCGGCAGGACTTCTCATTTCCAAAGAACTTTCAGTTACAAGGCCCCTTCCTGGATGAACTCGCTCCCTAGCCATATAACTCACAAAAGAAGTCTTGGCCCTTTTAAATCCCAGTTAAGGGAGCATCTTCAGACCTCCAACCCATGCGACTGCCCCAGATTCTTCCCTCTTCGCTGCTCCCTCTAAGGCTATGTCCCGGCCTGTTTTCCCCCCTTCCCCCTTCACTTTTCCCTCGTCAGCACAACCTCTAGTTGACTGTTTTATTTTGCTTTAAACTGAATTTTTTTCTTCTTTGGCTCTTTAGCCTGAAGGCTCGAAACTACCTACAACATTGACCATCAGCCTACTGCAGAACCAACTGCTACGCTATGGCTGCACCAAAGTACTGAAACTCCATGTTGTGTACCCACTTAATGTTCTCCTATGTACTCCAATGCCTGTACCAATGTTTTTAAGTTGTAATCCTGTTGTCTCTGTACTCTATATGTCTGACGTAGAACCTTTGTAAATGAGTCCTTGACTCAAAGGTCTTTCTGAATCCTCATTAAATAAATAAATTAATCAGATTGCCACAAGCCCCAGGTGTGCTGTGAGGAACAAGACCACAGGCCAAGTGCATTCAACCCCCCCAACAAGTGCAGTGATCTACCATAATACACACATTGTTATTGAACTTATAATATGGCTTTTGTTTTTAAATATGTCCAGTAATTCAAAAAATCATGATTAAATATATAAAAAATAAAATATGTATATAACTATTGCTCATTTAGTCCCTCTGTCTAATGGCACTTCTTGTATTTTTGCCTCTGCTTTAGGATGTTTGCCCGAAAAAGGCTGTCATACTTGTAGTTCTAGTAGTTCTTTATGCTTTACAGGTAGTAACCCCCATTCTGTACACACATACGCACACTACACAAGGAAACATTGCATTTTTTTGTATTATATTTGTGAAGCTGTCTTTTGAATTATGCGGAGGTCAGGACAGCGATCACGAGTGAAAGTGAATATGCAGTCTCCACTCAAGTCTTTCAGCTATCACCACTCCTGTCTTTCAGGGATTACTGCTCAGAGGTTTCAAATGGGGAATACAAAAGAAAAGGAAAATATTAGCGCTCTGTGACTGTTAGTGGAGAAAAATGGTGGTTTAAGAAGTGAAGGGAGTTAGATATGTTAGTTGTGTGTGCAGCATGCAGCTTTGAGCACAACTTGATGTTCACATAATGCTTCCATTAGTGAAGGAAAAACATGGTTGCCAGAATTTTCTAGAGAGGTTCAGCTGAGTAGGATATGTTAAGAGGTACTACCAGGCTGACTGTGCAGTGGGCAGTATCATCACTCAATGATGTGACTGGTCTTAGCCAATTAGGTTGCTGGATTTCTTCTTGCCATTTTATAAATGGCTCTAACAACTGGGGAGCATGTTTTCCCATTAATAAAGCCAGTTACAATTCATCGTTATAGCCACTATTATGTTATGTAACTAGATCTTCAGATGGTATTTTAACTGAGATTAATGTTTCATTTCATTTCATTTTACTATACTAAAAAATCTTAATGGGCAAAACCCCTTCTTCATAAGTGTCCAGTACATACATCTGGGATATACAATGGTGAGCTGTCAGATAAATGATTTATCTACACAAGTGCTGTTTGACCTTGGGTAACCTCATGAATGACGCAAGCCACAAGTGAGGTATCCGAGGTCAAACAGCACAAGTGTAGATTAATCATGTGTCTGACAGCTTACCATTGTATATTTAATTTATGCAATAAAGGATGTTTTCTGTCAGTGCAGGGACATTTGCTTTTAACTTTTTTTCTTTATTATAAGGTCTGTGACTTTTTGTTAACTTTTCTAGTGTAAATCCGCCTAGCATAGTGGTTGCTATTAAATGAAACATGCCTCATTTTGTAGATATTTTGGGGCTGAACAATTTTTTTGCTAATTATTTTGAAGTTGAACATTTTTATTGTATTTCAAATCAAATCAAATCAAATTTTATTTATAAAAAGCACCTTTCTAAAACCAAGGCGCTTGTACAATACTATAAATAAACAAAATACAGTAATCAAAATTACAACAAATTAAAACCAATACAAACAGTATTAAAAATCAGAATAGGCTATACTAAATAAATACATTTTAAGAGCAGCTTTAAAACTTTGGATGGTCAGGCAATCTTACGCCCGATGAGGTAGAGAATTCCACGGGGTCAGGGCCATAAAACTAAAAGACCTGGCCCCAGATGTCTTCAAACAGACCCTGGGAATCTCTAGCAATCCCTTATCGGTGGATCAGAGAGAGTGGGGGGGGGAGTAGGGGTGAAGGAGAACTTGCAGGTAACTAGGTCGCTAGCCATGTAGGGCCTTACAGGTCAGCAAACTGACCTTGAAGGTGATCAGCCACTGTACTGGCAGCCAGTGCAGTCCGCGGAGCACAAACATTATATGACTGGTCCTAGAGGTACCAGTCAAAAGCCTGGCTGCCGCATTCTGCACCATCTGCAGATGGTGGATATCAACCCCCAGTAGCCATAGGTAAAGGGCATTTCAGTAGTCAAGGCAGGAGGTAATGAAAGCGTTGACCAAAGTTGGAAGATCATTGGAAGGAACCAGGTGCTTCACCCAGGTGATATTCCTCAGATGGTAAAAAGAGGTTTGGACAATTGCCGACACCTGAGATTTAAGGGTCAGACAGTCATTAGAAATAATGCCCAGGTTCTGCGCCTGGTCTGAGGCAGTTAGCTGAATGCCCCCCAAGCCATAGTCACGAAGGTAATCCTGCCAACAAACCCTCCTCCTGATGACCTGGGTCAACAACCAACACCTCATTTTTTTCCGGGTTTAACCACAGCCAACTCACACTCATCCAATCCTGGATCTCAGCGAGACAGTTGTTAAAGACCAAAACAGCATCATCCTGACCGGGCACAAAGGACATGTACAGCTGAGTATCATCTGCATAGCAGTGAAAACTCAAGCCGTACCTCTTAATAATCGCTCCTAATGTCAGCAAATACATGGCAAACAACATGGGTGCCAAGATGGAGCCCTGTGGCACCCCACAGGATAGAGGGAGTAGTGCCGAAGAAAAAATCCCAGACACCACCCTCTGAGTCTTACCTTCAAGGAAAGATCGAAACCAACCAAGGACCATCCCAGAAACTCCACAGATGAACCACAGGTGCTCCAACAGCACACCATGGTCCACCGTGTCAAATGCTGCAGAGAGATCTAGAAGGACCAAGATGGAATGGGTCTTTCGATCTCTCACTATTAGGAGGTCATTTAGCACCTGGACAAGAGCTGTCTCGGTACTATAGCTCTTTCAAAAATCCTGACTGGAGAGAATCATAGACATTGTGGCTGGTTAAATGATCATCCAGCGTGATGCAACCACCTTCTCAATAACCTTACCCACAAAGGGTAGGTTAGAGACAAGCCTGTAGTTTGCTAGACGCTATGGGTCCAAGGAAAGCTTTTTAAGGAGGGGCTGAACCATGGCCTCCTTCAGTGGATCCAGAAAGATCCCCCTCTCCAAAGACATCCAGACTATCTCGGCAAGGACCAGGCCAATTATATCCACACTGCCTACTAAGAGGCATGTAGTGCCAGGGCCCAAGCTACAGTTGGTCGGTCGCAAAGACTGGATGACCATCACAATGTCATTGACTGTGGGCAGGCCAGAGTCAGACCACACAAACTGGGTGTTCAACATCTCCTGCCGACCACCACAACTCCCATTAGAGAGGGTCAAGCAGACTCCGGACCTGATTGTGGCAACCAATCTGTGAAGAATCGAGCAAACTCCTCACACTGCTCTTGTGAAAAAGCACTTCTAGGCTGGAAACAGATTGGATTGCACAATCTGTCCATGGTCCAGAATGGCTGGGCTGGTTGATTCTGCAATGCAGCAATTTCCCTGGACAGGAATTCTGCCTTCTTACGGGTAATTGCTGACTGGTAGACCCCATAATGGTCCATAAAGAGACCTGGGGCAAAGAGTGAGGGGGCAAACACGAACAGAAGCAATAGATTCCAGGGCCACTACTACCACCTTGTTATAGGCAAGTACCAGGTCCCCAGGATCCATGCATTCACTCAGTAAACCTGATAGGTTCAGCACTGCCATCAGGCCATTGGGTGAAACACCCCTCAAAGGGCGGTACCGGACCATCTCCATATGGGCCGACCTACTGGGGGGGGGCCCACAAAACTGAACCCACTGGAGTGATGGTCTGACCACACGACTGGTTCTACCACCAAGTCGGATATCTCCATCTCCAGGAGAAACACTAAGTCCAATGAATGACCACCAATATGGGTTGAGAAGGAAATAACTTGTGTGAAGCCCAGTGAACACATTAACTGGAGGAAGTTTTGACCAAACTGCGAGAGTTCATTGTCGATCTAGGCATTGAAATCCCCCAGGATCAGCCATCTGGGGGATCCCAATGTCAGGTAAACAATGAAGTCCACGACTTCCCACAGGAAAACATTCCCATCTCCTGGTGGACGGTAGATGAGAACAATCCTCCACCCCACACCCTCACCCATTATACATTCAAAGGAGTTAGTTCACCCCACCGGTACCTCCACCAGGTTCAGTTCCAATCTAAAATAGATGGCAACACCCCCGCCCCTACGATCCATCCTCAGGTGGTGTATAACAGAGTACCTGGCTGGAATTGCTGATGCCAAAATTGGACCAGCATTCTCATCCAGCCAGGTGTTTGTGATACAAGCCAGGTCCAATGATCCAACAAGATCTGCTATTATAGCAGTTTTGTTCTTAATAGACCTGGCATTACATAACACCGCCCAAGTAAGATGAGTAACCGAGGAAAACTGTGTTACCTGCCTGCTATAGGCAGAGCCTTTGGGTATGGGAACCAGACAGGGAGGACCCCTTTCCTGGACCCATTTCACCCCAGGGCTTCTCCTTGTCCCCACTATCCCAATCCAGCCACTGCTTTCCATTCCCCCTCCTGGCCCTGTCCCCGTCCTCCTCCTCCTCCTAACAATCCCCAGAGCCCGGCACCATCTATAAACCTCTGGGAATAATGGAGGACAAAAAAAGGGATGGAGACCCCTAAGCTTGGAAGGGAAATAATGCCTGATAATCCCTACAACTTCCCAGCACACCTCAGCCACACTCTGCAGACACCCAAAATGAACAATCACACACATTCAGCACTCAACACCTACACACTACTACTCAATTAACCTCAGACTTATACACCACACTCCTGCAAATACTCAAACTAATAAGTAATGCCAAAAATCACAAATATGTACAAGATAAAACCAAAGCTAACAACTGATAATATGAAATACAGTTAATAACAGAATAAAGAGTAGCCACAACACTCTCCAAGCAAAGATGACTGCAATATCTGGGAGCTCTCACCTCACCAAAGAAAAGAAATACTAATTCTCCAACCTATCTCCCACCTAGGTCAGGGAGTATAGTAAGCAGATTATTATAAAATGTCAGCGTCAAACTAGGGCACTCTCACTGCTCACCAAGTTCAGGGAATAAGTAAGAAAGAAAGAGTCAAACCATCTATCTGGTGCAGTCTCTGTCAGGAATCTCGGAAAATCATCCAGCTTCAGGCAAGCAGGCCTCCTTGTCAGGGTTTCAAAATATACAACGATTAGCAAGAATTATGTCATGAAAAGAGGACCCTGTGTAAAGGGTCAACATACTTAATAATGCTATATAAAGCATTACAGATGAGAAAACGAACAAGCTACAGTCGTGGCGAAAAATATTGGCGCCCTTGCACTTTTTCAAATAACTCACAATTTCCTCTAAACATAAGTTGAAATTAACAACAGTACAGTATTTGGTCTCCACAATTCTTTATTTCTCTGTTAATGTTACAGAACCTTTGTGTTTGATTCAGAATTTAATATATCCTTTTAAATCAGAAAATGAAAAGAAATGGCATTGACAAAATTATTGACACCCTAGACTTAATATTTGGTAGCACAGGCTTTGGTCAAAATAACTGCAATCAACCACTTCCTATAGCCATGGATGAGCTTTCTGCACCTCTTTACTGGTAGTTTGGCCCACTCTTCTTGTGCAAACTGCTCCAGTTCTCCCAGATTTGAAGGGTGCCTTCTCCCAACTGCTGTTTTCAGATCTCTCCACAGGTTTTCACTGGGATTTAGATCTGGACTCATTGCTGGCCACTTCAGAACAGTCCAGCGTCTTGTCTTGAACCATTCCTGGGTGCTTTTTGAAGTATGTTTGAGGTCATTGTCCTGCTGGAAGACCCATGACCTTGACGGAGACCAGCTTTCTGACACTGGGTTCAACATTGCACTCCAAAATGGCCTGGTAATCTCCAGATCTCATGATGCCATGCACACGTTCAAGGCACCCAGTGCCAGAGGCAGTACAGCAACCCCAAAACATCACTGAACCTCCTCCATGTTTGACTGTAGGGAAGGTGTTCTTTTCTTTGAAGGCTTCATTTTGTTTTCTATAAACATAGAGATGATGTGCTTTACCAAAAAGCTCTAATTTGGTCTCATCTGTCCACAGAACATTCTCCCAGAAGGATTTTGGCTTGTTCAGGTGTGTTTTGGCAAACCCCAGTCGGGTTTTCTTATGTCTCTCTCTCAGCAGTGGGGTCCACCTGGGCCTCCTACCATATAACCCCCTTTCATTGAGTTGGCGACGGATGGTGTGAGTTGAAACTGTCGTACCTTGTCTCTGAAGGTCAGCTTGAATCTGTTTGGCAGTTGATTGAGGTGCTTTCTCCACCATTCGAACAATCCTGCGCTGCAATCTTCGATCAAGTTTTCTCTTGCGGCCACGTCCAGGGAGGTTGGCTACAGTGCCATGGGCCTTAAACATCCTGATAACACTACGTACGGTGGAAAACGGAACATCAAGATCTCTAGAGATTGATTTGTAGCCTTGAGATTGTCCATGCTTGGCTACAATCTTCTGTCTGACCTTCTCAGACAATTCTCTGGCTGTCTTTCTTTTCTCCATGCTCATTGCGGTACACACAGTGACACAAAACAGGAGAATTAGTCCTTTTCTCTATTCAAACTGGTTGAATGAGTGATTTTTATATTGCAGGCACCTGCAGCTCACCACAGGTGAGTTCAATTCCAAAGTGAAGGAGAATCACCTGCTTGAAATCTAATTATTTTTAACTACTTCTAAAAGGTGCCAATAATTTTGTCCGGGCTATTTAAGGATTTCTGTGTAGAATAAGCTAAGACTTAGTAAATTTTTCTGCTTTTTGTGTTTTATTCCACTGCAAACCAAAGAAATACATATGTGGATGCCAAAATATTTTTTCATTTCAACAATTTTCTGGAAAGAATGGTGCATTACTAGAAAAAACTGCAAGGCTGCCAATATTTTTGGCCACGACTGTAACTTTTGTATAACTCTGTAAATAACCTGTGCATGGTCAATAGCAGTTCGGACACCATGGAAGGGTTCAAGGTAACCTTGAGATGACATTCAGAAAAAACTAGAAGGTATATATAAATGAAACACTACTGATTTTGTGGATATTTTTGTGCTGAACAAATTTTGTGCTTACAGTACCATGCTATCATTTTTTTGTTTTAAAGTTATTTGCATTTGTTTGTCGAAAAAGTGAAAAAAAAAATTTCTGTAGGTTTTTTTTTTTTGCTAATTATAAATAACTAAAAGGTACTTAGGGCATTTCTGCATTCATCAACATGGCATTTGAGTCACCAAGACTGTTGGTTCTGGGCGACTTCAATGCCTGGGTCGATGACGAACTCTCACAATTTGGACAACACTTCCTCCAGTTGATGTCTTTTCTGGGCCTAACACAGGTGGTTACCTCCACTACTCATAGGCACGGCCACTCCCTTGACTTAGTCTTCCTCCTAGGGATCAAAGCCTCTGACTTGGAGGTGGATCCAGTCGGGTGGTCCGACCACTGCACCATGGGATTTAGTTTTTATACCCCCCCAGTAGGCCTACCTCTACGGTGATGGTCAGGTTTTACGAGAGGTAAGTTCTCAGAGCCTAATGGTGGTTCTTGACTATCATCCTCCTCATTTTCCAGCAGTGATCCTGAGACTCTCGTGGTGGCCCATAATTCGGCCATCTTGACAGCTTTGGATTCTATTGCCCCTGTCCAAATTTCGACCTCTCTCCCTTCACCCTCGATCTCCCTGGTTTGATGGGACTTTGAGGGAGTTGCGGAGACTAGGTTGAAAGTTGGAGCATTGCTGGAGGAAGTCCACCCTTGATGCCGACCATCTTAGATTGTTGGACCATTATCAAGTCTATCAATCTGCAATCTCCCGTAAGAAGGCAGAATTCCTGTCCAGGGAGATTGTAGCTGCTCAGAATCGACCAGCTCAGCTTTTCTGTACTGTGGACAGACTGTGCAACCCAGCCTACCTACAAGTACGGAAAGCCTTTTCGTAATTAGAGTGCAATGAAATTGCATGATTCTTTGCAAATAAGGTGGCCGGCATCAGGGCGGGACTCCAGCCAGCACACTCTATGGGTCCTGCTATTGATCAATGTGAGGTCACTACACCTTGATTGTCTTGGAGTACCTTTGGCCGTCTGGAGTTCATGGATGTCATGCGGATCGTCCAGAGAGTGCGCTCTACGTGCTGTAGATTGGATCCTGGACCTACTTCCCTAATTTTGGGAGGTACTGAGGTTATCAGTCCAGCCCTGGCACAGATTGTCTGGTGCTCCTTGGAGTCTGGAGAGTTTTCTAGCTCTCTGAAAGAGGTGGTGATGACACCTCTCTTGAAGAAAGCTTCCTTGGACCCAGACTGTCATGCTAACTACAGACCTGTCTCTAACCTTCCTTTTATAGGGAAGGTTATTGAGAAAGTGGTGGCTGTGCAACTGGAGGACCATTTGACCATCCATGACATCTGTGAACCACTCCAGTCTGGTTTTCGTAAGAGACACAATACCGAGACAGCACTGGTCCGGGTGCTCAATGATCTCCTGATGGCTAGAGATCGGAAGAACCATTCCATCTTGGTCCTTCTAGACCTCTCTTCAGCTTTTGACACCGTGGACCATGAGGTGTTGCTGAGCCATCTGAGGTTCATCTGTGGACTGTCAGGAACAGTCCTTAGGTGGTTTTCTTCTTTCCTCATGGGTAGAACTCAGAGAGTGGTGTCGGGGGTTTATTCCTCAGACCCCACTTCTCTGTCATGTGGAGTACCTCTGGGTTCAGTCTTCTCACCCATGTTGTTTGTGGTGTATATGCTGCCCCTCGAAGACATTGTAAGAAGGTATGGGCTGAGGTTTCACTGCTATGCTGATGATACCCAGCTCTACCTATCTTTTGCACCCAACCAGAATGGAGCTGTATCGGTTTTTAATAACTGTCTGAAAGAAATCCAAGACTGGATGGATTCCAGTTGGCTAAAGTTGAACCCAGACGAAACGGAGGTGTTGGCTGTGGATCTGTGTCATCGGATGGGGGGTTAGGGGAGGTTGTGCCCTCGGGAATTTTTCTCAGCAGCGCCTCACTCCCGACCTCTGAATGGGTGCTTAACCTGAGGGTAATTTTTGATGAAGATCTGACCTTGCATGCGCGGTGTCAGCGGTCATCAAAACTTCCTTTTACCATCTTAGGAATATCAACAGGATTAGTTCAGTCCGATGACATTCCAACATTGATCCATGCATTTGTTTCCTCTCACTTAGATTATTGCAACTCCCTTTACCTAGGGCCTTCTGGGGTAGAAATCCGTCACCTGCAGCTGGTGCAGAACACAGCGGCCCGGCTTTTGATGGGGTCTTCGTGGCCTTGTCATATTTCACCAGTCCTGGCTGCCAGTACAGTGGCGGATGACCTATAAAGTTGGCTTGCTGACTTTTAAAGCCCTATGCAGAGTAGGCCCAGACTACCTGAAAGAGCTTCTGATTCCCTACCAGCCCGGTCAATCACTCCGCTCATCCGGCAAGGGGTTGCTAGAGGTTCCAAGGGTATGTTTAAAATCTTCTGGGGCAACAGCTTTTGAGGTTGCTGCACCTACCCTTTGGAATTCTCTACCCTGTCGGATTCAGGAGTGCGCAACTGTAAAGACATTCAAGCACGTGTTAAAGACTTATTTGTGGCTTCAAGTTTTTAACAATTGAATTTGTTGACTAAATTATGGATAGTTGTATGATTTTATTGAATATGTTATGATTTTATTATTGTTGTTGTTTTACAATGTGAGGCGCCTTGGTTCTGGATAAGGCACCATACAAATAAATGTTATTATTATTATTATCTTCTCAACTTTGACTGGACCCTGCTCGACTATATTGCATCTGTTGATGATGCGCTGTCCTTCTTTATTAGTTCCTTTAACTCCACCTGCGATATCTTTGCCCCCTTTGTTAAGCGGGCGGTAAATGATCACTTCTCTCCCTTGGTCAACCAGTCTATAATTGACCAAATGACTGCTCATGACAACCTATGGCGCTGAGCCCTGGAATCTGGCCATCCCATGGAGATCAACTATACTGTGCTGTCCGAAACTTCTGCACCATGGCCATTCGCCAAATTAAGGCTGCTTACTACCAAACTAAACTCACCACCTCCTGGGGGCAGTGACATAATTTCTGGTAGAATATTAAGGAACTCAGTGGTAAATCCTCCTCCTCCTCCACCTACTGATCATAAATTGAGTCCCTACCCCACCTACTGATCATAAATGGAGCCCCTACTCCACCTACTGATCATAAATGGAGTCCCTACCCAAGATCCTGACTAGATTGCCAACACCCTTAATGTAACTTTTATTGCTGTTAGCTCAGTACTCCTCCCCGACTTCTTCTCCCCCTTCCCTAGCTGTCCCCTCACACTGGTATCCCCATTGTTCCACTTCAAGACCATCTCCCCAAGAGCTGCTTGCTCCTACCTCTCTAAATTCCTTGGCAAATCCAGACAGAGTGGCGATACACTAGACCTTAAGCTGCTCAACCTGACTCTAGACACAGTCCTAACCCCCTGACCAAAATCTTGAATATGTCACTATGCCTTGGTCAGTTTCCTTCCCAGTGGAAACAGGCGGTGGTCATCCCTATCCACAAGAGCAGCCACCAAACCTACCATAATAACTACAGCCTATCTCCATTCTGCCCCCAAAAGCACCTGAAAAAATCGTCACCGACCAACTCACTGACTTCCTGGAATCGCATAACCTCCTCTGCCAGAAACAACACAAATTCAGGAAGGCCCACAGCACCACCACTGCCCTCCTGGAGTACACCTCATACATCCACGATACCCTTGACTGAGGGGCCTTGGTTGGGTCTGTGTACATAGACCTCACCAAGGCCTTTGATATGGTCAATCATTCCATATTATCAGACTCTCTCCTTTCCACTGGCCTGTTCCAGGAGGCCACTGCCTGGTTCACCTACTACCTGCAAGGAAGATCCCAGAAAGTGAAGATAAATGGTAGCCTATCCACTAGTCTGTAGGTTCACTCTGGGGTACCCCAGGGCTCCATTCTTGGTCCACTCATATTTACCCTGTACCTGAACTCTCTCCCCTTGGCCTGTACTGGATGTCTCCTCCTCTATGCAGATGATGTGGGGATTTTTAGTCACCACCCTGACCCCACCCTGCTTCAACGGGACCTACAGCTCTCCTTCAAGGAGGTTGAATCCTGGTTTTCAACCTATAAACTTATTCGCAAAAATAAAAAGACAAAGGTAATGCTATTCTCCCATCACCAAAATAAGTACAACTCCTCCACCCTCTCCATCCTCAGTTCTTATGGCACTCCCCTAGAATCTGTTCCCCATTTTAAATACCTTGGTATCACCCTAGATCCTGCCCTCTCCTTCCATGAACACATTACCACTACCTGCTCCACAGTTAATGCCAGAATTGGCCTCCTCTACAGAATTAGGTCCTGCCTCCCCCCTGCTGTTCTTAGACTGGCAATCTCCAGCTCTATTCTATCCCTGGTAGACTATGGTATAGTCATCTATGGGTCTGCCTCAAACTCTGCCCCGAGAAAAATTGAATTTGAATTAAACAAAGCCTGCCACCTGGCCACTGGCTGTGACAGGTTGACGCAAACCTGCAATCTCTATCAACGCTCAGCCTGGTTAATTTTCCAAGGGCATCTCTACTATCAGACTTGCCTACTAGCAAAAATAAATCTCTATGAGCCACACACCCCGGTTGTAACCTTTTTCTCTCTCCAGGACAGCACAGATGGGTGACCAGACACACCAACAAAACTGCTTTCCAAGTCCCCTTCCTATAGAACCACCACCGGTCAAAGGTCCTTCAACTATAGGGCACCTTTATAGATGAACTCCATCCCCGGCTCCCTCCTATCCATACCCAGGTTGTTTCAATTCAAAAAAGAACTACAGGACCACATCCTGGATTCATCAAACTGTGACTGCTTGTAATGCTGTTGTAACCCTCCAACTATTTCCTCTCCTGCACCTTAGCCCTACGACAATGCCCATTGGGCAGCTTTCTGATCTCTATTATATTTCCAGCTCTCCTTTGGTCCATTTCCTAGGCCTGTTTCTCACTTTCTGCATCCATTGTTCCTGTCTCCAGTATTTATTTTTTCTCCTCTGACTTATTTCAACAATTCTTTTTACTCCCGTGTCAATTGACAATGCTTATTGTATTGCACCGTTATTAGATAACTCCTTATTGTATAATTTTCTCTCTGTATATAATTACTGTCATTGTTCATGGTGTCTGTAACACTTGCCTGCCACACTTTGCACTGATGTGGAGCCTTTGTAATAGCTCCTATTATTTAATTTTTCTCTTTGTGTACAATTACTGTCATTGTTTATGACGTCTGTAATACCTGCCTGCCACACTTTGTACTGACATGGAGCCTTTGAAAAAGAGTCCCTGGCTCAAAGAGTTGTAATTCCTAGACTTCAATAAATAAAATAAAGAAATACAATTAATGAAATACCACTCATTTTGTAAATATTTTTGTGCTGAACAACTTCCGTGCTCACAGTACCATGCTATCATTTTTCATTTTACAGTTATTTGCATTTGAATATGGGGGACGTGATGTCACTTCTATGTAGATAAATGGTGATGACATCACTACTGTGTAGATAAATTATATGTATAATGTAAAAAAGCAAGGTGGCTACCAGCAAACAACAACTGGAGCCACAACAGAGAAAATTAACCAGCAAACTGTATGGTCGGGCTTCACAGTAATGACCGAGAAAAGACCTCTAAGCTAGGTCCAGATAAAAACTATTTTTTGTAATATACAAACAACAGTAAAACAGCCAGCACTCCAGCAACACGCAGATGTGCCTTTCCCTATTTGTCCTGCTCTTTTTGGTCTCCCTAAGATTCATAAAGATATGTATAATACCCCTGCTAGACCTATTGTGGCCTCCATTGGTTCAGTTACTGAACCTTTGGCAAAATATGTAGATTTGCATATCAAACAGTTACTTCCTTTGTAGTCTCCACATGTGAGAGACACAACAGATGTTATATTAAGACTTAAAGGTCTGGACATTCTGAAAAATGATTTATTGGTCACTTTAGATATTGCTGCACTCTACACTAACATCCCCCATGAGGGGGGTCTTGAGGCTATACGGACAGCACTCTGTGAGGGTACAGATTATTCTCATCCATTCATAGAATGTCTTGTAAATCTTACTGAACTAGTTCTCACTAACAACGTGTTTGTTTTTGATGATTCATTTTATTTACAAATAAAGGGAACTGCTATGGGGGCTTCTTTTGCCCCCAATTATGTTAACATTTACTTGATGCAGTGGGAGAAGACATTTGTTATTACGGAAAAAAATCTTTTTGCACAAAATTTGATTTTCTATGTGCTCTTTATAGATGATATTTTTTGGTCTGGAGAGGCAGCCCAGACTTGATGGATCAATTTGTTTGTTAATTGGAATCTACTAATAGCAATTTGTCTTCTTCCTAAAAAACGGGTGTTTCTGAAATTGAATTCCTTGATTTAAATATTTTCAAAAATGAAGGTAATGGTTTGGAGACAAAACTTTTTACAAAACCTACAGCTAGGAATTCTTTGCTTTTGTGTAACAGCTGCCATCAAAGGCATATTCCAAAGAATGTGCCCAAAGGCCAAATGATGCGGCTCAAAAGAAACACCTCTGTATCAGAACAATACGAACAAGACATTAATCTGCTTATTAATAAATTTGAGCAAAGAGGATGTAATAGATGTGATTTGTTAAAAACAAAAAATGTGGATGATATGGATAGAGAAAGTTTATTAATAGGTACTAGAAACAAGATTAAACAAAATGATCTCACATCTGTTAATTTCATTACAGATTATACACCTCAGAGTTTTATGATTTCTAAGATCCTTAACAAACATTGGAGTATACTCTCACTAGAACCAAGATTGTTGAAACAAGTGGCCGTGCCTCCTAGGATGATTTACAGAAGAGGAAAGAACATTGGTCCTTTTGTAACCAGTAGCCTTTTTACCTCTTCAGGTAGCCAAAATACTTTTGAATTGCCAGGTGGGACCTTTCATTGTGGAAAATGCACATTTTGCAGTCATGTGCAAACAGGTACTGTGTTTCAACATCCTATAACTAGCAAAGAATACATCAATTATGACTTTATCAATTATTCCAGCTCTAGTGTTGTTTATTTGGCATAGTGTACCTGTAAAGATTTTTATGTTGGTAAAACACAGAGACTGTTTAAAAATAAAATAGCTGAGCATTTAACAAGTATTCAGAATGTTGATGTTACTAATGCTTTGGCTATGCATGTCAAACAGAGAGGCACGGGACATTTCTTTAAATTTCAGGGTCTGGAGAAAATCAAATTAAACATTCGAGGGGGGGATCTTAATCATCAGATTTTAAAGGTTGAGAGCAAATGGCAGTGTAAGTTAGGTACACATAGGGTTAAGGGTTTGAATGCTATGTTCAGTATTGTTCCTTATTTAAAGAGAAATGATTTCAATGTCACTTTTTTCTAGGTTTTGCATTATAATATTCCTTTGGATGTATATGTTTTCTGTGATTGTATTTTAATATTTGCTATGTGATTTTTTATGTAACTTTTTCACATTCTATTTATATGATGGTCATAGATTGAAATCTGTATCAGTTTTCTACCTGATTTGCACTGTTATTATGTTTCTAAATGAGACACTGAGGCCCAGATATTCAAAAGGGTTGCGCCATGCGCAATAAGGTTACTCCAGCGAAAGTCAGAAAATACACCATTCTGCGATATTCAGCGGGAGGCATATGCGCCCCCCCAAATCACGCTGAGCAAGAGCACAATGATAATGAATGCATGTGCAACTGAAGGGGGAGGAACCATGCATAAATGGCACAGTGTGATATTCAAAACATGCGCCATGTACAATACATAGATACATAGATACATAGACAGTTTCTGCAGATAAGGGCCTATGGCCCACCCAGTCTGCCCATTTGAGCTTGTAAGTTCAGTTTGTTTTCCTAGAAGTCTGTTGCCCCTTACCCCTGACCTCCAGAATTCCTTTATGTCTATCCCATGCATTCTTAAATCCGTGATTGTTTAGCCCCACCACTTCCTCTGGCAGGGTGTTCCACTTGTCCACCACCCGTTCTGTGAAGAAATTCTTTTCATGTTTCCTCTGAATCGTCTCCTCCAACTTCATCCCATGCCCTCTAGTCCTGGAACATCTTTTCGCTTAAAAATAGTGTTTTCCTGCATCCTGTTCCTCCCTGTAAGATACTTGTATGTCTCTATCATATCCCCTCTCCTCCTCTCCTCCAGGAGTACATGTTCAGTTCCTTCAACCTGTCTTCATAGGACTTGTGATGCAATCCATGCACCATCTTTGTTGCCCTCCTCTGAACCTTCTCTACCCTGTCTATGTCCTTACGTAGGTATGGTCTCCAGAACTGTACACTGTACTCCAGGTGGGGCCTCACTAGTGTCTTGTATAGCGGAATTATGACCTCCCTTTTCCTGCTGGTGATGCCCCTGCCTATACATCCCAGCATCCTATTTGCTTTACCTGCTGCCTTGTCACACTGTTTCCCTACCTTGAGGTCATCAGAGATGATAACCCCAAGATCCCTTTCCTGCTTGGTGCATGCTATATCCTCACCCCCCCAACTGATATATTGTGCCAGGGTTTTTGTGCCCCATATGCATTATCTTACACTTCTTTGCATTGAATTTCAACTGCCAAACCCCTGACCATTCTTCAAGTTTCTGCAGGTCGCTTCTCATTCTGTCTACACCCTCTGGTGTGTCTACTCTGTTACAGAGCTTTGTGTCATCAGCGAACAGTGAAATTCTGCCTTCTAGGTCCTGCGCAATGTCACTGATGAAGATGTTGAATAGGACCGGTCCCAGCACTGATCCCTGTGGTACCCCACTGCTCACTCTTCCCTCTGTGGAGTGACAGCCATTTACCACCACCCTCTGTGTCCTGCCACCCAGCCAGTTACCTACCCACCACACTACTGTCCTGCCCACACCCATATTCCCCAGTTTGTGTAATAGTCTTCTATGTGGCACAGTGTCAAAGACCTTGCTGAAGTCCAGATAGGCCATGTCCACTGCCCTCCCCTGATCCACCTCCCTAGTCACCCAGTCAAAAAATTCAATGGGGTTGGTCTGACATGACCTCCCCCTGGTGAAACCATGCTGCCTTGGGTCCTGTAGTCCATTGACAACCAGATGTTCCACCAATCTCTCCTTCAGTAGTGCTTCCATGATCTTCCCCACTACCGAGGTGAGGCTGACTGGTCTGTAGTTCCCTGCTTCCTCTTTGTTCCCACTTTTGTAATAGGGGACTACATCTGCTGTCCTCCAGTCTTTGGGTACCTCCCCTGTTTCCAGTGATCAGCTAAACAGGATAGCCAGAGGTTCAGCCACCACCTCTCTTAGTTCTTTAAGGACCGTGGTGCACCCCATCTGGCCCCATTGCTTTATCAACTCTTATTACTTCCAGTTCCTTCAGGACCCTTTCTCGTGTAAAGGGACTTGTGTCCATTTCTGCACCATTCTCACCCCTTGTACTCCCTTCAGACCCATTACCCACCTCTTCCTCAGTAAAGACTGAGCAGAATTACTTGTTCAATATGTCAGCTTTACTGTTGTCATCCTCCATGCGGCCCCCATCCTCCCCCTTCAGTCTCACTGTCCCTCCCTTTGTCTTTCTTTTTTCACTTATGTACCTGTAAAAGGTTTTGTCCCCTCTACCCACTGATGTTGCAATGTGCTCTTCTGTCTGAGCTTTGGCTTCCCTTACTGACCTCCCTGCCTCCCTTGCTTCTCCTGGTACTTCTCCTATCCCTTCTGCCTGTGTCTTTTGTATTGCCTGAATGCAATCTTTTGGCTTTCACTTTCTTTGCTACCTCTTTGGAAAACCATAATGGTCTCCTCTTCCTTTTCCTCTTGCTAACCTGCTTAATGCATAATTATGTTGTTCTTGTAATCCCATTTTAAATACTGCCCTCCTCAACCCTGATTCCTGTCCCATTCCCCTTAATGCCTCTTTCAAGTATCTCCCCATTTTCCCAAAGTCTGCCCCCCTAAAATCCAGGATACGTGTTTTTGTGTGGTTTGGTTCTGCTCTTTCTGTGATTTCAAACCACAATGACTGGTGGTCACTGTTTCCCAGGTGCTCCCCCACTGTTACCCCCATCACACTGTTCCTGTTTGTGAGCACAAGGTCCAGTATTGTCTTCTGCCAAGTTGGTTCCATGACCAGTTGCTTGAGGAAGGCACCCTGAAGGGAGTCCAGGATAAATAAGGGAGCAAGCGGAAGTTGCACAATAGCAGAAATGAGCCAAAATAAAAAGGAACAAGGGAGAGGTGCAAGAACACTACAGGGAAGGCACATGTGACTGACCTCTAGGCAGACACACAGGGCAGGACAGACACACAAGGCAGGACAGGAAAGGGCACCCTGAACCCACAGGCACAGGGAAGGTGTGGGGAGCCACAGCCAAACACAGTGCAGAAGGGGGAAGTGCCACAGAGCACTGAGGCCACCACAGGAAGGTGTTCCCTGTATAGGGAAAGTAGCTGCCAGGACAGCAGGGGGAACACAGAAACAGCTGCCGGGGGGGAACACAAGCCAGGGACATGGCCAGTGCCACCATCCAGATGGAGGCAGTAATGAGGGGGGTGAGAAGGCAGGCAGCAGGGGGGCGCGGTCGTGGAAGGGCCCATCGGTGGTATGCCCTCAACAGGCAGTACCGAGCCTGCACCAGCTTCGAGCTGTACAGCGATACCGAGATCATGGGCTGGTACTGCCTAAATTGGGCAATTCTGAGGTGGCTCTGTGAGCTGTGCAGTGATGTGATGCAGGCACCCACACGACGGAGCCATGCTCTGTCAGTGGAGACTAAAGTGACAGCTTGTATGTGCCTGCTCACCACAGGTACCTTCCAGAGACCAACAGGGGACACCACAGGCATACCCAGTCAGCCGCATCATGGCACCTCACCCAATTCCTCAGCACACTGCTGCCACATGCTGCGGAGTACATCCATTTCCCCAGCACACCAGTGGAGCGCACAGCAAACATACACGAGTTCCACAGGGTAGCACATATGCCTGGCATGCTAGGGGCAATAGACTGCACCCATGTGGCCATCCGCACACCACATGGCCCCGAAGGGGCTGCATATATCAATCGGAAAGGCTATGTAAGAATCAACTGCCAGGTGGTGTGTGATGCCAGGGGGCGCATAATCAATGTCTGTGCCACGCACCCTGGGGGAGCACATGATGCCTTCATCTGGCACCAGTTGGCACTGTGCCACAGATTTGAGAGTGGGGACATCCCCACTGGCCACTTAGTAGGTCAGTATGCAAACCATGCGGAAAAACATAGAGCCTGGTAGTGGCATGATCAGAGGTGACATGGGTATTGGCCTAGATGGCCCAAGGCAGGGCGATGCTGATCACCAAACTAACCTCCACCCTCTACACACAGGTGACAGTGGATACCCACTCTGTCCCTGGCTGCTCACACCATACCTGCGGCCCGCGACCCCATCGCAACAACGCTACAATGAGGCACATGCCACCACACGCAATGTCATCGAGTGGGTGTTCAGGATGCTGAAGGCACGTTTCCGTTGCCTGGATACATCTGGTGGTTCCCTACAGCACAGCCCCTCAAAGGCCTGTGTGCTATTCCTGGCCTGCTGCATCCTGCACAACATGGCCAATGACTGTGGGATAGCTGTACAGGTCGAAGAGGGGGACAGCGATGGGGACGATGAGCACGCTGGTGAAGATGGTGATGGGCAGCCCCCCCTGGGAGATGGGACCCCCCACTGCTCCGGCTGGCAGAGCTGCACCGGGACACCATCACAGAGGAGCACTTCAGCCAACCCAGGTAGGTCATGGGGCCATGTGCAACCACCAGTCACAAAGGCACAACCCACAAACACACATGGACACAAACCAGGGGTGCATGTTGTCAAGGGAAGTGGCTGAGGATGGAACCGCACACACCACCAGGGATGGGTGAGGTCTAACATGGCACGCAGTCATACACGCACACACACACCTCACAAGACTTGCACATGGGGTAGGAGGCATGCCGACCCAGACCGCCACCCCTAGCCACACACACATCCACAGACCACCACGCCCACTGCCTGTCATTGTGCGTGTGTCAGACACTGGGCACCATTGCACAGTGGCGTACAGCACAATGCAGGCATCATCATGCAAATGCCACAGTGGACAGCAGCCGGGAGGGTGTGCAGATGGAACGTGTGTGTGTGTGTGTGTGTGTGTGTGTGTGTAGGGCCAGGTACCCCAACCGTGCATTGCCCGCTGAATGACACAATGCACACAGGGCAGCATCAGACAGTAGCCATGCTGGGAAACAGGTCAGTCACGTGCCACGGGCACCACGAATGCATGGGTGGCCCTGCCGAGACCCACCAGCAGTGACAGGCTGACCACTAGCCTCATGGGGTGGCACCGACGGTCCCCCCAGGGGTTCCACTGCGTGAACGCGACCATGCTCATGCAGGGATCTGCAGCACACTAAACATGTCTGCGCCAGGTGTCCTTGGGATGCCCACAGCTGAACCCGGTGTCGACAAGGATGGTGTCGCATGACGCCGGGAACGGGGGGTGGACATTGCACTGTGCGGTGTCTGCGACGCATGGGCAAATAACTGTGTGCCCATTGTGGCCATGACAGCTGTGAATGCCTGTGTCTGCCTGTCAATGGCAGCGGTCACATCTTCCCACAACCGGTCCATCCCTGCCAGGAGCAGAGCTGCATGCTGAGACTTGGGCTGGTGCCAGATCCATCACCGATGATGATGGAGCTAACGTCATGGGCAGTGAGACGTGTGGGCCACAGTATAGCCACACAGCAGGTGACATTGCAGTCATGGCTGTGGGTGGTGCCACCGTAGAGGCCTGCGTGACATCATGACTCCGCTGCGTCGCTCCTCTGCCTGGCGCAGAGTCGCACTCAGTTCATCCACCACTGTCACAAGCCGCATCTGCTGATTGACTGATGCTTGCAGTATGCAGGTGTGCTCACCTAAGAGGTCATCTGCCTGATTGGCATGCTGTCCCTCAGGGTGTTCGCGCCCCTGATGGTCAACACCCCTTGAGGGTGGGTGCTGCACACTAGGGCCAGGCCTGGGCATGTCCACAGGTGGTGCACTGACGTCGCCTCCAACACTGTACCACCATGGCCGCTGGCCTACTGCTGATACTGCTCATCCAGGTTCCGCTCTGCAGGGCTCAATGGTGCCACCGCCGTGGCTGCAACAGTCCCACTGTCCTGGACACACACTACTGCTGCCCCACTGGTGCAGACAGGCACAGGCTGGGACTGTGATGTCACGCAGGCCTCTACGGTGGCACCACCCACAGCCATGGCTGCAATGTCACCTGCTGTGTGGCTATGCTGTGGCCCACACGTCTCACTGCCGATGACGTTAGCTCCATCATCATCGGTGACGGATCCGGCACCAGCCCAAGTCTCAGCATGCTGGCATCCATGGACGCTGGCACGCTGGGACACGGTCAGAGCCTCCTCCGCACCTGCTCCACCAACATCAGTCCAGACATCCAGGCGGGCCCACTGTCACCCTGACTCTCATATGCCTGTGGAGGTGGACAGGCCCTCCTCCATCTCCATGATACTGCCCTCAGTGGAAAAGCCCACCACCGCTGACCCATGTAGATGCTCAGGAGCTGTAAGGGAAAAACAGTAGCATTACTGCATGTGACCTACCTGGTACCCCCCTCCCCAATTGACAGACCATGACCTACCATGCAGTGACGGGCTACCACCCATCTGGAATCCACCACCCGGAACACCCTCAATGGCGCAACGCTGCATGCTGCCAGCAACCCATTCTTCCTGTGGGGTAAGGCGTTGCACTGCTGGCTGTCACCCACCGGTCGCAGACCATGCTGCCCTGATGGCAACTACCTTCTCTTTAATTCTCCGCCTGTCCGTGCCCATCTTTTTTTTGCACTCCTGCACGGAGCGCTGGTGGCTGCCATGCAGGTTGACAGGACGCGCCACCTCCTCCCATGTAGTAGCACGGGCCTGTGCTGTTCCCTGGCGTCTGCTGAGCAGCAGCTCCTGGTCGAGGTAGGCCTCAAACAGGGCATCTGTCTCTGCTTTTGTGAACATAGATACATAGATACATAGACAGTGTCGGCAGATAAGGGCCTATGGCCCACCCAGTCTGCCCATTTGAGCTTGTAAGTTCAGTTTGTTTTCCTAGAAGTCTGTTGCCCCTTACCCCTGATTTCCAGAATTCCTTTATGTCTATCCCATGCATTCTTAAATCCCGTGATTGTTTCAGCCCCCACCACTTCCTCTGGCAGGGTGTTCCACTTGTCCACCACCCGTTCTGTGAAGAAATTCTTTCTCATGTTTCCTCTGAATCATCCTCCCTCCAACTTCATCCCATGCCCTCTAGTCCTGGAACATCTTTTTCACTTAAAAATAGTGTTTTCCTGCACCCTGTTCTTCCCTGTAAGATACTTGTATGTCTCTATCATATCCCCTATCTCCCTTCTCTCCTCCAGGGAGTACATGTTCAGTTCCTTCAACCTGTCTTCATAGGACTTGTGATGCAATCCATGCACCATCTTTGTTGCCCTCCTCTGAACCTTCTCTACCCTGTCTATGTCCTTATGTAGGTATGGTCTCCATAAATGTACACTGTACTCCAGGTGGGGCCTCACTAGTGTCTTGTATAGCGGAATTATGACCTCCCCTTTCCTGCTGGTGATGCCCCTGCCTATACATCCCAGCATCCTATTTGCTTTACCTGCTGCCTTGTCACACTGTTTCCCTACCTTGAGGTCATCAGAGATGACAACCCCAAGATCCCTTTCAAGCTTGGCCTCCTCTTCTTCCCACATCTCTGTTCCTCATCCTCCACCTCACGCTCGGTCATGATTCATCCTGTGAGAATGACAGGTGTTACCTGTGACTGTGCAGTCCCATGCATGTCCCAAACACCACAGTCCACACTCCCAAACAGCATGCAACTCACTGCAATAGACTGAAGTAACCAACTATGGCCAGTGCAGCCCAATGTCGCATTTTTATAGCGCAACCCATGCAAATGAAATGAGGCGCATCTTTAAGTGGATGCAAACGCAGTGACTGCACCATTGAATGGCTGATTAGATGATTTGCATATGCCGGCTGAATATCACACTGTTGCGCTTTGCGCAATTGTGTTGAACGTGCTGAGCCAAGGGTGCTGTTCTGTGACATGCGTGGTACACACCTAACTGCGCATGCCAGGGTTGATGATGCAGGTGCCTGCTGCGCTGCTGACCTGATGTGCACAGGAAGCAATGCAGGGCACGGCCACCATTGTGCCAGTGGTGCTACAGTGCTGTTCACATATATGGCGCTGTGGCACTGGGGCGTCATAGGCACACTGGGGCAAAAGTGCTGTAGGCCACTACAGGAGGTGGCACACAGGCATCCAATTGCGCTGTGGCTGTCCGTGCACCAGAGACCCTTGACTCTGTGCCTGACTGTTGCCCCCTAGGCACCATGCGTCAGGCATGGGTGCACCACTATCGCGCTGTTCAGTGACAGCATGATAGGGAATGGCAGCACTGTACCATGCAGCATTTGCACATGGCAGGACCGCTCTGCCAGTGCCATTTTGATTCAACCACAAAGAAGAGATGGCGCGGAGGTGTGCGGTCATTTGGAGACAGGTTGAGCTAGCCAATCTGGTGGCAATAGTTGAGCCCCATGCTGGGGCTTTGTATGGAGAGGCACACCAGGACAGGGCCAGGAGTGCGGTGTGGCAGGAGGTGGCCGATGCCCTGGAGGAGGCCACCAGTATGGGGTGCATGGCAGAGCAGTGCCGCCATCGTTACGGGGACCTGAGGCGCAGGGACCTGGACCTGCTTGCCCACCTGCGGGCACGTGCCAGGAGGGGCACAGTGCCATGGCCAGGTAGGTGCAACATCCATACACTATTATTGTCTATATGGGTATCATGGTTGCATGTGTCCAGCACATGGGAGGGTGTCTGGTGTTGGCTGTGGTGGTGGTATCGGGGTGTGGGGTGGATGGGTATGGCTGTGTGGGATTGCACACACATGGGGGTTGGGGAACTTTGCTACCGGATTGTACTGATGTTCCTCTCTCCATGTTTGCACCTTAGGGCCCAAAGAATGCCGGCAGAACCGAGACTGGAGGTGCCGCCTGGAGGAGCAGCAGGCCAGGAGGGATAATGGTGGTCAGCGGCGCGTGGACCAGCCTGATGATGGTGAGTGCCTTACATCCATGATTACTATTGCATGCTGTATAACTGGGCGGGAAGCAGGGCATGGCCACCATCCATTGACACCGCTGCCATGCACACAATTTGTTACAGTCAGCACTGTCCAGTGGCACTGCATGTCTGGGAGTGTGTCAATGGTGGTTCATGCGTGCACCGGGCACATGACTGTGGCACTGCCTTCACACCGCATAGCCAAGTCACTGTACGGCCATGGTGGTGCTGTGCAGGACATGGGTGGTGGGTGTGTGCAGTGGTCCACATGGATGTGGCTGCCTGGGTGGGCAGGTCTTGTGGACATGGTCATTGTGGGTGGTCGGACACCATCACAGGGGCGTAGCACATGGCTGTATGCCATGCACAATGGGTGGGCTGCAGGGGGCTGGACAGTCACACTTATTGAATCTGCTCCCTCGTCCTAGGTGGAAGGTGACTCCAAGCAATTGAGAGGGGTATTCATGAGCTGCTCCAGGTGGCAAAGGAGACTTTGGAGCTGCTTCACAGGATCCACCGCCACGGGGTCAGGAGGAGGAGGAGGAGTGTCAGACGTCGGCACCATGTTGAGGAGGACCGGGGCGCACGTTAATGGCCCCATGCCCCTACTACCACCTTCCCCCCTTTGACCCACCCTCACACCCCTTCTTCCCTCTCCCATATGTTCACCCCTGCCCCTTACCCACCCTCACCTGTTATGTGGCCCTTCCCCCCTTGTAAATAGTTGTATATATGTTTTGTTACTTCTTTTAAATATAAGCATTTTGTTATGACAACTGTGGTGGTCTCTGATTTGCAGCAGGCTACAGGTGCTCAGCTGAAGTGGTGTGCATGGCGTCAGGGGTGGTGCATGCATGGCTGTGTGTGTGTGTGTGTGTGTGTGTGTGTGTGTGTCTGCAGAGGTGAACTGCCTATGGTGTGGGCAGGGGGATCAGTCACTGTCTGTGGTTTGTGTGTTGCACTCTGTACACTGGATGCCTGTGTGCAGTGGTCCACGGGGCCTGCACTGTGTGCATGGCACCCCTGTCATACCGTCCATGGCCTGTGCAGCTGACACCTCTTGCATGTCTGTGATATGCACGGTCTGCTGGCGTGTCAGTGGTGGCTGTCCTGCTTGATAACAACTGTACCTCGCACACTGCCAGGCTGCCTTCCATCACCAGTATGGTGCACTTCTGCTTCCGGTGGCACTGTGGTCTCCGCTGTTGTTGTCCCCCCTCCATGCTGTCGCTTGTGTCTGTTGCAGGGGATGTGCTCCAGTGTCTGTAACCTGTGCTCTGGCGGCATGCTGGTGGCATACAGCTTCATGGTGCCTGCGCAGGGTGACTGGCACACCTGTGCAATGTAGGGGTGCTGTCCGTGTGTACACATCATCAGTGGCCACACGCCAGTGGCTTGGTTGACCTGCTACTGTGTTCCTGTGTTGGTGTGCCCTTGGGTATGGGTGGGTGTTTGTCCATGCACTGTGTTGCATCCTGTGTGGTACATGCTTCCATGCTACACTGTACATGTCTGTGCTGGCTGTTGTGGCCAGTGTTGGGACAGGATGTGTCCTTGGGAGGGTGTGCAGGGTGCTGTACCACTGGAGGTGGGGTCCGGGGCATGCCCTATCTCATGTGCGGTACCTTGTGTGGCAATGCATGGTTGGTCTCTCAGCTGTACCTCGGGGGGGGGGATGTGCATGGTGGCACTGTGTATGCTGTTGTTGCACTGCTGTCTGCTGCCTCCCACAGCAGGGTGCATGGTGGGGATGCCTGCATGGCTCTATGGTGCACAGGGTTGCATTGTCACAGTGGGGGTGGTGGCATGCATAGGGTGTCCTGCACTGTTGGGTGCTACTCCTAGGAAGGGTGTATGGTGATTGTGGTGCAGGGTGTGCTCTGCATTGGTGGAATGGGATGCCACAGGGTGGTTGGCCCTCCTTGTGTGCCGGTCACAGCTTGCCAGGGGGTGTGCTGGGGCAACATGGCCCGGCTGTGGGTTGGTTGCTGGTATCCATGGGCTGGTGGTTATTCCAGCTCTCCCCTGGTTGTGCAGTGCATGGGGTGTGGGGGATGATGTCTGTTCTGCTATGTGCTCCTCTGCCCATCTGTGGCATGGGTGGTGGGCCCCTGCATCCCTGGTTGTGCTGTTGCATTGCCTCCCTGCTGCAGGGAGCATTCCTGGTTGCACTATGGTGCATCTGGACTGCTCCACTGAGCATCCCTTGTGCACTATGGCACATTAGATATGCTCAGCTTCACATCCCTAGTTGTGCTATGGCGCAAGTGGTGCGATATTCAGTCGTCGGCCATAGCTGCACCTTGGCCTGCACAGTTTTTGAATATAGCACTTCTTGTGCATGGGCGCAGTGGACTTGCACTTGCTCCTGCTGTTGCACACTTTTTGGGTGCAGTTTGAATATCTGGGCCAATGTCTTTAAATGATCTACCTATTTAAGAGTGCAACAGGTAGTATTAGCAATGCACTGAAAAAGCGTCTTTGTGATGTGAAACGTACATCTGCGTGTTGCTGGAGTGCTGGCTGTTTTACTGTTGGTTGTATATTACAATAAATAGTTTTTATCTGGACCTAGCTTAGAGGTCTTTTCTTGGTCGTTACTGCGAAGTCCGACCGTAAATTGTATGTATTCAATGGCTGTGAAGATAACTGGATTTATTCAATGGGTTTGTGTCCATTCCGACTGCATAAAAAACAATACAGAACAATAAAGTATACATCATATAAAATAGTTAACTAAGTGCAATTACATCTAAACTGAGAAAATAAAAAAAAATGAGAGCATACATTTTTAAAACTGGGAATGGATTTATGGTGCAGCAATAGATGTAGATAAATTGTTATACCAATTTGTAGCCCTAAAAACAGGGATCTTTGACCCTTGCAATTGTTTATAATTGGAATGTGGAAAACATGGTTGTCAAATGATCTAGTACACCTGATATTAAATAATTTTACAAAAATTTCCTGAATACTTGGTGGAGCTAGTCATAAGACTAATTTCTGAAGAAAAACCAATGCCAAGAATTGAAAACAATTATCAAAAGAAAGCTAAGAAGCAGAGTCAAGCAAACAACAATGATGTGTACAGTAAGGGAAATTCATTTGAAATATACTTCAATGTGTGGTGCATAGTGAAAGTGCTTGTGCATACTTATGAACTTTGAAGTTATGATCTTTTAATTGTTCTTTTCTCTGTTCCCACCAGTGATAGGAATGCTGGGTAGGTGCAGGAATAGAGGTCCAGCGTCACTGGTGAGAGGAGAGAGCCAGAGGACAAGGAGGAGGCCGGGGAGGATGGTGGGTGAATTAGAAATGCTTGAAGGTGAGTAAACAGAAGTTTGAGGCTTAAGCAGGGGATATGGGAGGAGCTATCCCCCCACATTCAACCTCAGGCTTTCAGCCCTCCCATTCAATGTATGGTGTATAGCAAAGTGCTTATGTATACCTATGAACTTTAAAGTTATGATTTTTTAATTTGTCTTTTCTTGGTAGGAATGCTGGGTAAGTGTAGGAATAGAGGCCCCAAAAGATTGTTAACAGTTCGAGTACCTCCTCCAGCTCAGAAGAGTGTGACCAGTAGCACGCAGGAGAGGAAAAATCCCCTGTGGAGGAAACCTCTGAGGACCCATGGCTACTGATCTGCCTGTTCTCCAGGCAAACTATGAGGAGGTAATCCTAAATGACTGGACTGAGATTTGAGGTTCTGGTTAAGTTGAAGAGTTTTATCCTCTGAATCTTGCTGGTCAATGAGTCATATTCTTCGAATCTTTGACGATGTGAGGAGAAAGGTCAATTCTGGAAGATGAAGGAGAATCTGAGTCGGATTGATATCCAGATGAAGGAAGATGGGTCCAGATGACGGTAGATGGTGGTTAATGATGTCCGGGATGTCTTTATGGTATCCAGCATTAAAATATTGTATGTATATGTATGATTAGCTGGATTTGAATGTATGGATGAGCATAAGCTTTATATCTGGGTGCTGGCATTCAGTACTTGAAGATGATGATATGGGGGGTTCGTAATCAATAGGTAGTGATTATGTGAAAGTAATAGTGCTTTGGAGCAGCTGAAGTTTTACGATGGCAGCCAGTTCAAGGAATATAGTCAGATTGGAAAGTCTTGGCTGGATACTGGAGATGTAATTAAGGTAGCGTTGGAATGCAGTAGTTGATTGTTTGAATGGTGGAGGATTGAGAGGTGGCTGGTGGAACCAGAATTCCACTGATGATGTGAGGAATGGATGGAGATGCCATGGTGGGATGGAGGAATGGTTACCAGAAGCCTAAAGCGAGGATTGTTTGAAGGAGAGCAATCAATAGATTGGTGAGCACTAGACAGTGGCACATTGGAGGCCCCAAAAGGAATACAGAAAAAGGAAGTCCAGGTGGCAGTCTGAAACCAGAGCCAGGCCCAGTCCATGGAGGAGAACGGAATACGAGGGACAGGCTCCCAGCACTGGTGGGCAGGGAAGGCCAGCATTCACTTGAAGCCTTTCAGGCAGAGCTAGAGATGGAGACTGGCCGAGGAGTGGAATGACATGGAAGGAGTGCAAAACAGAGTTGGAGACTTGGACTGCCAGTCCCGGTGGACAGTGCAAGCTCACCTTCGCTCGATACTCTGACGGGCAGAGCTAGGGATGGAGACTGTCTGAGTAATGGAAGGAATCAGATGGAGCCAAGAACAGAGATGGAAAAAAAAGGACATCCATCCCCATTGGCCAGGGCAAGCTCACCTTTGTTCAATACACCAGAGGCAGAGCAAGGGACAGGGGTTGTCGGATCGATGGTGATAGAAATGATGGAATGATGGTAGCCATGGAAATGAGGAATGGCACCCAACCTGGCAGACAAGCAGCTCGCTTATCACTCAAAATCACAAAGGTAGAGCTAGGGATGCTGAGGAAGTGGCTCTATGGGAAGAGGCACGCTGCCTTGGTGGGAGTTAGCTGAGAAGAATAATTCAAATAGTCCTTGCTTGGCAGCTGAAGCCGAAGGAGAAACACCCACTTTCTTCAGATCAGTTAAGAGGCAAGGAACCATCCAGTCAGGAAAAGAGCAGTGTGATACAGAGGACCAACTTCAATGGACAGGAACAGCAGATAGAGGTGCAGGAGTTTCTGAAGTATCCTCCACTGAGGCAGTCAAAGTGTTGCTTGATGGGGTAGTTGCCAGTGTACCGTAAGACTGGATAGAACAGGAGCACCATCAAAGTTAATCTGACTAGATAAGCAGCAGCAGTGTGAAATTTCAGGGAAAGGGGTGTCCCAAAGCACAGGAATATGGACCCCCAAGTAGGTAGAACAAGGGAAGCTTGTGTGAAGTGCCCTTCATATAGGTCAACAACGATGGTCATTCCCAGAGGACCCGAGAATATGGAACGAGCCCTCCAGGTACAGGGTACAGGAATATAGTAGGATGGATGGAACTAGCCCTTAGTGACTGAAAGACGAAGCGAAACAGCACAGAACCTCTGCATAGATCAGCAGGCAGTGCTGTGGGCCTGAAGGAAGCAGAGGCCAGTTCTAGAAGCAGGAACCATAGGTGAAGCAGTCTCATCAAGCTGCAAAACTAAGAGACGCTGAGCAGTAGGCACTGAGGCAGCCCAAAAAGAAGCCAGGTGAGGCAGCCCATAGACAACCAGGATAATCCAAGAAGGTGGGGAGGCTCCAGTCGGAGGTAAAATTTTTGAACTCTGGCAGTGTGGGCCCAGAGATAATGCAATACTGAACTGTACTGCAGTGAGAAATAAGTTCAGGAAGCAGCAGAGAAATGATCGCTTAAAGGCAAAAATGCCAAAGAATCTGAGCAGCAGGCAGGGGAAAAGGCATCCCTGAAGGAAGTGTCCCAGGGAAGTTCAATTCATCATAGAACAAATGGAAATCCAGCAGAGTGGGAATGACACATGGATTGCAGCAGACGAATGCATTCAGTTTAGAAGGAAGGCAGTTGTCCTAGGGCCATGGTAATGCAAAGTGGCAGAAAAGGTATTGAAAACACTAGTCCAACATACGGAACCAAATCACCACTGACAGACGTCCATAATCATCACTCAAAATGCTGAAGGACATCAGACCAGATTGGGGTATACGGTGCAATTGTTCAATCCAGACACTTCATGTGGAAGGGGGAAGAGACACCCAAGATGAAAGGGTTCATTAGCAGTCAAAAGAGATTACCACATAGAATGAAACATGGTTTGGAAAAGAAGTGCGAGCAGTTTCTGAAATACAAGAGAGCCATCAGACTTGCAATCAGAGGTCCGTATGATCAAAGAGAAATAAGTGGATCCAGAAAAAGAGCTACAAATGCAAATGTCTCAGCAGCAATCATGCATTCCTGATGAAGCACAGTAAATAGGACTGGTTATCCAGTGACAGTAAAATAAATCTTTCAGGAAGGACTGTTGAGTTTCTGTAAAGGCAAACAGCAGCTGCTCACGATGAGGGACCAAGTTGACACCGTAGACCAGCAGCTCGATGGTTGGAGCAAAGTGGAGCGGCAGAAGCAAAGGGATGGCTAGTAGCTGAGAGAGGTAGGTGATGTCACACATGGAGTTGCTGGTGGACAACTGGAACCGTTGTTGGTGAGGTGGAAAATAAAAGCCCAAAAGAAGCAAGGACATGGAGGAGGAATGAACAGCAAATGAACGAGGCATGGGGACAACCCAGGACAAAGGAAGGAGTGGGGAAGGGAATGGACAGGAGAAGAAGCAATGATGGGGGAATGGGGGGGGTGAACAAACAAACAGCAGGAGGGAGGAAAATGAGCAGAGCAGAGAAAACACCCAAACGAAGGAAAAACAGAGAGCAGGAAGGTAAGGGGATAGAGAAAGGAAGGCATGAGGGAGACAGAATGAAGTGCACTGTCCTGGGGAAAGGGCAAGCTGAAAAGGAAACAGCAGGCATCAGCTGCAACACTCTGGTATCCTTTTGGAACAGCAGGTCTGGGGGTCAAGTCAGAGGAGAGCTGAAGGCGAGAGCAATGGAAGAAATGTGGAAAACCAACCCCGAAAGGCACAACACAGGTCAAAAGGGATAGCAAGTCAATGGGAAGGGAAGGATGAAAATCCACATTCACAGTCCCCCTTCCAGGTAAAAAGGCACACCACACTATGGTGAAATGAGTATTGAGAATCAGAGGGAGCTGAGCTGGTCAAAGACAGCCTGGAACAAATGGCGCATGGAGTCGATGATGCATCACAGGACAGCTGAGGCCTAAGCAATGCGGTGCTGAAATTCAAGGAAATGCAGGTCCATAAAACTGCTGTAGTTAGAAAATAGGTAGGGCAGAAAAGGTTAGTTTAGAGGGGAAGGAAGAGAACAGGAGTTAAATTATTTGGAGTTAGAGAGGGCAGTAAACGTAGTGCAGTTCAGGCACATAGGTACATAAAGATGATACCTGGTGCTAGTGAGCTGGCATGAACGCTGAGTTGATGACGAGGTGCAGACCAGAAAATTTTGGAGGAGTCTGAGAGGAAGAGCATGCTTAGAAGGGACAAGGAGCATTGGCCCACGAATGGACTCTGGAGTGTGGAATTGAGGAAAAGGATGCACATCCGTGGAGAAGAGAGCATGTGGTGGATCCACTGATACTCCCACTGCTGTCAACCGGCAGCAGTGGCCTGAAAGTGCGAGGATAATCACAGTGGCAGGGAAGCGTACTATCTGTGGAGGTCAGAAAGTAACCATGCATGATGCTGAGCATGCTAATTGCAGCAAAATGTTCTGCTGTGGACCCCATGTGACTCCAACCGCTGGTGACTAACGTCGGTGGCCAGAACCGTGTGAGTAGTGCTGCAACAGCTGGGGAGCTCACTAGCCAGGGGGGCGGCCAAAAACAGAACTGGGAGTGACATTGAATGCGGAATTTGTGGTGAACTGGTCTGTGGTGGATTGATTGCTAGCCGTGGCATGACTGAAAGGAGTCAAGGAGTGTGCCAGTAGTCAAGGCAGACAGTGATGGAGACGGGACATCCGGAATTATCACTTTTTTACCGTGGAACAGACATTGAGCTTAAAACACCGGAGCCCATTAAACAGGTAGTCTACCAGAAGCCTGTCACCAGTGGCAAAAAGAGGAGAGATATCCAGATATAAAACCCTGAGGGCTGCGAGAGCGGCTAAGGGATATATAAAGTCAGTATAAGGTGGTAAGCGGTGAATGAAGAGAAAAATGGACAGGGGAGGAAGCATGACAGATAGAACGGAGGAGGAGGGGGGTACAGACAATGGAGAGAGGAGGCAGAGATGAAACCAGCAATACACAAACCAACAAAACAAGAGGAGGGGGGACCTAGGAAGGTGAAACAGAGAAACAAAGAGGCTGGGAAAGGGGAAGTACCCAGCCAAACCAGCCATGCAGCTGAGGGGCGAGAAGCACAGGAAATCAATGCAGACAAGAGGTCCTGCGACGGGCAGCAATTAGAAATTCTGGAAGGTAAGTAAATGGAAGTTCCAGGTTTATGTAGGGGATGTGGGAGGAACTATCCCCCATTGAACCTCTGGCTTTTAGCCCTCCCAATGTTGAATTATAAAGCACCCTTACCCTAGACAGCATTCATTCACTTACAGATGAGTATGTGAGCTGACCATAATCAATCAGTGGAGATAACAAACCATCAGATGACATTTTTCTGGACTCAGTTGTTAGCTCCTTATTTGTTATTTTTTTGTAATACTGCATATGGACCTGTGGTGTTTATTAGCTAACAGTGTATCTGCTTGGGCTAATTTCTTCAATGCACCTGGACTTACTATACAGGTGAGTAGTTGATTAACAGTTGCATGTCAAAAGTTGTTTTCTTTTGTGTATGTTTATTTTCTTTAGTCACAATAAATGTAATTCTATCATTGGGGGTATCGTTGGTATTAGATTGAGCCATTGTTGTTGCCATGGAGTCAGGGGTGCCATTTCAGTTTTCAGTGGGGGGGAGGGGCAACAACCGCTGGTCAGAGGTGCTGTGGGAGTGAAGCCAGGGGCTGAGTGGGGGCAGTGCCAGGGCCTGAGTGGGGGCGGCACCAGGGGCTGTGTGGGGGTGGGCCTAGGGGCATCTAGGCCACCACAGGCTAAGGATGCCAAAGAACAGCTGAGTGGTTGTGGACATTTATTTACCATACTCTAAAATACATGTATAACTTTGTAAATCAAACAAACACTATGTAAGCAATAATACCAGACAGGGTGGGAGGTACTGGGCAATATCGGACAGCCCAGGGGAGTAATGAGGCCCAACACTGCAAGCGGGAGGCCTTATATTCCCTGAAAGGTCTGGAGGGTATTATTGCACTTAGAAAATGAGCACTGTTGAAAAACAAAAAGGTTTAATAAAAAAAACTGTTAATAGTTTAAGATTCGTTTTGTAATAAAATAGTTTCCTCCGCCAGGATGAGCTATGGAGTTACATCCACCCATAGCCCCACCGCAGTCTGTTTATACCCCCCCCCACAATGCAGAATGTGTTTAATTTACCTTGTGTTTAATGCTCGTTCTCCCCTTTTAGACATTTACTTGTTTTTGTTTTTTTTTTGGCCAGCAACAGTTGCCATACTGATCACAACAGGAAGAAAAGACAAAGTGAGCGCGTTTGGCAGCAGAGCGTGTTGAACTTTATGCCTGAAAATGCATTTCTTATTTGTGTCCCTTTCTTGTAATACTGGGGCCTACACTATTGCAGTGCAGATAGGGAGAAGAAAGTGCGGTATGCAATTATGCGCTTTTGGGAGACTGAGCGTGACTGAGGAGGTGGCTGCTTACTTCAGGCTGCAGGTGAGAGCTGTTGGGAAAGTTATGCTTCTATATAGAAAAAAGGAGGTGTTGTGATTTTCAGCAGAAATACCCATAAAAATTTGTTTTTGGATGTTGAGGGGGTGATTTCTGTCTGGATCGAGGATGCGTTAAAAAAGAATGGGTCTGCTTCACTTGTAGAGGAATACTGTGAGTGCGGTTGCCATGGAGAGGCGAACTCAGCCAGTTAGGTGAAGCCGATTGGTCTGACGGCTCCTGTTTTATTTCTTCACTCAAGCTTTTCTTTCTTCACATGTGGCTACTATTTTTGTTTTATAGTCTAGTTAGGAGGTCTTGGTCGGCACTGTTTGGTGTGTTCCCCGCCCGACTCTCAGCTGAGACGTTTTACTGTGTGGGATGAAGTCAACTGTAAATGCAGGTGTAACCCTCCATCTCCGGGGTTACCAGAATCCCACTTAGATTTAATGGCAGGCAGGGAAGGCAGCTTGTGAAACTCCAGTTAAATGGATTTCACACTGTCTCACTCTGTCCTCAGTCTCAGCTGAGCTGGAGGGATGACATCATATAGAATTCTCGAAACAGCATAAGCCACACTGGAATGTTGCAGCAGGGAGTTAGTTAGAACATTGGGAGGTTTTGAGTGGAGTCTTGTGCAGTCTGTAGTAGAGGGAGGAAGTGCACTGCAGTGTGCAGTCCCTCAGAGCCCTCAGCTCTGATCAGAGCTACCATTTGTAGAGGGTTTGTGTTCCCTTCCTACATAGAGACACAGGAGAAATTGGTCTAGTGGTAGAAACCGTTCCCCAGTTTATTCCAGTGTCCCTTCCCAGGAAGGATGGGGGGAAGAGAAGCCAGCAACTTCAGGGGCAATCCTCTGGCCCTACTGAAGAGGGAAAGCTGCCTGTCGTGAGTGGTTCAAGTGCTGAGGCACAAGAAGTAGTTTGCTTTTCCAGAAGCCTGTGGGCACCTGCAATCCAGGGTGAGTCAGCTCTGAAATAGAGCCCATATTTTCACCAGACAGTGTGTATAGTATCTGTACTGTGGGGTCAAGGAAGGACATCCAAGTACAGTACTACAGTTGTGTGTGACTTAAGATGTAATCTGTACAGTGGGGGTCTACAGGGATGGACATACCCACTTAAAGAACATTACAAGTCAGGACACTGTTTTTCAAGAGACTGTAGAGTGTTAGGTGTGATATACATTTCGAGACAGCATTCTACAACAGTGTGTTTCAAGAAAGGTGTTGATTCCAAATGGATGGCCAGGTACAGATTTGGGAGCAAGAAGTGGAAGACCCCCATCTGGAGTGACCAGATTTACCTTGACAGGTTCACTTTGGGCACCTATAGCTTTCTTCTGGGCACTTGGCTAGTGTTCGTGGAAAGTACCCAGACGTGGGATTAAGAAAAAGATTTTCCCTTTATGGAGCCAGTATGTGCTCACGGGTGGTAGAGGAAGCCACCAACAAATGTCCATGCCTTATGGAAAGTAATCCAAATGCTGGTCGGATGTGCCACACCAGGGAAACTAAGAGAAGAGTACAAGTTTGGACTGAGAGCCAGTGGTTTCAGAACCTGAGGGTTACAGTGTGTGAGAAGATGTGTTCTGGTTTCTGTTTGTCTGCATTACCAGGGAGTGTAGCCCTGTGGGGGTCCATCTGTGCTTTATTATTCTGCTGTTGTTGTGAATAAAAGCCACACTTTAGAATACCACTCCTGGTTTGGACATTACAGTTATTGCTTTCTGTGTCTGGATTACTTGGGTGCCCCTGAATAGAAGTCAAACATAGCCAAAATGCCGAGCAACAGTTTTCTTACCAAACCCAGGAAGCCAGTTAGTGGGTTACATAATAGAAGCACCGCACATCGCTAATAAAACAAAAAATAACATCAACCTGACCCCTGGTTACACAGGTGTAACCCCCCTGCAAATGGGGGTTCCCAAAAGACTTCCAGGAGCTTGCTTGAATGCTCCAAGCCTGAATGGTGTTTGGCGTTTAAGCCATTTATCAGTGAGTGTTTTTAGAACCTCTGGTACTGTCTCTTTAAGAGCTGTCTGCTTGCAGACATAATTAGTTTGTATGGGGGGACTGTGTGCTTCTCTGCTTGAGTACCACTCGAACTGCTGCCAATTCACTCTATTTTTGCAGTCACTAGGAGTGCAAAGGGAACCTATCTGAAAGATGTAACTGTTTGCCAGAAATCATGTAGAGTAATAATGAAAATACAGTTTGTCTAACCTGCTTTCTTTGCAGTCAGAACTGTGTCTGCCTAGTTCCCCATTCTGGTTTTGAACTGCTGAACTGGACCAATCAGTGTGGGTAAGCTAGCTCTAAAATGGTGCCTTGGACGAATCAGAACTTGACTCATAATCTGAGCCAGCCACAAGAGGATTGTATGGGCAGTGACTCTGGGAGATGAAGTTTAGACTTCAGCGCCTTTTGGACCAACAGCAGCAGTCTATTGTGAGTGACAGCCAATCCAGTCAAGAACTGGAGGAACTCAAAGTGCTCGGTTTTGTCTGTTGGAGTTTCAGTTTAGATCTGGGAGTGAAGGGGAAAGAAACCCTGTGCTCCTTCAGTGCACAGTTTCAGTCAAAAAACGTGTGTAAGGCCCAGAGATCCGGTCTGCAGCTTATGTAACTGCTTGTTAGGACTGAATCCATCCTGTGAAAAGAATCAAAGGATCTCTGAAGAGTAGAAACCAGGCTCACCCTGTAGAAGACTGAAGAAATTGTTGAATTGCACTCGGTCTGTCAGGAACTGAATCTGCTGTGTGTTCTCCCGGGTATTGTGCAGTAATTGCGATCGGGATAGAGAAGCAGCCTGCCTGGTATAGTACTTTCTTTTTTTTTACCATATAAATGTGTGAAGAGTCTCATGGAGCTCAAAAGTAGCCCTGCTGACGTTGAAGGACCCTATCTTGTTTGGAGGTCGTGAGTACTAATTCAGGTCGCCTCCTGTTGAATTGCCACATTAAATCCAAATGGAATCACTGTACTGCTGACTGTTTAAGCTAATTTTTCTTTTCACTGTGAAAGGGCCCCTACCAGCTGCCACGGTTTGGACTAGCCACTAGGGCTTGGGTACCCAGGGACAGTAACTGGTAGGGATAGGCCTGTGCACAGAGCCATAGGTAGATAGTAAAGTGATAAGCTAATTAACCTGATTTCCCCCTGTCCTTGTTACATCCCCCTAAATAAATCAGAGCTGCTTGTTTCAGCAAAGTTATACTGCCTGAGGTATTTGTCTATGTTAAAGTACTGTACTGTGATTGTTGCACTGTATCTTATTTCACAGGAGGTCCCAGTGCCGGAACCAGACCTGGGGAGTGTATACTGTGAAGGTAATTCTGATATATTGTGTGGGCCACTAGTAGGAAGAAAGGGGGGTTGCAGTGTCCCAGAGGGCTGTGACCAAGTTAGTTTAACTATTGCAAACCCTGACCTCTGGGTGGAGGCACCCGCCATTGGATCCAGGCCCCTCAACCTGTTAGTGGCAAATCAGGCAGGGGTAGTAGCCCCTGGGATAACGCCATCTAGGGGTTACACAGGCAACAAGGTTAGGGACTGAATCATTGACAGAAAAAAACATGATGTAATAAGAAGTGCTGTGCCAGTTCTATTTTCTTGTTTTTAAGTAGTTTTGTGGGAGCGAGCAGTCAGGGACATAGTGAGCCTAGCTGAGCAGGAGAAAACAATGGTGGATGGCCAGTTTGAAAATTCGGGGTGCCTGATGATACCCTACGTAATGGGGCACCCCGAATTGGCACTTATTTTTTAGTGGGCTCTATTGAAAAATACCCGCCTCGCTAAAGCAAGTGTACTGGCCAATCAGGATACTAGAATTAGCATGCCCATTTTCTAAGGTCAAACTAATATTTGGCATAGTCAGATATTGTCTGCAGTGTCATTTCTTTTATTTTCTATATTTTATTTCCCTGGGATAATGAGGTAACACACTTGTATTTCCCTGAACCGAACGGTGCAAGAGGGTCTGTTTTCATGCATCTCCTGAGCCATGAGTAAGGTTCTCTTCAGTCCTGACCCAGATTGCCAAAGGTAACTTTACAGCTAGACTGGCAAGGGACGGCATTTTAACTAATTAGAAGCAGCCTTCCTGAGCCTGCTCACCTCTGGCTCGATGCAATAAAAGGGACAGCACCATGAGCATGTGTTCTAGGGCCTCAGTTAATCAAAAAAGGGTCATTTTAAATCTTTAAAGTATTGCATGGTTCTGAGTTCTCCTTAATCTTAATCATGAAACTTTAATCTTTTAATCATCAACCTGTTCGGTTGAAGCTTGGTTAGGTGTGTGAGTGTAGACCGATATGCCCAGAGACTAGTGGAGAGAGAGAGAAAGAGAATTTGGAGTGGACCCCCCACCCCACCCCCCACCCCCCATAAGGCACCTAGCCACCTGCTGCTGGTGCTGAATCAGTAAATCAGAATTTTCTCCACTAAGACTGTCTTTTGCTCTTGTCTCGTCTCAGACTCACTCACTCTCACCACTTGACTTTTCTGCTGTGCTGTCTTCAGTTGATCGCTGCTCTGATCAGGTCCTCCGTTCTGTTCTGCCTGCTGGCTGCTGCGACTGCAAAAGAAATTGGAGCAAACTACCGCAGGCAGCACCACTGTTCTACTACACGAGTCCTCAGTCTGTCAACTACAGTGAATTGAGTTCATACAAAATTAATAACTACTCGCACAGAGTTGGCACTCTCCCCTCCTTGTTGACAACATGACAGCACGCAGGCCAGCTCGCTGTCATCACCACCATCAGGCTGCTTCTCCCGCTTAGATGTGATGTTGTCCCAATGTCCCTGGCTGTTAGCTGGGTCCCGCTCCCATGCATGTGCACTGTGGACTGCTGCTAGGGAGACTGGGACTTTGAGTTTTAGCAGGAGAATTAATTAGAAGCAACCAACCCGAAAAAGTAACAGGACAACACAGGTGTCCCATATGGATATTTCCCTACTGCTAAGGCATGGTTGCGGGAGGGGGGGGCAGCAGACGCTGGGTGCATTTTTTTCTTTAAAAAAAAACAACAATGGCCTGCAATGTGTGTGTGTGCGTGTGTGAATGGTGCCCCTGCATGGAATGCCTGTTACTTTTATTATACATGATGATTACAGTAAAAAATGACTTGGACTTGGCACAAGGTTTTTGTGAACATTCTGTCCCATAATATTATTGTTATGATGTCACAGTGTGATGTCATCAGATGATTACTTCACGATAATAGTATTACAGGATTTGGGTGTCACTGTTTCTCTATGGGGAAAAGGGGCCCCATCCATATATCGCAGCAAAAAATGCCCTGCTTTCAAATCACCATAGAACATCACTGTCTCTAGGAGTCATCCCACCACTATCTGCAGAGCATGCTTAAAGAGCAGCTGACACCTTTAAAAAAAACTTTGAAAAACATTATAATTAGGTACAATTCAGCTTCCATTCCATATATATTCTAAAGAGTCTTCCTCCCCAGTATTTATTACCATAGGTGCCGGAACAGGGGGGGCCACTAGGGCCACGGCCCTACCACTTTCATAAGCGGCCCTATCAGTTTTTGCTATCATGGTAATATATTTAATAGGGGAAAATGTACCCTTTACGTCCTTGGCCCTACCACTTTTCAAACCTTTCCGGCACCACTGTTTATTACTAAGGACATTTGCATAAATACATTGGCACCAATATTCAGAACTGTGCCTCGCAATGGCACGTGTGGTGGCACAGCACAACTGAGTTGCACTGGTGCAACTCAGGGATATATTCACAAGAGATGAGCCATGTGAGCATCTCCTCTGAATATATCAGGTAATGCGCACTGTGCAAATACGATGCACTGGTGCATTCCCCCAGACAGGGCAGAATACCAGGAATGGGAGCTGCGCCAGTGCAACAGAGTTATGCTGTGTGCAAATTCCTGATATTCAACCAGCAGTATGCAAATGGGGCCATAATATATGCAAGGAGCAAATGGGTCCATTTGCATGTCATTATGGCTCCCTTTGCATGTGTTGTGCAGGGCAGGCCAGCAAAATGCGTATGGCACCCTGTACAGCATGCGGTGCTGCCAGAGGGGTTCTTGAGGCCCCCCCCCCGTAGCCCCAATCTCCAACAAATAAGTTACATACTTCCCTGGTAGTCTAGTGCTCTCCCCACCCCTCCCATAGCTCCGATACCCGAATAATAGATGTTTTATAATTCCCTGGTAGTCTAGTGGAACCCGCCTCCCTCCCCATAGCCCAGATCGCCAAGAAATAAATGTTTAATAATGCCCTGGTAGTCTAGTGGACCCCCTCCTGTAGCCCTGATCACCAAGAAATAAATGTTTAATAATGCCCTGGTAGTCTAGTGGTACCCCACCCCACCCCTCCTGTAGCCCCGATCATCTGAAATAAAATATAATAAATGCCCTGGTGATCCAGTGGTTCCCCCGCCCCAGCCCGGAACACCGATCACATGTGGATAATAAGTCCCTGGTAGTCTAGTGGTAACCCCCACCCCACCTGTAGCCCCAATCGCCTGTAAACCCAATGCAAATAATTCCCTGGTGGTCCAGTGGTATCCCCACCCACACAGGACCACCTGACCACTCAGCTCCCCCCCGTCATTGGTGGGCAGCAGCAAACCCACCCGAATACCTCTGTGACTGCCCGCCAAATGCCAGCTTACAGTATCAGCTGTCAGCCCGTTAGTCCACACTGTGGACCAATGGGCTTGCAGTGCATACTGTAATAGTCATTCACAAATAAATAAAGTCTGTAAATATGCCATCCATTTCTGAGAGATAGAGTTGAAACTAAACTAACAGGTTTTCAACCAGAAGCCTGTGGGCGGTAGTGTCAAAAGCCTTGGACAACTCAATGTATATCATACTTGTAAGTACTCTGCTACTGGATATAGTTATTAACTTCAATTAATGTAATTTTATTACTACGAGCAGGTCTAAATCCTGACTGTACTGCATTTAGTAAGTTTATGTCACTTAGGAATTCAGTAATATGAATACATACCCATTTTTCCAAGACCTTAAACACTATTGGAGAAATTGTTATGAGATGATGATTGGAAACCCAACTACTTTTACCCAATTTAAAACCTGGATAACCTTAGCTAACTTTTAGTATACAGCACACTCCCTACCCCGTTGATAATGAGAGTCTGAATACTTTGGTAAAAGGATGGAAAATTACTAGAGTCATCCATCACAGCAGTTTACTGCTTAACCCATCCAGCTTTCCATATTCCTCTAGGTTATTTATTTATTTATTTAGCTTTTGTTTACCGGGTAAGTACACTAGACAAGTATTATGCCTTTTTTCAGGAACAACCCGGGAGAATACAACATGGGGAAAAACAGTCAAGGAACATAGAAATGAGAGTACAATTATGTCACAGCAAACTAACATGTGGGAGAGAAATACATCATTTGACGTTAAGAGGAAACATATAGTAGCGAAGCACTGTCCACGGAGTGCATTGGTCATAATATAACTTATAATATTTCAGTTGATGCTCTCTAGACTATCTGGTTCACTGACAGATATTTACAGGTCATCACATATAGTAGTGGAGCACAGTCCAGGGAATGTATTGGTCATAATATAACTTATAACATTGTAGTAGACACTCCCTAGGCTAGTTGGATCGCAGACAGATATTTACAGATCATCACATTTATCTAAATATACACACGTTAGACAGTGTCAGGACATTTGGGAGTAGGAATTCCTACCTATGACCGAGGTGCAATGTCGTGGTCAGCCTATGACCATGGAGCAATATTGTGGCTAATAATGCCCCTGGTTTTTAGAGATCGGGCAAGGAAGGAGTAGTCAGAAATCCTTGAAACTGCAGGGAATATCTTGCAGATTCAGTGGAGGCAACCTGGGGAGGTTATGACCAACCAGTTTGATACTTTACTCTAGGGAGGTTTGCGGCAGTCACACACTGAAGCTAGTTTTAGGAAACCCCACAGGGAATTGCGAAAACTTGGATAGGAGGGGGCAGATTGGATATCCACAGGAAGAGAATTCCAGAGTCTGGGCACTTATGGCAAAGTCCCAATCCCCCATGAGGGTCCGGGTGGGAGGGACTTTGAGCATCCCTGATGTGAGAGACCTAAGATGGTAGGGGTGGGATCCAGTTTAGGTAGAAGCCGGGCTAGCCCCTGGGGGGTTCCAGTTCTGATCACTTTCCCGGAGAGGTATCCCACCCTGAAATCAAGGTATCTAGCTGGGGAGAGCCAGCAGAGTTTCTCATATAGCTCACAACGTTGGGTGAGTCAGGGGGCAGCCAAGGCAAAACAACAAATGTTATTGTAGGCCGTGTATCACAGGGTGAGATGAGTCTTTGGGGAGCGAGCAAATAGGTGCAGCCCATAGCTGAGGGAGGGAAGGAGCACACCCTTCGCAAGGGCAAGTCTGGCTGCTGGTGTAAGATTGTACCTGGCCCTATAGGCTAGACCTAGTTTGCAGTTTGCAGCCCTGCAGATGTTAAGGATATGATTACCCATGTCAAGTTGGGGGTTAAGTGTTACCCCAGATATTTGATGGAGCTCACTATGGGTAGTGAGGGTCCATCTGTGCTGATGATGTGTAAATAGGCCGATGAGGCTTTGATTTTAGCCATTGAGCCAAAGAGCATAGCCTGTGTCTTTTTCAGGATTAGGACCCGTTTGTGACTAGAAACCCAGGACAATACATTGTTAAAGTCATCAGTCAGGCACTGGTTTAGGGTAGTGGCATTCTGGGAGTGAGCCAGAATTACCAGGTCATCTGCATACATGGTGGCTCTGCAGCTGGTAGTTACCATGGGTAGTTGATTGATGAAGAGGAGGGGACCCAGTACTGAGCCCTGAGGCACTCCGGAGGTCACCGGTAGGGGCTCAGAGAGGACTTTATTGAAGCAGGTACTCTGCTTTCTACCATGCAGATAACCCATTAGCCATTTCATGGCATGGGGGGGAGAGGCCAAGTGACCACAGCTGTGCACCAAGCAGTTTGTGGTCAACAAGGTCAAAGGCTTTGGACAGGTCAATAAATATAGCACCAGAGAGTTTGCCCTGGTCCATGGCTGTACGCATACTTGATGTAACCGAGATCAAGGCTGTGGTGGTGCTGTGTCCCTTACAAAAGCCATGCTGGGCCGGGGACAGCAGTTCATGAGAGTGAATATACTCCAAAAGCTGCTCAGACACTACCTTTTCAATGAGCTTGCTAAGGGTTGGGAGAATGGCGATCAGACGATAATTGTCAGGCAATTTAGGATTTCCCTGCTTCAGTACAGGGACTATCCTCGCCTCTTTCCAAATGTCGGGGATGGTCCCCAGTCCAAGGGATAGGTAAAGTGGCATAGTGTGAACATTAGGCAAATTGTAAAGAATAAGTAGTTTTTTTCAACACATTTTAAAAGTATTCCCTGACTCTAACAAATAGGAATTAAAAGAGTTATGTATACTTAAAGGATAAAGGACCCATTTGCTATTTACCACAAAGGAGCCTGGGAAAGTTTGAGCAGAGCAATTGTTCAGGCTGCGGATTAATCTCCAAGATAAACGTGGGTTCTTAATATGAGAATAGAAAACTGATGCCTAAAAAACTTTGACTTAACATCCCTAACTTATTTGAAGTGTCTGTCATGACATGCTTTATAACATTACCAATCTAAATAGTTGGTATTATTTTTACTTTACGTATTTATTTATTTTATGTAATTTATACGAACATACGTAAAAGCCAGCAGAAACAGGCCTTACAGTCTATTGAGGCTGCTCGATTGTGCAGTTAGCCCCTCAAGTATTTATTTATTTATTTTAAAATTGGTAACCGGGAAAGGCTTTGGGCCAGGCCCTGCCCTAACCTTGAGTAATTAAGAGCAACTCATCACTGACCCACTCCTATTCATTAAAATATATGTCATTATATATAAAGGGGCATTTCCTATGACCAGACACTGCCTTACACCACCTTTGGGTGGTATCCTGTGAACACTGCAACCACGAGTGAGCGACTGCAAAAACAGTGACTCATTCATGGCGCCTGTGTTCTGGGCTACCTGGCAGTGTTGCGACAGGATACCACAGTGTGCGAAGGAGGGTGATAGGAAGTATACACATGCACATGGGGGGGGCACCACAGCACATGAGGGGTGGAAGGGGAAGGAGGGTATGTGGAGGTAGTGTGTCGGTCAGCTGCTGAGCCAGCCATGTGGTGTGGTGGTGAGGGTGGCAGGCTTGGGTTAGGAGGATGCCAGGTTCAGTTCTGGGGTGGGTGTTGCTTTTTGCTTCAGGTCTACAATTTTTTTTTTTAAGTTTTACATTCCCCCTGACATGCACCCCCTGGGGTTGAGAATCTCTAGTTAAGGTGCTACATATGCTACAGTCCCATCACTGCCTTTGGAGTTGCTGCGAGTGTACATTGCCATTTTTTGTTTTCAGCAATGTACCCTCACTCTAATAACAATCACCGTTCGGTGATCGTCATTATGACATGGAACCCCTTTGGGATGCCAAAGATGTTGTGGTGGCTCCTAGGTTTGGTGCTTCACTACCCATAAGGGTGTGTCTTGCAGTCACTGTACTCTGTATGCATAGTGCCCCCACCCAGAGATGCTTGGTAGTAGGTTAGCCAACCAATTAATACAACCTTCTGGGAATCTGAACCTACCAACTGCCTCTTTAGCATAAACACCTCCGGCCAATAACATACACCATAAATGTTCAGAAAATAAAGATACCAAGGTAGCATAAAACACAAGTTTATTACCACACTAATACCTGCAATGGAAGAAATGGGTCAGCACAGACTCTCTCAGACAGTTCAACACCGAGTTAAATGCCAACATAGAGGGTACACACTAGTTTTGCACCACTAGGTAGTCAAACCCATTTGGGCAAGTGGCAGAAAATGCACTTTGGGACTTCTGTTACCAAAGCCCAGCTAGTCACAGCTTCTATTCTATTCAATAACACTCAGATGCAATACCTCCACAAAAATACACCTTCCTGTACTGGAGGTTTCTACCCATTTCCCTTGGTGCCAGCCCCATTTCAAACTGGGGAGCTTCTTCTGGTAGTCCCTTGATGCCCAGTGTTGAAACATTGCAGGCCTTTAGATGTTGCCATGGGTTGGTTGGCACTGGTGCACTTAAACAGCGAAACAGTGGAGGAACAGCTCCTTAACTTTCCCCACAGGCCATGCAATTGCTAAAAAGGCTCCCCCTCACCTCTGCAATTGAGATATTTGTAATTTAGACGATGGCCAGCTGGCAAACCTAACTTGAAATTCTCTGGCTTGGTCATAAAAGGAACACTTCCAATGGTACTCACAGTTACCCAAACTGTTCCCTGCAAGGGCTGTCCCCTCACTTGTTTGATTCTATCTTCTGACTTCTTTCACTTTCTGTAACAGGAGCACAGGTCCACACAGTTCCATCCAATTTCAAGTCTCACCTGCTTCTCCCAAAATCGTCACTCAGAGGCAGAAATGTTCAAGTCTGTAGCCATCCATAGAGGGCTATGCGTTGATCTTCAGCTGTCATCTCCTACACAGATTGGCATACATATGCTACTTAAACTACTACAACTTTACGGCACAAGGCCCATGATGATGCTCTTTACTCACATCAGCAACATGCCATCTGCTCAGCTCAGAATCCCTCACTGATTTGACTCATCCTGCTCTCCCACCTTATATTCAAAGGTCTGAACCATAGTTCTCACTGGTCTCGTCTGTCAGTACTTCTCATCCTTGACACGTGCTAGGGTTATTAAAGTAATGACTCATTCTCCCACTTTTTCCCAGCAACCCTGTGGCAGTACTTGGGCTCTGGCAGCTCCTATGCAGTCTGTCCCCATAACCACTTCTTTTCAATGCTTGTCTTCTGCAATTGATCCCCCTTCGTACCAGGAGTCCGGGGGGGGGGGGGTCAGATTTAATTGGACAAAATTCCAACTGTGAAGTGGGAGAGTACATTAAATATTTCCACACTGTTCTGCCCTTCTCCCTCACAGGGAAAATGTTTTGCTACCAAATAGCAAGCTATTTGTAGCCCAGACCTTTCTCCAGCTCAAAATTATTGCAGTGCAATATTACCTTCTCAATGAATAAAGATAAGGGAAAAAATCAAAGCAGAATCCATTAAAAAACATGAATCACTCTTCGTGCAAGTGTCTAAGTCCAGCAGGTTTATCTGTTTAATTTATTTGTTAGTATCTTGATAGGTCTATGAACAGAAGGTCCGTTTTCAAGGGCAACCTGAGATGAGATAAGTCATATAGTTTATACAAAACATTTCATCATATATTTAGTAGGATTGCTTCATTGATAAGGACATACTGACAACAGACAACAAATATTTGGTAGAAATATTTTGTTTGGTGTAATAACAGTAGTGTAATAACAATAAAACAAAGAAAATAAGAATGCGTTTGTCTGGTGTCAATCAGACATGTATGGCTTTAAACCTTTACAGCTACAGCATAGCAATAAATGTTTTTTCTGTCACTTCACTGTTTAGTAAACAGACAGAGTGCACCAAAGACCACATTGTTCTGTTGCTTCCCTTAAACATTAACAGGTAAAGTGCAAATGTAGTCTCTCACAGCTGGAAATTATGTTGTCAAATTTCTTGCATTTGGGGAAATCGCAGGAGTCCACACATCAGGCGTGCAATGGATGAGCGTCAACCTGAACAAACCATCTTTGCAAGCATTGTGACTCCCCTCCCCCGCCAGGAATGTATGAGTTGTTCAGGCAGCAACATCTGATAAGTGGCATATTTAATTAAAATCAATGGCACAGAATGATACCAATGAAGTACAGCATACTTGAAACATACTCAAGGTGAACTGTTAATTGACTTCAGAGCAGGAAGCAGAGGGTGGTGGACGGGCACTACTCTGATCGGAGAGGTGTTCTCAGTGGTGTCCCTTGTGGATTGGTGCTGGGGCCACTGCTCTTTGACATCTTCTCTGATGATCTGACATCCTACTCTCAAGCACGCTGCTTAATTTTGCATGTGATGCTGAGATGGCCAGGGATATGAACTCCCCTTAGGAGAGAGACAACCTTCAGGAGGACCTGACCATGCCGAATAACTGGTCTGACTCCTGGAGCCTCCAGTTCTATCTAGCTAATGCAAGGTATTGTACAACAGGGGAGGGAAAACAGAGGTAGGACCTACACATTGTCTGGGGTTGTCTTACTACATTCAAGGGGGGGAAGGACCTGAGGTCATAATAACAGGGTTGAATAAGAGTCCAGACTCTTGTGTTTGCTTAGAATATGAATCAGGGAGGGGCCGGAGTGCCAAGCACCGACTCAGCATCTTTTTTTTCCATCCTCCGGCTTTTAGCGCTTTGTCCACCACCCATGCTTCAGCAGCCTCTCCGGAGCTTGCATTTACCATGGAGCATCTTAGGCCGGTCTAAGAACTGTCCGTATGTGTCATTTCTGATGTATCCCCGGTAGTGCCTCACCTTGGTAGTGGGGAAGATCATGGAAGCATTACTGAAGTAGAGATTGGTGGAACATCTGGTTGTCAATGGACTACAGGACCCAAGGCAGCATGGTTTCACCAGGGGGAGGTCATGTCAGACCAAACTCATTGAATTTTTTGACTGGGTGACTAGGGAGGTGGATCAGTGGAGGGCAGTGGACATGGCCTATCTGGACTTCAGCAAGGCCTTTGACACTGTGCCACATAGAAGACTATTACACAAACTGGGGAATAAGGGTGTAGGAAGGACAGTAGTGTGGTGGGTAGGTAACTGGCTGGGTGGCAGGACACAGAGGGTGGTGGTAAATGGCTGTCACTCCACAGAGGGAAGAGTGACCAGTGGGGTACCACAGAGATCAGTGCTGGGACCGGTCCTATTCAACATCTTCATCAGTGACATTGAGCAGGACCTAGAAGGCAGAATTTCACTGTTCGCTGATGACACAAAGCTCTGTAACAGAGTAGACACACCAGAGGGTGTAGACAGAATGAGAAGCGACCTGCAGAAACTTGAAGAATGGTCAGGGTTTGGCAGTTGAAATTCAATGCAAAGAAGTGCAAGTTAATGCATATGAGGACAAAACCCTGGCACAATATATCAGTTTGGGGAGGATATAGCATGCACCAAGCAGGAAAGGATCTTGGGGTTGTCATCTCTGATGACCCCAAGGTAGGGAAACAGTGTGACAAGGCAGCAGGTAAAGCAAATAGGATGCTGGCATGTATAGGTAAGGCATCACCAGCAGGAAAAGGAGGTCATAATTCCGCTTATACAAGACACTAGTGAGGCCCCACCTGGAGTACAGTGTACAGTTCTTGAGTCCATACCACGTAAGGACATAGACAGGGTAGAGAAGGTTCAGAGGAGGGCAACAAAGATGGTGCATGGATTGCATCACAAGTCCTATGAAGACAGGTTGAAGGAACTGAACATGTACTCCTGGAGGAGAGGAGGGAGAGGGGATATGATAGAGACATACAAGTATCTTACAGGGAGGAACAGGGTGCAGGAAAACACTATTTCTAAGCGAAAAAGATGTTCCAGGACTAGAGGGCATGGGATGAAGTTGGAGGGAGGACGATTCAAAGGAAACATGAGAAAGAATTTCTTCACAGAACGGGTGGTGGACAAGTGGAACACCCTGCCAGAGGAAGTGGTGGGGGCTGAAACAATCACGGGATTTAAGAATGCATGGGATAGACATAAAGGAATTCTGGAGGTCAGGGGTAAGGGGCAACAGACTTCTAGGAAAACAAACTGAACTTACAAGCTCAAATGGGCAGACTGGGTGGGCCATAGCCCTTATCTGCTGACACTGTCTATGTATCTATGTATCTATGTAGTGTTCTGTGTAGTAGACCTTAACTGCTTTTCTGAAGCACTAGTGCATCCCTGTGTTTGAGAGCTTTCTTACTGACAGGAAGACTGTATTGCGACTCCAGGTGTCAAGTTCAAAATGTCTGAATTGACAATCAGCTGGGATGAAACTTTAGGTAGCTGAGAAGATTCAGACTGCATTTTGTGTAAACGAGCAGTGAGTTCACTTTTTATTTCAAATAATGCTATTCCCATAAGGCTAGAAGTTCAATCACATTATCATTTTCAACAGAAGAAACACTAGTTACCTCATTTGTAGTGACAGTTTCTGGTTAGGAAGCCGGCTCTCGACAATCTTCAGAGTTAATTTTTGTAGTATCATTTTCCTTTGGTAATTCTGGACCATATTGTTCTACCTCCATTAACTGGACTTTGCTTTCTTCACAAACTCCATCTCCATCCATCATGACCTCTAGCAATGCTGAGGCAGGGGAGGAGACCCTCTCCCCTGCCTCCACAGACTCAATTCCTCTCTCCAGCTGATCCAGGAGTGGCCATCTTGACAGAATGCCATGATGTCAAGTTTCCCCTACTGGCGAGTAATGGAGATTCTTTTGCAAAAAAAACATAACAAACATGTTCAAGCTTTTTCTCAGTCAACATACAGCATATGCTATTAACGTTAGGACTTCAATTCTTTTCTTTTTTCTTAAACTATGATTAGAAAAGAAAACTAACAATTTCCCCAATCCCCCCATTCTGCTCCTTCCTTTGACCTATGAACCCTTATACCTGAATTCCCTGAAAATAACACACATGCTTAATCATATTTCTGTATAAATGAAAAACCCCTCCACCACGACAAAACTTGTTCTCTTAGATGCATTTTCAAATCCCTTCTATACACCTCCCCCAATGCTCCTTCACTGATACTACAAAAGACAGAGTATAACATGTATTTCTGCTGGAATAAAAACTGGCATCTACTCTGCCATAAGTAATATTTTAGACATTCAAAAAAAAAAACAGTGTATCTGCATCACACTTTACCAATTCCCGTGTACAGTCCCCCAGCACTAACATTACGTACCTTGTTTCAACCATGGCATTTTCCACTTGACAGCCAGGAAATTCCATAGCCCTATAGAATATGAACATTCATTTAAAAAGTGCTCTTGAGTTTCCACAATGTTTACACATTCAGGACATAAACATTAATTTTCTTCTAAGGCCTTGTGCTTGTAATTTCCCCTGACCCCACCCTGCCGTGTATACACATCCAGTGGATGCCCCACATTTTCTGTGGCATCCTAACATTCAGCAGTTGTTTGTATACTTGCTCATTACCCTCCTTTTGCTGATGTTTGAACTGCACCTCCCCGGAAGTAATTTCTGCTAACACTGCTTGGTACAGTTGTTTTCTAGATAATTGTAAGGTCTGTTGCTTTGTTATTTTCCATTTGAACATTTTCTGAAAAGTAACTTGTAAATACTGCTTGGGTTTTATTCCTCCCCCCAATTTACTGGTACATGTGTCCAGACCTTCAGAATTCCTGCAAATGCTTGAGATAGCCACCCTTTCACTTTAGAAGATCTACTTAAAAACAGGGTTTTAATGTTTTTGTCCCAAAACATAGAATGTGAAAAAAACACTGGGGTTATCATCCCTGCTCCCCCTTTTTGAACTGGAAGATATGTTACTTCCCTTTTTATAGGATTCAAGTGGCTCCCCATAACAGTTGGAAAAACATTCTGTATATTCTAGTCTCCAAACTCAGGGGTGGTGGAAATACTGCACTGATGTACAAAAATATTTGTAAAAGAAATTGTTTTACCATAAAAACTCTTTCTTTTTGGACTGTTTCCAACCCTTCCATCATTGTATTTTCCTTTCCCCTTGCTGTATTGCTTGTTCCCAATTCAGCCTGGCCATATCTCCCAGTCCAAATTTAACTCCCAATATTTGAATGGGTTCTGATGTTATACTTATTCCCTCTGCAGATTGATCCCTTTCATCTCCGCCACCCAGAATAAGTGCTTTGCTCTTCTGTAGATTTAATTTTGATCCAGATATGGTCCCACATTTTTGGACTTCCTGTAACAACCCTCTCACTCCCTCCTCATTTTGAAGAAAAGCTCACACATCATCTGCATAGGCACTTATTTTTACTTTACTCCCTTCTAATGTGTTTGCAGTTCCTTTTATCTGTGTGTTCCCCAGTACTTTACGAATAAAAGGGTCCAGTGTAAACAAGTATATCAGGGGGCTGAGGGGGCACCTCTGCCGTACCCCTTTCTGAACCAAATGTTTTTTTCAAAGTATCCCTGTCAAAACAAATGAGATCTTCGTATTTCCATATATTAATTGTAGCCATTTGACAAATTCTAGAGGCACTTCATAAACCTGCAACAGCTTAAACAAAAAGGTATGGCTCACCCTGTCGAAAGCTTTACTTTGATCTAATGTCAATAGAAAACCCCTTATTTTATGCTGCTCACAGTATCCACAAACATCCCTTATCATGCTAAGATTTTCCTGAATGTGTCTACATGGTAAAGTGCATGTCTGTGCTGGTTGAATCACCTCTTTGGCTACAAGTTTTAATCTATTTTGCAGTATGAAGGTGAGTATTTTAAAATCTGAATTTAACAAACTTATGGGTCTCCAGTTCTCTATATTCTCCCAGTCTCCTGCCTTAAATAAATACATTACTAGGCCATGTCTAAAAAGGTCTTGATGATTTTCATGTGTAAGAAAATACCAATATACTTTCCCCAGGATGGAATCCATGATATCTGGAAACATCTTATATCACTAGTTGGTATCCCATCTTCCCTTGGGAAGTACCTAGTTTTAGAGACTTGATGACTTGACACATTTTTTCATCCTGTATAGGCTCTATCAAACTGTCCTGAGTTACCTTGTCCACTTTTGGCAGACTAATATTCTTTACATATTCATCCATATCTCCTTCCTCCTGGTGTTCCCTTCTAGACAAGACTTCTAGATGTTTATCTACCACCCCCAATATGCCGGCCCCCTTGTCCTGCCATGTCCCATCCTTATCTATCAGAGCAGAAAACTGTGCTGCCTCTTTTCTTTCTTTTCATGCTACACATGGGTCACTACATGGGGTCTTCTGGGTACCATTCCACACTTCATTTTGTAAAGTAATTGTTCTGTCAGACTGAACCTTTAGCAGTTCCTTTTTTATATTCTGAATCTGTTTACTTAAATCTACTTTCTTTTCAAAAGTAATAGACATCAATTTGTATAGCTGAGATCTTAGTTCAATGTACCGTAACCCTTCTTTATTTACGCAATGTTTCCCATATGCTTGCATCCAGTGTCTCACTTCTGCTTTGGTTGTCTGCCACCACTCTCCTAAATTGTTATACATTGAAAGTACTGACAGTCTGTTGATTAACACCTCCAATATTCCTTTTTTCACCTCTTGCTCTCTCAAGCATTCTGTGTTTATTTTCCACCATGGTGGCAAGCCCTGTGTTCCCAACTCAATTTCTGTTTTACCCAATATTGCCAAATGTTCTTTGAATTCCACCGGTAACCCCTTGCAACTTAGAACATGGAATGTCCTGGAAACAAATATATAATCAATCTTAGATGTCACATCCCCCCATACGTATGTATACAGAACACCTGACCTAACTTTAATACTGCTATCCTGCAGCCCTGCAGTCTCTATGCATTTCTTCAGTGCTTCGGAGTCACAAAAAACTTTTTTTCCCTGTTCCCTTCTTTGTGTCTCATCCCACGAACAATTAAAGCCCCAGGCCAAAAATACATTTTGTGATGTTGCTAAATAGGATTGGAGATCCTCCAGCATTTGGACCCTAATTGCTTTAGTTTGGATCCCATACACTGAAATAAACTGGCTTGCCCTTTCCTTCCACATACCATCCAATATTAACACCCTCCCGGGTATTAGGTTTATTATTTGCTGGAATTTGAACCCTGTCCCAGTGAAAAGTATGCTTACCCAGTCTGCTTTCTCCTCCCCGAATGACCAGTAAGACGGCCCCCATACCCATGCTTGCCTAGCCATTTTTATTTGATTCTCCATAGACATCCAGGTTTCCCGTAAGAAAACAATGTCAATTGCCATTTCTGAATCCTTAAACTCCCCCTTCTTGGTAGTGGAGTTTTCCACTCTGGGGACCTCTGTTCCCTGTTCCTGGAGGAACAGTTTGTGAAGATGGCCTGGCCTGGATAAGTTCTGTGTCCTCCCTGTTTCCTTCTCTCTGTTGGATGCCCTCCTTTTCCATGGTTAAGACCACAGTTAGTTGTTCCTGGTTTTCTTCCCTCAGGGACCCCTGACCCATGTTCTCTTGTGGTTTCTCTGCCTGGGGTTCTTGTGCATTGTTTGTTTGAGTGGAAAGGGTTCGTAAAAGAGGAGGCGGTTTGTTTTCTTTCAGCTGAGCTTTCTTTATGAGTTCATTCTGGTTCACTCTTTGCACCCTGTTGTGTGCCGCCCATGGGCATTTTTGAAAAATATGCCCCTATTCATCACAAAAATTGTACCTTGCATGATTTGTGCACTGCATACTTATGTGTCTTATTTCATTGCAGATCCCACAGATCCCACACCGCAGTTTGTCACACACACACACACACACACACACACACACACGCACACACACACACACTGGTGAAGTGTGTCCTTTCTTCACATTTGTGGCATGCCTTTGGTTGTCCGGCATTGTAAAGCACTCCCCTGTCCCACCCTATAAAAAACTGTTTGGGAGGTATATGGTAATTTTATCCTCCTGATGCAATTTTACTTTAAACTTCCAAGCCCCAGTCCAATAAAACTCCTCATCAATCACTGCCTCTGGTGTGCTCAAGCCCTCACACCTTTGATTTAACCAATGTACAATGTTTCCCACATGAACCCATTCATTTTGGAACATCACAGTCACATATCTGATGGCAAGTTCAGACAGTGGGATACAAAAAAGGGTGCCCATAAAGGAGAAAATTTAAGTTGATTATACTTGGTCCAGAATCTGTCCAAGGCATATGGGGTCCAGAAACTTGCATCAAAAATGTCCTCTCCTGACACGTGTATTAGAGCATAGACCTCTGACGCCATGAATCTCATGGATGCTTTCAATAGCCGTTTCCCCACGTAATACCTGTCAGGTTTTGTTTTAAGCCCACCCTTATATTGTAGTCTTACCTTGTTTATTCTTGAGGCAGGTTCCATAGTGTTAAATAAATCTGCATACCTTGCTCTAGATTCTCGGGGGGGGGGGAGTTGTAAGGGGCAGGTTGAGATGGAAGGAATATTCTGTGTAGAAGGGACAGTAGATCCAGAAGGGAAAGGGATTTGGAAGGGAGGATGAGTTCTTTCTCGGATTTCCTGTGATTCCACACACTTTCATTCCCCCCGTTTCCTCCAGTACCTGTGATGCCTGTCGATTGACAGAGCTAGTCCCATTTTCCCTCGACTGCTCTGGAGAGCTGATTCCAGGATTTAAAAAATCCATGTCCAAGTAGGGAAGCCATTTCCCTGATGTGCTCTGCTGCCAGCCCACTTCCTTTAAGGCCCTCTCCGGTGACTATTCTGTAGCTTCCCCTGTCTCTATGGAGGTTCCAAATGCTTTTTTAATTAAATCGTGTGCCAACAGCATTTTAGTGTGGCTGCCTGCTTCCTTTTCCTGCTCTCCACTTGGTGTCTCCTCTGGTGCATTAATGTTGATTCTGTCCCCTTGGTTTCCAGCTACTTCCTTCTTCACTAGCAATTTTCTTTTTAAATAGTGATCTTCATCTTCAGCCAGCAATTTGAAGAGAATGGTCCTCCTTTCCTCCAGTTCTTTTTACAGCTGGCTTCCTGCCATAGCAATATTCACTGGTGATGTTTCCAAACGTTCGTTTTCCTCCAGATCTTCCATATCTTCTGCCATCTCATCCATTTCCTCCTCAGAAAATTCCTCTTCACTTCTGTTCTCCATTACAGTTTACTCCATGCCTGCTCCGGCTGGGGCGGAGGATGGACCCGCAGCCTGCTGCTCCTCATGCTCCTCAGGTTGAACTGACTCCATTAGCAGGGCCAATAGCACCATCTGCCAACAGAGTAGGGGCATTTCCCCAGTGTCCTGACCAAATTTCCCCCATTCACTAAAAAGACCACCAACAGCTTAATTTGGTTCAGCTTCAGTTGTCTACCATCTGTATCTCCCCCCTTCCCTGCAATGAGGCTGAAAATAAGCAGAATTGTCTAGCCCTCCTTTCCTGGTCAACAAAACCTAACTAACTAACTATCTAACTAACAAAGGGCTAAAGTTCTATTTATGTATTTGTTTTTGGTAACCAGGTTAAGTGCACTAGATATAGATGTGTCAAATAAAATGTTGTGAGGGACCAGGAATCTGAAAAACCAAGACAGATGTGAAAAACAGGAGAAAAAATCAGTTTGTAGCTGAAAATTAATTCAGAGTCTTGTTCATGTCTGAGGATTCACTGGGGGCACCGAATGTAGCAGAAGCTAATCTCAATTGCTCTAAGTTAGTTAGGCAATCTTTCTAGAAAATTCAGTACATATATATAGACCCTAAGAGGGGATAAAGCACCAGGCCCAGAAGGGATCCATCCCAGGGTGCTTAGGAAACTGGCTGACACCCTGGCTGCACCCCTGGTGGACCTTTTTAACTCCTCCCTGCAGTCAGGGTGGGTGTCTCATGACTGGAGGATGGCCCATATCATGCCTATACACAAGGGCAGCTCGCTAGAGGAGCTGGGAAACTATAGGCCGGTTAGCCTGACATCGGTAGTGGGCAAAGTGATGGAGGTCATCTTGAAGGAGAGGCTGGAAGGGGTTCTGAAGGCATGGGGTCACCTAGATGATCACCAGCATGGCTTTGTTAAGGGCAGATCATGTCAGACCAGTCTGGTGGAGTTCTATGAAGGGGTGGTGAGTGCACTGGATCAGGGCAAGCCAGTGGATGTCCTCTTTCTGGATTTCAGCAGGGCATTTGACTCGGTGCTGCATCCCGGGCTACTGGGGAAGCTAGAGGATATGGGGGTTGGGGGCCAGATGGTCAGGTGGATAGGAAACTGGCTAGCGGGGCGTGTACAGAAGGTGAGGGTGGTGGGGAGGTCTCATCCTCCAGGAGAGTCATTAGCAGGGTCCACAGGAGTCGGTACTGGGCCCACTCCTGTTAAATGCCTATATCTCAGACATCAGAAGCGGTATCAGGAGCGGAATGAGCCTCTTTGCCAATGACTCGAAGCTGTGGGTGGTGGTGGAAGGGGAGGAGGGGAAGCTGATTCTCCAGAAGGACCTGGAGACTCTGGGGAGGTTGTCACGAGCCTGGAAGCTAAAGTTTTGTGCTGCGAAATACAGGGTTCTGCACCTGGAGGCCAAAGAAATGGCTTATGTGTACACCTTGGGGGAGGCACTGCAGGTTTCTAGGGAGGGAGAAGGACCTCGGGGTGGTGGTGGATGCCAAAATGAATAACTCAGAGCAGTGCAGAAGGGCAGTGGCCCAAGCAAATAAAATGCTGGGGTGCATAGCCAGGGGATAACCTCAAGGAGTCGAGAGGAGCTCCTTCCACTGTACTATTGCCTGGTTAGACCACAGCTTGAATACTGCATGCAGTTTTGGCATCCCTACTTAAAGAAGTACATTGCTCTTCTGGAGAGGGTCCAGAAGAGGGTGACCAGGATGATACTGGGACTGGGGAAAGGCCCTATGAGGAGAGATTGGAGGAGCTCAACCTGTAATCACTGGAGGAGAGAAGGAACAGGGGGGATATGATAGAGGTCTTCAAATATCTCAAAGAAATGAACAGGGTAAGCCTTGAGGGAGTGCTTCAGCTGAGGGAGGTAGGAGCTACCAGGGGACACTCAATGAAGCTGGACAAGGGGACACTGAGAGGGGAAACAAGGAGATGATACTTCACTGAGAGGGTGGTAGAGCCCTGGAATGTGCTAACCAGGGAGTTGGGGGCTGCTGCAACTGTGGAGGGTTTCAAGAAAGGCTGGGATAGGTATGGTGCATTCCAGAGCCTCGCTGGGGGTGGGGGACCTTGTGGGGGGGGGGATTAACGGTGCCCTGAGAAGGCACTGATCATCGAGCAGACTCGATAGACCATAGGGCCTAATCTGCTGGCTTCTTAGTATGTTAGTATGTATGTTAGTATAATCATACTTTAACAGGATGTGACAAGCGAAGGCTATATTACAGACTGCTAAGGATAAAAACATGAGATGTGGAAAATTGAAAATTATTTTAACTTACATAGTTTACCACTTGAACAAATCAAGGAAACCTGTAATTACTGCAAGTCCACCCAGAGATAAAGAAGTCACCTTTCATTCCGCTGTACACAGAAAACAACACTCAAAGACTGATGGTTTATTATTATAAAATAGGTACAGAGAGTCCTTTAAACTGATTGGCTAGCAGCCTTTGCCAGCTATGCTCATTTTTAGCTTATACCACACAAAATAATAAGTGCCTGTATCTGTACAGATCCCTTCGATGCCACTGCAAATGCGATTTCACTGCCATTTTTTTTAGTTTAGCGAGTGAAATAGGAAGCCACAAAAGTAATTAATAACACTCACAACACTTAGAAAAGTGTTCTATCCAGCCTAGAAATCCTCCCACTGCCCCTCCTGAGTCACTTTCAGCCCCAGATGTCATGGAGTTTATAAACTCTCTCCCAACTCGCAGGCAGGGGAGACTGGCAGGACCTTTGTGAACAGCACTACCGCAGATGGTAGCAACACAGTCAGGAAACCGCAGTCTAGCTGGGGGCCCATCACAGCCACCTGCAGCCCACCACAGTGCTCCTAGTGACACCAGCAAGTGGAACATCACCCCAAGGGACAGTGGAGGGACTGTTTTAAATAAAATAACACTACAGTGCATTCCCTTAGTATGTAATTTGGATGTATGCACATTCCGGATGCACACACAAAAAACTGAAGTCCCGATCCTTGCCCAGTTCCAGTAATATTAAAGAGCAGCAGCTGACGCTATTAGGACAACTTTAACACAACATGTTTAGACACAGTTCAGCTTGTATTTCACATTAGTTCTGTATTTCTCATCCCCATTATGAATTACTGAGGCCATCTGCATGAAAATGGGATCTTTGCTCCTGAAGAGTTCATCTGTTCCTATTGCTTTCTCCCCACCTGGGGTCATAATGCTCTATTTGTGACATCACAATTGCTCCCATGGCAACAGATTGTGATATCACAACAGAGGACTATGACATGAAGTAGTGAATAAGAAAACGAGGCAGACGAGCACTAAGGTATATATAGCATGTTTCCATGCACATTTCTCAGCAATAAGTAATGGAGAGGAGACATCTATTGAAAACATATGGAATGCAAGCTGAATTGTACCTAAATATTACGTTTTTCAAAGTTTTCTTTGAAGTGTTAGCAGCTCTTTAACTGCTTCATTTGTGTGCACATGGTTTCTCACTTGTATGCACACTTTTTCAGAAAGATGCTCTCTAGCAGATCTCTAGAAGGTTGTTGCCACCTTCTTGCATTCACTTGTGCTTGCACAAGGAACGCAGTCTTGGGACTATACGGGAAATGAGAGGTGTGTCACTGCCAAGCCAATTACAGCTGAAACCGCAATGGGTTTCAAATCAAATCTGTATTTATATAGCGCCTTTCAGAATCAAGGCGCTGTACACAATATAAACCACAATATTAAAAACAGACAGCAATATAAATTATTTAAAATCAGTCTGGAAAAGCCAATGAGAATAAATACATTTTTAACATTTGGCAGTGTACACCAATGACCAGGCACTCTGGTCATGACAGCAGTTCAGCTTTGCTGGCATGGCATGAGCTAGACTTCCAAGAAATGAACTGCTACAATGGGAGTGCTTCATTTCTTTCTGTAGCCCGGACTCCAGTCATGTGCATTACAGTGCACACTAATGCGAACGGCTGGAGTTATGGCTACAGCTTTTTACATACCAAATAAACTTGTTTACCATGCAGCCATGTAAATCAGAGCGAAAAAAAAACCTTGTTTTATTTTTCCTGGACAGCAGCTCCCTATGTCTTTTATCATTGCTCATTCTTCTGTACATTCACATACACAGAAGGTTTTCTGTAAAAGAATGTCAGGGCATCTCCGAGTTGTTATTTTATTTTCACAACACCGGTAAGCCATCTTCCTTTACAGTGATGGGAGGGTGGCTCCTGAGATAGTACACAGAGAGAGAGATGGGATAACTGGTACCTTTGCTGCAGGAATCTTGTGTCTGTGTGCATTTCCAGCAGACAGTGGTTTTCAGGTTCATTCCATCATGCAGAAAGAATGATCCATTCTGCAGACTGAATGTCAGGGCTACCCAGCCACCCGCCCATGGATCTCTGCTGTCACAGCCATTCTGTGTACCATAACTCAACCTTCTGTGTTCCTAGCGCATGTATGTGACCCGCGATGGTGATGTCATCCACTTGATCTGGGTAGCAGCTGCCACCACTCCCCCATGGCTCCCCATCCACTCATGCTGCAAATCTCTGGGTACCGACTGCAAGTGGCAGAGAGTGGCAGACAGGGTCAGCACAGCGCTGTGTTAGGCATCTGTCAGTGTGTGTATGCAAGAGGGCAAATCCCTGTCTGGGTACCATGGGAGTTGTAGAGTCGCCCACCGTGGAGACAGTAAGAAGCTACTTGTCAGGCCCCCACCTCGGTCTCCACTCTTCAGCTATTGTGTCCCTCGAAGCAGTTGTGGCCCAGTGGCAGTAGAGGAGAGAGAGAGTAAGCACTTGCTCTACAAGAGAACATGTCAGGGTGCACCCCCCCACCCCTCAAGCCCCGGTCGCGTGCATGTCCCATTTTCTGTTGCCACTTGTTGAAACCCAAACCAGCCGTCACACCAAGCCATGCAGCAACTGGCTGTACCAAGGAGTCCTCAGCAGCAGTGTTGTCCTTGAGCAGAGCAAAGAAGCAAAACATGGTACAGTGCACCTGTTGTTGGGGGCATACACTAGAGCCCCAGCTTGTCCAATTAGCAAATCATGGCGGCAATGGAATCCTGAGGATGCCAACATCTCCCTGCTGAACCTGCTGTCAGCATGCTACTGAGACGCAGAGATGCAGACCCCCCCCCCAGACAGAGAGTAAGAGAGAGAGAGAGACAGCACACCTGGGACCCTGGCACCACAAGCTGAGCTGCTCCTCTTTTTTTCATATACTTGAGCAGTTTCTATATCATCCCAGGGACTATTCAGGCTTCACAACCTCCTTTTATATTTTATTTAAACAGAAATACAAACAAATTGCAAAACAAGGGTCCCTTGTTTCTTTTTCTATAAAACAGCTCCTTCGGAGCAGTTATTCAGTTATCTGGGTGAATAGAGCCTAATCTAAAAACAGACTAAAAAGATTAATTGAAGCTTCCTTTTCTTTACAGCAGTCTGTTGTGTTATGTTAGCAAGGGGACATACGGTGTGTTACTAAAAACAGCACTAAAACAGTACCTGCCATGTTCCACATTTAATCAAGGCTTGCAGCATCAGCAATATTCAATATTGATTTTATGTTTTATTTGGCTCAGCCATATACGGGACCATGAAGGGGGAGGAAGAAGAAATATTAAAATGCAGGGGATAGAAAAGTATAGCAGAGGTTACTGCAGGTGGCCAGCCATGCAGCGGAAGTTAGAAAAGATAACCAAAAATAAGAAGAGGGTCAAGAAAATAATGTGAAATGAAAAAGAAAGAGGGGATAAGGTTTATTAATATGATCCAGCACATCAGATAGGATGCCACCCAGTCACACTCTCCTAGAAGTTGCATGATTTTCCGTAGGATGGAGATTTCAATCTCATAATCAGTTTTTAAAACCGTGTACACAAGTATCAATTTTATACAAAAGGATTATGCACAATGGATGTTTGTTTCAGTACACAAGTAAAATATTTCTGTAGTTGCCTGACAGATTAATTAAGAAATACATCCTGCAAGTCTGTTTTACATGGAATTGTATGTTTCAAATATTGATTCCCATTCAGTTAATGTCCCATCTATACTGACTATTAGTAAATTCATCCCATTTCTGATCTTCAAATTGATGCCAAGTACCATTCAACAACTGCGTACTGTAGATTATGTCCTTCTTCAGTTATTTCATTGCTCTCACAGTGTATACATAGCTACTGTAAAACTCAGTTCTAAAAAACGACACAACATCATACTGTTTACATTTTTAATTTTTATCACCAGCATGCAAGTCAGATACACTTACTGAGTTTATTATCTAACCTGTAAGGATGGAGCAATGTTATACAGTGGGAACCAGTTTGCAAAAAATAAGCTTCCTCAGGAAAGAAAATTTACAGGTTCAGAGCAGCTCTCCTTTAAAGAACACTCAGTTGGAATGGACCTTAGGACAGCGTAGGAGGTTTACTAGAGCACTGTGGAAGCACGTGATCGGACTGCTGTCCACTGCAGTTGCACAGTGCTCTGGCACAGTTTCCAGTGATTGTGTTTATACAGCCATTCCCTCCACAGGCCACATAAACACACACCCTTGGTGGTACTCTACTTTTTCTTCTGCAACTGTGGTACTGACAACCGCCAGTCACCAGATGCCAGCTCTGACAGAACTGCGCATGCTCGATGTCGGAGCCTCCATTTTGTGAATGGCAGACTCTGGCTACCATATTCAAAGTAATTAACCTTTACAACTTTCATTCATTCCTATTCAAGTGTCCAAATCAAGAATTTATAACATGCCCCTTCAGCCAGAAAATAATACCTCCGTGGAAACAAAGACGGGCACACGCCTGTCACTTCAGGAACGAAGAGATAGTCCATGCCACCAACGGAAAGTGCAGAGATCACAACGGTTGGGGAAATTGAGCTGTCCAGCTCTCAAAATGAACTCTGCCAGAAAAGCCAACAGGAGACCAAGGCGAATGTCGAGGCCATTGCGCCCAGTGCAGCAGCAGGAAATAAACAGCACAGAATGTGGTAAGGAATGAGCCGCTGCCAGAGCCAATAGATAAGTGTCAGCAAAAAAGGACCTACTTGGCCCATCGAGTCTGCCCCATCTGACCTATGAGCCCTGCACACTCCATTATTATTCATGAGCTATCACTACGTAATGGGGTGGGATATGCAAGCCACTCAGTTCTGAGGAAAGCTTACGCCAGAATGTCAGCATACGTGCACACCCACATGTACGCTAGCTGCATAGTCGCCCACCTAGTCACTGCTTTCATTACTGCAGCACTTTTAAAATGTACTGACTGATATTCTTTTTGTTTTAGCTCTTCAGCTGTTAGTCTGTTGCTGCATGTTTTAATCTGTGCTTTTGGGATGCCAGCATATGTGCACACCTATATGTGCGCTAGCTGCACAGTCGGCCACCTGGCCACTAGTTTCACTATGGAAGCACTTTTAAAAAGTGCCAACTGATATTTCTTTTATTTAAACTCTTCATCTCTTAATATGTTGCTACATGTTTTAATCTGCACTTTTGCCTATGGTTTGTTGTCTACACTCTGTCACATAATAAACCTTTTTAAAACCGAGCAAGGTAAGTGTTTCTTCTACTTGCTTAAGACATAACTACTGGTGCTTTCAGTTAGTCTGTTTGTGCCATTTTACTTGGGACCAGCCACTAAGGCCAGCAGGAGCGACATCTCTGACTAGCAACTCCTTGCTGCATTTTCGGTGCAGCTTCCACCATGCGGCACCCACCACTCTCACTGCTCGTCTGAAGCCAGTACCAATACCAAACAGCCATTCATTGTTTTGCTAATTGATCCCCCTCCCTGCAGCTAATCTGTAATCATGTGACAAATGCCATGCTACTGCCAACACAGCTGGAAAGCCATCTAGGATTGCTTGCTCCACAACTCCCAGGTACCTCGCAGCAAATTTTCTCCTGGTTGGTACATCCCTCACAAACTTTCTCCCAGCTAGAGAGTATAGGGCAGGGAACACACATTACAGCAGGTCTTTCATAAGCCATTCCTAACACAGTCTGTATAGCCCCTCTCCTGTAGTCTCTCTCTGTTAGTTCTTCTGCCTGTAACTCAAATTCCTCCTTCAATGAGCAATTCCACCTTATTCTTAGATATTGTCTATAGGGAATGCCCAGTTCCACATCAACACATCGACAACATTGTTGTCAACATGTTCAACAGTGATGGGAACAATGCCAACTATTGGCAGTGTTCCTAGAAACATAGAAACATAGACTTTGATGGCAGATAAGGACCACTTGGCCCACCCAGTCTGCCCATTTTCCTACCTACTGGATAAGCTACAGATTCTAGTTAACCAACAGCCTACTTCTTGCCACCCCCCCCACTATTGGGAAGAAGTGTTTTTGTGTGGGGGGCTTCACCCCTTGCACCTCCCATGTGGGGGGCTATGCCCACTACACATCCCCATCTCTAATTAACCAACTCCGAGCTGGAGTTGGTTTGGGGTGGGGGCGAAACACCAGGCGTCTTGGTGTCAGCATATAGCGGACCACCACACAACCAATCTCGACCTGGTGAGATTTGGCACTGTGGTGGTGTTCGCTATAGAAATGTCATTGTGGTGGTGTTCTACCATTTACAAGAGATGGGGTGAGCCCTATCTGCCCTCAAAATGGTGTTATCTGCTGTTTTTTCCAGAAACGTCTGCTAATAACAGTCTGTGATGTAATGCCCTCTAAGGTAACATCCCAAAAAAAAATCCAGTTTCTCTTTATGTATGCTGCATGTGAACCTGAGATTGTATTTTTTCTCATTCAGTCATGTTATAAAGGATTCTGCTCCTTCCATACTCCCTTTCCATACACACAGCACATCGTCAATATAAAGTTACCACCATATTATGCGGTGTGTGTGTGTGTGTGTTACTAAGACTACTGTACACCCTCTCCAACTCCCAGAAACATAGAAACAAATTAGCAAATGATGGGGCCACAGAAGCCTCGCCAGTGTTCCCAAAACTTTATGAAAACATGTCCCATCAAATTCAGAACAGTTGTACTGGATCAAAAACATTAAGGCTTCCAGCAAGAATGTTGCAGGAAATGTCTCTTTTTTGGGGTTGTTGCAAAGAAAGTATTCTCATGCCTTTATGCCATCTGTGTGTTTAATAGATGTATACAACACTTCTATATACAGTATATTCTTAACCACAGGAAATCTTCCTGCCACTCAAAGTTTTTAAACTAGTTGAGGGCATCCATTGTGTCTCTTAGGTATGATCGGACCCTCCTAGACAATCTTTAAGGAACACAAAATCCAAAAACTTGGATATCATGTAAGTTAGAGAACCCATCTCAGATACAACTGGAAACCCTGGCGGGCAGGTCAGAATTTTATGCAGCGTAGGCAGTGCCTAGAACATGGGTACTAGTGGATAAGGGGGGAAGAGATAATTCAATTCCTTTTCTCTGATGCAGCCATAGTATCTAGCATCTCGCAGCAAGGTGAACAATTCTACATTGAATTTCTTTGTGGGATCCTGATTCAGTGTGCTATAGTTTCTTTCATATTCTTGCAGGTCCAAAATACATTTCTGTTATTGTTCCCTTTCCATTAGAACAACATTTTACCCCTTTATCCGCTGGCTTTATAATAAAGCCAGCTCTTTAAATAATCCATCCAGAGCTTTTTATTCATTCAGGCAAAGCATTGTATGTGTTTTAGTACCTCCTAGCTCCAACAGTTGGTTTACTGCTTTCAAAGCAACTTTCTCATTTGCTTTTTTACTGGAGTTAACACTTGGGGTGGCACAAATGTAGAAACATCTTTAAAAAATGTTCCCTTAATTCATTGCATGTCTCTTGATCGAGCTTAAAATCATTATTACTGTTAGTAATAAACTGGTTATCCAAACTATAAAGTTAATTTAGAGTCTGCAGATTTTCAAGGCCCATGCCTCAAGCTGTTCTCCCTCTCTGACCTATCAGTGCTATCTAACAAATCCAATATATCTCTGCTACCTTGAATAGGTATATCAGAGTCCATGTTAACCACAACACAAACCCACTTTTTTTTCTCCATTCTGCCACTGCACCTGACCCCCCCCTTAATAGCCCTCCTACAGCCACGCCCTCTCTCAATGCTGTGCCTAATCTACTCTTCCCTTCCCCCTCTCCCTTCCACTCTTCAGATAAGCCAATATCACATGACACTGGCTGGGTTTGCATCGAGCAGTGTTCAAACCCTTGTGGGGTTCTGCTCCAGAGGGTTGAGGCTTGCCTCTCTCCCTTCTACCCTCATTCTTTTGTGATGGTAGAAGGGTGATCACCACATCTACCTTTCCCCGGGAAAGCTGGTACCCCACTACACTGACTCTGCGAGTATCGGGCAGTGTCAGACCCTTATGGAGTTTCCACTCCAGAGGGTGAAAAAGGACTTGCCTTCCTCTCTCCTGTACTGTCTCCATTCCTGCAGACCTGGTTACCCAGTCCCTCTGGTTTCGGGTTGCTTCCGGCCGAGACTGACCCATGCAGAGTCTACATCCTGGTGGGTCGAAGGTCTGTCCACCCTTACTCTGTCACTCCTCCTTCTGCCCTATACTTCAGTCAGCCTGACTATGTTCTCCTTCTTCCCCCCACCTATTATGTCTCTGCAAAATGGCTTACCCTCTAACCTCATGTATTGAAGCTGCAATATTTTATTTGTACTGCTTGAACATTTTCACATAATAAGCTGGTCAGCCTTTCTTGCTTCAGATCTGTATCACAGTATATGTTTATCTTGGTTTATGCTACACTTAGTCGTCTCAAATTTGCATCATAGTATGTAATCTTCTTTTGTTTTATTTTTTGTATCTTGAATTATGTATACAAATTGTCCCCGGACACATCTGGAAATGACCTATTATAACTCAGTATGCCTTTCCTGGTGAAACTTTTTCAAATAAATAAATAAATTATTATATTCAGGATCTTGCTCTGATAGTAGCACAATGAAGTCCCCCTCAACTGCTGACACAGACTGCAATTAGGTGTATTCTGTACTTTCTTCTGTGCTTTCCCTGGTCAGTCCCAAAGTGCTTTGTCCTCTTATCTTGCGTCTATTTGGATTTTTTTTTTTTAAATCCTATTTCAATCTGATTATTCTGAAAAGTAAGAACAGGCACACATGGGTTTTACACATGTCACAGTTTGGGCTGGAGACATAGGAAAGGCATTTAGACGATAAACTTGTTTTATCTTTTGTAAGTTCTTTAGTTGTGAGGTTAATTATCATTTTCCTCCTCTTGAGCTCTATTTTTCCTCCTGTTCCTGCTCTTTCCCCATCTTGTGCACTTTTTTCCTTTTTCTTGAACATGGGGTTGCTTTTTCCTTTGCCTAAAAACTGGCACAGGTTTTTGGGTTTGCATAAAAACAGAATTTGTAGGCAGATAAGGACCGCTGGGCCCATCCAGTCAGCCCATGTCTCTCTACTGACACTATTACAGCAGACCATACCCGATCTACAGCTTCCTCCTCCGCCCTCCTTTCCACTATGATTCCCTTGTGCTTATCCCATGCATTCTTGAACCCCACCACAGTTTTCACCCCCTCCACCTCCACTGGAAGGCTGTTTCTTCACTCTGTTCTTTTTCCAAAGAGCTTCTGTCTGAGTAGGTTTGCTGTTCCTTTTCATTTTCCTCCTTTCCCTACCAGTTTCTTGATTTTGACCTCCCTCTGCTTACTGACTTCTCTCATCTTGAAGATTTGCTCCAGGAATAGATTCTTCCTTCAGCATAGTCTGCCCTAGCACATTCTCATTTATTTTGCTTCCTCTTATCAGTTTCTTCTGTAGGTTTTTGTCTAAACCAGCAAAGGCAGGGTTTTGTTGGTCTTTACTCAGATTTTCTTTGAGGGCATTTATCTGTTTATTTAGTTCATCGTACCTTTGTGTGCTGTCCTTTATGAGGCACATTTTTTTGCTCCTCCAGGTACCCTGCAACTCCTGTCCTTTGGGCTCTCACATGTTGGCTCACACTCTGCCTGTCAAACCTAACCCCTGCTGCCACGCCTGTTTCCATCAGACCCTTACTGACATTCCACATTGGTGGTTCAGCTTATCTCTTCCAGGGCCCCCCGCAGGAGTACAACAGGGGGAGGAAGCACCTGTTTCACTGGAGAAATCAGTTGGAGGCTAGGCACAGTGCACTGGGCAGTAGGCAGTATGAGGGAGGCCTACTGAAGGCCATCATCCAGTGTTGCAGGGTGACCATAATTTCCACTTTTATGGGGCACCCACCCACCTGATGCAATGTGTGTGGCCATGGCGGTGTCCTAGGGTGGGGGTGTTTAGCAGCATATGGTCACCCACATCACCAAGAACGCCTCTATGAACCACTACCAGGAGCCATTATGACAGCAGTGCACTATGACCCTCCCCATGGGAGGGGAGCATCCAAAGGATGCTTTCAACTCCCTCCCTGCTGGCCTCCAATCCTGGCATCTAGGCTGAGGGTGTGAACCCTGACTGCAGTGTGCCAGAGCAATGTCCCATCACTCAGGGTCACAGAGCCAGCTATAAGGCACTTTAATTATCTGCAGGAACCATCTGCAAGTATCTCTTCCCACTCTCATCTGTTCCTAAACTCTTCTAGTCCTCCAGTTGGTAATTTGGTTAAACATAAACAATGTGGTAACTTGTTGTCTTCTAAATATATGTAACCCCTAGGCAACGCTACTCCCAGAGTTACACCCCTGCCTACTACTAGGATGTAGGCTGAGGGGTTTGGGTTCCCAAACTTTGCTTACAAACTGGTGCTTTTCCATTAGGTTCTATAATGCCTAGTGCCTCTACCCCGAGTTTAACTTTAAAGTGGGATAGCTATTACCTGGTACAACCCACGGGGATGTCATACCACCCGCTATTACCTTTAGCCACCCCAACACATGACCCAAAATACAATTCCCCACATTTTCAGACATTTTGTAATTAAAGATATTCTCTAATAATATGCTCACAGCAACCATTTGCAAAAAACGGTAACAATAATATTTATTTAGGGGGCACAGGAGTTAGGATGGGGGGAACAGGAGGAGTAGAGGTTATGCAGTGATCATTGTTGTTTACAAAATGTACAATTGATTTGGTTTGTGCTGGTGAAACCCTCCAACTGGGTGAGTACTAGATTAAACAGAAAAAGACATCACATTTTACCAAGCAGAAATGATACCCAGAGCCCTGGCTACCTAAGCTGCATTTGATCAGATGGAACACATTTCACCCCCCCCCCCCAGCTGGTACCAGTTCCCAGACATAAATGAAGCCCCACAATCTCACACTATACCCTGGGTACCCAATTACCAAAGTTCTGGATGGTTGCAGGCCTGGTAGATATTGCAGCTGGTGGCATTGGTCGCTTTGATTTTAAAGAGGACAGGATTAACTTGAAAGACAATTTAACAAGCAACACCTTTAGTGCCTAGAAGAAGTGTAGGGGTTGCCCTGCTTTTGGCAGAAAAGCAGGGATTGCCCTGTTTATAACAGACTAAACAATTCAGGAGGAGGTAACCAGCAGGTTACACAGGTTGAAACTTGGGTTAGACATCCTGAATATTCAGCACATTTGCATGTTTGTCTCATCCAGCACATTTATAGGTTTGACACATCAGGTAGGGTGAAGAACTATCATTTCCAGGTCACAAAGCACAATCTGAATTTTACTTTCGGGGTCTCAGTCCATTAATGTGGTATTGCAGCTATGGCTGGTGGCTCCACAGGACATCTTGACCTTATAACTAGCACAGTTACATTTCAGTACATTTATATGATACTTTTGGGCTCACATGGGTCCCCCAAATAGTTGAATGCTGCTTGGGCTCACCTGGGCCCCCCAAGTAGTTACAATGCATGGGCTCACTTGGGTACCCCCAAACAGTCATGGTCAGCAAAGGTACTACTCTGTCCTGGGCTCACAATGGGTACCCCCAGAACAGACAGGATTAGCACAGTTCCAAAATAAAGCCCCACCCTTGCTGGGCTCAGGTTATACGCAGCAATAGGGTGCAGACCCAACAACGATTTTACTTTATACAGTCACTTAGGCAAGGCTGCCCCAATTCAGCATGGTTACTTTCTTTCTTGTACCAGAGGTACAAGGGTACTCACTCAGGCTCCTCACAGTCGAACCCCACTATGTATGCTCCTGAGCGCTTCAGTTCTCTCACAACTGAGGCCTTTTTTCAGCTCTCTCACAGCTGCTTGATGACATCTGGTTCTGGTCCACATCTTTCCCCATCATGGAAGGGTGGGCTAGCACCTAGGGGACATTCTGGCAACCCCCAGGCTAGCAGTTCAACATTAACTAAATTACTTTCACTTAAACTGCAATAAAACAAGAAAAAACCCTCCTGGGTGGAGAGGCTTAGCTGGATTGCTAGGCCCATTTACTCTGCTGAGAACCTGAGCCTCCACCCCGTGGGGGGCTCACGCTCGAATCTCTCTCGATCTCCCTCTTGAATCTGGCAAAATGCTGTAAAACAATGTCTCTTATAGGGATCTCCTGAGGCTCCTGATTGGCTGAAGCTTTTGGTTGCAAGGCCTCTGATTGGCTGGTGGGCCTGTCGGTCAGGAAAATGAATTATGCATGAACCTCACTCGATGTACAGTTAGTCTGCTGTTTTGGCCCCTATAATTAAGTCCCTATAAGTCCCCATGAGCACTTGACATTCACCTATGAGCTTGGGTTAATGTCCCACAAGTTCTGGATTTGTTTTTCCTGGCTTTCTGATTGGTTGTGGCTGCTTGCAATGGCTGCTGAAATACACAGTCCCTTAGCAGATCAAGTACAGTCCTGAATCAAAGTCCTGGTGCAGCCAGAAATGATTAAATATTTGCACCAATGCCCTGCAGTCCATCAGCACTGAAGGTGTACTTGCTGTCACTGCACAGATTTGCTAAATTGCTCAGTCCATTTTCCTGTCACTGCTGCCAATATTTTAGCTTCCTGACATGCAGCAGCAGGCAGGCTGACATTTCTCTGAGTCCTAATAGGTGCTGGTGCAGCCAGGAGTAAAGCATTATTTATTTCAAAAACTTTTCCCCCTGCAAAACACTTTCCTCCAAAATACAAGGCAGTTACAATATTATTTTTCATTTCTTTTTCCCCTTTTTGGCCACAGCAGAGAACAAGCTGCCCCGAAAGCAGACAGACCCTCATGAATATTTAAATATGATCAGGGCTCCGGATCAGCCCCAATCGAACACACCTTGTGGATCTCTTTTAATTTTCAAAAGAGCAGCCACTCAGGGTCCTGTCCATGGTCACTGAGTCCCACTTACCACATGGGGATCCCAGGACTGACAGAACACTGTCTGGTACAACTGCAATTTCGGGCGATCATAGCTCAAAGGCGCTGCTAATGCCTGGGCGATCCCCACTGCCCCGAGGGCACGGCTTCAAGTGGTAGATCGCAGTTTAACTTTTTGAGCCCCACAGAGCTGGATTAGTACTTCAAGCTGGAAGGGGCACCAGAGAGAGCAGAAAGAGGACCAGGGGACAGAAACAAAAAATGCAGGCCAAATCAAGAGGCGCCCGGGAGAGCAGGACACAAGGGCTGCAAGAGGCAGGTAAGCCTCCATTTGGCAAAGGGTTACATATATCTCTACTGTAATGATTGTGTAAATTACACTAATTTTGAAGGACAATACGCTTTCAAGTTCTAGTAAACAGTGCTTTAATATCCTCATATGAATCGCTTGAAAGTTGTACTTCATTCATCTCCATATGATTTTTGGCTTTCTCCTTCCATTTGGCAAATCGATTGTTTTTGCATATGCAATAAAGAAAATGCTGAGGGAAGCAACACACCTGAACATCTCTATTGCATAAGCGTGCCTCTATATTTCAAGATCAATACAGCGCTATTCAAGACTTCAAGGTGAGGATTCAAGTGTGAGAAGGAGTCACATCCATCTTCCACAAACCTCGATCTGAGCCCTACAATTTAAAGGATGCAATTGAACAAAAGTTGGATAAGCTGGAGCAACATGGCATCATGTCCAGAGTATAGAGGAGTGATTGGGCTGCTCCAATCATCATAGTCCTGAAACGTGAAAAAGCAGTGCAGCTCTGCAGCAAAACTATAAGGTCATAGTAAACCAGTGAGTGGATCCAGACCCCTGCCCCTTACATAAAGCAGTGGACTAATTTGCCACACTTGTGGGTGGTAAAATTAAGCAAAAAGGCTTGACGGTGTGTATTATTGTGTATTAATGTCATGCCTCAGGTGACTGAAGCATGAGGATGCAGGCTGAGTGCATTCAACACCTGAGAAGTGCCATTATTACACAATAACACATATCCCTGAAGTGCCTTATTGCTACTATACAATGATTTGTTTATTAAGAAAAGAAAAGATTATAACAAAACTTTTAAAATGGATTTTTAACTGGATTTTGTTATGTGTAGGTATACGAATAAAAAAAAGTGCAGTTTTTGTTATGCATTAGGTGGTGGTGGTAGGGTGCTGGCTCTGCACAGGTCTGTGTTACTATCTCCCCCACACACACACACTTCCCCTCTCTCTTTTGTGTTTCTCCTGAAACACTGTGATGCAGTTTGTGTGTATAGCAGGAGAAGGTATTATTTTCTGTTTTCATATCGTGGCCATGACTTTCAGGAGCAGGTCAGTGTGTGGAGCGAGCATGACACTTATGTGCACATGCACTCAAGCAATTGTGGTATGGAGCAGGGGAATGGAAATGCCAAGAGACTTGCAGAGGTGAGTTTGATACCAGGAAAGTGAGGAAACTACTTGTAGCACATAAAACATTTCTTGTGTTTTGCATATCACCACTGTGTGTGGTTTTTCAGCAAAAGATATGGTAGAACGGGTATCCGCTGGCAGTCATTTTTAGCGACATGCAGCAGCAGTCTGGAAAAAAACATTTTCTTTTGTTTTTTTTGTGTGTTTTTAATGTGGCTGTGTGGTTAATTGGGGGGGTGAGGGATGAGGGATGTGAATCTGTTAGGGTTCAGTGTTCCTTGTAGCTGATGGGGACTGGGGCTTCTGTATGGACTAAGGACAGTGGTTCTGTGTACTGATATGAGTTTACATATTTCTGTACTGCGATGTGATGGAGGGATTTAATGTATGTTATGAGGTAATGTGTGTGCCTGGACTTGATCCAGTGATGTTACTTTCAGATAACATCACTGCTCCAGGGACACAATGGCCAATCCAATTTCAAGAAATGTTCTTGCCACTGTATAGTCTTCAGTAAAATGTCCCTCTCATTTGCCTACCAACAGATGCAACCATGACTCGAAACTTCTAATCATCGACATGCACAAAGGACTTCACCAGGATAACCAGCAAGTCTATGAGGTGTCAGTGGTACCAGCTATCATCCAACATGCCATGGACCAGATTTTATATGCTTCAACCAGGTTGCCTGCTGGACGGACAATATTGTAGTTACAGCACCCATGATGGAGAAGCACCTACCATGCCTTCATTAGGTCATGACCAGGTGACAAAAATACAGGGTGAGAGTTGAAACTGAGAAGTGTCAATTCCTACAGGAGTCTATGGAGTACCTACATACAAACATACGAAACTGCCAGCAGATACCGGCCATACAGTCTATCAAGTCTGCTTGAGTGTGCAGCTAGCAGTTCATTACACTGCAGCTGCCTTTCCCCTCCTTTACTTGCATAACCATGACCCTCCCCCTCACCTTGTCCCATCCCCTCTTAAAATTGCCCACCAACTTTCAGAACACTGCCTCTTTGGGCAGTACGTTCCACTTTGTCACAACTCTTTCTGTGAAATAGTGCTTTCTCATTTCTACCCTGAATCTTCTCCTCCACTCTCAGACCATGCCCCTAGTGTCCCTCCTCCCTCCTCCTCTCTTTAACTTAAAAATTCCTCTGTACCAGTCCTGTTTAGTCTTTTCACATATTTAAAGGTCTCTGGCATAGAATAGCACCTCTGTCCCTCCTCTCCTCCAGGGAATACATGTTAAGCTCCCTCAGCCTCTCCTTGTAGGGTTTGTCTTGCAATCCCAGGATCATCTTGGTTGCTCTGCATTGGACCCCCTCCAACAATTTAACATCTTTCCTTAGGTATGGGTGCCAGAACTGCATGCAGTGCTCCAGGTGCGGCCTCACCAACAACCTGTACAGTGGCTGGATTACCTCCCTCTCTTGGTTGTGATTTCTCTAGCAATACATCCCAGCATCTTATTAGCTTTAGCTGCTGCTTTTCTACACTGTACTGAGTGTCACAAACCCACTCAGCAGGTCAGCCCTCTACTCCCAAAGTGCCAACCTCCAAGCGCAGTCTTGTGAACAGTTAACAGAAACAGGGTAACCCTTCTGTCTGTTTTGGGGGTTTGAATCAACCTTTGGTCTCAAGTCTTGGAGGGATTCAAACTGTGAACCTCTTGTTAGCATACCCAATGTACAGGCTCAGATAATTCCGTCTTTGGGGGGCCAGATATCTTTGCCTATGGGCCCTAACCAGGTGTACAGAAATGAACCCTTAAAAACTGTAATTAAAGATCTCAGATTTAAAACGCTTACCTTTTTCCAGTTTGGTATCACCATTCAAGCTTATGTACAGTGTCTGCTTTAACCATATATACTCCACTTGTAAAAGAAAAGAAATCAAAGACAGACCAAGTAGGCTCTAAAAATAGAGTTTTACTAAAATAGATAAAAAATATGTAAAACATAAAATACAGGACTATTATATCACAAGGCATACAAATCTATTAAAAGAACAAGGTTTTAACAGTACAATTCCTACTACAGTACTTAGATTTGTCTCTGTCTTTAAATACCTGCTTAAAGTGCTCAAAGATGTTTCTTTGTCAGAGTCTAGATAAAAGTGTCTTCTCTGAAGGAAAACAGAATATTGTTTAAAAGCTGGCTTTGCCCACCTCTTTGCATGAGGTCACCTAGATCCTCCCTGTCAGAATATATAAAAAATATATCTATACAAAAACAGGTTGTCTTTTCCGGAAGGTAAATTAATATTCTGTTATCTCAGCACAACTCATTTTCTTTTTCAAATGACATTTCTTTGATCTTTAAGCAGTATCCTCTCTCACACAGACATCAAAGCATTTATGTCTTTCTGCCAGATCTCACAGAGGTGCAACATGCTTTGTATCACCATGTGAAAATTGAACTGTGTTTCCTCTGGACATCATAAATGTTTATGATTTCCCTCTAGATACTACAGCTATAATTAACTTAGATAAATAGGAGGTCCTTGATCAAGGCCTGTTCTACTCTGTAATTAGCTTCTGGCCTTCCGGGTAACACCTTGTATCTAAAACTGTGTGTGTGTGTGTGTGTGTGTGTCATACTCACATGAGGGTTTCATAATTTCTCATGAGAGACAGTCCATAACCGATTTTTATATTACATAAAATGATACAGTGACCAGAACCAGCTGCCCAAGTGTCACACTGAGTGGTTCATTTGCCCTGTTATTATCACCCTGAGATCCTTCTCCTCCTCTGTAGTGGCTAGCTGTACCCCTCCAGCTGATAACAATTCCTTGGGTTCCTTGCCCCCAAGTGCATGATTTTCCACTTCTATGCGTTGAACCCCAGCTGCCATGTGTCTGACCAGTACTCAAGTTTATCCAGGTCATCCCTGCCACCATTCCATGACATTCACCACCACTCCAATCTTCATGTCATCTACAAAAAGACTAATCTTGTTCTTAATACCATGTGAGATGTCAGTGATGAAAATGCCAAACAACAGTGGGCCCACTACCAAGCCCTGTGGTACTCTGCTAGTTACAGCCCATGGCAATGACAGTTCCTCCCACCCCCAACAACTACCTTCTGCTGCCTGTCTTGCAGCCAGTTCCTGACCCATTCCACCATTTTTAACCCTGCACCCTGGTATTCCAACTCGCTGATCAACATTCCATGTGGTACCGAATGGAGGGCCTTGCTGAAATCCAGATACAGGACACCCACCGTATGGCCCCTTTCGAGTGCCCTAGTCACCCAGTCATAGAAGTTAAGCAAGTTCATCTGACAGGATCTGCCAGAGACAAACCCATATTGCCTTACATCCTGGAGACTATTTCCTTCTAGAAAGGTTACCAACAGTTCCTTAAGGATCATCTCCATTAGCTTCCCCACAATGGATGTAAGGCTGACTGGTCTATAGTTGCCTGGTTCATCCTTGGGTCCATGTTTGTGGATGGGCACCACCTGTGCCATCCTCCAGTCCTGGGGTACACACCCAGTACCCAGGGAGGTATTGAACAAGTCTGCTATTGGCTCTGCCAGGACCTCAGCCAATTCTTTCAGTACTCAGGGGTGTATGACATCTGGGACAGGTGTCTTATCCACCAGTGGGGCCATTAGGCCTTCCAGTACCCTGCCCACAGGGATTTCCCCATCTGTTATCCCTGCCCCTCCTGTACCCACCCCCTGTCGCATGTGGTAGTGACCCAACCTCTTCCCTAGTAAAAGCAGAACAGAAGTATTCATTGAGTGCTTCTGCCTGGTCTGCCCCCTTCTCCACCCACAAACCCTCATCCTTGCTGATCCTTACAATTTGATATTTGCAACTCCTTCTTTCCCTTATGTACTTGAAGAAATCCATTACCCCTTCCCTTATATCTTGTGCCAGTCTGAAAGCATTCCAGGCAGAAATGTCGGAAAAAGTGGCTAAAATTGCAGGAAAAGTTTCGGAGTTGGAAACCTGGGTTAATGTTAATGACAGATCAACAGATTTCTTCAAATGATGCTCAAATCTGCCTGCTAGAACAATCGGTGGCACAACTATTGGATGCTAATCAACATTTACAGTACATGATAAACTGGAGGATTATGAAAGCAGATCCCATAGGAATAATCTACATTTCTATGGCATCCCAGAGAAGGAAGAGGGGCAGCAAATAATACCTTTTAAACAGTGATTTCTCTGATCCACCCTAGCCCTCCTGGCTGATTGTGAACTGGATATTTAATGAGCTCACTGTGCTCTCGGCTCGAAACCCACTAATCCTGCAGCTAGACCTCATTGAATCATAGTGTATTTCCTTAAGTATACAACTAAGCAAGAGATCCTGCATACTGTAGAGCATGGAAACAGAACGTTCTTAAACTGGATAAACACATACAGGGCAGGATTCACAAAGAAGATGCGCTCAGTGCATCTCGGCTGCCCCGGCACAGGGGAGATGCACTGAGTACAAATTGGATGATTCACAGAGGAGGCACAGGGAGATGCCCCTTGAGCATCCCTTCTGTGAATAGCACAGTTGTGCCCCACCCAGGATGCATCGGGGCATCCCAGGCTGCACCGACGCATCCCCCATGTCAGACTCTGAACCCTTTGGGGCAGCACATCTCAGGATGCGCTGTGCCCAATAACACTATTCACAGCCAGGGGCATGCAAATGAGGCCATTAGGCATGCATGGCACAATGGGGCCATTAGCATGCCATTATGGCCCCATTTGCATTGTGCCCGGAGGGATGCCTTGGCAGAATGCACCAAACTGTAGACACCCCTGCCCTACCCTACCCTGGCCTGACCCCATCCCCAAGATATGCCACTCACCACGGTGGTACCATTTCACAAGCATGCCCCCAAACCCCCATAGCATGCCGCTCTCTACGGTGGTATCTGAGACAGCAGAACACCCCCAAGCCCTCATAACATGCTGTGCCCTGCGGCGATAGTAGAGAGATCTGAAAAAAACCTCCCACCCTAAGTCCCCAGTAAATGCCGCTTCTCACAGCGGTATTAGAGAGGTCTGAACAACCCCCTCCCCACCCAAGCCCTCATGAAAGCCACCCTCTGTGGCAGGTGTACAATTAGGATAGACCCACCCAGGCTCCCCCAGCCCACCCCTCTCCCCACCCCAGCACAGTCCCACTGTCAGCGGGCAGCTCAACCCACCAGCATACCGCCACAGCTGCCCACCAACAGAGCTGTCTGAGACTGACAGCTCCCATACTACCCGAAGCCCATTGGTCCACCAAAGCTGCTGAATCTAAGATCTTCACTACATTACTGTCAAGTGAGACATGATGCATTGTAGGTACAAGAAAAGCAATAAATCTGACTGAGATGGAGATCCCCGGGGGTTGTAAAACTACCATAAAGCTAGCAGGCTAATCTAGGAAAACTCCTAATAGCAGAAAGAGGGAAGGACACACTAGGACTTTACACACAAATCAAAATACTCTGCACAACATATGTTTTTGCAAATTCTGGAAGTACTATTCCTTTAATTATAGTGGCACTCATTTAATGTTGTCTTAAGTGGAAAGCTAGTAATCTTGTGGCTTTAGGACCCCTTCATAATATTTTGTTTTCAATATTGTAAGGCTATTCTGTTTTAGCATTTAATATATCTTAAATTGCATTTTTTGTTTGGTTAATCAATGGGGTCATAGTAGAATCCTTCTGTTGGTGTGCTAATTGATAGAATTGTAAGTCATCCATTAGTTGTTTTAATTTAGCTTACCTAAGTTTCTTCATACAAGAGGCATAAGCTATTATTTTCCCCCTAAGTACCACTTTTAATGTATCCCATAAAATAGGGGAAGTAACATCTGGGGAGGAATTCTGATGCATTATTGCTGGAATGTTTTCCTTCATAAGATCAATAAACTGGGGATTATTTAATAAATCTAGATTGAATCTCCAGTTAGTTTTTCCGGGGTGCAACTGAATACGTAGGGATAAAGTTAAAGGTGCATGATCAGAAAGTACAATGGATCCAATCTGTCAATCCTGTACTATAGAAAGATGTTCCTAAGTAATTAAAAAAATAGTCCAATCTAGAATACATTTTATGAGCGTGAGAGTAAAATGTGAAATGTTTTTGCTGAGCGTTTAGAGAATGCGAAACATCTGTGAGCCTGAATTCCAAATAAATAATTTTTTTAAATATTTTTGAGCAGAGGACATTTTCTGAACTCAAGAGGAGGTCAGGTGAGGGGTGTGGCTCAAGAGCCATGTTAATATCACCTCCTAATAATAATATTCCCTTTTAATGGTTTAAAATTTGATTAAAAAGTAAACAATGAGAGGAGGAGTCTGCCCCTGGAGGAAGACAGAGGTTTACTAAGGTGTAGTCTGCACCTTGTAACTTGCCTATCAGTACCACCATATGACCTGCAGGGTCTATGTAGGTAGTTTTGGGTTCAAAAAGAGAATTTCTTTGGTATTAAGGTCACAATCTCCCTCCACCTGCCTGATTGATTAGAAGAATAATAAACATTTTTTAAAGCCACATTTAGATAATTTTTCATGTTCATTAGGTGAAAGATAAGTATCTTGCAGCATTATTACCCTTGGCTTAAGTTTTTTAAGTGAAGATAGGACTTTTCCCCACTTTACTGGGTGAGTTAACCCATTAACATTTTGAGATATGGAGCAGGATTCACAAAAATTGCACAAAGCAAGCGCAAAAGTTTGCGCTGTGCTCCCTGGTTGCAATGGTGGGCAACTGTGCTATTCACAGTCAGACAGCCCAGTGGACTATCTGACTGTGAATAGGGGCTGGTGGGGGGCAGCGTTAATCCGAACAAAAACAGTGTAACACATGGTAGCGTTGCCCCACATCCAGCCTGGAAAATGGTCTTGCTTCTAATAGCGCTCAGGCGGTACTGTGGTATTCACATACAGAGGCATGCAAATGAACCCATTGGGCATGCAAGGTGCTAGTGGCCATTAGCATGCCCATTATGGGCTCATTTGCATGCCATTAGTGAGGTGCACTCCCCACCAGCCCAAGCCCCACGCAGCCGCAGTCCCCAAAGCATAGTAGTGCCCACCCCTACCGCAGATGCCGACCCAAAGGTAAACAAAAAAGACTGTGCCATAGTGCAATGGTCCCTCCCTGGCCCCGATCCCCATTATGATAAAAATAAATGAAGTCCCCTTTTCTGTAGAGTAAGTGGCCCTCTACCTCCCCGGTCCTGATCCTGTTATTAAACACAGAGGCACAGCCCATTTCCATAGTATAGTGACCCCCAACCCCCCACCTACCCCCTGATGTACACATCACCCGCTCCCCGGCCCCAGTAGGGCCCCCAGTAGGTCAGCAGCACTACCCACTACACACCTCCTTGGCTGCCCACTGACTGAACTGTCACTGACTGCCAGCTTACTGTACTCACTAGAAGCCCATTGGTTGACACTGTCGACCAATGGGCTTGCAGTGTGTACTGTAAGCTGTCATTCACAAAGTTCTGAAGGTGTACCTCACCTGGATTGCTGCATTATGTCCCATCTGAATGCTTTTTTTTGTTTTGTTTTCCGTGGAGTAGTGGTGTGAGCACGATCCTTATTTTCCCTGGGATTGTGTGGTGGTTTAGGTGGTGTCACTGGCCGTCTGACTGCCCGGCAACCACTGCACCACTCTCCCATGCTATACCCAGCCTGCACAGTGACAACAGCAGAACAGAATTGCGCACCTTCAACATTGGTCCACAAGGCTGCCGTCTCAATGGAGATCGGTCAGCATTTCAGAACTGGAAGAAACAACGGCTTTGTGTGCAGCCCTGCCACGTGAATGAGGCTAATGTGTGTATTCTTAATAAAAAAAAAATTGCACTTATCTGTTGCGCAGGTGTATTTCTAGTCTGTATCCTATGCTGCACTTATTTTGTTCATCAAAAGTTGTTCATATGTAATTTTCTCCTGTTTAATCATTCGATATGTACTTCAAGTTTTTATTGTAATTTTTGTCGACTGTTTGTTATCCCCTGTACCCCTTCCCCAGGACGCACCGTGAAATGAGCAACTTGTTGCTCAGTGTGCCCTTCCTGGTGAAACATTTCAATAAATAAGTAAATAAATCCCAATTAGAGTGCAGAGCCTAGGCTTCCTATGCCAGAGAGCACATACTTTTAAAATAAGCTGGAGTGAATTTTGTGGGTGATGGCAGCTGAGAGGTTTTTTTTTAATTTCTTTCCACCTGTGGGTCGCTGTGGTGGTAGAGGTGGGCACGCCGGAGCAGGCTCAAGCTTGGCTCAAGCTTAGTACCTGGCTTGGCTCAACCTCTATAAGCAATTGAGAGCCAAGGTCAAGCCGAGCCAAATATGGTCAAAGTAAGCATTTTTGTCAGCCTGAGCAGTTAGTGTAGCATCTGAAATGTTCAACTCCCTTGTAGAGAACACCCTGCAGTAGCCAAGGCTCGGCTTGTGTTTTGGCTTGTAGAGTCAAGCCAGAGCCCTGACTTGACTCAGGTGAAAAATTCTGGCTTGTCCACCTCTTTGTATAGAGTCCAACATTCTCCTGGCTGGCACGGCTGCGGGGGTAGTGGAGACTGATAATACTCACAGCACTCATCTGATGTCTGTCTCTCTCTCTCCTGTGCTTAAAAGTACACTTTCTAACTGTACTGTACACATAGACATTTTATTTCTATTAATCCTTTGGCTCCATCTAGTGTTTTTTCAGGAACTGACAGCTCCATGTTCCATTGTGTTTTCACAATATATGGATCCTGTTTCCTTGAGCAATATAAGCACTACAGACTTTATTATTTCATCTATTTGTTATTTGGCCAATATAAGGCTCAACCAGTTCTGGAACCCTGACTTATGGATGCTCGTTTGTCTTTTCATTTTTACATACAGTGTTATTTGTCAGGACTTTAACTTGCTCCTTAGTATCTTTGAAATTTTCCCCAGTAATATCTTTATTTTATTTTTACTTTCAGATGGATGGTACCTCTCTATTATTAAAGAGACACTGTCCCAGGCCCAGTGGTGCTGAGGGCTGAGGTGCTGAATGCCTTACCTCATGCTACACTGGCGACTCGGGTTTGGGAATGACCTCAGGTCATCAGGGTGCCAGCAAAGGGGGGAGGAGCAGGATTGAACACTGCCTCTCCTCTTCCAGGAGGGAAGGTCACCCATCTACAGTCCTGCTGCCACCAGATGGAGGTATGGTGGCAGGCACAAGCAGTAACAGAGTGACTGGTAGGGTGGAGGGTCCCATAGTGCGTGACATGCTCATGCCTCCACATGCTCATGCTACACTGGATGCGAGGGATTGGGGAGAAAATGAAAAAATCCTGCAAAATACCTATAGAAAAAAAATGGACACTGTCAACCCTTTTTGTATCATACTATTTCTAACTGAAAACCCATATTTTGTGATTGCTTACCTCCTCTAAAATTCATTCATATTGCTGATTGTTGTACCTGCTTCCTTTCTCAGTAGAATGGAATTGCATGCTAATGTTTAGTTATACCCAACTTTGTTTTGTTTCAGATTCTTTGATCTACTCTTATTGCAAAGTTCCTGAACATTAGGAACACCCCCAAACAGTGCAGCCGCTCATGATGCAGTGGCCTCCCACTGTATCATGAGTGGCTAGACTGTGTTGGGGGTGTTTCCAAGTCCAGAAAAGATGCAGTGGGAGCTGATCAGGGATGACAAACAAACACATTTTTGTGTAGTAACACCAGCATGATGGGCTACCTGCTTTTCACTTTCTAAAAGAAAAATGGAATTGGAACCAAACTATCAGCTATGTGAGCAGTCTCTATAGAAAGTGAACACTCATAACATGTGCTTTTAAAACTGGTGACAATTTGAGGTCCCTTTAAGGCTACGTTATATTAGGTGCTTTGCAGTCTGTTAACGTCTTATCACCTGGTTTTCCTATGACTTGCACCTTTTCCAAGTAGGCTGGAACAATTATGTAGTGCTTACTTATTACCTCTTTTTATTATTGTTGCTGAATCTATGGTCTCCGCTACATCACTGTCACATGAAACAGGATGCATTGTAGGTACAAGAAAAGCAAGAAAGCTGGCAGAGATGGAGATCCCCAGGTGTCATAAAACTAACATAAAGCTAGCAGGCTAATTTAGGAAAACTTCTAATAGCAGACAGAGGGAAGGACACACTAGAACTTCACATAGAAATCAAAACACTCTGCAACATATGTTTTTTTTCAAATTGTGGGTGTACTACTCCTTTAAACTCAGAGACCCCCAAACTCATCAAGAAGTATTCAGCATTTCACAAATCTTACAAGTTTTAAAAAATTATTATTTGGAATTGTATCACCAGGACCCTGAACCAAACTACACATCATATGAAACATTTTTTTCAAACTTTAAAACTCCCTAAATTAAGATAAACTCAACATTTGAAGTTAACTGCCCCTACAGCTTTTACCACCATGAACTTGTAGCTGCCTTAGCTCACTCTAAGTCAGGAAAATGCCGTGGTCCGGGTGACTATCCGGTGGAATTTTTTAAGGCATTTATGCCGGCTTTATTGCTTTTCTTGTACCTACAATGCATCCTGTTTCATGTGACAGTGATGCAGCGGAGAATAGTCCACATGACGGCACAATGTTCTGACTTTGTTCCGTGTGGATGGTACACAGCTCAATGAGCAACATCCCTAAATCATAATTTCTGCATGGTAGGCATACTGTAGCCTCATGACTGATGCAGCTTTTTGAAAAGATCAGACAGACTCTCTGGTAGACTAGTGGATTGCGGTTCAGTGGCCTATGCAGCCAGTATGATGTTATGCTTGTGCAACTGTTTTACTTGGTTTTGGCTGTTCACACTCATTATTCCAGAGGTATTGCCACCCTGTAGGGTTACCAAAGGCAAGGAACCCTCAAACAGGGTTCCACCCCTAGAGGTGCCTTGGGACGATTCTCTTGGCTAAAGGTACCTCAGGAAGGATCCCAAGGAGAGAGGCTATGCTGCTGGAGGAGGAGGGGAGGATGGTGGAGCAAAGAAAAAGTGCTTGAGAGAGAGGCTCTGAGGAACTGCTTATATAGTACAGGAAGTTGGAGTGACTGGCTGCTTGTCCACTGAACTACAGGCATAGCCTTCCAATTCAGTGGCCTACACAGCCAGTATGATGTTATGCTTGTGCAGCTGTGTTACTTGGTTTTGGCCATTCACACTCACTGTTCCAGAGGAATTACCACCCTGTAGGGGTACCAAAGGCAAGGAACCCTCAAAGAGGGTTCCACCCCTATAGGTGCCTTGGGACATTTCCCTTGGCTAAAGGTACCTTAGGAAGGATCCGCAAAAAGAAATGTAGTAGTACAAAGCATGTTAGCAGTCAGTAGCTGCAAAGCATGGTAGTAGATAAGGCAGCAGACAGCTTGATAATATAATAAGATGTACAGGTTAGCAATGGCATGAGTATGATGGGTTCGGTTCAGTTCAGTTTATTGTGTAGGGATAGCTTCCATTGAGCATGCTCGTTCACAAGAAGGTCCCTACTACAAGGTACTAAACATCACAGACAGTCAGTACAAGGATACGTCATAGTAATACAGCAGGTATATCATGGTTGCACTAGAGATTGAGGGGGCCTCCTAAGGAGAGAGGGAATGGCAAGTAGGGACACCATCCACCTCCATCCAACAGCAGAACCTACCTAAAGGAAATAGGGAACACTAACTATGGCTAACGGTTATGACCTGAGGCACGGAGGAGAGAAAAAAAACCCTTAAGAAGAAGATCTCTGGGGATCCAAGGCCTAGGTCGCCTTCCCTCCCGACTTGGGATGTCTATTTTGTGACGGCTCTGCTGATGCAATTTAGAAACCCAATAAAAAGGGGGGTGGAAAATATTCCAATTTAGAGGAAAGTTCTTGCTTGATCCCTCTAACGGGAATGCTGTGGAAGGTTACGAGAGTGCTCTGCAACATCGGGGGCAATCAAGGTGGGAGGAGGAGAGCAATGACTGCTGAGGCACTCACCTGACCTACTCTCCCTAAAAACAAACCAGGTGAACCAGAGGCAGTCATAGGGAGAATGCAGTGAAGGTGCCTTGCTAGTAGAATACTAGAGCCAAAGGAGATTGCTGTAACCACCCTTCACGGCTATTCTTAAATTCTACACCAGGAGCTGCTGCCGAGTCTGGAATGGCTAAAGCCAAGCCCGGAGCAAGGACATTCCCACCTATGGGCCAGGTGAGAAGAACCCTGCCCCAATTCAGACACGCTCAAGATGTAGACTTAGAAATGCAGAGCGAGACTGTCAGCTGCAGGGATGCCCTGCATGAGAATGGTATGGCTGGCATGCCCCAGAAAACTGAAGAGGAGCTGATTGAGTGCTGAGTGCTGGGACCTCATGTAGATCAGATGGTAGTAGCGAGGGTTGATCAATGATTGCTTGAGCAATGAGTGGACCTGCATGTAGGTCAGTAATGCAGCGTAGCAATGGTCGGACCTGCACGTAGGTCTGTAAAGCAAAGCAGCAATGGTTGGACTGGCATGTAAGTCGGAGAAGCAGCAAATATGAATAGCAGGGCAAGCCAGCCAGGCATTCAAGAAAGCCATTGAAAGGTGACAAATATTCTGAGGATTTTTGGTGGAGGAGGCAGGATTAGAACATAAAGTAAGTATGGCACATGGGGCCATGACTCCCCAACACCTCCAAGTCCCCGCCGTAAGAAAAACAAGAAAGTGATGGAAGATGCCAAGACCCACATGCAGATATTAAAACTAGTTTACAGCATCAGCGGTAGCTTAGCAGACCTCCAGAGTATAACAGCAATGTACAAACATAAAGAGCAGTATCTGTACTGAGTAACTAGGAGTTGTAGCCTAGGATTCGATGAACATAGATTGGAGATAGGCAATGCTCTGAAGCAGCTATTGCCAGGCTGTGCAGCGAAACAACAGCAATGAGATATGTGGTATGAGTTGAAGAAGCAGGATTGAGCTGCATAGGCTAGGGTTCAGAGTGAGCCTGAACCAGGTGAAAACAATTAAGGTGCATAGCATGGAGAGCAGCTATATGGTAGGAGTTGAAACACACAGATAATGATTGCAGTTACATTGTAAGTAAATGGGAGCAACCAGCATGAGCTCTGGATTAGCAATGTACAAGGAGTTTAGAACCAGAAGCCCCCAAAAGAAAGCAAAACAAAAGACACACAGACACAGAGGAACAGGCACAAGCAACTCAAAGAAGCACACAACTGGAGGAAAATACAAACCAAATGCAGGAGAACAGAAAGCAGAAGTCCAGCAGAAGCCAAAATAGCAAGGCGGGTAGGCCCCAGCCAGCAGCAAAGGACAAATCAACAGCGTCTCCAGCTGCAAATAAAAAGTGCTTGACAGAGAGGCTCAGAGGAACTGCTTATATAGCACAGGAAGGGGAAGTGGCTGGCTGCTTGTCCACTGAACTACAGGCATAGCCTTCCAATTACTCCCTGTTAACTATTGAGCAAGCTAGAGAACATACAAAGAATCAAAACTGAACAAACCTGCTTGCAGTAATATAGGAAAAAGGAAGAATCTAGTGATAGAGCTAATTTTGTTACCTGACACAGCAAGCAGGCTAGTGCTGTGGAAACTATAATTAAGAAACATTGGACAGTGCTCAAGACAGTCGCAGGTTCTGAGATGGAAATGAAAAAAGTCTTGACTGGTGTACAAGAGGATTGCCAATTAAAAACATGAATTAGTGCACAGCTTGAAACTGGTTGCAAGTCAGCCTCAAACAACAGAAATTGGCTTCCTCCACTTCCATCAGGTAATTTTTATTCTGAAAATGCAAGTACTGCTTAAAAGTGTTATTAGCACAACATTTTTGACATCAAAAATTGGGGATCAAATACTGATAAACCATGTTATCACATGTGACAAATTGGGATTAGTGGGTTTTTTTTTACATGCTGCTGTCAAGTTTTCTATGTAGGAAAGACCACTAGGAATTTTAAAATGTGAATTTGGGAGCATGTGAGAGTCATACACCTAAAATCTACTGAAAATGCTTTTGCTAAGCATGTCTGTAAATCACAGATCAAAACCACAGAAACATAAAAAATTGAGGGCAGATAAGGACCATCTGCCCATATACCCTACCTGTAATAGTGCCCTCAGACCTTACTTGATCAGTGGTTTGCGCCTCTTCCTCCCCTTTCTAGGGTACCATTACACCTATCCCATGCATAATTGAATCCTGCCACTGTGCATGTATCCACCACCTTCTGGGGTAGGCTGTTCCATGCATCCACCACCCTTTATGTGAAACAAAACTTCCTCACATTGAAAGAGGTCACCCACCTGTACCTTGCTCATACCTTTAATATACTTGAAAGTTTCTATCATGTCTCCCTGATCTCACCTCTCTTCCAGTGTATACATATTGAGGTCCCTCAGTCTCTCCCCATATGTCTTCTGTTGCAATCCTTGCACCATCTTGGTTGCCCTCCTCTGAACTGCCTCTATCCTGTCTATGTCTTTATAAAGGTGTGGCCTCCAGAACTGTACACAGTATTCCAGATGTGGCCTCACCAGCGTTTTGTATAGTGGCATCACCCCACCTCTCTTCTCCTACAAGTGACACCCCTACTTTTGCAACACAACATGCTGCTGACTCTTCCTACAGCCTTTGTCCACTGCTTGGCCACCTTAAGGTCCTCTGAGATGATAATCCCCAAATTCCTTTCTTCCCTGATGACCACCAGCAGTCCCTCTCCCCCAACGTGTAGCTTCCTGCTAGGTTTCTGCACCCTAGGTGCATGATTTTGCACTTCTTCGCAGTGAACCTCAGTTGCCACCTATCTGACCATTCTTCCAGCCTTTCCAGGTTCCTCCTCATCCTGTTCACCCCATCCGGAGTGTCCACCCTGTTGCAGATTTTGGTGTCATCTGCAAACAGGCACACCTTCCCTTTCAGTCCTTCTGCAATGTCACTGATGTAGACATTAAAAAGGACTGGTCCCAGGACTGACCTCTGAGACACCCTGCTGGTCACCTCCCTTTCCTCGGACTGGACTCCATTAACTACCACCCTCTGCTTCCAATCATTCTTTTTGTTCTTCGGTGTACAGAAAGTCATACTGGATTTATAATTGAGGAGTGAGAGATAATCAGGGTTAAAAGTATATTTTGAGAAAGTACCATTTCTGTAATGCTGTGGGTCAGGAGTTCAGTTAGGGACTAAATGTCAGAGACAAAACAGTAATTCTGTAAAATCTTTGGTGGGTTATCATTTGTCAAATCATTGTGTATGCCAGGGTGGCTCAGGGGTCATGTTTCTAGCTGGATTAGTAGGGGCTGTTATTCCTAGATAAGCCCCACCCTTATCTGGGGCTCACCTTATTGGGGCTATGGTGCAGCAGTGTTTTCTGTCAGTGGCTCCGGGTTGGATTTGGCCATGGAGCATGCATGATTCTCACAGCAGCTGCCACCCAATGCATTTTTTCCCCAGCTAAGTGAAGGAAGGGGCTGAGGTCCTGGGGTCAATGAGCTGTTCTGTGCCTCCGAGCGCATGTGGGGTATTTGTTTGGTCTGGGGGAAGTCAGGGAATAGACCGTGCAAGATGTAAATGAATATGCCATGCACAAGGTTCTGCACATGTGCAGCTGACCTTAAAGGAGCCATGGCTCTTAAAATGTACTTGGCAGTGCAGGCTGTTTAAAATGGAGTTCCCAGCTCCAGGGCAGGCAGCGGAGCCGGGATACAGCTAGTGGACACCTCTGGGCATAGAATTGAAGGGGCTCTGCCCATAAAGGCACTTAAATAATTCAAGCTGCACTAGTTAATATGGCCCTGTATAAACAATAATGGTGGCCCTCATGAGTTTTCCTGCAGCAGGAACTGCTGACAAGTATGAGAGGGCACCAGTATGAGCCCAGGCAATGAATAACCAAATGAGCTTGAGGGTTTTGGGATGCTATAAAAGTAAGTGCAGAGCCTGCAAAAGAGGAGCTCCTGAGAGAAATCCAAGGGGGAGAAACTTCAGGAGGGATTCATCTAGCCCAAGGGCTAATCTGGGTGGCACAGGACCCGATAGCCCCAAAGGAGACTTATACAAAATGCCTTTGAACTAGTTTAGGCTGAAGGGAAGCAAGTGGACTTCCTAACTGTCTCCCTGTGAGATAGAGTGAATCTGCAATTCTGTCTTGTAGTATATGTGTCTTGGACATTTTGGGGCTATTTGAACTGTTTTGCCTGGAAAAAAAAGTTATATGTGCTGGGCTTGGGATTGTCTAGGAGCCCAGCTGCATTTTTTTGCAAGTTGAAAGCTGTGTTTCCCACAAACTGCCCAGACGCCCTGGACTAATGAAAGGACAGAAGGGTGAAGACAACAAGAGGTCTGTCAGGTGAAGACTACAAAGGCCCCGGGGTGAAGCCAATGAAAGGCCTGACAGTTGAAGTCCAGCTTGCTGCATATCCATATCTCGCTGATGTGGAGAACCACCAGACTGTATACTGATACCAGAACAGTATCGTTAAACTGTGTTTCACTATACCCCCGAAGATGTCAAACTGTACTTACATTTGAGCAGCGGCCCTGAGGAGTTTCCTGCATTTTAGTTAGCTAGATAGCTAGAGTAAAGGGGGTGAAGTCCTAGGCAGGACTTTGCAATCGACAGGATAAGCCCAAGCAGAATAGTGGAACCAGTTTTGCTGTGTTGTTTGGAAATTAGGGCCCCAACCCAAGTTACATTCTACATGTAACCCCTAGGTGGCGCTATCGCAAGGGCTACTACCCCTGCCTGTTTGGCTAGTAGCAGGTTAAGGGGCCTGAGTTCTGAAACAGGTGCCTCCACCCAGAAGTCAGAGTTGGTAGTGGTCAAGCTAACCTGGGCACAGCCCTCCGGGACACTGTAACCACCCTCTTTCCTTACCAGTGGCCGGAACAATACACAATAATCACTTTCACAATACCTGATACACCACACAAGTATCCACACTGTTTGCACTTACCACCAGGGCTTTCCTCTGGCCCAGCCCTGGGGAACCCCTGTAAAACAAGGTTATACACAGCAAATAACAGCAGTACAGTACTCTTGCACAAACTGGAATCACAGTCAGGAAAAATACAAAAAAGAGTTAGATCTGATTTATTTAAGGGGCTTGAACAAAGGAGGGGCATAATCAGGTTAATTTGCTTAAAGGCTCTATCAATCGAACAGTTATGCATGCACTTCAAGGTCCATAAACAGTCACACGCTCTGGGTACCCAGATGGAGAATGGTGGGCTAGCCAGGAACGTTGCAGCTGGTTGGGGCTCTGTGATGGAAGAAAACAACATGCACAACACACACTATTTGTAATCTGGAGCCGGAGGGCTCAGTTCGTGAACATAAAACAACAAGATAATCAGATGACACACTTTTAGATCAGGCTGTTGTTGCAGGGAGCTACCCTGATGATTACTCACGATACCCAAGACTGAACATAGGCTGGATGAAAATCAAGACAGCAGGTGGTTAATCTGGAGTGCCAGGAGATGCAGGGCCCACACGATTCATCGAGGCATCACTCCTGTTCAAGCGAGGAGCAGGGGGCTGATCCCCAGGCAGGTCTCCCATCGGTGTCTTTCTCTGTGCAGTGGGGTAGTCTGGCAGGGCCAGCGTGGCATGGCCCAGGCCGAATGGAGATGAATGCATATTCAGTCTGATTAGGCTGGATAAAGCTTCCAGCAAGCAGAACACAGTTCACACAGTGGGGAACCAAATCACGACCCACTTTCAATACACAGCACATTTACATGTAAGGAAATTCTACTGTATCAGGCAAACTGCTCTCTGGTCATGATCGCAAAGTCTCTGCACCAACCGGGGATTCAAAAGCAGCTAGAAATCCTGGCAGGCCGATCGCATTCAGCAAATCTTTGGTCTTCTTCAGGTTAAAGCCTGGTCACAGTCCAGTGGTTTAAATAGTCCTCACAACTCGGATTCAGTCTAAATAAACTCTATTTTCCCTCTCAGGGACAGCAGGCAGACAGGCAGGCCAAAACTGAGCCATTTCACAGTTCTCCCATGCAAAACTACACAGAACTGCTGCTCAAAATCACTTGAGCTGGTACTTCTTAGCTCAAAACTAAAACTAGCTACAACAGCCTGGGAAATTCCCCAAGATCCAAAAGGTTCGGTTGGCTGATCCTCCTGTCAGTCACAACAAAGGCTCCCCCTTCAGGTGCAAAAAGATACAAAAAGCCCAAAACTACAATTCCTACAGATTTTGACTCCAGACAGCTCTGGCTCCATTTTAGGTACCACCAGAACTGATTGGTCCAATTCGCAGTCCAGGGCCAAATGGTGGGGCTAAACAAAACAGTCCTTGCTGCAAAGAAGGCAGGTTAAACAAACTACATTATCATTATCACTCTAAATGATTTTCAGCAAATAGTTACATCTTTCAACAGAGCTCTCTCTCAGATTACTTATGACTGCAATCGAAGCAGCTCTTAAAGAGACAGTGCACAGAGGCTATACAGGCACTCTCTGGCAATCACATTTAAACTGCTAAAACGCAGGACACCAGCCTGGCAGTAAGCATTTAGGCAAGCTCAAGGAAGACTTTTCGGGAACCCCCATTTGTAGGGGGTTACATACAGTTCAAGTTTAAAAACTGTTCAAGTGACTGTATTCCAAGTCTTTGGTGCACTACCCTGTGTATACCAGTTGGCCACTAGCAACTTGATGAGGTACACACTGCAACTGACTGTTACCACCATCACAGCCATTAGGGGAACAGCCAGGTGCACCCACTGGGGGGCACTGGAACTGTTGTGAGGGTACAACTGTTTCAAAGTTGTTTGGTTTATGCTGTTTTATTCCCTTTTACCCCTCCCCTATAATAAATCTGATGTAAGCGTATGTTACAATTTGGTATTCCTGGTTATTGCTTTGAGTGTAATATTACTGTGTGGGGAAAGGTTGCTGTGTGGGGGCAGATATTGTAATCTTCCTGGGGCTGGGTAAGCTTGTTTTTGATTTGCTAAGTGCCCCATATCACTTCCCCAGGTGAAGGCACTGTGCCATTCTACTACAGTGTAGCTTATCCATTCGTGAACCCAGGCCAGCCGCCTCAGAGGCGAGTGCAGTGTGGACCCCGAGGGCCTTGGAACAGCCAACTGGTAAGTGAGGGGATGTTACACCAATTTTATAGTGTATTACTGTTATAATGTGTTATGATATATAACCATTATATGCTATTTAAGATACAGTGTATTTATTAGTAATGTGATCATTTTCTTTTTAGATACCACTAGAGGAAAATAGTATCTGTGTTCCAATCATTTGGATTTTCTGAATATTTTATATTATTTTTAGTATAATATATTTTTTTCCATTAATAGTGTCCAAAGTATTGTTTTTATTTTTTCTCTGTGTATTTGTATCCTGCACCCCTGCCCAGCTTGCACCTAGAAATTACTATGTCTCAGTATGCCTTTCCCAGTTGCCAGTTTTCAGTGTACTACAGTAATAAATAATCTATTTGTTTGTTAGTGTATTTTTGTTAACCTGGTAAGTCCACTAAGCTGAATCTGCCTGTATTTGCAACAGGAGGGACAAAAAAGTCTTGCTTTTTTCAAGACAACATAGGTGGGGTAAGTTGTGGTGAAACTTGCTTGAACTTGTGTATTTCTTTTTGAGCGAACTAGGGTGAATCTGAGAGCAGCCAGAGTAGCCCACATTTAGGGTCATATTATAATATCTGTGTCTAGCCCTGTAGTTTGGGGGAAGGGTACTACCTGTCTGGCCTGGGGCCTCAGCTACTTGATAATTGACCTCCTACAGCCAACAGTGTGTCACCAGGAAGGGAGCAAGTTCTGCATAAAAGCAGCCTCTGCCAATGTGTCCCACACATTTGTGTCCCAGCGAGTGAGTGGAACAGCAAAGGAGTGGAACAAGTGATTGGCATAGGGATCAGCAGAAGGAAACAGAGAAGCAGGGGACTCTGCTGCTTGAGTGGGGCAAGGAGCCTGTTTGCTTCTGTGTACTACTCACTGCTGAGAAGGCTGGAAAGCCAAAGGTAGGCCACAACTGGGAATAGGAGCAACACCCTATCTAGGGTAGGAGTATATAAAGATTTAAACAAGGCACGGGGGAGCACAAATAGAAATAAACAAAAAAGGGGAAACTAGAAACACCCTATCAGGGCTAAAGGTACAGAAGTATCTGCAGGTAATACAGGGAGAATACAGAGTGAGAGGTTGAGAATGTTGAGAGTGGTGCAGTGCAGTGGCTGTGGGGTGGCAGTTTTCAGAGAGACCTTCTGGAGACTGCAGTGCTGCCCCATCTGCACACACCTCTCTGGGTTAAGGGAGGATGTCACTAGACTTCAGGCCAAGTTGGTTAGGATTTGGGGGATCAGGGGCCACCAGGTTTGCCACCATTACCTCAGAGGATGCCAGTAAGGTTGGGGGGGGGGACACAGGCACATTCCTCAACTGGTACTACTGCAAAATTCTTATGCTGCTCTGGTGGGGTGGGACTGCCAGGAGGAAGCACTTACAGTAGTGACCAAGGGGAATGTTGAGGCCCTCCATAGTGGAGACCCCAAGGAGGGTGATAGAGGACCCCAGAGGAGAAGGAAGCAAATTCTGGTGGAGGACTCAATTGTGAGGGGAATAGATTTGGGAATAGGAAAAGGGGGTAGAAAGAGACAGGTTAGGTACCTACCTGGTGCCGTGCCAAGGCCTGGAGGGATAGGAAGCCAATCCTGTGGATCACTATGTCAGCAGGCTGGGAGGGAGGGCTGGGTGTCATTGTCCACCTGAGGACTAATGACCCGGCCAAGGACAAGGTTGGGATAGTGTTGGGGGAGTTTAGGGAACTGGGGAGGGGTCTTAGACAGGTTGCTCACTCAGTGGCTTTCTCTGAGGTGCTGCCTTTCTACAACAGGGGACAGGAGAGGGAACTCTGCACCAGGAACCTAAACTCATGGCTAAAGGAATGGTTTAGAGAAGAAGGGTTCAGCTACATTGGAGACTGGGGACCCACCTGGGAGTATGAGGGCCTATACAGAAGTGATGGCCTGCATCCATCCGGGAAAGGAAAAGCAGTCCTCAGTGGATGGTTTAAATGTTACTTCAATGAACATTTAAACTAGTCAAGGAGGGGTTGGTGAAGGAGTCTGAGAGTCAGACATTGCCTCCCCCACAAGCTGAAGTAGAGAGTAAGGAGAACCCGAGGGGAAAGGAATCCCACAGGGTGCAAATTAATAAAGGGAACAGGCTGATAGAGATAAAGGGGGAAAGGAACAGAATCATTAAAAAGAGAGGTGGAAAGCCAGCTCCATGGCACCTGATGAAGGTGTTCGCCTAGCATGCTGGTGACCCAGGTCCATGCCCGAGCCCAGGATGATAGCGGCAGAGACTGGCAGGGAGGGTTTAGAGCATCTGAGAGATGTTCTCCTCCTGGGGCGAGGGAGGGAGGGTGTGAGCCAGCACTGCCCTTGAGTGGCTCCTAGTGGCCGACCTATGTGGTGAATCACCTTGCGGTGTGGATGACCACACATCGCAGGTGCATTTGGCCAGGATGCAGTGGCATGCGGCACCAATTTGGTGGAGGGGTGGGCCAGGAAAAAATGGAAAAAGGCTGCCCTACTGACTGGATGGTGGTCGCCGGGTTCCCCTCTGCCACAAAGCCCCGGTGGCATGCCCTCAAGGCTGTGCCTGTAGCCCCATGCCCTGGATCCTGTAGCCCCATGCCCTGTATCTAGTATGGAGCACCAGTCTCCCCTCCCAGTCTTACCAGGGGTGGGCAACCCCCTGGCTAAGGGATACATCCGGGCTGTCCTGGGGCATGGAATTGATTCCACAGCAGATGGCAAGAGGGGGACTGACTTGGCCGGTAGGTGGAGCTCTTGGTGGCCCAAAGCAGTGGTCATTTGGGTGGTAGGGGCAGGAACAAAAGAAAACAAAAGGGAGGAGGGACAGAGGGAGGACAAAAAGAAAAAAGGGGGGCAACAAGCAGAGTGAATCAAAATGTGGAAGGCCATGTGTACAAATGCTAGAAGTCTAGGAAATAAGATCTAAAACTAAAGTCCATCATGGCAGAGGGTGATCTGGATATTGTGGCCATTACTGAGCCATGGTGCACTGAAAACCATTGCTGGGACATGGCCATACAAGGCTATACTCTGTTTAGGAAGGAACAGGTGGGAAGGAAAGGAGAAGGTATGGTGCTTTATGTAAGGGAAAGCATAAAAGCCACAGAGATACAGGGAATACAGGGGGAGGTAGAGGTATTGTGGGTATATGGAGCCACTGTTCACAGTGGAGTGATCTGCAGACCTCCAGCACAGAGGGAGAAATTAATAAGGTATTAGTGGAAGCAACTGGCAAGATGGCAGAAAAGGGGGAGGTACTGTGAATGGGGGACTTCAACCAGCTAGATGTGGATTGGAGCCTCCCAGCAGTGGCTTCAGCTAGAAGCAGGGACATCCTGGAATCTCTGCAGGGAGTATTCCTGAGGCAATTAGTCAGTGAACCCCCTCATAATGGGGCAATGCCGGACCTAATACTCACTAACAAGGACAGTGTTGCAGACGTGAAAGTGAGAGGCCACTTGGGGACCAGTGATCACTGTACGGTGTGATTCAATATAAGGATGGCTGAGGAATTGAACCACACAAGGGTGAGGGTCCTGGACTTCAGGAGGGCAGATTTTAAAAAGGGTGAATGCCACAGGGATGATCTAGCAGGGGTGGATGACTTGGGTGGAGTGGAGGAACAATGGGTAAAGTTAAAGAGGAGTATAGTAAAGGTAACAAACTTCTGCATCAAACAAGTGAGCAAAAGCAAGAGGAAAAATAAACTGTTATGGTTCTTGAAAGGGGTGGCTGAAAAGATAAAGCCTAAAGGGGTAGCATTCATAAGGTATAAGGAGATGCAGAGGGAAGGGGGTAGGGAGGTGTATCGGCAGACACAGAGGGAAGCAAGGAAAGCAGTAAGGAGAGCAAAGGTGCAAACTGAAGAGAGAATAGCCCAGGTAGTAACAAAAGAGGACAAGACATTTTTTTAGATATGTAAGTAACAAGAGGAAGACCAGGGTGGGATTGTAAGATGAAAAAAGGAAGGGGGAAGGAACTGGAAGAGGGGCTCCAGGAAAAGGCAGACATTCTGAACAAATACTTTTGTTCAGTGTCCACAGAGGAAGGGGGGGGGACACAAAAAAGTAACAGAAGCTTTGAAGGGAGGGAAGTGGACACTAGTACTTTTTTTGGAGGAGCAAGTCCTGAAAGGACTCGCTAATCTGAAGGTGGACAAAGCTATGGGGCCAGATGAGGTGCATCCAAGGGTTTGAGGGAGCTCAGGGAAATACTCTGCTGTGCCTCTGGTCATTTTACTTAACAGCTCACTGGAAACAGAAGTGGTTCCAGAGGACTGGAGGAGGGCAGATGTAGTCCCACTACACAAAAATTGTAGCAGGGAAGAGGCTGGCAATTATAGGCCAGTCACCCTGACATTGGTTGTGGGAAAGTTAATAAAATCACCGCTGAAGGAAAGGATTGTGGAATATTTTGAATCCAGTGGGGTTACAAGACCCAAGGCAGCATGGTTTCAAAAATCTGATAGATTTCTTTGACTGGGTGACCAGGGTGGAGCGGTGGATGTGGCCTACCTAGATTTCAGTAAGGCATTCAGCACTGTTCCACATAAGAAACTAGTAAGCAAGCTGGGTGGCTTAAGAGTGGGTTCCAAGGTGATAACTTGGATAAGATATTGGTTAAGGGACAGGCAACAGAGTGTGGTGGTAAATAGAGTTCACTCCAAGGAAGGGAGAGTGCTCAGTGGGATGCCTCAGAGATCAGTGCTGGGACCAGTCCTCTTTAATGTCTTTATAGGAGACATTTCAGGGGATCTGGAAGGGAAAGTCTGCCTCTTTGCGGATGACACCAAAATTTGCAATGGTGTGGACTCTTCGGGGGGGGGGGTGGTGGAAAGGATGAGCAGAGATCTGAGAAAACTAGAGGAGTGGCCAAGTGTATGGTAGCTAACTTTCAATGCAACAAAGAGCAAAATAATGCACTTTGGGCACAGAAACCCAGAGGCATAATAAAAAATGGGTGAAGTGGTATTGATGACCACCAAACAGGAAAGAGACCTGGGGGGTAAAATCATATTGGGATGACCTAAAGGTGTCCAGGCAATGTGACAAGGCAATACAACTGATGGTGAACAAAAACAGGTATGCTCAATTGAATGGAGCCTGGTGCTCTGCAGAGGGCTGCTAACCACCAAAATTAAAGAAGTTCAAGTTAGCAAAGCACTCACCAATCCTCTGCAAATAAAAAATAAAGGAGTTGGTGTATAGGGACAAAGTTTTCTCCTCTTTTATTGCAGGAATTTATAGACGCAGGTGTGGGTTCACCACCACACCAAAACCCCAGTGCTTCAACAAAAATCTTCCTGGGGGAGTCAGTTAGGGTTACCACCTGTCCTGATTTTCACACAACAGTCCTGATTTGGGCAGCTATGTCCAGCAAAACACATGAAAAATACTATATGTCCCGACATTGTAGTAGAACAAATATTTTCTGACTTTCCTCTAAATGTTGCTAAAAACTATACCACCTTAAAGAGCTGCTGACGCCTTCAGAAGAACTTTACCGAAACATAATATTTAGATGTAGTCCAGCTTGTATTCCTCCTCCTCATTATTTATTACTAAGGACATTTGCAATAAAACAGGATATTTGCTCCTGAAGAGTTCATCTATTCCTGTTGCTATCTCCCTACCTGAGATCATCATGCAGGCCTGTGACATCACAGGTACTCCCATGGCAACAGACTGTGATGGCACAACAGAGGATTATGACTTGAAGTAGGGAGTCCGCTATAGATGCAGATAAACCCTGAGGGATAAAGATCATGCATTCATGTAAATGTCCTTAGTAATAAATACTGGGGAGGAGAAATCTTTAAAATATATAAGGAATGGAAGCTGAATTGTACCCAATTATTATGTTTTTCAAAGTTTGTTTAAAGTGTCAGCAGCTCTTTAACTAAAACACCTTAATATGATAAGAAACACTAGAAACAACTAAAAAACTACAACACAGTTGTAATTCTGTTTATTTAGAGAAAACAAGTCAGTTGCATTGGTCGAGGTTACATATTGTCCTGCGAAAAATCATGTTTCAGTAAGAAATGTTCCACTTTGGGCTTCTTAAAAGGTGGCAAATCTAGGGTCAGTTTTACTGTGGCAGATTGAGCCCTTAAACACAATTTCCATAAATGAAATGCTGTCACCTAGTGTATTTAAAATAAACAGACATTTAGCTTTCAAGATTTAAATGTCAGTGGCTGCTGCTAGTATTCAAACTATGAAAATACAATGCAACAAACAAAACTTAAAAGATATACAAAAGGCAGAAAATAATAAAGGATATTTTTACATTTGAATTTTCTATGCTTTAAATTAGATTGCCACAGTAATTAGATACATTGTAAATGTGAAAAATATCAAGAACATTCTAGTTTCAGTTTACTTAATTATACTGCAGCAAAAGATTATTGAATAATAGCATTTTCTCATTATTTTTATCAATTGTAAGCAATTTCCATCTTTTTTACCATTTTTTAGCATTCTAGACCTCAAAGGGGTATAGAGGAGTATTTTTTTCCACAGGTGAAAATGCAGAATTAGTCAGGTCTGCAGGATATGTGATTACTTAGACATTATTCCCAGGTACTGGATTAGGGATCCTCACTCTCCAACTTCACTAACATCCATAATAACAGGTCCTGCAAGAGTTTTGTTTGTTGCATTACATTTTCATAGTTTGTATCCTACGAGCAGACACGTAAGGATTAAGCCATGAGAAAGCATGGGTCTACTGTGGAATTAATCCATGCTTGGGGGTTGGGGCATGAGGCCAAAGGCCGGGTGCGTCCAACCAACCAGCCATGGATTAATTCCACAGTAGACCCATCCTTTCCAATGGCTTAATCCGCTTGTAACATGGCTAGCAATTTGCTAGGTTACTCTTTATGATTACTGTTATACAACATTATCAATAAGAAACAGCTGTCAAAATACCACTTTTCTGTCTCTCACTAGTCTCTGTATAACCTTCTATACATTTCAAAATGTGCACGTGCATGTTCAGCATTTGGCATCTGTTCAATTACTGATGTGGTTTTCTGTGCCTGTACCAGAACTGTGCACAATATGCACCCCGGAAACTCACATTGGTAGCTGTACGCGCTTTTCTTTCTGTGTCTTTTTCTCTTCATTTCACCTTGCTTCTCTAACATTGTGCTGTTCTTTGCTACTGCACTCTGGGTATTTATACAGATTCGCATCCTCTGATACACACCGCGCTACAGCTAACCGATGCAGACACTTCTCATGCAGCTCAGACTACTTCACCGATTACAGCCACCTCACACTACGCGTCTTTACAGTACTGCAGTAGTTCTGTTCTCACGACTGTTCTACTAACACAGACTGCTCTGTCTACGATTACTTCTGGACATATTTTTCTCACCCGCACTTTTCCTATCACTGTTTCCTACTGTAACTCTACCACTTTGTGGCTTTTGTACCATTGGTTACTCGCTTGCCACTAGAGGGTGATGGAACACAGCATTTCCTATGCTGCACTCTGTGCACGATCCTCACTCCGCACCAACGCTCTTCAGCACCAGCAGCGTGGTAAACGTGGTCTAATTATTTTGGCGCGCACCCGCTAGCTACCATGATCTACTGTGGTATTAGACCATGGTTTGTGCTGTACCACATGATGTGTTTGCACCTATCTGACTGCTTTATTTTCTATTACTTTTTTATGCCATGTTACAATGACATTTAAATCTTGCAAATTAAATGTCTATTTATTTTAAATACACTAGGTGACAGCATTTCACTAAAGGAAATTGTATTTAAGGGATCAATGTGCCACAGTAAAACTGATCCCCTCAGGAAGTGCTGGGGCTTTGGTGTGGTGGTGGTGAACCCACACCTGCATCTGTAAATTCCTGCAATAAAAGAGGATAAACTTTGTACCTATACACCAACTCCTTCATTTTTTATTTGCAGAAGACTGGTGAGTGCTTTGCTAACTTGAACTTCTTGATTTCTCAGGGGTTAGCAGCCCACTGCAGAGCACCAGGCTCCGTTCCATTGAGCACACCTGTTCTTGTTCACAATCAGTTGTATTGCCTTGTTGGAGTAGCCATGGATGGTTTGGAACTGTTTGGGAGCCTTTACTTATTTTGACGCACTGTTGAGGAATCACCGATCTTCGACTTTTCACTCACTAAAGGAGTAATCTGCAACTATGAACACTGGGGAGGAAAACTGGAGTTATACTGAAGTGAGTGACGCCGAAGAAACTGAAGATTTTGAAGACCTTGCAATGAGGAAGGAGCAAGCCAGAGGTAAAATCAACTTTCCAACACAAACGAATGATAGTGCTAATAACACTTGTAACATGGCATAAAAAAGTAAAAGAAAATAAAGCAGTCAGATAGGTGCAAACACACCATGTGGTACAGCACAAACCATGGTCTAATACCACAGTAGATCATTGTAGCAAGCGGGTGCGTGCAAAAATAATTAGACCACATTTACCATGCTGCTGGCGCTGAAGAGCGTTGGTGTGGAGTGAGGATCGTGCACAGAGTGCAGCATAGGAAATGCTGTGTTCCGTCACCCTCTAGTGGCAAGCGAGTAACCAATGGCACAAAAGCCACAAACTGGTAGAGCTACAGTAGGAAACAGTGATAGGAAAAGTGCGGGTGAGAAAATAATATGTCCAGAAGTAATCGCAGACAGAGCAGTCTGTGTTAGTAGAACAGTTGTGAGAACAGAACTACTGCAGTACTGTAAAGACGCGTAGTGTGAGGTGGCTGTAATCGGTGAAGTAGTCTGAGCTGCATGAGAAGCGTCTGCATTGGTTAGCTGAAGCGCGGTGTGTATCAGAGGATGCAAATCTGTATAAATACCCAGAGTGCCGCAGCAAAGAACAGCACAATGTTAGAGAAGCGAGGTGAAACGAAGAGAAAAAGACCCACAGAAAGAAAAGCGCGTGCAGCGACCAATGTGAGTTTCCAGGGTGCTTATTGTACGCAGTTCCGGTATAGGCGCAGAAAAGCACATCAGTATATGAACAGATGCCAAATGTTGAACGTGCACACGCACATTTTGAAGTGTATAGAAGGTTATACAGAGACTAGTGAGAGACAGAAAAGTGGTATTTTGACAGCTGTTTCTTATTGATAATATTGTTGTATAACAGTAATCATAAAGAGTAACCTAGCAAATTGCTAGCTATAAATATAGCGGATTATGCTATTCAGTGATGAATTACTGTGGAATTAACTATTGTCGGTTGGAGTTGATCTGACTGCCTTCGGCCTCGTGTCCCCAAACTCCCTCCCAAGCATGGATTAATTCCACAGTAGACCCATCCTTTCTCATGGCTTAATCCTTACTGAGAACAGCTGCATCAGAAGTCTATTTAACAAATTAGAGTTAGCTTTACCGAGTTGAATGTAACTTATAATATCATTATATTGGAACATACCTCTCAAACTCTCAGCATTAAAAATCATAGCACTGGCCTTCAAAAATCATAGCAAAGGGCCAGAATGTGTAGCACTTTCTTATTTTAAACAATATTATGTCTATAGATAGTGGGCCCCATATAGTTAGTGATAAGAAGTGTTTCTATCAGCTTAGTTCAATGATTTAATAGTTTGTGTGTCCAGAAATAGTTCTAATATTATGAGGAACGTTGGTAAACCTGTGTGGAGTAAGGGTAAATCTGATTGTGAAAATCATAGCGCTATGTGGAATTCATAGCAGTTAGAGGTATGTATTGGAAATACTGGTGGGGGAGAGCAAGCAATTAGGGCCTATCAAACAAGTCCTGTCGTAGTTTTGGTACTAAAGGTGAGTGCAGTCGAAGCAGGCTTCAGCACACTGCACTGAAACTTACACTGAACTCATAATTGCTGAGGATACAGAGAAACTCATGGAACTCCGAATGCAGATTACAGCAACTAAAAAAGACTTACAAAAATTCAAAACCACTTCACTGTTTAAGGAATTGTCTTCAGAGTTGAAACACAAATTAGAGAAGCATGAAGTAGAATTAGTCAAGTGGAAACAAACAAAATTGGAAAGAGACAAGGAGGATTATAGATTGGGTAACATTTTTTCGTGGCCCAAAAGTGAAGGGTCTTTCAGCAGAGGCAGTTCTCATTTACGTTCAAATAAGTTTCTAAAGCGAGTTACAATTCAAACACCAGAGCCAGCAAATAATACTGCCAGAGAAGAAGTCACCAGCACCTCCAATCCGGATTCTTTTTTAGACAAAGGCAAAGCCAGCAAAACACAGCAGAACAAAGGGACACAACAAAAAACGGAAGACAAGAAGTGGGAGGAAAGGCAGGAAAAGACAGAAACCCGCAGAGTGCCCAGAAGAAGGACTAACAGTAGTAAATATTTCCAGCATTGCTCTAACTGACAGTCAGATTAAACTTTTGCAAAGGGGCTTAAATTTTGCACCAAAAAGTAACTTCGACAGGTTTTCTAACATACTAACGTGCTAACATACTAAGAAGCCAGCAGATTAGGCCCTATGGTCTATCAAGTCTTCTCGAATAATCAGTGCCTTCCCAGGGCACCATTATTTGCCCCTCCCCTTTCCTCCCTACAAGGTCCCCCACCCCCCAGCGGGGCTCTGGGATGCACCCCCCCATACCTATCCCAGCCTTTCTTGAATCCCTTCACAGTTGCAGCAGCCACCAACTCCCTGGGCAGCGCATTCCAGGGCTCCAACACCCTCTCAGTGAAGTAGTTTCTCCTTGTTTCCCTCAGTCTCCCCATCCAGCTTCATTGAGTGACACCTGGTGTCCCCCACCTCCCTCAGCTGAAGCACCCCCTCAAGGTTTACTCTATTTATTCCTTTAAGATATCTGAAGACCTCTATCATATCCCCCCATTCCTTCTGACCTCCAGTGACCACAGGTTGAGCTCCTCCAGTCTCTCCTCATAGGGCCTCTTCCCTAGTCCCAGTATCATCCTGGTTACCCTCCTCTGGACCCTCTCCAGAAGAGCAATGTCCCTCTTTAAGTAGGGATGCCAAAACTGCACACCGTATTCAAGGTGTGGTCTAACCAGGCAATTGTACAGCGGAAGGAGCACCTCTTGACTCCTTGAGGTTGTCCCCCTGACTATGCACCCCAGCATTTTATTTGCTTGGGCCACAGCCCTTCTACACTGCTCTGAGTTATTCATTTTGGCATCTACCACCACCCAAGGTCCTTCTCCCCCCTAGAAACCTGAGGTGCCCCCCAAGAGGTGTATACATGAGCCAGGTTTTTGGCCCCAGGTGCGGAACCCTGCAATTCCCAGCATTAAACTTTAGCTTCCATGCTCTTGACCACCTCCTTAGAGTCTCCAGGTCCTTCTGGAGAGCCAGCTTCCCCTCCTCCCCTTCCACCACCACCCACAGCTTCAAGTCATCAGCAAAGAGGCTCATCCTGCTCCTGATGCCGCTTCTGATGTCTGAGATATAGGTGTTAAACAGGAGTGGGCCCAGTTCCAACCCCTGAGGGACCCCACTAATGACTCTCCTAGAGGATGAGACCTCCCCCCAACCCTCACCTTCTGTACACACCACACTAGCCAGTTTCCTATCCACCTGATCCCCCAACCCCATATCCTCCAGCTTCTCCAGTAGCCCGGGATGTGGCACTGAGTCAAATGCCCTGCTGAAATCCAGAAAGAGGACATCCACTGGCCTGCCCTGATCCAGCGCCCTTGTCACCCCTTCATAGAACTCCACCAGGTTGGTCTGACACAATCTACCCTTAACAAAGCCATGCTGGTGATCATCTAGGTGACCCCATGCCTTCAGAACCCCCTCCAGTCCCTCCTTCAAGATGACCTCCATCACTTTGCCCACTACCAACGTCAGGCTAACCGGCCTATAGTTTCACGGTTTCTCTCATGAGCCACCCTTGTGTATAGGCAAGATATGGGCCATCTTCCAGTTGTGAGGCACCCATCCTGATTGCAGGGAGGAGTTAAATAGCTCTGCTAGGGGTGTGGCCAGGGTATCAGCCATCTCCTTAAGCACCCTGGGATGGATCCCATCTGGGCCCGGTGCTTTATCCCCCTCTTAGGGCCTTGAGGGCTTCCCACACCTTCCCACTGGGGATTTCAACATACATTTTCCCCTCTTCATCTGTCAGTCCCCCCTCTCTCTCCCCTTGCAGTGCCACCCCCCCGTCCTCCTTGGTAAAGACAGAGGCAAAAAAGTAATTTAGTACCACCACCTCCTCCCCGCTTCCTCCACCCACCCACTCCCCATCCTCAACCTATTGATCTGCCTCTTCCCTTTTCTTCTTTCCCTGATATACCTGAAGAACCCTTTTTCCCACTTCTAATCTCCTGTGCCAATCTCAGCTCTGCCCCCACCTTGGCCGACCTCACCACCCTGGTGACCCTCCTGGCTACCTTATCATACTCCCCCTTTGATATATCCCCCTGAGAACATTTGTATTGGCTGTAAGCAGCCTTTTTTCCCTCACCGCATCCTGGACCTCCCTTGTCCACCAGCTCGGCCACTTAGCTTTGCCCCACTTGTGTCTCTCCCTCGTGCAGGCCTTGGTAGCCTCCAGGAGCCCCTTTTTAATAATTTCCCATGAGGCCTTTGTGTCCATGCATGGCCTGATCTCATCTAGGTAGCCCCTAACTATCCACTCCATCCCCCTAATGTCCGCCCCTCTAAAATCAACCACTGTCATTTTTGTGTGTTCTACCCAGCACCATAGGTCAAGGGAGAACCAAAGTGTGGCGTGATCACTTCCTGCCAGTGGGTCCCCAACAGCTAGGTCCCTAATGAGCTTGCCGTCTAACAGGACCACATCTAGGATGTACCCCTCCCTCATTGGATCAGTCACCAGCTGGGCAAGGAACGCATCCTGGAAGACATCCAGCAGGCGCTGCTCCCAGCCCGAAGAGGATGCCATAGTTCCCCAGTCTGCTCCTGGCATATTCAGGTCTCCCAGCACCACAGTTTTGCTCTCTCCTTTACCACAGTAATCCCTAAGGCTAGCCACCAGGCCTTCCTCCTGTTCCTCCCCCGCCTGGGTGGTCTATATACTACCCCCTTCTTCATCCTCTTACCCCATGGAGCCTGCAGGGTGACCCATAAGGCCTCCTACTGATCCTCTGCTTCCTCAACCTTGCTTATCCTTATGCCATCCCAATGATAAAAGCTACCCCCCTTCCCTCCACCCTATCCCTTCTGCACTTGGGGTACCCTGGTAGGTTTAGGTCCTAGTCAAGTCTGGAAGTGGCCCAAGTCACTGTGACAGCCGCCACATCCACCCCCCTCCATTAACAGCACCTGAAGCTCTGGCATCCTGTTTCCCATGCTCCTGGTGTTAATCAGAACCACCCTCCAACGTGCCCCCTTGGCCCCCCTTCCCTACCCTAAGGTCTCACTGTTCCCTGCCTACAAAGCCCCCCATGTACACTATTGGGTGCTCCTGCCCTGTGCCCCCACCTGCGGGAGAAAGCCACGGCCTTAGCCCTCCCTCCCTCCCTCACAAGTTTAAACCCCACCTGGAGCAGATTAATTCTGCCAATCTAAACTGCAGGACCTCTTTCCTCTGAGCTAAGGTGGAGCCTGTCCCTTGTGTGCAATTCCTTGTCTTCCCAGGTTGTACCCCAGTCCCCCACCCACCCATACCCCTTGGCCTCACACCATTCACCGAGCCATACATTTACATCCCTTATTTTTTGTTTGTTCTCCACACTGGCCCTAGGCACCGGTAGTATCTCCGAGAAGGAGATCGAACACCCCACGTCCTGACAGACCATGGGCAGTTCCCTAAACCTAGCCTGAATCTCCAAATCACTGTTCCCCTCTATATCGTTTATACCCAGGTGCACTAATTCGTCAGGTGTTCCACCACACTCCTGCACTACAGAATAGACCAGATGTTTTGCCTTATGCACCGTTAAGCCAGATATAATCCTGGACTTAACACCACAGGAAGTCCCCCCCCCCACCTGATCCCCATAATCATGGAGTCCCCCAAGAGAAGTACTCCTACTGACTCTTGTTCCCTGGACCTGCTCGCTATCCCAGTTGCCCCTCCCCCTTCCCCACATTGCCATGCACGTCCACTCCTTCCCTCATGCCAAAATCCAGCCTGTCCCTCCCACTCCAACCTTTATCTCTCACTGACCTGACCTCCCTGGCCTCTTCCCTTCCTGCTATAGCACTCTGGTCCATTCCCACTTTTCTCCTGGGAGCAAGGACCACCCCCAGGTCTTCCTCCTCACTGACCTGTCCACCTCAGCCACTTCCCTTCCCCCCTGCTATGCCCGGGACCATCCCTGTATCTCCCCCAGCTACAAGGGCCCCCCCTTCTTCCTGTTCTTTTCCCTCTCAGACCTGTCCTCCACCACCACTTCCCCTCCTCCTACTGCACCCAGTCTCAACTCAGTATTTCTGCCAGGAACATGGGGACCCCCCTGCCCCACCGGGGAATGCCCAGGTCCCCCTTTCCCTCTCTCCTCCATACCTGCCTCTCTCCCTCCCTTCATAACCTTGGTCCCCCGTATTGTACCCACTTCCTTCACTAGGTCACCCTCTCCCCCCTGGGCCTCCCCACTCTGAGCTCCCCCTTCCTTGCCATCCTGTCCCTGCCCCACTGTGACCTGACTCCCATTTCTCCTGCTGCCCCTCATGCATCCTCCATATTCTGTTCCCTCCCGAGATCCTATGCCTGGGAATATCTCCTCCCCCTCCCTTGCCTGCTGAGCCCATTTCCATTCCCTGCTTACCTGCCTCCAGAGGAGCCTCCACCTCTCCAAAATCCCCTCCCTCGCTTGTCAGTGTTAGGGGTGTGAATCTGTTATTATGCTCTATGTCATTTGTCCAGCCTCCCCCTGCTGACTCACTCCCCCTATCAGTTCTCTTTTGCCCATACCCCAGCACTCTTCTCCTATCCTCTTGCCAGGCCCCCTGCTTTTTGTTTCTCCTAACCTCGTGTCAGTCCCCCGGTCCTTATTTTGCTCGGGGCCACCCCAACCTATGCCCCTAGTGTTCCCCTCCTTCCTCCAGGGTCCACTCCCACACCCCCCATGTTGCGCTCCTCCTGCTCCTATGGGCCCACCAATTGTGAGACCCTCTCCCAGCTGAAAAAAACTCTCCCTAGATGTCTTCAGGGCCGCCACCTGCAGGGCTCCACTCCCTCCAGGGCCGCTGACCGCGAGCCCCTCCCCCCACCAGCAACAGTGAAAAACAGCTGCGCCTCTGAGATTTTCTGTGCAAGTGGATCTGTTTAAATGTTTCAGGAAGATCTACATAATAGGATTTTTTGGCAAAAAGCAAATACTGGTACTTGAGATGAGGTTTGATAGCAGTGTGTGTGTGGGGGGGGTTAATGCTGGGAACATAAATTTTTTTTTTTGTTATCGGAGCCACCACCAAGGCTCAGCCCCTGCTCCTCCCAGGCCCCATCACTCCCCGGGACTTACCTCAGAGCTGAAGATACCCCCTGGATTACCCCTCAGGGCGGAGCCAATGCCTCCGGAATGAACCTGCATGAGAAGGAGGAAGGATTCCGGCAAGAGAGCCTACCGGTATTGCCTCCCTGGCTTACCCCCCAGGGTGGGGTGTACAGTCATGCCAGCACATTGGGAGCTGTAATAGGTCAACAGTCCAGAGTGTAATGGCGGTGCAAATGGAGCCGGGAGAGTGGAGCCTCATGGAGGCGGCAGCTATTTTTAATGTTATTGTGGATGGGGGCTGGTGTGCAATAACACAAGGATGCAAGGCATTGGCATCCAGCACATCCCCTGGAAGAGTCTAGGCATCAGGCACCATGGAACCCCCAGTCTCCACCAGGGATCATAGGTGCCAGTCACACAACCACCCCAAATCTCCCCAGGAGAGGAGAGCTGTCATATGGTGGCTCAACCCAGCTTCTGCCCTCCACCCCAGTTGACCCCCGACAACCCTGTTCCATTCCCGAACCTGGGTCACTGGCATAGCGTGAGGTGTGGTGTCCAGTGCTACAACCCTCAGCATCACAGGGCCTGCTAACTTTAATTATGAAATGGAGCTACAAACCATGATTAACCAACTAACTAGTTTAGATGAACACCCCACACAAGAACTAGCTTCAAATGTTGTTGCACATGAGAATGAAATCAATGCTGATGCTTTAAATGCTGCAACTGATGTTAATGAAAATGACAATGAAAATATATGTGGATCTTAGACAGTTTGTATAATGAGAATGATTTGGATGTTATTGCTGGGTGCATAGGAGAGACTATGATGAAGAGGAGAGAATTATTCAAGCCACAATCTTACTTTTGCCCTAATACTATGAATCAGTTAATAAAAACATATGAGAAAGTAGTATTTAGGGAAGTTGAATCACTGCTGTCAGGACTACCGCCCTTTACTTGTAATAATCTTACAAAAGACACTGCAGTGCATCAGGGTGCCAGCATTAGGGCATCGAGTCACTACAGTACCAAACTATGAGTTTACTGCCCCCTCTCTGAGGTCTGCACCCTCCTGGAGTTGGAATATATAGTTGAGGGGCAAGGGGGCATAGGCCCCCTGCAAAAAGAGTGGTCAGCTACATTGCCATTTGGCACCATAGTGACTCAGGCCCCCTAACACTGGTGCAATGCGAGGGTGGAACCTACAAAAGATGAGAGGCAAGCTTTAAGTGAACTCTGTGACACTAGTGAGTCAATTATTAAACAAGCAGACAAGAGTGGGAATATCATAGTAATGAATGACAATGACTATAAAGAATCTATACTAATGCTTTTAAAGGATGAGAATCATTATACCAACTAACAGGAGACCCCACCAACCATTTCAGGAAAGAACTGTTTAAACTATTGGAATGGGGGAGAAACATAGGGTTCATCACAAATGAGAAACATAGAATTTGATGGCAGATAAGGACTGCCTGGCCCACCCAGTCTGCCCATTTCCCTGCCTAATGGATAAGCTGCAGATCCTAGTTAACCAACAGCCTGCTTCCTCCTACCCCCCACTAGAATTGCCTTATGCCTGTCCCATGCATTCTTGAAGTCCCCCACTGTTTTTGACCCCACTACCTACTCAGGAAGGTTGTTCCATGCATCCTCTGCCCTCTGTATGAAAAAATACTTCCTCATGTTGCCCTTGAGAAGTTCCTCCTCTATCTTCAAATTGTGCCCCCTTGTTCTTGCACATCTCTTTTTCTGAAAGATGCTACCCTCTTGGACTCTGTTGAGGAATTTAAGTACAGTATTTATGACAAGATAATCAAATTATCCCATACTATACACCCTACTCAAAATACATAAAAACATTGAAAAACTTCCGGGTAGACCGATAATGTCGGGAATAGGATCCATTACAGACAATGTCAACAAAATACTGGATTTCTTTCTTAAAAAGTGCCTTGCAAAAGTCGATTCTTATTTGAGGGACAGCATTGATAACGATTAATAAATTCAAAAACTTTAACTGGGACAAACATTTCTTGTGGATTAGTATAGATATGGAGTCACTCTATACCAATATTCCCCATAACTTAGTCATTGCAGCATGTAAGGCACTTCTGGAGGAAATAAATGAAGGTGATGTTCCAGTACCATTCCCAATAAAAGCTTTATAATTTGTGCTATCTCACAACTACTTTGAGTTTGCAGAAAACTTCTACTTACAACTACAGGGGACGGCAATGGAGGCAGAAATGGCCCCCAGCTATGCCAATATTTTCTTGGGTGTGTGGGAGAGCAAAATTGTATTACACAGTAATGTGAACCCCTTTTTCAGTGAAATAAAAAATGACATTGTTTTATTGATGATGTTATTTGTGCATGGGAGGGAACTGAGCTGAAACTAGAAGAATTCATAATTTGAGTAAATAGTAATGAAATTAATTTAAACCTTACGCATCAGGCTGATAGAGAAAAAAATCAACTTTTTGGATTTGACATTTTTTGTTGACAGGGAAAATGACGTCCATAGTATGGCTCATAAAAAACACACAGCAACTAATAGTCTCTTTAAGGCAGACAGCTCACATCCAAAACATCCTATTAAATCAATACCATATGGCCAGTTCATACGAATAAGGCGGAATTGCTCCAGAAATGATGAGTTTGAAAAACAGTCTCAGGAATTGTATAACAGATTCATACTTGGGGGATATGATAAGGTGACTTTGGATTCTGCTCTTGAAAGAGTAAAAAACATGGATAGGGACTCATTGTTAGAAACTAAAAGTAAGGAAGAAGAGGAACCAACACCAATTTGCTTTATTACAAAACACAGTAGAGCAGCTGGGAGTATTGAGAACATTATCAAAAAATACTGGCTGATACTTGAGCCCCAGAGTTACATTTTCAAGGGCAGACAATCTTAGGGATAGGTTAGTACATAGCCACTTTTTGGATAAAAAAACAGAGCCAGCTTACAGACAATGGCTACCCCCCTCCCCCGAAAGGAATGTACAATTATGGGAAATGTAATATTTGTGAATTTTGTTATCAGAGTAAACAATTCCAGCTTGATGGCTATGACAACACAGTTGAAATCCGTAGCTTTCTAAATTGCAGCAGCTCATATGTTGTGTTTGCAATCTGGTGTCCATGTAAGTTGGTATCCATAGGAGGCACCATCAGGCCAATAAGGCAAATAATTCAAGAACACATACGCAACATATGAGCTGGCTTGTTCAATAAACCACTTGGAAGACACATACCACAGAAAAACATAATTTTAAACCAGAGGGTACACATTTTATGGCCTTGGAATTTGTGTCAAGATCTTTGAGATGTGATGATAGATTGAATAAATTACTGCAAAGGGAGAAGTGTTGGATTTTCAACATATGAAGCTGGTTACCAAAGGGACTAAATACAGAATGGGATTTAAAACTGTTCCTTAAGGAACAAACTCTGTTCAGAGCCAACAAGGCTGCATAATGCTATTTTACAGGGATTAGGAGCCATCTACAAGGAAATTGTTTTTATTTGGAACCTCAAGCAGCTCAATATTTCTTTCAGACTGCCAGCCAATAACAATATCCACCTGTGATTGTTGGCCCTGTTAAAGTTAACACATTCTCTGGTGTCCACAGCAACATCCCACCCTCTGACCACTGGGTCTGCTAATAAAAAATCATTCCCTGGTGTGCAGTGGCTCCATCATTGTCTGATAACCTGCTGCTTTAATAACAAATAATTTCATTGCTGCAGTATAAGGCCGGTCTGGTCCACCGGTATGGATGAGGCACTCTGTGCCTTACCTTCTGCCACATTAGTGATCCGAGTTCAGGAACATGTTCAGGTTGCCGGGGGTCAGACAGAAGACTGAGCATTCATCAGATAGCTGTCCTGTCCCTGGGTGGAGAGGCATGCTGACTTGACCTTTGGCTTCTCCCAGGTGAAGGCAGAAATCTGGGGGGGTGCAGAAATGGCTAGCACAGGCTCCATAAAGCCCTACATACCTACCTCTGTCCCATACCACCACCTAGATGACTGGCTCAGTTCTGGATGTGTGACTGGGTGGGGGGAGGATGGCTCTCCCCTTCCTGGCCCTATCATGGGGGGGGGCAATCCATGTGGAACTTTAAGCTTAGTGGTCTGGGACAGGGGAATGGCAGACAGGGGAGGTGGGGACAGGGCTGAGAGCCTGCCTGAGTCAACTGGCAAAGCAAAAAGTTTTACGGGGGGGGGGAAATGCTGCAGAATGTATCACCTTAATCACAGAATTGTACCCCCTCCTCCAACAGTCACAGGATTGACACCCTCCACTGTCAGTCACCTCACTGTGCATGCACCCCTGACAGTCACAGAACTGATCCCCATTTCCAATGGTTTGGGGGGTGAGGATATAGCATGCACCAAGCAGGAAAGGGATCTTGGGGTTATCTTCTCTGATGACGTCAAGGTAGGGAAACAGTGTGACAAGGCAGCAGGTAAGGCAAATAAGATGCTGAGATGCATAGGCAGGGGCATCACCTGCAGGAAAAGGGAGGTCATAATTCCACTATACAAGACACTATTGAGGCCCCACCTGGAGTACATGTACAGTTCTGGAGACCTTACCTATGTAAGGACATAGACAGGGTAGAGAAGGTTCAGAGGAGGGCAACAAAGATGGTGCATGGATTGCATCACAAGTCCTATGAGGACAGGTTGAAGGAACTGAATATGTACTCCCTGGAGGAGAGGAGGGAGAGAGGGGATATGATAGAGACATACAAGTATCTTACAGGGAGGAACAGGGTGCAGGAATACTCTATTTACAAGCCAAAAATATGTTCCAGGATTAGAGGGCATGGGATGAAGTTGGAGAGAGGACGATTCAGAGGATATGTGAGGAAGAATTTCTTCACAGAACGGGTGGTGGACAAGTGGAACACCCTGCCAGAGGAAGTGGTGGGGGCTGAAACAATCATGAGATTTAAGAATGCATGGGATAGACATAAAGGAATTCTGGAGGTCAGGGTTAAGGGGCGACAGACTTCTAGGAAAACATAAAGTATACTTACAAGCTCAAATAGGCAGACTGGGTAGGCCGTATTGTATGTATTGAGTATGTTTGTGTTTTTCTTGATGTACAGCACTTTGAAAACTTTGAAAGGTGCTTAATCAAATAAATTTTATTATTATTATTATTATTATCTGCTGACACTGTCTATGTATCTGTGTCACAGCAGTAAGTCCCACTACCATAACAGCACTGCCCTATACCCCCAACATTCACATGGAAGACTCTCTCCACAGTCACAGCCAGGGCCATCCTTGGGGGTGCCAGTAGAGGTAGCTGCCCTTGGTCCCACACTTGTGGGGGGGGCCCGCACTTTGAAACAAAACATTCCAACCGGGGCATCAGATGATTCACTTATTAAGACCCAACTGAGGGCAGCCCCACAGACAGCTAAGGTAAGTCACTTGATCATGTGATTACTGTTGGAGCATTGAGCAATGTCAAATGATCAGGTGTCACGCACACCCTTTTCCTTTCCCATGCCAGATCAAGAGACCAGACTCCACAGTAGGCCCTTTCTCTTGGGCTCACCCAAATCTGGGGACATCAGCTTCTCATCTGAGACTGAGTTGCATGTCTTGCTGACTTGGAGTAGTCACTCTCAGAAGTGCCAGCATTGCATGACCCATGATCTGCAAATTTGCATGAGGACACTGGCATTCGGCATAAAGAAAAAAGGAAAATAATTTTTTTGACCCGGCACATTGGCCTCCCCTTTCTTCCTTGAATCCTCATCTGGGCTCTGTGACAGTGAGTCTTGAGTGTGTTGGTCTAGATCTCGATATGGGGGTGGTTGAGTGGGTGATGGGTGTTGGTGTTGGTAGTAAGAGTTGAGACTTTGAGTGGGTCTTTTGGGGAGATTCAGAGCACAGATCAGGGGCTTAGTGGCCTCGGCCACTCCCAGTCCAGATGCTGTCTTGGAACAAACAGGCAAACCACATCCAGGCAGTGGGGTGTGGCAGGAGGCAGTGTGTAATCTCTCCAGAAGAATCACAGAGGTTGCAGAGACGAGACACACTGCAGTACAATTATAAACTACCATGACCTGCAAAAGTCTACCTATATCCTGGAAGCTGTTTGGATCAAATGACTAACATGGTTATAAATCAGCTACAAACATGGGGATTGCAATGACCTACATATCTCCACAGCCCTAAAGGGCTTTTTTGCTTTGAGTTACCTACTGTAGCAGGTCTCTATAGCCCCAAAGTTTTTTTTTGTTTTTTTTTTCTGTCAGCTGCTTTCCCTGGTGGCTCTCCACAGCCACAGTGAGATTTTTTTTCTTTCAGCTGCCCATAGTAGTGGGTTTCCACAGCCCTGAAGGGCTTTTTACTTAAGTTGCCCATAATGGGGGATCTCCACAGCCCTGAAGGTCTTTTTTCATTCAGCCAAAAGACAAAGAACCTTAGTGAGCAAGCACTGCAGCAAGGGTTTCCCCAAAGGGCATTGGCTGGGAAGCCAAGTTTCAAAGAAATACAAAATCAAACATACCCCCATAATGCAAAGCATCATGGGCTATATATGCAAATCACCACAAAATATTATGCTGGTTCAACTTTAAGCAGCAATGCATGGTGCCGAAAGGCCTCTCACACAGTCTACAAAGGGTGCCAACAGAAGACACAGACACGTGTTTCATCCTACCAGGACTCCTCAGTGAGCCTCGTCTGTGTGACATCCAAGTGGAATGAACCAGCTACCCTAAGTTGGTCTATCGGATTTGGGTTGTGGTGAGCCCAATAAAAACAGAAAACAAGCCAAAAGACAAAGAACCTTAGTGAGCAAGCACTGAGGCAAGGGTTACCCCAAAGGGCATTGGCCGGGAAGCCACGTTTCCAAGAAATACAAAATCACACATACCCCCATAATGCAAAGCATCATGGGCTATATATGCAAATCACCACAAAATATTATGCTGGTTCAACTTTAAGCAGAAATGCATGGTGCTGAAAGGCTCTCTCACACAATCTGCAAACAGAAGACACTGACATTCATTCAGCTGCCCACTGGCACTGTGGTCTTCTGTCCACACAGATGTGAATGACAGAGTACCCACTAGGTCTGCCAGTGTGCACCACCAGTCTGATATGCGCTACTGGCAGTGCCACTTACGTAGCTTCCCTGCCAAGCCTTTTCTTTTAATTATCAGCTTGACCCATCCCATCCAGCTGTCTAGTTGAGGTTCCATGTGGTCTGACCAAGCCCAACAGTGGAGTGGAGGAGTGATCTGTGTGTGTGTGGGGGGGGGGAATCCAGGTGTGAGTCAATTAAAATAACTAAGTTGCTTTCTGATCTGATGGAAGCCTTCTGTTGTTGCTGTTGGGGGGCGTTTGGGCAGCAAGATTACTTTATGATGTGATTGGGATCAGTGGAAATGAAATTAACCATTCAGAAAAATAATTAACATGCTGGCTGATTCTGATGCTGGGCTGTAGTGTGTGTAGTGTGAATACACACTACAGCACAACATCAGCCAGCATGATCTTGACATTAAGGACAAGAATGATATATTTTTCACTGATCACAATCACAGTATGACTCATCTTGATGTCTGATCCCCCTCCACAAGCAACGACAGAAGAGAAAGCTCAGAAAGCAGCTTTTTTATTTTAATAAAATAGTGCTGCCCCCCCCACACACACACACACCTGCTGAGCTCAACAACAACAGAAAGTATTTTGCCCAGACTGCAGCAGGCAACAGTGCACAGTATGAAAGACTTCTCAACTTCTCTGTTCCCCCCACCTCTACATTTTGCTGTGAAGTCCACTTAGCCTAGGACATACAGTACACAGCAGCAGCACTGCTCTGCATCACCATTCTTGCACCCACCAAACCCTGTCAGCAACTAAAACTGACATTACCACCATTCCCCATCAGTTTATCAGGAACATTACATTACAGACTATGACCAGACATTAACCCTTGCAGCACTGCTAACTGATGTATCTGTCCACAGTGCCAGTTAACAGTACATTGTAACTGTTGGCCGTAAAGGGTTAAAGAGTAGGAAGAGAACATATGCTGTTGGCTAAGTAAACAGAGTAGCCTGGCTTCTCTGTCACACATATTAAGTAAGGGCAATAAATAATGACTAAAAAAACATGCTAGCTTCTTTGTCACGCACCTTACTTAAGGAAGATGCAAAGCCAGTCAGGAAGCAGTGGGGGAAGAGAGACATTTGTCAGCAGCCCCCCAAAAACCCACCTCTAATGGACAAGCAAGGCTGATCATTAGGCATGCCTTAATGTGAAACTAATACCCAGTCAATGTAGAACAAGGAGATACGAGTCAGTGATCTGCCTATAAAAAAACACCCCTTTTGCTTGTTTTGGAAGACAGGGATTCCTACTTCACTGACTACAGAGTGCCACTACTGGGTGCTGGCTTCTCCTAATGACAAGGTTTTGGTTTTCCTGTTCCTCTAAAAAACATGTTTACTTTTGAAGTGTACTGGCAATTATTTTTGGATATGCTCTTCTACTATGCATACTGTGGTAGAGGTGTGTGTGTGTGTGTGTGTGTGTGTGTGTGTGTGTACGCGCGCGCACCAAGGGAAGATTTTTACTTGTATGAGTAGAGTAAGCACCTGGAGCAGCACATTTGTGCTGGATTTAATCAATTTATATAAGATGAAAGGTACAAAAGATGCATTTATTCTTTGTTATCATTTGACTAAAAGACAAAAACAACTCCTGAACACAGAAGATTTTTACTAAACAGATTTATTGCTGAAAAAAATAGGTGACGGGCAGAACAAAATAGTGCCTCTGTGTGGGGTTGTAAGGTCTGCGGAGGGGAGGTGCAGTGGAGAACCAATGCTATGAACATGACTGCAGTACCGTGGAACCACAAAGAATATCTTTCCAGTCAAATCCTTATTCTGTTCTACTTCATAGCAATGTCAGCATGGCTCCGCCCATGCAGCCTTAAAAATGAAATCCATCATGCCAGTATTGATTGTCTACAACTGAGTTTTTGCATTTTAAATACTGACTAATGTCTTCAAATCGCATGCCTTCTTTCTATTATCTGTCTCTATCTTTTCTCTTGTAGAACTTGTTATTATGGGTGTTAGTGAATTTGAAGAGTGTGGATCCCTAATCCAGTACCTGGGAAGAAACTTTGGGTAATCACATATCCTGAGGACCCTACTAGTTCTGCATTTTCAACTCTGAAAAAATGCTCCTATATACCCCTTTGAGGTCTAGAATGCTAAAAATTGCTAAAAATGATAGAAATTGCTTAAAATTGCTGAAAAATTGAATAAGAAGATGCTATTATTCAATAATCTTTTGCTGCAGCACAATTAAGTAAACTGAAACTAGAATGTTCTTGACATTTTTCACATTTACAATGTATTTAACTTAATGTACTTACTGTGGCAATCTAATTTAAAACATAGAAAATTCTAATGTTAAAATATTCTTTATTATATTTTCCCTTTTGTATATCTTTAAAGTTTTGTTTGTTACATTGTATTTTCAAAGTTTGAATACTATCAGCAGCCACTGACATTTAAATTTTGAATGTTAAATATCTGTTTATTTTAAATACACTAGGTAGCAGCATTTCATTTAAGAAAATTGTGTTTAAGGGCTCAGTGTGCCACAGTAAAACTAACCCCCTCAGGAAGCGCTGGGGTTTTGGTGTGGAAGTGAACCCACACCTGCATCTGTAAATTCCTGCAATCAAAGAGGAGAAAACTTTGTATTTATACACCGACTCCTTTATTTTTTATTTGCAGAAGATTGGTGAGTGCTTTGCTATCTAACCTGAACTTAATGCGATAAGGCGGTAAGTGGGATGCTGGGGTGCATAGGGAGGGATATCACCAGCTGAAAGAGGGAGGTGGTATTGCCTCTGTATAGATCACTGGCAAGACCCCACCTAGAGTATTGTGTTCAGTTCTGGAGACCACATCTCTGGAAAGACATAGACAGAGTGGAAGCGGTCCAGAGGAGGGCAATTAAAATGGTGCAGAGTCTGCATCAAAAACCCAGTAAGGAGACTAAAGGACCTCAATATGTACGCTCTGGAACAGAGGTGGAAGAGGGGTGATATGATGGAGACCTTTAAATACCTAACGGGGGTAAATAAGGTACAGGAGGCAGTATTTTTAAGAAGAAAAGGTGCTCAAGAACACGGGGACATGCTATGAATCTTGGTGGGGGCAGATTCAAGAGAGATGTGTGGAAGTACTTCTTCACAGAAAGTGTGGTGGATTCTTGGAATGGCCTTCCAGCAGAGGTAGTGGGGGCCAAAATAGTGGTGGTGTTGAAGAATGCATGGGATAAGCACAAAGGAATCATAGTGGAAAGGAAGGGGGGGAGAGAGAAAGCTATAGATCAGGCATGGTCTGATGTAATAGTGTAGGTAGGGTGAAATGGGCAGACTGGTTGGGCCAAGTGGTCCTTATCTGTCATCAAATTCTATGTTTCTATGAGTACACATACCCAATGGTGTAGTGCTAAATTTATAAGTGAGGGGTCTCTGGCCATGAACCATGGGACCCCTCCAACCAGTAGGTGGGGCCCCCAGAAGCTATGTAGGCAATAACCCATAACAGGATGTGGGGTTATAGGCATTTAATCCACACCTGGGGTGCATTGTGAGGCATAAAGCCGCAGGCCGAGTGTCCTCACAGTGCCCCAGGCATGGATTAAATGCCTATAACCCCATACCCTGGAGTGGGGTATTGCGCTTATAATATGGGTTATATTTAAACAAGCGAAAACCCCAGGGAAAGTTTTTTTTCTCCTATTTAAATAGCAAAAAATGTACAGTATCTTGCCGCCTTGCAAAATAGTCCCCCCCAAAAAACTGCAGAGCTGATTGCTGTTATGCAAATAGAAATGTCAGACTTACAGTACTAACATGATGTCTGACATTTCTTGTGCATAATATTGAGTTGTACAGTGCCTACAACATTCACTTTGTGCCCTCCCATGCACACACACACTTGCAGTTCATATTCTGCTGACCTGTCTCTCGCTGTGTGTGTGTCTGTCTCTGTGCAGCAGTGCATCTCTGTCTCTCCAACTTGCTGGTCGGGGGGGGGCAACACATCACTCAACAGAACATGCGGTCTCTGTCTCTCCCTCTTTTTCTGTCAGTGTTTCGGGTGTTGCAGGTGAGCTTCTCCATTGGAGCAGAAGAAGTCTATGAGTCACAGCCTTGGGACTGGCAGCGATCAGCAACAGAGACAGACACAGCAGAAAAAAAATGTTGTCTGCTGTATGTCGTGCTGGCACTCTTCTTGCTCCCGAGCACACACACAGAGAAGGATTTCTTGTTGCAGTCTCTCTCTCACTCTCTGTCACTGTTTTGGGTGCTGCAGGTGAAGTTCTCAGTTGGAGCAGGGCAAGTCTGTTAGCCACAGCCTCAGGACAGGCAGCGATAAGCGAGAGAAAGAAAATGAGGGGAAAAAAAAAACACACGTTGTCTGCTGCATGTTGTGCTGCCAGTCTCCACAGTCTGAAGCACACACACAGAGAAGGATTTCTTCTTGCAATCACCGGCTCACTGTCACTTTCTGCCTGTCTCTCCCCATGGCACTCTCTCTCTCTTTGTAAAACATGGGGATGGGAAGGAACAGATGAGCCACAAACTGGGACACTGCGGACACATATTGGGACACTGTGGACACATACTGTCCACCAACCGTCACCATGACACTGTCTGCTTGCTGTACGGAGGTCTGCGGGTTGGGTGGGGAGACAGGATAGCACTTCTTCATTGTACCAACTTCTGTCATAACATGTGTGTAGCATGATTGGTCCCAATGGTACAATTCATTCGTGAGGAAATAAGTGGCCCCTGGTATCCCTGATGGAGTGCAGATAGTGGGGGAGGACTCTGAGCCACAAACAGCGGTTTTCATGACTCGCAGTTCAACACCGGGAGGGAAAAAGAGAAAAGAGCCATCAGCAGGCAACAGGAGGGGATCCGAGGTGAAACAACCCAGACACATGGGGACAGATGACACAGTGTGGAGGAATGGCAGGCAGCAAGGGTACTGTTATGCTCATGTCACTGCTGTATGGGAGGCAGGAACAGGGTGGAAACATACTATAGATGGAATGGCACCCTGTTACTGACTGGTCAGTCTTTGGAGGTCCGTGTGACGGGCGGGTAAAACCTGCAGTGTTGCTACGTGGTTGCGAGATCTGTGGGGCAAGTGGGTGGCCTACTGATCCATCTCGCTCCTGATTTCCCCTACTAATAACAAGTGCCAATCTGCCCCGGGATACTGCTCTAGGGAGCATCACCCTGACTGTGCGTGTATAGGCATATAATCCACAGTCAGGTGATGATCTTCTACCAATCCTATACCTTGCTCATTGGGACACAGGTTATAACAGGTTTTAGATGCATTCTGGTGTATTTTGAGGGTCATTTTGACACTATTTGGCGGCTTTTAAAGGAAAGCAGCCATAATCCCAGAAAGTGTTTCAGTGCTTGCTTACCTGCTGTAGTGGTGCATGTTTCTTTCCCTGCAGTTTTCGGTACTTTCTTTATTTGAATCCTCGACCCCTCGCTTGCATCGCGGCGCCATGTCTTCAGTCGGAGCGTTGTTAGCCGCAACTGTTATTTAAATTAGCTGACAGTGCTCGCCCTGTGCACCAGTGGATGCTTTCTGATTGGTCAGTGGAGTCTGATATGCGTGTTCACCATTGAATCAGTCTTGCGGTGTTACTCTCGCGGTAGCAGTGAAGCGCGTTCTTGTGCAGCACTTCCTTGTCTGTACTTCCTGAAGGCAATGTAACATGTTCCCAAAGTTGATAATCATTGTGCTGTCACTTATTATTGTGTGTGCGTGTTGCTGATAATTGGATTGGGTTTGCTGAATGAGTACTCTTGAATCAGCTGGTGACCACGTTATTTTTTTCAGACGTCAGTTTCTCTGTTCAGTGACTGAAGCGTTTTCATAATGGCAACAGGTGGTCCTAGCGAAGTGATTGGCACGGATTATGAATCCCACAGTGATAGTGACAATGAAAGTGACACGGTAGTGATAGTGGACATCAGATGTGCTATATGACATATTGAATCTTAGTGTCAGCTCTGAATACAGCCCTACATGTTTGAGCCAAGGAGAAGCAGTAGGGCTTCACAGTCTGCAGGTATGACAGCTGACGGCACAATTTCTGCTGATCATGACCATGACCAGTTCATGCAGGACAGACTAACAGATTTGCTGTGGTGTACATGTGGCAACTGTACCTTGATGCCGACAGTGCGGGAATCACTATGTTGCCAGGAGGTGTCACATCATCTTGGGGATAAGCTAGATGGCTTGAGCTGCATCTCACAGCATCCACAGCTCCATGTTGCCTGCCTTGATCCCTTTGTAGTTCGCCTGGCTTTGACTACCATCTGCACCTGCTATAGGCACCCTCATCCACCTGAACCTGCTCCCAATAGGTAATTATATGAACCTCATTTCGTGTCACCATTTTTTCATGATCAGCAGGCAAGGTTTCATTACTGTGGTGAGCATCACGGACGTAGTCATGGGTGTGCAAGTGTTGACTGTTGTCCTGTGCCCTGAGGTCTAGTTTGGCCACAGTTGGAGCTTGCATTCCTCTTCCTTTGTTATACTTTGCCACAGCTCATGTTCTGTATCAAGGTGTGTTTCACTTCACATGTTGCTTGTGTGATGTAAAAGTACATGCCATGTTTGGGTGGGTCAGTGGTGCCTGCTGCTTCTGTTTCTTCACTTACTGTTCTTTGTATTCATTTGAAGCCTGTTAATGTCAGTACACTGCAATGTACTGGTCACAGTCTGTTATATGTATGTCTGCCTCAGTGCTGGCAATGCATTGCTGTGTATCTGCAAGTATTTCAAGGCTGTTCAGTGCAGCTGAACAGCAGCTGACCTATGGGTATATGTTGCAGTCACAGTGCAGTTGGAGTGTTCACTGATAGTTTGACATGCACATACCAGCTTTACAATGTGGCAATTGAGTTGTGTAGTTAACCACAAACTTACTGTGTGACTTTGGTGTCACTTACAGTCAGTGAGTGGTTTATGCCTTGTGATCGGTATGTGCGTAATCGTTTATGTGACTTAACATTTGTTTACTGGCTGTGGAATGAATTTCTGTTGTCATCAGTTCACCATTTGCTGACCAAAGTGTAGCAGCCACTAAGAGCACCACTGAACACCACTGTAACAGTAAGGTGTGGGGCTAAGAGGAGACGGACTTGGGTCAGTCATTACACTAACAAACTGCATTTAACCGCTACTACTACAACAAGAGGGAAATGAGGGGAACATACGAGGGCTGGAGGAAGAACGGTGTGAGGGTAGACAGGGAGGGGGGAGGATGGTAGGAGAAAGAGCCATAAATATATGAGGCATGGGGTGTGAGTAAGCAGGGGACCTGTGTGCTGTTTTACCCAGGCTCAGGAGAGGCAGGGCATGGAGCATTTGCTGCTTATCTGTGGGGCTAATGCACACAATGGAGAGATGTATGTTTGTACCAGGTGGGCATGGCTCCTGGTGTGTCACAAGTCATTGACAGGTCATGACACAGTGTAGCTTATGACATCCACATTGTATAGGGATTAGGGACATGGCTTGGGAGGGTGGAGGTCAGAAACAAGGTCCAGGACTGGCATGAAGGGATTATGACCTTGGTGGAGACAATGGTGGCCGGGTACAGGTGAATACACCACAAATGGTAGCAGAGGTGCTGGAGTACTGCCTGGTGAATAATACTATGTGTCAGTGTAGGTTGGGTAAAGGTACTGCTATGGTACTGGGGTACATAAATATGGTTGTTGCACACTGGGTCACTATGATGTCCCCAGGGCCAGGGAGCATATTTTGCTGTATGCATTCCAAATCCATCAGGTATGGTTGCAAACTACGTAAGGCCGTAAAGTGGATGTTGTCGTAACACGCAGTGCTTAGATTACGGTCTTGCAGATTGGAAAGTCCTTGGCATGGAGCAAACTTGTCACTCTCTTTTTTTTTTTTCTCCACCTAGGGTTGGAGGAGAACCATACAAAGACTGTGTTCATTGAATGTAGGATTTTGTATTTCAGAGTCATGGGGATGTTTCCTAATGGGTAGTTTGACCAGATCAGGCCACATATGGATGCTGTCAGCAGGTAGCAGATCATTCATAAGGTGGTGCAGTATTGTACCATTATGTGTCCAAGGGTGAGGCTGAAATACAGTAGGGACCGAGAACCGTGTTTCAGGACCTGGGAGGTCCATGACGTGCTGAGTGATACAAAGGCTGCCTTTGTGTGCCTAAAGCGCTTCAGGGATGTGTCCCTAAAGCGCTTCAGGGGACAAAGGGAGCATGACGGCTATGAACTGAGGTCCAGGAGGGTCAGCAGTGTTTGCAAGATCGAATACGACAAGGATGTAGCAAAACCTGACCATGGATATCAGGAATGGTAGCAAGTGGTTCTTTACATACAAAGGGGAGAGAAGGACAGCGAGGGGTCACATCAGCAGGATTACAACTGTGAACTGATTGGCACAAGAGGGGGTGAGCAGGGTGAGGTAATAAATGAGTACTTCGCCTTACTCTTTACCATGGGTGGAGAAGTGCCAATACAACTTCTTATGCGATACAGTGAACAAACTGTGTGGCAAGCTCACAGTGGGGTGTGTTTCGTGCCTGTAGTGGCAGTTGAGGGCATTCACAAGCACGTGCATAGGGGAGGGTATGGGGAGGTAGAAATCACAGAGGATCGGGTTATGGTTGCCCTCTGTTCTCCAAGGACTGAGAAAGGTGTAGTACCTGAAAAAATCCATGTTATGCTGTTGAAGGAAGTAGCGGATGTTCTGCCATACCCCTTCATGTTACTTTTCAATAGCTTACTGATAATCGCATGGGTGCCACCTGACTGGAGGGTGGCCTATGTTGTTCATATCCATGAGTGTGGTTCGATACAAGAGATGGGTAAGTGCAGGCTGAGTAGGTTGATGGCATTGTTGTGCAAGGTGATGTCGGGTATCATAAAGGAAAGGTTTGTAGGTCAGCTGGAGCAGATGGGGCATCTTGATGACACTCAGCATGGTTTTCTGCCCGGGAAGTTGTGTGAGACCACACTTCTGGAGTGTAACGATTAGGTGACTTGTGCTTTGTCCCAGGGTAAGCAGGTGGACAACCTTTTTCTGTACTTACTAACATACTAAAAGCCAGCAGAATAGGCCTCATGGTCCGTCGTGTCTGCTGGGTAGCCAGCCACCTAATGGCAGCTTGCATCTCCGCCCCCCCCCATACCCACTGACAGGCTTCTTTGCCTTCAGTTTCCCCTTGCACCTGTCCCACCCTGTCTTGAAGCCATCCAGTGTGCCCTCTTCAACCACACTTATGTGCAGTTCATGGCTCCACCACCCTCTCACTGAAGTACTGTCTCCTAGGCCCACCCTATGTTTGCCTCTTCACCTTCCACTTCTACCCCCTGGTTGTTCATAGAAATATAGACATAAACTGTGACGCCAGATAAGGACCGCTCGGCCCACCTAGTCTGCCCATTTCCCTACCTACAGTATAGGCCGCAATTCTTCCCCCCTTCATTCGCATGATCATCTCCTTTGATCCCCCCTTATTAATTAATTTTACATATTTGAAGACCCCTATGATGTCCACCTCTCTCCTCTCCTGCACTGTCTGTGGCCCGAGCACTTCTACTTTCTCCTCATAAGGCCATCCCCCCATGCCCTGAATCATCCTGGTCATCCTCCTGTGGTCCCTCTCCAGTACTGCTTTGTCCTTCTTAAGGTGTTGCCTGTAGAACTGCACACAGTACTGGAGATACAGCCTCATCAAGGCATTATACAGAGGGAGGATCACCTCCCTACTCCTCCAGGTAATCACCTTTGCTATGCAGCCCAGTATCCTCTTTGCTTTTGGTGTTGTTCTTTTACAATTTGCAGTGTTATTCATTTTGACGGCTACCAACACCCCTACATTTCTGTCGCCTTCATGTGTGTTGCAGGTCCCCCGCCCACAGGGTGTATACATGGCCTGATTTTCTGACCCCGAAATGAAGTACCTTACATTTCCCATCATTTAACTTCAATTCCCACCTCCTTGATCACCCCTCTAGGGTATCCATGTCCCCCTGTACTGCCGCTATTGCTTGTTCCCTGTCGGTCACTGCTCCCACTTTCTTCCTGGTGGTGATCCTTCTCCCATACATCATAACAATGTAGTGGCTTTTGGCACCACTCAACCGCACTGTCCGTCCACCTTCAAGTCCTGGGTGATTATGATACCTAGGTCACTCTCCTCTGTGTTAACCGTTAGTGTCCTCTGCCCCCCCCCCACCATTCCCTTCTCTCATTAATTTTTCACAGCTTCATGACCTTGCATTTCTCAATATTGGTAAGGATACAGTTTAGTAACACCACCATGTGGTGCACTGTGTTAATGTGTACCAGGCAAATGTATTGTCACAGTCAGTCGGACTGCTTCCTGGACTCGGAAACCATGAATGTCCACACCTGCAGTGATGTTGCAAATTCTGAAACACATCATCACCCCGCTTTTCATGGTTTGGCATTGTCTGTGTGATGTGTTGTATCACACCAAGTTATTTTGCCATAACAGTGGTACATTGACAGCCTTAACTTGAAGTGTGCTGCACCTTTTGTGATCCTGAATTGTGTACTGTGTTGCTCATTATCTGTATAGTCAAAGTGACTTTTCCCCCAAAACACTCACAATTGCAATTTTCACACAGGTCAATGCAACTTGCAGTCTACATTCAGTATACTCACTAGGTGCATGATATTCTGGGCAGGAAGGTTCGGCGCATCATTCCATCTTGTGTTGTGTCCTGCATCCGTGCCAAGTGGCCTGAGGAAAGTGGCGTGTACTGTGGTTTCCATGAAGCTGATGCGGGTGAAGATGATACCTGGTCTCAATCATTTTTAAATGAGCTGCATTAGTTCAATGACATCTGTACACTTGTCAGTGCAATGTTCAGTACTTGTACCAAACAGTTATCATTGTTGTTATGTAAAACATTGACATTTACAGTTATCTGTAATACTGTTTCTTCAGTGTTTGTTGCTAGTATTTCAAGTTGTTCTTGATGACTTTTGTGACATTGTTCTTGCAGTGGTATGTGTCCAAGATACCGACATTGCAAAACACAGCTATTGCTGTTGTCAAAACAGTGTTGTCTATCTGCTTTTATGGCAACCATTGAGCACCGCAGCACATGCGTTACTGCTTGTTTTTTGCCGGTTATTTTTTTCTTTAACTGCTTTTTAATACCTGTAACTTTTTCTGTCACACTCGGCTCACCTCTGTGGCTACACACCCAGCAGCGCGTGCCCATATCATCGTGCTGCATCCACATCTTTCAGTGCCTTCTCCATGGCACGTCATTGAGAAGCCCACAACTCAGCAAACCCTCAATCGGATCCAGCGTCTCGTGGATCGCGCCTATCCAATAATGGTCGGTGCATCTGCTCCACATGCAACGACCATGAATGGCACATCCATGGACGCAGAATGTGCTTTGAGGTGAGCTGTGTTGAGGGCTTGTCACTGATGTGCCATGGAGGGGAAGCCAAGGCGAAGATGTGAATGCAGCCAGATGTCAGGCCACGCTGCTGGGTGAATAGCCGCAAAGGTCAGCCGACTGTGACACAAATACTTACATGAACAGCATTATAGCATTTTCCGCTCTTTTTTTGTTTTCCCCATGGAGCAGGGTGCACATCACGATGACAGGTGACCACGCACACCTCCGCATGCATTCCCTGTCCCACTTGACAGTGTTTTTTTGGCTCCCCACGGCTTGTACTATGGTCCACTCTGGAAATGACCACTTCCCAACCCCCTCCTGGGAGGACATCAGTACCTCCCATGCCCGATCATTACCCTCAGCTCCTCCCTGTCCACAGGCACATGATCCATCTCGAACTGTGTTCGCTGCCATGACGTCAGATAAGACATCCTTCACTGATCCATCATCGAACCCCTGCCATCATGTTGGGTATTTCATAATTTTTTAATTTTCACACAGCTGACTGATGACCTCGGCCCTCCAAAGTGACGGGGTATCATTTTACACATTAACACACAGCATACTGAACTGTGCATTTCACAAGCAATGGACATCTCTTTCCACAGGTTCTATGTTGCGTGTCTCAGTGTCATTGACAGCAATGTGTTGTCACTGACATGTACCATGGCACTTCCCCTAAGATGTTACTAGTTGCATGGCATACCCATGGGCTTCCCATAGTTGATGCGAACTGGCAAGCATCTTGATGCCACTACCCCTGTTGTTACTGTTAATCAGCTGTTACCCTTGTTGTTGTGAAACTGTATGGGCCTGTTCACCAACATGTTTGTTCATCTTTTCAATCAGTACTTGTCCAGTCATCCTATACTGCTTGCTGCATAAGCATCAGTACAGCACTGTATTGTGCGCAATGTACAAACATGATATGCCCATTGACCCCTCAAAAAACAGTGCAGTGTACCATTCCGACAAATGTGTAAGGGAGAAATCAACCTGTTGACTTGTATGTAAAGTTTTACACAAAGATTTTATGGCAGGTTTGACTTCCATTTCATTGTTCATAAACATTGGTTAGATTTCTGTATCAGCAATTTTAAAAAATTGTAACAGCAACGTCATGTCAATATTTACATGTAACCGTGTTCTTTATAGGACAAAAATGTACAACAAATGTTTCATTTGTCATTGTTGCTGAAATACAGTATTGTAGTAATAAGTAATACAATGAAAAAAAAAATAATTAAACATTACTTAATGCAGTTAATACATTGACTATCAGGTTTCATCAATGGCGTCAACCTACACACTGTCCACAGTCAATGTGTCCAAAAACAGTAAAGGGAACATCATCAGTATAACAACAACTGTTTTTTAAACTTTGTTTAACCATGAGAGAGACACGGTATGCCTACAGCTTGTTTACATAGGAAACCGTGGAACACATGCCAGTTAACTGACTTGGTCAGAGTCGCACAGTATGCCAGTAGAGGCTGTGGGATTCCAACCCACGTCCTCATGTTTGCATCTCACAGCCTTAAACCACTGTGCTGTACTGTCTCTTAAAGTAGTGCACTATACTGCATTATAGGAGAAAAGACCAGGCGGAGTAGGGGAAAATTGTTTTAATACTTGTGAAGTGTATTATAAAAGGAGTTACATAGTGGAGAAGGGGAGAGCAAGTGGATAAGATAGTAGTTGAATGTCTGCCATCCGCCAAGGTCATTCATTGTATGCCCTCAAGGTGGAGGGAAATGGATGCCAAAAGGATTCTGATCTGTGCTGCATGAAATTCTACTAGGCGATGGTGCATGATGGGATAGCCCCAAGGGTGTTAAGGGGAAATAAAAGACATACTGGTCATACCATTTACTGCACTGTTCAGTAAGTCCATGGAGAATGTAGTGTTCATGGAAGACTGGAAGAAGGAACATGTCTTTCAGCTGCATAAGGGGTGGGGATGGAGGAAGGAAGTACTGGTTACATTACATGACCATGATCTTGACATTGGTGTTAGGCAAGATCATGGACAAAGTCATGAAATGTAGGATTAGCAGCTACCGGGAGGAAACAGGCCTGATGCATCCAAGGCAACAGGATTTTACAGTAACAAACATGGTAAAGTTGCTCAGCCACCTATGCTATGAAGAAAGGTTCCCACATTTTAACAAGTACTACCTGGGACATAGCCGGGATAAGGGGGGACATGATTGACACCTGGAAGTCCCTTAAGGGTGTAAACCAGGTGCCAGTGGAAGGTGTATTACAGCTGAAGGGTAATCCGAGGCCAAGTGGGCATGGCATGCAGGTGTAGCGTTGGTGGCAGTTAAGAGTTAACATTAGGACATACTATTTTGTACAAACAGTGGTGGATAAGTTTAGTAGGCTCCTGGACACTGGTTGGATAGGTGACAGTGGAGGGATTCAAAAGGGCATGGGACAGACACAGAGGAGTGTTGAGGGTGTGGGGCGCATGTCATACCATATAGATGGAGAAGTGGGCATACTGGGTGGGCCTGTTGGGCCTTTTGTGCCATCACACTTGTATGAATGTAAGCCATGGTGTTTATGTTATATGTGTGCAGCAATAGAGCTATGTGCTATGCTGATTAACACTGTACACATGCTAGTGTCTACTCTGAATAAGGCCTGCAGGTTAATTACTGGAGCACCTAGGATGACACACACCTGTCTACTGTATGCTAAAGCACTGGTACTTGATCTCGACGAGCGCCTCAAATATCTTACCTGTACCCTTACAAAAAAGACCCTCCTTGGGCTTTCCCCACCAGGATTGACCACCACCATACGCCGCTCTGTCCCACTAGTTCATACTCAGACCTCTGGGAAACCTCTTTGTTATCCCTAGAGCTAGGACCTCTCACGGCCAAAGAGCCTTCAGCTTTAGGGCCCTCCTGGTTCAACACACTGCCCCTCCATCTCCGAGGCTCCAACTATATCTTGCTTCAAAACTTCGCTACGTAACCACCTTATTAACACCGATGCTGTAACTGCCACTAGTCAAAGCCAGACTAATACTTATGACAAAGCTATTACTAAGCTGCTAAGGATGACATAACTCTGGTATTGTTTGCATCCATCCTACCTGTACCAGCTTGTTTGTATCTATGTCTTAATTTACTGTTATACTTATGTGTTGTACTGCTATACTGTGTATTTTGGTTTGTCTTACTGTGACAAGGTACCTTTGTAAATGAGCCTATGGCTCAAAGGTTTTCCAAACTGCTGTTTAAATAAAATAAAAAAAAAAAATAGTGGTATACCTGGACAAGGGAGAATGTACGTACTGTGATGACAACAACGTACTACTACTGCACAAATACCTGCAGTCAGATCTCACTATGCTGTGCATTGCGTAAGCTGCATAACAGAGGTCGACATTAAAAATGTGTCACTTGCATCAGCACACGTCAGTGGTTGCGTCTGCATGGCTACTTTTACGAGAAACGAGAATAATGACTCTTGAGTAATTCCTCTTTGTCAGGACATGGCACAGGGCAATGTTTCTAGGTAATTCAGGCTTCTCAATCTCAGGAACACTCATCAGTTGGCCTCCTTTCAATAGAACAACATCATCTAGCATGCGGTCCAGAAAGTGGTAAGATTTCTGTTCATACACTGGCCTTGATATCTACCTCTTGGTGTGCTTTGAAAACAGAAAGTCATGTTTCTGATGTCCTTTATTTGTCCCACACTGCATGTTGCCAGCGACGTTGCAGTTTTCAGAATAATCCAGCATGGCTAGCTCGCGAAGCAACCATACCTCCATACGAGAAATACTGGCACTCGGACAGTATTTGTTTAAAAGGGAATGGAAAACTTCAAGCTTCCCTGTGTGGCAAAACTCCGTAACCTTGCCTATGTCTTTTAACAGTCTACTGTCCATCACAATTGACTTGAGGGCATCATATGCTACCAACCCCTTCTCAAGCCAGCACATGTCATGTATTGTGTCCTCATCCAGGTCACCATGCTCGCAAGCACGAAAAACTAGTCCCACAGTCCAGGTGTGACTGTTTGTAGTGTGCTGCAGAACGGAGACCCACTTCTCACGAAGTAGTGCTGCATTTCTATGACAGGAGGACGAAGACCACCAAAAGTGGTTAACTACTGATCTTATCCATGGCACAAGGTCCTGGCAGTGCCGCTGCTTGCCTTTGGCAACAAGTTTCTTGATGATGGATTTAGCAACATGCCAGACATCATACTGATGAGATATTCTGACAAGCCTAGCTTCCTTGCCCATTACAGAAGAAATCTGTGGATGTCTATCTGTGGCAATGGTTTTGATTGTAATGCCTTCATCCAAGATCTTGTTAAGCGTTCAGAGGAACCCCTCCTTCTCCATGCAGTTGGAGTTCGCAACTTCTGTCACTTGAACTAGCTTCGACTCCAGAATCTGGTTTGTGGTCATCTCCATGACTGTATAAGTACAATACTTGGCACAGTGACCTGGTGAGTCACAACGACCGTCACCAATCAGTGTTACTGGCCGTCCAGCAACCTGAACCAGATTTTTTGATTTCTCAGTACCCCAGGTGTAATTTACTATGGGGAATAGGTATTGCCATTGGATTCACAGATACTGAGTCTGTGACACACAGGGAACATGGATGCATGTCCATGGATGCATGGATGCCTTCTAAGGAAGAGGGGGATAATGGGTCTGAAGGAAGTACAAGGGGCGAGAATGGTGCAGAAATGGACACAAGTCCCTTTACACGAGAAAGGGTCCTGAAGGAACTGGAAGTAATAAGAGCTGATAAAGCAGTGGGGCCAGATGGCGTGCACCCCAGGGTCCTTAAAGAACTAAGAGAGGTGGTGGCTGAACCTCTGGCTATCCTGTTCAGCCAATCACTGGAAACAGGGGAGGTACCCAAAGACTGGAGGACAGCAGATGTAGTCCCCTTATACAAAAGTGGGAACAAAGAGGAAGCAGGGAACTACAGACCAGTCAGCCTCACCTCGGTAGTGGGAAAGATCATGGAAGCACTACTGAAGGAGAGATTGGTGGAACATCTGGTTGTCAATGGACTACAGGACCCAAGGCAGCATGGTTTCACCAGGGGGAGGTCATGTCAGACCAACCTCATTGAATTTTTTGACTGGGTGACTAGGGAGGTGGATCAGAGGAGGGCAGTGGACATGGCCTATCTGGACTTCAGCAAGGCCTTTGATACTGTGCCACATAGAAGACTATTACACAAGCTGGGGAATATGGGTGTGGGCAGGACAATAGTGTGGTGGGTAGGTAACTGGCTGGGTGGCAGGACACAGAGGGTGGTGGTAAATGGCTGTCACTCCACAGAGGGAAGAGTGACCAGTGGGGTACCACAGGGATCAGTGCCGGGACCGGTCCTATTCAACATCTTCATCAGTGACATTGCACAGGATCTAGAAGGCAGAATTTCACTGTTTGCTGATGACACAAAGCTCTGTAACAGAGTAGACACACCAGAGGGTGTAGACAGAATGAGAAGGGACCTGCAGAAACTTGAAGAATGGTCAAGGGTTTGGCAGTTGAAATTCAATGCAAAGAAGTGCAAGATAATGCATATGGGGCACAAAAACCCTGGCACAATATATCAGTTGGGGGGTGAGGATATAGCATGCACCAAGCAGGAAAGGGATCTTGGGGTTGCTATCTCTGATGACCTCAAGGTAGGGAAACAGTGTGACAAGGCAGCAGGTAAAGCAAATAGGATGCTGGGATGTATAGGCAGGGGCATCACCAGCAGGAAAAGGGAGGTCATAATTCCGCTATACAAGACACTAGTGAGGCCCCACCTGGAGTACAGTGTACAGTTCTGGAGACCATACTACGTAAGGACATAGACAGGGTAGAGAAGGTTCAGAGGAGGGCAACAAAGATGGTGCATGGGTTGCATCACAAGTCCTATGAAGACAGGTTGAAGAAACTGAACATGTACTCCTGGAGGAGAGGAGGAGAGAGGGATATGATAGAGACATACAAGTATCTTACAGGGAGGAACAGGGTGCAGGAAAACACTATTTTTAAGCGAGAAGATGTTTCAGGACTAGAGGGCATGGGATGAAGTTGGAGGGAGGACGATTCAGAGGAAACATGAGAAAGAATTTCTTCACAGAACGGGTGGTGGACAAGTGGAACTCCCTGCCAGAGGAAGTGGTGGGGGCTGAAACAATCACGGGATTTAAGAATGCATGGGATAGACATAAAGGAATTCTAGAGGGCAGGGGTAAGGGGAAACAGACTTCTAGGATAACAAACTGAACTTATAAGCAAAAAATGGGCAGGCTAGGTGGGCCATAGGCCCTTATCTGCCGACACTGTCTATGTATCTATGTATCTATGCATTTTATGAACTCGGCAATACATTTGTAAGTATTACCACTGAACAGCACTGCTGCACTGACAAGCAAATTACCAGCACTCATCTTTCCTATGATTGGTGTAGACCTCCATGTGAAGTTGTGAGACTCGGCACAGCTAAATTCACATATGAACATTGTGCCTTATACATAGCTTTTAATGAGCAGCAGTGGTAGTTTGCACATGTTGCATACGATCATTTCAAATAGCAGAAACAGCTGACTCTTAAACACAATCAGTTTCTGCTCATTAGCAATACTACTTGAAAAACTTGACTCCTCCATGAGGTCGGTCTCTTCAGAATCTGAGTCAGTGGACATTTCACTGCCAGGAGAAAACATAGACACTTCTGCCTCACAAGAGTCGCTGAGTTCAGAATTCAAGAATGACAGTTCAATGCTCTCCTGACCACGTGGCAGGGCATGCAATTTAACAGGTGTTGATGTCATTCTTGGCTTCTGTATTCCACCCCCATTCTTTGATGCTTGCTGCTGTTCAGATGATGCATTATCATGTTTGGTCTTGCAGTTGGAGGAGAGAGGTGACAAAGATGAAGGACACGAGTATATGTGGTCTTTAAGTACATTCTCGGGTGATTCCGGCCACTGGCAGGCAAAGTCGCTTGTGAGAACCTGGCACTGCACTCCAACAGATGCTGTTTCTCAATCCATGCTGATGGCTGAAGACATGGAACTTGTTGCAGCGGTATCAACAACGTTGTCCCAAGGAAGAACAAAGTGATGTGTGCACACTTGTGCGTTCACCGCATCGATATTCCGGTCACACAAACATGTGTCCTGAGGCACATCAGCAGTCTGTACAGTTGCATCACCATGCAGCACCTGTGGAGACAAACACAGAAATGTTGATAAGGGAACAGTTTTCTTCAATTCATGAACCACATACTTTTTAATAATTGCAAGCGTGGACATGTTTTGGTAATTTACCCTTTGACACTTCAAGGGTCCTCCATTGCTAGTGTATGGTGAGCGCTTTGTAGTCACTAAAGGAACTGCATCAGGTTTCAGGACACGAATGCTCTTCAGTGGACCTTTGTAGCGTGAAATAAAAGAGAAATACATTTTCAGCTGTGGATACATTACAAGCATGTGTCATAAAGTTAAACACTCCTAACGCTAATTAACACCATCCCTACCTCACAATAATTTTGTGGCACATGTGTGAAACTGTGCGTGTGTATGTGTGTGCTTAAACTGGAATGCATGTTCATCGTGGTGTCATTGAGGGTTTAGGCACTGTATGCCACACCGGTCGCCACAATGGCAAACTGCGCTCATGGAGCACAAGGGGTCAGCAGGAGACCGAGAGGATCAAGCATCTGGAGTACAGCTATCATGTCTGAGGGAGGGATAGACAGCCAGCACGGCATGGCATTGTCCCCGGGTTGAAGACAGAATCACTGTGAGGCATGGTTGGTGAAGCAGATGGTGTGGAGAGGTGATGCATCTGAGGATGTCATTGCACACCGAAGTCATGGGATGGAGAGGGGAGTGATGAAAAACAATCAGAAACAATGACAGTGTGTGACAGTATACTGTGTGAATTGACAGCGACCTCCAGGGGATGATGGTACACATGCCCTAATCCGTCCATAAATCGTACTCTTCCCTCCTGGTGAGCACCCGCATACTCATGGGGTTAGAACAACAGTGAAGGGGAAAAAAAAAAGGCATGCATTCTACAACCCACGTTGCAAATGGGAAGACATGGTGCTGATCTTCAATGGTACCAGATGACTAGATGGAAGAGGGCACAATCACTTGTAGTGTATATTTTAAGTGGCATGCAGTAATATGAATGCAACATTGAAAGTCTGTGATGCGTACATTTCCAATTGCAATTGACTACATGCTAGAGGACTTGTCTCATGTCTGTTACTTACTGGGAGTAGTGCGAGTACTGCTTCAGCTTCAGTAATCTTCACAAAGTGCCATTCATAAAAAGTCGAACATGAAGCCGGAGAATGTCATGACATCCGTAAACAGGAATTCATCAATAGGGTTGTGTTATTCGGCCATAGAAGAAGATGTATTGTGCCATTGGAAACAGCCATTTTGAACAATTATCATGACTCATCTGTTGTCAGTCTGCACCAAGCAACATGTGAGTAGCTGTTGCGCAGAACAACAAAGCTTGATGCACGTGTAACGCATGAGATGAATAATCCATATAGGTCAGGTACATGGTGGTGGACGTTGCTGAATGTGGCTGCAAAGTGACATCTTAGGCACATGCTTCCATGCCCTGAGCCCATGTGGTTAACATCATCACGTACTGCAGAGGAAATATATTGAAGCAACTGAATGGCTTTTACTCAACATCCAACAGAAGCACCTATACTGCAGAGGGTACATGTACAGGAATGATCGCAGTCTCTGGGACAAGATCACAGACCTGCATGCAACAATAACTGAGTCAGAAATGGACATAGTAGCCATTAGCAGGACATGGTTCAGCAGTGGTCGCACTTGGGAGACTTCAGTTCACAGCTATGTACTGTTCAGAAGAGACCGAGGTTGAAAAATGGCAGGTGTAGCTGCCCTTTATGTCAATGCAACTATAACAGCTACAGAAAAGCAGAATACAGATAGAAGTCGCAATAATGGTCATCTTTGGGAAGATGGTTGTTCACATAGGTGCGGCCCAGACGTAATATTGCATTGGTCATGGACGCTCAGAGGATGAACAGTGGGTTTCACTTGGCAGTTGTTATGGAGGAGCTTTAGGAGATTAGGAGAAAGGTGATGGCGGGTGAGGGGAGGGATGGGGGCATAGGAACCATATGATGGTATGCTGGGACACAATACTGTGTGACGATAATAAAACATGGCCTACAGTCGCTTTAAGCACTGGGAGAAGGGAAGGTATGACTTGATGTACAGGAGTGTCACTAGAGTGGTGAGATACTGGACAAGGCGAGGATGTACGAAAACCTGACCAGTGATATCCAGAGTGGGGTGAAAATAATTTCCTTACATACATAACACAGAAAAGTAAAGTGAGGGCACACATTGGAAGGATTATGAGTAAGAAGAGATAAGCTCGGGAAGCAGGGGAGCAAGCAGAGAAAGTAAAGTAGATGGTTACTCTCTCTCCCTGGTGGTCCACTGGACCGATCACCAGTGACCAATCATAGCCATAGGTTACTATCCCTAGTGTTCCAGTGCTACCCCACCACCGCACCTGCCCACTGTGTCCCCCGCCACCATGCATCCACCCTAGTCAGTGGCGAGCAGCACCTCACCATCCACCAGCCGCAATGCCACCCGCAAACTGACAGCGTACAGTAGGGCTGTACGCCTATTGTCCCACTGCATTGGCTTCCCATAGGTGTTGATCGAGGGTGCGACATTGCAAGGAAGGCCAGGCATTCCCTGACCTTGCCCCACAGGCGGCTGTGCACTGGGAAGAGCAACCGTACTGCACACAAGGAGTCATTGTTTACGGGAAAAAGGAAGACATCAGGGCACTGGGTGGGAGGTGATGGAAAGGAGGAACATTTGGGGTGGTGGAATATGAAGTGAACGAAGACTTATTGAGTAAACGGAAAGAAGGCGGCTTATAGGCATTTCAAGTGTTGAAGGAGTGAAAGACATAGAGGGAGTACGAGCTGATGGCTAGAAGGGCCACTAGGGTGGTGAGGGCAAAGGCAAGGAAGAGTATAACTCGTCCAGGGAAATTAGGAGGGAATAAGGGGTCTTTAGATACAGTGGGGAAAAAGAATGGTGAAGGGCAGATTAGCAGGATTAAAATGGGGAGAGATGTGCACAAGATCCAGGGGAGCAGGCTAAGGTAGTACATGAATAGTTCGCCTCACTTTTCACCAAGGAAAATGGGGGTGCTGCATCATATATGGGAACAGAAGGTGAAACTGGGGGGGATGGCCATTGCTGATCATCGGGTCTGGGGAGAGGATGGGCCATCACTGGCAGGAGGGTGGAAAGCAAGGCAGGGGGAACAGGTAGCGGAGGTGGAAATCATGGCACAGAGAGTGAGGGAAGCACTCGGGTACCTTAAGACAGAGAAAGCACCGGGGTAACATAAATTGCATCCCAGAGTGCTGAAGGAACTGGCGGATGTCATAGCAAAACCCATGGTGGAGCTGTTAAGTACATGTCTAGCACAGTGTGGTTGCCCAGGATTTGAAGGTGGCGACATAGCCCATCCACAAGAGGAGGGATCAAGGGGTGGAGGACCTACAGGCCTATCAGCCTGACATCGCTGGTGGGCAAGGTTATGGAGGCCATTATCAAGGAGAGGCTAAGGGGGATCTGGAAAGTCGGGATGCCTGGACAATACACAGCATGGATTTGTCCCAGGGAAATCGTGTCACATAAACCTTGTGGAGTTGTATGACTGGGTGGCGAGAGCCTTGCACCTGGGTAGACCGGTGGACGTCCTCTATCTTGACTTCAACAAGGCATTTGACTCTGTTCCTCATGGGGGCCTGTTGAATAAGCTGCGACAAATGGGGGTGGTAAACAAGATGGTGACATGGATAGGCAATTGACTACAGGAAGAGACCCAAAGGGTCGTGGTTGGTAGGATAGACTCATCCCAAAGGAGGGTCATTAGTGGGGTCCCTCAGGGATCACTGCTTGGGCACCTCCTGCTCAATGCCTATGTCTCTGACATAAGGAAAGGTATCAGGAGTGAGATGAGTGTCTTTGCAGATGACTCCAAACTGGTGGCGGTGGTGGATGGGGAGGAGTGAATGGTGTCCCTACAGGGGGACATGGAGGCTCTGAAAAGGTGGTCTGGAAAATGGAAGCTGAGGTTTAATGCAGGGAAATGCAAGGTACTGAATATGGGAGCCAGAAACATGGGCCAAGAGTACACCCGGGGTGGGGAAATGCTCCAAGTGTCAATGGCTACAAGGGACCTGGGGGTGGTGGTGGATGTGAAGATGAACAACTCTGAGACTTGTAGAAGGGCAGCTGCCGAGGTAAACAGGATGCTGGGTTGCATCGCTAGGGGGATGACCTACAGAAGGAGGGAAGTGATACTCTATCTGTATAACTGCTTGGTGAGGCTGCACCTCCAGTACTGCGTGCCCTTTTTGGAGCCACAGTTAAAGAGGGAAATTGAGGTCCTGGAGAGCATCCAGAGGAGGGAAACCAAACTGATCTGGGGCTTGGGGGACAGGACCTATGAGGAGAGGCTCAAAGACCTAAATATGTACATGTTGGAAGCTAGAAGGGACCGGGAGGACATGATAGAGGTCTTGAGGCTGATGAAGGGGTAATAGGGGAGGAGCAGTCAGGGTGCTCCAAGGAAAAGGCAAGGAAATTAGAGGGGGGTGATTCAGGGAGAAAGAAGGAGGTGCTACTCACTGAGAGGGTGTGGTGTAGCCATGGAATGCCTGGACAGGGGCAGGTGGAGGCAGAGACACTGTAGGGGTTCAAGAGGGGTGGGACAGGTACAACAGAAGGGTTCTGGATGAAAAGTGCAGTGCAGTGCCAATAGCAGGGACGGGAGGGAGAAGCCAGAAAGGACGGAGAGCATCAAGGTCAGCTACCATGGTGGTGGCTGACCAAACAACCAGACACAAAAGACCATTATGCCTATTCTGCTGGCATTTTTGTATGTTACTAAGATGCAATAGCTTCATGGGGTGTTACTGGAGGTGTGGGTGCATGTGGTGGGTGTTACAGAGACTTGTGACACTTCCACACATGGTTGTCAAGTAAACATACCAGGAAACAACACACACACACACAAGGGACAAACATGGTGCACTGAAGTATAGGTGATGGCAGCTTTCATCATTATGGATGGCATAGGTATAATCAAGGTTTAGTACACAGGGGTTCAGGTTGAGGACTTATAGGTCAACATGCAGGCTCTGAAGGGGGAATTAGGACCAACATGAGGGACAATATATCGACCACACAATCGGGTAGGGACAGGGAATGGGCATGGTGGGTACATGGTCACACAAGCACATTGCTAAGTTATTACCAAGAGGCTCCTGCAGTCCACTGATGCATAGATGAGGGAGAGACTAGTGGGGAAAAGTAAGTGGCTGACTTTCTGGACAAGGGTGATCCAGGATGTGGTGAAAACAGGGAAAATGACCGCAGGTGGTGCTACATTAAACACTGCTGACAAACAAATGAAAATAATGCTGTGCAGGGACAGGGGGATAATATAAAGTAGACAAGAGGTGGTACTTACACAATATTTTAAAGGAGTAAGTAAGGTAAGAGTTGACTGACTGTTTCAGTTGAGGGAGGTGGTGGCCAGCAGGGGTAATGCCATGAAGCTGCTAAAGTACAGTTTCAGGGGTGAGCAAGGAGATGCTAACTGACTAAGAATTTGGTGGACCCATGGAGTGCGGTACCTGGGTACTTGGAGGTCATACACCCCAAAGGGCTTCTACAATGGCTGAGACAATGATAGGATGCATCCCACTGCCACCATGGTAGGTTGCTGTGTCACCTTGTGTGGAGGTAGGGCCAAATAATGGTGCCCTGTGAAACCATAGGGCATAATACCATAGCATCTTACTATGTTACTATGTTAGTATGTAGCAAGGTGGATGACATGGTCAGACACACATGACAACTTGAAGTCAATGACCACAAATTAAACGTGATGCAGAATGACGAAAAATGCATCATGCTGCGTTAAGGGTGTAAGAATTGCAGGCAACAGTAAGATTGCAGTGCGGCAGGGGTGTCGGCAGGCATACGCACTGTACTCAGCAGAGTACAGTAAAAAAATCAGGCAGGGGCAACAAATCAGGCAAGGGCAACAAAAAGAGGAAAGCAAAGACATTGTGAGTCACATTGTGTCTGTGTCCTGCTAACCACTTTTGCCTTTGTTGTTCACTATGGGGCACTGATGCCTCCAACTAAATATACAAACAAGAACAACTTACCAGGAAGGCAGAAAAACAAAGGAAGGAGAAATACAGGAAAAATCTGATTACTTGAAATCAGAAATGGCAACTGGGGGGGGGTACTATTGTTAGTGTGGCATGGCAGTGCAATGAGCGCATATTTTGGTTTATGTTTACAAACTGGAGGGGGGGGCACAACAGTGCATCAGTTTTGAGTACAAGTTTAAAATTCCTGGCTACACCCCTGCAGTGCTGTGTACAGAGCTCTGAGTGAGGAGGAGAAACATGGGTGTAGTTGCTGAGACATGGAAAACTGAAGGAAAGCAGCAACAAAAAAATAAGAATCTGTATTGTATTACAAGTGGGATAACATTAAGGAGGGTTGAGGTAATTTAGCTGTTCCACAGACTGCTCGTACACCACACATGGAGCACTGCGTGCAGTACTGACACCCTTAAGTAGATAGGCACAGTAGGCTACTGGAAAGTAGACGGCAACACAGTCGAAGAAACATGACAGAGGATGTGGTGGCTGTACTTATGAGGTTAGACTACCTTAATTGAACCTGTACTCTGTTGTGGGACATGATAGATAGGGGACACAATACAGAACTTCAAGTACATGACAGCAATAAAGAGGAGATGCATGCAGGGACTGTTGTACGGGACTTTGGGCACAGTCAGTCAGGGGCCATTGTATGACATTACAAGGTGAAATGTTTCATAAGGGACGAATACGGAATTTCACATCTGAAACAGTGGTGGGATACTGCAGCGTGCAACCAGAATAGATTGTGGCAAGCTCAACAGTGGGATGCTTACAGAGGGGCTGGGACAGGGAAAAAGGGAGGATACTGGCACAAGTGGTTACACAGGGAGGGGCAGAAAAACAGTAAGGGTGGTAGCTGCAAAACAAACACTCAGCACACCACTTGTGCACCAGTTGTACTTTTATTATGGCACTTTTATATGCTTCATAACGTGCAGGTAAGTGATCAGGAAACAGGTCATCACGTGGTGTGCTGTCAAGAATTCGGTAGGCACCACTTTCAGTAAACATGCACACTTAAGCTACTTCAATGAACATCCACAAAAAATATAGGGTACAGGAATGAAAAACAGAAATGGTTTCACATTGAACATCACTATGTGCTGAGTACAGCAAATGACTGCAGGTAGAAATTAGGCAACTTCCGCATGACATAAAACAAGGTACAGGCAAAAAAGAGAATGCATTACACCACCAGGTGAGACACTATGGCATCACATGGTACACACAGGTTAGAACGATGAGCATTAAGACTGTGATGGTTTTCTTCAGGGGTGTGTGGTGGGTTAAGCATTATGTAATGCAGCATCATACAGCGTGTGTACAGACAACACCACCACTATAACATGCTGAATTCCCATGACAGGAGCATGTGCTGGGGTAGTGGTGCAGGTGTTGACACATTATATGCAGCAGCAAGACTCAATAAATGTATAACTCTGTGTTATACTGCATGGGTAGCGCACTAACATACTGAATAACATGATGGGGGGGCTCATATACCACAGTCACATCAACAAGAAAATTCATAAATACAAAGGTTCATTTATGCTTGTGGGAATTTGGGGGGTTGCAGTCATCATAATGCAACAGGGGGAGGACATTACTGCAAGTCAGCACATCATCAGGGAAACAATGACAGTACACAGCTCAGTTTTGAAAGGTCACAGCTGTGTTACTGTCCTTTGAAGTACTGCACAGCACAACAGTAAACAGCAACATAACAGTACTACGGAGATAAGATACTGTACCTTTTACGAAATAGTCAGCATTACTTAAATGCTTGGAGCACACTACGTTGTGCTTCTTAGGAAGAAAACTGTCAGCACTAAGGTCAGCCTGATTGAGGACACTGATCCACTGACGCTTTAATGGTTCTGCAGTGGGAAAACGATGGAAACTGATTTTCTGATCAGACTTTGTCTTCCCCGAGGTGTTAGAACAACCTGTCACCATGCATGTCAGCATTGTAGCTACACAAGTTTAATAGTGAAATAAAAATGCAGAAATGTAAATGACCACGACACATAAGATATGTTCACAGATTTCTCAGACACTGAAAAGCAAAAGCGGGCACTGCTACACAAAATTGCTAAAAAGAAAATCATGTGCTGATGGCTGTGTGGCGCTCGATGCTAGGCATGACTTGGAGAGCGGGAAGGGCATGTAATTACTGTCACTGCATGCGGAAGTAAATTGGATGAACGCGGCATGTAAACTGTAGGCGGTAACGAACTAGCGGGGAGCGTAAATAAGCTTCTATCAAAGGGCGGCAAGTATGAAACGGTGTCACTACTCAGACTGAAGGGATAGACTCTGGCTACAAAAAGAAAAGAAAAAGACGACAGGTTAGTCCAACATGACAAACAAGTCTAGCAATTAGGCATTGGGTGCAGTCACTAACTCACAAACGGAGTACTGGCTGTTTTGGGCTGCTTTCCTTTAAAGTCTTCTATGACTTGTTATAAACAACCAGTATCGCTATCAAAATAACTAGTTTTTTTATTTTCTTTAAAAAAAATACTCAAAATTAAAACAACTTCTTGATCAATATCAAGGAGCAGAAACCACATACATCTCTAATCCAGAAAATTCAGCTACACAATGTTCACATTGGCAACTTTGTTGCACATAGGATTTACACATACTGCTAAAAAAAAAAAAAAAAGGACCCAGACCATTTTGAAGATAAGATAGGCAGTCACCATTTATGAATTTGTTGTCTGTCACTGTGTCTCTTGTCTCACATAAAACTGTGGCTATTGGCTAGCAGGTGTCAGTGTGGCTCAGTTGGTAGCACCCCTCGGGCCAGATGGTTGTGGGTTCTAATCCCACATTGGGGTTGGGCCCATGCCATAAATTCTGTAGAGTGAGATCATGAAAGGGTGAGGATCTAACAAAGAGAAACAATAACAGATTGTCACCAGCAGTTTGGTTTTCCACTTTAGCTCCAGTTGTGTCTCCTACCCTCTCTCTAGTGCAATACCACCACCACCACTCTCAAGTGCCTCCCGCGATACATCAAACCACCAGTGGCCAGAGAGAGAGGCAGACGGATAGATTGATTTTTATGTTTGCTTGCACGCATGTGCAAGAAACATAGTGCCATCATCGGAGATTTCGGAGGTGTGTCATCTCCTCCTCCAATTCAGTCAGTGTGTTGGCAGGCGCGACCCCTGTAAGCCAATGCATGCTGGAGCTGTCTATGACAAGCTCCAAAATGCAGTAGCATACAGTTCAAAGGGGGAGCTACGCTGAGTGAGCAGCGATAAGATATCGCCTGCCCGCGCGCAGCTCCCCACCACCACACACACACACACACTCCCATGCTGGCTGCCGCCCTGCCCCCACGCGACACACTGTATAGCCGACGGGGTGCCTAATCCTCGCTGGCTGTGCTGTGTTCCTCCGCCCCAAAGCTCTTCAATGCCACGCTGGTGCCCAAACCCAGCGTGGCAACTAATTATATAGCTGACGGGAAGCTCAACCCCATCGCTCCATGGGTCCTCACCCCGAAGTGCCACGCTGGGAGCCCACCCCAGCGTGGCAATCGATGCTTAGGCCGACGGGGTTGCCTAATCCCGTCAGCTGAACGCCCCCCAACCATCCTTGTGCCACGCTGGGAGCCTCACCTCAGCGTGGCAATGTCCCGCGTCTTCTTTCTTTTTTAACCTGTAAAGAAAAACGGGTCCCATGTAGTCTCGCTGGCCCCCCACAACCCGCACCCACCCACTGCGCACCTGCTCTCCCCACACCCCTCCTCACCCCATACTTCTACCCGACCTCGGCGTGATGATCTTCGTGGACCGGGAACACGCCTGCACTCTTCAAAGTCGACTCGCAACTGAGGAAATGCCGTAAGCAGTATAATGGGCTAGACAGGGGGTTTCAACTTTGTTGCATATTCAGGCATTTTTGAAATTTTGCACCAGATTTTCAACATGAGGTTTTGGGACCCTTCTCATGAGTGATATCACTGTCATGGCAGATGGCCCGAAGGGTGATTTCGCAGTCACTGCGCGGTCACTGCATGAAATCACCCTTCGGGCCTCAATAATGCCATGACAGTGAAACCATTCATGAGAAGGGTCCCAAAAACCCCATGTTGAAAATTTGGTGCCAAAGTTCCAAAAAATGAATGTTTTACGAGCGTGCGTTGAGCAGTTCCTATGCAGGCTCGTAAGTTCACTAATTTTCAATATTTTCACTCCAGATTTTCAACATTGCCATTTTACCACACCTTCTTATGAGTAGTACAGCTGTCATGTTTCACATCACACCCAAAATGTGTTTCCGCCCACATAGCGCACAATGGCGCAGTCGGTGTGCGAAATCAATGTATGGGACAAATAAAGAAAATCACAGTGATACTGTTCATGAGCAGAGGTCTTAAAATGGCTATGTTGAAAATTTGGTGAAAAAATTCCTCAAAATGACTGTGTTATGGCGTGTGTTGCATGGTTCCTCACATGGCTACGTAGGGTCGCAATTTTCAATATTTTCACTCCAGATTTTCAACATTGCCATTTTACCACACCTTCTTATGAGTAGTACAGCTGCCATTTTTCACATCTCACCAAAAACGTGTTTCCGCCCATGTAGTGCACAATGGAGCAGTCGGTGTGCGAGATCAATGTACGGGACAAATTAAGAAAATCACAGTGACACTGTTCTTGAGGTGAGGTGTTAAAATGGCTATGTTGAAAATGTGGTGAAAAAATTCCCAAAAATGACTGTTTTACGAGCGTGCCTTGTACAGTTCCTATGCACGCTCGTAAGTTCGCAAATTTTCAATATTTTCACTCCAGATTTTCAACATTGCCATTTTGCCACACCTTCTTATGAGTAGTATGGCTGTCATTTTTCACATCTCACCCAAAATGTGTTTCTGCCCATGTAGCGCACAATGGCGCAGTCGGTGTGCGAAATCAATGTACAGGACAAATTAAGAAAATCACAGTGACACTGTTCATGAGCAGAGGTCTTAAAATGGCTATGTTGAAAATTTGGTGAAAAAATTCTAAAAATGACTGTTTCTGATGCGTTGCACAGTTCTATGCGTAACCGTGGTTTGCAAATTTAATATTTTCACTCCAGATTTTCAACATTGCCATTTTATTACACTTCCTTATGAACAGTACAGCTGCAATTTTTCACATGTCACCCAAAATGTGTTTTCGCACATGTAGCGCACAATGGTGCTGTTGGTGTGCGAACGCAATGTTTAGGACAGATTAAGAAAATCACAGTTACACTGTTCATGAGCAGAGGTCTTAAAATGGCTATGTTGAAAATTTGGTGACAAAAGTCCATAAAATGACTGTGTTACGAGTGAGCATTGCGCAGTTTCCATGCACCCTCGTTAGTTCATGACTGTAATATTTTCAGTCCAGATTTTCACCAGTGGCATTTTTCCACACTTCCTTATGAACAGTACAGCTGTCATTTTTCACAACATGGCTGAAGTGTGTTTTCACACTTTCAGCGCAGAGATGCGTGGTCACTGTGGGAAATCATTGTTCGGCACAGATAAAGAAAATCACAGTGACACTGTTCATGATCGGAGGCACCAAAATGCCTGAGTTGACAATCTGCTGTAAAAAATCCCCAACCTAATTATATTACGGGTGTGCGTTGCACAGTTTCTATGTGCGCTCGTGACTTCACCATTTTTTTAAATATTTTTACTACAGATTTGCAACATTGCCATTTTTTACACCTCCCCATGAACAGTACAGCTGTCATTTTTGCATCCTGTTCGAATGTTTTGCACCTGTGGTGCTGAATCCGTAGTCACTGTGCATAAGCAGCTTTTGGCTAACAAACTGATATTCCCCTGTTCATGAGGTGGGGTCACAAAAACATGTAGAAAATTTGGAGTGAAAATACCAACGAATGCCTGAGGTATTAGGTTTCCAACCATAACGCCCAACCCTGTAGAGAATGACAGGCATCAGGGGTGTGACTTGGGATTCTTGCCTGTGATGCTCATACCATTCCACACCCTGCAGTCAGTGAGAGGCATCGAGGTATGCCTTGGACTCTTTGGCCCCAAACTTCACCCCATTCTCCTATATCGCACCCATCTCACCATATTTCCTAATGAAATGGGGTGCGCATAAGAGCCAAAGACCCCAAGGAACACCGTGACACTTGTCAGTGTCTGCAGGGTGGGGTGTGGTGAAATGGTGTGGCCGTTATGCCTGACGACCCAAATGCACACCCCAATGCCTGTCACTCTCTGCAGGGTGGTGGTGGGGTTGTCTTCAGTTCAATACTTCACTGCCATTCCTGTTACGCAGCTCTGTAACTTCTACACTACCGCTGCCAATGCCAGCAAGCAAACATTCGGCATTGACAAATGCTTGTTAATTTAGTGTAGCGCCCTTTCTGAGCCTGTTCCAAAGACAGATTGATTTTTTTATTTAGTATAGCACCATTTCTGAGACTGTCCCAAAGACTGAAACTTTCCATATTTTATATCTTAAGGGAGTCACATGGCACTCTATCAATTAAACCCCTTCCCTCCAATGCTAAACTTGAGCCTAGGACATCCACTACCTTTATACTTCCAACAAGAAAAGAAGGTTTACACAAATGTATAAAACTCTGGCCAGCCAATACACTACATGCAAACTCACCATAATTAGATTTGTCAGAGGAGAGAATCTGGAGAGAAAGTAGAGCATGTACTCCCTGAGCTACACCACAGGCCCTTAACTCAAAATCCCCCCTCCCAAGCTACACAAGTAGGCCCTGTGCTCCAAACACCCCCCCCCCCACATCCAGACCAAGAAGCCCATCTCTCCACACACCCCTAACCAAACCACACTAGCAGGCTGTGCAGTCCCAAGTCAGCTCTTCTGGCTGCTGAATTGAAGGGGTGGGGGGTGGAGTGAGATGAGAGCCAACCAGTTTCCAAATACAAACTGAGACAAGGATGATAAACAGGATGCAAACAAAACAAGCATTTGTCAGTGCCGAATGTTGGCTTACTGGCATTGGCATTGGTAGTGCAGGAGTTACAGAAATGCATAATAGGAATGGAAGTGAAATATTGAACTAACACCAACACCCTCCCACAAAAACTGAAAGGCATTGGGGTGTGCCTTTGGGATGTCAGCCATAACACCTATGCCATTCCACCTCACCCCACCCTGCAGACAGCAACAGGTGTCACGGTGTGCCTTGGGATCTTCGGCCCTTACTCTCACTCCATTCCATAAGGAAATAAGCGGAGATGGGTACAGTATAGAAGAATGGGGTGAATTTTGTGGCCGAAGACCCCAAGGCACACCTCGATGCCTGTCCATGGCTGCAGGGTGGGGGTGGAAAGCCGTGAGCATTACGGGCGACGAACCCCAGTCACGCTCCCAATGCCTGTCAGTCTCTACAGGGTGGGGCATTACAGTTGGAAACCCTAACGCCCAGGGCGTTTGTTGGTATTTTCACTCCAAATTTTGAACATGGCTTTTCGGGACCCCACCTCATGAACAGTGTCACTATCATTTCGATACTCAATCCTGAAAGGTGATTTCAAGATAGCAACTGCGCATTATCGCGCCACAGGCACGGAAACACATTTTGAGCAGGATTTGAAAAATGACAGCTGTACCATTCATAAGGAGGTATGAAAAATGGCAATGTTCAAAATCTGTAGTAAAAATATGAAAAACTGGCGAAGTTAAGAGTGTGCATAGAAATTGAGCAACACACGCCCATAACTTAATCATGTTTTGGAATTTCTCCACCAAATTTTCAACATGGGCAATTTGGGACCTCCTGTCATGAACAGTGACACTGTGATTGTGCTAATCTGTCCCAAAAGTTGATTTCCCACAGCGACCGTGCCATTCTGCGCCACAGGTGCGAAAACACATTTTGAGAAAGATGTGAAAAATGACAGCTATGCTATTCATATGGAGGTGTGAAAAAATGGCAATGTTGAAAATTTGGAGTGAAAATATTAAAAACTGGTGAAGTTACGAATATGTGTAGAAACTCCACGACACACGCTCGTAATGTAGTCATTGTTTGGATTTTTTTCACCAAATTTGCAACATGGGCTTTTTGGGACCTCCCCTCATGAACAATGGCACTGTTGTTTCATTAATCTGTCCTGAAAGGTGATTCCATGAAGCAACTGCAAAATCACCTTTCGGGACCGAGAAACAAAATGACAGTGCCAGTGTTCATGAGGTGGGGTTCCAAGAACCGCATGTTGAAAATTTGGGGCCAAAATTCCAGAAATGGATAAGATATCAACCTAAGTTGAACCCCTCCATTGACCCCCATTATACGGCTTACCTTCGATTCTTCATTTTGTGGTGCGGCTTTGCAGAGTACAGATGTGTCCCGGTCCACAGAAGATAACAGCGCCCGACCTGTGGAGGTAAGTATGGGGTAAGGGGGGGTTGCAGGGAGGTAGGTGCGCAGAGGGAAGGTTGGAATGGGGAGGGGGACAGCGACACAACAATGGACCATTTCCTTTTTTACAGGTACAAGGAAGGACGGTTTTCTTCTTTCACAGGGGAAATTTTTTTTTAATTATGTGGGTACACTGGGGTGGGCTCCCAGTGTGCCACAATAGTGGGGGGGCATGCCAAAATGGGGATTGGGCACCTGGTGTTGGCAAATCATGTAGACGGGTATGGAGGAGGGGGCCCATCCGACACTGGGAGTGGGCATCCTGGTGTCAGAAGAAAATTAAAAAAAAAAAATTCTGCACACTATAGTGGGCTGCTAGTGTGCCGCATTAATTGGGGGGGGGACATGCTGACATGGGGATTGGGCACCCCGATATTGGCTTTTCGGGAATTTGTAGTGGGTGGCAGGAGCGGCCATGTTTCAGCACACTGAGGTGGTCTCCTAGTGTGCCACATTTAATGGGGGGGTACATGACAACACGGGGATTGGGCACCCCCAATGTTGGCTTTGAGGACTGTGTGGTGGGCAGTAGGAGCTGCCATTGTGGAAAGCCACTTTGCAGCTAAATTATTTATTGAAATGCTTCACCAGGAAAGGCACACTGAGCAAGCATGTTACTCATAACTCCAGCCATGCACATTACTGTGCACTGTAATGCACATGGCCGGAGTCTTGTCATCTGTCGCTGCAATAACGAAACTGCACCTGATTGCAGCCACAGATTTCTTTCAACGTTTTGTCTCTCTTTGAAATTTTCTGTCATCACCAGCATGCTCACTGATTGGCGGCTGAGGGACGCAGCCACTAAAACATCTCCTGCATTTGCCACAATACTGACATACCTCTGAAATGTGCTACTACTGCAAGATCTTGCTTGCGCACGTGCACAAGCCAACATAAAACTTAGAAAACAAAGTGTTGCACTACAAACTATTAAAGGAAAACTATGGATATTGTTTATATGCCTAGCAGTGCATAGTGATGCTATGTCCTTTTGATCCATGCTGCCCTCATTGTAAATCCCATTTTGCAAATAGTAATTTTTTTTAAAAAGTGCTATGTAGCCAGCCTGGTGACACTAAGTTTGAGACACTGGATGCCACACCTTGTGCCACGCTGGCGACCCGGGTTCAGGAATGAGCCCAGGTTGTCGGGGGTTGGCAGGGGAGGACTAGGATTGAACATCCATAGACTGCTTTCCTAGTCCTGGGGTGGGTCAGGGACACTCACCATGCTTCAGTGACCTCTGGGGACATCCAAAGGTACTGCAAGCATCTGTGCAAGGGGGGCGCAGTGGACATGGCACACTGTGCCTAACGTCATTGCACATCCGTGCTCCCAAAGAGGGTCTAATGATGAGGAGAATGGGCTGGGCGCGACCATGCAGCCTGATGGCCACGCTCTGTGCTGCCTGGAGGACTTGAGAGGAATCCCATTGGGGAGGGTCCCAGGGCTGTCCTGGCTGGGAGAGGCATCGGGGAGCCCTCCAGCAGGATGACAAGATGGCCATCCCGGACCCTCCTGGGTGCAGTTTGAGCCACCCAGCTCTCCAGGCGGGCAGAGCTGGTGGCTAGATGCCCCATGGTGGGAACGCCGCAGCAAAGATGGAAAAATACAAGTATGATAAAAAAAAAAGTGCCATGTAGACAATGTCTCCATGTTGAGCGCAAGTGTTAGTTCCCCAGTAGCTTACTTTTGCAGTCACTAGCATTGATATTTGTCCAACGTCATAATCCTGTCTGGATCTTTGTCCTCCATCTTGTCCTCTTGTGTAGAACTGTGCCGATGACATCTTTGATCCGTGAGCGTTCACGCTGTCACACATGCACATTCTTGTAGTGCATGAGTTTGACAGTGTGTACAGCTCATTGCAATTGAGGTATCCTATTCTACAGTCTTATGAAGTCGAAATAAAAGCTGCATGTAGAGCTGCAATCAGAATTATGCTTTTCTTTGTGTATTCTAAAGGGCATATGTAAAGGCAATACATAGATTCACTGTGTAGTATTGAAAAAAAGGAATTATTAAAGTGCAAGTCTGCATTCAGTGCGTCTGTGGCTCTTTATAATTTTTTTAGTATTCAGTTCATTTTTCCCAGCATTTTGAATCTGCAGTAATGGCCTATGCTGTAACAATTACTGTTTACCACTACAGCTGCATTTTAAAAATATTTCAGTGACGACTAGTAGTGGTTATTACAATAATGATTCAGACAGTAGCAGTAGTGATGGAGAGACTGCTGAGTTACTGAGCACACTACTGGTCACACCTGACTCTGGCAGTGGACAAATTAGGCCATACAAGTTTGAGCCAAGGCATCAAGTACCTCTAACTAGCAGAGACAGTTCAAGTGAAGAGGATGATTCTGAGAATTCACTCCTAGTCCCAGACTGCCTAACTGACATGTCCTGGTGTACATGTGGTAAATGTGGGCAAATGCCAACTGTCCGTGAGTCATTATGCTGCCAAGAGGTGTTCCATATGCTGGGTGAGCAGCTGGATGGACATGTATGTGTTACCGAGAACCCTCAGTTTGCGACTTCGTGCTCGGACCAATTTGTAGTTCTATTGGCACTTATAGCAATTTGTCCCTGCTATCATCATCTTCTTCCTGCCAATCCTGCACCCAATAGGTATTATCCCTAATTGTATTTTCTTTCAATAGCATTATTTAAAGTTGGATGACTGAAAAAGGTCACTACCTCGTGGCTGGTACTGTTGGCCCTGTCTTGTAGCAAACAGCATGCTAAGTACTCAGTGTCACAACCCCACTCAGCAGGTCAGGCCCTCTGCTCCCACAGTGCCAACCTCCGAGCACAGTACTGTGAACAGGAACAGAACAGGGTAACCCTCCTGTCTGTTTTGTGGGTTTGAATCAACCTTTGGTCTCAAGTTCTGGAGGGATTCAAACTGTAAACCTCTTGCTAGCGTACCCAATGTACAGGCTCAGATAATTCTGCTCTTCGGGGGGCCAGATATCTTTCACCTATGGGCACCTATCCAGGTGTACAAAATGAGCCTTTAAAAACTCTATGAAAGACCTCAGAACAGACTCTTACCTTTTCCCTGTTTGGTAAACCAGTAAGCTTATGCACAGTGTCAACTTTAACCATATATGCTTCACTTATCAAAGAAAGAATTTCAAAGGCACTCCAAGTAGTCTCTTAAAATAGAGGTTTACTTTAAAAGAGATAAAAAATGTAAAATGTAAATGCAGAACAATATATCACAAAAACATACAATCACTTAAAAAGAAAAAGGTTTAAAAAGTACAAATGAATTCCTACCACCAATTAGACTTGTCTATTTAAAGTAGATGTTTCTTCTTCAGAGTCCAAACATGAATATCTCTAAGTGGAAAACAGAATACTGTTTAAAACTGGCTTTGCCAACCTCTTTGCTTCAGGTCACCTAGCTTCTCCCTGTTAGAATATAAAAATTATACAAAACTGGATGTCTTATCATTCAGAAGGTAAATTAAATGGGTGACGTCAGCAAAAACTCACTTCCCTATAACCCTTTGATCTAGTGTGTCTTTTTGCCCTTCACAGACATCAAAGGAGCGTTTATGACTTAGCACCTAAGTGGCATAACCTGGTTTCTTCCTCTAAACGTCATAAAAGTTTATGATTTTCATCCTAGCAGTTGGCAGCTCCAATTAAGCCAGATAAACAGGAGAGCCTTAATTTGTGTCTCTTCTAGCCTTTAATTATCGCCTGGCTTTTAGGCTCGTAGTTGAAACCTGTGGGGAGGGGGGGTCATCCCACAGGCTGTCTCAATATGTTTCATGGGAGACACTCAATAACACATTTTTATATTACAGAAATCATAGAGTAATCAGAACCAGCTGTACAAGCGTCACACCCAGCAGTCTTGTTTCATGCCCCAACCAGGCACTGTAAAAACACTTGCTTGTCTCTTGATTTATTTGTGCACAAGACCACTGGTTCCTTAGCCTTAGTGAATCAGATGTTTGGCACTTTCAGCTCTCCAAGGCCCATGTACACCACCTCCCCCAGTGGGTTACAGAATGCAACTGTACAGTGTATACCTGTATGTCCAGGATCTGGCAGCTTGGCTTCAATGCCAAGAAATGCTAAGTTATGCATATTGGAGCTAAGAATCCCAGGACAGAGTACTACTTGGGTGGAGCCCAAGTATCTGCATCAGAGAAGGCGGACGACCTGGGAGTGATGATCACTAGTGAACTGAAGCACTCCACACAGTGCAAGAAAACAGCAGCAAAGGCAAACAAGATGCTGGAATGCATATCTTGGGGGAGCAGTAGTAGGAGAGAGGAGGTTATACTGCCCTTGTACAGGTCACTGGTAAGGCCTCATCTGCAGTATGGAGGAGTTCAGTACTGGTGCCCATACCTCAAAAAGGACATTAACCTGCTGAAGAAGGTCCAGAGAAGGGCCACAAAGATGACAGCCGGTCAGCAGGGTAAAGCATATGAGGAGAGGTTGAGGACACTGAACATGTACTCCCTGGGAGACAGGAGAGAGAGTGGGCATGATTGGGACCTTCAAATAGTTGAAAGGGATAAATAAGGTTGATAAGGAGAGTCTCTTTAAGCTAAGTGACAACCATAACCCAAGGAGGCACAGTCTTAAGCTGGAGGGTGGGAGGTTTAGGAGGGAGGTGAGGAAGCACTTCTTCACAGAGAGGGTGGTGAACACTTGGAATGCGCTGCCGGAAGAGGTCATCTCATTGAAGACAGTGGGCAGCTTTAAGAGAGGCTGGGACTGGCATGGGGGAAGGTAAGGATCAATGGGTAGGGAGGATGGGAGAAGTGGGGAGGGCAGGGACATTAGCTGAAGCTATCGACCCCGCAATACGATCAGACTTGATAGACCAAATGGCCTTCTTCTGCTGGCTTCTTCATATGTTCGTATGCCTAACTGAAAAGGCTCACTCCCTCAGGGCTGGTGCTGTTGGTCCTGTCTTGTTTGAAAAACCAGGCTAAGTACCCAGCAGTCTTGTTCACAAATAAATTAATAGACCAGCAAGTGTTTTGGAAAGTGTTTCTTCTTTTATTTTTATCAGTTAGGAAAGGCAAAATGGTGTAGCCCAGGGAGGCCACCCACAAAATCATTGTTTCGCACCCTAACTGGGCTGGTCTCTTGATTTATTTGTGCACAAGACCGAAAGGGTCCATAGCTTGGTTTGCTTTCACCTTCTGTCACTGTTGGCCTCCCTTCTGCTGGCACCACAACAGGGGCTGTGTTTGGCACTTCAAACTCTCCAAGGCCCACCTACCCCCACCCCCCAAGTGGATTACAGAATGCAACTGTACAATGTATACCTAACTGAAAAGGCTCACTCCCTCAGGGATGGTGCTGTTGGTCCTGTCTTGTTGAAAAGCCAGGCTAAGTACCCAGCAGTCTTGTTCATAAATAAAGTAATAGACCAGCAACTGTTTTTTTTTTCTTCATTTCTTTATGCTTCTGCCCAGCTCCCTTCATTCCAGCCCCCGCAGCACCATCACCCTGGCATCCACTGGACTCACCTCTCACCCTAGCGAGTTGCAAGCTAGCCAGGTGCGGAGCCTGTGAGGGGCCGCCTTCATCCTGCTGGCCAACATTTTTCTCTTTCATTTGGTGCCCGTTCCCCGAGTGTGACACGGAGGTGTGCAATGATGTCAATGGCCGAGCTGTGCATGCTTCTATATGTGGCATGCCGGGCATCTGCCCTGCAACTGCTCCCTAAGTGTGGGCCTGCTGTGCCAGCCCCCAGCCACTGGTAGGGGTCAGGCAGGCAGCAGACTCCATCCCCACCCCTCCCTGGGAGAGGAGAGCTGTCCTTTGGATGCTCAATCCTCTCCCTCCCCAGCTGACTCCCAGTGGCCTGCTCGCATGATGAACACGGGTCGCCAGCATGGCAGGTGGTAAGGCACAGATGCCTCAGCCCTCCACGCCACTGGGATGGCTAACCAGCAAGTGTATTTGAAAGTGATTCTTCTTTTATTTTTATCAGTTAGGAAAGGCAAAATGGTGTAGCCCAGGGAGGCCACCCACAAAATCACTGTTTCTCGCCATAACTGGGCTGGTCTCTTGATTTATTTGTGCACAAGACCACTGGGTCCATAGTCTGGTTTGCTTTCACCATCTGTCGTTGTCGGCCTTCCTTTTACTGGACACTACAGGGGCTGTGAATCAGATGTTTGGCACAAACAACTTTCCAAGGCCCACCTACCCCCTACCCCCCCCCCGGTGGGATACAGAATGCTAATGTACAATGTATACCTATTGTTCAGGTTGCCAAATGATGGTCCCATGCATGTTTTACTGGATGCAAGCTACATCAACTGCAGCTGTTACATAATGCAGCAGTAAGCTTACTGGCTGGCCTGCCGATGTCTAGTCATATGACCACGGTCCTGCATTGTCTGCATTGGCTGGCTGACCGGTGGAGGGTCATCTTAAAGGTGGGTCCTGGTTATGTGGTTTGTCACCTGTCACCTGAAACACCTCACTCTGATCCTCGGCTACAGTTCTACTCAACATTCCAAGGATGAGGTGTAAAACGTCAGGTGCCTGCTACTTCATTGTTGCCGTACCTACCCTTTTGAACTCACTGCCAGCTAATATTATATGAGACCTAACAGTGTATGCCTTTAAGTACTGGCTGAAGTGCTACTTGCTTTCATTAGCCTTCCCTGATGTTGATCATTAACGTCTAACCACCCTTTATATTTTGAACCAGCACCTGTATTTCTTATAATGTTTTTGTTTGCTGCTGATGTAACTGTACGGTTTTATTCATATGATTTCAGCAGTGATACTTTGATCAGAACTGTTTCATTATTGTATAGTTTTATCTGTCTGTAAAGCATCCAAAGCCTCTGTGATTGGGCGTAGGAGAAGTAAAATTTGCCTTGCATTGCCATTGCTAATGTCAGCACTCAGTTTGCCTCTCCACCAGCATCAGATGGCACTGTATTTCATGCAACCAAAACTCCTTTCGGTAAATAAATACTCCATGACACTACCCCTTAGCCTACCCTCTTAAAACTTCTTTTCATGCCATTTGTTTCCTGGACATCACCTTTTTTCACAGATGCTACCCTCCGTGTCGTGCACCATCTGTTTCCCTTCTTTACACTGCCTCCACACTGTCTATGTCCTTACAGAGCTGTGTCCTTAACAGTTGGACACCATATTGCAAGTCAGGCCTCAGCAGCGAACTGCGTAGTGCCGTACTTATGCTTTCAATGAAATGGCATTCATTTTTGCTGTCCATTAGTTCCCACCACATCCATCAAGTAACCCAGCATGTAATTCTCCATGATGTTCTTAAATAAAAATGCATGATTTTGTCAAACTACATCTAAGGTGCCTCACTCTAAGTCATTCCTCCAGTTTACCTGTGTCCCTCCAAATGTTTCCAAACACTCAGGTACTGTCTGTCAGGTTTCCCATTTCCTCCAAATTTGTCCCAACCTCACAATGAAGCACAAACCCTGTTATCTGCACAAATTTTCCAGACGAGCGTTTAAGTCCTTTGTGTGGATGTAGCTAGCCACTCCATTGCTGTGGACACGCATCACCTGCCAGAAGGTCACAGAGCTTGTTAACAGCACAACGCCAATCCTAAACAACCTGAACTACTGCTTCACCCTTTATCTCAGCGAAATGTATTAGCACATTACTCTGCATTTTAATTCAAATCCTCACACACCAGTCATTACCATATGTGTGATATACCCACCATCTTCCACCCACCTCGGATTACCTCCGGAATCTTGACATGATGGTGTAGTACTGCATAATTTCAATTTGAACTCATACTGAAAACATGTTACATGACCTACACAGGCATTACTGAAGCAAACAGTATCTGCAGACATACTAATTATGGCAATAGCAATACAAATGATTTTTAAGACTGATAATCTGAGTAGTATCATGATCATCTGTACTTAACCAGATATTGCTGTTACATTTCTAGAGCTATGCATTTGGCTGCCTACATACAGTACACCCACTGGGTACATCACATTCTTGGAAAGAAGGTACGCAGAGTCATACCATCATGCGCAGTTACAGCAATCTGAAACAAGTGGCCAGAGCCAAGCAGACAATACAGGGGTTTTATGGAAGCAGATGAGAGTGATGCTGATGATGATATCCTGACTCAGTCATTCCTGGCTGAATTCAATGTGTGACGATTTTAGTGGAAGACAGGGAATGGCCAGCTCAGTACTTGTTCTTTGCTCCAAAATTTAATACACTGTTTAACGTTGTGTTGCACTGTTCCGGCTTTGATGTTTTAAAGTTTTTTAAAATCCAGTGCAGTTCAGTTCATATGTTCAGTGTGTCATTCCTAGCTTTATACAGTATGCTGTCTGACAATACAGGCTCAGATATTCAAAGGGGTTGTGCATGGCGCAATAGAGTTGTGCTGGTGCAACCCTGCATTGCATCCCGGTGGGATATTGAAAGGGCTGCCAGGCGTAGCGCAAATCCTGGTGCGCCGTGGTGCAATGTAATTGTATGCGGCGCAGATGCAGGGGGAGTGCCCATGCATATGTGGCACATCCCGATATACAGCCCGGGATATGCGGTGCATATGCTGGTGCAACCCTGCATTGTGCCACATAGGGATGCTCAAAGTTGAGCCCGTGAAGAGTAGGAACAACTCCTGGCCACCCACAGGCGGGCTGCTATATTGCAGGGCACAACACAGCAGCCGCCAGCCGTGGGTAGCCACCTGTCCACCTCGAATACCATCCACAAGCACACATGGCTCCCTGGTAATCTAGCGGACCCCCCCCTCCTGATTCCCTGATCATGGTAAATGTACATTAAACAGTCCCTGGTAGTCTAGTGGACCCCCCTCCCTCCTGACTCCCTGATCGTGGTAAAGCACCTAAATTAATTCCCTGGTGATCCAGTTTGACACCCCACCCCTCCACCCACACAGACCCCTCCCACCCCGCACCACCCCATCATTGGTGGGCGGCTGCAAGCCTCACCACATACTGCCCGGTCCTTTCGCCGGAATGACAGGTACAGTATGGGCTATAAACCCGTTGGTCCCACAGTGGATTATTGGCGTAGAGCTAGACAGTCCCAAATATGAATGTCATCATTCATATTTGGTACTGTCTAGTACAGTATGCCCTGCAAGCCCATTGGTTGGAGGGGGGTGGGGTGCCACTGGATCACCAGGGAATTAATCTAGGCACTTTACCATGATCAGGGAATCGGGAGGGAGGGGGGTCCACTAAGCTACTAGGGAATCACTTCGTAGACAATTACCGCGATCATGGCTACAGGGCGGGGAATGCCCCAGGATCCCCACTGTACACACGTCATGCTGTGCAAGGTGCCAGGTGCAAGTCGCCAGGCTGCCTTGTGCAAGGCATGCAAATGGGGCCATAATTACATGCAAATGGCCCCATTTGCGCCTTGCATATATTATGGCCTCATTCACATGCCCTCTGAGTCTATGCCATATTCAATGGTGCTGCCCCATGGCGTATCAGCATTGAATATTACCTGGACCTGGCACCAGTGCATCCCAGTTGCATTGTGCCCAGGCTTGCTTCACTGCCAGGTGCAGTCTGAATATCCAAGCCACAATGTCAAAAGTGATTTTCACTGATGCATTCAGTCACTTGATAACTTGTGGGGGGATGCAAGGAATATTCTGCCTTACGATGCTGTGTGGTCAAAGACACTGGTAAAGAAAACATGTATGTGACAGGCGTAGGGTAACACTAAAAATACTAATAAGCAGGTAAAGCCTGAAGTCAAGTAGAGTATTCCAGTGTTACAGTATTTTGGTAAAAGGAACAGACCTGCTGGGCTTAGTTGTCATTATGTGCCGCTAATACCTTTGTTTCAAAGCATACTGAAACAAGCCCTGTGACATTTTTGTGTCCACAGTAACTTAACGGTTTTAAAGTGATGTTTAAATTGTGAGCTATAGGGGGACCACATGATGCAAGCTACCGGATAGTCGCTCCTCTGTACAGCTCAGCCTCCCGTCTCTTTATTTTCGTTTTTTGGTATATTTTCTCAATCTCTAAACCTTTAATTTTGTCTTATTCTGGTTTTCTACAACTTTGTGCCCTTGCAGGGTGATTTCGAGAGAGAATGGATGTTTACATGAAAAAACAACAGCAGAAACACACACCGCCAGTTACACCAGAGAAGGCCTCAAAAAAAATCCCGGGCCTCGAGTGGAGCAGAAAAGGGAGACGTTCTGAATCTAGGGGCGGATCAGAAGCCGCTCACATTGTCTAGATTTCTGGAGGAATTTAAACCATTCAGAGATGAAATTAAGGAGATGGCATCAGAAATGAAATCGCTCACGAGAAAAATAGAAGAGATTACCCTCGCTACCTCAGACAACACATCTAGGATCTTCTGTTTAGAGAAGCAAGTGGAGAGGTTTGAGCCTGAGGTGGCAGCAATGCACCAGAAACTGTCTATTTGAGGTCAAGCTTGAAGACCTTGAAGGTCGTAGCCGGAGAAATAATGTTGTGATCCTCGGGTTACCAGAGGGAGAAGAGGGCCAGAATACTATAGCTTCTACCCAAAAGTTGGTCAAGAAGATTGCAGGCCCTTCCCCATTTGGGGCTAAATATATTATTGAGAGAGCTCACAGGTCATTAAGACCGAATCCCCCTCCCAGAGCAACGCCTCAACCTATAATTGGTCGTTTCTTAAATTTCTTAGAGCGACAAAATTTCCTGTACAAAGTGAGAGAACTCCAAGAAGTTTGCTGGGAGCAAGCTAAGCTTAGAATAGCGCAAGATATTCTGGGTTCAGTCCGTTTGAAGCATGCGGCTTTTCATCCTGTTGTTTCAAAAATCATTGCAGCTGGACTTAAATTTCGTATGGGATACCCGGCCAGGCTACAGGTACAGGTGGCTGCTTCCTGGGCTACCTACGAAGATCCAGAGGCAGCGTTTGCTGGGTTAAAATTAGCATTGCCAGATCTCTTCAGGGACACATGAAAGGCCTTAGGTCTCTCTCAACAAGATGAGAACCGTTTTGAGAAGGCTGGGCACTCATGCAAACGGATCTTTTGGAAAGCAGCAGTTAAACATTCTTGGACTCTCACTTCAGCCCGAATAAGGGGCAGAAAGGACTTTCTTTTTCCTTTTTACAGTGATCTAGCTGTGGATGCATGCTCTTATTTGTTTTGTCAGGGTCTGGTGTTTCGGGCCCTTCGGTTTTCTAAGTGTTCCAATCACGGAAGTATATTCTTGGTTGTTTTGTCTGGGTCTGGGGTTTCAAGCAATCAAGCAATTTCTCACCAGTTTTCATATTGGCAGAAAACAATGCCTATTCAGCAATATCTGGTCTCCGCCTCTCCTGTGAGAGTTTGGTAAGGAAGGGTTTGGTGGAAGGCTTTAGCCTTTCGAGAAATCCAATTACAAGGGCTGTTTTGTCCTCTCCCGTGTAAGGTATCAGGGTGCAGTTACACACTCACAACACAGGAGGGAGCTTGCGCTTCACGCGTGTTAAGTGTTAAGGGTTGCTAAAGCAGGAGATAAGCTGGGATTCATTGGGGCAAAGGCACAGCAACTGGGAGGAGAGGATCGGGGGCCTGTCCCTATAGGGCTGGAGAGCCTGTTGAGACGAAGGCCTGCTCAGTGAATGTTATGTTTGGCTGAGGCCGACTTCCCAAACTCGCACCACGAGGCACCTTATCACACTCAACAAGCCATATGACCTAGTAAGCCCTGATGTTACTGGGGGCGATGTTTTATCAATACTGGCTTACTCCCAATGGCCCTCACTAGGGGATAGGCGGTAGATACAAGGGCTTGTATTGTAGGGATGTTGCATTCTCTCTCTTTCTTTTATTACTAGCATTTCAAAAAGGGGAATGTATTATAAAGAATACAGGGTTTGGGGGACAGTTTTTCAGGGGGCTGGGGAGGAGTAGTAAACGGAGTATTGCTGAACGTTGTTAGCGATAAGAGGTGGGTTTGGGTGGATGGCTTTTTGGACTATGTTTTGGAATTACTGATGATGTGGATTGTTCAAAGGGTAATCGGGGGTTGGGAGGGACAGGAGTTCAATGAGGGGTGGGAGACCGGCACAGCAGATTCAGGGGAATAGAATCACCTGTTACATGACTGCAGTGTATGTTAGATATCTTATCTGGATTATACCTGATATAATAGATGGCTCAGAAAATTAATATTGCTACGTGGAATGTGAAGGGGATCAGGAAAAAACTGAAACAATATCAGGTACTTAAACACCTGAGTCTGTTGCGTGCCCAGATATCATTCATACAAGAATCTCATTTAGTGGATTCCGAAGTATTACAACTTCGGAGACAACAGATAGGTCAGGTTTTTTATGCTTCAGGGGAAACCAATAGTTGTGGGGTCATGATACTGATTAACAGAGATATCCCATTTGTACCTTCTCAGGTATTTGAGGATGTGGAAGGCAGATATGTCTTAGTTCAGGGTACTATTTGGGCCATGCCATTGCTTTTAGGTAGCATATATGGTCCAAACACAGACGATCCCTCTTTTTTTATGAAATTGATTTCCATGATTCTTCCTATACTCCCTATTCCAATTATATTAGGGGGAGATTTTAATTTGGTCTCGGATCCGAATCTGGATAGATCAAGCACTGGGTCGAGGGGACCGTCACCTTAACATGGAGCCTTTAAGGAAATGATGGATCAGTGTGGATTGTGCGATGTCTGGAGGGTCACACATCCTAATATTAGGGAATATACCTATTGCTCACCAGTGCATGTCACGCAATCTCGCATTGATTACCTATTAGTTTCTCACGAGCTCTTGCCAGGGGTACTATCCACCTCGATCCAACCGGGTCCAATATCGGATCATTCTTTAGTCTTGGGTAATTTGGCTTTTCTTAACATCCTCAAAAGAGAGACCAGATGGAAATTAAATGAACAATTACTAAAAGATGAAAAGTATCGAAGAGTGGTGAAAGAGCAGATAGAGTTTTTCTTTTCCACCAACCCAATAGATAGTGCAAGACCGGATGTTTTATGGGGAGCCTTTAAGGCTTATATAAGGGGCATTCTCATTAGTCTAGCTACAAAGAGGAAGAGGGCACAGGAAACGGAGCTACTGTACTCTTCTTATTGTCTCAGATATGGGTATTAGAAAATACACCCCCAGAAAAAATTTCTCAAGAGGAGTCACAGAAGTTATTAACATATAAAGATAAATATTTGGGAATGTTAAGAGAAAAGGCTGAGTTGGCAATAATCTGTACAAAGGCCAGTTTTACAGATCAAGGAGAAAAAGTGGGGCGCCTGTTGGCTTTACGTTTAAAACAACAAGAATCAGCAAGATTTATACCCCCAATAAGGTCTCGGTCTGATGGGACCCTGAAGGTATCCCCTTCAGAGATAGTCCAGAAATTTGCTACTTTTTACGAACAATTATATAGGGATATGGATAGTCCTCTGTCCATTCAAAAACTGGATGAGTACCTCAGGGAAGCATGTCTTCTGTTACTATCTGACTCTCAAAAGAAATTTATATCTTCCCCTTTATCACAGGAAGAGATAGCTACTGTTATAAAGGACTTGCCTATGGGTAAAGTCCCAGGTCCAGACGGGTTTTCGGCCTTATTTTATAAAGTTTTCATGGATCAACTACTTCTTGTGTTGCATCGTCTCTATTTGCATATTTTGTCTGGAGAGATGGCAGATGCATATCTTTTTGAGGCATTGATAGTTTTGTTACCTAAACCAGACAAAGACCCAGAAATGGTTCAGAGCTATAGGCCAATATATTTGCCGAATCAAGATGTCAAAATTCTCTTGAAGATAATGGCAGATAGACTAACCCTGGTTCTTCTGGATCTCATGAGTATGTCTCAAGTGGGATTTATGAGAGGACGTGCATCTTCAGATCACCTGCATACTCTCTCGCATGTCTTCTCGGAGTCCAGGGATGCCATATATCCTGCGGGGTTAGTCTCTCTGCATGCCGAGAAGGCATTTGATCGGGTTAACTGGACTTTTCTATTTCAAGCCCTCAAGGCATTCGGATTCCCATCCATATTCGTAGATTGGATCAGGGCAATTTACCGGTCTCCTACAGCGAGGATTTCAGGGAATGGGACCTTCTCCAAGTCTTTTACACTGCGGTCAGGTACGAGGCAGGGATGCCCTCTCTCTCCATTACTTTTCAATCTTTATCTGGAACCCCTTATTCAACATATTCTCAATAATGAAGGGATACAAGGTATTCCCATTAGGAATGAGGTAGTGAAAATAACAGCATATGCTGATGACCTTCTCCTACATTTGGCTAATCCGTTAATAACTATCCTGAATATGCTAAGGGAGGTTGATAGATTTAGTAATTTCTCGAATTATAAGTTAAATCCCAATAAGACATCTTTTTTCCCTCTTAACCATAAAGTCTTTAAGACTGACATTATTTCTCTGGGACTATGCTGGTCACCCCGGGCTATTAAATATTTAGGCATAAAATTAACGAGTAATCCCTCCTTGTGGTTTAAGGAAAACCTGGACCCCCTTCTGCAGGGGATCACTCAAGATTTAGAGAGATGGGATAAACTCCCATTATCTTTATGGGGTCGTATTAATATAATTAAGATGAATGTGTTTCCCCATTTATTTTATCCTTTGTCGCATCTTAATTCATTCGTCCCCCTAAATTGGTTTCAGAAAACACATAAACTTTTTACCAAGTTTATTTGGTCAAGTAAGACCTCCAGGCTGGCATACCACAAATTAGCTGCACCTAAGAATGAGGGGGGTTGCGGATTCCTTACTTGCCCATCTACTACTGGGCTAGTCATTTGGCTAAATACCTGAGATGGGTGAGACCGGGTCCAGATAACATGAACCTGGTTTGGCTTAAGATTGAATTAGATTTTTTCCAATCTATGAACATGGACCCCCTGACTATGCTCTACCTAAACATTTCTCAGATGCACAATATTAATAAATGACCCACTATCATGACCTCGCTAAGGGTACATTTGCAATTGTGCTCTTTCCTGCGTTACAATCAAAGTAAAGATCTCGCTCAATCTATTTGGAATTCCTTGGCTTTCACTATTAACAAACAGAAAATTTCCCGTTCATGGTTGCCTCACTTAGGAGAGGGGATAGTATCCTCATTTCTGGATGAAGTTGGTGAGTGGCTCTCATTTTCTCAGCTCATATACAAGTTCAAAATACCGGAGTCTCAGATTTTTAAAGTGTTTCAACTGAGGCACTTGTTAACCATGGTCTTCGGGGCCACCCCACCCCATCCACCGACCTTTGCATTGGTATCTGAACTTTCCCTTTTTCTTGTCTCTTCTGGTGCAATTTCTAAGATTTATCAAGTCTTGTTCCAATGGAGGTTTAGATGCAGTGGTGGCCCCACCAACTTCTGGGTTTCATTTTTTCCCCATTATACTTTTAAATGGTCTGTCCTCTGGATGTACTGTCATAAATATGTATCCCAAGATAGATTACGTCTCATGCAGTTCCACATTTTGCATAACTTATACTATACTCCAACTGAACTGGTGAAATGGGGCCTTCTTGATACCGCTAGGTGTAATAAGTGTTTCCAGGACACAGGATCACTTTTTCATCTTTTCTGGTTGTGCCCCCGGATAGCATCTTTGTGGGAGCATATAAAAACCAACCTGGATCCTTTATTGGGTCTACAAGACTATTTTACACCAGATATTTGCCTGTTGGGGGATCTGTCCTCCATAAAGGTTAAAATCCGGAGATTTCACATATCTATGGTGGCGCTCTCGGTTAAAAAAGTCATTCTCAGGCATTGGAAGGAAAGGACTGGTCCAACATATCAGGAGTGGCTCCAAGAGATCTTAGCAAATATACGTACAGAGAAAACTATTGCTAGCCTTCAAAACAGACTACATAGGTATAGGGATATCTGGGATCCCCTTCACACTTTAATTATGGTGGCTATGAAGTAGTGTGTAGTCGAGGTTACCACCTTATTTATTTTTGGTAAAGGTAGTTAGCGGGTGATAACAGTGCTAGAATGAACTGCTGTGCGGGGAGGGGAGGGGAAGGGTTGAGGGCAGTATGATTTGTTTTATGAATCCTATGTCAGAGTGTTCATTACTTCCTCCTGTAATATGGAAAAGGTGGTGAATAAACTTTGAATTATAAAAAAAAAAATTGTGAGCTATAACCTTTTAAAGTTGATTAAGAAATTGGAATTATGTCACAACAGTTGTCCTCTGTGTCACCTACAAATATAAAAGGCTGTGTGATAAGCACGCTTTATAAAACGGGCTTGCTGATTGTAAAAAGCAAGAAGTCAAAAGCTTTTTACAATTGGCATGCCAATTATTGCACTACCATGGCATCGATAAATGGTCAGGTGACACTTTCTGCACAATGGCAAATCATCATGTGACCTTTCGTTAATGCCCATTTTATAATTAAAACTGATGGTGTGGGTGGCAGGAACGCCAGCGCACAGGAACAATTCACTGCTGCAACGCCGGTGACCCGTGTCCGGATATGGAATTGTGCATCATAGTGGCAGCTGGGGAGAGAAGGCTTGAGCGTCTGACTGCTTACCTTCTCTCAGGGTGAGGGAAGGGTTGAGGGCTGATGCCTACTGACTTCTGGTGGAGGAGTCAGTAGAACAGCTGTGCATCTGCATCACGCTACCTAGGGGAGCATGACAGACTTTGGTGTCTGCCTTAACGTCCTGCACATTACGCTACTGTTTGATAAAAACTGGAGGAAAATGGCACACTGGCCAGTTGCGTGACGGCCTCCTGGATCCTCATCACCGGAGCTCCAGTACCATGAAATGATTCCTCTTCAGCACCCAGGACCACTGGAAGGTCGGTAAGGCTCATTCCCTTTGAAGGAAGGGGACCCAATAGAAGAAGGGATACATGATGGTACTCTGGGTTGATGGGATGTGGGGCAGTTGGTGGTTGGGAGTAGCCCGGTATGAGAATAGTTTCCTTGAAGAGGCCAGAAGGAGTGATTGGGCATTGTGAAGGTGGAGGAACATTAAAAAAAAAAATCATGTAAAGCGTGCATGAGAACAGTCCATCTCCACATGTGTACCCGCAGTCCATTTTGAATGGTATGTTGGAAAAAAAAATTAACACAAAAACAAAATTCACTGCTAATCTTACCTCAATATAATAAAAATATCACCATTGTGTCCTACCCTACAGAACAGCGTTAAGGAGACAGGCTGGGACGGCAACATCCCCTGTTTATGAACAGTCCAGGGAACAGCATGTTCATATGGATGGAGAAGGATACAGTGCACAAGGTGAGTATCTCCTTCTCATGGTTGGGGCGGTGGCACAGCCACGGCAAAAAGCCTGTTCATTGTGTGTTGCCTCACATGTCAAGGAATGAGCTCTGTTAGAGGCATTGAGGGTGTGACCACACACATAAAGAATAACATTACAATATAAAAAAACTGCGTAATCAAACTGCACCAGTTAGAGGTGACTGGATTTAATAAGGACTAAATTTCCCAAAATAGGAGAACCTATTTTAAAGTACACAGAAGTATGACACGTCCTTCTTGTGGTGGCCATCAAAAATTGGCCAGAATGCAGTACTCAGTGGTGTTGATCACTCAACATATCCTGTAGCTGTTTACTGCAATCCGAACTTATTGCACAGATGTGCAGTGTGCTGCATCGATATGCATTCTGAATGAATTTTAAATGCCAATCTGTAATTATACTGAAATGTTGGTAATTAGTGCATCATTAAACAATGACAATGAAAAACATCACTGAGAACGTCATTATTAAAACAGTATAATCCTATTGCCAGCATTAACATGTAAACATACATAGAATTTAACTTCAGTTTGTGCAATATATGTACACGTCGATAACAGCAACATGCAATGTGACATGAATAGTCATTAATTGACAATAATCACTGGACTGTTCTATAACAGCACATTTTTCACTTACTAATTGATTCTCCTAAGGTAACAATGTGAAGTAATCTGTACTTTTCAATGCCATCCGACATAGATTGTTGCAAAACAAGTAACACAGCATGTGTGTGGGTCACAGTGCGGCGCCCTTTGTCTAAATTGATAAATCAAAGTGTTAAGGTAGTGGATGGTGGGGCTGTCAACAAACAAGCAGTAGTGGCACCTGTCTGTACTCAGCCTGTATCTAGCAAAGGCAAGCAAACAATGGCAAGGAGGCCAATGGTCCCCGGGATGGTTGGCAGCATGGGTTTCTCTCAGGAAGATACTGCCAGACAGACCTGATTAAGTATTATGACTGGGTGACAAGGGAACTTGACAAAGGCCTTGCATTGCATGTCCTGTATTTGGATTTCAGCATGGCCTTTGATTCAGTGCCACATGGGATGATGGGGGTGGAGCTAGAATATATAGGGGTGGGAACTAAAATGGTAATTTGTATTTCCAATTGGCTGAAGGGAAGGAAGCTAAGGGTGGTATTGGGTGGGTAACTCTTATCACCAAGCCATGTGATGATCATAGTGCTGCAGGGATCAGTATTGTGACTGGTGTTGTTTGGGGTATTCATAGCTGATCTCTCCCTAGGTGATCAGAGTCAGATCAGTCTCTTCACAGACAACATAAAGATGGGAGCTGTGGTAGATGACATAGAAGGGTGGAGGGGGGTGCAGGAGGACCTGACCAAACTACAGGACTGGTAGAATGTATAGCAGCTGGGCTATGGACAACTCGGCTCAGTGCAGGAAGGAAGCAGCAACAGACAACAGGATGAGGAGGTGCATAGCCGGGGGAATGTCTTCCAGGAATAGGGAGGTGAGCCTGCCCCTATACAGGTCGCTGATCAGGCAGCAGCTGGAATACTGCGTGCAGTACTGGAGCCTATTCCTGAAGGACATCAGGTTGTTGGAGGGTGTACAGATGATGGCGACAAAGATGATACACTGTTTAGAGGGATACTTCTAAGAGGAGAGGCTGGGCGAGCTGAACATGTGTCCCTGGAAGGAGAGGAGGGAAAGGTGGGACATGATTGAAACCTTTAAATAGTTAAAGGGGATTAGCAAGACTAGTACAGAAGGGATTTTCTAGATTAGAAGGGGGAGGGTCATGAGGGGGCACCAGATGAGACTGGATAGGAGAAGGTTCAGGAGTGAAGTCAGGAGACGTGCATTCAATGAGAGGGTGGTGGATAACTGTAATAAGCTGCGGGAGTAGGTAGTAGCTGGTAGTACTGTAGACAGTTTTAAGAGGGGATGGGACAGAGTGATGGGGATAATTATGAGGATTGGAGTGGTGGATGGGTCATCATTTAGTACACGGAAGTAGTAATTAAACTGCAAAAGCAAACATAAACCTTTACTATGCATTGCACATTTAGAAACTTTACCAACTTGACAAGTTTCACACTGCTTAACTGGAAGTTATTGTACTACTTAAGGCAGCTGTAGTGGTTAGCTAGAAGTTCATCCTTTGGTGATCTTGGAACTGGGGCAATGTTTTTAGGGAAGTCTGGCTTTTGTGGTTGCTGGACATCTGTTAGGCTCCCTTCTTTATACTCCACAACTGATTTCAGAAACTCATCAACATAGCAATATGTTTTCTTCTTACTAATGGGTTTAGTGATCCAATTCTTGGTATGTTTTGGAAAAGCAAAACAATGTCGTTTTTCACCCTTGCATTCACCACTTTTGATTACAGTCTTCTTAACGTCACAGTTTTCAGTGTAGTCCATCAGTACAGCACTGCATACCAAGATAAGAAAAGTACTGCTACTTGGTGTAGTATTTGTTGAGGAGAGAGTGGAATACCTCTATGCTTCCCGTATGACAAAACTTTGTAATTTTGGTGATGTCATTGGGCAGATGCTTGTCCATTACTACAGACCATAATGCCTCATATGCCGGTTCACCCTTTTGCAACCACTCAATTAACCTCACTTCCATCGGATCGATTGGTGGATGTTCACAGTGATGGAAAATAAGTCCCACAGACTAAGAGTGAACATTTGCTGTATGTTCCAAAACAGAGATCCATTTCTCTCATAGAACAATGGCATTCCCATTACAAGTTGATGATGACCACCACAGGTGGTGCATAATGGAACATATCAATGGTGACAACGCTTGGCAATTTCTTTGCTTCACTTTAGCAGTTAGCTTCTTTACTATAGACTTCGCAAGATGCCATACATCGAACTGATGTTCCACATCTGGGAACGTTTGGCCCTTTGACATTAGACTTGATATTTGAGGATGGCGGTCTGTTGCTATGACTTCAATTTGAAGACTTGCATCCAAAAGTTGAGGCATACATCTGATGAATCCCTCTTTTTCCATTACATTTGAGTTAACAACCTCAGAAACTTGGATTCATTTAGATTCCATAATTTTTTTAGTTCCACTGTCCAGCATGGTGTAGGTACAATACCTAGCTGAATGCCTCAGAGAATCGCAATGTCCATCCCCAATTACTGTTATTTTTGAACCAGCAAGTGCATTCCAGTTGTGCTGCCATGTTTTCAGCCATGTGCTGTTAACAATAGGGAACAGATATTTACATTATACTGTATGTCATGGAACTGTGCCTCTGATAACATTGGAACATGTAAAAACTGAAGAAACTGTGCAATTTTGTTATAAGCTTTGCCGCTGAACAAAATGCAGCTGCTGATTAGCAAATTTCTGGAACTCAATTGATGAATCATTGGCTGCAATCTCCAGGTAAAGTTGTGAGACTTCCTATAGCAGAACTCAACCACCAGCATCGTTCCACACTGATATGTTTTCACTGAAAGAAGTGGCAGCTGACAAGTCTTGCAAACAAGCATTAAAAATAATGAAAAAAGACAGGAACGAAAGATGAGATATTTTAATTCTGTTGATACACAAGTATCATTATCTGAATCTGAATCAGAATATTCACTATCAGTGTTATTGTCTAAAAGGTGACTTGAGGGTGGAGAAAAAATGGATGTATCAGTGTCCTCCACTACGCTTGGTTCGGATAGCACAAAAGATGTAGTTGTGTCTTCAACATTAGATTTTTTGTCCCTGCACTTCATTGGTGTGGATGTGAACTGTGGATTCCCAATGTTGCCGTGTTCACATTGTTGTCTGTCACACTGAGTGGTAGAAGCAGTGCTGACATGCACGCTTTTCAGTGATGCAGTGCTGTTAAGGAAGTACATGTGGTCTTTCAGCACAGAACATTGAGATTCTGGCCAATGACATGAGAAATCAACTGATGTTATGTTACACTGTGTCACAACAGATATCATTTCAATTGATACGTGCTGTTGTACAGTCTGTGTGGAACATGACACCGTGTTCCTGTATGATGTACATTCATCGCTGCCTTTGCGCTGTGAAAACCAAAAAAGGAGATTCAATGTCAAAAGTACAACTTTCTGTTGACATCACTAGACATACATGTAGATAAGTTTAAAAACACAAGATGTTAATGAGGAACAGTGAATTCTGAACTTACATAGAAACATACAAATTCACAGCAGATAATTATGTCAAGGTGGAAAGGAAATGCAAAAAGGAATTAGGAAAGGTCAACAGTATGCTGTGGTGCATCGGGAAGGGTATAACCAGCAGAAGGAATGAGGTGGTGTTAGCACTGTATAGATCATTGGTGAGACACCAACTTGAATACTAGGTCCAGTTTTGGAGACCACACCTCTTGAAAAGAAATGTGCATGTCAAGGTGCTTGCTACCAGTGCAAAGTCACTACACAAGTTCCATAAGTGCTCATGCACCGTTCTTACACCTATCTTCTCTACAGTGAGTTCATTTGCTAGTAGATGGACACTGACATCAAGCTTCCACTACCTTTGTACTGCTTTGCAATTTCACTTTATCCTGTCATCGTCCATCAGTGTTTTTTAAGATAAATGCACATAAAAGTTGTACACATTCAGAACATATACCTTTTGTGATGAAGTAGAGCCACACACATGTCCCTCGCATCCATTACTGCTGGAACAGCATCTGGATTTAGAACACGTCTTGGGGTAGTTAGTTAGGGTTTGCTGATAAGGTGGCTGACATCAGGTCAGGCATCTGTTTGACACGCTCTATGTGGGTTGCGAGTGCCCAGGATCAGGTCACTGCCCCTCCGTTTTCCTGGAGTACCTTCGACCTTCCAGAAATCGTGAATGTTATGCGGATTGTCCAAGGGCTGTGTCCTACCTGCTGTAGTTTAGATCCAGGCCCTACTTCCCTAATTTTAGGGTGTGGGGAGTCCATTCTCCTGGTTCTAGCACAGACAGTCTGGTATTCCCTTGACTAGGGTGAATATCCCCATTCCTTGAAAGAGGCAGTGGTGACACCTTTGTTGAAGAAAGCATCTCTGGACCCAGACTGCCTTGCTAACTATAGACCTATCTCGAACCTCCCCCTTTGTAGGGAAGGTGATCGAGAAGGTGATGGCAGCCCAACTGGAGAACCATTTGACCATCCATAGCATCTACAAACTTCTCCAATCAGGTTTTCGGAAGAGGCACAGTACCGAGACTGCACTAGTTCAGGTGCTCAATGATCTCCTGATGGTGAGAGACCAGAGAAAATGGTCCATGTTGGTATTATTAGATCTGTCATCAGCATTTGACACCATTGACCATGGGGTCCTTCTTGAGTGCCTGAGATGTATTTGTGGACTTTCTGGGATTGTTCTCAGATGGTTCACCTCATACCTCACCAGAAGAACTCAGAGGGTGGTTTCAGGCTTTTTTTCCTCTGATTTCATCTCTCTATTTTGTGAGGTTCCTCAGGGTTCTATATTGTCCCCCATGTTGTTTGCAGTGTACATGCTTCCCCTCGGAAACATTGTGAGACGGTATTGGCTGAGGTTTCACTATTATGTAGATGACACCCAGCTGTACCTGTCCTTTGCACCCGACCAGGAAGGAGTTATCTTGGTGTTTAACAGCTGCCTGAATAAAATCCAGGATTGGATGAGGTCCAGTTGGTTGAAGTTGAACTCTGGAAAGACGGAGGTGCTGGTATTGGATCCAGATCACCAGATGGGGGACCTATGGCCGGCATCCCATCTGGAGTATTTTGTGGGGATGTCGAGCTACAGGTCTCTGAACGGGTGCGAGATCTGGGGGTGATATTAGATGTGGGGCTGACCCTCCGATCTCAGGTGTCAGCAGTGGTAAAAATCATCTTTCTATCATCTAAGAAACATCGCCAGAATCAAGCACCTCATTCCGTCCGGTGATCTACCAACTTTGATCAATGCCTTTGTGACCTCACACCTGGGCTACTGCAACTCACTTTACCTTGGGCTTCTGGGGGTTGATATCCGCCACTTGCAGCTAGTGCAGAATTCCGCAGCCTGAGTATTGATGGGTACTCCTAGATCTTCCCATATTACTCCGGTGCTGCAGGAACTGCACTGGCTGCCAGTTCAGTGGAGGATCACCTTCAAAGTCTGATTACTGATTTTTAAAGCCCTGAATGATCTGAGCCCTGATTACCTGAAAGAACTCCTGATCCCTTACCGCCCTATGAGATTGCTCCGCTCCGCCGATGAGGGGCTGCTAGAGATTCCAAGGGTAGTATTAAAATCTGTTGGGTCCCGGGCTTTCATGTTTGCATCCCCTTCCCTTTGGAATTCTCTACCATGTCGGATAAGGGAGTGTACGGTCATGGGGAGTTTTAAACAGGCTCTTAAATCTTTTCTATGGGAAAGGGCATATGGCTTTTGACTCATTATTAATTGTGTGTGTTTTATAATATTTCTTTTGTACTTTTTTTCTTGTATTCTGTATTTTATCTCATTTTATTGGAATGCGCCTTGATATTCGAAAGGCGCAATATAAATAAAAATATTATTATTATTAGTAGGATCTATTGAAATTAACAGCAATAAAAGTAACATGAGAAATACTAATCAATTCAGTAAATATGTTATGAAAGGTGATGTACATTGTGCATCAGATGAATAAGACTATTCAGTTTTATTTACTGTTTTGACACTGCGTAGCATGCTACCTCATGTGAAGGTATTGTCACACATTTAACATTACTTCCTTGTACATCACATACTGTGTAACATGGGCTGCAATAGACATTTAACAAGACTGACATAGCTTATGAAGACCGAATCTGCCAGAGTGCTTGCAGTCATAGCATATACCACAGTTTGGTGGCTTATAGCATAGAACTATACAAAAAATAGTACAATGGCAACAACCCTTCAGAGGCACACAAAGCACGACACCATCTTATGGATCTCGAGAACAGTAAACGTGGTCATTGACATCCATGCATCTTTACCAGTGCTTTTAAAGCAATTTAACATAGTAATATTAACTTTGGCAAATTTAGGAATTTCTCAGACCCTTTTTTTATTGTGTTACTATACAGTTCGGCGCTAAAACTATGTTTTCAATCAGCACTGGCTTATGCATTGCAGGTGGAACTTGTTGCAGGGGAGGGAATTTCTTCTGTCTCGAATTTGCCATGTGTCTACTTGCTGTAGGTATGTGAACGAACTGGAGCAATTGCCTGTATTGGTGGTTTCTTTGGTCAGTTCCCCGGATCCACTACCTGATCACAACCCACATACACTATACACCCATCTAGGAGCTCATATATAGTTCTGTCCACTTTTCTCTCTGTTGAATAATCAGCAAATGCAGTATTAAAAAGTTCCACATATGAACATACAAAACTACCAGAAGAAACAGGCCTAGTGCACAGCTAGCACCCTCATATTGCAGCTGCACCCCCTACACCCCCCTCACCTTTCCCTCCACCCATGCATCCTGTCTGATGTTCATTAAAAACTGTCCATCTTCCTACAGGCTACCACTTCCTCGGGTACTGTTCCATTGTTCAACTACACTTTCCATGAAATAATGCCTCTTCATCTGTTCCCCCAGGTCCATACCCAATGCTTTACCTTTAATACACCCCTTGCCATTTTCCCTGACCTCCCCTGCACCCCCCCATCTTTCTTGACTCTGTATCCTCGCTAAAGTGCTTCCCCCTGGCAGGGATTTCAGCTCCCTGGAGGAGCTAGTTGTAGCATGCCTATTCCCCTTCATCTACCTTCTTTATCTTCCTTCTATCCCTCTGAAATGCCCCTGACCCACCTATCCTTTCTCACCCTTATTTGGTTTTGCCTGGCTCAACCCCTGGCAAGGTTCTCCAAATCCTGAAGGGGTTAAACATAGGCACTTATGGTCTCCCCTCTCTATTTTCCTCCCCCCCTTAAATGTTTGCACCTAGTTCTGTTCCTGGCAGAGTTCTCCAGCATCCAGGAGGAGTTGATCTAGGCTTAAACTCCCTCTGACTCCTGAACACCTTCTCTCCCCATTCCTCTCACTTTGCCTAGTATCCATTGCGCTTATTTACCCACCCCCCCCACATGGCCGTACCATACTATTTGCTGATCTGTACTGCAAATCCAGCCCAACATGATTGCTCCCACCTACCTCCCTCTCCTGTGCCTGGTACAGGCTACTGTTTATTGTTCTGTTACCCTCTTTATGTTGCTTCACTTTCATCTAGCAGACCCTCTGTTCCCTTCCCCTCCCCTATTTAGCACTTCATCTGATTAAATTGTTTAAATTTTACTGATGCTTAATTGCAATGCTAATCCACCAGTGTGTTTGTGTTATTGCTGTTTTATTCTCTGTACCTAAACCCCCTTGTATGTTTAACTGAGACTCTATGTATATCCACTGTTTTTATGTATATTCACCGTGTTATCCACTTGTACCCCAGGTCACACTGGGAGGCGAAGCAACGTATTCAGTGTGATTCCTGGTCAAACATTTCAATAAATACATAAATAAAATAAATAAATCTCCTTCAGAAATCTTTCCCCCTCCAACCTTATACCATTCCCTCTCATGTCCCTTCCCATCCTCAGCTTAAATATCCACTCTGCGCTAATTTTCTTAATCCTCTTCACATATTTAAAGGTCTCAATCATATCCCCCCAATCCCTCCTCTCATCCAGGTTGTACATAGTCAACTTAGTCAGCCTGTCCTCACAGGATTTGCTCTCCAGCCCCTGGATCATCTTTGTTGCCCTGCACTGCACTCACACCAGCAATCTGATATTCTTCTTCAGAAAGGGATGCCAGTACTGCCCACAGTACCCCAAATGTGGCCTGACCAGGACCCTGTACAGTTGCAGGATCACATCTTTAGGTATTGAACAGGTCTGCCAATGGCACGGCCAAAACCTCATTCAGTTCTTTCAGCACCCTGTGCTTAATGCCATCTGGATCTGGCACCTTATCCACCCTTGGTGCCTTCAGACCCTCCAGTACCCTGCCCACTGTAACTGCCCCATCAGTCAACCCCCCCACCTTCCCTGTGCCCTGAGGTTGTTGTCCTCCCTTCTCCTTTGTGAACACAGAGCGGAAGAGTTCATTTAGTTCTTCTGCAAGTTCAGCCCCCTTCTCCACCCAAACAACACCCTTCATTCTTAATTCTCACTATCAGGTCCCTGCAGATCCTTTTATCCTTCACATATCTGAAAAAGTCCTTCTCCCCTTCACTGATGCTGTGTGCCAGCATCAGCTCTCTGGATAGGGTGTTCCAGTGTGGGACTGGAAGGGGGGGAAGGGATTGCATGGGGTTCTGCTGTAGCAATTTAATAACTGAGGGGTGCATCTGTACCATTCTGTTCACTTTTCCCAGCAGTCATCTGGGTGAAATTCTGGAGGTGAGATGTGTACACAAAATGTGGCAGTGTGCTTAAAAAATAAAATATAAGCTGGCTCGGTGGCACTGAGGGCTGAAGCGCTATGCCGGTGACTCAGGTTCAGGAACATGCCTGGGTTGCCGAGGGACAGCCAGGGAGGGAGTGGATTGAGCGTTTTGGGTTCCGGGAAAATGGCAGTTGGTTGTGGCGGCTTGATGGCCATGCCTCTGCACACCTTCAGGCCCATGAGGAATCATCCCTTGGTATTAGATCTGGGCTCAGCAGCTGGATTGGGGATCCCACTGCAGGTACTGTGCATGTTAGCCCTGTGTGAGAGAGCTGCCGGGGATTGCATGGGGTGCAGAAGACAACAGGTGGATGATGGTAGACCGAGCTGCGTGGAGAAACAATGTCATGATAAAAAAAAAATTAAATATAAAAAATATGCTGTTTATAGTGAAATATAAACAATATGCTGTTATGGTGGCCCGGTGTCATTGATGGTTGAGGCAGTGGATGCCACACCTTGCACCATGACGGCGACCCTGATTCAGGAACAAACTCAGCCTGCTGGTCATCATAAGGGGAGTGAAGGGATCAGGCATCTGGAGGAATGCTCTACCTTCCTACAAAAAACAACAGTAGGACTGGTGAGGCAAAGAGGCACCTAGTGATCAGGACTGACATCAACAACGCCGGACCACTACGACTTTGATGGTCCCCAGGCACCTCCCACAGGACGGCCCCTCTAATCTCGGAAAGACGCAGCCAAAGGTAGGAGTGGTGGCCCTCCAATGGGGGTGGGGTGATCCTGGGACTGGGAAGTCATTGTGGGTGGAAACATCGGGTGGAAGGGTCATTGCGTTGTGTAGCAGGTCTGGTTGGAGTGGGCAACTCTGATAGATGCATCTGCCCAAAGGTGAAAAAATATAATCCCCACAAAAAAAATGTGCTTTCTGTAGTCAGTTTATAATAGACTGTTATGACAGACAGGGTGGTTTGATAAGATGAGTGTCAGGGATGAGCATTAGCCTGGGTGTCTGTACAGCTGGACCTTTGTCCTATGGTTGTATGGCTGCCTTTGAAGCTTTGCATTATATCATGTTTAAACCATTTTAACAACCATTTAAATACCTTTGCTTACTTTGAAATGTCTTGCTGCTCTGTCAGAAAAGTGTTGCAGTGTCTGAAAAAATTATAAATAAACAGCCCATCCCTATGAATCAATCAACACAGCATTTGTTTCCTCACTCTAAGCTAAAATGGTGTATTGAGCCATAATTCACTGCTTTATGTGTGATTTTGTTGGCCAACAACAAGGAAAGGGTTTATTTTTGAAAAGTGCAGACCAGCATGGGTATCAGTTTTCCTACACAGTGCAACCACAGGGCACTTCTCATTGCATCAAAGGGCTCATAGACACATTTGTCTCCCCCAGGCTTATTAAATGGGCCCAAACCGAGGAAAAGATAGCTAATTTAGTTAAGAAGGGGGATAAAACCTTTTATAGGTACGTCAGGGAGCGAAGGAAGACCAAGGGAGGGATAGTGAGGCTTAATAAAGGGGAGGTGGGCAGAGGGTGACTGTGAAAAGGCAGAGATACTGAACGAACACTTTTGCTCAGTATTCACAAAAGAAGACTAGGGGGAGGTACCTAAACCAAACAACAGAAGTACTCTGGACGGGGGCGGGGGGGTCGATACCAGTCCATTCACGAAGAAAGTGTTCTGAAAGAACTCCTAAAACTCAAGGTGGACAAAACAATGGGGCGTGATGGGATTCACTCTAAAAGAACTAAGGAGAGACCTAGTGACACCACTGACTACCCTTTGTAACAAATCATGGGAGGATGGGGTGGTACCTGAGGACTGGAGGAGGGTGGATGTGATTCCTCTTCACAAAAGTGGAAGCAAGGCAGAGGCAAGAAACTACAGACCCATTAGTTTGACCTCAGTGGTGGGGAAAATGATGGAATCACTTCTGAAAAAGAATTGTTGAGTACCTAGAGGACAGCGGGCCACAGGACCCAAGGCAGCATGGATTTACAGCAGGAAGGTCATGTCAGATGAATCTCATAGCTTTCTTTGACTGGGTGACCAAAGGAGTAGACCTGGTTGGGGCTGTGGATATAGCCTACCTAGACTTTGTCAGACATTTGACACAGTACCACACAAAAGATTAATAAACAAGTTAGCCAGCCTGTGAGCTGGTCCCAGGGTGGTAACCTGTGTAACAAACTGGCTGAACAACGGGACACAGAGGATAATTGTAAACTGAGTACACTCTGAAGAAAGGGGAGTTACTAGTGGGGTGCCACAGGATTCAGTACTGGGACCAGTCCTCTTTAATGTCTTTATAGGAGACATTGCAGAGGGGCTGGAAAAGAAAAGTATGCCTCTTTGCCAACAACACAAACATCTGCAACAGGGTTGATACACAAGGGGGGGTGGAAAGGATGAGAAGGGACATGGCAAGATTGGAGGAATGGTCAAAAATATGGCAGCTTAGATTCAATGCAAAAAAGTGCAAAGTAATGCACCTGGAAAATAAAAACCCAGAGGAAGAGTACACATGGGGGGGGGGGTACTAACAACAACACAAATGGAAGGGGACCTAGTGATAGTCATATCAGATGACCTATAGGTAAGCAAGCAATGTGAGAAGGCAGTAAGGATGGCTGGGGGTATACTGGGATGTACAGGAAGAGGCATCACCACTAGAAAACATGAAGTTGTTATCTCTCTGCACAGACAGTTAGTGAGACCCCATCTTTAGTACTGCCTACAGTTCTGGAGATCCCATCTCCACAGGGACATAGACAGGATGAAGGCAGTCCAGAGATGGGCAACTAAAATGGTGCAGAGTCTGCAACAGAAGCCATATGAAGAGAGACTGAAAGTGCTTAGTATATATACCCTTGAGGAAAGGAGGGAGAAGGGGGGGACATGATAGAAACTTTCAAGTACATCAAGGGAATCAACAAAGTCCAAGATGGGAGCATCTTTCAGACAAAGAGATGTGCAAGAACAAGGGGTCACAATTTGAAGATAGAGGGGGGGAACAACTCAGAGGCAACGTGAGGCATTATTTTTTCACGGAGAGGGTGGTGGATGCATGGAACCATCTTCCTGCGGAAGTCGTGGGGTCAAAAACAGTGGGGAAATTCAGGAATGCATGGGATAGACATAAGGCAGTTATAGTGAGGGGTAGGAGGAAGTAGGCTGTTGGGTAACTAGAATCTACAGCTTATCTAATAGGTAGGGAAATGGGCAGACTAGGTTGGCCAAGTGGTCCTTATCTGCTGTCAAAGCCTATGTTTCTATAAATTGGTGTCAAACCACAGTATTGTGCCCTACCTGCAGTCTCTGGCAATAATTTTTTTCTGTATGGCTCCTGGACTCTGCTATTTCTGGGCAGAACATATTGCACCCTATCCAAACCCATGGAGCACAGACCAGCTGCACCACCTGCCTGTTGGGAGAAGGATAGGGAGTGGAAGATCCATAACACAGATGTGTTATGGTACATCCTAATGATCCCAGCCTCTTCTGTTCCCCCCCTCCTCCCCCCCCCCATACCGACTAGGCGCAGATCTATTACTCGGCAATTAGGTCCACGAACCCGGGCTTCTTCCACACCCTCGACTGCTAAAGCCGCCTCTTGCCGTATTTCACCTCAGACCCCGCATCCTACACTCGCTCTCTCCGGTGAACGGTTCCATGAGCCCGGATGCAGATCCTAGCATCTGCCGCACTTGCCATAAAATTCCCTCTCACACCCCGCCCGAATTTCCTCGGCTCCTATAACTGAATTAAGAATCAGTGGTCAGGACTTCGTCCTTGTTGCCATTTCCAGCCCCCTAACTTTGTGGGTCTCCCCCTGGCTTAACCTGTTAAAGACAGCTTGACTCTGTTTTGGCCCCCCTCCTACAATGTCTTCACTATACCAAGCTATGTGTCTCTCCTGTTGCCCTGCGATGGGACTGTTCAGTAGTTACTATCCGGCTTCTTAAGCCATCTGTCCACCGAACCCCTCCCCCCATCTCTGACTTATTTCACTGGTACCTGACCCGTGAATGAAACCATGAGACCAGGTACTCTTCGCACGCTCAGGCCACTAAAACTGTTTTGCCGTCCATGACCCTGCATCCTGAACACCCTCTAGCTGGCTCATAGTTCCACGAGTCCGGTCGCAGACCCATGCTTTCTTCTGCAAAAGCCATAATCACTCGTTGTCACCTAACAGTAGCTCAACTCCCACAGTAGCTCAACTCCTACGCCTGGTCACAGAACCACTGGCCCGGACACTTTTCTCACTTTCATCCGCTGATGCTGCAAGCTTTTGCCGTCTTTCACCCCGTCCCCCGCCTCCCGAATCACTCCAAGCCGGCAATCGGTTCCATGAGCCCGGTTGCAGGCTCTGGCCTTCTGCCGCAAATGCCGTAATTTTTCTCGTCCCACCCGACTGGAGCCTGCTCCCTTGCCCGGCTTTTAGAACCAGCAGCCCGGACACTTTTCTTGCTCTCAGCCGCCGATGCCGCAGGTCACAACCCTTACCCCCACCTGCGCTGCTAGCTGGTAAGCCTACCCTGACTCCAGTCTCTAGCCCCGCCACCTCCCACTGAACTTAGCTGTGCACTTACCCTACCTATCCTTGAGCCCCTCCTTTATCATGCCCCCCCTTTTTTTTTCTCCTCTCCTCTACTCTGAAGTCTATCCCAGCACCAGTACCCGCTGTTCTCTCCTGTTGATTTGTAAACAATGTCTGATTACTTCAATGCACCTTATGTAACTGCCTTATTGTCCTTGCACTGTACTATGTATTGTACCTGTACCTCCCGGGTCGTGCCTGAAAATAGTCACTTGCTGGATAGTGCACCTACCCGGTTAACAAAAACTAAATAAAAATGTGCTGCTCAGGGTCCCACTGTATTACTTCAGGCAAATAGGAAAAGCGCATCTACCCCCACCACCAACTCAGTACCTCTGGTCAGTGTCTACAGGCAAGCTGCTCGATGCCCCAGCCCTCCACGCTACTGGATAGAGATGCAGCGAATTTTTAATCCGCCTGTGAAGTGGACGCGAAGTGGGCACTTCGTGTCTGAGGAGCACAACGCAAAGTGCACACTGCAAAGTGCTCACTTCGTGTTATTATTATTATTATTACCACTTCACGTTGCCATTATGCCTTAACGCGAAGTAAGGCGAAGTGAGAAGAGACTAGGCACATCACATGGCTTGCAGTACTGTAAGTCATATGCTTTAGCCAGGCAGGAAGAAGTGAGTCACAGAAGCAGTTTCACTTTCACCTTTGCATTTGTAGAGGGAGAAAGTATTTGTGAGAGGAGAAGAGTTACTGCTTGATTGCCTTGTTGCCACTTCATTGCGTTTCAGTTCCAAAACAAAACAAACAGCATTTTTAAAAGCTATTTCTTTATTTAGTTTTTGTATTTGTGTTTTTTTTTGTTAGTGAATTGTTTTGTATGTTTTGTTTTGTGTGTGTGACTGACTGTGTGTGTGTGTCCACTGTCTGTCTGTGTGTGTGTGTGTGTGTGTGTGTGTGTGTGTGTGTGTGTCAGCCCGTGGACTTCAGAAGGATGGACCTAGGAGAGGCGGTTGCTGGCCATGGGTGCGGTGGGAGGTGTGGGGCCCATGGGCGGGGCAGTCGTGTCATGTTGGACGCTCCGACTCCTGGCTGGTGTTGCTTCCCCCATTGAAGCAACAGGAGCAGCAGCAGCACCAGTGCCACTGGTGGCTGCTGCACTTCCACCTTCTCTGCCACTACTACTACCACCACCACCACCACCACCACTGGTAGCAGCAGCTGTTGGGGCTCCAGCAGCACCCCCTTCACCACCTCCACAGACACAGGAGGTGACCCCGGAAATTGTAGGTGGTGGTGGGACTCGTGCCCGACATGCGAGGACTGTGTCTGGTCCCCCCGCAGCTCCACAGTGTGGGAGTTTAACTGTGTGGGGGGAGACAGCACAGTGGTGGAGTGCGATGTGTGTGTGGTGTGCTGGTGCGCCATGACCCCCGTGGGACACATTTGGGGACCGGTGGCCAGCGCACCCATATGCTGAATCACCACAGGGCAGAGTGACAGGCTGCCACGAAAGGGGCCAGGCGTCCACCTGTTGGCCCTTCCATGGCAGTGGCCAAGGATTCTGCTGGGGTGGGAGTTGTGCCTCACAGTCACCACCGCAGCAGGAGGAGGGCTACTACAGCAGCTGCTCCACCACCGCCACCACAGCCACCAGCACCACCCTGTCCACCACCAGCCCCTCTACCTGGATTCTCCACTGCAGTGGACTCTGCCACAGTCCCTGCAGCACAGTCTGACATTGGCCTGGTGTAGGCAGCGCTTGAAGAAAATAATGGGCAGTTCAGTGCTGTGCAGCAACAGCTGAACAGAGTAGAAGCACAGCAGCAGCAAATAGTTTCAATGCTGCACCTGCTGCTGGACCACCATGACATCTCATGGCCATAAGTGAGGGGATTATTTTATGTCCCCCACCCCTGACCCCAACCCACTACTGTGTTGTACTGTTTTTGTTTGTTTTTTCTTCGTTATTGTTTAGTCATACACATTTTCCCTTCCAGAGGAATCTTTCTTGCACCACATAGTGCAATACATTTTTGTGAAAACCGTCCGTAATTTCATTAAAGTGTGTCACATGATGGAGGAATTCCCATTTTGAAAATCTGCCCACATTCTGCGTCCCTTCTCAGCAACGTTAGGACATGATGGCAGGGAGAGCGCGTTTTCGTGCTCCTTACAGTGAATATCCGATTGTCCGGCAGGTTTCAGAATGTTTCTTTATGTTATAATGGTCAGTTTGTGGTGAAATGTGTGGGCACATTTCTAGTAAGAAGAGCCTCGTTAGTGGAAACATCCCACATTTCACCACAAAGTCAAACTTATAACATAAGAAAACATTGGGATAGCTGCCAGACATTCACTGTAGTGGAGCATGCACGTGCGCTCCCCCTGGCATCACGTCCTAACATTGCTAAGAAAGGGTGGCAGAATGTGGTAACTTCTGATTGTTAATTCCTCTGTCATGTGACTCACTGTATTGAAATTATGGGTGGTTTCACAAATATTGCACTCTGTGGAGTAAGAAATATTCCAATGGGAGTAATACGCCACATATTAGTTTATGTGCATCACCATAACTATGTAATGTGGTGAATCTCTGTAAAGCAGCAGCGCAACATTCTGTTGAGAACTCTGACCTATATTTTTTTAATGCTATGTTACAGCTTCCTTTACTTAGCCAAGACCCGGCTAGGGCTCCCAGCTCTACCGCCACATGATCTGTGGCCACCGGGCGGTTGGCGCTCCACAAGCCAGCGCCCGAGACCACAAGCTTGGACTCAACAAGCTGCGAGTTGAGACCCCCCTTGGGCTCCCAGCTCTACCGCCGCATGATCTCGGCCACTGGGCTGATTGGCGCTTCACAAGCCGGCACCGAGACCTGGCTCGGACTCAACAAGCTGAGGCGAGACCCTCCTGGGGCTTCCAGCTCTGCCGCGCCGCGATCATGGCCACCGGGCATCGGCTCACAAACCAAGCACCTGAGATCCTAGCTCGGACTTAACAAGCTGAGAGGTACGGGAAAGCTGCAAACCAATCGGAGCGCGAGCGTCTTTCTCCAGGGTCACTCCGATTGGTCCGTTTTACTCCTCCATTCGTTCCGATCTAGCCAAGCGAAAAGGCGTATTTTACACTGAAATACAGACTGTAATTTATCTACCAGACTATTTTAATGCCTAAATCTGCCTAGAAACTGTTACATTTTACGTAGAAAAGCTGTCTTACTTTATTAAAAGCTTCATAAATGTTAGAGTGATTACAGCCCTTCTTTGACTTGGTAACTGCAGCTAGACTCTCAGGCACCAAGGAAATTGCCCCTATTCAAGTGCAAATTTTATTTTCATTGGCTTGTGAGACCCTTTGTCCTTCTCCAGTACTAATTTGGCTCCTCTCTCCTTCCCTCTTCAGCCGAGACCCTCCTAGGGTTCCCAGCTCTACTGCCGCACGATCCACGGCCACCGGGCGGTCGGCGCTCCTGGCCGGCGCCCAAGACCCTGGCTGGACTCAACAAGCTGAAAAGGTGCGGAAAGCAAAACTTTCGCCCACCACCCATCTCCCTCCTGCACATTCTTATATAGACCTTCTTGCCCGCTCACCTCAGCTATTGGCTCTCTCTATCTACTTCTCTTCTTCTTCTCCCCTACCCTGTTTCTTTGGTCAAACACACTGGGACACTGCCTAAAGCATCACCCAAGCCTTTAACTTAAATAAGGAATTGTAACCCACAAAAAGCGCCTCTATATTGATCTCCTTATCCATCAAGTAATGGCATAGTGGCTCCAACTCATTAGCACCTTATGCATACTACCCCTACTAGGGGAACTTCGAGGTTGAACGTATACTACTGGGGAATTCCATTCTTTCCCTATTGAATGCGTAAACATCAAGCCTTTACTACACTCCTGCAACACCACTGCACCTCTGCACTCTTACCATGAAGGATACTGTCTGCTTGCAACAGGACAACAAATACCAGTGGGAAAGAGTCAGCCAACTCTCCCCAGTAAAGTCACCCCGTGGCTCTTCTCTGCTAGGGCCCTATGTTATGTAATGGCAGGACAACATACCACCTACAATAAGCCTCCGCAAACAAACTCAGATGTTACTTCCACTAGAAGAAGTAAAAAAATCTCTAAATTATCACTTGCAGCATTAAAGAAAATAATATTCCTCCTGTTACTATGTCCAGGTAATGAGGAACTTAATCCTGGGCCCACAAAAGACATTGCCTCACCTGTAGATCTCCCTAGGCTCAAGGGCATCAGCTTCATGCATATTAATACATGTAGCCTCCAGAAAAAACTGTCCACCATACAAACTTGGATCATCCATACAGAACCCGACATTCTTGTCATAACAGAATCCTGGCTTCGTTCATCTACGCCTGATGAGGAGATTGCCATAGAGAATTATCTCCTATTCAGAGCCAACAGACAAACCGGGGCGGGGAGTTGTCGTCTACACAAAGGATAAACTTTCAGTCACTATCCTTGACTCCTCCTCGCTCTCAAATGCATATGAATATCTGTCCCTTAAAACTGAAACATCCCCTGTGTCAGCCATCAATCGGCTGCTACAGACCCCCTTCCACGGGACCACAGCTACTATCCCACCTTTCATCCATGATGGACTCCACCAACCTTGAAACTATAATAATGGGAGACCTCAACTATGACTGGCTGTCCAATACCTCACTTCCACTTAAATCCTTTTGCGACTTCCATGGTCTCTCACAACTTAGCAATGAAACTACACGCACCAACAAAAAAAACCTGTTAAGTAGCACCCTCCTAGATGTCCTATTAGTAATTAGAAAATGGGCATGCTACAAATATCGTAAATGCAGCATTCTGATTGGCTGAGGGACGCTGGCACCCAGGCTGTTATTTCTTAACAACGCCCGCTCTAAAACAAGTTCCAGTTCGGGGTGCCCCCATCACTTAGGCTATTACTGGGCACCCTGAATTTTCAAATTAGCCATCTGCCATTTTTTGCCCTATCACTTACTGAGCTAGTTGGTGAGCAGCGAACCCCTTACCTCCCTTAAGCACTGCTAAACTGAATACAAAGTAATGGGGACAGTGCAGAAAGCAGACTCTTTTTAATTATTTTAACTAGGGACTGTTCCTGTCACAAAACTCAATAGGAAAATGATATTGTGCCTACCGTAGTCTAGACACTCAACATTCGCGCTGCACTTAGAAGCGTGGCAACTCCATTCGATCTTCGGTATTTTCTGAAGAGACTCCGCATGCAAAGCATGCCCTGGCCAAAAAACACAAAGTAAACAAAACTCCAAGGCAGGGAAGGTGAGAGAGAACTCTCAATATCCAGCAACTTCTTCACTGCACAAGAAATCCCAGGAGAGAAGGGACAGCTACCTCCGTGTCAAAGGGCAGGTCCTTTTAAACATAAACAAAACACACAGAAAAAAACAGCAATGAGATCAATTTCGGGGTAACTACGGTGCTGTACTGTGGAAGGTAGAACCAAAAGTCGAAAAGGACACCAAATATTTTTTTTAGTGATTCTTAGAAAAAACCCAGGGAGACAACAAAGCAAAAGTGAAAATGCTAATTTAAATGGCATCAGCGCCCTCTGCTGGCACTTTTCACTGTTTTATAATTGACTGTATATTTATGTTTTTAATTTTTTTTAAATAATAAGCAAAAATGCCACCTATAACCCATTTTCTAAGTGCAATAATACCCTCCAGGGTGGGCGTTATAGGATATAACGGACCTTCCAGGGGCTATAAGGCCCTCCGCCTGCAGCGTCGGGCCTCATTACGCCCCTGGGCTGCTATCCTAATAACGCCCACTCTGTCGGCATTATTGCCATATAAACCTCTACCTTTCTCCCTATGCAGGAATCTTCCACTCAGACATCAGTGACCACTGTTTTATTGCAGGTGTGAGATCTAGTCATATGCACAAACCAAACTCAAGATTTTTGACCAAGAGATCTAAAAAAAACTTCGACCCACTAGCCTATATCAATGACCTCAAGGCCTCTCCACTTTGGCCGAACTTCCACCTAGCAAAATCAGTAAATAATGCCTTTACCATCTTCCAAGAAATCTTAACCCATGCCCTTAATACCCCTGCTCCCATGGTCAAAACCTGTATAAAGGCAAGAACCTACCGCTGGTTTACTGCAGACCTCAAAGCCGCTTTACTAAACAGGGACATGCTTTGGAAACGTGCTAGTAAATCACAGCTGGACAAGGATTGGTGTCTCTTCAGAACCGCCAGGAACCTACAGTATATACAAAGCTGATCAGGGAAACTAAATCCAATTTCTATCATTCAGAGTTAAACGCTGTTTCAAATTGCCCAACAAAATTCTAGGCCACCATAACAAATCTCACAGGACACACAACAGGCAATGCGCTCCCCTCAAAAATATCCACCAATAATGGCATCATTAGTGACAAAATGAAATACTGCAAGCTTTTAACAACCACTTTGCCTCAGCTGGCCTGGCTTTCAACAACACGCCTGCCTGTAAGCTGTGCTCCCACATGAACATATTACCTCCGGAACCAAATCCAATGAAAGCCACCTTCTCCTTCTCACCAGTTACCTTAAAAGAAGCTGAAGAACATCTACTTCGCCTGGATATCAAGAAAAGCACCAGCGTGGACGCCCTGGTCCCCTGCTAAGTAAAAATAGCCTGGCATGTATTGGCAGTGCCCATCACCCATCTGTTCAATCTCTCACTCTCCCAGGGGTCCCTTCCTGTACTATGGAAAACTGCCCACATTATACCGCTCTTCAAATCTGGGGACCCTTGTGACCTCAATAACTATAGGCAAATTTCACTGCTCCCCATACTTTCAAAAATCCTAGAAAAAGTAGTAAATGCCCAGCTGCATGACTACCTGGAAAAGACAAATTTCCTAAACCCTATGCAATCAGGCTTCCGCATGAATCACAGTACGGTCTTAGCACTGGCCAAGGTCACCAACGATTGGCTACACGACCTCGACAACAAACAGTTAGTCTGTGCTGTCTTCTTGGACCTCAGCAAAGCATTCGATACCGATGGCCTTACTTCTCTCATCTCTAAAAACGTTAGGCCTAGATGCCACCTCTATGGGCTGGTTTCAGAACTACATAATGGATAGGCAACAGCAGGTCAAAGCAGAAGGGAAGTTGTCCCCCCCAAACCGTTACTTAGAGGTGTCCCTCAAGGATCCATACAGGGACCAATACTCTTCACCATATACAGTATAGCAACAATATCGACTTTGGTAACAAAAATTCCAATATCCACCTGTTTGCAGATGATACGGTACTGTACCTAAGCTGGTCTACACCTGAAGCTGCCTGTATAGCATTGCAATCGGACTTCGACATTCTCCAACAATAGCTTCTCAATAAAAAACTACTACTTAATGGCAAAAAAAACAAGGCGAAGATTCTCTCTCCTGGCAACCCACCTTCCCACTTTGCCCTAGGCACACCCCCCCATCACTACCCTTCTGGGGGAAAACCTGGACTTTGTCACCAAGTTCAAATACCTGGTAGTCTGGCTAGATCACAAGCTGTCCTTTGGAGAACACCTGGAGGACATGGTAAAAAAACTAAGACATAGATTAGGGCTCTTCTATCGAATAAACCGCTTTCTAACTACGGAGGCAAGGAAATAGCTCGTACAGGCTACCTTCATATCCCTGCTAGACTATGCTGACTTCACCTACTGCCATTGCAATGCCTCATATCTGAGTAAGCTGGATGTCCTGTATCACAGAGCACTGCACTTCATTACCGGTCTCCCCACCTCCACCCACTACTATTCCCTGTATGATGTTGTAGGTTGGACCTCCCTTCAACCGAGAAGAAAAAGAAATGCAGCCACTTGGACTCTGAAAGCACTTGTTGGAAAACTTCCATGCTACATCTCCAATCTCCTGCCTTTAAGCAAAGTCCAAAAATACACCCTAAGAAGCTGCTCCTTCATCACCCTGAATATCCCCAGGGTCCGCACATGTTATGGGACTGCGGCCATAAGCTATTCACTTCCTTCGTTCTGGAATGAAATCCAGAAAATTTTGAGGCTAAGAACCACAGTAGCTATCACAGAGTTTAAGTCCCTATATACAAAGTGAACCGGAGAGAAATGTCACTGCTTCCACTGACTTTACTTTGCTATAGCCTCTGTACTTACCTACGCTTTTATCGTCTTGTCAGCGCATCTACCCCACCTCCTTCCCCTACCATTGCCCCACCCTTCCTCTTGTCATTCTTCTCTTGCTCTGATTTCTCCTCTCCTAGGGCCACTGACCCCCCTAAGTTCTCCAAGGATAGTCGCCACGCGATCAAGGATATCCATGGTGGCACCACCAAAACTGCTACCTGTAACTTGCCCAAAGCAGCTCGTGCTCCTCGAGCCCCAAATTCCTCAGGGAGTATTGTTAGGATGCCGCTTGTCGCCTCTGAGTGGCCGTCGCCTCTCTGAATCGTAACATGCTCTTCACTACTTACCCCGCCCCTATGAGTCTCAAACCCCATTGCTGTGAGCTTGGCCACCGGTGCCTCCTGGTGCCATAGCTGGCAATCCCTAATGCTCCCCTCTCTGAGTCCTGTTATGGGTTTACCTCCTATCTGGGTTCGCTGCACTGATTAATTCTCAAAGTTGGGATAGATATTAAATGTGCCTGTTCGACTGAACAGATGTATTACTGTCTTTACCTCAATGTTTGTACGTTGTCTCATTTTTGTATCTCTGCCAATTATGTTATCTGTTTTCTTTATGACCATGTGTAACGCAGTTCACTTTGTAAATGAGCTTGCTCAACGGTGCCCGCCTGGGTAAATAAAGATTTGATTGATTGATTGACTTACATCCTGACTGACTGGAATGATACAAGAATTTGCAGTAGTTGAGTCTGCTGTACTACCTTTTTTTATGTATGAAATAATGAAAGGAGCATTCCTTTTAAATTGGTGCTGACCAGGTCTTTGTCATTGTTTTCCTCTGCTTTTCTCCATCACATCAAGTAGTTGTTACATATCACTTCTGTTGTTAATTAACAGTTATGCATCAGGCAGTGTTTTATGACACCACGGAATAATAGTTATTGAAAAGCAGCTGCAAATAAATACAAACCTGGTCCGAACAATATTGGAAGGTGTGCTCTTTCATTTTTCATACATGAAAAAAGTAGTCAAGTAAGTAAAGCAGACATAAATTGTGAAAAGAATCGTATCATTCAAGTCACGACTTGCAGGTAACTAGTGGTGGCTGTGGCAATGCAAAGTAGCATAAAAAGTACAGTTCAGAACTGTGAGGACATTCTTGCAATGCTGCTTTAATTGTAAAAATGTCAGTATGACATCATGAGCTCACAGCAACAATCACAGAACACACAAAAGTGGCTCAGAGTTCCCAGAGTTTTTCAGCCAGCCCAAACTGCATCCTACTTATGTGCAGAAAATTGACAAGTGGTTACACAGTGGAATTAGAATGTTTCAGCACATACAAAGTCCCCCAGAATTAATGGCGCACTCAGTCAGCGTGCAGCGGTGGCACAGAGTCCCAGATTTTTTCTGCTGGCCCAAAATGCATCTCGCTTGTGTGCAGAAAATTGACAAGTGGCTACACAGTGAAATGAGACTGTTTCAGCACATACAAAGTCCTCCAGAATTAATGGTGCACTCAGTCATGCACACAAAAGTGGCACAAAGTCCCCAGATTTTTTCTGCCAGCCCAAAATGCATTCTGCTTGTGTGCAGAAAATTGACAAGTGGTTACACAGTGGAATGAGACTGTGTCAGCACATACAAAGTCCCCCACAATAAATGGTGCACTCAGTCATGCGCACAAAAGTGGCACAGAGTCCCAGATTTTTTCTGCAGGCCCAAAATGCATCTTGCTTGTGTGCAGAAAATTGACAAGTGGTTACACAGTGAAATGAGACTGTTTCAGCAATCCCCTAGTATAAAATGATGACTGTGAGTGTTGTGTTGCTGGTACAATGTGTTCTGTGAGACGATTCCAGCAAATGCAATGTGATCGTCTCAACTGGATTGAAGGGTGCCCTTTGGCTGTACACTAATAGTAGCCTTGGTGAGTATGTATGTGTATATATATATATATATATATATATATATATATATATAGTTGTGTTGTGTATTTTGTAGGTGAGGAGGGGGTAGACATGGACATGTACTCATGGTATTGTTCTGCATCACAAGTCACACAGAAACTGTTGGTGTGCACATTCCATTGCTCAATGAGAATTGTTTGCACTGAAATAGGAAACGGATAACACACAAGCACATGAAGGTAAGTATTTTTTTTGTGGGGGAGTGGGGGTATCATATTTGTAGGTTTGTCTCTAATGGTTTCTTATTTTGTTACTTCTTCACAGATTTCATCACCACCTTCTGGAGTCCTGTTGTCTTAGGATGGTCATGGTCATCTAATGAAACAACTTCTGCATGTTGCATGTGTGTCCAAGCTTGGGGAGGGGGGTGGCTGATGTTGAAGAACTTTTTTGGATAAGGCCACTTTGACAGAACAACAAAGCATCTGGAAGTTTCCTAAAAGAAGAAATGAATGACTTCTTACAACTTGATTGTTATGTGTCACTCCTTGGTTCTCAAATCTCAATCTAAAGTCAAGTTACATTTCAAATGCACATCTTGTCAACTAACACAACCTGTGTGCAATATTTGCTGCAGTTTTACAAAACAATGAAATGGATGAAATAAAATCTTAGTTCTTACCAGAATGGATTTCACATGTATATTACATCGCTTCCTCTCTGTACGGTACAGCTACAGTACCATTCCCAACGAGTTTTAGCAATGGAGCCTTTTTTTGTTACCCTGTAAAAGAAACAAAAGATGTGTAGCTTATGTGTTTTACCATTGCAGCTCTGAAAAGCTACAGAAAACGAAACATACAATTAAAGAAAGTGAAGCAGCATAACAAACATGAGTACTCATACTCACTTTATGGTTTAAACATTAAGAAGCTTTGTGCCTGTGGCTGATGGATGTGGTGGTCCAGACAGACTCATGCTCAGTGGTGGCAGTGGCTAACATCAGTCCCAGTAGTAGTGGTCCGGGGGGCAGACAGACTCATGGTGGCAGTGGCTAACATCAGATCCAGTGGTGGTGGTCCGGGGACAGACAGACTCATGGTGGCAGTGGCTAACATCAGTCCCGGTGGTGGTGGTCTGGGGGGGCAGACAGACTCATGGTGGCATTGGCTAACATCAGTCCCAGTGGTGGTGGTCCGGGGTAGACAGACTCATAGTGGCAGTGGTGGCAGTGGCTAACATCAGTCCCAGTGGTGGTGGTCCAGGGGGCAGACAGACTCATAGTGGCAGCGGCTAACATCAGTCCCGGTGGTGGTGGTCCAGGGGGCAGACAGACTTGTGGTGGCAGTGGCTAACATCAGTCCTGGTGGTGGTGGTTCAGGGGGCCAGACAGACTTGTGGTGGCAGTGGCTAACATCAGTCCTGGTGGTGGTGGTCCAGGGGCAGACAGACTCATGGTGGCAGTGGCTAACATCAGTCCTGGTGGTGGTCCGGGGGGCAGACAGACTCATGGTGGCAGTGGCTAACATCAGATCCGGTGGTAGTGGTCCGGGGGGCAGACAGACTCATGACGGCAGTGGTGGCCATGGCTAACATCAGTCCTGGTGGTGGTGGTCCGGGGGGCAGACAGACTCATGGCGGCAGTGGCTAACATCAGTCCCAGTGGTGGTGGTCCAGGGGGCAGACAGACTTGTGGTGGCAGTGGCTAACATCAGTCCCGGTGGTGGTGGTCCTGGGGCAGACAGACTCATGGTGGCAGTGGCTAACATCAGATCCAGTGGTGGTGGTCCGGGGGGCAGACAGACTCATGATGGCAGTGGTGGCTGTGGCTAACATCAGTCCTGGTGGTGGTGGTCCGGGGGGCAGACAGACTCATGGCGGCAGTGGCTAACATCAGTCCTGGTGGTGGTGGTCCAGGAGGCAAACAGACTCATGGTGGCAGTGGCTAACATCAGTCCTGGTGGTGGTCCGGGGGGCAGACAGACTCATGGTGGCAGTGGCTAACATCAGATCCGGTGGTAGTGGTCCGGGGGGCAGACAGACTCATGACGGCAGTGGTGGCCATGGCTAACATCAGTCCTGGTGGTGGTGGTCCGGGGGGCAGACAGACTCATGGCGGCAGTGGCTAACATCAGTCCCGGTGGTGGTGGTCCAGGGGGCAGACAGACTTGTGGTGGCAGTGGCTAACATCAGTCCCGGTGGTGGTGGTCCTGGGGCAGACAGACTCATGGTGGCAGTGGCTAACATCAGATCCAGTGGTGGTGGTCCGGGGGGGCAGACAGACTCATGATGGCAGTGGTGGCTGTGGCTAACATCAGTCCTGGTGGTGGTGGTCCGGGGGGCAGACAGACTCATGGCGGCAGTGGCTAACATCAGTCCTGGTGGTGGTGGTCCAGGAGGCAAACAGACTCATGGTGGCAGTGGCTAAAATCAGCCCCGGTGGTGGTGGTCCAGGGGGCAGACAGACTTATGGTGGCAGTGGCTAACATCAGTCCCGGTGGCGGTGGTCCAGGGGGGCAGAAGATTCATGGTGGCAGTCCCAGTGGCGGTGGTCCAGGGGGCAGACAGACTCATGGTGGCAGTGGCTAACATCAGTCTTGGTGGTAGTGGTCCAGGGGGAGCACACCGCCTTTTAAAACTTTCACTTAAAACCTGCCAACATTAACTACATCATCATCCTCATAAAGAAAGCTGCCCTCACAGTCATCGACGTCTGAAGTCTGACCACTGGGAAATTCTTTCTCCATTGTGTCATCATCTACATCAGTGGTGGGCCGTTTCAGGCAGCTACTGCCAGTGCCACCAGGATGCTCCATTTCCACATCAGCAAGACCACCATGACTAGGCCAGGGTACGAATACCGAGGTTGCAGTCTGTGCTGGTATGTGCCTGTCATTCATTTTAATGAATGTTAGCAAACCAATATTTGCAGGAGACAGGTTTGTCCAACGATCCCTGACTATAGCACCTGCTGAACTGAATACCCTCTCAACACTTACACTGGAGGGTGGGCATGTGAGGTACTTCATTGCCACTGCAGTCCGCTCTGGTCATTCACTGATCTTTCCACTCCAGTACAAAAGAGGATCTTCAGTTATTGTCAGATGCCTGTTTTCAGACAAATATGACTCAGCCATTCTTTTTGCCACACTAAGTCCAATTGCTGATGCATCATCCTGTTCTCCTGAATCATTTATTTCACAAATACCCACTTGGGCAAAGCCTCCCAAAGCGGGTTGACGCCAGCCACTTTGGACGACAGACCACCTGGAACTGCAGTCCCCTTCCTCTTGCAGGATATGCTTGATGGTCCTCCAGGTACACCTTCAGCTGGATTATGCTGCTGAGGTTTGCTGACCTTGGCACGTGACTTCTGTGCCCCATGAACCAAGCGCACCACTTGACCACTGATATTTTTTACCTGTTCAGGCCCTTCCTCCAGTACTGATGCAATTCCACATTTGTATCGTGGGTCCAGCATTGTTGCTATGGCAAAGTTGTCACTACACTGAATGCTCATAACGTGAAGATTCTGGTGGATTACTGTCAGCATGTGTTGCAGCAACATACTGCTACCACCGTCTCTGGTAACATCAAAGCTATGCTGTACATTCACCAATGTCTGCCTCAGCACCCACAGCAGTGGAATTGCTTGGCTAATGGAGGCAGACTCGCCACTCACTACCTGTGTGGCATGTTCAAAAGGCCGCAAAATTGTTATTACAGAGTCCATGAGGAGCCACTGCTCAGTCGTCATAGACATGGATGTCCTGAAAGTGTCACGGCTAGTGTACATGACAAGATATTCTGAGATGGCTTTGTATTGTTCATACAACCTCTCTGCCATGTATAAAGTGGAGTTCCATCGAGTGACAACTTCCAACTTCAAGCAGTGCTGAGGCAGGCTGTTTTGTATCTGCAACTGCCGCAGTTGGTCACGGGCCTTTCCAGATCTTGAAAAGTGAGAGCAGATAAGTCGTGCAATGGTCAGCATTTCCTTTACATCACAGTGCTGCAGAAACTCCTGAACCACAAGATTTAAACAGTGGGCCATGCATGGAACACGAAAAAAACACCATTCGTGATGCATTTCACCACATTTGACCCATTGTCACTTGCTATGAACCCAGCTCTCAGGGACAGAGGGTTTAGCCATTTGTCAATTTCAGTCAGTACCACATCCAACATGTTCTTACCAGTGTGTGAACAGGTCACATTGCACATAGCAATCGTTGCATGCTGTTGAATTCCTGGAAGATTGCTACCGCGACAATCCACCTTACTGCACTGATTATTCACACTACCAGCATCACAAACAACCCCTGGCACCTGAGCCCAGTGTACAATTATACACACATATGAACTCCCCGCTGTTCTGCCACTTGTCCACATATCCATACTTAAATGGATGAATGGAGAGGAGGAATGTTGAAGGGCATGTCTTACTGAGTCGGACACAGTACGGAACAGCTCGGGGACAGCATGGGTAGAAAAGTATGTCCTGGATGGGACTTTCCATTTTGGACAGGCACGTGCAGCAAACCGCCGGAACCCAGAATTCTCCACAAAGGAGAAGGGCAAAAGATCTATTGCCAGCATTTCTGCTACAGCAGCATTGAGTTCACGTGACTCTGTATGATTCGGGAGGTACTTCAGCTTATGCGCAAAAACACTCTGTTACATGGGCTGACTTAAACATTTCACATGGTTGTGCTCTGCAATGAATGGCATTGGCAGGGCATGGAGTGTGGACATTTGATGAAGACGGTTGCACAGGTGATGATGACAAACCCAGAAATTATGTTATTTTGCCAGATTTGCCAACCGGGGTTGATGTACCACTTGCATTAGACATACTGCATTCACCACCACCACAAAAACTGCTACTCTCACCAGCACTGGACAACATTTAAAAGTCATTATGGTCCTCCACCTCATCATGCCTGTAGTAATACTCTGCTCTTATTACTGCACTACTGCACACGTTTAATTTCCTACTGGGCTTAACGGTCATGGAAGAGGATAACATGCTGGCTATCATTGCCGGTGATGAGGGTGAAAGCCCAACTGTGGTATTAGCTGCCAGCTTGTGCTGGGTCCACAGTGCCAAGTGCCTATTCTTAAGATGCATATGCTGGCCTCCTATGCCCAGATGGCTCCCCTTTTTACCTCGACTCACTCGCACATGGCAAACCTGGCAGATTGTAACTGAATCATCATTTGCATCTTGAACAAAAAAATCCCAAACAAGGGATTGTGATGCTCTGCTTTTAACATGTCCATGATGATGTGGCTTATTTAAGTCTGTTATTTTAAGAACTGAAGTGGGGGGCATGTGATGTTTCTGGCACTGCACACCTGGACTGCAACTGACCACCATGACTACCTATCATATTGATTACTGGGTCATCATCATCATCATCAATTAAAACCAGTAGATCACAAGTTTTTACGGGGGGGATTATTGCAAACAGACTCAGACACAGCCACTTTTAATTTATTTTTCTCCGGTTCCCAACTGAGGTTAAGTACATCATCATCATATTCATCAATGTCACACACACATCCACATCTTCTGCTTGGATGCTAGCATGTGGACTGCATGTTGCAACAACGGCAACATCATCATCACATTCATCATCAGTATCTATGCCACCATCACCTGATATTTTTTCACCACACTGTGAATTGCTACATGGAAAATGCGTGATGTTAAGTGCCACAGTGGACGGAATATCACATTGTATGCTATCATTGACATGATTATCAGAATCCTCAGGTTCAGTTACTGGGAAGTATGACATCATCTATGCTGCCACTCACTTGCACTGCTTCACACTCAATATTTTTGGATATGTTACACTGGTCAGAATTAGAATTTGATACAACAATACTAATATTACCTCCACCACCACTAACACCACCAGCTGGGAAAACATCATCTCCTCCAACTATGAGTGAAGCTACTGATTGGGCTGTAAAAAACATTGCAGGAGAAATACCTTTCCTCACATCAGCAATGCACTTCTGCATCTGCATACTACTACCATGCCCACAGACCATCTTACTGCCAACATTGCTATGGCGAGAAACAGCTTTGCTTGCACGTCTCTTTGCAGGCATTTTGGGGGATCAACCACAAATATTATAACCAAATTCAGATTTTGATACGTTCACTCTCTGATTGGAGGGACGCTGGATATGAAGCCAAATAAACAACTGTGGCTTCAGCAACAGATAAGAGACTATTCTGAGATTGTCACGGAATTAAAACAACTTCAGTAACCAGTGGTGCTGATGAGGTCACAAAAACAATCCAATCTGGTTAAAAATACCTTTTGAACATGGGAGTGGGGGGAGCACTGAATGCAGACAGTGTTGATTTTTACTGCACTACAAGCAGCAAAACTAAGAACAGATACCACGATCGCAGTACAAAATCAGGCAGCTGCAGTGGATAGCAGGTTCACACTGCTGCGCCTGCAATTACACTAGTCTGTGGCACAATAAAAGGTGTATATTTGATGCACACAACACTGCACACACACTCACACACAGAACAGTTTGTGTACTGTAACCCCCCTGCAAATGGGGGTTCCCAAAAGACTTCCAGGAGTTTGCTTGAATGCTCCAAGCCTGAATGGTGTTTGGCGTTTAAGCCATTTATCAGTGAGTGTTTTTAGAGCCTCTGGTACTGTCTCTTTAAGAGCTGTCTGCTTGCAGACATAATTAGTTTGTATGGGGACTGTGTGCTTCTCTGTTTGAGTACCACTCGAGCTGCTGCCAATTCACTCCATTTTGCAGTCACTAGGGTGCAAAGGAACCTATCTGAAAGATGTAACTGTTTGCCAGAAATCATTTACAGTAATAATGAAATTACAGTTTGTCTAACCTGCTTTCTTTGCAGTCAGAACTGTGTCTGCCTAGTTCCCCATTCTGGTTTTGAACTGCTGAACTGGACCAATCAGTGTAGGGTAAGCTAGCTCTAAAATGGTGCCTTGGACCGAATCAGAACTTGGACTCATAATCTGAGCCAGCCACAAGAGGATTGTATGGGCAGTGACTCTGGGAGATGTAGTTTAGACTTGGCGCCTTTTGGACCAACAGCAGCAGTCTATTGTGAGTGACAGCCAATCCAGTCAAGAACTGTGAGGAACTCAAAGGAAGTGCCGGTTTTGTCTGTTGGAGTTTCAGTTTAGCTCTGGCAGTGAAGGAAAGGAACCCTGTGCTCCTTCAGTGCACAGTTTTAGTCAAAAACATGTGTAAGGTCCAGAGTTCGGTCTGCAGCTTGTGTAACTGCTTGTTAGGACTGAATCCGTCCTGAAGAGAATCAAAGGATATCTGAAGAGTAGAAACCAGGCTCACCCTGTAGAAGACTGGAGAAATTTCTGAATTGCACTCGGTCTGTCAGGAACTGAATCTGCTGTGTGTTCTCCCGGGTATTGTGCAGTAATTGCGATCGGAATAGAGAAGCAGCCTGCCTGGTATAGTACTTTCTTGTTTACCATATAAATGTGTGAGGAGTCTCGTGGAGCTCAAGAGTAATCCTGCTGACGCTGAAGGACCCTATCTTGTTTGGAGGTCGTGAGTACTAATTCAGGGTCGCTCCCTGTTGAATTGCCACATTAAATCCAAATGGAATCACTGTACTGCTGACTGTTTAAAACTAATTTTTCTTTTCTCTGTGTGAAAGGCCCTACCAGCTGCCCACGGTTTGGACTAGCCACTAGGGCTTGGGTACCCAGGACAGTAACTGATAGGGGTAGGCCTGTGCACAGAGCCATAGGTAGATGAGTAGAGTGATAAGCTAATTAACCTGATTTCCCCTGTCCTTGTTATATCCCCTAAATAAATCAGAGCTGCTTGTTTCAGCAAAGTTACACTGCCTGAGGTATTTGTCTATGTTAAAGTACTATACTGTGATTGTTGCACTGTATCTTATTTCTAGGAGGTCCCAGTGCGGAACCAGTCCTGGGGGTAAGTGTATACTGTGAAGGTAATTCTGATATATTGTGTGGGCCACTAGTGGGAAGAAAGGGGGTTGCAGTGTCCCAGAGGGCTGTGACCAAGTTAGTTTAACTATTGCAAACCCTGACCTCTGGGTGGAGGCACCCGCCATTGGATCCAGGCCCCTCAACCTGTTAGTGGCAAATCAGGCAGGGGTAGTAGCCCCTGGGATAGCGCCATCTAGGGGTTACAGTACAATGCTGAACAAGGAACGCATCGCAAATGCAAACGTTCAGTACTATGCCACGTTACGTATTGTAAATTTGTAATGTAAACAACCTGAACTTAGGAACTGCTACACCACATCCACACAACAAACTGCAAGAAAATTTCTACTATTACTGACAATATTACTGTTTGTACATTAACACGGTCAGTTATATAACAAAAATATTACCAAAAAACAAAGAAATCACTATTTCTCCAACTTATATCTACCTACACCACAGATACGCCCTCCCCAAAGCACACTTTCACTGTCTTTCACCACACACTCAATGTTGTAAATTAACATTCAAAATCCACAAAAACAAAAACGCTCGATGATATGAGCACAGGAGGGTTTCCTACAATCGATGAACTAAAGTTGGATCCCAAAAAATAATGCAAAAATGCTTTTTGAACAGCTTTTACAAGATTCCTATCACAGACAGCTATCAGAGCACACTGTCTCCTACTCCTTCATACTCATACTACCCTGAACTGAGGCTGTGCAGATCAATATACAGCCCATGTGACCTGAAATCTCATGAATCATTGCAAAATTTGCCTTTGGAGCTCAAAAACAAGGCTAAGTGAGGTGCACTTCACCTTAAATTTGGCAGAGTAGTGGTCTGGGGAGGCAGAATAACGCAAAGTCATTGCTTCCAATGGACTTCGTGTTCCTCATTATAATGCAAAGTACTCCGCTTCACGTTGCAGAGCACTCCGTGAATTCACCTTTACCCGCCGCTGAACTACTTCGAGCGGATTGGAGCCATTTCACCACTACTACTGGAGCAGCTCGGCCATTCCTCAGTATTCGGCTGCCCTTGTCCTTTTGGCAGTGCCGTGTACAGTGGTCAGAGGAACGCGAACAGCAACCGCTGTACATCCTCTCTTGCTGTCCGTGGTAACGCTAGACTAGGTAGCAATCTGTACACTAGCGCTATTCCTGTAGTGCTGGTCTAACAGGGTATCCTGATCACCCTAGGTATGCATTACAGCATCTTCTTTACCCTTGCTGCTGCTTTCCTGCACTGCGTGGCGTGCTTCAGGTCACTAGTGATCATCACTCCCCTGTCCTTCTCCTCCTCTCATGCAGATACCTGGAATTCACACAGGTAGTACTCTGTTTTGGGATTCTTTGATCTAAGATGCGTAACTTTAAATTTATTGTCATTGAAGCCAAGCTGCCAATTCCTGGTCCACCTCCCCAGCTTTTACATAGCATTCTGTAGGTCCTGTATCCCTTCAGCTGTGTCCACTGTACCGCACAGCTTGGTGTCATCCATAAATAGGCTTATTTTGACAATGTCATAGATGTTGCCACAATCCGGTACTTGGATATAATAACACCAATGTCCTTTTCATGTCTAGTGACTAACAATGTCTCCCTCATCCTATACTCAACACTGGTGTTGCTATGCCATGACTGCATAATTACGCACTTTATGGCAGTAACACGGTAGCATACTCCTTGACCATTGATTAAGTTTCCATTGGTGCCTTTGCATTTTCTCCACACTGTCCTGGACCCTAGCTGTCATTGTGGATAGGTTTTGGAAATTGGATCTTGCTTGTAAATACTAACCCTCTTTCATCAATACCAGCAGTTTTTTTCTTTTAACAATTGACAACTGCTGATGGCAATTTTAACCAAGAAGGGAGTAGAGCGGTAGTTTTAACCGGTCATTATGGTGGCGACATCACCAGGCATTGAGTCTCAATAATCTGTTGATGCTGATCCACTGAGGTGTTGGGGGGAGGATGATGGAGGTGCCACCAATCTATGCAGCTTCTACCAGACTGTTATGGCACAGAACAGATAATAAGGAGCTTGAGCAGAGGGAAGGAGACTGACTTGATTCTTGATTAAAGGGGCAATCATGAAATTAAAGAATTTCTAATATGTAGTATCAGGAAATGACTCCTAGACAGGAGTACACAGTAAGCATGTAAGTTCAAAGACTGCAAAGAAAGCATTTTGACATCAGGATCAGTAGGCAGCTTCAGTCAGATAGCATATGGGGGGTAGCTATGCAGCCGTCAACAATGGCTAAAAATATGTATATATATTTTAACTATAAATAGGTGTTGGTAAAATGTCATGGGGGTTGGTGGTGCTGTGGCATGTTGGTGGTTATATGTATATGCCTTGCATGGGACTCCAGAGGTCATTTACCACACGAGGCAGAGGGGATGCCACTGACCACCATATCTTTAGCAACCACACAGGGAAGCACATAATAAGTGGTTCATGTGACCACTAATCAATAGACCCTTGCAAGTGTGTATCGGTGCCTGTAACTGGGAGTGGCTTTTTTACACAAAAAATTGCCCATATCACCAGCCTGGTGGTGCTGAGGGCTGAGATGCTGGATGCCACATCTTGTGCCGTGCCGGTGACCCAGGTTCGGGAATGGACTTGGGGCACCAGGGTCTGGCAGAGGAAAAGTAGGATTGAGCATCCCATGACAGCTCTCCTTCCTTCAAGGAGGTTGAGGGACCATGCACCCCACTTGTAATGACACCCAGTGGAGGCTAGGTGTTCTACAGTCATGGGGCATATGTAAAGGGGAGGAGTGCGGCAGGTGGTAGCACATCAGTGCAACACCATTGCATGTCTGGCTCTTCATTGGGCTAAGTAAAAACAGGAGGAAAAATGCTGATGGGGGTGACCTCGGCAGCTGATGGCCAGCCCTGCACCCTCGGAGTCGACTAGGCATCTTCCGCAGTTCCGTGCCACAGGTCCCCATGGGGGGGGTGCTGTCGTGGGCTGGACATTCCGATGGGGCGTATAAATCCATATGCCGGGCTCGATTCCGGGGATGCGGGTGCTGGTGACCAGAGGTCGGTGGGGCTGCTCTGACCAAGGAGGTAAAGAGTGCTATGTTAAAAAAAAAAAAATGTCCATATCAATATTGCATAACATGACTCGCTGTCAGTCAGTAAGTGTGTATGGGGCACATGATGAATTCAAAACTCAGTCTCCAGGTTCACAGATTTATGCTCTTACCCACAGACCGAAATTACTGTAATGGTGGTTGAATGTTACATCAGGGTTTTTTTATCCATCATTACATGGGCAGGTATGGAACAGGTTATTACCTAGGCTCAATATGCACTTCATGAATACAAATCTAAGCCAGAAGCTTAGTACCTGGTCAACATACAAGGAGGAGCAGCCTGAAATCAGCGACAATAGTATGTTTAAAAATAACACATGAGAACTTGCTCTTCACAAGCTATCAGGGTGTAATGTAGAAGTCCGTATTAGAGAAATGAACAGAGCATAAAACATGGAGGCACTTGGGGGTGAAGGTCTGGCTGTCCAAATCTGCCCTACTCAGGAATGCTAACCACTTTGACTTTAGATCCTCTTGCTGTAGAATTCTAAGGAACATGATCTTCTGGTCATGCTACAATCTACCAGTTGTGTCGGAACAGCCAAAAACCATGCAAGTAGGCATTCTCAGTTCTGTAGCAAAAGCTACCTCAAAAGAAAGATGATGAGCTGTAAATCCTACACAAACAGTAGTATTCATTACTGTGAGGCTGTGAATATGCAATGGATAAAATAAATGCAAGCAAATAATACACATTACACACTTGTCTTATTTAAGTAGGTCAAAATGATGTTTATTTAGCGTTATTTCCCACCATTACAAATACAGAACCCAATGGGAATGAAGAATTGCAATAACAATAGTCATGCTGGTGCACTGCTTCTTTAACACTGTGAACACGGCATGAATGATCAAATCAGTGTGTGCACTAGAGCGAGCCACTGCATGAATGCTCGCTCTAACAGGCTCATGGGAATATGTGCGTGCATGACAACTGCCAGGGATTATGGGATTGAATTCGGGAGTGATTGGAAATGGCAACCAACATGGTAGGAGAACTGTAGAATGTGGTCCACAGAAGCAGGAAAACAAGCAGAGCAACATATATATTGAAAAACACTCCAGCGATTGTGACATGATTCGACCACACAACTTTCCGGTGAGTGAAAATACAGTTTCCAGAGTTTTTCTTTAAAAGCACATAATTCAGAAAACCTTTGGACAACATATCACTTTTTTAACAATCATAACAAGTTAGTTTCAGACCAAGATGGTCTGGCTTTTGAAGTTAAGAGCTGGAGGTGGAGGGTTTGGAGCAATGGGTCTGCTGGCCAGGCTCGGGCATTCCTCAAGCCAGATCACAAAATGTCCAGTGAAAGCATACTCACCAAAAACTATACAGACTGCAGGACAAGTGAGGCAATTTTATTTTACTGACTCACAGAGTGGTCGCTGTTCCTCAGTGTAGAATAAATGCTGACAGTAGCAATTACAGCAGTCTGTTCGCCCTAAGCTCCAACTGTAGCCCCAGCTCTTCAGCTCTAATGAGCCTTCATCATTTGCAGCACCTGTCAGGGGAGAGCCCAAGCCTGATCAGTAGGTCCTATGCTCCAATTCACCTTCCCCTCAACCACAGCAAGAAGCAATACCCTCAGTCTGGAACCAGAGTGGGCCATATAAGTTTGTGAGCTGCTGCTCAGCTTAGCCCCTACCTTTTAAAAACTGGTAGCCAGATCAATATTTTTTAAATTCCATCAGTTTAAAAAACTCAGAAATTACTTCCATGGGCAGTTAGCCCATTTGTTGGTAACTTTTGAAATCTGGTAGCCAAACCAATTTTTTTAGTGCCCATTGGCTACCTCTTTTGTCTCACCCTTTCTGGAACACACACAATGCAGTGTACTCTTCAATCAAAAACACTTCCAAGACCATGGCCCCTACCCCCCAAAAAACTCTATATTAAGATGAACTGTTAATCTCCACACTCATGACCACACAAGGTCCTCATGCATTTTAACATCCCTAAACATAATTTTTAAATCTCAATCCCCACTCCCACACACAAATGCTATCCCCCCAGCTTCTGAAGAGAAGGGCCATGGTTGATGAGAGGTTTGACGTGAGGGACCGGTTGCCCTGGCTTGATTGCTCTTCAAGACAGACCAACAGACCATTCACTCCAAAATAACCCCCAAGCCACGCCAGTAGTCTTTTCAATCCAAGTACCCCCCCCAGCCACACCAGTAGGCATGTCACTCTACCCCTCGAACAACCAGGAGGTCCATCCACCCAGCCATCCAAACCTCCCTCAGCCACACTAACAGGCCAGATCCCAAAATCAGACCAGCAAGCCTTAAACTCCAAGCACTCCCCACACACAAACACAACACCAGCAGGCACCATTACCTCCACAACACCCAACGCAATCCCCCAGCCACACCAGTAAGCCCTTCACTCCAAACTCCTCCCCCAAGACAGACCAGGAGGCACATTGCTCCACTTCTCCCAAAGTCACACCAACAGGCCAGATTCCCAAGTTGGACCAGCTCCATTTGCTTCAAGCCTCCCCTTGTAGGCCCTTCACTCTACCTTTCCCCAACCAAGTAGGAGGTTCATCAATCCAAGCCCCCCCTCCAAGCCACATTCAGGTTTAATCCCAAATCTAGACCAGCAAGCCTGGCTTCAGCTCCAAGCCCCCCACAGCACACTACATTAACAGGCACCATTACTTCCACAGTGCTCCCCCCACAACACAAACCTCCTTCCACACCAGAATGCCCTTCACTTCAAACCCTCTCCACCAGACAGACCAGGAGGCCCATCGCTCCACTTCCTCTACAAGCCACACCAACAGGCCAGATTACCAAGCCAGATCAACTCCTCTAGCTTCAAGCCCCCCCCACCATTGGCCCAGCATTCCACCACCTTCCCACCAGCCAACCAGGAGGTCCATCAATCCCATCTCCCGCCCCCCCCCAAACAGAGCTAGCTTTACAGTTTTGGAGCTCCCAGTGAATTGATGGCTCCGGGGCCCTAAATGTATGGAGAACCATGATATGCCCCAATATATACACAGTTATCAGTATTGGCTCGGTAACTCTTGACTAAGTCAGAGCAAGGAAAGGCATCTTAGAAAATAGTGTTTATATAAAATATTGCACATTATTACAAACAGAATATTGCACATTATTAATTTACATATGGGTTGTGAGAAAGGCACACCAAGCCAAGGTTTGTTTCTCAACAGTGTAATGTCCCATAATAGTGCACTACAGTGTCAGTACCGGGTAGTATCCTAAGTTCCTGGTGTGGGACTAGAACCCATGCCCTTCCTATCTTCAAGTCCTAAAGATAAACATACCAACAGAACCACTAACATGGTACTTTCTTTGCTGAATCAAGACTCAGTAGTGAATCATCTCTTTTTTTTCCTGGATCAGTAGTGAAGCAAGGCTAGAATATGTTGCCCTTTTCAAACTAGGATAGTCATTCAAAACTAAAGACATGTCAGGTAGCTTAGGGCTTATATTTTTCAATCCCATGTTAGTGCACATTATCAAATTCCGAAATACAGTTTCTGTAATAACAGTGCTCAGTGTTTTTTAAAGTACATAACACAATGCATTCCATGTGAAACAAACAACTAAGCACGCCAGTTTTCTCATGAGTCCAAGTACCACACCAGTTAGAACAACTTTCTTCAAAAGACAGACCAAGGTAAAGATATGAGTCTTCTTGAATCTGGAAAATTCTAAAGGCTACTTCAACACTATAGGATTTAATATGTAGAGAAGGGGCCCCATGTGTGCCCTGACTCTCTATTCCTGATATGGATTTGACAGCTCAGGAGCAGACTGTGTGGGGGTGGAGGGGGCAACCATGTCTGAATGTCAGACAGCAAAGGTAGGATGAGGGCAAGGGATACAGTTAATTAAGACATGCCAGTTAACTAATTGTACACTGCAGTCCTTTTATATCAGGTTAAGCAATAGATGGTTTGGACTTCAAAGGAAGCGATTGAGTGTTCTTTGGGTTAACTGTCAGAAAATAGTCAGGAACGTGATGATCTGTAGGCTTTTTATTTTTGTCCTGATCAGTACTGGCTGGTACAAACAGCAGTTAACTAAGAGTATATGGCTATGAGGAGTGCAGGGTCTATGCCTCCTCTCAAAACAAAGCAAAGGGATGGCATTCCCTTGAGCACCCCGGACTACACCTCTGCACATACTCATTTTCTGGGATATCCTGGCTGCAAAGCACAGTACAAACATTAGTATAAAAACAAAAGAATAAGTACAACATGTCACAACCCCACTCAGCAGGTCAGGACCTCTGCTCACATAGTGCCAACCTCCAAGAGCAGTATAGCGAAAACAGGGTAACAGAACAGGGTAACCCTCAAAACAGGTAGGAACTTGACTGTAAGCCAAGTGATATAGGTCTGTGACCTTTTTTAAAAAAAAATCACTGCCTTGTTTTGCAAGTGAGCAGACAGTATTAAGCTGACACACTGAACAATAAAAGCTTGTATTACCAAAATTATGCACACTGCTGCCAACCAATCTGTCACAACCCCACTCAGCAGGTCAGGCCCTCTGCTCCCACAGTACCAACCTCCCAGCACAGTATTGTGAACAGGGTAACAGAACAGGGTAACCCTCCTGTCTGTTTTGTGGGTCCAATCACCTTTGGTTTTAAGTTCTGGAGGGATTCAAACTGTGAACCTTATGTTAGCGTACCCAAATGTACAGGCTCAGATAATTCTGCTCTTCTGGGAATGCCAGATATCTTTCATCAAGGGCACCTAACCAGGTGTACAAAATGAACCCTCAAAAACTCTATGAAAGACCTTAGGAAAATTCTTACCTTTTCTTAGTTTGGTATTACATTCAAGCTTTGAACAGTTTAGTCAGACTTAACCATCTGTAATTCACATGCAAAAGAAAGAACTTCGAAGGCACCAGTCAGTCTCTTTAAATATAAGTGGTTTACTTAGAAAAATGAATAAAATATATAAAATGTAACCACAGAACAACATACCACAAAGCATACAATCACTTAAAAGAAAACAAGGAAAAAGTGCAAACTCCTACTACCATAATACAATTAGACTTGTCTATCTAATGTATTACCTTCTAAAACAGTGTTTAAAGTAGATGTTGTTGTTTCAGAGTCCAACAGGAATGTGTCTAAGTGGAAAAAACAGAATACAGTTAAACTATCTCTAAACCTGGCCCTTCCATGATGTCACCTAGCTCCTCCCTGTAAAACATAAAAATTAATACACACAGGATGTCCCATCACTCAGGGGGTATATTAAATAAGGTGACATTAGCAAAAACGCATTTCCCCCTATGGCTTCTTTGATCTTGAGTGGTTTCCTGCTCCTCTTTGATCTTTGAGCAGTTCCTATTTCCATGCTTCAAAGGCAGGAGGTCATAAATTGCAACTCCTCTGAAACGTCATAAATGTTTACGATCCCTCCTTGCAGCTGGTCAGCTACAATTAAGTCAGATAAACAGGAGACCCATAATTATGTCTCTCTAGTTTTTATTTATCTCCTGGCTTTCAGGCTAACATATATCCTGTTATTTTAATGAGACCTGGTTGGGGGGGGGTCATCCCAGGGGCATAGGATGTCTCCTGTGAGACAGGTCACATACCACATTCTGTATTACAAAAATTATAGAACAATCAAAACCAGCTGGCCAAGTGTCACACCATACACTGATGTCACACAGTGTACTTTAAAATGCAGTACTAACAGTGTATAGTCAAGTACTTCTGAAACTTCTATTTGTGGGTGGTATTGAAATGTCGACAGAACACTTTTGCATTTCATATAGTTGTACCTTTGCATGTAATGTAGCATTAGCTCCTTCAGTTTTTGTGAATATGTCTTTACACATACAGTATAACAATGATACACAAGAGGGTGCTGTAACTCTTGAAATCTCAGGAAGACGTGAAACATTAAATGAGTTATGGTAGTTGCAGCCCAGAACTTCTGGCACTTTTTGTATTTTGCACAGCATAATAAAAAGAACTCTGCCTGCACTTTATCCTGGATTCTGGTCTACTTATACGCTAGACTGAGTGAGTGCTTGCCCGCTTTCCTCCTTTTACATTGGTTCTGTTTTAAGCAAATGCACCCCACATTGTCTGAAAGTGTCCCTGCCCTCCTGCTTCCGACCTCCTTGGCCACATGGATGCTAAAGATCCTATACTTCTGGGTCTTCAAAGCCATAAAAGCAAATCTACCCATATATCACAAATCTACTTAGTAATACATCTCCCTCCAGATTTTTAAAACTCCAAGATACTACACTCACTTTGGAAATGGCTTTTGGCTGTGAAGTGCCCACTCTTTGGAGTAAACTACAAAGTACAATAAAGGAGTAGTCCACCCAAAACCTGCAAAAAACATATGTTGTGCAGATTGTTTTGATTTGTATGTTAGGTTGATGTGTGTCCTTCCTTCTGTCTGCTATTAAGAGTTTTCCCTAAATTATCCTGCTAGCTGTAGGGTAGTTTTAAGACCCCAGGAGATCTCTATCTGAGACAGTTTAATTGTATTTCTTTGTCCTAGAATGCACCTTGTTTCATGTGACAGTGATGTAGCAGAGACCATAAATCCAGCAGAAAGCACTGCTTTACAATCAGTTCATAACAGTAGAGGTGGCTATATTTTAAAATCTATAGAATTCAGCTTGGTGGCTACCCTCATCATAAAGGTCTTACTGTCCTGAAGAGCTTTGCTGCTGGCAATTTTTGTGCAGCTTGTAAAGCTTCCATGATATTTAGTTTGTTTGGCATGTGTGTGATGAATGTTTGGTCTCTGCTACATCACTGTCACATGAGACAAGATGCACTGTGGGAACAAGAAATACAATTAAGCTGTCTCAGATAAAGATCCCCATGGGTTGTAAAGCTAGCATAAGGCTAGCAGGCTAATTTAGGAAAAACTCCTAACAGCAGTCAGAGGGAAGGAAACACTAGAACTTCACATACAAATTAAAACACTATGTACAACATATATTTTTTACAAGTTTTGGGTGGACTACTCCTTTAAGTTGGGGTGTGATTTAAGTTATGGTGTCTTCAAAGCCCTGATTGACACTCACTGTATGGAGAATTGCAACTGTCAGCTGTAAGCACTGTATATTGGGTTGCAGTTTCCACAGTGTTCATCACTGTCTATCTATATCAAATATCGTAGTAATTTTATTAATTTCACTGTAAATACTTTCTATGCATTGTCATTCTTGCTGGACAATTTGGTCAGGTTTGCTGTACTGTCTGCTTGCATCCAGGACCTCCTTGAAAACGAGCTGTGCTCAGTGTAGTTTATCTTTTCAGGAGGGGAACCACAGTTCTTAGTTGGAGGTTTAAATGTTACTTGGATGAGCCTTTAAAGTAGCCAGGGGAAGGCTGTATTATGAAGGGAGGTGAAAATTGCCCCCCACACCACATGATAAAGCAACAAGGAGGGAGGGCCCAAGGGGAAGAAGTTCCCCCAGGGGCACAAAAAGAAAGGAGTGCAGACAAAGCAGAGGACAAGGTGGGTATAAATCAAGGATGCAAAAAGAAAGGTGTAAAGAAGCCAGAGTCTGTCGGGATAATGGATGCAACATTTCCTTTTCGGAGATATTGCCAGTACCAAAGGCCTCAGTGGAGAAAAAAATCAAGCTCACAGAGGTTAATGAATGGCTCAGGAAGTGGGGTGAAGAGAATGGGTTGGGGGTGTTAGGGAACTGGAATGGAGTTTGGGAGGATAAGGGACTATATGCCAAGGACACAGGTTTCATCTTGCCCCATTAGGGAAGGAAGTCCTAAACAGGGGATGGCTGACTACATACAAGAAAGGTGGGGTTTAAACTTGTAAGGGGGAAGGGATAAGGGAGGGCTGACCAGAAGCCCTCCTCCAGATGGGAGTAGCCTTCAAGCCAAGGGAGGGAAACAGACTGGAGGTGGAGGTTTCAGGAGGAGCAGGGGAGGATGGAAGTATAAGGAATCTGGGTGGGGTTCACAAAAGGATCAGGGATAAGGGGTGGGGGTTAGTGTTAGTAAATGCCAGGAGCTTGGGAAACAAGTTGCCAGAGTTCCAGGCCATGCTGTTCTGAGGGGTGGATGTGGCGGCAGTCACGGAAACGTGGCCAACAAAACCATGACTGGGACCTAAATGTATGGGGTACACTATGCTTAGGAAGGATAGAAAGGAGGGGCAGAGGGGTGGAGTGGCTATGTTCATTAGAGATGACATAGAAATTGCTATGGTAGAAGAGGCAGAGGGAAACGTGGAGGTCTTATGGGTCACCTTACGATCCCAGCAGGAGATAAGGTCAAGCTGGGAGTAGCAATAGGCCCCCGGATGAGTGATGTTCTAGAGATGGTTTGCTGGACAACATTATTGCCCAGTGTGGTCCAAAAAGGGAAGGAGTGGTGTTGATGGGGACCTAGTATGCCAGGTACAAACTGGGGAACCATGTCCTCTAGGTGGCCAAGGAGCAGAGGCTGCTGGATGTATTCCAGGCTGTGTTCTTAACACAGCATGTGATGGAGCCCACAAGGAGAGGCATGTCCTGGATGTGGTTCTGGCAGATGGGGATCTGGTAAGGGACATGGTTGTACAGGACCCCCTGACTGGGAGTGACCACAATACTGTCTGGTTTCAAATAAGCATTGGGGGAGTGGGGGTGAGATCTAGGACACTGGCAGTGGACTTCAGGGGGGCAGACTTTATGGGCATGGGAAATATTCTCAAGGATCACTTGAAGGGATTACCTCAACAACAAGTGTGGAAAGGAGATGGGAGGTCATAAACGGGACTTCATGAGGCAGTCAGGATCTGCGCTAAGTTGAAACGAAGGGAGCAAGGTCATAAACCATGCTGGTGGTCCAGTGAGGTCCAGGTAGCAGTCAGAGAAAAGAAGGCGGCTTACAAAAATATAAAACAACAAGAGGATAGGGATAAGGAAATGTACCAGCTTGCATCTAGAAAAGTCACCCGTATGGTGAGGGGGCTAAGTCCAGTAAAGAGCAACTGGCTGGCACAGGGATACATGGAGGGAAAAGGGTTCTTCCAGTACATTGGGGAGGAGAAAACTAAGGGCCATCTCAGCAGATTGAGATCAGAAGGAGGGTGGGTGGAAGAGGCGAGGACCAGGCAGAGGTATTTAACGAGTACTTTGCCTCTGTGTTCACTAGGAGGGGGATGGGATATCTACAAAGCAAGGCACAGAGGGATAGAAGCGCAGGGAGTGGGATCAGAGGAGCAACAGAAATGGAGCAAAGGGAGGGAAAGGTACCCCAGGGTGTCACATCTGGATGAGGATAAAAAGACCAGTAAGGTGGAGGGGACGGATGATGCCATCCCCACCAAAGAGGTGTGGTTTGCCCTCAAGGCCCTAAAGAAAGACAAATCCCCTGGGCCGGATGGCATTCATCCGAGAGTACTATGGAATTGGCGGACATACTGGCTGCACCTGGCGGAGCTTTTCAACAGGTCACTTGAGACAGGGAGGGTACCTAGGGATTGGCGAGAGGCACATGTGGTACCAATCCATAAAGGGGGGTCAAAGGAAGTACCAGGAAACTATAGACCCATCAGTTTAACCTCGGTGGTGGGAAAATTAATGGAGAGTATACTAAAGGAACGATTGGGGGTTTACTTGGAGGAGGTGGGAGGTCTGGATAGTCTGCAGCATGGGTTTGTGCCAGGTAGATCATGTCAAACCAACCTTGTGGAGTTCTATGAATGGGTAACATCAGAACTGGACAGAGGTAAGCCTGTGGATGTATTATTCTTGGACTTCAGCAAGGCGTTTGACTCTGTCCCCCACAATGGTCTGGTGGAGAAACTGATGGGGTTAGGAGTAGGCCTTGATGGTCAGATGGATTGAAAACTGGATAGCTGGATGCACTCAGAGAGTAGTGGTCTGTGGGGAGCTCTCAAACCCTACAGAGGTTGGTAGTGGGGTACCACAGGGCTCGGTCCTGGGTCCAACTCTGTTTAATGCATACATATCAGACATCAGGGATGGTATAGGGTGTGAAATGAGTCTTCGTGGATGACTCCAAGATGGAGCAGTAGTTGAGGGAGAAGAGGGGAGGTTGGCCTGCAAGGGACCTGACACCCTGGAAAGCTGGGCTCACACATGGAAATTAATTAATATCACCAAGTGCAAGGTGTTGCATCTTGGTCGGGGAAACCCTAAACACAGGTACACCCTGGGAGGGAGGTGCTGGAAGCCTCAACAGGGAAAAAGACCTAGGGGTCATGGTGGATACATGTATGAATAACACTGAGCAGTGCAGGAGAGCAGCAGCAAGGCAAACAGGATGTTGGGATGCATCGCAAGGGGGATCACCTCTAGGAGCAAGGAAGTGATTCTGCGGCTGTACAATGGACTGGTTAGACCACACCTTGAGTACTGTGTGTACAGTACTGGAGACCACACTTGAAGAGGACATACAGCTCCTGGAGAGGTACAGAGGAGGGCAACAAAGATGATATGAGGGCTAGGATTTGACTTACGAGGACAGACTTGAGGAGCTCTGCCTGTTTTCATTGGAGGAGAGAGAGAGGGGACATGATTGAGGTCTTCAAGTACCTCAAGGAATAAATAGGGTAAACATGGAGGGGATCTTAGACTAAGCAGGAGGCATCACCAGAGGGCATGGTTTGAAGTTGGAAGGTGGAAGGGTGAGGGGGGAAAAGAGGAGGAGGTTTTTCACTGAGAGGGTGGTGGACCCTTGGAATGCTCTGCCTGGTGAGCTGGTTCAGAGATCCACAGTGGAGAGCTTTAAGAGAGGGTGGGACAGACACAGAAAGTGGATGTATCAGATGATGGCCTGTCCCGGGGGGGTTGGGATGGATGATAGGGGTTTCTGGAGCACAAGGGATGGGAGGGTCTCGGCACCCAACTAAGGATCTAGGTTCGAGCAGACTTGATAGACCATAAGGCCTAATCTGCTGGCAAATAGTATGTTAGTAAATAAGAAAAGAAACATAGAAACTGACAGCAGATAAGACCCACCTAGTCTGCCCATTTTCCCTACCTACTATAACACCCCAAACCCTATTTGAGCTCCTGCTTTAGCTGCCCCCTTCCCTGTCTCTAAGGTTCCCTTATGCCTATCCCATGCTTTCTAGAAGCCCAGTACCATTTTTGCCCCACCACCTCTACTGGGAGGCTGTTCCAGGCATCCACCACACATTCTGTGAAGAAGTACTTCCTCACAGGAGAGGGTAATGAGGGAAAAGGGAAGAGGGGGACAGCTGAATTCCAGGGAACAGCACAGGCAAAAGGTGGGGGGGGAGAAATCTGTTTCAGAAATACATGGACAGAAATGCAGTTTTAGAATTCACCAGCAGTCACCCTAGGCACATAATTGAAAACATCCCCGTAAGCCAATTTATTACGTTGAAAAGAAACTGTGAAGTGTGACAGTGAGTCAGCATACCACAGATTTTTTAGATCTGAGAATAACAAAGGATGGAACTGAGTGAATGGGGGTCGATACTAATCTGTTTTGGAAATACACGGAAGAAATGCAGTTTTAGAATTCACCAGCAGTCACCCTAGGCACATAATTGAAAACATCCCTGTAAGCCAATTTATTAGGTTGAAAAGAAACTGTACACAAAGTCAGGATGTTCAACGGGGGTACAGGACATAAGAAATAGATTTAAACAATGGGGGTACAATTAATCCTGCATAGCAAAAGCACTCCAAAAGGTAGAGGCAATGCCAAGAGAAGTATGGAGGAACTGAGAATCATAATGATAGCCAAAAGAAAAAACAAATGAATTTTGTAACTACCTTTTCACCACAGCCATATAGAATAGCAGACATTGTAAAACATAACTGGCATGTTTTATGAACAGAGCTGGAACTATGAGAATGGACCACTGAGATGGGCAAGTTGGTGTATAGAAGGGGTAGGAATATCACAGATCATGTAGCACAAAGCCAGTACATACAGATCCAGAATATGCAGACAAGACCACTACCATTTGGTAATTTTAAATGTGGCTCTATGTTTTCTCTCTGTTTCATGTATTTTTTGTAGGCACATAACAATTGGAGACAATTTTCATGACACACATGGGGCAGAACATACAAGGTAAATGCCTTTATTAATTGTAATACAGAGAATGTAATATACAAAGCTACCTGTATTTGTGATTGTTTCTACATGGGAAAACCATCCAGAAAGTTTAAAACGCATATTGGTGAACATTTAAGAGCTATAGATAGAAGAGACGCAATAATGCACTCGCAGAACATATTATGGCCAATGTTTCAGGGTATTGAAAAGGTCTCGCCCGCACTATGCGGCGGTGACATGGACAGGCTCCTATTAAGATGTGAACGTTATTGGTAGTATACACTAAGAGCTATGCACAACTGTGGTCTTAATGAAACTTTCAATTGAAACTGTTTTTGGATGACCATGGATAGAATTACAATGAGGAGTTTTAACTGATGATCTTAACAGAGCACCAAATACAGTACACTATTAATGTTAACTTATTACCATAATTGAAGGTAAATGATTTGAACATACTGTGTATGTGATGCCATATCTATGTGTAACTCCTTATCCCTGCCTTTTTACCAAAATGACAGGTGGCATGCTGTTGGTGCTGGCAGCAATACCTGGTGGGGACCTGGGTTCGGGGAGGATGAGGTTACCTGGCACAAGGGGACCTAGGTTTGGCAACTCTGTACAGGGGCACCCAAGTAAATCCAAACACAGGAAGCAATAACTGTAATGTCCAGAACCAGGAATGGGATTTTTCAGTGTGGCTTTTATTCACAACTAGCTGAACACAACAAAGCATAGATGGACCCCCATGGGGCTACGTTTACTGATAATGCAGATTAGAGACTACAAGGTGGTCCACTGGAAGAATGAACCATTTCTACTGTTTTCAGGCTCTGGGCCCACCAGGCACACAGCCCGGACTTGCACGTGCTTTAGGTACACAGCCCGACTGGCCCAGCTCCCCTGCCGGCCACTTGACTGACTGTCCATTGGAAGAATGAACCCATTTTTCTTGTTGTGGCTCCCCACACCACTTAGAGTCTGCGACCCCTAGAGAGATTTTCCCATTTGCGACCCACGTCTGGGTACTTCCCTCATCACTGGCCAAGCGCATGAGGCAAGTAGCAATCACAGCAGAAATCCGAAGAGGTGGACCTGGTTACTAAAGATGGGGGGGTGTTCCCATCTCCAGCTCCCACAGCCCATACCCGGCCATTTCTCTGGAAAACTGAAACTTCAGAATGTAGATTAAATGGTGGATGAACTGTTGCACCCCCTCTACAATATTACTTGAATTCACACAGCACTCTAGATTTTGACACTACTCCATTTGTTTGTCCTAGTACTATAGGCCTCCCAAATAGTGGTTCAAATCCCAGATTTCTTCACATATCCCAGCCTGAAGAAACACATTTTTTGCCCTCTCATATTAAAGCAAACACTCACCCTTTTGTTGCAGGTGCCCCATAGGCGAAGGACAGCTCTTCCCACTTTCCAAGCACAGACTGAAACTGAAATAGGCAGCTTTCTTTCTTCTGCAGAAATTAGGGGATTGCCCCTGGAATCTACATGGGGATCCTTTACCCCCCCCCGGAGGGAGGGGGGCACTGAGACCCGGACAGCGGTCTTCACCATTTGAGTTCTGGACACTGAACTCCTTCTCTTACAGAAGGTAAACAGGAACTCTCTTCCTGTTTGAAGGCAAGCAGGAGACTGACTTTGAAAACTCCCAACGTTCTATCTAACTCCCTCTGCTGCAGATTCCAATGTGGCTTATGCAGCTGCGACAGTTCTATTGGTGATGTCATCTCTCAGTCTCAACTGAGACTGAGAACAGAGTGAAACAGTGAGAAATCCATTTAACTGGAGTTTCACAAGCTGCCTTCCCTGCCTACCACTAGGTCTTATTGGGATTCTAGTAACGCCGGGTAACAAGGGGTTACATATGATCTAGTCAGTACAGTAATTATTTACGAGTTAGGGTACACAGCATAGTTTAAAGGTGATATCGGTGTACTATACTCAAAATTTTGATGTGTTCAATGTCATTCTCTGTCCTTAGGTATAGGATCATGTCACCGCCAACAAAAAACATGCAGCAATAAATGCCACTAGGAAACTCGCAAACAATGAACAGGCTGGCAGACAATGTTGGGTACAAGAGCAACCCAACAGAAAGAGTGCAGCCCCATTAAAAACAATGGGATTTCTTTTTTTTTGGGAGGGCTGTGCCCCACCCTGCACTCCTCGATGTGGGGGGCTTCATCCCCACACTACCTGGACTTAAAATAATCAACTCCAGGGGTCGTGGACTTTGGGGATGGGGAGAAAATCAGGAGGAGGGGTTCTTGTTTTTTAAAACAAAAAAGTTGCAGCAAGAGACCTAGCCGGAACTGAACCACTGTCCCAGGTCTCCTGCTGGTGCCCTAGCCACTCCACCATGGGAGTGGCTCAACCAGGCACTCCAACACATGGCTACTTCATCCCTTCCAGTTGAAGCATGGAGCAACAGGGGTAGCGGTAATTCCCTACTGCTATTGTACCCCGTCACTCTAAATCCTTTTGCGCTTTACACAGCGCAGTTCTTGCAGCACTCTTCCTGGTGTGCTGTTTTGACCCAGTACCCTGTCCTTATGCCCATGTTTTGCCCACCCTTAATGTCCTCTAATTTGCCTTCCCAGTTCCCCCTCCCCCCATCTTTCCATTTCTCTCCTAGTGTCAAGTTCCTATGGGAAGTGTTATTCTAGCAGTTTGCACAATGGTAAAATGTAGGGAGATCTGCACTTTGCACTTATATGGTTCTTACACAGAAACATAAAAACATAGAAGATGTCAACAGAAAATGATCTCCTGGCCCACCTAGTCAGCCCTAAAGTCCTTACCTACTGTGCTACTGTAGACCCTAATTGATCTCCAGCGTTACCCCCCCCCACCCTGATACTAGGGTCCCCTTGTGCCTATCCCATGCATGTTTGAAACCTGTTACCATTTCAGAACCCACCACCTCTGCTGAAAGGCTGTTCCAGATGCCCACTGCCCTTTCCATAAAGAAGTATTTCCTTACATTTCCTCTAAGTCTCCCCCTTCCAGCTTCATATCATGCCCCCCTTGTACTTGAGTATCTCTTTCTGTGCAAAATGCTACCCTTTGAGGTATTTCAATGTTACTTTCTATCATGTCTCCCCTTTCTCTCCTTTCCTCCAGAGAATACATATTTAATTTCCTGAGTCTTTCCTCATAGAGCTTCTGATGCAGGCCATTCACCAATCTGGTTGCCCTTCTCTGTACTGCCTCCACCCAATCTACGTATTTTCTGAGATGGGGCCTCCAGAACTGGACACAGTACTCTAGGTTGGGTCTCATCGTTGATCTGTACAGGGGTAACACTACCTCCCTCCTTCTGCTGGTGATACCTCTCTCTATACACCCTAGCATTCTAGTTGCTTTCCCACTGCCTTATCACACTGCTTTGCTACTTTCAGGTCATCAGCTATGATGATCCCCGATCCCTTTCCTTTCCTGTTTTGTGGTTGATAACACCCCCCCCCAATATATAATTGTTTAATCATGTGCAATATGTAATTTGTGCTAATAGGTTTTTAAGTGAGAAACATTTTAAGTGCCCACCTTTTATAGGTGATGACAGCATTTCTCCAATTCACATCTTGAGAAAGAGCACAAGATTGCTCAAAAATGGTTGGTGTTCTGTGGGGTGTGCTACAACAAGTAAAAATGCTTTAATACATGTGAATTTATTGTTTGAATCAGATAACCAAATGTATGGTTTCATTCATTTCCTGATGTGTCGCCTTAGCATGTCTTTTCTACTGACTTGCTGACCTTCACCTTCAGAGCTGCTGAGCTGTATCATCTGGTTGCCACCTTTCTTTGCTGCAGTTACTACGGTGCCAAACGGCCTTTCACACAAACTTCAAAGGTTGAGAACAGAAGGCCCAGTCTCATGTGTCACCCTTCTCAGGGCTCAGTAGTGTGACTCATCTGCATCTCAACCCAGAGGAAGGTTGCGTCAACCCCATGATGGTCTTGTGGGTTTGTGTCATTGTGAGCTCTAACAAGTAAAGCAATCTAGATTGCTTTCTTACATTGGGTTCACCATGACCCACAGAAAAATAGTTTGTTGGCACTATTTCTTTATTTATTTAGTTACTTTGTTAAACAGGTAAGTATGCAGGTGCCTAAGTACCTTTTTCAGACACAATTCAGGTACTAAGTAGTACAATACTACAAACAAAAAATATTCATGCATTAAAGTATTCTGTACAAAAAAAAACTGCAAGGAGCAAATTTCCCTTTCATCTCCTTCTGACCTGTTCCTGCTTAGCCCCCCTCCCCATTTCTTCTCATGTTTTTATTTTGCATATTAGACTTTCATCTCTAGTCCCCTTTGTCACCTTCCTGCTTCACTTCCTGATTTTTAATTGCTCCACAGTGGATATAAATACTGCTTATGTTGCTCAGTTTTGCTATTCACCTGAAGAAGGGACTTGTGTGGCCCCGAAAGCTTGTGTATAATTCCATCTTTGTACAAGACACTTGTTGGTCCAATAAAAGGTATCAAACCTTCCATCCTCTCCAAGAAGCAGAAACAAACATTCAAGCTGTGCAGCACTTTTAAACTATTGTGCTTGTGACTTATTCTCAGGTGGGAGTACAGATGTATTTTCTTTTCTACTTCGATTTTTTTATTTCTCTCTCTCTCTCTCTCTCTCTCTCACACTCTCTCCTCCTCCCCCCTCCCCCCCTTTTCAAAATCTGGTAACCATCATAGCCACATTGAGCTGGAACTCATGTCCGGGTACAAACTGGGATGGCGATACAGTAGGAAGTGAAACAGCAACAACAAATACATTGACAACAGTGAGTGCATGCACATAGAAAATAAAAACAAGGTACAAGTAATAAATTCCAGAAAAGGAACAAAACAGTGAAAAAAGTGTAGAAAGTACTTGGTTAGGGGCATAGCCTGGATGAAAGTTAGGGGGAGCATGCCACCAATGTATGGTAATGTTATTTGTCACAAAATCATTGTGGCATAAAATTCAACTTCCAGAGTACAGTGAGTGTTAGGTTTACAACAGAGTATGAGGCAAAATTAGAAAATAGGTGTGGGGATAGATTAGGCATATGTTTAGAGAAGAAGATGAAAGCTAGCTGTAGGTGCATGCTTTTTAGGCAATAAGGTACCACCAGTGTTATGTTAATGTTCTAGTTAATCACCCCCTGGGGGCGTAAAGTGGCACAAGGTGCAACCGAGTTCTACCTGCCCTCAGGGAGTGATTAATAAAAACATTAGCATAACTCCTGGGAGTACCTTATTGCTATAATTAAAACAGGGGCTAGTAAACACACCTGTATATTTATGTTTTATAAGACTTTCTGTGCATTTTTACTTACTCTATAGTAAAGTAGTCCCTCCACAGCTGTTTGTGAGGTGGTGCGCAGTCACATCATCATTGCCATGGATACAGTCCGAATGCTGACATGGCATCCGGAAATGGAAAGCTAGGGTTTGCTGAGGTGTGTAGTAAACTGTATTCAGTTAAAAATAATGTGATTTCAGAAGTAAGAGTTTTCATTTCTTGTAGCAGGCTTTCATTTAGGTTTTGCAAAAAGAAACTGGTGGGATCTTGTTTGGAGAAAACAAACATGGATAGCTGTATTTATGCCAATAACGTGACAGTTGGGATTCTGACACTGTTGCCTCAGACTGAGCCCCACAGAACTCAAAACGCAGCTACTGGCAGAACTTTTGAGTTCTGTTCTGATCCCTTCATGCCATCAATGTGTTACTGTTAACTGACCTTAAACGCCATGTCCTGACCTAGTACAAAGCAAGCTCAGGCTGATCTGCCCACAAGAAACTCTAGTTTCAAGTGCTCATTCCCATCCTCAATCAATCAATCAATCAATCAAAATCTTTATTTAGCCAAGTGAAACACCATTGAGTAAAACTCATTCGCAAGGTGGACCTGGAAAAGGTAAATATCAGCAAAGGATACAGTCACAGATACAAGTACATTGGCAGATAATAATCAGGTGGTGCACAATTAACATAACAGTTGCAATTAGTTAAAGGAATATACACATAATGTAGGACATATAATTCAAATGCAGCGTATAGATGGGAAAAGTACAGAATACAGGAGAACACATGTTCGATACATGGTAGGTACATAGTACATGCATATCTAGCTAGGAACGACTACTGTACTAACATGTTGACAAAACTAATGCAAAATAGCACTTATGTAGGTATGCACAGAATACACCCAGAGAAAAACACAAAGGAGGGTATAACAGGTTTAAGAGAAATGTAGACATGGGCAATGGGGGAAGGGGGCAAGGGAGAGGGGAGATTAGTTACATACAAGGGGTAGGGGAAGCACCTGGTAGGTGAAGGCTAGATGAGCAAATTAGAGAGTAATATAATTAGCTTATGGACACTTGCAGGACTCCTGGAAGGACCGCACGAACAAGTTTCTGAAGGAGGACAACGGTACAGGAGAAGAGAGCTGCAGCGTTTTTTGTGCATTGTTCCAGAGGACATGGCTTAATGCCACTCTGCTGATGTGAGTCCTAACTTTGGGAATGGAAAGGGAAATGTAAGAGAGACTTCTTAGCAGATAGGTTCCGGGATTGTAGCTAGGTAAGCAGTCCATGATGTACTGAGGTAGCTTGCTAGTGATGGCCCTATATGTCCAGAGCATGGCATTCTTGTGCCTCCTGAAGCTGAGTGAGCACCAACCCACTTTCTTGTAAAGGGTGCAGTGACGTGTTGAATAGGGGGCACCAGTTACAAACATGAGCACCCGATGGTACTGGGTGTCTAGTTTTGACAGAGCTGCATGCAGGCATTGCCCGTACTAAAAGTCTGCATAGTCAAGAAGAGGCAGAAATGTTGATTGTACCAGCCTTTTTCTCCCCTCTTGTGTTAGCAAATGTTTGATTCTAAAAAATACCCCAAGCCTCTGCTTGAGCTTCTTGGAGATTTCTTCAATATGGACATTGGACGAGAGTTGAGTTAATCCACACCCCCAGGTATTTAACGGACTCTATATAGTCCAGAGGTTCACCAAGCAGGATAAGAAGTTTAGGTGCTATTCCCACAGGGCAGGAATTGGAGGAGTTCACTTAGGGGGCAAAGATAATGGCATTTATTTTCTTGGTGTTTAACAGAAGCCTTGAGTACAGGAGATTAACCTGTAAGTGACTGAATTTTGTTTGGAGGTCACTGCATGCTTGTTCCAAGATCAGTCTAGCCATGTACAGCACAGTGTCATCAGCAAATAAGTGGATATTTGCTGAACTGACTCCAGCATTTAGGTCATTTATATAAATGGCCAATAAGAGTGGGCCAAGAATGGACCCCCTTAGGAACCCCTCTTGGGAATGGTTTCAAAGGGGAATAGTCACCCCCACCTTGACATGCTGGTAAAGGTCAGTAAGGTAGCTGCAGAACCATTCAAGGGACAGATTCTTAACGCCAATATTCCTTAAGGCAGCCAGAAGCAGGGTATGGTCTACCGTATTGAATGCTTTGCTAAGGTCAAGGAACAGCACACAAACAAAGCTCCTGGCATCCAGAGCATTCAGACAGTCATTTGTGACCTTAGCAAAAGCTGTGATGATGCTGTAATGAGGCTGGAATCCAGATTGGGCTGGGTTTAGAAGATCAGCATCCTCGATATACTGTCTTAGCTGGGATTAGAAAATGGCATCGGAAAGTAAATGAATCCCATTGGCTGAAACGTCAAACAAGAGATTCATTTATTTTCTGATGGAGCCTGCAGAAAAACTAGTGCAACTGTGGGGTGCCCCATAACCCATCTAATCAGTGGGCACCCCGAACATTTTGCAAACAAAGCCACCATTTAAAAAAAACCGCAAACGCATTGGCCTGAAAAGCAGCGGTAAGGCCGTCGTCACCCCTCGACCCAAAGCGTCAGAAAACGCAACTGACTGTCTTGATGAGGCAGATGTAGTAACATTAGAGCTTCCCCCGCTGTAAAAACCAGGCAGCAATTTAAAAGTAGACATAAAGGAATGTGTCCCACGACTTCCTAAGATGAGAGCACCGGTATTTTCGTAGAATCCAAGCCGCAGATTGACATCCATCTGTGGCATGTAACCTGTAGAAAATACTGGTACTCTCCCATGGAGCCCCATCCAAGACTATTCTGTTCACAAGACGGCATACAGCACAACACCCACAACAGTGATTAAACAAATAGCTCAGTAGTCGAAAGCAAACGTCCAGATGCAGGACATAAAACAGCCAGTTCCACGGTGAATGAAAATCAGACCACAGTCACAATATTAGCAGATGTAGTTGTACATCCATCTGCAGCTGACTGAAATTTGCCTAAGTCCCGGTGCAGCAAATGAAAGTACCATAACCCGATGCAAGCAAAAAATAAAAAAACTACAATTCCCATGATACCATTGGGCAGCTGAAAAAAAACAGTAGGTGGAAGGACTATTTTATTAGAAAATAAATGAGTCTGCTAAGAGTTTCATCAATTAAACTTAAAAATAAATAATTTTTTAAACAAAAGTAATAAAGTGGTCCATTTTCTAAGCGCAATAATACCCTCCAGGGTGGGCGGTATTGGGCTATACTGGACCTTCCAAGGGCTATAAGGCCCTCCGCCTGTGGAGTTGGGCCTCATCATGGTATAGGCCAATACTGCCCACCCTGGAGGGTATTATTGCTTACATTGACCACCTTTTCAAGGAGGTTAGAGAGGGTAGGGAGTAGGGAAATAGGGCAGTAATTGTTTAGGTCACTAGTGCTGCCTGATTTATAAAGTGTTATAACATGGGCAGTTTTCCATATGGTGGGAAGTGTGCCCTGGGCAAGGGACATGTTAAACAGATGTGTTATTGGGGTGAAAGGACATAGTAGCCGAGTTTAAGAAAATATGGCTCAATCAGGTCTGCACCAGCGCTCTTCCTGCAGTCCAGGAGGAGCAGGAGGTCCTCTACTTCCTTCACTGTGATGGGAGCGAAAGAGAAAGCTTTACCTTTGGGAGATGAAACATCGGCCTAGAAGGTAGTGTTGGAAGGGTAAAACTTTACACGAAGGTTAGTAGCCTGGGAGATATCGAAAGCTAGGCCTGCTGTGGAGAAACGGTTGTTGAAGAGCTCGAGGATTTCATGCTTGTCAGTGGTTGTGGAGGTGCCAGATGAGATTTTAGGTGGGAACTGACTAGCAGAGCTAAGACCTTGGACTTCCTTTAATGTTTTCCAGAATGTGGCTGAGCTGTTGGCAGAGGAATCAAGTTGAGAATGGTAGAAGCTAGATTTTGCATCCCTTGTCAATCTGGTGCACTGGTTTCTAGCTGCTCTGAAGGCTGCCCAGTCAGCAGGCTGTTTGGACTTCCTAGCCCTCTTCCAGAGTGAGTCTCTATGTAACAGTTCTGCTTTCAAGCTGTCAGAGAATCAATGGCAAGTTGTCTTTGTTGTGCGAATTGTGGAGAGGGGTGCATGGTTATTGATAGAACTGAAGACAATATTATGAAAGATTTCGTAAGCTTCAGCTACTGAGGAGGCTAAGTAGAAGTCCTGCCAATTGGTGTGCTATAAGTCAAAGAGAAATGCATAAGGGTCAAAGCTCCACCACGATCTCGTAAAGGCATAGCTAGAGGAGGATGCAAGCTTAATGGAGGTACGAATGTAAGCAATGACACAATGATCACTGATGTCATTGAAAAATATGCCAGAGCGTGAGTAAAGATGGGATTTGTTGACCAAAATGACATCAAGCAGGGTGCTGTTTTTTTTTGTTTTGTTTTGTTTTTAAGTTAGGGTGTGTATCTTCCATGATAAGCTGTGATAAGCCAAAGTGATCACATAAATCATTTAGTGGTTGGGAGGAAGAAGATAACCAGTCCATATTAAGATCCCCTGTAATGATAACTTCAGAGGATAGGAAGGTTAGCAAGTTGGATTAGTGATGTAACGCCTTGTTCCTGGCAGAGGGAGGCATGTAACAACCTATGAGGTGAACTGGGGTTGATGAGGGAAGGAGTAGTTTTAGGGTAGTGCATTAAAATTCCAGGGGTACAAATGTTGAGTCGACGACAGTGGCAGTGAGCTTGTCCCATACATAGATGGCAACTCCCTCCCCCCGTTAGCCTGTCAGTCCTAAATACGTTATAAGAAGGGATATTTATTTCATAGTCCACTATAGACGGTCTCAACCAGGATTCTGTCACCAAAGCAAGGTTAGGGGAGGCGAGGTTGAACCATGCCTGAATAGTGTCAAGTTTCTTTAGTAAGCTGCAGGCATTAACATGGTTCAGGCTTAGCCCCTTTATGTTGGGCAGGGCAGAGGGAGCAGGGAGTGGGATGGGGGGCTGGGGTTACATTTAATGTTTCCTGTGCAAAGCAGTAGTAAAAGGAGGAGTTTTATGAGTGCATTTAAAAGAAACTTAAGCAAGCATGAACCCCTTTTGTGGGATCTGGGGTTAGAGGGGGTAGGTGGTGGGAAGTATGTGTTATGAGGTCACAGGGATGCATAGATAAGAATCATAGTGGAAGAGGTGCATACAAGGGAAGAGAATTGAACAGAACAGGGGTTCCTACCGTGGTAAGTGCAACTTGGAGTGGTTAGTGATCTTGGTGCATAGATCCCATGGACAATAGGTGTATCTGGTAAGAGGATGTGAGTTGGGGGTAGTGGGCATGTGTTGAGATACCACAAGCTGGAGATAGGGTCAGAGGAGTTAAGTGCAGGAGAGAAAGAGGGGGTGATATGCACTAAACATAGAAAGCAACTCAGGCAAAGAGTTGTGCAGTTCATTATAGACCACATGCAGGATACGCAAACACAACTGAGTGGAGGTAGAAGATAGACACAGGTGCAAGAGCAAACAGGAACACATGCAGCTAAAGGACAAGAGAGAGGAGGGGGTAAGGAGGACAGCAGGCAGTTGGTTATGACAGGTAAGACCCCTGACTAAGCTCAAACTTGTGTGCTTGGTAGGGAGCAAACTCAAGTGTTAGCCCTAAGCAAATTATGTGAGTGGGGCTAGGACAATGAAAGAGCAGCTTGCATGGTTCTTACTGGAGCCAATAGAGAGAGGGTATAGTATGGAGGAATTGTAAACTGGCTCAAGCAGCAGCAGCAGCCAGTAGAGTGTTGAGGGTGAAACCAGGGAGGAGCTATGGTGTATTTAATAGTCGGGTCTGGGGAGGGCAGGACAGAAATATAGTTTCAATAACAATTTCAATAGCAAATATGGCTTGAGGAGCAGACCCGCACTTTGCTTTTTGAAAGCTATGGGGACTGAATGGCTGTCCAAGCCTGGCTCGGTGTGGCAACCAGTGGCAGCTCTGGGGATCATGGGTGGACCATTAACTACCCAGTGTAGTCTGGGAAGCAGCCGATAGCAGGAAGAGTCATGCTAGAGTTCAAGCAGCACAGGAAGTGGGCATACCTGGAGTAAGAAGCCAGGCAGCAGAGCAAGGGTGGTGGCTAGAGGAGTCATCACAGCCCGAAGGAGAAGGGCATAGCTGCTGCTGGCTATGGTGCCCTGGTCCCCAGGGAGTCCTTCTGGAGTAAGAGGCCAGGCAGCAGAGAAAGGGCAGTGGCCAGAGGAGTTGCTGTGGCCTGAAGGAGAAAGGCATAGCTGCTGCTGGCTATGGTGCCCTGGTTCCCGGGGAGTCCTCCTGCATCATGCTGCCTGTGTGCATCAATATTCCACAACCTTGCTATTTGCATTGACCACAATCAAGTCAACAATACCACCGCAAAAGGAGAGGGAAGAAAAAATACCTTCTTGTGCACCATCAATATTTATTTGTTTGTTTTTAGTAACTGGTTAAGTGCACTAGACATAATAATGCCTATTTTCAGACACGACCCGGGAAAATACAAAGCAAGAACAGTACAAATACATGGTGCAGTGAAGCTCACAGTTACAAACAGAAGTACGGACGTTAACCAGTGAAACGAACAGTACAAGTACATGGTGCAGTGAAGCACACAGTTACAAACAGAAGGATGGTAACCAGTGAAATGAACAGTACAAGTACATGATGCAGTGAAGCTCACAGTTACAAACAGAAGTACGGATGGTAACCGGTGAAATGAACAGTACAAGAACATGGTGCAGTGAAGCTCACAGTTACAAACAGAAGTATGGATGGTAACCGGTGAAATGAACAGTACAAGAACATGGTGCAGTGAAGCTCACAGTTACAAAGAGAAGTACGAGCGGTACCCAGTGAAACTAACAGTACAAGAACATAGTGCAGTGAAGCTCACAGTTGCAAACAGAAGTACGGGCGGTACCCAGTGACACGAACAGTACAAGAACATGGTGCAGTGAAGTTCACAGTTGCAAACAGAAGTACAGGCGCTAACCAGTGACACGAACAGTACAAGAACATGGTGCAGTGAAGCTCACAGTTACAAACAGAAGTACGGGCGTAACCAGTGACACGAACAGTATAAGAACATGGTGCAGTAAAGCTCACAGTTACAAACAGAAGTACGGATGGTAACCAGTGAAACGAACAGTACAAGAACATGGTGCAGTGAAGCTCACAGTTACAAACAGAAGTAAGGACGGTAACCAGTGAAACGAACAGTACAAGAACATGGTGCAGTGGAGCTCACAGTTACAAACAGAAGTACGGACGGTAACCACACAAATGGTGCAAGAACATGGTGCAGTGAAGCTCACAGTTACAAATAGAAGTATGGATGGTAACCAGTAAAACAAATAGCACAAGTACATGGTGCAGTGAAGCTCACAGTTACAAATAGAAGTAGGGAGAGTAACCAGTGAAACACATAGTACATGAACATGATGCAAGGACTCTCATAATTACAAACAGAAATAAGGATGGAAAACCATTAAAACATATGTGGTTGGAGATCATGTTCACCACAGTAAGTGTATCAAATACAAGACTGGGTAATACATTAACAGTGAACTAGATAAAACTCAGTCAGGAACATAAAAGTTCAGTAGATAAATCAATACTCAAGACATGTTGCAGTTTGTCACACAATAGGGGGTATGTATAGGAGGTTAGAGGATGAGAGAGGGAGAGAAGAAAATCCAGGCTAAGGGGAACAGGTCAGCAGGAAAGTGGTGGCCAACAAGGCCAAAATACATAAAGGTCAGAATCAGTTTGTGACTAGTGTATGTAGCGGGGGAGTAAGAAGGTGTCACGGGGGATGGAATCAAGTGCAGGGGTTAGCAGCAGTAAGGTAGTTGTGCATGTGCCTGTTTGAAGCTGATATGAGTGGGGGAGAGATGGACAGCTACTGATAACGAGCTCCAGAAAAGTGGAGCAAAGTGGAAGAAAGCGCGTGAGCCCATAATCGTTTTGCATCTAGGGATAGATAGCAAGGACTGGCCACTAGACTGAAGGGCATAGTAGGTGCTTGGCTAGGTCAGCAAAAGTGCAAGAGAGGAGGGAACACCAGAGTGTATGATGCCATCAAGGCAAGGTGCCAAGAGAATATTGGCAGTTTGCCCGAGGTGGAAGCCAGTTTAGGCCACTGTAAAGCTGACAATGTGATGAGTGAGGCAGTGAGAGGCTGGGGCAAAGTGACAAATAATGTGGTGTCCCATTTGTGAAGACTTGATTTGGGGGCCCCAACATAAGTGAAAGATCCGTAGGTGAGAGCGGAAGAGAAATGCCTAAGGCAATAGCTATTCTGGCAGAGGGTGTGAGTGCATAGCGGGTTTTGGAGGCCAGTCCAAATGCATAATTTACAGCCTTACAGGTATTAGAGATACGGTGGTCGAAATCAAGTGCCGGATCAAGGGTATTACGAAAATATTTGAAAGTACTGACATTGTCGAAGAGGGAGCCAGCACAGCCGGAAATTGATAGCTGTCTCACACATTTCTTTAGTCTTGGGACAGAACCAAAGAGCATGCAGTGGGTTTTGATGGAACTGAGAACTAATTTGTTACTAGTAAACATCATTGAATATTGCAAAAATCAGAAGAAAGGCTTGAGTTAAGATTAGAGATATTACTAGAGCTAAAGTAGAGGACGAGGTCATCAGTATAAAGAAGAGACAAACAGGAGACGGCATAGAGAGATATGTCATTGATAAAGATGGTGAAGAGGAGTGTGGACCAAGAATAGAGCCTTGGGGTACCCTAACATTTATAGTTTCAAGGTTAGAGACAGCTGAGTTAAATTTGATGAATTGTTGCCTATCAGCTAGGTAGCTGCTATACTAGGCAGCTACCTCAGGGAGAAATCCAGGGAGAGCATTTTTTGATTTAAGGAGAGAGTAGTTAATAAGATCAAAAGCCTTGGTCAGGTCAATAAATACTGCACCTGTTAGAAGGCCAGAGTTCATTGCTATTTTACCATCATTTGTAAATTTGTGTAGTGCAGTGGTCGTGCTGTGACCTTTCCTAAATCCATGTTGAGCCTCCAAGAGGAAGGATTCAAGTAGAAATGCAACAGTTTGATTGGTTACGAGTTTTTCTAAGAGCTTGCTGAGGACTGAGAGGATTGCAATAGGCTGATAGTTTGGGATAGCCATGGGGTCTCCTTTCTTGAAAACTGGGACGATTCTAGCTACTTTCCAGATATCCGGGACCCACCCTGAGTGAAGTGATAGATTAAAGATTCTGCCAAGAGGGGAAGCAAGTAGAGGGGCTGCCGGCTTGAGTAATCTAGGTTCAAGTCCGTCAGCTCCTGCACTACCACGAGTTGAGATTGCTGAAAGTAGTTTACCAGCTTCCCAGTTTGTTATGGTATGGAAGTGGATTTGGGGAGATAAGTAAGGTGGGGCAGTGGAGGAGGAGGGGATGGGAAATGTGTGGAGGCAGTTTGTTTGGTATAGTTTGATATATCTGAGAAGTGTTTATTGAAGGAGTTTGCTATAGTAACAATATTGTTACAATGTGAGCCTTCAATAAGTATGTTATTTGGGTATTAAGTACGATTTGTGCCCATGAAACACTTTATGTGGGCCCAGAATCTTTTGGAGTCCCTTGCAGCATCAAGAAGCAGAATTTTGCAGTAAGAGCTCTTTGCATGGTATATAGATATCTTACAGGCATTCCTCTTTGCACAGTAGTTGTGCAGGTCAGTTTGGAAGCCAGAGGACATGTGTTTAGACCAACTATAATCGCGAGAAGTGAGTTGGGAGAGGAGGTCTTCAGTTAGCCATCTGGCAGGAGTCCCACATATCCTGCATGATTTGAGAGGGGTGTGCTTGTTTTGGAGAGAGCAGAATTGACATACAAAGTAATCAAGAGTATTATTGGCATTATCTGAGTAATAAAGTGGGGTCCAGTCAACCAGAGATAGGTTATATAGGAAGGTAGAAGGGTTAAGACTAGAGAAATCCCTAAACAAAATAACTTTGGGAGGGGGTTTTAAGATTGGATGTGTCCGCCATACACGGAAAATTGGGGAGTGATCTACGATAGCATTGGCAAGGATGCCAGACTTAGTAATTCTGTCTGTCCTGTTTGTTAGCACCCAATCAATCAGAGTAAGTGTTCCAGTGTTCTAGGAGAGTCCAGTGGGGTTAGTAATTAGTTGGTGTAGGTTATAACCCTAGATAGAGTGTCATATGTTTTGTGGGATTTACCATCCCAATCAAGCTTAAAGTCACCGAGTATGATAATTTCATTTTGCCCTGTTAATGTATTGGATTGGGAGAGGAGCTCAGTGATACCAGTTGTGCCACCTTTAAGAGGGTTATATGCAGAGATCATGAGCAGTTTTTTGGAACCACCAAGTAGGAGAAGGGAAGGCAAAGTCTCATTATGTGAAAGGGAGTGGGTTTGGATAACAGAGAGATTTAAGTGCATTTTGAAGTAGATGGCTACTCCACCTCCTTTCTTAGAAGATAGCAGATCCCATTGCAGAAAATTGTAGTTTGGTATGAAGCATGCAGAATCAGGGATGGAAGGTTTTAGTCAGGTTTCTGACACATATAGGATATCAGGTTTATACAAGGCTACCCAAGCTTCAGGTTCAGGGAGATTCCAAAGGAGGCTACATATATTTAGATGGGCAATCCTGATGCCTGTAACCCAGTCCAGTGAGGGTCAGCATAGATGCAGAGAGTAGGAGGACCAGGATTCAGTTCAATATCTTTAGCAAATAGACAAGTAAGGAGGCAGGGGGTACCACTTACTTTGAAAAGCCAGGGTTTTCACCAGTTTCAATGATGGGGAATGGCAATGTTTAGACCAGTGTTGGGCAAGTTACTTTTTCTATTACTTTCTATTACTTTTGAAAACTTGTTCCCGAAAGCTCTGTGCAGTCACTAGTATGGATGGAGAAGTACTGGAAAATGTAATACACCTTACAGTTACAATTACTTACGTCTTTTTATACAAAAGAAATACGTAACTGTAACTGATTACATTTATTTGAAAGTAACTAGTAACTAACCTATTACTTTCAAAAAAAATGTAATCTGTTATAGTTATTTATTATTTTTGTATTGATTTTGTATAAAAAGAAATAAGTAACTATAATTGTAAGATGTATTACTTTTTCTAGTACTTCTCCATCCTTGCTAGTGACTTCACAGAGCTTCCTGGAACAAGTTTCCAAATGTAATAGAAAGTAATGGATAAAGTAACTTACCCAACACTGGTTTAGGCACAAGTTTAGCCATTTGGTACATATGGCCTGAGGTTATGAGAGGGGTTAAGTTAGAACCCATGGACTGAGAGACAAGGAAGTTTGAGTAGGAAAAATCATGCAGACAAAACAGTGTGGTATCCAAGGGTTGACAGCAATTAGCAGGTGTTAGGTCAGAGATAAGATGCATAGCTAGTAGAATAAACTCTGGTCAGAGCCAAAACATCTGCAGGATGGATTTGGCCTGATAAGGAATACATTTAGTGTGCATGACCCATGCTACTAGATGTGTTCAGACCTGCTGCTGGCTGCGACACCCTCTGGGCTGCAGCTGTGGTGCTGTCAGGTTCATGTCAAGGTGCAAAGTAAACAGCAGCACCTCTGAGCTGTTTGGCACACTGTTAGCAAGGCAGGCAAAGCAAGCAGTACCGACTAATACCAGGCCTCACCTTCCCACTGATCCGTGGCTCAGGCTGGACTTTCTGCTCAAGACCACCCCCTGGGAAACAGTTTTATTCTAAAAATATATTATTTAAGAAACACTGACTTTTTGTTTTGAAATTAAAACATTATAGTAGTATCTGTCAGCATGCAAATTAATTATTTGACATCAGTGTTCAAACATGGGTTCAATAAAAACACAAGAAGCAGCGTGTGCACTGATATAAAATAACCGAACTCCGGGATTCCTGGTGCAGAGGTGTGCCCAGTGGTTATACTGCACAGAACAATGAAGATGGGGGTGGGGGGATCTCACTGGACCAATTTAAAGGTCACTGCCTTTGCCTCTTTGTTCCTAAATTCTGTCACATCTCTTATTGAGAACTTCACCGATCTGCCCAACACCAGTATTTCAGAAGCAGACTTCTCCAGTGCTATGGACTTCGGAAGCCAAGCACCCTCAGAAGAGTCGAGTTCCATTGCTCATGGAGTGGTGTCAGTGGAGACCATTGCCTTTACCCCAAGCCAGGCTGCTGCTACCTCCACTGACCCCAGCCTGCAGGAGGTGCCTTTCTGGGACTCCCCCCTCAGTCAAGGCATCAATGTGTTAGTGGGGTTTGCCCTTTGTTTCACTATGTTGGGGCTGGGCTGCACAGTAGAGATGAGCCACATCAGGAAGCAAGTTCAGAGACCTATCAGGGTACTGCTGGTTCTCATCACTCAGTTCATCATCATGCCGCTTGTCACCTTCCTGATGGCACTCATCTTTGCTCTGGATGAGGTGGCTGCTATTGCTGTCTTACTGTGTGGCTGCTGCCCCAGGAGTAAACTCTCGAACATCATGTCCGTCCTGGTCAATGGAGAAATTAACCTTAGGTAAATGGAACTCTGCTCCTCCACGCATTATATACAGTAGGACATGCAAACTGTGTACTTAGAGGTGCAGAGAGGCTTCACTTCCCGAGGCTGGGCTTGCAGGACAGTTACCAACACCTTTGGTGGTTTTATATGTAGATGTCGGGACGGATTCATCCTTCAGGATGACGGGTCTTCCTGTAAACCAGAAAGGGAAGTAGAAGGTTCAGCCAAAACTCCATTCTATACTGTCCCTACTGTCACCAGCTTATCTCCCATTATCCCCACCACAAATTACACTACAGTGGACAGAATCGCGTTGTCAACTGGAGCTCTTGGCATAATCGCCAGCATTATACTGACAGCTGTAATTAGGTAGAAGCAGGAGAGATGTTGGGTCTCAGCTGGGCTAGTCTATCAGGGTAAATAAATTGTGACAAAATAGCGAACAGCAGAAATGTACAAAAAAATCACCCATAAGAAAAAAAACGCTCACTGTGATATAGTGCAGTGCTGCAGTCCATAGGGACAACATGGGCGGATTGCTTCTTGGGGGAGGGTCAGGCGGAGGAAAAACAGTTCCACGGACGGAAAACATGATGTAGGTCCAACGCCCACTGTGATATAGTGCAGTGCTGCAGTCCATAGGGACAACATGGGCGGATTGCTTCTTGGGGGAGGGTCAGGCGGAGGAAAAACAGTTCCATGGACAGAAAACATGATGTAGGTCCTTTTCTGATGCAAAATATCTGCAGGCTCCGCCCACTGCAGACGTAAAAAAAGGATTTCTCAGACTAAGCATGGCTCAGTAACATACTGGTCTTAGTGCGGGTTTTCTGCACCAGGACTGGTATGTTACTGAGCCTGAAGGTGCTTTGCATGTAGCTGTAAGTGACACCATGCCACTGAAACGTGCCTGACATGCCACAGTAGGTGCCAGGTGGTTTCTGACACCTGTACAGCCCAGGCATGCCCTTAAATTGCAGCACTCCTCTCTCAGATACAAAAAGATAGTCCAGGCATAAGAACGTTATTACCTTTTATTTGAAGAAACTGCAGGTCATAACACACACAAAAAAAAAAAATACAACCAGCCCACTCAGAGCAAGCAAGGAGATCACCTGGTTGCTGTTCTTTGTATGTGTTATGACCTGCACGTTTCTTCCACTAAAAGGTAGTAACCTTATAATGCCTGGACTATCTCATTGTAACTCGGAGAGAAGTGCGGTGACTTTCTTTACTCGACAGTGAATTGTATTTTGTCACTGGCACCCATCTCACTGACCAGCTCTTACTCTGGATTATGCCCAAAGTTGCCCGGCATACCGCTGTAGGTGCAGAGTTTCCGGCACAAGGAACATGGAGTGGCATGCCAGTGAGACATACCTGTGCTGGATTAGGGTCCAACCCATCTCTAATTTTTATAGTAAGTATTTCAAAATTGAGAAACAAGTCCGTAGTCTTTACCTGTTAATCCAAGCTACCTGCTGTAACTGGGCTAGCTGCTCCTTCAAGCTGCGCTGCCTGCACCCTTCAAATGATTCAGTACTGTCTGGGGAAAATGGAGAGTTTTTTTATTTGTTTTAATACCGATTATGTTCAAAAGATTTATGCGGAAAAGCAAAATGCCCAGACCAGTACAATCAAATCAGTAGTTTCACCATAAATAAAAGCTGCTAACCCAGCATGCAAACTGATATCTTTGGGAGCCCCATCGCTGGGCGTGGACATCGGCAGCATAAAAAGCAAACCACCTTTCTTCCTGGGTATGGACAGGGGCCAAAAAAAATCCTCTAAAGAGCAAACCACGTCCCTCCCTGCACTTCGGAAAGTCCCCTTGCACTTCTTCGGAAAAGTCCGCACTTTAAAATACAATCCTAGGGCACACCCACATTTAGGTGTATAGTTAACCAGTAAACGTTGCGTACCGATGTGTTTAATGAAAATACTGATTTCTGGGAAACTATACCCTTTACGTGCATGTTTTGCTAATTGAAGTAGAAGGTTCAGCCGAAACCCCATTCTATACTGTCCCTACTGTCACCAGCTTGTCTCCCATTATCCCCACCACAAATTACACTACAGTGGACAGAATCACGTTGTCAACTGGAGCTCTTCTTGGCATAATCGCAGGCATTATATTGACAGCTGTAATTAGGTAGAAGCAGGAGGGTTGTAGAGTCACAGCTGGACTAGTCTATCAGGGTAAATAAATTGTGACAAAATAGCGAACAGCAGAAATGTAAAAATAAAATGCCCATAAGAAAAAAAAATGCCCACTGCGATATAGTGCAGTGCTGCAGTCCATATGGACAACATGGGTGGATTGCTTCTTGGGGGAGGGTCAGACAGAGGAAAAACAGTTCCATGGACAGAAAACATGATGTAGGTCCTTTTCTGATGCAAAACGTCTGCAGGCTGCACCCACTGCAGACGTAAAAAAGGATTTTCCAGACTAAGCATGCCTCAGTAGCATACTGGTCTCAGTGCGGGTTTTCAGCACCAGGACTGGTATGTTACTGAGCCTGAAGGTGCCTTGCATGTAGCTGTAAGTGACGCTATGCCACTGAAAAGTGCCTGACATGCCACTGTAGGTGCCAGGTTTCTGACACCTGTACAGCCCAGGCATACCCTTAAATTGCAGCACTCCTCTCTCAGATATGATAAGATAGTCCAGGCATAAGAACGTTATTACCCTTTATTGGAAGAAACTTGCAGGTCATAACACATACAAAAAAAATTGCAACCAACCTACTCAGAGCAAGCATGGAGACTGCAAGGATATAGACAGGATAGAGGCAGTCCAGAGGAGGGCAACTAAAATGGTACAGGGTCTGCAAGAGAAGCCGTACGAGGAGAGACTAAAGGAGCTTAATATGTATACCCTTGAGGAAAGAAGGAAGGGGGGGACATGATAGAAACTTTTAAGTACCTCATTGGAATCAACAAAGTCCAAGAGGGTAGCATCTTTCAGAAAAAGAGTGTAGAAAGAACAAGGGGACACAATTTAAAGATAGAGGGGGCGGTTCCGGGCAATGTGAGGAAGTATTTTTTCACAGAGGTAGTGGATGCATGGAACAGCCTTCTGAGGAGATTTGGGGTCTAAAACTGTGGGAGAATTCAAGAATGCATGGGACAGACATAAGGCAATTCTTGTGGGGGGTAGGAAGAAATAGGCTGTTGGTTAACTAGGATCAGCGGCCTATCCTGTAGGAAGGGAAATGGGCAGACTAGGTGGGCCAAGCGGTCCTTATCTGCCGTCAAAGTCTATGTTTCTATGGTTGCTGTTCTTTGTATGTGTTATGACCTGCACGTTTCTTCCACTAAAAGGTAATGACATTATAATGCCTGGACTATCTCATTGTATCTCAGAGAGAAGTGCGGTGACTTTCTTTACTCGACAGTGAATTGTATTTTGTCACTGGCACCCATCTCACTGACCGGCTCTTACTCTGGACTATGCCCAAAATTGCCCGGCATGCCGCTGTAGGTGCAGGGTTTCCAGCACAAGGAACATGGAGTGGCATGCCAGTGAGACATACCTGTGCTGGATTAGGGTCCAACCCATCTCTAATTTTTATAGTAAGTATTTCAAAATTGAGAAACAAGTCCGTAGTCTTTACCTGTTGATCCAAGCTACCTGCTGTAATCGGGCTAGCTGCTCCTTCAAGCTGCGCTGCCTGCACCCTTCAAATGATTCAATACTGTCTGGGGAAAATGGAGAGTTTTTTTGTTTGTTTTAATACCGATTATGTTCAAAAGATATGCGGAAAAAAACAAAATGCCCAGACCGGTACAATCAAATCAGTAGCTTCACCGCAAACAAAAGCTGCTAAGCTGGCATGCAAACCTATATCTTTGGGAGCCTCATCACTGGGCGTGGACGTGGGCAGCATAAAAAGCAAACCACCTTTCTTCCTGGGCATAGACAGGGGCTGAAAAAAATTCCCTGAAGAGCAAACCACGTCTCCCCCTGCACTTTGGAAAGTCCCCTTGCATTTCTTCAGAAACGTCTGTACTTTAAAACACAGTCCTAGGGCACACCCGCATTTAGTTGCATAGTTAACCAGTAAATGTAGCGTACCGATGTGTTTAATGAAAATATTGATTTCCGGGAAAAGGTAATAACGTTATAATGCCTGGACTATCTCATTGTATCTCGGAGAGGAGTGCGGTGACTATCTCTACTCGACACTGAATTGTATTTTGTCACTGGCACCCATCTCACTGACCAGCTCCTACTCTGTACTATGCCCAAAATTACCCAGCATGCCACCGTAGGTGCAGGGTTTCCGGCACAAGGAACATGGAGTGGCATGCCAGTGAGACATACCTGTGCTGGATTAGGGTCCAACCCATCTCTAATTTTTATAGTAAGTATTTCAAAATTGAGAAACAAGTCCATAGTCTTTACCTGTTGATCCAAGCTACCTGCTGTAACCAGGCTAGCTGCTCCTTTAAGCTGTGCTGCCTGCACCCTTCAAATGATTCAGTACTGTCTGGAGAAAATGGATAGTTTTTTTGTTTGTTTTAATACCGATTATGTTCAAAAGATATGCGGAAAAAAAAACAAAATGCCCAGACCGGTACAATCAAATCAGTAGCTTCACCGTAAACAAAAGCTGCTAACCCAGCATGCAAACTGATATCTTTGGGAGCCCCATCGCTGGGCATGGACATGGGCAGCATAAAAAGCAAACCACCTTTCTTCCTGGACATGGACAGGGGCTGAAAAAAATTCCCTAAAGAGCAAACCACGTCTCCCCCTACACTTCAGAAAGTCCTCTTGCACTTCTTTGGAAAAGTCCACATTTTAAAACACAATCCTAAGGCACACCCACATTTAGGTACATAGTTAACCAGTAAACTTAGCTACCGATGTGTTTAATGAAAATACTGATTTCCGGGAAACTAAACCCTTTATGTGCATGTTTTGTTAATTGAAGTAGAATGTTCAGCTGAAACTCCATTCTATACTGTCTCTATTGTCTCCAGCTTGTCTCCCATTATCCCCACCACAAATCACACTACAGTGGACAGAATTGTGTTGTTGACTGGAGCTCTTCTTGGCATAATCGCCGGCATTATATTGACAGCTGTAATTAGGTAGAAACAGGAGGGATGTAGGGTCTCAGCTGGGCTAGTCTATCGGGGTAAATAAATTGTAACAAAATAACGAACAGCAGAAATGTACAAAAAAAACACCCATAAGAAAAAAAACGCCCACTGTGATATAGTGCAGTGCTGCAGTCCATAAGGACAACATGGGCGGATTGCTTCTTGGGGGAGGGTCAGGCAGAGGAAAAACAGCTCCACAGACGGAAATCATGACATAGGTCCTTTTCTGATGCAAAAGGTCTGCAGGCTCCGCCCACTGCAGACGTAAAAAAGCACCAAAGCATGTATGAGTGGTGTGTGTATGTGGCAAGTATCTATATACCTATTTTATTCTTTTTCTTTTATAAACAGTGAAGGACTGGTTACATGAATCCATTCCTTCCACACTTTTTTTGATGGTGGCTCTGAGTTCTGTTACTAGAATGATTCAAAACGTAGGGCCTGCTAAATCCTTACTCCTTTGATTAGTCTCTACAGGTAAACTAATTGAAGAGTAACACAGGGATAATGGAATGACATCAGCCAATCAAATTTATCTGTTTCAAATACCCTTTTAAAAATGAGGAGTATGCCAGTATGAGTGGTTTGAGAGACTGCAGGGAGGAAGACGGATGGAGAGTGAGGTTGTTCTTCAGGATTGAAAGGTGGATAATAAAAGTAGACTAGCCTGCTACAGTTTTATTGTGAGGGATATGAAAGGAAGAATAGTAAGTAATCAGAGGGAGTAGGAAGATGGAATGGCAGGATTAAGGAGAGAGGAGAGGTAAGTGGAAACAAAGGCAAGCCAGTACTTAGCCATAAGGGAACTGTGTTCCAGGCCAGACTTCTAGGGAAGAAAAAGAGAGATTAGCATGGAGAGAGCAGTGATAGATGGGGGGGGTGTCAGGTTGGGAGCACATTCCTTAGCTGGTGCTAGTACACAACTCATTCACTCCTCTGGCAGGATGGGACTATCAGGAGGAGGCATGGTAGTGGCCTGGGAGAATGCAGGGTCCTTCATGGGGAGGACCCAAGGTGGGAGTTACAGGACCCCAGCAGAGGAGAAAGCAATTTCTGGGGGAAGGAGGACTTAACTATTAGGAGGGTCGTTTTGTGGAGCAGGAAGGGAGGGAAGAGGGAGGTGAGGTGCCTACCAGGAGCCTCGGCATGGAGGGATGGACAGCAGATCCTAAAGATCTACATGATCTACAGACCTCCAACTAGTCAGGGAGCCCACTTGTGATGGGACAATACTGGACCAGGTGCTCACTGACAATGTAATATTGCAGACATCAAGGTGGGAGGCCACCTGTGGACCAGTGCTCACTGTGCAGTGTGGTTCAACATAAGGACAGCAGTGAAATCGAACCACACAAGAAGTGGGGTTGAGGAACAATGGGAAAAGCTAAGGGAGGGCATAGTGAAGGTAACATACCTCTGTGCAAAAGAAGTGAGCAAAAACAGGAGAAAAAGAGACTGCTATGATTCTCAGAAGAAGTAGCTGAAAAGGTAAAGGCTGAAAGGATTGCATTCAGGAGGTATAAAAAGACACAGAGGGAAGAGAAAAGGAAGGTGTATGAGGAGAAACTGAGGAAGGCAGGAATGCAGTAAGGATCGCAAAGGCACAAACTGAGGAAAGAATAGACAAAGGGTGAAGAAAGGGGACAAGAATTTTTTTTTAGGTACATAAGTGAAAAGAGGAAGACCAAGAGAGGGATTATAAGGTTAAGAAAAGAAGGGGGGAACTGTGCGGAAGAGGATCATGAAAAGGCAGATGTCCTAAACAAATGCTTTTGCTTGGTGTTCACAGATGAAGGGAAAGGGAAGGGGCCACATAAAGACATCAGGAGCACTAGAGGGAGGTAGACTAGTCCTTTTTCAGAGAAGAGAGTCCAAAAGGCACTTGCAAATCAGAAAGTGGACAAAGCTATGGGGCCAGACTGGGTACACTCATGTGTACTGAGGGAGCTCAGGGAGGTGCTGACTGCACCTCTGACAATCATATTTAACAGCTCACTGGAAAATGGAGTGGTTCCAGGGGACTGGAGAAGGGGATTCATACAAAATCCTGACACCCACTTCACAACAGCAGCAGCAGGGAGGAGGCAGACAACTATAAGCTAGTCAGCCTGATATTAGTAATGGAGAAGTTAATGGAGACACTGCTTAAGGAAATGATTGTGGAATATCTTAAATCCAGCTGGTTACAAGATCAAGACAGCATGGATTCATGGGGGTAAGGTAGTGTCAAATCAATCTGATAAAATTATTTGACTGTATGACCAGGGAATTAGATCTGGGTGGAGCGGAGGACATGGCCTACCTAGAGTTCAGTAAGGCTTTCAACACCATTCCACATACGAGACTTGCAAGGATGCTGAGCAGCTTAGGGGTGCGTCCAAAGGTGGTATAATGGGTAAGAAATTGATTAAGAGATAGGCGACAGAGGGTGGTGGTAAATGGGGTTCACTCCCCAAGAAGGGAGAGTGACCAGCGGGTGCCTCGGGGATCAGTACTGGGACTGGTCCTCTTTAATGTCTTTATCAGTGGCACTGCAGATGAGCTGGAAGGGAAGGTCTTCCTGTTTGCTGATGACACCAACATCTGCAATTGGGTGTAAACTTTGGGGGGGGCCGGCATGTGCGGAGATCTGAGAAAAATTAGGAAGTGGTGAAAGGCATGGCAGCTGGATTTCAATATGAAAAAGTGCAAAATAATGCACTTAGGGCACAGAAACCCAGAGGCAGAGTACAAAATGGGAGCAGAAGTATTGATGGTCACCAAACAGGAAACAGGACCTGGGAGTAATAATATCTGATGACTTAAAGGTGGCCAGGCACAGTTGTTAGGACTAGTGGGATGTTGGGCTGCATAGGGAGTCTTATCACCATCAGAAGCAGGGAGGTAGTGTTGCCACTGTATAGATCGCTGGTAAGACCCAAACTAGAGTACTGTGTCCAGTTCTGGAGACCACATCTCAGGAACAACATAGAGTGCTGGCTGTCCAATGAAGGATACAAAAATGGTGCACAGTCTGCATCAGAAGCACTATAAGAACAGACTAAAGGCCCTCAATATATTTTAATTTCATTTCATTTTATTTTTTACACTGGAAAGGTATGTGAGCAAAAATTGGCTGTTTTCACAAGCGTCCAGTTGTACACAGTCAGCAGATACATACAGGTTATAACATTTTTTGTACAATACAGACAGGGTAAATATAGTAATTACAAGAGTACACGAAGAAATAAAAAAATATATGAAAGCAGTAAACAAGATTTGCAGTCATAGGTTAATGTAAGCTGGAGGCGCCTAAGGAAATCAGGGACAGGAAAATTTACACATTTGGGAACTAGACTGGTAAACCTTTAGATTGTACTTGAATGAGGCCAGTGAGGTACACTGGATTAGGAAAGGGGGCAGGCTATACAGTGGGCCTTACTCAGTTACCAAAGACTAAAATAAAAAATAAAATAAAGCTAGCCAAGAGTGGGAGGGGTGGCCACCGCGCTTCCGTGATGGTGGGCTATCACCCCGCACACAGATTCATAGTTAGCGACTATGGCCTGCTCACTGCTCCGTACCTTGATTTAATATTTTTGTTCCAGAGCTCCATGACTAAGCAGATAGGCTGCTCAGTGAAAGGGGCTGCTGCTGTAAAACAAAATGAGAGGGAAGGAATTAATACATGGAGGGAAAGAGGGTCAGGTGCAAAGGCTGCAAGGGGGGATTGGAGACAGAGGTTAGGGATCAGCTATTAACACTGAAACAAGCCCTCTACCTAAAATACACAGATATACTATTTTAACATTTAACTATTTCAGCTACCAGGAAAATTCCCCTATCTCCCATATCCGACAAGGCTACTCTGAAAAAGCCCTGCTAACACAAGTGTGCCGATGACATAGCGAGGAGAAATGGTACCATGTTCAAATTGGGCTATCACCCTGCACATCGATTCATAGTTAGTGACTGTGTCCTGCTGACTGCTCCATATCTTCATTTAATATTGTTATTCCAGAGCTCCACAGCAAAGCTGGTAGGCTGCTCAGTGAAAGGGGCTGCTGCTTGATTTAATATTGTTGTTCCGGAGCTCCGCAGTGAAGCAGGTAGGCTGCTCAGTGAAAGGGGCTGCTGCTTGATTTAATATTGTTGTTCCGGAGCTCCGCAGTGAAGCAGGTAGGCTGCTCAGTGAAAGGGGCTGCTGCTTGATTTAATATTGTTCCGGAGCTCTGCAGCAAAGCAGGTAGGCTGCTCAGTGAAAGGGGCTGCTGCTTGATTTAATATTGTTGTTCCAGAGCTCCACAGCAAAGCAGGTAGGCTGCTCAGTGAAAGGGGCTGCTGCTTGATTTAATATTGTTGTTTCGGAGCTCCGCAGCAAAGCAGGTATAAATAAAAATATATACACCCTGGAAGACAGGAAGAAGAGGAATGATATGATAGAGACCTATAAATACCTCACAGAGATAAATAAGGTACAGCAGGGGCGTATTTTTAAGAAAAGATGCATGAAAATAAGGGGACATGCAATGAAGCTGAAGGTGGGGGTAAATTCAGGAGTGATGTGAGAAAGTACTTTTTCATGGAGAGAGTAATGGATGCCTGAAGCAGTCTTCCCATGGGGGGGGTGAAAATAGTGGCGGCATTCAAGAATGCATGTGATAGGCTAAGGGAATTTTAGTGGAAAGCAAGGGGAGGGAGCCAGAGATCAAGGCTGGTCTACAGTGACTATAGGCATGAAACAAATGGACTGACTGGGTGGGCCAAGTGGTCCTTATCTGTTGTCAAATTCTATGTGTGAGAGAGGAGCACAAAGGGTGAAGCAGTAGCTGTGAAGGGTGAAGTGGCTGTTTCTGGCAGAAGAGAACTGGTTGCAGAGCAAGAAACAGAAGTCCAGAACTACAGATTTTTTACTAATTAATCACTTCTGTCTCAGCAGGAGTAGTACCTGTTTGGATTAGCAAATGGATACTTTATTAGAAGAAGGGGGTCTCACTTAAGTAAAAAACAAAAAAAAGTGTTTTTTTCTGAGGAAGGGGGCAGTATCACCTTAATTTACTGAGAGCAGATAGTGAATCTAATTGGGGGTGTGGCTTAGCAGCTTAGGTGTACAAAAGCAGCTGTCTCCAATTACAGCTTCCTGCTGTTTCTGGCAGAAGAGAACTGGTTGCAGAGCAAGAAACAGAAGTCCAGAACAGATTTTTTACTAGTTTCCCTCCTTCCCACCCCTCCACCCTCGCACCCAAAGCCAGTTCTAGTTTTATAGCCACTGAATTTGACTGACAACAGGAACTTCCTGTTTGGCAGTAGGAAGGGAAGGATCACTGAGACACATTAGTTTCAGCAACCTTGAAGAAACCTAAAAACCCCACAAAATCTTTATCCACCCCCCGGGCTGCTGCAGGTCTGAATCCAAGCATGGAGAAAGGAGACACTGAAGACTACAGAAAGTTCCTGTCCCAGAACAGGAAGGGTGAGAGTTGTAAGGGCACATAGGCAGTAGGAAAGTAAATGTAAAAATACATAGAGGGAGGAGACAATAAGCATACTAAGCAACAGGAGAGGGGACACAAAATAAGTCAAGATGGGAGTGGGGCAGTGCAATGACCATGGAGCAGCAGTGTTCTGGGAGACATTCTGGAGGCTGCGATGCTGCCCTGTTTGCAGGCAGGCACCTCTCTGGTCTGAGGAAGGAGGTTGCCTGTCTCCAGGCTGATCTGTCTAGGATTTGTGAAACCTCTTCCCCCACCCAGGGACCACCAGGGCCACCACCGTTACCTCAGAGGTTGCTAAGAAAGAAGAGTGGTTGGACCAAGGTGGGCTCAGGGAGGGAGAGAGTGGTGGAACAGAGGTGCATCCCTCCAGTTGTAGCTCTCCACAATTCATATGCTGTTCTGGTAAAGAGTGGTTCCTCTATGGAGGCACCTGCAGTGGAGACCAAGAAGGATGCTGGGAACCTCCACAAAGGAGACCCACAGGTAGTGGCACGAGACCCCACAGGGGAAGGAAACAACTCCTGGTGGGGGACTCAATCATTAGTGGGGTAGACATGGGGGAGGAAGGGGATAGGGAGGTAAGGTGCCTGCCTAGTGCCATAAGTGAATCCTCAGGATCGCAGGAGCAGCTGCATGTGGGAGGGAGCTGGATGTCATTGTCCACCTAGGGACAAATTACCTGGCTGCAAATGGGATCAGAGCGGTGCAAGTGGAGATTGTGGAGTTGGGGAGGGGCCTTAGACAAGTAGCATGTATGGTAACCTTCTCAGAGGTGCTTCCTGTCTATGGCAAGGATGATGCTATGGTATTCCGCACCATGAGATTCAATGAATGGTTGAGAAACTGGTGTGGAGCTCAGGGTTTTGGCTTCACTAGGGACTGGGGAGCCACCTGGAGGGATGCAGGCTTATACTGGCGCGATGGTTTGCATCTGTCCAGGGGGGGGATCCAGGATCTTAGGTGACAGGTTTAAATGCTTCATTGGCAAGCATTTAAACTAGCCAAGGCAGGAGGCACTGAAAAGGAGCAGGGAAATCCCAGCTTCCCCCCACAAAGTGCAGTAGTTAGAGAGGTAAACACCAAGGCAGAGAAGTCATTAGGGAGCAGGACAGGGATAAATGCAGAAAAAGGTGTTAAGGACAGGGATGGGGCTAAAAGGGGTAAGGCCATAAAAAATAAATGGAAGATGATGAGTACCAATGGCCATAGTCTGTGCAACATGCTGCCTGAACTAGTGGCCTTAATGGAAGAGGGATACCTGGATATTGTGGCAGTCACTGAAACATGGTACACAGAGAACCATGAGTGGGAAGTCAACATACCAGGATACACAGTCTACAGGAGGGACAGGATGGGTAAAAGAGTAGGAGGAGTAGCTCTTTATATAAGCGAAGGGATTAAAGCAATAGAACTAAAGAGTAAACAGGAAGTTGATGAGTCACTATGGGCCACCCTGGAGACAGGAAATGGCACCACATCTGCATGGGGTTGTGTGCAGACCCCATCTCAGGGGAGGAAATGGACAAGGAAATGATAGAAGGCATCCTTAAAATGGCAGAAAAAGGGATATATTGTTGTTGGGGACCTGAATGCCAGATGTTAACTGGAGTACCTTTGCTGCAGGCACATCCAAGAGCAGGGTCATTCTTGATGCCCTACAGGGGGCATGCCTCGGACAGCTAGTGTTGGAACCCACTCAGGAGGGAGCAATCTTAGACCTGGTACTCTCAAATTGGGAAGGAGAAAGGATCTCAGATTTAGAAGTGGGTAGCTATCTGGGAACAAGTGACCACCAAACAGTGTGATTCACAATAAACACAGCCATAGAGTCAAGCCATACAAAAACAAGAGTATTGGACTTTAGGAAGGCTGACTTTGGGAAAATGAGGGAGTGTCTTAGAAAAGCACTAGCAAATGGGCAAGAAGGAGGGGTGGAGGAACAATGGGGAATAATCAAAACAGTCATTGTAGAGGCAACAAGCCTTTGTGTGAAGCAAATCTGTAAAACAAAACAAAGGAAAAAAACTATGGTTCTCAAAAGAGGTGGCAGGGACAGTTAAGGAGAAAAGGACAGCATTCAAGAAATATAAGGAAACACAGAAGAAGCAGGACAGAGAACTTTCTCAGTTAAAGCAGAAGGAGGCAGGGAAGGCAGTCAGAATAGCAAAGGCACAAACTGAGGAAAAGTAGCCAACACTGTTAAGAAGGGGGATAAAACTTTTTAAAGGTACATTAGGGAGCGAAGAAAGACCAAGGGAGGGATACAGAGACTTAATATAAGGGAAGGAATGTGGGCAGAGGGTGACAGTGAAAAAGCAGGGATACTGAATGAATATTTCTGCTCAGTATTCACAACAGATGGGGGGGTGCCTAAACCAAACAAGGGAGAAACTCTGAATAGGGGGGTCGATACCAGTCCATTCACAAAAGAAAGGGTTTTGTAAGAACTCTTGAAACTGAGGGTGGACAAAGCAATGGGGCTTGATGGGATTCACCCAAGAATACTAAAAGAACTAAGGGTAGAACTAGTAACACCACTGACTATGCTCTCTAACAAATCATGGGAGGATGGAGTAGTACCTGAGAACTGGAGGAGGGCAAATGTGATTCCACTTCACAAAAGTGGGAGCAGGGCAGAGTCAGGAAACTACAGAACAGTTAGTTTGACTTCAGTGGTAGGGAAAATGATGGAATCACTTCTGAAAGAAAGAATTGTTGAGTACCTAGAGGTCAGTGGGGCACAGGACCCAAGGCAGCATGGTTTCACAGCAGGAAGGTCATGTCAGACGAACCTAATAGATTTCTTTGACTGGGTGACCAAAGTAGTAGAACAGTGAGGGGCTGTGGATATGGCCTACCTAGATTTTAGGAAGGCATTTGACACAGTCTCACACAAAAGATTAATATACAAGTTAGCCAGCCTTGGAGTGGGTCCCAAGGTGGTATCCTGGATAAAAAACTGGCTGGACAACAGGATGCAAAAGGTAATAGTAAACAGAGTCCACAGTGAAGAAAGAAAGGTAACTAGCAGTGTACCACAGGGTTCGGTACTGGGACCGGTCCTCTTTAATATCTTTGTAAGTGACATTGGAGAGCACCTGGAAGGAAAGGTATGCCTCTTTGCAGATGACACAAAGATCTGCAACAGGGTTGATACACAAGATGGGGTGGAAAGAATAAAAAGGGACTTGGCAAGGTTGGAGGAATGGTCAAATACGTGGCAGCTCAGATTCAATGCAAAGAAGTGCAAGGTAATGCATCTGGCAAACACAAATCCAGGGTAAGGGTACACAGTGGGGGGTGAGTTAATAACAAGAACAAAAATCGAAAGAGGCCTAGGAGTAATTATATCAGATGACCTAAAGGTGGTCAAGCAATGTGAGAAGGCAGTAAGGAGGGCTGAGGGAATACTGGGATGCACAGGGAGAGGCATCAACAGTAGAAAACAGGAAGTTGTTATCCCTCTCTACAGACAGTTAGTGAGACCCCATCTGGAGTACTGTGTGCAATTCTGGAGACCCCATCTCTGCAAAGACATAGACAGAGTGGAGGCTGTTCAGAGGAGGGCAACCAAAATGGTGCAAGGTCTGCACCAGAAGACATACGAGGAGAGACTAAAGGAGCTTAACATGTATATCCTTGAGGAAAGGGGGGACATGATAGAAACTTTCAAGTATCTCAAGGGACTAACAAGGTACAAGAGGGTAGTATTTTTCAGTGAAGAAGAGATGCAAGAACAAGGGGCACAATTTGATGATGGGGGACGGCTCAGAGGTAATGTTAGAAAGTATTTTTTCACAGAGAGAGTTGTGGATGCACGGAACAGCCTTCCTGAGGAGGTTGTAGAGTCAGGAACAGTGGGAGAATTCAAGAATGCATGGGACAGGCATAAGGCAATTCTAGTGGGGGGCAGGAGGAAGTAAGCTGTTGATTAACTAGAATCTGCAGCTTATCCATCAGGTAGGAAAATGGGCAGACTGGATGGGCCAAGCGGTCCTTATCTGCCATCAAATTCTATGTTTCTGTGTTTCAGTAGGAGGACTTAAAAGGGTGTCCAGCCTGGCAAACACAGACTTGTGTCAATGCTGTGGACTACATCTGCATAGTCAAACACCAGCAAGATTATCTTTAAGGGGAACAGGCAGCAATAAGAACACCACACCCTTGTATGGGGCTGGTCCCAATTTGCAGGTTGTGTGCAAAAACTACTTCTGTAGATACCGTTTACTGCAGTATAGTTTTATATATATAGGGTTTATTCTGCTAACTCCCAAAGTAACATTTGCTGTAACCAGAAATCTCAGATTATACAATGAGGTATGAAAATCTTGTAACCTCATTGGTCAAAACACATCACATGACCGTGGTATATCCTGCAATAACCCACAGCTGAGAAATGGCATTTATAAAAGACATACTTAAACACATTTTAAATGTATTTTACACATGGGTCCACATCTAACTGCACAGCATTCCGTGTGGTTATACAGGATTTACTCCACTTCTGTGGTTAAGTCACTCGGCTGCGCCTCATGACACACCACACAAGGCGTGGGTAAATCCCCCAATAGCCCACACCTTGTCATGCCTTATTGCTTAAATCCCCTATACAGATGTCCAAGCCAGGCTGCAGACATGGGAAATAGATAAAATAAACTAGAATGAAAAAATAAAACAATAAAATTATCTGCTCAGACAGGCAGGCTAAGAGACCAAGAAGGGATGGCAACTAGCAGGTGCTGGCAAAAATGGGCCCCTAGGACACAGGATGGACTGGGGCAGAGCAGAAGGGGTATAGAAAGTTTAATGGCAAGGATTTTAGTGATTGGTAGGAGGAAGAAAGGCCAAGTGAGACTGAGAGTTTGTTCCAAACAACGATAAGCCAAAAGCAAAACCCAATTGTCCACAGGTAGTCTGGCAGGCAGGGACAGAAAAGGTACAGGAGCCAAAAGAGCAGAGGCAGCAATTGGGAGGGGGGAGTTAAGAGATTGCCAAAATAGGGAGGGAGGGAGGAATGAGAAGCAATTTGGATAGGAAGGAGGCACAGTTAAGCAGGTTCTGGGACTCAATAGAAAGGAGTGAAAGGTACTGATGGAGGAGACAATGATGTGTGAGGGGGTGTTTAAGGCAAAATGACAGAATGAATGGAAGAGTGGGTATAATCTGACAAGAGTGGATTAAGGGAAAGCACCATATACCAAATCCAGAAGGCCAAACGCAAGCAAGATCATTTTAAGAATAATCTCGTGGCAGATGGGGGTGGTATGGAAACCTTGTTGTAGTAAAGATCTTCTGATTTGGAGAATAGTTTCTTGTGGATTGCGTGAATGTGTCAAGAGAAGTCAAGGTTGCAGCAAGCCACATGTCAAGAAATTTAAAGGGGAAAATCTTCTCTAGGTGGATCCATCAAGGGTGGAGAAGGTAGGGGTGGAGGGGAGCCTAATTAACATCTGCCTAGTACCATTGAACATATCAATTTTTAGCATTAAGCAGAAGTAGAGTTGAGATGAACAAATGCTGCATACTGTCAAAGTTCTGTTGAAGCGTAGATTAAGCTTTGAGGCAAAGGATCCAGTGAATAGAGGACAGTGTCCACTGCATACATATGTACAGTATACAACTGGTACCAATATATCACCTATTAGGTATATCAGAATTGACCTATTCTTAACTGACCACTACCAACAGGACATACTGCACTGCCTCGTAAAAAAGCTACATTGAAAACCATTACTTCACACATTCTTCAAAGGCAGTCTGCTAACAGAAACATGCATTAAAACAGTGAATAAAAAAGAAAAGTGGTTGTTTACAGCTTTATTTATGAAACTTTCATGTCCTCTGGTATACATCAAATATGAGACGCGCTAATACACAAAATCAGGAATACCTGTTTTCTTAGTAGTTGACATCTTATGACTTCGATCAAGGCTTTGCCACTCATGAGGTCAGTGGTCACTGAAGTAAAACTCATTATTTCTGATATCTTGCATTAGCTCATCTCATATTGTCTATATGTATTACCAGTGGAACAGGGAGGAAAGTACAGGGTTGAGAACAGAGCCTTGAGGGACACCATTCCAAATGGGAGGGGGGGCAGCAGCCTACCTGAACTAACTGGTGTCAGTCAAAGAGATAGGAGTGAAACCAGTTCACTTCATGGACAGAGAGGCCAGCAAGCTACAATTTTTTTCCAGCAGGAGAGAGTGGGCAACAGAATCAAAGGCCTTGCCAGGTCCATAAGGATGGCAGATGTTATAAAAACTTGAGAATAGAGTCAGTGACTCTGAGTAATGAAGAAACTGTGGAGTGGTGTTTATGGAAGCCAGACTGGAACTGAGAGAGGAAGCCAGAGAAAGATATAAAGGTTGAGAGCTGGGAGGAGCCAAAACACTCCTGAAGCTTGGCAAAAGTAGGGAGGAGGGAGATGGGGTGGAATTCCTGAGGGAGGATGGGTCACTTTTTTATGTAGTGAAAAGACCTTTACCTCCTTCTAGACCCAAGAAACAGGCCCTCAGCAAGAAGGAGGCAGAGGAGCATAGCGATAGGGACAGCAAGGGACAGGGGATCTTATGGATGCAGCAAGTCATCTGGTGATCCCTAGAGGCATCTAGCAAGGTGCCTGCAGAAGGGAAGGGATGGGGATGGAATGAGAGAATCCAGACTAATAGGGAATAGTTGTTCAAACAGTTGTTGAGGCAGACAGGCTCATAAATGAACTGGGTGAGACTGTAAACCTCAATTGTTTGAGTGACTTGAGTGGACGGGGAGAGTCAATCCAGCTTAAAATTGCCTAAAGAAAAGGAGCTGATCAGATGAAGCAAGGGAGGAAAGGGAGAGAACAGAGAAGGAAATGGAGCTGAATTTAGATCTGTGTCAGAAATACAAACTATCAACAAAAATGGGAAGAGAAAAGAATAGAATGGGCTGATATTGAGAAGTTCATGAGAGGAAGGGACAGCAGTTCTAGAGACCACATCACTGCTGAGACCAAGACAAACACAGATGGCAACACCACCACCACACCTTTCCTTTGCCTGCGAGCTGTGTAGCCAGAGATGTCAACCTCCCCATGCTGACCCTGGTAGAAAGCCAGGCTTCAGAGGTGACCAAGATGCAGACTGGTGTAGGAGCACCCAAAGTTGAACATGGTTAACTTAGAGAAGAAGGCTACAAGCATTTAGGTGGCAGACACATAAGCCTTTTGGGAAGGATGAAGGGGGAAGAAAGGAAGAGGGGCCCAGATTTGGCTTAGTCTCTCCCTTGAGAAGGAGGAATACACCAAACAGAAAAAATAAATGTTTTGCACTGCTTACAAAATAAAGGAACTAGGAGGAGGAGGAAGAAGAAAGAAGTAATAGTTCAGTGATTTAAGATGGAAAGAGAGGATAATTGAAGACTGTGGTGAATAACAAGATAGACTATAAGAGAAAGGTGGTGGAGAAACAAGCAAGATGAGAAGAGGGAAAGGGGAGGTTAAGAAGAGGTAACAGGAACAAGAAGGTATAGTAATACTAGCAGAAGAAGGAGATTGAGAGTATGCATAGTAACAAAATCAAAGAGGCTTGGCACAGTAGACCTGCCAGCAATTAAGGCTGACTGTGTACACAAGGTGAGAAGAATACACCAGTTACAGAGAATAGCAGGAACACAAGGGCAAAACTGTGGTTATTGTGCAGTGTAGGGAGTAAATGTGACTATATTATTTTAAAACATCATATGCTAGTATAACTGATTTTATACAACATATGTTTTGAGATATATCCACGTTCCCATATGTCATAGAGATATCTTTCCTTGTACCATTATGTCATAGTGCATTTGGAACTCATTTAGAATGCTCGGCCTTAGTAGAAGTACTACTGTATTTAAATGCGAATAATTTTAAAATGAAAAATGATGGCATGGTACTGTGAGCATGAAAGCTGTTTAGCACAAAAATATCTACAAAATGAGTTGTGTTTCATTTATAGATACCTTTTAGTTTTTTTATAATTAGCAAAAAACAGCAGAAAATATTTTTTGTTTCACTTTTTCGACAAACATGCAAATAACTTTAAAAAAGAAAAATGATAGCATGGTGCTTTGAGCATGAAAGTTGTTCAGCACAAACATATCTACAAATGAGTGGTGTTTCATTTATAGATATATTTTGGATCTTTTTATAATTAGCAAAAAACAGCAGAAAATTCAGTTTTGTTCACTTTTTTGACAAACAAATGTGAATAACTTTAAAATGAAAAAAGACAGCATAGTATTTTGAGAGCAAAAGTTGTTCAGCACAAACATATCTGCAAAATGAGTGGTGTTTCATTTATAGATACCTTTTAGTGTTTTATAATCAGCACAAAATGGCAGAACATTATTTTTTCTCACTTTTTTGACAAACAAACCCCCAGAAAAAAGGTGAAAACAAAAGAACTGTACATCAAACATTTTCATTATGTACTGGCCATAATGTAAAGCTATGAGGCTTAATGAGTTAAACAGAGGTAGCAGTAATTCTTGTAAACCACTCCCAAACAAGTACGGTAACTGTAAAAGGAGCTGAAAAAGTCACACAGTTCAAAGTCACAAGCACTTTTTACACATTCCCAATCATGTTTATCCCAAAACACATGTCTGTATAAATAGAACATGACATGGCCTGACTGAAGATATCATATGTATCTTCATTCGAGGCCAATGATATTAAGATATCTCACTCATGGCTTTGCCACTCGTGAGATATCATAATATCATAAAGACAGATATATCTTCAGTCAGACAATTTCATATCCCTTATTTATACGACACATGTTTTGGGATACATGAATGGATAAAAAGTGATATCTCAGACAGGCAGTGAAGATATCACTGATATCTCCATGTTCCTATATGTCATAGTGATATCTCCATGTTTCTATATGTCATGGAGATACCTCTATGTTCCTGTACATCATCCTAATGACAGTGAGACTCTTTCACTTTCCAGCGCTAGTCTCCCTCTGCCACCTGTAAGCATCCCCCCTACCCACAATGCTTCTTAGACATCTACTGTATCTGGTTGATCCTGCCATTATACAAATCATTAAAAAAGCGTGTGATCCTGCCATTACTTTTAAATAAATCAATATTTTTAGCTCATATCTGATTGATCCTGCCACTCACTGCACTTTTACTTCCCCCCAAAACATAAACCGCAACGTGACCAAATGCAATCTACATTAATACTTGACATGGTGCCAGACATTTACTACAAGGCACCCTGTGTTACCACATTTAGAAAATGATGAGTTTTATCCTCATCTCACTGTTTGTTTGCTTTGCCTTGCTTCAAAGAATGTGCAGACTGTAGAGACTCTCGAGTGTCCGCCGCTTCAAAACTGCAGACAGAAGCACAAGTGAGTGAGCAAGTGTTGCAATAGCAACACTCGCTCACGCTTCCCTCTGCAGTGCTGAAGCTGAAGCAGTGAACACTCACTGTGGAGTCTCTATAGTCTGCACATTCTTTGAAAAAACAAACAAACAGTAAGAGTAGTTTTTAACATCAGTTTCTGAATGTGGTAACACAGCACGACATTGTAGGGGGAAAAACAAAAGTGCAGTAAGTAGCAGGATCAACCAGATATATCTAAAAATACTAATTTGCTTAAAATTAATGGCAGGATCAACCAGATATGTTTTTAATCACTTCTACAATGGCAGCATCAACCAGCTATGTTTTTTTAAATAACTTGAACATGGCAGAATCAACCACATAATATATTTAAATAACATCTATCATCTGCTGTGTTTGTGTGTGTGTGGGGGGGGGATATGAGACATTGTGTTAGGTGGGAGCATGGCAGGGTCAACCAGATAAGGTTTTTAAATTACTATAAAATTGCAGCATCAAACAGATGTTTTTTTAAACTACAACTGCCAGGGGGTTATGTTGGAATGGCCAGCACCTCTATGTGGTTGATTGTATTGATGGGGGCATGTGAGGGGGTTGTGCTGAATTGCACCCAAAACATATGTTGTATAAACAGAATATGACATGCCCTGACCTGACTGAAGATATCATCATATTTATCTTCAATCGAGGCCAGTGACATCAAGATATCTCACTTGTGACTTCGCCATTCATGAGATATCATGATATCACTGGCCTCTCGTGAAGATAAATATGATACCTTCAATCAGGTCACGTCATATCCCCTATATATTATCTGACCATAGTGCATATACAAAATATATTAGATTAGACTATTTTATCATATGACATGTATTATATCAGATTATCTTCTCATATGTGATTAATTATTTTATCATATTATATCAAAATACATTATTTGCTCATACAGCATTTTAGCATATTGGTTGTTGATTACTTGTACTGTTGTTAGTCATTATGTATTGCCTTGTCTGCTTGCTGGGTAAGTCTCCAGGCCATGCCTGCAAATATTCAGCAGTTTGTCTGGCACACTTAGCTGGTACAAAATTTATATAAAAATTACATAAAATAAAAATCCCTGTGCAGCTGCGATCCAGTCAGGTTGCAGCGCAGTCTGTGGCTGGAAGCAGCTGTTACATCAAAATGTTTCCCTTTTGTTTTTGTTTTTCACTTTTTTAAAGCTTGGTCATAATAGCATAAAAGATAAAGCCCATAACATAAAGCTCAGTACATTTTTGTTAAATTAACTTACTACCAAGTGCGAAGGGTGGTGAAGTCCAACTCTAAGGAATGGCCCTGAGGAAAGGAAGCACAGAGGCTGGTGCATCTGTGGACTAAGAGAAACCTGATGTGTGTTCGCCGTTATATCCCACAGGTTATAATGGTGAATTATAACTGGGTTTTCCTATGAGGAAAAGTGCTAACCAGTTATTATATAAACAATAATGCATGGGAGTGAGTGCATAATGAGAAATTATGGGCAACCAATGTGTGGGATGCTACATAAACCCCAAGGGCAAAGCCCGAGGGGTTTATATGAGCATCCCACACCGTGGCTCAGTAGGTACCACGCTCACCTCTGAGGCCGGGAGATCAGAGGGCTGTGGGTTCAGTTCCCACATCTGGCACTTGGGTTAATATCCCAGTACTGACACTGTAGTTCAGCATGAGAGGGGTGCTGCACATCTTTCAGATGAGAGGTTAAACTGAGGTCCCATCTGCCTGGATTGGTGGAAGTTCAGGTGGATGTTAAAGATCCCATGGCACTTATCGAAAAGAGTAGGGGAAGTTTTTATTAAAACAAAAACACACTTTTTTTCCAAAACAAGAACAAATCACACAGTCATTATGATATCCATATTATCTACCCAATTCCAGTAACATTTTTCCATGGCTCTCTTACTTTCTCTTCTCCCCATAATTTGCATTCATCTTGAAAAAGTTATCGACTTCATCTTGAAACTTAAAAAAAACATCCTGTACAGTCAAATCCTTATTCTGCAAAAATCTTGAGCATCTGTTTTGCCATATAGACCATTTCAAAACTGCCAAAATAACATAGACTGTATTTTTATTAACTTTTTCCCATTCTTTTGTTAACTGACCAATATCAAAATCTCATATGTCATATTTTAAAAGCTTGCATCCCCAGTAACTGGCTACCATACCAAAAGGTTTAATAAAATCACAATCAAAAAATAAATGCTGCATGCTTTCCTCTTTTGTCCCACAATCTCTTTCTCCACATATTCTTTCCTCCATTTTTTATGTTTATGGTTACCTCTCACGTTTAACTTCCCATGACTACACATCCATACTACATCTTTCATTTTTCCCAGAATTCTTTTTTCTAATGTAACAGCAACAATTTCCTGCTCTTTTATTCCTTTTTCTACCTTAAAAACTTGTTTTTCCCAGAAATTTCTCTTCATAATTTCTTTATACATCTGTTTTCTGTTACCCCTAATTAGAGCATCCACTGTTACCCCCCACTGGGTTAAATACTTCCTTCCAATTTCCATATATATTGGCCACACTTTGCCTCCTACTACAGTATATTCCCTTTCTTCCCAATTCATTTAATGAAAGGTACATTCCATTGCTGTGTTAACCAAGATCAAGCTTTGTTCTCACCTTTTACTAATGGTACAATATTTTAAAACACAAAAATATTAATATAAAAAACAATTGGATTTATCATGTTTAAACACCCATCTTTTATGGTTCTATACGTTGTCCCCCTTTTAATAGGATTTAACTTGCTACCGCACAATAACTGAAAAAAAAGACTTTGAATTTTGGATTGCATTTGAAATGGTACTGGAAAAATGTATGCTAAAAATAAAAATATCGGGACAATAAACGTTTTTAATAAGTACATTCTTTTCTCTTGTGTCATACTCCATTGTTTCCATTTATGTACTTTTATTTGGGCTATTTGATACTTTTCTTCCCAGTTTTGTTGTATTGCATCATCCCCTCCAAATCTTATTCCCAGCACCTTAATGCTTCCTTCTGCTATCTCCAAATCTCCTCTTTTCTTTTTCTCCACTGCCCCCAATGGATAAATTCTACTTTTCCCTTTATTTATCTTAATCCCTGTATATTGGCTATACTTCTCTACTGACTCTATTAACTTATCCTCTGAACTCTTTTGCCGTACAATACTTTTAATCTCTTTCTCCACCTCTATTCTCCTCAGAAGTGGGTCTAGACAAAATACATATAGTAGGGGACTTAATGGGCACCCTTGCCAAACCCCATTCCTCATATACATTGAAGCCCCTAGATGCCCATTAACCACAGGACACATTTGCACTTCCTTATATATTGCTTTTATTAAACTAATTAATTCTGTTGGAATTTTAAACTTTTCTAAGGTATCCCATACATACTGACGCTTTACAACATCAAATGCAGTTTCTTGATCCAAGGCATACAAATACCCTTGCAATGAATCCTCTTGTCCTTTATTTATGACTTCTCTAATATAAATGAAATTTTGTTGTATGCTCCGTCCAGGAATAGCACACGTTTGAGACTGCATTATTAATTTCTCTGAAAAAGTCCTTAACCTATTATTTATTACCTTGGCTAAAAGTTTGTAATCTGAAGTCAATAAACTAATGGGCCTCCAATTTTTAAGTTGTGTTTTTTCTCCTTTTTTAATGCAAAAAAATCGTTATTCCTTTTTTCATGCTTTCTGCCAAATTGTCTCCATTTATTATACCATTGTATACTCTTGTTAAAATGGGAGCTATTTGTTTTTCCAAAATTTTATAGAACATATTTGGAATCCCATCCACCCCAGGTGGCATGTTATTTGACAAAAAATTTATTGCTTCTTTCACTTCTTCTTCTTTAATTTCCCACTTTATCACCTCTGCCTCATTTTCCTCCAACTCTGGCATCTCAATTGTCAGAAAAAATCGTCACTTTTCCTACTTCTTTGTTGCTGGTATTTTTTCTTCAAAAACTCTTGTACTGTACATTTAATATTTTCTATATCTGTATGTATCCTCCCTTTTCCATTCTGTAATTTGTACATAACTCGATTTTCTATTCTTTCTTTACTACTGTCATAAGGATTTGTATGATATTTTGTTCCCTGGGTACCACTTTTTTGTTCCATAATTAAAGACGTGACCCTATTATATTGGTATTCTTTCATTTTAACCTTAATTTCTTCAATTTGTTTAGATTCATCCACCTTATCTTTAACCTGGCTTGTCATAAATTGATATAATCTAGGCCTTAATTTTAAATACTTCCCATAATTTGTTGCCTCTACTTTCTGTCCTTCTTTGATCATATATTGTTTGATTTCATTTTTAGTATCTTCCCACCATTCTGTTCCACTATCATATAATTCCATAACTATTAACTTATCTTCCAGTATTATTTTAATCTTTTCTATACAAGTATCTTCTTGTAGCTTAGCTGTATTCATCCTCCAATAGCCTTTTCCTATTCTCATCCTATTCCCCAAGTTAATGTCAACTTCTACTGCCATATGATCTGATGTCTCAATCGGTATACTCCTAATATCAACTACCTCCACTTTTTTATGTACCATCCAGAAATCTATATGAGTAGAATGTGAACCCTTGAAATATGTGGGTTCTCCTTTTTTTCCTTCCTTTTAACTTATATCCATCCTCCATCCCAGCTTTATGTAACATTCTTTTCAAGTGAGTCATATCACAAAAAATTTTTGATGTTGCCCTTCCCCAATCTGCTCTAGATAACCCACAGTTAAAGTCTCCCCCCCCACACCACAAGTTTTGAAGTATGCAAATAAGCCTCTATTTGATCTATTAGCATATTCCTTTCTTTTTTCCTTTGTGGACTATAAATTACAATAATTCTCACATAATTCTTTTTTAAGATAACATCAATAACCATAGCTCTTCCAGGTACCAAATCTATTACTTTTAAAATTTGAACATCATGAGAAGAGAAAGCTAGCCCCACCCCTGTACACCTATCTATCCCAAATGACCATAATGATGGTCCCCATGTCCAGTCTTTCTGAGTTTGTTGAATTTCATCTATAGTGTGTAACCTTGCATCTTGGAATACATATAAGTCACTCTTCAAGTCATATAGTATTTTAAAAGTTACCAGCCTCTTCCTTCTATTTTTAATACTATTTGTATTATGAGTGAGGCATTTTAAACTTCCCATTTTGTTTTCCCCTCACTTTTACCCTGCCTCTTTAGATTTTTTCTTTTTTTTTGACACCTGCGTGTCTGTTGTGTCTACATCTTCCTCTCCTGCACCTTCAGAAAGATCCATGTTGGACCGATCAGAGCCCTCCTCCATAGTGGACCATTCCTTGTCTTGTAATAAGGTGTATTTATTTGTTAACTCTACACGTTCACAATCTTTTTCCAATGAAATTATCTGTTTTGCTGTACTCTTTTTTTTCTTTTTAGATCTTATAACCACAGGTAAATCCAGTTTCTTTTTCTGTCTTTTCTTCCATTTTAAAAGTTCCTGTTTTTTCTTTTGATTCTTTTTGCTCTGGTATTACCAACCCTTTACTCCGAGGTTGTACCTTTATTCCTTTTTCCCCATCCTCTCTGATAATGGCTTCCCTTATTACGTTATCTTGCTTCTCTTTCTTTTTCTGTGCCACAGCCAGGTAGACATCTTGCTCTGCTCTTTCTCCAGTTTTTGGGCTATTATGGGAAGCCCAGGGACATTTTGCAAAGGTGTGCCCTTCCTCTTCACACAAACTACATTTAACTTGGTTTGTGCATTCTGCCCCAAAATGCCCACATAGGCCACACTTGACTTTACCACAGACATTATTTAAGTGACCTCGCTCTCCACATTTATAGCAGGCCCGCACTTGGCCTGCATAAAAACAAATGCCTCTGTCTTGGCCTAGTAAGAAACAGTTTGGCAAATGTTGAATTTCCTCATCTACTTGTTTAAGTGTTAGTTTATATTTCCATCCACCTGTCCACAGACCATTTTCATCCAATATCGGTTCCAGCGGCCCATGCATTACACCCCTCTGCTTGATCCAGAAATTAATGTCAACCACATCGACGCCTTCATTTCGAAATAACACAGTCACTATCTCAAAAGCAGGTTTTGATAAGGGAGTAACTGAGAAATCCTTCCATAAGTCTCTATATTTCATTTGCTGATATAATTTCCAAAAGCGGTCCAACCCTCCTCCATGTTTAAAACTTATGTCAAATTCTGTACTTCCTGGAACATGAATAAGGGCATATATTTCATATGGATAAAACTTCATTTTATTCATTAAGAGTTCTTTCCCAATAAAAATTCTGTTGGGCACATCCTCAGAGGGCCCTCTAAATCTCAGGCATACTGCGTTTCTTCTTTTAGCTTGCTGTGGTTTTATATCTTTAGGAAATAATCTTTCTTTAGTATTCCCACCCCAGGGTTTCTCCTTCTGGCCTTCCCCTTCCTCTTGTGTTTCTTTATCTGTTAATATCATTTTCTGCTCAAGCCCCATAGATGACTCTTCATTATTGCTATCAAGTCCATCGAAAATGATCGTTTTTGTTTTATCTGCCTCTGATGTTACATCTTTCTGGTTTTTGGCTTCATCCACTTTTTCCCCAAATTTACTTTCTACATCCCTTGTGTCTTCTTTTTGTTTTTTCCTAATTCCTGATGTACTGGTCCTGTTTGGATCCCACCCAGATCCGTCATCCTTTCTTTTCCAACCTGCTTGTAATAAGGCTTCTGTTACCCATTCAGGTGTGTCTGCAAAGTCTCTAAAAGTTCTCTTTTTGAATCTGAAACCTCCTTTTTTTCTGCTTTACTGTTTCCTAATGGGCCCTTTTTTTCTGTGACTTCCTCAATATCTTCAAAATCTGTGTTTTCTTTATTTGTTTTAGCTCTTTCTTTACTTTCTGTCTTGCTTTCTACAATCCTTCTCAGGCCAAGCCATTTCCGATTTACTTTCACCTTTTCTTTCTGTGCTGTCACTTTCACTTATTTTTTTCCCCATCTCAGCAGGTGCAGCTTGCTTTGATATTGCCACATCAGTGCTTCGCAATGTAGCCTGATAGGAGTCTGGCCTATTTTCTTTGCTTTCCACAACAGAAATATCTGGCTCTATAAGACCTCCTGTTTCTTTACTCTTTTGATGATTATTTTCCAAAACATTTTTTTTCACTCACGCTTGCAACATCTCCTCCCTCCATCTCCATGGAAGAAGTTTTCTCTCTTAATTCCTTCTTTTTCCTTTCCAGCTCCTCACTTCAATCTTCTTGATCCATAAAAGTGTCTGAACTCATTTTTAGGCCTCTAGTGGTATACGAGACAGGGGAGGAGGCCCTCTCCCCTGCCACATCAGCACTTCCTCCTCCTCTACTGTCCGGCTCCAAACTGTGCTCCTCCACTCTGCTCTCAGGAAGTCAAGCCCCCAGCTGGAAGAGTAGGGGAATTTCCCCAGTGTCCTGGCCAAATTTCCCTCATTCACTAAAAATACCACCAGCAGCTTAATCTGGTTCAAGATCAGTTGGCATTCATCTGTATCCCCCTCCCTCGGGGTCGTGCCTGAAAATAGGCAGGATTTGTCTAGCATACTTACCCGGTCAACAAAAACTAAATTTAAAAAAAATATTATTATGTGTAATTGCTGGGGGACTTTTTTTGTCTACTGGAGTTAATAAAATAATTGCTGTTTTTTAGTAAACCCTTGTTTGTGCTTTTTTTGTTTTCAAGATAATGATAGAATAGTATCCTAGGGGGTTAAAATGTTATTAATAGTAGTTCAGAAGCTTTGCTGGGCAGTGTGTTTTGTTCATATTTTGAAGGTGTTCTTTGGGTGGTTGTTGTCACTGCGATATGCAAATAAGGCTGAGAGGTCACACTCTCTAGCTCATTGGTATATCTCCATGACAACTAGGAACTGGAATCGAAAAAAATTTGAATATTTTACAGTATACAGGCTTGTGAGGTTTGTTGTTTTGTTTTGGGTTTTTTTTGTGGCAGTCTATTGTCTGAAAGACTAGGAAATGCAAGGGACTGGTGAACAAGGCTGACTAAGTGCGAGTGCGACAGAGGAGAACGTGGGTCTGAGTAAGATATTTAAACTAAACTAAACATTGTGTTGAAGGTTGGGGATTTTATTTTGATGGGGGTTATTTCTGTGAACAAAATTGCTGCAACAGTGCTATTTCAGGAGAGGGTTTCTCTGACTGCAGTTCTGATGGGAAATGTGAAAGCATCACTGAGTAAGCACAAGCGGGACTAAGGAGAAGCTGGCGCGTGTTTGCGCACGGGTTATAACAGTGAATTATAACCTGCTTCTCCAATGGAAAAAATTGTGCCCCAGTTATTACAAAATATTTTTGTATGTCTCATAGTCTCTGTCCTATAAGTGATTTGCTTTGTTTGCATCCTAGGATACTTTTATTCCCTGTAAAGGGGAAATTTGAAACAATGGGCTATGCTATGTTTTCAGATACCCTGGATCTGATGCATCTTGTTTACACTCAGTGGCAGGTGGTTTGCCACAGAGTTTTCTAAAGCAACATCCATAAGAATAGATAATTGGACTTTATGGAATCCAAAAAAAAATTCAAGGTAACAAAGTTTCCTGTGCATTTAAAGCTCTAATGGATGAAGTGCAATGAGGGTTTATTTATTCACTGACAGTGATTTTATTCTGGTACTAACCATGTTGTTGCTATATTAGTAAAGGCAATTTTAATCATGTATGTTCATATGTGGAACTGTATATTGTACTTATATTTTTGTATTATAGCAGATGTCTCATTTAATTGAAAACATATGCACTGAGTCAATCAATAAACTTATTGAACTGAACTGACTTACCTGGTAATCAAGAACAAAATAAATATTACATTATATCAGATTATATAATTGTATTGTATATCATATATTATATCAGATTATATTATTTTCTCATATTATCATATAGGTTTATATTATCATATCATATAAATGCAGATTATAGTATCTTTGCCACATATCATATCTGCTGTCCTGCTCAATTCCATCTGAATGCATATCATTCCACAGTGTCTAAAAAAATAATGATCTCATAATAAATGCCTTAGCACTCTATTCCTCTCCAGAAGTACCCCCAACCCTGACCTCCATCATCACCCACTTATAGTACCTAAAAAACAGTGGATCCTCTGCAATGTGTGAGTATTTTACAGATGACACCATAAATCCACTGACATCATGTTTTCTCACCATATACTGTAAATAAAGTTAAATTTAAGAATTATAATAACTTATAATAACAATATTGAAATAAAAAACAAAGAAGGACACTAGCTTCAGGAAACAGTGCACCGTCATCATTATCATCCTACTCCCTACATCGTGAATAACATTTTCCTCATCATGCATCAGTGGGTGACACCATCTTCTTCCCTGCTTGCACACTGCACAGTAGGTAGTAAAGTTGGACTGGAATCCATCACCTTCTCAGATTCCATTAAAATAGAAACATAGAAATTGACAGCAGATAAGGACCGCTTGGCCCACCTAGTCTGCCCATTTTCCTACCTAACAGATAAGCTGCAGATCCTAGTTAACCAACAGCTTACTTCCTCTTACCCGCCACTAGGACTGCCTTATGCCTGTCCCATGCATTCTTGAATGAAAAATGCTCCACTGTTCCATAGATAAAAAGAATGCAACATCTTTAAACATTATGGGTACCTGATGCTCATCATCGCTCATTATGTGTTTAATATAAACAGCATGCCACCTGCTGCTAGTGCTACCACAGCCACCTGTATGCCATGGGCATGGACAATTGCCTGTCCACCTTGAGGCACTATACGTAGTGTTATTTATTAGCACCTCCACGACTCATCATATACTAATTCAGAAATCATGTTTTCTTGTTATGTACATAAAACAGTGTAAAAAATTATATTACCATCATCTATGACAATAAATGTATTGTCACATCAGTCATGTCATAGAGTCATGCTCTGCTGTGCTCCAGTGCCTGCACCAGAAGAAGCACAAGAATGAGTGCCCTAGCACTCATTTCACTACTGATTATGGAACGATAATGGCTCTTGAACTTCAGACATTCTACATTGTAAAAAACACTTGCTGTCAAGGATTTTAGCAATATACCATGACAGGGTGTGGGTGATGCTAGGATTTACCTACACCAGATGTGGTTCTGCCATGAGGCCGCAGGCCTATTGAGTGTCTTTTTACTGTTATTTGCCATTTGAGCAGCAGCTCCATTTTCACGTTAGCACACCTGCAACTGAGTTTCTGAGTCTAGTGAGTAAACCTCACCAGAAGTGGGTAAATCCTTGCATCACCCACACCCCGGAGTGGTATATTGCAATTATACAATGTCCACCTATTTTTTTACATAAAAAAGAAATAAAGAAAAAGACTTGCTTGTATTTTAAATCATTTAATTTTTGTAATTTATTACTGCACCACATAAAGTAGCCCTGTGTTGCTAGGGGAATGCTGTGTGTTTCTAGGGAGATGCTGACTGGCCTACAGTGTGTTGTTTTGAAACATAAACGATAATGAGACTTTTTTTGGTTGTTGTTTGTTTTAAACAGAGAGCATGCGAATCAATGACTGTTTCTTCTTCATGCAGACATAGCCTGTGAGTAATAGTGGTGCGGGCACTAAGGGACTGCCATCAAAAAGCATGAGCTTCCAGGGTCAAGTTTCATCAAGACACAGTAATGGTGTGTTTCGGGGAAAACTTATTTTCTGCATTTTTTTTTCTTTTAAATTTCCATTTATTTATTTATTTTTTATTACACTTGACAGGACCGGGAGACAGAGCAGGAGTGTGTCCAAGACAGTCTCTGGGAGTAGAGCAGAGAGAAAGCGGGACTGGAATGGAGACCAAGCAAGACGTGAGGTGGGTGCAGTGTGGTCAGTTATGGAGATTGTTTTGTGCAAGACTGTTTGGCTCCTATGTTACTTGGCCCAGTGTTTTGGGAAATTGAACTGTATTTCAGTCTTGATGTTCTCGATATTTTTACAGTTACACAGTGGCAGTTAGGAGACTGAGGTTTAGTGGGAATCCAACATGGCGGATTATGTCTTCGGTGTTTAGGGGGCTCGGATTTATTTTAAAATGGGTGGACTTTATATGCGGCTTACTGGCACCATTTCCATTTGATCATGCCAGGATTTACAATGGGTAAAAGGTGCTGGTCAAACAATCACAGTGCAGTATTTTCTTAGCCATTGTATAATCTAGCATTAAAAACTGAAGCATAAATACAGCATTCCATCATGTTTCAAATTGTCTAGGCACACCAGGAATGAGAGTGTACATGGCATTGTGTATGCTGCAAAAACTTACTCTGCTTCTGCCACTATATCAGCAGCCTCCAAAATGCATAATAAGCACCCCTTACCATTGTCTTTCCCATGGTGAGTCCACTTGACTGTCACATATACCATTATTTACAATCTGTTACAGCAACCCAGTGAAACATAATATATGTTCACAAAATTATGTTTCTTGGTATATAAATGAAAAATAATTATAAGATCACAGTAAAATAACAGAAAAATTGCAACTAGTTCTGAACACAAAACCTTCATTATCACAATAATGTTGTCACCTCATATTATGTAAACAAATAAACAGATTTCTATATTACAGATTTATTTCTTTAGTTTGTGCTTATCAGATCAAAAATATATATACCAGAGAACAAAATTTCAAAACTTAGTTCTTTTTTAGATAATTCTTGCACAAGAGAGAAGCACACATTGGGGAAGTTAATTTGAAGGGCTAAGATGGATCCCTCTCTAGCAAACTTTTCTTATCTGAACAAATCAAGGAAAAAATACAAATAATTTATTGCTATCAAAAATACTGAATAAACAGATAAACAATGGACACTTATGCACCAAGCTATTCTAGACAATGACTCCAAAACATTTTGGATGATGGTTGCAATGGGGGTCAAACAATACCAGCCATCATTAGCAATTCACATCCCAAAGGAAACTTGGATGTCACATTTAAAAGAAATTATTTAACAAAGAGAATCCCACAGGTCACATTAAGGAACTCCCCATTTAGTATACATCCAATACATACCAGCCACTAATTATTGTATTTGGGAAGGTTGAACAAGCCATCTTACAACTAGCCAACAGTAAGGTGTCTGGCCCTGATGCCATGCCTGCGGAGATTTATAATCAATCAATCAAACTTTATTTAACCAGGCAAATCATCCTTGAGCAAACTCATTTACAAGATGGTCCTGGACAGGGTAAAATGGATACAATGATAGTTCACTCAATACAGACCTGATAGACACAGTAGTAGCAGTACATCAACAATTAATACAGTGGGTGCAGAGATTAAACAAAAATATAAAAGCGACAACTAGTCAGAGAAATATGTACACAAAGCAGAGTAAAAGGAGGAGACATGATAAGGACTGTGAAAGGGGCGACCCTGCATAGGGGGGATGTAGGCTGGGAGGTAGCAAATGATGAGGGATAGCTAACAAGAGGGGATGGTTATTATGGCCAGACAAGGTAGAAAAATGATGGAGAGAAGTGCTAAGCTTGTATGAATAAGTGGTGGGGAATTAAGGAGCCAAGGAGGGAGATCTGTAGGAGGTAACCTATGGCAGGCACATTTATTCCCCAGGTTGCAATCAAGCAACAGCTTAAAGGTATGAGGACCTGAAAGGGAAGAAATCCTTAGTGTCTTTTGCATGGTGTTCCAGAGGGAAGGAGACAGAAGTTAATAGCAGCCAGACCATGCCATGTCCTTATTCTGGGCACCTTGAAGGAGACAAGTGAGGTACTCTTTAGGCCATACGTTCCCTTTGCACGCACAAATAGATTAGAGATATAAGCTGTCAACTTATTGGTTAAAGCCCTATAGAACCACAAGAGAGTATTTGTTTACCTCCTCAATGTGAGAAATGGCCAAGCAAGTGTCTAATAGAGCAGACAGTGATGGGAATGAAGGGGCATGTCCAGAATAAACCACAGGGAGCAGTGATAAAGGGGGTCGAGTTTACATAACGCCTGGTTAGGACAATGGCTGTAGAGAAGGTCTGCATAGTCGAGCAGTGGAACAAAAGTTGTTTGGACTAGTTTCTTCTGGGCTTCTAGTGTGAGAAGGTGTCTTATGTGATAGAATATACCTAGATGCTGTTTTAGCTTTTTTGTTAGCTCATTCAGATGAACCGTGAATTTAAGCCGGTTATCTCGCCAGATGCCCAGATTTTTATTTATTTATTTATTTAAGAGATTTACCAGATAAGCATTCTGAGCGGGGACCGCTCATTTCCAGATGCGACCTGGGGTTACATAGGTCAAAAATAGATACAGTTAAAACCCAGTACATCAGTGTTACATAGGTCAAAAATAGCTACAGTAATCACAGTACATCTGTGTGAATAGACAGCAGGATTCAATAGACATTATACTTGAAAGGTATATGTAACAGCTAAATCTGTGGGTGGCAATTACATACATCTGAGAAGTGGGTAGTCAGGCGCGGTTTGAGAAGTCAGTGGGAGGTTGAGAGCCTGATGTCTACTGGTAACTCATTCCATAGTTTGGGCAGTCGATGCATGAAGGCCATTTGGCCCTTAGAGGTGCGCATGAAAGGTATTTGGAGCTGTTTTGAATCTGAAGCTCTGAGGGGTAAGCTGGGGGTGGTTGGGTTGCTAGAGCACAGCTGAGGTAGAGGGGGAGGGTATTTGACCAGTATTTGAAAATGAGATTTGTACAATGTAGTTTACACCGAGACTTTAGTGATGGGAAGGAGAGGGTGCTGTACAGGTCGCAGTGATGGGTGGAGGGAGGGCAGTCGAGAACGTAACGGCAGAACGAGTGAAAGAGAGGGTCCAGGCTGGCCAAGGTAGATGGAGGGGCAGCACTGTAGACCACGTCACCGTAGTCAAAAATGGGGAGGATCATTTTGAGGACTAGCTCCCTCCTAACAGAGGTAGGAAGGGTGCTTTGTACCGGTACAGTGCGCCTAGTTTAGGGTGGAGTTTTTTTTGTAGTGATTCGATGTGGGCATGGAAATCAAGGTGTTGATTGAGCCAGACCCCTAGGTACCTGAAGGAGGTGCAGGAATCTAGTTTGGATCCATCCAGGGTGTGGAAGATGGGGGGTGCTACTAGCCAGGATAACTTAGGATGGGTGCCGAAAGTTATGGAGATGGTTTTCTTAGCATTTAGGATAAGCTGGTTGGACCTAAGCCAAGTTTGCACGGCATCAAAATCCCATTGAAGAGATGTGATTGTGTCACCGGTGGAGGGGCCAGAGGTGTACAGAACTGTGTCATCCACGTACATTTGTAATGCTGAGTTGGAGCAGACTTGAGGCAGATCATTTAAGAAAATGGAGAAAAATAGGGGACCCAGGACCGAACCCTGGGGGACCCCCAAGTTCACAGGAAGTGAGGAGGAGATGTGAGGGCCAATTTTTACAGCCTGCACCCTGCCTGACAGATAGGCTTGGAACCAGTTAGAGACGGACTGGGAGAGGCCTGTGTGTTGCAATTTTGAGAGAAGTTTAGAGTGGGACACAGTATCAAAGGCTTTGGCCAAGTCAATAAAAATAGCAGAAGTGATGAGGCCCTTGTCCATACCCGAGGAAATATCATTAGTGAGCCTTAGCAAACCTGTGATGGTGGAATAATTTTTGTGAAAGCCCGACTGAAATGGAGTGAAGAAAGAGGTGGAGTTGAGGAACTGTGTTAGTTGGGTGAGTATGAGCTGCTCTTGAAGCTTGGCCAGAGCCGGGAGGAGAGAGATCAGGCGGTAATTGCCCAGCTCAGATGGATCACCCCCTTTTGGTAGTGGGATGATTACAGCTTCCTTCCAGGCAGCTGGAATTTTTACCGTGGCGAAAGAGAGGTTTAGGAGGTCGGCTAGGAAGAGGAGTTTGGTGTCCAGACCTTGAGAGCACTTGTCTTTGTTTGGGTCAAGGGAACATAGAGTGGCAAATACTTCTGCTGGGGAGACCGGTCGAAAGGAGAAGGAGGGCACACTTGAGGTCGGCGGGGGTATATCAGGATGATTGTAGGCAGTTGCACTAGGCTGTTGGCAGTCTAGGAGAGTTTTGGCACTAGTAGAGAAGAAGGAGTTGAAAGCAGATGCAACTTCACTGGGGGCTGATATGATGTTGTCCTGAATGTTTAGGGTAGGGGAGGATGGCTGGGCCAGAGGAGAGAACAGGGTTTTAACGGTTTTCCAGAATTTGGAGGGATGGCTCAGATTCGTGGTGAGAGCGACGCGGAAATAGTTGTTTTTAGCCTGTCTTTTGGCTTTAGTGCAATTGTTTCGGAGGGTGCGGTAATATTGTAGAGATGTAGGGGAGTTTAGTCGCCTGTGATTTTTCCAGGCCTGGTCCCTTGCAATGCATTTACCAATTATGTCAGCAGATACCCAGTGGAGGTGGTAATCCCTAACTCTTTTCTTTCTTAGGGGGGCGTGATAGTCCCATATGGTAAGGAGCTGCTTTCTGAACCTATCAAAAGTGTGGTCAATTGAGGACGCTAGCTTGATAAAAGACCAGTCAGCAAGTGCAATATCATTTAAGAGTGATTGGAAACAGAGGGATTTGTAAGCTCTTGTAAGGATTATCCTTGGAGGGAGGTGGTTTGTAGGTCTGTGCACTTTTCTAGTCATGTAGACTATGTGGTGATCTCTCAAGGAGCCAGGAAGGATGCCAGCCTTGATTATTCTGTGTGGGTGTGAGGTGAGAGCCCAATCCAGAAGGGAGTGGTTGCTTGTTGTGGGATTTAGGCGCGTGGGTTGTTCTATTAGTTGGGAGAGGTTGAGGGCTTTGACACTGCTAAGTATTTTTGCACAGGTGGGTGCTAGACGGTTATGATTTAGGTCACCTAGGATGTAGAGTTCACCTGTGGCAGCCATAGCTTTTAGGGCGGCTAGGTGATTGATGATGGTATCACCAGGAGTAGTTGGGGTGGAATAAATACCTGCAACGTATACTGGGGAGGTGTGTGGCAGCAGGAGTTTAATCAGCTTAGTTTCAATCTGGGGCGACAGGCTTGGGATTTGGACAGGGGTGTAGTTAAGTCTAGTTGACATATACATGGCTATGCCACTGCCTTTCTTAGGTCCTAGGCGGTCCTGCCTGATTGCAGTATACCCCGGGATGGCTATTGAGGCATCCGCGTGGTGAGGTTTGAGCCAAGTCTCGGATATGATGCAGATGATCGGCTTGAGGGTTTGGATGGTGACTTGCAGCTCAGGTATTTTTTTCAGTAGGCTGCGGATGTTCAGATGGAGTAGGCTAAGTCCCTTTGGAAGAGTTGCGTGGTTGAGATTGGATGTCGGGCCAGGGTTAGTTTCAATATCACCCGCCATGAGAAGCAGCAGGGTGAGATATCTAGTAGCATTACACCATGCAAATCTTGGTTTGGGACTGGAACGAGACAGGTGTGTGGTTTGGGGAAGGATACCAGCACCTAGGTTACTTAGGACTGGTAGGCTCATGGAGAAGGACAGGGGAATGACTGAGGGGCTTATGAACCACAAAGGGGTGTTTGTGTGGAATTGCCAGCCCTTGGGGTTAGGCAGGGGTGGAGGAGAGGGTGAAGGTGAGAGAAAAATGAGAGGATCAGGGTAGTTTACAGGCAAGTTTGAGGGGGGCAGTGAGGTGAGTGGCATAGCTGTGGTAAGCACTGCTAGTAGATAAAGGAACATGTTTATAAAGTGGAGGAATACTAGATCAGAGCTGTAGGTTGTAGTAGCGGCCACTACTGGTGAGAGATGATAACCTGCAAACCTGAAACTAGGCTGATAGGTTTTGGCAGCGTCACCTGACCTTCCAGCTGCCTATAAATGTGAGCGCCGACCAAGGGTGGTGGTGGGGGTGGTGGGGAGCTGCCATGCACCGGTGGGGCCAGAACCACGGCAGAGCAGTACAGTGGGAGCTACAGGGGAAAAGCTGTAGAAGGCGCCAAATTCAAAATCTGAACAAAGGAGCTGAGTCCAGGCTCCCTGCGATCATCGTACCTTCTGGCTTCAGGGGGTGGGGCGGGGGTTCCGGCAGTCCAGTTCTGGGAGAGCGCAGCAGGCTCTCACAACCACGAGGAGGCTTTGGGGGAGAGCAACAGACCCATTACCCTCGCGACCTGCTGTGGAAGGAGAAGAGCGAGAGGTTAGCTATATGTGCAGCAGGAGGGGTGGAGCAGCTTAGCAGGTAAGGCAGTGTACTGGAGGGTATCAGGTTGCTGTCTCTTTCTGTTGGAGAGAGAACATTCAAACCATTATAGGGCAATATTGTCTAGGCCAATACTATTCAAGACGTTAAGCAGAAGGTTATGATCTATGGTATCAAAGGCCTTGCTAAGGATAAGCTAAACCTACAATCATTAATCGAGACAGATACTTGAACTTATCCACTACTTCCAGTGGTTCACCAAGTAAGGTGTAAATCTGGTGGTTCACTGGTGGCCCTAGGGTCTGAGAGGCATGTGGAGATATAATCATTGCTCTGGTCTTTTTAGCATTAAACAGGAGCTTGAGCTTTAGTAGGTTGTGCTGAAGGATGACGAAATCATGGTGAAGCTCCTTGTACACGAGATCCAGGGAAGTGTTAATAGTGTAGAGAATCGTATCATCAGTGAATAGATGTACATTACCTGTACATATGCGGGAGTCAATATGGTTTATGTGGATTGCGAACAGAATAGGACCCAGGATAGAGCCCTGCAGCACACCCCAAGGAAGGATTTTTAGTGGCGACAGTGCCCCTTGAGCTTTAATGTGTTGCTTTCTGTTGGAGAGATAACATTCAAGCCATTATAGGGCAGTATTGTCTAGGCCAATACTATTCAAGACGTTACGCAGAAGGCTATGATCTATGGTATCAAAGGCCTTGCTAAGGATAAGGACCACAAAAATTACTGGGTGCCATTATTGACTTATTTTTTTAACACATGCTTTGCTGAGAGATGTATCCCTTTATCATTGGCAAAAAATATAATACCTATTCTTAAAAAAGGGTCATATCATGAACCATCCAATTACCATTCAATCAGCCTAATCAATATCAGTTCTAAATATTTACATGGATTGTCCTTGAGAGACTTCAGTATCGGACAGATTCAATCAGCCCACTTTCAAAATACCAGACTGGTTTCTGTCATGTTTTTTCCACAAAAGATAATATTTATGTATTTACCCATCTGTAAGAAAAATACAGAAACTTCAGAAAAATGAAACTTTATGCCCTTTTTTGTTGATGTCACTGCTGCACTTGACTCTGTGAATAGAGAAATTATGTGGAATACACAATTCAAAAAAGGGCTTCCTTTGAATTTACAAATTCCAATTAATCTTTTGCATACTAACACCTCAACAGCCATTAGATATAGTTGTGGAAACCTCACTGAAAATTTTAAAACAAATAAGGGAGTTAAACAAGGCTGCCTTTCAGCTCCCTTATTATTCCGTGTATATACTGATATACTCTGATATTATGACATCTCTTCCCCGTTGGACTCCCCCCAAATCAATAATACCTTTATTCATTCATTAGCTTATGCTGATGACCTGGTCCTTTTCTCTGTCTCTCTAGCACAGGCTTACAGTGCAAAATTGACCAACTAAAAGTAAACTGTGACCTCCAGGAATTAAAAATCAACCTAAAGAAAACTAAACTAATGATATTTGGGGAACACCATTCTCAAGCGAAGTTATATTTAGAAAAGACCTAATAGACGTAGTACCTTCATATATCTATCTCGGAATTAATTTTACCTTCAATGGCACTTGGACAGCTCATTTTAAAGAACAACTAACAAAAGCAAGACATGCAGCTAAAGCTCTATTACATCTTAATTACAAGTATGGAGGACTAACAGTAGTCCCCACAATCACTGCTGGTGAGGCCAAAATAAACCCTCTGCTTCTCTATGGGATGGAAGCTTGGGTGGCAAAAATGAATCCAACCTAGAGCTTTTCCAATCATATTATTACAAAGCCCTTCTACAAGTCCCTTTATCTACCTCTAATGCCATAGTTCGAACGGAACTATGCAGAATCCATCTCTCAGCTCTAATAAATTTACTTCTAGCTTCAAACTGTCTTAGAATTATCAACTACAGGGCATATCACATGCCCTTAGATTGTTTGAATGAAAAAAAAATCAACTGAATTAAAAATGGATTCACTTCTCCATGGCTGAAAAAACTCTGATATCTTAAATAAGGTTGATCTCCTCCACCTTTGGGAGGATCAGCTCCAGGGAATTATCATTTCCCCACTATACAAGAATACACTAAAAAGTAAATTATTTCATGTCACTCAAAAGAACCTGATAGAGCAAGTAAATCAACAAAAACAGGCCCCTTGGTATAGTCTCAATAAAACAGACTCGGCCCTTGAAGACTACCACATCTTACCAATCTCCTCAAACTGCAGAAAATAGATCACATGAGCCAGGTTTTGCCTTCTTTCTTCCAAATACACACATTTTAATAAACATTACCTTGAAGGACACCTCTGTGATAGAAACTGCCCCTTTAATAGAGGGTTTCAGGAGACAATCACCCACATCATCACCCAGTGCCCACTTTATAATTTTCACAGGAACAGAATTCTCAGAGAATTTCTGGTTAGACATGCAAGCTCATAATATGATTCAGTTTTCATCTTGCTTCATCCCATGATTAAAGAGGCAGCCAAAATGATATCAAAGTTCCTCTTTAATGTCAGACTCAAAAGGAAAATACATTATGCCTTAGAAAGTTTAACTTTGGATAATCTCAACAATGTCAATGCTACTTAAATATCTGGATTCTAGCCTTCCTGTGAAATGCTGCTAGTATTTGTGTTTTTATATTGATATTGTACATTTGTATCTCAAAAAGATTTTAATATGTATGTGATTCTTTTCCATTTTTAACTTTTGTATAACTTGAACAGTCCAATTCTGTAATGTCTTGGAAGATCAGTAAACCTGATTTGATTTGATAGTTTGTGCTGACCAGGAGAAGAGGGCTGAGGGGTTCAGATGCAAACCAACTGACTGGAATTGAATCAGATTAAACCCTTGGTAATACTTTAGTAGATTATAGTACTATTCTCATAAAATTAATATAAAAAAAATAATGTAATACACAGAGGACTGTCACAAATGCACTCAGCAGGTCAGGCCCTCTGCTCCCACAGTGCCAACCTCAGAGTGCAGTAATGTGAACAGGTAACAGACAGGGTAACCCTCCTGTATGCTTGTGGGTCCGAATCACCATTAGTCTCAAGTTCTGGAAGGATTCTAACTGTGAACCTTATGCTAGTGTACCCAAATGTACAGGCACAGATTCGTACCCTCTTCGGGGATTGCGGAACAATCTTATGCCAGGGGGCACCAAGCCAGGCTTCCAAAATGAACCTTTAAATCTCTATAAAAGTCCTTAGGTATATTCTTACCTTTTCCCAGTTTAGTAACACCATCAATAATAATAATAACAATAATAATAATAAGCTTTATTTCTTTTGCGCCTTTCTAAAATCAAGGTGCATTGCAATAAAATAAAAGTCATAAAAACATCATTAAACAAATTAAAATCCAGGTTAAAATACACAGCATTAATCAATATCCATATCACCTCCAAATGCCTTTTTCCATAAAAAGGATTTTAAGCCTTTTTTAAAACCCTCCACCATCATGCACTCTCTAATCCAACGGGGTAGAGAATTCCAGAGGGTCAGTGCCATGAACATAAAAGCTCGGGTGCCGGAAGATTTTAAAACTACCCTCGGAATCTCTAGCAACCCCTCGTTGGCTGAGCAGAGTGGTCACGTCGAAGGTAAGGCACCAGAAGATCTTTCAGGTAGTCAGGGCCCAAGCCGTGTAGGGCTTTATATGTCAGTAATCCGACTTTAAAGGTGATCCGCCACTGAACCAGCAGCCAGTGCAGATCCTGCAGCACCGGTGTAATATGGGAGGAATGTGAGGTCCCCATTAACAACCAGGCCTCTCAGTTCTGCACTAGCTGCAAGTGGCGGATATCAACCCCAGGAAGCCCAAAGTAAAGTAAAGCTCTTGAACAATTGTCAGACTTGACCATCTATACATCACATGCAAAGAAAAAGAACTTGCAGACCCAGGCAGTCTTTCAAAATAATACATTTACTAAAATGGATAAAAATGTGTAAAATGTAAACACAGAACAATATATCAAAGATCATACAATCACATAAAGAAAAACAAGGAAAACTACAGACAAACTCCTACCAAAGTACATTTAGATCTTTTCTATCTAATGTATTACCTCAAAGTACCTAAGTTAGATATCTTGTTTCTTAAGAGCCCAAAAAGATATGACACAAAGTTCGAACACAGGATACAGTTTAAAACTCTGTGTTTCCAAACCCCTTCTATGATGTTATCTAGCTCCTCCTTGTTGAATATAAAAAATATACAAAACAGAATGTCCTATCAGGAGGTATATTAAATAAGGTGACAACAGCAGGAAAAAGACATTTCCTAAATTGTGTGGTTCTTTTCTCCCCAAAGACATCAAAGGATTTTATAACTTTTAGCACCATGGTGGGATAACATGTTCTTCCTATAGGTATCATAAAACTTTACGAGCCCTACATCCTGGCAGCTGGGTCAGTTCTAATTAAGACAGAAAAACAGGAGACCCTTAATTAAGTCTCTCTAGTCTTTTAATTACCACCTGGTTTCAGGTTAATATATAACAAATATCATAGAACAATCATAACAAGCTGGCCAAGAGTCGCAATCCTCCCCACCTAGACTGAATTTGGGGTTTCTATCCCCTGCATGGGATGAGATTGCCAAGTCAGTTCACTCCTCATAGAGATGCGACAAGCCATCTGTGTTCTGATTGGTTGCTTCAGCCCTATGTAAGATCATCATGTCATACCCTTGCAAGGCAAGACTCCATCTTAATAGTCTACCATTAGTTTTTTCCATTTGCGTCAGTCAAACCAGGGGGTTGTGGTCAGTGTGTACCTCAAAATGCTGCCCATATAAGTATGGCTCTAACTTCTTAAGGGCTCACACTATGGCAAGACACTCTTTTTCACAGTAGAGTAAGCCTGCTCCCTGGGAAGTAACTTTTTACTCAGGTACACTACAGAGTGATCTTTTCCTTGGTTGGATGTCTGACTCAGTACTGCGCCAATACCCACATCTGAGGCATCAGTCTGGACTATAAATGGTTTGCTATAGTCAGTACTTGTCAACACAGGAGCACTGCACAGTGCCTCCTTCAGTCTGTTAAAGGCTATTTCGCAGGCTGGTTCCCATGTAATTTTCTTAGGCATCCTTTTCTTTACCAGGTCAGATAGGGGAGCAGCCAGGGCACTGTAATTGGATACAAATTTCCTATAGTGCCCTGCTGTCTGTAGAAAACTCCTGACCTGCTTCTGCATTTCTGGTCTGGGCCATGCCTTGATCACCTATATTTTTACTTGGTTAGGATGGAGCTGTCCCCAGCCTACAACATGCCAAAGGTATGCCACTTTAGCCATGGCCACCTGGCACTTCTCAGCTTTGACAGTGCACCCAGCCCTCTGTATCCTGCCCAGCACTTCCCTAAGGTGGGACAGGTGTTCCTCCCAGCTGGCACTAAAGATGGCAATGTCATCCAGGTACGCCATGGCGTACTCCTCAGCACCATTTAACACCTGGTTCACCAATCTTTGGAAAGTGGCCGGGGTGTTCCACATTCCAAAAGGCATTACTTTAAATTCAAATAAGCCTATTGGAGTGATGAAGGCCAACCTCTCCCTAGCTCTGTCAGTTAACTCTACCTGCCAATGCCCCTTTGTCAGGTCAGTAGTTGTAAGGTATGTCACCCCTCCCAACTTGTCCAGGAGTTCATCTGTCTGGGGCATCGGGTTGATGTCTAACTTCATGACTGCATTCAGCCCACAATGATCCACACAGAAATGAGCAGAGCTATCTGGATTGGGCACAAGGACTATGGGTGAGGCCCAAGGGCTGTGGGATCTCTGGATTACCCCTAAATCCAGCATTACCTCCACCTTCCTCCGAATGTTCTTTTGGACAGCCTCTGACACCCGATATGATGTGCACCATATGGGCATCTGTGTCCCTGTCTCCACATCATGCATTGCTAAGGGGATTAGTCCAGGCTTGGTGCTAAACAATGGGGCAAAGTCTGCTAAACCTCCCTTACTTCCTGGATCTTGTCTGGGGCCAGCTGGGGTGACAGTTTAACTGCCTCCACAGAGGAGTCTCACTTGCTTTCTTCCAGCAAGTCCAGAAGGGGGTCTCCTTCATCCATCCCCTCCTCAGGACTACATACTGCAAACACCATGTCAGCCCTATTAGCATATGGCTTCATCATGTTGACATGGTACATTCTTTCTGTAGGTCTTCTGTCAGGTAACTCTATGATATAGTTCACATCATTTACCTTTCTAACTACTTTGTATGGTCCTGCCTACTTAGCCTGAAGCTTGTCTTTCTGGTCCGGAATAAGGACCATGACTTCCTGACCCACAATGTAACAAGCTCTGGCTCTGCAGTTGTACCACACTTTTTGTTTCTGTTGGGCAGCTGCCAGGTTGCTCTGGGCTGTCCCCATAAGCTCCTTCAGTCTTTCCCTAACCCTAAGGATGTAATCCACAATGGAAGTTCCCTGGGTGACGTGCTTGCCTTCCTAGTCCTCTCAGATCAAGTCTAGGGGCCCATGTACCCGGCATCCATATAAGGGCTTGAAGGGGGAAAATCCTGTTTACTCTTGGGGCACCTCCCTGTATGCAAACAACAGGTGGGGAAGGTATAACTCCCAGTCCCTCCCATGCTGTTCAGCAAACACTTGGAGCATTGACTTCAGGGTACGGTTCAATCTTTCCACGAGCCCATTGGCTTGAGGGTGATAAGGTGTTGTGTGCCTCTGCACCACCCCACACTTCTCCCATGAACATTTCATCAGGTCTGACATGAAGGAACCCCCTTGATCGGTGATAACCTCCTACGGAAATCCAGCACTGGAAAAAATCCCAAGTAAGGCATCTGCCACTCTGTCTGTCCTCAGTAATGATAGGGCAACTGCCTCTGGATACCGGGTGGCATAATCCACCACAGTCAGGATGAATCTCTTCCTAGAGGAGCTGGGGGTATTTAAAGGCCCAAAAATATCCATTCCCACCTTCTGGAATGGCTCCTCCACTGTGGGCAATGGAATTAGGGCAGCTTGGGTTTTCTTACCCTCCTTTCCTATTTTTTGCCACCGGTGATAAGACCTGCAATACTCCTTCATCTGCTGGGTGAAGTTGGGCCAGTAGAAATTCTGGGCCAGTTGCTGCATAGTGCGTGTGATTCCCAGATGACTAGACAAGGCAATATCGTGTGCAATCTTGAGCAACTGCTCACGATACCCCTGGGGAATGACAAGCTGCCTGCCTATCATCCCTCACATCCTGAGTATACATCAGTCTATTTTCCCAATAAACCTTATGTTTACCATCACCTCTCTGTGCTCCATCAGAGTCTGCCCAAGCCCTCAGCTTCTCTAGACTAGAGTCACTTTTCTGAGCAGCTGTAAACTCCTTACACATTCCCAAGGCATGGGACAGATCCCCTTCAATCTCTAAACTAGGGTCCCTAGCACTAGCGTCAGGCACTCAAGAGCACTGTCATCCCTAACCCTTTGACAATGGGTCACCCCTCCTTCTTCAGAGTAACCCTCCATAGCTGTGTGGTTAACTGTTACTGGTGAAATTTCTACCCCCTATTCATTAGTCTCCATATCAAGAGACACAGGCTGGGGAACCAGCCTCCCAGTAGTTTCCACAATGACTTCTGTGGGGTCCAGGAACTACCATGTTCCCTTGCTGCTTGGCTACAGGTAACTGTGCACACCATCCCTTGTTTGAGATTGTTGCCAAGGATGACGTCAACAGCTAACATTTTAGCTACAGCCACCTGTTGCACAGTTCCCCCAGTTTCACCCCAGTCTAGGAGAACACTAGTGAGTAGCAATGTTTTCTTCTCACCAGTGAAGTCTTGTACAGTTACAGATTTATTGGGTATAAGCTGACCAGGCTCTACCAAATCCCCTTTTACCAATTTCAGGGATGCCCCTGTGTCCCTTAACACTTGTGTCTGTACTCCATTCACCGTGACTGGGTGCATGTGTTCCCTCATGTTCACAGGCATGCTTTCAGGGTCACATAGACAACCCACTTCTTTCCTAGCCCCATTCTGCATATGGCTCATCCTTTTGAGACACTGTCTGGCAATGTGCCCAGTTACTTTACAAACCCAACATTCGTTTCTTTTTTCTGAGAACTCTTTTCTGTGAAACCTTGGGCTAACTGGTTTTGGTGGAGGCAGTAAGGGTTTTAGCTGCCCCGAAGGCGCACTTTTCCCTTTCTGTGCTGCCATGCCCACCCCATTCCCTCTCAGAGCAGATCTGTTCTTGGCATAGAACAAGAGGGGCAAGAGTTCAGCAGCCTCTTGCACTGTTTTGGGATCTCGGTCCTCCAGCCAGGTTTTCAGCTCAGCTGGGCATGCCCAGACAAACTGTTCTAACAAAATAGCATTTTTAATTTTATCTACAGAGTTTTCTTCAATTCCCTCCTACCAACATTTTAAACATTGACGTTGTTTCATGGCTAGCTCCTCGTAGCTCATGTCAGGGCTTCTCCTCCGCTTATGGAATTTAGCTCTGTATGCTTCTGCAGTAAAATTAAACTTTTTTAAAGGTGCAGCTTTAAGTTTGCTGTAATCATTACTGTCCTCATTTTCCATTTGTCCCAATGCAACCCGAGCTTTCCTGGTAAGTAGCAGGGATAGCTGGAAGCCCAAGGACCCTCTAGTAATTTTTGCCTGAATGCAAACGTTTTCAAAGGAATTTAAAAAGGCATTCATATCCTTCCCCTCTTTAAATTCAGGTATCAATTTGGAATTCAATTTGTAACCCAGTCCTGTGGTTCCAGTTGAACCCAAGCTGCTTACCTGCTCTCGTGCTGGTGGCTGGAGTCGTAGCTTCTCCACTTCATGTCGCCTCTGGCGCTCACGCTCTTCATGGTCAGCCTCCCACTGTTCTTGCTCTGCCTCTCGCCGTTCTCATTCAGCCTCTCACCTTTCTTGTTCAGCCTCCCTCTGGAACTCCAGCTCCATTCTACGCAATTCAATCTGCAGCCTGATTTCTTCTGGCTCCAGAATGCTGGTGACCTTCCCCTGCTGCTGTCCTCCTCACCGGATCTGGACACTGCACTGGCAGTTGGCCCCTTCATGCCCAAGGTTTGGTCCTTTACAGTCACAGTCTGTGACTCAATGCTCTGGGCACCTGCTGCCATCAGAGCATCCATGAGGTTCTGCTTGGTGGCTCTCACCTCATGCAGGACTCCTCTCTCCTGTCACAACTGCCTTAAGTAGTCTGCAGTGTACCCGCTGTAGTTGAAAGCCATCTTCTTCCTTAACTACGGTTACTCTAACTTGCACTTTAGAAAAAAAATAAAACAGGTAGGAACTTGACTGTAAGCAAAATTATATAGTTCTGTTTCCTTTTAAAACAAAATCACTGCCTTATTTTGCAAGTGAGCTGTACAGTATTAAGCTGACACACTGAACAGTTAAAGCTTGTGTTATCAATTTTATCCCACTGCTGCCAACCAAATCTGTCACAAATGCACTCAGCAGGTCAGGCCCTCTGCTCCCACAGTGCCAACCTCAGAGTGCAGTAATATGAACAGGTAACAGACAGGGTAACCCTCCTGTCTGCTTGTGGGTCCAAATCGCCTTTAGTCTCAAGTTCTGGGGGGGATTCAAACTGTGAGCCTTATGCTAGCATACCCAAATGTACAGGCACAGATTCATACCCTCTTTGGGGATTGTGGTACAATCTTATGCCAGGGGACACCAAGCCAGGCTTTCAAAATGAACCCTTAAAACTCTATAAAAGACCTTAGGTATATTCTTTCCTTTTCCCAGTTTAGTAACACCATCAAGCCCTTGAACAATTGTCAGACTTAATCATCTATATGTCACATGTAAAAACAAACAACTTGCAGACCCAGGCAGTCTTTCAAAATAATACATTTACTAAAATGGATAAAAATGTATAAAATGTAAACACAGAACAATATACCAAAGAGCATACAACCACATAAAGAAAAATGTGGAAAACTACAGACAAACTCCTACCATTAGATCTTTTCTATCTAATGTATTGCCTCTAAGTACCTAAGTTAGAGATCTTGTTTCTTAAGAGCCCAAAAAGATATGACACAAAGTTCAAACACAGTATACAGTTTAAAACTCTGTGTTTCCACACCCCTTCTATGATGTCATCTAGCAGCTCCTTGTTGAATATAAAAAATATATAAAACAGGATGTCTTAGCAGGAGGTATATTAAATAAGGTGACATCAGCAGGAAAAAGACGTTTCCTACATTTCCGAGGAGGCAGTATAGCGCAGTGGTCTAAGGCTCTGAGCTGCAAATTTGGTGACATCCAGCAGACCTGACCTGGGTTTGAATCCCACAGCTTCCACTTGCATACTGTGTGACCCTAAGCAAGTCACTTAACCTCCTTGTGCTCCCAGGTCGCTCCTGTAAAAAAGCTTTCAGCTTAGTGTGCTATACCTGGTTAAACAACTAAATAAAAAAAAATAAATATGACTCCTTAATTAAGCATTTTTCTCTTTGATCTTATGTGGTTCCTTTTTCCCAAGGACATCAAAGGATTTTATAACTTTTAGCACCAAGGTGGGATAACATGTTCTTCCTATAGGTATCATAAAACTTTACGAGCCCTACATCCTGGCAGCTGGGTCAGTTCTAATTAAGACAGAAAAACAGGAGACCCTTAATTAAGTCTCTCTAGTCTTTTAATTACCTCCTGGTTTCAGGTTAATATATTACAAATATCATAGAACAATCATAACCAGCTGGTCAAGCGTAACAAGGACTAGTAGCTCATTTTTATGAACTCAGTGCACTATGCCACTGAGTCACAGATTATGCAGTTCACAACTGTTTTCACAGTCAGTGAAAAGCAGGTCAGCACTGTCATGGAGGGTAGAAAAAGAACAACCTTACAAGATTGTATGTGCTGGTGCTAGTCTTTATTCAGCAGTATTGCCCTCTTGTAACATTCTTGTTTAGCAACAGCAACAACGGACAGGCTAGCCATCATTTTCCTGGCTTCAGTTGGAGAGGGAGGTCTAGAAAAACAGTAAGGTTGCTCTTTAGAGTTAGATAGTGCTAAACATAGCAGTAGCAGTATTCTATGTAGAGCCATGTTCTTTTAACAGCATTGAACTTGTAATTTTCGGAACCATCGATAATCAAACTTGCCAAAAAAATAAACGAGTTCACCCACACTTTCACTCAAGCCAGCCACTGTTGTGTTGGTCGTGTTCTGTATGATGTCATTAAAAGAGCATAGCTCTATTTGGAATGCTGCTACTGCTATTGACTTTGCACTGTCTAGCTCTAAATGTGCAATCTGTTGCTGCTTTGCTAAACCTCAGCCCTCCACTCCCTCCTCCCAGCTGAAGCCAGGAAAAGTTATGGTGGTGACAGTTGTCCTATTGTTGCTGCTGCTAAATGAGAGTGTTATACAGAGTGTAAGAACCCTTAATAAAGATTAGCACAAGCACCTATAATCTGGTGAGATTGTACTTTTTCTACCATCTATAACAGTGCTGACCTGCTTTTCACTGATTATGAAAACTACTGGGAACAATATAAAGCATAAGATAAAAATAAAAGATAATGTAATCATAATATTAACATTTCACTGTATAGCCTATGGTCCTGCAAGGGAGACTATAGTAACTGGTATGAGTTAAAGTGGAGAGTTGGAGACTACATAAGGATATATGCCTTGAGGTCAGCAACGAATAGTACCTATTACTGTAGCTCACATTGGGTCATAGTGGTCTTAGTAGGTTTTCAGACTCTGTTACAGCACCACAAACAGTAATTGACAGATGAATACCAACAGTACCTGCCATAAGCAAGCTGCGGTAATTCCTATTCATTGCTCACCTCAAGACTCCACCTTTTTTATAGTCTGTTTTACCCTACGCTACTTACTGCACTGGGGCCAGAGTGGTACGAACAAATTGGTGAAGTTAAACTGTATTTTCCAGTACCAACTCAAAGCTGAACCTATGTTATCACTGGCTCACTTCTCTCACACTTAAGTGGCACTGGCTAAGTGACACAGAAGTGGTGTCAATGAACATTATGTCATGTGCCAGGTGTACCGTGAGTAGTGCAGAATAGGGCTGATTTTGTGTCCGGGTCATTGTAATGTTGGCAGAAGTGATCCTAATAGCATTCTGTAACATTTGGAGTGGTGATTCACATTGTTCCACAATCACAGGAGGACTTTTCCTGTCCTGGTTTGCATATGATCATATTAGCCAGGCAGCAGCACAATGGAGCTGAAAAAATGTTCTCATTTTGCATAATTCCCAAGTGCTGCTAAGAATCAGACTCGGGAAAGCTAAAGGATCTGCAAGACAAAATTAGACCCGCAGTCTATCAGGTTTGTGCTGTACCCTCATAGCAGGTACACTTACGCTATTTCAAAATTCTGATGAGATGTTTGCTCTCCCCTTGCATGTTCAAGGCTGACCTTGTAATATTCTGCTCTAACGGAAACCCATCTCACCTAATTTTAAAAGTATCTGTTATTCAGCCTATACCTACAATCTCCTTTGACAGCCGGCTTATCACCTTTTGCATGAACTAATTACCCTGTTATCCTACCATTTCATAGCCTTTGTTCAACCATGCCATGATAGTTCAGAACCGTTTCCCTGGTTCACTCTATTAATCCCCTTAAGCATTTGTATTTCTATCTCTCTATAAGGGAAGGGATAAAAGCAACTGAACAAAAGAATAAACAGAGAGGAGAGGAGGCACTGCGGGTCACCTTAGAGACTGGAATTGGCACCACAATCCACACAGGGGTTGTATACAGAACCCCATGTCGGGGGAGGGAACCTACAAGGATATGATAGAAGGCATTCTTAGGATGGCAGAGAAAGGGGAGATACTATTGATGGGAGACCTGAATATGCCAGTTGTTAACTGGAGCACATTTGCTGCAGCCACATACAAGAGCAGGGCCATTCTCAAAGCCCGACAGGTGGCATGCCTCAGACAGCTAGTTTTGGAACCCACTCATGAGGGAGCAACCTTAGACCTTGTACTCTCAAATGAGAACAGTGAGAGGATCTCAGATCTAGAAGTGGGTAGCCATCTGGGAACAAGTGACCACCAAACAGTGTGGTTCACGATAAACTCAGTTACAGAGTCAAGCCATACAAAAGTGAGGGTTCTGAACTTCAGGAGGGCTGACTTTGGCAAGATGGGAAAGTGCCTTAGAAAAGCACTAGCAAATATGCTAGAAGGAGGGGTGGAGCAACAATGGGAAAACATGAAAACTGCCATCACAGAGGCAACAAGCCTTTGTGTGAAGCAAATAAACAAATCAAAACAAAAGAAAAAGTCACTATGGTTCTCAAAAGAGGTGGCAGGGAAGGTCAGGGAGAAAAAGATAGCATTCAGGAAGTAGAAGGAAACACAGAAGGAGCAGGACAGAGAGCTGTACCAGTTAAGGCGGAAGGAAGCAGGGAGGGAAGTCAGAATAGCAAAGGCCCAAACTGAGAAAAAGATAGGCAACTCGGTTAAGAAGGGGTATAAAACCTTTTATAGGTACCTGTACATCAGGGATCATAGAAAGACAAAGGGATAGTGAAGCTGAATAGAATGGACGGCAGGTGGGCAGAGAGGGACAGAGAAAAAGCAGGGATACTGAACGAATATTTCTGCTCAGTGTTCACAAAGGAGGGGGAGGTGCCTAATTCAATTAACAGAAGCACTCTGGATGGGGGGGGTCGATCCCAGTCCTTTAACAGAAGAAAGAACTCCTAAAACTGAAGGTGGACAAAGCAATGGGGCCTGATGGAATTCACCCCAGAATTCTAAAAGAATTAAGGGGAGAACTAGTGAAATTACTGACTACCCTTTTTAACAAATCATGGGAGGATGGTGTGGTACCTGAGAACTGGAGAGAGGCAGAAAACTACAGACCTGTCAGTTTGACCTCTGTGGTAGGGAAAGTGAAGGAATCACTTCTGAAGGAAAGAATTGTTGAGTACCTAGAGGCTAGTGGGGCACAGGACCCAAGGCAGCATTGGTTCACAGCAGGAAGGTTATGTCAGATGAATCTAATTGATTTCTTTGATGGGTTGACCAAAGTAGTAGACCAAGGAGGGGCTGTGGACATGGCCGACCTAGACTTTAGCAAGGCATTTGACACAGTCTCACACAAAAGATTAATAGACAAATTAACCAGCCTGGGAGTGATCCCAGGGTGGTAGACTGGGTAAAACATTGGCTGGACAAAAGGACACAGAAGATAATTGTAAATGGAGTCCACTCTGAAGAAACAGGGGCTCCTAGTGGGGTACTGCAGGGTTCAGTAATGGGTCCAGTCCTTTTTAATGTCTTTATAAGTGACATTGCAGAGGGACTGGAGGGAATAGTATGCCTGTTTGCAGATGATACAGAGATCTGCAACAGGGTTGATACACAAGGAGGTGTGGAAAGGATGAGAAGGGACTTGGCAAGGTTGGAGGAATGGTCAGAAGTATGGCAGCTTGGATTCAATGCAAAGTGTAAAATAATGCACCTGGGAAACAAAAACCCAGGGGAAGATTACACAATGGGGCGGGGGTAGGTAGTAACAACAGCAAAAATGGAAAGGGACCTGGGGGTAATCATATCAGATGACCTTAAGGTTAGCAAGCAATGTGAGAAGGCAGTAGGGAGGGCTTGGGGGATACTGGGATGTATAGGTAGAGGCATCACCAGCAGAAAACAGGAAGTTGTTATCCCTCTGTACAGACAGTTGGTGAGACCCCATCTGGAGTACTGCATCCAGTTCTGGAGACCCTATCTCCGCAAGGGCATAGATAGGATAGAGGCAGTCCAGAGGAGGGCAACTCAAATGGTGCAGGATCTGCAAGAGAAGCCATACGACAAGAGACTAAAGGAGCTTAATATGTATACCCTTGAGGAAAGGAGGAGAGGGAAAACATGATAGAAACTTTTAAGTACCTCAGTGGAATCAACAAAGTCCAAGAGGGTAGCATATTTCAGAAAAAGAAATGTGCAAGTGTAACCCCCTGCAACTGGGGGTTCCCAAAAGTCTTCCAGGAGCTTGTCTACATGCTCCAAGTCTGGGTGGTGTTCGGCGTCTGAGCTGTTTAAATGTGGTTCCAAGTGAGTGCTATTAGTTTGTATGAGGGGACTGTGTATTTAATGCTCGAATCCTGCGCAAGCTGCTGTCAATTTGCTCCGTCTCTGCCGTCGCTACATGTGCAGAGGGAGCCTTGTTGAAAGATATAACTGTTTGCCAGAAATCATTTAGAGTGACTGAGAAAATGTAGTTTGTCTAACCTGTATTCATATTGGCATGAACTGTTTCAGTGTAGTTCTTTCATTTTGGTCCTGAATTGCTGACTTGGACCAATCAGGATGATAGGGAGACCTTAAGATGGAGCCTGTGGATGAATCGGAACTTGGACTCTCAATTTTGAATGGTTATCAGCTCTAACCCCATCAGGGGAGACTCCAAAACAAACATCTACCAGTAGTCGGGTCTCTCTTCCAAACATCAGGTGGTAGGGGGAGAACCCAGTGGCATCACTTTTGGTGCAGTTGTAGGCATGTACCAAGGTGCTGATTTGTTGGCTCCATCTAGGCTTGTCCTTTGGGTGGAGGGTGCCCAGCATATCTAACAAAGTGTGGTTGAAACGTTCAGGCTGTGGGTCCCCCCTGGGGGTGGTAAGGGGTGGTTCTGGACTTTTGCACTCCCCACAGAGAAAGCACCTCTTTGATCAGATGACTCTCAAAGTCCCTCCCTTGATCAGAATGGATTCTCTGTGGAGCCCCATAGTGAACAAAAAAGTTTTCTATAAGTACTTTGGCCACAGTGGATGCCTTCTGGTCCTTGGTGGGGAAAGCTTGGGCATATCTCGTAAAATGGTCAGTGACTATCAGCGCATTACTGATATTTCTTTGATCTGGCTCCAGACTCAGAAAGTCAATACAGACCAGCTCCATGGGGGTGCTGGTGGTGATGTTAATTAGGGGGGCAGCCTTCCGGGGCAAAGCCTTCCTCTGTAGACAGTGACTACTGGTTTGGATGTGTTGTTCAACATCAGCCCCCCATTTTAGGCAAATAGAATCTGGATCTTACCAAGTCAAGTGTTCTGTCTATGCCAAGGTGCCCCATGTGGTTGTGTAGGGACCTCAGCACCAAGTCTCGAAAGGCAGTGGGCAAAACTACCATTCACAGTGTGTGCAAAAGTTAAAGGCCCAGCTAAATCATGCATACCAACTGGCTCAAACTATGGCTGCCAAAAGAAATCTGGCCAACAAAAAAAGGTATGATAAAAAAGTGAAAGCACTGGAACTCCAGGAGGGAGATCGGGTGTTGCTAAGAAATCTGGGACTGCATGGCAAACAAAAGATTGCTGACAGGTGGCACCATCTCCCTCACATTGTGGTAGGCAGACTAGATGATCTGCCTGTGTACAAAGTAAGGCATGAGAATAATTCAAAAGATCTTAAAACAATGCATTGAAATCACTTATTGCCCATTGGACAAATCTTGATTGAGTCTGAACCCCCAGAAAGTGCCCCCTCTGGACCAGTGACAAGAGCTGCTGCTAAGCAAAAGCAAAGAAAGTCTGCACCTATGGATGCTGCGTTAAAGTCTGCTCCACAGCAAATTCCAGTCGAAGATGACTGTCAGTCTAGTTCAGAGGAAAGTGAGTGTAACTGTGAGTACTACCCCCCTTATGAACTGAGTCAATTGTTTCAAGGCAATCTTCTAGTCAATTGTGGAGATGAAGCTGGGCCTTCTGGATTGTCTAAGCCCCCAGCTTTGTCCCTGGAGCCAATGCTCCCAGAAAGTGAAGTGCAAAGTATCAAGTCGGATGACATGGAATCATTGTGTATGGTTGAATTGTATGAGCTTTCAGAGGAGGAAAATGATGAACTGGGACAGACTGGTGGTATACCAGAAAAATAAGAGTGTGTTAAGTGCCCTGGTAGTTCACTGCCAATGTCAGAAAGCTCCCCATGTGAGCCAAGTGTTGTGGACTCAGAGACTGTAACTCCTGAAGCTGAAAGTGCCCCATGTTCTAGCCTCTCTACCCCAGTGAGAGTTCCCCTAAAGAGTGAAGACACTGCTGAAAGTGGGGATAAAAACACAGAGACTGTAATGGTTCCCCCTCGAAGGACTGGTCGAGCTGTAAAGCCTGTGATGTGCTTAAGCTATGATTCCCCTGGGAGGCCTGTGGACTTGCCTCTCAATGTTGTCCATAAAGGAGTGTTTATGTCCCTGAGCTCATTGCCCAAATTGAGCATCAGTGCTAACTCCAAGTTACTTGTGTTGCCCTCTAGGCATGATGCCCCTGCCCCATCCAGCCCTAAGGCAGCTGATAGGGAAGGGCCCTCTCTCTTCAGGTTTCATGTACAGGAGGTAATAACCTGAGTTATGGTACAATGTGTGTATAATACTGTGTAAAAAGTGATGTACTGAAAAGTTTCAGAAATGTTTCTGGTAAGGTGATATGTTGACTGATGATTACATATATAAGCCTAATGTGATATTGATGTAAATTATATGGTTGTATTGAAATTTATGGGAGTACTTACTTGACGTGGACACCAAGTTTTTCCAGGCCAGGAAGGGTGTAACCCCCTCTGCAACTGGGGGTTCCCAAAAGTCTTCCAGGAGCTTGCCTGAATGCTCCAAGTCTGGGCAGTGCTATTTGAGCCTCCACATACTGTCTCTTTAAGAGCTGTATGCTTGCAGACTTAATTAGTTTGTATGAGAGAACTGTGTATTTAATGCTCGAATCTCGCTCAAGCTGCTGTCAATTCACTCCGTCTCTGCCGTCGCTACATGTGCAGAGGGAACCTTGTTGAAAGATATAACTGTTTGCCAGAAATCATTTAGAGTGACTGAGAAAATGTAGTTTATCTAATCTGTCTTCATTTCAGCACAAACTGTTTCAGTGTAGCTCTTTCATTTTGGTCCTGAATTGCTGACTTGGACCAATCAGGATGATAGGGAGACCTTAAGATGGAGCCTGTGGACGAATCGGAACTTGGACTCTCAATTTTGAGCCAGCCACAAGGGGATTGTATGGGCAGTGATTCTGGGAAATGTAATTTTGACCTTGGCACCTTTTTTTCACCAACAGAGGGAGTCTTATTGTGAGTGACAGCTGAACCAGCCAACAGAATGGTGTGGAGCTAAAGGAAATGCCCTGCTGTGTTACTGGAAAGCTCAGATCAGTTATGACAGTGAAGAGAGAAGGAGCTCTGTGCTTCTACGGTGTATAGTTTCATACGGGAAGTGCGTGTGAGGCCCTGAGTTTCGGCCTGCAGCCGTTTTGAGTGCCAGTTTGGAATGAATCCAAGTTGTGAGGAGAAAGAAGCACCAGAAGTGTGGAAACCAGGCTCACCCTGTAGAAGACTGGAGAAATTGCTGAATCACGCTCGGTCTGTCAGGAACTAAAGCTGCTGTGTGTGCTCCTGGGTATTTTGCAGTAAGTGCGATTGGGATTGAGGAGCAGCCTGCCTGGTATAGTACTTTTCTTTTACATATGAATGTGCGTAGTGCTTGTGCGGAATCACTATTTCCAGTCCCCTGTGCTGTGTGCTGTGGGTTGAAACTGGAAGCAAACCCCAGCTTGTCTCAGACTAAATCTGTTTGCTATAAACTGCAGTGGGGTCCAGTCACAAGGACCTTGTCTCCATGCCTGTTGCTTCCGACAATCCAGAAGAACATCCAACATTCAGTTCTCAGCTTGAGTATTATGAGTACAAATCATGGTATTCCCCTGCAGCCTGTTTTCAATCACAAGTGTGTCATCTAATTCTTGTTTCTTTGCTTCATGAACTGAGCCATCCATCTCCGGATTACAATTGGGTGTTGTGCATATATTTTCTTCTACAGGGCCATATCCATCTGCAACTGCTGGCCAACCCTGGGCAATGGACCTGGCTAGCCCCCAACCTGGGTACCCAGAGTGTGACTTTTCAGACCCTGTATGTGTGCACAGTACTGTGATTTAATGCCACCAATTAACCTGATTTCCCCCCCATGTTACTGTCCCCTAAATAAATCAGATTTGTTGTTGTTATACTATATACTGTCTGTGGTGTTGGTACTTATGGAAACAGTATTGTATTTTGCTGTGTATGTTGTTTAACCTTATTTTACTGGGGGTCCTCAAAGACATGCTGCAGAATCAGTCTCGAGGGTAACTGATGCTTTATGAGTGAACAGTGTGAATACGTGAGGTATTGGGGCTGTAACTCCTGTGTACTGTGTGAGCCACTAGAGGGAACCAAAGGGGGTCATGGTGTCCCAGAGGGCTGTGATCAAGCTAGTCTAACCACTACAAACCCTGACCTCTGGGTGGAGGCACCCGCCATAGAACTTAGGCCCCTCAACCTGTCAGTAGTCAAGCAGGCAGGGGTAGTAGCCCTTGGGATAGCGCCATATGGGGGTTACACAAGAACAACAGGACACAATTTGAAGATGGAGGGGCGATTCAGGGGCAATGTGAAGAAGTATTTTTTCACAGAGAGGGTGGTGGATGCATGGAACAGCCTTCCTGAGGAGGCTGTGGGGTCTAAAACTGTGGGAGAATTCAAGAATGCATGGGACAGACATAATGCAATTTTTGTGGGGGGTAGGAAGAAATAGGCTGTTGGTTAACTAGGATCTGCAGCTTATCTTGTAGGTAGGGAAATGGGCAGACTAGGTGGGCCAAGCGGTCCTTATCTGCCGTCAAAGTCTATATTTCTATGTTTCTATTCTCTTTCTCACCATGACCTAGATTTTGATCTAATTTTGCCACAATGACACTCAATTTGTTCATCCTTTCTCTCGTCATTGTGGTTTGCATTTAATTTTACAGAAGCCCAAATGAGTAGTCATATAAAATACTTAGAACATAAGAAAATGATGGCAGATGGGGACCGCTTGATCCATCTAGTCTGCCCCTTATTTGACCTACTCCCCCCTCCAAAGTATATTTCCTTATTTCAATATTCCGCTATGTCTGTCCCAAGATATTTTGAACTCCTTAACTGTCTTGGCATCCATGACCTCCTGTGGCAGCCTGTTCCATGGCTCCACCACCCTTTCAGTGAAGACAAGCTTCCTAATGTTGCTCTGAAATCCCTTCAGTTAGACATCTGTTGTGGCCTCTAGTATGTGCCTCCTTACTTTCTTGGGAGAGGTTCTGATTCTGCTCTGAGTTGATAACCTTTAGGTATTTAAAGTTTTCTGTCACATCTCCTCTGTTTCTCCTCTGTTCCAGGGAGTACATGTTTAATTCTTTAAGTCTTGTCTCATAGGGTTCATGGTGGAGGTCCTGAACCATCTTTGTAGCTTTCCTTCGCACAGTTTCCAGACGATCTATATCCTTTTTAAGGTGGGGTCTCCAGAAGTGGACACAGTATTCTAGGTGTGGCCTCACCAAGGATCTGTAAAGTGGGATTATCACTTTGCACTTTCTGCTTGTGAGCCCTCTTCTAATGCAAATGAGAATGTTACTGGCTTTCTGTGCCGCCTTCTCACATTGTCTCACTACCTTTAGGTCATTGGATACCATGTTCCCTAGGTCCCATTCTAGGTTTGTGATGGCTAATTATTCACCCCCTAGATAGTAATTCTTTCCTAGGTTTCTTTTCCCAAGGTGCATGACCTTACACTTCTTGATTTTGAACTTCAGCTGCCAAGTTCTGGACCATTCTTCCAGTTTTGTTAGGTCCAGTTCCATCGCTATGGCCCCTTCCTGTGTGTCCACCCTGCTGCAAAGCTTGGGGCCATCTGCAAACAGGCATTCTTTCCCCTCCAATCCACCTGCAATGTCACTGATGAATATGTTGAAGAGGATTGGTCCAAGCACTGAACCCTGTGGAACCCCACTGGTCACCATCCCCTCTCTTGACAAGGAGCTGTTCACTACAACATTCTGGGTCCTCCCCTGAAGCCAGTTTCTCACCCAATTAATAATTTTCTCTCCTACACCTGCATTTCTCAGTTTGTTAATTTTTATTTCTTAGGCAAGTTTGATTATTATCGATGGTTCTGAAAAGGCCTTACTAAAGTCTAGTTATACAACATCTACTGCCCCACCTTGGTTCTTTTGTCACCTAGTCAAAGAATTCTGACCTACCAGATGTGAAGCCATGTCTCCCACTGGTTTTCAGGTATGCCATTATCCTTTCCTTTAGTAACAATTCCATAATTTTCCCCACAACTGAGGTGAGGCTGGTAGGGTGGTAGTTCCCTGCCTCTTCCTTGCTTCCGCTCTTGTGTAGGGGTACCACAGTGGCCTATTTCCAGTCCTCTGGTACCTGTCCACCCTCCAGTGAGTTATTGAAGAGTATGGCCAATGGAGCGGTGAATTCCTCCCTAAGCTCTTTCAATATCCGAACATGAATTCCATCTGGTCCCATAGCTTTGTCCATCTTCAATTTATTTAATTCTTCTAGGACCCTCTCCTTTGTAAAGGGTCTTGTGTCTGCTTCCTGGATGTTGCAACCGGTAGCTAGTGTTGGACCATTGCCATTCTATTCTCTTGTAAAAATGGAGCAGAAGTATTCGTTTAATACTTCTGCTTTCTGTACATCATCCTCCACCTGCTGTCCTTCCTTGTTTCTTAGTCTGACTATCCCCCCAGATGCTTTTGGACAGCTCATGTTCTCTTTCCTGGTGAAACATTTTCCAAACAAATAAGTAAATAAATAACCCCCCGTCTTTCATTTTTCCGAAAACCTATAGAAGGCTTTGTCGCCTCTTGAAATTTCTGCTGCAATTTGTTTTTCAGTCTGTGCTTCCATAGTGAGAGAATAACTAAATATACCACACCAGTGCAAAATAAATTGGGTAAATTATGTTATTTTTGGATATTTATTTTCAATTAGATTACATCATTACCATTCAGAACATGTTATTTCCACTTAGAACACATTATTTATATTTAGAATCTGCAACTATAACATAGAGTACAATGGTCCAGATAAAGAGTTTACAACAGAACAAAAGTAGTATTAAGATAAACAAAGTAAAACACTAAAAATGTTAAAATTATTGTGCCATATATCACATGCACGTATGGGCCTTACTGCTCACTAGTGGAGATACAGGCATTAATTTACTGCAAACCATTATGTTTTCCCATTTATTCCTGTCAAGTTGGGCAGCTATGATCTGTGGGAGAAAGACAATAAACAGTCATGACCATTAGACTGCAGGTTTCTGTCAATGGATTGTTTCAGTATGAGTAAGCTGCACAGCTCAAGAACAGGGGCGGTGCATGTACTGGAAATATGGAGCACAGGGTGAATGACCCCCAGGTCTTTGCCTTGTAATTTAAATATAGAAATTAGATTTTTTTCAGTTGGAAAAGGGCGGCAGTTCTGCAGGAATTATTGTAATTATTCTTATACATAGCTGCATCTACTGAGCTCTCTGCTCTAGGTGATTTGCTGGGCTCCCCAATCCATTACATGAGTGCTCCCACTCTGCTCCGCCTGGGGTCCAGTCCTTCCTATGCTGAATTCCATCCAGCTTCAGTGGTCTGCAGAAAATAGTTTGTCTCCCAGCTTTCTTTCTCAGTCACTACTGGTCACAATTCAGTCCATGCCATAAACAGCTTGAACAGGCCACTGCTGCTGCCGATTCAGGTATTTACCTCCATTACAATATTGCCTTCCTGCAGCAATTCTGACTCAAACTACATTAGCAGGGCAAAGAACAAATCCTCCTGCTGGGTCCTAAAGTCTTCCAAATACTAAAAACACTAGTTGTATAGCACTCTGTCATGGCCTCTGGTTATTACTCTCTGTTTGTTCAGCATGACTGGACCACTGCATCCACTTTGCTGTTCAGTATTCAGTAATTTAGCCTCATCAGCTTGTAAGCTACCTGTTTTGCCTCGGTCATGGGATTGTTTGGCATGCGTTTGCCATACGTACTTGTTCCTTATCCATTCATTCATTCATACATTCATACATTCTCAGTCTCATGTTTCAGTTGGCATACCACGCCTTCCTTCAGTTGTTCAGCCTTGCCTTCATTCATTTCAGCCTGTTTGTACTCCTATGGCAATCAGACTTAGCCATCGGCCTCCTACTATGTTTTTGTAATGCCAGCCATGACCATATCCATTGCTTCCAGGGCTCCCCTGCCCTCTAATCTGAGGGTCTCACTCTGCTCCCATGAAGTCTGCATCTTGAGGGTGGGTCCCTCAACTTGGGCAGTGTTCTTTTCTGCCCCTCAGGTGAGAATGTCCTACACTCTGGGGGAAACTTTAGGCATGCAGATTGACTCAGTGGCACCTCTTGATGTACCATTTAAGGCTTCAGCAACCAGAGGGTGGGGCCTCTAAATTCTCAGGGGCTCCTTTGGCTGTGCAGACCACATTGACAGCCCTTCAAAAGCTATTCATCCCTATGGCCAAATAAGGTTCACCTGATCTCCACCTACTTCTCTTCCTCTGTCCCTCAGGGGTCAAGATTATACAACTACTCAAATTCTGTGCTCCTCAAGAGCTCAACTCTATGCCTTGCCCCTGAAGGATTTAGCTTCCTTCTTAGTCCTCCCCTTGGTTGGAGGCCAGTTAAGTTCCCTTCAGCAGTCATTGCTCTCCCCCCTTCCCACCTTGGGAGATGGGTCTTCTTTATGGGGAACATCCTTTAGCTGCAGAGATCGTCTTGCGGCACCATCACAGCATTCCCACTAGAGGGACAGAGTAAGAGCTCTTCCTCCAAAATACTTCCATACTGAATTGGGTTTCTAAATTGCAATAGCCATGCCACCACTAAATGTATCCCTAGCCTAGAAGGAAGGGGACCAAGGCTTTGGATCTCCAGAGGCTTCCTCCTTTGTGTGTGTGTGGGGGGGTCCTCTCTCTTCCAAACACCACATACTACTCAGTCTCAAATACATCCTAACCTGCTCAAGAGCCTGATGACCCTATGTTTATTTATTTATTTAGTTTTTGTTAACCGGGTTAGGTGCACTAGCCAAAGTTGACTATTTTCAGGCACGACCCGGGAGAATACATACATAAAATGAGATGACATTATGCAATACATAGTATATAGTACAGGTACATAGTATATAGTACAGGTAGGTTAGAATACAGATCAAGTCAGACAGTACTCGAGATAATACATATAGCTATGCAGAGATGACAAAAGTGACATTAGTACATGCAAATAACTGAAAGTGGGCTAAGTGGCAGCTATAAAGACATTTTATAACAAAGCTTGTTTAAAAGTGCAGCAGTGTCTTGGGCGAAATAGGGTGGTTAGCTGTGAGGCATTAAGTGGGATCAAAGCATGTGCAGGGGTCCTGGGACAGGTGGTAATATAGTTCATTTTTGAAGATTGGGTGGGAGTTAGCCTGCCTCGGGGCAGGAGGGAGGGAGTTCCAGGTGGCTGGGGCAGTGCAGTGAAATGCTCTAGAGCCTTTTGAAGTAAGACATCTGGGTATGGTGAGTAGAAATTTGTTTGCCGAGCGTAGTCCATGGGCAGGTGTCTGTGGTACAAGTAGAGCAGCAAGGGAGGTGGGGGTTTGGTTACGGATTACAGAGTCTGTGAGGGTCCCTAGGGAATATAGTCAGTAGGCAGTTGGGGAGAGCCAGCCTAGGTCACTATACAGTGTGCAGTGGTGCTTGAGGCGATGGGAAGAGGAGGCATACCGACATATGTTGTTATACGCAACATCCCATTTATGGAGAGCAGTCTTATGGGCATTAGCAAAAGTGGAGACACCATATGTCAGCGCTGGAAGCAGAATACCCTTGGCAATTGCCAATTTGGCAGATGGTGTTAGCAGGTGACAAGTCTTGTAGGCGATTCCAAGTTTGGCATTTGTTGCTTTACAGGTTGACTGGATGTGCAGACTGAAGTCAAGGGATTTATCAAGGAGGACTCCCAGGTATTTGAAGGATGTAACACAGTCGATGAGAGAACCCCCATAGTCATGGACTAGGAGAGGTTCCTTACAGGCCCTGAGTTTGGGGGAAGTGCCAAATAGCATGGCTTGAGACTTTTTTGTGTTGAGGAAGAGCTTATTAGCATTTAGCCATGTTTGCACATTCCTGAAATCAGAGGAGAGGTTTTTGTTAATGATGTTAACTTTGTCAGCGCTGTAGTAGAGGACAAGATCATCAGCATATAAGATAGCTGAGCAGGAAAGTATGGCATAATCTATGTTGTTGATGTATAGCGAGAAAAGAAGGGGTCCCAGGATGGAGCCCTGGGGTACTCCGATGTCAGTGCTGGTCACGTCCGAGAGAGCGGAGTTGAATCTAACAAGTTGTAATCTGTTTGATAGGTAGTTGTTAAACCAGTCAACTACTGAGGATGAGAAGTTAAGTCTATGCAGGGTTGAGAGAAGCAGGGGATGATCAACAAAGTCGAAAGCTTTCGTAAGATCGATAAATACTGCTCCAGTGAGTAGACCTTTGTCCATGTTGCAGAGTACATCGGTGGAGAATTTGAGAAGAGCAGTTGAGGTAATGTGCCCTTTTCTGAAACCATGCTGAGTGTCTGACAGAAGGTTGTTCTTTGTGAGACAGTCAATGGTTTGGGTTGCAACAATCTTCTCCAGTAGCTTGCTTAGCACAGAGAGGATGGCTATGGGCCTGTAGTTGTTGATATCCTTTGGGTCTCCTTTTTTAAGGATAGGTGTAACTCGGGCAATCTTCCAGAGATCTGGGACAATGCCGAGAGAGAGACAGAGTGAAAATCTTGGCCAGTGGCGAGGCAATCAGTGGTGCCGCTAGCTTCAGGAGTCGTGGCTCAAGTGAATCTGAGCCGAGGCTAGTGTTGTCAGATATGTATGTACAGTATCACAGGGAATATCAGGATATACATAACAAGTAGGAGAAAAAGGTAGTTATTATGCTACAGTTCAAATCTCGGGTGTGCCCTAATGTGGAGTATGGGGTGCAGTTCTGGCCCCCCTATAATAAGGGTGAGAGTCTTATATTAGAGAGGGTCAAGAGAAGGTTTTCTTAGATGATTATGGAAATGAAGGAAATGAAATATGAGTAAAGATTGTATCATATGGGTTTGTTTACCCTTGAGCATAGATGGACCAGGAGGATTCCTGGTCTATTAAGACCATTAGGAATAATTATCTAAGTGAAAACCTAGGGCTACATCTCAAACAAGAGAAGGTATGCAAAAACCCAAAGTCATAGTGTGCAGCTATCAGTGGAGACAGCCAAAACTAACAAAAGAGTGAGGGTCTTCACCCAAAAGGTGATTTATAGATGGAACACGCTCCCTGATGTAGTTTATGCACTATCACAGAATGTTTTAAAAATAAACTCAGTGCATTCAGAGACTCCTTGGGTCATACCTGGGTTTTACCACTGTTAAAGTGGGTGGCAGACAAGTTAGGCCATTTGCCTCCTTACATCAGTTTCTTTCATGTGTTCAAATAATTACCCCAAGATTATTGATGAAATCTTTTGCAAGAGGGTGTTTACCTTGTGGAAGAACGGAATTTCTATATTTTGGATCCAGAATTAAGAAATCTGCTTTGTCCCAGTTAAGATTATAGCCAGAAATGTTCCCAAATTTGGAAATCAAATCATACATTTTACTAAAAGAAACTGGAGTATTTCTATGGTATGGAAATATATTATATGCATGAAGTGAAATTAAATTATCTGTTCCACTTGCAGTTAAGCCCTGATATCCAGCTCAGAATGAAGAGCAAGAGTGAGTGGGTCAGTGAAGAGAGCAAACAGCAGCAGAGAAAGTGGGCATCCCTGCCTGGTCCCCCTAGACAGGCCAAAACTCTCCAACATGTCCAAATGTGTTTTTGCCCTAGCGCTTGGGTTCTTATATCCTATATCTACCCATTTATACGATCTATGACCCTCACCTGCTTTTTAAAGAACCTGTTTATGATAGGGCCATAAGACACTCAAAACCTTGTTGGCATGAAGTGGTAAAATAGTGGAACTGGAAAAAAGGAGCCCCATCCAATATGTATGTCTTTCATGTTGAGCAACCCTCCTTACCCAACAAAGTCTGCCTGTTCTTTATAAATCAGAATATTTATTAATGTACTCAAATGATCAAATAATATGTTTGTGAAGATTTTTATAGTCACTATTTAATGAAAGGATAGGTCTGTTATATTTATATTGAGTGGGGGGTATCCTTTTTCAATATCAAAAGGATGGTCACATCACTGATGGAAAGTTTTCAGTTTCAGAGATGATCACGTGATTGAGGGAACAGAGAAGATGGTCTAATTTTTCTTAAACTGCCAGTAACAATGCACCTAATAGTTAAGATAGATATTTATGCAATTCTGAGGTAAAGTAATTTGGGTTGGGGGTTTCCATCAGGTACAGTGTGATATTAATTACCTCTTAGTTCCTCTGTGGTGATGTCTTTAAATCAGATTTTTTCTGTTCTTCTAATTGTGGTATATCCAACACTGATAAAAAAAAAATAACTTTTTGAAGTCCCACCAGTGTCTCAGGGATGTAGACAGAGCTGTGAATAATAATCTTTAAACATGTTTATCACAATGGTATCTGTAGAAATATTGCTATTTTCCCTCTGGATCATATTGACAGATTTATAGGAGGGGGTCCAATACAAAACAGGGAAGCATAAAATATGGTAGAATGGACAAGATAATGTAAGGGCATAGGGTAGGGGGTAGCTTGTAGGCTGCAGAGGGTACAGTACAGCAGTCTTTGTGGGAACTCTCTATAAGGTGGGAGGGTGGTTGGTATATAGGAGGCTAGGGTTTATGATGGAGAAACTGCACTAGCTCAGGAAGAACTTAGTAGGCTGAGGGGTACACAGATGGTCTCAGGGTCCTGAACTCTCATGCTACAAAGGCCACAAAGGACCAGGAGCACAGACTGAATCAGGGTGAGGGGGGAAGGTATAGTGGAATCTAAGCAATTCCTAGGGGTAGCAATGCAGAACCACTACCAGGTCCTGGGGTCCCAAGAAAGGGACAACATCCATGGACATCTAGAAGGTGAAGTGGGGAATGAAGGGGCAATGGAAGAGGTGAAGTCCCAGATAGGGAAGAGAGGGATTGGGAAGGATAGCACAGATCTTGCCCACACTATACCAGGGCAGACATTGGGGTTGGGGCAGTGGGGAACAAGGGGTAAGGGGGTAATATGGTGATTAGGGGTACACAGGGGATAACAAAAAGAGCCAAAGAAGGCTCGCACACTAGGTGCACAAACACCATGACCACAGATATACTTTTTAAAGTGCTTTTATTGCTCACCATTAAAAGTTAGAGTTCACAGAGAAAGGACACTCTCACAGCCTGGCAAAAAGACCTGAAGGCGTTTTGTACCTACATTTGCCACTTTGTCAAGGGTAAATAAATTATTGCAACTTGTTGCTTAAATACAGATATAGAAAGTGGTGTCATCACAGGTGCATAGAATAAATACAAACAGGTATAAATACATAGATAAATGACCGTCTTGTCTAATCAATTATAACAATGCCCCCTTATACAAATATCACAATTAAGCAACTAAAGGACCAAATAGCTACTTTGAACTGCAACTAGTTAACAGAACCACATTCTTGCTATCAAACAGGAAGGAATGTGCTGAAAAAACAATTGTTCAATTAATTCTTTTAATCTCATTCCCAAAAATCTATGGGTTTCTGCATTCCTTCCTTCAACTGTGACCAATTTCTGTAGTTGACACATGGTTCCTTTTCAAGCGGTTATTCTGGTTTTTACGGCTGCATGGGCAGAGCCCTGCAGAAGTTTTGCATGTAGAAAAGGGCTGACATCATGTTTTCCATCCGTGGAACTGTTTTTCCTCCACCTGACCCTCCCCCAAGAAGCAATCCGCCCATGTTGTCCCCATGGACTGCAGCACTGCACTATATCACAGTGGGTGTTTTTTTTTTTTTATGGGTTTTTTTTGGTACATTTCTGCATCCCTGCCATTTCTGTCCCCTCCCCTTAACAGCAAGAGCGTAGCTACCGATACATCTGGCATGCCATGGCATGCAGCACACCAGTGCGTGGGGGGGTAGCAGTCAATAGCTCAACCCAGTACTAGTGTCGATGGTAGCATCCCAATCTTGGCAAGGCAGGAGGCAGTGGCTGCACTCTTAGAATTCTTTTCTGCAGCTGCCCTCCTCTCCATCTCCTTCCCTCTGCTTGCAAAAATGTACCCTATGATCAATGTGTCTATCCCGTCCTGGTTAAAAAGACTGGTGAACAAACCACCCAGCTCCCCCTCCTCTCCAGCTCCTTCCCTGGGCTTGCAAAAATGTACCCTATGATCGATGTGTCTATCCCGTCCTTCCGATCGGAGGAGAGCAACATGGAATGAGGATTCACGGTAAGAGCTGAATCTGCAACAACTGCACCACCTCATTTGATCATGTAACAGCTTAGGGGCAGGCTTTAAGAAGCAGCCTGGGTTAAAAAGACTGGTGAACAAACCACCTGCGTGCGTTTCAGTTACTCAGCTTGATGTTTGTAAATAGTGCCATTACGCTTGGGTGACCTATGGTCTGGCGGCTCTTGTAGAACAGTCAAAACGTGAGGAAAGGTCAGCTGAACTAGTTGTAGTTGTGGTCCATTCATATGGGTGTACACGGGGTGTGCTGAGAAACCACTGACCATGTTTACACCGTGACCAGATAGCTTCCACTGTGGCAGTGCCTCTACTGTTTGTTTCGGGATGATTAAAGGACACCTTGATCATATTCCGATACTAACCTAAATCCCAATAACGATGTAGCCGTTCAGTCCATGCAAAATACATAAGTAGCACAGGACCGTCACTGTTCAGCAATCAGCTCTCAAGCCCGGCCGAAGTATAATGGTTGGTGGGGCAGAAAGCCACAGTGACCTGTATTGTACCCCAGTCACCAGACATGCATGTTTGTTTAATTGAATTTAATAGCTGTGGTACACCTCTAATGTAAATCCACATGGGAGTTGTGCAGTGCACTTTAGCTGGGTACCTTAATAACAGGTGGATAGCTCGAGGCAGGAATTGTGGTTAGTGTTGAAACATGGAATGTCGGCTGGAAACAGACACTGGGTGTAGATATTATACACCCATTGTGAAGAATATGCGAGAGAATGTAACTAAAAGGAACGCCACACAGATAGGCACTGAAGTCACAAACATACTGTAGCAGGAAGAAAATGCAAGCAGACATGCCGTTTAAGGACATTCCCTTATGTTCCAGCAACCCCATGTCCAGTGGTGGATTTGGGAGGGGGGCGAATGGGACAGTAGCACCCCCATACCTCTCAACTGTACCGCATTACGAGGAACGTTCCTCATTTTACTTCACAAAAGCTACCTGTTCCACATTGTGAGGACTTGTTCCACATTCAGTGTTAACATTTTAAAACAAAAATCTACAGTAAATTATGCAAAAAATATATTCAATTAATAACAGACTTTCTGAATATAAATGCAAACATTTTAACAGTGTTTTGAGCTTCTTAGGTAAAGATTTGATTAAGTGTTCCACATTTTGCTCATTTGCTCCACAGTTTGAGAGGCAATGTTCCACATTTGTGGGACAAAGGTTGAGAGGTATGCACCCCCCATTGTAACCTACTTGCTTGCTGTTGCTGCATTCCACTTTGTTGAAGAAATATGATTTATTGCTTGTAAGAAGAAAATACACATTCTAAACTATATGCAGTACTAAGTTTATATTCATTATGTGAAATGTAGTAAAACAAGATAATATCAAACTATATAAAGGATTAAAGAAATTTGCATATCAGGATGCACCCCCATCGTAAAATCCTGGATCCGACACTGCCCATGTCAAATCCAGTAATTTTTTGCCCAGTACTTGATGGTCATCTAAACATTTAAAATCCCAAACAAAAAGTATGGGTTTTGCATGTAGAAAAGGACTGACATCATGTTTTCCATCCGTGGAACTGTTTTTCCTCCGCTTGACCCTCCCCCAAGAAGCAATCTGCCCATGTTGTCCCTATGGACTGCAGCACTGCACTATATCACAGTGGGCATTTTTTTTTTTTTATGGGCGTATTTTTTTTACATTTCTGCATCCCTGCCATTTCTGTCCCCTCCCCTTAACAGCAAGGGCATAGTTACCGATACGTCTGGCGTGCAGCACACCAGAGCGTGGGGGGAGGGGGTAGCAGCCCATAGCTCAACCCAGTTTAAAATTTTAAAAAATTAGTCTGCCCATTTTCTTCAGAAACTTCATTATGCAGCCTTGGTGGATCTGACAAGAATTTGTTTTTCTTGTTTTCAAATGGTGCAGTTCTTCAGTGTTTCAATGTTCAGTGGTCCCACAGCATAAGACACATATACACCTGTGCTCGAAAAACTAAATCATATGCTAAACTATTGCAGAGCATTCTCAGAACACAGACAAGGAGCAGGGGCTCTGCTATAGTTTAGCATATTGTTTAGTAAATAGGTTTTTGATAGTTTCATGAACTAATGTATTATATTCATGTTACTGATATTGTGTTGTCCTTTGTTTTTTGAACACTGGTGTATATGTGTCTTATCCTGTGGGACCACTGAACATTGAAGCACTGAAGAACTGCACCATTTGGAAACAAGAAAAAAAGCCAGAATAACAGCTTGAAAAGGAACCATGTGTCAATTACAGAAACTGGTCACAGTTAAAGGAAGGAATGCAGAAACCCATAGATTTTCGGGACTGAGATTAAAAAAATTAATTGAACAATTGTTTTTTCAGTACATTCCTTCCTGTTTGATAGCAAGAATGTGGTTCTGTTAACTGGTTGCAGTTCAAAGTAGCTATTTGGTCCTTTAGTTGCTTAATTGTGATGTTTGTATAAGGGGGATATTGTTATAATTGATTAGAGGATCATTTATCTCCAAACTCAGCCAACGGTGCTCACTCCTCTGCCCGCCCACCCAGCAACCAGACATGCTGCATTTATCCAGGGAAGCCCAGCTTCTGAGCCGAGAAACCCAATTGGCTCACTCTCTTGAGCCGAGGTATTCATTGGCCACCTTGCTTTACCCTGATTGGAATGCCTTTCTGCTACTATTATTAGCACTTTTTGGTGCTTATTTTTAAACTGTAATAGCTCTATAACTGTAATTTTGTCCTGCCGACCCTCCCCAGCTCTGACCTCTATTAAATACTCCTTCTCCCCCACTCACTCTGTGCCTTCCCACTCTATTTTCTCTCCTCTCCCACTGTCTTCACTTTGGTCCTCCCCTAAAAGTAAAATAACCACTTTCTTTAATATGGCCCTGCACAAGCCTACCTTATTTTTCTTTCTAGCTTCGTATCGTCTCACATTGGCCCCCTCGGCTCTCTACCCAAACAGTCACTCCCAAATTTCGCCAGCCCCATGTGATTCCCAAACAACCTCCAATGATCCTCACCCAAACTACCACCTTGTATGGCACCCACATGCCACTCCCCTTATTGGTCCCGGGATCCTGCCAGCAGAGATGCAAACCACCACATCACTTATCAGGGCTGTCAGACCAGTTACTTTAGCCATCCTGCACACCAGGAGACTAAAATTTCCTGCCACCTACTCCTTTCTCCTTCTCACCCTCCTCCTTGCTGGGGAAATTGAACCTAACCCAGGCCTTCAGATCAGCCCCCAGCCACTAAGCTCCCACAAAGGACTCTCTATTGTCCATATCAACATTCATAGCCTTCTGCCCAAAATGGACCAACTATACTGCTGGATGTCCGAGCGCTCTACTGATGTCCTTTGCCTGACTGAAACCTGGCTCTCTACAAGGACCCACCGACTCCTCTGTAAATATCCCAAACAACAACCTGCTCAGCCAAGACTGAGAGAAACGTGGTGGTGGTGTTGTCATCTATGCAAAGCAACCCCTCTCATGCTCGGTCACTTTTAAGGAGGCTACCCCAAGCTCCCACGAAGTCCTCCTGGTCCAACTTGCCCTTTCTGCCTGTCTCCCTACATTTATCGGTATATGCTATGCCTCACCTTGACTTGCTCACAATTCTCTTGTCTCCATCATAACTACCCTTCCTGACCTAACCTTCAAAGGTGAGCTAGTTCTCGTAAGTGATTTTAACATGGACTGACTTGCCCCATCTTCAAAGGCACACATTCCCAAAATAGAGTCCCTAAATCTCACGCAACTAGTAAATGAACCTACTCGCTACAACCCTCACTCCCAAAACCACTCCCTACTAGACTGGATCCTCACCTCCCACACACACAGGATAACCTCTTCCAGCATCCTTGCAAATGTGCTAACTGACCACTGCATAACGTACTGTATCCGTAAAACTCACATGACCAAGTCCACACCAAAGTATATTAATACTCGCTCCCTAAATGCGCTGGACACTGAATCCCTGCTAGCCAGCCCTAGTCACGCAGACTGGAGCCAGGTGTATTCTGCCCCTGACATTGACACTGCCCTCTCCAGCTTTCTGCACACATTCATGATGATCTGGTGCTTCCATGCCCCTATAAAGAAACTTAGGGTAAAAAAGCACCACCATTAATGGATCTCTGCTTCCATCCTCACCAAATGCAAGGTCAGAGACAAAGCCTGATCTACTTTCAAATTGCACCCAAACCCTATAAACAGACAGGCATACAACTCCCTCCAAAATGCCTGCACTAAGGCCACTAGACAGGCAAAAGCTGACTACTTTAAATCACAGCTTGTCCATGCTCACCCTTCCAAATTCTGGAATTCACTCACTTCTTGATCCTTCGATACAGTCCTGCTTGCCAGCCCTCAAGCATCATGGCCAGCCTATCACCGACCCCAGTGACATTGCTGACACCCTAAATAAATTCTTCACTTTTTGCACCATACCTCATGGCCCTCCACCCAACACTGCTATCCCCCCACCTCCCCATCACCAAAATTATTTCAATTTCTCTCCCGTCTCCAAGCATGAGGTCCTCACCACCCTATGCTCTTTAAATAGTGGTAAATCCAGCCCAGGTGGACTCCACCCCAAGTTCCTGCAGATCTCTGCCTCTGCAGTCACCAAGCTACTCACCTATCTACTCAATCTCTCCTTTTCCTCAGGCACAGTCCCTCAGTCCTGGAAATCCGCCTCCGTTATCCCCCTCCACAAAGGTGTCGACACATCGATTCCTGGTAACTACAGGCCAATCTCTCTTCTCCCAGCCCTTGCTAAACTGTAGGAATACCTCACTCACTCCAGGCTATCGGAGTATCTTACCACATACAATCTCCTATCACCCTTACCAGTTAGGTTTTAGAAAACAACATTCCACCACCTCCTCACTCCTGCGGGTCACAAATCACATTCACACTGCCTCTGACAAAGGCCCGCTAACTGCCGCTGTTTTTGTCGATCTTGCCAAGGCCTTTGATTCCGTGTCCCACCCTCTCCATCTATCTAAACTAGAGGCAGCTGGCTAAGCCCCCATCACGTTAGAATGGTTTAACTCCTACCTCTCAAACAGAGCACAGTTGGTCAGAATCTCGGATGTCTCATCCACTCCCCTCCCCATCCCAGCAGGGGTACCACAAGGCTTTGTCCATGGTCCCGTCTTTTTCTCCCTTTTTATAAACTACCTTCCCTCTGCCTGTACAAAATCCATCATACACATGTATGTGGATGACACCATCCTCTTTACCTCAGGACCATCAACTCACATAGTCCAACATACTCTCCAATGTGACTTCAATAATATTCAGCAATGCTTCAGTCAAAACCAACTAAAATTAAACACTACCAAAACCATATCTGTGATCTCTGGCACTGCTCAGAAACTTAGCAAATCATCCCACCCATCCCCCATCACCTCCCTGGATGGAACTCCATTAGACCAGGTCACAAAATACAAATATCTGGATGTTTGGCTTGATCCCTACCTTTCCTTCACATCCCACATAAATGCAACTGTCATCAAACTGCACCCCAACCTGGGCATGCTTTATCAGCACCAGGATTCCCTCCCACTCCCAACTAGATGTCAGATCCTAACTAAAATTATCCTCTCCATCTTTGACTATGCTGACGTGGTCTACGGTACCGCTTCTGGTTCCAACCTATCCAAGCTTGATACCCTCTTAAACTCCTTATATTTATTTATTTAGTTTTTGTTAACCAGGTAAGTGCACTAGACAAATCCTTCCTATTTTCAGGCACAACCTGGGGGGAGTGGGATACAGATGAATGCCAACTGACCTTGAACCAGATTAAGCTGTTGGTGGTATTTTTAGTGAATGAAGGAAATTTGGCCAGGACATTGGGGAAATTCCCCTACTCTGCTGTAGGGGGAACACTTGTCTACTAAAATCCAAAATGGCGGAGGTCAAGCAGATGATGGAGGAACTTCAAACAGCAGGGCTGGATTTGCTCACCTTGGTTTTGAAGAAAGTTCGACTAAAGAAAAAGAAGATAAGGGTTTAACTTCTGTTACTGGCTTGGAACAAGACAAACAAAATGAAGTGCAACAACAGGTAAAATATCCTTTAAATAATCAAAGTACTGGGGAAGGGAGTGGATGAGATACCCGAGATTCTGACCAACTGTGCTCTGTTTGAGAGGTAGGAGTACTGATATTGATATACAGCATGATACAGCCCCATGTACTATTTCTGAGGAAGCCCTGCTGAGAAATGTTTGCAATCAAATAAAGAATACCTATTAAAATTATTAAATGAGGATGAAAGCACTTCTAAAGCTACGGACAATATTTCTTCCAGAAGTGAGTACTGCTCACCTCAAGTTGACAATTTCTTCACAATTTTTTTCACCTGAAACGGAGAATCCATCTCAAAACACTGTGCATCAACCTACTTGCTCTATGGTAACTCTCATTTCCCTACAGAAAGGCCGCACGGCAGATCCTGCACAAAGACATGATACTTGGACTCCCGAAGCAGCTTTGCACGCTGCAGGTTGGCAACAAAATGAGGAATGCACCACCTGGTCCTCACCTCGACCAGTTACAGCAGCTGAACTCAAACAGGTTTGCAACTTACAAGGAAATGAAAGACACTCAGATCAATACATCCACGTCACAGGAATGACAACAGTTGTTGTGTCAGTAGCACCAGGCAGCTTTTCTAAACATATGGGCACTTCAGGTTCCGATTCTACACCAAACAACACTGTCCCAGGACATGAAAAGGAATCAGCAGGTCAGGATGCACCTGAAGATCTAAAAATACTACATATGTCCGATCTTTTCAAAAATAAAGGGGAACCTGCACAGTGACAACATGCTGTAAGACTAAGATTTACTGGTAATATTGATTTAGCTCCTGACAGAAAAGTCTTGTTGCATAAAATGTTGAAGGAGTGTATGGGAATCCAACCTCATGAGCTCTTTGCGGTAATACATGTGAAAGGTGAACCCACATACAACGTGAGTTTTAAAACTAATCAAACTTTAGAGAGATTTGGGGCTAAATATCCTCAGGTGTCAAATACCAATCTATGGCAACCTTTTTTTCCTATCCCATTAACAAAACCCACAATAAAAATTATAACATTGCTATTTAGAAATGAAAGCGTAAATATTTCAGATGTACAGTACTGGATGAGACAACGTTGTTCTATTCCTGAGGCCTCCATCCCCATTTTAGATGAGGACTTAGTGTAGACAGGGAACTGGAGAATAAAAGTCCAACTAAACAACACAGATCAAGGTATCTAACATCTCCCAGGGAGTTTCTTTATTGGGAGGGACAGAGGTTTGTGCTTTTATCAGGGGCAACCTAGAACTTGTCACAAATGTGGCGCACACACACACCTAAGTTCTGTGTGCGATAAGCCAAGATGCAACCTTTGTTTAGAATATGGGCATGTAAGTTTAGGCTGCTCAAACCCCCTGAAGTGCAACCATTGTGAGGAGGACGGCCATTCCTATCAAGGCTGTCCCTGGGTAGAGAAGAACAGATTAGACAGAGCACAACAAGACCCTGTTAATTTATTAGAGAAGCGTCAAGCTCAAGAAGCAAAAAAGAAATCTGAGGTTCAGATCTCCCAGGATACTGAACCAGCGCCAGCTTCTTCAGACACACCTTTTCTAGTCAAGCAGCCCAGGAGGCCCTTCCCCAGGACGATTCTCAAACAGAAGATGAGGCCTTCTGTGCAGGGTCAGAGGACATGGAGACAGCATCTATGCTGCCCCCCACCTTCAGAACATTCTCAATTTAACCCAGTTAGCGGGAAGAAAAAAAGAAGTAAAAGAAAGGCAGAACAAACTCTCCCAAAGGTTTCTTCAATTGTAACATGAAATAAATTTTAGGCAGTAGCACAAAGACTTCAATGGGGAGACATGGTGGAGGATGAGGGAGACTGAGATTCCTCCTCTTCCTCAAGAGCAGAAAGTTTTTCAGACCCCCAGACCTCTCAGATGAGTAAACAGAAACATACTCACCATAGGAAGGTCCCCTTGAATACTCCTTCATAATTAAATATGGAGAGGGGACAGTGGCTTTATATTCTTACGTTGAATGTTTGCAGCATTAAAAATGATAGGAAGCAGTTGTCCACTTTTCAAATATTAAAAGACCTCCTGAATAAAATTATTTTCCTTCAAGACACTAGGTTAAAATCATTATACGAAATACAACAAGCTAAAGAAATCCTGGGATATAGGTTCATCCTTTTGGTCACAAGGCCCAGATACCTGTGATGGTGTAGGTATTCTCTTAAGGGGATCTAAATTTTCAATACATAGAGTGTTGGATATCTGCCCAGGAAGGGCTTTATTGTTGGATGGTTGTTTGGGCCCACTTTTCTTCCGACTAGTGAATGTTTACACTCCTCAAAGCATTGCTTTGAGATCAGATCTTTTAGGCATATTCAACCCTATCGACATGCAAACAAAAATATAGTCCTAGGAGGAGATGTTAATTGCCCACTCAATCTAGCAGACAAAGGGGGTCAAACAACAAAGCTTTTTGGGGATACAAACTGTTTGAACAACATTTTAAAAACAGCTGATTTAAAAGATAGCTACGTGGAAATACACAATGTGAGGGAAAGAACTTTTATAAAGGGCCCATTGGCTACAAGAATCGATTATGTTTTCTTATCAAAAAATCTTAGAACATTTCAGACTTCCATTATCCCTTGTGAGACTTCCGATTACTTATCTGTCTCAATCTGTTGCAGTCTTCCTTCCAGAGAGCAAGCTAGAAGGAGGAAATTCCCCAGGTGGAAGTTAAATAATCAACTGTTAGTTATACCAAATATTAAAAAGAAACTTTTCTCATTATTACAGACTAGATTCACAGTTTTGGAGGCATTTGATTCTGTAAAAGATTGGTGGATCGATACAAAACAGGAATGTAAGAATTTTTTTATTCAAAACACAGCAAATATTTCAAAGTCAAAATATTTTCAGTATCTGGGCCTAAGAGAGAAACTTTTTCCCCTCATTTCTCACTCCTATGAGTATGGCACAGATTTAACTCAATATATTCAAGAAATTAAATCAAAAATGGCAAATATACAATATAATAGGGCAGAGTCTTTAAAGAAAGAAGCACAGTTTGGCACACACGGTACTAAACCATCCTTGGATATATATAAGAGCTGTCAGGACAGGGTTAGTCACACGATTTTAGACCAAGTGAAAGATCCTTTCTCAGGTGAATTATTTTCAGACTGGTCCAGTATACAAACTCTGACCCAAAAACACATTTTTGCCATGTTTGGAACCCCTTCTGAGGCAAAATGGGATGACATCTACCTAAATGAACTAAATCCCCCGACCCAAGTCTGATGTCTCAATTATCTGTCCCGATTACCCTGGAAGAAACATATAGGGCTTTATCCAGATTAAAGAAAAACACAGTCCCAGGACTAGATGGTCTAACTATAGAATTTTATGCCACATTTTCTAAATATTTAGTCCCTATATTAACGTATGTTTATACTGATATTATGTCATCACAATCTCTCCCAACAGAATTATCTCATGCATTAGTAATTTTGTTATACAAAAAAGGAGATAAAAGTGATTTACGAAATTGGTGTCCCATAAGTCTTTTAAATGTGAACTATAAGATACTGGCCACCGTTTTGTTAAATAGATTATCAATAGTTGCAGAAACAATTATTAGTCCAATGTAGTCTTGTGCTTTACAGAAGAGATCCATGTACCATAATTTGGCACTTCGGAGAGAGGTAATATCGAATAAAGGGGATGGGGACACAAAATACCTTATTCTAACTTTAGATCAGGAAAAAGCTTTTGATAGAGTTGATCACCACTATCTGTTTCAAGTCCTGGCAAAATACGGGATTCCGGAATCTTTTATTTCATGGATTAAAATGTTATATGAATCGTATTTCATTACTCCATATATCAATGGGGTTCAGAGCAACACCTTCAAAGGCCTGAAAGGAGTTCAGCAAGGTTGCCCTATGAGTCCTTTATTATATGTATTTCAAATAGACCCATTCTTAAGAAAAATGTCAAATTGTAGTAGCATTCCCAAAATCAGTGGTGCCATTTTGAACATTTGTGCATATGCAGATGATGTATGTATCTGCTCTACCCCAAATTTAGATGAATCTGTACTGACTGGCGAGATTTTGAATTTTGAAAATATATCAGGTTCAAAATTAAACTATAGCAAGAGTATGGGCTGTTATACCCTTATGAGGCAGTTCAAGATTCAAATTCCACAGTTTCCTTTGCAAACATCACAGTGTCTACAAATCCAGTAAAATTATTAGGCATAACATTTGGAAGTCAAGACGATGCTTCCCTAAATTGGTCATGTGCAATATAAAAAGCAGAATATACAGTGACAGCTTGGAAAAACAAGACCATTTCTAAAAGAAAGCATGTTTCTCTACTATACTCCTTACTAGTTCCAATATTTTTGCATATTGCACACATTTTTCCACTACCAGCTCAACTTGAAGGAAAGGTAATGAATGTCTTTTTTCATGGGTTTTGGGGGAGCAGATTGAATCCTGTGAAAAGGATGTATACCTATCAGGACTATAGTTTGGGGGGGGTTCAGAATGATTCACCCTGTTCTTTTCTTTTTCTGTATCTTTGTCTATCAAAACATTGTCCCTATCCTCTCAACTCCATGTCCTATATGGTTGAGAAATTTAAAAATGATATTACAGGACTTTTTAGTCAGTTGGACTTCTCTCCTAGGTTTACCTAATTCATTAAAAAAACTAAATATTCCCTGTTACTTATCCCCGGTTGGCAATAAAATCAAAGGATGGAATGTTTCAACACTACGACTTACTAAGAATTCCAGAAGATCCTTTTATTCCGTCATCATAGTAGAGCACTTTCTTGCAACCTCAGCTAAACTTTTACCTTATAAGGACCATCTAGATAGTATATTTCTACAATTAATAGATAAACACCTTCCTCTTAAGGTATGGGATATAACTTGGCTTTACTGCCATGACTGGGTTGGGGTAGGGAACTCCCACAAGCATAAACAGTTAGAAGAATGTATGTGTCCCAGAATATCTTGCCCAGGGATATTAGAAACTCAGGAACATTTCTATCATACATGTCCATTTTCCCAAAGTTTCTGGTCTGAAATTTCAAGGGCCTGGGGTGATAAGATCATTGCCCAAACATCCTATGAAATGATTGTGTTAGGTTTATTTCCGACATGTTTGAATATTTATAATTCTAGTACACTGAGACTATTTTTTTCTCTTTGTAGGCTTTATTTGTGGCATGCGAGGTGTGCCCTAATATTACAACAGAAAGAATACGGGGTACACCAAGTCATAATGCGGGTAGCACAACATTAAGGGATATATATGATAAAGAGACTGTGAGACATAACTCTAAGGCTTCAGTTTTATGGAAAAGATTTCTATGGTTTAACAATATATAAATGTAGTAGGAATATGGGTGAGGTACACATGGAACTTTCATTGGTTTAAAAAACAAATGCACACAGGGTTGTTAATTTAGTTAAACATAGTGGAAATATTGTTCTTTTTTTTTTTCTGTATTTAAGTTCCCAGTGCTTATTGGGTAAAAGTCTCTTAAATTACTTTTGGTTTGCAATGTATGAAGTAATATATGCTCATGTTTTCTTTTCTGTTTTCCTGTTCTTGATTTTTGCATAACACTGCTTGATTATATTTTATTTTTATGTTTATCAATAAAAAAATTCCCCTATTTTTTTCGATAAGTGCCATGGGATCTTTAACATCCACCTGAACTACCACCAATCCAGGCAGATGGGACCTCGGTTTAACATCTCATCCGAAAGACAGCACCTCAGGGGTGCAGTACCCCTCTCATGCTGCACTACAGTGTCAGTACTGGGATATTAACCCAAGTGCCAGATGTGGAAATTGAATCCCACAGCCCTCTGATCTCCCAGCCTCAGAGGCAAGTGTGCTACCTACTGAGCCACTAACACTGCTACTGACACTTTTGCCACTTTGTGACAAATTCTCCCCTCAGAACACATCACTGTGACCTGTATTCTCTCCTTGGACTTACCCCACTGTCCCACAGGCATTATATCCACTCCCTAAACCGTATATCTAAGTTCTGGTTTAACATGCTACCCTCCTACCTGTCAGATTGCCTTTCCCCCATAGCCATTACACCATATGAGCTGAGGCACTGAAATGTACATGTGTTCAGCATCCCTCGCCCATCCTCCTCAACAGGCCTCACCGCTTTCTACTTCTGGCTCCCTAGTATGTGGAACAGACTTACCCCCTCCATCATGAGTTCCTCCCCTTTTGTCTCCTGCAAGAATCAACTTCATTTCATACTACCATCCCCCTGCCTCTGCTGCAGATGACTAACTCTATAACCCCTCAGACTTTTGCTACTTCTGCAGCTAAGCACTTTCTTTATCCATCTTCTATATGCACATGCTATCTGTTGATTTCTTGCCATGTATTCTCTAATGACCTAAACTGTGCAATGACCCATGTGTACTACTGCTAAAAATTATTTGTAACTACTGTAAATCCAACTGTATTGATTTTCACTGTATTCCTGAAAATTAATCTGTCCTTCTTGTTAAATTTTCTAACTGTGACTATACAACTGTACCACTTGCATACTGTAACCCACTGAAAACATGTATTCTACACTAAATGTGTGTGTGTTTTATGTTAATTTGTATGCAACTCCAACCCTTCACCCTGGGTCACACCTGGAATTGAGCCTCGGCTCAGTATGCCTTTCCCAGTTACCAATTGTTTAAATAAATAAATAAAATTTATACCTGTTTGTATTTATTCTATGCACCTGTGATGACGGCACTTTCTATATCTGTATTTAAGCAACAAGTTGCAGTAATTTATTTACCCTTGACAAAGTGCCAAATGAAGGTAAGAAATGCCATTGGGTCTTTTTGCCAGGCTGTGGGAGTGTCCTTTCTCTGTGAATTCTAACTTTTAATGGTGAGCAATGAAAGCACTTTAAAAGGAATACCTGTGGTCACGGTGTTTGTGCACCCAGTGTGTGAGCCTTGTTTGGCTTTTTTATTAATATATTTTGACCCATGCATCTTATTTTCTTAGTGCTTTTTTGTATGCTGTTGATTGATTTTTAGCTTACACCTTGAAGGGTATAACTCCATGACCATTTCTCACCACTGATAAAGTATTTTGAAAGGCAAAATGACAGAGATACAGCAGAAGGCTAATAGTAGTAATAAGGACACGTGTCAGGACCCCCACAACCTGTTACGGGAATTGTTTACACACATTGGAAGTTCGAATCCCCTATTGTTGGTGGCAGACCCAGAGGTGTTGGTGGGAGTAGAAAACAGTGAGCCTGAAATGAATATATGCAAAGCTTTTTTTGCGCTAGATAAACTAGCTTTAAAAGCACATCGTGTCTATAGGCAACAGTCGACCCTGGAGGCATATCTTGCGGTTAATCAGGTACCCTGCAGACTTTGTATTTTGAAATGGCCAGCATTCAGGCAGATCAGGGAGAGCCTTATGTCTATTTGGAAGGAGGCATTGTTAAAAAGTAGTGTGCTCCTTATACAAGTCATACAGACTCAAATAAACTGCAGTCTGAGATCGAAAATGACCTAAAGGCTTGTGAGCAACAGGCAAAAGTTTTTGAAAAGGACCCAGAATATGAGCCATTTTGAGCAATTTAGAAAACTCAATTGCCAGAGTTAAAGTTAAAAAGATTAAAGCCTCTAAACAAAAGAAGCTTTTACGAGACTAGTGTGATTATGAAAATGGCTGGATTTTTGATTGGACCAAGCAGAAAAACCAGCAACAACAACAAAAATAAATGTTAAAAGTTACACAGATGACTGAAAATACCCACAGTGATGCAGACTTAGAAAGTGCAGGCTCGAAGTTTTTTTTTGCCAGAAGAGATAATGGACCAGTTGACAACAGGACCAAGACAGAGCCCACGGATCTGGTTTCAGCCATCGGAGGGAGGGGAAGGAGTCGCCGATGATGGGGGAGATGAGGGAACCAATGAGGGGATGAGGAACACCCGAGGAACCAGACCACAACAACAGTCATGAGGGACAGTATCGCAGGAGGCAGAACTGGCAACAGGGTCAGAGCCAAGGACATCACTACTACCAGAGGGGAAGGCAATATTGACTGTGGTGAATTTGTCTAAGCATGACTTAACAGAAGCAGAAGTACAAGTCTTATTACTTGGTATTACTTGGTATTACTTGGTTGGGTGAGATACAAGGAGGCAATGTGCCCATCGAGAGTATCTCCCACAATGTTGTGGATCATTATTTGTTAACAGTTTCTAACCATGAATCTAATTTAGTTTTAAATGTTTCAAAATTGGTAGTATTAACAAGGTCATTGTGTAATTTGTTCCATATTCTGGGAGCCCTAATTGTAAAAAAGTGTAATATTTTATTGGTATTTGCTTTTGGAACAATTAACTGTTTGGTGTGTAATCTGGGAACTAGTTTTTTTGTTGTGTAATTTAGTCCACATTGTTGCATCAGGTTTGGTTGTTTCAAAATTTTATGAAGAAACAGGAGATCTCCTCTCAACCGCCTAGTTTCTAGTGAATTAAGTTTTAGTTTTTTTAACCTATCTCCATACGGTAAGTGTGCCAAATGTGGTATCATCCTTGTTGCTGTTCTTTGGATGCTCTCAATGGTAGCTATATCCTTATTGAGATATGGGCTCCAGAATGGTGACCCATAGTCAGAATGTGGTCTAACATACATCTTGTACAAAGGAATAATACAATTTTCAAGTTTTGATACAAATGTACAATTTATTCTTCTGAGTAATCCCTCTGAGTTTTTGGCTAATTTGTTACAATGATCACTAGAAGATAATTTGTTGTTAATATTAATTCCAAGGTCTTTTTCACAAGTTGTTGTTTTTAATAATATATTGTTTAGTTTATACAATTGATGTGGATTATTATTACTTAGGTGAAGTATGGTACATTTATTGTTGTTGAATTCCATACCGTTTAGTAATGCCCATTCCTCCATTTTATGTAAATCTGTACACAGTTGGTTCATGTTATCTGGTGTATCAACCCTTCCTCCCAGTTTAGTGTCATCAACAAACTTTGATACATAAGTATTTGAGCTAGTCTGCATATTGGAAATAAATATGCTGAACAGGACAGGCCCGAGCACAGAGCCCTGTGGTACCCCACTGGTCACCCCACCCACGTCAGACAGGACTCCATTAATTCTAACTCGTTGGGTCCTACCTGTTAACCAGTTTTTCACTCAGTTAGTTAGGCATGCTGAAATTCCTAGTAGTGTCAATTTGTTGATTAATTTTGTGTGGGATACACGATCAAAAGCTTTACTGTAATCTGAAAGAATAATGTCCATGGGGATCCTTACATCCAATTCATGGTGAATTTGATTATAGAAAGCAATTAAATTTGCAGTTGTTGAATGTCCTTGTTTAAAACCATATTGTGTGGTATCTTGAAGGTTTAGATACAAAATGTCTTCTTCCACTAGGGCTTTGATAATTTTTTCCATTACTTTACATGGCACAGAGGTTAGACTAAAAGGTCTATAGTTTTCTGGGTTTGATCTGTTCCCTTTTTAAAAAATGGGTGTCACATGTGCTGTCAACCAGTCAGTGGGAACTGTTGATTCATTGAGAGATTTACTAAAAATAATAGCCAGTGGTGTGGATACTGTATCAATAGTTTCTGTCAAAAATCTGGGATTGATCATATCCAGTCTAGGACTTCCTTTTTTGTTTAATGTTTTCAATGCTTGTTTAATTTGATTATTAGTTATCAGATAGTTGTGATTATTAGGTTGTTTTGGTGTTGTAGGCTGGTGTGTGTCCATGTGTGAAAAAAACAGAACAAAAATACTTGTTTAAGTGATTGGCTGTTGCTTTATCTGATATTGTTGGTGTGTTATTGATTATTAGTGGTCCAACTTGTCTAGTATTACCTTTGCTCTTATTTAAATAAGAGTACAGTGATTTTCGGTCATTTTTTGTATGTGCTATCCTGAATTCTAAGTTACATTTAGATTTCACAATTGCTGATTTGAGTTTTGTTACAGAAGCCCTATATGATAATAAAATTTCATTATTGTTTGGCTTTTTTTAGTTTAGAAAAACATCTTTCTTTTTGTTTAATTAATGTTCTGATGTTGTTATTTAACCATTTGGGAATATATCCTTTTGGATTATATTTATTTTTTATTGGTACATATTTGGATTCCAAGTCCAGAATAATTGCTTTGAAATTGTTCCAGGTATACTCCACTGATAGAGAAGAAAGAATATGTTCCCATTTTACGTCCTTTAAATAACTGTTAATTAATTTAAAGTCTGCTCTATCATATTGTTTGAGTAATATGTTGTTTCTTACATATTGTTGATGTTGGGGTATACTAAAAAATATAGATTTGTGATCACTATTCCCAAGAGGGTCTAGCAAAGATAAATTAGAAATATGAGTATCAGTTGTGGTAAGAAGTAGATCCAAAATATTGTTTCCTCTGGTGGATTCTGAGATAAGTTGATCTAAACCCAGGTCGATTATCCCGGAAAGAAAAATATTTTCAGTGTCTGCTTTACCACTTAAATTGTCCCAGTTAATACTTGGCATATTGAAATCTCCATTATTATAACATTATCTTTTATTGCTATGTTTTTTATTTCAGCCACAAGTGAATTAGTGTAATCAAGGTTTTCGTTCGGTGGTCTGTAACATGTCCCCAAGAGTATTTCTGGTTGTCTCTTAAATTGAATTGTAACCCATAAACTTTCTGTGTTTGTTAAGATGTTATTTTCAAAGGAGAGAATGTGGTCCCTAATATACATACATACTCCACCTCCTTTTTTGTGGGTTCTATCTTTGTCATAAAGTTTAAAACCAGATATATGTTTTGTCCAAACAGAATCAGTCTCCAACCATGTTTCTGTTATTGAAATAATATCAGTGTTGTGGTTAATGATTTTGGCCTCCAGTTCAGCCAATTTAATGGTATTTAGGGATCTTGCATTTAGTGAAAGAACATTACATAATGTGTAATTATTGTTTTTGTTAGTAAGAGATGTGGAAGTGTATCCATTCTCCCCCAAGGTATTTAGTTTAAAGCTTTGTGAATGAATGTAGAAAATTTCTTTCCGAGAATTGTACTCCCTCTTCTACTTAAGTGTAGGCCATCCCAACAATAGAGGGAGGGTCTATCAAGAAAGTCTTCCCAGTGTGTTAGACATGTGATGTTCTGTTTAAGGTACCACTTCCTCAGCCACTCATTTAGGGCTTTGATTTTATTTGTGATGCCTGGAGTAGCTCTGGGTATAGGAAGTATTTCGGAAAAGCATATGTCACATCCCTTCTCAACTAATACGTTATTTAAAGCTACAAAATCCTCTTTTAGTTCAGTTAGTGTATTTCTGTGAATGTCATTTGTCCCTGCGTGGACAACTAGTAGTGTCCCTGGGGGTTGATTATTTAGTATGGAATTGGCCATGGATGTGATGTCTGAGACTCTTGCTCCTCTAAAACTGGAGCAGGCATGATTAATCTTATCAGGGTTACATATTAATCTGTCTGTATGTTTGATAACTGAGTCTCCCAAAACAAAGACTGGTTTAGGACCGTGAACAATTATGGGGGTTGTTGTACTGTCATTTGTTTGGATTAATCTAGGTTGTGATAGGGTTTGTTTTCTGGGTTTTATTATAGGGTATGTTGGTGGTTCAAGATTTGCTGTGGAAGGTGGCGCTGTTGAACTAGTTCTGTGTGTTTTTATTAATGTGTTAGAGGTGTTTAACTCTGTAGTTTGAGGAGTGAAGTCATCTACTTGTTGTAGTGAATCAAATCTATTACTCAGCAATAATTGTGGAGTACTGGAATAGACCTGACCACCTCTTCTATGTTTTTTTTTATTTAGTGGTACTAGCGCCCATGTGTCATCTAATCCAATTGACTGAAAGGTCTGTCATTTATTCCTACAACTGATGTGAATCCATATGACAGCACAGTAAAATAAAGCTTAGTCTGAAGCATTTTTTTACTAAGAGGAATGAAAACGTAGTACAACAAGGGACAGATCCATTTAAGAACAAATCCTGTTTCTGTCTCCCCCACACCCCTGGTCCCAGTCATTATGGCTTTTGAACAAGTTTGTGAGAGGGAACTAAAGCAAATCTGGGAATGTGAAAGACCTCATTTTTATGTAAATATGAATATAGGTGAAGCAAGTGCCCCAAATAATTTGAAAAATAATAGAGAAATTACTATCACAAAGGTGGATAAGGTGGGCGGGGTGGTGATTATGGATTCAGAGAAATATGAAAGAGAAGAAGTATTGAGGCAACTAAATAATAGAGAAGTGTATCAGAAATTGCCTATGGAGCCCTCTAAAGAAGTTAAAGAGAGAATAAATGTATTGCTAAAGGAATCACATGATAAGGGCTTAATAAACTATACATTGTTGAAATATCTAACTGTTCTGCATCCAGTACTGGCAACAATATATGTATTACCTAAAATAGATAAAAATCTAGTAGACCGCCAGGGCTGCTCTATTGTTGCTAGTATTGGTAATGTGACAGATTCCAGTTCTAAGATCATGGGTTCCTTTCTCAAACCCTTAGTAACTCAGCTTCCATCTTATCTAAGAGATGCTACAGATTTATTGTACAGTTTGAATGATGCTGTGTTTTTGCCTGACTCTTTTCTTGTTTCATTAGACATGGAATCACTTTACACCAGTATTCCTCATGAGGAGGGTTGGAGGCAGTTACTTATTATCTGGAGCAGTTTGGTGAATATGATATGGTGTTCATTAGATTTTTGGTGAAATGTTGTGAACTTGTATTGAAGAATAATTGTTTTTATTTTGGGGGTAAACATTACCTTCAAATGACAGGAACAGCAATGGGAGCAACATTCGCTCCAAGTTATGCAAATTTATATATGGGCTTGTGGGAGCTTAGTACAGCATAAGATCCTGACTTAAATCCATTTTTCAGATATATTATGTATCGTCATTATATTGATGATTTCTTCTTTGTGTGGAATGGTACAGAGGGGCAACTGCATGAATGTTTGGTTTATTTGCATCAAACTAACTCTTTTCTTAGATTTTCAGCCAAATGTAATCATACGGTAATTAATTATTTTGGATGTGATTATAATAAAGATCTACAGGGGGCAATAGTGACAGATTTATTTAGAAAAGAGACAGACACCAATTTAGTTTTAATTGCTTCAAGCTGCCACCCCAAACACTTAGCCAAGAATATACCTAGAGGTCAATTGTTGCAAATACACAGAAATGGTGGTAATGACAACCTTTATGAAGAAAGAGCAGGAGAGGTGACATTAAGGTTTCAGCAACGTGGGTATGCTAGAAATTATGTTGCCACAGCAAAAAAATGGGCTGCTACACAGGATAAATCCACCTTACTTGCTCCTAGGGAAAGAGTAGAGATTGATAATTCAGATAGGCTTAAATATATTACTATCTATAATAAGAGATCAAATGATATACGAAGTGCTATTTTAAAACATTGGCACATCCTACAAGCGGATCCCATATGTGCCCAGTTTACACAAGAGCCACCCATGTTTGTGTATAAAAAAGCTAAGAATTAGGGAGATATGTTAATGCATTCATTACAACTGGAAAAAAACAGATATTGGGAATGTAGCAAGTAGTAATAGTCGGATGTGCCCCTTGTGGCAAAAGTAAGTTTTGAACGTACATTAAGAAGTGCAAAACTTTTAAGAACTATACCACTGGTAAGGAGTACAGGATAAATCAATTGATTACCTGTGAAACCAGTGGCATAGTATATAGAGCAGAATGTAAATGTGGAGCGAACTACATAGGGAAGACCACTAGGATATTTAAATTACGAACAGGGGAGCATATGAGAGATATTGAGAATGGTAGAAACGAGAATGTGATAGCAGCACATATCAACTTTAGTGACCAGAAGGAGCAACATAAATGGTGCTTTTATGACCTAGAACAAGTCACCCTAGGACCAAGGGGTGGAGACTGAGGCCCTGTTTCACACTACAGCATGATAAAGATGTTTTTAAATACAGATTAATTACCATGTTGTAGCATCCATGTTAAAACGTCCGCACTCTCACTAGCATGTTGTAAACCATTATTAAAAATGGTTTACAGCACCCGAGCTACTACCTCTGGGCCAGATTACCTAGCAACCGTTTCCCATTCGGGGACATCCAGCTTTATGAAAGGGAACTGTGCCTGACCATCCACACTGCTGGTGAGTCCAATTTAACTCCTGAAATGTTTTTAAAACCGTGTTTAAGCCTAGGTCATATTAGGGTTTAAACACAGTTTTAAAAATCGGACTACCAAGCATGTTAAGTGCGAATGCAAACCGTGCTAGGGCATTATAAAATGGTTTAAGCTACTTAAACCATTTTAAATACCCTAGCGTGAACAGGGCCTTAGATACAGCATTATTAAACAGTATCTAACCGGAGCTGATAGGGCTGCAGGAGAGGAATCTGTGTTAAAAATATTGAAAATAGTTTTTTGTAAATATTTTTACACCTAGGGCCAGATATTCAAAAGGGTTGCGCCATGCAATAGGGTTACTGCCTAAGTCCAGTACTCCATTCTGCGATATTCAGCAGGAGGCAGTTGCGCCACTGAAAACATGCTGAGCAACAGCGCAATGCAAGAATGCATGCTGAACTGGAGGAGGAACCATGCATAAACTGCACAGCCTGATATTCAGCCGGGCTGTGCAGAGTTGTAGGCACAACCCCCAATCTGGCCTGCACAACCTTGAGCCAAAAAAAGGATTGTTGAGGGCCACCCACAGGAGAGCTGCCGCATTGCAGGGTGCAACACAGCAGCTGCCACCTGTGGCTGGCCCTCAACCCACCCTGTGCCCCTGCAGCCCGATCACGGGCAAAAGTGTAAAACATCCCCCACCCCACCCCACTGGCCTGATAGTGGGCAACAGCGAAAAGTCCCCTCCTCCGACTGGCCTGATCGCGGGCATAGCTGAACCCCTCACCAGCCCGATCGCGGGCAGCAAAGTATCCCGAGCGGATCCCTGGTGGTCCAGTGGACTGATAAGCCCGATCGTGGGCTGGAAATGTCTAAACCCCCCCCCAAGAACACATCCCTGGTGATCTAGTGTCCACTCACCCCATCCACCCATGAAGCCCCACCACCCCGCTCCCCTCTCCCACAGCTGGCGGGCGGCAGCATCCCACCCACCTGCCACCCCGCTGCCTGCCGACTGACTGCCCGGTAGGGCTGCACATCCATTGGTGCAGAGCAAGAGCCAATGGGCGTGCAGCCCATACCGTACAAGACAGTCCAGATTTGTGAATGAATGTTCATTCACAATCTGGAACTGCTGCTATCTGATATGGCTACATTAGCTCTTGCTCATGAGCATCTGTACAGGCCGATCGGTCCCGATGAAGCAACAGAGGCAGGCAGTAGTGGGATGCTGCCGCCCGCCCGGCTGCAGGAGGAGGCGGTGGTGGGGCTTCGTGGAGTGGGTGGGGTGGAGGGACACTTACCATCATGGGATGTGTTCTTGGGGGGTTAGAGATTTCCAGCCCACGATGGGCCTATCGGTCCACTGGATCACCAGGGATATGTTCGAAGGGGGTTTTAATATCTCCAGCCCATGATCGGGCTTATCAGTCCACTGGACCACCAGGGATCTGCTGGGAGGGACACTTGCTGCCCACGGTCGGGCTGGTGGGGATTTCAGCTATGCCTGATCAGGCCAGTGGGGAGGGACCTTTCTGCTGTTGCAGCGATCGAGCCAGTGGAGGGGAGGTGGGGGTTTTTTACTCTTTGCCCACAATCGGGCCTGCAGGCATCGGTCCCGATGGCTGCTACCCGGCAGGTGCCAGCAAAGTCCTCGAGGATCGGCGCACCTGCATGCTAATGGCATGCAAAATGGGGCCATAATCAGATACAAATGGCCCCCTGCCTTGCATGAATTATAGCCCCATTTGCATGTCACCTTTTGAATATCGGAAATTTAGCATGGCACAATGGTACTTGTGCCACCGAGATGAATACCACTCTGACCACTTGCGGTGGTGCAAGTTCCACTGCGCCATGCACAGTGACTGTGGCGGGGTGATATTCAAAGGAGTTGCTCAGGGCACAACTCCTTTGAATATCACTCTCTGGCCAATTTCCCCAAGCAACTATTTTGTGCAGCTCTGGGCATGTGCCACAAAATAGCGCAGTTTGAATATCCGGCCCCTAATCTTCAACACGGCCTTGTGATGAACCTGCCTCATAAAGAAGGGTAGAGAAAATGTTCAACTTCTGGCCTAAAGGTGATGTCATATAGGGACTGCAAAATCAACTTTTGGGCTGCAAACACACATTTTGGGCAGGAGTTGAAAATTGACAGCTGTCACACTAATGAGTTGCTGTACCAAAATGGCTATGTTGAAATGTTGTGGTAAAAATACTGAATATTACCAAAGTTATGAGCCTGCATTTGCAAAATTCAACATAGCCTCATAACTTAAAGCAGCAGTGCAACAATCTGGTGAAAATTTTGACCTATACATTTTTATGCTATTTTAGATTGCTGTTTACCTCTTGACTTGTATGATACCATTCTTTCCACAATTTGAGTCTGTATGAGTACTTTTTTTCATGGCTGAAAGAATGAAATGAGCAATCCTTTTAATATGGCTTGGACCAGGTTTTCATCAGTATTTGTAGCTGTTTTTGAACAACTATTTTTCTATAAGGTTAGAGAGCACTGCCTGCTGCATAATAGTTCATTTTAGTCACAACAAAAGTGATATATAAACAACAGATGGACAAAAACAGCTAAAAATACTGATGAAGACTTGGGGCGGGATGTTCAGAGCAGATGTGCCATGCGCAACAGGCATGTGCCAGTGCAAGTGCAGAAATACACCATTGTGCGATATTCAGCAGGAGATGGCTGCGCAGTGCAACAAGCAATGCGCCAGAGTGCAACAGTAATGAATGCATGCGCAACTGTAGGGGCAGAACCATGAATAACATGCGAGGTGCGATATTCAACAGCATGCAACGTGCGCAATAGCGGAGCAAGAGGAAGTTGCATGACAATGGAAATGAGACAAAATAAAAGGGAGCAAGAGGGGGAGGAAGAACGCACCACAGGGAAGCCACAGGTGGGAGCATGGAGACAGAGTGCCAGGGAGGAAATACAGGAAGCAGGATGCAGCAGTGGGCAGGAGTAGGACAGGCCCACCAGAAGTGTGCCAGAGTGAAGGTAGGAGTGGGTGTGCCCATGCCAGTGTGCAGAAAAGTGTGTGAGAGTGCCACAGTGGACTGAGGGCAGTGGCAAGAGGCAGGACAGCCACAGGCAATCAGCCAGAGGTGAACCCAAAGCAGGGGAAGCACCAGGAACAGACAGCAGTGGGAACAGGAGAACAGCCACCCGGGGGGGAACACCAATCAGGAACATGGCCAGTGCCACGTTCCAGATGGAGGCAGTAATGAGGGGTGTGAGAAGGCAGGCAGCAGGGAGGCACAGCTGTGGAAGGGCCCGTCGGCGGTACGCCCAGATCAGGCAGTCCCGAGCCTGCACCAGCTTCGAACAGTACTCTGACACAGAGATTGTTGGCCAGTACTGCCTGAACCGGGTGATACTGAGGCAGCTCTGTGAGCTGTGCAGTGAAGAGATGCAGGTACCCACACAATGGAGCCATGCGCTGTCAGTGGAGACAAAGGTCACAGCCGTCATGTGCCTGCTCACCACGGGCACCTTCCAGAGACCAACAGGGGACATGACAGGCATAACCCAGTCGGTCGCGTCACGTCTACTCACACAATTCCTCAGCACACTGCTGCCACATGCTGCAGAGTACATCCATTTCCCCAGCACACAGGAGGAGTGCACAGCACACATACAGGAGTTCCACAGGGTAGCACGGTTGCCTGGCGTGCTCAGGGCCATTGACTGCACCCATGTAGGCATCCGCATGGCACCTGTCCCAGAGGGTGCAGCATACATAAACCACAAGGGATACCTGAGCATAAACTGCTAGGTGGTGTACGATGCCAGGGGGCACATAACCAATGTCTGTGCCTGCACCCTGGGGGAGCACACGATGGCTTCATCTGGCACCAGTCTGCACTGTGCCACAGGTTTGAGAGTGGGGACATCCCCACTGGCCATCTAGTAGGTGAGTATGCATATCATGCAGGACGATGTGAGCAGATGTTGGGGGATGCAATGTCAGAGGGGCCATGGGTACCGGCCATGATGGCCCATGGCATAGCGATGCAGACCACCATTCTAATGTCCCCCCTCTATGCACAGGTGACAGTGGTTACCCACTACGGCCCTGGCTGCCAACACCATACCAGCGCCCCACGACCACATCGCAGTTACGGTACAATGAGGCACACGCCACAACATGGAATGTCATCGAGCGGGTGTTCGGGCTATTGAAGGCATGGTTCCGGTGCCTGGATACATCAGGCGGTGCCCTACAGTACAGCCCCTCGAAGGCCTGAGGTCTATTCCTGGCCTGCTGTATCCTGCACAACATGGCCACCGACTGTGGGATAGCCATAGAGGTTAAAGAGGGAGACAGCGGTGGGGACAATGAGGACGCCGGTCCAGCTGGTGAAGGGCAGCCACCCCCTGAGCGATGAGACCCCCGGCTGTTCCAGATGGCACAGCAGCACCGGGACACCATTACAGAGGAGCACTTTGGACAACACAGGTAGGTCACAGGGCCATGTGCAACCACCAAGGGCAATGGCACAGCCCACAGACAGGCAGGGCTGGACACCAGGAGTGGACAGCAGTTAGGGAATGGGTCTGAGTGAGGGACTGCACACGGTGGCAGGGATGGGCAGGGCTACACTACACGTGCATACACACGCACACACACCACAACACATGCACAAAGGGAAAACGGCATGTCCACCCCAACAGCCACCCCCACCCCCACACAGGACCACACACAACCATGCCCAGTGGCTGTCACTGTGCATGCCTCAGACACTGGACACCATTGCACACATTGGCGGACAGCGCTACACAGGCATCATCATGCACATGCCACAGTGGCCAGCAGCTGGGAGGGTGTGCACAGGGACCGTGTGTGTGCAGGACCGGGTACCCTACCCATGTGTTGCACAATGCACACCACAGTGCACACAGGGCAGTGACAGACAGTGGCCACAGTGGGAGACAGGTTGGTCACGCAGCACAGTACCACAGCTGCCACGGATGCATGGGCAGCCCTGCTGAGATCTGCCAGCCATGCCAGGCTGACCAGTGGCCTCTTGGGGTGGCACCGACAGGCCCTCAGGGGTGATGCTGCATGAATGTGACCGTGTTCATGCAGGGGTCTGCAGCCCACTGAACATGCGCGTGCCAAGTGTGCTGGGTATGCCCACAGCTGAACCCGGTGTCAACATAGCAGGTGTCGCCCGACGCCGGGAATGGGGGGGTGGACATGACACTGTGTGGTGTTTGTGGTGGCTGGGCACCTAACTAGGTACCCAGTGTAGCCATGACAGTTGTCATTGCAGTGGTCTACCTGTCAGTGGCAGCAGTCACATCCTCCCGCTGCCAGGCCATCTCTGCCAGGAGCAATCTGTGGTCCCTGCTGCACTGCTCATCTGCCTGGCACAGGACTGCACTGAGTGCATCCACCGCCATCACAAGCTGCATCTGCTGATCAACTGAAGCCTGGAGAAGATGGCTGTGGTCATCCAAGGGGTTGTCTGCTGGTCCAGCATGCTGTCCCTTGTGGTGTTCCTAACCCTGCTGGTCAGCACCCCTTGACGTTGGGTGCTGCACACCAGAGCCAATGCGCAGCATGTCCACACACGGTGCACTACCACTGCACCCTGACACTGTCCCCCCTTTGCCATTGGCCAACTGCTGGCACTGCCCCTCCAGCTGCCAATCACCAGGGCATACCCCAGTGCTGCCGCAGCAGCTGCAACAGCCCCACCACCCTGGACACACACCAGTGCTGCCCCACTGGGGCATACAGGTACAGGCTGGGACTGGGTTATTATGCAGGCAGCCATGGCGGCATCACCTGCGGTAATGCCTGTGCAGTTGCCTGCTGTGGGACCATCCTGTGTCGCACATGTATCACTGTCCAGGACATGCGGATCATCATCATTGGTGCTGGATCCAGACCCAATCTGTGGCCCAGCACACTGGAGACTGGAGGCGATGTCACGCTGGAACACAGGCAGGGCCTTGTCCGCACCCGCACTACCCACATCAGTCCAGACAGACATGCAGGTATGTACTTGGCTGGTCCCTCGGACACCTGTGGAGGTGGATTGGCAATCCTCCATGTCCAGGACCTCCCCCTTGGTAGACACACCCACCACCGCTGCCCCATGTAGATGCTCAGGAGCTGTAAAGGAACACAGTAGCGTTAGTGGCTCCACCTTGCCCTGTGACATGCCCTCCACCACCCACACACTGACAGCACAGGATCTACCATGCAGTGATGGGCTGCCACCCATCTGGAAGCCACCACCAGGAATGCCCTTGATGGCACTATGCTGCATGCTGCTGGCCACCCGCCCACTCCTCCTGTGGCGTCAGGTGGGGTACATCTGGCTGGCCCCCACCGGTGGCAGCACATGCTGCCCTGATGGCAGCCACCTTGTCCTTGATCCACCTCCTGTCTGTGCCTACCTTCTTTTTGCACTCCTGTACAGACCACTGGTGGCTGCCCTGCTGGTTCACGGCACGTCCCACCTCACCCCACGCCACAGCACGGGCCTGTGGCATTCCCTGCTGTCTGCTAAGCAACAGTTCCTTGTCCAGATATGCCTCAAAGAGGGCATCAGATTCAGCCCTGGTGAAGTTGGGCCTCCTTCTTCTCCCCCTTCCCTGTTCCTCCTCTTCCAGTCACTACTGGGTGACCGGCCCTCCTTGTGTTGCAGTCACTGCTTGCTGGGGGGGGTGCTGGGGCACCGTGCCCCGGCTGTGGATTTGGTGCTGGTGTTCATGGGCTGGTGGTCCATCCAGCTCACCTCTGGTTGTGCAGTTCATGGGGTACCTGGGGGGGGCTGTCTGGCCTGCTGCATGCTCCTCCACCCATGGCTTCCATGGGTGGTGCACCCCTTCACTCTGTCCTTCCCCCTGCACATATCTGGTTGTGCTACTGTGCATCAGCCCTGCTCCACTGCGCATCCCTGGTTGTGCTACTGCGCATCGGCCCTGCTCCACTCCACATCCCTGGTTGCGCCATGGCGCATTTGGTGCAATATTCAGCTGTGTTGCGTAAGCGCACCTTGGTCTGTGCTGTGTTTGAATATCGTGTGTGTTGCGCAGGGGTGCACTGCACTTGCGCCTGCTCCTGCTATTGCGCTTCTTTGTGGTGCAGTCTGAATATCCCACCCTTGGTCTGCACCATATTTACCCTTAGGCTGCTGAAAAAATCAGAATGTATAGGAATTTTGGACTGATATATCAGTCCGTGTCACAGAAAGGGTTAAAAGGAGTGTTCCTTTTATTATTTCAGACATGAAAAAAGTACTAAAGCAGATTGAAACTGTGGAAAGACTGGTATCATACAAGTCAGAAGGTAAGTGGCAATCTAAAATGGCATAAAATAGCATAGGTCAAAATTTTCACCAGATTGTTGCTCTGCTGTTTTAATAAATGAACAGACCAGAATCATAGAACACAAGACTATGCAAAGTATAATACCACCGCATATTAAATGTATTTAAAAGCCAGGTAATGCATTGCCAATCTTTTTTTTTTTGGGGGGGGCATTGAAAAAGTTTTACTTTGTCCACAGGGAGTTCATTTGGATACAGCTTTACTTAAGCCCTAAATATCATGACATCAGGGCAGAAAGGGGGTTAGGGTGCATTTAGATTGAAGTGAGGATAAGGTGAAGAAAATTTGTTTTGGCACTATACTCTATGAAGATCCTGCCAAAACAATGCAACACATATGTCCTGAAGACGCATGCTATGTACAAAAGCGGTCGAGGTGTGTCCGTCCTGTGGGGCAACTGCTTGCTTTGAATTTGAGCACTGGAGCACTTTTTGAAAAAGATTAACGGATTTCTTGCACAGTGATTATGTGGTGCCAAGATTTTGTCTGTGAACACATATGTCAAGCTGAGAAACACCAGCTTGGCATAGATGCTGAATTCTTTGGTGCGGTCTTATAGTGCAGCAAGGTAAATTGTATCCGTATTCATTTTTGAGTGAGGGATTGTGAAAAATGTCAGATGGTTGTCAATTCCGACCTACCTTTTTTCTTTGATGACAAAACTGCTGCGTTAAGAAAATGGGCTATGTTGACTATTATGATCCATTACAGTTTCAATAACCCCAACTTTTTACACCCTGTGGGTCACTGTCCCACATAAGAAAACTGATCTTCTCACTCCTCTGTGATTCCAAACCAAGCCCCCTTTTTGTGTTGAAAACCCCCCCGGCCCGTCTGCCACTTGCTTAGTTGCAGTGAATTTATTAACAGGAATACCTAGAAGGATCTAACAGATAATATCCACATTTATGTTTACTAGTAGTTGTTACCGTCTTCTCCCTGTGGAACAAAGCAAAATCGATTCAGAGTGGCGGGACAAGTAATATGTTGCTCATCAATGAAAAAGCTGAAACCGGCAAAAGGATGAGGCACACCCACATATGCAGAAAGCACAAGGACTGAAAAAATATTATTCAAAGTCCTTTATTTAACTAAAGTGCATAGTGCACCCACACATAGTGAGCATAAAAAGTGACAGCTAAGCCACTCTGAAAGTAATACTTCTCCTGGCCCCTTACCCTCCTTATCCCTTTGCTTGTCCCTGTGGAAGAGCAGGCTGAGGTGGGACATGAGCGCAGTCTTCTAATTCTCAGAGGTATTGACAGGATAAAACATATGGATATGCTTTCCAGCAGGACACAGGGACATGCTCTGAAGGTCACAGATGGCAAGTTTAGGGGTAACATTAGGAAGCATATTTTGTCCCAGAAGGTGATGGTCTTCTAAACTGACCTGCCAATAGAGACTGTGGACATGAAGACAGTAGAGCAGTCCCCAGTGTTGCCTGTCCCTTAGCTTTGTCAGCACAGAGCCGATATAGCTGTGGAGAGCTTTTAGGAGTGGCAAGTGTGTTGAAAAGAAAATGTGGTGGTCTCGATGCACCAGAGTCAGATGTAACTGATACTGCTGCTATTACAGAACTGCGCATGTGTGATACTTGCACATGTGCAGTTTGCCTCGTAGTCAGCTGTAACATGGCAGCACTGACATGACTACATATGCACCATACTCACATATGCATAGTTTAAATCAGCACCAGTAAAAGAAAGACCCCATTAAAAATGAGATACTGCATCTTAGCCAGGCTAACCTGTATCAGTACATTGTAGAAGTGGATAAAATTAGGACCCCTCTGAAAATGAGATCCTGCATCTCAAAGCTATCCTATGTCAGTACATTGCCAAAATGGATAAAAGTATGACCCCCACTGAATATGACATACTGCATTTCAGCCAGGCTATCAGACTCTGTCAGTACATTGTAACAATGCTATAATACCATCAAGAGGTTCTGGAGACATGTGAACATTGAGAGCAAAGCTTGAGAGATTCCAACATTTTTCCAGCGGCTCTGTGATATGTTGAAGGTGAGCTTTAGTTTATTTATTTATTTCAGATATCGGAATTACAACCCTTTGAGTCGGGAAGATCAGGAGCTTAAAGGGCACAGAGGCAGTAAGTAAGTAGGGAAAAAAAAATAAACAGAGGAAAGAGTAAGTATTCCAAACAACAGTGGCGGGGCCAGAAATAAGACATGATGGGAGTGGTGCAGTGCAATGCAATGGCTGTGGAGCAGCAGTCTTCCGGGAGATGTTCTGGAGGATGCGGTGCTGTCCCATCTGCAGGCACCTCTCTGGGCTGAGGGAGGAGGTTGCTCATCTCCAGGATGAGTTGGGCAGGATTTGGGGACCTCCTCTCCCACCCAGGGACCAACAGGGCCACTGCCATTGCCTCAGAGGTTGCTAAGAAAGAGGAGTGGTTGAACCTTAGTGGGCTCAGGGAGGGTGAGGGTGGTGGAACAGAGGTGCATCCCTCCAGTTGTACCTCTCCACAATTCATGTGTCATTCTGGCAAAGTGTGGTTCCTCTATGGAGGCACCCGCAATGGAGACCAAGGAGGATGCTGGGAACCTCCACAAAGAAGACCCACAGGAGGGTGGCATGGGACCACACAGGGGAAGGAAACAACTCCTGATGGGGGACTCCATTGTTAGGGGGGTAGAACTGGGGGAGGAAGAGGAGAGGGAGGTAAGGTGCCTGCCTGGCGCCATGGCTTGGAGGGACAGGGAGCGAATCCTCAGGATCACTGGAGCAGCTGCACGGAGGAGGGAGATGGATGTCATTGTCCACCTAGGGATGAATGACCTAGCATAGAAAGAGATCAGAGCAGTGTAGGAAGAGTTTGTGGAGATAGGGAGGGGCCTTAGACAAGTAGCACGCATGGTAACCTTCTCGGAGGTGCTGCCTGTCTATGGCGTGGATGACACTAGGGTGCTCCACACCATGGGATTCAATCAGTGGTTGAAAAATTGGTGCAGAGCTCAGGGATTTTGCTTCATTGGGGACTGGGGGTCCACCTGGAGTAATGCAGGCCTATACTGGCGTGATGGTCTGCATCTGTCCAGGAGGGGAACCAGGATCCTAAGTGATAGGTTTAAATGCTTCATTGACAAGCATTTAAACTAGCCAAGGGGGAGGCACTGGAAAGAAGCAGGGAAATCCTAGCCCCTCCAAAAAAATCAGGGTAGTAAGTGAGGTAAACACCAAGATAGAGATGCTGATAGGGAGAAGGGCAGGGGTAAATGGAGAAAATGACAGTGGCAATAAGGACAAGGATGGGGCAAAAAGGGGTAAGGCCATCAAGAAATGGAGGGTAATGAGTACCAATGCCCATAGTCTGGGCAACAAGCTCCCTGAACTTGTGGCCTTGATGGAAGAGGGATGCCTGGATATCATAGCAGTAACAGAAACAAGGTACACAGAGAACCATGACTGGGATGTTAACATACCAAGGTACACAACCTACAGGAGTGACAGGGAGGGGAGAAGAGGGGGAGGAGTAGCTCTCTATGAAAGGGAAGGGATAAAAGGAATGGAACAAAAGAGTAAACAGGGAGGAGAGGAAGCACTGTGGGTCACCTTAGAGATTGGAAATGGCACCACAATCTGCACAGGGGTTGTATACAGGCCCCATGTCAGGGGAGGGAATGGACAAGGATATGATAGAAGGCATCCTTAGGATGGCAGAGAAAGGGGAGATACTGTTGATGGGGGACCTGAATATGCCAGATGTTAACTGGAGCACCTTTGCTGCAGCCACATCCAAGAGCAGGGCCATTCTCGATGCCCTACAGGTGGCATGCCTCAGACAGCTAGTTTTGGAACCCACTCATGAGGGAGCAATCTTAGACCTCGTACTCCCAAATGGGGACAGTGAGAGGATCTCAGATCTAGAAGTGGGTAGCCATCTGGGAACATATTGGTGGACACTCATTGGACCTGGTGTTCCTTCTGGGGATGGGGATATCTGACTTGGTGGTGGAACCGGTCGGATGGTCCGACCATCACCTCATTAGGTTCAGTTTAGAGGCCACCCCTATTAGGTCAGCCCCTTTGGAGATGGTCCGATACCGCCCTTTAAGGGGTGTATCCCCAGATGACCTGATGGCGGTATTGGACCTATCGAGCCTACCGATAGATTGCTTGGATCCAGGTGACCTGGTACATGCTTACAATGAGGCAGTGACAGGGGCCCTGGATTCTATTGCACCGGTTCGTGTTCGTCCTCTCACTCCTCGCCCCAGGTCTCCTTGGTTTGATGAGACCGTGAGGGAGCTGAGGAGGGTTGGACGAAGGTTGGAGAGGTGTTGGCGGAAGTCCGGTCTTGATGATGACAGGCTTAGTTTGATGGACCATTATGTGGTCTATCAATCCGCAATCTCTCGTAAGAAGGCAGAATTCCTGTCCAGAGAGATAGCGGCTGCACAGAATAGACCAGCTCAGCTCTTTCGGACTGTGGACAGACTGTGCAATCCAGTCTGTCTTCAGCCCAGAAGAGCCTTGTCTCAAGAGCGTGTGATGAGTTTGCTCTCTTCTTTGCAGATAAGGTTGCCAAAATCAGATCGGATATCCGTTCTTCCTCTCCAATGGGAGCGATGGTGGTCGACGGAGATGTCGAACACTCAGTTTATATGGTCTGACTTCAGCCTTCCCACAATTGATGATATTGTGATGATCATTCGAGCACTGAGACCGACCAACTGTGATTTGGACCCTGGCCCCACACGCCTCTTATTGGGCTGTGTGGATAAAATCAGCCTAGTCCTGGCTTTGATAGTCTGGAAGTCTTTGGAGAGGGGGATCTTTCCAGATCCCCTTAAAGAGGCTATAGTTAAGCCTCTATTAAAGAAGCCCTCCTTAGACCCAGATTGTCTAGCAAATTACAGACCAGTCTCTAACTTACCCTTTGTGGGTAAAGTTATTGAGAAGGTGGTCGCGGTGGAGTTGGAGGATCATCTGACCAACAACAATATCTACAACTCTCTCCAGTCTGGATTTAGGAAAAGGCATAGTACCGAGACAGCGCTTGTTCGGGTACTAAATGACCTCCTAAAAGCGAGAGATCGTAGGACCCGATCCATTTTGGTCCTACTTGATCTCTCTGCAGCATTTGACACTGTTGACCATGGTGTGCTGTTAGAGTGTTTGCGGACCATCTGTGGACTATCTGATACGGTCCTCAGATGGTTTCGATCTTACCTCGAGGGTAGGACTTGTAGAGTGGTGTCGGGAATTTTTTCCTCAGCATCAGTCTCCCTATCCTGCGGGGTACTGCAGGGCTCTATTTTAGCGCCTATGTTGTTTGCAGTATATGTACTGCCGTTGGGAGTGATTATTAGATGATACGGTCTGGGTTTTCATTGCTATGCAGATGATACCCAGCTGTATATGTCTTTTGTGCCCGGCCAGGATGCTGCCTTGTCGGTATTTAATAATTGCCTTGCCGAAATCCAAGACTGGATGAATGGAGTTGGCTGAGGTTAAACCGGAGAAAACTGAGGTGTTGGTCATGGACAAAAGCCGCTGTGAGGAGGTCGGCCGGATGGATCACCCTCAGGCTTATGGCTTGGGGTGTTCATCTGGCGACCTCAGATCAGGTCCGGAATCTTGGCGTAATAATAGACGACCATCTGACGCTTAAATCTCAGGTGTCAGCGGTGGTCAAAACCTCCTTTTTCCACCTGAGGAATATTGCCAGGGTGAAGAACCTGGTTCATCCAGAGGATCTTCCAACATTGATCCACGCCTTCGTTACCTCCCGCCTTGACTACTGTAACTCCCTGTACCTAGGGCTATCGGGGGTTGAACTCCGCCATCTGCAGCTAGTGCAGAATGTGGCAGCCAGGTTGTTGACTGGTTCTTCCAGATCCAGCCATATAATGCCTGTGCTTCGCGGACTGCACTGGCTGCCAGTGTTTTGGCGAATCACCTTCAAGTCAGTTTGCTGACCTATAACCTAACATGATCTGGGACCTACTTACCTGAAAGAGCTCCTTTGCCCCTACTGTCCCTCCCGCCCTCTCCGATCCACTGATGAGGGATTGCTAGAGATTCCCAGGGTTCGTTTAAAAACTTCGGGTGCTAGATCATTTAGTTTTATGGCACCGACCCTGTGGAATTCTCTACCTCGTCAGGTGCGAAATTGCCCGACTGTCCTTAGTTTTAAAGGAGCTTTGAAGACCCACCTTTATAGGATAGCTTTTAGTGATTTATATTAGTTTTAATTTTATTGTATTTATTGTTTTATGAAACTGTACAGGCGCTTTGGTTTTAAGAAAAGCACCGTTTAAAAATAAAGTTTGAATTGAATTGAATTGAATTGAATTGAATTGAACAAGTGGCCACCAAAGAGTGTGGTTTATGATAAACTCAGCTACAGAGTCAAGCCATACAAAGGTGAGGTTACTGGACTTCAGGAGGGCTGACTTTGGCAGGATGGGAGAGTGCCTTAGAAAAGCACTAGCAAACAGGCTAGAAGGAGGGGTAGAGCAACAATGGGGAAACATCAAAACTGCCATCACAGAGGCAACAAGCCTTTGTGTGAAGCAAATAAACAAATCAAAACAAAAGAAAAAGCCACTATGGTTCTCAAAAGAGGTGGTGGGGAAGGTTAGGGAGAAAAAGATAGCATTTAGGAAGTATAAGGAAACAAAGAAGGAGCAGGACAGAGAACTGTACCAGTTAAGGCAGAAGGAAACAGGGAGGGAAGTCAGAATAGTAAAGGCCCAAACTGAGGAAAAGATAGCCAACTCGGTTAAGAAGGGGGATAAAACCTTTTATAGGTACATCAGGGAGCATAAAAAGACAAAGGGAGGGATAGTGAGGCTGAATAGAAAGGACGATGGGTGGGCAGAAAGGGACAGTGAAAAAGCGGGGACACTGAACAAATACTTCTGATCAGTATTCACAAAAGAGGAGCAGGGGGAGGTGCTTAATCCAATTAACAGAAGCACTCTGGATAGGGGGGTCAATCCCAGTCAGAAGAAAGAGTTCTGAAAGAACTCCTAAAACTGAAGGTGGACAAAGCAATGGGGCCAGATGGAATTCACCCCAGAATCCGAAAAGAACTAAGGCAGGGAGAACTAGTGACACCACTGACTACCCTTTTTAACAAATCATGGGAGGATGGTGTGGTACCTGAGGACTGGAGGAAGGCAGATGTGATTCCCCTTCACAAAAGTGGGAGCAAGACAGAGGCAGGAACCTACAGACCTGTCAGTTTAACCTCTGTGGTAGAGAAAGTGATGGAATCACTTCTGAAGGAAAGAATTGTTGAGTACCTAGAGGCCAGTGGGGCACAGGACCCAAGGCAGCAAGGGTTCATAGCAGGAAGGTCATGTCAGATGAATCTAATTGATTTCTTTGACTGGTTGACCAAAGTAGTAGACCAGGGAGGGGCTGTGGACATGGCCTATCTAGACTTTAGCAAGGCATTTGACACGGTGCCGCACAAAAGATTAATAATCAAATTAACCAGCCTGGGAGTGGGTCCCAAGGTGGTAGCCTGGGTAAAACATTGGCTGGACAACAGGACACAGAAGGTAATTGTAAATGGAATCCACTCTGAAGAAAGAGGGGTTACTAGTGGGGTACCGCAGGGTTCAGTACTGGGTCCAGTCCTTTTTAATATCTTTATAAGTGACATTGCAGAGGGACTGGAAGGAAAAGTACGCCTCTTTGCAGATGATGCAAAGATCTGCAACAGAGTTGATACACAAGGAGGCATGGAAAGGAAGAAAAGGGACGTGGCAAGGTTGGAGGAATGGTCAGATGTATGGCAGCTTGGATTCAATGCAAAGAAGTGCAAAATAATGCACCTGGAAAACAAAAACCCAGGGGAAGATTACACAATGGGGGGTAGTAACAACAACAAAAATGGAAAGGGACCTGGGGTAATCATATCAGAAGACCTTAAAGTTAACAAGCAGTGTGAGAAGGCAGTAGGGAGGGCTGGGAGGATACTGGGATGTATAGGTAGAGGCATCACCAGCAGAAAACAGGAAGTTCTTATCCCTCTGTACAGACAGTTGGTGTGACCCCATCTGGAGTACTGCGTCCAGTTCTGGAGACCCCATCTCCACAAGGACATAGACAGGATGGAGGCAGTCCAGAGGAGGGCAACTAAAATGGTGCAGGGTCTGCAAGAGAAGCCATATGAGGAGAGACTAAAGGAGCTTAATATGTATACCCTTGAGGAAAAGAGGGAGATGGGGGACATGACAGAAACTTTTAAGTACCTCAGTGGAACCAACAAAGTGCAAGGGGGTAGCATCTTTCAGAAAAGGAGATGTGCAAGAACAAGGGGGCACAAATTTGAAGATAGAGGGGGGATGGCTCAGAAGCAATGCGAGGAAGTATTTTTTTCACGGAGAGGGTGGTGGACGCATGGAATAGCCTTCGTGAGGAGGTGTGGGGTCTAAAACTGTGGGAGAATTCAAGAATGCATGGGACACACATAAGGCAATTCTCGTGGGGGGGTAGGAAGAAATAGGCTGTTGGTTAACTAGGATCTGCAGCTTATCCTGTAGGTAGGGAAATGGGCAGACTAGGTGGGCCAAGCGGTCCTTATCTGCCATCAAAGTCTATGTTTCTATATTTCTATGTTTACAAAGGCTTCACATCAGTGAGATACAGAAAATAATACATACAGGTCAATATAATATATGGCAATGGTACAGAGCAAACAAGGTGTAGCAAATGACAGCAAGTTATCAGTAGTACACATGGGTGAGGATTGTACAAATTATTTACAGAGAGGGAGAGGACATTATAGTATGGCCTATACAAAGAGGTGGCTAAAGGGGAGAAACGGATAGGGGTTAGGGGTAGGAATGAACAGGGATACCAACAGTCATTTAGCAATACATTCATATACATAGCAATATATTCTGTACATTCTGAGAGGAGGGAAAACAATATATAGTGGAGGTATGTAATATACAATGTAACTATACTGAAAGAAATAATATAAATTATACAAGTTGTACTAGGCCACTATTACAAGGTTTTGGCTAACAGGAGGGAGAGGGGGCAGGTTTAGGGGAGAGCACGGTCGGGGCAGTTACAGCAATGAGCGATGAGGAGGTAGTTTTTAAGGGCTGATTTAAAAGGCCCAAGTCTTTACTCAGTGGTGACGGGGACTGGAAGTGAGTTATACCAAGAGGGGGGGCATGGTAGCGGAAAGACCTCTGCGCTAGGGAGGTCCTGACCCTAGGGACTTATAAGGTGGCCTGAGAGGAGCTGCATATGAACATACAGACATACGAATGTGCCAGCAGAAACAGACCACCCGGTCTATCTAAGTCTGCTCGAGTGTGCAGCTAGCACCCCTAGTTTGCAGCTTCCCCAACCCCCTTCAAACTGTCATCCCACTGCCACCCCCACCCTCACTCTCCCCTGTTCCCTGTCCCATGCCCTTTTGAAACTGTTCACAGATTTACATGCTACCAGCCATTCTTGTAGGGCGTTCCATTTTTCTACCACCCTCTCTGTGAAATAGTGTCTCCTCATTTCCTTCCTAAATCTCCCCTATTCTTAGCGCATGCCCCCTGGTGACCCTCCCGTTCCTTAACTTAAAGACCCCATCTGCTTCAACCTTATTGATTCCCCTCAGATACTTAAATGTCTCTATCAGGTCCCCCCTGTCCCATCTATCCTCCAGGGTGTACATATTCAGGTCTCTCAGCCTGCTGTTATAGTCTGTCCCTTCCATTCTATATATCATCTTTGTTGCCCTCCTCTGCACCCCCCTCCAGTGGCCTGATATCACGCTTTAGGTATGGCCTCCAAAATTGCACACAATACTCTAAGTGCGGCCTTACCAGTGACCTGTAGAGGGGCAAGATCACCTCTCTTCACCTGGATGAAAACCCCTCACTATTCACCCCAGCATTTTGTTCACTTTTGCAGCTGCTCTTCTGCACTCAGCACTGTTGTCATTGGTCCCTGTTATCATTACCCCTAGGTCCATTTCCTCCCTAGTGATCCCCAACTTAACCCCTCCCAGCCAGTATTCTCTCCTTGGGTTCTTCACCCCAAAGTGCATAACCTTACACTTCATTGCACTGAACCCCAGCTGCCACCTCTCTGACCACTCCTCTAGCTTGCTTAGGTCCCCCTGCAACTGCTTCCATCCCTCCTCTCCATTCACCATTGCTCCGATTTTGGTGTCATCAGTGAACAGACTTATCTTGCTCACCACCCCATGTGCAATGTCTGATATGAAGAGCCCAAACAATACTGGCCCCAACACAGAGCCCTGTGGCACCCCACTCGTCACTGGCCTTGGAGTTGAGAGCTCCCTCTCACCACCACCCATTGCAGCCTCCCACTCAGCCAGCTTGTAATCCAGTTCATCATTTTTGCCCCACCCCTACACCAGTTAGCTTCCTCCCAAGCCATCCTTGAGGCACAGAATCGAAGGCCTTGCTGAAGTCAAAGTAAAGGATATCCACCCGCATGATCCTTATCCAACTCACCTGTCACCCAGTCATAATATTGTATCAGGTTGGTTTGACAAGACTTCCCTGAAACAAACCCATACTGCCTCACATGCTGGAGACCATTATCCTCCAGGTATGACACCAGTCTTTCCTTTAGTATTGTCTCCATGAGTTTGCACACTATGGAGGTGAGACTTACCAGTTGCTAATTACCTGGTTCATCCCTTGGTCTGCTCTTGTGTAATGGTACTACAAGTGCCATCCTCCAGTCTAGTGGCACACATCCTGACTCCAGTGAGGTGCTGTACAGATCTGCCAGCAGCTCTGCGAACACCTCTGCCATCTCCCTTAGCACCCTGGGGTGGATACCATCTGGCCCTGGTGCCTTGTCTACCTTCAGTGCCCTCAGTCCCTCTAGGACTCTACTTGCCTCAATTCTTCCATCCGTTGCCTCCTCTGCCCCTGTCCCCACCCAGGGGTTGCAGGTTGAGAGGGTGGGGGCAGTGTGGCAGATGATGGAGGAGAGGCCTGGAGGGTCCATACCTGCAACAATTTTTTTGGTCAAGAGGCAGTACTGGTAGGTAAGTCTCTCATCAAAACTGAGGATGTTTGCTAAAGAGTATAGTGTACAGGTGTGGGTGAGGGGAGTTGAGCCAGTTAGGAGACGACAGGCTTTATTAAGTGACATCTTGATTTCATGTAGGGCTATATTGTCAGCAGCCCTGTAGATTAACAGACCATAGTCTACTAGTGACAGTACTGAGGATGTGACGGCCAGACACAATGCATAAGGGGGAAGGCAGTCCCTGTGGCAGTAAAGAAGACCTATACGGGAGTTGATAGCTATGCAAAGAGTGCTTATATGGTTGTGAAAAGAGAAAGATGTGTCAAAAGTGACACAGAGATACTTAAAGGTAGTTGTTTGCTCTTGGGGGGAGGCTTTTGGCTGTGACATGGAGATGGAAGTTTTTGTGTTTGCTTTGGTTATGGGTGAAGAGCATTGACTTTGTCTTTTTCAGGTTCAGGACAAGTTTGTGGTCGGAGAACCAACTATCTGCTTGGCTGAAGGAGAGTTGGAGCGTGTTTTAGAGAAGGGTAGTATCATGGTGAGAGGTAAACAGAACAGCATCATTGGCATAGAGAAGGAGGGGGCCCTCACAGGCAGAAGAGAGCATGTTTAAAAAGAGACTAAACAGTAGGGGTCCCAAGATAGAGCCTTGGGGGACCCCTAAGTTGACTAGGCGTGCACTGGAGATGGTGGTGCCTATATTGACACACTGGGTATGGGTGGAGAGATAGCTGGAGAACCAGTCCAGGGCTGCAGGGAGGAAAGGAGCATGGGGTGGTTGACAGTGTCAAAAGTTTTTGACAGGTCAATGAAAACTGAACCAGCAATGTGCCTTTTACCATTTCAAATAAATAAAAACAGCCTTAACATTTGTTATAGTGATTTTACTAACAGGCATAATGAAGTCAGTTGTGTACATGTATTGATTTGAGCATGCCGGAAAATGTACAGGAGTTTTGTCCCAGTTTTGCATGAAAAATACAGGGAAAAAAGGAGGGTGCCCTACAGGGAAATGCTTTGTTCAATCTGGGAACTCTGCAGTTGACGCTGCTATCATTCTTTGTAATTCCTTAGGATGCCCCTTGCAACTTCTGAAAACCCCTAAAACATTAACTGCCTAGCATTTATTTACCCTTCCTACAAGTATAAAACTGAGTTCCAATGTCACTAATTAGGTCCAGAAAGGGTTAACATAAATCAGATCTTCAGAGGAAACACTTGTAAATTATTGCTACACACGCACACATGCACACACACACATACACTGGGAGAGATGACAGTAATTTGAAACTACTCTGCAGTTAGATGCTGTTATCTGTTGAAAGTCATGTCAGTAAATTATTAGTCTCCAAAGATAGCAGGTCACATTGCAATAAAAAAAAAAGCTGAGAAAATAGTGTTGTAACTGGTATTTCATTTAACTGGCCAGTTGGAGAAGGATACACTGAAAACTCCCAAAATGTGTGCCATGGTACTCCAATTTTCCAGCTACAGACAGCAAGATGGCTTCATGCAGCCCTCTTGCATTAATTCTAAAAATGCTGTTTTCCAAGTTTGATTCAAACGAAAACATGTTTCTTGTACTCACTGAAGCACTACAAGGTTGGGGAGGAGAGGTGATTCTCCAGAGCATTTGTTTCTTAATCTCTAGGCTGCAGAAAGAACTATAATGAATCTATTTGATTGAGCTCCGGATAGATGTTCAGTCTTCAGCACTACAAGGGTTAAATTGAAGGGCTGTAAAGATGTGGAAGGATCATTTGAAAACTCAAAAGGAAGTGTTTCACGGTCTAAATCTGGTAGCTCATTTTTAGAGCTGATGCAAAAGGGCTGCAGGCACCTCCCACCTGCAACCCTAAAAGGAAGGCAAATGGATGTTCTGTTTGGACAGTTTAAGGCTCCCTGGCTTAAATGAGCGCTTCGAGTGAACCCCTTACTTGTAATAGCTAAACCCTCTTTTCTGTAACTGCTTTAGCCACTGCTCCTTGTGTGTGTTCTGAGAATACACTGCTATAGTTTAGCATATTGTTTAATAAATAGGTTTTTGATATTTTTATGAACTAATGTATTATATTCATGTTACTGATTTTGTGTTGTGTCTTGTTTTTCGAACACTGGTGTATATGTGTCTTATCCTGTGGGACCACCGAACACTGAAGCACTAAAGAACTGCACCATTTGAAAACAAGAAAAAAAGCCAGAATAACAGCTTGAAAATGAACCATGTGTCAATTACAGAAACTGGTCACAGTTGAAGGAAGGAATGCAGAAACCCATAGATTTTTGGGACTGATATTAAAAGAATTAATTGAATAATTGTTTTTTTAGCACATTCCTTCCTGTTTGATAGCAAGAATGTGGTTTTGTTAACTGGTTGCAGTTCAAAGTAGCTCTTTGGCCCTTTAGTTGCTTAATTGTGATGTTTGCATAAGGGAGAATTGTTATAATTGATTAGAGGATCATTTATCTATGTATTTATACCTGTTTGTATTTATTCTGTGCACCTGTGGTGACATCACTTTTTATAATCTGTATTTAAGCAACAAGTTACAATAATTAATTTACCCTTGACAAAGTGCCAAGTGTAGATATGAAATGCCGTCGGGTCTTTTTGCCAGGTCGTGGGAGTGTCCTTTCTCTGTGAACTCTTAACTTTTAATGGTGAGCAATAAAAGCACTTTAAAAAGTATATCTGTGGTCACAGTGTTTGTGCACCTAATCTGCAAGCCTTCATTGGCTTTTTTATTGATATATTTTGGCCCATGCACCTTATTTTCTTGGCGAGCTTTGTTTGTATGCTGTATGCAGGGATGAATAGTATTTCCTGGATACCATGAATAGTAGGACTCCTAAATATTCAGGAGCCCTTTCCAAATAGGGGACTGTATTTGAATTTGGGAAATACTATTCTTTAACCAAACAAAAAGCAAGAAAAGCACCTCACCCTCTTTACTCAGCCCAAATCCTTAAATAGAATCCCCGTTCCCAGCATCCATTGTCAGAAGCCAATTCCATTCTCCTCCACCACAGCAACAACAATTGGATAACTTGTAATGTGTTTTACAACAAAAATCCCACAATGGGTGAATGGCACAACATACCCACCTCTATAGCCGACCACCATCTTTATTATTATAAAATAGCACTCATTTGCACTTAAAAAAATTAGTCATTATGACCCCGCCATCCTGAACTGCCCTACTCCCACCATCCTCCCACCCAGCACCCAGTTCTATGTATGAGAAGGCACCTGGCACAACCCACCATCCTCCATAGCCATCAGCCTTCTAATGAATGAAAGCACGTGCACGTTTGCTCATTTTGTAATAGTAAAGCCTGCTAACCACATGATCAGTGTGGACTCTATAGTAAGGGAAATGGAGTGGCCAATGGGAAAGACTGACCCACATGAAAGGAGTGTAGTATACCTCCCTTATATGATGGCTAAAAAATCATAATAATGCTACACTCACTAACCTAACAGGAGGGGGGAAGCTCCTTGGAGGAAAGCCCCATGTGATCATCCACATGGGTAATAAAGACCTGATGGGAATCAGGGTGGAGGTGGGTCAAGGCAGATCCAGGTAGCTTGGGGAGAAGCTCTAGGAGCTGGATAAAACAGTCACATTTTCAGAAGTGCTACCAGGGGCTGGCTTCACAGAAAGGAGTGCTGAGGTACCTGTGCCTCACCTGCTACCACACAGCGTACCCGGGTTCAAGAATGGAGCTAGGTTGCTCAAAAGTCAACCAGAGGTGGGGGCTAAGCATTCTACAGAATGCTCTCTTACTGCATGGAGGGAGGTCTGCTAGCTTCGCTGCGATACTGCCAGCTGAGTGATCACAGGTGGCAACGCAAGTAGAACCACAAGGAAGAGGGTGGATACCGCCTAACTGGAATGCACACATATGCATGAGTCCACTCAGTCCTTATCCATGAGGTAAGTGAAGGGAGGGGGGAAAATGATGGAAAAAAGCCTATGCCACTGTGGGATGTGTATCACGTTACTTTGGCAAAATTTTGACATCGAAATCCAGTGCAGCGACAACCTCAAGGTTGTCGCTGTACTGGACTGATGGTGAAATTTCACCGATTTCAAGTATCCCACTCCTTCAACAAACCCAATCCAGAGTTTGTTATATTAGGAAGGGTGGTGCAGGGGACAAAGCCCTCGACATGGGGGGTGCCGGGGGCACAGCCCCCCCCCACAAAGAAAACAGTGTTGGACAGGCGAAATTTTACCTGTCGACATTGTTTCTGTTGTGGAGCTGCATTTCAACCACTTTGTTGTCGATACAGCTTGGTGGAACCTGTGGGATGACTCTGCACTCCTCCATAGGGTTGGCACTGCCTACTGGGCTGCCTACCACTGCCACATCCATAGCCTATTCTCTTCCCAGGTCTGGGGAGCCCGAGAGGATCTGCCACGAGGGTGGTCTGTATTACAACACACAAGTGTAACCACACTCTAGTGAACGCCGGGCAGTGCTGCTGGCAAGGGGCAGCTAACCAAAGGTACAAGATCCACAAAAGACAGGAACCAGCTGCACTCACTGGAGTGAAAAAGAAAAAAGATGGAAAAATTCCGGTGCTACTCACCACACCATTTATTTGCTATATTCAACTCCGGCTACAAATAACATTTTTTTGTAGACTCTGTTACTTCTCCCAGACGGGCGAGGGGATGTACCCCCATTCAGATCCAAACCACCTGGCTAAGTGGCGCGTAGCTTGCCCCTATGGTGAGGCTGCCCTGGGCAACTGGGGGAGAGATCAAGATCAACCAGAGGCCCCAGTCGAGGCTTATGCCTGGGGCGTCATTCGGGAGCAGTCCCGGGGCTATATGGAGCTTCGTGACCAGAGGTATTTCCTTGGTTACCCCAGGAGTGCGGATGTGCAATGACTCAGTGTGGGACAGGCGTGCTTCCACACCCATCCCACAGACATCTGCTGACACTCCACTGCGCCAGGTGGTCTCAGCTACAGGATACCCAGTCTCCACTGGGTGTCACTAGTATGCTGGGAAGCCACAACCCTCTGCCCCCCCCAGGCATGAAGAGCTGTTCCTGGGAGGCTCATCCAACCTCCCCCCTGCTGACCCTCTGACAGACTGTGCTCACTTCCGAACACGGATCATCAGTGCCGCATGCAGTAGCGCTACTGCTGCACTGGCAGGCTAGCCTACAAATAACAGTTTTAACCAGGACAAGGAAGCACAGTAACCCCAGAAGAGGTGGGGACAGTGTAAATCTACTCTTGAAAAGAGAGAGTTACTGGACATATTGGTTGCAACTATCAACCCAGAAGGGTTAAATGAATACCTAGATATGAAATCTTTTTCAAAGGACGTTAACTACTAGGGTTTAAAAGCTACTTTTGTGCTCTGTTGTGTTTTTTTTTTTCCTTGTCTGTTTCTGTCCCCAGGCCCCCCCCCGGTCGGCTCTCATCACCAGCCACCCATCCAGCCCCATACCCCGACATCAGGCAGCATCCCTTCGTCCCCCATGGATTACCCCCATGGTGGGGCAGTGAGAATCCCCCCTACGCTCACTCACCTCGAATCAAATCCAGTTCAGGGAGTGCCATTCAGGGTCAGGGTCTGCGATGGGTGGCTGCTTCACTCTGAGCGACCGGCGGGACCATTTTCCACTTTGTTCCCTTTCTTGAGTGGGGCATGCAATGACGCCAGTGGAGGAGTGTGCACACATCCTCACTTGCTCCTCCCAGTGCCTGCCCCATCTCAACCCCCTTTGCACAGCATCACCGCACTTCCCCCAGCCTCTCCTAGGGGCCAGAAGTGCGCCAATCACTGGAGTACCCCTTCCCGGAGAGGGAGAGCAGTCCCTCGGATGCGCGATCCCTCTCCTCCTGTGCCGTACTCCAACAGCCTGTGATCATTCCCGAACATGGGTCACCGGCATATCATGAGGTAAGACATCCAGCGCCTCAACCCTCAGTGCCACCAGGCTGGCCGCTATTCTGTTTTGATTCTCCCATTTAAATCTATTGTCTAATTTTTGGCCCCCACCAACTTTTTCATTTTATTATCATTGTACTTGTTGTTATGCTTTTGTAACAAGTAATTCTCTCTATTCTCTTTCTAGGTACCAAGATTTCTGTCTATCTGATAATCTACACTGCACCAGGAATTGATTTGACCTGTTGATCCCCATGAAAATAAGGACTACAAAAGGGCTAGGGTGATCACGGAGATTATGAGATGCTGGCTGTGGTATTCTCTTTTCTATCTTTCTCTGACTGTAACAAAGAGCAATAATTCTAGCAGATTAGGGGGTGCCTAAAAAACGATTATATCATATGATATCATATCATTTTATTTATAAAAGGTGCCTTTCCAATGATTAAAGTGCCTGTACATAACAATAAATAAACAGCACATTAAAAACCCAGTACATAAAATCACAGCTTTCAAATAAGAACAAATAACTACACTCGTAAGCAGGACGGCCATATACTTCAACAAATATCTCACTAATTAAAAGGTCATCTCAGGAAACACCAGGCTAAATAAATGGGTTTTAAGGGCTGTTTTAAAACTCTGGATGGTCAGGCATTCTCTTATCCGATGAGGTAGAGAATTCCACAGGGTAGGGGCCCCAAATGCAAAAGAACGGGCCCCAGATGTCTTCAATCACACCCTGGGAATCTCTAGCAATCCCTCGATGTGGGATTGGAGTGGTCAGGAGGGACAGTAGGGATGAAGGAGATCTTGTAGGTAGCAAGGTCCCTGATCATGTAGGGCTTTATAGGTCAGCAAACTGACCTTGAAGGTGATACGCCACCACACTGGCAGCCAGTGCAGTCCGTGGAGCACAGGTGTAATGTGATCGGTCCTAAAAGCACTGGTCACAAGCCTGGCAGCCACATTCTGCACCACCTTCAGGCAGTGCATATCAACCCCCAATAGCCCTAAGTAAAGGGCATTGCAGTAGTCAAGGCGTGAGGTCACAATGGCGTGGACCAATGTTGGAAGATCATCAGGGGAGATCAGGTGCTTCATCCAGACGATATTCCTCAGATGGTAAAAAAAAAGGTCTTTACAACGGCTGACACCTGTGATTTAAAAGTCAAACTGTTGTCAAAGATAACACCCAGGTTACATACCCAATCTAAGGCGGCCAGCTGGACACACCCAAGCAAAAGCCCAGAGGGTTGTCCCACTGATAGCCCCACCTCCCGACGATCTGGGTCCACCACTAACACCTCAGTTTTAGCTGGGTTCAACTGCAGCCAGCTAGCACTCATCCAGTCCTGGATCTCGGTGAGGCAGTTATTAAACACCGGGAGGATATCTCCCCACGCAGCTACAGAAGACATGTACAGTTGAGTATCATCTGCATAGCAGTAAAAAACTCAAACTGTACTGCTAATAATGTCTCCCAATGGCAGCATATACACTGCAAACAACATGGGTGACAAAATGGAGCCCTGAAGCCAGCCTGGTGGTGCTGAGGGTTGAGGTGCTGGGCGCCACACTTCCCACCATGCTGGCCACCCTTGTTCAGGAGTGAGATCGGGCTGCTGGGGGTTGGCCTTGGAGGAGAGGATCGAGCATCTGGAGGACACCTCTCCTGGGGAGGGTGGGGTCATGGTCCCACCACAGTAGCAACTTCCAGTAAAGACTGGGAGCACCGAAGCCAGGATTGCGCATGCAAGGGGAGGAGATAATGGCAGATGCTCTAGAGGGGTGCAGGAGCATCACTGCACATCCACACCTCTGCAGGGGTCACATCACGAAGCCAGCACAAAAAGGAAAAGCTCCGATTCCTGGATAGATGATGGCATGTCAGCCCCATGCCCACTGCCGGATCCCACCCACCTCAGGTCCTGATATCCTCCAGGCCTGTACCTCACCACCGCACCAGATTTGAAGTAATGCCCAAGGTAGGAGTGGGCAGCCCCACTCTGGGGGGCACAAGCCAGGGGGAACTTAAGGTGGCTCGAGGTGCTAGGTCAGGGGTCCGGGGGGCCTGGAGGTGAGACAGTTCTCAGACTGGGAGGGACCAGCTGAGGATGCCCAGGGGATGCTCCAGGACCAGCGACAGGAAGAAAGAGTGTCTAAAAAAAAATATGGAGCCTGCGGTACCCCGCAGAATAGGGGGAGAGGGTCATAGGAAAAAATTCCAGTGACCACTCTCTGCATCTGACCCACGAAGAAAGATCGAAACCACCTGAGGACAGTACCAGACAGTCCACAGATGAACCACAGATGCCCCAACAGCACACCGTGGTCCACAGTGTCAAATACCGCAAAGATATCAAGATGGACCAAGATGGAACGGGTCCTCTGATCTCTTGCTATTAGGAGAACATTTAGTACCTGAACAAGGGCCGTCTCAGTGCTATGCCTCTTCCTAAATCCAGCCTGGAGAGAATCATAGATATTGTGGGTGGATAAACGATCATTCAAGTGCAGCACAACCACCTTCTCAATAATCTTACCCACAAAGGGTAGGTTAGAGACAGGTCTGTAGTTGGTCAGACAGTCTGGGTCAAGGGAGGGCTTTTTTTTTTCTAAACTTTATTTTTATTTCGCAGTTGATATTACATATTTTGGCTTTTTCAAGCCTAATTTAAGTTACAGGTAATAAATCATTACAAAATTAAAGTCATTTTCAATACATTGTGTTTGGTTGACAGATAGTAGAACTTTTACTTCATAATTCTTATCCCTTAGGATGCAAGTTCAGATATGAACCCTTCCTGGCTGCAGAAGGATCGGGGAGCAGAACAGCATTTCTCCCCTTATACCTCTTCTCCTCACCAGGGAGGCCCACGTCTTCCCAGACATGTCAGCTCTATTGGACTTTATTAACCCGTTCTACTTAACATCACTGTTGTAAACAATTAACAATAAACAACTTTTTATAAACCTGATGTGCGCAGTCTATTTTTTCTCCTTTTCTTAAAGATCTGTTACCATTTCTATACTAAACCCTGGATAAGGTTCTCAATCTGCCTTCTCTCCCACCTAAGCTTCTCCAGGTTCAGAGGCTCTGGCAATCCAAGGTGACCAAATGGATATAAATTTATCTAGACTCAGGCGGATAGAGGCTGTGACCCTCTCCATTCTTTCCACCTCCTCTATTTTCTGAAGCCATAGAGAAACCGAAGGGGGGTCCAAGGAGAGTGATCTCATAGTAATACATTTCAAGGCTACTAGTCTGAATATATGGAAAAGTCTATGTCTCCCCCTGGCATTCACCAAAGGTGCATCCATTCCTAATATTAATGACTGAAAGGAACATGGATAAGGGAAGTTCAAAATTGCTTGAATTTCTGCATGTATTTGTTGCCACAAAGATTTTATTTTAGGACAATCCCAGAAGATATGCAAATGGGAGCCCTTCCCACCACAGTTCCTCCAACATCTATCTGTATTTGAGGCAGCAAAGTATTTGGTCCTGGTGGGAGTCAAAAAATACCTGTTAATTACTTTCCAATTAAATTCCCTCCAATTCGGGGATGATGTAACTGCCCATCCTTGTTCCAGTCTCATAGACCAAGTGGAAGGCAATATCTGTACATTTGCTTCTTGTTCCCATTGTAATCTGATTTTGTTAGTTGTGGAAGAAACATGTTCCATCAGGAACTCATATAGTTGGGAAATAGGCTTTAATTTGACCGCCAACAGGACCCACCAAAAGAAAAAGTCTTCTAGAGGTGTGCGTGGTCTCAAGACTAGTTCTCGGTAATTGTTTTGAGAGAGAAAGTTTCTCACCTGGAGGTATCTAAAATGGTCTTCCCTCCGTAGACCATATTGTTGCCTCAATTGGCTAAAACTCATACAGGTACCCCTGGAATAAAAATGACAGAAACACACCAGCCCTCTTTTTTCCCAATATCCATAGCCCTTGTCAATAGTGGGTGGGATAACATTGACATGGTACCTTATTAATGACAGTGGGCCTAATCCATTCAGTGCTCCTATTTTTTCTTTAATTTTTATTAAGGAGTCTACCATATGTTTAGTCCATGGGTTGTCTATCTTGGCCAATAAGGACTTAGTAATCATGGCATGTGGTATTGCCCATAACGGCATGTCTTTCAACTGCTCCCTTTCTATTGTATACCACTCTGTCTCCTCCTTCTGTTTTAACCTGGATAGGACCCAGGGACCCTGAGCTGCCAGATAATATCTTCTCAGGTCTGGAAGACCCAAACCTCTTGCCTCCCGTGTTGCAGAGAGTATTCTATATGAGAGTCTGGGTCTACACCTCCCTAAACATGCCTCCTAATGGAAGCATTAAGCTCTTTCCAAAAATCTTCGGGGGGCTTTATTGGAAGAGTTTGAAATAAGAGTAAGAACCTCGGTAGAATGTTCATTTTGATTACTTGGACTCTTCCATTAGTCGATAGGGGAAGAATTTTCTAACTTGCTAGGTCCTGTTTTGCAGTATGTAGTAGTTTTTTATAATTATTTGCCTATAACTGAGATGTGTCCACAGAAATTTGGGCTCCCAAATACCGAATTGTGTTTTTCTTTGCCCATGTAAATGGGAAACTGTCCTTGAATCCTTGGGGAGGAGTTCCACTCAGAAGGAGGGCTTCTGATTTGCTTTGGTTAATTTTATAACCCACCAGACTTTGATATTCAGTTAGTGTGGCTAAAAGGGGGGGGGTCAGAGGGGTCAAACAAAAAGAGCAATGCATCATCTGCATAAAGTGTAATTTTATGTGTGATTCCCCCTGCCTCCACTCCTTTGATTAGCTCATTGTTTCTGACTGTTGTTGCCAGGGGTTCCAAGGACAGGGCAAAAAGGAGAGGGGAAAGAGGACAGCCCTGTCTGGTACCTCTGTTTAAACCAAATCTGTCTGATACGCAACCGTTGACCCTGACAACTACCTCCGGTTTCACATAAAGAGCCTTTACAGCCCCTATGAACCCATCCCCTAATCCAAATTTAGCTAGAGTTTGTTTTAAAAAGTACCAGTCTACCTGGCCAAAGGCTTTTTCTATGTCCACCCCTATGGCTATCTGGAATTGTTTTTTGGTTTTCTGGGATGAGATAATATTTAGAAATCTCTGGATACTATTCTGAATGAGTATATCCTTAATAAACCCGGTTTGATTATGGTGTATTAGTTTTCCAATGATTTGTTGGAGCCTATTGGTCAATATCCCCGTAAATAGCTTAAGATCTGTGTTCAACAGTGATATTGGTCTGTATGAGCCACAGTCCATCGGGTTTTTACCCTGTTTGGGCAGTACTGTTATTTGGGCATGGCTCCAAGATGGTGGGGCTTGTTCCTCCTCCCTCAAAATTGAGTTAAAGGCTTTCTGCATGGGAAGCATGAGATCTGGTAGACAGCTTTTATAGAATTCGGATGGAAATCCATCAAGGCCTGGTGCTTTTTAGTTTTTTAAATGTTTTATCTGTTGTCTTAGCACATCTTGAGAGATTGGTGCTTCCAGGACCTTTGCTTCCCCTGCATCTATCGAGGGTAGTTTGAGCATTTTGAGATATTTATCCACCCTTTGGGCATGGTGGGGGGCTCTTTCGGAGGTATAAAGTGTCTTGTAATAGGTCGCAAATGTTTGGGCAATATCCTTTGGTTTGGTTACTGGTAGGGTGTCAGAGTGACCTCTAAGCCTAAGAACTGTCCTGTTAACTGCCTCCCTTCTGAGCTGAGCTGCCAAAATGGTGCCCGTCCAATTACCCTGCTCATATAGTTTTTGCTTTGCATATCGTAGTCGACCCTTGATTTTTAAGTCGCGCAAATGGTCACGCTGTCTCTGAGTCTGTCTTAATCTAGTCTCTGTCTCTGTGTCCAGGTTTAATTTATGTTTGGCCTCTAATGTCTATAGCTGCTTTTCTAGCTGTGTCTGTCTTTGTATTGACTGTTTCTTGAGATATGAGGCATAGGATATGATCTTGCCTCTCTGGTATGCTGTCAGCATATCCCATATTATGGACGGAGATGTGGAGTCCTGTTGGTTTAATTCTAGGAATACTTTTGCCTCTCTAGTTATTAACTCTTTAAAATCTTCCCTATTTAACAGACTGATATTCAGCATCCATGCCGACACTTTAATTGAGGGATCTAAGTTAAAGTCCATGCTGACAGGGGCATAATCTGAGATCGTCAAGATCCCAATGTTAATGTCACTTACTGCATGAGCCCACTCAGTGGACAGCAGGAAAAAGTCCGACCTGGAATAAAGATGGTGTCTAGGTGAAAATAAACTATAATCCCGGACCCTAGTGTTCTGGTGGCACCAGATATCTAATAGTCCAAATTCGTTGATAATTTTTTGTAATGTTATAGTGGATTTGGACTTTGCCCCATTTCCCAATCCCTTCGATCTGTCCCACACTGGGTTAAGCACCGTATTGAAATCTCCTCCTATAATGTCTATCCCAGTGGGTTCAAGTCCCCCCAGCCAAGGTCTTCAGGAAGAAGTCCTGACATTCCAGATCATCATTTGGTGCATAGACATTAATCAAGTTTAACTTTTTATAACCCATTTCTCCCCTCACTCTCACAAACCTCCCTTCAGGGTCAGTCTGTATACTTCCTACACTTGCAATGGGCATTTTTTTTGCAGGAGAATTGCTACCCCCCTCTTCCTAGTATGGCCCTCATAATGTGAGGCATAAACTTCTCCAACCCACAATTGTTTTAATTTCCTGTGTTCTGTTACCTCTAAATGGGTTTCTTGTAGATATACCACATCTGCCCTTAACCTATTTAGCTCTTGCAACAATCGTGCCCTCTTTATTGGGCTATGAATTCCCCCAAACATTGTAAGTGATTATTTTCAATCCCCCCATGATAAAGGATTTAGTATCGTTCAGGCCCTCCAGAGTCGGTTAAAGGAGCTGCGCACATCATTCTTAAAGACTTGAACATAAGAGTAAAAACTTGGCTTAATAACACAAACATGTAGTGAAAACATCTCACTTTAAAATTTGTTATTAAACCTGAAATTGAGAATATTATTTTTTTTATTAACTATAAAAGGTTCTAGAGAGTGTAACACTCCCCTCATAATGATCTTCAAGGTGAAAATGGACCCTCTGTCACTTTCCTCGCTTCACCCCTCCGTGAGGAGATCAGTCGTGAGGGAAGGAACGTTGGAAACAAAACAGTGTTTTACCCTTTTCTGGCAAACTTGTGCACAGTAGAGGGAGAGGGTGGTCATGTGAACTCTCTGAGGTGACTGTCTTTCATTTGTAGGCCACCAGTTCTCCTACACCAACCCTCCCATATAGCTCATAGTACATTTTTGATTATTAGCCCCTGGAGTTTTAGCAGGCCCCAAAAAGAAGGAAGTCTTCCTAAATGGCTCCCATGATTTAATAAACATGAACACCCCCTTGTAAATGGGCTCCTACTCCCCCTTCCCTTGGCCAAGGCAAAACAGTACTCCATTTGTTAACTTTTCAACAACATCTTGCTTTACCCACATATCCATTCCTATTTTCCAAAGCCAAATTGACAAGCTTGGATATGCCCCACGAATGAGTCCATCAGCGATCGGTATTCTGATCCCTTGTGTCTACCCTGCTCGATTGTTCTGCCACACTGTGTGGGGAAGCTGCACCACCACTGTGCCCTCTAGCATCCCACACCTCTCGTCAAAGATCTCTGGTTTTGTTCCTCGGGTCCCATTTTGTACAGTTGGGTTGACGCCATTCCATGGACTGCAGTTTTTTGGCTGGAAAGTTTGGAGCAAGACCCTCCAAAGAAATGTCCAGGTTAGCAAGGAAATCTTTGGCTTCACTAAGTTCCTCAAAACGCCTTGTCCCCGCTGAGGTAATCACCTGAAGGCATGCCGGATATTCAAGGAAGGCTTTCATGCCTTTCTCCCTTAGCTTTCTTTGGACTGCTAAGACCCTTCTTCTATTTTGCACTGCAGTCAGGGTATAATCATGCTCTGAAAAAAGGCAATGGTTGCCAAAAAATACTTCTTTCTTACCCCACGCTGTGTGGAGGACTTGTTTCTTCACTCTGTGGTCCATAAAGGCCATAACTACAGAACACGGCCTGGCCGAGGAAAAAGGGAGGGCTTTTTAAGGAGTGGTCGTACAACCGCCTCCTCTCCAATGATTTCCAGACTATCTCAGCCAGGATCAGGCAGATCTCATCAACACACTCCACAAGGAGATGCGTTGGGCCCAGATCCAAACTACAGCTGGTTGGCCACAAAGTCTGAATACTCCTCACACCATTCATGATGTCCAACCAGCTGAAGTCAGACCACGTAAACTGGGTGCTCACAACCTCTTGCCAACCACTGCAACACCCAACAGAGGGGACTGGACAGATGCCAGACTTGATGTTGGCAACCTTGTCTGCGAAAAACCAAGCAAACTCGTCACACTTCTCTTGAGACAAGGCTCCACCAGGCTACAGACAGATTGAACTGCACAATCTGTCAACAGTCCGGAAGAACTGAGCTGGTCAGTTTTCCATGGTGGCAATCTCACTGGACTGGAATTCTGCCTTGTTACGGGTGATGTTGATTGATAGACCACATAATGGTCCATCAGTCTAAGTCTGTCAGCCTCCAGGCCAGACTTCTGCTCTCTCTCTCTGATCTTCAACATGCTCTTCTCAACTCTTTCAAGGTCACATCAAACCACGGGGACCTTGGTCGAAGAGTGAGGGGTCTAACACGAACAGGAGCAATAGAATCCAGGGCCTCCATCGCTGCCCTGTTATAAGCCAGTACCAGATCCCCTGGTCCTCAAATTCCCTTGGCAAGCTCGATAGGTCCAGCACCGCCATTAGGCCCTCTGGGTTCACACCCCTTAAAAGGCAGTACCGGACCATCTCCGTAGGGGCAGGCCTGTTAGGGGAAGCCATGAAACTGAACCCTATGGTGTGATGGTCAGACCAACCGACTGGTTCCACCACCAACACCAGGTCCAATGAGTGACCACAAATGTGGGTTGTGGAGGTAACAACCTGTGTGAGGCCCAGCGAGGTCATAAGCTGGAGGAAGTCTCTTCCAAAATGCGAGAGTTCATCGTCGACCCAGGCATTGAAATCCCCCAGAATTAACCATCTGGGGATCCCAAAACCACATCGACAATGAAGTCTGTGACCTTCTGCAGCAACTCTTTCCCATCCCCAGGTGGACGGTAGATAAAAAGCATCCTGCACCCCACACCCGCACCCACAATACACTCAAAGGATCTGTTGGGCCCCACTGGCACATCCACAAGGCCCAGTTCCAATCTAAGACAGATGACTACACCCCTGCCCCTATGATCCAACCTTAGGCAGTGTATCACCGAGTACCCAGCTGGTCCTGCTAAGGCCAATATTGGGGCCACATTTTCATCCAGCCAGGTCTCAGTGATGCACACCAGGTCAGATATACCAACAAGATCTGCAATTATGGCAGTCTTGTTTTTAATACACCTGGCATTGTACAATATCCAGTAGGATGAACAGTTGAGGAAGACTGTGCCACCTGCCTGCGCACAGCAGAGCCCTTGGCTATGGGAACCAGGCAGGGAGGACCCCTATCCCAGTCTCATTTCACCCCAGGGTGTCTTCTTGTCCCTACTACCCCAATCCAACCACCACTCTCCATTCCCCCACCAAGCCCAGAACCCCCCTTCCACCTCCTGACTATCCCCAAAACACAACATCTTATATATGTCGCAGCTGGTAATGGGGGACAGTCAAATGGGTGGAGGTCCCTGAGCGTGGAGCGGGAATAATGTCTGACCACCTTTATGCCTTCCCAACACATCCCAGTCAACCGCAGCAGCAATCAGACAACTAACAATAACCAAAACACAACGATCCTGAAAAACACACTCCAAAACTCATACTCCATAACTCACAACACTTTAAATTCCAGTCAATACTCCACACCATACAAATAATAACACTTCTTTAACTACCCCAACCCACCCAAAACCCAAACACATTATCCCCCCACCAACCCACAAATAAAAATGAAAATATTTAAATGTTTATGGCAGCATAAAAGAAAAACACAGTCCAAAAGAGCAGACACTTGAATCTCTTGATAGTGGATTATGAGGCTGAAAAGCTCCCACCTCTCTGGGAGATAGGCAAAAAGACTATTCTCTGGCCCTACCCCTCACGTAGGCTGGGCAAAAAAGTCAGCAGGTAATGATAAAGCAATCACAAATTTAATGGCACTGTCACTGCCCACACCATTCAATTTTTGGTCCCAACAAAAGAAAAGAAAAGGTCAGAAGTTTCGGCAGAGATTATTCGCTCAACTGTCCACCTTCACTGCAGCAGTGAAAATAGTAGGACTAGGTGAAAACCTTTCTTCTGCATGATTTTTCCCCGAGACGGCCGCTATCCCAGCTGAGTCAGGAATTAAGCAGGAACACTGGTCCAGGTAATACCAGAGAGCCTCAAATATATCCACCTAAAGGATGCCACCACAGAATCCCATGACTGCAACTCCGGCCCCCTGCACTAGTTGGCCCACTGACCCATTCCCCAGGAGATCTAGGAGCAACTGGCACAATACCACCCACTCTTCAGTGGGAGGCATACCTTAGCTCTCGCGTGGCCACAGCCTCAGCAGCCACCACTCAGGCAGAGAGGAGCTCCCCCAATTTCACTCTAAGCCCCCCAATTTCACCCCAATCAGCCACAGGAGGAAAATACATTCAATCCCAGAGACTCCACAAACTCCTTAGTCCTTCCGATAAAAAGGACTGGTAGAAGACTCTGGTCCTAGTCCAATTCCTTCCACAACTCCCAGAGCACAGGACCCGTGAAGCAAAGGTTCCAAACAAAATGATCCTCTGGACTCCTCAGTTCTTCCACAGACTCCACCACACAATCCACATCTCCTTCCTTTCCTATCTGGACCACCAAAACACCTCACCAGGACGATGGTAAGTTAATATGGTACCACAGTAGATTAAAAAAGTGTACCGACTATACATCAGTGTACGGTAGAACACTGGGGTAAATTGCAAAAATAAAAACTGGAGATGAGCTAAATGACCCCATTTAAACTTATTGCAACTCCGTTTTACTCCGTTTTAATTATCTAACCTAACCCTGAACACGCTCCTAAGCCTAACTAACTCACTATTGTGGCCCTATCTAAACTGCCACTGACTTAACTAAAAATAATCAAAATAAAACAAATTCATCTTAAAAAATAAAATTAAAAAGAAAAATGCTTATTCTGTTACTGCTGCACCAGGCAGCTAGCCCAGTGTGGCCGCCATCTTTGATGATGATGGTGTATTGTCTCTGCAATGTGTAATACTTTTATAATTACTGGGTAGCGCTTTTTCCCATAGGGAAACCCGGTTATAATTTGCTGTTATAACCAGCTGGGCTGGTTATAACAGCAAACATGTGCCAGGTTTCCCTTGGAGCAGCCATGCGCAGTCCACAGTCTCTGATCTTCACATTCCGTGCAGCAATCCCGAAGCACACTTTCGGGTCCCTCTTATTCGGTGGTAATTTACTTTTTTATTTATTTTTTTTAAATGAACTCTTTCTTGACTGAACCAAGGAAACAAAATTAAAGTAAAACTAGCACCGTGTTTCTCTTCAGCATGCAATTGCAGCCTAGCGAATGGCACAGACTGTCACTGCCTTGTGAAGCCGGAAAAGATGCTGCAACTGCCACTCAGCAGTAAAATCAATGTTTCCATACATTTTAAAGAAAATATCCATGTCCTTTTCCCCCAACAAGTGTATTACTGTAACTACGAAGACGGCAGACCACACAGAATCCAGACTGCTCCGCGGCTTCCTGAACAACAATCTTATTTTACTTTTTTAGAATTGCTGAGGCGAAAAAGCACACACCAGCAATTATAAAAAATAAAACATGGGGTTGTGTGTGTAAAACTCGATTTTACACACACCCTCATTGTGGGATGCTTTTTATAAACCCCTCGGGCTTCGCCCTATGGGTTTATGAAGCATCCCACAACTCGGGTGTGTGTAAAATCTCATTACACACACCACCCCATATATTATTCTCTATTTTGCATGTGGTTATGATTACTTTATAGTGACAGTGATTTTCCTGTTCACATTGTGTGTTTTGTGAGCACTTAAGAATTTTTTGTATCATACACTTATCTAATTAATTAACATTGACTGTAAAACTGAGATCATGAACTAGTAGATACTTAAGCATAGCATGTATGAGAGGTCCCCACCCCTTATGAAGCCTAATGGCGAAGCGCAGGGGAGATTGCGCTACTTTGTCCTGGTTTAAAATTTTATTTGTGCCTGGAGTTGCATTTAGCAAATAAATGGCATGGTGAGTGGCACCGGAAGTTCTCTGTCTTTTTTTTTTTCATGCCGGTGAGTGCGGCTGGCTCCTGACTTTTGTGGTCTCTATTACAGCAAAGTTTTAGCCACAATTTGAAATGTAGCACAGATTTCAGGGAGCCGTGTTATGGATTACCAATTATAAGATTGTAGAAATTGTAGATTGTAGATTCAGGATGTTCAACTCTGGAGCTTGATAATCCACTTGGACACACAGACACTCCCTGTAGGCAAACACTGTGATACCCCATCCCTTTCAATTTTATCCTCTGTATTCTACCCCTGGGACTTTGTCAAAACTGTAGGCTGCTTGAGCTGGAGACTATTCCAGTGCTGTAAGTGTCATATGCAATCATAAAAACTGTAATCATAAGCATGGAGAATAAGATAAACATGCAAGAATGATCACGTTGACTTGAGATATACTGAAGCATACTTAACATTTGGAGTAGAAGTACATCATTGACAAGGGGTTCAATTATAGAGAAAATGGCTAGGGACTACAATACTGGGTGCATACACCATAAGTGGACAAACCATGATCTTCCACTTAGATACCCCTGACAATGCAATTAGTGTGTGCCAGGATGCTGCCCAAGTAGTGGTGGCAGGATGGAATATTAAGAGCTACTCCATAGAAGATGATCAGTTTGTGGAGAAGCTGAACCTCTGCATGGGATGGAACCCCTCACTGAATTCCAGCTGTGCTGATGTTGTATGGCACCAGATGGATGAAAACCTTCTGGCAATGGTGACCATAAATGGAGTAGTGGTGACATGAAACCTGGGCAAGCCATCCTGTTACAAGCAGGATCAACTCATCACAGAGCATAAACGAATGGTGAACAAGGTGTGCTTCCATTCCACAGAGGTCCATATGCTGCTTAGTGACTCCCAAAGTGGGTACCCGAAGTGCTTTCATCTTGCTAAGAAAGGCTTTCTTAGGCCAACTGGAAAGTATGCAGAATGTGCAGTTCAACACTCAAGACTATTTTCTCCTTGCTGCCAGTTTTGAGAATTGAAATGTGCAGCTGTGGGGATATCCAGTTTTTGGACCAGTACTAGAGGATGTTCACAGCCCACAGTGCCCAGTGTGTTGCTGTGATTGACACCTAGATGACAGATCCTGGCTGGCCACAGGAGGCTGAGACAAGGTGGTCAAAGTTTGGAACATGACCACCAACAGAGCCAAAGAGATCTTCTGCATCCAGACTGTTGTCTCTGTGGCACGGGTGAAGTGGCACCCAGAACATAAGCATCACATCACCACATGCTCTATGATGGTGGACCACAACATCTATGTCAGAGACATCCTGTATCCCTTCATCCCCTTTGCCATGTTTGAGGAGCACAAATATGTTGCCAACTAGTATCTCCAGATGGCACACACATAATCCATATTTTCTTGTGTCTGGATCAAAAGAGAGCACCATCTACTAGCACATGTTTAGGGATCTCAGCAGGCCAATTGACAGAGCTAATCCAGAAGGACTGTGCTATGGCTACTTTGGCGATCTTACATTTGCCACGAAGGAGAGTCTTATGTTCTCGGACTCCAGCAGGTAGCCATATGGTGGTGACAGTCACTACCCCATCTTCTTTAAAAAGCTTGAGGCAACTGAGTAGTTTGTGAACATCCCCAGTACTCGCCATATCTATGAGATTGACGTAGACAGCAGCTCCATGGACTGGTTTGTGCAGACAGTCAGGCAGTATATCCTGGCCGGCAGGTTACTGACAGAGCTCTGGTACCATGATGCTGAAGTTTTATTTATTTTTTTAATTTTTATTTAAACATTTGGTAACTGGGAAAGGCACACTGAGCTGAGGCTTGTTTCCAGGTGTGACCCAGTGGAAGGGAGTACAACAAAATTACAATCTTGTCACAAACATTTTTCGTTAGAGATGAACAAGTAGTGGCCAAAATCATTTGTACAGAAATGCACAGGCACAGCAGGACAGTGAATACAATTTAAATTACTTATTACCATACACAAAGGTACATACATGTGAACTACAAAATAGTCACTACAATACATAGAGGAATTTACAAAAGCGGATGAGATGCATATAATCATACACTAGTTGGACATACATGTGAATAGTAAGTGCAAAAGCTTTGGTGAGGAGACTATGTACCAGAGTGGCAGGAGCATGAAGGGACAGTAGTGCATGACGTTGCTGTTTGATAGTTGAAGGAGGGGGAATTTTTTAGTATGGGAGATAGTTTATTCCAAAAGAAGGGGAACCTGTAGGAGAAGGCAGATTTGCCCAATATGGAGGAAGGTAGGGGGAGCAAGAAAGTCCAGGAATCCCTGGATCTTAGGCCATAAGGGGATGGCTTAACTGAGGACAGACTCTCAGAGAGGTAGGTAGGTAGCAGGTTGAACCAGTATTTGGCTATAAGTGCAATAGAGTGGATATACTGTAACAGTGATGGGAGAGGGAAGTTAGGCCAAGGGATGCTTAAAGGGAACAGTGGTGTGTTCTGAGAGGGAGTTAGTGACAAAGCAGCAGAATGCATTCAGAAATGTGTCAAGCCTGGATAAAGGTGAGGCTGGGGCCGTGCTGTAAACCATGTCAGTGTAGTCAAAGATGGGCACGATCTTGGTTAGAATTTCGTGTCTGACTGGCAGAGGGAGGACCTCTCTGTTGCAGTATAGTATACCTAGCTTGGGGCAAAGTTTGGCAGTGATGGCTTCTATGTATGAAGAAAAAGACAAGTGGGGATCCAGCCATACTCATAGGTATTTATATGTTGTAACTGAGTCAAGGGGTGTCCCATCCAATGAGGTGATGACAGGAGGAGGGGGGACTCTGGCCAGTTTTTATGCAGTCCTGAAAGTAGACACTGTTTTAGAGGTGTTTATTCTCAGTTGATTGGACTGAAACCTGGTCTGCATATTGAGGAAATCCCTTTGAAGGTTGGATTGTACAATGTCTAAGACAGGCCCTGAGGCGAAAAGTATGGTGTCGTCCGCATACTATGTATCCAGGAACTAGAGCATATAGAGGGGAGCTCATTTATAAAAACTGAGAAGAGACTGGAGCCAAGGATATATCCTTGGGGTACACCAGCTAGAATGGGGGAAGGAAGGAGGAGCAGTTTCCAATTTTAACAGATTGGAGCTTGTTACTTAGGTAGGAGTTGAACCACTGAACTGTGGGGGGAGCTAGGCCTGCTGTGTCGAGCTTGGTGAGGAGGTGGGGGTGGGATACTGAATTGAAAGTCCTTCACCAGGTCAACAAAGACTGCTGCTGTTAAGTGAACATGGTCAGAGGCAGAATGAATGTGGTCCCTTACTTGCAGCAGGGAGGTGATTGTAGAGTGGGGTTTTCTGAAGTATGATTGGTAAGGGGAAAGTAAGTTGGTTGGCATAAGGAACTCCGAGAGTCTGGACAGGACAAGTGTTTCCTAAATTTTGGCAGTGGCTGGTAGGAAAGGGATCGATTTTTAATTTCTGAGTAACGAGGGGTCACCACCTTTGTGTAGGGGGATAACACTTGCCTGTGAGACAGTACCCAAGGTGAAGGACAAATTTAGAAGGTGGGTAAGAGGTACTGCTATTTCCAGGGCAAACAAGAATATCAGCTTGAGGTGGATCCCATCTGGACTGGACTTGGTGATGTTTAGGGAGCAGAGGGCATCCAGAACTTCTTGAGGGGAGATAGGTGCGAACAGGAAAATGTTGCTATGCGAGCTGAGAGGAGTCTTTCTTTTTTGGGGGGGTGAGGTTGCAGGGAGGGCACAAGAGGTGAAGAATTTATTTACTATGTCGGCAATGTCGACGGTATCTCGGATAAGTTGGCTATCTTGCTTCAGGGCAGGTGTGTTGGACTGAGTAGGGGGGTCCAGCAGGGAATGTATCATCTTCCAGAAGGAGGAAGGGTGAGTGTTTTGTAGATTTGATTTAAAGTATTCAGCTTTTACCTGTCTTATGGCACTTTGTGCAGGCATTCCTGTGGATGTTATAGATTTGTCTGGATTGAGGGGTTTGAAAGGATTTAAATTGAGACAAAGCCTTGTCTCAGGCTTTACACTGGGCAGTAAGTGGGGCAGATATCCAAGGATGATGGTGCTTCTTCACCCTGGATTTAATCAGGGAGGATGGTGGTCCCACACCTTGGAGAAGATGTGCAGGAATCGAGAGAGTGCTGTGTGAACATCTATAGCTGAATAGACCTTTTGCCAGTCAGCATTTCTCAGGTCGAGTAGGAGGGCGGAGGTGTCAAGTGAATTGAATGGGCGTATTGTTATATCCCTGGGAGCAGATTTGGGTATCTGGGTTTTCCTGATGCAATAAGTGATGCAGTGGTCGCTAAAGGCATTTGCTATTATGCCGGCAGAGGCTATTCTGTGCGGGTGGGAGGAGAGGACCCAATCTATAACAGAGTGGTTTGAGGAATATGGCTTGTAACTGGTGGGCTCTGCTATTAACTGAGTGAGGTTTAGAGACTCGATTGTGGAGGTAAAGGCTTTAGAGGAGGGGGATAGCTAGTCTAAATTGTAGTCCCCCAGTAGTAATAATTTGCCTGTTGCCTTGTGTTGAGGAAGGGCAGTGAGGCATGAGACAAGTGAGTCACGGGCAAGACGAGGGGAGGCATGGATCACCCTTATAAAAGTTGGGAGGGTGGAGGGAAGGGTGACTCGTATGAGGAGGAGGAGTTCATGGGAGTCCCAGCATGTTTCTTTAATGGAGATAGAGTAGGAGAGGGATTTGCTTGACATAGATCGCAATCCCACCACCTCTCTTGCCATGGTCTTGTTGGGACAGCGTGTAGTCTGTGATACTTAGAGAGGAGTCCAGGGTCCTAGCAGGCAGCCAGGTTTCGGTTCGGCAGATAATGTCTGGGGAGTGTTGGGTCAGCCAGTAGTTAACTAAATAGAGCTTGGGTAGGAGACTCCTAATATTCATGTGTGTGATACATAGACCTTTGTGTGAGTTTAGTTGCATGGGTTCAAATATGGGACCAGTGTTCTATTCAATGTCTCCAGCAAGGAGTAAAATGAGGAGGAGAAAGGAGTATGTAGCAAGGAGTTCACGTCTTTTGATTTGAAGGAGGGACTTGGGTGAAGTGGCCAAAGAGTTAAACTGGTAAGTGCTGAGAATAATTTACCAAGGTTCTGGAATCACTGCATCTGCAAGCTTGAACCACAACCTCGGAAAAGGCATGACTGTGCAACTGATGACTAGCTTTAACCAGGAGGAGATGTATTCTGGACTGGACAATGAGGCTTGGCTGGAGAGAAACAAAGGAAAGAGTCATCAGAAAAATACCCCACCTGGACCATGCTAGTGCCTGATCAACAATGATGAGAATGAGGAGTCCAACAGTAGCAATGTTCCATCAGATGGGAATGAAGATGAGCTCTGTAAGATGGATCATGAAAACCACATATTGAGGAGCAGAATTATATCTTCCCCCAGGAAGCTTTTCCCCTCTGCCATGAGATTGGGAAAACTCCTCAACCCCAGACCACCTGCAGGAGAAGGCAGACTCTCCCCATGTTAGCGGGAATAAAGCAGAGATGATGTGGCTGACATCTATCAAGTCCTTTTCACTTACCTCCATCTCCCAGTTCCTCTATGACAACTACCTGCCTTCGGACTACTTCAACCCCATTGTGAAGGAGATGCTGTCCTTCTACACAGAGCACGGCAACATCCAGATGGCAGTGTCTGTGCTCATTATGCTGGGTGACAGGATAAGGAAGGAGGTTAACATACAGACATCGAAGCACTGTTGCACACCCTACATTGACCTGCTGCAGTGCTTCAGGCTCTGGAATGTGTCTAATGAGGAGATCAAAGCACTATATAGGGAGAGGAATCGCCAGCAGAAGAGTGGTGGTGTTGCCACTGTATCGATCATTGGTGATACCCCATCTGGAGCATTGTGTCTAGTTCTGGAAACCACATCTCAGAAAAGACATAGGCAGTGTAGAGGCTATCCAGAGGAAATTAACTAAAATGGTGCAAGAGTTGTATCAAAAGCCCTATGACGGGCCAGTCCAGTGGCGCTGAGGGTTGAGGCGCTGGACGCCACACCTCATGCCATGCTGGTGACCTGGGTTCGGGAGCAGACTCAGGCCATCAGGGGTTGGCAGGGGAAAGGGAGGATCGAGCGTCCCATGACTGCTCTCCTTCCTCTGTGTGGGTGGGGAGATCACATCACTCTGCAGTGGCAACTGGCGGAGGCCAGGGGCACTGCGGGTAGCGTGCACAGTTGAGGGCTGGAGCGTGGCGGGCATCGGCACGTAAGTGCGCTGACACCATTGCATGACCGGCTCTGAGGGAGGCAAAATGGTGGAAAATTGCTGGGTGATCGTGGCAGCTGATGGCCATGCCCTGCACCCTAGGACACGAGAGGTGCGCCCCCCCAGGTATCAAGATCCAGATCCCCCGGGGGGGACTCTGCATGTCAGCAAGTGTGGAGGAGAGCATGTCGCTGGCCAGACAAGGTCCGGGGGTACAGGTGCCAGTAGCCGGACGACTTGCCACCCATTCCACAGTAGGAGTGAAAAGAATGTTGTGATTAAAAAAAAAAAAAAGCCCTATGGGGAGAGACGGAGTGATCTCTGTATACACACCCTGGAAGAGAGGAGGGAGATGGGGGACATAAGAGACCTATATGTACCTCACAGTGGTGAACAAGGTACAGAAGGGGAGCATTTGTTTTAGAGGAAAAGGTGCTCCAGAACAAGAGGACATTCAATAAAGCTGAAACGGGAGGACATTCAGGAGGAATGTGAGGAAGTACTTCTTCACTAAAAGGGTGGTGGATACCTGGAACAGTCATCCAGATGAGGTGGTGGGGGTGAAAACAGTGGGAGAATTCAAGAATGCATGAGATTGGCATAAGGGAATCTTAGTGGAAAGTAAGGGGGAGCCAGAGACCAAGTAGGGTCTGCAGTGACAGTATATGCAGTGATAAAATGGACAGACTGGGTGGGTCAAGTGCTCCTTATCTGCTTCCAGATTTTGTGTTTCTATGTACTGTTTTAACTGTAAAAACAAAAAGTGGTAAAGCAGATTTAAATGGAAGAAAAAAGCCAGCCCAGTGGCATTGGAGGTTGAGGCGCTGGTCGCTACACCTCATGCCACACTGGTGACCCGGGTTCGGGAACGAGCTTGGGCCACTGGGGGTCTTCAGGGAGAAGAGTTGATTCAGCATCCAGAGGACTGCCCTCCTCTTTTGGGGGGGAGGGAGACTAGTCTTTCTGCTCACTGATTGCCCTCTGGTGGTGGCTGGAGGGTGGTATGGGTCGGGAGGCTGGAAGCCGATATCCTTACATCAGCAGCGAGGGGGATGGGCAAAAACTGGAGGAAATATTCAAGCCTGGCAGGCACGATGATGGCCTGCCACTCCCAGAAGTGGCCCTGGAATTTGGATTGCGTCTCCGGGAGTGGGGAGAAGCCGGCAACCTCCTCCCGGCCCCGCTGCAGGGGGCAATGGGGTAATCTGTTGCCACCCAGCATGGGAGCAGTGTGGCTCAGAGAAAGAGTCCCTCTGTTGGGAGGGCCGAAGCCACCTGCCAGGGCCCCAGGGCCCCAGGGGTGGAAAAATGTAAATACCAAAAAAAAAAAAAAAAAAAAAAAAAAGGAAGAAAAGGATATTTCACATGGCAGAAGATAAAAGGTACTCTAACTAGAATAAATCAAAGTACCAAAGGCACTGAAAGGCACCAAACTGGATTTTGTAAAGTGTTAGTCAACAGCAGGATTGGAGGGAGGTTCTTTTTAGCAGATAGCTAGTCATAGAGCACTATCACCATCACCCCCCAGCAGCACACTGCCCTCGGTCACCACATCATTGTCCTTCACTCCACCCCAGCAGTTTTTCCTCATCAGAGTCAAGTATGGGTTCTGTAATTCAAAAGTGAATAAAATTAGCTGGCCCAGTGGCGCTGAGTGCTGAGGCGCTGGACACCTTACCTCACGCTCCACCAGTGACCCATTCGGGAACAAGCACGGGCTGCCGGGGATCAGCGGGGAGGAGCAGGATTGAGCGTCTGATGGACTGGTCTCCTTACCTGGGGAGGGGGATCCTCCATAGTCAGCTCCCGTTTGCCCCCGAGGGAGGCTGGGGACAGGACACCACACTGCAGTAAGGGGAGGAGTTGGGGCAGATGCTTGGAAGGAGCACGTGTGGACATGTGCACGCTCTCCTCCACCAGCATCACTGCATGCCTCAGCTCCAGGGAGAACACCAGGAAAAAGAGTTGCCGTGACTCAATGGTGGAGGGTGCCTGCGGGCTCCCGCTTCTGGCCAACCACATCGCTGGCCCACTGGATCAGACCGGTGGGGTTGGGGAACCCACCAACCCCTACGGGGGCAAGTCCTGGGAGTTTCAGGTCAGTGCCAGATGGTGGAGGCCAGGGGACGGGGTTGGGGGTGCCCTCCAGAAAATAAGCCGGCACAGGAGGAGCAAAAAAAAAGGTGAATAAAATAATGTTTATTCACTGTGGTGACCATTCACAAAAAAGTGGCCCTAGGGATGAACCAGGCAACTACAGGCCAGTGAGCCTCATATTAATTGTGGGGAAGCTCATGGAGACAGTCCTAAAGAAGAGGCTAGTGACCTTTTTAGAGGACAGTGGTCTCCAGGATGGCCAACAACACGGGTTTGTCTCAGGCAGATCCTGCCAGACAAATCTAATTGAGTATTATGACTGGGTGACCAGGGAGCTGGACAGGGGCCATGCAGTGGATGTCCTGTATTTGGACTTCAGCAAGGCCTTTGATTCCGTGCTGCATGGGAGGCTGTGGGAGAAGCTGGAATACATAGAGGTGGGAATGAAGATGCAGAATCAGCATTTATATAGCGCTTTTCATACACAGTATCCCAAAACACTTTACAAGCAGTGCTAGACTGGTAGTGAAGTGACCGAATGTGTGGTGGCAGCCATATCGCACATCATCACCCACACGCAGCCTGGATAATTGCATGAACCAGTTCATGGGAAGGGGAATGTTGGCCAGGACACTGGGAATGTTCGCCTGCTCTTTGCAAAGAGTGCTCTGGGTTCTTTTACTTCCACCTGGACACCCTCCAGGACAACACCAGGATGGGCAGAAGGGACCTCAGTTTAACATCTCATCTGAAGGATGGCACACCCCAGCAGTACAGCACCCCCCAATACTGCACTCAGATGCCAGCGATTTTTAGGTTCAAGTCCAATCCCGGTGTGGGACGAGAACCCACAACCTTCTGGTCTAGAGGCAGATGTGCTACCAACTGAGCCACGCTGACACTGATGACCAGATGGATCATCAACTGGCTGAATGGAAGGCAGCAGAGGGTGGTAGTGGTGGGGGAGCCCACATCACCAAAGGAAGTGACGAGCCGGGTGCCACAGGGATCGGTACTGGGACCACTGTTGTTTGGGATATACATAGCTGATATCTCACACAGGATCCAGAGTAGGATCAGTCTGTTTGCTGATGATACAAAGATAGGAGCTGTGGTAGATGACATCAAAGGGTAGAAGGGGCTGCAGGAGGACGTGACCAAACTACAGGAGTGGTCAGAAACATGGCAGCTGGGGTTCAACACCAAGAAGTGCAAGGTACTGCATTTTGGAGTTAGGAACCAGAGGAGGAGCTATCAGCTGGAAGGGGTGCAGCTGGAAAGCACTGAGGAGGAAAAGGATCTGGGGGTGCTTATAACGGGCAGCATGAACAACTCAGCTCAGTGTAGGAAGACGGCAGCAAAAACCAACATAATGCTGAGGTGTATAGCGAGGGGAATCTCCTCCAGAAAAAGGGAGGTGATTCTTCCCTTGTACAGATCTCTTGTCAGGCCATACCTGGAGTACTGCACGCAGTACTGGCACCCATTCCTGAAGAAGGACATCAAAATGTTGGAAGGGGTGCAACGTAGGGCGACCAAGATGATCCAGGGATTGGAGGGAAAGTCCTACAGGGATAGATTGGGTGAGCTGAACATGTACTCCCTGGAGGAGAAAAGAGGAGAGTAGAGTAGAGGAGAGGAGAGGAGAGACGGGGGTATATGATTGAAATCTTTAAATACCTTAAGGGGATAAATAAGGCTAATACAGAAGGGATGTTCCAGCTTAGAAGAGGGAGGTATGCAAGAGGGCATCATCAGATTGGAGAGGGAAAGATTCAAGAGGGAAATCAGGAGACATTTTTTCACTGAATGGGTGGTGGACAGGTGGAATGCTGTGCCTGAGGAGGTGGTATCCTGTAGTACGGTGGGCGGCTTTAAGAGTGGTTGGGACAGGGTGGGGAGGTTGTGATGAAGAGGGATGGGAGGGTGGGGCAGCTGCAGAATTGAGGGGCTAGCTGCACAATCGAGTAGACTCGATAGACAGTAAGGCCTGCTTCTACTGGCATTTTCATATGTTTGTATGTTCGGATGTTCATATTCTTATAACATGGATTTCTGAATTCTCCGTAATCCTAGCAACCTAATTGGTTGAAACACATCATGTAACCATCATTAATTCCTAGTACGTGGTTTGACACCAACCTAATTTATCTAGCAACAGACAAACTACACAAAAATGAAACCTTTTTCCATTAAAAATTTTGTTTCCATTTTATAAGTGCCATAACCCAATTCAGTACGTGAATTTCATGAGAATTAATGCACTTCCCGGGTACACTGAAAGACACTCAGCCATTGGCCTCATGCCTTCCAATTAATTCGGGGTGTGCAATAATTCTCTAGAAATACACACTATGTCATTGGTTATTGCTGACTTATACACCTAGATACAGAATGACAATGGAGATTGGCTGCCCACACGTACCACTTCAGTCCATTAATTAATTCATTTATTTATTTATTTATTTAAAAGTTTTACCAGGAAGGCATACTGAGCAGACTACTGCTCAATTCCAGATGTGTCCTGGGGGAGGGGGGAGTACAAATTGAGCTGTGGTAAAAATGAACAAAACTTCAATTTCCCAGCAATCAGATCTAATTAGTAAAACAAAGGTACACGTTTGTTTCTTCAGTACAGATGTTTACTTGCACAGCTGGAAATGAGTAGAGTCACTCTATTAGTATCCCAGCAATCAGATCTAACTCGTAAAACAAAGGTACACATTACTCTTCTTCAGTGCGGAGGTTTACTTGCAAACTGGAAATGAGTGGACTAAAGTGTAAGGCAGCAAACTCAGTTTATATCCTATACCCAGGTATTTGGAGGCAACATTCATTAATATACTTTTGTACTACTGCTATCTGACCCTGCTGGGGAGGAAGTGCTGTGGTGTGAATATGGGACATTTGTGCTCAGGGAAAATAGGGCCTTGTAGTCCACTTTGTTTATCTTGTCCAGGTACTTATAAGTTTCTATTATATCACCTCTTTCCCTTCTTTTCTCAAAGGTGTACATGCCCAACTCCTGCAGTCTGCAAGGAAGGGGTTAACTACTATTGTTTAAATTAACCTACATATTACTAAGTGCCACTCACTAGCATGGCAGTGATGCAAACCCTGTGACTTGGGCCTGTGACACTTTATATCACCCCTGTTAATCATTGGTCTAAAGTATCTATTGCTTATATTGTAGTCCTCATTGCAGCTATGACTCAGTCATGAAACCAAGTTCGATAACACAACAGAAACTCATTTTCCTCACCTTAGTAAACAGCCACGAGATGCTGCACTGTGTCACTGGAAAAGTACGAAGAAATTAAAAAAAAAAACAGATTGTATGTGATAACAATGGATATAGACATTTCTAAGTAAGGGAAAGGGGAAATATTTTAACCAGAAAAGGCACATTAGGCTGAAACTTGTTTCCAAGTGCGACCTAGGAGCACAAGGAAGTTAAGTGACTTGCTCCGGGTTACACAGTACACAAGTGGGAGTGTGAGATCCAAACCCAGGTCTTCAGATTTGCAGCTCAGTGCCCTAAAGCCACTGTGCTATACTGGCAAGACCCAAAACTAATGGGGCCAGCCTGTTAGAGTAATGATGGCAGTCCCTGTTCATGATACTGGCAGCCTGCGTTCCCATCCCAAGCCTGGGGCACTAAATATGGGCTGGTAGGGGGAGGCCTGACTGTCATAGGGGATATTCTCCTCTGTAGGGACTGGTGGTCAGAATACTGCTACCTAGGTAACAACAGGCAGCACTGCAGCTCAGAGAATCATGTGGGTGGGCTGGGCACTCAGCAGTACATCAGTGTGTTGATATGTTTCATGATGATGTAGCCCCAGGAGAAATACAGTATACTGTTATGTCTATTTCCTCTGCTTGGGCAGATTCACATCCAGCTTATTCTGAGAATCAAACTTCAGACCCTGAGTCATGAATGCAGCAGCAGTAACCATGCAACCTAAGGGCAATTTCCCCTTGCTGATAGGTTGGAATGCTGCTTTTACTGTCTTACTTGCTGTCCCATGGACCATCGCAAGATGGATATATTGGGCCCAATTTTCAAAGATTTGGGAATGGCACAAAGTGCTTGCATCAAAGAAAAATGACGCAAAGGGTTTTCTGCACCACACTTTCCATCATTCCCAGTTTTACAAGGTAACCTGCACCGGTTGGGACTGCCTACACCAGCCCAGCTTGCACTATCCTTGTGACAGACACACAGGTGCACCCTGGTGAAAGGGGGCTTGCACCAGGGCAGAGTTGCAGCATCCCCTATAATGGGATTTTGCAAGCCCCATCAAAGGGTGCATGGACTGGCAGTTAGACCAGCCCAGAGCTAGTCTAACAGCCCATATGCCACAACTGTCCATGGCTGAGGGACAGCCTGAGAGATCTGGGTCATGCTGTAAAGGCCAATACAGTCCCGATGTGTGTCGGACAGCAGGATGATAGCAGCACAGATGACACCGAACAGGGATGCAGCAGTACAGTGACACTGACTGAGTACAGGGGAGGTGAGACAGCTCTGGCCCTTGGTGCACCATCCTCCATGACACCTGCCACCCTGCAGCCCCCAACTGTACCTGTGCCATGGCAGCACCAGTAGTCCTTGGTATAGTGTCACAGTGCACAGGACCAGCAACAATGGAACACAATAGTGCTGTCAAACAACAGCACCCTGATTACTTCAGAGCTGCAGCCCTTTCTGCAGCAACAATGGTACATGGGCCCAGGAGCCCTGACTATGGGCCTCTTTGTGCATCCTGAGTGTACTGCTAGTGCTGCCACGAGGACATCCTCCATACTGGAGTGAACTGAGTTGCAGACATGGAGGGGACACTCCCCAGCCACCCTCCATAGATGGCAGGCTGTGAGAATACAATCTCAGATAGTGAGACTGCTGCATGTCACTCCAAACACCTATGACTGTGTGCCAGGATTAACTGTGCCATCGCACCACCACTTGCCTGTCCAGTGCTTCTAGGTCCCCATTATGCTGCCTCCTGTAAGTACCGGCATGGTTATGCATGCACACTTACTTGACATGCCTATCAAGTAGCAGAGGTCTCCAGTGGGACATTCCACAGGAGGACACTGATATTCTACAGCACTGTAGCACACCCCACCACAGGACTGCCTGTCGGACCTTCGGGTTGTGTATGTGTAGTCCACTGGGTGCACTGGTGGTTGCAACAGATGTGAGGAAATAACTCACCCAGTGCCAGCAGTGCTGCCAGTACTGTGAGAACAGGCAATGGGTGGCTGGTAGTATCACATGTACTGGCAGGCAGTCAGGCCACAGTCAGAATAGTGGACAGGTGACTGTACTCGCCAATATGTGCCTCCGTCAGTGCTCTCTGCCATGGATCCTGTCATACCCTTTTACCACATATTGTACCTTTCACGCAGCAGAGTGTGTACTGCCATTCAAGGGAGACATATGTGTGTAGTCCCTGCTGTTGGCATGGCTGGAATCCACATGGCCCTGAAGTGTCTGTCACTGCTGGCTGCCAGCTGTCGGGAACATTCAGTGGGTATGGTGGCACTTCTCAGACACACAAGGGCCAGAGGGTGATGGCCGTCTCCATTGAATCCCGGCCATGTACCACTTGTTTGAAGCATGGGAGCAGTTGTGGCAAGTCCACCGACTTTGGCATCGGGACCCCTTTCATACCAAAATTGGGTTCAGGGTCCCTGGTGCACCAGCAATCAACACATGCTGCTGTTTGCCACAGCTTGCATTGATCTAAAGCCTGCTTTGAAAATTGAACCCATTGTTTTTGATATTTTTTTGCATGTTTTTTCCCCCCACTCTTTTTATCCCTTGATGGCGCTGGCCAAGACCACCTTAAGCTGACTCTAGCACCTGATCCCACCCCACCAAGATCCTCCTTGGCCGGTAACTCCATTCCATCAGCCCACCCATGACTCACTTGCTAGGAAACCAGTTGGCTTGAAACCTCACCCCCAAAGCAAAGCCGCCTTTAGCTCCACAGTGCTCCAGTACAATTATCTCATGCCCTGCAGGTGGAGAAGAAGACTGAAGGGATGACAGGTCCCCGGACGGTGGATCCAATAGTGGGCATGGTGGCAGGGAGCAGTGCCATCTGCCCAGCCAGCAGGGATTTCTGCTTTCCAGTTCTCTGGAGTAGAGGACATGCAATGACATCCTGGTGACAGTAGACATGCTCCCAATCAAGACGGACTGATACTCACCTCCTCACCAATCCCCTCTCATTACGCAGTCTCAGGTTCAGTGGCCCCAGCTGTCATAACTTTCGCCAAGCACTGCATGCTGCATCCTACCAAACCTTGAGGACGAGAGCAGTCTCTGACACACTCAATTCTCCTCCCCCAGCTGACCCTCTGATGCTCAGGGCTCATTCCCGAACCCTGGTCATCACTGTCGCAGGCAGCAGCACAATCTTTTGAGCAAGCAGGCTGGCATTTGTTTGCATGATTCACTACAAGATGGCATTGCTTTGCACAGACTTCCGGTTCTCATCTATGACTCTATTATACATTTTTTTAAGAGTAAAGAATCCCACCCTCTTCATCACTGTTATGTCTGTTCCCTCTACTTGAGCAGCTAACCCTCCAGCCCTTGCTGGGTATCAAACCTGGGACCTAGAGTCCTGAAGGCAGCAGCTGTAGCCATTCATCTAAAGGAAAATTCCCCCTAGGCAAATGGATAGAGAGCAACTTTGACTTTCATGCTTGCTATCTCATGGAACACAACTAGATGGTTGCATGGCTTTTGACTGTTAATCACAGCTTTCGCTACTAGATGGCTGTATTGATCTTGACTGTTATTTACAGCTTTCACTACTAGATGGCACTGGTTTGAGCTGACTGCCATTTCTCATATACAGTAGACAAAGGAAGAATATGGGAAAAAGGGCCTTCCTTCCAGTTGATGATGCCACCTCTCTCAGTGATCCTGCCTATTTCACGCCATCCCCAACAACTAGCACCTCTTCCTCCTAATCAGATTTCAACTTTGTAATAGGGGTGTGGCAATGGCGCTTAAGGCTAACCATGATAGAGGTCCTTCCATTGGAGACTAAGCATCCTATCCAGGAAAAATCATTGCCTGGATTGCCTCTGGAGTTCAAGTGGAGTACAGTGACAAGAGGACAGACCTCTCCAAAGACAGTTTCAGGCCTGTGGGCTATGACATCCAAACTATGTGTTTGCAGTAGTAGAGACAAGGAAGAGGTGGTAGGATAGAAGGGAGCAGACGGAGGCTCCAGTGGGGACAGGGCTGCTCCTATGAAGATATCTTGCCTTTTGTATTTTATTTTATTTTTTGTTTCCTTTCTTCACTTTTTTAGCGAAAGCTGCCAGGGGTGCAGTTGGAGGAGTGAGAGGAGAAGCAGCCGGGGAATTCCTTTTCTTTGCTTTTTTCATTTTGTTCTGCTACAGGTTACATTGCCAGAGGGGATGTCCGAGAAGTGAAAGGAGAAACAGCGGGGGAATACATTTCTGTTAACTTGATTTTAGACCTTTTAGTTCAAGACAGGCATTTTACCTGGGGTTTCTGTTTCCATCTAGATAAGGACAGGACATCTTGAGTTTGGGACGGAGGGTGTTTGAGGGGCTAACTTGGTTGTTTTTCACTGAATCGGAGCCAGAATCAGAGCCAGAAATTAATCCCTCCCATCCACCCCCCTTTCTCAACCAACCACTGGCCTCATCTGAGTTACAGTCATTCAGTAGGCCACACCTTACTACAGACGCAGGGAAATTTGCCAGGCTCTTTTTAAAGAGGACTCCGACACACAAATAGCATTGTTAGGGACAGAGAAAAAGGGGGTACACCTCCACTTTAGAATTCAATATATTACAGCAGCCTGGGATAAACACAGATTAGGAGGCCACTCAACTACATCAAGGTCAATTTTTTCAGGGTTTTAGCTCTCAGCAGTACAAGTCAGAACTAGGAATCAGTAGAAGACAGTGACAATCTCAGTCAATCTCAATATTTATTTATTTATAAAACGCTATTCCAGTGAGATCATAGCATTGTACACAGAGACATAAAACATCAATACTTCAAAATTATAAATATAGAAACAAATCATATTACAGCAGGCTTTTAAGTATTGGGAAATGCTTGATCAAATAAATACATTTTTAAGGCAGATTTAAAGGCCTCAACAGACGGGCACTCCCTAATCCGACAAGGTAGAGAATTCCACAGGGTCGGCGCAGCAAAGGAAATGATCTAGCTCCTAAAGTTGTTAAATGGACCCTGGGAATCTCTAGCAATCCCTCGTCGGTGGAGCGGAGAGGACAAAGAGGACGGTAGAGACAGATGAGATCTTGCAGGTACTGCAGTCCCAGTCCATGCAGGGTCTTATAGGTCAGTAACCCGACCTTGAAGGTGATCCTCCATCACACTTGTGGGTGCAGAGCACAGGTGTGACATGGCAAAATCTTGATAAGCCAGTCAACAACCTGGCAGCCACATTCTGCACCAGCTGCAGGCAGCAGTGGTCCACCCCCGGTAGCCCTAGGTATAGGGCATTGCAGTAATCAAGGCGCGAGCTCACAAAGGCGTGGACCAATGTCGGAAGGTCATCAGGTGGGAACAGGTGTTTTATCTGGGCAATGTTCCTCAGATGGTAAAATGAGGTCTTGACAACGGCCGACACCTGAGACTTAAGTGTCAGTTCACTATCAAACATAACACCCAGATTCCGCACCAGATCAGAGGTCATCAGTTGACTGCCTCCTAGCCAAAGCCCAGATGGCTGCCCCGCTGATAACCCCTCTACCCGATGACCTGGGTCCACAACCAACACCTCAGTCTTATTCAGATTCAGCCTAAGCCAGTTGGCACTCATCCACGTCTGAATCTCAGAGAGGCAGTTGTTAAAGACTGAAACAACATTGCTTTGTTCAGGCATAAAGGACATGTACAGTTAAGTATCAACTGTATAGCAGTGAAAACTCAACCTGTACTACCTAATAATGTCCCCCAATGGCAGCATGTACACCGTGAACAACGTGGGGGAAGCAGAGACCTGTGGCACCCCACAAGGCAGAGAGAAAGGAGCAGAAGAGAAAACTCCCAACTCTACTTTCTGCATCCTACCATTGAAGAATGAATGAAACCATCTGAGGACTGTACCAGACAACCCACAGAATAACTGCAGGTGCTATAGCAATACCGCATGGTCCACGGTGCCAAATGCTGCGGAGAGATCAAGGAGGACCAAGATTGGAATGGCTACTCCGATCTCTCTCCGTCAGGAGATCATTAAGTGCCCAAACCAATGCGGTCTTGGTACTATGCCTCTTTCTGAAACTGGACTGGAGAGGATCGTAGATATCATGGGTGGTCAGATGTTCCTCAAGCTGCAACGTGACTGCCTTCTCAATAACCTTACCCACAAAGGGCAAGTTAGAGAGAGGCCTGTAGTTTGTGAGACAGTCAGGGTCAAGAGAAGGTTTTTTCAAGAGGGGGTGAACCACCGCCTCCTTCAGGGTGTCCGTAAATACCCCAGTCTCTAACAAATACCTAACTATCTCAGCAAGGACTGGTTCTATTACCTCCATGCACCCCATCAAGAGGCGCGTTGGACCTGGGTCCAGACTACAGTAAGTCGGTCACAAACCCTGGATCATCTTCACAATGTCCTCAATTGCTGGTTGGCTAAAGTCTAACCAGACAAACCGGGTGCTTGTAACCTCGCACCAATCTCCACTCTGCCCATTTGAGTGAGCTGTGTAGATCTCAGAACTGATGGTGCCAACCTTATCTGCGAAAAATCGAGCAAACTCATCACACTTCTTCTGTGAAAAAGCTCCCCAATTCTGGAGACAGGTTGGACTGCACAACCTGTCCACAGTTCAGAAGAGCTGAGCCAATCGATTTTGTACAATTGCAATCTCCCTGGACAGGAACTCTGCCTTCTTACTGGAGACCGCAGATTGATAATCTCTATAATGGGGCATCAATCTAAGTTTGTCATCACTCAGACCTGATTTCCACTAGTGCCACTCCAACCTTCTCCCCACTCTCCTCAACTCCGTCAAAGTCCCATCAAATCAAGGGGACCGAGGGTGAAGGGGCAAACCTGAAAGGGAATCCAGAGCAGCCCCCACCACCCTGTTATAGGCTAGCAAGAGATTTTCTGGATCCATGCTAACATCCGAACTCCTTGATAGGTCCAAAACCATCATAAGACCATCGGGGTCAAACCCCGCAAAGGGTGGCACCGGACCAGCTCCGTAGAGGAAGGTCTATTCGAGGGGCCAGGAAACTAAACCCTATAGTGTGGTGATCAGACCACCCGACGGGTTCCGCCAACACATCAGAGATCTCCATCCCCAGCAGAAACACTAGGAACAACTAATGACCTTGACGAGATTGTCTAACTGTGGAAAGTTTTAAAAGACAGCTAAATACTTTCCTTTTTACCCAAGCATTTGCTGGGACCTAATAAGTGGGTGTTATTTATGACTGCTGTATTTATTGTCTTGTGTAGTGTGTTTTAAAGTGGTTCTGAATTATTGTAAAAGTGCCCTGAGCTTGGGAAGGGCGCTTGAAAGAAATAAAATTTTACTTACTTGCTTACTTGTATGTGGGTCGCAGAGGTAATCACCTGTGTAAAGCCCAATGAAATCATCAGTTGGAGGAAGTCTTGAGCAAAATGCGAGAGTTCATCGTCGACTCAGGCATTGAAATCCCCCAGCACCAACCACCTTGGGGCCTCCAATACCACCTTGGTGATGAAGTCCGTGACTTCCTACAGGAACTCCTTCTCACCCCCGCGTGGACAGCAGATGAGAAGTATCCTACAACCCACACCTGTGCCCATGATACATTCAAAGGATCTAGTGACCCCAACTGGCACATCTACAAGGCCCGGTTAAGTCTTAAACAACTGGCTGCCCCCCGCCCCTAATATCCAATCGCAGGTGGTGTATTACTGAGTTCCTGGCTGGAACCACTGACTCCAAAATGGGACCTGCATTTTTGTCAGGTCAGGTCTCGGTGATGCATGCCAGGTCAGATGACCCAATAAGATTAGCAATTAATGCTGTCTTGTTTCTAATTGACCTGGCATTACACAACACTGCCCAGTATGAATAAGCAGTCAAGGTCGACCGTGCTAACTGCCCACAAAAAGTGGAGCCCTTGGGAATGGGCACCAGGCAGGGTGAACCTCTTTCCTGGGCCTGTTATGCCCCAGGGCATCTCCTTGACCCCACAACCTCAATTCACCCACTTCACTACACTCCCTCCAAGCCCCTGCTCCCCCACCTATCTGATGCCCCCTCGCTATACCCAAGGCACGACAGCACCTATAAACCTCGACCAGTAGTGGGGGGCAATCAGAGGGGCAGAGGGGCCCGAAGCTCGGTGGGAGAGTAGTACCCGCCCGTCTAAGCCCCCTGTTAACACATCCTGCCGTTTTCCCACCCAGCAGCTACCAATTAAAATACCAGTCAGTCACTCACTCAATCAACCACATAATCACCCTCACACTAACAACAGTAAAATACCCCTGTATAGCCCCCCAAACAAAATCAACTATCCCACAAGCAAAAGTTAACCCAACTACTCCTTCAACCAAAGCATAAAAACCCAAAAATAAAATAAAATAAAAATAAATAAAAAAAAATAAACAGCAAACAAAAAAGATAGCAGTCAAAAACAGCAGTCAAAGCAGCAATAGTGCACACATTTATTAATGTCCAGCAATGCTATTGTCCAGAATAGATAATAAATATGCTTTAACATGTCTAGTACGATTGCCCTACTTGTGTATGCCCCACACCAATTCCCTGAAATGCGGTTGCCCATCTAGTTTCTTTTACTGAAAATCTAATTCCTGACAAAAATGGCATTTGTCTGTCTTGGTCCTGCTACTGCAATTCTGTGTGTTGCTGACCTTACCTGTAGTTTCAATAAGCAGCACTTGTCTGTCTTCGGTCCCCCTCTCACAACTCTGTGTGTTGCTGACAGTACCTGTAGTTTCAATAAGCAGCACTTGTCTGTCTTCAGTCCCTCTCCTGCAGTTGTGACCACAAGCGAGCACTACCCATAGTCCAACAGCAGCACCATAACAGACACCTGCGGGAAACCACTGTTGCTGTGTCTGTCGCAGTTCAAGTGTTCCTGAGCAGCAGTTTCTGTCCCCCCAAGCGAACTCCCTGATGTCTCTCTTGGTATGTCACACCTAGCTCTGTGACCGGGAGGCAGTCCAGTAACAGCCACACGGAGAAAGTGGCACAAGAACATGGCAAGCACAAAATGCAGTCGGCAGTACAGCACACTATGGACACAGGAGAAAAGAGTGAGATGTGTCAAAGTAAGAGCTGCTGCAGGCAAGAGACAGAGGGGGGAGAAACAGAAAGTAAGCTGAATGTTTTTGACCCCCCACCCCCACCCCAGCAGGGTATTGACAAACCCAACTTGTTGGGAGGTCCTTTGTAAATGTCAGGAAAATACTGTTGGTAAAATTAGTGGCAGGAAGCTAACCTTGACAGGCAAACAGTGTCGGGGATATAGATGGCGGGCATATGTATGTCAGGAAAAGTACGGATCCCGCTTTAACAATGTCCATAAAGCCATGCTATAGCTTCCCAACAAGAGTTTGAGGATGGAAAGGGGGGCTCTCACTACCCCCTAATCATAAAAATCTGTTTAGATGGATGTGGCCCTCTCACTGCTACATTGACATATCTTCCAAAAATGTCAAACCAGGAAAGGAGGCCCTCTCACTGCCTCCAAAAAGCATGAACAAATATATATCACCAAGCACCAGTCAACCCAGACTTCAGGAGCAAACACCATCAATCTCCTCACCAGATAGATCATGGTGGAACCAGTGCCGAAAGATCAGGTCTTCTAATGTCACCTTGATGGTCCAAATGCCAGGCCTGGAACTCACCCCAGGCAGGCACCAGAGCACAACCCAATCCCCCACCTAAGCCACTGGAGCTACCCAACACCTGTCAGGCAGACCCCCGCAGCTCCAGGAGCTCAGGTAAATGCCCACCCTCCAGCTGGCACCCCCAACCCCCCAGGGGAAAATAGTCACACTCTGCACCCACCTCAGGGCAAGCCTGTCCAGCTAGTCCTCATCCACTGAGCTTCACACAGGGACCCTTCACAACTAGGCTCCAATCCAGCAAGTTTCACTTCAGAGGCAGCCCGACAACCCAGTTCATGCTGCTGCCACCTTCTCCACTCCAGGTCAGTGCTTAGGGTTTAAGACGCCAGGCAGATCCCACCAACTCGGCCAGTCTGCTGCCTTTTCCCCCTCAGATGCAGTCCAGACCCTCATTCTGTAGTCGCTCCAGGAGTCAGCCTCAGCCACCACCTGCTCTCTCTCCTGGCTCCCAAAGTTGAATGACTGGCTGCTACTTCAATGCTGTACGCGGGCACCACAGCTCGCAGTCCACGGTAATGAACATTAGTGCAAATAAACCCAACAGGTAGAAATACTGGGCAAAAACGTTATCAGTCAGCGGTCGATTTAAAAAGTACACCGACCACAAACACATTACCACTACCACTGCTTCGACGCCCACTCAAAACAAAATGAACTCAACAAAATACACAAAATAAAATAAATAAAAGAATGAATTAAAACAATTTAAAATTAACGCTGCTGAGCTAAAATGACGGCTGACCCAGCGTGGCCACCATCTTGTGCCAGAAGTCCTGAATTGACAAGGGAGAGAAGGGAAGAAACAAAGGGAAAGGTTTAACAAAACAAAAATAGCAGCAGGAGGGTTTTCAAAGGATTGAAGGAGGGGACACTGGCAGAAGAGAGGAGAAGGATGCGAGGAGTGGTGCAGTGCAGTGGCTACGGAGCAGCAGTATTTAGGAGAACATTCTGGGTACTACGGTGCTGCCCCATCTGCAGGCACCTCTCTGGGTTGAAAGAGGAGGTTGCCTGTCTCCGAGACAAGTTGACTGGGTTACAGGGGATCTTCACCCCTACCCAGAGGCAACCATGTCCAAAACCTGAACCTCAAAAAATGGCCAGGAGGAGGAGTGGTTTTACCACAGTGGGCTCTGGGAGAGTGGGGAAGGGGCTCTGAAGCACATACCCCAACTGGTCCAGCTAAGTAACTCCTATGCTGTCTTGGAGGAGCAGGAAAGGCCCACAAGGGTAGTCACAGCTGAGACCAAGGAGGATGGGTGGATCCTCCATGATGGAGCCCCAGGGAAGGGGGTAGAAGACCCCAGAAGAAGAGAAAGCCAGTCCTGATGGGGGACTTAATTGTCTGGGGAGTGACGTTAAGGGCACTTTGCAGTGGGGAGAGGAAAGTGCCTTCCTGGAAGCACTGCATGGAGGGATGGGAAGCGGATCCATAGGATCACAAGTGCGATAGTAAGGAGAAGGAACTGGATGTCATTGTCCACCTAGGGATAAATGACCTGGCAGGGGACAAGGTGGAGATAGCCAGAATCCAGGAGGATTTCAGGAAGTTAGGGGGGGAGCCTAAAGCAGATAGCACACTCCATCTCCTTCTTGGAGGTACTACCTATCCATGGCATGGGGAAGGTTAGGTCACACAGCATCCAGAAATTCAACTCCTGGTTGAAGGAATGGTGTGGAAAAGGGGGTTTTGGCTTCCTGGGGGAGTGGGGCCACACCTTAAGGGATGCGAGCCTGTATAAGGATGATGGCCTGCATCCATCTGGGAAGGGGACCTTAGTCCTAAGTGATAAGTTTGAATGCTTCTGCAGCAAGCATTTAAACTGGCCAAGGGGGGGGGAGTTGGGAAGGTCAGAGGGCTTAGTATCGCCCCCCCTCCCGTGAGCAGATGTTCTATACAAGTACCCAAGGAGTGGCTAGACAGACAGATGGCAGAATTCAACATAAGGGCAGAAGAAAGGGAGGACTAGGGAAAAAGAACACCCAGGAAGGAGGGGAGCTTAGGGCAGCAAAACAGGGGAAGGAAGTCGCATCCTGGAGAGCCAAGTGTGCCAATGCCTGGAGCCTTAGTAACAAGATGGAGGACCTGGAGGCAGCCGTGGCTCAGCCAGACCTGGACACTGTGGCCATCACAGAGACCTGCTGTAATGATAATCACGACTGGGAAATGGCCATACCAGGCTATAATCTATACAGGAGGGACAGGGCAGGCAGGCAGGGGGTAGGAGTGGCACTTTATGTGAAGGATAACATAAAGGCCACAGAGATTCAAGGGAAACAAGGAGGGGGGAGATACTATGGGTTAAGCTTGAAAGAAAAACAGGGTCAGCCATCTGCACAATGGTAATGTACAGAACACCAGCCCAGGGGGAGGAGATGGATAGAGAGATGATGCTAGCTATCCAGAGGATGGCGCTCAAGGGGCAGGTACATAGATTACATAGATATTACTGAGCATTTAAAGATGTTTGTCCAATAGCTCGCCATTTATATATTAAGAGTATCCTTGGATATCCCTACTTATAAGATATTTGTCAAGCTTTGTCTTAAATTCTAACATAGTCTTACTTTCCACAACCTTGCAAGGCAGGGTGATCCAAATCTCAGTCACTCTAATATTAAACCAATATTTCCTTTTATTGGTTCTAAATCTATCTTTGACCAGCTGAAAGGGATGGGCTCTGGTATTATATAGTTGATCCCTTAGCACCAGTCCCAATAGATCCCACAGATGTGTGTCAGTCAAAGCCCTGTAAATCAGATACATGTCTCCTCTCAGTCTACGAAATTCCAAGGAATACATATCCAAAATATGCAACCTTTGCTCATAGCTCTGTCCTACAGTACCCTTATTCCTCTTGGTAGCCCTCCTCTGGACCCTCTCCAATGCTTTAATATCCCCATTTTTATGTGGAGCCCAGAACTGTACACGATACTCCACATGGGGGTGCACCAGTGCTGTGTACAAGGGAATCATGACCTCTCTAGCCCTACATTTTATATGCTTCTGAATGCAGTACATTATGCTGCTTGTCTTATTGACAGTTTTACTGCACTGCATACTAAAACTGAGGTCACTACTGATACATATCCCCAAATCTTTTTCATCTTTAACAGCTCTGAGTGCACTACCCCCAGGATATATTTAAATTGTTTGTTATTATTATCAAGATGCATGACTGTACACTTTTCAATATTAAAAATAGATTTTTTCTGTAAGGCCCATGTCTCCAGGTTGTTCAGGGCTGTTTGTAAGATGAGCTGATCTTCCTCATTATTTATTGGACAACCGAGTCCAGCATCATCTGCAAATTTTGAGATCCAGACCCCTGACTGAACCTGCTTCGATGAAATATATATATTAAAAAGACAAGGTCCCAAGACAGAGCCCTGGGGTATCCCACTAGTCACTCTGACATGGCCAGAGCATTCATCCCTAATACAAACCCTCTGGCTTCTTCCATTCAACCATGCCTCCACCAACTGAGAAACCCAAATCAATTAATGCCTTGACTAACTCCTTGTGGTGGACTTTGTCAAACACTTTAACGAAATCCAGGAAAATGATATCCACAGAATTGCCTATATCCGTGGATTTGCTAACCTTACTATAAAATTCCAGAAGGTTTGTTTGACATGACCTCCCACTGGTAAACCCGTGTTGTGTAATATCCTTGTTGCCTAATGCGGTTAAGAATTCTATATTATAATCCTTAATTATACCCTCCCAAATTTTCCCCAAAACTGAGGTTTGGCTAATGGACCTATAATTCGCAACCTCCTGTTTAGATCCCTTCTTGTGAATTGGGACAACCACCGTTTGTCTCCATACCAGGTAGTTCTGGTTGGCAACTTCAACATTCCAGATGTGGACTGGAGCCTCCCAGCAGTGGTGTCAGCCAGGGGCAGGTTTATCCTGGACTCCCTTCAGGGAGCCTTCCTTAAACATCTGGTGATGAAACCCACATGGCAGGAGGCACTACTGGACCTGGTGCTCACAAGCAGGACAGTTTGATGGGGATCTCAGTGGGGCAGCACCTGGGGAACAGCGACCACCGGTCAGTGTGGTTTGACATAACTGATGGGGCAGAAAGGAGCCACACAAAAATACAAATCCTTGACTTTAGGCGGGCAGATTTTGGAAAAATTGGGAAATGCTTGGAAGAGGCACTAACTGGAATAGGGAGGAAATTAGGGTGGAGGAACAGTGGGAAGTATTCAAAACTGAGATAACAAGGGCAACACAATTATGTGTAAACCAGGTCAGCAAGTGGAAAAGGAAGCGGAGACCACTATGGTATTCCAAGGAGGTAGCAGAGAAAGTGAAAACCGAAAACACTGCATTCAAACAATACAAAAAGACACAGGCAGAAGGGCTCAGGGAGAGATACCAGGAGAAACAAAGGGAGGCAGGAAGGGCAGTAAGGGAAGCCAAAGCACAGAGGAGCGCATTGCGAAATCAGTGGTTAGAGGGGACCTTTTAAGTGAAAAAAGGAAGGTAAAGGAAGGGATAGTGATGCTGAAAGGTGAGGACGGGAGTAGAGTGGAGGATGACAACAGCAAAACAGACATACTGAACAGATATTTCTGCTCAGCCTTTATAAAGGAGGGAGCGGGTAATGGGCCAGAAAGGAGTAGAAAGGGTAAGAAGGGCACAGAAATGGATATAAGTCCTTTTCCAGGGGAAATGGTCCTAAAGGAACTGGAAGGCATAACAGTTGATAAAGCTATGGGGCCAGATGGGGTACATGCCAGGGTGCTGAGGGAGCTAAGAGAGGTAGTAGCTGAACCTCTGGCAACCCTGTTTAGCCAGTCACTGGAAACAGGAGAGGTACCTAAAGACTGCAGGACAGCTGATGTAGTCTTCTTATACAAAAGCAGGAACAGAGAGGAAGCTGGAAACTACAGACCAGTCAGCCTGACCTCAGTAGTGGGGAAGATCATGGAAACACTGCTGAAGGAAAGAATAGTGGAACACAAGGTATTTGTGACACCAACACCATTAAACCCGGAACACTTTATACTGGGAATACATCCTATGGGTATGAAGGGAAAGATGAAAAACAATTGTGGGCTATCCTAACCATTACCGCACTAAAGGCAGTAACAAGGGAATGGATGAGAACAGAGCCACCATCCATAGGAGAATGGAAAGAAATAATTGCAGAAATTCGGAGAATGGAGAAAGTCACATTAGGTCTTAGACGACAGACACACACATTTCAAAACCAATGGACAAGGTGGCTAGTTTATGAGGATCAAATGGAATCCCTCTAGCTAGGGAGCTTGATGGTAGAAGTGTATAGGAAAGGTGGAGCACTAATAATTAACTTGGGGGTTAAATAAATATTGGATATTTCATGTGAAACCTAAAACAGACTACAGAGAGGAATACATTAAAACTCAAAATCCAGTTGCATAGTAGACAGATGATTTTTTTTCGTGACCTGTTTAATGTTAAAGATGACAATAATACTTTTTATTCTTTATATCTTAACATTTTAGGTACTGACCATGATGGTTTAGTAAACTGATAAGAGAATGCATGTTAAAAACATTGATAAGGATATGTAATAAGCAATTATGGTTAAACATGATTCAGAGTAACAATATATAGAATGCTAAAGTCAGAGGATGTATAAAATGAAAATAGTTTAAGCTGTAACTCATTATCTAATGTTCATATGGAAGGAAAAAAAATCTGAATCAAATAAAAGTGAAGTATGAAAAAAAGAATAGTGGAACACCTACAGTAGTTGCCAATGGTCTACAGGACCAAAGACAACATGGTTTTACTTGGGGGAGGTCGTGCCAGACTAACCTCATATATTTTTTTAACTGGGTGACAAGGAAGGTGGATTTGGGGGGCAGGGGCATGGCATACCTGAACTTCAGCAAGGCCTTTGATACTGTACCACATAGAAGGCTGTTAAACAAGCTGGGGAACATGGGAGTGGGTAGGACAGTGGTGAGGTGGGTGGGGAACTGGCTGGATTGCAGGACACAGAGGGTGGTTTTAAATGACTGTCACTCCACAGAGGGAAGGGTGACCAGTGGGATGCCAAGGGGATCAGTGCTGGGTTCAGTCCTCTTCAACATCTTTATCAGTGACATTACAGAAGACCTAGAAGGGAGAATTTGACTGTTCGCTGATGACACGAAGCGTTACAACAGGGTGGACATACTGGAGAGTATGGATAGAATGAAGAAAGATCTGCAGAAGCTTAAAGGACTGGTCAAGGGAGTGGCAGTTGAAATTTAACACAAAGAATGCAAAATAATGAACATGGAGCACAAAAACCCAGGAACAACTTGTTAGCTTGGGGGGGGGTATAGAATGCTCCAAGCAGGAAAGGGACCTAGGGGTTATTATCTCTGATGACCTCTAGATAGGGAGTCAGTGTGAAAAGGCAGCAGGAAAAGCAAACAGAATGCTAGGATGCATAGGCAGGTTATCACCAGCAGGAAAAGGGAGGTTATAATTCCAATATACAAGACATTAGTGAGACCTCACCTCGAGTACAGTGTCCAGTTCTGGAGGCCTTACCTATGTAAGGACATAGAAAGGGTGCAGGCAATTCAGAGGAGGGCAACCAAGGTGGTGCAAAGATTACATCACAAAACCTGTGAGGACAGGCTGAAAGACTTAAATATGTACTCCCTGGAGGAGAGGAGGGAGAGGGGGGATATGATTAAGACATACAAGTATCTCACAGGGAGGAATAAGGTGCAGAAAAATACAATTTTTCATAGAAAAAGATGCTCCAGGACTAGGGGACATGGGATGAAACTGGAGGGAGGGAGATTCAGAGGGAATCTGAGGAAGTATTTCTTCATGGAGATGGTGGTGGACAAATGGAATGCCCTGCTGGAAGAGGTGGTGGGGGCTGAAATGATTACAGGATTTAAGAATGCATGTGATAGGCATCAGGGGATCCTGGTAGTCGGGGGAAGGAGACAACCTAGTTCTGGAAAAGCTTGAAGAAGCAAAGCTACGTGCACAAATGGGCAGACTAGGTGGGTCATAGGCCCTTATCTGCTGTCAACATCTATGTATCTACAGTGTGTATCTATGAGAAAGCACTGCACTACATTACATTTGTCAAGACAGAAGAAAGCATTGCCTATTTTTTCCATCCCCATTGTCTCAATAGTTATACCCTCTAATACCTTTCAAATCTAAGTAGGAATTAGCCAGCCCAGTGGCGATGAGGGCTGAGGTGCTGGACACTGCTTTCCTCACACTACACCAGTGACCCATGTTTGGGAACAAGCACGGGCGGCCGGGGTTTGCAGGGGAGGAGAAGGATTGAGCATCCGAGGGACTGCTGTCCTTCTCCAGAGAGGGGGGGGATGCCAGTGGTAGGCATTTGACTGACCCCTAGCAGAGGCTGAGGGCAGTGCGTCGACACTGCAGAAAGGGGGCGGAGATGGGGCAGACTCCTGTAGGGGCATGTGTGGATGGATGTGTGCGTGCTTCCTCCACTGGCATCATTACATGCTTCCTCTCTGGGGGAGAAAAAAACAGAGGAAGAAAAACTGCTATGGCACATGATGGAGGGCGCCTCATAGGCCCCACGCCTGACTAGCCACGGCACTGGCCACACTGGATCCAATCTTCGGTGGGGGTTGGGGAACCCATCGACCCTGCCGGGGGGGTGAGCCCTGGGGGTAAGGGTCAGCGATGGCTGGTAGATGCCGGGGGATGGGGCTGGGGCTCCCTCCTGAGATAGGAACCGCAGCAAGGAGCAGAAAGTACTAACTAAAAAAAAATGTAAGTAAGCATCCAGCCTTCTCTTAAACTGCCAAACTGATTCTATCTGTATTACCTCACCTCACAGTCTGTACCGCAGCCTAACAATTCTGTCCATAAAAAAAGTGTTTCCTCAAGTTCAGCCTAAAACCCCCTGTCAACTTCTGCTCATGTCCTCTTGTTCCCCCCATGTGCTGAAGTCTTCCATAACTCCAGCCTGTCAAGTGCTCATGCATAGTCCTATAGACAGTTATCATATCCCCTTAGTTTTATATTCCAGTGAAAAAAAAATTAGATCCATTAATCCATCCTGATATGTCCTCCATTCTAATTTTGTAATAAAAGGTTGCCTTCTCTGGATCCTTTCCAGTTCATCCACATCCCTTGTGAGGTATGGCAACCAAAGCTGTGTGCAATATTCCAGATTCAGCCTCATATACACCGTATATAGTAACAGTAATGTATGTATGTATTTATTCATTCGTTCACTCATTCATTCATTCATTTACTGAAATTGCTTCACCAGGTGAACATACAAAAATACAGCAAAATCTTATTTACAGATGCGATCTGGGAGCAAGGGGAATGAGGAGGGACTATAGTGTAGGAACACAGGAGCAGTCGAGTAGTAGACAGTATAATACAATGCATGCTATACAAAATTCATACACTCAATCCGTCTTTCGGATGAGACGTTAAACCGAGGTCCCATCTGCCTGGATTGGTGGTAGTTCAGGTGGATGTTAAAGATCCCATGGCACTTATCGAAAAGAGTAGGGGAATTTCCCCGGTGTCCTGGCCAAATTTCCCTCATTCACTAAAAATACCACCAACAGCTTAATCTGGTTCAAGGTCAGTTGGCATTCATCTGTATCCCCCTTCCCGGGTCGTGCCTGAAAATAGGCAAGATTTGTCTAGTGCACTTACCCGGTCAACAAAAGCTAAATAAAATAAAATACATGCAATAGGTAGATTATGTGCAATAAGAAGTACAAAACCAGCAGCAAGGTGCGAGCATACAAAAATGTACAATAGCAATGCAAGAATATTCCTCAATAAAAGAATCAGGCACAGTCACAGTGGGATGCAAGCAAAATCCTAAGGGGCTATTTAGCGGAGGGAACACTGGTAGGTGGGTGGACAGCTACCCAAGACTAGTTTTTTCCATAACTGTGGAAGTCTGTAACAGACATCCACCTGATCAGACTTCAATTTGCACCAGGGAATAAGGAACCTGTTTTCAGAGTGGGAATGAAGATTGTGACCAGAGATGGGAGTGGGAGGAAGCAGGTTGCATAGGTAGCCAGGGAGTTTGCTGAGCTAAAACTTAAACCAATAGAGGTCAATATATTGTGAGCATCTGCAGCTAAGCGAAGGCCACTCCAGCTGGTCATACAGAGTGAAGTGGTGAATCTAATGAATGCATCGGAGAATAAAGTAGCGGAGGGAGTTGAACAGAGTATCCAGTTTAGACAGATGACATTTAGGAGTGATGGTGTAGATGATATTGCCGAGACAATTAGGGTTAAGATCATACACTCTATTATGTATTTCCTCATATCCTAGGAATGGCATTCAATTACTCAGTAGAAGGCTTCATGTTGCGAGTGGCATTCAGTTACTCAGTAGAGGGCTTCACATTTTTAGGGATTTAGAGGCCAGAGACCAGATATGGCAGGAGAAGTCAAGGGACTGGTCAAGTGTAATTCCTAGATAACTCGTCTCTGATACAACATTTAAGGTACTCCCATCTTCAGTTGTAATGCCCAGGTTCAGAAAATTTAGTAAACATTTCCTAGAGCCAAATAGCATAGAGACAGTTTTAGCTGAGCTGAGCACTAGACAGTCTGCTGAAAACCAAGTTGAGAGAGTACTGTAGTCAGCATCAGTGGAGATCTATGAACCCACTTGCACTGTCAAGGAGCTGTACACAATAAATCTTGATCATACACACTGTTTTGTTTATGAACCAACTTGCATACTGCTGTCCCTTTTATTTGCTGTTCTGTCTGCTCAACCCACTCTACACATATCTATGATCAGCCCTGGTGAATCAGCCACATATACATATACATATATACATATATATATGTATTTATACAATAGGGTTGAGCTGATAACACATAAAATAAAATCACATGTCACTCACCCCCAAATGCAGCCAACTGACATTTATCACTCTGCTTACCTCATCAGTATTGATTTCAACTGTGCTGATCTCACCCAGCAAAACTCAGATTCCGCCTAAGTGTTGGAACTGCTTTCATGAAGTTAATGACAAGAGTGTAGCTCACCTGTCACACCTGCACCTGCAACTCGCTCCTTCACTCTCATCTTGTGCACTCTATGAAAGCCCCAAAGCAAGAACCAGCAGCCTGAGTTTCATACTGGAAAAAAGCCAAAAGAGAGCAAAGCCTTCCACATCCACAAATACTTCGACTACCAAGGAAAACAGTCTGCTTCACCCAAATAGCAAGACAGTGTTTCAGCTTGTTTTAGCAGAATTTTCTTTTTTTGTCCTGTGTGTTCTTCGTTTAGTCCACAAGAAAAACTGAAATAAAAAAAACACATTCTGGAAACCCCTATTGTACAAATCGCACACATGATGTGCAGATCGTGTGATATGGAAAACATTCTCACTCCTGCAGAGTGAGCTATGGATACTGTTACTTGTGCCTTGGCATTCATCAGTATCCAGGCTCACTCTGCGGAAATGAAATATTTCCTGTCACACTCTGCTGTATCCCTTATAGATAGATAGATATATCTATCTATCTATATAGGGATACATGATGGAAGGAGTGGCATATGGAAAATATTCTCACTCTGCCGGAGTGAGAATATGTTCCATATCCCACAATCTGCACATCATGTGTGTGATTTATACTATGGGGCTAGGAGCTTTAGGAACATTTTTTTCTGTGTTCTCTTCCTGTTTTTTTTTTTTAGTGTTTGGTAACCAGGCAAGTTTTCAGGGGTGGCCTGGGAGCACTTGGGCAGTTAAATGACTTGTTCAGAGTCACATAGTATGCAAGTGGAGGTTGTGAGAATCAAACCCAGGTCTGGTCTGCTGGCTGTAGCAAGTTTGTTTCTCTGACCTCTAGGTTATACTGACAGCAGTGGTTATGTGTGGTCTGAGTGTGTGTAAGTGTTTCTGAATAGGCTGGGAGTGTTAGAAACCCTATGGGAAACAGGTGAATGTGTTTTCCAATGGTAATTGAGTTACCTTCAGCTAGGAGTGAGAAACAGAAACTGTGTGGTGAAGGACTGTCATTTACAATGAAGGCATTTTTGAAGGTGAGAGTAGCACAGTAATGGGTTGGGAGTTTTAGAAATACTATGGAACATACGTGTGTGTTTTGCAATGCTAATTGAGCAAGTTGCAGGCTTCAGTGAGACAGAGAAACTGTTGCAGGCAGCACTCAGAAAGAGAAACTGCTTTATGAAGGATGCTGTTTTGAAGATTAGAGCAGCACAGTAATGGGCTAGGAGTGTCAGAAAAATTATGGGACACCGGTGATTGTCTTTTGCAATGCTAATTGAGTTTGTTGCAGGATTCAGTGAGAAACAGAAACTGTGAAGCTGTTACATTTAGAATGCAGGCTGCAGTGAAGATATTCTCACTCTGGTGATATCACCACTGTGAGAATATTTGCTAGTGATGTAGGCACTATGGCCCAGATATTCAGAAGGGTTGCGAATGGCTGCTGTTGCACCGTCGCGCCCACTGTGGCCTGTACCTAGTGATATTCAGCGGGGATTGAGCCTGGCACAAATTCCGATCTTGGAGCGCATCAGTAATGTATGCGGTGCAGGTAGGGGCGTGCCCATCCATACTTTGCACATCCTGATATTCAGCCCGGGATGTGCTGAGCCCATGCATGTGTAACCCCAACCTGCGCTGCACACAGGTGAGCCAAAAAAAAAAAGGAGCAACAGCTGGCAACCCACAGGTGATTTGCTGTATTGCTAGCTGCAACACAGCAGCTGCCACCTGTGGGTGGCCACCTGAGCTCTGGCTGCACCTTTGTGGTGGTGCCCCCCCATGCCCGATCACGGGCATATGTAGAAGAAGGATAGTCCTATATCTCTGGTGGTCCAGTGGACCACTTGCAGCCTGATCGCGGGCATAAGTCTGTTTAAAACATTCAACACTATCCCTGGTGGTCCAGTGGACTGCTTGCTGCCTGATCACGGGCATATGTTGAGAAATATAAATGTCCCATATCCCTGGTGGTCCAGTGGACCACTCGCAGCCCGATCGTGGGTGTCAGTTAAAAATAATGCAACACCAATCCAACCCTGGTGGTCTAGTGGTGCCCCCCCACCCACCTGCTGCCCCGCTGCCCGCTGACTGACACTGTACAGTAGGGCTGTATGCCCATTAGTCCACAGCGTGAGCCAATGGGCGTGCAGCCCATACCATACTACACAGTCCAGATATGTGAATGGATCCATGCGGTTTTGCCAGGACATCCGCCAGTTCCTTCAGCACTCTGGGATGTAATTTATCTGGCCCTGGTGCTTTCTCCATCTTAAGGGACCTGAGGGCTTCCCTCACTCTCTCTGCTGTGATTTCCACCTCCGCTACCTCGTCCCCCTGCATTGCCTTTCCCCACCTGCCAGTGATGCCCCCCTCCCCAGACCCGCTGATCAGTAAGGGCCCCCCTCCTCAGTTTCACCATCTCCTCCCATGTATGATGCATCCCCCCATTTCCCTTGGTGAAAACTGAGGCGAAGTACTCATTTAGAACCTCAGCCTGCTCCCCGGGTCTTGTGCCCATCCCTCCCCTGTTTTAATCCTGCTAATCTTCCCCTTCACCCTTTGTTTTTCCCCAATGTATCTAAAGAACCCCTTGTTCCCTCTCCTAATTTCCCTGGCCAGGTGCTGCCCCTTCCTTGCCTTAGCTGCCCTCACCACCCTAGTGGCCCTTCTGGCCATCAGCTCGTACTCCCCTCAGTCCCTTTCACTTCTTGAGCACTTGAATTGCCTATAGGCCGCCTTCTTTCCCATCACCACCTCCTGAACCTCCCTGGTCCACCAGCAGGGTTTTCAGGCCCTACCACAACAAACGATACATAACCATGGCGTTTCAGTTTTAAGCATCAATTTGGGAACTTACAATTCTTTTTTTCACCTTGTTAATTGCTACAAAATACTTTGCTAATCTTTCAATAGACCACATGTCTTCTGTGTGTAATAGTATGAAAGTCAAAGATACCAAATCTAGAGCCTAGCCAGTATGTTCTTTCTTTAATATACCAAGTACAGGACCACATCACATGTGGAAGGTCCTCCGTTCCCCCCATGGAACAAGAGAACTTGTCTGTACCATTTTCTGTCTTGTTATGCTGAACATTCAAAACATTGCTCTCAAACCTTTAAAACGTACATAATGTAAAAATACTTCTTACTTTAGGATCTACCAAAACATCTAAATATGCTTTAAATCCATGATACTTATTTACAAACCATCTGCATCTGCGACATGCACACTGCAAGACATACATACTCACTTGTCACTGCAAATACAAATCCACAATACTCAGATCAAAAACACTACTTCTGTGTGCAGAAGCACATGCCCCTGTAGTCACAGATACAAATCCACAATACCCAAATTACAAGAGTTCTTTTGTCAGCAGAAGTGCAAGCCCCAAGGGAGAAGAACTTCTGCAGCCACAGGTACTCATGCACACTGTAAAACATACACACACTTGATGGGCCTGTGTTTCTGCAGCCACAGGTACTCATGCACACTGTAAGACATGCACACACTTGATGGGTCAGTGCTTCTGCAGCCACAGGTACTCATGCACACTGTAAGACATACACACACTTGATGGGCCTGTGCTTCTGCAGCCACAGGTATTCACGCACACTGTAAGACACACACAATTGATGGGCATGAGCTTCTGCAGCCACAGGTGTAAGACAGACACATTGACCTCTGGCTGCAGAAGCACATGCCACAAAATCTGTAATATCAATATTGCAAGAGGACTTCTGTCTGCAGAACTGCTGGCCCCAGAGGGACATGTGCCTCTTCAGTCATAGGTGTAAGACATCCACACCGACTTCTGGCTTCAGAAGGGCAGGCCCCTATGGGGCCTGCAGTTACACAAATGGAAGTACTGTTGCAGTGTGGGTTCAGCAGTGGATCTAGAAATTGTTCCAGAGGTAGCAGTTTTTCAGTTACACAGAAGGATATAGAAAACCATGTACTAACGGATCATGCTGTCTAGTCAGCTACCTCATACAATGTACATGAGTAAAGCAGAGCCAGTCATGATGCAACACAGTAACTTGCAGTAAACGACATGTCATGAAATACTGCAGTAAAAAAGGGGCTTAAAGGGGACATGAAACAGCTAGGACGTGTTATTTTACCTAAATACTGTCCTGTGTCTAATAAAAACATTTTTTTTACTTCATGATGGTTCTTGTCCTTATTTGTTTGTGATTTATATGATTAATTCATGTTCTGTTTGTTTCTCTGATACTGAGGATTCTTTTTATGGCTCGAGAGCAGCTCCATAAAATTTGAGTTCTAAATGGCATCCCTGTTTGAACTATTGGTACAGTATACAGCTGGGTTCAAAGTTAAAATAAGGCATATTGCAGAAACTGATTATGATTTTGGTGTTTGTAGATGTGCCAGCTTTTGCCAGTAGCATACAATTATGCTCCCGATGAACCTCACACAATTTCTTTGTCAGAACTGCTGAGCACAACAGTATTAAGACCACACAGTTAATGGCTCAGTTCAACAACTGCCTGTGACTTCCACTTGCAACATTTTTTCTACAATTCCCCATCACTGACAGCAAAGGAATCCTGTACCAGAGTAGACTGTTTATTTGATAAAAAATACAAATGTACTTACAGACAAAAAAGACTCAAACATAGCTAACAGCAACAGTGCAGTCAGGACAGTATCATGTTAATTCAGCTCAAAACAAATGTGAGTGAGTGCAGTTCAGCACATCATTTACAGGGCAACCAAAAGAGGTGAATGGTTAAAAAACATCTCAGAGCCAACATCACTAAACTTTCAATTTGGGAGGTCAGAACTGCAGCACATTCTGTAATCAAAGCCAAAACCATGCATTCCTTGATGGTAGTCTAGTGTTCCCCATTCATTATTTCACTCATAATTTTTTAAACACCACTCTATGTCTGTATTCTGCTGTCCTTCTGGAGGTCAGAATAAGTGCTTCAACAGTACAATCTGCAGAACTTTTTTAAACACCACTCTATACTTTTTGTCACAACCCTCTTACCTTCGGCAGGAAGATCTCCTCTTCTCTGAACTAAACTTTCTATCTGCTGTCATTTGGGAGGTCAGAACAAGGGCATATAACACCAGCAGTGCATTCTTTAATGAAAGCCAAAACCATGCATTCCTTCACAAAACATTCAGGGGGTCAGAGCAAAACACTAAGTGCATATAACACCAGCAGTGCATTCTTTAATGAAAGCCAAAACCATGCATTCCTTCACAAAACATTCAGGGGGTCAGAGCAAAACACTAAGTGCATATAACACCAGCAGTGCATTCTTTAATGAAAGCCAAAACCATGCATTCCTTCACAAAACGTTCAGGGGGTCAGAGCAAAACACTAAGTGCGTATAGCACCAGTAGCACATATTTACTTTTACTTTTATCCACAGCAGTCTGCCATATAACAGCAACATGCTGCTTAGCTATGGAACCAGTTCTCTCTCCCTCTCAATAGCAACTAAGGACTCCACACTCTGAAACTAGTACTTGCGTGGTAAATACTATGCAAGGGCAGTTAAAAACCAGGCTACAAAAAAATGTTGCCAAGCCTTTTGCCACAGTATGTGGCTGTTGAAAAGCCTTATATAGCCAATGTGTTGTGCCATTTCAACTTCCTCCAAATCACCTAGCTGACACCGGAACCTTGAAAGTACACCAGTGGTTTACAGGTAAGGGTACCTGGTTTCTGTACCCTAACTAGTCTTTGCTGGTTGTAAAAAAAATGTTCCCTCAAGCATCAGTTCCTGTCCACCCCCCCCACCCAAATCAATGTCAGTGAGTGTTGCAAACAGCAGCAATCATGCTTGTTTTTTTTCTTATAAGAAAAAAAGCAGAAAGCAGGTTATGCACTGAATTGTCATTTTAGATTATATTGCTATACATGGCTATGACTTGTGGTGGATTTACTGTGCTGTATTAAACCGCTATGTTACTTCATGTGTGGTAATTACATGGAACCATCTGTAAGTACATTTGTATTTTTTCTCAGATGGGCAGTTTGTGCAGTGTACTCTATTGCCCGGTTCCTTTGCTGGTGTTTGCTGTTTAACTACTGTGGCACAAAGGATACTTGTGGAGCGCTTTCTTGCTTTTGATGGAACAATCATAGTATGGCAACCACCACGTACCTCATTTCAGGGGCCCCACCTGGCTGGGATACCACACCGTGATCATCACTTGCTGCCCTAATGGAGATCAAGACTAGGGATTGAGTCAAATGGGGTTGTGTCTTGCAGATTGCATGCACAGGGAAGGGCAAGCAGGAGGATGGGATGAGGATCCAACTGGTTTCTGGATCACAGCAGGAACACCACAGGCTGTTTGGATGGGGTCCGTGGTCTACCTATAAAGTGGGTTGTCACTGATTGCACCTAGCATGTGTGCACATTGTTCACTGGGACAGGGTTTTCTCTCAGTGCCTGGCATGGGAAGGACAGCGATGGGAGGGTGGGTGAGTCCTACTATGGACACCAAGGAAAAAGGATAATGTGAAGGGTGATGGGGGTGGTGGTGTTGGGGGGGTCAGTGGACACCGGGGAATACAAAAATAAAAGCAGGGAGCTTCCTGCATTATAGTCAGGGAAGATGTTCAGGCAGATCAGAGGAGAGTAGAATACTTAACGAATCATGTTTGGATATACCAGATCTCAAGCTGTATGAAATGACATACACTCCAATTTATTTCACCTGAATATGATTTTACAGCCCATGTTATAACAAGCATGGTTGCATGATCAATTCCACGTTTCAATTTGGGGTGGAATAGTGTGTGTCTAAAACACAGGAAGAACAAAGCAGATTATGACAAATGTCTACAACTACAATTAAAAGAAAAGGGCAAACTCAGGTGTGCAAATAACAGCTCTGCTGCTATGTTGCAGGAGGTGCGCGAGGACAGTGTATGGCACCAAAGACTCTAATGAAGATGTCACTGATTTTCTGGCTCACTCGCTTTAACGAAAATGAGATCAGGGAACAGTGTTAACCAGGCACCATAATGGACATATTGACAAACCATCGCTAAGATTACAAATATAAAACCAAAAATAGCTCAAAGCATTGTATCCTAAGCAAGCAAAGTATAACACTGTAGTAACAAAATAGTAAAAAGACATACATTTTCTTACAGTCATTATCTATTTCCTGTTCTCTTTAATTGCCATGGAAATACATTGCTTTCTGCAGCATACATCACTTTTGTGATATACTGAAGTATTTCCGTGTTGCATCCTTGCTGGCACCACTGTATCTCAGGCTGCAGAGGCACAGGCCCCATGGGGTCTTCTTTCTGCAGAAGGACCAGGCCCCATGATGCCTGCACTTCATACTCGTGTACACAGTATTACATACATACACAGGTGTGGCCGCATAAGCACCAGATACAAGTCCACGAAAGCAGCATATCAGTGCTACTGGATTTTTGTCATCTGTAAACAGTTATATGATGTTTGTCTCATCTGATGATGGCTGTATGTGGTTGCTTGTATGTTGTTGTCCTTTTGCTGCTTTGGAGGGGAGGGTTAGGGTTGGAAACCCCAATGCCACATTTCCCTAATTTTGTTGCATTAAGCTGAACCCTAACTGGTGCATTAACACAACTTTTTGCATAGAATTTCCTTTCTTTTTGAGATAGAGGAATCATATTCAGGGCCTGCATGAACAGATGCAGACTTGCAGGGCCCTCTGGACATTCAGAGGCGGGTAGGTGTTGGGGGGTAAGCATGTATTGATGAAGGACTGTTTTTCCTTTTTCAGACTTCACTGAAAAAAACAACGAGGAACAGTTTTCTATTTTGCAGGAACACAGAAACATAGAACCATAGGGACACAGCCGACACTGGCAATTAGGCACCCCAGTGTTGGCATTCAGTTTTCAGCGGCTCCAGGGGTGGGCACCCCAGTGTCACAACCTATATGTTGGGGGCTATTATGACGTGGTGATGGCAGTGGGCACCCTAGTCTGCTTAATAATAATTATGATTAAACACACAAAGACACGGGAGGGCTGTCTGAGCTGGGAGGAGGAGAGAGAAAACTAAATATATGGAAAACCAGCATCAGGAAAGACGAAGGAGAGATAGCTGTGCTGAGAAGTGGAGGGACCATGTAAGTTTCAGTGGTTTGGGGTGTGAGCCGAAAAGTCCCGTCACATCATTTTGTGTGTGACAATGGAGTTCTCAAGTTGCAGCAGGAAAAACAGTTCCTCTCACTAAGCTGGGAACTCAGGATTTTTGACTGTTGTGAAAACATATTTCTTAGCTTAATTTTAGAAAAACAAACCCCATAATCTAACTAATTAGGTCCCATTTAGCTAGCTTCAGGTGTTTGATTCTAAATACGTTATATTTAGGTATTTTCCATATTTTTTAAATGACATCATTTTTAGGTAGTTTCCATGTTTTTAGTTTAAAAAAAAACAAGATAGTGGCTGTCACAACACAGTAAAGTGTTTTCATGTTGTGAGAACTAAGAGATCTGAAAGCAAAATGCTCTCGCACCACAAATTTTTTGTGTTGTATCAGTTATCCAAAAGTCCTACTGAGCATGCTCAGAAAAAAACCCTTAAAATCTTTAGAACTCTGGGACCGATTAATATTTTTTCACAAAACTTCCAAAAGGCACTAGCTTGGCACGGGCTGCATCTATCCTAAACATTTGGGGGGAAACATTCTGTACCATTTAAGCTGTAGGTGAGAGAAAAGAAATGTGTATTAAGTACAAGAAAAGCATTCATTTACATTGAAAATCAATATTCTGTGTCTCGGACACCACACAAGCTGCCATCACAAAATTTCTCACATGTTTAGAACTTGCCTCGAAGAAAATGCATGCCAAATTTTGGGGAAATTTCATTGAACACCACCAAAGTTATTGAGGTGCAGAAATTGCCATTTAACATTAAACACCCTTCTCAACCACAGCTATATAATATATTGCTTATTTAAGTAGTGGGCTTTGCCCTCCCCCCACAGCCCCCCTGACTAACTAAAAAAACATGGGGGATGGGGAGATGGAGCCTCCCTACTCAGACAAATTGCTTACAGAAAAACTATACCAACTGATCACTAAGTAACCCTACTGCATACAGATGAACCCCTGCTCATACCTAGTGCTGCTACTATGGGACACAGCAATTTCCATTCGGGCTGGCAGAACTTGGTGAAGTTCTGACCTTTATTAAATAAGAACATACACACAAGAATGGGGGGGGGGGTCTGATTAGTTCTGATTATTTATACATATTTGAAAAAATGTAAGAATATGCATTAAAGGACCAAACTCTGTAATATTTAACACAGAGGCCCAAAGGGAATAATTTAATTCATTATTTATACGAAAAGTAAAGTAAAACAGCGTATGTAAGGACATGGAGTAATGTTGCTTTAAGTATTACTGCTGTTTAAACTGTTCTGTGTCTTTAAGAAGGCCCCTTTCTCTAAGGGACTTTCCTCTCTCTCTCTCTCTCTCCCCCTCTCCCTCTGAGACATGATCATCTCCAGGCAGCTTGGAGGGTCAGTGTGTGATAAGCAAGCCCGCTAAGAGTACTGAGCTTCTTCTTTCTACTGTGCCAATCTACAGTAAAGTAATTCAAGGTAAACCTTTAAGTCTGTAGTCTGATCATTTCATGATGTCAGCAGTGGGAAAGAAGAAAAATCCAAGAAAATTCAAGCAATGACATTCCTTAATCTAGCCAGGCCAGCAGGAGTGGAAGTACAGTATACAACACATTTACATGGCAGCAAGCATCAAGCAGCAGACAAGGAAGATTTGGGAAAAATCCTGGACAAGTCTGAAACATACTGTAACCCAAAAGAAACCTGACCTACAAAAGACTTCTGTTCATGAGCAGAAATAAAGGCCACGGTGAGTCCATAGATGCCTATGTAACAGATTTAAGACTGAAGGTGCAGTCTTGTGAATATGGGAAACTGACAGATTAGATAGATAAATATTTTATTTATAAAAGCGCCAATTTCCAGGGACTCTGGGTGCTGTACAGTAAAACAAACAGCAATATATATACAACAATTCAACAAGGAGATGATTTAAAATTCATTTATCTATCCCTTTAAAATAATAATTAATCAATCAAAAGCTTGCTGGAACAAATACGTTTTTAAGCCCTTTCTAAAGGCTTCTACCAAGACAGCCTCCTTTAAATAGTCAGGAAAGGAGTTCCACAGGGTAGGCGCCACCACCGAGAATGCCCTGTCCCCAGAATGACACAACCTAGCCCTGGGAATGCCAAAGAGGCCTCCCCCGGCAGAACGGAGTGCCTGGGGCAGATTGTAGGGGACAAGGAGATCTTGCAGATAGACAGGTCCCCTTTTGCGCATGGTCTTGTATGTCAGGAGCCCTGCCTTGAAGACAATCCTCCACCTGACCAGCAGCCAGTGCAGTCCATGGAGGACCAGGGTGATATGCTCACACCGTATCACCCCAGTCAACAATCTTGCCACCGTGTTCTGCACCAGCAGTAGCCTGTGAAGGTTGCCTCCAAATAATCCTAGGTACAGAGCATTGCAGTAGTCCAGCCTGGAAGTGATGAAAGCATGCAGAAGCATGATCAGGTCCTCAGGTGGGATCAGGGCTCAGATTCGGGTGATGTTCCGGAGATGGTAAAATCCACTCCTGATGACGGCTGACACCTGAGCATCAAGCGTCAGACCATCTCCCAGGATCATGCCCAAATCCTTCACCTGTCTAGATGGGCAAGGGGAATACCCCCTAACACTAGGCCAGGGGATAACCCCTCACCCCCCTCTGCCTCGATGACCTGGATCCATGACCAGTACCTCTGTCTTGTCTGGGTTATGAGTCATTCATGACTGGATCTCATCAAGGCTGCTGTTAAATACAGAGGCCGACACTTGGGTATCGGACCCACAGGACAAGTACAACTGGGTATAATCTTCACAGCAGTGAAAACCCAGCCCATACCACCTGATAATGTCCCCCAATGACAGCATGTACACTGTGAACAACAAGGGGTGACAAAACTGAACCCTGCTGAACCCCACAGCACAGAGGCTTTGGGTTAGATGAGTCTAACCCCATCATCACTCTTTGCACTCTGCCTGTCAGGTATGACCTGAATTAGTTGATGACATTACCGGACAGGCCACACTAGAACCTCAGGCGGTCAAGTAGCACCTCATGGTTCACAATGTCAAACACCACAGAGAGGTCCAGGAGGACAAAGATGGTACGGTCTCTCCTGTCCCTCGCCATCAGGAGATCATTAAGCGCCCTCACCAGGGCAATCTCTGTACTATGCCCCATGCAGAACCCAGACTGGAAAGGCTCATAGGTGGAGGAAGAGGCAAGATGTCTTTCGAGCTGGACGGCCACCACCTTCTCAATAACCTTCCCTAAAAATGGAAGGTTTGAGACTGGCCCTTTAGTTGCTGAGGCAGGTCCAAAGAGGGTTTCTTCAGAAGGGGCCTAACCAAGGCTTCTTTCAAGACCATTGGGAAGACCCCACTCCTGAGTGAACTCCAGAAGATCTCAGCAACCACAGGTCCAATCAGGTCCAAACATTCAACCAAAAGTCGGGTCGGACCTGGATCCAGAACACATTGGGTTGGCCACAGCTTTGAGATTATTTCTGCCACTTCCTCCACCCCAACTAGCTCAAACTCACCCCAGACAGGAGGAGTGTTTCGACACATTTCCTGCATTCCCTTTGAGACGTACTCAAAGAAATCTCATCCCTGAAAGAGGACACTTTATCAGCGAAGAACGCCGACAGCTCCTCACACCTAGTGCTAGAACCTGTTCCCCCGACACAGAGACAGGCAGGATGTAAAAGCCTGTCTACTGTGCAGAAGAGCTGAGCCAGTCTGTTCCTCGCCAAAGCAATCTCCCTAAACAAATATCCCGCCTTCTTACAGGAGCGTGCCACCTGATAGTCGACATAATGCGAATTCAGGGCCAGTTTGTCCTCCAGCAGGCCAGATCTCCTCCAGCACCTCTCTAACCTCTGCCCCTTCATCTTTAAATCCCAGAGATCCTCATCATATCAAGGAGGTCTCCGGTGAGTAGACAAGGGACGGACATGAATGCAGGTCTCACACCCTGTACCATTGCCTCTAGAATCAGTAACTCTACCAGTAACCCAACACATCCAGCTAATTTAATCACAGCTTTTAAGGCAGTCAAAGCCTCTGACCCCATAGTCTGCTACAATAAATTTCCTTTGGTCCCGCTGAGGGCCTCAAACACTTAGCCTCTGCCACCAGTGTCAGCAGCTCTACCCCTCCAGGATTTGAACCTGATGCCTCCTGCACCAAAGTCCGTCACCCTACTACTGCACTACTGAAACCTCCACAATGATGGGTGTCAGTCTGCTCCCCTTAAACTGGAACTGGTATAGCAGCACCCACTGCCCACTGCCCAGCCTCTTATTCCCCAGCAGACTATCCTATCTTCTACCAATTACACTTATCATACTCCTTGCCAGGTTAGATAGCCATCCCCCCACCCACACACCCACTTCACCCCTTATCTTCTCTACCTATTACCACTGTCCACCCACCCTGTCAACACCTGACAAACATCCACCCCCTCTTAACCTGCCACCTACTCACGCACCCCCAACCCCCCTACCGACTCATCTGCTTTACCTTCCCTGCCCTCCTCAACTTACCCATTCCCTGTGCTACTCTCTCTAAACATGTGCCTCACCTGCGCCCAACCATCAAATGGTGGTCCCTCACTCACCTCAGGGCCCTAGCCCTACTACTTCTCATATCCAGAGATATTGACCCCAGCCCAGGCCCTGCCACCAATAGTCAACAGAAACTATACCAAGGGCTGTGCATAGCTGCCATGAATATCTGCAGCCTTCTCAAAAAAACATCTCTCCAAAGCTGGCTAGTGCAACACCAGTCCTTGCACTCACTGAAACATGGCTCTCAAAAAAACCAAACAGATTCATTCGTCAGCTTCCCAGGCTTTGCTCTACACAGAGCTGACAGAGTGGGAAAATGGAGTGGGGGATGTGCCTTCTATGTTTGAGACTCCCTACCGAACCAAGCTCTCCTGATCCCCTCTCTAGATCACAGCACCTCAGTCTTATCCATAAAACTTACCTAAGGCCCCGCTAATTTTCCTCTAACCATCCCAGCTATGGCCATACAATCCCTCACAAACTATACTGCCAACCTCCCTCCAAAAACGGAGTATATCCTGGTTGGTGATCTAAATGTAAACTGGTTTGCCAATTCGGCAGCTGCCATCAAGGATGCCTTTGCAGCGCTGGATCATACCCAGCTGGTCCACCTACCCACCAGGGTAAACACCGCAAATGGCTCCCAGACCCTACTAGATATACTATTAGCTAACCGACCACATAGAATCTCTGACCTAGTAGTCCCCCAGACTCTCTGAGTGATCACTCCTGTATTCTCTGCTCCTGGTCATGTCACCTGCCCAAACCCCAACCTAGTGTATCCACCCGCAGGAGCTTACGACCAGGTGGTCTTGGCAAAATCAAACTGTATCTGGCACGGTGGGACTGGGCCCCTATAACCCAGGCCCCTAACACTGACCAGGCTCTTGATTACTTCACATGCTCCTTCAACAAAGCATGTGACATTTTTGCCCCCAACTAAAATGAAAACTGTAAAATACAATGTCCCTTGGATCACGCCCTCATTACAGCAGCAACTAAAACAAAGGGATGACCTCTGGCACCGAGCCGTTGAATCTGGCTCCCAAGCAGACAGACTAGCCTACAGAGCAAAACACAATAGATGCACCTGGGCCATATGCAAGGCCAAGGCTGAATACTATAAAGACACCCTGGCTTCTTCCTGGGGGAGTGCACAAAAGTTTTGGGACAACATTAAAGAACTTAATGGTAAGTCCCGCCTCCCCCCACCCTCCCAGCTCTGCATCAACAATGCCACCTCAACAGACCCGCAGGCTATCGCTAAATGCCTTAACTCAGCCTTTTCCTATCTTAGTACAGTCCTCCCGTGCACCTTTTTTGACCCTTTCCCAGCCTCCTCTGAACCAAACCTCCAGCGCCCCCTTTCTACCTTAGGGTCACTACAAAGCAGGAAGCCAAATCCTACCTCTCCAAAGCTCTCAGTGGCTCCAACTATTGCAAAGACTCCTTTGACATGAAAATCCTTTACTGGGTTCTTGACACTGTCCTTTCCCCCCTGACCGACCTCCTTAACTGCTCCCTATGCTTGGAGCAGTTTCCAACAGCCTGGAAAACTGCTACAATTACTCCAATACTAAAAAGTGGAGACAATACCAACCCCAACAACTATTGGCCCATATCCATCCTTCCCCCTCTCTCAAAAGCCCTTGAAAAAATAATTTCCGACCAACTCACTGAGTATCTGAGAGCCCATAATCTATTATGTAGTGAACAACATGGCTTCAGATCAGGCCGTAGCACAACCACCGCCCTCATTGAATTCTCCAATTTCATTCACTCTGCCCTTGACCGTAAACATCTGGCTGGAGCCATCTTCATGGACCTCTCTAAGGCCTTTGATACGGTCTCCTCCTGGACACACTCCACCACACTGGTCTATCACGTGGACCACTCTCTTAGTTCAATAGCTACCTTACTTCCAGATCCCAATGTGTTAAGATAAATGATACCCTATCTTCCACCATGCCTGTCTGCTCGAGGGTCCCCCAAGGATCCATATTGGGCCCCCTACTCTTCAGTATCTACTTAAGTGCACTACCCAAATCCTGCTCAGGTAACTTACTGCTATATGCTGATGATGCAGTTCTCTACACCGCACACCTTTGCCCTGACAACCTATAGTCCTCCCTCCAAGACTCGTTCAATCAGATCTAAAATTGGATCACCAGTCGCAGACTTGTGGTCAACATAAAAAAAAAACAAAAGCCATGCTATTTGCCCACCAGCAGAGCAAGGCCAAAGACACCGAACTGAAAATCCTCTCCCATGCTCACCTCCCCCGGAACAAGTACTCACTTATAAATACCCCGGCCTTACCTTTGACACCTCCCTATCTTTCCATGCCCACATTAACATCCTGACCTCAGCCATTAATACCCGCATCGGCCTCCTATACCAGCACAAAGACTGCCTGATGCCAGAGGCTCTCAATCTGGCTGTCACCGCTTCTATCCTCTCGTTGACTATGGGCTCCCCATCTACTCTGCTGCGGACAACACCACCCTAAACAAAATTCACATAGCCATTAATAAAGTGTGTTGACTCCTCCTAGGCGCAGATAAACGCTCCCATACTTGCACTCTCTACACTCTAACGAACATTCTTACCCTGGAGGAAAGACTACAATATCAATCCTGTCTCCTCACCCAAAAAATCCACCTAGGGTTAACTCCACTGGGGGTCTCAGCCTCACTACTCTCGTGTTCCCGCACTGTGTCCACTCATTCTGCTAACAAACATCTGTGGACCGTGCCCAGGGTCAGAATCACCCTATCTCAGAGATCATTCCTCTAATGAGATCCCCCCAGCAATAACCTCCATTCCCAGGCTAGGACTCTTCAAGACCATCCTAAAAAAACACATTCTCTCCTTGCGCCAATGCCAGTGCAACTGCTAATCCTCCTAACTGACCTGCACGGAGCTGCACTAGGACGCTCCACATTGACATTGCTACCAGTTGTGTAGGACTAACTGTATAGGACATCTTTGCTGCTGATCTCTGTCTCTGCTATATGACAATGCCCTAGAGGCTGCACCCACGCTGTAACTATATCTCATGTACTAATACCAATACCCTAGCTACTAAATGTATAGGTTAACAGTCACCCAGGCTATTACTTTGCCTAAACTGTGTTGTCTCACTAATGTATTGATCACTGTTCCTACTATACGACAATGCCCCAGAGGCTGCACTTGCTCTATAATTTGTTCCACTGTAATAATATCAATACCCTAGCTATTACATGTATAGATTTTTAGCCACCTTGGCTATTGTATGTAAATACTGGAAATGTGATGTCCCACTAATGTACTGCCTCTGAACGTATGACTATGCTGACGTGGAGCCTTTGTAAATGAGTCTATGACTCAAAGGGTTGTAATTCCTATGACTAACTAAATAAATAAATAAAAGAATGGGTGCGATGGAATCGAAGGCCGCAGCAATAGCCCCATTATAGGCTGCCACTGCTTTCACTGCTCCAACCGCACAAGCTTCCCCAACACTCGATAGGTCCAGCACCTCTGATAGTCCCTTAGAGGAAACTCCTCTTAATGGGCGGTACTGGACCATCTTCACAGAGGCATGACCATCTGGGGGGTGTCCCTAAGTGTGAACCTTATGGCGCTATGATCTGACCAAAATACAGGATCAATACTGAGGTCACTCACATCTAACCCTAAAGAAAAGACCAAAATCCAGTGTGTGGCCACCCGAGTGCGTAGCTGTTGTTACATTCTATGACAGACCCAGGGCCCCGATGCTCCCCAGGAGATCATTCCCAAGACTCGAGAGCCTGCCATCGACCCAGGCATTGAAGTCCCCCAGAATCAACCACCTGGGAGACTCCAACACCAGGCCAGTGATGAGATCCTCGATCTCCTGTAAGAAATCCCCATCTACACCAGGGGTGCAATAGAGCACAAGGACCCTGAAACTCACACACACACTGCCTCAGGTGGCCACACACTTAAAAGATCGTGTATGACCTACAAGTAGTGCCGTGAGGTTCAGGCCAGATTTAAAACAAATGGCCACCCCCCTGCCCCTGTGATCCTCCCTCAGGTTGTGTATCACAGAATACCTAGATGACACCACCGCCTCTAAAATGGGGGCGGCATTTCCATCCAGCCAGGTCTCCGTGATACAAGCCAGGTCGACTGAGGATATCAAGTCCGCCATTATGGCAGTCTTGTTCCTCATCGACCTGGCATTGCATAACACAACCTTAGTAGGATAAGGTGGGGCAGCCGGACCAGCCAGATGCCCACAATCCATTGTGGAGCCCTTGGGTATGGTAACTAAACAATGGCAACCCCCTTTCAAGTTCCCATTTCACCCCAGGGCATCTACTTGGCCTCACCACCCAAATCCCAGACAACCGGCAGCCACTCGGGTGCCACCACTCATGGACTCCTCCTCTGAGCTATCCCCAAGACTCTACACTTCCAGTAGGCCTCAGCCAGGAGTGTTGGGAGCTCAAAGGGACAGAGGCCATGGAGGTAGTCCCCCAAGTAGCTGCACCTTACGAGTATCTGTCCCAGACATATTTTCGCTACTAAAAACCACTACACAAAATATAAATAACCCCCAAAAGTTCAATTATACAACCAATATATAATTATAATCCCCAAAGTAATACAAATCCCCAACCAAACCTTCAACTCTCACCCACCACAAAGCAATTTTGGCTCACTCAAATCACACACCTTTCACACACTCAAAAAGCACACACTCCACTCACCCACTCAACTAAATTATACAAATTATTACAGTACCACAAAAAATAATTATAAATAAATAAATAATCCTCAGAACAGGACAGAGAACAATTTGCAGGACTAAAAGTTATCCTGCACAGTCCAGGTCTAGTCAATATGAAGCATCAGACTTAACCATTGTTTGTCCAAGTTCAATTTAGTGAAGCCCACATTTTTTCTATCCAACTTAAGGCAAATACTGAGGAGCTCTCACCTCCACAGTCCAAACAACAGGTATTAAGAGGCTTTCACCCTCTCACACCCCTGATGTTATTTATATATCACTGTACTTGAAAAATGAATACATACCCAAAAAGTCTCCAGTTCTTTAGATCCAGACACTGGGGGCCAGATATTCAGAAATGCGCCAAAGGCGGGCGCAAGACCAGTGCAGCACAAATTCAATGCACAATGGCGCAGCGAGTGCCATATTGAGAGGTTGTGCATGCTGAAATGCGACAGCGCAACACAGTTGAATATGGCAGAGATGCGCCATGGCGCAACCAGACTTGCACCATGGCGCAAACAGACATGCGTCATGGCACAAACAGACATGCGCCATGGTGTTCAAAGAGAAGCCACAGGCAATAGTGGGAGAACAGCAGCAGAGTAAAAGAAGAGGGCATGGCACAGGAATGGACCCACGGATAGTGCCAGGGAAGCACAGTGGCAGGCCACAGGTGGCCGCCACCAGCAAGGCACACACAGGCACCCAGACACCCCCACCCTGAAACACAACAGTGGCACAGAAAGCAGGCAACAGGTGGCACCAATGGCCAATGGAGGGACACCAATGGAGTCTCCCCACTGGCCACATGCTGTCTCCCCACCCACCCAGACCCCAGCAAGCCACGCCCAGGATCATGCTGCTGAGCACACACATGTCACACACCCCTGACAGCCACCCCATGGGCACCCCAAGGAACAGCCACCAACCAAGGGGCAGAACACCACCACTGTGGGACACACCACAGCACACAGCAGTGCACCACAGATGCACGACCTGCACACCGACACATGCACAACACACAGACAGACACCACGCCACTGCAACATGGCTTCTCACACCAGCTGCAAAGCAGACACTGACACAGGCAGGTAAGTCAAAAAATATGTATTGCAGAGAACTATATACAACAGCAAGGGGTGGATAAGGGTAGGAAACCAAGGGAAGGGGACAGGGAACAGGGACTGTACAGTGGGAAGGGGGACAGATGGGGGAGGGACAGCAGGGGAAACAGGGAAAAGCTGGGGCTGGAACTAAGGGTGGCCATGCCCTTCTGCTGCCTGGTGCCTCCTTCACCGCTGTTTGGCCAGAAAGAGCTGGCACACATGCTGGACCACCTCCATGGTGGTGAATGTGATCAGCACAATCTGGCACAGCAGCCTACAGTAGACAGGCAGCCTCGTCCTCCACCGGATACCTATGACAAGGGACAGGACAGGTGATCAGTGCAAGGTCCTAAGGTACTATGCCCACCCACTGGGCGCAATGGACAGTGGGAAAACACACCCCTGGAGTGGTGCCCCGGCCACCCACAGGGGGGTGGGCCAACACCTGCCAGCAACCCAGCATGCCGTGACAGTGCACATAGGTGGGCACCACTGCCCAATGGCCACCCGACTGCACAGCAACAGTCACACAGCACAGGGTACCAGGAGCACCACAGCAACACCAGTAGCAGCTGGGTGCACACCCACCCCACCAACAGCCGGTACACATGTGCAATTGCTGCCCCACAGTGGCATGCACCATGCACAGTGCGACACACACACCTGCCACGGCACATAGCACAGGTGACCATAGGTGCACCCACTCCCCCGCCGACCACCCTGTACTGTACACAGGACCAAGCCAGTGCCTACATGCCCTCTCCGGCCCCACTGGTGCCTGTCCTGCTGCTGCACCACCACTGTGTCCTGCTGCAGCCTGCTGGGCTGGCCCTGGTGCTCCTGCTGCTCTTGCCCTGCGGTGGTCCTCAGGTCCTGGGAATGGAACAAAGACAGGCACACATCAGAAAACATCCACAGCATGTGCCCACCACCCCCACCCCTGTGCACGGCATGTGCCCCTGCCCCACATGTACTGCAAGGCTGTATTGCAATGCAAGCTGTGGCTGGCAATGCCACACTGCAATAAGCATGATGACAGAGTACCCCTTTGTAGGGCATGCCAGGTAGCCAAGCCATCACCACAGTACAGCACTAGGGCACACATACAGCATGGGCTGACTCACCTGGCCGTGGCCAGACCCTCGCCGGACATATGCCTGTAGCTGTCACAGGTGCTCCAGGTCCTGCCACCTGAGGTCACCATGCTGGTGACAGCATTGCTCCCTGGTTCTGCCCACCCCAGTATTCTGCACCAGTCTGGCAGCAATGCCCTGCCAGACATCGGTCCATGGCTGTTGCCAGGGCACCTGGCCAAACAGTCCTTGTGCATGTGGCTGCACGCAGGCCACCAGATTGACAAGCTCGACATCGGTCCAGTTACGGGCCCGGTGAACTCTCCGCTGCACTATTGTACCAACAGCGATGTGTGGAGACAAAATGGAGGCCAGAGGCGCACATGTGCACAACATGCGTGGGATGCGTGCCTCATGGATTCATGCGCTGTGTCTGCCAATCATGCAATGCCAGAGATGCGTGACATGGGCGTGGCCAGACAGGCACATGGTGGGGGGAGTCCCAAGGGGTCGGGGGTCACAGTAGGGGTCAAGAGTCAGCCGGCACACTGTGTGCCGGTGCACAACACCAGACATGGTGCACAATGCACCACAGTCCCTATTGTGCAGTGGGTGCACAGTGCGCAGTAGGCAGCAGCACACCGCCTGATGCATGCGCACTACGGTCCTGCGCATTGTGCATGCCTGGACATTTGCACCGTGACTTGCTCTGGAGCAATTCCATTCCACACAGAGCAAGTGCACGATATTCAGCCACTACATGCAAATGAGTTCATCAGCCAATGTTCGGCGCACTGGAGGAATTAGCATGTCATTATCATTGCACCAATGCTCATTTGCATGCGTTGCGCTATAAAAGTGCCATGGACCAGCACAGGCCATGGACCAGTATTGCAACCATCTGAGGTAAGTTGTGCATGCTGCTGAGCCCAGCCAGCACAGCAGGGTGGTGGAGTAGACTGCTGCTGACACTGACACACATGTCCATGTCCACAGGTAGCACTTTATCAGAACGTGAAGAGAGTGAGGAGCGTGGGCCTGCTCACAAATGCAGGCCCAACTTTACAAAGGCAAAGGGAGATGCCCTGTTTGAGGCCTACCTTGACAGGCAACCACTGCTGAGTGGTGCCACAGGCACACCACAGGCTAGGGTTGCAGCCTGGGAGGAGGAGGCGGCATGTGTCAACCAGCAGGGCAGCCACCAGTGGTCTGTGCAGGAGTGCCATAAGAAGGTGGGCACTGATAAACAGTGCATCAAGGAGAAGGTGACGGCCATTCATGCAGCCAGGACAGCCAACGGAGGGGGGGCCTGCTGATGTGCCAGAGCTCACAGCTCAGGAGGAGTTGGTGGCAGCCACCATGTGCCGCAGCACTGTGGAGGGTGTGCCGGGTGGAGATTTTCAGATGGGTAGAAGCTCATCACTGCATGGTACATATGTTGGGCATGCACAGCAAGCAGTGGCTGGGGGGGGAATGGGGGCCTTGCATCACTGACACATCTGTTTTCTCTTTCACCTGTATGTGGTGGATGGGGCACCAGCAGCAGCTGTGGAGGCAGGCCCAGCCCCGGACAACCAGCCATCCAGCTCCATGGGCATCTGGGAGCCTGATCGGCTGCAGCACATCACCACTGTCCAGCCGGATGTCTTGGGCATAAGGTCGGACGAGACCCTAGCTGTGTTTCCACAGGATGCCAGCCATGGCATACTCTGCATGGAGACACAGATCGGGGCCGGGTCTGACACCGATGACAACCTGACCGTGATCCTGGACAGCATGGATGATGTTGTGGGGGAGACGCCCATACCAGGTACCATCACAGGTAGCATGCCCAGTGGCATGACAGTGGTGGGACAGCTGCCCACTGCCACTGCGGGTGCTGCTGTGTACTGTCATGGCAGTGCCATGTGGTGGTGGTGGTGCAGCCGCACAGGCGCTGGTCAGTGTTCAGTGGCCAGAAGGGCAGCAGCATTAGGCAGCGGGGGCCTTAGGGCAGCCAGATGCAGGGTCCACTGCTGGGGTGCCTGATAGGGACTTACCACATGGGGACCCCACTGTGCAGTGTCCACCTGAGCGGAGGGCTGTGCAGTGCGGTCATTCATAGAAACATAGAAACATAGAAGTTGACGGCAGATAAGGACCGCAAGGCCCATCCAGTCTGCCCATTTCTTTTTCTACCTTATAAATGTGCCTTCGGCCTTTGCTCTGTCAGTGACCTATCTATTCATAGTCATTTGTATTGCTCCCTTATGCCTATCCCATGCCTGTTTGAAGCCCTGCACTGTATTCATAGCCACCACTTCTTGTGGTAGCCATTCCATGCATCCACCACCTTTCTGTGAAAAGAATTTCCTCACATTCCCCTTAATCGCCTCCCTCTAATCTCATGCTGTGTCCTCTTGTCCTGCTATTTTTCTTATATTTAAACATGTTAGACTCTTTCACCTTGTTTATGCCCTTAAGGTGTTTGAATGCCTCGATCATATCACCTCTCTCCCTCCTTTGCTCAAGGGTACATACTGAGCTCCGTTAATCTGTCCTCATATGTCTTCAGATGCAGTCCTGCACCATTTTGGTTGCACTTCTCTGGACTGCCTCAATTTGGTTAATGTCCTTGTGAAGGTGTGGCTCACTGACACCCAGTACTCCAGATGGGGCCTAACCAGTGTCTTGTACAGAGGATTATTACCTCTCTACGACTTGTGATACCCCTACTAATACACCCTAACACCCCCTAGCCTTACCTACTGCTTTAGAGGTCTGCTTGATGATTTTAGGTCATCAGTGATGATGATGCCCAAGTCTCTTTCTTCCTTTGTGACTGCTAACACCCCTCCAAGCCTATAGGTGGCTTCAGGGTTTCTCTTCCCTATGTGCATGATTTTGCACTTCTTTGCATTAAATCCCAGTTGCCACTCTTCTGACCATTCTGCTAGTTTATCCAGATCTCTTCTCATTCTGCCCACCCCATCTGCATCATCTACTCTGTTGCAGATCTTGGTGTCATCTGCAAACAGACAAGCCTTACCCTCTAGTCCATCTGCAAGGTCACTAATGAAGATGTTGAAGAGGACTGGCCCCAGGACTGATCCCTGAGGTACCCCACTTGTGACTTGCATCTCTTCTGACTGTATACCATTCACCACCACTCTCTGTTTTCTGCCCGTCAACCAGTTTGCCACCCAGTTGACCAACTTCTGACCCACCCTGAGCCTACCCAGCTTATTTATCAATCTTCTATGTGGAACAGTGTCAAAAGCTTTGCTGAAGTCAAGGTAGGCGACATCAACTGCTCCCCCTTGGTCCACCACTCTGGTTACCCAGTCAAAGAAATCTATGAGATTAGTTTGACAGGATCTTCCTTTTGTAAACCCATGCTGTCTTGGATCCTGTGCCCCTATGGATTCCAGGTGTTGCACTATCCTTTCCTTAAGGAGTGCCTCCATAATCTTGCCCACTACTGAGGTAAGACTGACTGGTCTGTAGTTCCCGCCTCCTCCCTGCTACCACTCTTGTGGAGCGGGATCACATGAGCCCTTCTCCAGTCTTCTGGGACCTCTCCTGTGCTCAGAGACTCACTAAACAATTCTGCTAATGGCTCTGCTAGTTCCTCCTTTAGCTCCTTAAGTACCCTGGGATGTATGCCATCAGGTCCCATTGCCTTATCCACCCTGAGCTTAGCAAGCTCTTGTAGGACCCTTTCTTTTGTGAAGGGAGTAGTGCTCACCTCCCTCCCCCCTGTGTCCATGATGCTGAGCTGTGGGCCCTGTCCTACCTTCTCTTCAGTAAATACTGAGCAAAAGTATCTATTTAGGATAGATGCCTTTACAGGGTCCTCCTCCTCACATGCTCCCTTTTCTCCATTAAGCTTAGCAATACCCCTCTGGACTTTCTCCTTTCACTAATGTATCTATAGAAAGTCTTGTCACCTTCTTTACTGTTCGTGCTAGTGTTTCCTCAGTTTGGGACTTTGCCTGCCTTCTGCCTTACCTGCTTCCCTTAGGGCAGTTTGGTATGCCTCCTATCTTCATCCGCTGTGTTCCCTTATATTTCCTGAAGGCCAGTCTTTGGCTCTGACCTTTTCTGCTACTGTATTTGAGAACCAAAGTGGTTTCCTTCTTCTTTTGCACTTCCTTTTCTGTCTAACACAATGGGATGTTGCTTCAAGTATTGCATCCTTAATGCTTGCCCACTTTGCCTGTACCCCTCACCTGTGTTTCTTTTGCCAGGGCTAGCTTAACTCTGTAGGCCATCTTATCAAAGTCAGCTCCTCTGAAGTCCCATATTTTGCCTTGGAATGGGATGATTTAGATGTAGTAGCCAAACTGAACCATACCATGTGATGGTCACTGGCCCCAGGTGACCTTCTACCTGGAGATCTGTGATCCTTCTTTGTTAGTCAGTACTAGATCTAGGATAGCCCTGTCTCTTGTGGGTTGCTGTACCAGTTGTTTGAGGCCCTCCCTGCCGGGAATCCACTATGAGTCTAGTTCTGGCAGATGTTCCTGCTGGTATTGACCAATCTGTATCTGGCATGTTGAAGTCTCCCATTATCAGAACCTCCCCTTTAGCTGTCATGTTTTGTATATCTTCTAACAGTAATGTATCTATGTCCTCCCTCTGGTCTGGGGGCCTGTAGACAACCCCAGTTCTTATGGCTGTCCCATTTCCTGTTTCCAGGGTGACCCACAGTTCTTCTGGCTCCTTATGTGTATTCTGAATTTCTGTAGCTTTGATATTTTCATTCACCACGGGAGGGTCAGCTGGGCACCGACCCATTGGCAGAGCACACCCGTTTGCTGCAGACCTCCATGGAGCAACAGGTGCTGTTGGTAGCTGGGGTGTGTGCACTGCATGTGGAGGTGTGCCAGGTGACCGAGCAGTGTGAGAGGGGCACTGCGCAGCTCCTGGTGGCTATACAGTACTTGCGGGAGGACACGACCGCATCCCAAGATCACATAGCCAATGCGATCACAGATTGCCTTGCACTGCTGGCTGCCACAGGGCATGGCAGCCACCTTGGACACCACATAGTGCACTGTCCACCCCACGATCCCGGCGTCGGGTGACACCCTCCCTGTTGACCCCGGGCTCTGCTGCTGGCATCCTAGGCATGCCTGCGGCGGGTCTGTTTGGGTACCTACACACCCCTGCGCGGACCTAGTCAAGGTTCCACAGTACAACCCCTGGGGGGCTGTTGCAAACACCCCCTGTGGCCAATGTGCAGCCTGTGGCTGCCGATCAGCCCCAGCACAGCTGACTCTGTTGCTGCAGTGGCCATGGTTTCCGCGCAGTGGACCTGATGTGCATGCCGCCCTGGCTGCAGTCTGCTGCCACTGCCCTGTACGCGCATGGGTGGTGTGTGTGTGTGTGTGTGTGCGTGTGTGTGCAACCTGTGTGTTGTGCTGATGCTGCCTGTGTGTGTGCCTGCCCGGCCACTGGCCCATGTGGCGTAGGCGTGATGAGAGCAGATCTGCACTGGTTGCGCCTGTGCACAAGTGCACTGCATCTGATCCCCACCACATGCCACGCCTGGGCACATGTGTGTGTGTGTATGTGTGTGTGTGTGTGTGTGTGTTGCTGTTTACTGCTGTGTGCAGTTGTGTGTGGCTGTGTGGCACTGACATTCCCACTCCTGCACCATGCCTCTGTGTATGCATGCCCACTGCTATGCACGCCCCTGCCTGTGTGCTGTACCTGTGTGACGCCACCTACCTGCGTGCACCATAGTGCTCCTGTGTGATGGTGTCTCTGTGCTGGCATGCCATCCTCTGCAGCCGGGGATCCCTCCATCCAGGGGGGCTGTCCACCACCCTCCGGCCCATTGCCCTCGGCATTGCCACTACTGTCACCCTCATCAGCCTCGACAGCTATCCCACAGTCAATGGTCATGTTGTGCAGTATGCAGCAGGCCAGGAATAGGCCACGGGCTTTCGAGGGGCTGTACTGTAGAGCACCACCAGACCTGCCTAGGCAATGGAACCGTCCCTTCAGCATCCCAAATACATGCTCAATGATGTTCCGCGTGTGCCTCATTGTACTGTTCCTCTGCTGGGGATGACGGGCACCGATAGGGGGTGAGCAGCCAGGGCCTGAGTGGATAGCCACTGTCACCTGTGTGGATAATGACATGGTTAGCCCTGTGTCCTCTGTTACTGTGCCCCTTGCCTTTCCCTGGCACCCTCACCAGCGCACCCACTCTGCCCTCCCCATCCCATGCCCTGCCCGGCACCCCTTGCCCAACCCATACTCACCCACTAGGTGGTCTGCTGGGATGTCCCCCATGCTCGAACCTGTGGCACAGCACAGAGCTGTGCCAGATAAACACATCATGCGCACTCCTAGGGTGTGTGGCACAGACATTGGTGATGCTCCCCTTGGCATCACACACCACCTGGCAGTTCACACTTGGGAACCCCTTCCTGTTCACGTGGGCCACACCCTCAACACCAGGTGGCATATGGATGCCCACATGGTGCAGTCAATGGCCCCAAGCATGCCAGGCATGTGTGCTACCCCGTGGAAGTCCTGCATGGTTGATGTACACTCTGCCTGTGTGCTGAGGAAATGGATGTATTCCGAAGCATGTGGCAGCAGGGTGTTGAGGAACTGTGCGAGGAGGCAGGACGTGGCTGACTGAGTTATGCCTGTTGTGTCCCCTGTTGGTCTCTGGAAGGTGCCTGTGGTGAGCAGACACATGACTGCTGTCACCTTTGTCTCCACAGACATTGCGTGGCTCCGTCTTGTGGGTGCCTACATCTCCTCACTGCACAGATCACACAGCTGCCTCAGAATGGCCCTGTTCAGGTGATACTGGCCCACAATCTCCATATCTGTGTAATTCTCGAAGGTGGTGTGGGCACGGTACCACCTGTTCCTGGCGTACTGCCGACTGGCCCTTCCATGGCCACATCGCTGTTCCTCTAGCCTCCTCACACCCCTCATTACGGCCTCCATTGGGAAGAGTGCACTAGCCATGGCTCCTGATGTCCTGTCTCCCCTTGGGCAGTCGGCTGCTGTGGGCTGTATGCCACCCTGGTGCACTGCGTGGCACTTTGCCTCCATCTCCCTGTCACTCTTTCTCAGCCCCTGGCTCACTCTCCACTGCCACCTCTCTCCCACTCCCCTGTGGCTGCCTGTGACAGTCACTTTGTCCCTCACTGGCTCTGTCTCCCTTGCTCTGTCTCTTTTTCTGTCTCTCCACCTTATCTTTCCTCTTTCTCTCTCTCTCTCTCTCTCTCTCCCTCTCCCTCTCCCCTGGCGTAAGTGATGTCTGTGTGCTTGTGCCCTATATTTATAGGCTCAAGTCTGCTCGGTGCATCCAGATTTTGCTCTGCACTTGCACAGTGGTTCCACGATTGAATGTCGCACTGTGACACATATTCATGGGCATGACCCCTGCTCTTGTGCATGCATTCATTATAGTTGCGCATTGGCGCAATGGGACTTACGCCGCACAATAACTCCTACTGAATATCGTTCCTTGGCACAAGTCTGCACTTGCACCGGCACAACTCAGTTGCACCATGCGTAACTGCTTTGAATATCCCTGCCTGGAATTTATTCAAAGGAATCAGCATCAGTAGCTAACCAAAAAACAGAGATGAACTCACAGTAGGTTCTCACACAGTCCAGGAAACAGTCCACTGCACCCACAGATCTCATCTCTACACTCTTTCACTTCTCACCCAGTTTTGACTGGCCCAGACCCCCGCAACAGTCCAGGGACTCCCCAGTGAAAGCCGCCACCCTCTGGCAGCCACCCCACTGGTTCCCTCTATTTGACATAGCACAGTCTCCGGTATCCACCTCTATGTATACCCACAGGAATCAGACACAGGTCCCACTGGACAATTCTTCAGCTCTTCGTCGGGAGGGATAGGACCTGAAACTGCAGACCTCCGATTTTTTCCTTCCTTGGTCAACCCCAGTCTCTCTGCACAGTGCTTACTCCAATCCCCCGGACCACCTATTCCACTCATTCCTTGTTCCTCCTTCCACTGCGGCACTGCTCCACCAGTACCACCGACCAGCTGTCTCCTCCCAGCAGCAGCAGCTCCGAGGCCAAAACCGTGTATCACTGTAGATACTGCCCATGCAAGTCACAGTCTCTGGGCACTCAAGGAACAGGTAATCTGTTTTCAAATAAAGATGAAATTTTAGCCTGGAGCCTGTTCAAATCATCGCTTCACGCTTAGTTCAGTTCAGGTAATCTGAGACAAACTCAAAATCAGACCACCTCTTCTATATTCTCTGTCCCTCTGAGGGTTCTTTACACTAAAGGGAACTAAAATATAAAACATAAACAATTTACGCTAAAAGGCGTGATCTATGCGCTCAAAACCAAACATTTAAAAACAATCCGCTCCTGAACTCACAGCCGGCCCTGCGTGGCCACCATGATTAAACATCATGTAGATGGAGATTCCTTAATTTGTGACAGATTAGTCTGTGGGATACAAAGTGAGCAAGTTAAATGGAGATTATTGCATCAAGAAAACTTGACCTTAGACAAAGCATTAACGATTTGCAGGGCTGCACAGCTCAGTGACTCTCAATTTAAAACTATTATGGCTACTATGTAAATGTTCAAATGTTGCTTAAACCTCTGCCAGTTTTCTTTCACATTGCTGTGCAGCTTCAAGACAGGGGGTGCCATTAATTTATCCATACTGGCACTTTCAGGAAGACATCACTGTAGAGAAGAGACTCCTGCTGAAAGGCGAAAGGCTCATTGTACCAAGATCAATAAGAGAAGAGATGCTGGTCAAACTACATAGCAGCCACTTAGGCATTGAGAAATGCAAGAGAAGAGCAAGGGACATTCTATTCTGGCTGAATATCAATAACCAGATAAGTGACCTGATCGTAAGTATGAGGTTTGCAATCGTTACAGGAGAGCTCAACCAAAGGAACTGATGCAGAGTCATGAAATACCTGACAGGCCATGGCAGAAGATCAGAGCAGACATCTTCGAGTTTGACAAGGAAAACTACCTAGCAATGGTGGATTACTACTGTAAGTTCACAGAGATCTCTCGGCAGCCAAACCTGACCAACAAAACTGTTATAAGCCACATCAAATCACAGTATGCACGACATGGCATTCCGGAAGTCCCTGTAACAGACAATGGGCCCCAATTTTCATGTACTGAATTTGCAGGTTTCACTGAAATTTATGATTTTGAGCACATCACCAAGGTACCCACAAAGTAATGGGATGGTGGAAAGAGCCATTCAGACTATTAGGAGGCTCTTCAAGAAGGCCAAGAGCAATCATAAGGATCCATACATTGACCTTAATGGACTTGAGGAACACTCCAATACAGGGTTTGGGTTCTCCAGCTCAGCTGCTCATGGGCAGGAGAACTAGGACTTTGATGCCCACTAGGCCAGCCCTGCTCAGACCAAAACTTATAGACAAAGATATCTATGCCAATCTTGAAAAGAAGCAAGAAAAGCAAAAGTACTACTATGACCAACATACCAAGCCCCTTCCCAGCCTGTCCCCTGGACAGCCGGTACGGATGAGTAAAAAGGACAAGGAGTAGACACCTGCAGTAGTTCTCACACCTGCCAAGGAGCCACAATCATACATTGTTGAGGTTGATGATAAGAAATATTGGAGAAACAAGAGAGATATACTACACATTCCCGACTCCCTGACTGAAGCGCCGATAAAAGCAATGGAGACGCAGACTAAGAATGGGACTCCCCTCAATGCACAGATCTGACCTATCAACTACTATTCCAACAGCTGCAGTGGAGAAGTAGACTGAGGCAGGTACATCTTCAGAGGCTCCACCAGTGAACTGACGAACCAACACCCCCAATGGAGTCAGTGCATGGCCCACCTCACAAGTCGATAAGCGATTAACCCAGCCCAGTCGTGAGCCATGTGGGTGGCAGGGTGATACAGACATCAGCAAGGTATCTGCAGGACTGAATTACAGTGACTGTTAACCACTACTGAATTATGCATGTGCCTGTTTAGCTAATGGCAGACTGCTCAGAAATTTAGTTCCAGTAGTGCTTTATTAAACTACTTAGATTGCATGGGATGCTAGACTTACAAAGGGAGATGTAAGGAAATGGAGTAAATGTTGCTTTAAAGATCGATGTCAACCATTTTACACATTGTTTTAAAAAAAATCAAAAAATGTCTGAATTCAAGTCCTTGTGTTATGAGTAGTGTTTCCTGAAAATTTCATGCTGTTTGGTTTTGTGGTTTTCTTTAAATCAACATTTAATAACCTGTTCTGCACTAACTGAAAACAGGCTGTTTCTGTCCCTCTGATTGAACCTGGGAGAGTGATGACATCATATTGGACTAGGCTACAGCTTCAGCAGTGTAAGTACCTGCTTGACTGACAAGCTGTTAACTTCCCAATTAGAACAATCTGTGAGGTAATTGTTTGCTGTCCAGGGTTTTTACAGACTCAGTCTCTGGTGTTTGTTCAGATGAATTAGCTAAAAATCCACATTTTGTTCTTCTAAAGAGCTGACCATTGGAGTTTCAGTGCTGAATTGAAGTGGTATGCATTTGAGAAATCAGTTTCTCTGTATCACAGCTGCTGCCAGTTCTTTCTCATTAAAACTCTGTGTTTTTGTTCTAGCTGTATAACACTGGGTTGTTTATTTAATGGATATAAAATAAATCTAAAGTCTGTTAATTCATACAAGTATTTTGATTTAGCCTCAATAGATTGGTGCGCGTAAGAACAATGTTTCTTCCTCTAATATTGACAGACAGGTGCCTTCCACACTCTGCTATTTCAGGCACATGCACAATATGAACTTACAAATTTCAATTCTTTGATGGTTTCTGTGTGAAAATACATAATGTATAACTAGAAACAGTGTGTAGCATCCTGATGGCTCTTGTCTCCGGCACCATAGTTGAGGCAGCTGCACTGATGCCCTGTCCTCTGCCCCCACAAGCACTCTGTCTCTTGCCCCACATTCGAGGCCACTGCACCCCACTGCCCACTGTCTTCTCCCACACAGTTGGGGTTGCTGCACCCTATTGCCCACCATCAACCTGAACAGTCAGCGCTGCTGCACCATGCTTCCCCCTGCCAGAACAGTTGAGGTTGTTGCAACCTGCTATCCACTGTCCCCCAAACCCATAGTTAGGGACATTGCACCCTGTTGCCCCTTGTTCTTGTCTCCACAGTCAGGGCTGCTGAGCTCTTATACACCCTAGGGTCCATTTTATCTTGTCTCTACATTTGGGGCTGCTGCACTATGCTACCCCATGCCACCAGAGGCAGGGCTTTTGCTTGACCCTGCTATCCACATCCAATGTCCCAAATGAGCCGGGCTGCTGCACCATGAGCACCCCATCCCACAGTCAGGGCTGCTGTACCCTGATGCCCCCCTATGTTCTGCCCCACAGTCAAGGCTTCAGCACCATGCTGTCTACAGCCCCTACTACCATAGCCAGGCCTGTTGCACCCTGCTCCTGACTACTCAGGCAGGGCTGCTGTGGCCTGCTGTGTTCTAGAGCCCCTTGCCTCTATCGTTAGGGCTGGTGCACCATGTTGCCACTTGCCACAAGAGTTAGGGCATTTGCTGCCCCTGTCCTCTGCCCCCATTGTTGTATAAGTTCCACTAAGGTGTGGCTGCTGCATCCTGTCCCACAGTTTGGGCTGCTGTACGCTAACACCTCCCTTGCATCTGACCAAACAGTTGGGACTTCTGCACCCTAATGACCTCTGTCCTTCACCCCATAACATAACAGGAAAGCATTTTCTGTTTTGTTTCTTTTGGGCAATGCAGAAAACAAATCTGACTTTGGTGGCAGGGAGCAGCATGGTGCAGCAACCCTAACTGCAGAGTCATGGGGCTGTGGAGGAATTAGGCTGTAGGGTGCAAGAGGGTACAGCAGCCCTGACTGTGTAGACAGGAACAGGGTGCAGCAACTCTGTCTATGGTGGCAGGGACAGACTACAGCATGGTGAAGCCTTGATTGTGGGGCAGAACATTGGGGGAGGCAGCAGGGCTCAGCAGCCCTGACTGTTGGATGGGATGTGCACAGTGCAGCAGCCCTGCCCATATGGGAAAATGGATGTAGGTAGCAGGGTGCAACAAAAGCCCCACCTCTGGTTGCATGGGCATCATGATGCAGCAGCCCCAAATGTGGAAGCAGAGGGACATAGGATTCTATGGTATAGAAGTGCACAGCAGCCCCTACTGTGGTGATAGAAACAGGGGGAACAGGGTACAGTGGCTCTGATTGAGGTGGTGGGGGACAAAGGGCCACAGCAGGGTGCAGTAACCTCAACTGTTCAGGCAGAGGCAGCAGAGTGCCGAGGCCCTGATTGTTCAGGCAGGACATGGGGCAACAGGGTGCAGCAGCCCTGACTCTATGGGATAAGAGAGTGGGCAGCAGGGTGCAGAATCCTCAAATTTGGGGCAAAAGACAGGGGGCATGTGGAGCAGGTGACATAGGGCTGCAGAGTGCTGCTGCCTCAACTGTAGGTAGGAGATGGGGACATCAAGATGTCATGTAGTGTTTCTAGTTATACATATGCATGATGTATTTTAACTCATAAACCATTAAAGAGCTGAAATGTGTGAGTTCATATAGTACATGTGCCTCAAATAGCAGAGCATGGCAGGCACCTCTCTGACAATGTTAGAGGAAAATAATGTTCTTACATGAACCTATTTATTGAGACTACATTAAAAAGACAAACTACTTGTATAAACTAACACACCTTAGACTTATTTTATATCCATTAAATAAACAACCCTGTGTTATAGCTAAAAAAAATACAGAGTTTTGATGAGAAAGAACTGCCAGCAGTTGTGATACAGATAAGCTGATTTCTCAAATGCATACCACTTCAATTCAGCACTGAAACTCAAATGATCAGCTCTTTAGAAGAACAAAATGTGGATTTTTAGCTAATTCATCTGGACACACACCAGAGACTGAGTCTGTAAAAACCCTGGACAGCAAACAATTACCTCACAGATTGTTCTAATTGGGAAGTTAACAGCTCATCAGTCAAGCGGGTAATTACACAGCTGAAGCTGTAGCCTAGTCCAATATGATGTCATCACTCTCCCAGGCTCAGTCAGAGGGACATAAACAGCCTGTTTGTTTTGAGTTATGGCAGAACAAATTAACAAGTGTTGTTTTAAAGCAAACCACAAAACCAAATCGCACGTAATTTTCAGAAAACACGACCAATGACACTGGGACCTGAATCTAGGCTTTTTAGGCTTCTTTTTTTACAATGTGTAAAATGGTTGCCATTGATCTTTAAGTATTACAGCAGTTTAAACTGTACTGTGTCTTTAAGAAGGCCCCGCTCTCTAAGTTGTTTCCTCCCTCTGTGTGTGTGTGTGTGTGTGTGTTGTCTCTCTCTCTCTGTCTCTCCCTCTCCGAGACATCTCCAGGCAGTTTGGAGGGTCAGTCTTTGAAAAGCAAGCCCACCAACTGTACGGGGCTTCTACTTCTTTGTACTGTGCCAATCTACAGTAAAGCAGTTCAAGCTAAATGTTTAAGTATGCAATCTGATCATTACAGCTTAAGCAAAGCAACCAGTAGCTCCTTGGAGTATGGTCTTCCTTGGTGGCATACCTGCTTGGGACTGTGAGTGTGCTGGGGGAGAGTCAGACAGCAAGAGAGAAAAAGAGAAAAAAAGAGAGAGAGAGACACACACACACACACACACACACACATACGCATTCACATAGATGCAAGTCCCTTCCTACCACTGTCAAATACCAGTTAGCTAATATATTTTTTATTAATGCTGGTGGAGGAGGAGGTATATTATGATGAATGTTCCAGAGCAGACCAGGACAAAAAATATAAGGTAAATGAATGATCAAATGAGCTGCAGTAAGAGCCCACCCCCCCACCAATGTGATGCAGCTGCATTGCATGTCCCACTGTACTGTCATATGGTACACTACATGGTTCAACAGGTGTAATGTTTTCTATTACTTCTTCTAATCAGCACAGCAACATCTTTTAAAACAGAAACAAAAGATATTTTTTTACTGACCATACTGACCACCACCCAGGTAGTCACATCAGTCAAATGCACTGCAGTCAATAAAATATAATAGTCAAGGCCCTTGAGATAGTGAGGGAGCTGGTATGAACATATGAATGTGCCAGCAGAAACAGACCACCCAGCCTATCTAAGTCTGCTCAAGTGTGCAGTTGGCACCACTAGTTTGCAGTTGCCCCAACCCCCAGCACCAAAGAAGGGCCAAGCCACCCAGCATGCTGCTGTACTCAGCTACATAGGGGCCCCAGAGTCTGAACTTTTCCCGGGGTCCAGAATTCCTCTCAATGGGCCTGATAAAAGTTTCCTACTGCTGTGTGTGTACCTAACAATACACAATGACAACTACATCCTTCCTACTTCCAAGAAGGAAATGGTGGAAGGTTTGATACCTTTTATTGGACCAACAAGTGCCTTGTACAAAGATAAAATTATACACAAATTTTCAGGGCCTCACAGGTCCTTCTACAGGTGAATAGCACAACTGAGCAACATAAGCAGTATATATAACTACTGAAGAGCAATTAAAAAATAGCAGGAAATGAAGTAGGAAAGAGACAGAAGGATTCAAGATAAAAAGTCTATATAAGATGCAAAGTAAAAAAATGAGTGACAGAAAATGGGGAGGGGTCTAGTCAGTAGGAGATGAAAGGAAGCTAGAAGGGGGGGGGGGACAAAGGACCAGACAGGAACATAGATAAAAAAGATCTGAGATCAGAGGTAGGCTTGTGAGGGTAGAATGGACAGGAGATGCCTAAGAAATGCATTGAAGTCAAGACATTAGAGTAAACAAAAGAACAAAGGTCCAGCTAAAACAGAGTGTGAGGTAGTGTAAACAATAGGTGTGAAAATAATCAGGGAATTGACACGACTGAGCTGAAGAGTTTGTAGGAGAGGCATGGAAGAATTAAATTACATGCAAAAAGAGAAGGCAGGAACTAAGAAAAAAACAATAACAAGAGAAATACAGAACCAAAGAATGAAAAATAATGTCATGATTTATTCCACAATAAAAAGAGAATTACAGTTGACCATAGTGTTTAATGAATCCAATGTCCTGATTCAGTCCAGAAATGTTAGATTTAAATTGTTTAATATATTTCAGTTCCCATGTCCTTCTGTCCTGTGTGTTTTTGAAGTTGCCTCTTAGTATCAAGACAGATAAATCCAGGAGAGAGTGATCTGTTTGTGAAAAATGGTTTCCTACTGTAGTGCTGATAACCTGGTTAACTATTGTGTGACAGTGGTGATTCATCCCGGTTTTTAGTGGTTTACTGGTTTCCCCAATATAGCATCCATTAGTGCACTTCTTGCATTGAATTAGGTATACCACATTACTGGATTGGCATGTGTAGGATCCATTATTTTGTATTATGTTGTTATGGCTTGTCTTGATGGTGGTCTGTGTGCATATGTGGGTGCAGGTCTTACATCTTGCCATGTTGCATAGTGTTGTCACTCTTGTTTCTTGTTTATTATGGTAAGCTGGAAGTTTGTTATGAATTATTATGTTCAAGAGGCTGGGGGGCTGCTTATAGGCAATGACAGGTGGTTCAGGGAAGATGTCATTCAGTGTTTCATCTTCTCTCAGCATGGGTTGCAGTTCTTTAATAATTTGCTGAAGGGGGTTTAGCATGGGGCTGTAAGTGACCACTAAGGGTGTGTGGTCAGTTAGATGTTTTTGCCTGTATTCCAGCAGATTGTCTCGTGGTATTTGTATGGCCCGTTCAAATTCTCTATCAATTTGTCATGGAGGGTGGCCCAGCTGAATTAGGGAAATCCAAAGTGTGGATAGCTATCTGTCACTTGTTCTCTCATCCAAGCAGATTCGATGGCATCGAATCGCCTGACTAGATTACAGATTTTATTTGTATGGTTTGTGTGGAAGCTGGAATTATGCAGGTAGCGGTGTCTGTCAGTGGGTTGTCTGTAAAGAGCAGTTTGTATAAGTCCATTTTCGGTGATACTGACTGAGGTGTCAAGAAAAGCTATGCTGGTGGTGGACTATTCAATAGTGAGATTTATAGAGTGATGAAAGTTGTTGAAATCATGATGAAATTTTTTGAGAGAGTCTTCACCTTCTGTCCAGATCAAGAATATGTTATCAATATAACAGAGGTAGACAGATGGTTTATAGGGATGGTGTTTAAAAAAACCCTCCTCTAAACAGCCCATAAAGAGATTGGTATATTGTGGTGCCATTTTGGTGCTCATGGCCGTCCCCATGATCTGTAAAAAGTGCTGGACTGGACTTATACAAACTGCTTTTTACAGAAAACAAACTGACAGACACTGCTACCTACATAATTCCAGCTTCCACCAAAACATACAAAAAAATCTGTAATCTACAATCAGGCGATTCTATGCCATTGAATCTGCTCAGATAAGAGAACAAAAGTCAGATAGCTATCCACACTCTGGAATTCCCTAATTCAGTAGGGCCACTCTCCAAGACAAATTGATAGAGAATTTGAACGGGCCATACAAATACCATGAGACAATCTGCTGGAATACAGGAAAAACATCTAACTGACCACACACCCTTAGTGGTCACTTACAGCCCCGTGCTAAATCCCCTTCACCAAATTATTAAAGAACTGCAACCCATGCCGAGAGAAGATGAAACACTGAAGTACATCTTCCCTGAACCACCTTTCATTGCCTATAAGCAGCCCCCAGCCTCTTGAACATAATAATTAAAAAAAAAACTCCCAGTTTACCATAATAAGCAAGAAAGAAGAGGGACAACACCATGCAACATGGCAAGATGTAAGATCTACATCCACATACACTCAAAGACCACCATCAAGACAAGCCAGAACAACATAATACAAAATAATGGATCCTACACATGCCAATCCAGCAATGTGGTGTACCTAATTCAGTGCAAGAAGTGCACTAATGGATGCTATACTGGGGAAACCAGTAAACCACTAAAAAACGGGATGAATCACCACTGTCACATAATAGTTAACCAGGTTATCAGCACTACAGTAGGAGACCATTTTTCACAAACAGATCACTCTCTCCTGGATTTATCTGTCTTGATACTAAGAGGCAACTTCAAAAACACACAGGACAGAAGGACATGGGAACTGAAATATATTAAACAACTTAAATCTAACATTTCTGGACTGCATCGGGACATTGAATTCATTACAAACCTTGATCAACAGTAATTCTTGTTTTATTGTGGACTAAATCATGATATTATTTTTCATTCTTTGGTTCTGTATTTCTCTTGTTATTGTTTTTTCTTAGTTCCTGCCTCCTCTTTTTTTTTGCCTGTACTTTAATTCTTCCATGCCTCTCCTACAAACTCTTCAGCTCAGTCCTGTCAACTCCCTGATTGCTTTCACACCTATTGTTTACATTACCTCACACTCTGTTTTATCTGGACCTTTGTTCTTTTGTTTCCTCTAATGTCTTGACTGCCATGCATTTCTTAGACATCTCCTGTCCATTCTACCCTCACAAGCCTACCTCTGATCTTTTTTGTCTATGTTCCTGTCTGGTCCTCTGTTTTTTCCCCCTTCTAGCTTCCTTTCGTCTCCTACTGACTATTCCCCCTCCCCCATTTCTCTCACTCATTTCTTTACTTTGCATCTTATATAGACTTTTTATCTTGAATCCTTCTATCTCTTTCCTACTTCATTTCCTGCTATTTTTTAATCGCTCCTCAGCAGCTGTATACACTGGTTATATTGCTTAGTTGTGCTATTCACCTGAAGAAGGGACCTGTGAGGCCCCGAAAGCTTGTGTATAATTCCATCTTTGTACAAGACACTTGTTGGTCCAACAAAAGATATCAAACCTTCCACCATTTCTTCTTTTCCATGGACCAGTATGGCTGGAATCTCTTTTTACTTCCAAGAAGCAATTGCTGCCAGTGCCAAATGCATTATAAGTACGTAATATAACATATAGTGATGATGTAGTATTGCATCATACTACAAGCAATGAATGAATAAATTTAGTAACATTTTTCTCTAGTAATCGCAGCCAAATATGGATGGATATGAAAAAAATATTATGTATTTATCCAAAGAAGAGAATTCAGGCTCTGGCTTCAGCTAAGCCATCAGTTGTAAGAAAACTTAAGCAGTAATTATAGTATTAACATCGTACTACGGTGCATTCAAGAGGTAAAATAAAACAATATGTTTTTTACTCAATTGCTGACAAGTAGTAGTAGGGAGCAATACCTACTAGGGCTGTGCATGGTCTGAATATCATTTCCTGAATAGAAACATAGAAACATAGAAACATAGAAGTTGACGGCAGATAAGGACCGCAAGGCCCATCCAGTCTGCCCAATAATGCACTATTCGTTATTCAGATCTCGAAAAACAAATACAAGCAATATTCATCCCATATTCAGGAAACAATGTCTAAAAAAAAAAAAGAAAGAAAAGAAACAGACCCTCACTCCTCTCCCAGCCCAGCAGCAAGCAGTGAAAATGTAACCCACACCCTCCCAACTCTCTGTCAAAAAAGTACAGTCCCACTCTCCTTCCCCCTCGTCCAGCACCCACAAGTTGTTTTTTTAATAAAGACAGACAATTTTCCAATGATGGGTGACCGGCTTAACCTACCTGCCTCCACGGCCAGTCACTGTTTTATTGTAAAGTGCTTATCTGTGCTTAAAAAAAAGTATACATTATGCCTCCCCCCCCAGGTAAACAGTACTGCCAAATAGGTTTGGAACATTAAATGCAGTTGCTTGCTGTATTATATGAACTCTGGACCCACTGATTACATTGTTTTTTTCATGCTCATTGTGTTCATTTAGGTAATCCTGGTCTACTTTGGCCTAGTGTTCTGACCTGACTTATCTCACATATGCCTTGTAGTAGACCCTATTCAGAACAGATTTTTCACCACAGGCACAATGGGAAATTGTGTCATGGACAGGGTCTGCTCACAGTCAGTATGCAAATGTTTCATTCAGGTATCATATTTGAAATTAAACTGAGGAATGTCATACGCTCAATGTTTTCTGGTGTCAAACAGGATCTTGTGTCAGTAATCACATTATACCAGCTGAACTGAAAAATCATTCTGAACAGACACTAGTCGGAGGGCAAATCATGTACTTCATAAAAATAAAAAAAAAAAAAAACAGGTGGCTAAAACCAAAGGAGGAGCCAAATAAGCAAAGTACTCACATGAACCAAATGACAGCTCGGCTACATCTCTCCACTGGTGTAAAAATAAAAGCAAGTTGCAGTCAGGTTATACGCAAAAGTTAAAATTTTATTGCACCAGATGCCAGTACACAGCTAAAACAACGTGCCCTTCCCCAAGCAACCAAACATTTTCACGCTAATCTCATGCTTTCTCAAGGCTGAAGCACCATGGTGAAAACATTACTTTCATTTAACAAAATTTAAAGTGACAGTGCAAGTCATCAAACATAATAATGATGGTATACACCATAAGTGCACACAAAAGCATTAGTGGACTTCCTATAATACAAACAAATGTCATATATCATCATAAAAAAATCCTCACAAGGAGAATAAATCTGCACAATAACTAAATAACCTAAACAATGTCACATATATAAATATGAATGCTCATAAATATGAAGTTGACTAAAAGATCACAGACATTAATCCACACAGGAAAATGAGTGACCTTATCAATATTCAAAAATGAATATGATCATAAATATGGGGATAGCTGGAAAAATCATTGAAAACTGGTATAATATAAGATGTGGTTTTATGCTGCCAAAAAGATTCCCTTTGTCGCAATTTTTTTATCTAAATCTCCTCCACAAATATGTTCCTTCAATAATTCAAGCATCTGAAAGGTGAATTGATGTTTCTTCCCCATAACTTTAACATGTTGGGCCAAAGCACTGACATCATCCAAATGTGCAATACTCCTTATATGTTGACCAATTCTCAATTTAAATTTCTGCAGTGTTTTACCTATACAAAAACCAGTGCAGCTGTCAAAAACAGCTGCATAAACTATATTTTTGGTGTTACAATCACAAAAACCTTCCATCTGGTATATATATATACCCAGAGACAGGGTGTTTAAAAAATTCACCTGATTTTATATACTTGCAGAAGGAGCAATTTTTACATGGAAAAGTCCAATTTGGCAAAATCACTTCTCTTTCCTTTTTTTTTTTTGAGGTTCCCAATATGTACTATGTATCAAAGCATCCCTTAAGTTTGACGCTCTCTTATAAATAAATTGTGGGTATTTTTAGTAACATAATCCAATTTCCATTCTGTTGTCAAAATATGCCAGTTATTGGTTATGATCTTCCTAACCAAATGTGTCTGTGAGCTAAAAGTAGTGATAAACTTAAGCTTGTCCCCATTATTTTTGTTACAAGCATCTTTCCTTTTATGTACCAATAGGTCTGATCTACACCTCATTTTAACTTTCAACTGTGTTTCTTCTAATATATCTTTATCATACCCCCTTGCTTGAAAACATTTAGTGAGATCAATTGCACTTTTCTCATAGTCAACCAAATCTGAACAATTTCGTTTTGCTCTCAAATATTGTCCAACAGGAATGTTTTTAGTAATGTGCTGTGGATGACAACAATTAAACAATAAAATGAAATTTTTATCAATGCTTTTCCTATACAATTTAGTCCCTATACCACTTACCATCAGGCTTCTTAAAGATACACAAATCTAAAAAATTTACATCTTGAAAGTGACTCCATAGACCTGAAGTGGAACCATGTGATTGAGGGACAGTGCTATTTTTGAATGGTGGTGAAGAAGATCTTGCCCTAGTGACCAAAAAGAAAATGGGGGAAAAAATACTAGAATACTAGAGGAAGGGCCACCAGAAGCTGTGCTACATTGTGATGAAGACTGTGAGTCTCTTGTTGTACTCCATTCCATGACAGCATTCACTTAATCAATTATTTCTTGTTTGGTTACCTCAAAATAAGTGTCATCATCACTCAATAGTTGTTTTTATTTGAATCATAGGTCCATGATTGTTGCATTAATGTAGTGGCTTGACTGAAGCATTTTATATAGTTTTTCATCTTCAGCAACTTTTTTGATTGTTTGCCTTGTGATACCTTTTTGTATTCTTGCCTGTGATATCTAAATTTTTCCTAATCAGAATAAATCTGAATTTTAACATTTTTATTAAGTGTATCATCTGGTTCAGAGTTGCTGTGTTTGCACTTAACTCTCTGGTGACTTCCTCAAATGGCTGGAGCAGTGAAATTAAAAAATTCAGCCAACATGGCCCACTGTGGTGTAGTAATATAGACATTTGCATTGCCAATTTTACATTACAAGGTGTAATGTCTGATAGCTTTCTTTTGTTCCAGCAGCCTTTGGAACATAAGAAAGGTCAAATTCCACCTAATGGAAATGTCTTGGATCAGTCTGTAGAAGGCAAATTGTGTTCCTCCTACAGTTAGTTAGTTAGCTAGTTAGTTATGTCTTTGGTAACTGGGTAAGTGAGCTGATCCAGAGGACCATTTTCAGTCATGACCTGGGCCACAAAAGGTACTTTTACACACAGGTTTGTAAAACAAAATAAGCGTTACCTGTGTGGCGTCGTTGTACTCTGTTGCGTTCTGATTTCCTTTTACACCCTGCGAGTATTCCGGCCAATCCTGCCTCCATTTGTTTTGGCTTCCCCAGAGTTTGCTGCTGTAATAGCAGTTTCTGCAGTGCTACCGGAATGGCTGTTTTACACAGCCAGATCAAACTAAACATGTTGGTGCAAACCGCAAGAAGCAGAGATTGCGGTTTGGACAAACGTTCACCAAGGGAACGAAACAAGTGCACTTTACACACAAGGAATGTAACAGAATACTGTTTCCGTAGCAGTTATTCTGTTACATAGACCTGTGTGTAAAAGCGCCTAAAGTGGCAGTCAGCTAGCAGCAACAGAAATACAAAACAGAGTACAGGGTATTTTTTCAAACGAGTGATGGGATTTGATTGCGTGACTGAAATGACCACATATTCTTTTAGCAGTGCTAACAAGAGCCTTAATGTTCCTGTCATCATCAATAAAGCAGTGAGCTGTTAAATTCAAGCAATGTTCAAAGCAATGGATGTAAACAAAGCCACCCTCCTCATAGGCCTTCTTATGTCGGATCTATCATCTGCAATAATAAAACCAACTGACAGTCCCTGTGATGTGGTCCATTACTGTATTGGTTGTTTGCACTCCTCATTGATATTATACGAGTCATGTTCAAAAAGAAAATAAAAGTCTTAAAACAGCAAACTGGGATTCACTGTGGCTGGCCCAGTGTCACTAAGGGTTGAGGCACTGTATGCCACACCTTGCTCCTTGCCAGCGACCTGGGTTCAGGAATGAGCCCGGGTCATTGGGGGTCATCAGGAGAGGACTAGGATTGAGCATCTGACAATAGCTCTTCTAGTCTTGGGGAGAAGGGGTGGATGCATACCATGCTCTGCTGGTCCCTTGGGATGCCCAGAGGTACTGCAGGTGTGTGGGTGCTTAGTTTGGGGGGGAGCATGCAGACATCTGCACGTCAGTGCACAGATGTCATTGCATGTCCATGCTTCCATTAGGGGAATATAAATGGGGAAAATGGCAGCACAAGTCCGCAACAGCTTGATGGCCACAGTTTCACTGACCGACGATGCTTGAAAGGCATGTGCTGGTATTGGATCCTTGCCAGATGCGGGGGCTAAGGGGGGGCCCCTTTCACAGTTGTAGTTGCGTATTCCAGCTGGGCATGTCAAGCTTCAGGGTCGGTGGTGGAAAAAGGAGGAGCGGTGGCTGGATATGAGGCAGGACTGTGACTGCAGATAAAAACTGTTAAATGATAAAAAAAAAGTGGGATTCACTGTCCCCCCAAGAATTTTCAAAACACTCTCAGTGTGCAGTGACAGACATGAAGGGTTCAGGCTGACAGCTTGTCAAAATATATGTTGTGAGATGCACCACCCTCCCAACAGCACTGGCCAAAACCCATCTCATTTTTCTACATACAACATTGTAGAAATATGGAATCACTGTTGAGGAGAAGTAGCTTCTCGGTGTTATATAATATCGAGGTTTCAGGTACTGACGTAGTCACCTGAGTCCTACATACTCAATCATGATGTATGGTAGCAAGTCAATGGCTATCATCCCTGTAATTTTCTTTGTCATGGTAACAGCAGCATGGTTGGTTGAGGGATATTTGGCTTTACGTTAGTATGTTTCTGAGATGGTAAGCTGTTTCCTTGACAGAGGGTGACTTTGAAACACATGGCCACTACTAGTAACAGTAGGACTTGTAGTTTTTTGATTTGAAAGAAGTCCTAGAAGTCCTAGAAGTGTTTCTGTATTGCTGCAGGGGCTGCCACTGCTTTCATCTATTGGAGTTACCCCTGAGCTAACATCAGGGTCACTTTCTCTTCCATTCTCAGAAATGGATTTTCTCATTAATGTTATGACAGCTGGTGAGATACCTTTTCAGTGTAGACAAGTTCCCAACACTACTTTCTTTTTAACCCTGCTGATTGCCCATTTACATATAGTGCACCCACCTCCATGGCCAGCCACCAGTTTTCAGCACTTTACAAGCACTAGAACAAATCAGACTATTCCCTACACCCACCCTGGCAGCAGCACCCACTCTCCTCACACCCCACCTGCTCACAATTCTGAAGGACAATCAAGAGCGAAGAAGGTGACTGACACAGCCTGCCCACCACCATGGCCATCTGCCTTCTCCTGAATGAAAGCACTAGCACACTTGCTCTCATGGTAAAACCAGCTGATCACATGATCAGCTGCTTTTACTATGCAGGCATGTGAGTTGCATTAAGAAGAGGGTGGTCGGCCGTGAGGGAGGGCAGGCTGTGTCAGTCACCTTCTTCACTCTTGATTGTCCTTCAGAATTGTGAGCAAGTGGGGTGTGAGGGGGATGGGTGCTGCTGCCAGGGTGAGGTGTGGGGGGATAGTCTGATTTTTTTTTACTGTTTACAAAGTGCTGAAAGTTGGCAGTTGATGACTTTATATATACACACACAGAATAAAAATGCGGGGGCTTGGGGGAGAAGGGTGCAATGGGTAACTGAGGGGGATGGGGAGATGGTATATTTCGAAGGGTGTGGGTTAGGTAAAAGGGTTGGGGGGGCTGTTTCTTTTCCTTTTTTTGTTTCTAAACATAACCCAAATCATGAATACCAAATACAGTATACCCGAATATTTGGGATAAGGTACTCACACAACCCTACCCCACACATCTTTCTTAACTGTCCTTCAGTTATGACACTTTAGTCAATTGCAGTTAGTGCTTGCTCTGTCTGTTCAACAGCATTTTGCAACAGAACAGATAATATGTTTCTTTTAGTAATCTTGCTAGCTTTTTATACAGTACCTAAATTAGATTCTTGGTTTTGCATGACTTTCGAAGATGTTTTTGATGTATATCAAATATTTTGAACTTTAAAATAGTACAGCAACTATAAATGTATGTTGCAGAGGCTAGTGATTGGGAATTTCTCTTTATGCCGGAAGGCCCTGCCTTATGGCATACCTGAGGGGCCTTTCGTCACTCTCATGTTGTTAACAGTGTACATGCTACCCCTGGGAGGATCATGAGATGTTACAGACTGGGTTTCACTGTTATGTAGATGACACCCAGCTGTATCTGTCATCTACACCCGGGACGCTGGATGCAGTTGAGGCACTTAGTTTGTGTCTGGCTGAGATCCAACACTGGATGGCATCGAGCTGGCTGAGACTTAACCTGGAGAAGATGGAGGTATTGGTGACTGCCCTATACGTCGGGAGTCAGTGGAGGTATCCTGTGATGCCAGCAGCTAGAGAACACAGCAACCACACTGCTAACAGGACTTATGAGATCCTGTCATGTGATCCTGGTCCTGCATGAGATGCACTGGTTGTCAGTGATGCAGTGTATCACCTTCAAGGTTGGATTACTGATCTATATGGCCCAGTACAAACTGGGCCTAAGTTACCTGGCAGAACTCTTGACTCCTCACAAGTCCACTCTTCCCTTCGCTCCTCCAAGGTGGGCCTCCTTGCAGTTCCCAGGGTAAGGATAAAATCATCAGAGGATCAGGTATTTGCAGTAGCCAGTCCCACCCTGTGGAACTCACTTCCAAGATCTTTGAGCACGGTCCCCCTTGGTGTAGGCCTTCAAAAGAAGCCTAAAGAGCTCTTTATTTAGTGAGGCCTTTAAAGGTTCTTAGAAGCTCTACTTGTATTTGTTTGATTATTTACACCAGTTGATGCCATATGTTATTATTACTAATGAAACGTTTGATTATTTTTTGCTGTTTTTTAGACTGATATATTCATTTTATACTAGCTTATTTATGTCATGGTTTTAGTATGTGAGGTGCTCTAAGCCCCTAGGAAAGGGCACAATATCAAATACAATACTACTACAACTATTTGTTCTAATCTTTTTCACTCTGATTTTGCTATCCCTGTTCACCTGTTCTTCCTTTAGGATTTTGTTTATGGACAATTCACCAATGTAAATGTGAACTTGAAATGTTCACATTATTTGTTTTGGGGGTGTATTACTTTGTTAATTTTGAGGGTGAATATAAGGGAGCATTTGAATGCAGGTACCACCCCCAAGGAAGCCTTTGTTTCATGTGAAACACTGGAGGAGGTGTCTCCCTTTTTTGCTATGTGGAAAACATTTTGTGTCTTTTAAAATAAATTATTTTGCATTACATTAACTCAACAGAGTGCATTGATTCTGTTTTATCTTTTTTGTATTTAGTTGTGGTTTCCACTTTTTTTCAGCAGCACTTTAGGGCACAAATATGTATTCCTTTCCCTTTTTTTGACATTGGAGGGGTACAGGTGTAGGTGGAAGGGGGGTGAAGAATAGAGCCCTCTGGGGAGCTGAAAGAGCTAAACAGCTGGCATACACATGGTAGCCCAGACTGAAGATTTAGATGAGGTGTTCAAGGGATATAAAGTAGACTAAAAGAAGAAACACCTGTAGGCCAGGAGTATGAACCCTGTGTAGCTTGATAGAGGAGACAGAAGGAGATGCTACCATCAGAACAAACCATGAGTGATTTGAGAAGCATGAGCAGACCAAGGAGATGTGTTCTGATCTACAGCAACAAAATACTCAAGACAAATGAGTAGGGTGGGATAATCAAGAGTATCAAAGACAGAACTAAGGCCATGAAGGATGCTACAGTAAGAAGCAAGTGATGAACTATGAATGTAGCAAAGTGTGATGTACAGCAATTGAGAGAATCAAAAACAAGAGTTGGCAGCCATATTCAAAGGGAAGCACTGTAAGGAACCACTGAACAATGCAAGAAGCAAAGTCATTATGAAACTCTTTCTTTTTCTTGGATTGAAATGAGCAGTGAGACAAGGTTTTAACTGGAAAAGGGAATCGCTGACACAAATTAATGGTGAGGCTGTTCATGATGGTAAGGGCAGAAATGCTGAAATACTTCCTGACAAAAATTGTGAGATGTCACTTTTCTGCAGCAAACAAATACAGTGAAGTCTGTCTATTAAAGACACTGTATAGTAGGGCACCTCGATACTAATGACATTTCTCGCAGTCTTGGTTGCAGTCTCTTAAGTAATGTGCAACCTGCATATTAAGGACCAATTGACATTGACAGAGTCTTCTTTTTCTGATAGGGTCCTTAATAGGACAAGTTCTACTCTCAGTTTTTGACTATTCTGATCTGAACTTGTTCCTCCTTTCAACAATGGTTTCTCAGTTACTCTATTCCCTCTCAGAGTACTTTGAGAACTGAGATCACAAAGCTCAGCTTACAGCAGAACCAGCCTGGATGTGATGCAGTACCTTGAAGTAAATACAATGTCACAAAACACTGCATGACAGGGGTTTAATTGCCACTGAACTGCACTATTCCCTGTTGTATACTACAGCAATTTGCATTACATCCTAACTGACACCATTTTACCTGTAACCTGAGCGGAATATCAACCCAAGACTTAGGTGACTGTAGGGATTGAGTGCACTGTTCAGCAACTGACTTCAAAATTCAACTGCCTGGATAGCAATAGTAAGTACCAAGTAGTGATGCAGTCCAGGGTTGAATGTCCATTTTGATTAGTCTACCAAAAGCAAACAGTTGCCAAGTTACTATCTTTAATATATCACCACCCTCATTGTTATTGCCCCTAGTAAGCTGTTTTCTAGTCCAAAGGCTTTCCTGGCTGAAACTTCGTCTGAGTCCACACCCATTACATTTTACAGGAAGAAGATTACACAAAAGCAACTGCAAAGAGACTAGGTGTGTGGACCTGAAACACTGCATACTTCTCATATTGAAAATTCAGAAGAAATTGGAGATTTTAACTGAGATTTGAAAAGAAGACAGAAAGAACGGCAGGAAGATGAAAGTTAACTTATTCCTAGGATTTCTTGTAGCTGAATTCTTAGCATGTTCCAGCGATGTGCCTTGTAAGTAATTTGTTTCCTTTTTTGATTTAGATCTAATATGGTGTTTAGTGTTTTTTCCTATGGTGGCTCAGGTGGCACTGGGAAAATTAAAATTTCCAGCACCTTCTCCCCCAGTCTATTATTGGAGTGCCCACATGTTTCTACATGCATGGGCCAGAAATGCTTCTTTTCTGCCACCCTACAGCGGTGGAAAAGCGAACTGGCTTCTCTGCAGTCCCTAGACTCACACCACCAATTCACGTCCCTCTACAAGTTGCTTCCTATTGGCAACAGTAAACTGGTCCTGCTCCCCTGGGTGAATCGTCATGCCATTGGGTATCCATACCATCCCTACGCCTTGGCTCTTTGGCTTAAAGTACCAGTATGTTGTCTAGTGTCAAATGTATTTAACTCTACACTTTCCCGGATGTACTGCATTCACTTTATGCTTGTTCCTTGTACAAAACTATTATTGTAGAATTTTAATGTTTCTAGTATTCTGTGTTGTGCTTGATACTCATATTGTATGTGACTCCATTGTATTGTGTTTTCTGTGCCATCTTCATGGCCTGGGTTGTGCCTGAAAATGGTCCCTCAGATCAGTGGACCTCCCCCATAAACAAACAAACAAACAAATAAATAAATAAATAATGCTCACACAGAAAAGGTAATGTAGTCTCTGTGCAGTGGTTATTCAAACTATGTCTCAGAGAGTTGGCCTTCCCACAGGCGAAGAGGAGAATTATATCTCAGTGCGCATTCAAATCCTGACATTTATGGACCACCCTCTCCTTGGATGAGAAAGGAATATATCCTTGAATCCTCAGCTGGAGGTGCCTCTTTTGTGGTGGTGGTGTTGGGGGGGGGGGATGACAGCCCCCATTCATGCAAGGGTGTAGGCAGGCATACTCAATGTACACATTTCTGTACAGTTTGGTTGAGTGCCTGTCACAAACCATATGCCTTTTTGTTAACATTTTCATTCTAATCTGTAGTATTTGAGTTGGTGTAGACCACTGAGAAGTGTCTCTGTTCAAACTTCTACTGTTTAAGAGATCGATATATGTATAAACTCTTTAGAGATTAGAGGCATCATCTGACAGCAATCTGACTTATTTGTAATGGGGGGCAGCAGCTGGAGAGGATATGTGTACATTTTTAATGGGGGGGGTAGCTGTTGGAGACTGTGTATACAAAATGGAAATTTCTGGCTACAGCCCTGCATTCATGCAAACCCTGATCTGGAGGGACTACTCTTACTTCTGCATGGAGACATAATTCTGTTCCACTGAGAATAGCAAAATCAGTTTCTCTTTTGTGGGCTCAGTCTTTCCAGACCATGGTTTGTGGTTTAAAGATCTTGGCCTGGATATTCAAACTGTGCCAGGCAGGGGCACAAGCCCAGGCGCAGCGCAACTGGGCTATGCCAGGGCATGGACCTGCCGATATTCAACGGTGCTGCGCCTGGCCCAGCACCATTGAATATGATACATAGATACATAGACAGTGTCAGCAGATAAGGGCCTATGGCCCACCCAGTCTGCCCATTTGAGCTTGTAAGTTCAGTTTATGTTTTCCTAGAAGTCTATTGCCCCTTACCCATGACCTCCAGAATTCCTTTATGTCTATCCCATGCATTCTTAAATCCTGTGATTGTTTCAGCCCCCACCACTTCCTCTGGCAGGGTGTTCCACTTGTCCACCACCCGTTCTGTGAAGAAATTCTTCCTCACGTTTCTTCTGAATTGTCCTCCCTCCAACTTCATCCCATGCCCTCTAGTCCTGGAACATCTTTTTCGCTTAAAAATAGTGTATTCCTGCACCCTGTTCCTCCCTGTAAGATACTTGTATGTCTCTATCATATCCCCTCTCTCCCTCCTCTCCTCCAGGGAGTATATGTTCAGTTCCTTCAACCTGTCCTCATAGGACTTGTGATGCAATCCATGCACCATCTTTGGTACCCTCCTCTGAACCTTCTCTACCCTGTCTATGTCCTTACTTAGGTAAGGTCTCCAGAACTGTACACTGTACTCCAGGTGGGGCCTCACTAGTGTCTTTTATTGCACTGAGGGTGCATACACTGCACCAGCACAAGTAGCAGAAGGAGAGCTGGGGGATGTGCCAGCACAAGTGCAGTTGCGCTAGGTGCATCAACCATGATATTCAGCACTGGGCATGCAAATGAGACCATTATGCATGCAAGATGCAAATGGAGCCATTTGCATGTCGTTATGGCCCCATTTGCATGTGGTGTGCCAATCCCTGGTGACTTGCGCTTGGCACCCTGCCAGGCTGCAGCCATTGGGCTGCCCTGCAGTCCCATCGTGGTCCCCACTCCCATTCATGCGCATACGTAGAATGAAACACCCTGGTAGTCCAGTGGACCGCTCTCCATTGCCTATTCATGGGCATCTATCAAATAAATCCCTGGTGGTCCAGTGGACCACTCCCCATCGCCCGATCATGGGCATCCATAAAATAAACACCCTGGTGATCCAGTGGAACCCCCCAGCAGCACCCGATCACGGGCATACATACAAATATGTCCCTGGTGGTCCAGTGGAACCCCCCTCCCCACCTGCCCACTGAGGACACCCGCCACCCAGCACCCCCTCCAGTCAGCGGCGGGCAGCAGCGCCCCACCTGCATGCTGCCTGGCTGCCCACTGACTGAATGCGTACAGTACAGCCTGTATGCCTATTGGTCCACTGCATGGACCAATGGGCATGAGACCATACTGTACTATGCAGGCCATTGTGTGAATGAATGCATTCATTCACATATCGAGCTCTGTGTGGTACAGTATGGTCTCTTCATGCCATGGTCCGCAGTTGACCAATAGGCATACAGACCACTCACATATGCAGTCCATTGGCGGGTGGCTGGGCATGTGGGTGGGGTGCTGCCACCTGCCGCTGACTGGGAGGGGTGCTTGGTGGCGGGGGACCTCAGTGGGCAGGTGGGGAGATGGGGTACCACTGGACCACCAGGGTTTCCTATGCAATGTCCGCCCATGATTGGGGGCTGGAGGGATTCCACTGGACCACCAGGGACATTTCTTTATGTAAGCCCGCGATCGGGTGCTGCTGGGGGGGTTCCACTGGACCACCAGGGTTTAGTTTACAGATGCCCATGATCGGGAGATGGGGAACAGTGCACTGGACCACCAGGGAGTTTATTTTACAGATGCCCGCAATCAGGTGCTGGGGAGCAGTCCACTGGACCACCAGGGATTTATTATACAGATGCCTACAATTGGGTGATGGGGGGACTCCACTGGGCCACCAGGGAATTTTTGCTATTGCCATCCACAATCCGGCAATAGGGTGGGGGGGCACAGTGCTCCTAGGGCAGGGCACTTATGGACAGTGTTCTGGGTGGGCTGGTGGCCACCCACGGCCAGTGGCTGCCGTGTTGAGCCCTGCAGTATGGCAGCTCACCTGTGAGTGGCCAGGATTTGCTCCTGGTTTTACCAGGCACATCTTTGTGCCCCCCTGAGCAGTGCAAGGTGGGTTTGTGCCGGCATATGCACTGCACATCCCAGGCTGAATATCAGGATGTGCTGCATATGTATGGGCATGCCTCCCACACTTGCGCTGCATACATTACGAATGGGCCCTGGTGCATTGGAAGTTGTGCAGCGCAACTTGCCCCTTTGAATATCACGCCGGGGTGCATCCGTTTTGAATATCCAGGCCCTTGTTTATTGTTAACAGGTTGCTTTCCAGTGATGTGCATCATACTGAGCAGGGTTTTAAATAAGCAAAACAAAAGTAGGTCGTTTTTAGGCCCTTCTTGAACCTGCAAAGGAAAAAAGAATTCTTTACGGAGGCAGATTATGACACATAGGCTATCTACATTTAAGAATTTAGTATCATTCAGTTAATAGCAAGTTTCTTTACTAATAAAATAAACTCGAGATGTAGCTAAGTGAGACATAGTCTCACTTATAATGGCATCCATGTAAGTGAGATAAGTTAAGCCCTTAGCTGTAACACTAAAATACTGTATTCTCAGGATGGAAAAAAGCTCTACAACAGTAAACTAAATGCCTAGTGAATCCACATGAGTAACTGGACATTCTTCTGATTAAAAATACACTTAATCAGGAAAAAAAGACAAAAACAGTGCAACCTACTTTCTGACTGATAAAATAGCCTCATGCTACTTGACATAAAGTGGCACAAATGCAGTTTGGAGTTTAGATATGTGTGATATTGTAGTCTGACAAAACTCTGTTGCACAACCACTGCAGATCTGCATCAACAAATGGCTAGATGTAGAAAACACTTCTGACTTGCAGCTTGTACAGCTGTATTGTGCTGTGTTGGGAAGTCTGACTTGTAAACTCTGTCCAAAGTGATGTAATAACCATCTCCATCAACAGAAGCATGCAACTCTTAGATAACTTAAAAAAATCCATACACCAATACTGTATAAAACTTCGCTGCAGATAAGACTGCACTGATTCAGGGAATGGAAAATGCAAGCATTGGTGGTATAATATAAATTAATGCTGATGTAGCTGTAATCCAACACACACGCATGCATTCATTTGTTCAGTTAATTACACCCAAGACATAATGAGGTAAAAAGTGACAGTACCTCATGTGGTGGGGGAGTGATTAAACTAATATTAAACCTTCTCATGGATTGCCTCAGCATTATTGCAGAAATGGGTTATTGCACATATTTTAAAATGTTTTGCATATACATTTCATTTCATTTTATTTTTTATACTTATAAGCAAGATGAGTAATTCTGCCCATTTTCACAAGCGACAAGTTTTACTATAAATACAGCTACATACAAACAAACAATAGCAAACATGTTCAAGACAGTAAACATAGTTAATAGTAATGTATAAGTGCATTCATCTTTGTCATATAACCATAATCTGAGTTTTGTTTTAAAAATACAGAGGGCAGGATTCATAAAGATGCGCCTGGCGCATCTCAGATGCTCCGGCGCAAGTCAGATGCGCCGAGCCCAGGTGGTGGCATTCACAAAGGGATGTGCCGTGCCAAGCAACAAGCACAACACCACTGTGAATCACCACAGGACACAACGGTGCATCCGCAGAAGTGCCAGCACATACAGAGATGCCCCAGGGCAGGCAGGCAGCCCTGCAGCCACACAGGGGAGCCAGCAGAACAACTGGAGCAAAACTGCAGGACAGGAGGAGCAAACACAGAGCCATCACAAACAGACCCACAGACACAGGTGTAGAGTAAAACATGTTTATAAAATGTAATGGCCATGTAAACTGTACAGATCAAATGCCAGAAAAGGAACATCAACAACAACATCAACAACGAAATCCACAGAAGGGGATGAGGGGCAGCAGGGATGGGTAGGAGGACAGGAAAAGGGACAGAAACAGGGAACAGGGTACGGCAACTATTTACACAGGAAGACCCCCCAGTTGGTGGTAGGGGGACACTAGTGGTGCCGTGATCTGTCATGCAGCAGCCTGGTGAGGCCCGGAAGGCGCAGCACGACCCCACGCAGGGCAGCTGACAGGCACTGAACAGTCCGAGTAAGAGGGCACAGGGCCACCTGGATGGCCACATGGATCTTCTGGTCCACATCTGCTGGCACAGTGCCACCACCATCACCACCTGGTGCAGCATATCGATCATGGACACCTACAGAAAACAACAGAAGGAACACACACTGAGGGCCAGAATGTGGAACACAACCCCACCCACCAAAGCCCGCACAACACCAGAAAGGCTGCAACCATGCAAAGCGGTACTCACCCACCCCTGGAGAGGCACCAGGCCTGGCACCCATGTATCAGTGATGATGCAAATCAGCAGCATCCACGGCACGTTGCCTGGCCCCTGGACCTGCAAAACACAACACAAAGCACCATTAGCGAACACTGCCACAGTGCAGGATGCAAGTCCCCAGCCACCCCACCCTGCTGGCATGTGACCATGCAGAAAACAGTGATGCCAGTGTCTGAGGCACCCAGTGTAGGTGGGCGCACACAGTCATGCCCGTTCCCCCCCCCCAGCAACAGGGCAAAGCAGCACAGGAGCACCATGGGGGCAGTGACAGGCACACACACAGCATTTGCCACAGAAGGATACAGCTGGAGAACACCTACCTGGCCATGGCACTGCATCCCTGTGTACACGGTGCCACAGTCATGCCAGCCTCTCCGGGTCCCACCTCTGGAGGTCACCATAGCAATACCTGCACTGCTCACCCATGCGTGGCATGCCAGTATGCTGCACAATCCGTGAAACAATGGTGGCCCACACCCTGGCCCTGGGCTCATGGAGGTCCTCCTGTCCAAACAGGCATCCCTCCACAGCCATGACCTGTGCCACTAGGTGTAACAGCTCCAAATGTGACCAGTTCATGGCCGTAGGCACCATTCTCCCAACTCCAGGCAGCCTACACTGTGTACATACAGGGGCAAGGTGCAATCAGGGAATGCGCTGTCCACCAACCGTTATGCGCCATGTGCAACAGTGATACATGTGCAGCACACCACGCACTGAACGTAAAGCGCTATTCGCCACTGCCAATGGAACCCCACGCGTATGCACGCCACCACGCAATGGCGCCACATGGCGGGGACTGTCGCTTTTTGTCGTTGTATTAGTATGTTGCACACAGCATACGCCAGTAACGTGTACCGTGCATAGTGCGCGATCCGTGGGGAGGGACAAACATTGCAGCCTGGGCGGCACATTGTTGGACAAGCTGCATGGTACGGTACATGGCACTGCGATCATCAAGCACGCTATGGTGCACAGGACAATCAATGGCGTAACAGCGCATAATGGAATATGCGCTGTACAACACGTACAATGCATGCATGGGGGATGTGCCGCGTGGACAGCCCAAAGCCATGCAGATGTGCAACCCAGACCGTGTATGCACTGGCAATGCACTGTACTGTCGGTGGCGCATCACACAGATGCTCTGTGCAAAGTGAGGTGAGCTGGGAGCAATTATGCAATTCAGAGGGAATGGTGCCCCAAACAGCCTCAACATCCATGCATGGGCATCTCAGCCGATTAGCAACTCATTAACAGGTGCTCAGGCCTCATTTGCATGCCCTGATCCATAAATGCTCCCAATTCAACAGGCTGAGACCAGGGTACTGACAGGAGTCGGTGCCTACAGGGTGAGTACACTGCCACAGTCACAGGGCTACAGCACATACTGGTGTGCCTGAATCAGAGTGTGCACAGCTGATGGTGCCCCAGAACACCGCATTTGGGACCAGACCACCATCAGGTGGGCACCACAGCAACACGTGTTGTACAACCACAGGGATGTATCCATGGGGCGACATTGGACAGATCCCTGCCAAGGCCACAGTGGAGGACCGTGTCACTGGGACACACACAGCACAGCACGTGCCGGGCACCGCTGCATGATGGATGGAAGCATGCCATGGCAGTGCACTGTGGAGGGGGGTGCAACATGCACAGAGGACATCACATAGTACACAGGGACATAGTGATGGTACGGATGGCTGGGGTTGGACTACACTGTGAGGTGCAAGCAGCGCCATAACACATGTATGTACGACGCACAGTGCAACACCTGTGCAGGCAGTGTAATCACTGCCAGCATGCACACTGCCGCTGTGCAAACACTGCATGCCACCACATGGCAGTCCCCTTCTGCCCTGCAGCAAACACAGTGGTGGCACCCAGGTATGATGGTGCACCATGGTGATGGGACACACACAGCAGGGGCATTAGGACACACACACACAGCAGACGGGTCGGTGTCACACACCCTGTGGTGGCTACATGATAACCCTGCTGCATCCTGGGTGTAATGTATGGCACATGCGCCATCCCTCATGGACCGCACACCATGGTGCATGTCCACCTGTGCCAGGCAGCCCATGCATGGACCACAGCACAGACCACTGGCACCACAGACCTTGGTGAGCCTGCAGACAGTGGGACCTTGGTGTGGGACTGTGTGTACACCAGGGTGGGTCTGACACAAGGTTGCTTCTACCCACAGTGTGTAGAATGTCCAAGGAGTCAGGTGCCACCAGCAGGCAGTGACCAAACTTCACACAGGATGAGGAGAGGGCACTCATTAAGGCATGCCATCTACACCTGGATGTACTCACTGGCAGGGGTGGCAGCAGGATGGCGTGAGCAGCAGGCTGGGAGGAGGTGGCCCGGCATGTGAATGCAGTTGCACCATAAAACCGCACAGTGCAGGAGTGCAGGAAGCATTGGAATGACGGGCGACGGAGGGCCAAGGAAATGGTGGCCAGCATCCACGCCTCCCTGAGGCAGATGGGGGGTAAACCCGGCTCAGTTGCACTGTTGAGTCCCAATGAGGCCATCCTGGCTGCCAGTGTGTCAGGGACGTCTGTGCATGGTGTCTCTGGGGGTGGCTTCCAGACAGGGGGCAGCCCGTCACAGCATGGTGAGTAGCTGTGCACCCTGTCTTCACCCGCCATGGACAGGCATGCATACCCGGTGGTGTGTGGCTGATTGTGCATTGTACCATGTGCGTCCTGTGCATTAACCACATCTCCCTTTCTGTCTTCCACAGCTCCATTGTGACTCCATGGCATGGCCATGGCCGACAGCACAGCCCCATAGGCAATGATGTGGACCCACCCCTCGGGGCCGTTGACAGTGACGTGGTCATGTACATGCTCCACACACCACCGGTCATGGCACCTGTGGCAGAGGGCCCTGCAGAGCCCTCCACCAGTGATGGCAGCACTGCAGGTGTGTACATCACATATTTGGGGGGGCCTGGCTGGGTTGTCTGATGGTGACCCAGAGGATGTCGTGGACATAGCGGATGCACTCATCGTGCTTGCCAGTGGCATGCAGGGTGAGGGCATTAGCACCGATGCATGTTCCACCATCAGCAGCGCCACTGCCATGGGCAACTGCAGTGCACACAGTGCTGGGCCGCCTGTACATGGGACCCTGGGTGCCAACAGCATCCCCACTGTGCTGGCCCCCCCGTGCAGCAGTGGCATGTATGCCTGGGGCTGTGTGTGCCTTGCCTCCTGCACCACTGCCCAGCACAGTGCTGGCAGCGTCAGTGACATTCAGGCAGGGCACCAGTGGACATGCACCTGCTACAGTGGGACCACAGGAAGACATGCATGGACAGCAGGTAACTGTGCCCTGGCATGATTCGCACACAGCACAGCACAGCCTGACAGGGTGCATCCACCGCCTGTGGATGACCCTGGTGAGGCTGCCCATTACCTGGTTCGGCAGCACCACCCACATGCCGCATCGCCTGCCAATGACATGGGTGTCTACCTTGACCTGTTGCAGGCAACTGTGGATGGTCAGGAGGCACTCCCAGGCAGAGTTCCGTAGCCATCAGGCTGTCATGGTCCAGGAGCATGAGTCCGTGGCAGTGTGGCATGCTCAGATGCTGGCTGAGACATGCGTCATGTGGGTGGACATGACTGCAGCCATGGAGCGGATCGCAGCCTCTGAGGAGGCAGTGGCTGCATCCACAGCATGTCACGGACAGTGTGCATCCAGTTGGATGCCCAGAAGCACATCCCGGACACCCCGTCAACAGGACCAGGTGGGTCCCCTGTTGCTGACCTGTCACCACTGGTATCCACCCCTACCGACCATAGCTCAGCCAGTGGGCATGGTTCGGCCACCCCACTGAGCACCCGTTCACGTTCTCAGTGCAGTACCCTTATGGGGTCCCTGGGGACATCCCCTGTGGCTGGTGATGGCACCCCAATCACCAGTGGCCATGGCAGAGGCCGCCCATGTGTCCGTGGTGGTTGTGGGGTGGCCCTGTGATGTCCATGCTCAGGGGCCTGTGGTGGTGGGTGGCATGGTTGTGCACACTGGCCACCCTGGAGGTGGTGCTAGTGCCGCTGTGTGTGGTGGTCTCCAGCCACACGGTTGCCCAGGCACACCCTTGTGTCACCTGTGCTTGTGCACCTGTGTGTGTGTGTGTGTGTGTGTGTGTATGTGTGTGTGTGTGCTGCAGTCATGCCATGTGTCATGGGTATGATGAGTGCTTTACGGTGCATGCAGTGCCCATGTGCCGGCCGCAGTGCACACTGACCCGTGACAGTGTGGGTGTGGCCTGTGTGTGGTTTTGGTGTGGTGCATGCAGTGTGTGTGTGTGTGTGTGTGTGAGTGTGTGTGTGTGTGTGTGTGTGTGTGTGTGTGTGTGTGTCCCACCATGTGCATGTGCCCGCATGTGCGCCCCGGTGTGGCATACAGTGCCTGCCTTTCCCCCACCATGTTGTCCCTACACTGTGGTGCCCACACCTGCACATGTACCAACCTGCATACTCGCCTGCATGTCCCGAAATGTTCCTCCTCCACTCTGCTGTGGTATGCCCTTGCTCTGGCTGCCAGCCTTGGATCCCTGCACTCGTGTCCATCGTCAGCTCCATGTTCCTCTGGGTGTGCCCCTGCTGCTCCCTCCCCCACCCCCTCCTCCTCCTCCACCCCGGAACTGTTGCCCTCGCCGGCCTCGGCAGGTATCCCATGGTCTTGGGCCATGTTGTGTAGCATACAACAGGCCAGGAATATGTCACAGGCCTTCTCAGGGCTGTACTGTAGGGCACTGCCTGACCGGCACAGGCACCAGAAATGCATCTTCAGCATGCCAAAGACGTGCTTGATGATGGGGCACGTCGCAGTGTGTGCCTCATTATAGCATTCCTCTGCCACTGTTCCGGGTCATCAGAAGGGGGTGAGGAGCCAGGGATGCAATGGATATGCAACATCACCTGTGGGGGTAGATGTGTCTCCATTAGTTAACGGTATTACACTGTGGCATGTGACTTGACCCCATCTCGCCCTGTATTGTGCGCCCCTGTCCTGCCCTCCCCACCCATGCTGCCACATGCCTGGCAGTCCTGCTTTCCCTGCCCTTGCCACCTCTACCTGCCCCCATCCATCCTATGGTGCACGTCGGGACCATGCCACCCTGCTGCTGCCCCAGCACCGTTCCACATCCCTGTTGGCCCAGTGCCCCCAAGCCTGCGGTCTCCCACCCATGGCCCACCCCAGGTGTCCCAGGCATGGTGGCCTCCCCCGGGCTGCTGGTGCACAGTCACATGTACCTAACAAATGTCCAGGTTGGATGTCCCCAGCCTCGAACCTTGCACAGAGCACCAACTGGTGCCATATGTATGCATCATGTGCACTCCCAGGGCATGTGGCGCAGACATTGGTGATGCACCCCGTGGTATCACACACTACCTGGCTGTTCACTGAATGGTACCTCTTCCGATTCACGTATGTGACACCCTCCTCACCAGGTGGTGCACAAATTGCCACATGGGTGCAGTCGATGGCCCCTATGACACCTGGCATGTGTGCCACCCTGTGAAACCCCTGCATGGCTTCTGTCCGCTCTGCCTGTGTGCTGGGGAATCTGATGTATTCTGAAGCATGCAGTAGCAATGCGGTGAGGAACTGTGTGAAGAGGTGGGATGTTGAGGCCTGTGATATGCCAGTGGTGTCCCCTGTTGGCCTCTGGAAGGTTCCCGTGGCACATGACTGTTGTCACCTTGGTCTCCACCGTGATGGCATGTCCTCGTGCAGTGGGTGCCTGCATCACATCATGGCACAGCTCACATAGCTGCCTCAGCATGGCCCTGTTGAGGTGGTATCATGTGACTGTCTCCACCTCTGTCAGCTGCTCGAAGGACAGTCGGGCATGGAACCGCCATGGGGCCGGCCACCTACGGTCACTTCTGGCGCCCTGCCTCCTCCTCCTCATTGTGGCACCAGCAATGGCAACTGCTGCTGGGTTCATCCCCTCTGTTGCTGTAGCCCTGTGGTGTGGCTTGCTGTCTGTGCCTCTCTCTCTACTATGACTTCCCCTCTGTGTGTGTCCTGCTGTTGTCGTTCCATTGATGGCCTGCTAGTGTGCTGGACTTAAGTCTCCTTCTTTTGTACTTATCTTTTTAGGGCGCATCCTGGCTTTGCACTGGAATTGCTCCATTGCTGCTCCTTGGTTTTGCTCTGTGGATAGGGATATGTGGTGTATGCATGGGTACCCACAGTACTAGCGCCACATGTCATTAAGTTGCACCTATGGTGCATGTCTTTCAGCGCAGGGCATCTCGTTTGCTCTGGCGCTTCCTCCCTGTGCCTGAATCGCCTTCTGGCACATTTCCAACTTGCACCAGTGCACCTGAGATGCACCAGGCGCATCTGTTTTGTGAGTCCTGCCCAGACTGTTTTGCTGGCAATGATTTCTGCCAGAACAGAATTAAAAAAAGAGTGGGGCTCTATATAATGACAGCCTTTGTTCAGATACTTTTTTAAACAAAGGCAGTTTAAAACAAAATATACTTTCATGATATGGTACGACATGGGTTGCTGGACTCAGGGAACAGCACATGGACTGGTGGTGGGAGTAAACCTACAATCCCCTTAAACAGAAAAGTACCCATTATTAAATGAACCCTGTTCTGAAGGGATAAACAATTGGATTGTTTTAACAATAAACAATGGCATGTCCAGGTGGGAACACTCAGCATAAATCTGAAAATGGAGTTAAAAGTGACCCTTAATCCATCAAAGAGTTTACTACTAGTTTGCTGTATATATAGTAAACCCATAGTCTAAAATACATAGCAGGAATCCATGTGTGAGTAACTTCCTAGATTCAGCAGTCAAATATGGCTTTGCCCTGTATAATAATCCTAACCTTCACTGGATTGTTTTATTAAGTTATTAATGTGAAATTCAAAAGTCAGGCAAGAGACAAGTGTTATCCCTAAATATTTATAATTATTATTTGTTTTATTTATTTATTTAGATTTTGGATTACAAATACCTTTGAGCTTAGAGCTCTTTTACAAAGGTTCCATGTCAGCAGCATAATACAACAGGTTAACAGAACAAAAAGTATGGCAAAACGGTATACATGGAGAAAGGAAATCAGCAGATTTACAGACTAAACAGGGTATGGCGAAATAATTGTAAATAAGAAAAGAAACCAATAGTTGACATTCACAGTGAATTAAGGAATAGAAACGAGTAACACTAAGCAGTTTCATGCACAGGAATGCATACAGTAAATTTAAAATCAGCCAAAACAAGCTTTTTCAGTTACTGGTAAAATCATAAGGTAAGTTTAAATCAGCCAACAGACCTTGTCAGGACAGATGGGAGGGGGCATTAGGTAGAAGAGAGGAAAGGTGAAGGGTTAGGGTACGGGGGGGGAAGGGATGTCAGAGGTGGTGCTAAGGAGATTTAACAGTAATCAAGTGCTAGGGTTTTAGATTGACAAAGTGGGTTTAGCAGAAACAGTCACAGGAACAAGTGGCAGAGAGTAGTCGCTGTAGCTTGGATTTGAAAGGGCCAATTATCCACTAATTCAATAATATCCCCTTTTAGGTCGACAATCGGTATAAGTTCTTTAGCCTTTTTTCTTTTACTAGTGAAGAGCATAACTTTTGTTCTTTTAGAGTTCAAAACCATACAGTTGTATACCAGACAATTCTGAAAAAGGTTAAAGTCATTGGCCCAGATATTCAAACTGCGCCCGGCTGTGGCGCAAGCTTGGGCGCAGCTCAACTTTGCTGCGCCGGGGTGTGGACTAAGCGATATTCAATGGAGCTGCGGCATGGCTCAGCAGCTTTGAATATCGCACTCCTGGCTACTCCCAGTGTGCATGACGCAGGCACGCACCAGCTGCTATGACCGAGGAGCATGGAGATGCGCTATATTAAGTTCCATTGCGCATGCACAGCAACCGCGATATTCAAAAGTTGGCAAGCAAATAGGGCCATAATGTATGCAAGGCACACATGGGGCCATTTGCATGTCATTATGGCCCCATTTGCATGCAGGTGCGCGATCCCGGCGACTTAGCGGGCACCCTGCCAGGCAACGGCGTCGGGGACGATCCCTGCAGCCCAATCACAGGCACTTGTTTAAAAAAGATCCCCGTCCAATATCCCTGGTGGTCCAGTGGACCTCTATCTGCCTGATCTCAGGCATCTGTAAAAAAAAGTCCTATATCCCTGATGGTTCAGTGGACCGCTGTCTGCCCGATCGCGGGCATCTGTTAAAACAAGTCCTATATCCCTGGTGGTCCAGTGGACCGCTCTCTGTACCAATCTCGGGCATCTGTACAAACAAGTTCTATATCTCTGGTGGTCCAGTGAACTGCTCTCTGCCCAATCGCAGGCATCCATAAAAACAGGTCCTATATCCCTGGTGGTCTAGGGTACTCTCCTCCTCTCCAGCCCACTGAGCCCCACCGCCCCACTCCCCCCAGTCTGCTGGCAGGTGGCAGCACCCCAACCACCTGCACCTCGCCGTCCTTCGACTGACAGCTCGGTGGGGCTGCACACCGTTGGTTCACAGCGTGAGCCAAAGGCATGTAGCCTGCCTTCATTACTACATTCCAGATATGTGAATCATTCAATATCTGGAATGTGTAGATTGATAGGGCTGCATGCTCTGCTGGCTCATGCTATGAACCAATGGCTGTGCAGCCTGCATACCGAAGGTGTCGAATGGCGGGCGGCGGTAGGCAGGTGGGTGGGGTATACCGCTCCGCCCGGCTGACCGCAGAGAGTGGAGGCGTGAAATTCGAGTGAGTGAATGAAGAGGTACCCTAGACCGACCACCAGATAGGACTTGTTTTCACAGATGCCTGCGATTGGTCAGAGAGCAGTTCACTGGACCACCAGGGATATAGGACTTGTTTTTATAGACGCCCGAGATCGGGCAGAGAGTGGTCCACTGGACCACCAGGGATATAGGACTTGTTTTTACAGATGCCCGTGATCGGGCAGAGACAGATCCACTGGACCACCAGAGATATAGGATGGTTTATTTTATTTTATACAAATGCCTGCGATCAGGCAAATAGAGGTCCACTGGACCACCAGGGATCTTGGACATCTTTCGGTTTTACAGATGCCTGAGATCAGGCATGGGGGGGGCCGCCGCCAGGTACAGCCAGAACTCGGGTGGCCTCCCTCAGGTGGCCGCTGCTGTGTTGCACCCTGCAATGCTGTAGCTCACGTGTGGGTGGCCATCAGTTGTTCCTTTTTTTTTGGGCTTAACTTCATGCTGGCGCAAGTAGGGGTTGCGCATGCATGGCTCTGCACATCCCGGGCTGAATATCGGCCTGTGCAGGTTATGTATGGGCATGCCCCCCCAACCTGTGCCTGAACACATTACTGATGTGCTCTGGTGCATCGGGATTTGTGCTGTACACTTCCCTTTTGAATATCGCCAACAAGATCAGGGTTACAAGATGGCACAGCACTGTTGCTCATGTGCAACCCTTTGAATATCTGGGGCCAGTTTCTACATTGTCTAATACATCCTTAGGGCTTAGGCCTACACTATATATGACAGCATCATCTACGTATAATGTCATGGAAGTTTGGGTACAGAAATTGGAACTGTATTCATGTACAGAGAGAAAATGAGTGACCCCAAGATTGACCCCTAGGGCACCCCACATTTTATCAGTCTTGAGTATAATAAGCTATCTTTGATCCATGTTCTATGAGTTCTGTTGTTTAAGTAATCAAGATATCATTTAGTTACATCCCCTGAGAAATATAAAGTATGGAGAATACCCTGTAGTAAACTGCATTCAGCAATATCAAATGCGTTGGTGAGGTCCACAAATATGGCCACGGCTGAGTGCCCCTTATCCAGAGCACTCTGTATGCAGCCAGTGAACCACACCATGGCCGTCTCTGTGTCATGTTTAGGTTTAAACCATGTTGGCATTCTATTAGTAAGTTAAACATTTGTATATGTTCAGTTGTCTGGTCCAGGATTGTTTTTCAAGAATCTTTGAAAGAGCAGTTAGCAACAAAATGGGACAATAATTTGAAACGAGGGCTGGATTATCAGTTTTGAGAACTGGCTTAGTGGTGCTTAATTTCCATAGATTTGGGCAAACTCCATGACACATAGAAAGGTTGAAAATAACAGACATGGGATAAGAAAAGGATTTAATTCTCATTTTAAGGTTTCTAAAAGCAATGCCATCATGCGCCATGTAAGGCTTGGGGTCCTGTTTTAAAACACACTTCTTAACTAGATTTGCAGTAACCTTTCTAAAATAAAATTTAGAGTGTACATCTGTACTGACATGATGATGAGAATTTGTAGTTGAAGTAAATGGTTGTGCTCTGAATCTATCAAGGTATCCAAAACAAATTATTAAATAATTCAGAAACTAGGTCAAGATTAGTAATTAACGGTTCCCCGTTCTGTAATGAAATAACAAGTTCCTTTTTTCCTCTCCCTAATAGATCATTAAGGATCTGCCACTTTTTTGGAATTACCATGTGAATTTTTTTGTTTTGACAGGCAAAATAGAATTTTTGCTTTTTTAATTTCAGATTTGTATTTATTTCTTAATGCTTTATATTTCTGCAGAGAAAATACACCCGTCTTTATATTGTTTCCAGCTTTTATCTCTGGATCTCATTAACTGTAGTAAATCCTGAGTTATCCATTCATGTTTGCTGACTCTTATTCTCATTTTTTTGGGGGGTGCAATCTTATTAACTGTAGAGGTATAAAGCATTATGAATGTTTCTAAAATTAAATCCATATCATTGATGGTATTAAGTATGATCCGGTCCACCTCCATACAGGCTGTGTCTACAATTTCTTATGTCAACTGCTTCGCACTTTAAAATTTAATATACAGTACTTTGGGGAACTCTTCAAAACCTTCACTGACCATTCACAACAGACTGGACAGTGGTCACTCCTGACATCCGGCAGGACACCAGAAGTCGTAATCCTGTCTGCATGAGTGACCACTATCCAGTCCAGTATAGTCCATTACCAGACCCATAATTATGTCTTGCCACCTCCTCGATTACCTGTTAAACTCCTAAATCAGGAGGATTCTCTGACATCACATTTATGGATTAAAAACAGTTATACCAGTTAATTGACTGTACTTGTGTTATAATGTTGTATATCGTATGTACGCCACCATTGCATTTTGCTACTTGTATTGTTACTGTGTTCCCCTTTGTTTCCTTCCCCCAGATCGCACCTGGAAATGAGCCTTGACTCAGTGTTCTTTTTTCCCAGTTATCAAATTTCTATTACATAAATGAACAAACAAATAAATAGATTAGAGGTGCCTTTCCATTAACACAACCCTGTAGAATCTTTGTAACCAATCAAATGCCTTGGTTCTGAGTTATCCATTCATGTTTGCTGACTCTTATTCTCATTTTTTTGGGGGGTGCAATCTTATTAACTGTAGAGGTATAAAGCATTATGAATGTTTCTAAAATTAAATCCATATCATTGATGGTATTAAGTATGATCCGGTCCACCTCCATACAGGCTGTGTCTACAATTTCTTATGTCAACTGCTTCGCACTTTAAAATTTAATATACAGTACTTTGGGGAACTCTTCAAAACCTTCACTGACCATTCACAACAGACTGGACAGTGGTCACTCCTGACATCCGGCAGGACACCAGAAGTCGTAATCCTGTCTGCATGAGTGACCACTATCCAGTCCAGTATAGTCCCATTACCAGACCCATAATTATGTCTTGCCACCTCCTCGATTACCTGTTAAACTCCTAAATCCAGGAGGGATTCTCTGACATCACATTTATGGATTAAAAACAGTTATACCAGTTAATTGACTGTACTTGTGTTATAATGTTGTATATCGTATGTACGCCACCATTGCATTTTGCTACTTGTATTGTTACTGTGTTCCCCTTTGTTTCCTTCCCCCAGATCGCACCTGGAAATGAGCCTTGACTCAGTGTTCTTTTTTCGCAGTTATCAAATTTCTATTACATAAATGAACAAACAAATAAATAGATTAGAGGTGCCTTTCCATTAACACAACCCTGTAGAATCTTTGTAACCAATCAAATGCCTTGGTTCTCACAGCCCTTTATTTACAATCATCTGTATCCTGAGCAGTTCTGCTCAACAAGGGGATGCAAAGCTCTACAAACAAAAAATAAAAATTCTAAATATTTACCAAAGATAAATTATAATAAAACGTTTTCTAAAAAAAAACTTCCTGCTCTATTGCAGATATTGTTACAGTGCCTTATGCTGTTCCTCCAAAGGAGCTGTACTGCTACAAGGATATATATAGCATCATCATAATGAGTCTATATGAACCTGGGGATTTCATAGGCAGGACATACTGTAGAAGAGCAGAAGTCACCAGCAGAAAAAGCCCACTTGCTTTACTGTGCCTGCCCAGTCCTACCTACAGTATCTAATGAGTATTGCGACAGTCCTAGTGAGCTCTTCACTCCCCCTCTCCCTATCCCTCAGCAGCGTTTGACACAGTGGACCATGGAGTGCTTTTGGAGTGCCTGCGGGTTTGTTGTGGGCTGACTGGTACAGTCCTCAACTGGTTTCAATCTTTCCTCTCTGGCAGGATGCAAAGGGTGGTATCTAGGATTTTTTCCTCAGCCCACCATGCTCCTACCATGGGGGGTCTTGCAGGTTCCATTTTGTCCCCCATGTTGTTCGCAGTGTATATGCTGCCACTATGGGGCATTATAAGATAGTATGGGCTGAGTTTTCACTGCCACCCAGATGACACTCAGCTATAACTCTTTTGCGCCCAAGCAGCAGGAGGCGGTGTCAGCGTTCAGTCAGTGCCTTTCTGAGATCAAAGACTGGATGAAAGCCAACTGGCTGAGGTTGAATCCAGACAAGACTGAGGTATTGGGGATGGGACCTAATCACCTAGGGGCAAGGGTACAATCTGGTCAGATCTTCAGGCTGGTGCTTGGGACTCCCATTTGCTTACCTCAGCTGGTGCGAGGAACCTTGGCGCTGTTCTAGACTGCAGTCTGACACTGAAGTCTCAGGTGTTGGCAGTGGTCCAGAGCACATATTACCATATGAGGAACATTTCCCTGATTAAACATCTAGTCCCCCCATGTGATCCCATCCCTAATCCATGGTTTCATGACTCAAGGCTAGATTGCTGCAACGCTCTCTACCAAGGGCTGTTGGGGGTTGATCTTTGCTACCTGCAGCAAGTGCAGAATGCAGTGGCCTGGTTATTAACTGGTGTTCTGAGATCATGTCATATTACACCTGTGCTGCGCTGTCTGCATTGGCTGCCAGTTACAGTAGGTGGTGAATCACCATTAAGGTCGGTTTGCTGACCTATAAAGCCCTACATGGTCAGGGGCCTGGTTACCTGCAAGACCTCCTGTGTCCTCACCGCTTTGCCCATCCATTCTGCTACATGGAAGAGGGATTTTTGGGGGTTCTGAGGGTTTGCCTCAAGACCTTGGGTGCTCAGGCTTTTTCGTTCAGTGCCCCAACCCTCTGGAACTCCCTCCCTTGCTTTATCAGGGAATCTCAATCCCTAGAAATTTTCAAACGGGAATTAAAAACATTTTTATTTAGTCAGGCCTTTCTACCCGATTAGTTAATTAACCCATTTTAAGTAACCTATAGCATAAGTATTATGGGGGACATTTTCAAACTGCTCCAAAAAAGGGAGCAAGTGGATGCCCTGCGTATCTGAGATGCTCTGACCCAAAATACTGATATATTCAGAAGAAGTGGGGTTAAGATGCTCTGGAACATCTCAGGCTGAATATACCAACCCTGGCCCAACGTTCAAATGGTCCGGAGCATCTGGGCAGGACTGAACATAGCAAAAGGATCAACCCAGCCAGTGTCAGTGGAGCAACAGGGAAGGACAGCAGGTGGGAAATGAGGGCTCATCAGATGCTCCCTGCAGAATGAGATGGGCTGTTAGTAAATCTGCATATTCAGCCAGAGTATGCAAATGGCCTCATTGCCCAATTCAGGAGCAACTCAACTGCTTAGCATATCATTATAGGTTGCTCCACACCTCATTTGCATGTGCTGAGCTATACTTGGGCTGCCTTGCGCCACCCCACACCACGGGTGACCAACAGGTACTGCAACCCTGGAGGTATGCTTGTTTACATTCTTCATGTTACAGCTTGTGTTGCACTGCAACCAATGGGACCTGACCCACATCCGGATATGCTGAAACTGTGTGCAAGCATGCCACTCTCCTGTCCCTCACAACCCCATCCCTGCTAGTGGCCCTACCTGCCACTGTCCTGTCCAGCCATGGTTCTCTTCCATGCCCCTGACATTATTTGTGCCTGGTGGGGTGTGTTGCCTGCCACCATGTCACATGTGCCTGCTATGCCAAGCCCCTGCCCCTGTGCTCTGGCACACCAATGTCACTGTGTTTGTAGGCCCTATTCTGGCAGGTCACCCAGTTCCACAGTTCCACAATGGTGTTGGCCATTTCACTTTCCCTGTCACTGCACCCCCTCGGCACTGCCTCCTGCCATGTGTTGTGTCACAGAGTGTGTTGTGTGGGCATGGTGTCCTACACAATCCACCCACTAGATGGCCACTAGGGATGTCCCCACTCTCCTCACACTCCTAATTATCTCCACTATCAAGAATGGTGCTCCGTCCATTTTTGCAGTGCTGCCTTTCTAGCACGTCAATATAATAACACAACCAGCACCCCTGACAACAACTGCAGTAGTATTTTTTTTTTACTGTTCATATCAGAATGTGCTCACAATACGTACTGCACAACAGCAAACACTGATCAGTGTACTTTCATTAGTGATAACAAGTGCATTCAGCTACCACACTGGTGCTCACAAAGTCTGCTATCCCAGTAGCTGCCTGTTGGGGGATTGCACTTAGGCCTGTTTCTTTTAGTCCTGTCTCTGTTCAGAGCATCTTTGGAAATGCTCCAACCATTTGGTCTGAATATAGAAATGAGCAGAACATTCATGGGCACATCCCCTCTAGATGCACCGAATACATTTATAATCTGTCTTCGGCCCATCCAGAGATGCGTGGAGCATCTCTGCTCTTTGAATATCACACCTTGGAGCATCTCCTGAGATGCTCCCGATCATCTCAGATGGGCCAGAGCATCTCTTTTGGAAATGTCCCCCTACATGTTTTTATTATTTTATGTGATTTGTATTTTATTCTACTTATGTAAAGTGCTTTTATTTTCAATAAGAACGTGCACTTGATAAAGTTATGATGATACAGTATGATGATGGTGATATGTATGCTGTATGTGCATGCACAGCAAACATTTTGTTATGAGAGTGGGTTTTGAAGGGTGTGATGCCATCAGTCCAATGCAAAGTGGTCTGCAAGGGGATCTTCAGTGCTACACCAATCATCAGCCAGGCTGATCATGACACTGTGCTGGTTTGCTGGGCAGAAACTTCATGTAGTTCAAAGGAGAGAGCCAACCCATATGTTGTCTCTTTCCTTTAATCTACATAATGCCGCCCAGCAAGCACAGCTGATCTGTCATGATCAGCCTGCTGAAAACTGTCCCTCATAGGTTAAATTACACCTCCTGTAAAAAAGGAAACCATCCATCATTGTCTGTTGCTGCTGCCACCCCCACCTGACCCTCCCACTCAGCACCCACCACCACCACCCCAACCCAACCCACACATTAATATTCTGGCAAGGGGGTGCCCAGTCCCCCATGACAGCTGCTACTCCCCTGCCTATTTTTCTTCTGCAACACCAAGGAGACAACTCCAGTTGCTGCTGAGCATAACGCCAACACAGGGGGTGCCCAATCCCCGATGTTGGCACCTCAAATAAAGAAAACCACCTCTCATAGTCTTTGTTTTTTAATATACCCTACAAACAAATAAAAAAGCCAGAAGAAGGCCATTTGGTCTATCTACTCTGCTCATATTGCAGGGTTCACAGCTTGAGCTACAGACTCTGCCCCCCTCCCCACTCCTCCCATCATTTCTCTCCTCCCTACCCATGATCCTTACCTTTCCCTATGCCTATCCCAACCCCTCTTGAAGCTGCCCACCATCTTCAATGAGACCACCTCTTCTGGCAGCTTATTCCAAGTGTCCACCACCCTCTCCACGAAGAAGTGCTTCCTGACCTCCCTCCTACACTACCCCCCTCCGCTTAAGACTGTGCCCCCTCATGTAATGGTTGCCACTTAGCTTAAAGAGGCACTCCTTATCCACTTTATTTATCACTTTCAAGTACTTGAAGATCTCAGTCATGTCCCCCTCTCTCTCTCTCTCTCTCTCTCTCCTGTTCTCCAGGGAGTACATGTTCGGTACCCTCACCCTCTCCTCATATGCCTTACCCTGCTGACCTGCTGTCATGTTTGTAGCCCTCTTCTGGACCTTCTCCAGCAGGTTAGTGTCCTTTTTGAGGCGTGAGCACCAGTACTGAACTCCACACTCTAAATGTGACCACACCAGTGACCAGTGCAAGAGCAGTATAGCCTCTTCTCTCTTACTGCGGATCTCCCTAGCTGTGTATCCCAGCATCTTTCTTGTCCTTGCTGCTGCTTTCTTGCAATGCATGGAGTGCTTCAGGTCGCTATTGACCATCACTCCCAGATCCTCCTCCTCCTCCGATGCAGATACCTGGACTGTCGTAGGTCTCATTGGTAAATACAAAGCTAATAAGACTAAAAGTCCATAGCAGCTTGCCACAATGTTAACTATAACCTGTAATACCAGTTTTTATCAGATGTTCATCTAGGCATGACTTGAACTCCGACATTGTCTGACTAGCTACCACTTCATCTGGGAGTTCATTCCATATTTTAATAACCCTGATAGTAAACCAGTACTTCCTTTTTTGTGTGTGATAGGTGGAACTCTTTAATTGTAGTGGATGTGCCCTGGTTGCATATGTCTGTGATCTTAGCTCTAATCCCAGTTGTACCCACAGATCATTGTCCAACAGCACTCAGTAAACCATACACATATTACCCCTAAGTCTTCAAAATTCCAAAGAATAAAGACCCAGTTTCTGCAATCTCTGGTGATAGCTCAGTCCTTCTAGATGAGAGATATGATTGGTTGCTCTTCTCTGCACTCGTTTTAGAGCTTTAATTTCTGTTTTGCCCCCTGGTGACAACAGTTGGGCACAATACTCCACATGTGGACAGACCAGTGCTTTCTATAGGGGCATGATTACTTGTCTATCTCTGCTTTTTATATGTTTATTTATACAGTGCAATAAACTGCTGGCTTTTTTAATAGTCTGATTACAGTGAGATTTTAGGCTAAGATTGCTAGTAATGTGGATGCCTAGATCCTTCTCATCTAAAACTGCTTGTAACTCTACTCCATTTAGGCTGTACTTGTGATGACTGTTGTTCTTGCCAGTGCATGACCCTACATTTGTCAGTATTACAAGTAGATTGCTTTGTTTCTGCCCACTGTTCTAGTTCTTTTAAGGCCAATTGAAGGGTAACCGCATCCATTTTTGAGTTTATTATAAAACCTATTCTAGTATCGTCTGTAAATTTTGATCGCCAAACAGGAGTAGTAGTTTGCATGGATGGTATGTACAAATTAAAGAGACAAGGGCCCAACACTGAACCTTGGGGGATTCCACTAGTCACCTGAGCCCATCCTGGCAAGGATCCCCTTACAGACACCCTCTGCTCCTATCTGCCAGCCAATTTTCTATCCAATGAGTAATGTTTGCTTGTATGCCATGTTGGATTAAGGCTTTGATAAGAAGGCCATGAGGAACCTTGTCAAAGGCCTTCGAATAATCTAAGAATATAATGTCCACCGCATTGCATAAATCAAGTGCCTGGTTAACCTTGCCATAAAACTCCAACAAGTGTGTCTGGCAGGACCTGCCCTTCCTAAAGCCATGTTGATGTTGGTCTATGTCCCCTAACAATGCCAGCTCTTCAGTAATATGTGTTTTTATGATACCCTCAAGGATTTTTCCTAAAACTGATGTTAGGCTTATTGGCCTATAGTTTGAAGCTTCTTGCTTTGACCCTTTTTTGTACAGCACTAACCTCCACCTGTCTGCATTCCTCCAGTACCTCTGCACTGTCAATTGAATGCTGAAATAAATAAGTCACTGGTGCTGCCAACACATCGGCCAATTCCTCTAACACCCTAGGGTGGAGGCCGTCAGGTCCCTGAGCTTTATTGTGATCCAACGCCTTTAATCTGTCTCTAACTTTGTTTAACTTAATTTTAAGTGACAGATTTTTTTCTTGAACCTTGTGTTTCATGGTATTTTGGGTTTTAGCACTGTAAACTGAGGCAAAGTAAGTGTTATAATTACAGGCCATTTCACTATCCTCTGCCACTAGTTCCCCATTTGGATGCCTCATGAGGCCGATTGTTTTATTACTGCCTTTCTTAGTGTTTATATAAGAGAAGAAAGATTTATAGTTGTCTTGGACTTTGACTGCTAACTTGCATTCACAATCTGCTTTGGCTTTACGAATACTGATTTGGCACTTCTTAAGTTCTGCTTTATATTTTGTCCAGCTGGCCTGAGGGATGCATTTCTCGGCCTTACCACATGGCCTTATTTTTACACTTATTGTTTTTCTTAATGGCTAAAGTAAACCGAGGTGGATTTTTTAAAAAGTTTTTATATTTCCTGGGCTAGGAATAAACTTATGCACTAGCTCTTTGATTTTGTTGCATAGTACCCTCCACATATATTGTAGTGGTTGCCCAATAAAATCTTCCTGCTATTCCCATGATGCAAGATGTGTCCATATACTAATAAAGTCAGCCCTGCCATAGTTATATACTACCGTGTTATTAGCTGGCTTCATTGCAACATCACTAATGTAAAACTCAACCATATTATGGTCACTGGAACCTAGGGGATGCAGAACCTGCCAAACCTGAATATCATAATCCATGTTGCTCAGTACTATATCCAAAATATGGGAACCCCTAGTACAATCCTTAACATGCTGATCCAGGCTGGTCAGCATCTAGGTAGTACTCTGTCCTGGGATTCTTGGCTCTTATGTGCATAACTTTGCATTTCTTGGAATTGAAGCCATGCTGCCAGATCCCAGACCACCTCCCCAGCTTTTCCATATTGTCCTGTAGGTCCTGTATCCCTTCAGCTGTGTCCACTTTCCCACAGAGCTTGGTGTAATCCACAAATAGGCACATTTTACCCTTAATGCCATTCCCAATGTCATTGATAAAGACATTGAACAACACCAGCCCCTGCAGGACCCCACTGGTGACCTCTCTGGTGCCAGATAACTCTCCCACCACAACCACGCTCTGGGTTCTGTCTCTCAGACAATTTTCCACCCATCTTGTCATCTCCTCCTCAACCATGAGATCTGCCAACATCCTGATCAACCTTTTGTAAGGTATAGAGCCAAAGGCCTTGCTGAAATCCATATAGAGGATATCTACCACTTGGACCCCATCTACTGTGTCAGTGACCCAGTCAAACAAGTCACTCCGATTCATTTGACACGATATCCCCCACCCATGAACCCATGCTGCCTCACATCCTGGAGACCATATTCCTGTAGATATTCTACCAACCTTTCCTTAAGTTTGGTCTACATGAGCTTGCACATGACTGAGGTCAGACTGATTGGTCTGTATTTCCCTTGATCATCCTTGGGACTGCATTTGTGGAGGAGCACCACATATGCTGTTCTCCAGCCTTGCAGTATCACACCTGACTCCAGTGAATTATTAAATAGACCTGCCAGTGGCCCTGCCAGCTCCTCTACCAGTTCCCTTAGTACACTTGGATGTACTCTGTCCGGGCCTGGTGATTTGTCCACTTTCAATGCTAGCAGCCCCTCCCCACTCTATTCTCCTCTGTCACTACATCTGTATTCCCCTCCTCCGCTCCTTTTCTCCCTCCTGAAGGCACTTGTCCAACCTTCTCCCTGGTGAAGACAGAACAGAAGTATTCATTTAGTATCTCAGCTTGTCCCCTGTTAGCCTCCATCCACACCTCCCATTTCTTAAGCCTAATAATCCCATCTTTCTTGTCCCTTCTCTTGCTTATTTAGAGAAAGAGCCCTCTCTCCCTTCTTAATTCCTTCAGCTATCTGCAGCTCCTTCTGTGCCTTAGCTTGCTGGACTTCTGGACTTGCCTCACTAGCCAAAATTGGGTAATTTTCCCTATTTCTTGGTCTTTCTGAATTTCCTATAGGCTAACCTATTTTATCGTACTGCCTGGGTGACCTCAAAACTGAACCAGCAGGCTGCTTTGACCCTTCTGTTCTTCTCTTGAGCCAATGCACTCCTTTGTGGCAACCAGTATTCCTTCTTTAATGATGAAACGCTTTTGGTCCACTCCATATCTGCTCTGATACCCACCAGGTGGCTTCTTAGCACTTAAGCCATCTTCCTGAAGTCTGCCCTCCTAAAATCCAAGATTTTGGTCTTAGTCAGGATGCTTTCCCTGCCCATATCTAACTTGAACCATAGTTGGGATCTTTTTCTTGCCCATATCTAACTGGAACCACACTATGTAATGGCCATTCCCACCCAAGGGCTCCCTGACCATTATTTCCTATGCATGCTCCCCATTCGTGAGCACCAGATCTAGAATTGCCTCTACTCTTGTTGGTTCTGTGACACCCTGAGTCAGGAACCAACTTTGTAGTCCTTCCAGGATCACCTAAATCCCTGCACATGTTGTGCATGTTATGCTCCAGTCCACCTTGGGCAGGCTGAAGTCTCCCACAATTATCAACTCTCCTTTCTCTGCAGCTTTCAATATTTGCAAGCTCAGTTTCCTATACCTCTCTTCATCCTGGTTGGGTGGTCTGTAAACCACCCCCATTTCACCTTTCTTCCTGTATTGGACTGTAATTGAACCCATAATGCCTCCACCTTTCATTCCTCTGACTCCTCTCACGCAAGTTATTCCCTCCCTGATGTAAACTGACACTCCTCCCCCCTTCTTGACTGTCCTGTCCCTTCTGTATAGTTCATATCCAGGGATCAAAAGGTCCCAGTCATGGTGTCATGTTGGCCAAGTCTCAGTTACTGCTACTGTGTCCACCCTCCTGTCTGCTAATAACACTTGCAGGTTGTCCATCTTGTGTCCAAGACTCTGTGCATCCAGAGACACTACTCTCCACCTACAATCTGACCTTCCTTCCCTGCTTTCTCTTCTTTCCTTCACATTTCTCTTCTCTGTGTGCATCCCCATGTACCGCTGTTTTGTGTTCCTCGCCCCTCCACTCTTTGCTAATTGCTTTCTCACCCCTTCCAACTCTTTCTTTCAGATATCTTCCATCACTGTGAAGGGAGGTTCATTTGCCTCCTCCTCTAAAAGTCTTTGGACCTGCAGGCCCACTGTCTCCTCCATCCCCAGTAGTTTAAATTAAGTGTTGTGGTTATGTATTCCCCCAGTTTGTCCTCAAGTACCCTCGAACCATTCTTATGAGGTGTAGCCTGTCTAGTGAAAAGAGTGTTTTGTTTGACCAGGTCTTCTCCCAGTCCCCAGTACAGATGAACCTCTCCTTCCTGCACTGTTCCCTCAGACAGTCAATAAAATCCTCTATTCTTCTTTTTCTGGCTGTGCTGGCCCTTGGTACTAGTATCACCTCTAAGAAGACCAGTGAACTTGTTTTCTCCCTGCAGATCTTCCCTAACTCCCTGAACCTACTTTGTACTACCTCAACTTTTACCTTGTAAAAAAGAAAATCATCCATCGATGTCTGTTGCTGCCACCACCATTACTGCCCCCCCACCTGACACTCCCTTTCAGCATCCAACACCCCACCCCCACAAACATAACACCAACACTGTGGGTACCCAATCTCCAGTGTTGCCACATGCAATAAGGAAAACCATCCCTCATAGTTTTTTTTGTTAACATTAGGACTGGGTGAACTGTTCTGCAGGAGATCCAGACCCCCAGATTGAACCCGCAATCCACAGACCTGGATAAATATGGACTTCACCAGAGAAGTCCAGTTCCAGGTCCATGGAAATGCCATTCCTGACATTTTGTTTACTGTTGCCATGGAGATGCTGTTGGCACACTAGCTCCGTGTACAGGCAGCTGGCAGCATCTAATCAGGCAACACATGGTCACATGATGCACTCACAGTATATAACCATGCTGCATGTGCAATGCAGCCCTGATGAGAGAGGAGGATGGTTAGAGGAGCAGAAGCACCTCGGTAAAAATGCCGCCAGAAAAAGTTGCCAAACAAAACCAAAAAGAATCCCACAAATATAAAAAAAAATGTATGAATGGAGGGAAGAGAAACTATGGAGAGTCAGAGAAAGGAGACTAACTGGGGTGAGGGGAGAAAAATTGATCATTGAAGGAGGGTGACAGCAGGTTGGGAGACAGGACTTTGTGGGACTGGAGAAAGGAGGAATCTGGATGGACTGGGGAGATAGTGGTGGCCTGGGTGGCTGCTGGAGGGGGATGCAAAAGGCAGGCAGTATGGCAGTGTGACTGTATATACATGAGAAAGAGCAGGCTGGCAAAATCCTTGACTTGTGCCATTGCAGAAGATGCAGAGGAGAGAGAGAGGGAGAGACTACTGGAGACCCAAGAGAAGTTTTACAGTTACAGAAAATCCCAAATGAAAGTTTTTTTTCTTTTCTTGACCTCAGACAGTGTAGCTGTGTGTACATGAGAAAGGGTAGACTGGAAAAATCTTTGACTTGTGCCATTCCAGACCCAGAAGAGAGAAGGAGTGACTACAGGGGGCCCAATAGAGATTTTACATTACAGAAAATCCCAAATGAAAGTTTGTTTGTTTTTCTTGGCCTTATACAGTATAGTAGTGTGTACACGAGAAAGGGCAGGCTGGCAAGATCTTTGACTTGTGCCATTCCAGATCCAGAGGAGAGATGAAGAGACTACTGGAGGCCTAAGAGAGCTTTTACAGTTACAGAAAATCCTAAATGAAAGTTTTTTTCTTTTCTTGGCCTCAAACAGTGTAGCTGATTGTGTATATGAGAAAGGGCAGGCTGGCAAAATCTTTGACTTGTGCTATTCCTGATCCAGAGGACAGAGGGAGAGATAATTAGAAGTCAAAGATAAATTTTACGGTTACATAAAATCCCAATTTTTTTTCCTGGCTTCATTGTGGCTGTTTTGTACAGGTCAAGGGCAGGAGGATGGAAAAATAAATCTTTGACTTGTGCCATCCAATCACGAATTACAATCATTTGTTAACATTCATTCACAATCTCATCCAGAGGGGAGACAGAGAGATTGCAGGGTGGCCCACAATAAATCTAACAGTCCTAGAAATCCCAAATAATTATTTTTTCATGGCTTTAGTGTGTCTATGTTTACAGGGCAAGGGCAGCTGGGTGATAAAATAAATCTTTGATTTGTTCCATCCAGAGGGGAGAGAGAGAGAGACTGCAAGGGGGCCCATGATAAATGTAACAGTTCTTGAAATCCCAAATAATTTTTCTCCTGGCTTCAGGGTGGCTGTGTGTACAGGGCAAGGTCAGCAGGGTGGCAAAATAAATTGTGTGATGTCCAGAGTGAAGAGAGAGAGAGAGAGACTGCAGGGTGGCCCATGATAAATGTAACAGTCACAGAAATTCAAAATATTTTTTTTTCTTGGCTTCAGTGTGGCTGTGTGTACAGGACAAGGGCAGCAGGGTGGCAAAATAAATCTTTGACTTGTGCCTGCCAGTCATGAACTGCGATCACTTGTTAACTTTTCTTCACGATTTCATCTATTAAAAAAATACTGTACTGACAAACAACATACAAGTAGATGCACCTGTGCTGTTGGCTGTGGGTAGCCCAGGGGATAATCTGACTTTGTAACTACTAACAGGCTGTTTACAGTATAACACAAATAAAGTACAAGTACTGTACACACAAGTGTTATCATCATCATCATCACTCATCCCCATTATCCCTCCTTATTATCATTAGTTTTATAGTATATCGCATTATTACATATAAGCATTAACCAACTCCCAGTGTGGGACTGTGCTGCGAGCGGCTATGAACCAGATGTGTCTGCATCTCCAATTCAAATTCTGAAGCACACTTACTTGCTGAATTTGGTCACTTGACAGTAACTAACTGCATTGTAGGAATTGGTCCGGTAATCTTGGAAGGAAGTGGTGGTGGTGGACTGCTGTGCTGTCGGTGTGCTGTGTACAGTCACAAGTCACAACAGTAAATCTGTCCCTGGCCTGTGGGTGGGAGTCATCAGGAGGACGTCATGTTAGTTAGAAGGATCTTTTGTTACTGGTTAGAATACTAATAAAAAATGGATCAAAGTGTTGATGAGGAACATTCTGTTTCTCAGGTAGGCAGTTGCACTCCAAAAGACAGCAATCAGCCTGAAAAGGAAAAACAAAATCAAACCCCAAAAAGTGATTTTTTTCACATCTAAGGTTTTGTCTTCCAAGTGAATGCTTGAATCCTAAAAAAGTGAATGTCTCAGATCATCAGTCACAAGTAAAAAAAAAATGTAATTAAAAAACTAAAGGCATGGTGAGTACCACCCACAAGGCACCCAACAGTAAGGAACAGCTGCATACTATGCTACTGCCAGTCCCTCATCTGATTCTTCTGAGGTTGAACCTGATGAGGGTTATAATAAAGATGAAGAGAATGATCAGTCACGCAAGGTTTACTGGAGGGGATGGAAGGCAATTACAGATGAGGAAGAAACAGGCAGAAATGTTTTGGTTGTGGAGGGAGGCAGTGGGAATAAACCACAAGAGGAACAGGCCCAAGGAAAATCTGGGGGGGGCCCTGAGAAGTTGACCAAGGTGCCATGCCTTCCTGGGGAAAAAAAAACTAAAAAAATATAATATTTTTTTGATCATACTTTTCCATTAGTGCTTCCAAGGAATTAGTAGCAACATGCACTATTTGTAAATGGCTAATCAGCAGGAGTAAAAGCAAAGGAGCATTAGAAACTTTGGCACTTAAAAAAGGCACCTAGATAGATGTCATAACATTACTGAGAAGTCCTTTTGTGAATCTCGAGAATAAAATGGCAGTGATAGCTCACTGCAGTCAGGGGTAACTCCCATAGATGAAAGCAGTGGCAGCCCTCGCAGTACTTCTGAAACACCTCCACCACCACCACCACTTCCTGCCATTCAAAGAACTCCTCAGACTGTTACTGAAAGTAACCATGTGTTCAAAAGCCCTCCCCTTTCAAGAAGACAGCTTACCATTTCAGAAACATATGAGCATAAAGCCAAATATACCTCGACTCACCCTGTTGCTGTTACAATAACAAAAAAATATCAGAAATAATAGCTGTTGATTTGCTACCATACAACATGGTTGAACATATAGGATTCAGGTGGCTGCATGAGTACCTCAACCTCGATATAGTATACCATCATGGAAATACTTCTTGACAACAGAGATTCCAGGTCTTTACAATGTTGTATGTAAAAAATTAAGACACATCTTGTGCAGTGCTGTTAAGAGGGTGATGCATCTCATTACAGATATCTAGACAAGCTGTCAGCCTGAAGCCTTCATGTCTATCATGGCACATTGGGCATGTTTCAATAATTCAAGTGGGACTTGGGACAGTAAAGCATTGCAGTTTGCTGTTCTAAGAATGTTTTATTTTCCATCTGAACATACCTCATACAACATCAGTGAAGAGCTCCAAAAACCAATACAGCAATGGTTCACTTCACAGGGACTGTCAGTTGGCTTTATAGTTGCAGATAATGGTCGGGATATTCAAAGGGGTTGTGCATGGTGCAACAGTGTTGCACCATGTGCAACCCACTGATGCATCCTGGCATGATATTCAAAGGGAGATGTTGCGCTGAGCAAATCCCGATGTGCCAGAGTGCACCAGTAATGTATGCGGCGCAAGTGCAGGGGGTGTGCCCATGCATTTGCGGCACATCCCAATATTCAGCCCAGGATATGCGGCACATATGCAGGCACAAACCTGCCTTGCACCGCACAGGGGGGTGCAAAGATGTGCCCGAAATAAAAGGAACAAGTTGGGGGACACTCACAGGCCAGCCGCCATATTGCTGGGTGCAACAGGGCAGCTGCCTGCTGTGGGTGGCCACCTGACCTCCCCAGACACTATGCCATGTTTTAAAATTATCAATAAAAGAAAGAGATTCTGAAAATGGAGTCATCTTGTCTGCATCAACATTTCTTCAGCGCCTTCCCATCCTTCTTGCTCTGATACAGAGACACCTCCCCAGACACAGGCCAGGTGTCATACCCCCCTGCCTGATCGCGGGCAGATACATATATTATTCCTGGTGGTCCAGTGGACCCTACCCCATTGCCCGATTGCGGGCATAATATAATTATATTCCTGGTGGTCCAGTGGACCCGCTCCCCTGCCAGATCACAGGCTTCAATAAACAAAACTAATCCATGGTGTTCCAATGGACCCTACCACACTGCCCAGTCATGGGCTTATCTAGATTGAAACACTCCCTGGTGGTCCAGTGGACCTGCTCCCCAGCCCGATCGCAGGCTGTGTAAAAATAATTACTCCCTGGTGGTCCAGTGGTACCTCCCTCCCCACCTGCCTGCTTAGACCCTCCACCCCACTCCCCCCCAGTCAGAGGCAGGCGGCAGCTCCCCACCCATAAGCCTCCCAGCTGCCCACTGACTGACAGCATATAGTACAGCTGTACACCCTTTGTTTCACTGCATGGGCCAATAGGTGTGCAAACCATACTGTACTACCCAGTCCCAAAATGTGAATGGTTTCATTCACATTTCGGGACTGCGTAGTACAGTACTGTATAATGCCCATTGGCTCACGCAGTGGACCAATGTGTGTACAGCCGTACTGTACACTGTCAGTTGGTGGGCGGCCGGGTGACTTGTGGGTGGGGAACTGCCACCTGCTGCTGACCGCGGGGAGTGGTGTGGTGGGTCTGAGCAGGCGGGTGGGTTGGGGGCTACTGCTGGACCACCAGGGAGTAATTATTTTTACACAGCCCATGATCGGGCTTGGGTGCAGGTCCACTGGGCCACCTGGGGGTGTTTAAGTCTCACAAAAGCCTGCAATTGGGCTTGGGAGTGGTTCCACTGGACCACCAGGGAGTATTTATTGTTGCACAGTCCAAGATCGGGCTGGAGAGCGAGTCCACTGGACCACCAGGGAAATTTTACTTTTACAAAGCCCACGATCAGGCAGTGGGGTGCGTTGCCATTGAGGGGCAGGGGGCATCGGTCCCCAATGGCTGCAGCCTGGCAGGGTGCCAGGCACAAGTCGCCAGGGATCGGGGCACCTGCATGCAAATGGGGCCATGATGACATGCAAATCACCCCATTTGCGTCTTGCATGCATAATAGTCCCATTTGCATACCCAGCACTGAATACCATAGTTCTTGTGCCTAGCGCACCTGCACTTGCGCTGGGGCATCCCCCTGCTCCTCACTTGCTACTTGCACTGGCACAGTGCCACTGTGCCCTGCACTATGCAGGCAGCCACAGTGCAATATTCAATGGTGCTGAGCCATCGTGCAACACCATTGAATATTGCCCAGACCATGTCCTGGCACATCCCAGTTGTGCAGCGCCCCTGTCTGATGCATTCTAAATATCCTGCCCAATGTGTCCAACATAGGGAAGGGCTTGGAGGAGGAGGCATTGTTCACATCCGCTGCGTTGCGCATTACTTAAATTTAATAGTTCACAGTTTTCTTGATGACAACAGGGAGATTAAGACTCTCATTAGCACTGCTAAAAGAATATGCACTCATTTCAGTCACTCAAGCAAAGCCGTCACTTGTTTGAAAAAATACAGCAGGAGCAAGTTTGCCTTTGCACAGACTGACCCAAGATATTTCTACTTGACGGGATTCAACTTTTCATATGTTCCAAAGGCTGCTGGAACTAAAGAAAGCTGTCAGGCAGTACACCTCAGAAAATAAAATTTGTGATGCAGACATCTATATTACTCCACCACAGTGGGTCATGCAGGAATTTCTAATTTTCCTGCTTCAGCCACTTGAGGAAATCTCCAGGGAGGTTAGTGCAAACACAACAACTCTCAGCCAGGTGATACCTCTAATAAAAATGTTAAAATTCAGATTGAATCTGATTAGGGAAAAGTTAGAGAAGCAAGATAGTTCAATGATGACACAGGCTGCCAGTGGCACTGCTGACACGTGCAGGTTGCCCCCCAGAATACAACAAGACCTAACGAGATGTATGATCAAAAAAGTTGAAGAAAATGACAAACTATGTAACATGCTTCATTCTGAGTACTACATTAAAGCAACAATCTTGGACACACAATACAAACTGAAGCAACTATTAAGTGATGATGACACTTGTTTCGAGATAAACAAACAAGAAATAATTGACAAGGTGCATGCTGTCGTGGGACAGAGTACAACAACAGTGCCACACTCAGAATCTTCTTCACAACGCAGTACAGCATCAGGTGGCCCATCCTCTACTGCTGCGTCATTTTCTCCCTCAGCCACTGCAGCCAAATTTTCTTCTTCTTCACCACCAACCAAGCATAGCACTGTCCCACAGTGACTTGGTTCAGCTTCATGTCTCTAGAGTCACTTAGAAGATATAATTGTAACATCGTCTTGATCTGCCTCTTGTAACACAGCCTCAGCACAGACCATTGTTGAAATGTACCTGGCAAAGCCCAATATCAGCTGGAATGCTGATCCTTTGCAGTACTGGAAATCCAAACAAAATATGTGGTCTGTTTTAGTAAACCTTGCACTGAAGTACATGAATTGCCCTCCGACTAGTATCTATTCAGAACAATTGTTTAGTTCAGCTGATAATGTCATTACTGGCACATGATCCTGCTTGACACCAGAAAATGCTGAGCACCTCACATTTCTCAAAGTCAACATTCCTCACTTTAATTTCAAATATGATACCTGAATGAAACATACACTGACTGCTCTGAGTAGGCCTTGTCCACAAAACACTTTCAAGAATTCATGCCTGTGGTGAAAATCTTTTGTGAATAAGGTCTACTACATGATGCAGCAATTAATTGCAACAAGTCAGGTCAGGTTGGACTAGGCCAGGCCACTATTACTTGAATAATCACACGGGCAGGAGATAATAGGGAAAAAAATTACATCAGTGGGGTCAGAGTCCAAATACAGCAAGCAACTGCATTTCATGTCACAAACTTACTTGGTGGTACCTGGTAACTGATCTAGAACAAGGGGTGCTGCTGTCTACTACCACTACAACTATCTTTTTTTGTTATCACAAGTCACGACTACTACTCATCACTTTTTGTCTCTACTCCAGTCTTCATTACTATTACTTGTCACTTTTTTTGCCCTCAGCAACTGATCCTGACTGTACTGTTTTACTTTTTATACAGTGCATGGCTTAGCAGATGCCTGAAACAAAAAAAATGTAATGCTCTTTCTATATTTTTCATGTCCCCCATATTTGGCTGCGAATACGTCACAGCAAAAAATGCTACTAAATTGAAAATTCATATAATTTCTGTATTGTTTATGTGTGTGTGGTATGCTAGCCTGGTTACATCTCACTTACAGTAATAACTGGGCTGAGATCATTATATTGCTTAACTTTATTTTTGATACTTAGGTTGCTTCATAAGGTAGAAATAACAAGCAGATTGAATGGACCTTGCGGTCCTTATCTGCCATCAGCTTCTATGTTTCTATGTAGGTACCTAGATACACAGACACTGTTGGCAGATAAGGGCCTATGGACCACACAGTCTGCCCATTTGAGCTTGTAAGTTCATTTTACGTTTTCCTAGAAGTCTGTTGCCCCTTACCCCCGACCTTCAGAATTTCCTTATGTCTATCCCATGTATTCTTAAATCCCATGATTGTTGTGAAAATTACTTGGCAGTGACTGGCAGCAACTGTGGAACTAGGAAGGATGTAATTGTGTTGTGTATCTGTCATCGGGTCTTCAGGTGGCAATGCCAAACTTTTTTGTGACTGCACTGCACTTGACTGATGCGATGTGTGACTGGCTGCCTCCCTGGGTGGTAGCGATCACTATGTCTTTCATGTTTCTTCTTTAAAGATTCAACATGTTGATCAGATTCAGAAAAAAGTAGTTATAGTACTAGAAAACATTACCACCTCTTGGATCAGGTATTGTACCATATACCATAGTATACCAGGGTATGCAAAGCAGTTGCATCATTCACATGGGTAGGGTGGGTGGGATCTCCTAGTGCTGCTCATTTGATAATTCATATCTATTTATTTGGCCTGTTCGGCTCTGACTGGAACATCCATCAAAATAATACCCACACAGCACCATTAATAAAAAAAAAATCTTAGCCACCTGGCAATGCCTGCAGTGCTTGGTGGTGCTATGATATAGGTATTGCCATCTGTCTGTCTGTCTCTCTCTCTCTCTCTCTCTCTCTGTCTGTCTCTCTCAGCACATTCATGACACAGACCAAGCAGGATATGCCACCCCACCATTATAAGCCAGCCATGAAGGGGCTAGTAGTGAGTGATTGTTTTTTATTTAGCAGTTTTACATACATTTTTATACATAAATTATTTCCTTTAGGCGTCTGTGTCAAATGTGACTGACTTTGGCCACTTTTATTTTAATTTTGCATTTTTTCAAATATTTGTCAATAAATCAGAACTAATCAGAACAAATCAGAACTTCACTGAGTTCCTGTTCTTATTTAATAAGGGTCAGAACTTCACTGACTTCTCCCAGCCCTTGTTAATATACCCTGTAAAAAGAAAACCATCCATTGAGGTCTGTTGCTGCCACCACTGTTACTGTTCTTCCATCCAGCCCTCCCACTCAGCACCCACCACCCCACCACCCTCAAGCACTTATTTACCTGCTGGGGGTACAATGCAATAATCCTCTCTAGACTGCAGACATATCTTCATTCTTCAATGTCAGACCGCTAACTGAGGAAATCATGTATTTTGTTCAATGTATTTCAAAGGGGTTTTGAACTTGTCATAACTTGGTCATTTTTGAATATTTTTGCTCCAGATTTTCAACATGCCTTTTTGGGACCCTACCTCATGCACAATGGCAGTAAAATTAGGCAACTCTGTTCCGAATGATGATTTCTTGGTCACTGCGTGAAATCACCTTTCAGGCAAGAGTTGAAAATTTTCTCTACCCTTGTTCATGAGGTGGGTCATAAGAAGGCTATGTTGAAAATTTGGGGTGAAAATATTTAAAAAACAACAAAGGTATGAGCCTATGTTGAAATTGATGAATGCAGGCTTGTAATTGTGGTAATTTTCAATATTTTGACCCCAAATTTTCAACATAACCAATTTTTTCACAGCACCTCACGAATGTGATAGTTGTCACTTTTCAAACCCTGGCCAAAATGTGTTTTTGCACTTGTGGCGCCAAATCAACTTTTGGGCAGGATTTGAACATTTTCCCTGCCCTTATTAATGAGGTGTGCTCATAAGATGGCTATGTGGGTCATAAGAAGGCTATGTTGAAACTTTGGGCTGAGAAATCAATAAAGTTAAGAATCTACATTGCAATTTTCAATGCACGACCGTAACTGTGGTGATTTTCAATATTCTGACCCCAAATTTTCAACATGGCCATTTCTTCATACCAGCTTATGAATGTGACAGCTGACATTTCTCAAACCCTACCCAAATGTGTTTTAACACTTGTGGCCCAAAATAATGTTTCAGTCATTGTTTTATAAATAGCATCTGTTGTGCTCAGAAGGAGTGTTCATAACAAGATTATGTTGAACATTTGGGGTAAAAATGTGTAAAACCAACTAAGTTATGAGGAAACAAATTGTTCCAACATTTACTCATAAGTTTATTGTTGCAGATGTTGGCCCCTAATGTTCAGCATATCCCTTGTGTAACCCCACCTCCTGAACATGGCAGGTGTCGTTTTTCAAATCCCCTCCAAGACTTGTTTCCACAGTTGGGCAGTGGATTTTACAAATTCCACCTCTCTCAATCATAATGATAGGTTATAAAAGACTGTTGAACATTTGGAGTAAAAATGTAGGTGCCCACTTAAAAGTTGATATTGCCTCTAACCTGCCAATGTGTAAAAGCAAGACACTACTGAAAAAAAATGCATTTATTTATTTATTGAGGTCTTGGATAGTACCTTTGAGTACAAGCTCATTAAATAGGTTCCGCATCTAGACAAAAAAGCTATAAGAAATGTAAAACATAAGTAAATTACAACACAATTGTACTGGAATGACAAAGAGCAAGCACAGCATGTACAAGGTCATTGGCTGATCACAGTAACCAGAGTCTGTTAAGTTATAGTAGGTAGGCATTTATACAAAGAATGTTAGAAGCCAGAGTCAAGTACACTAAATGAAGTATTGTTACAAGATTATAGGAAGAGAAGAGGGGAGGAAAGGAGAGAAGAGGAGAGAACAGAAGAGACGAGAAGAGAAGAGAAGAGAAGAGAAGAGAAGAGAAGAGAAGAGAAGAGAAGAGAAGAGAAGAGAAGAGAAGCAGTACCTTGGGAGGAGAGATGAAAGCTGAATGTACAGGGGAAGGAGTGAGGGAGGGAGAGGAAGGAAACCAAATCAGGGGGTGGAAGCTGGGGTGGAGTATAGGTGATAGGGCACCTGGAGAGAAATGGAGGGTGAGGGAGCAGAGAAATGGATGTGGGTGGGTGGGAATGGAAGAAGAATGAGTAGGAGGGTGGTGGGGTGGATGGAGTGTGAAGGGAACTGGGAGCGGAGGTGAGATAATAAGAGGTTGAGGGGGGCACAAGAATAGAAGGCAGTATAGGAGTGGGTTAGCGTAAGGTCAGGGGAAGTCCAGAGAACACACATAAGAAGTTATTGGAAGCAGGTACAGCTGGCATTCTCTAATAGCTGCTGTCTCAGCAGTCTTTTGAATGGACCAATCGAGCTTAGCAAAGAGATGTCAGACTGTAGAGAGTTTAGCCACCCAGGGGCATGGAAAGCAAAGGATCTTTGACCCAAGTAGGTGCGAGAGTGGGGAATTTTAAATAGGCAACAGTCTGAGCTTCGAGTGTTGCGAAGGATAGTATTGGGGGAGAGAAGATTCTGAACCCCTGCGAGAACCAGGCTGAGACTAGCTTTTTTCACTAGTAAGCAGGACTGATAGAGAAGTCTGTCAGGGAACTGAAGCCAGTTAGCCTGGGCATACAAGTCACACGTGTGCATCATGCATGTGGCTCCTGCGGTAAGTCAGCAGGCTTTGTTAAAAGCAACTTTAATGCAGCATAGGGCAGTTTCTGTAGCCGAACCACATATTACCAGCCTATAGTCAATTAGGGTCACAAGAGAAATATGCACTACTAGTTTGAGGGCCTCAGTGGTGAGGCTATGCTTGTGCCTGTGCAACAGACCAATGCGTGTATTAACAGCCTTAGTGACTATGTCGATGTGGCGATCAAAAATCATTGTGCAGTCCAGCATGATACCCAGGTATCTGAAATTCTGTGCTAGCTCCAGTGGAGAACCCACCTTGTTGGTGATCAGAAGAGGATGGGCTCTGTTCCAATTTTGAGCAGTGGAGAACAATATTGTTTTAGTCTTTGTATAGTTCATCACCAGTTTCTGATCTTTAAACCATCTTTCCACCACTGAAAAGTTGGTCTGGAGTTTGCCTTAGAGAGTGAAGGGGTTAGAGTCGTTGGTGAACAGTACAGTATCGTCTGCATAAAGGAGTAGATGATAATTATAGGCAGAGGAGAGTTGGTTAAGAAAGAGGCTGAACAAGAGCGGGCCCAAGATAGACCCTTGAGGTACACCTGAGCAGACTTGATGGCTATCAGATAAAGTATTAGCAATCTTGACCTGTTGAGACCTCTCCAACAGGTAGCTGAAGAACCAAGTTACAGGGGAGAGACCAGTGCTATCGAGTTGTTTAATCAGAAGAGCATGGTTGACAGTGTCAAATGCTTTAATAAGTTGATGAAGGCTGTGACAATTAGGAGACCTCAGTCAAGGGAATAGTTTACGTAGCCCATAAGTTCAAGCAGTGCAGTTGTGGTGCTGTGGTGCTTTCTAAAGCCATGTTGCTCAGGACTTTGCAGCTGGTGCTTTTCAAGGTATTCACCAAGCTGGTCCACAACTATTCTCTCGAGGCCTTTCAAGAGTGGCAGTAAGATAGACATTGCATTTCATCTGCTCTATTCTGGGTAATATATAGTAAAAATGTGTACAAGCAAGACCCAGTACAACAGCAACACCAGTGGCAAACATTCAGTATTGACAAATGCTTGCTGATACTGTCTTTACTAAGTATCTATCCTACCCATGTCTGAATCATCCAGCTTTTTTCAAACAGACCACCTCTTTTGATAGCTGATTGTACCCCTCTACCAGCCTTTCCATGAAAAATGCTTTCTAGTATACCTCTTAAATTTGCACCCCCACCACCACCAACTTCACAGAGTTACACCTGATGCTTTTGTTCCCATAAGACATCATGTCATGGTATCATGAGATGGCACTGTATGTGACAAAAAGTAGGAAGGTAGCCCCCAATGACACAATCTAAGTAGGCAATGTTTGCAGCAGAGCATCACTTTTCAGCAAATGTGATATAGCAGTTTCGGTTAAGTAAATCTTTTGAAATGAGTCATTCCCTTGACACATATATTTACTGTAGCACGTTATGTTCCCCTTGAATCAAGCTTAACATGCTATGAATTATACCACCTACTTGCTCTGCTATAGTTTTATTTTCTTTCAGTTTGTTTAAATACCCTTAGCAGTGATCCCTTTTAGCTTTAATCTGACGAATAATTTAATGCTTGTCAAGCGAAGCAGAGGCCCAGAATGCAGTGAGAAATGCTTAAAGGGTTTATAAAGGAAGCGCTTGTGTGGATTTCCAAGGGAGTTCTTCACATTAAGAAGGTAATGGTTAACCTCATGAGAGTGCAAATGACTGTTGAGATAAATATGTCTTGGACTTTACTAATGAGTGTCACTGACAAACGCACATTGAAACCATTGTTATAGGTCAACTTTTGGAGACACCACTGTACAAGACACACACTGTGGGAGAATTAAATGTGGAGCAGCCTCATATGAGGTGCAGCTGTGGAGATTTGTGTATACACAGGCAATGTTTCTCATCTGTGAATCTCTTTTTTTTGTTCCAGTCCCCCCCCCCGCAGGGGGTTCTGGTCCCCCACTCCACTCATCGCCCCCCCATCCCCAGGCTTACCCCTCTGGGCAGAGCTTCCCAGTGGGCACCCCCTCCCAGGAAACATGGGTCTCTAGCCCTGGTCTGCCCCCCAAGGTGGGGTCACAGGACACAGGATGGTGTGGACCATTGTCTGAGCAGAACTGGTGGCAGAAACTGGGGCTGTCATTAGTGGCCGTCATTTTTACTATTTTCCCTGAGGGCAGGGACATGCAATGATACCAGCATCCACCCCACCTCCCTCACATGTAGTGCCAGCCTCAGCAGTACCCCCAGCCTTCACCAGAGGTCTGCATTATGCCAGACACTCTTTCTCCCTCCCCCCAGAGAAGGACAGCAGTCCCTAGCATGCTCAGTCTTTCTGCCTCTGGCCGGCCTCCAACTTCCGAGTTTGTCCCCAAACCCAGTATGTCAGCGCTGCAGATGGACACCTTGCCGCTGCACTGATGGACCAGCTCATATCTCTGAATCTCTTGATGGCACATTCGTTGTGTGTAGATTTTATTAAAACAAATACTACTTTGCCAAGTGAAGTCATTTAAACTGAGAGAGCTCACCATGTTGATTGAACTAACCATAGAGAGAAGGAGGGTGGTGGTTGGAGTTCCCAAATACTCACCTCCTAAAAACACAAAAGTGTAATCTGTAGCAAAACATTCACTATAGTTACAACCATCACTGTCTGAAGGATTTTCCCACTGCATATAAAATGTTATGACTACCAATAGAATAACCTAGGTAGTAATGTGAGTAGAGAATCCTTATCAATTATTACATGTTTCCACAGTATCATTATTTCATCCCACATCTTTTTCCATAGTTTGGTGTGTGTGTGTGTGTGTTGGTGTTTAGTGCTTTTGTATTAAAAAAAAGAGAAAAACTCATGCCACGCTGGCAACCCGGGTTCGGATGCAAGCCCAGGCCATCAGAGGTCAGTGGGAAGGATAGGATAGAGCATCCAGTGGACCACTCTCCTATCCCCGGGGAGGGATCCAGGGAGCCATCACTCTGCAGCAGCCCATGGTGATGATCGGGGGCACTGCTAGAGCTAGGCATAGAAGGATGGAGTGTGGCAGATGTGCCTAGACATTACTGCACACTTGCACTCTCAGGAGTAGAAAAAAGTGGAAAATGGTGCAGCACAGGTCACGGCAGTTTGATGGCAACAGTCCGCCTGCCGAATGATGCCTGATTCGAGTGCCAGTAATGGTTCTTCGTCTGGCACAGGGGCAACAGGGGGTGCCCCTCTCAAAGGCAGAGCTGCATATGCCAGCTGGGCATGCCACATCGGGGTCAGAGGTGGAGGTGAGCGGTGGCTGGATTCAGGCAGGTCAGTGGCTGCAAGGAGTAAAATATGGCATGATTAAAAAAAAGAGAAAAACTAAATGAAAATGCAGACATGTATTACAGTGAAAAGGTATTCTCCATATGACAACCATTGAAATGATATACAGTATGGGCACTATTGTGGTCGACAAGAGAATATAAAGCTCGATGGAAATCAACTGAAGAGGCCCTCACACAAGGGACACCTCTAGGGGCTAGGATGATGTCACCAGGGGTTCTGAATAATGACAATTCAGCCTACTGTTGTCAGTGAGAAATAAATTGTGGTCTCTGCTTTGCCTCTGGACCAAACATAAACTCTTGGGGGAGACATGGCCGCTAAGGTGGTTTGCGTGGGACCCTAGAATCCCCCAGCCAAACAAGATCTCACTTTTAGGAGATGGGGAAGAATGGGTCTACACTCCTTAAAAAAAATTCTAGAAGGAAATATAGTCCTGGAGTTTAGTCAGATCAAAGAGAGATTTTCCCTCAGGCAGGCAGATCATTTTTGGTATCTACAGGTAAAAACATATATACAAAACCTGCAGGCCCATTTTGGTCAGACACAACTTCCAGCAAGGCTAGTAGATATCATGGATGGAATAGTTGGTTCGCCGTGACCCAGGGGACATGTGTCTGCCATATATGGGGCTTTGCGAGATAAGAGAGGGGGGAGGGCCGCACATGTCCAAAACAGATGGGAGCTTGAGATGGGAGAGAAACTATCTGAAAGGGAATGGGAGACCACCTTTGCACAAGCCTTTAAATCCATGTATTCCCCAATGTGGAGAGAGTTTGAATGGAAAGTTAGAATAAGACGTTTTTATTACACCAGCAATTAAATGTAAATGGGATAGAAAAAGTCATGAGAAATGCTGGCGGGGATGTCGGGGGTGGGGGTGGGGGTAAGGTGGACCACCTGCATGTTTTTTTGGCATGTCCAGACTTAACTTAGTTCTGGTGAGATGTAATCCAGAAATTTAGATAGATATTCTCCATTGTGGCCACTCTTGACTCCAATAATCTGATATTGGGAGTGATTCCTGCAGAAATTAAAGGGAAAAATAAGACCTACCTGTGGAATATCCTCCTGACATCGGCTCACAAGGCTATAACAAGTAAATGGCTTTCACCATGTCCTCCTTCCTATCAAAATTGGTTGTCCATTGTCCATGAGATCCAGGGCATAGAAGAAATTGCCCACAATATTAATTTGCAGACACATAGCTTTGTGGACCGATGGACCCCCTGGATGATGGGACAAGATACTAGGGTGGGGACAATCGAAGTGGAGGAGAAGGCAGTAGAAGGGAAGGGTCCCTAGACCATACCTCATGAGTGAAGGTTACAGGACCTTGAAGTCCAAAAGTACTGCATATCAGTAGTAATTTCTTGAAAGTGAAAGTTGGTCTAAATGATGAACTCTGACTTTGTATTAAGATCTCTTTCTTATAAAAGTGTAATTGGCTGTGTAAGCTAAGAAGTGACGTAATTGATCTACCAGTGCTTAAATATACAATAAACTTGAATTAAAAAAAAAAGAAATGGTATACAGTAAATAAATCACCTCCACAGGAGGAAATATCAGAATAGTGCAGCAGTCTGGGATTCCTCATCTGTGACAGAATATAACTGTAGTTGTTCTATTTTGTGTTATGATCATGAAGTAAGATATGCCTCTTTTTGTATAGCATAAATGGTACAGTCCTAATGTCATGAAAAATTAGATTCAGTGCTAAGAAGTGCAAAGTAATGCACCTGGGAAACAAAAACCCATGGAAAGAGTACATGGGGGAAGGGGGTGAGATACCAACAAACAACAAAAATGGAAAGGGACCTGGAGGTAGTCATATCAGATGACCTAAAGGTGAGCAAGCAATGTGAGAGGGCAATAAGGAGGGCTGGGGGGATACTGGAATGCATAGGGAGAGGCATCACCAGTAGAAAACAGGAAGTTGTTATCCCTCTGTACAGGCAGCTGGTGAGACCCCATCTGTAGTACTACATGTAGTTCTGGAGACCCAATCTCCGCAAAGACATAGACAGGATGGAGGCAGTCCAGAGGAGGGCAACTAAAATGGTGCAGGGTCTGTACCAGAAGACATATCAAGAGAGACTTAAGGAGCTTATTATGTATAGCCTCGAGGAGGGGAGGAAGAGGGTTAACATGATAGAAACTTTCAAGTACCTCAAGGGAATCAACAAAGTCCAAGAGGGTAGCATCTTTCAGAAAAAGAGGTGTGTAAGAACAAGGGGGCACAATTTAAAGCTGGGGGGGGGACGGCTCAGAGGTAATGTGAGGACATATTTTTTCACAGAGAGGGTTGTGGATGCATGGAACAGTCTTCCTGAGGAGGTTGTAGAGTCAAAAAACAGTGGTAAAATTCAAGAATGCATGGGACAGACATAAGTTATTTCTATGGGGTGGAGGTAGGAAGAAGTATGATGTTGGTTAGCTAGGATCTGCAGCTTATCTATTAGGTAGGGAAATGGGCAAACTGGGTGGGCCAAGCAGTCCTTATCTGCCATCAAATTCTATGGTCCTATTCTCCTATGATGTTAAATAGTGTGTAGAAATGTATGACTACTCTTGTGGAATCTCTGCATTCAGTTTGATATAATGGAAAAAATGGTCAGCCTTTAATAAAAGCTAATTCAAAACAATCCTGCTTGTGAAGCATGTTGGGGGGGGGTTCATGATGGACCTAGAGTCCCTTCCAACCTTAAATTACTTTTGTAATGATGAGTTAATGTATGTGCTGCACGGCCAACCTTTGGTAAGTGTTAATAGCTATTCAGGATACTTTTACATGACTATGGTGATGTTCAACTGGTGATGTCTCAATAAAGAGAGTTATTGTTGAATTTATTTACTGAATTTTGGTAACCGGGTAGGCCCACTGAAACCTGACTAAAAGTCCCATTTTCAGGGGTGGAATTAATTACATGAACAAATGAAGTCAATAAGCAATACAAGTCATGATGACAATAACATAGACATAATCACTAGGTTACATACCCGTAGTTAGCAATAATGATTATTTACAACAGACAGTAAACATGCTGATAAAACTTAAGTTATAATTATTCTGACCGAATTGGGAGGAGCCAGCAATTAAAAGTGCATAGACTATGCTCTAAAATAAATGACTTGAGCCCTTTTTTTGAAACCACCAGTGATGAACAGTCTTGGAGAAAGGCAGGGAGAGCATTCCATAGGGAGGGAGCAGAGCAAGCAGATGATCTTTTGCCTGCGCTGGATCTTGACCTTGGTATTTCAAGCAAGGTATTGCAGGAGGACCAGGGCAATCTTTCATATATTTAAGAGCCAACACATCACCAAGGCTAGGTGGGGTATCACCTTTGACAAACCTGAATGCAAGACAGAGGATAATTAAATCTTCCTTCATAGGAGGGCCAATTTAAGGAGTGCAGACTATCACAATGGTGTTCCCTGGGTCGGGCCCCAGTGGCAAACTGTCCAATTCTGTTGTAAAGTACTTTTTGCCTGTTTTCCTCTTGGCACCTAAGGGTCTGCAGAACAGGGACATCATACAACAGTATTGGAGCAGATTGCTGTTGGCAATTATCTGCCGAGAATCCTTGGATAAATAACTACTCAGGTAGTGAAGTAGCCGATCTTTTGGTGCAGGGACTTAGTGATATAGTCTACATGGAATTTATAGGTGGCATCCTGGTCTATGCAGAATCCAAGATATTTAATGGAGTCGACAACCACAATTTGATCTCCTGTGGAAGAAGCTAAGGTTAGCAAATGCTGTCAGTTCATTCCCAGATGCCTTGGACCAAACAGAAAGGCTTTGGGTTTTTTTGTATTTAAAACTAGTTTGTTGCTAAGAAACCATTTCTGTAGTTCATTGAAGGCACATGCAAGCTTACTGTTGATTTTTGCAGTATTAGCTGAGCATCTATGTAGTATAGCCTCATCTGCATATAACAGTAAGTTGGCTCCACCACAGTAACTAGGCATATCATTAATAAAGAGGGAAAACAGCATGGAACATAAAATAGGGCCTTGGGGAACACCATCAGTTACGGGTCTGTTCATTGATTTGGCACCTTTCCACTTAACCTGTTGTGACCTGTTTTCCAGGTAATAGGAGAACCATTGATAGGATAGGCTATTAAGGCCTACCACTCTAATCTGGCCAGCAGAAGACTGTGGTTCACAATGTTTAATGGTTTGCTTTGATCTACGAAGATCACACCTGTTGATTGACACTTGTCCGTAGCTTCCAGTATGTCAGTAGTCAATCTCACCAGAGCAATGTCTGTTCCATGATATTTCCTAAACCCACATTGCCTGTTTGTCAGTAGGTGATACTGGTCAAGATAGTCCTATATCTGGCTGAACACTAGTCTTTCCAGTATCTGAGTAGGGAAATAAGGCAGTCATTTTTAAACAGGATCTTTGGGATCCCCTTTCTGCACTCAGTGACACAAGGGCAAATTTTCAGCTTTCGAGGATTCTCCCTTCAACTAGTGATTTGTTGAAAAGCATAGCAATGGGGGAGGCAATGACAGGGGTAGCTAATTTTAGAAGTTTGGGCACAAAATTGTCATTCTCAGTTGAACGATCTGCCTTAAATTGTTTTAGAAGGGGAAAGACTCCTTTTCTCATTATTCTTCTGTAGTGGAATTGTGGATATGGGCACTTTGTGGCAGGCTGACTGAGGGAGTGAGGAGGACCACCAGGGGAGGAAGGTCTTATTCCATCCAGGTTGGTGAAAAATGTGTTAAAGGCATTTTCAGTAGCAACTGGGTCTTGGAGGGGTTTGTCATCAGCCATGATGTCACATTCCACAAAAGTGGTCCAACCATTTAGCAGTGAGTTAATTTATACACAAAACCTCTTGAGGTCAGAAAGATTGGCATCTTGCAAGTACATTAGATACTTTTGTATGGCAGCTTTCCTGTCCTTTTGGCAGGCAGTCCTGAGTTCCCTAAATGTATTCCAATTGGGTGTGAGACAGTATTTTTTTAAAGACCCTCCCAGGTTCCATCTCTTAGCTTTAGATGTGGCAAGATGGCCGCAACAGTGCTCTATTCCCCAACAGCAGCTCCGACTCTGTTGCACATTTGTAATTTTTATTAAATCCGCAACTATCTCTGTTTTATCCAAAACTGATGAATGAAACTTGTGATAAAATTGTAGTTGGCTTACTATATTGAATGCAAAATGCTCTTCTGCTTCAGGGCACTCTCACTGTGAGCACACCGCTGTGAGCAAGCCATCAACCGACTTCTTGGAAATTTGTGAATTAGCAGATCTTATTCATTCATGCTGTGGGCCATTTATATGGAACTTTATTGCTTTGTTTTGGCTCCATATATTTGATGAAATGATTTCTGACTGTGAGGTGTTGTGTCTGTCTCCAGTGCAGACATCAGCTTAGCGGCATTTGCGTTGGTGTTTGTGGCTCTCACTGTTAGACCTCATACCTAGAATGTCTGAATCAAGAAGCAGCCATCTGGCTCTAACTAAGGCACAGTAGTGCAGCGTGGACCCTACAAGGAGCCCTACAGTGCTAACTGGATTGGGGAGGCTTCAAACAGAAGAGTGAAAATCTGGCAACATGAAAGCACTCTGTGCTGACAAGCTAGTTTTAGCCTTTTACAAGGTATGCCAGCATTGCCTAGGGGCTGGGGTTACATAGTTTTTTTCTGTCAGAGTAGTCCAGATTAATGCTCTTAGTGGAGCACTTTTCTATTTTTATCTAATAGGTGTACAAACTGCCAGAGATGAAAACGGGAGATGGCAGACCATTCTAGGAACATTTGGTCAGTGAAAAAGTGTGTTAAAATGAATCACAGACTCCTAGGATGATACAATTGTACTTGGAGATAGTGGAGGAGGGTCAGAGGAAGTGCGACTGACATGTTAGAAGATTCCTGGGAGATGCTTAACCTGGAGAAAAATGTTAGAGGAGACTTATTTGGATGCAGTAAAACTTAGGATCCTTAGAGATACCTGTGGAGTTGACAGTTCTTATAGACCCTGAGGCTAGAAGCATGGAGTTAAAGTCAGTAATTCTTGCATTGGCTTTTACTGAACATGCTTTTTACTTTTATTTCAGACAGATTGTAGAAATAACGCTGACTTAGTGACAGGTAGCGGCGGTCTTAATGATGGTGTTTTAGAGGTCTGTTTATTTCATCTTATCGCAATGCCTAACATTGCTTTAGTGTGCATTAATGTACCATAAGTTCAAACTATGGAACCAGAAAAATAATAATAATAATAACTTTATTTTTAAAACGCTTTTCAAAATATCAAAGCGCTTTAGATGTCGAAAAGCACAATATAAAATATCACATAAAACATATAAATACGATAAATACATAACAACATCACATATTAAAAACCTAAAATAAAATCATCCACACTACCCAAAAAATAATATTAATACTTAAATATCAATTAATCATCCAAGAAGGTGCTCCGACACAGGTAGGTTTTCAAATTTTTCTTAAATACCTCCAAGGAGGTGCACTCCCTTAACTGGCGAGGTAGAGAATTCCAAAGAGTGGGAGCTGCATAAGAAAAAGCTATATATATATAAAAATATAATTGCATTTCTTTTCAATTTAGTTATTAATGGCCATCAGGTATTAAAGCATAGTATATTTGAAGAGTATAACTAATATGGAGCTAACCACTGATTAGCATCAGATGGGCATGATAAACAATGAAATGGCTGTGCTAAAGCCTTAGCCTATTTAGCTATAATGTTTTAAGCGGAAATCACTAACATAAAATATGAGTCACTGTATGGCTGATATCCTTTTATTATTCAGTAGTATCTGTGACATTGTGGCAAAATGATAATTTAAAATTATAATAATTATAATATAAAATAATAATGCATTATAGCATGTTTTCCTTCTATAAGGAAACTATATTAGCAGTTAGTGGCTAAAGGAGCATGTTGGCTTGCGAAATAGCCTTGAACTCCCTCGAACTCCTCTGCATGCTGCTAAAGCTATTTTTTTGTGCAGGAATTGGAACTTGCTCTGATGGAAGGATCTTAGTAGTAATTTTTACAATAGTAAGGTTCTTTAAAATTTATAAATTAATGTTATACAAAATGAAGATGCCTGGAGTGTAAATGGACTCTGAACGGACCCCAATTGGAGCCTTCTTATTTCTGCTTATAAAATTGTGAACTTTGGAATATTAATAGAGCCTTGGTTCTCATCTGCAAAGTTATAGTTTTATGAGTGAAAAGGGAGCTCTTAGGCATCTATCTAAGAATGGAAGAACTCCTAAAGGAAATGGAACCTCTTAGCTTTTTATATAGTATTCATTTTGTAGACAGCATCTATGATGTTTTTATTCATTATATCTCTTGATGTGCATGTAACCCTTAGGTAGCACTATCCCAAGGGCTACTATCCCTGCCTGTATGGCTAGTTGTAGGTTAGTGGTCTGGATACTGAAATGGGTGCCTCCACCCAGAGGCCAGGGTTGTTAGTGGTCAAGCTAACCTGGGGCACAGCCCTCTGGGGCACTGTAACCCTCCTTTTTCCCTTCTAGTGGCCTGAACAATATACAATAATCACTTTCACAATGACCCTTATTCACCATGCAGTTACCCACACTGTTTGCACTTACCCCCAGGGCTGGTTCCTCTCGCTCGACCCTGGGGACCCCCTGTAAAACAAGGTTATGCACAGCAAATAGCAACAGTACAGTAATCTTGGCTCAAACTGGAACCACAGTCAGGTTAAGTGCAAAAAGAGTTAGATCTAATTTATTTAGGGGACTTGAACAAGGGAGGAAGCGTAATCAGGTTGATTGGCTTAAAGGCTAAATCAATCAAACAGTTATACATGCACTTCAGAGTCCCTACACAGTCATACACTCTGGGTACCCAGGTAGGAAGATGGTGGGCTAGCAAGGAACATTGTCCAGGGTAAGCCAGTGTCACAGCTAGGTGGGGCCCTGTGATGGAAGAAAGCAACATGCACAGCACACGCTATTTGTAATCTGGAGTCAGAGGACTCAGTTCATGACAGAAAAGAAAACAAAGCAATCAGATGACAACACTTTAGATTTACCTGTTGTTGCAGGGAGCTACCCTGATGTTTAGCCATGATACCCAATACAGGACACAGGCAGGATAAAATTGAGACAGCAGGGTGTTGAACTGGAGTGCCAGGAGGAGCAGGGCCCAAATGAATCACAGAGGCTTCATTCCTGTTCAAACATTGAGCAAGGGGCTGATCCACAGACAGGTCTCTCATTGATGGCTTTCTCTGTGCAGCGGGTAGTCTGGCTGGGCCAGTGTGGTAAGGCCCAGGCCAAATGGAGATGTATTCGTATTCAGTCCGATGGGGCTGGATGCAGCTTCCAGCAAGCAGAACGCAATTCAACACTCAGTGGGGAACCAAGTCATGACCCACTAGCAGCATACAGCATATTTACATGAAAGGAAATTCTACTTTACCAGGCAGATTACTATCCGGTCGCAATTATAGAGTCTCTGCACAAACTGAGAGTTCAGAGTTGGCTGGAAGTCCTGACAGGCAGATCGCATTCAGCAAATCTTCGGTCTTCTTCAGGTTTCAAGCTTGGACACAGTCCAGTGGCTTAAATCATTCTCACAACTCGAATTCAGTACAAATCAACTCTATTTTCCCTCTCAGGGACAGCAGGCAGGCCAAAACTTAGCCCTTTCACAGTTCTCCTGCGCGAATCCACGCAGGATTGCTACTCGACTATCTCGAGCTGTTACTCCTTCACTTCCCAACTCAGATCTAAACTGAAACTGCAAGCAGTCTGGGACTTTCCCCAGGATCCAAAAGATTCAGTTGGCTGATTTTTCTGTCAGCCACAAGGGCTCTCCCTCCAGGTTCATTTAAGTGCCAAAAGCCCCAAACTACAATTCCTACACAATTTTGCTCCCACAAAGCCCCTGGGGACAGGCTCCATTTTAGAGTCCCCAAAGGTACTGATTGGCCAATTTCAGCAGTCCAGGACCAAGATGGTGGAGATAAACAGAAATGTCCATGCTGCAAAGAAGGCAGGTTAGACAAACTGCATTATTATTACTATTCTAATAAATGATCAGCAAACAAGTACATCTTCTAACAGCACTCCCTCTGCACTAATAGCGATGGCAGAACGGAGTGATTATTTGGCAGACCGGACAGGACTTTAGCATAGAAACACTAAGCCCCCTCCCAGATTAATTATGACTGCAATCCAGGCAGCTCTTAAAGAGACAGTACATAGAGGCTATACAGGCACTCTCTGGCAATACATTTAAACTGCTAAAATGCAGGACACCAGCCTGGCAGTGAGCATTTAGGCAAGCTCAAGGAAGACTTTTTGGGAACCACCATTTGTAGGGGGGTTACATACATAATATTCATAGCTATTTGGTATTACTTTGTGCACTGAATTTTTATTGGCTGGAATTATATATTACAGATTTAGACACTTTTAGGGATCCTTTAAGGTAAATTAAGTCTACCTTAGCAAACATAAGTCACATAAACTATACATATATGAATTTTAGAGCTCATTAAGTAAGGGATATCCATTGAAAAGTTTGACTTCAACATATTGAATGAACAATTTAGAACCTGATTGAGAAGTTTTAGATAAAATAATATTGCAGACCTCCAGTGGTGAACTTGGAGTGGCCATCTGAGTATTCCTGTAGAAGCTTGACATGAATAGATTGTTAAATCCTATAGTAAGTTACTATCATGGACCATACTGTACCCCATTGTTGTAATCTCCTGGGTCATTCCTGAAAATAGGCAAGTTATTTGTTTAGTGTACTTACCCAGTTACCAAAAGCTAAATAAATAAATACAGCAAAGAGATGATACTTGGGTTATGCTACTCTGGCCTGTTTCTGAGTTCTGGCTCAGCTTTTGTGGCAAAGTGACCCAATATGCAACTATGGGTCCAGATCCTTGACCCAGTAAGTGAGGCACATAGTACAAATTGGTAAAAGGTGCCTGAATTGGGCCCCATATAAGAGGGATACAGGGCAGTATGTGCTGCAAGGTACCCCCATTGGGATCCAGGGTAGGGACCAAGCCAGCAGTACAAGTGGATCCTATCCGGGTCCTGTGACAATGACCTATGAATCCATAGTTGGATTAAACCACAAAATGTTGACTAATAGATTTTGAAGTAAGGCTGAGTGTCTATGACACAAATGTGTCTCCAGCTTGGTAAAACGAAGGATCACTGAATGAGGAAGGTACAACTGAGAGTGACAAGTAACTCTTAGGGAGAACCTGGCTAGGCTGCCTGTTATAAGATATTAAAGTTGGCCTGCTTGGGTTTATGGTTAAATTGAATAAAGAAAAAGTAAAATGTGAGGAATGAGGTCAAGAGAAACTATTATAAATAAGAATCTGTGATCCACTGATTATAGATGATTATCCTGCCCTTTAAAAATGGATTTAATTATGAGGAATGAGGTTTTATATCTATTGTAGATGGAGTTATTAAATATTAGTGTACAATTCAAATGTGTGGACTAATGTATTTTATTGAATTTTAAATGTTCTATGCTGTAATGGTTGAAATAACTGATCAACAATAAACTTACTTACTTAGCGTCATCAGCTTCCTTAGGTTGTGGGCAAGCCACCTTGACTGTTGGCCCTTTACATTAAGCTGCTTAAAAGAAGCATGCAAGTTGGCAGCAGAGAGGAAGATGCTGACAAAGAAGTGTAGGGCAGACCTGACATCAGGAAGAGCTTTTATTGTGGCCCAATTTATGCCTGATAGGATAGTTAGGAAGGAGCTAGTGTCAAATCTGGAGTAGTCATGGGCCATAAATGTCCTTGCCCATTTTGTTGTTTCTTCTTGTCAGCTCAGAGATCATGTGGATAAGTCACTCGCCAATTTTTTGCAACTGGTTTAATAAGCTCCCTAGCTCACTCCCCAGGGTCTTTGTGGCAAGGAACTACTTCAAATTTTTTGTAATTAATTTATTTATTGAAATTTCAGATAACACCTTTGAGAATAAGCTCATTTCATAGGTTCCACGTCAGACAAACAATACATATTGGGAAAGTATGAGATGGAGAACAAACAAAACAAGGAATTATACAAGACATTACAAAAGTTTATAACTAGAGAAGTTACAGTACATGTGGCATTGTACAAAGTATGTCATGGTGCATATTTGATTAAAACCTGGAAATCAAAGTGTCATATTAGAGGGGGGTGGGGTCTTAGGAAATTACCCTTTACAGGAAAATGAGAACAGACTCTGCCTAATATCTAATAATCAACAAGGTAAGGGATAGCATCAGCTCAGTGGCCTCATCAGAGGTGAGAAGGTATGGGACAAAGCATTTTAAAGTGAGCAAAGGAGCTCAGGAGATATAACAGGTGGGAAGGGGGATGGGGGAAACCATAAAGGGGTGAGGGGAAAGAGTGGAAGAGAGCAAGAGGAAATGTGAAGGAGAATGATTAGCAACTTAGAACAGTTATTTAAATGCTGAGAACAGTTATGCATAAGGTCAGGATAGCATAAGGTTAGAATAAGTGCTGGTCACAAGAAGGAAGGTTATTGGAAGCAGTCACAAAATTTAATTCTGACCTGTTCTGATCTGCCCTATCATCAGTCAACTGGGACCCGATATTAACTCTCCCTAGTGTTGATGAGGCTCTAGATTATTTCTCCAGAGTATTCATATCTGTGGCTAACCTACATGCCCCTGCAGGAAACTCAGAGTATGAGGTAAGTGCCACAAGTAGCTGAGTGCTGACCTCAAGAGGCTCATGGTGCTTAGGGACAAGGCCTGGGGACTTTACAAGGCCTCGCATCTCCAGACCCGACTGGGAAAGATATAGGGATCTAAGAAATAAATGTAAGAAGGTTGTCAAGGTGGATAAAAGCCTTTCTCTATGGGGTCTACAGGATCACTACCTGCATGGTACTAAGAAATTCTGGACTCACATCAATGCTTTGTTGAAAAGTGACGGCAGCACTCAAGACGGTCCCATTCTGGTCAATAGCCAGTTGTCGGACGACCCTTCCATGATAGCTAAGGATTTCGATGCTTTCTTTGCATATCTAGAAAGATATAAGCCCAATACTCCCACTCCACCTCAACACATGACTCTACTTCCAGTGCCCTCCTCTGCCCCAATTTCACTGTAGGCTGGTCAAAGTATTGGAAGCACTTCCCCTCCTGAGCTGGATAAAGCCTGACTCTTCCCCTTGCATTGCCCAACTTGAACCATGACTACTTAGAGCAGCTGCCCTGACAATTGCCCTGCCTGTCACCAGGCTAATTAACAGGTCCCTCATGGAAGGGTGTGTCCCTCATAAAAGGAAAGTAGCCATCATAGTCCCTGTACACAAAATGGGGCCACATGGAAACGTAGAGAATTACAGGCCGATACCCATTCTTTGCCCCCTAGCTAAGGTGCAGGAGAGGCTGGTTTACAACCAGCTACAGGATTACCTAGAGCATCACCACCTCCTAGCTGACAGTCAGCATGGCATCAGAAAGGGCCATGGCACTAATACAGTCTTGATTAAGTTCACAGTGGATACACTGAGTAAAATGGATAATGGATCCCCACCAAGGTCATATTCATTGACTTGACAAAGGTGTCTAACCTTGTCAGTCATGGGCTATTAAGCAAGTTATAGTTCCTTGGTCTAGACCAGCTCTCACACACCTATTTGTCAAACTATTTGATGAACAGGATACAGAAGGTTAAGAGGAGGAGAGTGTACTCTGGCTGCCACCTGGTTATTGCTGGCACACCTCAGGGCTCTGTTTTGGGCCCATTACTATTCTCCCTTTTCATCAATGACGTTGGTCTAAATTGTGGCTCACAGAACTTAATACTATAAGCGAATGACAAAGTGGTGTACTGGAGTGATCCCAAACCTAGCACCATTGCAGCAAACTTATCTGCCAGTTTGAACTCCCTTGAGAACTGGTTTGCATCCAACCTACTAGTTATGAATGTGAAAAAAACTAAGGCTGTCCTTTTTGGGACCAGTCATCTGGGTGAGCATAGACAACACTTGCTTCCATTCTACATAGTTTCTGGGTCACAGACAGAACTAGTCGACAAGATCAAATATCTTGGCGTTTATCTGGACCAAAACGTGAACTTCAGGCTTCATGTAGAACACATAACTAAGGCCATGCACCAAATATGAGGCCTTCTTTACAAGCTTGGCAATTGCCTAACTGATAACTCCAGGATTGCAATTGCTAAAAGCACCCTACTCCCCACCCTACTTTACAGTGCCCCATTACTGCACTTCCTCTGAGAAACCAAAAACCACAAGCTGACTGTTCTTTATAATAAGATGTCTCTTTGTCATGTGCTGTCCTCCAGTCCTCAGAGACGCCATTGTGAGGTTCTTGCTGAATTGAACTGGCCTCCCCTGGAACTCAAACTCCCTTATCCCTTACTGTGTCTCAGCTACCAACTTTCCAGTGTCTACTCCCCCCCCCCAATCTAGTAGACCTGCTTCGCCCCAAGGTTAGCAGACAAAACTTTCACTCTTCAGGTAGCAATCTACTTGAAATTCCCCAGGTGCATACCAACAACGGTAAAAGGTCTTTCAGGTACTCGGCACCCTATTATTGGTGCTCGCTCCCTGAGCATCTGACTACTGTCAAGACCCTAGAAATGTTCAAAGTAGGCCTAAAAGTATGCATGCAGGAACGCAGATGCTGCTGCTACTACCGTTGAACTTATACCCTACCCCAGGATGAAAATTTCTGTGCGATGGCCCTTAAACTGACTGAACTAATGTACTCCTGCCTGTCTTCTTAAGAATGTTATTGCTCTCTCCTAATAATTGTGTAGGTCACTGTAAGTCTATGTATTATGACTAATTATTATTGTGATCACATTGTTATATATGTCATCACCCTTGTATATAGATTATATCTGTCCATTGTTGTGATCTTTCTACATTGTTATGCTATATTTGATGTATGTAACTAATTACGGGTCACCCCTGAAAAAGGGACCTCTGGTCTCAGTGGGCTTACCCAGTTACCAAAATGCCTAATAAAATAAAAAATAAATAAAATACAGCAAAAGTTGGACATCTAGTAGGGCTCCCATGGGTCCTCCCTGAGACTCAGAAATCCCAGTTTATATTGAAGTCTTCAAGTACTATGGTTTCACTTAGGAGCTTTTTGGAGAGAGCCTTTGTAAGAGTATCAAGGGCAGAAGTTGCTGCTCGAGGGGGATTTTATATATATATATATGAATATATATATATATATATACACACACATACACATACATCCCACATATAGCAGCTTGGTGTCTTGGAGGAGTCTCTCAATTATTTAAAGCTTCACTTTTGGAATTTTCTAGATCCAGGATAGAAACCTGAGATGCACTGAGGGAAGATCTAATGTAGAGAAGGGTATCTCCCCCCCTTTTTCAAATCCTAACCCTTCTGAAGGTGGAGTACCCAGATATCTTGGCCTTAGTAGGGGAATATGGCAGGCTTTTGCCAAGTTTTAGAGATAGCTACTGTATCAGGGTTGTATAGGTCAACCCAGCCTTCAGGATCTTGACTTTTTGGCCTAAGGCTACTTATGTTTATATGTACCAATTCTAGTCCTCGTGTTTTGGAACAACATGTATCAGAGGGGGAGCAGACTCTGCAGTTAGGTGGTGTGGGAAAGAGATTCAACTCTATGTTCCCAGACAGAAGCAGTCTAAGGGAAGACGAGATTCTCCTCAAGTGGATAGGATAGCTCATATTACAATTAATCTTAGCATCTTCTAAGAACTAGAATTAAGCAATAACGACCAAGAAGCCATTCATTTCTGAAGGATTAACGACTGGTTGGGGGGATGGGTGGCCTGAGGCACAGCTGAGGGCCACCTCCCTCCAGCTAGTCATTAATCCAAGGAAATGACTGGCTTCGAGGTTGGTTTTGCGATTATAAGATTAATCACGTAACAACTTTTTTCCCTTTTATTTTTACCGCAATTCAATTTTAAAACAGTGTCGAGAGCCATGCGTGTTGCACAGCATCAGTTGGCAGCTGCACTGGTAATTTCTAAGACATTAATGACCAATCCAGTAACCAATCAGGAGCCTCCTTAGGCTCATGAATACTTAATTAGCCTTATAATAATTTATAATAAACTTCCTTATTGTACAATCAATGAAGTACTAGCAGGAAATAATTTTATTCAGAGGAGCCACAGAGAAGCACTAGGGGAGGGGTCTACATACTGGTATCTGCAAGTGGGGGGAGTAGCAGGAGTTAGTCTGACCTGGTCCATACTTTTAGGACAACCAGTACATATAATGTTGCAGCCAGTCCCTTTAGAACCACCATGTTGTATGGGAAGAGTGGGTCTGCAAAATATTGATGAGGCACACTATACTCAAATTAGACTAAACAATAACTAGCATAAATACTCTAGGAATAATGAACCAGGGCAGCAGGGGCCACCAGCAATGTTTCTTCACACAATAACTCAAAAATACTGATCATGTGCATATAGAAATGAGCTTCACCCAACTAATATAATTAAATAAGAATACACAAATCCCGGAAGAGAAAAGGTCTTTAGCAGCAGGATCCCCCCCACACACACACACACAGAAATTGGTTTACCCCGAGGGTATATTTGTTATTAACAGCTGGAACTACAAAGAAGGTCACAGAGATGTTACTAATTGCATGATTCTATGCAACTAGCCCAATATAACCATCAAATACCTGACCCATCGATAGTGACACGATCTCAAGAGTGTACTCTGGCCAGGCAGCGTTGGCCGTACTGTGTGGCAGATTGTGTGGGTCAGTAGTAACTAAATAATTAAGAAATTTGTGCACAAATGTTTTAATAGTTCATACAGACCATAATGGTAGAGTGAACAAACAGCCTTAACAGCACATGAGATGGTACTGAGTTCAGTACCTGTGGAGTTCTGCTGAATTACAGAGCATGCCTGGCCCTGGCAGCCTCCATAGCAGAGTCCCAGGCAGATGTCCTTTGCATGAGGGCTGCAGCACAGAAGGGCTGCTTGGGATAGGCAGTGTAAAAAGCAAGGACTGGTCCACCCCACCAAACCTCCTGATTGGCTGAGTGGATGGGTAGCAAGTCTTTGTTTCTTCAAGTGAAGAGCACCGCAGTGAGGTCAGCCACCATGGGTGGAGAGAGTGAAAGTAGCTGGGCCTCTCACAATCCCGTGGGTCTGTGCAGTCCGCTGGTGGCTGGGGCGCACTGGTCCAAAAAGCACTAAGAAAGTTGTGGACACCCTGGAAAAGGCACCAAAGAGTTCAAACTGTTCTGATCTGCCCCCGAGTTTCCTGATTGACTCGGAGGACTGGAGGAAAGTCTTTGTCTCCTTGGGCGAGGAACACATGAGGAGGTCAGTGGCTGCTGGGGGGGTACGAAAGTAGATGGGCCCCCTCATGACCCCTGGGTCTGGGAGATCAAGACTAATACTGAGGAGCTGCATGTTTCTGTTATGTGGCATCAGAATTGAAACGTTCTGATAGAAATAACCCTGGATAGTTTGATACCTTTTATTGGACCAATGTATGTCTTGAACAAGGATGATATAGTACATAAGCTTTTGGGGTCCCACAGATCCCTTCTTTACATGGACAATCACTTGACAAAGGGACCTGTGGGGCCCTGAAAGCGTGTGTACTATACCATCTTTGTTTAAGACATATGTTGGTCGAATAAAAGTACAGTAAGCAAAGTAAAATTTTATTTATATTTGGTGCCCAATCCCGGAGATTCTGGGCACCATTACAGAAAAAAGCAAGGTTACAAACAGCATAAAAACTGTACAATTGCAATCAATAAATCAATTACTTGTATACAATCAGTTTTAAAACTATATGAAAATACTTTATTAAACAGATAGGTCTTCAGGCCCCATTTAAATGCCTCCACCATTGGGGCTTCCTTGAAAGATTTAGGCAATGAGTTTCAGAGTTCCGAACTGGCCACCTCAAAGAAGCGATCTGCAGTGGTTTTCAGCCTGGCCCTCAGAACTGCAAGGAGGCCCTTGGTGGAGGAGCAGAGGGAGCATACCAAGATGTCTGGCGTAGGGAGATCAGACAGGTAACCAGGGCCCAGTCTGTATAGGGCCTTACAGGTGAGCAAGCCCACCTTGAAGATGATCCTCCACCTGACAGGCAGCCAGTGCAGAGCTCACAGGACTGAGGTTACATGGCAGGAACTACAGTAGGCAGGACTGCCAGCAACCTGGCCACCATGTTTTACACTAGCTGCAGTCAGCATAGGATCCCCCTATTGACCCCAAAGTGCAGAGCATTACAGTAGTCCATCCTGGAAGTTACAAAGGCATGTACTAGTGATGGCAAGTCTTCTGGCAGAATCAAGGGTTTAATTTGGATGACATTCCTTAGAGGGCGAAACCCACTTTTGACAACAGGCGACACCTGAGCTTCAAGAGTCAGCCTGTCATCAAGGATGATGCTCACATTTTTCACTCTGAAGGAAGCCATCAATGGGGTGGATCCCAGGACCAAACCTGTTACCACTCCAGAGGCATCCCCATCACTCCATCCACCAGGCTCAATCACCAGCACCTCCATCCTGTCAGGGTTCAGCCTCAGCCAGTTTAAGGACATCCAGTTCTGAATCTTGGCCAGGCATTTATTCAGCCCTTCAATGGCACCTTCAGCTCCAGGGGCAAATAACATATACAATTGGGTATCATCTGCATAACAGTGGAAACTCAGACTGTACTGTCTAATGAGCTACCCCAGGAGCAGCATGTACACCATGAACAACATCTTTGAGGAGAAGGATAAATTACCAATCACCACTCATTTACTCCTGTCAGAGAGATAGGACACAAACCATTTGATGACTGTTCCAGTGAGTCCACCATACACTCTAAGGTGATCCAATAGCACGATGTGGTCCACAGTGTAAAAATGCAGATGACAGACTGAGGAGGATGAGAATTGACCATTCTCCTCAATCTCTCACACTGAGGAGGTCATTTTGCACCCAAACTAGTGCCATCTCTATGCTATGCCTAGCTCTGAATCCAGATTGGAAAGGCTCATAGATGTCAAAGGCCGAGAGGTGCACCTTGAGCTGCAGAGCCACTACTTTCTCAACAACCTTCCCTAAAAATGGGAGGTTGGTGATAGGTCTATAATTCGCCAGGACATCAGGATCAAGCAATGGTTTCTTCAGAAGAGGCTTCACCAGCATCTCCTTCAAGGCATTTGGAAAGCACCCCTCTGAGAGTGAACACCAGACTATCCTGGTGAACACTGGACCAGTGGCCTCAGCCCCTCCAACTAGGAGACGGGTCAGGCAGGCTCCACTCCACAGCATGTGGGCTGCAGCTTCGAAATCACTTCAATGATCTCAGCCACCTCAACCGACCGAAACTCCCCCCAAACAATAGGAGTGCCTCTGCATGGACTAGGCCAACCACTGTGGGACAAACTGTGTCCCACTGGGGAGATCCCTGCCTGAATGGAGGACACCCTGAGAAAAACAGAGCAACATTTTCACACAATGTGATTGAAAATGCTCTTTTCGGATGTAGACAGACTGGATGTAGCAGTCTATCCACAGTCTGAAATAACTGAGCTGGTCTGTTGGTCCCAGCAGCAATCTCCCTGGATAGGAACACTGCCTTCTTATGGTTACTTGCTCCTTGATAATCATTATAATAATTTTTCAAGGCCCGATTGTCCTCCATGGACTGGGTCTTCCACCAACAATGCTCCAACTTCTGACCCCTAATCTTCATCTCCTTGAAAGCCCCATTAAAGCAATGGGTCTCAGGGGAGAAGACCTGGGTCATATACAGACCAGTGCAAAGGCATTGAGTGCCTTGGCAATGACCGAATTATAGGCCGCCTCCGCCTCACCCATGCCAATCACACATGCAGTACTCACAGCAAAAAAAATCTACTACTGCCAAAAGTCCCTCTAGGAGCTATCATCTTAAATGGCCCATCTCAATGGGGGGAGATATGGGGGGTTCCAAACAAGAACTCCACCATGCAGTGATTGGACCAAATGACCCAATCAATCTTGATGTCAGTGGCATCAAGCCCCAGTGAGAATACCAAGTCCAAGGTGTGGCTGTGTTGGTGGGTCACAGAGGTAATTACCTGTGTCAGGCCCAGAAATGTCATTGCCTAGAGGAGGTCGTAACCGAAAAGCGAGGATTCACCATCAGTCCAGACATTGAAATCCCCCAGAATTAACCATCTAGGGGACTCCAACACCCTGTCGGAGACAAAGTCTGCTACCTCCTGCAGGAACCAGCCCCCCGATCCCAGAGGACGGTGAATGAGTTGAATCCTACAACCTGCACCTGGACCTCCATGCACTGCCACCCATTCAAACGATGAGGTGGAGCCCACTGGGCACACGTAGATGTCCAGGTTGGATCTAAAACAGATGGCCACTCCCCTGCTCCTGCGTTCCCTCCTTGGGCACCAAACTATCCAGTGACTCCTGTCCCGTTTTACTAGAACCAATACGGCTAAGATCTGTTTTTGCTAGAAATGACTAAATTTGACCCTCCAGAAGTCTTCCATTTTGCAAATCATGCAGAATGGCCAGACTGGAAACAATGTTTTCAAGATTCAGGATTGCTACAGTGTTAAATGAAGAAACATAAGATGTTCAAGTCACCTCACTGATCTATGCAATGGGAAGGGAAGCTGAAAACTTTTAAAATCTTTCCATTTTTTGCCTTACCTTACATCACGCTGGTGACTTGGGTTCGGGAACAGACTCGGGTCATTGGGGAGCCAGCACAGGGGGAGGGTGAGAGCAGGACTGAGAAGCTGAAAGGCAGCTCTCTTCTGTAAGGGTAGTTATCATCCACCCATAATTCCACTGCCACCATGTGGAGGTCCAGTGGCTAATGTAGGCGGGAGGGGCAGCAAGTTGCGGGAGGGTGCCTCAAGCCACAGCATGTGCATGCCTCCACATGCATGCACACAGCTGAGGTACAGGAGACCGGTCAAAAATGGGGAAAAATTGGCATAAAACATATATGGAAAAAATAATCTTTCCATTTCACCAAAAAAGATGAGGATGACTATAATGTAGTTCTTCAAAAGTATGATGAGTATTATTTTCCCAAAAGTAATACTATACATAAAAGAGCATGGTTTTATTGACAATGCCAAAGTGAAGGGGAGATAGTTGAGGCCTTTTTAAGAAGCCTTTATGAACTAGCCATGAGCTGTGCATTTGGAGAGGGCAGAAACAAACACATCAGAGAAAGAACTGTGACAGGAATTTTTTTTTTATTTATTTAGTGATTCGGAAAAGACCTTTGCGCGCAAGCTCTTTTACAAAGGTTCCACGTCATAGATTGCAAAACAAAGTACAATAGGAGAAAGCAAAGGTACATTACAATGAACAATACAGTTTAGATTCAGAACTTACAGAATAACTCAGAACATAGGTACAGGTTAAATAACAAAAAAAAAACACTTTGTGAGTGTGTGTGTGTGTGTGGGGGGGGGATAAGCAGTCACAAAGTGCCTTGTCAGTAGTTCAGAGAGACAGGGATAGCTGGCAGTGGGGTGAAGAAGGGAAGCACGGAAGAGAGGTATGTACTGCGGTGGATGTAAAGGGTGGGCGAAGAAGGGTGATAATGTATAGGGAAAAATGTTGGGGTGAGGGGAGGCTGAGCGGAGAGGACATGCTTGAGTAAAATGGTGGGGTGTGAGGGGGCATGGTCAGGCAGCCTGCATTAGTAGTGACTGTTAAGGAAATTCATGAGGCTGTGAGTTGGGGAGGGTGTGGTGGGTGCCGGAGGAGCATGACACTAACTGATTGCTGGGGAAGTCATGAAAAAGGACAGAGGAAGGGGGTACCTGAGGCCTGCCTAGTGCTTGCTGGGGGGCAGAGAGAGCAGTTGTGGCTGGAATTTGGGGCCAGAACCTATCTGAGAAATTAAAACTGAAAACTTGTGTAACTTTAAACAGTGCAAAAGAAATGGCTCAACATCATAAGTTGTTTTTTTTACTCAGAATGCTGAACATGCCGAGATTGTTAAGAGCCTTGATGAGATAACTTGCAAGACCAGGCACCAGCGTACAGCAGAGGATGAAGACAGGGTAGCCCTAATGTAGTGCAGCAGAAATCCAGTACCTAGTATTACAACTAGGAGTATTACTATCAAAGCTAAATCGGGAATCCTAGATGCATTTAACCAATCATTTTGCCACAGCTGGTCTAGCTTCTGACAATTCCCCTGCATCCCTGGTCAGCTCCCAATTAAGCGTTCCATGCTCAGACTCTCCTGCCCTGGATTCTCATTCCACCTGGTCTCTCTAAAAGAGGTTGAAAACCTCATGCCCCAGTTGGATATTAAGAAAAGTTCTGGTGTTGATTGTCTGGAGCCTTATTTCCTTAAAATCACCTATCATGTCCTAGCTGTTCCTATCACGCACTTATTTAACTTATCATTGTCCTAAGGGCTTATTCCCCAGATCTGAAAAATTGCTCATGTCATCCCCTTGTTTAAATCAGTGGATCCCTGCAACCTTAACAATATAGACCAGTTTCCCTCCTCCCAGATTTGTTGAAACTTCTGGAAAAGATTGTCAGCAATCGACTAAGGGACTACATTGAATCCAATAACCTACTAAACCCTATGCAATCTGGCTTTAGAACTAAACACAGCACTATTTCAGCCCTTGCGAAAGTAACAAATGATTGTTACCAAGAACTGGACAGCAGAAACTTTGTCTGTGCCGTATTTCTAGACCTTAGTAAGGCTTTTGATACAGTGGATCATAGCCTGCTTCTCTGTTCTCTGAAGAGTATAGGCCTGGACTCAGTTTCTTTGCATTGGTTTACTGATTACCTTGTAGGACGGCGTCAACAAATTAAGGCTGAGGGTGAGCTATCCCCACTCAAACCTCTACTGAGGGAAGTACCGCAAGGATCCATACTTGGTCCCTTACTATTCACTAACTATGTTAATAACATTGATGAGAGTATTAACAAGGCCAACATACACCTGTTTGCTGATGACACAGTTGTATATACAGTATAAGTCGTCCGACACCTGAAGCCACTTGTGCTGACCTCCAGGAGGAATTTAACCAGCTCCAGAACCAACTCCTCCATAAAAAACTTCTTCTAAATGCTAAAAAAACAAAAGCAATGTTGTTCTCACCCTATAGCCATGTGATGAATCTGGCCAGCTCTGGAGCACTACCTCAGATAACCACAATTCTTGGAGAGAAACTGGAGTTAGTCTCAAAGTTTAAATACCTAGGTGTGTGGTTAGACCATAATCTATCATTCACTGAGCATGTTGAGGACCTTGTAAAAAAGTTAAGGCAGAGGCTGGGGCTATTCTTTAGAATTAACCAGTTTCTTACTAGAGGTGCAAAAGTGCACCTTGTCCAAACTACTTTTCTTTCACTGATCGATTATGCAGATTTCCTTTATAGTCAATGTCCCAACACCTCGCTTGCAAAGTTGGATATGCTTTACCACAGGGCCATCTGGTTTATTACTGGTCTCCTCATCTCTACCCATCATTGTTCCTTGTACAAAGCCATAGCGTGGTCCTCTCTTATGTTTAGGCATAATAGAAACACAGTCCTTTGGACTTATAGAGACTTCTTGAAGCAGCTTCCACAATATATAATAGACTGTGTCCCACTAAGTGAGCCAGGAACATATGCCCTAAGAAGCACATCCTACATGACATTATGTATCCTCAAGGCTTCCTCTTGCTATGGCAGAGTGGCCATTAGTTTCCTGTTGCCAACACTGTGGAATAAAGTACAAAACTTATTGAAATTAAGCTGCCTCCACAGTATGAATGCCTTTAAATCTCTATATGCTCGGTATGTGTGTGAGCCATGCAATTGCTACCCCAGTCCCCAATTTTAGTCTGATGCATCAGGTTGCTGCCCTCTGAGTGTAGTTTAATTTATGATCGCTTGTAACCTTTGGTGACCTTAACTCTGTGAGCCTCTTATGCCTTAAATGTTTTTCTCCTCTAAAAATCCCTGTAGGGTTATTATCTCTTCATGGCTTTCGTGACTGCTACGCCTTACTCACCCTGCTGTCTTTCACATATTGCTTATTCTGTGGCTCTTATTCCCCTACCCTGTACCATTCAACTGCCCTATTTCATATTCATATTCCCTTTCCACTGCATTCCACTCTTACTATCTCTTTCCTCTGTCCCCTAACTTTCTTCCCTGCCATAGACCAGCCCTTCAGGGGCTTCCTGCCCCTCAGGTGGGAGAAATGTGGATACCGGGTGGTTGTCGTTTCCATAGCCACCACCTGAGACACCTATACCAGACTCCTTACTAGCGAGGTGCAGCATTGGCGATACCCAATCAGAATGTGAGTACTTTTCTGCTCTGGTGTCTGATTGGCTCCTGCAGTCTGCTCCTGTGTCTCCCTCAATACCAAGCTAAAGTCTGATTTTCTGTCTAAAACTTGCACAAAAAAGAGCTGTACTTACTTACTGCCCGACAGTTATGTCCTATTTTTTTCCTGTTTAGAGTGTCAAGAGTTGGGACTCTGTTTGATTACACATCTTTCTGAATTTCTGTGGTTGGGCCAGTCTTTAGGCATCAAGAAATACCCATATCTGTTGTCCTGCTGTTTTGATCCTCTTGCTGGTTCAGATGTTCCATTGTCCATGGTCCAGTACTTAATACAGACCCTTTCTCCATCCCCTGCCAAGGATATGCTAGCCATGGGCTCCCTGCCCATAGGCATGGGAAACCAGGGCACCGGGCGGTCAGTGCTGCCTTTACCGCTGCCTGAGAACCTAAGCTCAGACTTGTCATTAGCAAAGCATGGCATTAGCAGCCATCCAATCGGAACGTAAGCACTCTTCAGCGTTGGCTTTCAATTAGTTCCTGTAGTCTGCTTCTGTGTCCATTCTAAACCAAACATACATCTAATTTCCATGCTGAAATTTGCCAAAAAAGAGCTGTAATTACTTTTCTCCTTGACTGTTAAGACCCTTATCCTTCTGTTTAGAGTGTTACATTTAGGGATACTATGTTATTACACTACTTTTGAAATTCTGTGCTTGCGTCAGCTCCCTACGCGAGCGGTCGATCACTTCTCCCTACTGAAGTTCCTACTAAGCTTCATCTTATGTCCTCGTTAAATATTACAGAAGAACTTTGAACTGATATGACTGATGTAACATTGAGTACTTACTTGCATTAATTGCATTAATTGCTTTTTACTTGCGTTATTTGGCTCTATAGTAAATATTTCTGTATGCATTGTATCATTTGACCCAGAGCTAACCTGGTCCATCTTGTAAATGAGCTTGCTCAAAGATGTTCACCTGGATAAATAAAGATTTTGATTGATTTTTTTGATAGTAAAGGCTGAGATGCACTAGATGTAACAATGAGCACTCACATAGTGAATACTGCCTCGAAAAAAACACAATCCTGCTGAAAATCTAAAAAGAAGGGCCCCTATGCTGTGGTGCTTTGCACTAAAATCGTGTGGGAAATAACAGCAAACACAGAGATTTTCATTTGGGGGTCATTGGCAGGAGAAAATAATTCAAACCATGTTGGGGTTAATTTAAAAATATGCAACTGAAACATCAATTTTAAGATTGATTCTGGGGAGATACAGCGGTAATATCAGAGATGATGTACAATATTATGAAGCCATGTCCACAGCTGCAATCCACTGATGTTATTCTTGAATCGCCTGGGGTAGACTTCAGTGCAAAGGACAATTTGTGTGCAAACAGAATTAAAAGGCAAGTCATAGGATGCCTGATTTTTTTTGATGAGCAGCAAGATTGGTAACCTTCTTAGTCATACAAGTGGGGTACCTCAGGGATTAGTCCTGAGGCCAGTCCTCTTCAACATCTTCATTAGTGACCTTGCAGTTGGACTAGAGGGTAAGGCTTGTCTGTTTGCAGATGACACCAAGATCTGCAACAAAGTAGATGATCCAGATGGGGTGGGCAGAATGAGAAGAGATCTGGATAAACTAGCAAAATGGTCAGAAGAGTGGCAACTGGGATTTAATGCAAAGAAGTGCAAAATCATGCACATAGGGAAGAGAAACTCTGAAGCCACCTATAGGCTGGGAGGGGAGTTGCTAGCAGTCACAAAGGAAGAAAGAGACTTGGGCATCATCATCACTGATGACCTGAAATCATCCAAGCAGACCTCTAAGGCAGTAGGTAAGGCTAGGGGGGTGTTAGGGTGTATTAGTAGGGGTATCACAAGTCATAGGAGGGAGGTAATAATCCCTCTTTACAAGACACTGGTTAGGCCCCATCTGGAGTACTGTGCAGTATTGGAGGCCACACCTTCACAAGGACATTAACCAAATTGAGGCAGTCCAGAGAAGGGCAACCAAAATGGTGCAGGGACTGCATCAGAAGACATATGAGGACAGATTAACAGAGCTCAATATGTATACCCATGAGCAAAGGAGGGAGAGAGGTGATATGATTGAGGCATTCAAACACCTTAAAGGCATTAACAAGGTAAAAGAGTCTAACATGTTTAGATATAAGAAAAATAGCAGGACAAGAGGACATAGCATGAGATTAGAGGGGGGCCGATTAAGGGGGAATGTGAGGAAATTCTTTTTCACAGAAAGGGTGGTGGATGCATGGAATGGCCTACCTCAAGAAGTGGTGGCTATGAATACAGTGCAGGGCTTCAAACAGGCATGTGATAGGCATAAGGGAGCAATACAAATGAGTATGAATAGGTAGCAAAGGCCAGTGGCACATTTATAAGATAGAAAAAGAAATGGGCAGACTGGATGGGCCTTGCGGTCCTTATCTGCCGTTAACTTCTACGTTTCTATGTTTCTATACTGCAGCAACATCAAGGGGGCTTATCAAGTATGTGGGAGAGAGCTACCATGATGTGCATGGGGAAATTGGTCTGCTAAAGGGAGACCTTGTTTAAATCATATAGAAAGCTAATGCAGAGCCTTATAGACCAAATACAACCCAGAAAATATCCCTCCAACAGCTGTCAAAAGTACAAGCTGAGCTAGACAGGATGGGGATCAATGGGGTTATTGTAAGACTAAATGAACCACCTGAGTGGTGCTCCTCGATTGTTCCTGTGGTAAAGAAAATGGCAAAATACAGATTTGCATTGATCTTAAACACCTAAATTCTGCCATTCTTAGTTCAAAATATAGTCTGCCAACCTTGGAAGATATATCCCAAAGCTAGCTAGAGCAAAAATCTTTTCAAATCTTGATGCTTCTACTGTATTTTGGAAAATTCCACTAGATGAGCAAAGCACCAAATTGACAGCTGGACAATACTATGTCAAATGCCTACTGTTTGGGATAACCAGTGCACTTGAAATCTTTCAAATAAAAATGGCACAGTTACTTTAAGGTCGGAAAGGTGTAACTGTTTACATGGATGACATCTTGGTCTATGGATGCTTCTGGTTTGAAATTTAACAAAGAAACGTAAACTACGCCAAACTACCCTCAACTTGCTAGGCCATCAGATTAATGAAGAAGAATGAAACCCAGATCCAGATTAGGTAAAAACTTTTCTGAAGCTGCAGCTGCCTAGTAATATAACAGAACTGAGGCAACTCATGGGCATGATAAACTATCTGGGAAGATACAGAGTTTATCATTTGTTCCCAAGCCACTGAAGGAGCCTACTGAGCATAAAAGTAGCTTGATTGTGGGGCCAAGACAAGAGAAAGGCTTTTGCAGACATCAAGAGACTCCAGTGCTCCAGTATTGATGTTCTTTAATATGTCTAAGCCAACAAATGTTGGGCAGATGTCAGCAGTCATGGTTTAGAATGCGTGTATCTGCAGCAAAAGGGTTCTATTTTAAAACCTTTTGTTCTAGGACATTGACTGATGCAGAGCACAGATATACACACATTGAAAAAGAGTGCCTGGCCTGTGTATAGGCTTGTGAAAAGTATTCATATTTCCTGTGTGGACTAGATTATTTTTGTGTTATTACAGACTACAAACCTTTAGTCCCTTTGATTAATAGCAAAGACTTAGACGAGGTACGCTTGAAATGCCAGTGCCTGCTGATCCAGTTAATAAAGTTTCATGCCATAGCTGATTATGCACCTGGGAAAAGCTTTTTGATAGTGGACATGTTGTCAAGACATCCACTAACTGGTTGACAAGTCTACAGACTTGGAAGAGCACATACAGCATACGAGGATTCAGTGGTAAAGGAGTAGCTTGCATCAGACCAGAAACTAAGAAGATACAGGATGCTGTAGCAAAGGATACACAGCTAGCAACAGTATTTCAGTATACAGTTAGAGGGTGGCCACAGTACATAAGCAGTGTACAGGCTGAGGTCAAGATGCTTTTTACATTCCACAGTCATTTATGTGGTACAGCAGGCCTACTAACTACTTATGGACATCACACTGTTATTCCTTAAGTATTACAGGCAAGATGCTAGACAGAATTCATGATTGACATCTAGGGCTGACCACAATATCAAGAACAGACTAAACAGTTAGTATGGTGGCCAGGAATCAGCTTGGTGATTAAAAGCAAAGTTTCTGCATGTGCATATTGCCAGGTCTTAAGACCCACTCAGCACATAGAACCTTTGATAATACACCCCCTACCAGAAGGCCCATGGAAGATGATAGCTGCAGATCTCTGTGAACGTGAATATCACCAGTACCTGGACAGTTTGAACCAATGGGTAACAGGAACTGTAAAAAGGAAAAACAGACTGTGGTGACTTCTGATCTGATCCCATTGGACAATAAGTATGCTTCTCTGTAACAGTGGGGCACATTGCTGATGTAGAGGGCTCCAGTGCTTCTTCTCTGGCATCTTCTGTACAATCTTCTCAAAAGGATAATGCTTCAGATATTGAAGACACTGGTCCTTCTGGGACCCAAACCCACAAGAAATGATGGAAAACGAGATCTGGCACTAAGACATGACTTTTTCAAACACCTTAAATGGCTTCCTCCTCTAACTTGGCTTTGGCCTCTCTTAATGTGAACAGCATTACATTTAAGAAGAGACTCACCACTATGATATTGTTTTTCAGCAAGACAATAAGCTTGGGACTGTCTTGGACATGAAAGATGTGCAAACTGCCTGGATCTGGGGGCACTTTAACTGGTCCATGTGGGAGGATGTTTAGTGGAGTCAGGATTTGTTTTGCTGCTCCTGACATAATGGTTACTTGTATGGTCGACATCCACTCAGATCGTTCTCTGTTATTTGACATTTCCATAGGTACTCAGGGTTTTGGACTTATCAACATTTATGCTCCCTCAAACTAAAGCTTCCCAGATTGTCTCATATAAACAGATCCAGCCATTTTTGTTCACCACAAAACCAGTGCTGTTTGCTAGGGGCTTCAATTAAAGTCTTTTACGTACTGATAAAGGTACTAAAATGACAAAAGGTGTTTGTGATGCCTCTTTTCTTAAAGATATGCTTGCTCAGTCTGGTCTCCTAGGTGCTCACAGTCATAAAGTTGCCCTTCCTAAACATACTTATTTCCATGGGAGTCTGTCCAGTCATACAGACTATTGGTTCATTTACCTGAACCTCCCTATTTCCCAGGTGGAAGTTGTTCCTGTGGATACCTTGGATCATGGCTTTGTTGGCTTTAAGTTGATGGACTTTGCTGGCATTTTATTAGGCAGAGGTCACAGCGTTTAAATGTCAGTTTACTAAAACACCCACAGGTCTTAGAGGACCTTACCTGATTAGTAGAGGCTAGAAAGTCTGTACTGTGTCTTTGTGACTCGCACTTTCATTGGTGGGAGGACAGCAAAAAAGATTTCCAGGAGTTTTGTAAAAATATTACTCGATGGAGGGAAAGGAAAAATTCCATAACTATATGGTCTTCAGGACACAATAATATCCTTAGATATCCTTGCAAATCACAGGGAGTGGTGATTACTCCACACAAATTTCAATACTCAGAAGAAATATGGTGCAAGATCAATATGACAGGTTAAAAACTTTGGAACTGGAGCAGACATTTGGTATACAGGTGAAAAGCTTTCATGTTAATCCTTTTGATAGTTGCAGTCACTGCACCTCGCATAAATGCATTGGTTTACCTATGCCGAATCGACAATACGGTTGTCGATGTTCAGCATAGCAAGATCCGCGATGTCAACAGGCAAAATTTTGTCTGTCAGACATCGGTGTGTTTTTGAAACTCCCATGTGGGGGGCTGTCCCCCAGCACCCCCCTCCTTCTTAAAATAACTAACTCTGAGTCAGAGTTGTCTAGAAGGAGAGGGGAGGGGCAAAAGTCCGTGAAAGAGAAAATGTTCACCCTCGAGTCCCTTACAGCAACAATCTTGAATCCTGTTCAGATTGTCACTCTGAGGGATTTCACAGTCAGGGTTTCACCGTACAGTCGGCATACCAAATGCATTCACAAAGTTCTGATGGCTACAGGGAACAATATTATGGGTAAACCTGGCATACTTCATGAACTGAACAAATGCATTTTACATCAGTTTGACACTCCCTTTCCTGGCGATATGGAGATGGATGATTTGTTACAAGCTAGACAGTTACCTCATGTCTCCAGACAGCAGGCTTTTGAACTGGTTTCTCTATGCTGTCTCTTGGAGGTAGAGTGGGCTATTAAAGGTTTGAGGGCAGGAGTGGCCCTGGGATATAAAAGGTTACTGGAAGAATTTTACACGTGGCTGTGGAATTATATGCCACAGGAGCTGTTAGATTTATGTAACTCTTTACTCCAAGCACCTGCATTACTTATAGACATGTATTTTTTTTTTATTTAAGAAAGGAGATGAATCAATGCTTTCCAATTGGTGACCTATTACTCTGTTAAACACGGATTTCAAAATCCCATGCCGGCACCCACACCCATCCAGCTGTCTTATTTATCAGCAGTAGATGCCCAGTGCCACTGCTAGTAGCCTCTTCCTGCCTCCCCAATTTAAAATATCAATGTCCCGTGATGCATTTCTTTGCCTGAAAAGAATGGAAACAGCGGAAAAAAAAAAAAAAAACCAAGTCTGAAAATGCGCTTACTATGTATGTGTGAGAACTTGATTTATCTGTTTATTTATTTAGTTTTACTGTTTTTCTACTTTAACTCATGAAATGGCCATTTTGGTCAGTTGTTACCTCTCATTTTCAAGGTAGCCAAGTCACCACCCCACCTCATGAACACTTAACTGTCACATTTTAAATATGTCCTGTAATGGCGTTTGGGGGGGGGTAAACTTTAAAAAAACACATTTCATGGCACACTGACATGGTAAAAAGACAAAGAACCTCAATACAAAAGCATACAGGTAAAGGTTATCCAGAAAGGACACTAGCAACAAAGCCAGGTTTCAAAAGAAATACAAAATCACACTTATGCAAACACCATGAGCATTTACACTGGTTCTACTTTAAGCAGGAACTCATGGTAGCAGAACCAGCCAAATTTTCATGATGATTTTCATATATATCCCATGAAGCTTTGCATCATGGGGTACGTGTGGTTTTATATTGCTTTGAAACCTGGCTTTGATGGCAATGTCCATTCTGGGTAATCCTTGCCTCAGTGCCTTTGTTCTGAGATTCATTGTCCCACCAGGACCCAAACCTGTTAGATCACAGTAGAGCTGACTCATTTTCCCCTGGGAAGAGATAAGGCACACTGACAAATTCTGTGTAGGACAAAACATGTGCCTTTGTCTTCTATTTTTCCTGGAAGCAGTGCTCACATTTCAGGCTGTGGTGTCACCAGTCATCTGGAATGACTTCTTCCACCTTAGAAATATCAGCTAGATTAATTCCCTTATCCCTCCTGAGCACTTGCCCTCGCTAGTGCATGCCTTTGTGATGTCTTGCCTTGATTACTGCAATGCCGTATACCTTGGGGTCAGTGGAGGTATGCTTGGCAACACCTGCAGCTAGTGCAGAATGTGGTTGCCAGGTTGCTGACTGGCCTTTCAAGGATGAGTCACATTACCCCTGCACTGCATGAACTACACTGGCTGCTGGTTAAGTGGCATATCTCCTACAAGGTTGGTCTGCTAACCTATAAGGCCTTATATGGTCTGGGTCCAGGCTACCTGTGTGAACTTATTTTCCCACTTGTCCCCTCTGGTCTGTTATGGAGGCTTCCTGGTAGTCCCCAGGACCAAATTTAAAACATCCAGGAACATAGCCTTCAAAGTCACTAGTCCATTAATTTGGAATTCATTACCGAAGGCCCTGGGGGAGGCCTCCTCAGTGGAAGTCTTTAGTAAACAACTTAAAATGTGTTTTGTTTGCTCAGGTGTTTGGTGCTTGAATTGTTTATTTTGAATGATTTGTTATTTTGTACTTAATTATGTTTTTGGTGTTATTCCTGGATCATGCCTGAAAATAGGCATATTTAATATCTAGCACACTTACCCAGTTATCAAAAAACAAATAAATAAATATTTGCATATAGGAGTTTAATTTTATATCATGATGTTTATTGTTAATTATTACATATTGGAATATTCATTTTGCTATTTCTTCTTTGTACTTATGTGCTAGGCCTCTGGGGAGGGTTACCATAAATAAATAAAACTACTACTTCTACTGTTCTCCCTCTATGTAAATTGTGTGAGAGGCCCTTAGGCACCATACGTTCCAGCTTGTAGAAGGACCATCCTAAATGTTCATGGTAATTTGCATATATACACACATGATGCTTTGTATTATTAGGGTATGTGTGATTTTATATAACACTGACATGATGACACTTATATATGCATGCATGAGGTGGGGTGATGACTTGACCACCCTGAAAATTTTGGGTACAAAATTGGTATAAGTTATGACAAAAATTTAAAACACACATTAAAAATACTAAGTTCATGGCTGTACATAGAAAGCACTTTTCAGGACTTCACTTTTTATACATGCAAGAAAAAAACATGGTTGAGAAAAAGTTTCTCAGTCCAACTCAAACTAAATGTTTAAAGGAGTAACATGGTCATGAAAAATGTACTAAGTCCTAAAAAACTTAGAACTAATGCATATTTTGTGGAGGACCCAAATTTTTTTTCCCATCCTGTTTCATGCAGGGCCCTTTGGGCTCTATGTCAAGCAAGCTAGGACTCCACTTCTGTTCTGTGCAGGGCCCTTGAGCCTAGTGCAAAGTAAGTTAGGATTTAGCTCTTGAAAGTGTTCAGAACTGCCTGCCTCACAAATTAAGCATAGCTGGGGTAGCTGGAGTAATCACCTTAGGGACATAGATGTGTTTAGATATGTCCAGATATTTCACAATATATCTAAAGGTTCTCTCTGGTGGCTCACTGTGGTACTGTAGGTAGGCAGGGAATTTTTCTAGAGATATCACAGAAATTTCAAGTACAGTCATATCTATGGCTGTAACTATGTCAGAGCTATGATAAAAGAAAAAATATTTTTTTGCAAACAGACATTTGCCTGCTGTAGTTTTCAATCCTTAGCGCTGCATTCTTTGTGTGGTGGAGCATCCTGCTTCATGCATTGCCTCCTGCAAGAAACAAGTTTTGATTGATAATCTGCACTGTGATTGTTTCCATTTGTTTCAGATTGTTATGTACTAGTGATTATATGTTTGTGTTTTGTACACTGTATTTATTCTGTTCAACTGGTCACTTGTGATAACAGGCTATCTAACTCATCTTGCTCTCCAGTATAAAAAATGAATAAATGAAATATAAGAAATCAGGACTTAATTCCTGTTTTGAATTCCATGTGAAAAGCAGGTTAGGACTTAGATTGTCTTTTGCACAGGGTCTGAGGGGTCCTGAAAGTTCTCTTTCATGAAACAGGTTTTAAGACTAAGTTCTGGTTTTGCATATGGCCCAAAGGGCCTTGTGTATTCTGCTATAACAAGTTATGACTTTGCTTTTCATTTAAGCAAGGCCAGGAGGGCCCTGCACACCCTTCTTCATGAAGGTAGAAAATGCTATGTGCAAAGACAAAGACAGAGATAGATCATGAATTCTTTAGGACTCAGCTCCTGTTTTGTGCAGGGTCTGAATTGTCCTAACCAAGTTAGAACTTAGTTTCTGTGCAAAAGGGCACTGGTAGGAGCAAGTTAAGCCTCTACATTTGCAAAAAATGAAAAACAAATAATTGCTAAAAACTGCATTAATGCATCTACAGTATTAGAGTTGCAAAACACAAAGCAGACAAATTAAGGGAATGAAAAAGCAATGTTCAAAGTCTCATGATTCTTTGCAAATCAGTACAGTAGTATAGTGCACCCTGGGGTTTTGAACCCTAAATCCCAACCCCCAGCCTTAAGCCTTATGACCGTAGGTCATTGACTTATTCTCAGCTTCACACAGGGTCCTGCACAAAAAAGATTATTATCAGTGTCTACATTGTGCAGTGTCTGCAAGGTGTCGATATAGTGAAATATATAAAAACCATGATTTAAAAAAATAATTTAGAAATACATTTCTAAACTTGTTTTTTTTTATTTTGATTCTTCTTTAGCTTACAGTATTTCATGAGAAACAGTGCAACTTTAACCTTCTTACCTTTCCCTTATATCTTTAATTACATCTTAAACATTATACCCCCCGGCAACCCCTACTCTTTAGCAGACTTTGCAATGAGAGTGTTGTAAGAGAACAAACAAAGGCAAAGATAGAGATAAGTCATGAATTCTGTAGATTTAATTGGAAGGCAAATTATTTAATATGCTATTTCATACAATTGTATCTCTAAGCATGCTACAATCCAGCTGAGGGAAGGGAGAGAGAATGCTGTTAACATAAGACACACAGGGAGTTGCCAATACAGTAGTATCAAAAGCTACATCCCATGATATATCTATAGATATATATCCAGATATATCACAGGAAATAGCATTGAAATGAATTGGGATTTCCTGTAATATAACCAGATAGCAGGACTGCTTACTGGTGCAGCTGTGAAAGATCCTACATGACAGGACACTATATTTGACATGGTACTCACCAGTTTGAAGATGATGGTGGTGGTGGGGGGCGGGCAGTCATGGAACCTTTAGAATCCAGTGACCACAGTACTGCATGGCTCAAACTGGTAGTGGGGAACAATAGTCCCCATCAAAGACCATGGTTCTGAACCTCAAATGAGTGAATTTTGGCTAGATGCAGGAACTAGTTAGAGAGACCTTGGCAGATGTAGACCAGACTGAAGGAACAGAAGAGCAGTGGAGTAGGATAAAGTAGGCACTTCTAGAAGAATACACAGTATTTCTTAGTACTCAGCAGCTGAAAGATGTCGAAACTTTACATGCCTGCAGATCTGACAATTTGTTATAAAACTCCAGCTGCACATAGAAACATAGAACTTGTCAGCAGAAAAGGACCACTTGTCCCAGCAAGTCTGCCCAGATGTTCCCTGCCTATTCTGACCCGCAGACCCTTCCTGGTCTCTGTCAACCTGCCCTCTTCCTGTCTATTTACCAGTATTCCCCTATACCTATCCTATGAAGGCTTGAAGCTCCACACTCTTTTTGCCCTCATTACCTTTGCTAGCAGACTGTTCAGGCATCCACCAATCTTTCAGTGGAGTAGTACTTCCTCACATTGCTCCTAAACTCCTCCTTAACAGCTTCATCACATGCCCTCTTGTCCTAGTACATTTCTTCATCTGAAACAGACTTGCCTCCTGTATTGTGTTCACCACTGTGAGGTACTTGTAGGCCTCTATCATGTCTCCCCCCCCCCAAGGGTGAACATGTTGAGATCCCTCAGTCTCTCCTCATAGGGCTTCTTGTGTAACCCCTGCACCTTTTAGTTGCCCTCCTCTGGACTGCCTCCAACCTATCTACGTCCTTTCTGAGATGTGGCCCCCAGAACTGTACACAGTACTGTAGATGGGGTCTCACCAGTGACGTGTACAGTGGTAACATAACCTCACTCTTCCTGCTTGTGATGCCTCTCCCTGTGCCTTGCAGTTTCCCACTGGCCCTGCCTACTGCCTTGTCACACTGCCCTACCATTTGAGGTCATCAGATATTATGACCCCAACATCTCTTCTTGCTTAGTGACCAACAGCACCTCCTCCCATTTTTATACTTATCTGCTGGATTTTTTTGCCCTAAGTGAATGATTTTGCATTTTTAGGTATTCAGCCCCAGATGCCATACCCTTAACCACTCTTCAAGTTTTCTAAGGTCCCTACTCATTCTACCCCCAGTATCCACCCAATTGCAGGTTTTGGTGTTATCTGCAAAAAAACATACCTTCTTATCCAGCTGTTCTGCAATGTCATGTATGAAGACATTGAAGAGGACAGGTCCCATTAATGAGCCCTGTAGCACCCCACTGGTCACTCTCCCTTCATCAGAGTGAGTGCTTGTTTACCCCCATCCTCTGTCGCCTATCCATTAACCAATTTCTTACTCAGTTTACCACTTTGGATCCCACCCTAGACTGTCCAGTTTATTTATCAGTCTCATATGTGGCACATTGTCAAAAGCCTTGCTGAAGTCCAAGAATACTATGTCCACTGCCCTTCCTTAATCTTTTTCCCTGGTCACCCAGTTGAAGAATTCAATCAGATTCGTCTTGTATGGCCTCCCGCATGAATCCATGCTACTGTTGGCCTTGTAACCTGCTGGATTCAAGATATTTCCTTAGTCTTTCTTTTAAAAGGGTTTCCATTAATTTTCTCACCAATGACGTGAGACTGACCAGTCAATAGTTGCCAACCTCCTTCCTGCTACCACTTTTATGAAATAAGATTACATCTGCTCCCCTCCAATTCTCTGGAACCACTCCTGTTTTAAGAGAACTATTGAATGAGGCATCAGTGGTGCAGCAAGCTCTTCCCTGAGTTCCTTTAGCTCCCTTGGACGTATCCTGCCTTGTCTCATGGCCTTATACACTTTCAGATTAGCAAATCTCTTCAGGATCTTTCCTCATAAAATGGACTTGTGTCCACTTCCCCCATGTTTCTGCTGCTCCTTGGTGGTCTGCCCCCTCTTCCTCCATTATGAAGACTGAGCAGAAATACCTACTCAGGATTTCTGCTTTTTTTCATCATCCTCCTCTGCACAGTCACCCTCTGCTGTTCTCCTTATCTTCACTGTCTTTCCCCTTGCCTTCCTCTTCTTGCTTATGTACCAGAAGAAAATCTTGTCCCCTTTTGCGACCCCTTTGGCTATTCTTTCCTCTGTTTGCACCTTTTCTCCCCTCACTGCATTCCCTGATTCCCTCTGTTTTACCTGATACACCTCCATATCCTCTTCCCTCTGTGTTTCTTTGTGCTTCCTGAATACCACCCTTTTTTCCTTCACCTTTGGGCCACTTCCCTAGAGTACCATAATAGTCTTGTTTCCTCCTTTTGCTCACTTTCTTCACCCAGAGGCTGGTTGCCTTCACTATGCCGTGTCTTGATTTTCTTCACTGATCCTTTACCCCTCCCTGGCAAACCACCCCTGATCTTAGGACATATTCTGTGTTTTACGTGATTTGTGCTACAGAGCATGTGACAGTTTTAAACACTGATAATTTTAAATGAGTAACGTTTTGCAAAAATAACCGAAGGTGTACCTACAACACAATAAATTTGGACAAACTCTAAACTGACTGTTAAATATCACACTTCAACTCTTGAAAGTTTTTAGGAAAATCACAGCAAATTCTATTGTGATAAATGTAAAACAAATTGCTGTATTTTGTCTTCAAAATCTCAAAAACTATTTAGGCAACTTTTTCTTTCAAATATACCAGATTATAAAATATCATAACTTAGAACAAACCATGATGTGGACATTTAATGTAACCTACCTATGAACCTTTATTATGGGAGTGTATGTGCATTATTAAGCTTCCAAAATCGATACAGTCTGTCCATTCAGTTGTTATCTATTATGATGGTATGTAATGTCACAGTAGCAAAGTAAGTGAATATAATAAGGATCATAAGGGACACTAGGTGCATCATGTCCTCCCCTTCCCCCCAACTTCACAAGTAAGGACCAACAATGATGCTGTACAGATAAGATGTGTATTTTACCTAATACAGGAGAGACCTGCAACCTGGTAATTCAGTACTGTGACAGAAGAGTTTTGGGGATCCATCTTGTCCATACCTCCTGCAGCGTGGCAGTGACTATATGCAGGTTGAGTCACTGCCACACTTGACAGCTGAAATGTTACCTCCACTCATTCTGTGTAACCCTCAATGCCATTTCCTCTGTCTCTCTCCCAATAATCTGTCTAGTCCTGCTTTGAAAGCCTCAACAGTGCTAGCTTTCACAATCTCACATGGCAGGCTATTCCACACACTAAACCCCCTCTGTGTGAAGTAATACTTTCTTATGTTTTCTCTGATTTTTGTCCCTCCCCTTTAATTTGAGGGCATGCATTACCACATCAAGAATGTATTTACTCCACCCAGTCTATTCACTTTAGTATTCTAAATCCAGGATCATGTCACCTCTCAGCCTTCTCTAGTCTAGGCTAAATAATTTGAGCATGTTCACCCTCTCTGCATAGCTCTTGTCTATGGATGTGTGTGGTACAGTATATGTATTGTCCTGGACCAAAATAGAAATAGTTTCTAATATACACTCCGTAACTATTTACACAGACATTGTGACTGACTATAAAATTAATCATTTATTAATTATTGGTCACAGTACACAACCTAAAATCCCCAGCTTTAAAACAGACCTTAAAGAGCAACTCTGCATTTCAGCATGCACTATCGTAAATAAGATATAGAGTATGGAAGAGGGCTATTATCAATGGAATTCAATGAATTCCTATCATTGCTGTACCATCATTGTGACATCAAGAGGTTGTTGCACCCGAATCTAGGTGACTTCTACTTAGGTGTGGTACACGCCCTATGTACCTGGTTTCAAATTTGGCTTTCCCCACCCTGACACCTGTTTTTTATTATGTGATTACTGGCAGCTGAAGCTGACTTTTTGCTTGCTCATATAGATCATACCTTCCGGAGATGGTACACCCAAGGCCTCCTACAATTATTAATTCCTTGACACAAAGGAGCATTGTTCTTTTGCTCATCTCCAGTCTCTCTACCATTTAACAAATGGAACATTTTAAATGCCGGCAGATCTGCACCTTCCTTATACACAAAGGCCCTCAAAGAAGCCATCTACCTTAGCCCCGTTGTTGCATATTTATTTTAGACTCCATAAAGGGAAAACAATGGCATCATTTGACTGGGTATTTATATAAAGATTTACAAGAATATTTAAGTGATTCTACACAGTCGGTATTGGATGCCTGGAACAGAGACTTATCCCTGACCATTCCTTATGAGATGTGGTTAAAATACACAACCCCATCTATAAAGGTATCCTCTGCCCCATGTTGGTGTGAATTCACCTGGAAATGCTGTAACAGATATTTTGACACTCCTTCCCAGTTGGCTAAATATCTTCTGCAACAATATGGACACTGTTGAAGGCAATGCAGAGAAATGCTGGCTAACCACATGCATATATTGTGGGCATGTCCAGCTCTTACTTCCTTTTGGCAGCAGGTAATGGAAAGTCTTTACAAATTCATGGGGACTGATGCAGTCCTAACTCCAGAATTGGTCCTTCTTTCAATACCACCATATTGAATTAGATTATGTACTTTGAAGAATTTTAGTAGTATGTAAGAATAACTCTAGACTCAAACTGTCTGACTGAGATTGTGTGGAATGTGTCATTCGTCTACCCCCACAGCTGTGCGCTATTCACCCTCTACTCTTTGTGTCCTCCATCCCTTTTTTACTCCTTCTCTTGAATTCATTGTCTACCAGCACTGTAGAATGCTTGGTATTGCTCGTAAGAGATGGAGGGGGGAAGGGTGGCGAACAGCGGAGGGTGAGTGATCAGGGTCAGCCAATCAGAGTGGTAGGAGCCATGAGACACCCTGGTGTGAAATGGAACTCAGAACGTGGCCCCCCATGCCTGGTTTCCATAACCAAGGGCATGACTGAGTTAAGTCGGTGGGTGGTTTGGGAGGTCCGAGAGGTTCGTCCAACTCGGGCAGTGTTATGCAATGCCAGGTCGGTTAAAAACAAGACCGCAATTATTACTGATACTGTTGAAACAGTTGACCTGACTTGCATCACCGAGACCTGGCTGGATGAAAATTCTTGACCCATTTTGGAAGCTTTAGTTCCAGCTGGGTACTCGGTCATACACCACCCGAGATTTGACCATGGGGAGGGTTGTGGTCTGTTTCAAGACCGAACGTAACCTCATGAGTGTGCAGGTTGAGAAGACTAAGTCATTCAAATGTGCCGTGGTAGCAGGTGTAGGTTGTTGGATCATTCTCATCTACCATCCACCCAGTGACAAGAAACGATTCCTTCAGGAAGTGGCTGACTTCATCGTTGACATGGCATTTGAGTCATCCAGACTGAAGGTTCAGGTTGACCTTAATGCCTGGGTTGATGACGAACTCTCGTAATTTGGTCAGCACTTCCTCCAGTTGATGTCATCTCTGGGCCTGACACAGGTGGTTACCACTGCTACTCACAAACATGGTCATTCCCTTGACTTAGTCTTCCTCTTAAGGATCGCGACTTCTGACTTGGAGGTGGAACCAGTCAGGTGGTCCGATCACTGCACCATAGGGTTGAGTTTTTATACCCCCCGGTAGGCTTACCCCTACAGAGACGGTTAAATACCACCCTTTACAAGATATAAGTTATCAGAGCCTAAAGGCGGTGCTTGAGCTATCGTCCCCCTCATTTACCAGCAATGATCCTGAGACTCTCATGATGGCCTATAACTTGGCCATCTCAACAGCTATGGATTCCATTGCCCCAGTCTGAGTTCACCCTCTCTCCCTTCACCCTCGATCTCCCTGGTTTGATGGGACTTTGAGGGAGATGCGGAGACAAGGTCGAAAGTTAGAGCATTGCTGGTGGAAGTCCATCCTGGATGCCGACCACCTTAGATTGATGGACCGTTATCAAGTCTATCAAACTACAATCTCCCATAAGAAGGCAGAATTCCTGTCCAGAGAGATTGCAGCTGCTCAGAATTGATGAGTTCAGCTTTTTTATACTGTGGACAGACTGTGCAACCCAGCCTGTCTACAGGTATGAAAAGCTTTTCCGCAATTAGAGTGTGATGAAATTGCTCGATTCTTTGCTAATAAGGTGGCCAACATCAGGGCGAGACTCCAGCTGGCACACTCTATGGGTGTTGCTTTTGATCAGTACAAGCTCACTACACCCCGACTGTCTTGGAGTACCTTTGGCCATCCGGAGTTCATAGAGGTCATTTGGATTATCCTGAGTGTGTGCCCTACGTGCTGTAGTTTAGATCATGGACCAACTTAACTAATTTTGGGATGTATTGACGTTATCAGTCCAGTCCTAGCACAGATTGTCTGGTGCTTCCTGAAGTCTGGAGAGTTCCCCTGCTCTCTGAAAGAGGCAGTGGTGACATCTCTCTTGAAGAAAGCTTCCTTGGACCCAGACTGCCATGCAAACTACAGACCCATCTCTAACCTTCCTTTTATAGGGAAAGTGATTGAGAAAGTAGTGGCTGCACAACTGGAAGACCATTTGACCATCCATGACATCTATGAACCACTCCAATCTGGTTTTCATAAGAGACACAGTACTGAGACAGCGCTGGCTTGGGTGAAACAAAGAAACGTAGAAACATAGAATTTGATGGCAGATAAAGACTGTTTGGCCCACCCAGTCTGCCCATTTCCCTGCCTACTGGATAAGCTGCAGATCCTAGTTAACCAGCAGCCTACTCCTTCCTACCCCCAACCCCTAGAATTGCCTTATGACTGTCCCATGCATGCTTGAATTCCACCACTGTTTTTGACTCCACGACCTCCTCCGGAAGGCCGTTCCATCCATCCACAACCTCTCTGTGAAAAAATACTTCCTTAAATTACCTCTGAGCCGCCCCCCCTCTATCTTCAAATTGTGCCCCTTTGTTCTTGCACACCTCTTTTTTTGAAAGATGCTACCCTCTGGACTTTGTTGATTCCTTGAGGTACTTGAAAGTTTCTATCATGTCCCCCTCCCTCCTTTCCTCGAGGCTATACATATTAAGCTCCTTAAACTCTCTTCATATGTCTTCTGGTGCAGACCCTGCACCATTTTAGTTGCCTCCTCTGGACAGCTTCCATCCTGTCTATGTCTTTGCGAAGACTGGGTCTCCAGAACTGACACAGTACTCCAGATGGGGTCTGACCAGCTGTCTGTACAGAGGATAATAACTTCCTGTTTTCTACTGCTGATGCCCTCCCTATGCATCCCAGTATCCCCCAGCCCTCCTTGCTGCCCTCTCACATTGCTTGCCCACCTTTAGGTCATCTGATATGACTACCCCCAGGTCCCTTTCCATTTTTGTTGTTGTTAGTATCTCACCCCACATTGTGTACTCTTCCCCTGAGTTTTTGTTTCCCAGGTGCATTACCTTGCACTTCTTAGCATTGAATCTAAGCTGCCATACATTTGACCATTCCTCTAACCTTGCCAAGTCCCTTTTCATCCTTTCCACCCCCCCTTGTGCGTCAGCTCTGTTGCAGATCTTTGTGTCATCTGCAAAGAGTCATACTTTTCCTTCCAGTCCCTCTGCAATGTCGCTTATAAAGACATTGAAGAGGACCGGTCCTAATACTGAACCCTGTGGCACCCCACTCAGTAACCTCCCTTCTTCAGAGTGGACTCCATTTACTATTACTCTCTATGTCCTATTCTCCAGCCAATTTTTTACCCAGGCTGTCATCTTGGAACCCACTCCCAGGCTAGCTAACTTGTATATTAATCTTTTGTGTGGGACTGTGTCAAATGCCTTGCTAAAGTCTAGGTAGACCATGTCCACAGCCCCTCCCTGATCTACTACTTTGGTCACCCAGTCAAAGAAATCTATCAGATTTGTGTGGCATGACCTTCCCACTGTGAATCCATGCTGCCTTGGGTCCTGTGCCCCTCTGGCCTCTAGATACTCGACAATTCTTTCCTTCAGAAGTGATTCCATCATTTTCCCTACCACTGAGGTTAAACTAACAGGTCTGCAGTTTCCTGCTTCTGTCTTGCTCCCACTTTTGTGAAGGGGAATCACATCTGCTCTCCTCCAGTCCTCGGGTACCACCCCATCCTCCCATGATTTGTTAAACAGGGTAGTCAGTGGTGTCACTAATTCCACCCTTAGTTCTTTTAGAATTCTGGGATGAATCCCATCAGGCCCCATTGCTTTGTCCACCTTCAGTTTTAAGAGTTCTCTCAGAACCCTTTCTTCTGTAAATGGGCTGGTATCAACTTCTGTATCCAGAGTGTTTCTACTGTTTGTTTTAGGTACCTCCCTCTTCCTTTGTAAATACTGAGCAAAAATATTTGTTTAGTATCTCTGCCTTTTCACAGTCACCCTCTGCCCACCCTCCCTCCCCTTTATTAAGCCTCACTATCCCTCCTTGGTCTTCCTTCACTCCTGATGTACCTATAAAGGTTTTATCCCCTTCTTAACTGAGTTGGCTATCTTTTCCTCAGTTTTGGCCTTTGCTGTTCTGACTGCCTTCCCAGCTTCCTTTTGCTTTAACTGATACAGTTCTTTGTCCTGCTCCTTCTGTGATTCCTTGTACTTCCTGAAGCTTTCTTTTCTCTTGAACCTTCACTGCCACTTCCTTTGAGAACCATAGTGGTTTCTTACATCATTTAGTTTTGTTTATTTGCTTCACACAAAGGCTTGTTACCTCTGTGATGGCAGTTTTTATTATTCCCCATTGTTCTTCCACCCCTCCTTCCTGCCCATTTGCTAGTGCATTCCTTAGGCACTCACCAATTTTGGCAAAGTCAGCCCTCCTAAAGTCCAGTACCTTTGCCTTTGTATGGAGCTCAATGATCACCTGATGGCCAGAGATTGGAAGAACCGCTCCGTCTTGATTCTTTTAAATTTATCTTCAGCATTTGACACTGTGGACCATGAGGTATTGTTGAGCAGTCTGAGGTTCATCTGTGGACTGTCAGGAACAGTCTTCAGGTGGTTTACATCATTCCTCATGGGTAGATCACAGAGAGTGGTGTCTGGGGTTTATTCCTCAGATCCTACTTCTCTGTCATGTGGGGTACCTCAGGGCTCTGTTCTTTCACCCATGTTGTTTGCAGTGTACATGCTGCCCCTCGGAGACATTGTAAGAAGGTATGGGCTGAGATTTCGCTACTATGCTGATGATACCCAGCTCTACCGGTCTTTTGCACCCAACCAGAATGGAGCTGTCTCAGTCTTTAATAACTGTCTGAAAGAAATTTCAAGATTGGATGGATTCCAGTTGGCTAAAGTTGAACTCGGATAAAACTGAGGTGTTGGTCGTGGATCCGGGTCATCGGATAAGGGGGTCGGGGGAGGTTTCACCCTCGGGAATTTTTCTCAGTGGCATCTCACTCCCAGCCTCTGAACAGGTGCGTAACCTGGGGGTAATTTGTGATGAAGGGCTGATCTTGCATTCACAGGTGTAGGCTGTCATCAAAACTTCCTTTTACCATCTTAGAAATATCGCCAGGATTAGGCATCTTGTTCCATCTGATGACTTTCCTACATTGAGCCACGCCTTTGTTTCCTCGCACTTAGATTATTGCAATTCCCTTTACCTAGGGTTTCCTGGGGTTGAAATCCATCACTTGCAGCCAGTGCAGAACGCAGCAGCCCAGCTTTTGGTGGGATCTTCATAATCCTGTCATATTTCACCAGTGCTGCGTAAGCTGCACTGGCTGCCAGTACAGTGGCGGATCACCTTCAAAGTCACTCTGCTGACTTTTAAGGTCCTACACAGACTGGGCCCAGACTACCTGAAAGAGCTCCTGATTCTCTACTGCCCTGGATGATCACTCCGCTCAGCCAGCGAGGGGCTGATAGAGATTCTAAGGGTATGTTTAAAATCGTCCGGGACAAGAGCTTTTGAGTTTGTAGCCCCTAGCCTTTGGAATTCTCTACCCCATCGGATTTGGGAGTGCACAACTGTGGAGGGATTTAAACAATCATTAAAAACATATTTGTGGCACCAAGCTTTTGATAATTGAGCCTCTTGTTTTTTATGGATATCTGTATGTTTTTATTGAAGCCTGTTATGCTTTATACTGTTATTGTTGTTTTAAAATGTGAGGTGCCTTGGCTTTATATAAGGCGCCATGTAAATAAATATTATTATTATATATGTTTGACATCTAGTTCCATGTCATATATATATATATATATTTATACAATGGGGTGGGAGTACCACAGTGACAATAAAACATGTTATTTTCACTGGAGTGAGATATCCGAAACTAACGTCAGTGGAGTTAAAATATCTGCCATTTATACATATCCCTCTGACGTTAGCTTCACTACCATTTGCACTCCAAATACAATCTACTCAGAATCCACTTCCCTAAATCAAATCACGGTTCACTTAATCTATACGTTTGCATATCAAAACACGTGCATGTTAAAACCATCTAGCTAACAATAAAAACCTCGGTCTCCCTCATGTAAATCTACACAAACTGAGCAGAAGCTCCATTAAAAATCTCTTCTCTGCTGTCCAACCTGGGAAAAACATCTGTTAAAAGCAGTTTTCGGCAATGCATTTCTACCTGCCAAGCAGAAACACCGTGGCTTCATCAGAAACCTGAATTTGAAGGAACCAACTTACTCTAATGTAAAGTCTCAAATCTGCAGACTCCCCAATATTATATGGCACTGATTTCCCTATCGGTAAAGAAGGTTATTCTCCATCATTGGAAAGATGATGGAGATATTTGTACTCGGAATGGCTCAAAGAATTATTGGCCAATCTCAGGATGGAGAAAATGTTGGCAAGTCTAAGTAACAGAATGAATAGATATATGAAAATTTGGGAACCTTTCCACATGCTGCTTACCAGTTAGTATATTTTATGCTGCCATCGAAGTTAGTGTTTGATTATCCATCTGATAAGTTTGAGCTGTACTGATTGGGGAGGGGTTTTGTATGGGGTGGGAGTGGGTTTGGGGGAGAACAACTCCAGTATATGCAGTGAAAGCTGTTTCTAGTTTCATTTACAATCCAAATTATCATGATTGGATCTGTTCTTTCTGTGTGTAAAATAATAAACTGTGGTTTGAAAAAAAAATCTGCAGACTCCCAAGAAAATGGCAACGTGAAAGATCTTCTGATTTGGACTCTGATTAGCAAAGCAGGACAAATTGGAAGATGCACTGATGCAGCCAACAAAATAAATTTATTTACAATGCAATACCACCTCATATCATGCTTAGAAGCACATGCTTTTCTCTTAATAAAACACACAGTTTCTCCACAACAAAAGTCTAACACTTACAGGCAACAAGTAAAAGTTGCTTCCGAAAGGAAATGTTTGTCTTAACCAGCGTCGATAAACAATAATGAAGCGGACCTAAAAAAAACTGTAAAAAACTACACCAAGCACCATTAACGTATATAAAATAAACCTTACACCCAAAAACAAATAATAACATGAAAATATACTAAACATTCACCGCCATACCATTATTCCCGATCCATTTCTGTATCACTTCCACTAATGAAGTCCCACCCTAAAAGACAAACCAACCAATAAAAAACTACTACAAACCAAACAACTACCAATCACGACCAGAGTTCACACACCATTCATAAAATCTCACCCACCACACTTTAAAGATGCAGTATACAAATGTAATCTACAAAACATATATGAAAGGAGCTCCTACCCCATAGTATAAACTACACACATGATGTGCAGATCATGTGATATGCAAAATATTCTCACTCCTGCATCCTGAGCTATGGAAACTCTCACTCGTGCCTTCGGCACTCATGAATATCCATAGCTCACTCTGCAGGAGTGAGAATATTTTGCCATATCACACTCCTACCCTTCATGTATCCCATATATATATGCTAGATCAATCTCTTGATCTTAATCTTCATGTACAGTCTGTTTGCAGAGATGTCAACTCCAAACTGGGTGTTGCATATAAGACTAGTTATATGCTCATGTATCAGCTAAAATGGCCATTGAGAGAGGGATTCTGCTCCCTACCGTAACCTATGGGGCTTCCTTATTGGGGGCTGCTCATAAAACTGACCTACTCAGATGGGATATTACGTATAACAACATATGTCGCTATGCCTCTTCTGCTCCTCGGCTTAAACACCACTGTCAGCTTTATAATGATCTTGGTTGGCTGTCTCCGTCAGCTAGAAGGAAATACTACTTTGGCTCTCTTATTGAATCGATAATTCAAAATCAAACCCCTAGGTGTCTTGCAGCTATGCTTGTTCCTCAGGACACACTCCATGGTCTACAATCAGCTGACAAATCCTTTCTGAATTTGCCAAGGTGCCGCACAAGGAAAAGAACTGTTGCATTTGAACATGCGGCTTCACAGCTGTGGAATTCCCTTCCCCTCGACATTAGACTTTCTAGCTCCCACACACTCTTTAAGAGAAAACTTCTTTCGAATCTGCTGATTGCTGATATCTGTTCCTGCTTTCACCCTACCTAATGACGGATGTCTCTGGCCATGCAATAGTATTTCCTCACCTCTATATAACCCTCTTACTGCCTCAGCCTGCCCCGGCTCTCTTTCCCTGCCCATATACAATCTTGCACTGCAGGCATCTCCCTTACACTTACCTACACTCATATAATCTAATTTCATGGCTTGCTCCCCTCTTCCTCACTTACCGACCTTTTCCTGAATGACACCCCCTGCTCTCAATGGTTCTTTCTTCCTTTTGTATTACCTGTTTTTGTTTTTGTGTACCTTGTTTCTCTTCATATGATATGCCACTTGAAAATTTATTGTACAAGGTCCTCTCTATTCATTGCATAGATAGGCACCTATGAACTTATGAATGGTCTACTCTGTATGTCCCTGATATATTGTATCCACTTTAACTCATTGTATGTAAAGCGCTTTACTGTGTATGTTCAGATATATTGTATCCTCACTAACTCATTGTATGTAAAGCACTTATAGTTTGTAATCCTGTTAAGTTTCTGCATGTCTGTACTCTCCGGGTCATGCCTGAAAATAGTCATTTTATGGTTAGTGCACTTACCCGGTTAACAAAAGCTAAATAAATAAATATATATAGATACATATATACTATATGTGCATTATACTGGCGCAGTTACGCTAGTATAGTTAGGGTGAAATGGCACTTCTATGTTAAAGTAACTAAAAATGGTCTAAAAAAAGTCACTAAAAATACCACCAATGGCTTAATCTGATTCAAGGTCAGTTGGCATTCATCTGCATCCTCCTCCCCCGGGTCGTGCCTGAAAATAGATAGGATTTGTCTAGTGCACTTACCTGGTCAACAAAAACTAAATAAATAAAATAAAAATAAAAAAGTCCAATCTTTGAGCCTTAATAACTTTGGTGCCGTTAAATGGATTTGTATGAAATGTGGTATGCATAATCTCTTGGGGATGGTCTCATGACCTGACAAATTACATGAGAATTTGTTAAGTGGTTTCTGAGATATAAAGTGTTGAAAAAACAGAAAAATCTATTTTTTTAAAACATTTATTTGCTCACTTTTATCCCAGGAATGTCTTTATGTTGTGGTCTGAAATTTTCAGGATAGAAAGTCTTTGGGTCACAAATGTGCCTTTTGAAGGTTTGGTGAAAAAATATTAAGCTGTTCAAAAGTTATGACATTTTTAATTTTCCAATTATTTCCTATGGGAACATTTATAAGTCAGGCACAAAAAATAATTTTTCACACAATAGGAGTATTGTGTGAAAATTACTAGTTTATTTTCAGCTACCATCTTGTTTTGAAGCTGAGCGAGTATGTTGAAGTACCGAAGGTTTTAAACACTAAAACATCAAAAAACAGCTAAAGAGAACCTCTTTAGGTATTTTCTGATGATTTTTTCGTGTTTTAAGCTGGACCCAAAGAAGTTTTTTTCTTGTGTGCCAGCTTATACAGAGAATGGTTGGAATCCATTCTCTGTATGAGAAGCACAGTATTTTCTTGACTTCTGCAGCCACAGCTAGAACTCGTGCTGCCAGCTATAGAGTCAAGGAAGACCCGTTTAGTGCTCTTTGTGCGCATAATATGTAGTGTGTACTGGGCATACTGGGAGCCCACCCCAGTGTGCCCAAATGTATTATTTCGTTAAAAAACCTGTGAAAAGAAGAAAACCATCCCCAAGGTCTTACAGTAATTTAGATGCAGGATCCTGCATTGAAGTACTGTAATGTGCCGCATAATGCTTTCCAACACAGGGTGCCCAATCCCTGTGTTGGCATTGTGCACACGTTACTACAGAACTGTATCCCCCCCACTATTCTGGCACACTGGGAGCCCACCCTAGCACTCCCAGATACAATATTGTTTTATTTCTGACATCGGGATATCCACTCCTGATGTTAGATGTCTCTTCCCACCACCATCTTTCATTGCTGATGGAGGTGCCCAATCCTCCTGTTGGCATAATGTATGCCCCCCAACTCAAGTGGCACACTGTTATCCCACCTCAGTGTGCCCACATTTTTTTTCTTCCTATAAATGAAGAAAACCATACCCTGAAGTCTTTTATTTTTATTTTTTGACCTGTAATGAAGAAAACGGTCCATTGTCCCCCTCCCCATCCTCATCCTCCCTCTGTGCAGCCACCTCCCCTCATCCCCCTCACCCATTCTTACCATCTGGAGGTTGGGAGCCACAATCTTATCTGGAACAGGACACATCTGCACTCTTCAAAGCCAAACTGCGAACTCAGGAATCAAGATAAGTCGTATAATGGAAGTCAATGGGGGAAGGGGTTCAATTTATGTTGTTATCTCAGTCAATTTTAGGGATTTTTGCACCAAATTTTCAACATGGGGTTCTTGGAACCCCATCTCATGAACATGTCACTGTCATTTTGTTTCTTGTCCTGCAAACTGATTTTGTGGTCACTGCGCAGAATCACCTCTTGGGACAGATTCATGAAATGACAGTGCCACTGTTCATGAGGTGGGATACCAAAAAGCCAATGTTGCAAATTTGGTGAAACAATTCCCCAAAATTACTGCATTACAAGCATGCATTGCGGAGTTTCTATACATGCACGTAACTTTGCCAATTTTTTACATTTTCTCTTTGGATTTTTGACATTGCCATTTTTTCATATCTCCTTATGAAAAGTACAGCTCTCATTTTGTACATCCTGCCCGGAATGTATTTTCACACCTGTGGTGCAGAATGGCACGGTCGCTGTGTGAAATCAACTTTTGGAATGGATTAAGAAAATCACAGTTGCACTGTTCATGAGGGTTGGTCCCATAATGCCAGTGTTGAAAATTTGGTGAAAACTTTCCAACGAATGACCGCATTATGAGCGTGCATTGTACAGTTTTTACGCGCACTCATAACATTGCCATGTTTTCATATTTTCACTCCAGATTTTTAACATTGCCATTTTTCCACACCACCTCCTGAACAGTACAGCTTTAATTTTTTAAATCCTACTAAAAATGTTTTTCAACAACTGTGGCATAAAAACGGTATTACAGTTGCGCAGAATTACATTTTGACAGTGATTTGAAAGTTTGTTGTACTGGGTACATGTGGTCAGGTGCTAAGAGCATACCTCTCAACTGTCCCTGATTTTCAGGGACGTCCCTGATTTTGCCTCAGAATTTTCTGCTGTCCCTCATAAAATTTGTGTTTTTGTAACAAAATAGTGGGGATTAAAAGCACAAAATAATATCAAACATTAAAATTACAGACTTGTTCTTCTTCAGAAAATGTATCTTAATACAAATCCCCTTATTCTATCAGCTTTCTAAGTGAATAGTACCAGTTTTTAAGATGTGTCCCTGATTTTGGGTCTTTGTCCCTGATTATTTTAAGCCTTGTCCCTGATTCATGAAGCAAGAGGTTGAGAGGTATGGCTAAGAGGGTTATGTAAAACTTTGGGGTGAAAATTATTTGAGATGGCACAGTTATGACTATTTGTTACAATTTCACTATGCCTGCTCATAACTTAACATGTGGAAGCACAGGGGTCTGAGACCACTGTGTTTCCACAGCTAGATACATATGTGCATCTGTTGAGGGATGGGACTCCCACTGTGACATATGGACACTGTTATATTATTTGGATGAAGGGATGGGAGCGCAGGTTCAGACCTTGCACTCTCTCTGTCACATATGGACACTGTTTTGCTATCTGGATGGAGGGAAGGGGAATGCATGGTCCAAAGGACCCTGCACTCTCATTGTGATATATGGACAGTATTATACTATCTTGATGGAGGGATGGCTGGACCCTGCACTCCCACCGTGACATATGGACACTGTTGTACTATCAAGATGGAGGGATGGGAGTGCAGGGTCCAAAGGACCTTGAGCTCCCTCAGTAAAATAAGGATACATTTATATGGCTCTACAATGCTGGTTCGACAAGTATGTTGTCGACCGACACCACAGCAATGGATTTATGTCAGCTGCAAGTTGTGGTAGACATAAATCTGGCAGGAGACCCTGGTCTTTTTTCTATCAGGGGGCTTCTCCCCCTGAACCCCCCAATGTGGGGGCTCTGGCCCCGCCCCCCCAACTAAAGGATTCCAACTCTGAGTTGGAGTTGGTTCAGGAAGGGGGTGCAGGACCAGGAGACAGAGTGCTGGGGGTCTTAGGCAGACCATTACAGTGAACTGTCGATGTTGTCAGCATCTAGGTGTTCACTGTAATGATGTCACCATACAGTCGGCATGCCGATTTATACTATCCGAAAAAGAAGGGAAAGTCTTTGCAAAAAACATTGTTAATGCATTAGTTAGGGTGAATACCACAACAACGACACCAGGGAAATGAAGCATTAGGGTTTCCAACCTTAATTCCTCACCCTCCACACACTAACAGGCGTCAGGGTGTGCTAATGGGTCATCAGGCCTAACTCTCACCCCATTGTCCTATACTGTAGCGTGTAATCTTGTTTATATGTGGAATGGAGTGAGAGTTGGGCCTGATGACCTAATAGCACACCCTGATGCCTGCTGGTGTGTGGAGGGAGGCAGATAGGAGTGGGGTGGTGGTGGGAACCTTGGGGTGTGGCATTGGGTTGAAAACCCTAACGCTTAATTTCCCTTTTGTTGTTGGGGAGTTCACCTTAACTAATACATTAACAAAATTTTTGCAAAGTATGTATATATATATATATATATATATATATATATATATACACATATATATTAATTGCAAACAAACTCTGTTAATGCATCAGTTAGGGTTGATAGTACCAGACAGCATTGCCAGATCATTCTCATGTACTGACCTCCAGGATACAGGAATGAGTTTCTACAGGAAGTGGTGGACTTCATCCCTGACTTGGTGCTGAAATCACCAAGACAGGCTGTTCATGGGGACTTTAATGCCTGGGTTAATGACAAATTCTTGCTTTTAGAGTAACAGTTCCTCCAGCAGATAAGCCTACTGTGTCTGCCACTGGCTGTTACCACTGGCAGCCTCCAGCACTGCCACACATTGGACACAGTCCTCTTGGTGGGTCTTAACATAAAAGAAATCAAGACTAATCTGGTTGTTTGGTCAGATCATCATGCCATGTCATTCCTCTGTCGGGCTCTTCGTTTATCCCCCCAACCCCGGAGATGGTCTCATACTGTCCTAAAACTAATCTGGAGCCTTGCAAATGTTTGACAGTACTGAACTTATGAAGCATGATGGCACCATGTGCTGAGTGGGTCAAGTAGTCCATGAAGGGCTACAACAAGGCTTTTGTGTTGTCCTTGACTCGCTGGCATGTTAATGTTCATTCCTTGATATTCAGCTGCAGCTGTCTATGGTATTGTGACGAGCAGAGTTGGTTGAAGACTCAGGAATGAAGTTTGAAGCTTTCTTGGCAGAAGTCTCACTCATCAGAGGAGCAATTGGTGCTGAAAACTCATTATGGTGAATATCAGTGGGAAATCACTCTGAAGAAGACAGAGTTCCTGTCAAGGGTGATTACTGACCAGCTCAACTTTTTCATACTTTAGACAGGTTGCTTAGTCACCTGTTTGTAATCCAAGAGAGTTTCTCAGCTGAAAAATGCAATGAATTGAATTGGTTCTTCCTCAACAAAGTATCCTCTGTCCATGATGGGATTGCCTCAAGGGGCCTGTCGCGGGTCATCAGTACCATGCTGGAGATGGACTCGGGTGATTGGCTGTCTTCAGCAGAGCTTTTGTCAGTTCTGGATTAAGAGGTGTTCTGGGTGAGCTCAGGACTGCATCTCACCTACTGTTTATTGGACCCAAGGACCCCTTGGCTGCATATTGGCTGTGGGGAGACCTGGGCAGCACTACCCCATAGGCAGAGTGACCATCCTGCCCCCACTTTGTACTGATTGAATTCAGCAGAGCACTTAACTTGTCTCTTCATTGGACCACAAATGCCAAAATGCTATTGGCCAGGTACTCCAAGCTCTGCAGCGCTGCCCCGTGTGCAGAGGGTCCATCCTCCCTACAATGCCAAAATGCTATTGGCATTATCTGATTGTATTTAATGGTACAGTTTAGTCTTTATCTTTCTAGTTGTGCTAACAGATCTGCAAGTTTGTCCTTTAGTCTGGGCCAGAGTCTTGTAACATTATTTTACAATGAGGAAATATTTTAGTCATGAGTGATATGATTGCCGAGTGCTTAAATTCATAGTTATTTATTTTTATGTTAAAATAAATATGTAACGCTTTATTTCATAAGTTCCCAATCTCCTATGCTCTGGGAGCTGTACAAATAAGAAGAGGTGCAATAAGCAGCAAACAGCAATAAAACAATTATTAGTGACAGATCACGACAGATCACAACAAAACTCTATAAAGAAATCAACAAAATAGCAATTCAGCAGTACAAATCTTAAAGCTTATATAACTAGGTCCCAAATGCTTCTCTGAAGAAATGTGCCTTTAGACCCCGCTTGAGCACCTCCACTAATGGGACCTCCCTCAAGGATCTTGGAAGAGAGTTCCAAAGGCCGAGCCGGCCACCTCAAATGCACAGTTTCTCAAGGTTTTCAGCTGGGCCTTGGAACCACTAGGAGGCCCTAAGTGGAGGAGCAGAGTGAGTGCATAGGGCACACAGGAGTTAGAAGACCACTCAGATAGCTAGGGCCCAAACGATATAGGATCTTATACATGAGCAAGCCCACCTTGAAGGTGATTCTCCTTCTCACTGGCAGCCAGTTCAGATCATGCAAGACCAGGGTCACATGGCAATACCTCAGAAGGCCGTCAGCAACCTGGCCACTGTGTTCTGCACCAACTGCAGGTGACAGAGAATCCCTCCATTCACCCTGAAGTACAGAGTGTTAAAGTAGTCAAGTCTTGAAGTAACAAAAGCATGCACTAGTAACGGCATTAAGGCTTTGATCTGGGCAACATTCCTTAGGTGGTAAAAAACACTCCAGACGATGGATGACACCTGAGTCTTAAGTGACAATCCATTGTCAAAGATGACACCCAGATTCTTCAGCTTAGTAGAAGCTGCCAATGGGGTAGGGCCCAGGAATAACTCTGTTCCCATCCTGGCAGTAACCACATCATACCAGCTACCAGACTCAATCACTAGTATCTCTATCTTGTCAGAATTGAGCCTCAGCCAGTCAGAGGACATCCAGTCTTGGATCTCAGCCAGACATTTGTTAAGCACCTCCACAACATCACTCTTCCCCAGAGCAAAAGACATATGGAGCTGGGTATCATCTGTATACCAGTAAAAACCTAAGCTGTATCATATAATTAACCCACCCAGGAGAAGCCTGTGTACTACAAACAATATAGGCAACAGGATCAAGCCCTGTGGAACTCCTCAAGGAATGGGCATCGGGCAGGAGGAGAAGTTCCTCATCACTACCCACAGCTTCCTGCCTGTGAGAAAGGACTCAACCCAGTTGATGACAGTATCAGTGAGTCCACAGAGTTCCCTAAGGGGATCCAGCAGCACTACATGGTCCACAATGTCAAAATCTGAGGAGAGATTGAGGAGAATGAATATCAAATGGTCCCCTATATCTCTCACCCTGAGGAGATCATTCTGCACCCTGACTAATGCCATTTCGGTGCTGTGCCTTGACCTAAATCCAGACGGGAATGTCTCACAAATGTCATAGGCTGCAAAGTGTGCCTCAAGCTGCAGAGCCACTACTCTCTCAACAACCTTACCCAACAGTGGGAGGTTGGAGATTGGTAAATCATTTGCTAAGATGTCAAGGTCGAGAGATGGTTTCTTTAGGAAGGGCTTCACCAGCACCACTTTCAAGGCATCAGAAAAAAAAATCCCTCTATAAACAAACACCAGTTGATCTTGGTGAATAATAGACCAACATACACAAAACACATCCCATTAAGAGATAAGTCGGGCCTGTTTAAAATGAGCTGCTGGGATTATAAGTGGCAGCGCTTTGTATAGGTAAAGACATCTGGGGAGCACCATCATTTTGCTGGTGTTTAGCCATCCTATAAGAGTCAATGGGAGATTCTTCCAGTGCTCACACTTCTCTGTCATCTTGTGAACCAAAGGTCCGTAGGTCATAGCATAGAGAGCCCCAGTCTTGCTGCCAGCTTGATGCCCAGATACTTCAAGGAAGTTACCATGAACAGGCTCCCCAGCACTCAGGAAAGTAGGGGGCATCCAAGTCTTTCTATGGGAAGGAGCTCGCTCTTGGCCAGTTCACCTTATGACTGGATATTGCACCATATTCTTCCAATAGGGCATGTACTGTAGGTAAGTCTCCAGCCAGTTCCTGCAGGTATAGAAGAAGGTCGTTAGCGTATAGAGCCACCTTGTGCTCCCTACCCCCTCCCTTAAATTCATGTATACTTTTTTCTTGTTTAATAGCTACCATAAGCAGTTCCAGGGACAGCAAATGTAGCAGGGGAGACTATGGGCATCCCTGGTGAGTAATCCTGGTGAGTCAAATTGAAAGGCCTAGTCAGTTCACCATTAATCACCAATTGAACCATAGGGAGGGTGTACATAGTCTTCACCCACCACAGGAGCTGCGGACCTATTCCCATTCTGGTCAACATCTCAAACATGTACCCCCACTCCACCTGGTCAAAGGCCTTTTCTGCATCAAGGGCCAATATTGCTGCCCCATGTCCCTTAGCTCCTCATCCCCATCTATGTATGATGTTCAAGGTCCATCTAATATTATGCTTCCTGTGTCTTCCCTTGACAAAATGTGTTTGGTCTGGTTGGATCAGTGAGGGCAGCATTGGTCCCAACCAAGTGGCCACCACCTTAGCCAGGATCATGTAGTCAGCTGTAAGCAAGGAGATGGGTCAGTATGACCCACAGACTGTAAGGTACTTCCCCTGCTTAGGTAGAACTGTTATAATAGTTGAATGGGTAGAGGGTTGAAGCACTCCCTTCTCCAGGCTCTCCCCCAGCATACCCACAAGAGGATCCAGCAGTTGAGCCACAAATGGTTTAAAAAATGTATTGGCAATCCATCTGGTCCTGGGGCTTTACCACTCTCCAGGGATTTGATGGCTTGCTTGACCTCCTCCCTTGTCAGGGGGGGAGTCCAACCCCACTGATTCTTTCCTTGGTAAGTGAGCAGGCTACTCTTGGCAAAGAATCCCTCTCTCTCCCCTCCCCTCTCTTACCACCTTCTCCCACCTTACCACACACTCTCACATGCACCATCCCCAGGTCCTCAGCTCCAAAGCTTTAATGCAGTGTGACAGTGCTCCTCCTAGGCTGCTCTATCCCCATGCTCCTTTCACTAACCACTGTCTCCCTATCATCCATTTCCTTTCTCTCTTGCACTTCCTTATGCCATATAGCACTTAGCATTAAACCCTTAATGAAACTCATAAGAAACTTGTAGCTGTTTCTATGTTTTTGCTACTTCCTGTACTGATGATTCAACTATGTCTGTATTCGTACTGTGAATTCAGTTATGTACTGATATTTCAACTATGTCTGTAGTTGTACTGTGAATTCAACTATGTCTGTATTTGTGCTGTTTAACAGACATGGCCCCTTTGTAAAAGAGTTCTTACTCACAGGTTGTTTCTGAAATTCTGGTAAATAAAAAAACATAAAATAGTATTCCTCCAGGTGTTGGGCTATAGGAGTGACTTCTGATGTGTACAATGATCTATAGAAGTCACTGAATTCTGCCCCTATTTGCTGGATGATAGGGGTCAGAGGAGGTGCTTTAGTGCAAATTTGCCCAATTGTCCTTTCCCCTTCCCGCTTCTTAAGCTGCCTTGCCAGGTATTCACCCCCCATCACCATCAAAGTATGAGCCCGCCGGCGACAGTAAGCTAGTTCACTGCAGTGTCACCATGGTCATTAGGTTGTACTCACACTTCAACAACTGGACCAGTATAGGGCAGGGGTTGGCCTGTTCTTATGGGCAGTCTCATACACCTCTGCCTTACCCCTAAGCCTCTCACACTCCTAAGCATTAAGTTTTTATCTTGAGGGCCAAAAAGGCTATCACCTACCCCTGAAATATGCTTTAAGGGCCTCCCAACAGGTGCTATTTGAGGTGTCCCCTTTACAGTTGTTCTGCAGGAACTCCCCGGTGGTCGCAATCATGAATTATACAAAGTTGGCATCTTTCAGGAGTAGTGGATCCAGTCACCACGGTCGGGTCAGAGGGCTCTCCCTGCCCCATTGTCAGAGGGGCAACCAAGTAGGCATGGTCTGAGACCAGAATCGGGGAATATTTTGTTCCTCTGATCCCGGAAATCAAGGCCAGGCTCACCAACAGCTGATCCAACCTGGCGTAGGATTGGTGCGCATGGGAATAGAAACTGTAATCTTTGTTGGTCGAGTGCTGGTGGCTTCAGATGTCTATGAGGCAGAAGGTGTTCACCAGCTCTTCCAGAACCTTAGCATGCCTAGTAGGCTATACCGGCTTGGGGTTTGACCTATCCAACACAGTTTCCCTGACACAGTTATACTCCCCCCCCCCCTCAGGATCCAAGGACCGGGGAGCATGGCCATGTCCAGCTCAAGCTTCTGATAGAACCCAGGATCTTCCACATTCGTGACATACACGGAGCCTACTGACATGGAGCCTAGGCCTTCAACTGTGATGTGAGCCAGGGTATATCTCCCTCCGGAATCCCACACCTCTTTATGGATTTGTGACCTCACCCCCCCCCAGTGGCAACCAAATCGCAATCCCTCCGGCCTTAGAGGAGAAACTGGATGTGATCCACCGCCCCCCAACTAGTCTCAGTTTTGAGCGCCTCCTCCCGTGACATGCGTGTTTCCTAAAGGAGGACCACCGGCAGCCTTGCCCGTTTTACCTCAGCCTGCACCTTCTTCCTTCTGTATACTGACTTTAACCCATTAACATTCCATGTGGCAACATTTATTAAATCAATCTTTTTCATATTGTAACTTGTGCACTTTACCAACATCATTCCCTGTTATGGCTTCTTTACTTATACTAGTGACAACTGTATATGAAAAACTGTACATTGCCCCTGATCTTAACTAAAGCACAACTGTATGTCCCAACAGCGTTCCCCCGCCTCCCCACAGAATCCATGACAATGCAGCCCCAAAGCTTCATACCCCTCCCCTCTGACTGGGCCCCAACCTGATTCATTCACAAAACTGAACTGTCATATCGGTATGGGCTACGCCCATTGGCTCTTTCTCTGCACCAATGGGCGTGCCTCACCGGCAGTCAATCGGCAGGCGCAGGGCGGCAGGCGGGAGGGATGCTGCCACCGCCAGCTGTGGGGTGGGGGGGCCTGGGTGGGTGGGAGGACACTAGCCACCAGGGCAATGTTGGGGAATTTGTGCAGCATTTACATCCCGCGATCGGGATGTGCCACTAGACCACCAGGGCTTAATTCGGGGGGATTCTACACAACTGCCCGCGATCGGGCTTTTCGGTCCACTGGACCACCAGGGATATGTTCGGGGGGGGAGCCACATAGCAGTCTAATGATTACTACTATCCATACTAGCTTACATTCTGTGCATAACATAGAAACATAGACTTTGACGGCAGATAAGGACCGCTTGGCCCACCTAGTCTGCCCATTTCCCTACCTACTGGATAAGCTGCAGATCCTAGTTAACCAACAGCCTACTTCTTCCTAGCCTCCACCAGAATTGCATTATGTCTGCCCCATGCATTCTTGAATTCCCCCATTGTTTTTGACCCCCTGACCACCTCAGGAAGGCCGTTCCATGCATCCACCACCCTCTCCATGGAAAAATACTTTCTCACAGTGCCCCTGAGCCATTCCCCCTCTATTTTCAAATTGTGTCCCCTTGTTCTTGCACATCTCTTTTTCTGAAATATGCTACCCTCTTGGACTTTGTTGATTCCTTTGAGGTACTTGAAAGTTTCTATCTTGTCCCCCACTCCCTCCTTTCCTCAAGGGTATACATATTAATCTCTTTTAGTCTCTCTTCATATGGCTTCTGGTGCAGACCCGGCACCATTTTGGTTGCCCACCTCTGGACTGCCTCTATCCTGTCTATGTCCTTGCAGAGATGGGGTCTCCAGAGCTGCACGCAATACTCCAGATCGGGTCTCACCAATTGTCTGTACAGAGGGATAACAACTTCCCGCTCTTTACTGGTGATGCCTCTCCCTATGCATCCCAGAATCCTCTCAGCCCACCTTACTGCCTTCTCACATTGCTTGCCTACCTTAAGGTCATCTGATATGAGTACCTCCACTTTTGTTGTTGTTAGTACCCCCCTCCCCCCCCCATTGTGTACTCTCCCCCAGGGTTTTTGCTTCCCAGGTGCATTACTTTGCACTTCTTTGCATTGAAACTAAGTTGCCATACTCTTGACCATTGCTCTAACCTTGGCAAATCCCTTCTCATCCTTTCCACCCCCTTCCCCATGTATCAATCCTGTTGCAGATCTTTGTGTCATTTGCAAAGAGGCATACTTTTCCTTTCAGTCCCACTGCAATGTCACTTATAAAGACATGAAAGAGTACCGGTCCCAGTACGGAACCCTGCGGTACCCCACTAGTAACTCTCCTTTCTCCTGAGTGTGCTTCATTTACTGTTGCCATCTGTGTCCTGTTGTCCAGCCAATTTGTAATCCAGGCTACCACCCTGGGACCCACTCCCAGGCTGGCTAACTTGTTTATTAATCTTTTGTGTGGTACGGTATGAAATACCTTGCTGAAGTCTAAATAGATCATATCTACAGCCCCTCCTTGGTCTACTACTTTGGTCACCCAGTCAAAGAAATTGATTAGATTCGTCTGACATGACCTTCCCACTGTGAATCCATTCTGCCTTGGGTCCAGTGGCCTGCTGGCTTCTGGGTACTCGACAGTTCTTTCTTTCAGAAATGATTCCATCATTTTCCCTTTCACTGAGGTTAAACTAATAGGTCTGTATTTTCCAGCCTCTGCCTTGCTTCCACTCTTCTAAAGGGGATCACATCCACCTTCCTCCAGTCCTCAGGTACCACACCATCCTTCTTATGATTTGTCAAAAAGGGTAGCCAGTGGTGCCACTAGGTCTCCCCTTAGTTCTTTTAGAATTCTGGGGTGAATCCCATCAATTCCCACTGCCTTATCCACCTTAAGTTTTGAGAGTTCATTCAGGACCCTTTCTTCTGTGAATGGACTGGTATCAACCCCCCTGCCCAGTGTTCTTCTCTTGTTTGGTTTAGGTACCCCCCCTTCTTTTTTAGTGAATACTGAGCAGAAGTAGTTGTTCAGTACCTCTACCTTCTCACTGTCACTCTCTGTCCAAACCCCCTTCCCTTTATTAAGCCTCACAATCCCTCCCTTGGTCTTTCTTCATTCCCTAATGTGTCAATAAAAGGTTTTATCCCCTTTCTTAACTAAGCTGGCTATCTTTCACTCTGTTTGGGCCTTTGCTCTTCTGACTGCCTTCCCCACTTCCCTCTGCATTAACTGATACAGGTCTCTGTCCTGATCCTTCTGTAATTCCTTATACTTCCTGAATGCTGTCTTTTTCTCCCTAACCTTCCCTGCCACCTCTTTTAAGAATCAGAGTGGTTTTCTACTTTGTTTTGTTTTCTTTATTTGTTTCACACAAAGGCTTGTTGCCTCTGTAATGGCAGTTTTGATTTTTCCCCATTGTTCTTCCACCCCTCCTTCCTGCCCATTTGCTAGCACATTCCTTAGGCATTCCCCCATTTTGCCAAAGTCTGCCTTTCTAAAGTCTAGTACCATCACTTTTGTATGGCTTGACTCCACGGTTGTGTTTATCATGAACCACACTGCGTGGTGGTCGCTTGTTCCCAGATGGCTACCCACATCTAAATCTGTAATCCTCCCTCCATCCCCATTTGAGAGTACCAGGTCTAGGATTGCTGCCTTTTGAGTGGGTTCCACCACCAGCTGTCTGAGGAATGCCCCATGTAGGGCATCGAGGATGACCCTACTCTTGGATGTGGTTATAGTAAATGTGCTCCAGTTAACATCCGGCATATTCAGGTCCCCCATTAACAATATCTCCCCTTTTTCTGCCAATCTTAAGATGTCTTCTATCATTTCCTTGTCCATTTCCTCCCCCAGAGATGGAGGTCTGTATACAATCCCTGTGCAGACTGTGATGCCGCTACCTGTCTCCAAGGTGACCCACAGTGCCTTCCCTCTTCCCCGTTTACCCTTTAGTTCCATTGCTTTGATCCCTTCCCTTATATAGAGAGCTCCTCTTCTCCTCTTTTACCTTCCCTGTCCCTCCTGTAGATTGTGTACCCTGGTTTGTTGATATCCCAGTCATGGTTCTCTGTGTACCATGCTTCTGTCACTGCCACAATATCCAGGTGTCCCTCTTCCATCAAAGCCACTAGCTCAGGAAGCTTTTTACCCAGACTACAGGCATTGGTACTCATTGCTCTCCATTTTATGATGGCCTTACCCTTTTTTGCTCCATCCCAGTCCTTTATGCATTTGCCTTTTTCTCCATTGACCCCTGTCCTACTCTCTAATGACCCCTGTACCTTGGTGTTTTCCTCCTAAACTACCCTGTTTTGTGGGGGGAGGCTGGGAATTTCTTGCTTCATATCAGTGCCTCCCCCTTGGCTAGTTTAAAAGCTTGCCAATAAAGCATTCAAACCTATCACCTAAGAGCCTGGTTCACATCCTGAACAGATGCAGACCATCATGCCAGTATAGGCCTGCATCCCTCCAGCTGGATCCCCAGTCCCCAGTGAAGCCAAAACCCTGTGCTAGGCACCAATTTTTCAACCATTCATTGATCCGCATGGTGCAGAGTACCCTAACCTCATCCATGCCATAGACAGGCAGCACCTCTGAGAAGGTTACCGTGTGTGCTACCTGTCTAAGGCCCCTCTCCAACTCCCCAAACTCCTCTTGCACTGCTCTGATCCCATGCTCAGCTAGTTCATTTGTCCCAAGGTGGACAATGATGTCTAGCTCCCTCTGTTGTGCTGCTGCTTCTGCAATCCTACGAATTTGCTTCCTGTCCCTCCAAGCCATGGTGCAGGGCAGGCACCTTACCTCCCTCTCCCCTTCCTCCCCCAGTCCTACTCCCTTAACAATAGAATCCCCCCACCAGGAGCTGTTTCCTTCCCCTGTGGTGTCCCTCACCTTCCTCCTGTGGGTCTCTCTTGTGAGAGGTTGCAGCAGGATAAGATACAGATGATACAGATGAACGGTGTGCTTATGAGCATGAATGAGTCATTGAAAAGTGATAATGAGGAGTTGAAGGATGAGTTTGAAAGGTGTCATTTAGGAAAAGAGACGGTGAAAAACTGCAAATTAAGCACCACGCACAGGGTGTTGCAGGATAACAGTAGTAAGGAAAAGTTTCAAGGAGGTGTGGATCTTATGGAATGTAGAATGCAGGTTGCAAAATTATAGCAGCTGATGATCCTGAAGGGTCATGTGAGAGCGATGCCATCGGCACCACCCATCGTCACGTCATCCTCTAATGAGGATGGCAATGATGTTGCCACTCCCTGGGATACCAGAGGGAGTAGGCGCCACCCACCATTGGCGGCCCTGTCCAGGGAGGATAAAACTGAGGTGGAGGGCCTGATTACTAACAAAATACAGTGGCCGATGCTCTGAAAAAGGAAGTGGAAAGACAGAAACTTATCCAAGGCTTGGCTACCACTGCAGCAGAGGCAGTCACTAAAAGCATTGTTCCCAAGAGTCCTGCACTCCAATCGAGCCACCGTGCACTACAGTCCACACAGGCTCTTCAAAGCATTGTGGACAAAATCGTCCATATGGCCCTGGGTGACAACTTGAGTTGACAGTTGGAAAAGGTGCAACAGCATTGCCAAATGTTCAGCTTACTGGTGGAGCATTTGGTCCAAATCCCCAAACAAACCATGGAACCCACATTGTGAGCAAAACTACTGGAAGGGGTCCAGAGTGATACCAAGGCCTCTTTTGATAGGGTTGCCATCCACCTGTTGGCAGCACATGATCCAAATATGGTTGACTTGATGCTGGCCATGCAGGTGAAACAGAGTAACAAGGAAGCGCCCGCCCAGTATGACGACCAACTATGTCTCACTTACAGTACTGGCAAAAGGACTTGCCAAGGAGGTGGTGGACAGGGATTCGATAGAGTACAAATGCCTCTTCTTGTGAAGCCTTCTCCCAGCTATTTGGGAAAAGGTGGAAGCCTTAGTCTTCCCTTAAAAGAACAGTTTCTGCCAAATCCTGGAGTAGGTGGAATGCATTTACCAGGTCCATGCCAAGGATCTTGGTTTGGGCTCAATGTCTAAAGTTGCTGCTGTGAAAAAAGGCACAGAACCACCTACTCAGTATGAGGTGGAAGGGAAACCCAAAGATTCTCAACAAATCAAATCCTCATACTCATACAAAAAGAAAAATCGATGAAAGTAAAACCAACAAGATACGAAGGGAAATAAAAGACAGAAACAGCAGTCTGGAAATTCGGATAAGGATTTGTTAGCCCAGGTAGACCAACTTTGGGCATACAAGTCCAAAGTCGAATCGGCGATGGCATCGGCAAAGGTCATGGCAGCCATCCCCAGATTGAATGCTGAATCTGGGGAGTGTGGACAATCAAAAACCCTGTATTCCAAGCTGAGAAAGGAGCTCCATGCAATGGATCTGACACTCTATGATGCCTTGCAAAATTGTGATGACTCGGCATGACAGTGTCATTCCTCAGTCTGCATACTTACCTCTTTGGTAACCAGTGACTCTGCTTGCCTGTGTGTGGAAGTACTGGTTGGGGGCTGCCAGCTTGAAATGCTTCTAGACACAAGACAGGCCATCTCAGTCCTACACCAAACTGACCCCCAACATTCTCCATAGTCTACCAGGAGGTCTACTTCTGCTCAGACCTTTGAGGGGACCATAGTGACAACCTATCGGTCCATCCTCATACCAGTTGTCATCGGAACCTTAGAGGCAGAACACCACTTTGATCTTATGCACCTTCCCCATCATCAGAGTATCCTGGGAATAGAGTTTCTCTCTCGTCATGGATGTGTGGTGGATATGGCTAATCAGCTGCTCCTCCAGGCACCAGGTCTCCATCACATGCTGCTCATTACTGATTTGTACTTACTAGCAGCCGTACAGGCAAATGATGTGGAATATGACATCATCATTGTATTCCAGCACTATCCCCTTTTCAATAAGTTAAAGTCTATTTTGGAGCAATACAGGGATGCCTTTATTAAACATAAGCATGACTGTGGAAGGATGGATACCCTCTTACAGGTTAAGAGTGAGGACCCACCATGTCAAAAGCAATACCCATGTCCTAAAGAGGTGATTCCATTCCTGAGGGCTACTATTGAATCGTTCTTAAAGCAAAAGGTCATCAGGCCTTGTGTCTCCACAGTCAATTCTCTGATTTGGCCCATGAGGAAACCCAATAATACCTGTAGACTAACAATGGATTACAGAAAGCTTAATCAAGTAACACCCAGCTGCGCACTGACTGTGACTTTGGCCCCAGATGTGCTCAGACTTTTAAAGCCTGAACGCAAGTAGGTCAGTACTTTGGACATTTCTAATGGCTTCTGGTCATTGCCATTGGCCCCAGAGAGCCAATACAAGTTCACTTTCACCGTTGATGAATGTACATTCACTTGGATGTGCCTCCCCAAGGATTTCATAATAGCCCCTCCCTTTTTCACATCCACGTGAAAGACACCCTCCAAGGCTTCTCCATACCTGCATGTCTCCTACAATATGTGGAGGATCTTCTCTTGGCCACTGTAGGCCAAGAGCAGCACCTTCAGTTACTTGCAGAACTCCTTTGGCTTCTGCAGCATGCTGGTTTAAAATACAGCCCTGCCAAGGTTCAAATTTGCCACTCTGAAATATCCTTCTTGGGCCTGTGCATTACTACAGAAGGGAAAAGCACCACCCTTGACAAGGTGCAAGGTATCCAGGACTTACCACTGCCCACCAGTGTGTCTCAGATATTTTTTGGGCATGGTAAACTATTCAAGGGATTTTAGCACAGATTTTGCTCAAAAAGCTGCACCTTTGTATGAGCTGCTGCAAAAGAATGCTCCCTGTTGTTGGGGCCCAGAACATATCACAGCAGTTACTGTCTGAAAACAGACCTTAGCCATAGCCCCTGCTTTGGTTAATCCAAACCCAGATTTGCCCTTCCATTTGTAAATTGCCATCTCTGATATGGCTATGTCGCCATCTTGGCACAGAAGGTGCATGATTGCCTTAGGCCTATAGCCTATGCATCCCAAATCCTTTCACCAGTGGAACAGAAACACTCTTTTTGTGAGAGAAACTTGCTGGCTACCACTTGGGCTATAAGGTACTTTACTTACATCACTGGACTCAGTCCCATTGTGTTACAAATCAACCATACCCCTACTAACCTACTAACTTCTTGTTTTCAGATCGAGTAAAGGATGGAAATGTCTCCAATGCAAGACTTACCCACTGGTCACTTCTCCTTCAGGATTTGGATATTACTGTATACCCAAGCAAAACCCCCTCCATTTTGGCCCATGGACTCTTTTATAATAGAGACCCACATGAGTGTGGACTGCAGCCTCCCTCCTTACCAGACCCCAGTCCATTTCTGGCAGTATAGTCTAGAGGTTAGAGGAACGAGATGTGAATGAGCTTGATACATCCAGCAGACCAGACCTGAGTTTGATCCTCACAACCTCCACTTGCATACTGTATGACTCTGAGCAAGTCACTTAACCACCCAGTGCTCCCAAGTCACCCCTGAAAACAGGCACTTGTGCCTAGTGGGCCTTATCCAGTTACCAAAGACTGAAAAAAAAAAATTCTGCCCACCACTGACATCTGACATTGTCTTGGCAGACTCCCAAACACTCTGTGTCTTCATGGATGGTTCCTCTTTTTACCATGAGGGACATCAAGTAGCATGATTCGGAATCTTGGTCCTCTGCTGGGGTGTGTGTATGTGTGTGGGGGGTGGAGGTAGCCAGGCAGTGTACCATCAGATCCTCACAATATGCAGAACTGGCAGCCATTGCACATGCAATGGAACTGATACAGGAGGAATAAGAGGGGGACACTATCATTTTTTCTGATTCGTCATGGGTGTACTACTCCTTTACAGAGTTTCTTTTTTTGGAAGACTCATGGGTATGTTTCCTAGGAAGGTACCCCAATCAAACACCAAGACCTGCTCCAATACATCAACAATAAGGCAGAAAAAGTACCCTTTAAGCAATATGTCCACAGAGTGAAGGACCACTCCAAGACAGACCCTTTTCATGAGTAAAATGACTGAGCAGATACATTGGCCAAAGAAGGCGCATTAGTGAGAGAATTATAGGTGATGTCCGCACTTGCAGAGGCACAGCTAGTGACTACACAAAGGAGAAAACAAGCCACCCCATTGGATATGGCTGCAGTGCAAATGGGAGATCCAGAAACAAAAGAGGTATACAACAACCTCTTACACCAGATAGAAGTGTCTGGTGACAACTGCCTAAAGAAACATCTCAACCACCTCTCCCTCTCCCCAGATCAAAAGCAGGTTCTGTATAACCAGGGAGATACCACACTGTGGGTGGTCCCTAGAGACCTTCAGTCAGACTTCATCCAGCAGGTGCCTGACACACCTACAGGTGGACATCAGGGTATAGACAAGACCCTGCAGAGACTGAGAACAATAGGGTGGTGGCCTGATTAAACAGTAGATGTTCAACATTACCTGGACAATTGCATCACCTGTGCTCAAAACAACCCAATACCTAGCAAGAAAAATGCCAAATTGCTTCCACAGAGACAATCTGGCCCTTGGAATGCAATAATTGCACCTTTGCCTACTGTTATGTATTTGAAATGGTAATGCATTGCATTACTTCTGCCACTTGAGGGCAGCATTCTGATATGTGTAAGCTAGAAAGAGAGCAGAGAGAGTGTGTTGTTGTTGACACTAGAGAGGCTCCTGAATAAAAATGAAAGCTGCTCTATTCCTGTTGCAGGGTGAGTTTGTTGAACAAGACCAGAATAAATGTTAGAACATAACATAATTGGCAACACGGTGTTTAGTTACTCTACTGTACCTTACCAGAACGAATTACTGCTGTGAGGGTTTTCCTGAGACGTAACCTTTGGACCCATGAGTGAACCTGCGAGAAACACAAAAAGATGGCTGCGACTATAGGACATATTGATGCCTCTGATGAAAATGTGGAACAGTGAACAACTTATATTGAGAGATTTGGACATTTTGTCACAGCAAATGATGTAAGTGATGAAAAACAAGTGGCTGTATTACTGAGTGTCATAGGCAGCACAACGTACAGTTTGCTGAGAAGTCTAATAGTGCCAGAAAAGCCCGGGGACAAAACTTTTGCCAGTATTGTGGAGGTCTTACAGACACATTTCTCTCCTAAGCCTCTGGTGATTGCTGAAAGATTTCGCTTTCACAAATGAAACCAAGCAGAGGGTGAGTCTGTTGTGCAGTTTGTGGCTGTTCTAAAGAAATTAGCTGAGCATTGTGAGTTTGGCACCCATTTAGATGATGCCCTCCGAGACAGATTTGTGTGCGGTTTGAAAAGTGAAGCGACACAGAAGCGTCTCTTAACTGAGGCGGGACTGACATACAAGAAAGCAATAGAGATCGCTGTATCGATGGAAACAGCTGCACGGGAGGCTCAGCACCTAAGTGATTCCCTGAAAGTAAATGCTTTATCCTTATCTTCTCCCAGGAAGCCTAATAAATGTGGTCATTGTGGCAAGGCTAATCACAGTGATAAGGACTGCTGGTTTAAAGAACAGACATGTCATAACTGTGGGAAGAAAGGCCACATTGGGCGAGTGTGCAGAGGGAAAAAGAAAGGAGGGGAAATCAATGGAAGCAAAGGGAAGCAATTTGCGAAATGTAGCAAGAGAGAAGTACATTGTGTGGAAACACAGGGAATGTGCAGTGATGACACTGATACTGAATTAGCATTGCACGTGCTGACTCTTAAAGGGGAAATGGCAACTATCTGTGTAACACCTGAAATTGAAGGGAAACCACTGAAAATGGAATTGGACACAGGGGCTGCAGTCTCATTGATTTCTACAGACAAGTATGAAACTATGTTGAGACATCTACCCCTGCAAATGACTGACATTGTACTGAGGACATACACTGGTGAGGCAATTTCACCTGAAGGTGTCATCAAGGTGCAGGTAAAAATAAATGGGCAAACGGCACTACTGCCTCTGTACGTGGTTAAAGGTAACTACCCTTCACTCTTAGGCTGAGAATGGCTGAAGAAAATACACCTCAACTGGCAGGAGATAAGGACTGTTAATACGGGTGACCCCAACACTCTAGAAGCAGTGTTGCACAAACATGCTCCTTTATTCAAAGGGGAGCTATGAACAATGAAGGGCATTGAGGCAAAAGTGTCTCTGAGGACACAGCACAAACCAAAGTTTTGTCAACCTCACCCAGTACCTTATGCACTCAGACCAAAAATGGAAGCCGAATTAACTCGCCTAACCGAAGCTGGAGTCTTGTCACCTGTACAGTGTAGTGACTGGGCAACGCCAGTATTGCCAGTGGTAAAGAAAGACGGTTCCGTGCGAATATGTGGAGACTTTAAAGTAACCATAAATCCAGTTCTGTGTGTGGAACAGTATCCGATTCCACGCATCGAAGACTTGTTTGCATCCCTGGCACAGGGCCAACGCTTCAGTAAGCTGGATTTGTCACATGCTTATCTACAAATGAGAGTAGATGAAAAGTCAAGGAAATATCTCACAATAACCACACAAAAGGGTCTTTTCTGCTATAATCACCTACCTTTTGGCATTGCATCAGCTCCAGCCGTATTTCAGCGAGCTATGGACCAGGTTTTACGAGGTCTTCCAAATGTTCACTGTTACCTAGACGATATACTGGTGACCAGAAGAAATGATGCAGAGCACCTGAAAAACCTGGATGCAGTTCTGCAGCGATTGGAAGATTTTGGCTTGCATGTCCAGAAGGAGAAGTGTGAATTTTCAAGACTTCATTGGAGTACTTGGGCCATACCATAGATGCAGCGGGCTTACACAAATCGCCTGAGAAAGAAAAAGCGATTGTGGACGCCCCAGCACCAGAAAATGTGAGCCAGTTACGGTCATTCTTGGGCCTGTTAAATTATTATGGCAGGTTTATTCCCAATCTGGCTACGATTCTCAACCCACTAAATGGCTTGCTGTGCAAGGGGAAGTCCTGGTGTTGGACAAAGGACTATGAGAGTGCGTTTAAGAAGGCTAAAAAGCAGCTTGTTTCTCAAGATGTGCTCATTCACTATAATCCACAGCTGAGCATCAGACTGGCGTGTGATGCCTCACCTTATGGGGTGGGAGCAGTTCTTTCTCATGTTCTACCAAATGGGGAGAAAAGCCAATTGCCTTTGCATCCAGAACTCTCAGCAAAGCTGAACAAAACTATGTCCAAATCGAGAGAGAAGCTTTGGGCAATAGTGTTCGGAGTTCGCAAATTCCACTAATACCTTTATGGTCGGGAATTCACACTCCTCACTGATCACCGTCCCCTCTTGACCATTTTCAGCCCCCACAAAGATATTCCTTCCATGGCAGCAGCCAGAATGCAACGTTGGGCTCTCTTGTTATCAGCTCACAACTACCACATTGAATACAAGAACACGGCTCTTCATGGCAATGCTGATGGGCTCTCAAGATTACCTCTGCAGGTAGCCCATAGTGACAAGGTGGACACTGTCGATGTCTTCTACATTAGTCAGCTTGAGAAATTACCTATCACAAGTTCTGAAATTAAAAAGGAGACTAAAGTTGATCCTGTGTTGTCTCAAGTCTTGGACTTAGTAACAAAAGGGACTTTTTACTGTGAACCAGAACATTCACGGTGAGTTATCACCATTCTACACCAGACGTAATGAGCTTTCAGTACAGCAAGGTTGCTTGATGTGGGGTGTCCAGGTGATTTTCCCTTCAAAGCTACGCACCCGTGTTTTGGAAGAACTACATGTGGGTCACCCGGGTGTAGTGAGAATGAAGGCTTTAGCTAGAAGCTACATTTGGTGGCCAGGGATTGATTTGCAAATTGAGCAACAAGCAAAAACATGCACTACTTATCAGCGTGTTCAGAAAATGCCATGTCCCTCACCTCTACATCCCTGGATGTGGCCAGGTGCACTGTGGCAGTGCATTCATGTAGATTTTGCAGAGCCGTGGGAAGGACACATGTACTTAATTGTTGTAGATGCCCACTCAAAGTGGCCCGAAATTCAAGTCATGGACACCACTACTACCAGTAAGACCATTCAAGTGCTGCGAGGACTATTTAGCCATTACGGGATTCCTGAACAGCTGGTCAGTGATAATGGACCACAATTTATTTCTAGTGACTTTGCAGCATTTTTGAAGTCCAATGGTGTGAGACATATTTGTAGTGCCCCATATCCCCCCTCGACTAATGGTCTAGTGGAGCATTTTTTGCAAACTATGAAGAATGCTCTGAAATCGGTGGGGGGGGTCTTTGACCTTACAACACAAGTTGGATAACTTCCTGTTGGCAAACCGAAATACACCCCATGCTACAACAAAGGAATCTCCAGCAATGTTGTTTTTTCCGTGTAAGCTTCACTCCTGTCTTGATTTGCTTAAGCCAGATGTAACAGCAGAGGTTTTGAAGAACCAAGAATCTCAAATACTACGCTGGCAAGCTCGTTCAAAGGACAGGCAGTTCATTGTTGGTCAAGAAGTGCTTGTTCGAGATTACCGGAAGGGGGAAAAGTGGACCCCTGGTGTGGTGACATCTCAGACAGGTCCAGTGTCATATACAGTTGATGCTGAATCTGGAGTGAAATGGAAACGTCATGCTGAACAGCTCCTAGATCTTCAGCAGCGCACAGATGGGGACACCTCCAGGGAAGAAAACCCACGGGAAATGTGGATTCCATCTGCCGTAGCTTACAGAAGCCCCACTACGGAAGTCTCAACACCTTCTGAAGATGTAAAGGAGGAGGTGGAGAGGAGCAATGGTGAGGCTGTACAACCATCAACCGAGGATCGGAGGGAGGTACCAGACAGGGCAGCCATGCCAAGAGTTGCTCACGAGAAATGTTATCCATCCCGAATTTCAAAACCTCCAGATCATTTGAACCTGTGAGACACTTAAAAAGGAACAAAATGTTTTGTGTAGTTAGAGAGCCAGATCAGATTATCGGGGCAGAATAATCCCCTTGATTGGTTCAAGGCCTGGGGCAGTCTACCCCCTACCTCTAGCATAATATAAACCATCTTAATAATAGCGAATAATGCTAATACTTGTTCAGTTGGCAACAATATAATTTAGTGGAGAGGAAATGTTATGTATTTGAAATGGTAATGCATTGCGTTACTTCTGCCACTTGAGGGCAGCATTCTGATATGTGTGTAAGCTAGAAAGAGAACAGAGAGAGTGTGTTGTTGTTGACACTAGAGAGGCCCCTGAATAAAAATGAAAGCTGCTCTATTCCTGTTGCAGGGTGAGTTTGTTGAACAAGACCAGAATAAATGTTAGAACATAACACCTACCACTAACAGAAACAACAAGTATGCATTGGTCATCGCAGACCTATTTTCCAAATGGGGCGAGGTCTTCCCCTGTAAGGCTAACACTGCCAAAGCTACTGCTAAAATTCTGGTGGAACAAGTATTCACCAGATGGGGCCTACCTCTCAAGATAGAGTCTGATAAGGGGATGCATTTTATTGACCAGGTTGTGCAAGACGTTCTCAAAATGTTAGGGGTAAAGCAAAAGTTCCACATAGCTTACCATCCTCAGTCTTCTGGTGCTGTAGAAAGAACCAACAGGTAGATCAAAGCAATGTTTTCAAAGTTTGTCAATGAGAATGCAAAGAATTGGGATACTCTGCTGTCCTTACTCCTAATGGCAATCAGGGCTGCCCCATCAACAGCTACTGAGTACACACCCTTTGAGATGATGACTGCCTGGAATATAGGATTGCCAGAATGCTTATGGGTGGATGTCCACACCCCTACCATGGATAGAGTGTCGGCTGACAGCCATGTGAAGCACCTATAGGAAAATGTGGTTGAAATCCACCGCTGTGCTGCTCAAAGCTTGGGCAGTGCCCAACAAAAGTCTAAAATGTACTTTGAGAAAGATGTCAAGGAGGTTGATTGGCAAGTGGATGACAGAGTCATAGTGTTGCAACATTCAACACCCACCCACTCCCTATCCAGCAAATGGGCAGGTCCTTTCAAAATTGTGAACAATCTCTAACCCTCTATCAGATGCAGTTGTGGAAACACAAGAAATCTATTGACAAATGGTTTCATGCCACCCAACTGAAACTATCCAAGAGTTCAGAAGGCCCTGAGTAAGTAATTCACCGGAGCTGGGGGGGAGGTTACTCCAACTATTTCTTTTTTCTTGTTTCAGAATGCTGCTACTAGCAGTGGTCCTCTACTGTCCTGTCCTGGGTGTTGCAGAAGACTTCCAGTTTTCCAAAGAAAACTGATCACTGACAACTTGGTCGATAACATATGCCTATGCATAGTATCCATCTTCGGGGTACTATGGTTCAAAATGGTGTATCCTGGATGGGACCTGTTGATCCCGATTATCACACCTGACAGAAGGGACACCCAGGTCTTTCTCAAATCTACAAATCAATCAATTAATCAAGCAAATCTTTATTTATATGGCACCTTTCTAAAACCAAGGTGCTGCACAATTAAAATACAATATACGACCTAAGATTTACACTAAAACAATAAATATATCAATAAATTAAAATTTATCTGGGAAGGCTAGATTAAACAAATATGTTTTCAGCTCAATTTTGAATCTATTGACAGTCAGGCATTCTCTTAACTGAAATACAGAGTAGTGGGTTATTCAAATGGTTCCCTCTTAATAAAGAACATACAACAAGAAGATCAAGGGACTTGGATTTTTGAAATCGTTATGCAACTTCCTGAATGTAAAAAACCTATACCAATGGTGGGTTCTACAAACTTGATCTTGCACCCACCTTGGATGACTCATTCCACTACTGTGCCCAACATGACTGTTTTCATAACTCTTGAAACCACCACTTCACCACTACAGCCTTTACAGTGCCCTACCTTGGAGCCAGGTCCACCTAGTGGGCTAACTGTAACCTCCATTCCTGGAAAACTTATTAACAATGTTCAATGTACGCATGTTCCTGTTGTTTTAAATATATCACATTAGAACATGGCTGAATATAATCATTGTTCCACAACTAATGTTTCTAGGTTTCATGCTACTATGTGGTTAGACACTGTTGCAGCTTATCAAGTGTGAGTGCAAGATCCTGTAGCTGGCCAAGAAACTGCTCGACATCCAGGAATGTTCCACTCTAGGTGCTTGGTGCTCTAAAATGGACCAGAGTGTAACAGGCCTGGGGGGAGTATACCAGGTTTATTTGGGTCGGGTATGTCCATCTGGAATAGGGGAGACATTGAACAAATCAAAAAGCAGATTAGTTATTTTGTTAATAAATAAGCTGAAAATGTGCTCAAGCCCATGCTACACAGTACTCATGGATTAGCCATGCAGGAAAGGTTCACAGTGTATAACATGCATGATACTGCATGCTTTTTTAATGACACACAGGCCAAAATTAATGAGCTAATTGCTGCCAATAATGTGGAGGTCAAACAGCAACATACAGTATAGGCAGGGAAATTATCTGTGCCACCTATAGCGGCTATGTTTTAACCACTGTCACTAACCTCTTCTGAAACCTGAAAGCAGGGTGTATCCCTGTCATTGTGAAGGATTCATGGAAGGCCACATGGTATTGTCTTCATTGTCAGACCTTAGCCTGCACCTCCAAATGTATGGTTGAGTCCCTCACTTTTTCCCTTACAACTGCCAGAAACTTGAGTTATGTCACAACACATCCAAATCAAGGACCTTGCCACTCAACACGCCACTGCTCAATCAAGGATACCATGTATGTCTCATTTACAGTATCATTACTGGTGTTTTACAAGGAATCTTCGGTTTTCAACAGAATAGCACATGTCCACACCATGGCATACCTGGAGGGAGACATCTACAAGGAACGTGTTGACCTTCCTCCACTGCTGGTGTTCCACCCTCAACTACAAGCAGACTGGTGCCTCATACAGACTGTTGTTCAGTAAAGGGCTACTGATACCTCTACAGGTATGATGTTTTCAATGTAGCTACACTGGTGTGTGGCTACTCCACTGATGGACTAAATGAGCAAAATGTTACTGCGCCTACTGAAAATGCCACTGAAGCAATAAAAGCAACAGAACAAATCCAGCCATCCAGCATCCATTGACCCAGATACTTCCAGATCAAAGCCTCTATTATGTACCTCGTACAGCTCACCAAGTGGCATCTTCCTCAAGTCAAGATTGTGTATAATATGGATGGACAATACTGCATTGTGACAAAAATCAAGAATTTCTCTTATGGACACATCACTTGTGTTATTGACATTCCTAATTTCTGCTTTGTGCCTCATGAATGCACAATTATTGGTCAATCCATGAGAACCCATGTACCTACCCCTGAACAAGATTACATTAACAGTGATCCTGACTATCTGGATGCTTAAGACAAGTATATACCATTTTTTAATGTGCATGTAGATCCACTCATCCTAAATCTTAAATCCCTGTTAGACAGAAAAGATACCTATCTTATACATATCAGGATTACCATTCAGAAAGGTGAAAATGATTGAAATGATTTAATACATGTTGGTGATTTGCATCTTGTTTTAACTGATACTTTGCTGAAACTTTCTTTTAAAGCCTTTGTCATTTTGCGGGCTATTTTGATTTTTAACCTTATTGTTAGCATTTGCTGCTTGTGCTAAACCCTCAGGCATCATTGAAGACAGCTATGCTTTCTTTATGCTGCCCAGTCCACAAAGTTTTTATTCTGAGTCACCATCTTGTGTGGCCAGTTTAGCAGGAAACAAGGGGGGAATATGTAGGCCTGAACCCCCCCCACACACACACACACAACCCTATACTTAGTACAGCATTTGGTACACATACATTTATTCATGATATAATTAGTTGGTTAGGATATGGTGATAAGACTTGCACATATGATTGTAGCATGGACTGGTAGTAAAGACCAAATCCCAACAGGGCTATGTTCTATTATACAACGGGGTATAAAAACCCTGTAACCTTATTGGTCAAAACACATCACATGACTGTGGTATATCCTGTAATAACCCACAGCTGAGAAATGGCATTTATAAAAAACATACTTAAACACATTTAAAATTTATTTTACACATGGGTTCATTGTATAATCGCAATGAAGCACTCCAGGGTGTGGGTTATTGGGGGATGTACCCACTTCTTGTGTGGTTAAGTCACTTGTCTGAGGCTCGTGACACACCACACAAGGCGTGGGTAAATCCCCCAATGACCCACACCTCATCGTGCCTTATTGCTTAAGTAACCACTGTCACTAACAGTGTTAGCATTGCTTATGCAGACCTTATGACACTTCTTTTTCTTTTTTATGCAGCTGCTATTGTTTTGCAGTACTAAGTATTTTTCTACTGCTACCCAGAACTAATTTTAGCTAGTTTTACTGTTATCAGAGAGTGCATGCAAAGAGAGTGATGAGCTAACCGTCCTCTGCACTGACCTTCTACCAATGATATTTCTGTATTTTGTGATTTAACCTTACTTGGCAGACTATTACCTAGTAACGTACATTTCTTATCTTAGAGTATAAGAATAACACCTACGCTGTACTTTGCTGAGTAAAATCCAGTCTGGAGTAATATCATGATACCTGGGGTCCTGTTCCTGACTCCCAGAAGGTATTTGCTGTATTCTTTGTTTTCTGGTAATAAACTAGTTATTCCTGCCATATCTGTGGCTCTGTGTCATGTTTCACCATCAGGTCCAGAACGATTTTGCTAACAATCTGAAATACCTTAAGTCAGAAGTGAGAATTGTTAATGTATTCAAAATGGGAAAATGACAATCAGAAGTCAGGATGAGCTGCCAAAAATGCTGATTTTTTTTAAACTTGTGTCTTGAAAGTTCACACTTCACTGTTTGTGGCACAGTGCTGCCAGTATTTTGATTTTAAGTTGTGAAGTCCAAAACATTGCTCTAAATATAAGAAAGTATAGTGAACTTACCAAGATTTGCTGTCTTCCGGTAACTAACTGCCTAGCAATGTGGTAACTAGTACTACACTAGACAGCTTTAAGAAATCTCTGGATAACTATATGGACAATAAAAAATGCTCTCCCATAAAGAAGAAACTGGTCAAGTCTATGTGGCTTTTGGCTGCTAACTCGTACTTTCTTTGATTCTGAACAAGTGTGATGGCTCTCACAGCCACAGCGAAAAGAGAAATTGGCATCAGCTGTGCAGCTCTGACAACAGGTTGTCACAGAGTATCTGAGGCAGCATGTGTCTGCCGTAATAACCAGCCAGTTATTATGGGAAATAGTAACCAGTTGTGCCCATAGAAAAAATTGATCACCAGCTATTATGCAAGCAATAATATCCAACAGGGTGGGTGGTCTTGGGCTATACTGGACCACCCGGGACATAATGATAGCCCCTGGAAGGTCCATTATAGTCCATACCACCCACCCTGGATAGTATTATTGCACTTAGAAAATGAGCTATGTATGGCATTTTTGTGCAGTATTGATAAGATAAAAAAGCTGAAGAATTACAAAAATGAATAGAAAGTCATATGACCATACGAAGAAGCCAACAGAAAAAGGCCATTTGGTCTATTAAGTCTGCTCGTATTGCAGGGTCCACACCTTGAGCTAATGTCCCTGCCCTTCTTTTGGTCTTTTTGTGGCTAAAATATTCCCTCTACTGGTGTACTTACCAGTAGAGGGCACTGTAGTGTTTCACAGTTGTTTTACCGTGACGTGTACTTTACTGCTGTTTTTTTCCTAGTGCTCTCAACTGCTGTGTTTCTTTTACCGCTGTCCCCTGCTTCTGTAAATGTTTAAAAGTATTTTATTTAATCGTTACTGGAAAGGAATACCACTGGTATAGTAAAGTAACCGTGGTCAGGGACTGCAAGCAACATGTGACAATGAAGGAATATTGTCATTTGGTGAGCGGGGGAGCCATGGCCAGTCATGGAATCCAGGTGATATTGTTTTGCTTCTGTTGACCTGGAAGAAAAGACAGGGAACTGACCATTTGTGTGCTGACAGTAGCACCTGGAGAGCCAGAGACAAGGGAGGTGAAATTAGCAATTGCAGAAGAGTGATGATAGTTTCTTGAATTCATCTCCCACAGGTGGAGACATGCTGCCAGATTGCAGTAGTAAAGCAGGCTAGCAGCCAGAGGAGGGGGCACCAGTAGTGATACTTATCAATGTGCTAGGGCTTCAAAGTTTAATTGAAAAAAAAAGAAAAGAAAAACTATGGTTTCTAACATACTAACATACTAAAATGCCAGCAGAATAGGCCGAACGGTCTTTCAAGTTTGCGCGATTGGTCAGCCTCCACCCTGGGTGCTGACCTTGCTGCCTCCCTCACCTTCTCTGGCTTCTCTCTTCCCAGTTCCAGATATTCTTGCTGCATTGGATTTTGCTTCCAGAACCCTTCCCCTGTACCTGTCCCAGCCCCTCTTGAACCCCTCCACTGTCTCTGCCTCCACCAGCCCCCTAGGCAGTGCATTCCATGGCTCCACCACCCTCTCAGTGAAGTAGCACCTCCTTCTTTCTCCCCTGAATCTTCCCCCCTCCAGCTTCCACCCATGCCCTCTAGTGGCCCCCTCCTCCTTCCTTCGAAGCACCCTGACTGTTCCTCCCCTATTTACCCTCTTCATGTACTTGAAGACCTCTATCATGTCCCCCCGGTCCCTTCTCTCTTCCAATGTGTACATATTTAGCTCTTCGAGCCTCTCCTCATAGGTCCTGTCCCCAAGCCCCAAATCATTTTGGTTGCCCTCCTCTGGACCCTCTCCAGGAGTTTAATGTCCCTCCTAAGTGTGGCTTCCAAAACTGCACACAGTACTCAAGGTGTGGCCTTACCAAGCAGTTATACAGAGGGAGTATCACTTCCCTCCTTCTGGAGGTGATCCCCCTAGCGATGCATCCCAGCATCTTGTTGGCCTTGGCTGCCGCCCTCCTACAAGTCTCAGAGTTGTTCATCTTAACATCCACCACCACCCCCAAGTCCATCTCAGCCATCGCGACTTGTAGCATTCCCCACCCCCCAGGGTGTACACTTGTCCCGGGTTTCTGGCCTCCAGGTGGAGTACCTTGCATTTCCCTGCATTGAACCTGAGCTTCCACTTTCTAGACCATCTTTCCAGAGCCTCCACATCCCCCCGTAGGGCCACCCTCCCCTCCTCCTGTTTCTGCTACAGTGGTTCAGTTTGTTTTATTTGTACTGCAGTTGAGTTATGGTGGGAGGGGTGGAGACTCACTTACCCCACTCATGGAGCAGAAAAATATGACAGCTAGTACATTTTCAAATTCAAACTGGCAGAATGATACCAGTTTGGTACTGAGGTAGGGCAGCCTGGTACTTTTTATTTCCTGGTCTCTGTTGATAATGTACCCCTCTGACATGGATATCGGACAACCAGAGACCAGGAAATCATAAGCCCATTTTCTAAATATACAATATTGCATAGGAAAGTGTGTGTTTCGAGTTTTATTTACACACCCATGGCATGTGATGACCCATAAACGTCGACAGCAAAGTTCAAGAGGTTTATGTGGTCAGCATACACCAGGGAAGTGTAAAATAAACCAGACACATGCTTGTCTGTTTTATTTTTTATAACAACTGGTGCAGGGAGTTGCAGTCTCCATGTTCATCATCCTGAGGCATGAGGAGGGCTGTCTGGAGGACAGCTGGCACCAACCGCGAGAATAGCCTGCTACACATAACAGTGAGTGCGCAACAGACCTAGTTTGGAGGAGTGGACAGTAAAATATCCTATATTTAAAATAAAAAGTTATTTTTAATAGCAGTTCTTCACTGTTTAATAAAAACACTGCTTGTCTGATAAAGTGAGTGCAAGCAAGAGAGTAGGCACCTCAAGTAGCATGAGTGAAGGGAGGGAGCAAGTGACCATTTACAAAAGCTCTTTTAAAGAGCACCTTTCCCACTCCTTTTGACTTTCATGCATAAATTACCCCACCTTACATTTATTCTGGAATTGTATTTTATTACTGTCCTCTTTAGTGAGTTTTTGCATTCTGAGCTGCTAAAACTGCAGGGTGTGTCAGAGCTTAGCAAGCTTGCTGTTGCCGTGGAACCAGAGCTGTACTGCTGACATCACTGTATGGCAGACGAGTGACTCACACTGTGTAGTACAGTGCAGTCACAGCAGTTTTGCAAGGGAAAACTACCAGTACTCAATGAACATAATGAGGTCCCCATTTCCTAAGACACTCTGTTAGCAATGCATCATGCCAAAATCCAAATGCCTTGTCAGCATATTTTTTTGTAAAACTGACTTGTGTGTGAGTCACTCCTCTGCCATATAGTAATGTGAGCAGCACTGTCCTGGGTCCACAGAAACACCAGGCTTGCTACAGAAGCGCTGGTACATCCTACTGTTTTTAGCAGCTCAGCATGCAAAAACTAACTGCAGAAGACAGTAATGAAATGAAATTCCATAATTAATGCAAGAAGGGGTAATTTATGCATGAAAGTCAAAAGGACTGGAAAAGGTGCTTTCTAAATTTCAATCTCTCTCCATCTCTCAACAAAATATTGCTCTTTTTTAAAATACGTATTTTCCTAACAATTGAAACTCTGCCTGCTGTTCTTGTAAGTTTCATGCCCTGCCTTTCACAAAATGGGGTAATGTATGCATGAAAGTCAAAAGGTCTGGGAAAGGTGCTGACCGCAGCTCTATCTTCTTTCAATCCCCATGCTTTGTTATAGAGGCAGAAGTAAGTCAATCTTACAAAAAAACATGCTGACAAGTCATTTGGATTTTGACGTAATGTATTGCTAACAGTGTGTCTTGGGGAAGGGGAAACACAGTATGTACATTGAGCACTGATAGTTTTCCCTTGCAAAACTTCTGTGACTGCACTGTACTGCACAGTGTGAGTCACTCCTCTCTGCCCTATAATAATGTCATCAGGAGTCAGCAGCCCAGCAGCTGAACAGTAAAGGCAAATGCAGCAGGGCTCAAAATCAAATCCAATTTATGAAAGGCAGAGTAAACCTTGGCCAAAAATAACAAATGCACACACCCTTTCAAGTCTAGTACTACATATAATGACTACAAGATGTAACATTTTGGACCATCATGAAAAGTACTCTTTAAGAGCTAAACTTTTTTTTTAAATACAAGTGTTAAAAAAACATGCTGCCTGCCCGGGAGAATCAGTGCAAGTGGAGACAGTCTCTCAGTTCACACCTGCAAGTATGTGTTACAACTGAGCTGTTCATAAATGCAAAATCTGAATGCCCCAATAACTGGACGTGACATCAGACCCGGTTATTACCATGTTTCAACAGAGTGAACTATTAGATATTACAGGGAGTCATCATTTACAATAAAACAATTAGGGACACTTAAAACTGAAAAAAGACAAATAAGTTAAACAATTCATAGCAGTACCTGTATCAATCAAGCCCTGCCTTGGAGATGTATGAGGAAAACTCATAAAATTATTCAACTTTACTGAAAACTAGTGCTAAATGTTGAATGAGCAAACATTTTTGCAGTCAAGATGGTTTCAATTGCACCCATCTCTCAACTGTAGATTCCATTGCAAGGACTTAAATTAGTCAAAAGATTGCGGGAGGAACTTGAAGTAAGTAGAATGAAGAATCAAATATAGTTTACAGTTTCAGTCCTTGATTGTTGGATTGACTGATTGATTGGTTGATTGATTGATTGATTTTATTTATTAAAAAACATAGTCATTCCACAGATGTATGCCTGCTTTCATAGACAGCCAGGGAGGAAAATAGAAAAAAGTATAAACTACAGTATACAACAACATTAACAGATCAATCATTAAACAAAAGATTGGCATATTTCGTTTGACAACAAACAAGGAGCCAGATATTCAAAGCTTTGAGTGGTCTGCAAACAGTTTGTGTGGGATTAGCGTGGGTCTGCCATATTTAAAAGGCCAGCTAGCGCGGACAAACAGCTGTAGCGCTTGGCAAAGCATAATGATATGCAAGGGGCATGATGAACATGAATCAAGGAGCTATGAGATATTTAGTGACTAGCACCATGGTAAGGTGTTTAGCGTGACATAGCGCAACCCTTAGCATGGTACAAATTACCACCCAGGAAAAGCTGGTCTTAACCCTGGGCAAACAGCTTTTTATGTCATTGGTGCATTGTGCAGTATTTTCGAGGGATTTGTGCTGCTTTGCACAGCCCTAACACAGAGGAGTATGACACTTAGAAAATGCCAGACATGGAGGACACATGCTGCTCACTGATGGTACCACCATGATGTCAGCAGCTGCCACCAGTCCCAGCCAAGCACAGACAGCAAGGGGTAATCCAACCCACAGGGGACAGCATGGTAGTGTGGCCATTTTGCACACACCTGCAGATCATACGTCTTTGGTGACCAACAGATGTCAGCACACACATGCAGCACTATGGGCATGGTGGCCAGTGAGGGGAGGGTGTATGGGTGGCCAGACCTCATCACAGCCCAGGTGTGGCCACAAGGCTGGGACACATCACTCAGTGCACATGGGCCAGTAGTGGGGGTACGCCACCACCTGTGTGCCTGTCGGATCTTACATGCCCCCCCAGCCACCTACCACACAACTGTACAGATGCCACAGCACACACTGCCAGCCATGTACATGACACTGTGTGCATCCCATGCCACAGATGCAGCATCTGTGGATCACACAACAGTGTAATAGTACTGTCCACTGTCAGTAATTACCTGCAAGCTGGACCTGTCACTGTGTACAGTGCAGTAGTCATCACAGCCGTACACACTATAGGCATTGCTGTGTCCCTCACAGTACCAGCCCCCTTGCTACCATAGTGTCTGCTGTGCACTGTAGCATGACCTACAGCATGATGGTTTCATTCAGTACCACCACCACCTGTGCCTATGTGTGTTCACTCCTGGGGTACGATATGCTATGGTATGCTGTACTGTTCACAACTAGCCTGCAGCTGTCATCATGCACTACCTAACTGACCTACAGGTGGAGCTGTGGTCGGATCTGGCTGGCCCCTGTACTTCCAGACTGACCTACAGGTGGAGCTGTGGGACGCTGCGGTAACACTGGGCAAACTGCATGCAAATCAGTGCATGATGAGATGCTAATGTGGCTGTTTGCCCAGAAACTATCTAAGTAGGCTCATTTGCATGTCACTTTTGAATATGGCAGTTTAGCACTGGGCTAACATGTTTGCACCGGGCAAACTGCTTAGCTCCGTGCTAAAGCCATGCTAACGTGTTGGCGCGGCGCAAACGGTTTGGGGAATATATTACCATTTTGATCACTGTTCTTTCACATCTGCTGCTGCTTGCATCTGTACTGGGTCTACGCATCTGCTGGCACACACATTGGCCACATAGTTCCTCTCTACCTACCCTCACGTCTTCTGTGCACTGTGTTGTTGTTGTGATTTGCACTTCCTGGTTGCTATATGCAGTACTGTCATATTCCAGGGCTACAGTTTCCCTGCACTCCCAGCCCTGTTTGCACGGCCTCTTTCCCATGCTATATTCAGTGGCTGTTTGCCCCGGGCTATTCCTTTTGAACATAGCTTGCTTTGTGCTCCGTGCTACGCTTGCCCGCCAGGCAGTGTTATCTGAGCCCAGGGGCAAAGTTTTGAATATCTGGCCCAAGGTCTCCAACTAATTTTAAATCCTTGAAGTAATGAATGATTAAACAAATTCATAGGTAATGCACTGACAGTGAATTTGGCTAAAACATCCAGGGATTCCTGTCCTTGATGAGTGTGTATAAATTATATTTCAAAGCGTGTTCTATTTGAGAAACAGGTGACTACAGAAAGCTGTGCTAAAGGAACTAGGTCATTGACATTTCTGGGCAAACAGCTGGAATAAACTTTAAACAGAAGGCAAATGCACAAACATACAATTTATCAGCAGATGAGGATCACTTGGCCCACCCAGTCTGTCTATTTCCCCTACCTACATTGTCACTGCAGACTCTACTTGATTTCCAGCTCTTTTTCCCTTCCCTCATTCCTTTTTCACTAAGATTCCCTTATGCCTATCCCATGCTTTCTTAAATCCACCACTGTTTTTACCTCTACCACCTCAGCTGGTAGGCTGTTCCAGGAATCCACCACTCTTTCTATGAAGAAGTATTTCCTCACATCTCTCCTGAAACTATTACCCTCCAACCTCATAACATGTCTCTTGTTCTTGAGCACCGTTTTTCTGAAAAAATGCTTTTTTTCTCTACTTCATTTACCCCATGAGGTATTTAAAGGTCTCTCATATCCTTCACCCTCTCTTCCAGGGTGTACATATTGAGTGCCTTTGGTCTCTTCTCATAGGGCTTTTGATGCAGTCCCTGCATCATTTTAGTTGCCTTCCTCTGGGCTGCCTCCACTGTATATCCTTCCAGGGCTGTGGCCTCCAAAACTGTGCACAATATCCTAGATGAAGTCTTACCAGCAATATATACAGAGGCAACACCACTTCCTCCCTCTGCTAGTGATATCTTTCCCTTTGCACCCCAGCATCCTTCTAAAGGTGTACTGTAGCTCCCAGAACTGTACACATAATATAGTATTCTAGGTGAGGTCTTACCAGCGATCTATGCAGAGGCAACACCACCTCCCTCCTTCTGCTAGTGATACCTCTCCCTATGCACCACAGTATCCCACTAGCTCTCCCAAGAACCTTATTGCACTGACTGACCACTTTTAGGTCATTAGAGATGATTCTCCCAGGTCTCTCTCCTGCTTGGTATGCTATATACCGATGCCTTCTAGCAAGCCATTTGATATCTATGACTCTGCCTCACAGACAAACACTTCCTAATATTTAGTGGGTTGACAGTGATGTGTACTTCTAAGAAGTTATGTAACAAAATATAATATTTTATTTAAGAGAATACCCTCTTTATCCAGTACTCTCTTACAAACTGAACTATAACAAAGGAGACCATATTCTATTACTGATAACAGAAAGCTCTGTGTTAGGAGCTTTTGAATTTCTGGAAGAAGGGATGCATTCGTTCTATACAGAAGACCCAGTCACATGTGAATGGTTCTAGTTAATTGGTCGACATATTGTCTGTATGACAAAGAAAAATTCAAGACTATTCAAATGTATGAAAATTGTTCTACCAACTCCAATTTATTTCCATCGAGAGTACTTATTACAAAATATTCAGACAGGTCAATTTTTTCTTTGGATTTCTGAAGACCATGGTTTCTATTTTCTTAGTAAAGTTAAATGATTTATTTATTTATGACTTTGGTAACCAGCTGAGTGCGCTGATCCCAGGGACCGTTTTCAGGCATGACCAGGGCCACCATACAGTTACAAAACAGATAGACAGTTAGAGTTACAAAACAGAAATGCATAGGACTAGACAGTTAGACGATAAATACAGGTTACAATAATGTACAGTAGACAATAAAAAACAGGCATAATGGTGCACTAGCATACAGGGTTGCTTGAGAGTGTAATTTCCACGATGAAACAAGGGTTATGTAATTCAAATATCCTACTAGGCTAGTGCAGGTTAGAGAAAAAAAGACAAGTGCATAAATGACATACCATATACAACAGGATTGGAGTACCCAGGGAAACAGTGATACCTGGAGGTTGCCAGGAGCCACTCTTTAAGGTGGGCTTTAAAGTGGTCATGTGTGTCGATGGAGTAAGGCTCAGCAGGCAGTTAATTCCAGAAGATAGGAGCAGCCACTGACAGGGCTCTACCACCCATGTTTGTGGATATCCTGGGAGTATTTAGAGGGGAAGGTACTGTGTGAGCAGAGGCAGCAGTGAACAGTATGGGCCATAAGGATGACTGTGAGGGGTGACTCCTGGCTGGTCCAGATGGCAGAGTCAACCAACTTACCAAAGGTGAGGACGAGGTGGCCCTGCAGTAGGAGCCATTCTAGCATATTATAGCAGACACAGTGGTGGGTAGGAAAAGGTGCCAACAGGGTGAAATGACATGCACTATTGTAAGCAGAAGTGAGCTTGGACATAAGAGTTGAAAGATGTCCTGGCATAGATGGGGGCCAAGTAGTCCAGGATTGGGAGTAGATTTCCCTGGATGATGGCAAGTCAGGCAGCTGGGGTGAAGAGTTGCCAAAATCTGCAGGTAGCACCTAATTTTGGGTGGAATTTTTGGATAAGAAAGTTGATGTGATTAACAAAAGAGAGGGAGAGGTCAAGTAAGACACCAAGGTATTTAAAGAGGACAACTTCTTCCAGGGCTAGACCGTCGGGGGAGATAATGTTGAGAGCTGGTAGGGTTTTGGATTTGTCTAGAAATGGCTTTGATCTGAACAACATGGATTTTCCACAAACCAGTTGTGGGCCACAGCATAGTTTTGGGTAAGAACAGAGGAAATAAGAGCAGGGGCTTTGTTGCTGTAGTAGAGTACAAGATCATCTGATGAAATTTTAAAAAAGAGAAAAATGCACCTGAAGGAAAGAGACCAAGGACTGGTTGCTGTGTTTAAATATTTAATCTCGCAGCTTGCTTATTTTAAATATAGTGCCAAGAGAGTGAACATATAGCACACTTACAAGTCCATGTGCACACACTGGGCTCAATTCTCAAAGCCCCCAATGCAGTACAAGGGGCTTGTGCCACAAAGGGGTGGCGTAAAGTGCCCTTTGCACCAAATGATGGGCCAGGAGTGATTCTCAATGGTAGCCTGAGTGAACCTCAGGCTGCCAGCCCCAAATGGGACTTGCACCACAGGTGCACCCAAAGGTAGGCTGCAACATGGTGCTAGGGGGCATGTAGCAGGCACAAGCTGCCATATCCCTGAAAAGGGATTCTCAGAACTCACCCAGAGGGAGAAATTCTCAGTAGCCTTAGACCAGCCAGGGCTGGTCTAAGAATACTTAGAAAATTCTGCTCTGGGAGAGTTGACCTGTTTGCAGCAATGTGCCATGTTCCACCCTCCCCAGCCCCTTCCCTGGTGGTCTAGTGCCCCGATCTCTGATGTCACCCCTCATTATAATGTATAAAAAAACATTCTTGGTGGTCTAGTGGCCCCCCTCCCTGATCCCCAATGTTGCACGGAATTACAATGTTTAAAAAACAAACCTTCCTGGTGGTCTAGTGAACTCTGACCCACAATCCCAGCAGGCAGTGCCTACGACCCCACTCCCCTCCATCCTGAAACACAGTCAGTGACCAGCACAGCCCACCTCTCACCTCTACGGCTGGCCTCTGACTGAACTGTCACTGAGCGCCTACTGTATAGTGTACATGCTCATTTGCAAGGGGGAGTTTTAGTCATTGTAATTAGGGACAGCATCAGGGATCAAAAAGGGGGACCACTAGACCTCCAGGAAGATGTTTTGATACATTATAATTAGGGGTGACATTGGGGATTGGGGAGAGGGCACTGGACTACCAGGAAAGGGGTTTTCTTTATTTGACCTGTGGATCAGAGGTGGGGGGACCATTTGCTTTTGTCGCAGGAGCCTGCGGCAAACGCCTCCAGTGCACCATGTGTTGGTCACATGGGAGAGGTTGCCGCAAGTGTGGGGACATAGATGCTGGGACCCCTCTTGTACCAGAATCTGGTGCAGGGGCAGCTTGCACTGATCTCAGCCCCCTTTGAGACTCAAGCCCACTGTGTGCTAACAGCTGGACATACAGTGCCACCTTACATTTCACCCATTGGCTTTATCAGAGGTCAACGAGCCAAGACTGGAGGGTTCCAAAGCATGTTTGCAACTCAGTTTCTAAATGCATTAAATCCTTCCCTTTGCAATAGGCAACAACATCATCAGCGTAAAAAATCATGTTTTTAGGAGAACAGGCTTGGGTAAAGGAGGTCCAAGAAATGAGTGAAAAGGGACTTCTGGTGACATCGCTGTAATAGTTAGTAGTGGAATCTAACAGATCCGTGGGCACCCTGATCTAATCTAAGTCAAATCTTGCTCTAAATATCCTTTTGCGACAGATCGTATGGCTTCTTATTATCAGAAGATGGCTAGGAAGTCACCAAGAGCAGAAGGACCAAAATCAAATAATACATCAGGAAAACTCAAGCAGCTTGTTCTCGAAAAGGCTGTAGAGGGCTTTGCGGCCTTGACTCCTCGTGGACGCGCTCCATCAGAATCCTCACTCGAACTAGACAACAAAGACACAATGCTGCCGGAAACCACCGCTCGGACCCTACTAAGGATTCTGACAATAGTTAATAAAATTGACTCTTCATTAGCAGATCTCAAACACGATGTATGTACATTAAATAAAAAAGTTACAGCCAGTGCCACCGGAGTCACTAAACTCTCTGAAGCACAAAATATAAGTGAGAGACTAATCCTGTACCTGCTACAAAGAGACCAGGAAATACAAAATCATCTAGAGAACTTGGAGAATCGGTCCCGACAGAATAGTTTCAGGATCCATGGGGTACTTGAGAGTTCAGAAGAGGGATTCGCCACCACTGCAGATTTTATTAATCATCTGCTCCATTCTACGCTCTCTATTCCCTCCAATCTGAAACTCAACATCGATAGGGCCTATTGCTCACTTGTTCCCAAACCGGCAGATCTTGCAGCATGCCCCAGGTCCTTAATAATCCGGATGGTCTACTTCCAAAGTAAAAATTGGATCCTGCAGGAAGCCTGGAGGCACAAGGATCTGGAATATAAGTAATCCCTAATCTTTTTTGATCAGGATTTTTCAATGGAGCTTCAGGCAGAACAACTGGGTTTGTGTGATGATATGAGAGCTTAAAATGAAGAAAAATCTTAAGGCTCAGTTGCTGTTCCCTGCCCAACTGAAGATCCATCTAGACTCAGGAATCAGAACCTTCTCCTCTCTGGTGGATACTGATTCCCTTCTTAAGGAACTGGACATCCAATTACCTGATTTAGAAGTGAAGATATTAGAGAGAAAGCTCGCAGCAGGGGCCTGGAGTGTGGTTTCGAGAGGGCAATTGAAGAAAAGGGGCTTTCCAGGAGCACTCCAGCAGGCAGTGACAACAGACATTGCCAAACTTCTCCAGCGAGCGGATCACTAGGCTTCACTAAAGGGTTCTGCCTCATTCATGTCCAAATCCCCCAAAAGATGAAGTACTGTAAATAACATATTTGGGAGTTTAATCTATGTGATGAGGAATGGTAATTGAACAACCTCGTCAGCTGTTCTTTGGCCCATCTGCAAATGACTATCATGTACAAAATTAGACAATGAGGCAGAATTCAATGGTTCAGAATTGATTAATAGAGGAACAGGACTTGTAATGGGGCGCCGTTCCTTTGAGGGGGGGGGAGATTTGAGGAAAAGACCCAAGAGCACTTTGACCTGAAAAAAGCTGTGTGGTGAGTGGCCGGGGGTGGATAGGTTCTGGTAACTGCTTTATACTGAAGCTTGAAACACTCTTCTGGTTTTGCAAATAGATAATACCCAGGACAGACTTAAATGTATGACTCAAGAATGGGCTAAGGGGTTATATAATAACACTAGTATGTACCCCTTAGCCCCGTGTGTAAGGGTTAAAGTGAATGTGGTTGTAAACTGAGGTGCAGGAACCATAAGGGCACAATCTTGATCTGTTTTCCTCCTGTGTCTCAATGGGGAGATCCTGAGGTGAAGAAGAAATGAATCTGCGGGCGATACAGCGATACTCTGGGTCAAAAGAGAGAGATCTGGAAAGTATAAAGAACCATTGGGAAGGGATTGGGGAAGGCTTTGGCCCAGTATATTGATCTCTGATCTGTTTTATTGCATTAGAGATGGCTCCTTAAGTGAGCACTTGTACTCCAAGAGGAGTTACAGGTATTGCCACATCAATCAATCAATCAATCATTCAATCAACCAATCAAATCTTTATTTATCCAGGCGAACATCATTGAGCACAGCTCATTTGCAAGATGGACCTGGTAAGGTCAAGGTTCAATTTACATAGTTACAAACAGTTATACAAACACATACAAACTGATCTATTATATACAGAGTTCAAAATCCACACTGTCTAAGCATACATTCTAAGCGTAGTATTCAGTACTTCATTGTTCAACATAGAATAACAGAGGACAAGAGGAGGGGGAGCAGGAGTGGATTGCCTAGTTGGTGGGGATCGTAGAAGGTGATAGGAGTTTATAAAGTGGAAGGATAAGTGTTGCCTGAGAAAGGGCTGGGGCCTGTGCTGGTGGGTTGAATGACAGGGGTATAGGGCTATGACGTATGTAAAGGAGTAATGGGAGATGGATGAAGGGTTGGGTGCCAAGAATCTGAGGGGTGAAGCCACATACCCGATTGTTTAAACTACATTGGGGTTACAGAATGGCCACTCTTAGTGGTCTGCTACAGCCAAAAGCTGCAGGATCTCCTAATAAGTCAAATAGTTCACATGGTTTGTACTTTATATATGATTTCTTGTTCTGGTTACAAGTTTACTGTTATCTAGTTTGTTACTATTTTACTTATGAAAATGGAAACCGTTTTGTTTATCCTATACTCGGGGGGAACACGTAGTATATCAGTCTCTGTGGTTGGGGACTGGGGATGGAGGGCAGGGGGGATAATGAAAATGTCTAGGGCATGTCAGAACTCTTCCAGAACAAAAGTTCCATGGCTCAATTAAACATAATTTCCTACAATGTCAAGAGGATTCATTCTCCCATCAAGCACACAATGCTTTTAACAAAATTAAAAAATCTTACATGTGACGTTGCATATCTACAAGAGACACATCTCTCAGAGCTTGAGCATTCCAAGCTGCAATGCCAGTGGGTAGGACAAGTGGAAGCTGCTTTGCATCCATCAGGGAAAAAAGCAGGAGTAGCGATACTCATCAAAAGAAACAGCCCATTTACAATCCAAGAGGTGGAGAGAGGACTTCAGGATAACTTTGTTAGAGTACCAGGGTCATTACAGGGTGAAAAAATACATTTGGTGAACATTTATGCCCCCAATATAGGCACTGACAAATTGTCTCTCAGAGGTTTTCCATAAGATCGCATCCCTCCCACAGGGGTTACTGTTACTGGGTGGGGGGACTTCAACACAGTGATCTGTCCTTATTTGGACTGCTTCAAGCCAAGCCGCCACAGCCAAAGCAGCCACTGAATAACTCAAAGCCTTAATGAGTGAGTCAGGCTTGGTGGATATATGGAGGTCCCATCATGGGAGGGAAACATATTATTCTTTCTATTCACCAGTGCAAAAATTTTGCTTACTAATAGATTTATTCCTGACCCATAAGTGGGCCTCCATCAGTTCCCTGCTTCTTGAATCCACCCTATAACTTTATTGGATCATGGACCAATTTCCCTTAAGCTGTCTTGGGGAGCGGAAGACAGACACTCTATTTGGAGACTAACTAACTCATTGCTAAATGACAAGAATTTTGTTCAGCAGATTGCTCAGGCTGTAAATAATCTAGCTTTGGACTCCCCAATGAGAAACTGTTCCCCTCTTCTGTAGTGGGATACTATGAAGGCAGTAATTAGAGGACAGATCATTAGTGTTGCCTCTGTTAAAAAGAAGCACCCAAATCTACAATTACAAAAACTTAGAGAAGAAATTAAGATGTTGGAAACTAACCATAAACAAAACCCTAAATGGGGGAATACTAAAAGCCCCCCAAAAAAGCCCAAACTGAGCTCCCAAACTTGGAGCATAGGTCAGCAGAGGGGTTACTGTGCTTCTCCAATCAAAAGTATCACAAGGGGGGGCAGTCAGACTGTTGGCATTTCATCTGAGAAAAGCACAGGTGGATAGACATGTGGCTTACCTAAAGGAGAAGAATAATCCAGGGAGAGACTGGGTGAAGCCAAGAGATATAGCCTCTCTTTTTAAAAAGTTCTATAAAACCTTATACACAGAGGATAAGAATAGTCAAGAAGTGGCGTACCAAACCAAAATATTTCTAGAACCACTGTTACTCCCTACTTTACCCCAAGAAGCCCTGTCGGCACCTATTACAGAGCAGGAAATTATCCAAGTGATAAATGGACTCCCATCAGGCAAATCCCCAGGCCCAGATGGGCTGTTGGCAGAATTCTATAAAAAACTTAAAAAAATCTTGGTCCCTAAAATGCCAACGGTACTGAATGCAACACTGGAAGAGGATCAACTTCCAATGTCATGGAAAGAGGCCTTGGTCACAGTCATCCCGAAACCCGGAAAGCCAAGTGAATACTGTGAGGCATGCAGACCTACCTCCCTGCTTAACCGAGATTTTAAAATACTAACGAAAATTCTTGCTACTAGACTTCAAAGATATATAGAATTATTGGCACACCCGAAGCAGACCAGGTCTCTACCTCATAGGCATGTGTCTGACAATATCAGAAGGTTACCAAATATTCCAACTGGATCCCTTGATTCGAAAGCACCCCAACTAGCAATTTCTTTAGATGCAGAGAAAGCGTTTGATCATTTTGAATTGGACTTATATGACAGAGGTCTTAAACCATATGGGGGCGGGGGGCTCTTTTCTCAGATGGATATCATTATGCTATCAGAATGAGACAGTATTGGATTATTTATTTATTTGGTTTTGGTTTACCGGGTAAGTACACTAGACAACAATGTTGCCTATATTCAGGCATGACCCGGAAGAGTACAGACAGGGGAGACCAGAGTCAACATTAAAGAGTATTTCATGACACAGCATGAGGTGAGAACAAACATTTGAACAGTATACAGCCAGGTACAGTCATTATCAGTGATGACAAAGAGAAACAGATAACATTATATTAATTATATTCATCTGATGATACATCAATGACTAAATTGAAACGACAAACAGCAAACAAAACTTAAATGAAGTAGCATTATAACAATAGGATTTCTGCTGGATGTAGGAAACTTTGTGATAGAATTACTTTGTGATAGAAAGGGGGACTAGGCAAGGGTGTCCCCTTTCCCCATTATTGTTCACCCTCAGCATGGAACCCCTAGCCCAGAAGATTAGGGAAAACCCATTGATACAGGGCATTAGAGTAGGGGAAGCTACCAACAAAATCTCCTTATATGCAGATGACACCCTAATTTACTTAGGGGATCCCAAGTGCTCCATCCCCCCTCCCCATTATACTTATTGAAGCAGTTTGGTAATATATCAGGTTTCAAAATAAATTCTGAAAAATCAGAGATAATGAGTATAAATGGCCCTCCCTCAGCTAAGGTTCAATCAATAGTCCTTTTTAAATGGGTTAAGGAAAAAATCCGCTACCTTGGTACACATATACCTACAGATCTTTCTAAACTTTACCAATTCAGTTACACGACACTTACTCTGAAAGTATTTGAAGATATTAATAGATGGCAGGCACTACCCTTCACCTTCTCAGACAGGACTGAAGCCATTAAAATGAACATCTTACCCCACTATCTATTTCTGTTTACTAATTTACCGATCCCATTCCCAAAAACAGAGTGGAAGGAGATCCTCAGAAAGTTATCTAAATTAATTTGGGCAGGTAGAAGACCCAGAAAATAAGTGAGACCTCTTGACGGGGTCTAAAGAGGAAGGTGGGATGGGAGTACCGAACTTTATGAATTATTATAAAGCTGCACAATTGTTACCAATCCTGAAGATGATCTCCCCTGAGTACAGAGGAGGGCGGTACCTGATGGAGAGGAGAGCCCAATCACGGATTCCACTTAATATACTGCCTTGGGCTGCATGATCCTCAGGTAGTAAAGATATCTCCAGTAGATGGACTAGACACACTATAACATCCTGGATACATGCAAGACAATGGTAGGAAATCCCTACCCTGGTCTGGTCTTACATTCCTTTGACCATCCTTCCACGGTTCCCAGCTTTACAGAATGACCCTTGTATTGCTTGCTGTGAAACCCAGGACTCACGATACCTTACACAGTTCTTACAGAATGGGGTACTTAAGTCATTTGAAATGCTGCAACATGATTTTGACATCCCCCATAAAGACTTCTTTAGGTTCCTCCAGTGCTGACATTACATCAATACAATAGTAGGAATTACGGCCCTAGTGGAGAACCCAGCTCAGCCAGTACAGAGGATATATCAAAAGAACCATATGGCTGATACCAGAAATCTTGTTGTCTATATTTATAGGATCTTGCAGGATGGGGTGGGGGCACTTTTAATCCAGAGAGTTGAAGATAAATGGCAGAAGGAAATGGGTTCCTCATTTACAGAAGAAAAGTGGGGCAGGGTATGGAGTGGTATACCTAAAACCACCAACTCCCCCGTGTGGAGGGAATTTAAGTGGAAAATAACAGTGAGATACTTTATCACCCCAGTAATAACTTCTCATTATGCTTCCTCACACACAGACAAATGTTGGAGACTTTGTGGGATGAGAGACATGCATTTCCATATGTTCTGGGACTGCACAAATATCAAGCCATACTGGGCAGAGGTGGCCCTTGCAATACAGGAGATTTTCCAGTTAATAGATTCCCCCGGGTTTTGCAAATTCAGTACTGGGTCTACCTCCTGAAGGAATCAGATCATCTGCTCAGAAACAGTTGTTCTTTATTTTGGTGGGAGCAGCATTAAAAGTAATTACACAGAAATGGCTCTCATCCCAATCCATTATCTCTTTCTATGTGGAGGACAAATGTGACTTCCATCAGAGATATGGAGGCCATAACTGCTCACCTATGGCTTCAAACAGACCAATTTAACTCCAAATGGCTCTCCCTTTCTTCAATTATGTGGAAGAGAGGGAGGGTACCCCGTCCTAGAACAATACCTACATATATGCTAACTCTCCCAAACCCGCTATTGACAAACAGCCAGGTACAGACCTTTCTGCAACTGTTCAGCTGGGCTTGACTGGGACCCTTCTACTATTCTGATCTACTCTGTAGCTCATGTTTTGAACTGTTATGTAATTCCTAGTTATCTACTAATCCTGTACTGCCACTCTATGTTTTTTTTTAATTCAATTGCCTGTATTGTGCCCTGATGTTTGTATTGTACCTTGATGTATGACGTGAAACCTTTGTAAATGAGTCTCTGACTCAAAGGTCATTCTGAATATTTCTCAATAAAACATAGCCACCAACTCTGCAGTCTCCCCTGGATAAATATGGATCATAAACCAGCTGCATTAAATTCTTCATGGTGTTAGAAATAGGGGAGAATCATCTACTGAAATAACCCTTGAAGTAGCCATGGTTACAGTACATTATATCACATTTAATAGGATAAACATGAATAGATTAATAAGTAATTAAGGACATAAGGTTTCCTCAATCGTAAAGTTATACATTTTATTGATGGAAATTATTTTTATTCTTTTGTACAGCATGGAAGGTTGGGAATAAGTATATGGGTCAGGGATGCACCACAGTCACTCTGTGGTTCTGAAGTGGACAACAGCTGCTGGTCCAATTTTTTTATTTTTTTCTTCCCTTTTTCCGAGCGAGAAGTCCAAGAATTCATCAAGAAAATGAACTGATGTTTGTGAAAGCAAAAGATGGGTGATTTCAAAGAATAATGCTCCAGATATTATTAGTTTAAAATCTATTAAGTGATGATACTGAGACTTGTGTATGAACTGAAATGTGTTCTTGCTGTTATTATGACTTGTGAAAGTTAATAAACTTTTCAAGTTCAAAAAAGAAATGAGTGAAAAGAAGGGACCATAAGACTGATCAGCCTTTTAGGCCATTTCAATTTAAAACAAAAAAATACACAACATTATTACAACTTACATTTTAAAAACATTCAGGCACCTTGGAACGTTGCTCTTTTTATTAAATTATTCTGACATATTGTACTCATAGAATCATAGAATGATAGATGTTTGACAGCAGAAAAGGATCATACCAGCCCATCTAGTCTGCCCCATTTTATCCCCTTCACACCTCCCCTTCCTGTCTGCCCCCACCATCCCCCGATACTCAGCCCCATATGCCTGTCCCATGTCTTCTTGAATTCTTTCACTAATTCAGCCCACACCACTCCATCCAGCAGTCTGTTCTAGGGCTCCACCCACCTCTCTGTGAAGAAATGCAACTCTCACATTGCCCCTGTATCTTTTTCCTTGTAATCTGAGACTGTGCCCTCTAGTTCTGACTCCCTCCTTCCTCTTTAGTAAACCCTCTTCTCCTACTTTATTGAGCCCCTTTACATACTTAAAGGTTTCAATCATGTCTCCCCTCTCCCTCCTTGTCTTCAGCTTGTACAGATTCAGCTCCTTACACCTCTGCTCATATGTCTTCCCCTGCATACCCTGCACCATGTTTGTTGTGCTTCTCTGAACCCTCTCCAACGCATCTATATCCTTGCAGAGGTGTGGTCTCCATAACTGAACCCCATACTCTAGTTGCGGCCTCACCAAGGCTTTGTAGAGGGGTATTATCACCTCCCTCCTTCTGCTAGTGATGCCCCTGCCTATGCATGCCAACATTCCATTGGCCTTTCCTACCGCCATGCTACATTGGAATCCTAAGTTAAGGTTTGAGGAGACTATGATTCCCAGATCCCTCTCCTGGTCTCATTTTTTTATTTCCTCCCCAGCTAAGGTGTGCCCCACTTGTGTGTTCCTACTCCCTAAATGAATCACAGTGTACTTCTTGGCATTAAATTTAAGCTACTGCTTCATGGACCACTCCTCAAGTGTCTTAAGGTCCTCCTTCATGTCCTCAACCCCCTCTGGGGTGTCCACCCTATTGCAGATTTTTGTATCATCGGCAGATAGGCACACCCACCCCCTTAAACCCTCTGCAATATCACTGATGTAGATGTCGAAGAGGAGCGGACCCAAAACTGACCTCTGTGACACGTTACTTTTCACCCTTACTATCCCGGAGTGCACCCCATTTAGCACCACTCTCTGAGTTCTCCCTGCCAGCCAGGCCTCCTCCCAGCTTATTTTCCCTCCCAACCCCATTCTTTCCATCTCATCCCCTGAAAGTATCTTTTTATGACGGAAAACCATAGCAAATAGTAGCCATGCTGTATTATTTATCAAGCATATCTTCTTTTATTTATAAGTTCCATATTTTTTCAAAATTTAAAGAACTTTTTTAGCAGCAGACACAAAAAGGATTCATCATGTAATTATGAACACTCTTTAGGTGATAAATGCATCATACATAGCTTATTCGCTAGCCAGTGTCCTCTAGTTTTTTGAATACAGAAATAAAGAAAAAGGGTGCACACACCTCTGCTGAAGGTGCTATTAAAAATGTATTTAAACAGCCATACCATGGCCAACCCATCCCCACATAGTGTCTTCTATAGGTTTCTTCAGAGGTTGGTGCTTGGATGTGAATCACATTATTTTATAGCCCAGTTTATTAACATAAATGCATATGCAACCATGTGATCCTACATGGAAACAAGAACATGCAGGAAAACTTTGCAACTGTAGCTTTCATTTGACAGGGACCATTTAGAAAAGCAATCATATATTTAATTAATAATCATCTGCTTTAAAGTACTGTTTATCAATATTCATCATGTCAAGACATCATACATTTTAAAAAATCTCATTCAAACTCCCCTATTAAACAATAGATGTATAGTAACCCTGAACAAAGGTTTCCTATCTTGATTTTATATTCTATTATCATTTTTTTAATCTTATTTTCTAGTTAAACCTTTAAATTTTTTATTCTATTCAAGTAAAAAGTATTCCCATCAGAAATACCTGCTCTAGGTACTGTATATCATAGAATCATAAGAACTGTCAGCAGAAAAGGACCCCGCGGCCCATCCAGTCTGCCTGTAACCCTCCCCCAAGAAGCCCCTCTCCCTCCCCTACCAGCCTGCCCCTTGCCCATTAAGCCCATGTATCTATCCCAAGCTCTTTTGAAGCTGCCTAGGAAAAGAGGGAAACCAGGATAATGGGAGGGGGGTGGAGAAGGAGAACCCAACCTTCTTCTGACATTAATATAATGTAAATAATTCAAAAATCAATAACTTGGAGATTATTTTATAGTGGAATAGGATATATTAAAAAGTGTAAAAAAATGAAAAGTACAGTGTGTTATAACCATATTGCCACTTACAGGGCAGCCCTCTTAAACACATATACTTGAAACCAGCAACAAGTATGCATTTAAGAGGGCTCTGCATTTATCAGATCTAGTATTTTTTAATGGTGAGCACAACATGCAGTACTATATATGTCAGGGAGTAGGGTAGGGAAAAGAAATGCCAATAGCACTTAAGTGCTTCTTTGGTTGGGATAAAGTGATTTGTGACATGCTGTGGCATTCTTTGGTCTGATTCCTGTGTGAGGGAGGGTGCTTCTGGGATTCCTGTAAAGTGCTTCTGTAACAATCTTTTGGGTTCTTTGCTTTGATTTCAGTGTGCAAGAGGGTGTTTCTGTGATTTGGGTTTGATTGTTCAAAGGTTGAAGTAGGTGAGTAACACCTAATTTTTAAATACAGCAGCCTATTAATGGACAATTAATTGCTAACTAGTAAGGCAGCTACAGGTAGTGTCACTAAAACTGGGCCAATCAGTCCACGTTTGAACAACAAAACTGAGCGAAAAATATGTATTTAAAAGGTATCCTTATATACGGTTAACGTATGAATATACAAAATTTGCCAGTAGAAAAAGGCCATCCGATCTACCGAGTCTGCTCAAGCTTGCAGCTAGCTCCCTTATTCAGCAGCTTCCCCCCCCTCCCCTTTCCCCCATTACCCTCCCCTTTGCCATGTCCCACCCCTTCTAGAGGCATTCTACTGCTTTACATGCCACCACTTTTGCTGGTAGTATGTTCTACTCTGCCACCACCCTTTCCATAAAGAAATGCCTTCTCACCTCCCTCCTGGATCTGCCCCCCTCCAATCTCATGTCATGGCTCCTAGTGTCTCTACCCACCTTCCTCCTGAATAGACCCTCTGTGCCTGTCCTGATTATCCCCTTCAAGTATTTGAAGGTCTCAATCATAACCACCCTGTTCCTCGTTTCCTCCAATGAATACATTTAACTCCCTCAGTCTGACTTCATATGGCAAATCCCCCAGACCTTGAATCATTTTTGTTGCCCTACGTTGCACCCCCTCCAGCAGTCTAATGTCTTTCTGTATGTATGTGTGACAGTACAGCTCACAGTACTCCAGGTGGGGTCTAACCAACGATCTGTATAATGGTAGAATCACCTCCCTTCTTCTCGAGGTTATGCCCTTTGCAATGCATCCCAGCATTTTGTTAGCCATTGTTGCAGCCTTCCTGTATTGCATGGAATGGTTCATTGGCCCCATGATGAGCACCCCCAGATCTTTTCCTCCTGTGTTACTTCTAGCCACACACACCCCAGATGGTAGCTTCTCCTCAGCTTCTTCATTCCAAAGTGCAGCACCTTGCATTTTTTTGTGTTGAACCCAAGTAGCCATTTGTCAGACCATGCCTCAAGCCTTTCCAGATCCTCCTGTAGCCCCCGCCACCCCTCCTGTTTGTCCACCACCACCCCCATCTTGGTGTCATCAGCAAATAGGCTGATCCTGCTGCTGATGCCCTCCGAGATGTCTGCAATAAATATGCTAAACAGCACTGGCCCCAGCACCGACCCCTGTGGAACCCCACTTATCACCAGCTTGGGGGATGAGAATTCCCATCCAACCACTACCCTCTGCTATCTATCCTGTACCCAGCTCTCCACCCAACCCACCAGCTTTGCTCCTGCCCCCTTGCCCCATAGTGTACTTCCCAATCTCCCATGTGGTACTGAATTGAAGGCCTTACTGAAGTCTAGGTACAGGATATCCACTGCATGGCCCCTGTCTATTTGCCTAGTCACCCAGTCATAGTAATCTACTAGGTTGGTCTGGCATGATTTGCCCTTGACAAGCCACGCTGCCTCCTGTCCTGCACCCCATTGACCTCCATTAGTGACACTAGCCTCTCCTTTAGGATGGACTCCATTAGTTTCTTCACTATGGACATCAGGCTTACTGGCTATAGTTCCCAGGGTCAACCCTGGCTCCACTCTTGTGGAGGGGAACCACATGAGTTAGTCTCCAATCCTGGGGTACGCACCCTGTTTCTGGAGATTCATTAAATAGGTCTGTCAAGGGGCCTGTCAGGACCTCTGCCAGCTCCTTCAGTACCCTGGGATGCACTCCATCTAGTCCCTGTGCCTTGTCCACCCTCAGTGCCCTCAACCCTTCCAGCACTCTCCTCACTGTGATTTCACCATCCATCACCCCTCCCCTATCTGTTTTTATCCTCCCTCCTACTATGGGTGCCGTCCCCCCTTCTCCTTCGTAAAGACTGAACAGAAGTAGTTGTTCAGCACATCTTCCTTTTCAACCCCCACCCCCTCCACCCATCCCTCCACCTTTTTAATTTTACAATTTGGTCTCATAGCCTTTCTCCTGATGTACCTAACGAAAGTTCTTCTCCCCTTTTTTTATGCCTTGCGTCATCCTGAGTTCCCTTGATGCCTTGGCTGCTCTTACCTCCCTGGTCATAGATACATAGACAGTGTAGGCAGATAAGGACCTATGGCCCACCCAGTCTGCCCATTTGAGCTTGTAAGTTCAGTTTATGCTTTCCTAGAAGTCTGTTTCCCCTTAATCCTGACCTCCAGAATTCCTTTATGACTATCCCATGCATTCTTAAATCTTGTGATTGTTTCAGCCCCCACCACTTCCTCTGGAAGGGTGTTCCACTTGTCCACCACCCATTCTGTGAAGAAATGCTTCCTCATGTTTCCTCTGAATCATCCTCTTTCCAACTGCATCCCATGCCCTCTAGTCCTGGAACATCTTCTCACTTAAAAATAGTGTATTCCTGCACCCTTTTCCTCCCTGTAAGATACTTGTATGTCTCTATCATGTCCTCTCTCTCCCTTCCCTCCTCCAGGGAGTACATATTCAATTCCTTCAACCTGTCCTCATAGGACTTGTGATGCAATCCATGTACCATCTTTGTTGCCCTCCTCTGAACCTTCTCTACCCTGTCTGTCCTTGCATAGGTAAGGTCTCCAGAACTGTACACTGTACCCCAGGTGGGGCCTCATTAGTGTCTTGTATAGTGGAATTATGACCTCCCTTTTCCTGCTGGTGATGCCCCTGCCTATGCATCCCAGCATCCTATTTGCTTTTCCTGCTGCCTTGTCACACTGTTTCCCTGCCTTGAGGTCATCAGAGATGATAACCTCAAGCTCCCTTTCCTGCTTGGTACATGCTATATCCTCACCCCCCACCAAACTGATTTATTGTGCCAGGGTTTTTGTGCCCCATATGCATTATCTTGCACTTCTTTGCATTGAATTTCAACTGCCAAACCCCTGACCATTCTTCAAGTTTCTGCAGATCCCTTCTCATTCTGTCTACACCCTCTGGTGTGTCTACTCTGTTACAGAGTCTTGTGTCATCAGCAAACAGTGAAATTCTGCCTTCTAGGTCCTGCACAATGTCACTGATGAAGATGTTGAATACGGCTGGTCCCAGCACTGATCCCTGTAGTACCCCACTGGTCACTCTTCCCTCTGTGGAGTGACAGCCATTTACCTCCACCCTCTATGTCCTGCCACCCAGCCAGTTACCTACCCACCACACTACTGTCCTGCCCACACCCATATTCACCAGTTTGTGTAATAGTCTTCTATTTATTTATTTGCTTTTGGTAACCGGGTGAGTGCACTAGACATAGAGATGCCTATTTTCAGGCACGACCCAGGAGAATACAAGTGAGAACAAAAAATACACAAACTGTACAATGTGACGCAGCACAAGGAAGAGATAACACAATGGAATTTAGTGCAATACAAACAATTGACAATTGGCTGCAACAGAGTAAGATAAAATCAGAAAAATATAAACAATACTGTAATGAAAAATAAAACAAGTGCTAACAAATTTGTACTAGAACTGGCTGACAAGTACATAGTAATTCCCAGTACAAGGTCAAATATAGAGAGAAAGAAAGGAAGGGGGGGAGGGGGAGATAGGAGGAATAAGAGAAAGGGTGAGCGGGAAAGAGGGAGGGTGAGGAAAGAAAAAGGTGGAAGGATTAAAAGAGGTCAAGGTGGATGGAAGCATGAGCAAGGATTTAAGGCCAATAGGTATTCATGGTGGAGTTTGTTGAAACCAGCATGGGTAGTAGCAAGGCAAATTTCTAGTGGTATAGAATTCCAATACTTAGAGGCTGAGTAGGAGAAAGCCCGTGTACCCATGGCAGTTTTACTTCTGGGTACAAAGAGGAGGGCATCGTCACTAGATCGGAGACCATAGGAGGGGGTTTGGGGGTGTAGCAAGGAGGCGAGGGAATTAGGGAGATCTGATCTAGTTATACTATCTAATAGGGAGCCAAAGGCCAGTAGCCAGTGGGCAGAAGGGTTGGGCCATTTTACGTCAGCATACAGCTGACAGTGATGTTTAAAATGTGGAGATTGAGAGGCCATTTTATGTCAGCATACAGCTGACAGTGATGTTTAAAACGTGGAGATCGAGATTATATGTGGCACAGTGTCAAAGACTTGCTGAAGTCCAGATAGGCCATGTCCACTGCCCTCCCCTGATCCACCTCCCTAGTCTCCCAGTCAAAAAATTCAATGAGATTGGTCTGACATGACCTCCCCCTGGTGAAACTATGCTGCCTTGGGTCCTGTAGTCCATTGACAACCAGATGTTCCACCAATCTCTCCTTCAGTAGTGCTTCTATGATCTTCCCCACTACCGAGGTGAGGCTGACTGGTCTGTAGTTCCCCGCTTCCTCTTTGTTCCCACTTTTGTATAAGGGGACTACATCTGCTGTCCTCTAGTCTTTGGGTACCTCCCCTGTTTCCAGTAATTGGCTAAACAGGATAGTCAGAGGTTCAGCCACCACCTCTCTTAGATCTTTAAGGACCCTGGGGTGCACCCCATCTGGCCCCATTGCTTTATCAACTCTTATTACTTCCAGTTCCTTCAGCTTTTCACTTCCATCGCTTCTTTTATATACACTTCCCTATCCTCCTCTCTCCCCACTTTTCTGTATCACCTATATGCTGTCCATTTCCTCCATGCCCTATCTAATACCCCTTTGCTTATCCAGCTGGGTTTCTTCCCCCTAGCCCTTTTAGTCTGGGAGTTTCTGTTGCCTCCACTAACCCCTGTTTTATCAGTTCCCATCTTTGATGTGTGTCCATATTTAGTTGAATTTTGTCCAGGAACCCCTGTACCACATCCCCTATCCTCTTAAATTTGGTGTGCCTGAAGTCCAGCACCCTTGTGCCGGATGCCTCCTTCTCTTTAGCCATCTGTAACTGGAACCATACTGTCTGGTGGTCACTCCCCCCTAGTGGTTCCTCAACCCTCATGTCCCTCACCCATTCCTCATTTGTCAAGACAAGGTCAAGGGTGTTTCCTTCTTTAGTTGGTTCCGTGATCAACTGTACCAGAAAGTTATTCTGAAAGGCACCCAGCATTACCTGCTCCCTTCTGCACTTAGTGGTAGGTGTTTCCCACTCCACCCTGGTAGGCTGAAATCCCCTACTATCACCACTCCCCCTTCCCACAGTTCCTCCTGATCTGCTCCACTAGTACCCTGTCCTTCCCTTCAGATTGGGAGGGTGGCCTGTACACCACCCCAACCTTAGTGACCTACTTTTGGGATCCTGGAGTTGCACACACAGAGCCTCTGTATCTCCCTCCTCTCCCTCATCCCTTACTCATTTTAAACCTTCCTTTATGTACAACGCCACCCCCTTCCCTTTTCCCTATCCTTTCAGTGTAGTCTGTACCCAGGAACTGCCAGATGCCAGCGCTGGTATTGGGTGGCCTATGTCTTGGTTACAGCCACCAAGTCCACTCCTCCTCTCCATCATGAGAGCCTGTAGTTCTGCCCCCTTATTCCCCAGATTCCTAGCATTTAATGTTACTACCCTCCAACCCTTGTCTTTAACCTCTCTCCTTATGTCCTCTCCCTTAATATTTGCCTTTCTCCTTACCTTGCCATTATGGGGGGTAAGCCCATTTGGTTCCACTGCTCTAGGCTTCAGGACACCTCTATCCATCTTGCTATCCCCCTCCTAGTTCAAATGTTCCTCAATGTGCTCCCCTATCCTTCCCTTCAGTACATGTTTTCCTTCCTCATTTAGGTGCAGTCTATCTTTTGTGTATAGCCTGCTGTTCTCCCAGGTGCCCCTCCCACCCTCCTACCAGTCCGTAGCCCTTTTCCCAACACCAGGTTCCCTGCCATTCATCAAACTCTTGAATTCTCCCTTTTCTAGCTATACTTGCCCTGGGAATGGGAAGCACCTCCAAGAAAGTGACTGATCTGCCCGCTCCCTTGCAAAGAGGTCCCAGTTCCTCAAACCTTCTCTTTGCCTCCTCTGCCATCCCATCAGCCAGACCATTTGTCCCCAAGTGTATTATTAGGTGAGGTCTTTCCCTTCCCCTGCTTGCATACCTTAGCACTGATTGCCACTCCCTTTCTGCCTTCATTCCTGGCATTGCTTTCACCAAAATTCTACTGTGCCCCTCCCCTGTGCTGCCCCATTTGACCCCTCTTAGTATCGAATCTCCTAATACTAAGACACCTCCCTTCCTCCCCTTCCCCTTTCTCCCTCCCCCTTCTGCCCTTCTCCTCTCCTTCTTCCTCCTGCACATTGTTCCCTCCTATTGTCCCTGTCCACCCCTGGCATTCTCCCCCTGCATGCAACCACTCTCACCCTACTTCATTCATTGCTCCTATTTCTCCCCCACTCCCAGCCAACCTATTCTTTGTTGTTCCAATGGACTGTGTTTCCCCATCCTCATTCCCTCTTTTTGAACCCTTTGTCCAAGGTCCAACTCCCATTTGAGCTTGCTGTGTTACCTACTACCTGTACTCCTGCTCCTATTTCCTTTGTGCCCTTTTCTCCCACACTTGTGTGATCCCCCTTGCTCCTTTGTCCTGACCACCCCTCTTTCCTCACATCCTTTTTCTTTTCCTGGTTGCATCTTGTGCTTCCCCCATTCTCTTCTCTTTCTGACTTACTCTGTTTCTGCATCATTCATAACACGTCCTCATTTAGCCTTACTACTTCGTTCTGCAGCCTTCCCAGCCTTTGACAGACTGGGGGCCCCCCCATCCTCCACAGGGTATCTATGAATACGGACACTCCACAATTATTGCAACCCATGATCTTTCCTTCCCTGCGTCTTCTGTTTCCCCTGCCCCCACCTCATCCCTTTGTCCCTTGCTCTGCCACTGACCCTCTTCCTGGCTTGCCCCTCTTCCTTGTCCCTTCCACAGTATGCCCCAGTCTGCCCAGACCCTTTACCCCACCCTCCTCTTTGTTCTCCCAACTCCATTCTCTCTTTGTTGTGGTCCCTCTTTTTTCTCCCTTGACCTCATTAGTTGGCAGCAATATTTCACCCTACTTTCCAATTCCTATACCCCTTGTCAATACCTGTCCTCCTCTGACCCTTATTTCAGTTGCACCCTCTTACCCTTTAGCCACACTTACAGAGCCCCCATAAGCACATTAAATGAAATACTTTCCAGGCAATATTTCACCCTACATTCCAATTTCTATAACCCTTGTCAATACCTGTCCTTCTCTGACCCTTCTTTCAGTTGCATACTCTTACCTTTAGCAACACTTAGAGCGCACCTGAAACACATAAAATGAATTGCTTTCCACTCCCAAGCTATACCTTTACAGTTCCTTGATTACATCCTCTTACCAGTGCTTCTATCTCCTCCTCCACTTCTCCTGCTAGTCCCCTGCTCTGTTCTGCCACCTGATTGGCCAGTCACTCCTGGGAGTGGTTAGCAAAGAGCATTTAACAAAGGAGGTGGTGTGAGGTGGTGCGGGGTGGGAGGGTGAGAGAAAAATTCAACAACATTGCCCAACAGCTAGCGAGCAATGCACCAATCCCACAGTCACATCAAAAGTCCAGCCAAAACCGATCACAGCCCCGAGCCTGCAAACAGCTCTGCTCTGTGTACACCTCCTCTGCAGACATTCATCTCCTGTGTGTTCCTTTGGTTATCCGGTGCAGTTTCCCAGGCAGGCTACCCTAAGGTAAGTCCTCTCTGCTCCCAACTCTCAGTAGCTACGGCCGCATGCCTTCCAAGCCCGGTTTCTCTGCCCAATCCTCCTTTCTCAGCTTGTGACTGCAAGCCTTCTGTCCTGCTCCCTCCTGCTTGCTAGTTCCAGAGCAGTGGCTGGTAGCTTTTTAAGGCCTGACCACTCACTCAGACACTGCATTTTCCTTCTCGACTGGCTCCTCCAAGAGCCACATCAATGCGGGGACTTTTTTCTATTGGTGCTGGGTCCCCCTTTTTGATTGGTTCCTCAGGGACCCAGTAGAACAATGCCCAACAGCTAGCAAGCAAAGCACCAGTCCCACAGTCACATCAAAAGTCCAGCCAAAGCTGATCATAGCCCTGAGCCTGCAAACAGCTCTGCTCAGTGTACACCTCCTCTGCAGGTGTTCAGATCCCCTGCACTCCTTCAGTTATCCAGCACAGTTTCCCAGGCAGGCTGCCCCGATGTAAGTCCTCTCTGCTCCTGACTATCCACGGCTATGGCCACACTCTGCACAATCTGAAAGGAAAGAAAGAGTCCAGTCACAGATCCGTGGAGGGTCCAACTGCAGAAGTCATGAGGACTGGTGGAGTGCCCTCCCCCAACCCCGAAAGGAAAGCAAGAGTCCAGTCACAGATCCGTTGAGGGTCCGACTGCAGAAGTCATGCGGGCGGGTGGAAGTGCCTTCCCCCACCCCCCTGAAAGGAAAGCAAGAGTCTAGTCATGGATCCACCGAGGGTCTGACTGCAGAGGTCATGAGGGCTGGTGGAAGTGCCCTCCCCCAACCCCCAAAAGAAAAGCAAGAGTCTAGTCACGGATCTGCCTAGGGTCCGATTGCAGAGGTCGTGAGGTCCAGTGGAAGTGCCCTCCCCCCACCCCTCAAAAGGAAAGCAAGGTAATTTCCCAATGAACAAACCAGTGCCAGAGGAAGGTGTACAGCCCTCTTAATCTACTCACCTGCAAGCAACTCTGAATTTAAATTTGGACTTGGCGCCATTTTAATTCGAACTCTAACCACCGCTCTTTACTAAAAGTCGGCATGGTAGTGGAGATAGTTTTTTTGTTTCTCCAGTTACTAGCTACCTTGTGGCATTTCTACGCTGTGGTGGAGGCTCCTTAATTAATTTCTGGCAAAAATACCTTTTACTTAATACAGAGTTTTTGCTTTAACTATTTTCTGGGAAGCCCACTATGATGTGCATGTGAACCTAGATGCTGGAGACTCCTTAAATAATTTCTGGCAAAAGTACCTTCTTCTAGTTGCTTTGAATAATCCTTAACTTGTGCTATTTAGCGTGAGTGGAAGTGCCCTGTTGTTTTCTATGACTGTTCCTGATGTAATTGTATTGCACTATTAGCGTTTCTCTTTTCCCCTCTCCTTGCCACCTCAGGCCTCTCTCTCCACTTTTAAAATTTCTATTTCTCCTCCCCCTCACCACAGGGTATAAAAATCTCACCTGCCTTTCTGTTCCCCACAGAGTCCAGTCACAGATCCACAGAGGGTCTGACTGCAGAGGTTGTGAGGGCCAGTGGAAGTGCCCTCTCCCGCCCCCAAAAGGAAAGCAAGGTAATTTCCCAATGAACAAACCAGCGGCAGAGGGAGTTGTTCAGCCCTCCTAATCTGCTCGCCTGCAAGCAACTCCGAAGTTAGTCCCCGCCAACGTGTTGTGTCGGCTCCCCACCTCCCCCACCATCACCCTTACTCAACTCGTGCTTATGTAGGCAGCGGTGAAGGATTTTAGCCAATCAGCCCACTTTTCCATTTGCAGCCTATATCCTGTCTCCACTAGAGACAGCTCAACTCTGTCTTTCTCTCTTCTCTCCCTTACTACTAGTTTTCATCCACCCTCCCAATCCCCTCCTCCTTGCCATGCTTCTTTTTATCTCTCTCTCTCTCTCTCCTCTGCACTATCCCCTGTACTCATTCTCCCCTTCTCAAACTCCATTAACAGTCAAGCTTCTGCAGCCACTGAATACCCTATGCCCAGCTGGTTACCACCCCTCACTGTCCCCACTACCTGGTGTCCATTGACTCTAACACAGCACAACAGGGAGAACCCCTCCTGCACTGCATCCCTCCTCCTCCCTGGAGAAGGGACCTCCCCCCTGCCCACCTATAAAATATATAACTATGACCTTTGCTATAGATGGACTACCCACACTAGGTCATTACTCCATCCAGCACCGCACCCCACGAAACCTATGAATCCTATACACCTCTCTCTTCTCACCCACTCCTCCTGTCAGTCCCCTACACGCTGACCCTCCCTATCTCCTTCCTCTCCAAATTACCTGGGACCTCAGCCTGCATAGCTCATCGCATTAAAAAATTGGCCAGGAACACCATGCACTGGTCCCTCCTCTTACTGCTCCTCCTTTTATCTGGCAATATCCACCCTAATCCTGGACCAGTTGTAACCTTGACACCAAACCATACCTACTATAGCGAGCTCCGCATTGCCAGCCTCAATGTCTGTAGCCTGATGAAAAAGTGGGACTCGTATCAGGGTTGGGTCCTCCAGCACCAGCCAGATGTTATTGCCTTGAATAAAATCTGGCTCTCCCCCCTTATCCCGGACTCGTTGGTAGCCTTGCCCAGGTTCAAACTCTTTCATGCCGATCGGCAGGGAAAAAGTGTGGGGGGTTGTGCCATCTACGTTAAAGACTCATTACACTTATCAGCTACTCCCACTCCCCTCGCTGATACCCAGACTCCAGGCCATCACACTCAAGCTCACCCTGGGTCACTCCCAAACCCCCCCTTCTTATCATGGCAGTCTACATTACCCCTAGAGAGCAGAGAGAAGCCTTCCACTCAATCCTGTCCTACCTCACCTCCCTCCCACAACAAAACAAACAAATTACTCTTGGGGATTTCAACACCAACTGACTGGCTAAGTCTGTCACCCCACTTATGGATGCAGCTGCAGCCCAAGACCTCACACAAGTAGTCCCCTCTCCCACTCAACTTGATCCCCACTCTGATGCCTCCTCCCTACTGGACCTGGTCTTCACCAACCGTCCCCATAAAAATCACTAGCACCACAGTACTACCAAATATACCTAGTGACCACTCCCCAGTTCTCTGCACATGGTCCTGCAAAATGCCCAAAGATCCCCCCCAAGGTAATTGTCTGTTGCAAACTAGGCCCAGGTAAACTTGCTCCCCTAAAATCACATTTCAGATCTCTGGACTGGTCCTCCTTAACAAATACCTTTGACCCTGACCAAGCCTTTGACCTTTTCACTCACACCTTCAACACCATCTGTGACCAATATGCCTCACTGTCCAAAAGGATGGCCAAATGCAACCCTGTCCCTTGGATCTCTGACAGTCTCCTTACCCCGATGCGTATGCATGACTCTCTTTGGCACCTCTCTAATGAGACTGGCTGCCCAGCTGATAGGCAGAGATACAGAGAAGCTGTGAACTAATGTACATGGGCACTACACAAAACCAAGGCTGAGCACTACAAAGCTGCTCTCACTGCTACCTGGGGCACAGGGTGCAAATTCTGGAATAATATCAAGGAAATTGGGGGTATAAATCCTAACCCCCCAACCAGAAAGTGGTGGATGGGCACCTGATTTCCGACCCCTCCAGCATAGCCTTGGCCTTCAACCAAGCTTTTACCAATCTAAGCCATGTCCTCCCACCAAACTTCTTTGACCCACCCCCAGACCAACCCCTCCTTCCCAGCCTAACCCTTCCTTCCACCTATGGTGCATCACCCCCAGGGCTGCACAACCTTATCTTAAAAGTGCTCTAAGCCACGCTAACCATAGTAGTGACTCCCTGGATCCGAGGCTTCTCCAGCTCACTCTCCAAGAAGTACTCTATCCTCTCACTCATATTATCAACCGCTCTCTCTGCCAAGGTAAATTTCCCTCCCTCTGGAAATCTGCTTCCATTACCCCTATATTTAAGAGTGGAAACTGTACTGACACCAATAACTACCAGCCCATCTCTATCCTCCCCCCCATCCAAAGCTCTCAAGTGCATTGTCTATTACCAGCTCACTGACCACCTTAACAAACATGATATTCTCTGTAAACAGCAACATGGTTTCCGCAAAGGGCACAGTACTACTACTGCCCTTCTGGAATTCACCACACACATCCACTCAGCATTAGACAAAGGCCACACCACTGGAACTGTTTTTGTTGACCTTACTAAGGCATTCGACACATTCAATCACTCCCTCTTGCTAGTCACTCTCTCCAACATTGGCTTCTCACAGGATGCCCTACTCTGGTTCACTGACTACTTAACAGGCAGGTGCCAACAGGTCAGAATCAGCACTGCCTTATTCAATAGTCTCCCAGTTCCCTCAGAAGTCCCCCAAGGTTCCATCCTTGGCCCCCTTCTCTTCAGTCTATACCTTAACTCACTCCCTAGCACCTGCTCTTCAAGCCTACTGCTATATGTGGATGATGCTGTCCTTTATGCCTCCAGCCATGACCCTCTGCAACTCCATCAAACCCTCCAGTCCTCATTCAATGAAGCTGAACAGTGGTTCTCTACACAGCGCCTCATATTGAACTACAAGAAGACCAAGTTCATGATTTTCTCCCATCCCCAGAGCGCTAAGCAGAAACTCTGCTGGAAGATTATAACTGCTGATCTAACCCCTCTCGACCAGGTGAACTCCTTCAAATATCTAGGCATCACCCTGGACCTGGTTCTCAACTTCCACCAGCACATACATCTCCTGTCCACTGCTCTTAATGTCCACCTTGGCCTGCTCTACCACTTTAAACACTGCCTTACCCAAGATGCCCTCTGACTTGCTGTCTCATCCTCTATCTTCTCCCTCCTCGACTATGGTATACTCATTTATAGCACTGCTTCCAACTCAGCACTAAATAGGCTCCATCTCACCCTCAACAAGACCTGTCACCTTGTTCTAGACTGCGACTGCCGCATCCATACCTGTACACTATATAACTCCACCAACTGGCTTAACCTGGACAATAGGATCAAATTCCACACCTGTCTTATGGCCAAAAAAAATCACCCAAAGTTTCTCCCCTTCAGGTCCACCCCCCAATCTATCCATCCACAGCCCCTAAAGTTATGCATAGCTCCAGTAAGAAACTTCTTACAATTCCCTGATGTCAAACCTCCCAATTTCAAAGGTCCTTCAGTTACAAGGCCCTCTGCTGGATGAATGGCCTACCTATTTCCATCACAAATGAAAACTCTATTGGAGTCTTCAAGACCTACCTTAAGGGTCATCTCCAGTCCTCTAACAGATGTGGCTGCTACTGAATCAGCCACTCCTTCCTCCCCCCACAATGACAATGGCCTCTGGCTGGCTTAACCCCCCCCTTTTAGTTTTCCTTTTTACTAAGTGCTTACCTGTGTCTCCATATGACTGTTTTGGTACTGACTTCTAGCCTCATTTTTGTACTGTTTCCATGTATCAAGCGTGTATGTTACCTTAATTTCTGTATTGTGCAATCTATGTGATGTGGAACTTTTGTAAATGAGTCTCTGACTCAAAGGTGCTTTCCGAATCATGAATAAATAAATAAATAAATCCTCCATTCTCAGCTTGCAGCTGCAAGCCTTCTCTCCTGTTTGTTAACTTGCTTACTAGCTTGCTTGCTATAACAGGTCTATTTTACATAGGACAATTTGGCATTTAGACAATTAAACAATTTGGACTCGGACATTCTATGCATTTATGCAGGCTATGTGTCAATCAGGTATGCATCTAAGTGGGATGCACTGTATTAAACACATCCATGTGACTTTAAAACCACGTTAAAAAAAACATACTTATGTGTGACTGTACACCTTCACCTTGGTCAAAGATCACAGTTGGGGGATTCTAACCAGACATATACACAATTCTACGTTAACTCAAACTGTATGAAAAAAAGATATTTCTTAGTTTTATAGCCTGGGATAGCCTATAACCCAGAATTCTTAATAAGACCATAAAGGAAACTGGGCAGTTCCACAAAACTGGCAAAAATGTAAGATGTCTTCCAGTAATAATGAAGTTTTCCAAGCTACCTTTCACAGAAATATGTAGTATATGATACCAACATTTCAAGAAACAGAGATGGGGATGCTATCAACCAGATTGCTGGAAAGGACATATTCAGCAAAGGTTAATCAGAAAGCATACAAAAAAGCTGAAAATGTAGGGAGATAAACCTTGCTGATCCCGAAAGGTGGAGACCAAAAGTGTGATCCACTGAGTATCACATTTATGACAGACTTTCATAGAAATTCAAATGCAAATAGGAACCTAGTTAGAGAGAGAGGGCACATTTTAAAAGAGCACAATGAGTTGGGACCTACTTTAAGTAAAACACCAAAAGTGACATTCAGAATAGGTGTAAACCTGTCTGATCACCCGATGAATAGTCACTATATAGATTATAATGCAAGCAAACAGATTAGACTGAAAGATTTTTTTTGTGTGTCATGCTTGGAATGTTTTCAAGTATGCCTCAGTGGGGAAAACATTTGATAATCCTATTACTGGAAAATCACGATTTGAATAATTATGTAAACTGTAAAACACTTTAGGTTGTGTATACAGGGTGGTGCAGATGTGGAAAAGTCTATGTAGAATGAACTATATGCCCTCTCAAAGAAAGGGTACAAGAGCATGCCTATGCTATTATTAAGAGTAACAGAGAAAGTGCCAATGTGTTCACTTTAGGGACTTCCACAACTGCATCACCTGCTGTTTTAAATTTGGAGCAACTGATCATGCATTACAGCCCCCAACAGGAGGAGACAGATGAACAATCCTATCGTAATGTGAAACAGAATGGATCTAAAGAATTCAAAGCCTATACCTAAAGGTTTAAATAAGGAAATGGACTTCAAGTCATTCCTCTAAAGCCTTGTTTCAGTATATATAATTAATGTGATGAGGACTCCCTTGCAATCTTTTCCTGAAATGCTGGTGTCTTATATTAAATACTCATGTGAAAGGTAGCTTGTAAAATGTCATTAATCCTGGAAGTCATCTTATGATTTTGCCAGTTTGTGCAACTGTTCACTTTCTTTTCTGGTCTTATTAAAGAGCAGCTGACACCTTCAGGTAAACTTTAGCAAAGCATAATCTTTAGACACAGTCAAGCTTGTGTTTCACATTAGTTCTGCATTTCTCCTCCCCATTATTTATAACTGAGATCATTTGCTTGAAAACGGGACCTTTGCTCCTGAAGAGTTCATCTATGGGGGGGGGAGATCTAGGATGCTGGCAGTCAACTTCAGGGGGGCAGACTTTGATTGCATGGGAAATATTCTCAAGGATCACTTGAAGGGGATTACATCAATGACAAGTGTGGAAAGGAGATGGGAGGTCATAAAACAGAGACTTCATGAGGCAGTTAGGATCTGCGCTAAGTTGAAACGTAAGGGAGCAAGGTCACATAAACCATGCTGGTGGTCCAGTGAGGTATAGGTAGCAGTCAGAGAAAAGAAGGCTGCCTACAAAAAATATAAAATAGAAAAACTAGTGAGCATTCAATTAAGAGAATATCTTGAAGAATCTAATCTTTTAAATCCAGCACAATCCCGGTTTAGGTCTAAGCATAGTACTATTTCTGCACTGGCTAAAGTTACAAACCATTGGCAAACCGAACTGGATAAAAAGAGTAGTGTTTGTGCTGTATTCCTTCATCTAAGCAAGGCATTTGACATGGTGGACCATGAACTGCTACTCTCTTCCTTGCACTCCATAGGCTTGTTCAGGTGTTGCCTCACGGGAAGGACACAGCAAGTGAAAGCTGAAGGAGACCTATCTCCACTAAAACCACTTCTAAGAGGAGTTCCACAAGGATCTATTCTGGGCCCTATCCTTTTTGCCATTTATATTAATAATATTGATTCAAATCTTACCAAAGCCACTGTACGCTTGTTCGCAGATGACACTGTTTTATGTGTCAGCAACCCATCACCTGCTACAGCTTGTGAAGTTCTACAAGCAAAATTCTCTATACTACAAGATCAACTATTGGAAAAAAAGCTTCTTTTAAATGAAAAGAAAACAAAAGCAATGTTTTTCTCCTCCCAAAGTCATACAAGTCCCTCATTACTAAACAACCTCCCCCAGCTATCTACTATCCTTGGTGAAAGCCTTGATTATGTAGAAAAATTCAAGTATTTGGGGGTGTGGATAGATATCAAACTTGACTACACAGTTCACATTGAAGAACTTCTAAAAAAGCTTCACCAGAGGCTTGGTCTATTTTCTAGAATAAGGCACTTTCTAAACAGAGATTCCAAAATGAGGTTGGTCCAGGCCACGTTTCTCTCAGAAATTGACTATGCAGACTTCCTCTATAGTCACTGCCCTATCTCCTACCTAAGCAAACTGGATACACTATACCACAGAGCTCTGAGGTTCATAACAGATCTACCTTTTAACACTCACCATTGCTCTCTCTATGCTGCAGTCAGTTGGACATCTCTACATCTCAGAAGAAACAGAAATGCTGCAGTGTGGACATACAGAGTTTTGACTAAGATGCTTCCAAACTATATATTACGCTGCTTCGCACAGGCCACAGCTGGTACTTATGCCCTGAGAAGCCACAACTTCATTATGCTCAAAGTGCCTAAAGTCAGCACCCGGCATGGGAGATCTGCTATCAGCTATAATCTAGCTATATCATGGAACAAGATTCAGAAGACCCTGAAGCTGATCAACCATGTATCTTTAGCATCCTTCAAGCATCTATACCTAAGTCTCTTCCCTGAAAAATGCAATTGCTTCCACAAGTACCAGTTTATTCGTAGTCCTTTCCTTCCCCCTCTCAGGCAGCCATCATATCATGGCAATTCACTTCCCTATAATTCATCTCCACAGATTCCTCATCCCCTGGCTATAATCTTCTCCCATTAACTTCAGGCTCCTACCTTAGCCCTTATCACTGCCAATCACTTCCCAGTCCTAGCCCCAGCCCCTGCTCTAGTCACTTGCACCCCTTCCTACCATGTCACTTGTCTCAGTCTATGACCACCATCTTTCAGTCATCCAATCACTGTTTCTCTTTGTCCACATTGACTTCCCTTGGATCATTAGAATCTTGGGCACCTCAAGTTGAATGTATGCCATGTTTACTGCAAATGTTGATATGTATATACTGGATTACCTAGTGTGCATTTCATATGTTCCTACCATATCCTGTTATGTTTTAAACAACTTCTGTCCTTGATTACTGTATATAAGTGTTTTAAATATTCATGTACATATACCAATTATTGAACCTTGATTACTGTATATAAGTGTTTTAAATATTCCTGTACATGTACCAATTATTGAACCTTGACCTTATCAGGTCCATCTTGCAAATGAGCTGTGCTCAATGATGTTCGCCTGAATAAATAAAGATTTGATTGAAAAAATATAAAACAACAAGAGGGGATAGAGATAAGGAAATGTACCATCTTGCATCTAGAAAAGTCACCCAGATGGTGAGGGGAGCAAAGTCCAGTAAAGAGCAGCGGCTGGCACAGGGGATACAAGGAGGGGAAAAGGGGTTTTTCTGGTACATTGGGGAGTGGAGAAAAACTAAGGGCCATCTCAGCAGATTGAGATCAGAAGGAGGGTTGGTGGAAGGGGCGAGGGACTAGGCAGAGGTATTTAACGAGTATTTTGCCTCTGTGTTCGCTAGTGAGGGGGATGGGATATCTACAAAGCAAGGTACGAAGGGGATATTAGCGGCAGTGAGTGGGATCAGGGGAGCAACAGAAATGGAGCAAGAGGGAGTGGTAGGTACCCCAGGGGTGTTGCATCTGGATAAGGATAAAAAGGTCAGTAAGGTGGAGGGGATGGATGATGCTATCTCTGCCAAAAGGGTGTGGTTAGCCTTCAAGGCCCTAAAGAAAGAAAAATCTCCTGGGCCAGAAGGCATTCATCTGAGAGTACTATGGGAATTGGCAGACATACTGGCTGCACCCCTGGAGGAACTCTTCAGCAGGTCACTTGAGACAGGGAGGGTACCTAGGGATTGGCAAGAGGCACATGTAGTGCCAATCCATAAAGGGGGGGGTCAAGGGAAGTAAAAGGTAACTATAGACCCATCAGTTTGACCTCAGTGGTGGGAAAATTAATGGAGAGTATACTAAAGGAACGATTGGGGGTGTACTTGGAGGAGGTAGGAGGTCTGGATAGTCGGCAACATGGGTTTGTGCCAGGTAGATCATGTCAAACCAATCTTGTGGAGTTCTACGAATGGGTAACATCAGAACTGGACAGGGAAAGCCTGTGGATGTATTATTCTTGGACTTCAGCAAGCGTTTGACTCTGTCCCCACAATGGTCTGGTGGAGAAACTGATGGGTTAGGAGTAGGCCTTTGATGGCCAGATGGATTGAAAACTGGCTAGCTGGATGCACCCAGAGAGTAGTGGTCTGTGGGGAGCTCTCAAACCCTAGAGAGGTTGGTAGTGGGGTACCGCAGGGCTCGGTCCTGGGTCCAATCCTGTTTAATGTATACATATCGGACATCAGGGAGGGTATAGGGTGTGAAATGAGTCTCTTCGCGGATGACTCCAAGATGGGAGCAGTAGTTGAGGGAGAAGAGGGGAGGTTGGCCCTGCAAGGGGACCTGGACACCCTGGAAAGCTGGGCTCACACATGGAAATTAAATTTCAATATCACTAAGTGCAAGGTGTTACATCTTGGTCGGGGAAACCCTAAACACAGGTACACCCTGGGAGGGGAGGCGCTGGAGGCCTCAATAGGGGAAAAAGACCTAGGGGTCATGGTGGATGCATGTATGAATAACTCTGAGCAGTGCAGGAGAGTGGCTAGCAAGGCAAACAGGATGTTAGGATGCATCGTAAGTGGGATCACCTCTAGGAGCAAGGAAGTGATTCTGCCGCTGTACAATGGACTGGTTAGACCACACCTTGAGTACTGTGTGCAGTACTAGAGACCACACTTGAAGAGGGACATACAGCTCCTGGAGAGGGTACAGAGGAGGGCAACTAAGATGATACGAGGGCTAGGGGATTTGACATACGAGGACAGACTTGAGGAGCTCTGCCTGTTTTCATTGGAGGAGAGGAGAGACGGGGGGACATGATTGAGGTCTTCAAGTACCTCAAGGGAATAAATAGGGTAAACATGGAGGGATCTTTAGACTAAAGCAGGGAGGTATCACCAGAGGGCATGGTTTGAAGTTGGAAGGTGGAAGGGGAGAGGAAAGAGGAGGAGGTTTTTCACTGAGAGGGTGGTGGACCCTTGGAATGCACTGCCTGGCGAGCTGGTTCAGAGATCCACAGTGAGGGCTTCAAGAGAGGGTGGGACAGACACAGAAAGTGGATGTATCAGATGATGGCCTGTCCCAGGGGTGGGATGGATGATAGGGTTTCTGGAGCACAATGGATGGGAGGCCTCGGCACCCAACTAAGGAGCTAAGGTTCGAGCAGACTCGATAGACCGTAAGGCCTAATCTGCTGGCAAATAGTATGTTAGTATGTTAGTATTCCTGCTGCTTTCTCCCTACCTGAAATAATAATGCATCCCTAGACATCACAGTTACCCCATGACAGCAGATTGTGAGTTACAACAGAAGATTATGACCTGAAGTAGGGAGTTAGCTATAGAGGCAGATGTACTCTAAAGGAACTCTTCAGGGCTAAAGATCATGTATTCATGCAAATTTCTCTATAAGAAATGATGGTGAGGTGAAATATATAGAATATTTATGACATGCAGGCAGAATTGTACCTAATTATTTCATTTTTAAAGTTTTCTTTGAGGTGTCAGTAGCTCTTAAGATCAGTGGGTTATAGCTGATCCTAGGCTGTTGAAATAAGAAATGTCCTTTTTTACACAGTTTGAGTTCAAATAGAATTGTATATAAGTCAGCTTAGAACCTCCCCACTGTGTTCTTAACAATTAATTTTTTTTTTCAACTGGCCAAGGGGAAGGTAAACAGTTACACATAAGTATGGAATTTTTAAGGTGGTTTCAAATTCACATGTAAATGTTTTATAATTTTTTCTCTAATATATGGTGGTATAGGGTTTCTCTGCTATCTCGGGAGTTGGTTCTAATTTGTAGGGAGTGCTGCCTACCTGGTGGTCTCCAGCCAGGCAGGAGTGGCCCTCGGTGCCTCCCAGGGAGCTGGGGAGACCGGGGCCTCTTCTAGGTTGCCTTGGGGTCAGCTGTAGTGCTGACCTATGAGGCAACTTTAGCTGCTGGCTGCTGTCCGAGTGGGGGCAATGCTCCCTGCAGGAACATATCTCCTGACTGTATTTTATTGGTTTTATAATTAATCACTGGCATCTGAGGAGCAGTCGTTGGAAGATCTCAGGATTTTTATTATTTGACTTTCCGAACTGTTTCGTAAAGACTATCTTTTATTTGTTGGATGTTATTGATAGAACACTGAGTGAGTGGTTTAGTCTTTGGACTGTAGGTAGTAAGAGCTATTGTTATTTATTATTACAAATTTGAGTTTAACTCCATGCCATGTGAGAGGTGGTGTTGGGAGTTTATTTTATATTTTTTATATTTGCTGCATGTGAGAGGTTGTATTATTTTAAGATATAGAATTGTTTAAATTCAAATTTGTTTAATATTTAATAGGTTATTTTATTACGCTTTTAAATTTACTGTATTTTATTTTATTGTTTGTTATTTTTCGTTGTTTTGGTTTATGTTTGATTGTTTGGCTTGCCCTCCCTTCCTCTGTGAGAGAGAGTGGGGAAAGTGCGTTTATAATTGTGATATTTTTAGGTTTATTGTTAGTCTTATTTTTCTGATTTGTTTAATAATGACGGTTGGGCATTATTCCCCCACCAGGCTCAGGGAACTTCGCCCTTTTGAGTGCCCACCATTATCATCCGACACCTATTTTAGGTGTCGGGCATTGGGCATTCTAAAGAGGCGAGGACGAAGGTGGAAAGCTGGGCCTTGTGGGGGACAGGAGGGGGGGCGGATTGGGGTTTTAGGGTCCAGAAGACGTCCTGGGGCGAAATGGGGTCAAGATAGAGGTTGTTCCTATCTTGTCCCCATACCCAAGAGTCCCGAAAATATCGGACAGGTACCGAGGTCTTCTCCGACATCTCATCCTGCCTTGGCGGTGTTATGCAATGCCAGATCTATTAAAAACAAGACAGCTATTGTAGCTGATCTTGTTGGGTCAGTGATCTGACTTGCATTACGAGACTTGGCTGGATGAAAATGCTGGCCTCTATATTGGCCTTGGCAACTCAGCTGGGTTCTTGGTAATACACCGTCCAAGGCAGGATCATAGGGCGGGGGTGTGGCCATTATGTTTAAATCTGAACTGGGCCTTGTGGATGTTCCATTTGGGAACACCAGATCTTTTGAATATATCCTGGGTGAGGTGCACGTTGTGGGATTCTCCTCGCTACCGTCCACCAGGTGACGGTGTAATTCCTACAGGAGATTGCAGACTTCATTGTAGACCTTGTGTTGAGGTTTCCCAGATTAATTCTTCTGGGCAACTTCAACGCTTGGGTCGACGATGAACTCTCTCATTTTGGTCAAAGTCTCCTCCAGTTGATGAGTACACTGGGCCTGACACAGGTTGTTACCTCCTACCCATATTGGAGGTCATTCACTAGATCTGGTCTTTCTTGGGTATGGAGATCACTGATTTGGGGTGGAACCAGTCAGTTGGTCAGACCATTACACCATAAGGTTCAGTTTCAGGGCCCCCTCTAATAGGTCTGCCCCTACGGAGATGGTCCAATACCGCCCTTTAAGGGGTGTTGGCCCCAGTGACCTTACGGCGGTATTGGACCTATCGAGTTTGTTGGGTGAATGCATAAGTCCAGAGGATCTTGTACTTGCCTATAATAAGGCTGTGGGAGATGCACTGGACAAAATTGCTCCTGTTCGTGTTCTGCCTCTCACTATCCGTCCAAGGAGTCCATGGTTTGATGGCTCCTTGAAGGAATTAAGGCTAGTAGGCTGAAGGCTGGAGAGAGCCTGCAGGAAATCGGGCCTTGATGTCGACAGGCTTAGATTGCCAGCCCATTATGATGATACCAATCAGAAATCACTCTTAAGAAGGCAGAATTCTGCCCAGAGAGATTTCTGCTGCAAAGAACTCGACCGCTCAGCTTTTCCGGACTGTGGACAGGCTGTGTAATCCAGTCTGTCTTCAGCCCAGAGAAGCTTTTCTCAACTTAGATGTGAGGAGTTCGCCGCTTTGCAGATAAGGTTGCCGACATCAGGTCCGCATCGGTCCCACCTTCCTTTAGGGGGTCACGTGGGCAACCGGTTGTACTTAATCCCTGGCCTGCTTGGTTGGAGTTTCACCACCGGAATTGCAGACATTGTGAAGATCATCCAATCAATGCGCTCCAACTAGTTGTAGTTTGATCTGGGTCCTACACCTCTGTTAGTAGGATGTGTTGAAGTCATCTACCCAATCCTCGCTGACATTGTCTGGAAGTCCTTGGAGAGGGGGGTTTTTCCTAATCCCTTAAGGAGGCAGTTGTTCATCCACTCCTTAAAAAATCCTCCTTGGATCCAGACTGTCTAGCTAACTACCGGCCTATCTCTAACCTGCCATTCACAGGTAAGGTTATTGAAAAGGCAGTTGCACTGCAATTGGATGAATATCTCACCTCCTCATAATGTCTATGATACTCTCCCAATCTGGCTTCAGAAAAGGCATAGTACTGAGACTGCCCTTTGTTCGGTCTTGAGTGACCTCCTAATGGCCAGAGATCGAAAGGCTTATACCATTCTGGTCCTTCTTGATCTTTCCGCTGCATTCAACACTGTAGACCATGAGGTGCTATTGGATGCTGCGGGTTTTTGAGGACTGTCTGGTACAGTCCACTAATGGTTTCGTTCTTACCTCACTGGTAGGTCTCAGAGAGTTGTCACTGGAATTTATTCCTCTGACACCTTCTCCCTACCATGTGGGTACCGTGAGGGTTCCATTTTAGCTCCCATGTTGTTTGCAGTGTATATGCTGCCATTAGAGAAATCATCAGGAGATACAGCTTGAGTTTTCACTGCTGCGGATGATACTCAGCTGTATTTATCCTTTCTCCCATCAGAGTGATGCACTCTCTGTACTTAACAACTGTCTGGATGAAATCAGAATTTGGATGAGTTTGAGCTGGTTGAAGCTTAATCTGGATAAGACCGAGGTATTGGTTGTGGGCCCAGATCATCCTGGGAGGGCTTGGCGTGCACATCCACCAGGCTTATCACTTGGTGGGGTGCCGCTTCTAGCTCTCGACAGGCGAATTCAGCGCTATTTTGACGATGGTCTGACCCTGAAATCTCAGGTCTCAGCTGTTGTCAAAACTCTTTTATCATCTGAGGAATATCACCTGGTGAAACACCTGATTCCCCAGGAGGATCTTCCGACTTTGGTTCACGCCTTTGTTACAACCTGTTTGGACTACTGTAATTCCCTATACCTAGGGCTTTCAGGATTGATATCCACCGCCGCAGCTAGTGCAGAACGCTGCAGCCAGGCTTTGACTGGGACCTTGAGAACCAGTCATATTACTTGTGCTTCGCTAACTGCATTGGCTGCCTGTGCGTATGCATCATCTTTAAGGTTGGTTTTACTAACCTTTAAAGTCTCTACACGCATCAAAGACCCGGTTACCTGAAAGATCTTCTGATTCCCTATCGCCCCCTCCGCTCCACCAATGAGGGATTGCTAGAGATTCCCAGGGTTCGTTTGAAGTTATCAGGATCTCGTGCTTTTGCTTACTCAGCTCCTACCCTGTGGAATTCTCTACCTCATTGGTTGAGAGAATGCCCGACCGTCGATAGTTTTAAAACTGCTTTAAAAATTTATCTTTTTAACTTGGCTTTCTCTTTATAGTTTATTTGTTTATTGTTGATCTTGATTTTATTGTCATGTACAGCGCCTTGATTTTGAAAGGCGCTTTATAAATAAACACGAATTGAATTGAATTGAATTGAATTGAATTGAATAATTGGCAATATAGTTACAATGAACTGCACTATTCTTTTTTTACACTATTTAATACATCTTCTTCTGCTATAAAATAATCTCCAAGTTATTGATTTTTGAACTATTGACATTATATAAATGTCAGAAGAAGATCGGGTATTCCTCCTCCACACCCCCCATTATCTCAGCCTCCCCCAAAAACCTTCTCCACACCTTTGTCATTTTCATTTTTCATTTTTATTATAGGTTAAACCATTGAGTAAAAAACTCATTTAAAATGGTGACCCAGATAATCTAATTAGACAAAACACTACATTTAGTTACCCATATACACACTTAACAATTATACAATATTAAAAGAAACAATACATTTATATAATTTACATTTCATTCATGCTTCAATCAAGTTATAACAGCACAACAGACTTTAACTGTACTTGCACTTTTTTTCAAAAAACACTGTTTTATAACATGAACTGATGGAAATTTCATTTTCAACAGTTGGAATTCAACAGGCAACCTATTCCAATATGATGGAACCAGGTAACTGGAAAAATAGTCAGACCTTTTTAATCTTGTCTTGGGGACAATGAGATCATGGAAGACTGAATTTCTAAGGGTAGCATTTATTTTCCTCACCTGCAACATTTCTAATCTTCCCCAGCCCCCGGCACACACACACACACACCTGAGCCTTGTTTCATAGGCCGTAATAATGTACCCTGCCCAGTCAGGAATTTGCCCTTGCCTTGTTTTGCTGCCTATTTGAATCTTCACTGTTGTGACTAATTTTAACAATATTTCTTGCTGCTATGTTGTGATATCTCTTCGTAGACTGAGTAGGGTTTCTATGCCTAAAATGCATGTGAATTGTGCTGATTGTTATTGTTCTGGCTGCATGTATTCATTACTACTAACTGTTTTGACCTATGCTATTGTAATTTCATTGTACTCATGCTATGTACCTGTCTTTGATTGTTGTACTCTCCTGGGTCGTGCCTGAAAATAGTCATTTCATGGCTAGTGCACCTAGCCAGTTAACAAAAACTAAATTAAATAAATAAATAAATAACAAATAAGTGAGGATCCTACCTAGGATGCTTTTATATGCTAATATATATTTATGTAATTGACGTCTCTCTGTCAAGGAAATCCAACCTAAGCTTTTGTACATTTGGCAGTGGTGTGTATCCTTAGGATATTGTAAAATCAGCTGCTAACAGTTCAGAGCCGCCATGTGGGCCATGGTTCAACATGACAACCAAGCTGTAGTACAGATATAAAGTCATGGAACTAACCCCAACATAACCACTGTCCACACAATGTTTTCTGTGTCTCCATAGTTTTGCTTGTGAAGAAGAGGATTTACAAAGGCTGAAGATCTCAGCCAGAGTGACCCACACACTAACGTTTCACCTGAAAGCCCAATTGGGTGAAATGTTGGTGTATGGTCACCTCCGGCTGAGATCTTCAGCCTTTGCAAACTTTTCTTCTCACAAGTAAAACTACAGAGACCAACAGCAAAACATTGTGTGGACAGTGGTTATTGTGTTGGAGTGAGTTCTGTGGTTTTATATCTGTATTGTAAAATTAGCTGATCTAGTCTGTTATATAAAGCATCTAATTTTTGTAATTTATCATTGTTAGAATAGTCATATAAGACATCTCCATTGTTTAGTAATGGGAAAATCTGGGATTCTACAATCTTTGTCATCACTCTGCTGGCCAAGCAGTTTTTATTCTATATGATATCCCCACTCTTTTTCCAACAATTTTAATAAGATTAACCACATGCACATTGCCCAAGCCCAAGGAATCATTCCAATATCCCAGATATTTATAGGATTTTACAGATTCCAGCCTTTGCCACCCTGTGTCCACAATTGTTAAATATGGACAATCCTTTAGCTTATGTTTTGTGCCCCAAACCATACATTTTGTTTATCTTATATTTATTTTGAGCCTGGATTTTAGGAAAAAATTTATAAACCATTACAATTTGCCTGCAAACTAATTTGTACTATCTAGAGTATATACCTAGAGTGGGTAACTCTGAGGGAATAAATGTTACTTGAACAGAATAATAATTTCAAAGGTTTTATTAAAATAAGGTTTGTAAAAAGAATTATGAGACTATCAAATCAAGACAGGAAACCTTTGTTCAGGGATACTATGTATCTACTGTTTAATAGCCAGAGGAGTACAAATATCCCTTTTTTTAATTCACAATGTCATGATGTGATAAATATTGGTAACCAGCACTTTAAAGCACATGATTATTTATTACATATATGGTCACTTTCATTGCTTAATTTATGAATGGTCACTGTAAATTGAAACTACAGCTGCACAGGTTTCCTGCATGTTTTTGTTTCTATGTAGCATCACGTTTTTCAGATTGTTATGCATATGCATTTATGTTAATAAACTGGGGCTATAAAATCATGTGATCTACATCCAAACTCCACCCTCTGAAGAAGCCTGTAGAAGACATTATGTAGAAATGTGTTGGCCATGGTACAGTTGTTTGAATAAATCTTTAATAGCACCTTCATCAGTGCTATGTGCACCATTTTTCCTTCTTTTTGAGTTTCTAGTTTTACTGACCAGTGGTTGCACTTTTAGTGGTGGTTGGAGTGCACAGACCTGTTTTTTGTTTTCATAGTTTTTTAATATCATGGACAAAATATAATCCTGTGAATCAAATGATCCCTTTAGAGAGTAGTGTGGCCCACTCTGGGCACCATACCATAAGGGGGATTTGAGAAGGCTTGAGTGGGTGCAGAGGAGGGCAACAAGGTGGATAGCTGGAATGGGGGATAAACATTATAGTGAAAGACTGCAAGACTTGGGGTTTTACTCACTTCAGTATAGAAGAATTAGGGGGGATATGTACTTGGTACATAGGACCTTTGATGACGATGATGTTTGGGAATGTCTGGGACTAAACTTAAAATTGGAGCAGGCAAGAACAAGGAGGCACCACATTCAGCTAAAGGGAAAACATCATAAGAAAAATCAAAGAGGGAACTGGTTTCCCCAAAGAGTTGTTACTGGTTGAAACTCATTGCCGTGTCTGTAGTCTCATGTACAACCACCAACTAATTTAAACTGGCATTAGATAATTATTATGCAACAAGATGCTACACATTAGAGTTATAGATGATGCAGGTCTATAAAGGCTAATTAATCCATCTTGAATAGGTTCATAGGTATATACAAGCTTGGGGACTAGCCCATAATGAACTCGCCATCCTAACCTGGATGGAAATCATATTTTCTATTACCTATAAAGAAATCAAGTTTTGTTTTGAATAATTGGAAGGTACTACTGTTTACCACTTCAACTGGTAATGAATTCCAAATTGGTACTACTGTCTGAGTAAAAAATTGGTTCCTACTTGTAGTTTTATCAGTGATCAGTTTTAATTGTAATTTATGGGATCTGATGTTATTTATTTTAGTCTGCTATTCTGAACATATTGTATCGGACAATGTTTTGTCTCTAGAAGCTTTATATATTAGACATAAAATCCCCTCCTAAAGATCAATATTCCAAGGAGTATAATTTCAATTTTTTTAGTCTACTACTATACAATAATGTTTTACAGTTGAGGACATGTCTCGTAAATCTTCGCTGTACCTTTTCTACTAATATCTTATCCTTTGTTAGAGTTGGAACGCTAAATGAAGAGCAGTAGTCAATATTTGCCCTGACTACACTACAATAGATTGGAACTAACACTTCTGGTTCCCTTGATTTAATATTTTTCAGCTAGCAGGTAATTTAATGAGTCTCTGACATTTTTGAGTGATTTTATTAACATGCTCAGAGAATTTTACATTATTGGTAATAAGTACACCTAAATCCTTTTCAGAATTTACATTGTTCAATAAGATGTTGTCCAAAAAATAGTTAACTAGTCTATTGTTCTTACCAAAGTGCATTACTTTACATTTTGAAGTATTTAATATTACTTTATGTTCCTTAGCCCAGTTGGATAAGTCATTCAGATTATCTTGTAACATAGAGGCAGAAGTATAATCATTCACTATACACCCCAATTTGGCATCGTCTGCATAGTTATTTAACCACACACCATTTTTGGTTTTCATGATTGAGATGAGAATATTGAACAAGATTGGGCCCAACACTGACCCCTGAGGTACTCCACTAGTCACTTTACTCCAGGTTGATGTAAAGCCCCTGATATTTACTTGTTGCCATTATTTGTCAACCATGCTGTAATCCAACCAACTATATTTTTGTGCAATCCAGTGTTGTATAGGCATTCAATTAAAATTGTATGTGAGACAGAATCAAATGCCTTTTCATGGTCTAAAAAGACCACATCTACTGGAAATCCTGCATCCAGGGCTGCACTAATGGGTTCGAAAAAGTTGATCAGGTTATTCTGACATGATCTACCCATAACAAAGCCATACTGTGTTATATCCACTAGCTCATTCATAATAATATGTGTGTTTATTTTATTCATTATAAGTTTTTCCATGACATTTCCTATACAGGATGTCAAACTAATAGGTCTGTATTGCTCCACCTTCTGTTTAGTCCCTCCCTTATGAATTGATATAACTAAGGCTTCTTTCCAGTCATCTATAACCTCACCAGTTTTGATTGATTTATTGAACAATAATGTTAGAGCGCCTGCCACTTCATATGAAATTTAATTAAGGAAAAGAAAGGAGAAGCTATCAGTTCCTGCAGATAGGGTAGATTTAAAAGAATTTATAGCTGAATAAACTTCAGAAATTGTCATTTCTTCTAGACATTGGACAGAATTACAGTCATTATCATTTATTGTCTCCTTAGTGTTATAATTACTAGTGAAATATCTTATGAATCTTATGACAATCTCACAGTCACAATACTGTACATAACCTCCTCAGTGTGGAAACTTCTATCTTTAGTAAATCTAATGGGTAGTACCTTTAAGTTAAAGGTTTCAAATCTATACATGACAAAAAATATTTTACCTTCATGTATTTTAAAGTACTGTAAGAAGGATGGTTCAAGCATATGGTAATTTTTGTTTCTTACTAACCAAGAAGAAGCTTTTGATTTTCCTACCAGACCAAGTACAGGGAAACTATTGCAAAGGTTAAAACTATTGTATAAAATAAGTGCCTCACAATCTTTAAGAGTTACTTTGGTGAGACATTTATTTACTGAAATGTGCATCAGACAGATAATGGGATGGCCTCATGAGAAACAATATTTTGTTCTCATGGTGATCTCTTGGAACAGTAGCATACAAATATATAATTTAAAGTTCAGTGCAATAAGATACACAAATGCTAAGTCTAAATGGAATGGTAAATGCAAAATACAGCACAGGCAGATTGTTATTTATAGTAGGTTACGTGAATGATCTCCATAGGCAGTAAAACATTGACTCATCTTAGTAGGTCAATTTAGCACTACAAAACTGCTGTGCAAAGCACGGAAACATTAGGTAACAGGGGTAATAGTGGTGAAGATACCACTACCCCTGTCACTGACTGTGAAGTGGAGGAAGGGCTAAAGAAGCCTGTGCTGCTGTGCCTGATAGAGCTGCTCCCATGGTGGAGTGGCTAAGGCATCAAGCACACAGCAAAGGAGTCCTGGGACCACAATTCAGTTCCCCAGGTCTCCTGGTGTTGCAACAAAAAAAAACTTCCCCTCTTGAGTTTCATCCCATCCCCAAATTCCACACCTCCTCAGAGTTTTGTATTTAAAGTCCAGGAGGTGCAGGGGCAGAGCCCCCATAAAAAGAGAAAGTCCCATTGATTTGAATGGGATGTGCACATTTGTTGTATGGTCAGTGTTTTGACCAACCTTATTTCGCACATACTGTTTTGTTTGTGCATTTATTGCCGCTCTGTTTCTGTCCATGACATTATGACCCCATGCTCATAAAACACACAGGCATTACAGACAGATGAAAAAGTGCTAGAGAGTGGGTGCTTATAAATTGCATGAGTCAATTAATATAAGTGAGATGGATTAGATAAGCTTCAGGTAAGAAGGTATTTGCATATGTTATTGAGAGGTTCAAGCAGCAACAACCTATGAAAATAGGAGGATTCTGCAAATGCCGAAAATCAAATGTACTTTAAGATGGTATATGAAAAAGGTTACTGTCCGTTAACGTGCCTAACTAAGGAATCTAAGGTAGAAAACAAGAGCACCATAAGACAAGGGAAAAGACAAATGGAAATATTTTAGGTAGGTCCTGAAACAGGAAGGGGAATCACTGAGAGACTGAGGGTGAGGGGCTATTCGATAAAGAGGATGCCAAATAACATCGGTGTGCACACTGCATAAGAGACAGACACTGGTAAATACATTTCTTAGATGCTGCAATGTAGTTATGGTAAATACTGGATAGTGCGAGGACTATAACCTTTTCCTGAATGTTATTATTGTCAAAGACTGAATCAGGAATTGAATCATTCACTTCCTTAGTGTGGAATGGCTAGATTATCCATTGTGTCACTCAGTAACCCCTCCTGCATTACCCTCACAACTCCAGGTCTGCATTACTATCAGTATACCTTTATTAATTCCTTTTTTTTTTGCCTCCCACAGTATGTGATGATATTCCTAATGATTCTGGAGATGGATCCCTGCAGGAAATTAAATGGTACTATAATAAGACATCTAAAGTCTACACCTTCATGTTTAAGGGAATTCAAAAAGCAAGAATTTATTTGCAACAGAAAAGAGTGTTTGTCAATATGTGCTCTCGACAAGTACCAACAGCTGTATCCAGAGGGAGGTAAGGAATAAGGGTTATGGGATACCTGTATGTTAGGGGTATGGAAAGGTAAACCCTGCTCCTGACAGAAAACTCTGAAAAGAGGAAATAAATCCTCAGATAGCATATTCGTAGTGGTACAAAAGACCCATTCTCATTTCCAATTTATGGGCCCTAACACAGAGTGCAAAGTGCACCATGTTGTGTCAGCCCATCAGATTGCTACTGAGATCAATAGGTTTGTGTTGGAATGCAAGCAAGGCATGCTAGCTGTTAACTATGTGCAGTCTGGGCTTGCACCCAGAAGTAGGGCATAGTACAACTCTACTTTTGGCCTGCTTGTGTGCTAGTGCCCAGATACAGTCATTTGTCTCTCCTCACGGTTCTGGGTAGTCCAGTTGATCCCCAACTCAACCTCAACAAAAAAACACTGCTTAGGCTTACTATGATGTCATCAGCATTGTAAGAACTGCTTTTTGATTGGTTCTATTTTGTATAAAAGTCAAGGAAAGTGACTGTGACACATCTAACCTCTAGATAAATGTTTATCTGGATGTTAGATAGTGTGATGAACACATTTATCAGGGCAAATTTATCCATCACTGGTTTTGCATAAAGTTTAAATTCCATGTGATAATTCTAGTAGGCAAGATAGTTGCAAGGATTGCCTTCTGACAATTAAGTAACCCAAATTTAATGTAAAAGACAGCAGTAGGGTAGCCTGTGATGTGGGCGACTGAATATTGGCAACTGATCATAAGGGCTACTACACAATGGGCCCACAATGTGGGCGTACCTTGGATTTCACCTCTTTCCCCAAGTTGCACCCCACCAGAGTAGAATCCTAATTAAGGGGGTGGCAGCCCTATGAGGGGTGTAGGTGGTGAAGCCCCCACATTAAACAACATACTGTCTTTCAGTCGCCCTTGTGGTTGTGTGCCTGTCGCTGTGATTCAGTCACCCATATCACATAGAACCCAGCTGTAGGGGTCTGTGATGTAGTGATCCTGCCTCACTTTGATTTGTGGTATATAATTAAGAAGGACCACATAAATATTACTGAGTAGTTTATATGTACTCTATGTGTTCTGTGTCCCAAATATTCAGAACATGTTACCATGAGTTGACCTAAAAGTATTGTCTCACTTGCTATGGAACTCATGCCCCCCTCACCTCACACATTAAGAAAATTCCCAAAACTGTGTGCTTTCGAAATTCCCTTAAACAAGGAAATGTCTGAAACATGCACACGAATAAATGTATACTATCCAATGTGTCATTGTGCCCTAATGTACGGTCTGCATCTTGCTTAGACTCATGTCAATTCTAACTCAGTACCTCTTATAAGATTTAAGATTTATGCAGCAATGACCCTGTAACATAACCTTGTAAACAGGACTTGTAGCCCTAACAGTTATAGCCTGTATAAAATAAAAGTCGTTACTTTACTAACTACTGTATTTATTGTTTTATATGTTATTTCTTACTATTTATATGTCAATATGTATACGTACTATGAAAATGTATTTGAAATCTGTAAGTAGTGTAACGAATTCTAAAAATGTTTAAAAATTGACTACATTTGTTTTTAAAATGGCTCTTTGTCAATATACAGAAGTTTAAGTGTATGATTACTACATTGATGTATTATGAGTATATTTTCACTATGTGAGTACTGAGACACTTATTTCTGCCAATACAGTGAAAATGCATTATACATATGTACAGTGATATAGTAAGAAAAAATTACTCACTGTAGTAATGTTGTTTCTTCTCAGAGATCTCTGACTATGTTTACATTCTATGCATCGATCTCCTTGGATACAGATGCCCCAAAGACCAAAGCTGTTCTAATTCTAAGAATTTAGAATCTTGGTTCAAATTTTGCAGCCACGCTCCACCCTGGCAGTTGGCCACATATGTTTCTATTGCCAGCGTGGAGCAGTGGCTAGTAAAACTAGTTGAGATGCTACCAAAAATGTAGTTGTATCAACAGTTTTGAAAAACACCAATCAAATTGAAACAGACATGTAAATGTAAAAACACATAGAAATGTTAAGAAAATCCACACTTTTCAATTGTAGAGTAATTCTCAAGTAGCCTTAAAGGGACACTGTCAATCCCCTTACGCCTCAAAGTGTCCCTGGTTTAAAAAATACATTTTATGATTGCTAACATTCTGTAAAGATTGATGGTGCAGCTAGTAGTTTGATTCTAATTCTTTTCTTTTTTAAAAAAAGTGAAAAACAGATTTCCCACCATACTGGTATTACCACACAAAAACTGTGTTGTTTACATTCCTTGATCAACTCCTACTGCATCTTTCCTGAACTTAGGAACACCCCCAACACAGTATAGCCACTCATGGCTCATGATGCAGTGGGAATTTAGGTGGCTGCTGCCTCATGAGTAACTAGCTGTTTTGGGTTCTTCTAATGTTTAGGAAGTATTCAAGCAGAATAGATTCACGATTGTAAACAAAGCAAGGTTGTTTATAAATATACATTACCATGAATTTCAGTTCTACTAAACAAAGAGACAGATAAAACAAACAGCAACATTAATGAATTTCAAAGAAAACAAGCAATCATAAAATGTGGGCTTTTAACTAGAAATAATATAATGCAAAACTGGTTTAACAGTGTCCCTTTAAATGAAAAGAACTGATTCTTGTGAGAACCCATTTTCAGATTCTGGAAGGGGAGGCAGGGTGGGGAGTGTAAACATAGTGAAAGATCCCTGAGAAGAAACATTACTACAGTGAGTAATTTTTTCTTCTAACTCAAGAAGGCTCTATGTCAAGACCGTGCAGTGAAATTCCGAGTCAACTAACCGCTCATTACCCAAGTCAGTAGAAAACGGTATGGTTCAAAATCGGTTAGATTAGATATATTACTTGGAAACCATGTGGCGCTGTTATGACACATGGTTTTTGACACTTCCGATATTTGCTACCATTGTTTTGACGGACACCATCCGGAATCCCTCACTCAATGTTTACCCTCTATGCAGACTCAATAGCAGTGGCTCAAAAAAGAAAGGTTTCAAGTATAAAACCATGTCTTCCCATAATGCTATTAAATTAGTCTTGGACTCATTTTTTAACATTTTACCCCTATAATTCTCCATATAAGCTCCATAAAGAATTTCACCAACATGAGGGATACTTGAATTTTCCCACCTTATTCTTTTTTATCACCTCCAAACCAGTCATATTCTGTTTATTATTTATCTTTTCAATACCCGTTTTTGACTGCCATTTTGTCAAAACTGGAATATGCGCCAATTCATGTCTGGGAATTACTTCCAGATCTATTATTCTGCTAGCTGCCTCAATATTTACCCATACTAGGTCTATAACAGATGACTCATTTGGGCCAATAAAGGTATATTTCCCTTGTCTGTCACTTTTGGTTCTACCATTAAAGACTATTTAATCTATATCAGACAAAATCTTGCCCGGATATTTTCCATTTTTGTTGTTAATTTTGTCTTTTGAAGACGTTGCCAATATAATTTTTCATTTATTATGTTTATACCATCCCTCAATTCTGAGTTTATTTTCCCCATTTCATCAAATTTTGCATTAAAATCTCCTAGGACAATTACTATGCAATTTTCATTTTCTTCCACTAAGGATTTAAAAGTTACTTTGATAGTTTTCCAATACTCCTCTTGAGCCTTACTTTTATATAAAGACAATTAACCAAACAGAAGTTACACTTTCTAATTTTATTACTTGACAATTTGGTAAATCCTAATTATAATGTGTAATTTTAAAATCTAGACTGGTTTTAACATAGCAGGCCACTCCAGCCTTTGGCCTTCCAGTCTTTTTGACTTTTGTTGCTGAAAGCATAAATCCTGAGAAATCAGGTATCAAGTGGGGAGAGGGACTCTCCTTGAAGCCATGTGTCTTGGAAACAAATTATATTCATACCATGTATGAAATGTTGGAAGTCATTATCTGCTAATATATATTGCAACCCTTCTACATTCCAAGATAATATATTTAACTCACTTAATATATTTGTCTCATTAAGCAAAACAGGCTCAGCCCTTCCTACTTGTCAATTTAGACTTAAATCTTCCAGAAGAGCAAAAAATGTGAAACTTCCAAGGATTGCAGAACATTACTATTTTTTAACTGTCCTGCGTTGTCTAAGGTCTTAACATCAACAAAGTATAACCCTAGACTATCTAGAACCTTTGAGGCCTGTAATATAAGGGCAGTCAAATTACTTGATTGGAATGTAATATCAATGTGTGACATTATAAAGTCTGGATCATATATCCGTATAAATTTTATAGCACTTCTGGTTATATTTAATCCTAATGCATAGGAGAGGAAAATCCCTAATTCTCTTTTTAGGGCTCCCAACAGTAGCCCTTAGATCTTTCCACCCAAATAGAGATAAAGTTTTCCTCTCCCAATCAGTTTTTTAGAGGCTTTATATTTTGAAATTGTTCTATTAACTTCATTAAACCAATCTGGGTTATCATACACTTCCTGCCTATTTATATTTGATTGGTTATAGGTCAATATTGGGACAACTTGTGGAGGAAGTACATAAATGCCTCATTTAGACAAATCATTTTGTAAATTCCAAATGTGTGTAGCTATCGCTTCTCTAGCACAATATACTGTACAAGAATACAATCTTTATAATCTGGATTCGGGGGTCTTCTAACAAAAACCTCCTCCTTAGACAGTGATATTTGAAGAAGTTTTAATATCCATTCTGTTAGTAACTGTGGAGTTTCCTTATTTAGTCTATTGACCCCATACATCTCAATCAGGTATTCCTCAACATCAACTTGAGAGAAATTTTTGTTAGGAGTCCCCCTATGCGTCATATTAAAAGACTCTAATTGGGGCCCATCTTTGGTACCCTTGGTCTCCCCTCCTGCACCTTGTACACAATTCATCCCATTATCTGATTCAGCATTTAATAAAGGTTTGACCATTAAAACACAATCCTCAGGCTCAAAGATTCCCACCCCACCATCACACTCAGTATGGCTATAAATGTTTTTATTATTATTTAACTCCTTTGACTGATCAGACCTTACTTGCTTTTCCTGTTTGTCCTTACTTCTTTCCTTCCTCAAAGTCTTTGGTTGATTATTTTGTTCTTTCTGTCTCTTATTTCTAATCTTTTTCCCCTTTTTAGTACTAACTTTGTGAATCCTAGACTTTCAGGATTCCATAGTTCAGGTATCTCCTCCCTTCTTTTTTGGAAAGTAGGTGGTAAATTAACTTGCACCACTTTATTACTTGTACTAACCTGGGGCATATTTTGGTAAGCATGTGAAACTTCAATAGAATCCCTAAAGTTGTTATCATTGGGCTTGGCTAGTAAATCCAAGAGAGCTCAATTATGAGCCACCACCTCTCTCAAATTATCCAATTCCTCTTTAACTGCCCAAATATTTTCCAAAATTATGACATTAGCATAATATTGGTTCTTAATCATTTCCAATATCTGAGGAGAAAGAGGTAAGTTAGAAGTAAGTCTCCTTTATTTGCAAAGAACTGTCTATTGTATATTATCTCCTCACCTTGAAAGTCTTTGCTATTATGTTTTTGCTACACGGAAGGGGTAACAGAAGAAGAAGAAAATCTGAGAGAAGGTGACTCTGCACTATAATCTTCTGAACTTCTAACTTTGGAAAAGTCACCACTAGTTTCCAACTGTTTTAGTTTATATAATGTATGATTCAGCTCTCTTACAGTTTGTGGGAGAGTACAGTCAACAGATTCAATATCCTCCATGTCCTTAATACTTTCCTTTTTTTTTCCTGTCCATGCTTATATCTATTGCAAAGTCTTTTTTTTTTTTCAATCAGAGATGAATCCCATCTCTTTGTTGGACTATTCTCACATGGAACAAATGATGTTGTTTCCCAAGATGACTCAATGCTATGGCTATGGCTATTGCTATGGGTATCTAAGCTATCCTGGACTACAATACCATCTGACCTAGAGTGTTCAGACCAACTAGACATGCTATAGATGTCCAATAAAATAATTTTCTACATTGTTCTGGTTAGAATTATTAACTATCTGCTCTCTACCTCCCACACCATCAGAGTATTCCTCAATTATCAATGATTTGGATCTATTAGCTCTAATGTCATCCTTAGCAGAGATTGGTGTTGAAGAGTCTGGCTCTGAACTCCTAAAATGTAATTTTAGATTGGTGTATTTGCTTAATTTTCCTCTCTGCTGTTCCTGATGTGTAGTGATATCTGGCACAGTCTCCTTTGCCTTTATTAACCTGTTAATTTTCCCTTTTCCTTACTTTTATTCTTCAATTTCTTATTAGATTGATCAAATTGTAAGGCAGCAGATTTTCCACTCCTGGTATTAACCATTCTCTTACTGTTGTCTTAAAAGAAATAACAAGAAATAACCAGGTAAAGTGAAAAGGCTGTCAAATAATGGCAACACAATAAACCATATAATGCTTAATATAATCTTAAGAGAATCAGAATAATCCCCCAATTGAACAATTCAATTCAATAAATCACTAACCATATTATCTATGAATTATTCAATCATTCAACTATTCAGTCAATACAAGGCAAATAAGCACCAGCCTTTCACATGGAAGAATACTGAGATAGTCACAGCTTCTAAAAAATTTCACAAATATTATTTATAACCTTTACAGAGCAAGTACTTCAATCTTCTATGAGACTTCACTTCTTCTCAAAGGCTTCTTTCTGATTTCACTGTTTGTAGACCTTTATATTTCCCACTTTTTCCAGACAAAAGTTATAAAAGATTATAATCAAGTCCTTGGTTGGATAAAGGGAAAGATGTAATGCTGTTCATGTCTTCTCCCTATACTTCGTTTCTCCTTTATGTCCGTATTAATAAATATACCAAGGTTCCTAAACAATCGGTAAATCCATGAACTGGTCTGCAAGTACTGCCGAATCACTAAAATAAAAAATTAAAATATCACAGAAACCAGCAGGATGAAAGTTTTAACTAAACAACAACCACCAGAAATACCCTCTGCCGGCAAACCCAAGATTAATGGCTAATGACTAATGGAAATAGCTATAATTATAACTTCAAACAATATTAAAATATAAACACCCAGCAACTTTTTTTTAACAAAAAAATGACTTACTTGTCCAGCTTTGAGCCCCACTTTATAACTTATGAAGCCACTGTGCACAAAGAAAATATGGAGGGAAAGCTAGGAAAACACTCAACTGCTGGGGTTCACTGCATGCCAAAACTTGCAGCGTTTTATGCCCAAACACTATCCTCCGAATGCAGGCGTTCCACTAGCAATATTCCCTTCTTTAAACACAAATAGCAGTTTCAGTATCTCTAAATAAACAGCGCAACTGCATTAAAAGCTAAATTTAAGCGAAAAAATGGGAAGAGTGGGGAGAACAGCAAGCAGCCTGCTCGTATCACCTCAGTGGTGCCCCAATCATTTTCTGTGAGAGCTAGAGATAAACTCAATGCATGCACCTTTTAAGCTAAGTCACAAAGAATCATGTGACTCAAGCGCGCGAAAACTAAATAAACAGAATAATAGTAATATTAATAATAATAATGAAATTCTACAAACATATAAGATATTAGGGAAACTCAAAACTAAACAGTCAGTCAATCAGAAGACAAAACTGGGAGTAATATGTTTAAAGTGAACCATCAGACAGAGAACAGCTATAGAACAGCTATAGACCACTGCGAACTGCAGCAATCTAAAACTGTAAAACTGTAATGGTCTGCAGTGGAGTTCACTAGTGCGTAAGGTTATAAAGTGCTGCAAATTGCTATAAAATTTAAGATTAAAAGCTAATGGTAAGGCTAAAACTACAGGAACACTAAAAACACAAACCATAAAAATAATACAAAAAGGTCCTAAGGGAACAGTCCCAAACAGTCCCAATCAGTTCTTTCCAGCCGCTTCAGTAAACTTAGCGTTCGCCAGCTGAGTAACACTCTAACACTCTCGGAGCTTCAAACTCCCATTCTCTAATTCTCCAGACTGGGCACTCATTTCTCCACAGAAGCTAAGATGTTTCAGGGCATCTACCACGCCGAAGGTTTTTCTTTTTTCCATTTTTCCATTCAGGGCTTTCTGATCCCCCACCCCACCCCACTCCAGCAATCCGACCAGGCCACCACCTGGTCTTCCTCCTGGTGAAACAAAGGAGATGTGGAGAGCAAAACGGGAGGACAGTAATAAGATGTACTGGTAAGACCACATAAAATTCAGGCAACAATAGTTTACCTTTTATTTCTTTTTAAAACAGCTTAGTAGTCCTCTTTCAGAGCACTACTCCTCAATGTTCAGAGTGTAACGCTACTCCTCTGTGACCTCTCGATTCCCAGACTTGTGATTCTAATTTTAGTAGTGTCTGGCCCTTGAGTGTTAGACAGATGTAGATTAATTTGAACAAACTTTCCCAAACCAACATACAAAGCAGACCGTGGTAGAATTAGTTTAAAGTAAGCCAAAAGCTTTAATCATTTGTCTGTAAGGACTGTGAAAAACATACACATAAAAATTGATATAGTTTTCTTAATATTGGTTACAGGATATGAAAAGAAAGTTGAAAATATACAAAAAATATTCAGTATACTGTTTACATTCTAGCGAATATAGTTCTACCTTGAAAAAAGTACTTAGTGCTAGAAATGAAAGGTGTTCTTAGTAGGTTACTGGTTCTCCCATCTGTTTGGTGGCAGTTTAGATAGGGGTCCAAAGTCTTGTTTTGTTGCTTCCAGAAGACTCTTTGAAAGAAAGGTTATGTCTGACTTCTGGCAAGTTCTGCATGCTCTTTTAAGAAAATTCAAAAGTCCTGCCTTTGGTGTTCCTTGCTGTGATTGGCTGGTCTTGTCACATGCTGAGACAGGACCAGCCAGCACCCATGTTCAAGTTTTAAAAATCTATCTGAAAGTTTTCTAGCTGGGGACTTCTTCCTTACTGCCCCCTCCCAGGTTTGAAAAGGTCTGAAAAAAAAAAAACACAAATGCACATAGACTTGACTGCAGTCAGCATGTCTCATCCCCTGCTGGTTTTGTTAGTCCAAACTCATTTGTTCCCAGTAAGCCACTTAGCCCTTTAGTGGCTTCACTCAAGTTATAAGTACTGTAATCCAGATGCAGAAGTCCTCAGACAACCCAGGCTTCACTAAATGGCCCTGCTATTAGGTTTACATGACCCTACCACTTGTCTGTGGCAAAATGTACCAATTCTTGGGTGATAAGCTACCCCCCCAAGTGGCAATGGGTGGGTGACCTGGACAGAATTGTCAGGGGTTTTACTTTGGCTGGGGCTTGGGTGCCAGTGCTACAGCAGCAGTACACTCTGTGCCCCTTCTGTCTCTGTCCCTCTCCCTGCCCTTGCCCCATAATAGCCTCTTTGTGGTTGATATTCATAAGGGGAATATGGGGTATAGGCTCCTGGGAAGCAACCCCTACCTCTGCCTCCACTTCCATGAGGCCTGTAGGAAGTATAGGCCTTTTCCTTCTCTTTGTTACTCTTGTAAGTGGTTTGTATTCATCCACTTTTTTCATGCATGCCTCTGTTTTGTCACCAAAAAGCGAATTTACCTCAGAGGAGAAACCCATGACTTCGGCTTCAGTACCCTGTGAAAGTATGTTAGAAAATGGGTAGAGATGTATCTTCACTTTGACTGGCTAATGTCACCAACCAGCCAGTCCAGTATCAGGCAACAGAGACAAGGAAATAATAAACCCCAGTCTCTGTTGACTGATTATGTTCTAAAATCATTGTGTCCATTAGAATTTTAAATTTAAAATAGCCACCATGTTGTTGCCTCACTTAGCGAGAAATACAACCCCTCCATCACAACAGTACCCCCCACTGACCTCTCAGCACTCATCACAAAAAAAAAAACAGTTATTGTAACTGATGTTGACCTGCAGCTTAAAAATGCTCCACACTATTTTCATTCAATTGACATTAACATGTCCCGATTACGGCTGCTCTGTGGATCAAGTTCCTGAATGCCATCAGCCTATGTCACTTAACACAATAGTAAACTAATTTTCTGTCAAATAAAAAAAAAACACAGTCAGCTTTTTGGTAGCACCATTAAAGCACTTACTGTATGCATCTATCAGTTTCCCCAAAGCCGCAGAGCACTTGGATCTGTTCTTGGTGTTAACAGGTATGTGGGTGGCAGGTAGGATTGCAACAATTACAGGAGCAGGACAAGGGTGAGTAAAAAATAAAACTATTACAGCCATCTGCTACTTTGGCATATGAGAGGAGGGGGGGGCAGGTGTACCACAAGAAACAGTGCACAAAATGCTTCTGCAAATGCAAATGTGTGTGTGGGGGGGAGGGGGATGACAGCCACAATAATAAAAGTCAGTTAGCATCCTCTGCTGGCAACTGAACCACATAAGGGACTACTTTACAAAAATCATGTGGTCAATTGCATGTATTTTATTTATGTATTTTTTTACTTTAATTAAAATTTTAGAACTGACCCATTTTCTAGTGCAATAATACCCTTCAGGGTGGGTGGTGATAGCCTATATGGGACCTTTCATGGACTATAAGACCTCTCGCCTGGGGCATCGGACCTCATTACACCCTTGGGTGGTCTTATATAGGCCAATACCTTCCACCCTGTCGAGTATTATTGCTTACATAATTCTTAACCAGAAAACTTTTCTTAAGGACAATGCATGAGTTAAAACTCTAGCTGCAGTGTTGTTAGTGTCCATAGCAGTGTGGATATGGTACTTAATGGCATCTCGAGCAGATCTTGCTGTGGCAAATAAGTCCTATGCCAGCTCACCATCTGCTTTGTCAGGAAGTGCCAGAATTGTGTTCAACAGTGCTTTCTGATACTGTATTATATGTGCTGAATAAGATCCCTGTCTAATGAGCAGGAAAGTTGAGGTATAAACCTTTCTGGCCATAACATCCAATTTTTTTTGAGTCTGTTTGGGGGGTTGTGCAGACTGAGTGATTTTTGCTCTTTTGCAAGCAGTAGCCTAAACTACAACTTGATGATCAGGGTAGGCATACAGGTATTCCACCCCTCTGTCAGTCCACCTAATATTTTCTTTTAATTTTCTTATCAATGGATGTAGCTTAAGTAGGTACAGACATGATTTTCGATATGGCCTTCTTAAATGATTTATGTATGGGCACTAGCACCCTCCTTGCTGGTGTTATCTCCATCATATCCATAAGTTCAGCATCTTCTTCATTCTCCTCTGTCTCTTGAGGCAGAATGTTGAGAGCATCAAGAATTTGTCTGACAAATGAGGAAGCAAGCCACAGTCTTGTTCAGGAGCACCCTCTAATTTCATGAGGTCATCTTCCTCCTCTTGTACATAGCATTCCTCTTCCTCCTCCATGGCAGGCAGATAGGCCTGAGCCTGAGCCAGGTGGTGGGGGGGGGGCAGTCACATTATTAAGATTTCACATAGCCTGGATGGCCTGGAAAAATTGTTACATCTTTGATATGTATTCAGATGAGGGCATTTTTTTCTGCCATCTGCCTGCTCCTTTCTCTGTTCAGGAGGAGTGGTAGTGACAACACATGCCCAGCTCACAATTCGACAAGCCTCTTTTAGATTCTGTTTAGCAGGCAATTTCCACTGTCTGCTCAGAGACTGTTCTATTTTTATTTTCGCTATCAATAGATTCAGGGTTCCCCCTTTCAGACACCCTGGTGTCTGATTCACCTTTACCATGCCTTTCAGGTGGCTGAGCAGATTTATCTTTTTCTTATCACTGTTTACAGTATTTGATGTTGCTGCTGAAGATAAGGAGATGGCCCCTTCTGATGTGTGCTTTCCACCACTATTGGGATTGCCCCTCAGAGTCTTTTTTTGTTATTTGTTTGGGACAAGGAGGTAGACAGAATAGCCATAATTTCTTTTAATTTGTTTTAACCTTTTCTTTAAGAGTTTAGGGCAAAAAAAATACAGTGCTCACAATTAAGGTTTGGGCCGGGAGCAATAAAAATCACACTGGCTCCTGGACCCGAACCCGGTACCTCAGCCACCCCAGCCACTAGCCAATACCCAATGCCAGGATGCAGCTGGTTGGTAGCTGCTATGCCACCCCCCACAGCCTCTCCACCCCCTCCCAGCCCCCGCTCTCGTGCTTGCCCACCCCCATGTGCATACTTATAGAAATATCCTGTCACCTAGTTCGCCCACCCCTCCTCCGGTCACCCTACCTTTCTGTCACCATGAGTGGATTGCGCCGGAAGGTTCGCCATAATGGACAGCACCCTTCCTCATGCGTTTACTTCACAGGTTACCCCAATGGACACTGATCTCTGATCTAACCACTTTTCAGTGAAGCTCATCATCCCTATGTGGGCCCGTTTGCTTGGGTAGTGGGGGCTCAAAAAGAAGAAAAAAAAAACACGCTAAAAACAAAGAACCTCATTGCAGAAACACTGAAAAAAGGGTTACCCCAAAGGGCACTAGCAACAAATCAAGTTTCAAAGAAATACAACATCATACATACTTCCATAATGCAAAGCATCATGGGATATATGCAAATCACCATGAAATTTCAGACTTGTACAGTTTACAGCAATTTACTTGCATTTTAAATAGCACAACTAACTTAATTTTTATAATAGTCAGCTAGAACTTTTTACCATTATCAAAAACACCTAGTGCCATGGTATTTTCAACATTTACAGGTTTCATAAACATAAAGGTATTTTATGACATAGTGTTATTACATACTAAATTCAACAATGATAAACACAACCTGTTTTGCACACGCTTGGAGGTCACCACAATAACCTCCCGGTACAAGGACCTGAGAGGGAAAAGGAAAATTAAAGAGGACATTACAGCACAGTCAAGAAAGGGAAGGGGGTGTCCATAGGTGGCCAGCCTTATGGACTAGAAACTGTAAAGGATAGATTAGGCTAAGAAATAGAAGAACTGTTGCAACAGATTTAAGAAAAGGTCGGTCCTCAAGAGTGGCATGAGCTCCCTGTCACATATCCCCTACCTTAACAGGGAAGCAGTTATTGCAGACTGCTTGCCACCTTCCTGTCCCAGGAAGGAATGGAACTTCCACCCATCCATCTTCAGAAGCTCTGTCTCAGGGTCCCTATTAACGATAAACATTCTATCATAAACATAGTGGATATCATCATTCTTTACCCGGAGGCATTAACACATTTCTCAACAGAGACTAATAGTACCTTTCCTGAACTATCTCCTTTTAGGGAAAGTACATCATATTTCTTAACCAAAAAATCTGGATGGCTGTAAAGTCCAGTACCATAGAAATAATTTCTCTGAGGTAAGTAATTACCTGCTCCAACCTCACCAGACATGTCAGATGTAAGCAGGGGCCCAGTCCTAGGTTCAAACCCGCTACATAAACCCACTATGTCTCTTGATTCATTTCCTTGCTACAGATATAGACACCTGAGGGTAGACACTCTTTTGGTATTACCCCAACACAGGTTCCAGTTCATTTTCACCACCTCCTCCTTTGTAGGTTTTTCATAAAAATAAAATAAAACACATGCACCACCTCCTTGATCTTAACATATTGTAACATTTTGGCAATTTTAGCATCTTTAGCCTGCAGTATACCTCAGTCAATACTGTTAATAGATTAAGTTGCATCAACACAAGAAAAAGTCCCTTCAGCCTCATTGGCTTTTTCTTGCTTGCTTGGAGTCTTCAACCCCAGCCCACTATCACTAGGCACAGTCTTACCTGGGGTCTCACATTCAAGTTCCATACTTGCATCTCCGACCTTCAACAGGTAACATCCTGGGAACAAAGGAAACAAATGAATACCTGCTCATTCAGGGGGTCCTCCTCAAATTGATCCCACGAAAAATCCTCCTCCAACTCTTTATCCAAACTCTCCAGCAGGAACCTCTTAAGCACCTGGTATCAGTGTTCTGCTTCTCTGTGTAGTCGGTCTACCTCCAGCCATTGCCCACTCATCCAGCAAATCATCCTCATCAGAGTCTCCACCTCCTGGGTGTTGTCTCTCGCACCACCATTCTGCCTCAACCTGTATCTCTTCTTCATCTTCAGGCTTGGCCTTCCTCTGAGCTCCCAGGTCCAGTCCAGACTGCAGCTTCTCTCCATCTGTCAGCCATGGTTCTGGGCAGAACTCCATGGACTTTCTTCTGTGGGTTCTCCTGGTGCATCGCTCCATCTGGGATATCTGGGTGATATCCACCAGAAAATGTCCCTCTTTGGCCAATCCAGATGCTTCCAGCAAGTTATCCCACTTCTAACACCAAGTCTGTGTAGGGGTTGTAGGATAACAGATGGATCAGATACCGAACTTCAGGTTCAACACACAATCTCTGTGTAATGTTTATTCAAAATTTCAAAATACAGGAAATACACTTCAGCAATAGCATATTCCTTCTTCAGTACATCAGTTTGCAGCAACAGACTATGCATGTCCTTTCTCTGCACTTAGCCAGTACCTACTGACACTGACCTCTGATCTAACCACTTTTTAGTGAAAACCCATCACCCCTATGTGATCCCGCTTGCTTGGATAGTGGGGCTCAAAAGAAAAAAACAAAATAAGCTAAAACCAAGAACCTCAAAGCAGAAACACTGAAAAAGGGTTACCCTAAATGGCATTAACAATAAATCAAGTTTCAAAGAAATACAACATCATACATACTTCCATAATGCAAAGCATCATGGGATATATGCAAATCACCATGAAATTTCAGACTTGTACAGTTTACAGCAATTTACTTGCATTTTAAATAGCACAACTAACTTAATTTTTATAATAGTCACCTAGTACATTTTACAATTATCAAAAACACCTAGTGCCATGGTATTTTCAACATTTACAGGTTTCATAAACATAAGGGGCGGGATATTTAGACTGAGCCAGGCTGTGGCACAAGCCTGGGTACAGTGAAACTGGGATGCACATGGGCACTGACAGGGTGATATTCAACGGAACTGCGCCATGGCACAGCATCGTTGAATATCGCACCCTGGCCACCCACAGTGCACATGGCACAGTGGCACTGTGCCAGAGCAATTGGCCAGAGTGGAGCAGGGGGATGCATTGGCACAAGTTCCATTGCGCTGAGGTGCAACAACCCACGATATTCAAAAGTGCACATGCAAATGGGGCCATAATGTATGCAAGGTGTAAATGGGGCCATTTGCATGTCATTATGGCCCCATTTGCATGCAGGTGCACCGATACCCGGCGACTTGCACCTGGCACCCTGCCAGGCTGCAGCCATTGGGGACCGACGCCCCCTGCACAAGCAGCAAAGTGCCCCACTGCCTGATCGAGGGCATATGTTGAAGAATTAATAGTCCTATATCCCTGGTGGTCCAGTGGACTACTCACAGCCCGATCGTGGGCATATGTGTGAAAGAAACATCCAATATCCCTGGTGGTCCAGTGGACCACTCACAGCCCGATTGCGGGCATATGTGTGAAAGAAAAGTCCAATATTCCTGGTGGTCCAGTGGACCACTCGCAGCCCGATCATGGGTGTCAGTAATTAATAATGACACTCAATCCAAACCTGGTGGTCCAGCAGTACCACCCTCCCACCCACCCACTGAGTCCCACTGCCTGCTCCCCTGGTCCCAGTGACAGGCGGTGCTACCCGCCTGCCCGCCCACCACCTGCTGACTGACACTGCACGATAGGGCTGTACGCCCACTGGTCCACAGCGTGTGCCAATTGGTGTACAGCCCATACCCTACTACACAGTCCAGATATGTGAATAGATCCATTCACGTATCTGGACTGTTTAGTACAGTATGGGTTGCATGCCCATTGGTTCACGCTGTGGACCAATGGGCATACAGCCCTACCATATGGTGTCAGTTGGCGGGCAGCAGGCGGGTGGGGTGCTGCCGCCCGCTGCTGACCAGGGCAGGGCAGTGGGGCTCAGTGGGCAGGTAGGGAAGGGGGTATCGCTGGACCACCAGGGTTGGATTGGAGTGTCATTATTAATTACTGACACCTGCGATCGGGCTGCAAGCTGTCCACTGGACCACCAGGGATATTGGAAGTTTCTTTCACACATATGCCCACGATCGGGCTGCGAGCAGTCCATTGGACCACCAGGGATACTGGACGTTTCTTTCATACTTATGCCTGCGATCGGGCTGTGAGTGGTCCACTGGACCACCAGGGATATTGGACATTTCTTTCACACATTGCCCACGATTGAGCTGTGAGTGGTCCAGTGGACCACCATGCATGTTGGACATTTATATTCTACATGTGCCCGCGATCAGGCATAGGGGGTGCCACCACGAAGGTGCCACCAGAGCTTGGATGGCCACCCACGGGTGGCAGCTGCCGTGTTGCACCCTGCAATATGGCAGCTCACCTGTGGGTGGCCAGCTGTTGCTCCTTTTTTTTTGGGCTCACCTGTGTGCAGCACAGGTAGGGTTCTATGCATGGGCTCAGCACATCCCGGCTGAATATCGGGATGTGGGTATGCATGAGCACACCTCCTACCGCCGCATACATTACTGATGCGCGCCGGCGCATCGGGATTTGTGCCAGGCTCAGTCCCCCTTTGAATATCATGCCGAGGCACATCAGTGGGTTGCGCATGGTGCAACTGTGTTGAGCCATGTGCAACCCTTCTGAATATCCTGCCCAAGGTGTATACATCAAGGTATTTTATGACATAGTGCTATTACATACTAAATCCAACAATGATAAACACAACCTGTTTTACATACACTTGGAGGTCACCACAATAACCTACCTGTATGAGGACCTGAGAGGGAAAAGGAAAATTAAAGAGGACATTACAGCTAGAGCTGCAAGTTCAGTTTGACCAAATCTGAAAAAAGGTCAAGCCTCCATTGTTCTCCATAGTCCGCCCTTGGCAGAACGTCACCCCCAAAAATGCGAACTTTGCGAACTTTGGTTCACCTGTAGAAACTGCTAAAACAGTACTTAACAGTACACACATACCAGATGCTGGACTGCACTGCCATGCATGTTCCTTCACTTTCTCTCGATGTAGCAACGTGATGCTGCTCTAACAATGACAAACACGCAGGCACCAGTCGGGACTCTCAAAGAGATGGCGATGGAGACCATGGAGAAGGAGGACTGTGGGAAGGGAAGGAACATGCTAGCTGGGAAATGGTGATTGGTGTTTCAGTCAGTTCATGTTTTGTCCCTCAGCAAGCCAGTCAGCTATTGGTGGGTCACAGATACCACGTGGGTCACAGTACTAGAGTTGCTCGCTGCAGTGTGCGCTCTTTCTCAACATATTGAAGGAGAGTGGTTGTTGTGAAGTGAACTTTGTGTACTACTGTGTCATCTATCTATATCTGTCTTTCAGCGTGGCAGCAGAACAGTTAAAAATTAAAACACCTATTCTTCCCCATCTCTTTTTGTGATAGCCAGCTGGATGTGCTGGCTTAGGCAGCTTTTGTATTGGGAGGGAAGAAAAAAGAAAATGTTAAGCCTTAAAAAAAAAAAAACAAGCATTCCTGTGCAGACAACATGTTGGTGGAGTGGTGTTGGTGTGACCTGACCATATGTGTTGTGTGAAACTATGGGTTTCTGAGGGCTCTCTGAAACTCTGATGCCAACATCACACACTGACTGAAGTGTGCACTGTGCAGACTGAGCTGTTACTTTTAGTGTGTGTGTTAATTCAGATAAGTGTTAGAGGAGTGTGTTCAGCAGCACACATTCACAAACCTGGCTAAAAACAGTCATTAAAAAAAAATTATCTCTCTGTTCTACAGGCTTACAGAACAAACAGAAAAAACAAAATATTTAAAGAGCCTGGAAAGTTGAAACTAATATCCCTGTGTCTTACTACTTAAAATTACTTGACTCGATGCAGCCAGCAGTGCTGTATTAACCTGTTAGGGAGAAAATATCCCTGTGCCTTACTACTTAAAGTACTTGACTCGACGCAGCAAGCAGTGCTGTATTAACCTGTTAGGGAAAAATATCCCTGTGCCTTACTACTTAAAGTACTTGACTCGACATAGCAAGCAGTGCTGTATTTACCTGTTAGGGAGAAAATATCCCTGTGCCTTACTACTTAAAGTACTTGACTCGACGCAGCAAGCAGTGCTGTATTTACCTGTTAGGGAGAAAATATCCCTGTGCCTTACTACTTAAAGTACTTGACTCGACGCAGCAAGCAGTGCTGTATTTACCTGTTAGGGAGAAAATATCCCTGTGCCTTACTACTTAAAGTACTTGACTCAACGCAGCAAGCAGTTCTGTATTTACCTGTTAGGTGGAAAATATCCCTGTGCCTTACCACTTAAAGTACTTGACTCGACGCAGCAAGCTGTGCTGTATTTTCCTGTTAGGGAGAAAATATCCCTGTGCTTTACCACTTAAAGTACTTGACTCGACGCAGCAAGCAGTGCTGTATTTACCTGTTAGGGAGAAAATAAAAATATCCTGTGTCTTACCACTTAAAGTACTTGACTCGACGCAGCAAGCAGTGCTGTTATTTACCTGTTAGGGAGAAAATATCCCTGTGTCTTACAACTTAAAGTACTTGACTCGACGCAGCAAGCAGTGCTGTATTTACCTGTTAGGGAGAAAATATCCCTGTGCCTTACTACTTAAAGTACTTGACTCGACGCAGCAAGCAGTGCTGTATTTACCTGTTAGGGAGAAAATATCCCTGTGCCTTACTACTTAAAGTACTTGACCCAATGCAGCAAGCAGTGCTGTATTTACCTGTTAGGGAGAAAATATCCCTGTGCCTTACTACTTAAAGTACTTGACCCGATGCAGCAAGCAGTGCTGTATTTACCTGTTAGGGAGAAAATATCCCTGTGCCTTACTACTTAAAGTACTTGACCCGACGCAGCAAGCAGTGCTGTATTTACCTGTTAGGGAGAAAATATCCCTGTGCCTTACTACTTAAAGTACTTGACCCGACCCAGCAAGCAGTGTTGTATTTACCTGTTAGGGAGAAAATATCCCTTTGTCTTACTACTTAAAGTACTTGACCCGACGCAGCAAGCAGTGTTGTATTTACCTGTTAGGGAGAAAATATCCCTGTGCCTTACTACTTAAAGTACTTGACCCGACGCAGCAAGCAGTGCTGTATTTACCTGTTAGGGAGAAAATATCCCTGTGCCTTACCACTTAAAGTACTTGACTCAACGCAGCAAGCTGTGCTGTATTTACCTGTTAGGGAGAAAATATCCCTGTGCCTTACCACTTAAAAGTACTTGACAAAGCGCAGCCAGCAGTGCTGTATTTACCTGTTAGGAGAAAATATCCTGTGCCCATTACACTAAAAGTACTCTCACGCAGCAAGCAGTGCTGTTATTTACCTGTTAGAGAGAAAATATCCCTGTGTCTTATCACTTAAAGTACTTTACTCGACGCAGCCAGCAGTGCTGTATTTTCCTGTTTGGGAGTAAATTTCCCTGTGTCTTACTAAAAGTACTTGACTCGACACAGCCATGAGTGGTAAAAAAATAGCAGCACTTCTCAGGCAATCCAGGCAATAGTAACAACAGTACAGAAAATTCAGGCCGTTGCAGGAGTAACCCGTCATGGTACTCAGAGGATGAAGCACAAGGGTCATGTAATAATGCGGCAGCCAGTTTTAGTAAGCAAAGTGATGGATGATGAGGAGGAGGAGGAGAAGACTGATGAGAGTAAGGGGAAATCAGTGGAACAGATCCTGAGTCTTGTAGTAGATAAGGCAGCACAGTCAGTGTCAAGTAGTAGGCTCTGGGGAGGGATGAAGAGGAGGAATACAGAGGCAGAAAAAGAACAAAAACAAGTTCTCTGAAGGATGGCTGTGGTGCTAAAAAAAATTAATGATAGTGGGGCATAACTTGGAGAGTCAGACACCCACACATGCAGAGGAACAACAGAGGACAGAAGATGGATAGGTTTCACGAGGGGAAGAAAGAGATGCAGTTCAACCAGTCAGATGTAGATGGGCATGGAAAGACCTCAAAGAGGTAGTGGAAATAGTAGTGGCTGTGGTAGTGGTGGTGGCAGTGGTAGTAATGAACCTATCCTCCCTATAAGCAGCAGTGCAACAAAATCTGTGAAATCCATTGTGTGGGATTTTTTCACACAAGATAAATCATCTGGCAGCCATGTGGTTTGCAAATTATGCAAAACAAAATTAAGTCGTGGTAAAGTGGGTACTCGACTGGGAACATCAACAATGATAAGACATATGAACAAGTCTCATATTTATCAGTATCAAAAGCACAAAGGAGCACACAAACGTTGTTGCACTTCTGCACTCAGCTGAGGAGGATGAGGTAATGGATGTTTACCAAGGCGATGAAGTAACTGATGCGGAGGTGGAGGATGATGAAAGTCTTCCTTCCGGTCAAAGCACATCATCCTCTATTTCTCATTTCTTTAACCCTCTGACTCCACCACCACCACAGCCCAACTGGAGTCATATACCATCCATGGCCACAACATCCACCCCTCATGGTGGTAAAGGTCAAGGGAAGCAGTCCAGAAAATCAGGTGATAGCAGCAAGCATAGCGGGCATCAAATTTCTTTGAAAGACTGCTTTGAGCAGTCACAGAAATATAAGCCCTACAGGCCTGAGGCAAGGCGATTGACAAAGGCAATTGGGAGATGATAGCCACTGACCTGCTCCCATTCTCATTTGTGGCTAACCCAGGTTTTAAAGCACTCATGGAAATCGCTGTACCAAAGTATCAGGTCCCCAGCCGGACCTATTTCTCCAGTGTTGCCATTCCAGATTTGTATGACGCTGTTTGAAAAAGCATGTCTGATGCTCTGAAAGGTTCAGTGGGCAAAAAGGTTCATGTCACGACAGATATGTGGACCAGTGGTCAGACGACTGACTATATGGCTGTGACTGGCTACTGGGTAAACTTTCCTCCCTCCGTCTCCTCCTCATCATCATCATCATCATCATGTGGTGGCAGCAGCAGCAAGAAGCAAGGGACTTTCACAGTTCGAAGGCAGGCAGCTTTATGTATTTATGGTTTTGAAAAAGATCACAAAGCAGAACATCTTCTGGAGGGCCTCGAAGAAAAGTTTGTTGAGTGGCTGACTCCAAAGTCCTTGCAACCAGGGTTTATAGTGTCTGACAATGCTTCAAATATTGTGAAAGCAGTAAGACTTGGTAAGTTTACACACATACCATGCTTTGCACACACTATTAACTTGGTGGTAAAAGACTTCATCGGTGAGGACCGAAATGTGCAGAACTTGATTACAGCTACCTGCACTGTGTGCACTCACTTTAGCCATTCTGTGAAAGCCTGAAAATTGTTGCGGCAGATTCAGATTGAAAACAGCCTCCCTCTCCACCAGATGATACAAGAAGTTCCAACCAGTGGAATTCCACTTACTATATGATGCAGAGAATGCTTGAACAACAGAAAGCCATCCATCAATATGCAGTCCAACATGGCATTGGGAAAGGAGATGTGAATATCAGCCCCAATCAGTGGCGTCTGATGGAGAATCTTTGTTGTATCCTTAAACCCTTTGAGGAGGCTACCCGAGTGGTGAGCTCTGATGGTGCCAGACTAAGTCAGATCCTACCCTTAATTTCACTCATCAGGATGAGACTGCAGCGTCTCGAGTCACAGTTCTTTGACAATGATGACATCAATGCTGCATCACTTGTTGGAAAAATGATACAACCCTTCCTGGTTGATGAGCGCTTTGTAAATATGTGCAAAGCAGAACATTACATTTTGGCCACACTTCTGGACCCTCGGTTTAAGGATACAATTGAGACATTCTTCAAACCACATGACTTTAAAGACCTGGAACACTATCATGAACTGTTAATTGAGAAAGTGTCAGCATGTATAGTTCAGAAAAGTAGTACATCATCAGTGCCCTTTTAGCAACATTCAAATTCTGACCAAAATCTGGTGGAGAGGGAGGGAGCACAATCTGCTGTTGCTGCTGCTGCTGCTGCTGCTGCTGCCACCACTACTGATATTTTGGCTCATCAAACGCAAACCAGAACTGCTGCTACACCACAAGAGGACAAACCACTGTGGGACATGCTGTCAGACTTTGGTCTAATAAAGACAGCTGGGAAGGCTCAGGCAGCAATCGTGGTACCAGAAGTCCCTGCTGCAAAAATGGATAAGGATTATATGGAGGAGACTGTACATCTCACTGCAGGTGATGAATCATTGCTTTATTGGCAACAGAAAAAATTGATCTGGCTTTCTTTAACTGAGATCGCAATTGAATACCTCAGTTGTCCACCTGCCAGCACATATTCAGAGAGAATTTTTAGTGCTGCTGGGGCAATAGTGAATGACAAAAGAATATGTCTTTCCATGAAGAATGTAGAGAGGCTCACTTTTTTAAAAATGAACCTGCCTCAGTTCAAAAACATATACTGTCCCAAATTTATGCAGGGTGACAGCACACAGATGGCATCATGCCATGCTGATGATGATGACGATGATGGTGAAGGATTCTGTTGCCACTAGTAGCCACTAGTCTTTCCAGCTGTCTTTCCTCCACTGGTGGGTCCCCCTGTCTTCTCCTCATCCTGGAGTTCCATTAATTTCAGAAACAAACATACATCCACAGCTGGTTCTCATGTGCCACTAAGGCCCAATCTGACTAGCACCAGAAACTGAAGGACCACTGCATATGGCGGTTCAACTAAAATAACCAGAAATGACTACACATTGTCACACAGCTCTGTCTCCATCCATTTGTTTTATTGGGATTTTTATTACAAAATACACACTCAATGAATACTTATTACTGCCGTTAACAAACAAAACATTAATAAAATAAATAAATAATAAGTAACTGTTCTTCTGGTTCAATTCCAGATGGAAATTAATGGAATTTAATTTAAAAATGTTTTTTTTTTTGCTGCAAAATGTCAACTTTACAATACATTCCCAATTTCAATGTTGCACCTAATGACATCCAATGTTCTGATCTGAAGGAACCATTCACCAGATAGAAACTGTTTTCATTATAACCTGTAAAATGAAAATAAAAAAATAGATTTTACAAAATACTGTTCCGCATACTGCACTAACTGACTATCATGACAATAAAAAAAAAATCACTGATCTTACCCTAGCCCCCATCTGAAACTCCAAGCCCCCCAAACCCCCTGGGACACTCCCTCTTACAAATACTATTCACCTTCCATTGCTAGACACCAAACCATGCACATGACCTGGCATCATAAATAAACACAATTTGCAGATGGTATACTGTTATGGGTTTTTCAATTATTCTGAGTAAAAGATGAGGAAGGGGCAGATGTTTGGGAGGGTGGGATAAATAAAGTAATACAGTATTGACATAGTTACCTATGGGAGGTATAGGGATCAGGGCAGGAGAGTGTGGTGGGTAATGTATTGACTAACATCGACACTAGTTACTCAGAATAACAGAAAGCCCCAAACTAATAACTACACAAGACAAATTTAAAGTACAAACATAATTTAATCCACACAATCTGGTAAAGTTACACTGCCCCAGCGCATCGGGCACCATGCCTTTCTCGGGGGGCACTGAGGAGGGTAAGGTACAGAAGCACTGGGGCAGTGTGGCATTTTGCTTTACCACATTGTGTGGATTAAATACATTTTGTACTGTAAACTTCTGTCCATGTACTTATTTGGTACTAAAGCAGCTGAAGCTATAGGTACCACAGGCACCAGTTATTTTGAACTGGGCTGTATTAGTAGCATAACAGTGGGGGAAGATTTAAAATTATTGTAACAGGGTGTAGCTCAGGGGTTAACCCTTTGAGCTGCCTATAACCAGATTTAAAAAGCTAAAGTTGTCAGGGATAATATACAAGTCATGTCTCATCCCTGACCTTTACCGCTTGTTAAATCTGTTTCAACACTAGTATTCTTAAGCATCTGCTGGGTAACCAGGTGGTTCTATAATATATAAGCAGTAAGCCCATTCCACCTGGTTCTACTTAACTATAAAAAAAATCCATATATTTTATTTTGCATGTTTGGGAATATACATGTAATACTAAGATTCTAACTTTAAGAATGGTAAGTTTTGCAAAGCTTTCGAGCACCGAGACAGAATCCTATGCACCAAAGCTTTGCAATACTTAGTTGTATTTATACCATTCTTAGTACTACATGTACTTTCCCAAACAAGAAACAATACTTCTGTGGATTTCTTAATTAAGTAGAACCATGTAAACTTAAGGTTTTTTTTGCGTTATATATTATAGAACTTTGTTATACCATGTAGAACCTGGTTTTACTTAGTAGGACTTGTTTTTTTACATAGTAGAACTAGTTTTATTTGGTAGAACCTGGTTCTACTTGGTAGAACCTGGTTTTACTTGGTAGAACTTGATTATAAATGGTAGAATCAGATCTACCTGGTAGAACCCGATTCTACTAGGTTCTACCTGGTAGAACCAGGTAGAACTTTTTGTTCTACTCAGAAAGTCTCAAGGTAGAACTTTAGGGTTCATGAATTCCTAATTACAGCACAGTCAAGAAAGGAAGGGGTGCCCATAGGTGTCCAACCTTATGGACTAGAAACTGTAAAGGATAGATTAGGCTAAGAAATTGAAAAACTGTTGCTACAGATTTAAGAAAAGGTAGGTCCTCAAGAGTGGCAGGAGCTCCCAGTCACAGTACCGTATCATCTGCAAATAGATGTATGTTTGCAGTATTGAGGCTGGCAATAACTTTGTTTATATATATTGCGAAGAGCAGAGGGCCCAATATTGAGCCTTGCAGTATGCCCCTTAGCAGGGGTTTTAGGGGCGAGAATTTCCCATCTGCTTTTACCTGCTGGAGGTGACCTAAAGATAGTTGGAGAACCATCTCAATGATAGAGAGTCCAGACCTATATTCTAGAGGGCGTAAGGAGCAGATCATGACTGACAGTGTCGAATGACTTACTTAGATCTAAAAATACTGCACAAACAAAATTCTTGGCATCAAGGTCACACTGCCAGTCATACATCACCTTAGCAAGTGCCGAGATGGTGCTATGGCATGGTCTAAAGCCAGATTGTAAAGAGTTAAACAGGTTTGCAGGTTCCAGGTAATTTCTGAGCTGTGCACTCATGATTTTCTCTAACAGTTTAAACAGGATGGGGAGTAGAGAGATAGGCCTGTAATTGTTAAGGTTACTAGGGTCTCCAGATTTGAAAAGGGGGATCACGTGCACAGTTTTCCAAAGGGAGGAAGGTCACCCTGAGAAAGGGATAAGTTAAAGAGGTGGGTAATTGGCACAGCCAGGATGTGATGACCACGTTTCAGGAAAAGGGTCAAGAGATCTGCACCAGCACTCTTTCTGGTGTCTAGTTGTAGCAAGCGGTCCTCAATGCCTTTCATGGATGAGGCTGACGAGAATGCAGTGCTAATGACAGGAGCTTCTTGGTCCTGTACACCGAGTTGACAGTAGAGGCTACTGGTGGGGAAGGTATCAAATGCTAAACCTGTGGTAGCAAAGTGATTATTGAAGGAGTCAAGGATTGTTGGCTAAAAAGAGACTGTAGTGGCCCCAACAGTAATTCTTGTGGGTAGGGAATTTGTGGATGCATGACCTTCAATGTCCTTAAGTGTTTTCCAGAATTTAAAGGAAAATTTAGAGGAAGAGTCAAGTTCTGCAAGAAAATAGTTGGCCTTTGCTTCCCTGACCATCCTAGTACAAAGATTCCTTGCTTTCCTAAATGAAATCCAGTCAACTGGAAGCTTTGTTTTTCTAGCTGTTTTCCAAAACAAATCTCTGTTATGCAGTGCTGCCCTTAGGACTGCCATTAACCACTAGCATCATTTTTTTTTTAGATCGTACTTTAACCAGTGGTGCATACTTATCCAATGCCCTAACATGATATCCTAGAAGATATCATAAGGCCATATTCACTGATTTTGCTAGGCAGAAGTCCTGCCATCTCAAAGAAACCCTCAAGTCAGCGATAAATGCCCAGGGGTCAAGGTTGCGAGGACACCTCTGGATGGTGAATTTAGAAGTAGACGGTGGTTTCAAGGTGGATCTTACATAGGCAGTGAAACAATGGTCACTGATATCAGAGAAGAATATGCTAGCATGGGAAAATAGGTGAGGCTTATCTACTAGAATAAGATCCAGCAGGGTGCTATTGTTAGGGTTCTTTTTATTAGGGCATGTAGCTTTAGTAATGAGTTGTGATAGTCCAAGGGAATCACACAGGGATTTAAGGGGAACAGAGATGCAGGAAAACCAGTCCAGATTGAGGTCTCCTAATTTCATAAACTCCAAGGGCAGGGATCCCATAAAATTACTGAAGTGGTCCAGGAGTTGAAACCCTGCTGAGGGGGGCCTATAGAATCCTATAACGCAGAATGAGACAGAAGAGGAGAGTTTGATTTTGATAGTCAGCCTTTCAAATACTTTAGGGATTGAGGTCGAGTTGATAATGGAGACTGAAAATTTGTCTTTAACATAGATGGCAACTCCACTTCCTCTTGTCTGCCTATCTGTTCTGAATAAAGAATAGGCTGGGTTATTTACCTCGTGGTCAGCAGTACCAGGTCTGAGCCAAGTCTCAGTGACTACCAGGGTATCGGGCATAGTATGGCAGACCCAAGCCTGAATAGATGCAATTTTCTTTAGGAGGCTGCATGCATTGACATGCTTAAAGCTTATACCTTTAATGCTGGGTAGGTCAGCCAGGGATAAGATAGCTGCTGGAGGGCCAGGGTTGAGTTTGACATTGCCCAAGCACAACAACAGGAGCAGAAGAAGTTTCTTAATAGCTCCTACAACCAGCCTGAGTGCTTTAGTCCATTCTCATTTGCAGGAGGTTTTAAGTGGGATTGGGGGAACCTGAAGATAAATACCTAGGGGGTCCAGTGCTATGTATATAAGTACCCTAGATGTGAGTAGCAAGGAGATCCACGGGACCTGAGTAATTAAGGAAAGCTATATGATGTGTATCCCCCGTGTAGCTTGGGTCCTGTTGCAGCATACCTCCTCCCCATCTGCTGGCATCACAGAGTGGCTGGTAGGATGACAACTGTCCCAAGACCATAAAGCAAACTTAGAGGAACACAGAAGGTAAGACCCTGCCCAACTCACTCAGGGGCTCAACCCAGCTTATACAGTGACAGGTAGTGGTCACTTGGACAATAAAGCAAACTCAGGGGAACACAGAAGGTTCGGCCCCAACCTCATTCACACACACGCGCCCTGCTCCCTTCACAACATAAGTAGCTCACCCACCCCACAGCTAGCTCTCCTTTCACGTCCCCAGCTACTCCAAAAGCAGACCCTCAAATGCAAACCCAGGTGCCCATAGACACATATGTATGTCCAGCTACACCACCTGAAACATATGCCTAGCTCACGATTTGGCAAGCTTCTTTAGCCTCCCAGATCAGTGAAGCAAAACAAGTAAGCATTTTTAATGCCAAATATTAGCTGTTGTACCAGGTCCTGCTTGTACACATTTTACTATATATATATTTACCCAAGATAGACTAGATGAGATGCAATATCTCATTTGCAGTGGTATTCTGCTTGTACACATTTTACTGTATATATGTACCCAAGAGAGACCAGAT